>OX463236.1:7806527-10306527 GCA_949820135.1 Sylvilagus floridanus | reverse complement strand
TCTCTCTCTCTCTCTTTCTCTCTCTCTAACTCTGCCTTTTAAAGAAATAATAAAATTAATATTTTTAAATAGTGGATTTTTTCAAAAAGTAGATTTTACTGATGAACTTTTTTTTTTTTTTTTGACAGGCAGAGTGGACAGTGAGAGAGAGAGACAGAGAGAAAGGTCTTCCTTTTGCCGTTGGTTCACCCTCCAATGGCCGCCGCGGATGGCACGCTGCGGCCGGCACACCGCGCTCATCCAATGGCAGGAGCCAGGAGCCAGGTGCTTTTCCTGGTCTCCCATGGGGTGCAGGGCCCAAGCACTTGGGCCATCCTCCACTGCACTCCCGGGCCACAGCAGAGAGCTGGCCTGGAAGAGGGGCAACTGGGACAGAATCCGGCGCCCCAACCGGGACTAGAACCTGGTATGCCGGTGCCGCAAGGGGGAGGATTAGCCTGTTGAGCCACGGCGCCAGCCTACTGATGAACTTTTAAAAACATTATGTAAAATGTATTTGATTACAAGAAGCTAATTTTGTGCTGCCTCTGTTTTCATTGCAACCATGTAGGTTGAATGCCATCCATATTTCACCCAGCCGAAACTCCTGAAATTTTGCCAACAACATGACATTGTTATTGTTGGATATAGCCCCTTGGGGACCGCTAGGAATCCAGACTGGTAAGTAATGCTGCATGTCTCTTCAGGAAGTATGTCCTTAAGTGTAGAGAATGAAACTAATGTCAATTGTTTTATTGGAATCATTCCATTTGGCCATGTGATCTTAATCCATTATGTCCAATTGTCCTAAACAGTCCACCTGTAAAGAATTATTGAGCAATAAATATCCCTCTTCTGGTAACTTTGAAATAGCTAATATGTCACTGAAATATTGACACAATTGAAAGCCTGAGACTTTATGAGTTTAAAAAGTAATGATCTCTTCAAGGCATTGTCTTCTTACATATATTAGAGCTAATAACACCCACCTCCATGCAGTGAGCAAGAACTGATTATCTGGCCAGCGCTGCAGCTCACTAGACTAATCCTCCGCCTGTGGCGCTGGCACCCCGGATTCTAGTCCTGGTTGGGACACTGGATTCTGTTCTAGTTGCTCCTCTTCCAGTCCTGCTCTCTGCTCTGGCCTGGGAAGGCAGTGGAAGATGGCCAAAGTGCTTGGGCCCTACACCCGCATGGGAGACCAGGAGGAAGCACCTGGCTCCTTGCTTCAGATCGGCACAGCGTGCCGGCCATAGCAGCCATTTGGGGGATGAACCAACGGAAGGAAGACCCTTCTCTCTGTCTCTCTCTCTCACTGTCTAACTCTGCTTGTCAAAAAAAAATTGAATATCTAACATCTATGGAATTATAAGTGCCTGGTATATTGAAAAGGCCCAAAAAATATTCATTCAGTTGTTATTTGGCAGAGTTTTTATAGTCACATTATGAAATACTTGAATTTTTTTGTTCTTTGTTTTGAATGTTGACACTTTTTAAAGATTTATTTGTTTATTTGAGAGATAGAGTAACAGACAGAGGGAGAGACAAAGAGAGGTCTCCATCTGCTGGTTTACTTCCCAAGTGGACAAAACAGCCGGCGCTGTGCTGATCCGAAGCCAGGACCCAAGAGCTTCTTCTGGGTCTTCCAAGTGGGTACAGGGGCCCAAGCACTTGGGCCATCTTCCACTGCTTTCCCAAGCCATATACTGTATGAGCTGTATGGGAAGAGGAGCAGCCAAGACACTAACTGGTGTCCACTTGGGATGCCAGTGCCACAGGCAGAGGCTTAGCCTACTACACCACAGTGTTGCTCCTCAATGTTGACACTTCTACTGTGATGTATTCCACTAATTTAAGTAGAAATGTATCCATTCCAAGACAATTCTGATTGTGACTCTGTTCTTCCACTTTAGTCTTTTTGCCTTTCTCTATGTGTCGTCTTTAGCTGTCTCTCTAAGACTCTTCAGAACACTATTATTACTTACCCTCTGGAAGAGGCATCTTCATAAACTCTCTTCCTTGATCTTCTCATACAAAGAGCAACTCTTCATTTAAGGGATTCTGTATTAGAGAAACTGATTACAGGTGACTGCAGTGTCCTGGTGGGTCAACAGATAAAGAGGAGACAGGAGACAGAGGAGGAGGGGGTTTGGTTAACACTTGGTTGTCATCTCTCTGCCTAAATGTGATTTATGTCTTGATTTTTTGAAAGGGTGAATACATCTCTCCCGCCTTTGTTAAATGACACACTGCTGAACTCACTGGGGAAAAAGTACAAGAAGACTGCAGCCCAAATTGTTTTGCGTTTCAACGTTCAGCGAGGGGTGGTTGTCATTCCTAAAAGCTTTAATCCTGAAAGGATCAAAGAGAACTTTCAGGTAAGAGAATTGCTTGTGGAAATGTGAAAATATGGGTATGTTTGTTGCCTTTGCTTTCAGAGCATGTTCTGTTTGGCTCACTAAGCAATTTGTAATGCTGTGTTGCTTTATTTTATACCACTGCCCATATCTTTGTATAATTCCCAGTACTTGGGGATTGCTTTGCTGCTTGTTATTCATCTCCCTTCAATCTTCTTCCCCTTCTCTGTTGACTCTGGACACTCCCTACTCATTTCTACCCAACAGAAATGTGTAAGGTTTGACATTCATTATAAACTATCTCCTTTCTCAATGACTCTGGTAAAACTTGGAAACAAATTTGAAAATTATTACAAAAGATCACTTAGACTTCATGAATGTTAATTGTCTTTATTTCTACTATGTAATTTGTGACCAGCATTGTTACTTTCAGGTGAAAAAAGAAGCAAATAGACTACAGAGTAATTAGCTTGTTCTATTACCACTAGACTAAATTCTAGATATTTTACAAATAGAAAAGTAACGGTTCATGGAGGGAGGCACCAAGATGGTGGAATAGAGAGGGAGCTTACTGCTCTAGTCTAGGGGAAGATAGTTAAAAAAAATAGTGGAGAGAGTGCAATCTCAGGGAAGAGTTGGAGAGAAAACAGTGGAGGAAGCTCCTTGCAAGTTAGAGGAACACTGTGTACCTAATGTGGAGGATGTGGATGGACACAGCTCAGGACCCCAGCAGCTAAGAACCTCAGCACCAGCTTTGGAGAATGAGGTGAGACCAGACTGCAGCAGCCCAAACCACTGGTGATAAAGCCACAGGAAGAAAATGGCATGAGTCTGGCTTGGAGCCCTGTGGAGGACAGTATACCTGTCATCTAGAGGAAAAAAGTGGGGGGGGGTCACATTTCTCTCTCTCCCTGACTGCCTGGCACTGGTTTCCTGTAACTAGCCAAGAGAGGGCAGGTGCCACTTTGGACACACATAACAGCTGTGCCAGCTGTTACATATGTATGAACATTGTAGTCAAACTATCCACAGTAAAAGGTAAAGAAAAATCCTAAAATATGCATGCAAGAAACACCAGATTACTTTCAGAGGATCTCCAATTAGACTCACAGCTGACATCACACCCAGCAAGCAGCTGAGAGGAGACACCTGAGTCAGACGGGAAGCATTGAGAGAGGACTGGGTGCTTGGGACTGTGGCAGCCTGTGTTCTGGGACTGTGAAAACCCTGTGGCTGCTTGTGAAGGCACAGGGTGTGGCTGGGTCTTCGGACAGTCACTGTGGGTGGCTCCACACACCGGAGGCTCCTTGATTCCTGATGCAGGTCATTGCTGTGGGATCCGTGCTCACACCAAGGACTGCACGGAGCTTTTTTGTGGTTCTTGTGGCAGCACAGATGAATATTGTACTTACTGGGGCCAGCACACAGGCATTGTTCTCCTTGGAGGAGTGGAGGTAAGAGTGAGACCACGCCAAAAGAGCTAAACCTCCACTCTGGAAAAAAAAAAAAAAGATTTACTGCACCCAATTTGTACCCAATTTGGGAGACACCTTGGATACCCCCCTCACCCTGGAGTACTGAACAGAGCTCTCTAGCCACACCCAGCACATGACAGGGTATTCACTAAAAGAGCAGACAATCCACTAATCCACAGAGGCATAGTCCAAAGATAAAAGCCATCACAATGGAAAAATAATAAACTGGCAAGTATCTCCACAAATGCCTGAAAATAAATGCAACAACTCAAGAAACAATAAGGAAGACAACATGACACCTCCAAAAGAACACAACAGCACTTCAATACTAGAATGTGAAGATGAAGAGATTAAAGAAATGCCAGAAACAGAATTCAAAAAATCATAAGGAAATCCATGAACAAAAAAAATTCAACCAACATGAAAGAAAATTTTTTTCATGAAATTGAGATTTTAAAGAGAAATCAACATGGCATTTTGGAAATGAAGAATTCAGTAGAACAAATAAAAAATGTGGTAGAAAGCTTTAACAACAGAATTGGTGAGGCAGAAGAAAGAATCTCTGGAAATTTTACAAGCAGACCAAAAAAAAAAAGAATAAGAAAACTAAAAAACAGTGTCAAAGATCCATGGGATACTATCAAACACTCAACATTGAGGTCTTAGGAGTTCCTGAATGCATAGAGAGAGAATGGATTAGAAGGCTTTTTTGGTGAAATAATTACAGTAAACTTCCCTAATTTGGAAAAACAAAGGGATGCCCAAATACAAGAAACACATAGAATTCCTAATAGACATGACCAGGAAATCTCTTCACCACAACACATTGTAGTCAAACTCTCTACAGTAAAACATAAAGAAAATATTTTAAAATATGCATGAGAGAAACACCAGATTACGTTCAGAGGATCTCCAATTAGACTCAGCTGACTTCTCATCAGAAACCCTACAGGCTAGAAGAGAATGGCATGATACATTCCAAAGCTTAAGAGAAAAGAAACTGTCAGCCTAGAATACTGTACCCTGCAAAACTGTCATTTATGAATGAAGCTGAAATGAAGACCTTCCATAAGAAACAGAAATTGAAAGAATTTGTCACTACTCATCCAGCCTTACAAAATATGCTTAAGGATGGTGCTACACACAGAAACACAGAAACGTGGTTATCACTATGAAAGAAGGTAATGGCGGAAAATCTCCCAATAAAAGTCCAAAGGAAATCCAAAGTATACAATAGGAGTATTTATGGGAAAATGGCAGGGCCAAGTCGTTACTTTTCAATAGTCATCTTGAATGTAAATAGCCTCAATTCTCCAATTAAAAGATACAGACTGATTGGTGGGATTAAAAAACAAGACCCATATATTTGCTGCCCACAAAAAACACATCTCACCAACAAGATACATGCAGACTAAAAATGAAAGGATGGAAAAATATATTCCATGATAACAGGAACCAAAAAAGAGCTGGTGAGCCATCTTAATATCAGACAAAATAGACTTTAACACAAAAACTGTTAAAAGAGACAAGGAAATGCACTATGCAATGACTAGGGGATCAATCAACAGGAAGGTGTGACTATAATAAATGTATGCACACCTAATTACAGGACACCTGGCTATTTAAAAGAAATGATAATGGATCTAAAGGGAGACATAGACTCCCATACAGTAGTAATTGGTGACTTTAGTTCTCAGTAAAAAAATAAGAATTGGGAATAGGAGAGGATAGAGGAAGTAGTTTGGGAGTGGGGGGGGGGTGGGAGAGTGGGAACAGTGGGAAGAATCACTACCACTGTGTTCCTAAAGTTATATTTATGAAATGCATGAAGTTCATATACCTTAAATAAAATGTTTCTGGTGAAAAAAGAGACACAAAGGTAATAAGTAAATAAAAATTAAAAATAAGAAAAAGCTACAGACAGCTGAGCCACTGGGCTGGCTCCTAAGAAAAAGCTACCCCTGGCACAGAAAAGAAAAAAGTACTGTGCAAAATCAGCCAATTTTTCATTAGTTAAAAATTTAAATTTCAAAGTATGTTATTTGTTCACCCCACTCATAATTAAAGAGAAATAAATATGGAATTGTGTTTGTTCCCTCATATAGAAAAATAATGAAAATGTTTGATAATATTTGAGAAAACAGGCACTTTCATATACTATTGTTGGACACATTAATTGGTATAAGATTTAGAGTAGTAGGGGATCATTTTTCCAGTCCCATCAATATTCAAATGCACTTATCCATTGGCCCAGCAGTTTTATTCTGTAAATGTATTTGCACACATATGCATACATACAGGTTTGTTTGTTTCAGCTTCATAATTCTTTACAAACTGGAAGTAGACTTCAATAGGATTTTGTAATAGAAAGTCTGAGATAATTTGTACATAGAAATGTTGTATAGATAATTAAAAACACGACATGGGAAGATATATATGAAATTTAAGTAAATTTCAAAGATTGTCTGATATCCCGTGACAGAATGCAAATCAAACTCAAGCAATGAAAAAGTGACATAAATCCTTGGCTCACAGAAATGTACAGTCCATGGGTAGATCAGACAAAGCTGGACACAGGTACTCAGATGCTTTATAAAGGGACTTTATTCACTCCCTCCTTCCCTTTCACTGTCTCCTGTCTTCTGGGCAAAGACATCCCTAATAGCTCCATGCTAGTCAGTTGCTCACACTGTATAAATGGTCACAGATGGACTTCTTCTCTTTTTCTTTTTTTTCTTTTCTTTTCTTTTCTTTCTTTTTTTTTTTTTTTTTTTTGACAAGCAGAGTTAGAGAGAGAGAGACAGAGAGAAAGGTCCTCCCTTTCCGTTGGTTCACCCCCTAAATGGCTGCCATGGCTGGCGCGCTGTGCGCTGCCCTACATATAGACTTCTATCAGTGATAGATCAGTGCTCTGTCTCTGGTAATCCCCAGTTGACCCCTTGTGGGTCACTCTGTCTAGTGAGTAGAATACCCTGACATGTTCCCTGTCCTTCTACCCCTATTCCTGTGCTGAGGAGGTAGGGTATGTGACAAATAGATCCACTAGGTGGAGAAAGAAACGTCATAAAAGGAAATAGGGGGATTCTATTGTTAGCAAAAAGTTTAAAGGATTCTAATCAGCATATCAACTACTGACAGTAATATATACCAAACTGTCTCATACTCGAAAGTAGTTAACACTGCAGCCCTTTTAAGAGGAAGAGGTCAACTGTATGACTAATGAACAGGCTCATTCAAAATTACCACAGAAACAGTAGTGGCACCCTCTTCCTAAATCAGGGTGCTTCACTGAGTCTAGGCTACTTCACATCCAGTCTGGTTGGATGCTGATGCCCCCTCTGGGAGGCAGCAGACAGTGGTTCAAGAACTGGATAGAGTTCCGGGATCTTGGTTTTGGCTTAGCTTAGCCAGACTCTGGCTTGCCTTTCGGGAAGTGAACTATTTGCCTGGTAGATCTCTCTCCATCTATCTTTTTGTCTCTTTGCCTTTCAAATAAAATGAAAATTTTAAATATAAAAAATTTTTGTGTTTCTGAAGCAAATGCTTTTGTAGACTTAAAATTTTACTGGTCAGAAATTACTTGAAAGTATGATGAATGGTCTTTGCAATGGAAAGCCTTTCAATTTCATGCCATTTAGCCAATCATCCTTTTGTACTGAAGGAAATACCATTGTCCTTAAAATTTTCATTGCAAATAATTGTTATATTTCATGTGTTGCCATGTCCCTGATAATAAGTGAATGGAATTCAAATGTCATATAACTCAAGTAAATATAAAAGACATACAGAATTAAAAGGAAAATGATAGTATAAATCACAGCCAGTTCTCACTCATCAGGCTATAGGCTGTCTGTAATCATCAGTTTCGCTGAGTATGAAAACAAAGAGCAACACAATAGAAGATTATGCTCTCTTAGAGCGGAGGTAAATGAAACTTTTGGAAATGTGTTAAAGCAATAGTAAATATCAACAAAACATAAAGGGCAAGGATAAAATTAAATATTTTGACTATAAAAAAACAGTAAAAATAATTAATAAAAAGTTAAGCTAAACTGTAAGCTTAAAAAAATAAAAACTAAATAAAAATGAAGAAAACTGTTAAGAAAGAACTAGAATATTTCAAAAGTTAAAACAACAAAGCAAAAGCATCAAATTATTCCACCCCTGTCCATCTATATTGTATCATAGACCTCTGTTTGTGGAAGAGTTTATCTCTTGGCTCACTCTGCCTTTCTCCACCATTACTCTTCTGATAATTCTTAGTGAACTCAGTGTCCAAACAGATGGTTAGTTCTCTTTGCCTGACAATTCCTTGGTCATACATTGACCGAGTACTATATATTGCATCCACTAATTCCCATGATTATTCCATGGAATTTGCAGTCTCTAACACCTAATAATTCCTCCATGACCTCTATGTGTCACCTAGAATTTGGACTCGCTCTCTGGGCCTACGCCTTGCCCTTCGTGATCTGGTGCAGTTCTGTGGAAGGAAGGGGCGCGCCTCACCCCCAGTGAAACAAGGGATACATGTTGCTCAGGAGAGGGTTTCACAGTGATACCCTAGTGGAGAAAGAAAGGGCTGGAGTAGGGGAAGGAGGTGGAGGGAAGCGAGACCAATTCTACACCTGTGGGGGCAGCAGCTGCTTTGGGCGGGCACTTTCAGGGAAGAAGAATCCCCGCGGGCCCAGGCCAGTCGATGACAGCTCACACCAGCTCCTCTCCCGCTCTCAGCAGGGTAGTCGGCAATAGCCGAGCCTGGTAACCTTGGCTGGATGAGTCACAGACCAAAAGTGCCATCTGCTCTGAAGTCTCTGGAAGGTGTTGGAGTTTCTCTTCTCCATCTTGAATTTTTTTACCTTCTTTTCCTTCCCTCCATCAAATTCTTCATCCCAGGCATCAGCCGTGCTCTGGGTCAGGGCCAGCCTGCTGTCTTCAACAGCATCCCTGCTGACCGCAGACACTTCCCCATCCCATGTCAAAACTTTTTCCCATAAGCCCTGTCTGATGAACATTTGAGCAACTCCTGAACCACGTCGGATTTTTGCTTTCTGTTCTTGAAATATTTACTGGGAGGGGAAACTGTAAGAGAGTTAGGCTTTAAGAGGAGGATCAGGAGTTCAGCTTAGTAATATGACGTTCTTATTCACTCAAGAAAATTTGTGCCATGAATATAAGATAAAAACATTGGGCCGGCGCCGTGGCTCAACAGGCTAATCCTCCGCCTTGCGGCGCCGGCACACCGGGTTCTAGTCCCGGTCAGGGCGCCGGACTCTGTCCCGGTTGCCCCTCTTCCAGGCCAGCCCTCTGCTGTGGCCCAGGAGTGCAGTGGAGGATGGCCCAAGTGCTTGGGCCCTGCACCCCATGGGAGACCAGGATAAGCACCTAGCACCTGGCTCCTGCCATCGGATGAGCGTGGTGCGCCGGCCGCAGCGCGCTGTCCGTGGCAGCCATTGGAGAGTGAACCAACGGCAAAGGAAGACCTTTCTCTCTGTCTCTCTCTCTCACTGTCCACTCTGCCTGTCAAAAAAAAAAAAAAAAAAAAAACATTGAAAACTGATCCACATAAAACAAGGACAAACACCACTTGCTATTCTTACAGTTAATATTGCAGCACCGGGTTAAGTCCCAGCACCTCCACTTATGGCCCAATTTCTTGCTAATGCACCCAGGAAGGCAGTAGAAGATGACCCAAGTACTTGAGTCTGCAACCAGTGTGAGAGTCCAGGTTGGAGTTCCTGGATCCTGGCCTTGCCTTAGCCCAACCATTTGGGGAGTGAACCAGAAGACTAAAGAGCTGTTTTTCTCTGTCTCTGCCTCTTTCTTGGTTTCTCTGCCTTTCAAATAAATAAATAAATCATTTAAAACCCCAAGGAAAAATAATGTATAGAAATAATGTAGGGAGAGGAATTAGTAAATTATCTGAAAATTGAAGCCAAAATTTATAAAAAGAATTATATTTCCTTTATTCTCCACAAAATTTGTCATATTTGCATATGAGCATTAACAGAAAAAAACAAAGTGAATCAGTGTTGATTTTCTAAAATTATTTGAAAAATTATACAACATGACCTTTGTTTCACAGCTTTTTTTAAAATGTTTTGCCTCTAAATTTTCTTTAATTTTTTAAAAGATTTATTTATTTATTTGAAAGTTAGAGCTACACAGAGAGAAGGAGAGGCAGAGCGGCAGGGGGAGGGGATCTTCCATCCGCTAGCTCACTCCCCAATTGGCCTCAATGGCCGGAGCTGCGCCTATGCGAAGCCAGGAGCTTCTTCCAGATCTCCCACATGGGTGCAAGGACAAGCACTAGGGCCATCTTCCACTGCTTTCCCAGGCTGTAGCAGAGAGCTGGATTGGAAGTGGAGCAGTTGGGACTCAAACTGGTGCCCATATGGGATGCCAGCACTGCAGGCAGCAGTTTTACCCACTATTCCACAGCACCAGCCCCTCACAGGGAGTTTTGCAGAATGATAATAAACAGAATAATTCTCATTGAAAAGTCGGAAAGTGTCATCTAAAAGAGGTTTCTAATCCTTTGATTTTTTTCAAATCATATAATTTAGCTCTAACAAAGTAGATTTTAACTATGCTGAATTCTTACTTGAAAATCATTGTGCCTGTAATTAAAACAAGTTTCCAGCATCACTGTCACTGACTCCATGAAGTCCTGCATCCTTGTAGGATTTGCAGCTTCACATTGCCGTTTGGTTCCACTGCCCATCTGGCTGGATTCAAAGGGTAGCACGTATGTTAAGCAAAAAGAAAGTTTAAGGATTCATTTTGTGAGTGATTGGCTCATTCATGACTATGCTTATGTTATGAAAATTTTTGTTCTACACATAATATCATAAATGCAAGTACTTGGACAGTAAGACAAATAAAAGCGTTCCCTGAAAGTAGCACTTGAAAGCAATCCATGGAGAAATGATTGCGCAAATCATGTTACACCTCATTGTGAATACCATGGTCAATGAATAAAGTAAGCCCACGTATTTCATGGAAAAGATCAAGAGTGAGTAGGTAAACACTGTGGATTAATGAAGATGAGTTAAAAGTACTGCCTCTTCCTCTTAATATGTTTAATATGTGGGAGGAACACCTGTGAAGGGAAGTAAGCCTGGGAACTCCTTTATTATACAGGCTCCTTTATTACACGGGCTATTTTAAAACATACAAAGGAAGATCCAGATGAAACAATACACAGGGCGAGGTCTGGAAGGGTCCCGAGCTGCAGGAGGTTTCGTCCCTGTGAAGTCGGGATGGGAGCCTCATGCACCCATAGCTGGAAGCTCAGGGTTTCTCACCATTCACTCCGTGCGTGTCTGTGTGCTTCCGTTGGTCTGGTCTTTACACAGACCACATAGCTGTGCACTACTCAGATAATTAAACTTTACCCCTCATCAAATATATTAACAGTTAAAGGTGAGAAAGATAAAAGTATACAGTAAGAGAAGGCAAATTACCAGCAGATACGGCAAGTGCTAAAAATATAAATAAGTGGAAATATAATCTTAAAATATTTAAAAGGGACAATTATAAAAGTAGAGTATGTGCAAAGTATTTTAGGATATTTTTAAAAAAGAAAATGGAGTTAAAAAGACAGCCAAGACACTGAAAATGATGAGAGAAAGGATTTCAAGATGAAGCAAAGAAAATTAAAAGTTAAAAATAAGCAAATTTAGAAACTGGGAAATATATCTTTTAAAAAGTGTAAGAAGGTAGTGGTCAAGATTAAAAACTCAGCATCTTATACAGAAATAATAATTCTTGGCTGGCACCGTGGCTCAACAGGCTAATCCTCCGCCTTGCGGCGCCGGCACACTGGGTTCTAGTCCCGGTCGGGGCGCCGGATTCTGTCCCGGTTGCCCCTCTTCCAGGCCAGCCCTCTGCTGTGGCCCCGGAGTGCAGTGGAGGATGGCCCAGGTGCTTGGGCCCTGCACCCCATGGGAGACCAGGGTAAGCACCTGGCACCTGGCTCCTGCCATTGGATGAGCGCGGTGCGCTGGCCGCAGCGCGCCGACCCTGCCGGCCATTGGAGGGTGAACCAACAGCAAAAGGAAGACCTTTCTCTCTCTCTCTCTCTCACTGTCCACTCTGCCTGTCAAAAATAAAAAAAAATAAAAAAATTTTAAAAATTAAAAAAAAGAAATAATAATTCTTCACATTGGAATTTCAAGAGTGTTCCTGAACATCTGCTGTTTGACAGAGCATTTGGAATGTCTTACAAAATGTTCTCAGCAGGATTATCTCAGAGATGAAGGCTTGAGCAGAATGTCAAGCCCTACTTCCCCTGGTGGCTCCAACAGCAGCCCCAGCCTTCTCAGGCACCTGCAGAGACGCTCCTATACCTGAGGAGGGTGCCCCCTGCTGGCCATACTCTCACCCCAAGCTTAACCCTTCCACCTTCAACAATGTTCTTTTCTTCTCATTGTTTCAGATCTTTGACTTTTCTCTCACTGAAGAAGAAATGAAGGACGTTGAAGCCTTGAATAAAAATGTCCGATATGTGGAATTGTTCATGTAAGTTTTGGGGGATTGTTAATCAGAAATTTCCCAGTGGCAAATAGGGCTTGTACATACCCTGACCCAAGTGTCCACAGAAAACACCGGCTCAAGGATAGTGGGTTGCATGTTCTGAATATTAAACACACCTGGGTGAGAATGTACATGTGGGGAGAAGAGTATGGGCAACAGAGGGACTGAGTGGGACTGGAGAATGATCCATGAATTGTCAACGACTTGGATAACCCGCACAGCTGTGTGACTTTTGGAGTGAATTTTTCCCTCTGGGGTTGTTTTGGCAGGTGGCGTGACCATCCAGAATACCCATTCCATGATGAATACTGACTTCAGGGGACATCTGCATGATTGTTCCTCCCCCTTAGTGCCCAGACCCTGGGATGCGTGGTTCCCACAGAGGTGGGCATGAAATGGGCTGTATAATCCTCAGACCAACTGTTAATCGAATCACCATTTTTTCCTGATATAAGTGACTTTGATTTAGCTAGATTGAAGAAAAAAATGTTCGAATCAGATTAAATAATTCTTCGGAAATTATCAGGTAATATTTTATTGATCAATGTCTTCTAAGTCCCAGAATGAAAAACATCATGCTTTAAAAATGATTTCCAAAGCAACATACAAAGACAATAACTCATAAATCTGGATACTGCCATCAGTACTTAGTTCTTTAGCAGTTAACAGGACAACAGAGAGGGAGGAGAGCTGGCCGGTGCTGCAATAGCCTCTAACGCAGCAGGGACAGTTGAGATCAATGTTTGCCCTCACAACAAGGACTGATTTGCTGCACCTTGAGTACACACAGAGGGCTAAGTGCAGAAAAGTCTTAGAGTTAGAGAATCATAAATATACCAGTGACCAGCAAAAGCACTCAGGATATTGCAGCTGTTGTTCTGTTGCTATTTTTGTTTCCATCCAATTTGTGTTTTGTAGCTTGTATCCAACTTGAAGGATGGATTATTACTGGTTCCCTCTTGAATCCCTTCCAGGGTCTGAGATCTCACACAACAAGTGACCCACAACTGGCTCTTTCTTATAATCCTCCATGGAGTGTCTTAAGACAAAAAACCCACACAAATAAACTCTATATCATGAAATTGGTCCAAAATTGCTGTTTTAAAAGAAAATATCTAAAAGAAGGCTTTTAAAAGAAGATAATTTGTAAAATTATTGTACTTAGGACTAAGTGCATTATTTAGATTGCTATGTGAATTTTGAGAAAGTAGCAAGTTGAAAAGAACATTGGTAATTTTACTATACATAAAATATTGAAAAGTGAGTAAAAATATTAGAATTCAGCAATAGAGACCCAGCTATTTACAATTCATCTAGAGAGATATGTATTTTAAAAATATCTATTTATATTGAAAAGTGGAGTTACTGAGAGGGAAAAGCAGAGGCAGAAGGATGGAGAGAGAGAGAGAGAGAGAGAAAGAAAATGAATCTGCTGGTTCACTCCCTAAATCGCCATGACAGCTGGAGCTGGCCCAATACAAAGACAACTAATTGAGCACCAAAGGTGAAACCTATTGAAGTGAAATGGACACTATGAGAAACAGTAACTTGATCAGCTCTTGTGCTGACTGTTGTTGTACAATGTAATACTTTATCCATTTTAGTAATTTTTTTATTCTAGTACTATTGGTTGAACTCTGTAATGAACTCTGTAATTACCAATACAAAGCCAGGAACCTGGAGCTTCTTCTGGGTCTCCTACGTGGGTATAGGAGCCCAAGGACTTGGGCCATCTTCCACTGCTTTCCCAGGCACATTAGCAGGGAACTTCATTGGAAGTGAAGCAGCTGGGACTTGAACAAGTGCCCATATGGGATGCTGGCACTGCAAGTGGATGCTTAAACTACTGTACCATAGCACCGGCCCCAGATACTTAAAATTTTTTGCCTTTTCCCTGAAAACTAAAATTTAGATGTCAACTATTTAATTACTACATTTATTTAAGTAGCAATTTAAGACCAAAAACATATAGAAATCCATTTCCCTAGATATATATTCTTTTTTCACTTATTTGAATACATCACTAAACTTACCTATATCTCGAGTAATTTTTCAGTTTTATTTGTTCTTATTGGATATTTCCTCTATTTTAGACATCTCTTCCTACAATTATTCATCCCAGAATCTGTATCTAGTGTTTTTGTGGGTTTTTAAAGCTTTTTAAAATATAATGAGCAAATGAAAATATTACATTTTCAAATTATGAGATGGGATGTTTTGATATACATATTCATTGTGAAATGATTTACACAGTCAAGTTAGTTATATCATCACCTCACATAATTATCTTTTTCTTTTGTATGTGTAGTAAGAATACTTCTACTTAAGATTTATGATCTTAGCAAATCACAATTATATAATACAGTAATATTAATCATACTCACCAAGCTATGCTTTTTATAATCAGAATTGCTCATCTTTAACTGCAACTTTGTACTCTTTGACCTTCTTCTATCTCTCTCACCCCACCTCCTACCCTCCCACAACCCTTGATAACTTCCCTTCACTCTGTTTCTATGCATTCAACTGTTTTGAATCCCACATTTTAGTGAGACCACATAATATTTCTCTTTTGGGGTCTAACATTTTTCACTTAGTTCAATAGACTCCAGGTTCATCCATGCTGTTAGACACAGAAGGATTTCCTTCTTAATTAATGCTACATCATATTCCATTCTGTATACTCACATATACCATAATTTCTTTATGCTCCTATTCATCGACAAAAATGCCCCCATATCTTGGCTATTGTGAATAGTACTGTGGTGAGCAAGAGAATGCAGATTTCTCTCTCTCTCTCTCTCTCTCTCTCTCTCTCTCTGTGTGTGTGTGTGTGTGTGTGTGTGACTCTGCTTTCAAATAGATGAAAGGTAAACATTTTAAAGTAAGTTTATAATAATAATTAGCGGGGCTGGCACTGTGGCGTAGCTGATAAAGCTGCTGCCTGCAGTGCTGGCATCTCATATGGGCACTGGTTCAAGACCCAGCTGCTCCACTTCCAATCCAGCTCTCTACTATGACCTGGGAAAGCAATGGAAGATGGCCCAGGTGCTTGGGTCCCTGCACCCACATGGGAGACCCGGAGGAAGCTCCTGGCTCCTAGCTTCGGCTTGGCATAGCCTCAGCCGTTGGGGCCATCTGGGGAGTGAACCAGCAGATGGAAGACCTCTCTCTCCCTTCTCTCTGCCTCTCTTTTCTCTGTGTAACTGTGACTTTCAAGTAAAATAAATCTTAAACAAAGATACTCTTTAAAAAACAACAACAATAATTGGCTACCTTAAAAAAAGAAGGATGCAATATAAGTAACTATAGATAAACTAATTGGTTTCCTGCTACCCATGTGGGACCTGGATAGTGTTCTTAAATCCTGGCTTTGGTCTGAACTCAATCCTGACTGTTGTGAGCATTTAGGGAGTGAACCATTGGCTATAAGCTATCTTTGTCTGTCTCTGTCTCTCTGCCTTTCAACTAAAAAGCAAAATTAGCTAACTAAGAACAACAGAGAAAATGTTGAAATAAATGAAACCAGAAATGAAAGATGAGCTAATACTGCTGATACCAAAGTAATACAAAGGATCATTGTAAATTATATGAATAATTACAGACAAACTGGATGATCTAAAATAAAAGATACATTTTTAGAAATATACAACCTAACAAGATCAAATCATTAACATGCAGAAAATAGGAACTGAGCAGTAAAGAGATCAAAAGTAATTAAAAATCTCCCATCAAAGATTAACCCAGGACCTCATGTTTTCATTGCTGAATCTACAAATATTTAAAGAGGATTAATGCCAATTCTTATAAAACTCTTCAAAAAAATGAAAAGAAATTTCCAAAATTGTTTTGGCTACCTCAAAATTACCATCATGGCAAAGCCAGACTAGAGTACTACAAAAAAAGAAAAATTACAGACCAATATCCCTAATGAACATAGGTCCCAAAAGCCTCAATAAAATACTAGAAAACCGGCTGGCGCCGCGGCTCAATAAGCTAATCCTCCGCCTGCAGCGCCGGCACACCAGGTTCTAGTCCCAGTCGGGGCGCCAGATTCTGTCCAGGTTGCTCCTCTTCCAGTCTAGCTCTCTGCTGTGGCCTGAGAGTGCAGTGGAGGATGGCCCAAGTCCTTTGGCCCTGCACCCACATGGGAGACCGGAAAGAAGCACCTGGCTCCTGGCTTCGGATCAGTGTGGCGCGCTGGCTGCAGAGGCTGTTGGGGAGTGAACCAACAGAAAAGGAAGACCTTTCTCTCTCTTTCTCTCACTGTCCACTCTGCCTGTCATCAAAAAAAGAAAAAGAAAAAAAAATACTAGAAAACCAAATTCAACTGCATGTAAAAAGGATATCCATCATGATCAATGTGGACCTATCTCTGAGATGTAAGGATGGCTCAACATATGCAAATCAATCACTGTTACAAAATTTATTCACAAAATGAAAGATAAAAATCGTATAATTACCTCAATAGATGCATAAAAACTACTTGACAAAATTCAATACCCTTTTAATGATAAAAGCTCTCAGCAAGTTAGATATAAAGAAATGTACCTCAACACAGTGAAGACCATATGTCACCAGCCTAGAGCTAACATGGTACTCAACAGTGAAAAGGTGATGACCCTTCCTTTAAGATCAGGAACAAGACAAGGATGCCCACCAAAACACTATTGTTTTTCCTACTCTCACACAACACTTCTGACACCTAATGAGTAGAGTTTTTCCCTATAGTCCAAACAGTTCTCTAGCAGCTACAACTGGGTTTTCCCTGATTTAACCCAATCCAATTCTGACATTGTCCACCTGGAGAAAGAGCCACACTGCACAGATTAGGAGCTCAGTCTCATCAGACTTCATCCACTGCAGATGGCAGGCCCAGGTTGTGACTTGTGCTGCTGACCAACTGGCAGTAAATCAAAGTTCCTCTGATTCCCTCCTGAGGTTCAAATTACAGGGGCTGATGGAACTCAAGGAAGCAGTTACTTACATGTATCTATTTCTTACTGAGGGCATTTTAAGGACACAAATGATGCACACCCTGGGAGGCAGCAGGTGGGTCCTTGTCAACTCAAGCAGTTGAGTCCTTGCCACCCACAGTAGAGATTTGGATTGAGTTGTGAATTCTTGGTCCAGCTTTAGCCAGTGGGTTTTGGAGAATGAATCAACAGATGAAAGATATATATCTATATCGATAGATAGATAGATAGATAGATATCTGCCTATCTCTATGTATCTGTCTCTGTGAATATCAAACAATGAAAATAAATAAAATTTGAATACTCAGAAGGGCTTCCAAAGATGGCAACATAGGGAGGGAGCTTACTGTTCTAGTCTAGGAGAAGATAGTTTAAAAAGTGGACTGAGTATAGTCTCAAGGAATAGTTAGGGAGAATATGGCCAAGGAAACTCTAAACAAATTAGAGGGACACAGTGGACCTATGTGGAGGGCATGGATGCCCACAATTCAAGACCCCAGCAGCCAAAAAAGCTTCTGCAGCAATATTGGAGAGTGAGGTGAGACCAGACTGCAGCAGCCCAAGCCACTAGTGATAAAGCTGCAGGAAGAGCCTATAGGGAATCCGGCTTGGAGCCCCATGGGGAATAGTGTGCCTGCCAAACTAGAGGAGGGAAAAAAAGGATGGGCCTTTTCTCTCTCCTTGATCACCCTGCAGTGGTATCCTGTAACAAGCTGATAGAGCAGGCGCCATTTTGGACATACTTAACAGCTGTGCCAACTTGTGTCCACACTCAGCAACCAGCCAAGTAGAAGACTCCTGACTCCTGTGGGGAGAACTAACAGGGGGCTGGGTGCTCATGACTGTGGGAGTCTAGTGTGCCAGGACTGAAAAATCAGGGTGTTTGGGAGGTTTACAGTGTGGCTGGGATATTGGGCAGTCACTGTGGGAGACTGCACACACTCAGGGCTCCCTGGATTCCTGGTGAGGGACATTGCTGGGGAATCTGAGCTAAGAGTGAGGACTGCACAGATCTTTTGTGTGGCCCTTGTGGCAGAGCAGATGAATACTATACCCACTGGGGCTAGCACTCAGGCACTGGTCTCCTTTGAGGAGAGGAGCTCAGCTGAGTAGAATAAACCTCCCCCTATGATGAGAGAGAGAGAGAGAGAGAGAGAGAGAAATTTACCATGCCAAACCTGGGTGCCTCACCTTAGACACACCCTTCACCCTGGAGAACTGAACAGAGCTCCGTGGCCACATACACTACACACCTCTAGATGTTCAGTGAAAGAAGACACCCCACTAATCTACAGAGGCAAGGTACAAAGATAAAAGCTCCCACAGAGAAAAGAAAGAGAAATTAATGAGTATCTCCACAAAGGCACCAATTCAAGAAACAAGAATAAGGAAGAATAAGGAAGACATGATATGCCCCAGAAGAACACCACACTTCAATACTAGATTGTGATTATGAGATTGAAGAAATGCCAGAAATAGAATTCAAAAAATTGATCATAGTATTACATAGAAGTAATCAGAAGCAAATGCATGAACTACTGAAATATGTACATGACATGAAAGAAAGTTTATCCTACAAAATTGAAATCTTAAATAAAAATCAAAACTAAATGAAGAATTCAATGAAAAATGCAGTGGAAAGCATTAGCAACAGAATCAGTGAAGCAGAAGAAAGAATATCCAACTTAAAAAACAAAGCATGGGGCAGCACTGTAGTGTAGCAAGTTAAGCCACTGCCTGCAGTGCTGGCATCGCATGTGGGAGCCAGTCCAAATCCCGGCTGCTCCACTTCCGATCCAGCTCTCTGCTATAGCCTGGGAAGGCAGTGGTAGATGGCCCAAATCCTTGGGCTCCTGCACCCACATGGGAGACCAGGAGGAAGCTCCTGGCTCCTGGCTTCAGATTGATGCAGTTCCGGCCATTGCAGCCAATTGGGGAGTGAACCAGTGGATGGAGGACCTTTCTCTCTCTCTCTCTCTCTCTCTCTCTCTCTCTCTCTCTCATTCTCTATGCCTCTCCTCTCTGTTTCATTCTGACTTTTAATAAATAAATCTTTAAGGAAAAAAAAGCAAACCACAGGAAATTATACAGTCAGACCAAAAAAAGAAAAGGAAATTAGAAAACTAAAAAATACTATTGGGGAATCTACAGAATACTATCAAATGACAAAAATATGGGTTCTAGTAATTCATGAAGGTATGAAGAGAGAAAGGATTAGAAGGTCATTTTACTGAAATAATAACAGAAAACTTCCCTAATTCAGAGAAATAAAGGGACATCCAAGTACAGGAAGCACACAGAACTCCTAATAGATATGACCAGGAAAGATCTTCACCATGACACACTGTAATCAAACTCACCACAGTAAAAGACTTAAAGAAAAGTTTCTAAAATGTGCACAAGAGAAATGCCAGATTACTTTCAGAGGATCTCCAATTAGACTCACAGCCGACTTCTCATCGGAAACTATAGAAAAGGAGAGAATGGCTGAATTCTACCAGACATTTAAAGAACTAACTCCAATTCTTCTCAAGTTATTCAAAGCAATTGAAAGAGAGGGAATCCTCCCAAATTCTTTCTATGATGCCATCATCACCTTAATTCCTAAACCTAAAAAAGATGCAGCATTGAAAGAGAATTACAGACCAATTTCATGATGAACATAGACACAAAAATCCTCAGCAAATTCTAGCCAATAGAATCCAACAAAACATCAGAAAGATCACCCACCCAGACCAAGTGGGATTTATCCCTGGTATGCAGGGATGGTTCAGCATTCGCAAATCAATTATGTGATACACCACATTAACAAATTGCTAAATAAAAACCATATGATTATCTCAATAGATGCAGAGAAAGCATTTGATAAAATACAACACTCTTTCATGATGAAAACTCTAAGCAAATTGGTTATAGAAGGAACATTCCTCAACACAATCAAGGCAATTAATGACAAACACACAGACAGCATCTTATTGAATGAGGAAAGTTGGAAGCATTTCCACTGAGATCTGGTACCAGACAGGGATGCCCACTCTCACCATTGCTATTGAATATAGTCCTGGAAGTTTTAGGCAGAGCCATTAGGCAAGAAAAAGAAATTAAAGGGATACAAATTGGGAAGGAAGAACTCAAACAATCCCTCTTTGCAGACAACATGATTCTTTATACAGGGGATCCAAAGAACTCCTCTAAGAGACTATTGGAACTCATAAAAGAGTTTGATATAGTAGCAGGATATAAAATCAGTGCACAAAAATCAACAGCCTTTGTTTACATAGACAATGCCATGGCTGAGAAAGAACTTTTAAGATCAATCCCATTCACAATAGCTACAAAAAAATACCTTGGAATAAACTTAACCAAGTTATGTCAGCTATCTCCACAATGAGAATTACAAAACATTAAAGAAAGAAATAGAAAAAGACACAAGAAAAATGAAAAAAAATCCTCAATGTTCATGGATTGAAAGAATCAATATCATCAAAATGTCCACTCCTCCAAAAGCAATGTACAGATTCAATGATATAACAAACAAAATACCAAAAACATTCTTCTCAGATCAGGAAAAAATGATGCTGAAGTTCATATGGAGGCACAAGAGACCTCCAGATAGCTAAAGCAATCTTGTACAACAAAAACAAGGTTGGAGGCATCACAATACCAGATTTCAAGACATACTACAGGGCAGTTATAATCAAAACAGTACGGTACTGGTACAGAAACAGATGGATAGACCAATAGAATGGAACAGAAACACCAGAAATCAAACATCTATAACTAATCTATATTTGATCAAGGAACTAAAACCAATTCCTGGAGCAAGGACAGTCTTTTCAACAAATGGTGCTCTGAAAACTGGATTTCCACATTCAGAAGTATGAAGCAAGGCCCCTACCTTACACCTTACCCAAAAATCCACATAACATGGATTAAAGATCTAAATCTATGACCTGACCATTAAATTATTCGAGAACATCAGAGACACCGTGCAAGATATGACACAGGCAAGAAATTCTTGGAAAAGACCCCATAGGCACAGGCAGCCAAAGCCAAAATTAACAACTGGGATTACATCAAATTGAGAAGTTTCTGTACAGCAAAAGAAACAGGAAATTCACTGATAGAATGGGAGAAATTATTTGCAAACTCTGCAACTGATAAAGGATTAATAACCAGAATATACATAAATATCAAGAAACTCCACAACAAGAAAACAAACAACCCAGTTTAGAAACGGGCCAAGGATTTAAACAGACATTTTTCAAAAGAGGAAATCCAAATGGCAAACAGGCACATGCAAAAATGTTCTGGATCATTAGCCATCAGGGAAATGCAAATCAAAACCACAATGAGGTTTCACCTCATCCCAGTTAGAATGGGTTTCATACAGAAATCAACAAATAACAAATACTGGTGAGGATGTAGGAGAAAAAAAGTACCCTAATCCACTGTTGGTGGGAATGCAAACTGGTAAAGCCTTTATGGAAGACAGTATGGAGATACCTCAGAAATCTGAATACAGACCTACCATATCACCTACCCATCCCACTCCTAGGAATTTACCCAAGTGAAATTAAATTGGCATATAAAAGTGCTATCTACACCTCCATGTTTACTGTAGCTCAGTTCACAATAGGTAAGACATGGAATCAACCTAAATGCCCATCAACCAAAGCCTGGATAAAGAAATTATGGGATATGTACTCTATAGAATACTACACAGCAGTAAAAAAAAAAAAAAAAAAAACTGAAATTGGTCATTTGCAACAAAATGGATGAATCTGGAGAACATCATACTGAGTGAAATAAGCCAGTCCCAAAGGGACAGAAGAATATGTTCTCCCTGTTCTGCAACAAGTAACTGAGCACCTAAAAGGAAACCTGTAGAAGTGAAAGTGACACTTCTAGAAGCAATGAATGAGTGCCCTTGTTTTTATTGTCAAGGAACAGGGTTTTTTTTTCTTTTTTTTCTTCATAATATTTGTTGAACTGTATACTTAACAGAGTTAATCATATGTGTATAAAGTCAATTAAGGATGGATCGCATTACAAAATAAGAGTGGTAATAAGAGAGGGAAGTGGGAATTTGTAACTGTAAAGCTGTATAGTTCTGCATACATTCCTACAGACTTACTTCTAAGGGTACAGTTTTTTTTCTTTTTTCATTTTTTAACTTTTATTTAAAAATATAAATTTCCAAAGTACAGATTTTGGATTACAGTGGCTTTTTCACCCCATAACCTCCCTCCTACCTGCAGCCATCCCATCTCCCGCTCCCTCTCCCATCTCTAAGGGTACAGTTTAAAAACTTGTTATAGGACCCCAAACCCCATTACGCTGGATGGAAAAAAATGCCATCTTAATATTTAAAGTGATCATATTAAGTGTTAAAGTGATCATATAAATAGGATCAAGTGTCTGGTAATAAATGATAGGTAGAATTAAAAAGGAGAGAATATTCCACACAGCTGACACATAGAATGCCGATTGCATTAAGTCACACTCTGAGCTCAGAATCAGCCCTTAAAGCTTCCTGATCTGCCTGGAAAGCCCTTGAGAGCATCTCAGGCACAGAAATCCAAGACACTGTGGCAAACAAAAAGTTCCACATGAAGGATCTCTGTGAGATCCCAGCAGAAAGAAGTGGCCATCAAAGGATATACTTTTCTCTGAAGGGAGGGGAGAACTTCCACTTTGCTTATGGCCTTGCCTAAATAGTGACAGATTTTGTGGACTCAAAAGTCTTCCATAGCTCAGGCAGCTCATGTCAAGAGCCTCGGGTGATCACTGATACCATACATAAGAGTGTTAATTATTCAGTTAACAACAGAAGTCACTGTGCACTAACTTTCCATGCAGATCCTCTGTCCTTAATGAGTTGTATTTTGAGAGTTAATTGTAAAACTTCTCAAACAGTTTGTGTGTGTGTCTGCAAATTGTTGAAATCTTTACTTAGTATAGAGTTGGTCTTCTGTGTGCAAAGTTAATTGAAAATCAATCTTAATGGATAATGGGACTGGAAAGGGACAGGGGAGGAGGTGGAGGGGTGGGATTGTGGGTGGGAGGGTGGGTACGATGGGAAGAACAACTATATTCCTGAAGTTGTACTTATTAAAGTTTTATTCATTAATAACAGGTGTCTTTGGGGAGAAAAAGGAAATAAAATAAAATTTAAGACACAAAATTGAAGAGTGGTGTGCCAGGAATAAGAGACAGAGCCCAAATGTATCTATCTGATTGCATCACAACATCACACTAATTCTTCCTTTTTATTAATTTATTTATTTGAAAGGCATTGTGACAGAGATTGAGGGAGAGACAGAAAGAGAGATGTCTTTCATCTACTGATTCACTCCCAAATTCTGGAAACAGGTGGGGCTGCTAGGCAGAAACCAACTACCAGGAACTACATCCAGGTATCCCATGAGGGTGCAGGATCTCAGATACTTGGGCCATCTCCTGCTGCCTCCCAGGTGCAGTAGGAGGAAGCTGAGTCGGATGTAGACAAGCAGGGACACAAGCTGGCTGTGAGTATGAGAAGAAGGTGACTTAACCTGCTGTGCCATGGCACGTACCTCCACACACCTCCCTCTCCTTAACATGGGGCTGGAAAGTCTTAGTCACAACGGTTGGACAAAAAAAAAAATTACCCAAATCAGAAAGGAATAAGTTAAATTGTCTTCTTTGCTAATGACATGATCTTATTTATGGAAAACCCCAAAGATTCCACTAAAAAACTCTTAGACCTAATAAATCAGTAAAGTTTCAGGCTAAAAAATTAATAGAAAAAGTCACTTGCATTTTGATACACTAACAATGAGTTACCGGAAAAAGAAACTAAGGAAACATTCACATTAACAATAGGCTCAAAAGAAATCAAATACTTAGCAGGAATAAATTTAATCAAGAAGTGAAAGATACTGAAAACTATAAAATATTAATGAAAGAAATTGAAGAAGAGGAATAAATGTTTTCATGAATTGGAAGAGGCAATATTAATCAATATGTTCATATTTACCCAAAGTGATGCACAAATTCAGTGCAATCCCTATCAAAATTCCAATTGAAAATTTTCACAGAAATACACGAAAATGTGTATAGAAAGTCAGAGTTACAGAGATGAGGGAGAGACAGAGAGAAAAGGATCTTTCATCTGCTGGTTCACTCTGTTAGATGGCCACAATGGCCAGGCCAAAACCGGGAGCTGGGAGCTTCACCCAGTTTCCTGTGTGAGTGGCAGAGGCCCAAACACTTGGTGCATCTTCCACTGATTTTCATTAGCAAGGAACTGGATCAGAAGTGGAGCAGCCAGAATAGGAACCAGCGCATATAGGATACTGGTGCCATCACCCATGCTCCGCTTCTCTCCAGCTTTCTGCTCCAGCCTGGGAAGGCAGCAGAGGACATGGCCCAAGTGCTTGGACCCCTGCACCTGCGTGGAAGACCCAGAAGAAGCTCCGGGCTCCTGGCTTTGAATCAGCCCAGCCTCAGCCATTTTGCCCATTTGGGGAGTGAACAGCGAATGGAAGACCCCTCTCTGTGTCTGTAACTCTGCCTCTCAGATAAATAAATAAAATCTTTTTTAAAAAATCCAAACAAGGGCTGGTGCTTTGACATAGTCAGCTAAGCTTACACCTGCAGTGCCAGCATTCCATATTGGCACCAGCTTGTATCCTGGCTACCCCTCTTCAGATATAGCTCTCTGCTGTGGCCTGGGAGAGTGATGGAGGATGGCCCAAGTGGGCCCTCTCTGTCTCTCCCTCTCTCTCTGTTGCTCTGCCTCTCAAATAAATAAATAAATCTATATACATAATACATAATATATAATATATATGATATATTCTATATAAATTATATTATAAATTAAATATATATATATATAAAGTTCTCAGAGTTTTCTTCTGATACATAATAAGAAAATTTCAATATACATGATTTGGATAAAAGAATAGCTTGACACAAATTATTTTTGCACAGACAAAATAACAAATGATATGACTCTAGAAGTTTTCCAATAATCTCCAGGATATGAAGCTTTGTAATCACTACCACTGAAGCTTCTTTACGGAAAATGTTAATAAAATGCAAATGAGAGGAAATGGATTGAGGAGGGGCAACTGAGAACCTCCTGGAGTGCTGAGGTGTTCTGTCTCCTGACCTGGGTGCTGGTGGTGATGTGTGTGTGTGTGTGTGTGTGTGTGTGCACAAAAAAAAAAATCCCTGTGCTGTCTCTCTCCCTGTGTGTGTGTGTACAGATAGATGTGTGTGTGTGTACACATACTCTCTATATATATTATAATTTAATATGAAAAAGTAAGTTGTTTAATATGCAAGAAAAATATTTCTTATCAAGAGAGGTATAGGGCTGGCACTGTGGTGTAGCAGGTAAAGCTGCCACCTGCAGTGCCAGCATCCCATATGGGCACCGGTTTGAGTCCTGGATGCTCTACTTCTGTTCCAGCTCTCTGCTATGGCCTGGAACAGCAGTAGAAGATGGCCCAAGAACTTGGGCCCCTGCACCTGCATGGGAGCCTCAGAGAAAGCTTCTGGCTTCTGGCTTCAGGTCAGTGCAGCTCTGGCTGTTGTGGCCAATTGGGGAGTGAACCAGTGGATGGAAGACCTTTCTCTCTCTCTCTCTCTCTCTCTCTCTCTCTCTCTCTGCCTCTCCTCTCTGTGTGTAACTCTTTCAGATAAATAAATCTTTAAAAAAAGAGAGTAGTCCAGTATTATTCAGTTTGTATCAATCACCTTTTCCTGTAAATATCAGGGTGACTTGGGGAGATTATAATATACCTTCACAGTTCAAATTTATAGAGTAGGTAAATATCATTTCTCGGCCTTTTGGCTAAGATCAAGTGTAGAGTAGGTAAATAACTTAGATGACATTGAAGGTATTGTATCCCTGCTATGATTAACAGGATAAAACTTTAAGTTTACTCAAAGGTGTTTTTTTTTAATTTTTAAAATTTATTTGACAGATAGAGTTAGACAGTGAGAGAGACAGAGAAAGGTCTTCCTTCCATTGGTTCACCCCCAAAATGGCCGCTACGGCTGGAGCTACACCGATCTGAAGCCAGGAGCCAGGTGCTTCCTCCTGGTCTCCCATGCAGGCACAGGAGCCCAAGCACATGGGCCATCCTCCACTGCCCTCCCGGGCCACAGCAGAGAGCTGGACTGGAAGATGAGCAACCGGGACTAGAACCCAGTGCCCATATGGGATGCCTGTGCTGCAGGCGGAGGATTAACCAAGTGAGCCATGGCGCCAGCCCCTACTCAAAGGTGTTTTTAAGAAAGATTATATGGGACTGGGGAAGGTCTTTGGTGCAATGGTTGAGACATTCTTATGGACACCCACATCACACATCAGAGTGCCAGTTTGAGTCCCTGCTGTTCTGCTTCTGATCCAGCTTCCTGTTAATATACACCCCGGGAGTCAGCAGATAATGACTCAAGTATTTGAGTCTCTATCAGTTACACAGGTGACCTGGATTAAATTCTCAGCGTCTGGCTTCAGCCTGACCCAGTCCTGACTGTTGGGAGCATTTGGGTAGTGGACCAGAAAATGGAAGTTCTGTCTGTCTATGTCTCGCTCTCTCTTTCAAATAAAAAATGAAAATAAGTGAAAATTAAGAGAAACAGAAAATCTAACATTTGATGGGTGAGAGGAACTGTCTTGTGCACTGTCAGTGCTCTTATGGACATTGTCTAGCAACTTCCTCAAGGACTGTCTGGTTCTCCATAACTTTTTATGCTACAGGGCCCAAAGACCAGCATAAATTTCACTGATTTGTCAGGAGAAGTCACACAACTCAGAAAAGCTGTTATACGGTAAGTGTTCATTATTGCGAAAGGATGCAGACGAAAGTGAGCAAGGTAAAAGGAACATAGAGCAGTGTCCACGAGAAGGACCAGGCAGAGTTGCAGATGTTCTACCCCAGTAGAGTTGTGTGGACAGAGTGTGCTTCTCCTAGGAATGATGTGTGACACCACATTGCTGGTGCTCTGAGCAGAGAGACTCCCTGCAGTTTCTAGGTGAACATTTTTATTGAGACTTTGTCACATAAATCCCACAAGGCTGACCTTGGTCACTCATTCCCAAGGCTCTCAGTGGTCAAAGTGATATTGTTACTGGTGAATGGCAGGGTTCTTGTCTTCACACAAGAAAGAATTCAGGTGTGAGACAGACAGTAGTGGGAGGTAAAATAGCTAAGTTTATTAGGGAAGGACGGATGGGCACCTCTCCAGACAGAACCTGAGAGAGAGTACGCAGTCGCTTGGACTGGAGGAGGGGAGGAGCGAGGTTACATGGTTGAGTAGAGAGATTACACCTGACCAGGCCAGGTGGGCGGCTCAGCAGAGAGGCAGAGGGCTGAGCGCACAGTCCGGTTGAGGCTGGGGGTTTTTAAGGAGATGGGTCTTGCTTCCCCACCTCTGCTCCTCATGGAACAAAGGGTTTTTTGGATGTAAATAGAAAAACTTCTGAGTTTTCCCCTGAAGGTATCAGACAGGAGAAAGTCTAGCAGAGTTTAGAGGAAGAGTGAGCAGGACCCCCTGGAGAACTGGGGTCCAGAGCAGGGTGTTTGAAATGCAGATACTGGGAGATTGTGGAAGATTTGTCAGGCAGAAGGGGTGGGGGCCCCCCACCTGGCAGCTTATGGGGTAGAAGGGGCAGGGCAGGATATGAATACTGGGCTGCCTCTGAAACATTATTGGGATGACTTTGAGATGCAGATGCAAATGCTGGACACAGATGTCTTCTCTTTAGGCCTGTCACACACATAAGCTCATATCTGACTTCCTACCTAACAATACCATGAAGGTGAAGGCCTCCCCACCATAAATCACATCATTAGCATAAGCTATCTGATGTGGCCCTAGGTCCCAGATTAAAAGAAATAAAAAGCATTCTTCTCAGGAATGGCATTCCTAGGGTTTCAAAGTCATCTCCCAAGAGAAGTCAAGGGCCAGACCTTTCTTGGGAATGTGCAGGATTTTTGAACCTCCAAGATCCACTATGCGAAACATCAGAAAGGATATTCCATCATTCTGATATATAATAAGAAAATTTAATTTTGAACTGCAAAAGGAATTGTTTCAGAAAACTGGAAATAATAAAATGATTCTTGTGCAATCAAAAGGCTAATGGTCTTGTCTAGTAGAGAAATAAGTTTTATTATGTCTGGAAATAAAAGATAAACTCAAGCCTGATATAGTTACTGACCTTTGGAAGATACTGTTTTGGTGTCTAGTGAAGAAAGCCACTTCACTTCTACACTTCTTTGCTTCCAGTTCTGCAAGGAATTTGAATTCAGTTTTTGCTTAAACTTGTTTGAGTTGGGTTTCTCTTACTACCAACTAAAATATCCTGATACAATAGTTCCTAAAAGTGGGGCATGGCAAGTGGCAAATCCTGGAATTCAGAAGTGACTGAGTTAAACATGGCTGAAGCACAATGTGGGATACAGCTCTTACTGGAGTCAGCACAGCTCTTCTGTCATTGAAAAATAACACGTTACATGCTTGTATCTTGCAACTTAGGCCATAAACTAAGATCCAAGCTTTATGGATGGAAGAGAAGATCTGTGGTGGATGCTTCTTTTGGCTTTCCATTAAATCCTGACAAAAAGAAATAAGCGTTCAAGCTGGAGGTGCAGAAACATAAATGGGCAAGGAATGTGGACATCATAAGAGGGTGATAAGCTTGGAGCAACTTCTAACTGCTGAGTCAAGTCATCACGCACCTTGCAAAAGGAGAGGTCTGCCCCAAGCACAGTCAGTGGTAGGAAATGCAGGAGGGCAGCCTGACCTCGAGCTGGGACCCCAAAGAGACCACAGAATGGTGGGAATCCCCCCACATTGTATGGCTCTACCAGAGGAGATGTTACCCAGTGAGAAAGGCTTCTACCAGACGCCCCTTGTGAGAGGGTGAGCTACTAGCGAGGTGTCACTCTCTTAGCCTGTTCTCTTGAAAGAAATGAAACAGAACTTGCAGATCTGGTATGTGGAAGGAGAAGCATCAGGGTTACAATTCAAAGTTGGGGGAGGTTCATAGTTAAGGACCAAGGCTCCACAAGATAGATATCCAGATTCCATTATTAACCTGCAATGGTCAGAAATGGGGAAGTCAGCAGTGGAAGCCTGAAAGTTACGAGTTCCAGAGAGAGAAGGCGTGTCTGGGAAATTCAAGTTGTTCAACCTTCATGAATCCTCATAACTGTGGCCTCAAAATGTGCACTAGACAAAGAGTTGAAGGCTGAGGACATGGCATTGTTGCCTTGCCACTCTCCCGGCACCCCAGTGCTGTGGACCGTCTATGAGCAGCACTGCCCAGGAAAGGCCCTCGTGGCAACAGGTAGGGTAGGCAGGCCAAGAACCATTGTGCAGGCTGGGGCAGTAAGTCCTGGCTCTTATTCCATAGCTGATCAAAGGCCATATACTAGAAAAACTGACTTTTCTAAAAGCAAACATCACTTTGGGGTTGCAAAAGTCCCCAGGAAGGTCATGACTACTGGTTATCAATCCTTGGGCTTAGCCAATTTTTACTGCAGATGTCAGCTAGGGGGACTAGAAATCTCTACTGAAGAATGGTGCACCCAAGGGGCTCAACCCACAGAAATCTGTTGTTTCACGATCAGGGGGGCTGGGAGTCTGCAGTCAGGGTCAGCATAGGGGTGGAGGTTCCTTCTGAGGTCTGTATGGAGCATGTGCACCACGCTTCCTGCCGGGTTCCTGGTAGTGGCCGGCTGTCTTTGGTGTTCCTTGGCTTATGGAGGTGTTACCCCAGTCTGCCTCATCTTCACAGGCTGACTTTCCCCTGGTTTTATCTGTATGACCTCATGTAATTAATTATATATGCAATAACCCTATGTTTAAATAAGGCCACATTCTGGGTCTGGGTGCTAGGACTTCAACATAGGAACTTTGTGGGGACACAATTTTCCTATAGCAAGTGAGAAACTTCAGAGGGGCGTGAGAGGAAGCAGAAGTGACTTTGGAAAGGCAGGTCCCACTGTTCTTCTTTCTTGACCTTTCTAATTTCTGTCTCCAACAATTCCCCCATCTGTGAGGACTGAGATAGGAATCCCTTCCTCCATGTTTAGAAGAATTTTCTTCCTTGGTGGATCGTGGGACTCTTTTTCCAATGTGATCCTTTAAACAATGGTCTGATAGGTGTTGTCTCTATTCCATCTCCACACAGGACCTCTGGGGGCATGTTGCAAGACTCAGGCAACGTGGATCAGGTTCAACTTTGTGTTCTTCCACTGTGGTAGCCCTTTTACTTCCTTTTCTTCCCAGTGCTAGATGGACAGTACTCAACTGAAGACCTTTTAAATTTTTGAATAAAGATGAGTCTTCCCTTTTACCCAACTTAGAAAATGGAGATTCATGTGGAGAAAAATCATTCAACTTTTATTGTTTCTTATGAGCAAAATATTTTCCACAGGACAGAATTCTACAACTGTTAGATCATTGGAAACAAGTGTACAAATCAGATTTTTTTATTTGAAAGGCAGTTACAGAGAGAGAGAGAGATCTTCTATCTGCTAGTTCACTCCCCAAATGGCTTCAATGGCCAAGGCTGGGCCAGGGCAAAGCCAGGGGCAGGAGTTTCATCTGGGTCTCCCATGTGACTTCAGGGGCTCGAGGATTTGCACCATCTTCCACTGCTTTCCCAGGGCACTAACAGGGAGCTGGATTGTAAATGGTGCAGCTGGGACTTAAACTGACGTCCATATGGAATGCCAGCATTGCAGGTGGTAGCTTAACCTGTGCATTACAATGCTGCTCCCTCAAGATCAGATTTTTGTAATCAATAAAAATATATGTGAAAGCAATGGAAATTATAAGGAATTGGTTTTGAAAAATATAATTTTTGAAGAACTCACCTTATGACAGTGACCTATTGCTAACAAATAAAACATCTATTTAAATTATCTGTAATGCTGAATTCTAATAATCTTCTTATTCGCTTTTCAAAGATTTATGTAAAGCAAATCACCAATGTTATTTTCAGCTTGCCACTTTTCAAAATTCATATAGCTATCTCAATAACACTCAAAGTTGTAAGTATAATAATTCTATGTCTTATGTCACTATGCTTCCTAAATCCTCCTTTTAAAACATATTCTTTTAGAACAGCAGTCTTGGTACAATTTCTTGATACAGAGTTTATTTGTGCATGTTGTTTTCTCAAGTCACTTAATAGTGGTTTTTGATGATTGTGGACAAGGGAGATAAGACAGAGTCAATGCGAGTCACCAGTTACATTAGAGCCCAGGCCTTTTAAGGATGCAAGACAGAACTAGTAATAATCCATTCTCCAAACTGGATAAAGGCTACAGAAACACACATTGGATAGAACAAAACAGCAACACAACAATAGCAGTAAGATCACCAGGGCTTTGCTGACCACTGTGTTAATTACACAGCTCAATTTTAAGACTTTTTCTACACTTAGCCCTCTACGTCTATTCATGGTGGGACAAATCACTTCCTTGTTAATCATGCATGTGTGCATCTCATCTTGGCTGTGTCTGCATTACAAGCCACTGTCAGCACACTGGCACCTGCCACTCTCCCCACTCTTGGTTGTCCTGTTAACTGCTAAAGAATTCAGACTACCAACAGCAGTACCCAGATTCGTGAGATATTTATCTTCATGTGCCTTTTAAATATTTTCTAAATCTTTAAATATGGAATGCAGAATACATTGGTCTTTGCATTGTTAGCAGATAATTTCTAAAGAATTATTTCATCGGATTTGAATAGTTCTTGTTAAAGTTCAGCTAAGTTAAAGTCACGGATGCTACACAAAAGTTGGGTATCATTCCATTACCACTTTGTCAGTGAAGCCCCTTTCTTGTGCGCATCTTTGGGCACTTGTGGGGAGGAAGAATCTGAAGTCAGTATTCATCATTAAATGGATATTCAGGATGATCACGCCACCTGCCAAGACAACCCCCAAAAGGAGAAAGTTCATTCCAAAAGTTGCACAGCTGTGCGGGTTACTCACACCCTTGGTTATTCCATGGATCACTATCCCACTCCCACTCATTACCCTCTGTTTCTCCCATCTTTCTCCCCTTTTTTCCCTCAAGCCAGGGCCTTTTCCTGCAGCCCTGGACAGTACCCTTGGTTGTAGGTGTGAGTGTGGGTGTGAGGTTGGTTACCACATCAACATTTTACTCAGCACAACAAAAAAACTAGAGGTGAGTCCCGCCTGTCTGTGTTTTCAGGACGTTGCTCATTCCATCCTCCCCTGCTCTCTTGACCCTAGCTACCACCCACTGCAATGAACTAAATAAGCTTTGCTCTTCAAAACTCCTTTTATGGGTCTGTGTCACTGTCTCCTCATCACAGTTTTGCTTGCTGCTCTCACTAGACCTCCTGAGTGTGGAAAGTTTTAAAATCTACAAAGGGAACAAGCAGTGAAGTGTCCATTACTAGTGATTGTGATGACAATGAAACTGTGTCTTAAATAACAAAGGTGAAACAGGCTATGAAAGGTCTGGAGTGTGTATCCCTGACATGGTGCTTGTCCAAGATTCAGTTCTTTCCAAGATACCATGAACTAAAAGAATAAAACAAAAAAGGCTCTCAAATGTAAAAGATCAACTAAATGAAAAACAGAAAAGATTCATGACCCAGTATCCCTAAATGATAGTTTGTTGACTCAGGCAGCCTAATATTTGCTTCATCTTGTTTTCTAGGTATTTCCTGCACAATAGGTTATTATCTCCCAGTGTTGCTAGAACTGATATTAAGTAGGTGAAATGTCTGACTGAATCATGTCACAAATGTCTGTGAAAAAATCAATACAGTGGTGGATTGATTGCATCTTGCTATTACATCTTGCATCTTGCTATTTCATCTTAATTTAATGACGTTTATTAAACAGAAACTGGTTGTCCTGAAGAACTATTAAGTCACCTCTAACTATCTGTTAGTTCAGGCAAAATGGTATCAGTTTGTGTTTTCTTTTTGTTCTTGAGGTTGAGTACTACCTTTTGATGTCAAACAATCTTTCCATGGAAAATTCACACTCGCAAGTTTTTATTACAGTGGTTCAGATATTCAATATTAGCCCTACCAGAGAACCTTCCACCTTATCAAAAAAGGAGAGCCCAAAGGATAAGTGTCCAAATCTTTTTAATGAGCATTTCCTAAATGCCATTAAAGTTAAGATGACAAAACGAAGATGACTGTTTAGGTGATGAGAAGAAATGGAAAGATTAATAGAGAATGTAAAGAAGAAAACAATGTGTGTATATGCAGATAAGTGCATGTGCAAAAACTGTATTTTTTGTCTTAAAATTGTAATATTTAGAGAATAAATGGCCACCTAAGTGGGTTAACTGATTGTGGCGACACTCTAAATAAATTCAAGGAATTCTGCTTGTGAGAAGTTAGTTAATAGGTGGAACTAGAAGCTCTACATCTTATAGGTAGGAAATTTGCAACTGAAGGTTCTTTCTTCCCAATCTGATTCTCTTTCTAGTACATTACAGTGCCTTCCTTCCAGGAACTTTTACAATTAAAAGATTTTTATATCAACTTGCTCTAATTTATGCATCACTTTGCTTTTGGGGAAGAAATAAATATATTTGGGTACTTTTGCTGCTGTTGTTTTAACATATATACATCATGAGTTAATTCTCTAACATGTATACATTGCATTAATTGTTTAACATGTACATGAGTTAATGCTCTAACGTATGTATGTTATTAGCTAATTCTCTAATATATGCACATCATGAGATAATTCTCTAATATATTATATGTTCAGGAGCTAATTCTCTAACATACATACATTATGAATTCTCTGACATATGTACCTAGTGAGTTAATTCTCTAACATGTGCATATGAGTTAATCCTAAAACATATATACATAATGATTTATATACATGTATGATATGAATTCTCTAAAATATCTATGTAACGAGGTAATTCTCTAACATGTATCCAATGAGTTAATTCTCTGATGTATATACATTATGAATTAATTCCCTAACATGTACATAATGAATAAATTCTCTAACACATAAACATCGTGAGTTAATTCTCAGAGTTCTTAGCATGCCACACTTTAAACTAAGCCATGAAATGGCACAAATCCAGGATTCTCTTAAATAGGTGTAGGCTAACACTTCTCAACCTTTTGGCTAAGATCAAGTATAAATAAAAGTGTGGGGTTGTAGGAATTTTGGGGTCAAGGAGGCTTCAAAGAATTCATGGACAACGCATGTTATCTAATACCATTTTCGCATGAACTTTTTGAATCCCTCTCACAATGTACATACCTCACCCAGGCGTGTTTAATATTCAGAACATGCAACCCACTATCCTTGAGCCGGTGTTTTCTGTGGACACCTGGGTCAGGGTGCTTAGGAGCCCTGTTGGCCACTGGGAAATTTCTGATTAACAATCCCCCAAAACTTACATGAGCAATTCCACATATCGGACATTTTTATTCAAGGCTTCAATGTCCTTCATTTCTTCTTCAGTGAGAGAAAAATCAAAGATCTGAAACAATGAGAAGAAAAGAACATTGTTGAAGGTGGAAGGGTTAAGCTTGGGGTGAGAGAGTATGGCCAGCAGGGGGCACCCTCCTCAGGTATAGGAGCGTCTCTGCAGGTGCCTGTGAAGACTGGGGCTGCTGTTGGAGCCACCAGGGGAAGTAGGGCTTGACATTCTGCTCAAGCCTTCATCTCTGAGATAATCCTGCTGAGAACATTTTGTAAGACATTCCAAATTCTCTGTCAAACAGCAGATGTTCAGGAAAGCTCTTGAAATTCCACTGTGAAGAATTATTATTATGTCTGTGTAAGATGCTCAGCTTTGGAGCTAGCATTTTGGTGCATCCCCTTAAGCCACCACTTGTAATGCTGGTATTCCATATGGGTGGCACTTTACGTTCTAGCTGCTCTATTTCCATTCTGCTCGCTGCTAATGTACCTGGGAAAGCAGCAAATTTGGCTCAAATGTTTGGGCCTCTGCCACCGGATGGAGTTCCAGACTCCTGGCTTCAGCGTGGCCCAGAGTTGTGGCCATGTGAGGGGAGTGGACCAGCTAGCAATGGAATATTCTTGCCCCTCCCCCAAACCCCCCCACACAATTGTCACTCTTTTTCAATTAAATAAAATAAATCTTTTTTTAAAAAAATGGTCAGTTTTTATTTTGGACTACTGCCTTATACTTAAAAAAAAAAATTTCCTAGCTTCTAAAATTGTGTATTTTTTGAAATTCTGATTTTTTATCTTGAAATATGTTCTTACATAGTTCTCAATGTTTTGCCTACCTTTATATTTTAATAGCATTTTCAGTTTTACTTTTTTTTATACTTATATACTTTACACATACTCTGCTTTTTAAATACATTTAATGACTTGTGAAGTTTAAGTATCTGTGTAGTACCTAACTATGTGGTGTGTGTAAAGAAACGGACCCCACGGAAGTACACAGCCAAGCATGGAATGAAAAATGAGAAATCTGAGCTTCCAGGTGAGTGAGCAAGAACATAGCCATGTGAGTACTGCACCTCAGCTTGTCAGGGACATAACCTCTTGTGAGTCAATCTCTCTCTCTCTCTCTCTCTCTCTCTCTCTCCGTAACTCAGCCTTTCAGATAAATTCATTAATTGAAAATGTACTTTGGTAGATGCAGAAGAATATTATTTAAGGGGCTGGTGTTGAAGCACAGTGAGTTACATCACTGCCTTCAATGTTGATACCCTATAAGGGTACCAGTTTATGCCCCTGCTGCTCCATTTCTGATACACTTCCCTTCCAATGCACCTGGGAAAGCACTGAACGAAAGTGCTTGAGCCCCTGTACCTAGGTAGGAAGACCTGGATGGAGTTTCTGCTCCTGGCTTTGGCTTGGTGCAAACTTGGCTGTTGGGGCCATTTGGGGATGGGAGCCAGCAGACAGAACACTCTCTCTTTCTCTCTCTCACCATGCCCCAGTGTCTCTCTCTCTCTCTCTCTGCCTTTCAAGTAAAATAAGTAAATTTTTCTAAAAAAGATGGTTTGAAAAAAAATCAAATGGTTAGGAATTTCATTCAGTTGAAGTCTTACAAAGATTTTAGAATTGTTCTCTTTATGATCATTATGCAAAACCCCTTGTGAAATATAGAATATCATGGTGTACAATTTTGTCAAACATTTTTTAAAAATCAGCAATGAGGGCCAGCACTGTGGTGTAGCATGTAAAGCTGCCACCTGCAGTGCCGCAATCCTACATGGGCACTTGTTCTAGTCTCAGCTGCTCCACTTCTGATCCAGCTCTCTGCTATGGCCTGGGAAAGCAGTAGAAGATGGCCCAAGTCCTTGGGACCCTGAAGCTGTGTGGGAGACCTGGAAGAAGCTCCTGGTTTCTGGCTTCGGATGGGCTCAGCTCTGGCTGTTGTAGCCATTTGGGGAGTGAACCAGCAGATGGAAGACCTCTCTCTTTCTCTTTCTCTGCAATAATTTTCAAATTTGTTTCCAAGTTTTACCAGAGTCATTGAGAAAGGAGATAGTTTATAATGAATGTCAAACCTTACACATTTCTGTTGGGTTGAAATGAGTAGGGAGTGTCCAGAGTCAACAGAGAAGGGGGAAGAAGACTGAAGGGAGATAAATAACAAGCAGCAAAGCAATCCCCAAGTACTGGGAATTATACAAAGATATGGGCAGTGGTATAAAATAAAGCAACACAGCATTACAAATTGCTTAGTGAGCCAAACAGAACATGCTCTGAAAGCAAAGGCAACAAACATACCCATATTTTCACATTTCCACAAGCAATTCTCTTACCTGAAAGTTCTCTTTGATCCTTTCAGGATTAAAGCTTTTAGGAATGACAACCACCCCTCGCTGAACGTTGAAACGCAAAACAATTTGGGCTGCAGTCTTCTTGTACTTTTTCCCCAGTGAGTTCAGCAGTGGGTCCTTTAACAAAGGCGGGAGAGATGTATTCACCCTTTCAAAAAAATCAAGACATAAATCACATTTAGGCAGAGAGATGACAACCAAGTGTTAAGCAAACCCCCTCCTCCTCTGTCTCCTGTCTCCTCTTTATCTGGTGACCCTCCAGGACACTGCAGTCACCTGTAAACAGTTTCTCTAATACAGAATCCCTTGAATGAAGAGTTGCTCTTTGTATGAGAAGATCAAGGAAGAAAGTTTATGAAGATGCCTCTTCCAGAGGGTAAGTAATAATAGCGTTCTGAGAGTCTTCTTTTTTTTTTAAACATTTATTTTCTTTATTTGAAAGGCAGAATTACAGAGAGAGAAACAGAAAGAGAGTGAGAGAGAGAGAGAGAGAGATTGTCCATCCATTGGTTCACTCCACAAATGGCAGCAACAGCTGAGGCTGAGTCAGGCCAAAGCCAGCAGCCAGCAGCTTGATCAGATCTCCGATGCGGGTGCAGGAGCCCAGGCACTTGGGCAATCTTCTGCTGCTTTCCCAGGCACATTAGCAGGGAGCTGGATGGGAGGTGGAGCAGCTGGAACTCAAACTGGTGTGCATACCACAAAGCCAGCCTCCTCTGATGAGTCTTACAGAGAGAACTGGATCAGAAGACAACATAGGGAAAGGCAGAAAGCCTAAAGTCGAACAAACAGAGCCACAGTTTTGGAATCATCTTAGCGTAGAAAAAATTTCTACTTAACTTTGTGGAACAGCTCACATTGAAGTGCCACCATTCTATACACAGAACAAAAGGTTCAAATATTTCAGAACCTAACCATAAAAACTCTTTGTCAAATAATAATTTGAAAATAATTTGAAATAACATTTATTTGGCCTTTCATATATACCAGGCACTGATAGATAATTTTACACTCACAATGAATTTTAACAACACTTCAAGGAGAAGCGTATTAAAAGCTCTATTGCATATAAGTACATAATGATTTGAAGAGATTACTGTCTTAACCAGTTAAGTGCCGAGTTTTCAATTTCTATTTCAATGAAATATTTCATTCATAGTTGCCAGAAGTAGTATATTTATGGTTCAATTCAAGTATTTATGTGTCCTATAAATAGGACAATGGGACATAATGGATTAAGATCAAACAGTCAAATAGGGTCATTCCAATTAAGTAATTCACAGCAGCCTCACTACACCGAATGAACTACTTTCTAAAGAGATGTGACACAAACTAATGCTGAACTACTTACCACATTGGATTCCTACAAGTTCCCAAAGGGCTATATGCAGTAATGACAATGTCATGTTGTTGGCAAAATTTTAGGAGTTTTGGCTGGGTAAAGTAAGGGTGGCACTCAACCTATGTAGTTGTATTGGAGAACAAAGCACAAAAAGCACAAATTTAGTTTCATCTCACATAGTCTAAAAAAACTCTTCAACAAAATCCACATTAATAACATAACCACCTCCATACTATATGCTACAGTTTGTATCAAGATCTTTTTCTTAATGGGATAAATTCATCTCTCTTTCTTCTATTAAGGTTTTATATATTATGAATGCTTTAAAATTTATTTAATCATTCTCCTAATTTTTAATTAATTGTTACCATCCTCTCTCCTCTTAATAAGCCATGCTTTGATAAACATCCTGAGATTCTTTAATCAAAATAGATTCCTAGAAATGGAATCCTCTAAACATTGTTAAGGCTCTTAATATATATTGCCACATTGATTTCCGGTCAGACTGGGTTAATTTATATTCTCTGTTGCCTCATCACTTGCTTATGCACAGCATTATAATATGTACAGCATATGTAAATGTACAACAGACACTTTGCTAATATGAAATACAGAATCACACTTAAATTTGCATTTCTCTAATTAATGGTGAGTTGAACATTTTTCACATATGAAGCTCCCTCAAAAATGTCCTGGAAAATGGAATTAAAAGAGGAGGTTATTTTGGTGCACACATATACAAGAAATCTGGAAATCCATGCACAATTTTTTAATAATATCCATTTTTTCATGAATTTCTGCAGTATCCTCATATTGACCAGTTCTGCAAGTTCTGTCTTTATGAATTTGTGTTCAATTCTTTTACACATTTTTCTGTTGAATCTTAATTTTTTTTACTTATGTTTCACTGATATTTACTAGATTTTTAATTCATAAAGAGGTGAACAACTTTTCTATATTTCTAGAAATGTTATTAATTCTTATTATTTTTCTTTGTTCCTTAATTGTTACTAGATGTTTATATTATTAAAATTTTAATAATAGTTAAACAAAATTTAAATAATAATAATTTAAAGTTGTCTTTGTGATTTTTCCATGGTTTTTTGTTTCTACCCATTGCTCCAGAAAACTAAAGCTCTCTTCTTGTATTTATGGGTGATTTTTGTCTTCTTTAACTACTGACCAGAGGGATATTAACTTTTTAGTATGAGGCAAAGATCTACATTTGTATCTACATGCAGTCATTTTTCTCACACTATTTACTAAAAAAAAATCATTTTAGAAGTATGGATTAGGCTTCTGTCTTATATGATGACTTCAGGGAAACTATCTCACCCTTTAGCATGCCCTAGATGTCAAAGCTATAATAATGTGACCCTTGAATATGGATGTATTCAATGTTTATTTGCTGAATGAATTACGTTGTCACTTTATTTTTCAAAAAAAAGAAAATCATCCCTTTGCCATTATTTTGTGTTACTTTACTTTACATTACATTTTTATTATACTTGGTCCTATTTCTAAGGTATTTGTTAACATCCATTTATTAGTACATTTCCTGTACTGGCTTCACATTAAATACTCTGTACTATGTCTCCACATTGAAAGGTCTTATTCCAACTCATTCTTTTCTTCTTTTTATTTTAGTTATTTTTCTATAATATATATTTAATAAATATATATTTTGAAAGTATACTTTTTGGATTATAGTGGCTTTTTCCCCCATAACCTCCCTCCCACCCGCAACCATCCCATCTCCCACACCCTCTCCCATCCCATTCTTCATCAAGATTCATTTTCAATTATCTTTATTTACAGAAGTTCAACTTAGTATATGCTAAATAACGAAAACAACAATTTGTGACCACACAGATACACAAGGATAAAGTACTGTTTGAGTAGTAGTTTTACCGTTAATTTACATAATATACAACATTAAGGATAAGGATCCTACATGGCGAGTAGGAGCACAGTAATTCTCGTTGTTGATTTAACAATTCACACTCTTATTTATGAAGTCAGTAATCACCTGAGGCTCATGTCATGAGCTGCCAAGGATATGGAAGCCTCTTGAGTTCACAAAGTCTGACCTTATTTAGACAAGGTCATAGTCAAAGTGGAAGTTCTCTCCTCCCTTCAGAGAAAGGTACCTCCTTCTTTGATGGTCTGTTCTTTTCACTGGGATCTCACTCACAGAGATCTTTCATTTAGGTCATTTTTTTTTTTCACAGTGTCTTGGCTATCCATGCCTGAAATACTCTCATGGGCTCTTCAGCCAGATCTGAATGCTTTAAGGGCTGATTCTGAGGCCAGAGTGCTATTTAGGACATCTGCCATTCTATGAGTCTGCTGTGTATCTCGCTTCCCATGTTGAATTGTTCTCTCCTTTTTAATTCTATCAGTTAGTATTAGCAGACACTAGTCTTGTTTGTGTGATCCCTTTGACTCTTAGACCTATCAGTGTGATCAACTGTGAACTGAAACTGATCACTTGGACTAGTGAGATGGCATTAGTACATGCCACCTTGATGGGATTGAATTGGAATCCCCTGGCACGTTTCTAACTCTACCATTAGGGGTAAGTCTGGTTGAGCATGTGCCAAACTGTACATCTCTTCCCTCTCTTATTGCCACTCTTATATTTAACAGGGATCACTTTTCAGTTAAATTTAAACACCTAAGAATAATTGCGTGTTAATTAAAGAGTTCAACCAATGGTATTAAGTAGAACAAAAAAGTACTAAAAGGAATAATGTAGTAAGTTGTTCCTTGACAATCAGGAAAAGGGCTGATCAAGTTATTGTTTCTCATGGTGTCAGTTTCACTTCTACAGGTTTCCTTTTAGGTGCTCAGTTAGCTGTCACAGATCAGGGAGAACATATGATATTTGTCCCTTTGGGACTGACTGATTTCACTCAGCATGATGTTTTCCAGATTCCTCCATTTTGTTGCAAATGACCAGATTTCTTTTTTTTTATTGCTGTGTAGTATTCTATAGAGTACATATCCCATAATTTCTTTATCCAGCCTTCTGTTGATGGGCATTTAGGTTGATTCCTTATCTTAGCTATTGTGAATTGAGCTGAATAAACACTGAGGTGCAGACAGCTCTTTTATTCGCCAATTTAATTTCCTTTGGATAAATCCAAAGTGTGGGATGCTGGGTCATGTGGTAGGGTTATAGTCAGGTTTCTGAGGAATCTGCAAACTGTCTTCCATACTGGCTTTACCTGTTCCCATTCCCACAAACAGTGGATTAGCATGCCTTTTCCCCCACATCCTCACCAGCATCTGTTATTAGTTTATTTCTGTATGTAAGCCATTCTAATCGGGGTGAGGTGAAACCTCATTGTGGTTTTGATTTGCATTTCCCTGATTGCTAGTGATCTTGAGTATTTTTTCATGTGTCTGTTGGCCATTTGGATTTCCTCTTTTGAAAAATGTCTATTTAGGTCCTTGGCCCATTTCTTGCATTTCTTCTGTCTCATTGTCTTCATAATCTTGTATTGGAGTGTCATGTTGTCTTCCTTGTTCTTGTTTCCTCAGTTGTTGTGTTTGTTGTTTGGCATTTGTGGAGATACGCATTGGTTTCTTCTTTTTTTTCCCCTCCCGCTGTGGTGGCTTTTCTTGTTGTACTATGACTCTGTAGATAAGTGGACTGTTTGCTTTCAGTGAATCTCTAGAGGCTTGGTGGATGTGTCCAGAGAGCTCTGTTCAGTTCTTCAGGATTAAGGGTGTGCCTAAGGTGACACACCCAGGTTTGGCATGGTAAATCTTCTTTGTTGTTTTAATGAGAAGGGAAGTAATTATGCTCAGCTGAGCTCTTCTCCTCAATGGTGATCAGTGCCTGAGCCCTAACCCCAGTGGGTATAATGTTCACCTGCTCTGTCCCAAGGACCACACAAAGGATCTGTGCAGTCCTCAGTAAGCTCAGATTCCCCTGCAGTGTCTCTCACCAGGTAGCCAGTGCCTGCTGAGCTTATGGCATCTCCCACCGAGACTACTCATGTCTCAGCCACACCGTGAGTTCTCCCACACAGCCTCAGTTTTTTTTTTTTTTCCACAGTCCCAGTTCATAAGCGCCACGTGCACTAGGTCTTAGTCTCCTGATATTACTCCCCCTCAAAGTCAGGTTTTTCTGATCAGCTGATTGCCAGACACAGCTCCGAGCTGGTGCAGCTGTTACGTATGTCCAAAATGGCGCCTGCTCCGTTAGCTCGTATGCCTTTGTAAGGTGATTGGAGAGAGAGAACCGTGTCTGTACCTTCCCTTTTATTTCTTCTCTCTTCTAGTTAGGCTGGTGTACTTTCCCTCTAGGCTCTTCCTGCTGCTTTTCCACTAGTGTCTCGGGCTACTGCAGTTTTGTCTCACCTCTCTTTCCAGTGCTGGTGTGGAGGCTCTCGGCAGCTGGGGTCCCCAGCTGTGGGCACCCGTGCTGTCCACGTAGATCCACTATGTCCCCCTAATTACAGAAGAGTTTCCTCTGCTGGTTTTTTCCCTAACTCTTCCCTGAGACTACACTATCTCCACTTTTATTGAACTATCTTTTCCTGGACTATCAGTAAGCTCCCTCCCTATTCTGCCATCTTGGAACCCTCTCTCCCAAAGCTTTCTTAAATTGAGCAAAGTCAGAAGGTGTCTCCAGGGTGCGGTGATGAGGTTGCTGGGGAGCCACAAGACCTCCCGACTCCTGGCCCAGGCCTCGCTCTCTTAGTAAACGCTGGCCTGGGTCCCCTCCACCCACAGTGGAAACTGAAGCTGTACCTGGTTGCAGACGGGCTTGTGCTTCAGTCCTGGTTTGTTCAGGAGGAGCTCCAGCTGCCGGCGGTTAAAGTTGGACACTCCGAGGGATTTCACCAGGCCAGCGTCTTTGCAAGCTTCCAAAGCCTGTAAGAGACATCAGGTCAGGAAAGAGGCCTCACAGGAAGCCAAATTAAATGTTTAGGGGTGGGCATTTGGCAGAGCAATACAACAACCAAATTGCTGCATGGAAATACACCATTGGAGGGTGAACCAACGGCAAAAGGAAGACCTTTCTCTCTGTCTCTCTCTCTCTCATTGTCCACTCTGCCTGTCAAAAAAATAAATAAATAAAAATTAATAAATGCTTATGAGGGTTAAAAAGGAAAAGACCTTAGGCATCTCAAGAGGCATTCTGTCAGGAAAAAGAGGGGGTGGGGTGGGGAAAGGCAGGATCCATGACTGCATGAGTCTGAAAAAACTATATACTGGGGCTGGCACTGTGGCATAGAGAGTAAAGCAACTGTCTGAAGTGCCAGGATCCCATATGGGTACCAGTTCAAGTCTCGGTTGCTCCACTTCTGATCCAGCTCCCTGCTGATGTACCTAGAAAAGCAGAAGATGGGCCAAGTCCTTGGTCCCCTGTACCCATACAGGAGACCTAGAAGAAGCTCCTGGCTCCTGGCTTTGGATCATCCCAGCTCTGGCCACTGTGGCCATTCAGGAAGTAAAACAGAAAATGGAAGACATTCTCTCTCTCGCTCTCACTCTCGCTCTCTCACTCCTTCTCTGCTTCGGACTCTCTGTAACTCTGCCTTTCAATAACAAAAATAAATAAATAAATCTTAAAAAAAAAAACTACATACCATATCTACACATTGTATTTGTGCAGCATATACATTATATATTATATATTAGCATACATTAATAAATTCAATTTTCCTGAAATTTGTTGAAGTTTCTTTATGGCATAGGAATATTCATTTTTATAAATGTTTTAGTGTATATGAAAAGCATATACTCACCTATTTTTGGATGCAAAACTTATTTTTCTCTCCTCTCTTATACAAATGAGTATGTATGTACACCATATACAATATATATAAAATCAGGCCTAACTTTACTTTTCTCAGTATGTGAAAGGAATATGTCATATACCATTATAATGCTGGATTTATCAATAGCTTCCTGCTGTCCACACTTTTATACAAATTATAAATTTTATTTAGGCAGAGAGACAGAGAGAGCCCTGATCCACTAGTTCAAATCCTAGATGCCTACAAGTGTCAGGGATGAGCCAGGGCCACAACCACAATCCGGCAATGCTATCCAGGTCTCCCATTTGAACCCAATTACTTGAGCCATCATCATTGCTTCCCAGGAGTAGAAAGCTGGAATAAGAAACCAGAGCTAGCAACTTTTTTAAAGAGCTTTTATTTAAAAATATAAACTTCATAGGTACAGCTTTTGGAATATAGCAGTTCTTTCCCCCATACCCGCCCTCCCACCCCCAAACTACAGCTCTACTCACTATGCCTCAGCATCAGCCCTGACTTTCAAATAAATAAATAAATCTTTAAAAAATAATAATAATATCTTTTTACAACCAGTAACTGAAAATAAAACAAAATAGACACTAATTTCATTGTATGTGACTAGTTCTTTCTGTCTGGAAGTTTTAATTTTTATTTTCACTTAAATATATATTAAGTTAGAACTGATACACAATAAACTACACATATTTAAAGTGTACATTCTGGTGAATTTTAACATATATACACATCAGTCAAATCATCAGTGCAGTCAAGATAATGAACTCCTCTGGTGGAATGCTGATAAATATTTAACAATTCACTCTCCAGGGGAAAAAGGCCCCAATTTGTAATTTGATAATTTCTATAATATGACCACTCACATCAGGCTGCACTCAGACTATCAAGACATCACCAAATTCTAAGTTATAAAGGGATTTGCACAATCAGTTCTTGCAAGGTGATATGAGTCGGCTTCAGTACCCCCTGGAAGATTCTCCCTCTCTCACTGAATTGCCTTCGCAATTCTGCTGAAAATAAACTGAACACACATATGCATATGTATGACCATATATGTGGCTTCTCTATTCTGTTCCATTTAGATACCCATCTATGTCCTACTATGACATGACCATGATTTCTACAGTTGTATAGCACTTCTCAAAATCAGTGTAAGTCCTCCAAATTTCTCCCTCATTCTTTCAGAATTGTTTTGACAATTACAATCTATTTGCATTTCTATATAAATTTTAGAAATAACTTTTCCATTTCTATTGATATTTGACTAGGATTATATTTTTTTAAGATTTATTTATTTATTTGAAAGTCAGAGTTATACAGAGAGAGGAGAAGCAGAGAGAGAGAGAGAGAGAGAGAGAGAGAGAGTCTTTCATCCAATGGTTCACTCCCCAACTGGCCACAATGGCTGGAGCTGCACTGATCTGAATCCAGGAACCAGGAGCTTCTTCTGGGTCTCCCACACGGGTGCCCAAGGAATTGGACCATCTTCTACTGCTTTCCCAGGCCACAGCAGAGAGCTGCATAGGAAGTGGAGCAGCCGGGTCTTGAACCAGCACCCATATGGGATGCCAGCACTTCAGGCTAGGGTGTTAATCTGCTGCGCCACAGCGCCAATCCCTTGACTAGGATTATATTGAATCTACAGATAAATTTAGCAAGACCGATTAGGCCAACTATATCAAGGGATGGGGTGTATCTCTCCTTTTGTTTACACCTTTGGCTTATCTCACTAACATGTTATAATTTTTATTAGATAAGTCTTAGGCAAACTATTATATGATCTACAAATATTTATTATTCATTTAAACTTCAGTTTCAAAGTATGTTGCTAATATTTAGGTGATATAGAAAAACAGGTTTTATTTCCCTTATTTGCTAAGTGGTTGCTTACAGGTATGCTTATTAGTTTCCAAATACCTGGTGATTTTTCAGACATGGTTTTGTTAATAATTTCATGTTTAATTCCAACAGTATAAGGCAGCATATTTTGCATGATTAGAAAAATTTAGAACTCATTGAGATTTGCTTTATGGCTCAGGAAATGGCCTGTCTCATTAAATGTTCCACGTACATTTGAAAAATAGCATTCTCTTTGTTTTGATAAAATGTTCTATAAATATCAATTAGATAAGAAGTATTGATAATGTTTAAATCTCCCATATGCTACAGCAGTACTATCTACTTACTGTCTCATTTACTGGGAGACAAATTTTGAAATCTCATAAATGTGAATTATTCTTTTTATCTGTCATGAAATTTGAATTTCTGTTATTATGTTCATAGATGTTTAGGTTTGACTCCTCTATCATCATAAAATAACTCTTTACAAAATAACCCTCTTGGGGCCGGCACTTTGGTGTAGCAGGTTAAGCCTCTGCCTGGGACACCAACATCCCAAATGGGCACTGGCTGGAGACCCAACTGCTCCACTTCCAATCTAGCTCTCTCTAGAGAGTGCCTGGGAAAGCAACAGAAGATGGCCCAAGTGCTGGGGCCCTGCACCCACGTGGGAGACCCAGAAGATCCTGGCTCCTGGCTCCTGGCTTCAGCCTGGCTCAGGCCTGGCCAATGCAGCCATTTGAGGAGCCAACCAAGGTAGAGAAGATTATTTTCTATCTCCCTGTCTCTCCTCCTCTCTGTAACTCTGCCTTTCAAATACATAAGAAATAAATCTTAAAACAAAAGAAAACTTCTTTCTCCTTGGTAATACCTTATGCTCTGAAGTATTCTTAACATTAAATGTCACTCCAGTGTTAGTTTACTACCCTTTTTCTATCCTTTTAAGAAAACGTTTTGCTCTTAACCTATTTTGAGTCTTTAAAAGGGTTTCTTGTGTATTAATACATACCGGGTTATGGCTTCTATCCATTCTTACAACCTCTGCCTTTTTTTTTTTTTTTTTTGACAGGCAGAGTGGACAGTGAGAGAGAGAGAGACAGAGAGAAAGGTCCTCCTTTGCTGTTGGTTCACCCTCCAATGGCTGCCGCAGACGGCGCGCTGTGGCCGGCGCACCGCGCTCATCCGAGGGCAGGAGCCAGGTGCTAGGTGCTTTTCCTGGTCTCCCCATGGGGTGCAGGGCCCAAGCACTTGGGCCATCCTCCACTGCACTCCTGGGCCACAGCAGAGGGCTGGCCTGGAAGAGGGGCAACCGGGACAGAATCCGGCGCCCCGACCGGGACTAGAACCCAGTGTGCCGGCGCCGCAAGGCGAAGGATTAGCCTGTTGAGGCACGGCGCCAGCACAACCTCTGCCTTTTAATTGGATTTAGACATTTACGTATTCTCTGATTATCGGTATCACAAGCTTAAATTTATATTTCCCATCTCCTATCTTCTCCTGAGGACACTGCTACCTTATCAGGTAGTTCCTTCCAGGCAAACCTATCTGCAACACTGAGGTCAGAAGTGAGCACTTGGTCTCCTGGGTGTAGAGCCCAGCACCTGAAAATCCACTCGAAGCTTCTTTACACAGACAAGTCGTCAACTGTTACCCACAGGGGGAAGTAGATGGATATGCTCATCACAGTGTGACTTCCCAGGCTTTGGAGTGTGGAATGGGAGTGACTGGGAAACAAAGGACTGAGGTCAGTGACTTAAGTTTTTCTCAGCTTCCCGAATTGCTGGACGCCACTGCTGCTCTGATCTGATTTCTGAAGACCCCTCACCAGGAGTCCTCAGTCTGCACGTGTGTTTGGAGCAGGCAGTACTTGCCCCCGGGCTATGGCAGGGGAGAAGAAAGTGGAGAAAGAGCTTCAGTAGGTCCTCTCCCCTACCTATGACGAATGTCCTTTACTGCTCCTTGGGTTGCCTCCTATTCCAGGTCAGAGCTGTAAAACTGCCTCACCAACTTCCAAAATCCCTCCCCACTGTGAACCCAGAAGTTTCTCCTTGTTTTCCTACAGTTTCCACTCTTGTTATCTTGGAGAGAAGTCAGCAGTTGGCTCCAAATTGGATCCAGAAGTATTCTCAGTCATTCTTGCATCCTCTTGTTTTAAGTTGGTTTATTCTGGACATCTTACTAATGGTTTTTTAAAATTCAATTTTTAAAATTGATCACACTGATAGGTCTAAGAGTCAAAGGGATCACACAAACAAGACTAGGTCTGCTAATGCTAACTGATAGAATGAAAAAGGGAGAGAATGATCCAACATGGGAAGCAGGATACACAGCAGACTCATAGAATGGCAGATGTCCTAAATAGCACTCTGGCCTCAGAATCAGCCCTTAAGGCATTCGGATCTGGCTCAAGAGGCCATGAGAATATTTTAGGCATGGAAAGCTAAGACACTCTGAAAAACAAACAAACAAAAAAGAAGACCTAAATGAAAGATCTCTGCGAGTGAGATCCCAGTGGAAAGAACGGGGCCATCAAAGAAGGAGGTACCTTTCTCTGAAGGGAGGAGAGAACTTCCACTTTGACTATGACCCTGTCGGAATAAGATTGAAGTCAGCGAACCCTAAAGGCTTCCATAGCCTCGGCAACTCATGACCAGAGCCTAGGGAGATTACTGACGCCATAAACAAGAGTGTCAAATTGTTAAATCAACATCAGGAGTCACTGTGTACTTACGTCTCATGAGGGATCTGTCCTTAATATGTTATCCAATGTGAAATAATGCTATTACTAGTACTGAAACAGTATTTTTACACTTTGTGTTTCTGAGTGGGTGCAAACTGATGAAATCTTTACATAGTATATATTGAATCGATCTTCTTTATATAAAGATAATTGCAAATGATTAAAAAATCTTGGTGTTAAACTGGAAATTGCATAGATAATTAATCAATTTAAAAAAAAATCATGTAGGATCTCTGTCCTTAATGTGCTGTACATTGTGAATTAATACTATAACTAGTACTCCAACAGTATTATCATTTTGTGTCTCTGTGTGAGGGCAAACCGTTGAAATCTTTACGTAATATGTACTAAATTGATCTTCTGTGTTTAAAGAGATTTGAAAATGAATCTTGATGTGAACAGAAGGGGAGAGGGAGCGGGAAAGGGGAGGGTAGGGGAGGGAGAGAAGTTGTGGGGGGGGGGGAGGCCATTGTAATCCATAAGCTGTACTTTGGAAATTTATATTCTTTAAATAAAAGCTTTATATAAAAAAAATTTATCCTGTTTAAATATTTTTAATTACTGTTTAATATTTTAATGTTATTAATTTTAATATTTAATTAAATATATTAATTTATCCTGTTTAAGTATTTTTATTTAAATTAATAATTTAAATTTAAATTTAAATTTAAAAATATTTTTAATTAAATTTATCCTGTTTAAATATTTTTAAGATCTCTGTCTCTACCTCCTTCTATCACTCTGCTTTTCAAATATATAAAGAAATATTTTTTTAAAAATGTTTATTAAAAAACCCATTAAATTAAATATTTAATTTAAATATTTTTAATTTTAATTTAATATAGGAAATATTTTCTTCTTCCTTCCACACCTTCCCCTTCCTTTTCCTTAAAATTTTTCTACTCCAATAAAACAAAATCAAGAATTATTCAGCACCTACACATAGAGATCTCATGTATCTGTATATATCGTTAGAACTGTCTACTCTGTTACTCTAAATCTGACAAATCAATAAGATCACTGTCTAAAATAGAAGCACACGTGAACTTACCTCCCATGTGGCACACAGATTTGTCTTGTGGTATAACCACTTGCCATTCTCATCTCTGGGATAGATTTCATCTCCAGGCTGCAAAACAGAACAAGTGTAATTCACTTCATTTATGTACGAACTAAAATCACAGTATTTGAGGGGGCAGTGTTGATGCACAGTAGATTAAGTTCCCACTTGCAATACTGGCATCCCATTTCAGTGTGCCAGTGCAAGTCTTGGCTACTCTGCTTCCAATCCAGCACTCTTGCTAATGTGCCTGGGAATGCAGTAGAGGATAAGCACAAGTACTTGAGCCCCTGCCACCCATGTGGGAAACTAGGATAGAGTTTCTGGATCCTGGTTTCAAACTGCCCCATACCAGACGTTACTTCCAATAGGAAAGTTAACTAGCAGATAAAAGATCTCTCTCTGTATCTACCTCCCTCTATCACTCTGCTTTTCAAATATATAAAGAAATATTTTTTTTAAATGTTTATTAAAAAACTCATGGAGAGAGAGAAAAGATTAGAAGGCTTTTTTAGTGAGATACCAGCAGAAAACTTCCCAGTTTTGGAGAAGGAAAGAGACATCCAGGTACAGGAAGCACATAGAACCCCAGTAACATGACCAAAAGAGATCCTCACCAAGACACATTGTAATCAAACTCACCACAGTGAAACATAAAGAAGAGATTCTAAAATGTGCAAGAGAGAAATGTCAGATTACTCTCAGAGGATCTCCAATTAGACTCACAGCAGACTTCTCATTGGAAACCCTACAGGCTAGGAGTGAATGATGAGAAATAGCCCAGGTACTAAGAGAGAAAAACTGCCAGCCCAGAATATTATATCCTGTAAAGCTCTCATTTGCGAATGAAGGTGAAATAAAGACATTTCACAGCAAACAGAATTGAAAGAATTTGTCACCAATTGTCCAGCCCTGCAAAAGATGCTTAAAGATATGCTACTCACAGAAACACAGAAACACAGCCATCAATACGAAAGAAGGTAAAGTAAGAAAACCTCCCAGTAGAAGATCACAGGAAGTTTAAAGCGTATATTAGAAATATCTTTGGGAAAATGGAAGGGCAAAGTAACCACTTATCAATAGTCACATTGAATGTAAATGGCTTCAACTCTCCAATTAAAAGACACAGACTGGCTGAATGGATTAAAAAACAAAACCAATCTATTTGCTGCTTACAAGAAACACATTTTTGCAACAGAGATGCATGCAGACTGAAAGTGAAAGGCTGGAAAAAGATATTCCATGCCAACAGAAACCAAAAAAGAACTGGCGTAGCCATCTTAATATCAGACAAAATAAACTTTAACACAAAAACTGTTAAGTGAGATAAAGAGGGGCACTATATAATGATAAGGGTCAATTCAACAGGAAGATGTAACTATTATAAATGTATATGTATCTAATGACAGGGCACAGGGCTATTTAAAAGATATGTTAAAGAACTTAAAGGGAGACTTAGACTCCAATACAATAGTATTAGGGGACTTCAATACTCCACTTTCAGAAACAGACAGATCAACCGGATAGAAGATCAACAAGGAAACAGCAAATTTAATCAACACTATAGCCCAAATGGATCTAACAGATATCTAAACCTAAAAAAGATGCAGCATTGAAAGAGAATTACAGACCAATTTCTCTGATGAACATAGACGCAAAAATCCTCAATAAAATCTGGCCAATAAAATGCAACAACACATCAGAAAGATCATCCACCCTGACCAAATGGGATTTATCCCTGGTATGCAGGGACGGTTCAATGTTCGCAAATCAATCAATGTGATACACCATATTAACAAACTGCAGAAGAAAAACCATATGATTATCTCAATTGATGCAAAGAAAGCATTTGATAAAATACAACAGCCTTTTATGATGAAAACTCTAAGCAAACTGGGTATAGAAGGAACATTCCTCAACACAATCAAGGCAATTCATGACAAACACATGTCCAGCATTCCTATTGAATGGGGAAAAGTTGGAAACATTTCCACTGAGATCTGGTACCAGACAGGGATGCCCACTCTCACCACTGCTATTCAATATAGTCCTGGAAGTTTTAGGCAGAGCCATTAGGCAAGAAAAAGAAATTAAAGGGATACAAATTGGGAAGGAAGAACTCAAACTATTCCTCTTTGCAGATGATAAGATTCTTTACTTAGGGTATCCAAAGAACTCTACTAAGAGACTATTGGGGCCAGCACCACGGCTCACTAGGCTAATCCTCCACCTTGTGGCACCAGCACACCAGGTTCTAGTCCCGGTCGGGGCGCCGGATTCTACCCCGGTTGCTCCTCTTCCATGCCAGCTCTCTGCTGTTGCCAGGGAGTGCAGTGGAGGATGGCCCAAGCACCCCACGGGAGACCAGGAGAAGCACCTGGCTCCTGCCTTCGGATCAGCGTGGTGCGCTGGCCGCAGTGCGCCAGCCATGGCGGACATTGGAGGGTGAACCAACAGCAAAAAGGAAGACCTTTCTCTCTCTCTCTCTCTCTCTCTCTCACTGTCCACTCTGCCTGTCAAAAAAAAAAAAAAGATCATTATGGATATGTTATGCAGGATGAATTTGGGGGAGTGTTATGGGTTGAAATGTGTCCCTCCACAATATGTTCAAATTGTAGCCACTAGTACCTATGAAAATGATCTTGTTTGGAAATAGAGTTTTGAGCTGTTTTGGGTTGCTATAACAGAATACCTGGTGCTGAGTGGTTTATAAAGGAAAGATATTTCACTAATGATTCTGTTGGTTTGAAAACTAAATATCATTGGATCAGCATCGAGATTGGGCAATGTGGCTGCATCACCTCACAGTGAAGCAGAAGGGAAGTGGGAGAATGCAGAGACAGAGAGATGTTGGGGGCAGGGGTGCCAGGCTTAATAACAACTTGCTCCCCTTATAACGAATCCAGTCCCATGACACATAACCTATTCCCAGGAGACAGGCATTAATCTCTTTTGGGGGATTTGCCACAATAAGCCAAACTCTTTTAGGACTCACTACTTCCGAACACTGTTACACTAGGAACCCAATGTCCAGCTCACAGATGTTGGGGGACCAACCATATCTAAACCTTAACAAGCTCTTTGCATTTAATTTAGTTATGATGGAGTCATTAGCTGGGCCTGTTACAAAGGTAAGCCCCAAATAACCTCTGTGTTTTATTTCTTCACTACAGGTTATGACCCATTAATTTAGAAGTCAGCCTGAATTCAAACTTTTTACATACAACTATTTGAAGAATTATTCAAACAAGTAGATGATTTGTCATTTAGAACCTGAAAACTTCAGCCAGGGTCTAATAAGACAGGACCTTCTGGTTATGCTCTCAGCTACCATGGTCCTTCGGAGCTCCCATCCAGGCACTCTCCACTACGCCGCTACACAACATAACTTCCAAAGGGATGGGCTCTCCCTAATCCCCCTCTCTCAAGAAGTTCTTTCACCCTTCTCCCCTGCAAGATGGTTGTTCTCTTGCCATGCTAAGTCTCTGAAAAGTCCCATTCTATGAGGGATGCCGTTTCTCATACAACCCTGTGCTGGTGTTGCCAAATAAAGCTTGTGTGTTACTGCTTCTCTTGTCATTTCCTTTGATCAGTGCCCAGATAGTTTCAGCCTCCTGCAGGGCTCTAATATAATATGACTGTGTCCTTAACCAAAACAAACAAACAAAAAAGGAGGGTGGATGGGAAGTTTCACACCAAGACAGAAATGCATACAAGAAGAATCAGATAAAAATAAAGGCAGAGGTCAGAGATTACATCCATAAGCCAAGGAATGTCAAAATCATCAGCAAATCACCGAAAGGTAGGATAGAGGCACAGAACATATTCTAACTAACAGTCTGCAGAAGGAACCAATCTGCCAACAACTTGACCTTGAACTTCTCACCCCTAGAATCATGAGATAACAAATGTCTGTTGTGGAAGACATCTTGTTTATTGCACTTTGTCACAGCAGCCATAGGAAACTAATGCAGTGAGTAAAATGTAAGAAAGCACATTAAGAGCAGGCTAGGATACCACAGCAGGAGTATAATAGCTACCTGATGTATCATAGTTATGTGATGCTATGGTCTGAATGTCTATGTACCCCTTCTATAAATATATTGAAAGCAAACCACCAAAGTGATGGTATTAGAAAGTGGGGCCTCTGGGAGGTAATCTGGTCATTGGAGTCCCACCTTTGTGCATGGGATTAATCCCTTATAAAAGAGATCCCACCAAGTAAGGGCACATAGAAGGCGCCATCTATTTGAGAGCTCTCACCAGTCACTGAATCTGCTTGTACCTTGATCTTGGACTTCCCAGCTTCCAGAACTATGACCATCAACTTTGTATTGTTCACAAGTCACCTAGTCTAAATTATTTTTGCTACAACAGCCTTAATAGGTTACGACACCTGCCCATAACTGCTTGGACACCAGGCCTGGATTTGCATCTCTGCTTTCATTCCCCACAGCCAGCCTGTAGGTCTATTTGTCACAGAACAGATCACAGGCTGCTAGAAACTGTCTACTCAAACTGGACAGGGCCATGAATTTACAAACCCCTGTAACTCCAGGGCAGCCTTTAAACAACTGTTAGAGGTGTTAATATTTCTGTTTCTTTGCCCCTTGACTGATCTTGAGATATGACCAACTTTGTCTCCAGAGCTTCCTGTGACATTGAGGAAAAATTTTCTGTCTGAAGGACTTTACTTTCTATCACACATCTGTTTGACCCCTTATTTCCAAGTCACAGTTTGCCATTTCCTTAATGGATTTTCTTGGCTATACTTCATAATAAATCACTCTCACATGCATTCTCTTCTTCCCAGAGTCTGCCTCTAGGGAATTCAATCTAAGCTATTATTGCAGTAGGCAAGAGCTGGTGGTTCCTAGGAATGGGCCAGTAGCAATAGAGAGGAAAAGAAGGGAAGAGCTTAGCATATGAATTAGGATTACAGTTGATACACCTAGATGTTGACTTGGAAATGAAGGAGGGTGGTGCTAGGGAGAGAAGAAACCAAGATGATTCCTAGACTATTTCTGTACATGATGGTATAATTTCCTGAGATTAGCACTAGAAATTAAGAGTACAATTTTGAATATTTTGATTTTGAAATGACCACAAGATATTTAAGGAGGTAGGCAACAGAGAATTCTGGGACTCACAGAGGTCACTACTGCAGATCAAATTTGGGAGTCTTCAGTCTGTGGAATGTCATTAAATCCATGTGATTAGATGAAATCACCTATCCAAAGAGCATGGTTAGTAAGATTAGAATATTGAGAATAGAACACTGGGCATAACAACAGTTCAAAGTTGGCAGAGAAGTTACCAAACCATCATGTGGGAGTGGTAGCATAGATATCACCAGAAGAAAATGTTTAAAGAAGGAGGCCCCAGTCAACTATGTTGCAAGAGATCAAATAATTGAGGACAAAGTGTCTATTGGCCTTGGCAGTATGCATGTCTGCTGACTTCAATAAAAGGGTTAATTCAGTTTGTTTTTTTGGAGATGGAAAATTGCTGTTTTGAATGAATCTCAGAACTCCTGTGTTGGAATCTTTGTCTCCAGTGCATCAGTGGTGGGAGGTTGGCCTACTTGGGAGGTGGGCCTACTGGGAGGTGTTTGAGTGTTTAGGCGCATGGGTTATTGTCATTTTAAAAAGAGTTCAAGGGAGTTGGTTTGCTCTCTTGTGCTCTTTGACCTTCCACCTTCTACCATGTAACAATGCAACAATAAGGGTCTTTTCTTTTTCATTTATTTGACAGGTAGAGTTTACAGACAGTGAGAGAGACAGAAAGGTTCACTCTCCAAATGGCCACAATGGCCGGAGCTACACGGATCTGGAGCCAGGAGTCTCTTTCTGGGCTCCCATGTGGGTGCAGGGGCCCAAGGACTTGGGCCATCCTCTACTGCTATGCCAGGCCACAGCAGAGAGCGAGACTGGAAGAGGAGCAACCGGGACTAGAACCCAGGACTCAAATGGGATGCCAGTGCCGCAGGTGGAGAATTAACCTAGTGAACCACGGTGCCGGCCAAGGGCCTTTTTCTAGATTCTGGTACCTTGATCTTGGGCTTCTTAGCCCCTATCCTTATAAACCTCATGGTCTCTTCCCTCCATTCCTGTTCCTCACCGTCAGGTGACAGAGAAAGAACAATCTAACTCTTTAAAAGCCCATGTTGTTGACTCTCATTCCTGTTTTCTCATCTTCTAAAAATATCTCATAAATTTTTGCATTTTGTATTTTGTTATTCTGAAATTAAGATGGTGTTTTTTTTAATTTCATGCTTTAAAAAATAGAGTGCTAAAATGTTTTAGCAAGAAAAGTTCTTTATTTAAAAAATCATGAGATTTAAAAAGCATGGACATTTTAGCTTCACACTGATTTCTCAAACACAGGTTCAGTTGACAGGTAATGTTATTATCTCGTATCATTTCTTAGCTAAAAAATACCTTATATGTCTTTGAGCATTGATCCCATCAAAAAAAAACAAATAAAAATTCTCTATTTACCTTCTCCAAAAAAATTCTGAAAGTAATTTGTCAACCACAGAGAAACATATTTCATTTTATAACATTTAAATGCAGATTCTTTCCAAATTTTTAACTCAGAGTAGAAATGTTCCTTCAGTCAAGTCATTAATAAGTCAATGAGGATGGAGACTAAGATCATAACACCCAAGAGCTTCCTGCCAAAACAATACTGAAGTCCCCAGGGTGCTGGGATAGCTAGACCTGGGAGGCTAAGGTAGAAGGTGCAGTATTGTGTGGGAGAATGGGGATGGGACTGGCACTGCAGAACCCCAGAACTGGCCCTACAAATGACAGACTTTAAAACAGTACACAATGCTGGCACTGTGCCACAATAGGTTAATCTTCCACCTGCGGGGCCAGCATCTCATATGGGCGAGAGTTCTAGTCCCAGCTGCTGCTCTTCCAATCCAGTTCTCTGCTATGGCCTGGGAAGGCAGTAGAAGACAGCCCAAGCACTTGAGCCCCTGCACCCATGTGGGAGACCCAGAAGAAGTTCCTGGCTCCTGGCTTCAGATCAGCTCAGGTCTGGCTGTTGCAGCCATTTGGGAAGTGAGCCAGCAGATAGAAGACCTTTGTCGCCCCCTCTCTCTGTAACTCTACCTCTCAAATAAATAAAAATAAAATCTTAAACAAAAACTGAGTACACTACATTATCACTTGAGGCCTTAACTTCTGCTTCTATGAAATGAGGGTTTTAGACTATATAAGTGCAGGGGCCAGCACTGTGGTATAGCGGATAAAGCTGCTGCCTGCAGTGCCGGCATCCCATATGGGTGCCAGTTTGAGTCCTGGCTGCTCCACTTCCAATCCAGCTCTTTGCTATGGCCTGGGAAAGCAGCACAAGATGGCCCCAGTCCTTGGGCCCCTGCACCAGCATGGGAGACCCAGAGGAAGCTCCTGGCTCCTGGCTTCTGATCGGTGCAACTCCAGCCATTGCAGTCAACTGGTGAGTGAACCAGCATATGGAAGACCTCTCTCTCTCTCTCTCTCTCTCTCTCTCTCTCTCTGCCTCTCCTTCTCTCTCTGTGTAACTCTTTCTAATAAATAAATAAAATCTTTAAAAAAAAAGAATATATAAGTGCAAAAGTTCCTTTCTGCCTGAACATTTCATGATTTCATCTTTCAATTATTACCTATGAAAATGCCAGACATCCTGTCACTAACTTCACATACATAATTTTAATGACTTCTCACAACACTCTTCAGGTTAGTTATAATTGTCTCTATTTTAACAATGACGTTGAAGTTCAGAAAGATAAAATTGACTGTTTTAGTAAGTACTGAACTTGAATACCAACCCTTGTTCTGTGTGATTATAAAACTCATACTCTTCACTACACCATGTTTAGGTGATATGAGAGAGAGATTAGGCAGAACTTGATCAGTTGTCTGGCTTTTAGGGACAGGGATAAGATTCCAAACAGAGCCCATAATGCTCTTTCCCATAATGTGAAGTGACATTTAATTAATGAGGACAGTGGAAACCTGGTATTCGTTTTTGTTGTTTTCTCCCAACCATCTACCCTCTTTCTGGAGGAACTCATTCCATGCTGTTTGGGTGGACTGACTCAGCTCCCATTCTTGGCTATAAGGACCAAAATGAGTCAACAATAGGTACACATCCCCGAGCACATTCATCAGTACTTCTCCATGATATTTAATGTGTGGAGTAGGAGAGGTGGCATATAGTTTTTTATTCCAGGTCTTTACCTTCTACTTAGAGGAGCATTCTAAGCACAGGCATTTATATGGTGCATGTAATGTTTATTTAAGAGGTGAGAAACACACACACACACACCACACACACACAGGTATGGGTAAGGAGTGGAGAGAGGAAAAAGAGGTAGGAGATAGGAAGTAGAGAGATGGAGCAGCTCAGCACCTCCATTAGTCTTGGACCCCAACAAGATGAACAAGCAATTCCCAGCACCTCCTTTTATGAGGTAATGTGGTAAACTGAGAGTTTATGATACCTCCGTAAAATTCCATGTGGAGCTTAATATACATATTTACATGGTGACTACTGCCCAGTTCCCAGAGGGAATTAGTTATCCTGGATAAGGAGGTATTCGGATAGACAAGTAGGATAGAACTACATGGGGCAGGGACTTGCAGTTTGTGACTTCCAGCTCAGCTAGCTACCTTATCCCATTTCCATCTCTCTTTCTGTGATTTCTCAAGTTTGGCATGTCAACAATCATTTTGCCATCATACAGACAAGGAGTTCTAAGAAGCCAACCAGAACAGGGAGACAGACAGGGCCTGAAATACAGAGACATCATCTGTACTTTGAGATCAAGCTACACTTAAATCAGACAGCCCTTGGACATGGCTTTTATTTTTTTACTAAAGTCAATTATAGTTTTATTTCTGTCATTTATAAGTAGAGTTATGACTAATTCAGAGGTCTTCAAGTATTGCAAATAACATGCTTAAAAAATGCAGAATTGGCTAAGGATTGTGATCAAGAAGGACGTTCCTGCCTCCAGCTGAGAAGTGGCAATTTCTACTATGCAATAACACAACATAAATTACTGCCTTGCTGTGTTCTAAGACTCAGACAATGGGCCTGCTAAGGCTGCAGCTCTAGGGTACTGATAGAAAAACACTGGATGGCTCGTCTCCCCTTCTTACCTGTAGTTCTCAAGAATAACAGCAGAAATGTGCTGAGAATGCAACAAGGGGGAACTATCCAGAATAACCCCAGAGTATCTTCCTATCCCTCCCAGAACTGGATTCCTACAGTGTTTTAGCCCTACAGTGACCCCATATAAAACAAAACAAAATTGGATTGCTACAGGAATCTCTCGTCTGTATCCAAGTGAGATTCACAGATGAGATTCTATTTATCCTGAAGGTAGCTTTCCTGAACCTGGGTGGGGATGGGGGTGGGAACTGGCTTCCTTGAATCCCAGGCTTCTGTTGTCCCTCATTACTTGCCTGTGACTTATAAAGTTGCTTTACTTAATATGTTACATGAGTTTTCTGTCTCTTGGGGCTAATGCAGGTGCCAGAAAATATAGCCCATGACACAGTCAAGAATAATCATTGCATGGTGAATCTGCCAAAGTAGCCTAGTACATAATGAACTTGTTTTGGGACTTGAGTGAATAATAGTTCTCAAGATTCCTCCAAAGGCAAGATCTCAGGTCACAGAGGCCCAACTTGTTCTGCATTATTTCAAGTCAGAGATCAGAATGGCTGCCACTAAGCTGAGGCCTCTGCAGATGGGCAGAGCAAGCAGCTGCTATAGGGAAAGAAAGAAACCCATAAGCCAAGGAATAGATGCAAGAAATGTGGCCCTGTAACATTTCTAGTTTTCATTATTCGTTCATGGACCTGACTGAATGTGAATTTACTGAAACCCTGTCAAGATTTTAAGGGATATTGTCTTGTCTGATAAATCCCTACCTAACAAAAGCCTATGATTACCAAGGCAACTGTGAAGTCTTTAAGCCCAAATCTCTATGAATTAGGATGCAAAACAGACTTCCCCAAAGTCTGTCATGGATGATGACAACAGAGGAGAATCAACTTTTCTGTTGACTCTCAGAACACAGAATGATACAACTGGTCAACCACAGGAATTTTGGCCTCTGCAGTGATACAGGGTCCTCATTCTTCCTAAGCAGCAAAATCTAATTTACCTCATGGACAACTGGCAAATTTCATTTTTCAATCTTTCTTTCCCTCAATGAAATCTTAAAGTGGGTACTGCTCTTCAACTGTGTATATTGGGCACATTCTTGGTTTTCAAATTAATATTGAGTCTATACATTAAGAAAATTTAAAGAAGGACTGCATTTGATCTGGAAGAACACAAATCATCTGAAAACTCTCACCTTGGAGTTGGCTCCAAAAATGTGACAATTCTTTGGGTTTGCCCCTCTGGAGGGGTAGAATTGGGGTATGTTGTTAGTTGTCTATATTATTTTGCTTTGTATTGAGCAGGGCTTGATTTTATAACAATGTGATTGAGAAGAAGGTTGTATCTGGACACCAGACAACTATAATGTGGAGTAAAGTTAGGGACTGGTTTGATAAAGGGAATTTAAGCTGTAGTGGTAAAAACATGCTTTAACAGAAACCACACTGAATTAAGAATGAAGAAACTTGGGATCCAGGCTTGAGTCTACTAACATAATAATCTTTTGGGGCATTTGTCAGGTTCTGTTCTATAATAACAAACTACCATCACATTCAGTGGTGCTAGGTAATTAACAAGCTTCCTGCCTGTAACTGTTGAATCATGGTTGCTGGGGTGCAGAGGCCTAATTTCTAGGATCTGAACTTACCTTGAAGGCCATGGGTATTTCAATGATGTAAAGATCTACATAATCAAGTTTGAGGACCTTGAGTGTCCTCTCCAGGGTTGGCCGCACCATCTCTGGTTCATGATTTGTAGCCCAAAGCTGAAAAAGTCAAAGGAAGAGAGTTAGCTAATGTGCACACTATTTTCACAATAACACAGCCCTTCATCTTTTGTAGAACATTCATTCACTTCTCATCCACTTATTCAACAATCATATGTTTGTGCTGCAACTATCCAAATACAGTACAAGAAGAGTCAATATCTACTTGAGCACAGAGTGCATAACTCAAGGACAGAATCTTCCCCTGACCCATGCTAATTTCCTAGTTGGCCCTTAATGTGTTCATTTTTTCTCACTGTAAAACTAGAAAATGTGCATCTTGCAGATGTCCTGACCTAGCCTGCCATTTCATTTTCCTGCCACTATAACAAAATACATACTTTAAATTTGCAAAAATTATGGTTATGTGTGGCTTCAAGGAATCCTTCACTTTGGAACAGGTGGTACTGAAATCTCATGAAATGTTAAATCATTGTGGGGCCAGCACTGTGGCACAGCAGGTTAACATCCTGTCCTGAAGTGCCGGCATCCCATATGGGCACCAGTTCAAGTCCTGGCTGCTCCACTTCTGATCCAGCTCTCTGCTATGGCCTGGGAAAGCAGTGGAGGATGGCCCAAGTCCTTGGGTGCCTGCACCCACGTGGGAGACCTGGAAGAAGCTCCTGGCTCCTCGCTTAGGACTGGCGCAGCTCCAGCCACTGCGGCCAACTGTGGAGTGAACCAGTGGATGGAAGACCTCTCTCTCTCTCTCTCTCTCTCTCTCTTTCTCTCTGCCTCTCTTCTCTCTGTGTAACTCTGACTTTCAAATAAATAAATCTTTTTAAAAAAAGAAATGTTAAATCATTGCATACATTTAAATTCCTTGTGCTGTTCTTTTGTACTCATTTGTTTCATCTCAGACTTCGGGTTAATTCTGTCAGTTCCCACTAAGAATCTGCTTAATTTCTAGTATTACATAATGAAGCATTAAGGTTTGATTGGTCACCTTGAAACATCCTACATAAAAGGGTGCCCAGAGACTTTCAGAAAACCCTTTTTGCCTTGGAAGCACAGAGAAGAGAAAACTGAATGTGGAGAAACCAGAACTGTGTTTTGTCATTACTGTGGGCACATTTGAGTTATGGTTATGGTTCCATCTAAGTGAAAATTCTGCTTTTTTCAATAACTTTAATTTTATTTTCTTATTTTAATAACTTTTACTCAACAAACAGCTAGAATATTAGTTTTGTGCTAGGTATTTGTGCTAGGTATTTCCCCTTTACAGAGAGGGAAACTGAGGCCCAGAAACTCTAAACTACTTACAGCCCCTCGTGACAGATCTGACAGGCTGGCCTGGCAACCTAGCACCAGGATCTATGCCCTTAACCACCGCCCAACAGTGCCTCTCAGGCCCTGGCGATTAAAACCAGTCCTGCTGGAGCCGTAACAACTGAACCTTACATAAGATCAGCACTCCCTCTCCTTCAGTTTCCTTAACCAAAGACGGTCATACTCTGCCTGTGTGAGCTTTAGTTTACACAGCACATTACTGAATTGCATATGTATAAATATAGGGATAAAACATAATTATACTTTGAGAAAATTGAAGGGTTTTACAGAGTGTGTTAGGCCTAATGGTTAAGAGGCCCAAATCCCACACCAGCGTGCCTGGGTTAAATTCCTGGCTCTGCTCCTCACTCCAGCTTCCAGCCATTGCAGACACTGGGAATCTCTCTTTCTCTCTCTGCTCCATCCCTCTGTCAGTCAAATAAGAAAAAGAATGATTTTAAAGAATACTTTGACCACTTACTTCTCAGATGCTAGCTTCAGCACCTGCCATAGTGAAAATGACACTACAGGATGTCAAGCCAGAGGCTTGCATGGTGTGCTTCCCCAGGATGTTCAAATAACTGGTTACCAGATTTGTGAACTTCTTTTATTTTTAAAATTTATTCATTTATTTATTTGAAAGGCAGAGCTACAGAGAGAAAGGGACAGAAGGAGAGAGATCTGCCATCCACTGGTTCACTCCCCAAATGGCTGCAACAGCCAGAGCTGATCCTGGCTGAAGCCAGGGGACTGGAACTCTGTCTGATTCTCCTACGTGGGAACAGGGGCCCAAGAACTTGGGCAATCCTCTGCTGCCTTCCTAGGTGTATTAGCAGAGGGTTGGATTGGCAATGGAGCAGCCATGTTTCAGACCAGTGCTTACATGGGATGCTGGCACTGCAACTGGTGACTTAACCTGTTGTGCCACAATGCTGGCCCCTAGATTTATTTACTTATTGACTGGTTTTGAATATATGCTTGATTTCTTTTAATAACCAAAGTCCACTGGCTGTAAAAGTTGACCTCATTTCCTTCCTCAAAATATTACTAAGTTTGCTATCATTTCTCCCATAATCTGACAATATAAGAATGTTGAAAATTCTATTTTGCATAATTTTGGCATCATCTTAAGTTTACCTTAAATAGAAAACACAAATTGTTATTATATTAAATACAGCATGCAGTCATTTCTCAGTATCTACAGGGAATTATTTCCAAGACTCAAAATACCAAAATCTGAGGAGGCCCAAATCCATTATGTAAAAGGGCACAAATTTGCATATAGTCTCTATAATTCTCTCCCCCATACTTTGACTCATCTATAAATTACTTGTGGCCGGCGCCGTGGCTCAACAGGCTAATTCTCCGCCTTGCGGCGCCGGCACACCAGGTTCTAGTCCCGGTCGGGGCGCCGGATTCTGTCCCGGTTGCCCCTCTTCCAGGCCAGCCCTCTGCTGTGGCCCGGGAGTGCAGTGGAGGATGGCCCAGGTGCTTGGGCCCTGCACCCCATGGGAGACCAGGAAAAGCACCTAACACCTGGCTCCTGCCATTGGATCAGCGCGGTGCACCGGCCGCAGCGGCCATTGGAGGGTGAACCAACGGCAAAAGGAAGACCTTTCTCTCTGTCTCTCTCTCTCTCACTGTCCACTCTGCCTGTCAAAAAAAAAAAAAATTACTTGTAATATCTGATAAAATGCAAATCCTATGTACTTATTGCAGTGTATTTTAGGTAATAATGACAAGAAAAAGTACACACATTCAGTACAAATGTATTTTTCTGAGGTTTTTTTGATCCATGATTGATTGACTCTATGGAGCCAGAGCCCGTAAACATAAAGGGCTGAGAATACTTATACAAGTACAATTAGATTACACACACACAAGCGTGCACATAGAGGGAAGCTGGATATTAAGATGAACACCCAGACACTCCCCTTCAGAGAAGTCAAGAAACTGAACCTTAACCGATCTAAGAAGTCCTAGAAGGGCTCCATTCCTCTGCACAGTAAAAACTACCCTGAAATTTGCCTTGCTGGTTTCACAGGTTTTTATGATCTGTAAATGTATCTCCAAACAACACAGTGTTAAGTTTTGCTTGTTGCTGATCTCTGTATGAATGAAATCCTACTGATGACTTGCTCTCCCCTCACTACCATGTTGCTGAAACTCATCCCCATGGATTCCTTGAGCTGAATTTAGTCATCATTGCTCATGCACTGTGGCACAGTCATTTCCCCATTCCACTGTTGATGAACCTCTGGGCTGTTTCTAGTTCTCAGCCATCATAAACAGAATACTCTGGACGTCACTAGAAATGATAGTTGTTATATAAGACGAAAGTGATCTCTGGAGTAGGTGTTAAGGAGGGGAATTTTTAGGATATAAGGTGTGCAGGAGGGCAGGGACTGTGTGCAGAGGGCTAAGTTGAAGCTTAGAATGTCTGCAATCCACATCAGAGGGTTTGGTTTGAGTTTTGGATACTCTGCTTCCGATATAGCTTACTGCTAATGCACCTGCGTAGACAGCGGATCATGACTCAAATACCTGAGGCCTTTATCCACCCACACAGGAGTCCCAGATGGAGTTCCTAGCTCCTGACTTCAGCCTGGCACATCGTTGGCTGGTGGGAGCATCTGGGGAGTGAACCAGCTACTGAAAATCATCCCCCCCCCCCTCCTTCACTGTTTCTCTGCCTTTTAAATAAAGGAAAGTATAGAAAGAGATGTACACATTTTTTCCTTAAGAAGAGTAAACCTTGAAAACATTATACTACATAAAAGAAACTACACATAAAAATTCTTGTGATGTAGATTCTATTTGTATGAAATATCCAAGACAGAAATACTATAGAGACAGAGTAAGGGAGATCCATGGTTGCCAGTGACAAGCAGAGAGTAACAAATGGAAAATGTCTGCTAATGGAGTCAGGGTATCTTTTTTTGAGTAAAGCAAATGCTGTACAATTAGATAAAGGTGATGCTTGCACAAGTTTGCCAATATATAAAAAAGCCGTGATAAAAATGGTGAACTTTATGGTAGGTGAATTCAATCTCAATTAAAAAACAGTGATCTATAGAAAAGCAGGTGCACACAAAGGAAAAAGAAGGTTGCTCTTTTTAATACAGCACTGGCAAACTCTTCTGGGATCTGAACAGCCTACACTCCTCCTGTCATTATCCAAGTTTTCTGTTTGTAGATTTGGCTTTTCTCACATTAAGTCCCCTTAAATCAATAGCCAGGGATGAAGAAAGAGCTCTGCCCTCCCCTTCAGGGCTAAGAGTGAGGAAGAGCACAGTGTCGAGGGACAGGGAGCGCATCCTCCTCCTCTCAGCAAGTTCAAGTTTCTTTAGTACAGAAAGGAGGTACTGGACCTACCATTAACATAAGGAGACAGGGTCGGGGTGGGGGTGGAGGCGAGAACTCACCTTTCCACAGTAGAAAATATCCTCTCTCCGCACCTTCCCTTCTGCTATCTTCTCCCTGATCGCTTCGCCCACTTCGTGCTCATTTTTGTAGACGTAGGCCCCATCAATGTGTCGGTACCCTGTGTCAATGGCAATCTTGACTGATGTCACACAGCTTCCCTTAGAGGTCTGAAATGACAAGGAGGTTGGGGTCGGAGAGAAGAAAAATGAGTGTTTCCTGTAGTTTAGTCATCATTAGTCAGGATATTTTGCATGTACATTGTTTGACAGCTCCCAGGACCCTTATATAAAATGGCATAGGATTTGCATATAACCTACGGCATCCTGAATATTTTAAATTTTGTCTAAAGATCTTAGAATACCTGCTACAATGTAAATATTGTTTAAGTAGTTATTATATTGCACTATTAGGGAATAAAAACAAGAAAAAAGTCTGTCCATGTGCACTACAAACCCAATTTTTTTTTTTTTTTTTTTTTTTTTTTACAGGCAGAGTGGACAGTGAGAGAGAGAGAGAGAAAGGTCTTCCTTTGCCGTTGGTTCACCCTCCAATGGCCGCCGCGGTTGGCGCGCTGCGGCCGGCGCACCGCGCTCGTCCGATGGCAGGAGCCAGGTGCTTTTCCTGGTCGCCCCATGGGGTGCAGGGCCCAAGCACCTGGGCCATCCTCCACTGCACTCCCGGGCCACAGCAGAGGGCTGGCCTGGAAGAGGGGCAACCGGGACAGAATCCGGCGCCCCGACCGGGACTAGAACCCGGTGTGCCGGCGCCACAAGGCGGAGGATTAGCCTGTTGAGCCACGGCGCCAGCCTACAAACCCAATTTTTTAAAAGATTTATTTATTTATTTGAAAGGCAGAGTTACAGAGATGCAGAGGCAGAGAGAGAGAAGTCTTCCATCCACTGGTTCACTCCCCAAATGGCCACATTGGCTGCAACTGGGCTGATTCGAAGCGAGGAGCCAGGAGCTTCTTCCAGGTCTTCCAAATCAGCACAGGGGTACAACAACTTGGGCCATCTTCTACTGCTTTCCCAGGCCATAGCAGAGAGCTAGATTGGAAGAGGAGCAGCCAGAACTTGAACAGGCACCCACACGGGATGCCAGCACTGCAGGCCATAGTTTTACCTGCTACACCACAGCGCCAGCCTGCAGACCCAATTTTTAAAATTGATTGATCAATTAATATATGAAGGATGGAGAGAGTGAAAAGAGAGACAGAAAGCCAGCAAACAAGCTCATCCATCAACTGCTTCATTCCCTAAATGACCACAACAGCAAGGGCTGGGCAAGATTGGAGGCAAGAGTCAGAAACTCAATCCAAGTCTTTCACATGGGTGGCAGAGACCCAAGTACTTGTGTCATCACCACTGGCCCCAATGATCTGCATCAACAGGAAGCTAGAGACAGGAGCAAAGCTGGGAACTGAATCCAGGTATTATACATCCGCTCCTGAATTTTTTCCTGAGTATTTTCAATATGTGGTTGAATCTGTGGACATAAATCCCTCAAACATATAGAGTCCACTGCTGTGTGTTATAGCAGCACAAAGCAGGCTAAGACTGTTTTTCAGACTCCACATACATCATTGTACTTCAGTTATGCTATTTAAATAAACACAAATGTGTCGAATTTAGTTACAATTTTCTTAATGAAAAAAGAAAGGCCTAAAGTGATTTCCATCCATCAAGAAACACATCCAATCTCATCAAATAAAGTTTTCAAATTATCTTTTAGAGTGTGTGTGGGAGAAGGTTAATCCAATTTGCTGACTTTTTCAACTTCATAGTCATGGTGATTGATCTGGCCTTATGCAATGAATGTTGAGAAATACCTGTACTTGTTTCTGTTTTTCACTTTTCTAACCAAATGCCTGACAAGTCATATCAGACATGAGGCCTCCGACCCACAGCTACTGATTTGTTGTAAAATGAACAGGAAAAGAAGTCTGGAATGTATTTCTTTTTTATTAATTTATTTAGACAGACAGAGTGGACAATGTGAGTGAGTGAGAGAGAGAGAGAGAGAAAGGTCTTCCTTTCCCGTTGGTTCACCCTCCAAAGGCTGCCGGCGCATCACACTGATCCGAAGCCAGGAGCGCCTCTCCTGGTCTCCCATGCGGGTGCAGGGCCCAAGCACTTGGGCCATCCTCCACTGCACTCCCGGGCCACAGCAGAGAGCTGGCCTGGAAGAGGGGCAACCGGGACAGAATCCAGCTCCCCGACCAGGAATAGAACCCGGTGTGCCGGCGCCGCAGGCTTAGGATTAGCCTATTGAGCTGCAGCGCCCGCCCTGGAATGTTTTTCTAATTACTTTATAGACCCACAGGAAACAGCCCAAAATCTAAAATGCAACGGAAATGCTGGAAGCATATTGCACAGGGCAATAAACAATAGTGAATGGAATACAGATCAGAAGAAATGACACAGCACTGTGAAAATGATCTCCCTGTTAGTGTCTGACATTCCCTGTTTCCTCTGAAAATGATGTGGCAGGCTCTGCCCTGAATGCAACATAATTCCATGAAGGATCTACTTGCAATATTCCTCCAGCCACCAGATAAGTTTCAAGATTTCTTGGCAAGCAAAAGCAATAAAAGTGGGTTGCTAAGGGAAGAAAGAAGAAACCATACAGAAGGAATTGCAGTACCAGACAACTGGTACAATGAAAACTGGAGAGGACATACAAGAATGGATCTTAGGAATACTGCCTCAAGAGGGAGCTGGATATCAGTTTGAATAAAGGGTAGAGTTATTTTTTTAAAATATGGGAACCCTATCCTCTGACTCAACACCTCAAAAAACAATGCAGGGGCTGGCGCTATGGCACAGTGGGTAAAGCTGCCACCTGCAGTGCCAGCATCCCATACAGGCACCGGCTTAAGTCTCAACTGCTCCACTTCCAATCCAGCTCTCTGCTATGGCCTGGGAAAGCAGTGGAAGGTAGCCCAAGTCCTTGGCCCCTGCACCTGCATGGGAGATCCTGGCTTCTGGCTTCGGATTGGCAGAGCTCCAGCCATTGCGGCCAATTCAGCAATGAAGCAGCAGATGGAAGACTTCTCTCTGCCTCTCCTCTATCTGTGTAACTCTGACTTTCAAATAAATAGATCTTTTTAAAAATGCAAATGTACTACCAGCAAAGCTCTTGAAAATTTGGAAAAAGTAATGACCCACACCAAGCAAAGTCGACTTTCCACAAATACAAATGGCAGATGGTCAAGAAAGGGATCAAAACTCTCAGGGAGGGCTGGCATTGTGGCATACTGGGTAAGGCCGCTGCCTGCAGTGCCAGCATGCCATATGGGAACTGGTTCGAGTCTCAGCTTCTCCACTTCCAATCCAGCTCTCTGCTATGGCCTAGGAAAGCAATGGAAGACGGCCCAAGTGCTTGGTCCTCTGCACCCACGTGGGAGACCTGGAAGAAGCTCCTGATTCCTGGCTCCGGATCAGCACAGTTCCAGCTGTTGCGGCCAGTTGAGGAGTGAACCAGTGGATGGAAGACCTCTCTCTCTCTCTCTCTCTCTCTGCCTCACCCTCTCTGTGTAACTTTTTCAAATAAATAAATAAATCTTAAAAAAAAAAAAAAACTCAGAGAAGAGGACAGACTAGGGTGAATCTACTGTGTTAGGTGAGAAAACCCAGTGATGGTCTGTGTTCTGTAGCAAGGACCAGAAGACATTCCTTTAGTCAGAGATAAGAATGCTTCAATGACAGAAACACCAAAATCACTGCAGTCAGTTACAGCTGTCCTTGGTGGGCCAAGGTGGGCCTTCGTGGGAGATGCTGTTGCAGATCTGGGTTGATTGATAAATTAGAAATGACATAATTTTCAACCATAGAGGCCATGTGGTAGTAGTTAATCTCTAAAGTGAGGTGGCAGAAGTTATCCTACTAAGCGTTATCCAGAGAACATGACCTACAGAGAGCTATGGAGATGGTTGTGGACATGAAACATTAGTTTCCAGAAGAAAAATAGGATGTCAAGATAAATTTGCACTTCAAATAAGCAAGATTTATTTTTGTTATAACCACAACCCAAATATTAAATGGGACATGCTTAAATTAAAAATTATTCATTGTTGATCTGAAGTTCAAATTTACCTGAATATCTTATATTTTTATTTGATAAATCTGGTAGCCTTATTCTAAGGGCAAATTAAATAGGCTGCTTATAAGGATATTGCAAAATTTACACAAACCAAAGCAATCAAGAGTACATTTTTGGGATACTGTTAGAAGTTCTTTAAGAAAAAGTCACAGGTATGGCTGCAGCCTGGGAAAGTGTTAAGAATGAAGCCTCTTACCCAGAGTTCGGCTCCTGAGGTTCCAGAGGCAGTGTATCCACGCTTGCAGTGCTTATTCTTACCAGTGTTCACGAACACAATCATAAATTCACAAATGCCACGTGCCTCAGGTCACTCTGGATTTCCATTCAGCCAGATTTCAGTGAAGGAAGTAGAAAGATTCCATTTTATCACCCAAACCAGTTTTTAATACTGAACTGATCTAATTTAACCTTTAGCTCAATACTCAAGAAGGCACAGTACTCCTTGGAGACTGCTTCCACTATTACAAAAAGTTAATCAAAAAGATCCCTACGAAACAAATTACAGATTCTGCTCTAGGAAAGTGTTACACGCACGCACGCACACACGCACGCACACACAACAGGGAGAGAATGAGAAGCTTACCGTTTTAGGCTCTGAATAGGTACCGAGACCGATGATGGGAATGCTGTTCCCATCACTGAGAGGAATGCGGTGGTTTGTAGCACTGAGGTCCATCTTGAAGACAGAGCCTGAGCTTCCAACTTGCTAGGAGTGGCTCTGAGCAGAGGGAGAGTCTTTCTGAAAAGGTGTCCTAGGGCACCTTTTATTTAGTCAAAAGACGAGGGTCAGAGGGAGGAGCAGAGGGAAGAGACAGAGATTGACAGATCTATTTCTCAACCAGTGTTTTTCCACATTGTCCATGAAATCCTATGTATGGATGTTCCTTGAACTTCATCAGAGGCATGCAAATAACATAACCCTTTGAGAGTTTATGCTTACTTCTCTGCAAAAAGAAAGTGGGGGAAAAAAAAAACAAGAGGGAACAATTCTACTGGCTTCTTCCAGTTAAGATGTTGCTATGGGTGAATGAAGGACCTATGTTAAATTCTCTTCAACTACAAAAGAAGTTTATTAGTTCTAGCATTAAGGCTACAGTCGTGGAGACTAGAACAGCTTTCAGGATTTCCCTGGATATCCAGAGGCAGCAGGACTGGGAGAAAGTCTTGAATTTTTATCTCCAGTAAAGTTTGGGAGGCACTAGACTAGAGGAACAAATATGGCCAGGATCAGTTTCCCACTCTGCAGGTGGTCTCTCTGTAGACTCTCCCCTTTTCACTGAAAGGTGTTTATGCCTGTCCTTGGAGTGACATGCTGACAGTAGCAAATCCAAGGAGGAGGTTTCACTTACCCCTTACCCTACACAGCAATGCAGAAATTCAGCCCTGTTCTCAATTGCCTTTCTTGGATCATGGGTCTGCCACCAAATCAATCACAGTGGTGAAAGGAGATAAAAGACTGATGGCCTTGAGATAATTAGAAATCACTTCTAAATTTGCAATTAGGGTCAGTTGGGAAAGAGGTAAATGTTAGGGAAACAATGAACAGATGTTTAATTACAGTGTTCCTCAAAAGGACTGTGCTGTGTGTAAAATGAGAGCTTTGCTCCTGATGGCTTCACAGCTGGTTGAAGCCTGTTTTTCAGTGCTTTGCCGCCTCCCTGGGATAGTCCTCCTTGCTGATATCTCCATTGATTAGGCAGCAGACACAATGAAACCAGGCTGGGGCAGTCTGGGGCACGGCAGCAGAGGATTCATCATTAGTAAACGGATCCAAGAAATGCTCACTGTGCACCCTTGAGTGCTTAAATGTTGGTTAATACATGCTTCTCTGTTTTCATTATAACTGACTTTTTGCTGTTTATCTCTAGAATTTTAGCATACGTGTAGATTTGTATGATCTGCATTACAATGGGGATACCAGAAAGTGCCACGACCCAGGGAACTCCTTCATTCTACCTTATTATAGCCACACTCTCTAGCCCTTGGAAATCACTGTCTCTTCTCTATTTCTATATGTTTATCTTTTAAGGTGATTATGCAGGGGCCTGCGCTGTAGCACAACGGATTGACACCCTGGCCCAAAACACTGGCATCCCATATGGATGCCAGTTCCAAAACCCAGCTGCTCCACTTCCGATCTAGCTCTCTGCTGTGGTCTGGGAAAGCAGCAGAAGATGGCCCCAGTCCTTGGGCCCCTGCACCCGCGTGGGAGACCCAGAAGAAGGTCCTGGCTCCTGGCTTCAGATGGGCGCAGCTCCAGCCATTGCAGCCATCTGGGGAGTGAACCATCAGATGAAAGACCTCTCTTTCTCTCTCTGACTCTCCTCTCTCTGTGTAACTCTGTAAGAGATTTTAATTTTTATAATATTTATCAATATTTTGTATCCTACTTTGAAGGTCATTTCAAAGAACTTTTTGTCTCACTATAGGTCTATTTTTTTGAAAGTTTTATGATTTATGTTTTCCATTTAGATCTACGATCCATTTTCAATAGATGTTTATTTAACGTAGCAGATTTAGGTACCACTGTTTCATTTTGCATAATACTGTCCTCTTGTTAAAATTACATTTGTTGACGGAAGTCACTGTGCCCCTGCTCCCCATGTAGGACCTCTGCCCTTAATGTGTTGTACTATGAGGATTAATGGTAAAACTACTACGCAAACAGGACTCTATACTTTGTGTGTCTTTGTGGGTGCAGTCTGTTGAAATATTTACTTAGTATATACTAAGTTGATCTTCCTTATATAAAGATAATTGAAAATGAATCATGATGAAGAATGGGATGTGAGAGGGTGTGGGAGATGGGATGGTTGCGGGTGGGAGGGAGGTTATGGGGGGAAAAGCTGCTATAATTCAAAAGTTGTACTCTGGAAATTTATATTTATTAAATAAAAGTTGAAAAGAAAAAAAAGACAGCAGCACCAAAAAAAAATTACATTTGTTGAAAGAATTGCTTTCTCCATTGAATTTCTTTTACATCATTGTTATAAATCAAAGAGCAGATTGAGTGAGTCTATTTTGAACTTCTTATTCTGTTTCCATTATCTATGCATCTCTCCCTTCATGGATAACAAGTGACCTTGATCATTCATAATAAGACTTAAAATCATGTACTGTATTGCTTCTCGGCCTTTTGGCCAAGATCAAGTGTAGTAAATTTTGCTTTTCCAAAACTGTTTTAGCTAACCATCTTCCTTTACTTTCTTTTTTTAGAAGATTTATTTATTTATTAGAAAGAGATACAGAGAGAGAGGGAGAAACATAGAAAAAGTTCTTCTGTCCACTTGCTCATTCCCCAGATGGCCGCAGCGGCCAGGGCCGGGCCAGACCAAAGCCAGGAGTTTCTTCCAGGTCTCCAACATAGGTGGAAGGGGCCCAACACTTGGACGATCCACTGCTGCTTTTCCCAGGCTGTTAGCAGGAAGCTGGATCAGAAGTGGAGCAGCCAGGACATGAGCCAGTGCCCATATGGGAAGCTGGCACTACAGGAGTCAGCTTTACTTGCTACACCACAACACCAACCCCTTTTCCTTCACTTTCTACGTAAGCTTTAGAATCAGCATTTCTATTTCTTTTTCAAAAATCTTGCTAGAATTATTGTGTGTTCAAAAATTTTTTTCCTGGATGACTTTCAGCTGGGGCTGCGATGATAAAATCATAAACTGAATGGCTTGGAAAGTAGCTGCTCATTTCTCAGTATTCTTTAGACTGGGAAGTCCAATTTTGAACTGCCAGCCAATTCACCTCCTAGTAAAGGTTCTCTTCCTTTCTTTTAAATGACTATGATAGAAAAGGGGGCAAGCTCAATGGTTCTTTCTTCTGAGAACACTGAGCTCATCATGGGATCCAATTCTCATGACTCCAGCTAAACCTAATTAACTCCCCAAAGTACCATCTACAAGTACTGCTGACAATACATTCCAAGACCCATAATGGATGCCTAAAACCAAAGATACTACCATGCCCTCTACACCATGCTTTTTTCCTATCAAAATATAGCTGTGATAAACTCATCTTTCACCTGACAAGTCTGAATCGCCAGCATCAATACTCTTGTGCTATGACCTATTAAGTAAAACAAGGGTTATTTGAACACAACCATTGGATACTAAAATAGTTAATCTGAAAACTAATATGGCTATAAAATGAGAAATGGACAAGTAAACACATACAGTGTGAATACACTGTACAAGGAGCCATGCCTTAGGCAAGACAGAGTGCATTGGAAGGTGATTTATTCACTAACTCAGAATGACATCTCATTTAAAACTTAGGAATTCTTTGTTTCTGGAATTTTCCATTTAATACTTTTGGATTACAGTTGACTACAGGTAACAAGCCACAGACAGCAAAACAGATAATGGGAGACTATTGTACCATCTTGTTTGAGGTTATAGCTTTAACAAATGGAATTAATTTTCATAGCACTGGGTTACCATGGAGGTTACTAATAGTATACTGTCTTTATAAAAATCAAAGCTGAATTAATATGCACCTGTTTTCAAAAGTATACAAAACTCTGATCTTTTAAAGGTAGAAACTAGGCCAACTGTCATTGGAAATACATATGGACTGCTTTTATTTATTTATTTGGGGGGGGGTCACTTTCGGTCAAAAACCGACCCAAAAAAGGCTATTTTAAATATCCAGCTACATCTTCCTGGTTTACATATTTGCACTAAGAAATATTTGTTCTGGCATGAACTTCCTCTGGATTAGCCAAGAAGAAATCACAGATTGTGTGTTGATAGAACACCTTAGATAATGAATTCAAAATGGTAAAATGGCTTCTCAAGATAGTATCCACATGAAGAAGAGTTCTCTAGTATGACATGAACCCCAGGTGAGCATAAACATTTATTTTAAAAGGAGTAAGCCAATCATTGGGTCTTAAAGGTGGACATGCATTCTGAGTAATGTGAGAGTTCCTGCAGGACACTGAGAGTTATCCTTGTTTCTGATTAATTCAGTGTACTATTCTCTTAAGGCGTACTATGTTGATGGGGAGGCATAATCCAGCTATGAGGTTTGGGATTCACAATATGAGAGAAATATCAGTTATCAGAGAAAATCTGAACTAAGAAATATTTAAAGAAACACCTGTTACATTTTTCCCCGAACTGGGTCAGGTGGGTATGATACACCAATAGCATTTACAGCAATGACAAGGGTCTGAGGAAAGTGCATAAGAATGTTTGGTCTCACGTTAAATAACACACACCCAGAAACCCACAGGAGTTTAGAAGTGGGGAACAAAAGGAAAAGAAACAGGAATGGGGGAGAAGGAGAAGGAGGAGAAGCTGGCAATATGTGAAAACTGAGACTACCTTAGTCAGTCACTGGGGACCTTCAATGTACATGATCAGCCAAGTTTAGCAGTAAGAGAAACCCAAAAATAAGGGTGTTGAGCTATCTGAAACTTAATCCTATTCCAGAGATGTAAGCAAAAGCTGTCTAGTTTATGGAAACAATAGTTTCAACTGAGGATTTTGAATCAACTGTAACTTTTGGAGATTGTTTCTGAAGATCACAAAGAAGTCTCAGTTTGAGATCTGTAAGTGAACTGGAAGTCCAATAACCTAGAGAAAATGATGTGTGTGTTTTTAATTAAATATGTAAATCCAACATTACCACCTTAAAATTTCACTACAGTGTTAACTACCAATGGTACCTGGTAAGGTCCCTACTGATTGAAACTCAAGGTAAACCTCTGCTTTCTCTCCCAGAAGATGAAAATCTCCAGATTTCAGGTTTTCCACATGTTGCTTCTGTGGTGACTGGAAATTCCCCTTGCACCTATTTGATGGTAAGACTACAAGTAATCAGTCCTCTCAGTTTGCAGTAGGGCAAACACTGGAAGCAGCATGAAATCTCTAAATGCATGGGTCTATGATGGTGTATGTAATTAATTTGAAAGGAAACAGCACCTCATCCAGGCTAATGATATGAATACCTTTGAATATGAAAATTCTAGAGTCTGAGAACTCTGATAATTTTTAGAATTCCCTTGCTTTCTCTTCATTTGAAAGATAAAGGATAGGGACAAGAAGCATGTGAGGAAAAGGCAAAACCATCAAAGTTCTCTCATGCCAGCAAGAAAATCTCTCACTCCATCCAAAAATAAGTAAAGAAGGACAAAGTCTAGTAAAAAAAAGTGTTTTAAAAGTTCATGGCCGGCGCCGTGGCTCAACAGGCTAATCCTCCGCCTTGCGGCCCCGGCACACCGGGTTCTAGTCCCGGTCGGGGCGCCGGATTCTGTCCCGGTTGCCCCTCTTCCAGGCCAGCCCTCTGCTGTGGCCCAGGAGTGCAGTGGAGGATGGCCCAAGTGCTTGGGCCCTGCACCCCATGGGAGACCAGGAGAAGCACCTAGCTCCTGGCTCCTGCCATCGGATGAGCGCGGTGCGCAGGCCGCAGCGCGCCGTCTGCGGCAGCCATTGGAGGGTGAACCAACGGCAAAGGAAGACCTTTCTCTCTGTCTCTCTCTCTCACTGTCCACTCTGCCTGTCAAAAAAAAAAAAAAAAAGTTCATAAAATATTTGTGTTATTAAAACACTATACACATACTTTCAAATGTTTTTACCAAAATAAACTTATCGCTTATTTCTATTTCTCCATGATTTTTCAAAGTGCTCTTGTACTGCCTGGAACATATTTGCTCTTTTCTTTCATGCTAACTGGTAGATGAAATGGAGGGCAATTCATTCAGCTAACTGAAATGAATTAACATTCAGAAAGGTTCAGATACCACGGGTGAATTTAAATGATATAGTATAGCACGCATCACAATCTCCAGTTTGGGTATTTAAGTCTGAACTATTAATCAACAAAACTCAGCTAAGTTTATAAAAAAAGTAAAATAATTATTTTGGTTAACAGTTTAGTGAAAGGATTCACAAGATTCAGTTTAGGACACCTTCATGAAAGGCAACAAATACAAGAGTACATAAAAAAAATTGTGGACAAATGGTATTAAATTTTGCTTATTTGAGTGCAAAGAATTTTGGAAATTCACACACTACTCTTTTTTAAGATTTATTTATTTATTTGAAAGTCAGACTTACACAGCAAGAGAAGGAGAGGCAGAGAGAGAAAGGCCTTCCATCCCTGGTTCACTCCCCAGTTGGCCACAACAGCCAGAGCTGTGCTGATCCAAAGCCAGGAATTTCTTCCAGGTCTCCCATGTGGGTGCAGAGGCCCAAGGACTTGGGCCATCTTCCACTGCTTTCTCAGGCCATAGCAGAGAGCTGGATCAGAAGTGGAGCAGTTGAGACTTGAATCGGCACCCATAAGGAATGCCAGCACTGGAGGCAGCAGCTCTACCCGCTATGCCACAGCATCAGCTCCATACCACTTTTTTATAACATGTGTTTTTCATGAACTTTTTGAAGACTATTCACATGCATGGGTTTCAAAATTTTTTGCACCCAAATAGTTAATCTTGGGAAAAAAAAACTTTATCTTCATTTTATCTGAAAGGCAGAGAGCAGAGAGAGAGAGAGAGAGAGAGAGAGAGAGAGAGATCTTCCATCTGCTGGTTTACTCCCCAGATGCCCATAACAGTTGGAGCTCAGCCACATCAAATCTAGGATCCTGGAACTCAATCCAGGTTTAACATATGGATGGTAGTCTGTCTCCCAAGCTGTGTATTATCAGGAAGTTGGATCAGAAGTGGATCCAGGACGTGAACCCAGGCACTCTAATATGGGTTGTGGGCATCCCATGTGACATCTTAACTGCTGCACCATAAGCCCTCCTTTAAACCTATCTTTAGACTCCATATTTTCCATGAAGTTTTGAAGTACCCTCACATAATATGGTAATAACAAGAGAAGAAAATTCATTTGGAGGGCTCAGAGATCTCAGGTCCAGGTTTCCTTACCCCTGCCCTCAATCAATGGATTGTTCTGGACACCCTTTGCTGTCAGGTATTGAAATACTATTGATGTGTGTGAACTCCTTTGTACTGAGAAACCCGCAGCCTGTTTCAGGCAAGGGTATCTTAGCATGAGCTTATCAAACAGACACATTTCAGCATGTAACCAACCTTAGCCCCACCAGGCTACACCAAAACCAGGGGCATGGATGGTGTTGTAGCACAGTGAGCTAAGCTACTGCCTGAAAAGCCAGCTTCTCATATGAGTGCAAGTTCATGCCTTGACTGCTCCACTTCCAATCCAGCTCTCTGCTAACACACCTGGGAAAGCAGTGAACGATGGCCCCAGTGCATGGGCCCCTGCAACACACATGGAAGAACTCTTGGCTCCTGGCTTTTGCCTGGCCCAGCTCCAGCTGTTGTGGCCAACTAGGGAGGGAGCCATCAGACTGAAGTTCAATCAGTCTCTTTCTGTCTCTCCCTCTATGTCTGTAACTCTGCTTTTCAAATAAATAAAATAAATCTTTAAAAAAATCATTGACAGGCTGATTATGTTGTTCTCAAACAACTCACAGATCAAAGATTATTTAACATCATTTACCTTTAGTTAATATATTCCACAATACTGTCAAGGGTCAATGTCATACTCCAGGCAAGTCCAGAGAAAGGTATTTGGTCAACTCAGACAAGAGATTAACCCATGCTTTAGAAAGGGAATACCCAAAAGTCTGTACAAAATTCAGATAATTTCCTAAAACAACTTAAATAATCATGAGAGTTTTCTTTTTAAAAAAGGAAAGGAGAATTGGGGTTCAAAGTACTAAAACTAAGGATAGTGATATGTTAAGAAGAGACAATGATAGCAATAATGCATTTCTAGGGCCTTTAATTTAATGCATAAAGAGTATTTTGATTGCTTTCAATTGATAAGAATATTTAAGTGTAAAACTCTGGGGAAAATATTCTAATAGACAATTACTTTATTAGTCAGTATATTTAAACATGGGCATGTTTCTTTTAACCACAGAAGATCATAAATAGTTGTTGAAATGCACTTATATTAACATATATTTACTTACACATAACTAATCTAGGAGGATGCATTTTCACTTTGATTTATCAGGTTTTCCTCCCCATCCCTTTCTCATTGAATCTGATAATAGAAGACTGTACAACAGTTCCAAAGTAATGACATTTGAAGAATGTGAAACAAATCTCAATATCTTTAGAAACTTTAAAAACAAATCTGTAATTTCTAGTGATCTTCCAGAGATCCAAAGATAAGTTAATCATAGAAGACATTACTAAACTAAGTGAAAAACTGAGCAAGTTGGATTATTTAAAGGACTCACTGTACTCCAGAGTGTAGTCAATTAACATTTTGATGCAGAGGCAGAGAAGTGCAGCCAGAGAGTTTAGAAGGGCAACGGCCCCACCACGCTCCCAGCACTCAAACACAGAGCACACTGGGCTACCAGGTTCTGCATGAGGAATCTCTGCTCAGGCCAGAACTCAAGCCTGGACTTCCCAGCAGGGATTCTTAGGTCTCTTTAGCCAGGAAACCAAGCCCAGCTAACTTCCTTGGTAGTGTCAATGGAGCACCAGCAGGAAAGAACTGACACAGGGGCTGCAGGAATTGCCAGGGGAGGTTTACCTTTAACCAACAGATCATAAAATTGCCCTTGTCTTGGCCCAGAATCAAAGATGTCATCCAAGAGATAGAAATAAACACAGAGTATTGCAGTTCAGCTATAAATCAATGCTATCATCTATAATGTTTTATTTTTCTGAATTTGGGAAAGGCAAAATCAAGAGATTTCATACAAGAAAAGGTGTGAGCACAAGACACAGTCTCCAGAGGTAAGCAATAGTTACCAATGTTTTGTTCTGTTCAGACAATATTTGATGAGCGCACTATATCAGGAAACAATAATGAGTGGAATATTTCACTCTCTTAAGCCATTTTGGGTAAAATGATTTAGGAGTATGCCCAAAATAATGAGAGCTAACAGTTACAGTGATGAAAAAAGTACCTCTGTGATATAAAATACCTGACTCATTTTACAGAAGAACCCAAATTGTAACTTAATTCTTTTGATTCCCAACTGATGTATAATTTGGCACACAATAATGACTTTTAGCAGATACTTTAATACTGTTTGCAGTGTACTTAGACTTACAGAATATTTAAATGTACAAATGTATGACAAAGACAAATATTTTAAGTCTTAATATGTAATTTTATAAGTATTAAATAAATTTATATTATATTGGATTATCTTAATCTATTGCAACATTTTCCTTGATAAATAACCAATATATTTTTATCTATATATTTACACATTTATGTTATCTGTTGCACCTGGGATAGTAAACATTTACATTACTTATCATATTTGAGAAAGGTAATCAATTCTGTTTCCTTCAGATAGGAAAGAAAACTAACAGAAAGGAAGTCAAAACTGTAGTGCTGAGGCCGGCACTGCTGCATAGCTGCTAAAGCTGCCTGCAGTGCCAGCATCTCATATGGGCACTGGTTCTAGTCCCGGCTGCTCCACTTCCCCAGTTCTCTGTTATGGCCTAGGAAAACAGTAGAAGATGGCCCAAGTCCTTGGGCCCCTGCACTCATGTGGGAGACCTGAAAGAAGATCCTGGCTCCTCGCTTCTGATCGGTGTAGCTCCAGCCATTGTGGCCATCTGGGGAGTAAACCAGAGGACAAAGACCTCTTTCTCTCTCTCTCTCTCTCTCTCTGCCTCTGCCTCTCTGAAACTCTGACTTCAAATAAATAAATAAATCTTTAAAAAAAAAAAACTGTAGTGCTACTTTTTTTCTGATTTGTCAGTGAACGTGCTTTATAGCCTTTATTGCAAATGTAATATGGCGAAAACAAATCTATGATGCAACATCATGTCAAAAGCATTGCACATTCTCACAATCCCTAACGAGCTTGCACAAACTAAAATACTGTGATAACAAAATTTTCATATGCCACAGTTTGAGAAGAGATATTTTCTCTAAATCCATATTCTGAACTCACTCTAATTTGTTCTAAGCAGATTTGTTTAAAAGGATACTTTTAGGTAATTTCAAACAGGTAACTTATAAATCCCTACATTAATAACTAAACTGAGATAATCCTTATGTAATGTCAAAAGCTTTGTGTATTCAACTTAGTTTTTTAAATTAAATTAATTTATTTCAGAGGCAGAATGACAGAGAAAGAGTGAGCTCCCATTCACTGGCTCACTCGTCAAAAGACCACAAGGGCTGGGAATGGGTGGGGCAGAGCCAAAAACCAGGAATTCAATCACAATCTCCCACATGGGTGGCAGAAATGATGGTTCTTGAACCATCCTCCCTTTCCCACCCACCTCAGTATGTACATTAGCAGGAAGCTGCTGAAGTCAGGACCCAGAACCCAGAACCCAGGAATCAAACACAGGAATTCAAATGTAGTATTCATCTTAAGTGCTAGGTCCGATGACCACCTCCATGTATTCAAATTTTAAGTCATATAACCCTAAACAATGACATTAGCTTAATTCACAATTAAATTCTCTTAGTTTTTCCTTTGAATGTTAAACTTTGAGCAAGACAAAATTTTGAAAACAAGATATCACAAGCTTAGTATTTTCCTTTTTCTTTTAATTTGGGTGGCAGTATTAGTTTCCTCATAATATTTTTTAAAAATTTGACAGATCTTCATTGAAAACTTAAAATTAATCCTTTGAAACTAATTAGTTTATAAATCTTTTCCAGGATTATGCCTATCCTTTTTTTTATTTTAATAAATTGTGAATTTACAAAGTGCAACTTGTGTATTATTGTGGCTTCCCACCCCACCTCCCTCCCTCCTACGTCCCTCCCCTCTCCCACTCCCTCTCCCATCCCACCCTTCATCGAGTTTCATTTTCAATTACCTTCATATACAGAAGATCAACTTAGTATATACTAAGCAAGGATTTCAACAGGCTGCACTCACACAACCACACAAGGTATAGAGTATTGTTCAACTAGTAGTGTTTTTAATTTCATAGTACAACTCATTAAGGACAGAGATCCTACATGGGGAGCATGTACCCAGTGACTCCCATTGTTAATTTAACAATTGGCACTCTTATTCATGACGTCAGCAATCACCCGTGGCTCTTGCCATGAGCTGTCTATGGAAGCCCCTTGAGTTCACCAGCTCTGAACTTGTTTAGTCAAGGCCGTATCACAGTGGAGGTTCCTATTATGCCTATTCTTTTATTCCAATCAAGGTTTTGTCCTTTCTGGCTTTATCAAAATATGCTTGTCCTGAAATTCTGGAGGGAGTGTGCCCAGGACAAGCCTAAACTCTTCAACACACTGTTTCTTTCCATCTTGGGTTTGGGAATTCTTTAATATGTCATAGGGATCTGAATAGGATAAAATTTAAGATGTGTGTACTGGTCACAATCTGGAAAACTAAAGGGAAGAGACAAACAAGAACAGGGGAGCAGCCCTGTCATGAAGCCACAAGTACAACTGTTTGATGTTCTGAAACTCCTCAATGGCCTTGGTTAAAGGAGTTTTTAGAGACACAGTTGTAAAAGAAAAGCTGTGATTGCAAACCCCTCCTACCCATCAAAGAAAGCTGAGCATTTGGCAGGTCGAGTTTCCTTTTGCTGTCCTTGAATTCCAAACAGCATCTGAAAGGAGCAGTCTTAGTCCTATCAGTGGTTTTTAAAGTGGTCATTGTAAGCACTGTCGTTCTGTGAAACTGCCAGTTAGAAACACAGTGCATGAACATCATGCTGTTCTCTCAAGCACACTTTTCATTTGTCACCTAAAGCATATAAATAAACAATAAGTAAGCAAATAAGCAAATAAATAAAACAACCCATGTTACCTCGACCTAAAAAGAAAGAAAACAGGCAGGCCGGCACCATGGCTCAACAGGCTAATCCTCCGCCTTGTGGCCCCGGCACACCAGGTTCCAGTCCCGGTTGGGGTGCCGGATTCTGTCCCAGTTGCCCCTCTTCCAGGCCAGCTCTCTGCTGTGGCCCCGGAGTGCAGTGGAGGATGGCCCAAATGCTTGGGCCCTGCACCCCATGGGAGACCAGGAAAAAGCACCTGGCACTTGGCTCCTGCCATCGGATGAGCGCGGTGCACCAGCCGCAGCGCGCCGACTGCGGCGGCCATTGGAGGGTGAATCAACGGCAAAAGGAAGACCTTTCTCTCTGTCTCTCTCTCTCACTGTCCACTCTGCCTGTCAAAAAAAAAAAAAAAAAAAAAGCAAGAAAACAGGCAAGAATGGGGTCTGTAGGATAAAGCAAAAAAAAAAAAAAAAAGGTAGCTATCTGGCTCAGAGGATGCAGTTTTGAGGCCTCTGAGACTGGTTGATTAGAATGGGGCCAGTGAAACCAAAACATGCCCTCAAACCTGCCCCGAGACAAGTCACCTCTAGGAGATAAAACTGAACAAATTCTCAGGGACACAGAGATAAGACCTGGGGAAGAGTTCCTGAAGGGTTTAGAAACAGTGACTAAAGGCAATGTTCATGCAAAGGGCACAGGTGGGACCCACTGGAGAAAGGACTCCTTGAGGCTGTGCCTGTCCGCTCCCTGGGAGACATTTCCTGTTACAGAAAAACAAGACTCAAGGTACTGGGTAAGCACTTGGAAAACAGAGTTTTACAAGGCCATAAGCTTTTGACCAAAGAATACTGAGATCAGGATCAGATGACCAAAAGATATCAGGAGAAACTGGCCTTAGGAACACAGATAAAACCCAACACTGAAAGGCTGCACTCAAATAATCAGAGTACATACTAGGCTCAAAGTATGCATTGCAGATATCCACAGAATTACCACTAGAAAACAGACACAGAGGATTTCAGGAACTTGGTCTGGTTTTCAGCATAGGGAGTCTTGGCGACATCTAGGCAGGACCTCCAGAATTTTCCTACATCACACTCTGACATACCTTATATCAAAATTAGGTCTGTTTGGAGCTTTCTGCAGGGAGGGCGATGGTATTTCCTGGAAATGCTGAAGGAAGTGCCTGGGGGGAAGAGGTTGAGAAGGTGCTCACTGTGTAATTTGGACTTATATTAAGGTTATTTTAGAGAGGGTGGAAGAACTAGTGGTTTGGTCAGGTTTGGGTACATATATATATGTGTATATATATGTATGTATATATATATATATATATATATATATATATATATATATATAATCATAGACCTTTACTTTCCTGTAACTCTCCTAGTAAAAACGTTAAACTGTCAAGATTCCAAACCGGTGCTGCACAGACCACTTGCTTTCCAAAAATAGCTCTAATATACTCTCCCTATACAAAATCTGAAGTCAGGGGCCATGATACCTGGTGGGAAGTCATTGAGCCTGAGGGGACAGGGAGCTGAGGACAGGGCTCCCCAGGGGGGCAGGGCCAGGGCTCCTGACCACTCTGGCCCCAGCCAGCATTGATCTGGTTGTGGTCAATTCTGAGTCCCATGACCCTGGCCCAGGGCCTGGCACGAGAGGATGCGACAGGCTGTGTCTCCTTCTGGGTCAGCTGGGGTCACAGGAGTCTCTGCAGCTGTGCCAACACCAGCAGCTCTGAGCCTACAGCCCGGGACTCTGCATCAGAACCCCCTCGACGATGTTCTGTGAAACTGTTTATGTACAGCTGGGGGAAACACCATGGCTTAGGTAAGCAATCACTTAAGGCTAACAGGACTACTTTGTATTTCTCACATATTTATGCCCTCATGAAGAAGCACAGGTCTATTAAAGAGATCAGAAGCCTTTCTCCAGTCAGTTAACTCAGTTGAACTGGACCCAGGGTGCAGAGCTCATGTATTCAAAGATGAGTCTGACAGGATTTCACAGTAAATAAATGAAATCGTAGCGTTTTTTTCTTTGTTATGTTATTATTCACTTGGCATTCAATTTCTTAATATTGTGTATTTATTTATTTATTTAACTTATCTGAAAGGCAGTGAGACAGATAGACTGAAATCTTTTATCTGTAAGTTCAATTCCCAAATGCCTCAACAGCCAACGATACACCAGGCTCAGGCTAGGCGCTCAGATCTCGATGTAGGTCTTCCACAAACGTGGCAGGGTCATAACTAACTGAGCTATCATCATTCCTGCCTCACAGAATGTGCATTCACGGGAAGTGGAGCTGAGAATAGATTCCAGTCGCTCTGATGGGAGGCAGGCATCCCAAGCAATGTCTTAACTGCTGTGCCAAATGCTCACCCCTGGAATTAAATTTTTTGAAGCACTATGCTGACAATTGAATGGAACCACAAAAGACACAGCATAACAATGCAATCTTGAGCAAGAAAAACAATGCCGGGGGCATCACACTACTGATTTAAAACATACAACATAGCTATAGTAAGCAAACAGCATGGTACGGGCATAAAAACAGACATGCACATTCCAGAAGTAAATCCACAAGTTTACCATTGGTTTACCTCAACAAAGGCAGCAAGAAAGCAAGATAGGAAAAGCACAATCTCTTCAGTAAATGTTGGAAAAATGGGTTATCTACATGTAGAAGAATTAGACTGGACTTTCATTTCATATCATATACAAATATCAACTCTGAATAAAGAAGATAACAGGGGCTGGCATCTTGCTGCAGTGGATTAAGCCACAGCCTGCAACAGTAGCATCTTATATGTGCATCAATTTGAGTCCCGGCTGCTCCACTTCTGATCCAGAGCCCTGCTTATGTACCTAGGAAAGCAGTGGATAATAGCCCAAGTGCTTGGGCCCCTGTACCTACGTGGGAGATCTGGATGAAACTCCAGGCTCCAGGCTCCTGCTTTAAATTGGCCCAGCCCTGGCTGTTGCAGCCATTTGGTGAGTGAATCGGTGGAAAGAAGGTCTCGGTGTCTGTCTGTCTGTCTGTCTCTCTCTCTCTCTCTCTCTCTCCCTCCCTCCCTCCCTCCCTCCCTCTCTCTCCCTCTCTCTCTCTGCCTCTAGCTCTCTAACTCTGCATTTGAAATAAATAAATCAAATCTTTTTAAAAAATAAAGGTAAGAGTATGTGGCTTAATGATTAAGGTACCGACGTCCTAAATGGGAGTACCTGGGTTTGATTCCAGCTCTGGCTCCTGACTCCAGCCTCCTGCCAGTGCAGACTCTGCAAGGCAAGTGGTGGCTCAAGTAGATGGGTCCTCGCCACCTGCTTAGGAGGCCTGGATTGAGTTCCTTCCTAACTTCCAGTTTCAGTCCCAGCCAGTCCTGGCTATCAAGGGCATTTTACGGGGCCGGCGCTGTGGAGCAGCAGGTTAAAGCCCTGGCCTGAAGCGTCAGCATCCCATATGGGTGCCGGTTCTAGTCTCGGCTGCTCCTCTTCCCCAGCTCTCTGCTGTGGCCTGGGATAGCAGTAGAAGATGGTCCAAGTACTTGGGTCCCTGCACCCACGTGGGAGACCCAGAAGAAGCACCTGGCTCCTGGCTTCAGATCGGTGCAGCTTTGGCCGTTGCGGCCATCTGGGGAGTGAACCAGCCGATGGAAGACCTCTCTCTCTGTGTCTCTACCTCTCTCTGTAACTCTTTAAAATAAATAAAATCAATCTTTTTTTTTTTTAAAAAAGGGCATTGTATGAGTGAATGAATTAAAAGTTTCAGTTGTGTGCAGTGAAAAAGGTTTGGACAACTAATATACATAGTGATTACAATTAATAATATTGTATTTTATCAAAAGTTATATTGAACATTTGCTAACAGAATTTGTAGATCTTAAGTATTCTCATCATACACATAAACACACAGAAAATGTAACTATGCAAAGCAATGGACATGTTAAATTGCTCATGGTAATCATTTCACAATGTATTTATATGTTGAAATATCACAATATATAATTTAAATGTATACAATTTTTGTTTGTTGATTATACATCAATAAAACTGGAACAAAATTAAACACAAATCAGGAATTTTTTAAGTAGATAACAGAAAAGCATACAATTTGTATGATTCACAATATAAGAGTGCTTCAAAAAGTTCATGAAAAGTGAAATTAAAAGTTAAGTTTATTTTGGTCAAAAAAAATTGAATCCAAGGATAGTTTTTCATGACATGCATTTTCTATGAATTTTTTTGAAGATACTTTGTATTTTTATCATATATATCACTTTACTAATATGCAATAATACCATCTAGGATTATCCTCAGTTATGATGAGGGCAGAAAGTAACTCTATGTAGTTAAAAAGAATCTTTATGCAGCTGAACTTTGGTCATGCAAAGAGTGACAATTTTACCAGGCATTCTTAAGAAAAATTGTCTACTTGTAGGTTCTGTTTAATAAGCTCATCCAAGGATTCAATTCTCTAGTGTCCTTCATTATTTGATAAGAGTCTACATACTGAATTTTTCACATAAATTGTAGATATTTTAGGGGCCGACGCTGTGGCATAGCAGGTAAAGCTACCAGCTGCAGTGCTGGCATCCCATATGGGCGCTGGTTCAAGTCCCAGCTACTCCACTTCCTTTCTGGCTCTCTGCTGTGGCCTGGGAAAGCAGTAAAAGATGGCCCAAGTCCTTGGGCCCCTGCACCCGCATGAGAGACCTGGAAGAAACTCCTGGCTCCTGGCTTTGGATCGGCGCAGCTCTGGCCATTGTGGCTAACTGGGGAGTGAACTAGAGGTTGGAAGATATCTCTCTCTGCCTCTCTTTCTCTCTCTGTGTAACTCTGAATTTCAAATCAATAAATAAGTCTTTTTTAAAAAAATCCTTTAGGCCGGCGCCGTGGCTCAACAGGCTAATTCTCCACCTTGCGGCGCCGGCACACCGGGTTCTAGTCCCGGTCGGGGCACCAGATTCTGTCCTGGTTGCCCCTCTTCCAGGCCAGCTCTCTGCTGTGGCCCCGGAGTGCAGTGGAGGATGGCCCAAGCGCTTGGGCCCTGCACCCCATGGGAGACCAGGAAAAGCACCTGGCACCTGGCTCCTGCCATCGGATGAGCGCGGTGCACCAGCCACAGCACGCCGGCCGCGGCGGCCATTGGAGGGTGAACCAACGGCAAAGGAAGACCTTTCTCTCTCTCTCTCTCTCTCTCTCTCTCTCTCTCTCTCACTGTCCACTCTGCCTGTCAAAAAAAAATCCTTTAAAAATTGTAGATATTTTCTAGTGGGAAAGATGATCCTCAATTCATAATTATATTGGGGGGGGGGGGGAATGACCACTTTTGTATCTGGCACAGTGGTTTATTCCCTATATTTAAAATGCTTTTCCCAATGAATTATGGATCTACTTTTCTAAAATTCTGCTGGAATTATCTTTATCATCACCTTTTCTCTGAAATCTAATTTCCTGAAAATCCAAAACGATGCTGACACAGCAGCCATAGTGGAAAACTCCTATGGAAGATTACAGTCAAAACGTGGTTCAGAGTACCAAAACTTTGTATCAAGTACAAAATTGTTATAAATATTACCTATAATTACATTCAGCTATCTGCATAAAGTATATATAAAACAAGTGAATTTGAAGACCCTAAATGAAAGATCTCTGCGAGTGAGATCCCAGTGGAAAGAACAGGGCCATCAAAGAAGGAGGTACCTTTCTCTGAAGGGAGGAGAGAACTTCCACTTTGACTATGACCCTGTCGGAACAAGATCGAAGTTGTCAAACTCAAAAGGCTTCCATAGCCTTGGCAGCTCATGACTAGAGCCTAGGGAGATTACTGATGCCACAAACAAGAGTGTCAAATTGTTAAGTCAACAACAGGAGTCACTGTGTACTTACTTCTCATGTGGGATCTGTCTAATGTGATGTCCAATGTGAAGTAATGCTATAACTAGTACTGAAACAATATTTTACACTTTGTGTTTCTGTGTGTGTGCAAACTGATGAAGTCTTTACTTAATATATACTAAATTGATCTTCTGTATATAAAGATAATTGAAAATGAATCTTGATGTGAATGGAATGGGACAGGGAGCAAGAGATGGGAGGGGTGCGAGTGGGAGGGAAATTATTGGAGGGGGGAAGCCATTGTAATCCATAAACTGTTCTTTGGAAATTTACATTTACTAAATAAAAAATAAATTAATTAAAAAAATAAGTGAATTTCATATTTAGAATTGAACCTCATTCCTAAGATTTCTCATTATTTACAGGCAAATACACCAAAATCTGAAAAAAAATCAAAAATAAAAGAAATCTGAAATATTTTAGGTCCCAAGCATTTTGAATGATCTTGTACAAAGAGCAAGATCAAGAAGACAGTGGGGGCTGCCATTGTGGCTTAACGTTAAAGTTGCTGCCTGCAATGCCGGCATCCCATATGGATACCGGTTTGAGTTCTGGCTGCTCCACCTCCAATCCAGCTCCCTGCTAATGCACCTGGGAAAGCAGTAGAAGATGGTCCAAGTGCTTGGGTCCCTGAACCCACGTGGGAGAACCAGATGAAGCTCCTGGCTCCTGGCTTCAGCTTGGCCAGCCCCTATAGTTGCAGACATTTGAGAAGTGAACCAGTGGATGTAAGATCAATCTCTCAATACCTCCCCTCCCCCCGTAATTCTGTCTTTAAAAATAAATAAATAAATCTTTATTTTTTAAAAAAAGATGACAGTGGAGTATTTTAATCTCTTGACATGCCTTCATGTGAGAGAAAACAACAAGGAAGTCAAAAGGAAACTATTACAGGTATCCTTAGTACGTGTACTTGCAAACACAGAAAACTTCATGAAACTCAGAACACCGGTAAGTCAGGTGGCCTGGGAAAAACTGGGGAAGATGTGTGAGCCCCAACTATACACATGGGAGACCTGATTGTTGCTCCCAGCTCCTGGCCTCAGCCTGGTCCAGCCCTGGTCATTGTGGTCATTTCGGCAGTGAAACAGCAAATAAAAGATCTCTCTCTCTCTCTCTTTCCTCCCCTCCCCCATCTCTGTAACTCTTTCAAAATATAGGAAATCTTTAAAAAAAGAAAACAAGTCACATTGAAAATGATGTGAATAACATGCTAACAAATGCAGCAGAAAAAAATATGGTCACCAGGAAATTAAGCTAATATTACCAAATAACATAAAGGAAATTAAAACAAACATAAGATTACAAAAGAATAGCAAGACCAGGGCCGGCGCCGCGGCTCACTAGGCTAATCCTCCGCCTTGCGGCGCCGGCACACCAGGTTCTAGTCCCGGTCGGAGCACTGGATTCTGTCCCGGTTGCCCCTCTTCCAGGCCAGCTCTCTGCTGTGGCCCGGGAGTGCAGTGGAGGATGGCCCAAGTGCTTGGGCCCAGCACCCCATGGGAGACCAGGAGAAGCACCTGGTTCCTGCCATCAGATCAGCACTGTGCGCCGGCCGCGCCGGCCATTGGAGGGTGAACCAACGGGAAAGGAAGACCTTTCTCTCTCTCTCTCTCTCACTGTCCACTCTGCCTGTCAAAAAAAAAAAAAAAAGAATAGCAAGACCAGAAACAAAGAAGGTAGAAAATGAGTCTTGTAAACAAAAACAAAAGAATAATACAAGAAATGTTAATGACAATCTAGGAAAGATTAGAAAAGGTAATTTCAGAAATGAGTACTAAACTACAAGGAACACAAGGCAGAGAAAGGCCCACATGGGCATCTCTCGAGGCTAAATACTACCATTTACAATGATAATACATAATATGGATAATACACGATATGGATGACTTAGGAATAATATCAAATTCATAAAGGAGAAATTGCATTGACCCAAGTAAAGTAGGAGAATGAGCCGATAGTGGAAGATTTTGACATTTGTCTCTCCAACAAAAGCATGGCCACAGAAAACATAACAACATATTCATAAGGCAGCTCTTGCATCCTTAGGTACTTTCTGCTCAGGTCATCCACTCCTAATCATCAGACACCCTGTGGGATAACACTAATTGGAAGTCCCATTTCCCATTATTCGAAATGAGCAAAATGTTCTATATCAAACTCAACATCTCAACTGATGTTTTTCTATCATTTTTCAGTTATTTTTTTCATTTATTTTCAACTTCAAATTGTTGTTGATGTAAGTATTTAATGTGATGGATTTTCCTAGGAGCATTACTTTTTCTACAAACCATAGATTCTAGTATTTTTATTTCATTGTAATTATTTTCTAGAAATTTTGTATTCGAATTCCCTTTTTACCCTAAATTTTTGTTATTAAGCAAACATAACATTGCTGGAAAAATTTAAAAATAGAAATAGACAAAAATGGAAAGCTAAATTTCTTTTGTGAATTTAATGCAAAAATCTTTTTTTTTTTTTTTTTTTTTTTTTTTTTTTTTTTTTACAGGCAGAGTGGACAGTGAGAGAGAGAGACAGAGAGAAAGGTCTTCCTTTTGCCGTTGGTTCACCCTCCAATGGCCGCCACGGACGGCGCACCGCGCTCATCCCATGGCAGGAGCCAGGAGCCAGGTGCCAGGTGCTTTTCCTGGTCTCCCCATGGGGTGCAGGGCCCAAGCACCTGGGCCATCCTCCACTGCACTCCTGGGCCACAGCAGAGGGCTGGCCTGGAAGAGGGGCAACCGGGACAGAATCCGGTGCCCCGACCGGGACTAGAACCCGGTGTGCCGGCGCCGCAAGGCGGAGGATTAGCCTGTTGAGCCACGGCGCCGGCCAAAAATCTTAAAATATAATACTAGTAAAAAGAATCCAGCATTGTATTCAAAAGCTAGATTCTGCTGTACGTGTTTATTTAGCCTACCATTTAAAATGCTGCATTCTGTATCATTTTGCCTGGGTTTGGTTCCCAGCTATAGTTCCGGTGGCCAGGTTGCTGCTAATACAGACCCTGTGACAAAATGATGATGGCTCAAATAATTAGATTATTGCCATCCACATGGAAAACCTGGGTTGTACTTCAGGCTGGCAACTTCAGCCCCAGTAAGCCCTGGCCATTTCGGCCATTTCAGCCATTTGAGGAGGGAATACGCAGATCGGAGATGGCTCTCTATTCTGTCTCTCTCTTTCTATCTATCCTGCTGTGTCTCTCTGCCTTGCAAATAAATAGAAATAAATGAAAACTGAATCATACTCAACCCTTAAAATACATGTTCTGTTCAAATGGGAACTTTCTATAGGTATTCAATTGCCCATAATTAGAAAATACATTAAATAACTCACTATATTAACAATTAAAAGAAGAAAAAAATTATCTTTATAGATATAAAAACATATTTGAGTAAATTGAAGTTATTAAGGAATATTTTTAAAATTTCACAAAATAGTAAATAATTGATTTTGTTTTGAGAGTAGAAGAAGTGAAGTTTTATTTAAGAAAAAGAGAAGCTCCAGGGGCCAGTGCCATGGTGCAGGTTAATCGTCCACCTGCAGCACCGGCATCCCATATGGGTGCCAGTTCTAGTCCTAGCTGCCCCTCTTCCAATCCAGCTCTCTGCTATGGCCTGGGAAAGCAGTAGAAGATGGCTCAAGTACTTGGGCCCCTGTACCTGCATGGGAGACCGGGAAGAAGCTCCTGGCTCCTGGCTTTAGATCCGCACCAATGGCTCTGGCCATTGCAGCCATCTGGGAGTGAACCAACAGAAGGAAGACCTTTCCCTCTGTCTCTCCATTTCACTGTCAGTAACTCTACCTCTCAAATAAATAAATAAAATCTAAGAAAAAGAGAAGCTCCAATAACTGTACCCATCAGTGCTACATACATACAACATAAAAGAGCCATCACACCCAGCAGAGGAAGAGCTATACTATTATGATCCCTTTGTCAGCTGTCTCATCAGAGAGGTTGTTACTCCCAGTCTCATTGGCACAGTCAAGATTCACTGAAGTTAGTGATGTTACCAGATGAGGATACCAGTCTTGGCTTACCATCAGATCTGACTTTTTTGAAGAGGAATCTGAGGTTCTCAGTGAGCTCACAGGTGTACGTGTCTGGGTGGGTCATCTTTTCCTGATCTTGCTCTTTGCGTTGAGATGTCTACGGTTTGAATCTGGAGTGGTGGATCCAGGAGTCAATCCCATTTACCTTGACAATGATGGGTATAGATAGAATCATGATATATGATCCCTTCCTAATGAGTTCTAAGGAAAGGGAGAGAGAGGGCAAAGCCTTGATTAGTACATTATCCCCTGGGTTAAAGAGTGGATTTCCCTCTTTCCAGGGCTGAGAGTCAGTTGTCAGATAGTTTGTTGGAAGATTCTATCTTAACCTGATAAAATCTAACTATATCTGCCCCAAAAACAGCTTCTTGCTTAATAAGGAAATATTAGATGCATAGCAACTAAGATCAGAAACAAAATAATGATATTCATTACCTCCAGTACTATAAATGTATTCACTAAGTTCATTAGTCCAGATAAAAAAATTCAGTGCAAAAGAAACAGAAAGAGGTAGAGAGGCATGGATTGCGGGAGGTCCTGCACCCCAGCCTCAGGCAAACGGGATTTGCTTTCTGCCTGCCACGGATTGAGGTGTCCATGATGGAATTACCCAAGAAGGAGAAAATCTGTTCCAGGTGGGCCCAGGCCACCCCAGAAATGCAATGGCTGTGGAGCATGCAGCCAGGACCAGCCTGAGGTTGAGTTTCCAACCAAGATACTGGATTCTTCTAGTTAGGATAACTAGGATAACACCTTAGCAGTGAAAATGGCATGGTCTGCATTAGCATCCCACAGTTTGAAGGCATGACAGTTAAGGAACACACATGGAAATAAGTGCACAGAAAAAAGGAAATCTGTAATTTTTAGAAGTAGGAAGACATTCTTCTGTGCCAAAATGGGTACATTCTGCTCAGTTACCAAGTTTGAAAATCTCCAAGAATCAAAGATATTGTGTCACTGGGGTCCCATCACAGCCTCAGTGTTATAGCAATATGTTCAACAATGGCCATGATTGACTCTGCACTGTGGTACTGACCCTTACATAAACTGGAGGAAGTGTGAATTTCATCATGTTGATAAATTGGACTGTCATGATTCATTATAATTACTTCAATGCCATGTTTGTTGGTCCTGGCTTTGTCCCTCTGGGGTGGAAACCGGAGAATTCTCAGGATACCATGTATCTCCAGCATTGTAGTCTGCCAAGCATACAAGGCACCACATTCACATCATTGCAGAAAGTGTAACAGATGTGTAATGAATATGGATCATCACTGTCCTTGGATCAACAACTGTAGTTAAATCATGCTTCATTCACACTGTTTCTCCTGTTAGCACCACTGGGTTGTGTCCATACTGCTTTAATTTTTGTTATGACTATGTACGCACAGCTTTATAATCAGCTCTCCTCTGGATGGAAAACAGTGAAGACTGATATGGAAAGATCCTCTTCCAATTGTTCCCTTTGGATTAGCTGCATTTGCTGCCACCTTGTTTGCCTTGGGGTTAGCTTTAGGAACAACTATAGCTGTTGGGATGTTGTTTTTTTATCCAGATGAAAATAATTCTCAAACAAAACTTCTATTGAATCATGGATTGAAGAAAAGGCTAAATATCAAATTAATATTATCAGCTAGAAGTCTTTGATTTTCCTTATGATTTGGGAGATAGATGGAAGAACTTCAAACAGGTATTTATCTGGTCAGGGGCCCCTGATGGAGATGAACTGGAATGGCCAATATGAGAAGGCTGGCACCAGTATAGCTTAACAACAGAACAGTTAAAACAAAAAGCAGGCTGGTGCCACAGCTCACTAGACTAATCTTCCGCCTGTGGCGCCGGCACCATGGGTTCTAGTCCCAGTTGGGGCACCGGATTCTGTCCCGGTTGCTCCTCTGTCAGTCCAGCTCTCTGCTGTGGCCTGGAAAGCGAGTGGAGGATGGCCCAAGTGCTTGGGCCCTGCACTCACATGTGAGACCAGGAGGAAGCACTTGGCTCCTGGCTTCAGATCAGCACAGTGCACCGGCTGTAGCAGCCATTTGAGGAGTGAACCAACGGAAGGAAGAACTTTCTCTCTCTGTGTCTCTCTCTCTCACTGTCTAACTCTGCTTGCAAAATAATAATAATAATAATAATAAAACAAAAAGCAGATAAGAGAGTCAGAAGTGTTCGCTATAAAGTAATAGAGGATTATGGTGGTGCCTGCTGTCCTTTCAATAAAGGAATCAAAACCTTCTTCACAAGCCCTTGCACTGAAGAACCTCAAATACAGCTACAAAAAGGGGAGTTCACCTTGGCCACGAGAGGTTTACATTACTGGTTGTATGGAAACAAAATTCTTAATGATTCCTTTGCAGAAGATGTTTCAAGAATCAGAGGATGGTTCCCAAGAAACTGTGGAAAAGTGTCCCTGTGATGCAGAAACAGATCTGGCCCCAGAGGGAGAGAAGAAAATAAATAGCCACTGTGAATGTGAAATGATTCTTTAAAGCTGCTTTATTACTTGAAAACTGTACATAATTACTCAAGAATTATGCAGAGTCTACTCTGGTGAAGGTGTTCTTTTCCTCAAAGGTGCCTTAGTGCCACGATCTAAATATTTTTATACTGTTTTGAAATGGAGAAGCCATTCTGCATATGCCTTTGAATCCTACTCTTTTTGCCACCTCTTCTTCCGCCCAAAAGGGAAAACCATTTTACCAACTAAGTCGAAATTGCATTTTCTCTAGGATTTGTTTATGTGCTACACACTCTGGACCTCACCTGCAGATGTGGTTCTCTCTTTGCAAGGAACAACTGCATGTGATGCTTTTGTTTCCCCTCAGTTGATATCTCTTATATAATATTCTAGATCCTACAGAATTAATTTGTCAGATTCAATATAAGCTCAGATTTTGTTACTTGTTTTTTAATAATTTTGATTTTGTCAAATCAAATAAAGATTAATGGATGTTCTGTAAAAAAAAAAAACAGAAAGAAACAAAACTTTTTTCTGTTCATAGATAGCATGATTACAGATTTGGAAATCTCAAAAGTAGTAATGGAGAAACCATTTCAAGCCATAAGGAAAAATAATAAAATTTCAGGAAAAAAAAATGAGCATACAGGCTTCACATACAGAAAAAATGTCTGGAGTTGGACAGGTTTTGTTCATAAAAATCATAAGGAAAAAAATCCAAGTAAGAATTGTCATGAAAACTTCAAGAACAATAGGAGAGTGAGTTTAAAACATTAAAATAAACACAGAAAACATACAAAACCACAGTAACTAAAATATTTGTATTTTGTGGCTATATGAATAGGCAGACACCCTGGAACAGAAGATATAGGAAAATATACACAAATGCATTTAGAAATTTAGCATTTGAGCAAGTAAGGAAAAGATGAATTTTTAATTAATTACACTAGGACAACTGGACTACAACACAGTAAAGGTAAAAATTAAATCTACAAATACCATATACTTCTAAAAATTCCAAAATAATCAGAGCTGGAAAAGAAAAAGTACCTTGATATACAGAAGAAAACTTTCCAAACTAGGCTTAAATCCAGAGGCAATAGTAAGAAGTGTGAGCAGGTGTGACAAAGGATTGACATTCCTGATAATCAGTTTCTTAAAAATAGAGCACTGCAGAACAATGAATTACTTAAAAATTGTGTAACAATTCAGAATAAAAGAAGTTAAAATGGACCTTATATTTTGTTACATGTTGTACAACCTCTTTTATAATAAGAGCAAAGCAAATGTAACCATATTAAGCTCTTACATGAGATTGGCAAAAATCTAAAAGCTTGATATCATGCCCTGTATTAGAAGCCATGGAAAGTAGGCATTCTCATGCTTTGATGTGGAAAGGTAAAATGGGGCAACTCCTACACAGGGAAATTTGGCAGCATTTACTAAAATTACATAAACATGTACTCCTTCATCTAGCAATTCCTATTTTGAAAATCTATCACTGAAAGATATAAAGTATAAAAGTATAAAATTATGTGTGAGCACAGTATTCACTTTATGAATTACTCATTTTTTAAGAACTAAAATTTAAAAAAAAAAACACTAAAATCTAAAAAACCATCTGCCAAGGACTGTTTTGCTGAACCCACAGCTAAGCCTTCAGCAGTGCACTGCAGTTTTCTTAAGGCAACTGCTGCTGGCTGATATTAGACCATAAATTCTATAGGCATGATCTGTTGCTCTACTGTATTTGCTGATACATAAGGTATCTGTCAGAGGTATTACTCTGCAGTAAAAAGTTATAATATGTGAGGTATTCTTTTTAAGATTTATTTTATTTATTTGAAAGACAGTTAAAGAGAGAGGTAGAGATAGAGAGAGAGGTCTTCCATGCGCTGGTTCACTCCCCAGATGGCCACAATGGCTAGAGCTGTGCTGATCCGAAGCCAGGAACCAGAAGCTTCTTCCAGGTCTCCCACGCCGGTGCAGGGGCCCAAGGACTTGGGCCATCTTCTACTGCTATCCCAGGCCATAACAGAGAGCTAGATCAGAAGAGCAGCAGCCAGGACTAGATACAACTATTCATAATCAGGATACAACTATTCATAATCACAGTGTTGGGGGCATTCTAGGATACCATGGTTAATATAGCACATTGACCTGCCATCAACTAAAGCCAGAACGGTTGGTCAGTTCCTCACATGTGCCCTCACCTGCAGGTACTGGGAGTACTCCTAGAGTGCAGGTGCTGGTTCACCTGGGTCAGAGAAGCTCGCCCCATGATAGTGCAGGCAGGCAGACCAGGGTCATCTGGTAAGGACAGGGAGAAACCCTATCAGCTGTCAGGGAACAGTGCAAACTTCCAAACACTGACACTTCACAGCCACCCAGCAGCACCCACACATCAAACCAGAAGGATACTGGGAGGATCTGAATTTGGCAGTGACCTCCTTGCCTGAAAGATACAACAGCTTCAGGGATTTGAGTACACGTGAAAAAATCAGGAGCCAGAAAAACACTTAGGTGACAACTAGAACATCTGAGGACTAGAAGATCCTAGGGTTTGAGCCACCAACCTTTTCCACAAACAGCCACACACCAAACAAGTATATCAGAGATGACATACTATAATGTCACAGAGTGTTCCAAGGTGGTGAGAAGGCACTCCCAATCCCCTCATTCTCATTTGAAGACACATTCACAATGAGCTTATGCTGGTCACAATAATTCTTATCTTTGGGCAAGTTTGATCATTGACATGAATGAGCTGTTAAACTGCACACCCAAACACAAGGTCACAAGTTGATCCCACCTGCTTCTTGCCTTGTAGAAGGCAGCCCTCTTCTGGTGATAGCTGTACCACTCAGGCCAAAGTCATACATTTACCATTCTTCACCATGCTTCATCCTTATGGTCACCCCAAGTCAAACAAGACCCAGATGGTAGGCACACAGGAAGGACTTGAATAGGCTCTGCACCTACTTTGCTGCTCCCTCTCAATGTCTCCACAAGTGAACTTCATGATCAAGGGACCTGAGATGTGCTCCTTATGCAGCGCCCTTCCAGAGAGGACCTGACACCTGATAGTGCCCAGTGAATGCTCAGTGGAAAGAGGTATTTGCTACAGGGGCCTGGGGTATCACGAATTCCATTGCATCATGTCAACTTTTAGTCCTAGAGAATCTCAGAACAGGAGGGTATAAAAGACTTTCAATGGTGTGTTCTTTGCAACCTTTATGCTCGCAGCCAAGCAAATTTCCCACCACAGAAACATTACAGGCATCATGTGAATCAGTGCTGAGTGCCCTATCCAGCACAGTGAAGCTGACATAACCTGGGAGATGCAGGGAAGAGGGTATAATGCGTCAAAGAGGAGAAAGTGGCAGAAGTGTGGCAGCAGAGAGAGAATAAGGAAAACGAAAGAGAGAAAAAAAGAGAAAGTTTGGAATGGGGGCAGGGAAAAGAGGCACAGAGGAAGCCATGAAGGAAAAGGTCCTGAAAGAATTACTATTACTGACTTAAGTCAAACAACTTACTGCTGGGGCCAGCGCTGTGGCTCAGTAGATTAACGTCCTGGCCTGAAGTGCCAGCATCCCATATGGGTGCCGGTTTTAGTCCCGACTGCTCCTCTTCTGATCCAGCTCTATGCTATGGCCTGGGAAAGCAGTGGAAGATAGCCCAAAATCCTTGGGTCCCTGATCCTGCATGGGAGACTCGGAGGAGGCTCCTGGCTCCTGGCTCCTGGCTCCTGGCTCCTGGCTTTGAATCAGCGCAGCTCCAGCCGTTGCAGCCAATTGGGGAGTGAACCATCGGATGGAAGACCTCTCTCTCTCTCTGCCTCTCCTCTCTCTGTGTAACTCTTTCAAATAAACAAACAAATCTTAAAAAAAAAAAAAAAAAAACTTAACTCCTGACCACAGCTCTACAGATTGTGGATGGCAAACCATGGTTATGGTAGGATAAGTAGGGGTCATGGTCCCTTGGTTCAAATCTGCATTTCAACACTAGAGGACCTTCTGTCCCTGACTACAACCTGCAAAGCTGCTGTGTGGTTTTTCTCCTTTAGGTCAGGCAACTTTCCACGTCCTTCTATAACCAGGCAAGATGGCTGATGCTGCACTGCATCAGGACGATTCTGTGTTCAGAGGCTCAGTGATGTCACAGGATGTCCAAGGCAGGAGGTGACAGCACTCCAGAGTGAATTCCAAAAGCACAGAGTGCTGGGGCTCCAGAGAGCAGCAGGACAGGAAGCCATGATCTCTTGGTGATAGCCAGCTGCCTGAGAACTTTCAGTTCTGTCTAAATGAGGAATGTGGCTAGTTTTTCTCTGGGCAAACTCTAGCCAAACTATTCCAAAATATTAAAGGGGGTGCTCCAAACTAATTTTACGAGGCCAGTATTATCTGGAACCAAAAACCAGTCAAAGCAAAAACAGCTAAGTTATAGGTCAATAGATGCAAAAATTCTCAACAAAGTTTAGGAAGTTGATTCCAACATTACATTAAAACAAATGAAAAGGAAAAAAAAAACATACATCACAGGGGCCAGTGCTGTGGTGCAGCAGATTAAGGCCCTGGCCTGGAGCACCGGCATCCCATATGGGCACCAGTTCTAGTCCCAGCCGCTCCTCTTCCAATCCAGCTGTCTGCTGTGGCTTGGGATAGCAGTACAAGATGACCTTGGGCCCCTGCACCTATGTGGGAGACCCAGAGGGGACTCCTGGCTCCTGGCTTTGGATCGGCATAGCTCAGGCTGTTGCGGCCATCTGAGGAGTGGGACAGTGGGTGGAGGATCTCCTCTCTATCTCTACCACCCTCTATAACTGTCTTTCAAATAAATAAAATAAATCTTTAAAAAAAAATACATGGTGATCAAGTGGGATTTATTTTAGGAATGAATCAACATCCAAAAATCAATAAATGTAAGGTATCACATCAACAGAACCAAAGATAAATATCACATGCCCATCTCAGTTAATGCAGAAAAAGCAATTGATAAAACCCTACATCGATTCATCATGAAGTCTTGAACAAATTGGGGTTGGAATTTGCATACCTCAACCTCATAAAGCTGTATAGGAAAAATCCACAGTCAGCAAAATAGTGAATGGGGTAAAGCTGAAAGCATTTCTTCTAAAATCTAGAACCAGAAAAGGATGTCCACTGTCACCATCCTTATTCAAAATACTAATGGAAGTATTTGAGCAACTAGAGAAACAAAATGAACAAAAACCATATGGGAAAGGAGGAATTCAAATAACCCATGTATGCAAATGATAGACTATAGAGAGGGAGAAATCTAAAGACTCTACTAAGAGATTAACAACCAATTTAGTAAGCAAATTGGATAAAGGTGCATTATGCAAAATCAACATGCAAAGACATAGCATTTTTATTCACCAATGAAGAATTTGCTAAGAGATTATGTAAATGTCATTCACAAATGCTACAAAAAATACTGTGTAATAAATTTAACCAAAGAAGTGACACATCTCTACAATGAAGAGATACTAATAAAAGAAATGCAAACATGCACACAAATTGACTGGAGAACTAATATTATGAAAACATCTGTATTACCTAAGCCATTTACAGACTCAAGGCAAGTGTTATCAAACGACTACCAGCATTTTTCACAGGACTAGAAAACACAACACTAAAATTCACATGGAAGCATAGAAGATGCAGAATTGTTTTGACCCTTGTAGGAGGGCAGATTCATTTAAAATCCCGTTTAATATTGTATTAATATAATCTTCTGGGGTTCAGGTCAATTTTTCAACATAGGATTTAAAATTGAGGAAAGGAGGATATGGAGGAGTCTGGTTAAGAGAGAATGTGACCCACAAACTCATTTTTAAAAGACTGCTATGACTCAAAACCCAGAGTCCCTAGTGGGCCTTGAACTATCAACTTTCAGTGAACAAATGAGGGAACGAATGATTTCCCAGCTGACACAGACCCTGCGCCTCCATGCACCTTCTCCTGCCCCCAGGCTGCAGCACCAGGGGCCCTGTGCCTCCTCCAACCCACTGAGTACAGGGCTCCTAGGGACGCGTCTCCAGCTCCTGCCAGGTGCAATCTAACCCTGACAGATCTCGAAGCTCCCAAGTGGAAGACGCTCACGCCCACGCCAGAAGGAAACCACCATTCCTGTGAGGACTGGACAGCACTTCCTACCGCCCGATCCACGCTGGGTGTGCTGAGACTCCTTCCCGCCCCTGCACGCCGGCCACCGCCCTTCCCCACCTGGTTCTTCCCAGGAGGCTGCGCGCGCCGCTCCCTCGTCTTCCTCCCTCTGAGCGTCAGTTCTGAGCCGGGCCGGCGCTCTGCCCTCTGGAAACGCGGTTACTCAGCGCCATCCCGCCAGCCGCCTCGCTCCTGGCCCGGCCGTGGCGGTCTTCTCCTTGAGCTGGTGTCTCCAGCAATGGCCTCAAGGGCTCCAGGCCGCCCACGTCCTCCGGGGGTGAAGCCAGGGCTGAGGGCGTCCGCGGTGCGGTCCGTGCGCGCGGCCTCGGCCGCCTGAGGGCCGCGGTGGGAGCTGAGGCGCGGCTGGGCGGGGCCTGCGCCGATGACGCGCGCGGGGCGTGGCCTCTGTCCACGTGGCCTTTCCCGCCCTTTGAGGGCTGCTGTGGAGGCCGGGCCGGGAGTGGGCCCCGGGACTCCTGGGCCTGGAAACAGGTCCAGCACCGCCGCCTGACTGGGGCGCGGGTTCGGCCTTCGCAGGGGGCCCGGGGACGCAGCGTGCGGGGTCCTGGAGACCTCGCGGTGCTGTGCGGGAAGTGAGGCAGAGCCTGCGGCACGTGACGCGTGTTCTGGCGGACAAGGACGGAATCCTGACGTGAGGCTGCTGCTCCAGGTGAGGCCATGTGGGTGTCGCACGTCCTATGTCTGCAGCTTCCGACTGCGTACACGGTGCCGAATACGGATGTGTGGACACACTGCATATGGAGACGTTCGGGACGAGGCGGGCTGAGGAGACCGGAAGAGATGTGACGTGGCGGGCCCAGGACACAGGAAGTGACGTGTGTGACGGGCAGAGGGCACAGGACTGGACGGGACAGCTGCTGGCCGGCCGAGGGGGCGGAACTGAAGTGCCGGGGCTGGCGCAGGGGGCAGATGTAACATGACATGAGGTTCGGGGCAGAGACGTGACGGGAGGGACTGAGGCCGAGGTGAAGTGCGGGTCAGAGAAGAGGTGACGGGCGGGCTGAACAGAGGTGAGACCAGGGGTGACCGCCGAGGAGAGGAGGCGAGACCGTGGCTGGGAACGAGCATGCGAGGTGACTGGTTTGGGCTCCAGGAACACATGAAGAGCTGGGATGGAGGCTGGCTCACAGCAGGGGTGGTGCTGGGTTCTGGGCCATGGATGTGAGCGGTGTTGGCCATGCAGGGGTCTGTGGCCTGGGCATCGTCATGACGGCATAGCACCAGTGTCTGGGGCAGGCGTATGGTGGCTCTGGGATGGAGGTGGATTGGTGATGGCTCCACCATGGGCTTTGGGCAGCTCCGTCCGCCGGGGTAAGCGTTAGTTTGGATGGCAGAAGCCCTCGGTGGTGAAAGCTCATCTCCTTTTCCCCTCATGAGTGGAGGCCTTAGCCAAATAGATCCTTCTGGGCCTCACCTGAGCCAGTCTGGGGGATAGGTAGCACCAATAATGTACGTTCTATTCTGAACTTTAAAAAAATGTTATCACATACAGATTTCTTCCTCCTCTTTGCTAACCTTGAGCTTCCAAGATCCCTTTCTTCGTTCTGGTTATCCTGATCCTCCCTTCCAGGTTGACAGCTCCCTGCATTTTCTGTCTGGCACAGCTCCTCAGACTGCTGCAGACTGCAGAGGAGAAGCAACCTTGGCTGTGTGGAGGGTCCTTTATTCCTGCAGCTCATTGGTGCTTCATTGCTGTTGCTGTCAGATACTGTGTGCATGGGTGTGTGTGTGAGTGTGTGTGCAGTACATGCACATGGGTATGTACATGCCTACACATGTGTGCACATGCCATGAATTTGTGTTTGGGATGACTTATAGGGACACACCAGAATGAGGATGTGAGAACCTCAGGCTGTAAGTTCTACCCCTTCTCTGGCTGTGGCTTATTTCCAAGTTTGTGAGACTTTGTTGGAGGCCGCCAACCATTCTCCTCTGCTTTGGGGCCTAATTTCCAAAAGCTTCTTTGACACCTGGAACACTCTAGCAGCCCTGCCCTCCAGGAGCTGCCCTCAGTTCAGAATACCTGAAGCGATGGGAAATGCTCTTCTCTGCCAGGCTCACTACACTTCCTTCTTGCAAAGGCTTCATAAATTAGGGCACATCTGTCACCGACTGGAAAGAGTTCATATCTCAGTTCAAGGCTGTAGAATGCCAAGGGTTCCTGAATCCACAGAGGAAATGCTACAGTGCAGGGACATCAGGTCATATCTGTGGTTTCCATCACAGTGTACACAAGGAGCCTCCTGCAATGCCAGCACTGCAACTGATCTGGGTGGGGCCAGGGGTCATCTTTATACTTCCTCTGTCCTGCACTTTCCCTTTGTAACCTATACACATTGTGATCCGCATCCCTCATTGTGCCCTATAGAGTGACATAACCTGACTGCACACTTTGCAGGTTTTTACCTGGTAAATTTTGTAGGTATAAATGATCAATTGTTTAGCTGTGTAAAACAGTATGCAGAAAGGTACATAAAACAAAAATATTTCCCTTAACAAATTTCTACAAGTTATTGTATGCTTCAATCATATTAATACCTAGAATACAGGGAGTTTCCAGAAGTTACTAACATGTCCTTTCCTATCCCTCCTCACTCTCTCCCCTGAGTACTTATTATGCTCTTATCTTCACTATGTTCTATTCTTTTTAAAGATTATAATTTTTGCTTCTTGTATGTTCCAAACAGGTCTGTGTTTTAATCTCTAATCATTCAGGGTTTATTTTCCTATACTTGGTAGCTTTTGTCATTAAAACTTACTGATTTGGTAGTCACTTATTCTCAGGGTCAATGAAAAAAAATCATGGCCGGCGCCGTGGCTCAACAGGCTAATCCTCCGCCTTGCGGCGCCGGCACACCAGGTTCTAGTCCCGGTCGGGGCGCCGGATTCTGTCCCGGTTGCCCCTCTTCCAGGCCAGCCCTCTGCTGTGGCCCAGGAGTGCAGTGGAGGATGGCCCAAGTGCTTGGGCCCTGCACCCCATGGGAGACCAGGATAAGCACCTAGCACCTGGCTCCTGCCATCGGATGAGCGCGGTGCGCCGGCTGCAGTGCGCCATCCGCTGCAGCCATTGGAGGGTGAACCAACGGCAAAGGAAGACCTTTCTCTCCGTCTCTCTCTCTCTCACTGTCCACTCTGCCTGTCAAAAAAAAAAAAAAAAAAAGAAAGAAAGAAAAAACATAATTTGTTTTCCTTTTTTAATTAATTTTTAAGGAATACAAATTTTACATGTATGTTAGGAATATAGTTATTCTTCCCACTGTACCCACCCTCTCACCCCTCCCTCTGCTCACTCTCCCATTCCCAGTCCCATTCTCTATTAAAATTCATTTTCAGGCCGGCGCCGTGGCTCAACAGGCTAATCCTCCGCCTTGCGGCGCCGGCACACCAGGTTCTAGTCCCATTTGGGGCGCCGGTTTCTGTCCTGGTTGCCCCTCTTCCAGGCCAGCCCTCTGCTGTGGCCCGGAGTGCAGTGGAGGATGGCCCAAGTGCTTGGGCCCTGCACCCCATGGGAGACCAGGAAAAGCACCTGGCACCTGGCTCCTGCCATCGGATGAGCGCGGTGCGCCGGCCACAGCGCGCTGGCCGCGGCGGCCATTGGAGGGTGAACCAACGGCAAAGGAAGACCTTTCTCTCTGTCTCTCTCGCTCACTGTCCACTCTGCCTGTCAAAAAAAAAAAAAAGAAAGAAAATTGAAACAAAAAAATACAAAATATCAGCAAAATAAAGAGCATATTTTTTTGAAAAAAATAAACAAAATTGACACACCATTGGCCCAACTAGCCAAAAAAGTATAGAGAAGATCCAAATTAATAAAATTAGAGATGAAAAAGGAAATGTAACAACACACACCACAGAAATAAAATCATCAGAAATTACTACAAAGAGCTGTATGCCAGCAAACCAGGAAACCTAGCAGAAATGGATATGTTCCTGGACACATACAACTTACCCAAATAGACATGAAAAAAGTCTTACCCATAAAGACATGAAAAACCTAAACAGACCCATAATGAAGATAGAAATTTAATCAGTAATAAAGACTCTCCCAACAAAGAAAAGCCCAGGACCAGATGGCTTCACTGCAGAAACCTGAATATAGACCTACTGTATGACTCAGCCATCCCACTCCTGGGAATTTACCCAAGGGAAATGAAATCAGTAAATAAAAGAGTTATCTATATGACCATGTTTATTGCAGCTAAATTCTCAATAGCTAAGACATGGAGTCAACCCAGATGCCTGTCACCTGAAAACTGCATAAAAAATTATGGGATATATACACTATGGAATACTACACAGTGATTTTAAAAATAAAATCTGGTCATTTACAACAAAATGGATGAATCTGGAAAATATCATACTTATTGAAATAAGCCAGTCCCAACAGGACAAATAGCACATGTTCTCCCTGACCTGTGAAAACTAATAGAGCATCTAAAAGGCAATCTGTAGAAGTGAAACTGACATTTTGAGAAGCAATTATTTGAACAGCCTTTTCTTAACTGTGAGGAACAGGGTTTTTTTTAATACTATTTGTTGAACTCTACTTAACATAGAGTTAATCATATATGTACAAAGTCAATTGAAAATAGATCTTAGTAAAAAATAAGAGTGGAAATAAGAGAGTGAGGAGGAAGTTTGTAACTGTAAATCTGTATAGCTCTACATGCATTCCTATGGACTTACTTCTAAGAATACAGTTTAAAAATCTGCAATGGGACTCCAAATCCCCTTAACCTGGGTGGTTAAAATACCATCTTAAGTGTTAAAGTGATCATATGGATAGGACTAAGGGTCTGGTAATAATAATAGATATAATTTAAAAGGAGGGAATGCTCCAGCATGGGAAGCAGTCTACACAGCAGACTCAGAATGACAATCATAGCACTCTGACCTCAGAATCAGACCCTAAGGCTTCCTGGTCTGACTGAAAAGCCCATATAAGAGTATTTCAGGCACGGAAAGCCAAGACACTGTGGCAAAAAATGTCCTACGTGAAGGACCTTGGTGGGTGAGACCCCATTGAAAAGAAGTGGTCATCAGAGAAGGATGTACATTTCACTGAAGGGAAGAGAGAATGCCTTGTCTAGATACTGATGGAGTTTGTGAATTCAATAGGCTTCCATATCCTAAGCAACTCATGTCAAGAGCCTCAGGTGATTACTGATGCCATACAAAAGAGTGTTAATTGTTAAATTAACAAAAAAAAAAGTCACTGTGCATAAACTTCCCATGTAGGACCTCTGTCCTCAAAGAGTTGTATTTTAATTATGTCTAAGTGCTCCCAAAAGATATATCAATTTTGGGTGCTTCTTTAAAGTTAATTAAGTTTCATTAAAAAGAAGTGAAATTCAAGATGTAATGACTTTGAACAGCCCTTCTCTTGACTACTAAGGTACAGGGTTTTTTTTTTTTTTTTTGGGGGGGGGGTTGTTTTTTCCCATTTAAATTATTGAACTTGGGGCTGGCGCCTTGGCACAGTAGGTTAATCCTCCACCTGCGGTGCCAACACCCCATATGGGTGCTGGTTCTAGAACCGGCTGCCCCTCTTCCAATCCAGCTCTCCACTATGGCCTGGGAAAGCAATAGAAGATGGCCCAAGTCCTTGGGCCCTAGCGCCCACATGGGAGACTGGGAAGAAACACCTGGCTCTTGGCTTCGGATCGGCACAGCTTCGAATGGGGAGTGAGCCAATGGAAGGAATACCTTTCTCTCTGTCTCTCCCTCTCACTGTCTGTAACTCTACCTCTCAAATAAATAAATACAATCTTTCTTTGGGGGGGGGGGAGACAGGCAGAGTGGACAGTGAGAGAGAGAGACAGAGAGAAAGGTCTTCCTTTCCTGTTGGTTCACCCTCCAATGGCCGCCACAGCTGCCGGCGCACTGCACTGATCCGAAGGCAGGAGCCAGGTGCTTCTCCTGGTCTCCCATGGGGTGCAGGGCCCAAGCACTTGGGCCATCCTCCACTGCACTCCCAGGCCACAGCAGAGAGCTGACCCGGAAGAGGGGCAACCGGGACAGAATCTGGTGCCCTGACCGGGACTAGAACCTGGTGTGCCGGCACCGCAAGGCGGAGGATTAGCCTATTGAGCCATGGCGCCGGCCAAATAAAATCTTTTAAAAATATATATAGTTTTTAAAAATGTTGAACTCTACTTAGTATAGAGTTGGTCTTCAGTGTATAAAGTTCATTTAAAAAGGATCTTAGTGGAGAATGGGACTGGAATGGGAGAGGGAGGAGGAAGAGAGTTGGGAGCATGGGTCAGAGGGCAGGTATAGTAGGATTAATCACTATATTCCTAAAGTTGTACTTATGAAATGTATGAAATCTGTATTCCTTAAATAAAATATTTCTTTGAGAGGAAAAATAGATTAAAATAGTAAAGCAAAAAAATAGATCTTATTTAAAAAAAAAGAATGGGAATAGGAGTGGGAGGAGGAAGGGGTAGGAGTGGGGATGGAATGGCAGATATAGTGGAAAGAATTACCATATTCCTAAAGTTATATTTATGAAATGCATGAAGGCATGAAGTTTGTATTCCTTAAATAAAAGGTTTCTGTGGGGAAAAAAGAAAGAAAGTAGACTAGTAGTTTTCCAGGGTTGTAGAGAGTGTGAGAATGTGTTAGTGTGTGTGCATGCAGGGATGGGAAGAATGAAAGATACAGGCTTCTTTTTTTTTTAATATAAAGCTTTTATTTAAAGAATATAAATTTCCAAAGTACAGCTTATGGATTACAATGGCTCCCCCCCCCACAACTTCCCTCCCTCCCGCTACCCTCCCCTTTCCCGCTCCCTCTCCCCTTCTGTTCACATCAAGATTCATTTTCAAATCTCTTTATACATAGAAGATCAATTTAGTACATATTACGTAAAGATTTCAACGGTTTGCCCTCACATAGAGACACAAAATGAAAATACTGTTGGAGTACTAGTTATAGTATTAATTCACAATGTACAGCACATTAAGGACAGAGATCCTACATGATTTTTTTTTAAAGAATTGATTAATTATCTATGCAATTTCCAGTTTAACACCAAGATTTTTTAATCATTTGCAATTATCTTTATATACAGAAGATCGATTCAATATATACTATGTAAAGATTTCATCAGTTTGCACACACACAGAAACATAAAGTGTAAAAATACTGTTTCAGTACTAGTAATAGCATTATTTCACATTGGATAACACATTAAGGACAGATCCCTCATGAGACGTAAGTACACAGTGACTCCTGATGTTGATTTAACAATTTGACACTCTTGTTTATGGCGTCAGTGATCTCCCTAGGCTCTAGTCATGAGTTGCCAAGGCTATGGAAGCCTTTAGGGTTCACCGACTTCGATCTTATTCCGACAGGGTCATAGTCAAAGTGGAAGTTCTCTCCTCCCTTCAGAGAAAGGTACCTCCTTCTTTGATGGCCCCGTTCTTTCCACTGGGATCTCACTGGCAGAGATCTTTCATTTAGGTCTTCTTTTTTTTTTTTTTTCAGAGTGTCTTAGCTTTCCATGCCTAAAATACTCTCATGGGCTCTTGAGCCAGATCCGAATGCCTTAAGGGCTGATTCTGAGGCCAGAGTGCTATTTAGGACATCTGCCATTCTATGAGTCTGCTGTGTATCCTGCTTCCCATGTTGGATCATTCTCTCCCTTTTTCATTCTATCAGTTAGTATTAGCAGACACTAGTCTTGTTTGTGTGATCCCTTTGACTCTTAGACCTATCAGTGTGATCAATTGTGAGCTGAAATTGATCATTTGGGCTAATGAGATGGCCTTGGTACATGCCACCTTGATGGGATTGTACTGGAATCCCCTGGCACAATTCTAACTCCATCATTTGGGGCAGTTCCGATTGAGCATGTCCCAAATTTTACATCTCCTCCCTCTCTTATTCCCACTCTTATATTTCACAGGGATCACTTTTCAGTTAAAATTTAAACACCTAAGAATAATTGTGTGTTAATTACAGAGTTCAACCACTAGTACTAGGATAAAAAAAAAAATACTACCATGGATAAAGTATTACATTGTACAACAACGGTCAGCACAAGAGCTGATCAAGTCACTGTTTCTCATAGTGTCCATTTCACTTCAACAGGTTTCCCCTTTGGTGCTCAGTTAGTCATCGCCAATCAAGGGAAACAAATGATATTTGTCTCTTTGGGACTGACTTAATTCACTCAGCATGATGTTTTCCAGATTCCTCCATTTTGTTGCAAGTGACCGGATTTCATTGTTTTTGACTGCTGTATAGTATTCTGTAGAGTACATGTCCCATAATTTCCTAATCCAGTCTACTGTTGATGGGCATTTGGGTTGGTTCCAAGTCTTAGCTATTGTGAATTGAGCCGCAATAAACATTACTGTGCAGACGGCTTTTTTGTTTGCCAATTTAATTTCCTTTGGGTAAATTCCAAGGAGTGGGATGGCTGGGTTGAATGGTAGGGTTATATTCAGGTTTCTGAGGAATCTCCAGACTGACTTCCATAGTGGCTTCACCAGTTTGCATTCCCACCAACAGTGGATTAGTGTCCCTTTTTCCCCACATCCTCTCCAGCATCTATTGTTGGTGGATTTCTGAATGTGAGCCATTCTCACTGGGGTGAGGTGAAACCTCATTGTGGTTTTGATTTGCATTTCCCTGATTGCCAGTGATCTTGAACATTTTTTCATGTGTCTGTTGGCCATTTGGATTTCCTCTTTTGAAAAATGTCTATTGAGGTCCTTGGCCCATCTCTTAAGTGGGTTGTTTGTTTTGATGTTGTAGAGTTTCTTAATTTCTTTGTAGATTCTGGTTATCAACCCTTTATCTGTTGCATAGTTTGCAAATATATTTTCCCATTCTGTCGGTTTCCTATTCACTTTCCTGACTGTTTCTTTTGCAGTACAGAAACTTTTCAATTTGATGCAATCCCAGTAGTTAATTTTGGTTTTCAGTGCCTGTGCTTCTGGGGTCTTTTCCAAGAAGTCTTTGCCAGTACCTATGTCTTGCAGGGTTTCTCCTATGCTCTCTAGTAATTTGATGGTGTCGGGTCGTAGGTTTAAATTTTTAATCCATGTTGAATGAATTTTTGTGTAAGGTGAAAGGTAGGGATCTTGCTTTATGGTTCTGCACGTGGAAATCCAGTTTTCCCAGCACCATTTATTAAACAGACTGACCTTACTCCAGGGATTGATTTTGGATCGTTGATCAAATATAAGTTGGCTGTAGATGTTTGGATTGATTTCTGGTGTTTCTATTCTGTTCCATTGGTCTATCCATCTGTTTCTGTGCCAGTACCATGCTGTTTTGATAACAACTGCCCTGTAGTATGTCCTGAAATCTGGTATTGTGATGCCTCCGGCTTTGTTTTTGTTGTACAAGATTGCTTTAGCTATTTGAGGTCTCCTGTGTCTCCATATGAATTTCAGCATCATTTTTTCCAGATCTGAGAAGAATGTCCTCGGTATCTTGATTGGTATTGCATTGAATCTGTAAATTGCTTTTGGCAGAATGGACATTTTGATGATATTGATTCTTCCAATCCATGAGCATGGAAGATTTCTCCATTTTTTGGTATCCTCTTCTGATACAGGCTTCTTTTTAGGGTGACAGAAATATTCTGAAATTTATGTTACAGATAGTTACGGAACTCTGTAAATACAATCACTGAATTGTAAATTTAAACCAGGTGAACTGTATGTTTGTGAATTATTTACCAGTAGAGCTGATACTCAAAGAGAAAAAATGCATAGTTTTTATTTAAACCTTTTTGTGTATGAATTTGCTTGAGCTGTCACAGGTGAGAACAGTGCCTCTCTTGTCATTTACTGTCAAACCTACAAAGTACAAGTAGGTATACCATGGCTAGTTTCTTGTTTCTTCAGAATCACTATCATGAAACTATGATTTGTTTAACCTCCATCAGACCTTAGGAATCACTGATATTGTGTAAGAAGTAATCCATATGATACACATCTCTGCCTTTCAGAAAGATTGTTTTGAGATTTACTTTCTTTAATGTGCATTACGAAGTATCAGAGTTTTTCTCCAAAGTTATGCTTCATATTGATAATCTTTTCTATATAACACATATGTCTCTTCCTGCCAGTTTTGGAAAAATCCTTGTCTCCTTTTTCTCTATTGTAAGCCTGTCTCATAGATGGTCCAAGTCCTGTGTTTTCCGTTTTCATCCTTGCATCACACCAGATACTCTGCCCTTGAGTCTCAGACTTCAGGATTCTGAGACATGCAGTGGAGGTGCACAGCCAACTGTGGATCCTTCAGGCCATGACTTAGCCAGTCCCTTTGTTTCTTGTAGCTCAGAGGTTCTCAGTTCATCATGTTTACAAAGCACCTGCAGATCTTAAGTAAAATAGGCTTTAGCCCTAATGCTTTTGTAACAAACCCCTCATGGGGTTTGGATGTCTACATCAAGTACAGAAAGGACTGATTGTCTTCTATGTTGCAGAACTGGGCTAACACTACAATGCATGAAATTTCATGTAAACATCCACTGACTCCACCAGAAGAGTGTTGTAACCATGATCTTACATGAAACGAGACTGGGGCTCAAAGAGGCTGAGGGAGTAGCCATGTATAGCCCATGGATTATACAGCTTCCTCAGAGGTCTATTGGGAAGAAAGGGTGGATCTAGAGTCACTTTGTGAAAATTAGTTACTTTAGTCGATCTTACCTCAACAACTGTGAATGTTTGTGTGCCAGGCACCTTGGTATACTTGCCTTCTCTTGCTCCTGACAGTCCAGCAAAGGAGGTGGGAAGTTCTGTTCTCCCTTCTTTAGGGATGGACCTGGGCTTAGAGAGTAACTCTCATGAAGCCAGAACTAACTCTGGTCCCCAGAAGTCCCCTGACTTCTCACCCCATCTGAGGGCTGCATGCATATGCCCTGTTGGTTTTCTGAGCCCAGGTCATGTGATTGGCTGGGTTATTGTTGAAGTTTGTTCTTTTTTTAAGATTTATTTATTTATTTGAAAGTCAGAGTTACATAGATAGAGTAGGAGAAGCAGAGAAAGAGAGAAGTCCTCCATCTGCTGGCTTACCCCCCAGTTGGCTGCAATGGCCGGAGCTGCGTGGAAATCGAAGCCAGGTCTTCCCACATGAGTGCAGGGATCCAAGGACCTGGGCCATTCTCCACTGCTTTCCCATGCCATAGCAGAGAGCTGGATTCTAAGTGGAGCAGCCAGGATCCAAACTGGCACCCATATAGGATGCGGCACTGCAGGCAGCGGCTTTACCTGCTGTGCCACAGGACCAACCCCACTGAGTTTTTAAATACATTTTGTATCTTAATCTTTTATCAGATGAAAATCTTGCAAGCCTTTTCTCTATTTCTATTGGTCTTTTCATTCTGTTGAATATTTCCTCTACTATGTAGGAGCTTTTTGTTTTATTACAATCCCATTTGTTTAGTTTCAGGCTTTCTTTGCCTGTACTTTTGGAGATTTGTCAAAAAAAAATCATTGCATATACTGAGGTTGTAAAATGTTTGTCCTACATTTTCTTCTGTTACTTTCATGGTTTCAGGTCTTACATTCTGGTCTTTGATTCATTTTAGCTGATTTTTGTATTATGTGTGTGGTAGAGGGTCAAGTTTCAAACTTCTGTGAATGGATAGCCAGCTACTCCAGCATTTTTTATTGAGAAGACCATCCTCTTTCCAATGTCGGTTTGTGGTGCCATTATTGAGAGCCATGTGGCTGTAGATGCATGGATTCATTGCTGGGATCTCTTTTCTGTTTTGTCTATGTGTCTGTTTTCAGGCCAGTGTCATGCTATTTTGATGACTGCAGCTTCATAGTATTCTGAAGATCAGGAATAGTGAGGCCTCCAGCTTTGTTCTTTGTGCTCAATATTGTTTGTCTATTTGGGGTCTGTTGTGTATAAGTCATAAACTTTAGGATTATTTTTCTAGTTCTGGGAAAAATGTCACTGGTTTTTTGACAGATGTTGCATTGAATTTGTAAATTGATTTTAGTAGTATGGATATTTCAATATTAATTCTCCCAACTATGCACAGCAAAGGGTTTTCAGTTGTTTTTCTCTTTCATTTCTTTCATTCATGGTTTGTCATTCTCATTGTAAAAGTCTTTTTCATTCTTGCTCCAACTTAATCCAAGGTTTATTTTCTTTTTAAAATTTTTGCTCTTTATTTTTTAAAAAAATGTTTATTTCACGACAGAGAGAGAGAGAAAGAGAGAGACAGAGAAAGGAAGGAAGGAAGGAAGGAAGGAAGGAAGGAAGGAAGGAAGGAAGGAAGGAAATCAATCTTCCATCTACTGGTTTACTCCCCAGATGGCCTGCCCAGAACAGGGGCAAGTAACAGCTAGAAGCCAGGAACACAATCTGGGGCTCCCACAAGGGTACAGGGGCCCAAGTACTTGGGCCACATTCTTTTACCTTCCAGGTGTATTTGCAGAGAGCTGGATTAGGAGTGGAGTGGTTGAAATCTAACCAGCACTCATATGAGATGCTGCCATCACAGGTAGTGGCTTAACTCTGTCCCACAACACCAGCCCCTACTCTTCTTTCTTTCTAATGGGTTTATTATTGGCATATCAAACTGCTACTGGCTTTTGGTTATTTATTTCATATCCTGAAACTTTACTGAATTGGTTTATCAATTCTGACAGTCTTTGGTGGAGATGTTAGGTTTTCCTATATAGATATTCCTATCATCTACAAACAGGGATGTTTGGACTTCCCCTTTCCTATTTGTATGCTTTTATTTATTTATTTATTTTTTGACAGGTAGAGTCATAGATAGTGAGAGAGAGAGAGAGAGAGAGAGAGAGAGAGAGAGAGAAGGAGAGAAAGGTCTTCCTTCTGTTGATTCACTCCCCAAATGGCTGCTATGGCCGGCGCTGCACCGATCCGAAACCAGGAGCCAGGTGCTTCCTCCTGGTCTCCCATGCGGGTGCAGGACCCAAGCACTTGGGCCATCCTTCACTGCCTTCCCGGGCCACAGCAGAGAGCTGGACTGGAAGAGGAGTAACCGGGACTAGAACCTGGTGTCCATATGGGATGCCGGCACCGCAGGTGGAGGATTAACCAAGTGAGCCATGTGCCGGCCCCTGTATGCTTTTCTTTCTTTCTGTTGCACAGTTACTCTGGCTGAAACTTCTAGTACAATATTGGATAACAGTGTTAGCAGTGTACATCTTTGATTCCAGATCTTAGTGGAAATGTTTCTAACCTTTTTGTATTCATTATGATATTGATGTGGGTTTGCATTTACTGCCTTTATTATGTTGAAGTATGGTCCTTCAGTATCTAATGCATTCAGGTTTTGTATTTTAAATGGATGTTGGATTGTGGCAAATGCCTTTTCTGTATCTATTAAGATACATATCATTTTAATCTTTGGTTTCATAGATGTAATATGTTACATTTATTGATTTATGTATGTTGAACAATCCTCACATCTCTGGGATGAATCCCACTTGGTTGGAATGAAGGATATGTTTTAATGTGCTGTTGGATTCAGTTGGCTAATATTTTGTTGTGAATTTTTGCATCTGTGTTCATCAAAGATGTTGGCCTCCTGTTTTCACTTGTGTGGTGATGGTTGTATTATTGCCTGGTTTTGAAATCAAAGGAATGCTGGACTCATGGAGATTTAATTTGGAATGGTCCCCTCTCTTTCAGTTGCTTTGAATAGTTTGTTAGTTATGTGGAGGGGTCTACAACTTTGGCGTGAAAAGGAGCATCGCCAGAGAAGTTCTTCTTTCTGCTAAAGTCACCCATGAGTAAAGAGTGGCTGGGGAAGAACTGAGGTTTACAAAGGGGACACCGAGCTTCCTGCTCAGATCCCTTCTTCTACCTCTGGAGAAGCACCACCTGTCCTATCAGAGGACCCCTCTTCCTTGGAGCCTGCTTGGAGAGGGACTGATGCTCCTCCCTTTTTTTTCAAAAAGTAGATTTTACTGATGAACTTTTTTTTTTTTTTTGACAGGCAGAGTGGACAGTGAGAGAGAGAGACAGAGAGAAAGGTCTTCCTTTGCTGTTGGTTCACCCTCCAATGGCCGCTGCAGCTGGCGCACCGTGCTGATCCGAAGGCAGGGGCAACTGGGACAGAATCCAGCGACCTGACTGGGACTAGAACCCGGTGTGCCGGCGCCACAGGCAGAGGATTAACCTATTGAGCCACGGCACTGGCAAAATAAAATATTTTTTAAAAAATTTTTTCTCTTGGTTTCTGTGGATATATTCAGGCAGGCCAAAATATAAACATGACTTAAAATGAGATTTTAAGTAGGAACCACAGAAAACACTAGAACCAGATAAAACAGGCAGTAATTAACGGTATGATGGTGGCAGGAGTTCTGAGATCTCTCTGATCCCTCTCTTGTACCAGCCTGCCGAAGTGTAATTTCTCTGTGGCACCCATGCTGATTTATAATTTAGTTCAAATGGTTCAGTGGGTTACAGATCTAGGCTTCAAGCTAAGGGTTTGTGCTAAGGGAGCTGACCAGTCTTTTTGCAGCTTTCAAGAGCCTCTCAACCAGAGTTGGAAGAGCCTACGGGTGATGTTTTTAAAGGCACTTTTATTTTTCATCCCCCTCCACCTTCGCAGACTCGCATTAAAACTATTTACCTCAAACGTATCTTGGAAAATCACAGCAGCAAATGAAGAACCCCCAAGTCTCCTATCATTAAATGATCAGTAATGGCCAGGAAACGACGGCAACCTAATTCTTAGAGTGGTGGGTCGTTTTTAGGAAGAAGAAAAGACTTGTAAGGAGAAGCTGCATTGGGCAACTCCCTCTCCCTTTGCTGCGGGGGTCGCGCGAGCTCGAGACGAGACGCAGTTTGCAGCAGGAGCCAGCAGACACCCTCGGCGTCCGGCTCTCCCCGCCGGTGACGCTGCCCCGGCTCCGCAGCCCCGCGGCGCGGCCGACTTCCGCCTCTGCCGGGAACCGCGGCCGCCGCACGTCACATCCGCCCGTGCGCGTCGGCCGCGCGGGGCCGCGCTATGAAGTGCGTGTTCGTTACCGTGGGGACCACCAGCTTCGACGACCTCATCGCGTGCGTGTCGGCGCACGACAGCCTGCAAGTGAGTGGGGGGCGGCTCGGCGCGCCGCGGCCCGTCGTAACTGCGGGCCCGGGCACCTAGCTGCGCTCGTTCGGAAGTCCCCGCAGCGGTAGCGAGCGGCGCGTCCCCGCGCCCTGCCGACCCTGCTCCGGCTCCGCAGCCCCGCCTGCCCCCCGCGTCCCTGCGCGCCGCGGCTCCTGCAGCCCCGGCTTCGCGTCCGTCCGGCCCTCTGAGCCGGCGCGCCCGGGCGCGTCCTCCTCGAGGCTCGCGGTCCTCGCGGTCCTCGCAGCCGGCTCTGAGGAGGGGGACCCCGGCCGTTCCCTGCGTCTCCCCGGCTAGCTTGCGACCCGCTTTTCAAAGTCAGAGCCACTGTTCTCCTTTGCCGACTTGGAGAGCTGGGTCCCCGAGATCCATTTGGGCTGGTGAGGTCCTGGTCGGGCTAAGTTGGGGAAATTAAGGTTATTTGGCAACGCGGGCTTTAGCATGTGTTACTGCGGTTTTCACGGGAGCCAATATAAAAGGCCCGCGTTTTCTTATTTCCTGTTTCAGATAATCAAGAGCCTTGGTTACGACCGACTTGTTCTCCAAATCGGTAGAGGAACGGTGGTGCCTGAACCGTTCAGTACTGAGTCCTTTACTCTGGATGTGTACAGGTACAAGGATTCCTTGAAAGAAGACCTTCAGAAGGCAGATCTTGTCATTAGTCACGCAGGTAAAACGCCTTCGAATCTCAGGATTTGGTCTTGGCGACTTAGCAAAAATGAACTGACAGCACCTTTCTGTGCTAAAATCACCAGAATTCCCGACGGTAGCCCTTTTGAGCATAATAATTCCTGAATTATTTGAATGTAACAATTAAGAACTTTATTGGGATTTAGTATTTCTGGGTGAGAGAAGGATGGAAAATTCATCATCTCTGGCTCAACCTTCCAATAAGACACCCTAAGCACAGAGAGGAAGATAGTTTACCCGATGACACGTGTAATGAACTGTCCCTTGAAATTCGTATTTGGGCTTAGAACTGAAGCAATGTTTAGCCTGCTGATGGGTTGGTTGGTCACGGTGAAATTTGCTTTCAAAGATTTTTTTTTGCATTTCTATTAAAAGTCTGTGTGAAAAGAATTCAGTCAGAAATTTTCTTTATAGATTATGCAAATCACTGCCTACTCTTAAGAGAACCATGCTAATGATCTAGTTAGTTAGACTCCCAGTTCCTTCATAATCACATTTGGGGAGCGTTGCAGTTTTCACCGCCAGGAGGGAGGATATTCCTGGTTTTTAAAGAGTCTAGTTTGAGGAAAGAAAAGTCTTTAGATACGGACATCACTAACAGATTAGTGATTAATTAAAAACTTAGAGCATAATAGCTCAAGAGCTTCTGGAGCTGCTGTTTTATCTTGTTTAATTCTCCCATATGAAGTAAATGTAAGGAAATTCCAGAAACCTCATGGAAGTTACAATTAAAGGATACTTATTTTGATGGAAAGAATTTTAAGTCCATGCGTAACTTTTTTCATAATATACATTTTTCATAAACTTTTTATGTACCCGTGTTTCTCCATTTTATAGATGAGGAAACAGAAACAAGGGTTAAGTAATTTGTCCAGTCAGTAAGTGGTAGACAGATAACAATCTGGTGCTGAAGACTTTGTTAATTATTACCCCTTCCCTTAAAAGGAACTGTCTACTCATCAGTGTTCTTGCTCCCATTTCAAATAGCTGCGTGGTTTTAGATTCAAAGCTGAGTTGATTCTGATATTTTATGGGTGAAAATTCGTAGCGTTGTAGCTGTTCTGGGTATGACATCTTACAGCTAGACGCATAAGGAGCAGGCAGTGCTTTTCTTTGTTACCAGTTTGTGTTTGAGTAGAAGTAAGCTGCAGTTGTCCCTTGGTATCCTTGGAGGATTGGTTCCAGGACCCTGTGCAGACGCTCCAGTCTCTTTTATAAAATAGAATAGTATGTGCATATGACTTATTCACATCCTTCTGTGTACTGCACTTGAAATCATCTCAAGATTGCTTATACCAGCAGGCTCGGTGGCGGCTCAGCACAGGCAGTTCAGTAACTGCGTTGTCTGCTAAGGTTTTCCAGGACTGAGCAGACAAAGCTGAGGCTTTCTGAAAGGCAGCTAAGTCTCAGCAGCAGGAACACTGAGAGTGATGCCAGCTCAGCTTTCAGGACCATCTGGGCTTGCTAGAGAAAAAGAAAGATTACAAACTCTGCTAATGACTACCATAAAAAACAAGAATACCGCAGAGCTCTCTGAAAGAAGATGCTTAAAAAACATCCAGATGTATTTTACTATTAAGTGATTCATGTTAGACTCCAGGATGGAGTTCATCTTGTTAAGGAGACAAAGGAAGATGTAACTCTAGAACAGCTAAAGCTGATGAGAACTCAGGCTGTCAAATATATAGAAATGAAAAGGGATGCAGAAGCTAAGAAAATTGAAAGACTAAAATCAGAGCTCCACCTGCTGGATTTCCAGGGGAAGCAACAGAATAAGCATGTGTGTTTTTGACACCAGAAAGGAAGTTGAATGGTTTAATGTTGCAACTCACCTGCCTACAGCCCTGGAACTAGGCAACAGGGTTTTCAGTAGACCCAGGATAGAGATCTTCCAGAAGAAAAAATTAAAGGAGTTACCCATCAGACTTGGCTTAAGCGGATAGTTAAAGAGAGGACGAAGTAATATAACTGCCTGATAGCAGCAGATTGAACAAGAGAAGGAATTGTTACTGCACAGAAAATTGAAATATGCAGAGTTTTTATGGATAAAACTCAGGAGGTGAAGATGAGGAAAGAAACAGTGAACTCCCCAGCTATTTACAAATTTCAGAGTCTTCAGAAATGTTGAAGTGTTATAGATATGCCTTAACATTCTACATTGAAAGATCACTGTATTTTTTTCTGGTGAATTAAGATTTGATCAGTCCACATTGCATGGTTTTCCTGTTTGTAAGCATAATTGATCACTGAGATGACTTTTTTTTTTTAAGATTTATTTGAAAGGCAGAGGGGAGGGGACTGGGACGGGAGTGTCTTCCATGCACTGGTTCACTCCCCAAATGACTATAACTGCTGGAGCTTGGCTGAGCTGAAGCCAGGAGCCAAGAACTTCTTCCAGGTCTCCCACGTGTGTACAAGGGCCCAAGGACTTGGACCATCCTCTACAGCTTTCCCAGGCAGAGAGCTGGATCAGAAGTGGAGCAGCCAGGACCCGAATTGGCACCCATATGGGATGCCAGCACTGCAGGCAGCTGCTAACCACTACACCACAGTGCCAGCCCCTGAGCCAACATTTGATCTTTCTGTGAATAACATTAAAGCCCCTGTCATTTAAAAAAATATATATGTTGCTTATAATACCTAATACAGGGTAAATACTATGTAAGTAGTAGTTATATAAGGTTACTTAAAATTTTATGGAAAGTGGAATTAAAAGATAAGTTTATTGATAGAAAAACTTTGAAACCCACAGATTTTTCATAACATGCATCTTCCATGACCTTTTTAAAGACTTTAGTATGCATGAATTTCCAAAATTTTTTATCAAAATAAACGTTTCTGTGTATCTGAAAGGCAGAGTAAGAGATAGATTCTATTTGTTGAATCATTCCTGACATGCCTGCAACAGCTAGGGCTGGGCAGTGCTAGAGCTAGAAGCCCAGAGCACAGAACTCTATCCAGGTTTCTCAGGTGAGTGGCAGTGACTTGGGTACTTGAGATATCATATGTTGCCCCCCGAGTGTACATTGCAAGGAATCTGGATTGAAAGTAGAGGCTGGGGGACAGAATCCTGGCTCACAGCTTAAGCCACCACCTGAGATGCCACATTTCATATGTGTACCTGTTCAAGTCCTGGTTGCACTACTTTCTATCCAGCTCCTTGCTAATGCACCTGGGAAAGCAGCAGCAGATGACCCAAGCACTTGGGCCCCTTTAACTCACATGGGAGACCTTGATGGAGTCCCAGGCTCCTGGGTTCTGTGAGCCAGTGGATGAAATATATTTTTTCTCTCTCTCTGTATCTCGATATCTATCTCTATCTTCTTCTCTCTTTCAAATAAAGTCTTTAAAAAAAAAAAAATCTGCTCTCTGAGCATGCAACCCACTGTTTAAAAAAAAAAAAAGGCTAGGGCCGGCACCATGGCTCACTTGGTTAATCTTCCACCTGCGGCACCGGCATCCCATATGGGCACCGGGTACTAGTCCCAGCTGCTCCTCTTCCAGTCCAGCTCTCTGCTGTGGCCCAGGAGTGCAGTGGAGGATGGCTCAAGTGCTTGGGCCCTGCACCCACATGGGAGACCAGGAGGAAGCACCTGGCTCCTGGCTTCGGATAGGCACAGCATGCCAGCTGTTGCAGCTATTTAGGGGTGAACCAACGGAAGGAAGACCTTTCTCTCTCTCACTCACTGTCTAACTCTACCTGTCAGATGAAAAAAAAAAAAAAAAAAGGCTGACTAGGAGGTCCCAGGCATTCTGCCACAATGCCTTCCCTTAAAATAAACCTTTTTAAAGGATTGATTTATTTATTTGAAAGAGTACACAGAAGCAGAGAAAGAGAGACATACCTTCCATCTGTTGGTTTACTCCCTAAATGGCCACAATGTCCAGGGCTGACCCAGGCCAAAGCCAGGAGCCAGGAGCTTCTTCCAGGTCTCCCACATGAGTACAGGGGCCCAAGCACTTGGGCCATCTTCCACTGCTTTCCTAGGCACGTTAGCAGGGAGCTAGAGTGGAAGTGGAGCAGCCAGGACTCAAACTGGTGTCCACATGGAATGCCAGCGTTGAAGATGGCAGCTTTACCTGTTATGTCATAGCACCAGCCCCAAAAATAACTTTTAATTCCGTTTTTCCACAAATGTTTTAGAGTATCTTTGTATTGTTTAGGGAATAACAAGAAAAAACCTACACAACGTTTTGTACGGATCCAGTTTGTTTCCAGAATACTGTTTTAAAGATTATTTATTTGAAAGGAAGAGTCACAGGCAGAGACAGAGAGAGGTCTTCCACCCACTAGTTCACTCCACAAATGGTTGCATTGGCTGGGTCTGGGCCAAGCCCAAGCCAGGAGCCTGGAAATCCATCTGAGTGTCCTACGTGGGTGGCAGGGGCCAGCATTGTGGCGCAGCAGGTTAAACTGCTACCTGCGACACTGGCCTCTTGTGTGAGTGCCAATTTGAGCCCCAGCTACTCCACTGCCAATCCAGCTCCTTGCTAATGCACCTAAGAAAGTAGCAGAAGATGGCCCAAGTATTTGGACTCCTGTCACTCAATAGGAAACCCGGATGGAGTTCTAGGTTCCTAGCTTTATCCTGGCACAGCCTCAGCCATTGCAACCATTTGGGGAGTGAACTAGCGGTTGGAAGATCTCTCTCTGTCTCTCCCTCTCTGTGACTCTGCCTTTCAAATAAATAAAACTTTAAAAAAAAAAAATCGTATTAACAGGGCCGGCGCTGTGGCACAGCGGGTTAATGCCCTGGCCTGAAGCGCCAGCATCCCATATGGGTGCCAGTTCGAGTCCCTACTGCTCCTATTCCAATCCAGCTCTGTGCTATGGCCTGGGAAAGTGGTAGAAGATGGCCCAAGTCCTTGGGCCCCTGCGCCCACGTGGGAGACCTGGAAGAAGCTCCTGGCTCCTGGCTTCGGATCCGCACAGCTCCAGGCGTTGCAGCCATCTGGGGAGTGAACCATCAGATAGAAGACCTCTCTCTCTCTGTCTCTCTCTGTGTGTGTGTGTGTGTGTGTGTGTGTGTAACTCAGACTTTCAAATAAATAAATCTTTAAAAAATCATATTAACTTACTTTATTTTATTTTATGGTAGGTGCAGGAAGCTGTTTGGAGACTCTGGAAAAAGGAAAGCCACTTGTAGTAGTTATAAATGAAAAGTTGATGAACAATCATCAGCTGGAATTGGCAAAGCAACTGCACAAAGAGGGATATCTCTTCTACTGTACTTGCAGGTATACTAGAGACTGATTATTTGACCACTAACTTAAATTTGTCCCTGGGTGTTCTTATCCACCTTCCTAGCCCATCTGTCTTTTTTGCCTGTCCCCTTCTCCCACTTACCAAACATATTTTGATTTTTCTCACCTAAGAAGCCATCTCATTTGTTTCCCTTTTTGACTGATCTCTGTGTTACATATCTTTCTATGTATGTGACTATTTACATGTCAGTATCTGAGTACATGTGTTTATCTGAGTGCACAGCTCTCTGAGCATCTAATTTTCAAGTTCATTTTTCAGATTTTTCAGTATTCAGCAGAGGCATTTACTTACTTTAGTTAAAGTTTGCCTTCAGTAAGCCCACTCACATCCCGAAATTAAATTTACTAATTCATGTATTCAATTTTACCTAATATGTAATGGGTGTTGTTTTAGGGATTGTAGATATAGTGGTTAAAAAAAAAAAAGAGGTAAAGTCCCTGTGCTCATAGTACTTACATTCTAGTGTTGGTTGATTGACAGTAAACAAGTATACAAATAAACAATCACAATAATTTCTCATGGAGAAATGTCCTGCAAAGAAAATAAGGCAGGGAGATACCAGGGATGAAGACCAATTAGATAGAATTGTCAGGGGAGGCCTGACGTGACCTTTGAGCTGAGGCCTGAATTCCGTGGAAGAGCCAGTCTTGTGAAGCTATTGAGGCAGAGGAGCAGCAGTTGCAGTAGCCCAAAGTTAGGAGTGAAGTTGGAGTTTGGTGTGCTTGAGGAACAGAGAGAAAGTTAATGTAGCAGGAACATAGGAAGCAAAGGAGAACATAGTAGACGATAAGGCTGGGCAGGGTTAGTTCACATAAGACTTCTGATTTCATTCTAAGTTAAACTAGATAGATGTCAGGGGAATTACTTTATGGTAGGAAGTATTACTTTCTGGAAGCATGTTAGAATTCAACAGGAACTGATTGACATTATAATAGGAGGATGAAGAAAATTTCTGGTTGTTTTCTATTCATTCTTCCATGAGATACTAGAGCTTCCCAAAGGGCCAGGTCAGTAGTTCCTAACTGTTTGACTTTAAAATCTATCCTAATTTGATGTTTTGTAGGGTAAATACCTCATAGAAGTATTTTGAATTACGTATTTTTGTCATAATACATTGAAGTTAATTAAAAATAAGTAAACTATAGAATAAATTAGCTAGACCATAATAAGCTTTCCTTTTACTTTGCCTGTTTTATCTCTTAGGCACTCGGTAAATACTTGTTCATTCATTAATACTTATTGAGCACCTACTACATGCAAGGCGTTCTTAGGAACTTGGTATATGCATCAGTGAACAAAATGAAGATTCCTGTTCTCATTTGAGAGGACATTGACTCAGGAGTAGAACTGTTGGTTGTCCTCATTTGTACACGGAGAGCGGTCAGAGGGCTCTGTAATGTAGAAGCCCGTTTTGAAGCATTGTGAGTCAGTGGAGAAGCTAGACAGTTGAAAGTATGTGTGCTTTAGATGATTGGCATATCTGTCTGGATAACTGAGATTGCTGGGGAATAAGCACTCATCTCCCTAACTGGTTTCTGTGAATCAGTTTTTCCAGATATATTTGATGATTATTTTCACTCAGAATGATACAATGGTGACTTTGTTAGTACATTTAAAAAGGGGAGAGATTGACTTCAGAAACACATCCTGACATTTTATAGAGACCAAAACGTGAACTGTACACGTCTTTAATTTGTTCATTTTGTCCCATAGTTTTAGAAGTGTTTTTTTTTACATTAATTTCTTCTTCTTCTTCTTTTTTTTTTTTTTTTTTTTTGGTTAAAGATTTATTTATTTGAAAATCAGAGTTACACAGAGAGAAGGAGAGGCAGAAAGAGAGGTCTTCCATCCACTGGTTCACTCCCCAGTTGGCCACAACGGCCGGAGCTGCTCCAATCCGAAGACAGGAGCCACGAACTTCCTCCAGGTCTCCCACGTGGGTGCAGGGGCCCAAGGACTTGGGCCATCTTCTGCTGCTTTTCCAGGCCATAGCAGAAAGCTGGCTCGGAAGTGGATCAGCCGGGATTCCAACTGGTGCCCTGCAGATGGCAGCTTCACCCACTATGCACAGTGCTGGCCCCCTGCATTAATTTTAAGAAAATCAAACACATGAAAGCAGTAAGATTCAATAATTGGTTGTATTTTCATTTTAGGTAAATCATTTTTTTTCCAAACTTATACCAGTAGTGTATCTGTTCCAATTGAAGTGACTGATTTAAATAAATGCCTGAGGGGCTGGCACTGTGGCGAGGCGGGTAAAGCTGCCGCCTGCAGTGCCGGCATCCCACATGAGCACTGGTTCCAGTTCTGGCTGCTCCATTTCCAACCCAGATCTCTGCTATGGTCTGGGAGGGCAGTAGAAGATGGCCCAAGTGCTTGGGTCCTTGCACCCACCTGGAAGACCCAGAAGAATCTCCTGGCCCCTGGCTTCGGATCAATGCAGCTCCGGATTGGTGCAACTCTGGCCATTGTGGCTAACTGGGGGGTGAATCAGCAGCTGAAATACCTCTCTCTCTACTTCTCCTTCTCTCTCTGTGTAACTCTGACTTTCAAATAAATAAATCTTTAAAAAATGAATAAATAAGTAAATAAATAAATGCCTAAAACAACAGTTTCATGTTGTCATTTAGAACCTTATTTCTGGGGCCAGTGCTGTGGTGTAGCTGGTAAAACTGCCACCTGCAGTGCCAGCATCCCACATGGGTGCCAGTTTGAGTCCTGGATGCTCCTCTTCCAATCCTGCTCTCTTCTATGGCCTGCGAAAGCAGTAGAAGATGGCCCAAGTCCTTGGGCCCCTGCACCCGTGTGGGAGACCCAGAGAAAGTGCCTTGCTCCTGGCTTCGGATCAGCACAGCTTTGGCCATTGCGTCCAGTTGGGGGATCAACCAGTGCATAGAAGATCTCCGTCTCTCTCTGCCTCTCCTTCTCTCTCTGTGTAACTCTGACTTTCAAATAAATAAATACACCTTATTTTTTAAAAAAAATCTTATTTCTAAAATGCATGATGGTTTTATGTTGCTTATTTATATATGGATTTATGATAGTAAATTACTGCAGGAAAGTTATTTTACAATCTTCATGCATGGTCTAGTCTTTTCTTGCCTGGCAGCTATTACTTTTGGTTTCATTGATTCTATTTTCATAAATTAATTTTGTTTGAATTTATATCTGCCCAGTACTGAGAAGTGTTACAAAGCCACATGAACACTTTTTTCATGAAGTAACTACATTTCTGAAATATTACCTTGATGTAGAAAAGAATGTATTTGTTGAATTTGTGTTGACTTTTTATAGTATTCTCTGTTTCGCTTTGACTATCTTAGTATGTATGCCTAGAATATTAAAATACATAAAAATTATATGTGCAGTTTAAGAAGCATCACTATGTTTTTGGAAGTTAGGCTTACTCATCAAGTGGACAGCAGCAAATTATGAAATTTTCTCCCATGTTACCTAATATTTTTCTTCTTTTGTTTTAGCACGCTTCCTGGGCTGTTACAGTCAATGGACTTATCAACATTGAAATATTATCCTCCTGGCCAGTCAGAAAAATTTTCTGCATTTTTGGATAAAGTTGTTGGATTACAAAAATAAACACTAAACTCTCAATACTGTAAAAACACCCCAAATCCAGCCTCTGACATGTAATTAAGTCAAATAAATGCATAATACATTTGCAGAATAATATAAATTAATGAACTTCCTACATCCATAGAGTATACCTACATAGGAATTTTTATGGTGTATACATTTGATTGGGGTCAAAATCCTAATTGCAGTTTATTATACTTAATAGATTTTCCCCAGTCTTCATTATGTAGTTAGAATTCACAGTTTTGGTCTTTGAATTCTAAATGGATTTAGAATCATGGTGAAGAAATGAAATTTGAAAACTTTGACAAAAACCATAAAGGTAGTTAGCTTAATGTACCTGAGAATAAAAAAAAAGTTTTTACATGAGAGACATCATCTTTTAAAAAGATTTATTTTTATTTATTGAAGGAGTTAAGAGAGGTAGAGCCAGAGAGAGAGAGAGAAAGAGAAAGTCTTCCATCCACTAGTTCACTCCCCAAATGACTGCAATGGCCAGAGCTGAGCTCATCCAAAGCCAGGATCTTTCAGGTCTCCCACGCGGGTGCAGGGGCCCAAGGACTTGGACCATCTTCGGCTTTCCCAGGCCATAGCAGGGAGCTGGGTCAGAGGAGGAGCATCTGAGACACAAACCAGTGCACATATAGGTTGCCGGCACTGCAGGCTTGGACTTTAACCCACTGTGCCACAGTGCCGGCCCCAAGTCATCATCTTTACCTTCATAATCCAGGGAACCAATTTTTTTAAAAAAGAAATGTATTGTGCTTTGTGAAGTAAAAAGCTGAATAATTACCTGAAAAACACTGGATCCATTGATCTATTTTAGTTGGAGAAACTACTTTTATCCTAAAAGGATAAAGTAGATATGTTAACTCTTTTCCCTCTGTAACATAAGTAGAAAGTGACAAAATAATCTTGTTCAATGTCAAGTCTTTACTGGTTTCATTAAGAAGACTAAACCAAAAGAAACTTATACCAGTAGGACTTGCTGTTATTTTTTTAAGGATCCCCTCTCACAGTTGTAATGAAGCATTTATTGTAGTTTATGTGCTTATAAAATTAGTTTTACAAATTAGGTGGGCATAATGGCTTAAATATATACCTTTAAAGTTCATATGATAACTTGAGATAGATACACTATTAAATTTTTTCTGATTAAAGTGCAGGGGATCACCATAACTAAGATAAATACTAGGCAAATGACTATAAAGAACCAAAAAACTTAAAACTTACAGTATGATAGCACAGGACTGGGAATCAAGAAGCTGCTTCTTGTGCTGGGTGTGCCAAAAGTTGTCATTTTAGGCAAATTGTAACCTTTCACCTCTGTTCATCTGAGAATGAGGGCATTGGACTACATAATCTTGAGGCTCCCTTGCAAGTCAGAAAGACTAAAATATCCTTTGATTTAAAACCACACAATTGATATAAAATGCTATGAACTGCAGTCAGAGATGTTATTACAATTGACACCACTGGCTAAAGCTTCTGCTAAATGTAATATAGATTATGCATTCTTGCAGAAAAGTAGAAAGAGGATTTGAGGGATTGTACAGCTTTTTAGTTGTCTGCTGTTTGAGTAAACCCGTCCTTTCATTTCTTTTGGAGTCTCTAGAGTTAGTACTTTGTGTACCATAAAACAAAGACTGAGTGAGAAATACAAACTTCAAGTCACAATTTTTCTGAAATTAAAAATATTTTGAAGGCTCAAAAAACACCAAGAATCTCCGTGGATTTCAAGAGGACCTTTCCTAAAACATTAGTATGACATTAATACACAATTATTATGGTACTGTGAACTCTCAACTATGTAGATAGATTACTCGTTTTTGAGATTACTCAGCAAAATTTTGATCAAACTTGGCTTCCACCTGCTACCCAGAGTACTTCTCAGTCACCGCCTTCTATCATTATTAAGTTTGGGTCCGGTGCAATGGCTCACTTGGTTATCCTCTGCCTGCGGTGCCAGCATCCCATATGGGCACTGGATTCTAGTCCCATTTGCTCCTCTTCCAGTCCAGCTCTCTGCTGTGGCCCGGGAAGGCAGTGGAGGATGGCCCAAGTGCTTGGGCCCTGCACCTGCATGGGAGACCAGGAGAAGCAATTGGCTCCTGGCTTTGGATTGGCGCGGCACTGGCCGTGGCGGCCATTTGGGGGATGAACCAATGGAAGGAAGACCTTTCTCTCTCTCTCTCTCTATCTGTAACTCTACCTGTCAAATAAATAAATTAAAAAAAAAAAAAAAGGAAAATAAACCCACAAAACATCATACAATGCATCCAAAGTTAAATGTTTGAAACATTTAAAATTTTAGGATGGTAGAATAAGAAAAGGTTGGTCTTTATAGTAAATGTTTACTTTTATGGATAAGTTACATTTAAACTATACCAAAGAACTATGGATATTTAGGGATAATCTGTTTATGAAGTAACAGATTCTTGTTCCAAGGTACTATTAAAAAAAATTTTTTTTTGAAAAGTTTGCAGGGCCGGCACTGTGGTGTAGTAAGTAAAGCTGCTGCCTGCAGTACTGGCATCCCATATAGGGTGCCAATTCGAGTCCCGGCTGCTCCACTTCTGATCCAGCTCTGCTATGGCCTGGAAAAGCAGTGGAAGATGGCCCAGGTCCTTGGGCCTCTGCACCCACATGGGAGACCTGGAAGAAGCTCCTGGCTTCTGCCTTCAGATCTGTGCAGCCCTGGCCATTGTGGCCATCTGGGGAGTGAACCAGCAGATAGAAGACACTCTCTGCCTCTGCTTCTCTGTAACTCTGCCTTTCTAATAAATAAATAAATATTTTTTTAAAATAAATAAAAGTTTGCCATTATACATTCAGTAATGAAAGACCTTAAAAAGGTTTTATAAAATTGAAGTTATTTTCTCCCAATGGACCCCATGTTACTTGATACTAAATTTATTTGAAATAAGTTACTAAATGTTTAGATACTGATTACTTTTCCAGTAGGTTCTGTTACAAGTTTATGAAAAATTAAGTCTTTTTTTCATTTGATAAGGTCAAAGTTATTAAATTTTCTATAGGCTAATCAGTCCCACTTTTCTGCCTAAATAATAGGCTAACACCACTACAGCGATTTAATGGAGAATGTTGATCACCATTTGACTACCTGAAGGAAGAGCAAATCTGTTACCCACCATTGAATCACAGAATAATTTCTTAGACTCATAAGGAAGCTGAGAGATCCCGCAGCCCATCTCTGTTGTCTTACAGATGAGCAAACCCAGAGAAAATACTTTTGAGGATACTATATTACCTCTCAGATACTAACTCAAAAGCATTATGTTGCATACATTTACAACTATACCTTGAATGTCACAGAAAACATGCTTAAAAATTCTGAGCAAAATTATAGCTCATTTAGTTCATTGAAACATAAAGGACTGTTCCTTAGAATTAAAATCACTATGTTCATGTATTATATTACAAAGATTTCCCTGTTTGACCAGTGAAAATTAATTCTAGCAAATAAAATCACAAGTCACATTTCTCTCACTGAATTTCAATATAAAAGATACTAACCATAAAATTAAAGTACATCAATTTCAAGAAAGGACAAATATGTTAACTTTTCATTTTATTTTTTCTTAATTCCATTTTAGTATGTACCCGGGACAAATACGTTAACTTTTCATTTTATTTTTTCTTAATTCCATTTTAGTATGTACCCGGAAGTATAGTGCCTAAAAAGAACCCCAGCAAGGGTGGGGAAACCTGACTGGGAGACATATTTAAAATTTGGTGTGATTTCCTATAGAATTTAAGTGAAACTTCTGATTCTCACCTTCTAAAAAAATATTTATTTGGAAGTCAGTACAATAATGAGAGAGCAAGAGAGAGATTTTGCATCCTAGTTAACTCTCCAAATGTCCACATTACTCAGGGCTGGGATGCTTAGGAAGTAAGGCTGAGATTAGTTGTGAACAGTTAGATGTATGGGGTTGGACTGATTAAATGGTTAACTCCATTAATAGATATAAGGATTGTAAAAACGAATAGTTTGGGGAGAATCCCCCATACTGTCTTTGATAACAGTTGTATTAGTTTACATTCTCACCACTAGTGTATTAGGATATCCTTTTCCCCACATCCTCACCAGCATTTATTATCTTTTGATTTTTGGATGATATCCATTCTAATTGAGGTAAGGTGAAACCCCATTGTGGTTTTTATTTGTATTTCCCTGATGGCTAGTGATCCTGAGCATTTTTTCATGTGTCTGTTGGATTTCAGCCTTTGAAAAATGCCTGTTCATGTTCTTTGCCCATTTCTTAACTGAATTGTTTATTTTGTTGAGTTTCTTGAGCTCTTTATAGATGCTGGATATTAATCCTTTACCAGTTGCATAGTTTGCAGATATTTCCCTTTGCATTCCAAATGCTTCTTAGCTTGATGTAATCGCATGTGTCATGCTCGCTTTCGCAGCACATATACTAAAATCACATTTGCCTATTTTTGCATTTATTGCCAGTGCTTCTGGGGTCTTTTCCCAGAAGTCTTTGCCTATGCCAATGCCCTGCAGGGTTTCCCCAATGTTCTCCAGTAATTTGAAGGTGTCAGGTCAAAGATTTAGATCCTTGATCTATTATGAGTTGATTTTTGTATAAATTGTAAGGTACAGTTCTTGTTCCATACTTCTGCATGCGTAGATCCAATTTTCCAAACAACATTTGTGGAAGAGACAGTCCTTTCTCTAGGGATTGATTTTAGCTCATTTGTCAAAGATTAGTTGTCTGCAGCTGCATAGATTAATTTCTAGGATTTCTGTTTTGTTGGTCTACATGTCTGGTTTTGCACTAGTACTAGGCTGTTTTGATTATAACTGCCCCGAGGTATGCCTTGAAATCTGGTATTGTGATGCCTCTGGCTTTATTTTTGTTGTGTAAGGTTGCTTTAGCTATTCAGGAGCTCTTGTGTTTCCATATAAATTTTAGCATTGTTTTTTTCTAGATCTGAGGAGAATGTGTTGGTGTTTTGATTGGAATCACATTGAATCTGTAATTGCTTTGGGTACATTGGACCTTTTGATGATATTGATTCTTCCAATCCACAAGCATGGATGATTTTTCCATTTTTTGTTTCTTCTATTTCTTTTTTAATATTCTGTTGATTTTCATTGTAGGGATGTTTCTCTCTGTTTCTCTCTCTCTTTTTATTTTTTTTTTTCCTTTTTTCTTGACAGGCAGAGTGGACAGTGAGAGAGACAGAGAGAAAGGTCTTCCTTTGCCGTTGCTTCACCCTCCAATGGCCACCGCGGCCGGCACGCTGTGGCCGGCGCACCGCGCTCGTCCGAAGGCAGGAACCAGGTGCTTCTCCTGGTCTCCCATGGGGTGCAGGGCCCAAGCACTTGGGCCATCCTCCACTGCACTCCCGGGCCACAGCAGAGAGCTGGCCTGGAAGAGGGGCAACTGGGACAGAATCTGGTGTCCTGACCGGGACTAGAACCTGGTATGCCGGTGCCACAAGGTGGAGGATTAGCCTATTGAGCCACGGTGCCTAGTGGCTCTGGCTAAAATTTCCAGAACTATATTGAATAGCAGTGGTGAAAGTGGGCATCCTTGTCTGGTTCTGGATCTTAGTGGAAATGCTTCCAATTTCCTTATTCAATATGATGCCATCTGAAGGCTTGTCATATATTGCCTTGATCATACTGAGGAATGTTCCTTCTGTACCCAATTTGTTTAAGGTTTTTATCATGAAAGGATGTTGTATTTTATCAAATGCTTTCTCTGCATCTAATTTTGAGGTTTTCCTATGGCTGCTCAATGTGTGCAAGGAGCAATTAGTCTTCCTAACCCAGAGCTTGGCAAACTGCTTGGCACCTCCTCAATAGACAGTGTTTACTAAGTCAGTGTCAGAAACTCAACTGCAACTCCCCTGGTGTCTTCAGCCTCCTTCAAGTCTTCACCTCTAAGCTGTGTTTGCAACCTCATGGGGGTAAAGTCTCTGCCCTCTGAACCTTAGCCTGACAATTAGGAATCCAGTAACTCAGGAATGCAGCTCATCACTCAGCAGCCAGTCCTGGATCAAACCAAGTACTATTTCCCCTGGACTGGGAGCATTGTCTCAAAGGTGTGCTGTGGAGGGGAAACAAGGAGGTGGGAAGGGCTGTCTGTGGAGCAGCTTCTGAGACCTGCTGTGTGCACACTGTAACAACAAAACGGGGGATTCCAAGTCAGGGCAGCCCTCGCAGCCCTTGGGTGATTATAATGGTATCAAGGAGATAGGCTCCATACACATAAAAGATGGGCCAGTGTAGCCCCCTGTTATGCAGCCATAAGAGGGAGGCTTTAGGATTGTTTCTACAAACCCAGAGCAGTGGAGATCTCCCAAACCTCAGTGAGAATCCACCTGGATGCACTTAGCTACCAAAATTATGTGCAAAAAAGGGGGCACCTGGATTTGAACCAGGGACCTCTTGATCTGCAGTCAAATGCTCTACCCCTGAGCTATGCCCCCTTGGTGCCAGTGTTACCTGGTTTGTACCTTTCAACACGCAGCTCTGTAAAGTTAAATTACAGCTCCCTGTCAAGACTGACCTGGAAACTCTCAGACATGAGTCATAGCAAAACAGTTTCTGTCATCTCTGCAACTTTCTAGACCTGTCCTGGGCAGGGTCATCAGTGAGAAAAAAAAAAAAAAAAAGCTTCGTGCAGATACCCCAGCCCATTTCCCATTGATTTTTTTATTTTATCCAAGAGTTAACCAAGGGTCTTTAAAACTATTTGCACATTCCTGTTTGGGATCCAGCCTGTGCCTTTCCTCCTTCCATGGAGATAGAATGGACAGCATCATTCAGATGCTGTCACAGAGCTCCACCATTAGGGGTTTGTAGAACCAACATTGCAGAATCCCTCCCTCCCTTGCTAGAGCAGCCCCACCAGGCTTTTGACCTATGAGGGTGAAGCAAGAGTGTAAGTGAAGCAGGCATGGGAGAAACCAGTTTCCCAGGGGGAAAGGTCCACTTAATGGAAGACCTGGCAGCTGTGATCTGTCTCTAAGTCTAGCCACTACTACTACGCACCAAGGTGCTCTGGTGGGAAGAACACAGGAGGGTGATAACTTAGGGGTACCAGTTCCTGTTCATTCCTGATTCTCACTGTTCATTCCTGGGAAGTCTGCTACATATACAGCTATCTAATTTTTTGAGCCCAAATGAATTTATATTTTAATTCCATTTTCCATGAAATTTTTGGAATACTCACATATGGGGAATGAGAGCAGTGATACCAACTAAAGTTGGTACAGAGAGAGGTGGGAAAGTATCTACCCAGATCATAGTTGAGCTAGGGTGCACCTGTGGCTTTCGGTTCCAGGAAGGATCATAATTAGAAGAGATGCCAGGAAAGTGGAGTGTGAGCCACAGCTTCTGTTGATAGAAAAAACAAAATATGGAAGGGGGTACCCAGATTTGAACCAGGGACCTCTTGGTCTGCAGTCAAATGCTCTGCCCCTGAACTATATCCCCCTACTTAACATGGGTGTCTAATAAGCACCTTTCACCTTCATAATCACACCCACACTCCTGCAACACATTTGAACTTTCTAGAGAGTAGGCAAGATCATTAACTGACTCCTCCACAAGTTCACCCCACAAAGGTACTTCCAAGGTCCTCAGGACCCCCTACCCGTCACATGCCTGCACACACATCTCTCCCCTCTCCCTCAGTTTGTGGTCACAGCGGCAGCTGGGAGAAACACTGACACTTATTACTGGAAGGGTTTTAGGATTTGCATGCCTGGTTTCCTCTTGTTACACACTACAAAACAGCAGTTTGAAGATATTCTGCCCAGCCTCTTGAGCCACATGCAGTACCTACATCTGAAGATAGCCGTGCATTAAATCCAGAGAGTGGCAGTTGGGGAAATTGGTGAACTTATCAGCCCCTGTGAAGGCATCATGGAGACAACACAGCAAGAAGGCTGTGCAGGACCTCTAGGTTTGAGCCAGGGGACTCTGGAACTATGGGAAAAAGATCTACTCTTGAGCTCTACTCCCATCCCCAGTACATGAATGTTATAGGTGTTACATATGTTTTTGTTTATTGTGCCACTAGTTTTTAAACTTATAAAAGCCCCAATCCTTTGTATTTCCTTCCTGCCACCCACACTAAACCACTTTCCAGCCTTTTGACAATTTCTTCTTGTCTGTTGGCATCTATAACTTTAAAATACAATATTACTATACCATAATATACTATGTCTAATTTCGGTTTAAGTATCATTAACTTACGCACTTCTATAGATGAAGATTATAATTCATATGAGTTCTCCATTTTCCAAGACATTTATATCTCAATTTTTGATTAAATGGCCTCCTATGGTTTTATCATTATGATTACTTAATAGTGTTGATGGTTGATTTACATAACGTTAATAGAACAAAGAGTTCTGATAGAACCTTTTGTTTTTCCTGAAATTATTAATAGTTTTATGTTTTCAACTAATTAGTTTTCTTTGAATGTTTAAGATCTCCCACAATCTTTCTTTAAAAGACTTATTTTATTTATTTGAAAAGCAGAATTACAGAGAGAAAGGGAGAGGCGAGGGGAGGGGGATAGAGACTTCTGTCTGCTGGTTTACTCCAGCAAGTGACTGCAATTGCTGGGGTTGGCCTCGTTTGCTGTGTTGGTGGGGCGTGCAGATCTGCCGGGGTTATATGGATGGCTTCAAATTTTTGCTTTTAGCAGTTGCTTTTCAGTGTGTGGAGAAGTTGAAGGGCACAAGTGAAGTGGGGTGGAATGGATAAGAGAGACCTGCTGCATCCCACATGAGAATCTCAAGTGGTCTCAAACAGGGCAAGAACCCCTGCAGCTTGCAGAGGTGAACTGAACAAAAGCCCCCTGTTTTGTAACAAAGTGGCTTCACCGAGTTCCCACAAGGGACAACAGACCCCCGGGGGGACACTACCCTGGGGAATAACTGAGTACAGATTAGGACAGCAATGAAACAACCACCCCCACCCCAGCCCCCGCCATCGCGGGCCTTCTCCCACATTCCATAGGTCGGCATGCAAGCCAATCACCTGCTCATCTTCCTAAGAAAATGGAAGGCAGCTCACTTCCTGTGGGCACTGGAAGTCTCCACTGCTTACAGGGGAAATGCATGTCCCCTGCATGGTATCACTGCTGGCGTTCCCACTGGGAAGCACATGCTGTGGTCTTCGAGCAGACACTGCGGGCAGGGAAGTAACCCCAGGCTGCAGTAGCAAGGGAGACCTGGCTGCGGGTGGCTCCCAGGTCCTTGGATGTCAGAGACATTTCCGAGCAGTCACAGTGAGCAGACCCCTCACTGCCCTCCCTTTGGTCTCCTCTCTCTCCAGATCTTGCCAGAACAGTGTGGGATGGAGCAGCTGAGACCATGGACCTGCTCCAGAAACATCTCAGTGCTAGGCTGTCCTGGAGGCAGGGACCGGAGAGCAGTCAAGGTGCCCTAAGCCCTAAGCCTGTGCTTGATCCAAGACTGCCCCAGGCAGATGAGAGCTGCAGGCCCTAGGGATCAGCGTTGGGGAATTGAGAAGCACGCAGGGAAGCTGGGGAGGCTCTCTGGGAAAGGGCTGAACCATCTCTCCTCTCTCCTGGCAGGAAGACTGCAGTATGACAGGACCCAGAGGTGCAAGGGACTTGTTCAGTAAGTAAGAAATTGAAGGGGGTGGGAGGCACGTGGATTTCAACAAGAGCCCACCTGACCTGCAGGCGAACGTTGGACTTTGCTTGCTTCTGTGCAGTTTCACCCACACCTGTGTTTCTGTGAAAACAGCTCCACTGCAAACTAAATCTGTTCCTACTCTCCTCCTCCCCACCAGTCTCCAATGTCCTCCCACCAATGAGCCCACAGCCCTGCAGCCTCTCCTCTCAGGGATGCCAAAGACATCAGCTTGGAAACCACTAACGTTATCCTATAAGGCCTTTAGGATGAGTCAGCACTGTAGTGCAGGACAACCCCTAGATGGCCTTGACCAACTCAGCTCTCCTCCTCTTCCTTGCTTGTAGTTCTCATAACTGTAGTGTGTTCTGGAGGTACAACATGCTGAAATAAAACAGAACTGTCCACAGCAACCCAGATTCTGTCCCTGGCACTCCTGGGAGAGGGTGTCTGCAGTGCTCTTCCCCAGAGATCCCAGTGCCTCCAAGGTGTAAAACTCAAAGCCGAGGGCTCTGTGGTCCTTCGGCCATGGTGTGACACGGGGCACATGCTGAGGAGATGCCATCCGTCCTGTGTGGCTCTCCTGAGCCTTGGGGGACCAGCTCACCGTTCATTAGCCTTCTGTTGCCCCTCGCTGCCCATCTGTGAGGAATAGTTGCCCCGTGTAACTTCCATGTGAGTGTTCTGTCTCTCTGGACTTGAGCAAGTGGTAGAAATTGCCAATTGGTAACTGGCACATGGTAGATTTGTTTCACAAGTGGATGCTGAATGTGACAGCCCAGGAGATGGCCTGATGTTTCTGTGGTGTGGGAGGAAAAGCAGAAGGAGGCACTGCTAGAAAAAAATCAGCCTCCACAGGCTCAGATCTCGCCAGCCAGGAAACCCATAAACTTAATCACAAATTCTAGGTAGTTCTGGTGCTCAGACACATTCAAAAACTTGACTGTAGTTTGCACTTGTGTGTTATGTTCCTCCAAGAAAAAAGAAGAATGTTGCAATCAAGGGTTTGAGGCCGCACATCATCTGGCGCTAGAACTTCCCATTGCCCTTGCCCAGGAGTTAAATAGACTAGATTCCTTTCTACCCACTCTCCCTTGGCTTCCCCTCCTTAAACTACTGTTGGTAGTTACATGGGCAACCTGAGGGTGCCACTTGGTGTGTGCCAGAGACTAAAAGCACAGTCTTAAAGGGGGCACCTGGATTTGAACCAGGGACCTCTTGATCTGCAGTCAAATGCTCTACCCCTGATCTATACCCCCTTGCCTGGAAGTAGAGTCTCGTAAATGCCTTTTCATCTGTGTTGCAGCACCCACACCTGGGCACTGAGGTGTCTATTAACTCTTAGAAAGTTATGATGACATAGAGATTTTGCCTCACAGCAAATTAGCATCCTTTAGCCCTCTTGAGAAACACCCCATCCCCACTTTGGCTCCCAGAAGCTTTCTCGGCTCAGTGTCACCAACTTACCTTTCCTAGGACCACTTGGAAGGCAGCTGCTCGGAAAATCATTGCTGAGAAGTGAGTCGCTTCTCCCTCCTCTCCTTAGCAAGTTCTACCAACAGCAAACTTGCCCTAGCCTTGTCTCTCTCCTTCCCCCATCCCTACACCACTGGATGGCTTTGGGGGCTTCTTGCCCATCTCTTCTCCCTGTTCTTTATTATCACCTCATTTACTTCTTGGTTTGTGGCAGGGTCTTGACTGAAATCAGAGAAGCCCAGACAAATTATTTCAGTTATTTGGCCTGAGAGGCTACATCCCCTATCCTGGGACTCAGGAAGCCTTCCCAGCTGTCCCAAAGTCCTTTCCCCAGAAGGTCAGCACAGCTGGAAATGTCTCCCCTGGTGGACAAAGCACAGCAGTACAGGTGCTAGGAAATGGCCTATACCAGATCTACATACTATACTAATGTCACCTGAGATAAAAAAAAAAAAAAATCAACACAGTTCTCGAAAATATAGAGAAAGGACACACACTCACAGGTGCACATGAGGTGGAGGTAGTGCCTCTGACAACTGTGTCAAGGAGATCAAAACTCAGAATATACAGAAGTTTGCAAAGGAAAATCCTAACAAGGTGAACTTCTCTGCATCACTCAGCCAGTTTTGTTTCATTTTTATGTTTATTGCCCAAGTAAGAAGAATAATCATTGCTGGACTGGCATTGGGCACTGCATGTTAAGCTGCTGCTTGCAAGGCTGGCATCCCATATGGACACTGGTTGAGTTCCAGCTGCTCCACTTCCAATCCAGCTCCCTGTTAATTCATCTGGGAAACCAGCAGATGATGCCTCAGTACTTGGGCCTCTGCCACCCACATGGGAGACCTGATGGAGTTCCAGATTCCTGGCTTCAGCTTGGCCCAGCCCCAGCTGTTGCAGTGATTTGGGAAGTGAACTGGAGAATGGAAGATCTCTCTGTCTCTTCTTCTTCTCTCTCTATCTCTCCCTCTGTGTAATTCTGCCTTTCACATAAATATTTTTTAAATGCTCATTTCTATTTCTTTATACAGTGCTGAACACAACAGTGATCATAAAAGTTGAGAAGCAATAAATAGCAAAATGAGCAAAGACATCTAAGTACAGAGTGGTATGAATTACATGAGGCAGCACCACCCCATGAACACTGCTGTTGTTTTGGTGTCTGGTGTGCTCAACGTGAGTGGCATACTCCCCTGAGCTGAGGTTCAAATCCTTCTAACTAGGAGAGGGGAGTTCCCAGCCACCTGACACTTCCTTGTCAGTCTTCTCTCTCCCTTAGCAATAGTCTGCTTTTTTATTGCAAAGAGGAAAAGCACGGAAGGAATATAAGAAAGCTCCCTATTAAAATTCCTCTTGTTTTTGCTGACAAAAGGCCTCTTCAGAAAAGTCCATTACGGCATATCTACACGAGAACTCCAGCAACCATCATACTTATGATGCAACATTAGATTAATTCTCTTGAAGGTTGGAAACAAGACTAGAATGCCTGTTAGTATTGTTTCAGTTTAACACTGTACCTAAAGTTGGAGCTATTGTATTAAGGCAAAAAAAAATTAAAAATCCCACATGATTTAAAAATGGAATAGAAGAGGAAGAGTGTTTGGCCTTGTGATTAAGACACTGGTTAAGATGCCTGAGTCCCATGGGGCCAGCAATGTGGCCTAGTAGGTTAAGCCTCCACCTGTGGTGCCAGCATCCTATATGGGTGCTGGTTCATGTCCCAGCTGCTCCTCTTCCGATCCAGCTCTCTACTAATAGCCTGGGAAAGCAGTAGAAGATAGCCCAAGTGCTTGGGTCCCTGCACCCACATGGGAGATCCAGAAGCTCCTGGCTCCTAGCTTCAGAGCAGCCCAGTTCTGGCTTTTGCAGCATTTAGAGAGTGAACCAGCAGGTGGAAGATCTCTCTCTTCCTGTCTCTCTCTCTAACTCTACCTCTCAAATAAATATTAAAAAAAAAAAAAAAAAAAGATGCCGGAGTCCCATATCACAATACCTGGGTTCCCAAGGTGATGCAGGAAGCAGCAAACACCCTCTCTCTTAATGTTGAGAGAAAAAAAAAAGGGAAGTAGTTGCATTTATCAGATTGGCAAAGCTTGGGAAGAGTTGGGCCCCCCACTTGTGAGGATGGGTGCTGCCCAACTGGTGCTGGGATCTCAGGAATCCAGAAGGGGGGGGGGGTCTCTAAGGGGTGGACCACTGCTGATGAAGCTGGCTTTGGGACAGCCACAAGACAGCTGGCACTAAACCCAGCACTGCCTGTGAGAAGGTCATTGGAAGGTCATTGCTGGGTCTAGCCTGATAGGAACAACAAGTTGGAACAGAATTTAAGTGCCTACTCTTCTCCTCTGGCTTCCTGTCTTCTTCTACTGATTCAACTGGCAAAACCTGACAGGCGGCTGGCATGTAAACTAGAAATGTGGCTTGCAGTGTGCCAGACCCTGCATCACTAAACAGCAAAGATGCATCAGCTGGGAGCTGAGAAACAACCTTGTTCAGTAACTGGTACAGCCATGCACTCAACAGAAGGCTTGCATCAGAATATTTACTTCAGTCAATAAGAAATTGGCCAAAAAGCAAGTAGAAAAACAAGCAAAGGACTTGATAAGCAGATGTGATGTGGAAGACCACTAAACATACCCAAATACTCAGCCTCAGAAAAATAAGGTAAGTGAAGTGTCAAATGAGATACCAGAGGTGGATATTATGGCTACTGCTTGGGTATATGCCCCAGAGACAGTCATATGCATGTGAACCAGAAGATACATTCATAGATGTTCACAGCTTTTTCCCCCTCTGCTTAAACATAGCAAAAATTGGAAAGAACCCAAAGGTACATGTGAAATTTTTTAAAAAAATTTATTTGAAAGAGTGCTCCCATCCACTGGTTCACTTCTCAAATGTTGGCAAAGATCAAGGCCGGAATGAGCTGAAACTGGGACCCAGGAACCCCATCCAAGCCCCCATGTGAGTGGTGGGATCCAACTCCTGAGCTCACCTGCTGCCTCCCAGAGTGTTCATAAGCAGGAAGCTGGAATCAGGAGCTGAGCTGGAGCTCAAACCCAAGCGCTTCTGTATGGGCTGCAGGCAGCGCAGCTGCCATCTTAATCCCCACACCAAACACCTCGCAGCCCAGATTCACCCTGCCTGCCCGCTCTCTGAAACTGGATTTGGGCCCTTAAAGTATTTTTCTTTGTCAGATGGCACTGAAGCTTTGTCGCTGGGGGACATTGCAGAAACACGGTAGGAAAAGGAGGTTTTGCTTCCTTGTTCTGAAGTGCTCCCTCAGCAGGCTCCTGCGGCCACTTTTCCAGTGTCCTGCCCTTACCAGTGTACTCAGCTTTCCAGCACCAGTTTCCTGCAGTGGAGATAGATTTTCCAGGGCCCATGGTAGACGGTGACAGAAAACAGCACCTGGAGGAAAATAGCCTCTAACACCTCTGCTCAGGCAGTTTTGCAGGGCCCGCCATGATAAACCCCCTGGGAGTGATTTTCTTCACCCTTGAGGGACCATGTCTCCAACACTGATCTGCCACGACCTCTGCGTCATTCCATGAGCCAAAAGCCCACCCTCTGGATCCCAGGCAGATCAGGAGTCCAATCCTTCCGTGGGTGCACCGTCTCAGTCCTGGGATGCTGGCTGCTCCGCACATCTGGTACTCCTGTGCTCATTGGAGGTCTGTTTCCTAGTTACTAGCAAATCCCAAAGCACCACATGTTATAGTCAATGGTTTTTATTTCCCTGTTCAGGTTACATTGTGGTTTCTGTCTCTTGATCAGACTGACATAGAACATCAACAAAGAAATAAAAAAAAAAATCATAGTAATTCATTCAGTGGGTATTATATGTCAGTACAAATGAAATGATCACAGCTACAGAGGCAGCTCTCAAAAACCTAGTAGGGGGGCAAGTGTTATGGTGCAGCAGGTTAACTCGTCTCCTTTGATGCCAGCATCCCATATGGGTGCTGGTTCGTGGCCTGGCTGCTCCTCTTCCAGTCCAGCTCTCTGCTTATGGACTGGGAAAACAGTGGAAGATGACCCAAGTGTTTGGGCCCCTGCACCCATGTGGAGGACCTAGAAGAAGCTCCTGGCTCCTGGCTTCCTACCTGCCCAGCTCCAGCTGTTGTGGCCATTCGGGGAGTGAACCAGCAAATGGATAATCTTTGTCTCTGTCTCTCCCTCTCTTTCTATAATTGCCTTTCAAATAAATCTTTAAAAAAAATAGTTATTTCTTTTTATTCATTGGATAGGCAGAGAGACAAACAGATCTTCCACTCACTGCTTCACTCCCCAGGCCCAAACGCCCTGAGTTGGCCAGGTGAAAAGAAGTGGGAAGTGGAGTTGGGACTTGAACCCAAGCAGTTCAATATGAGAGTATTGCACCACACACCTCCTTTGATTGTTTGTCTAAAAAAAGCTAAGTCTTGCCCCGTCACATTTAATGGTAACTCTAGCCTTCCAGTTATGCAGACTGAAACAGAGTTCTCTGTATCTCATGTGTTTCCCTACTTATCACATCCAACCTGTAGGTAAACTCTGCCAACTCTGCCTTTAGGTTTTACAGGATAACACACGCAGTGGGAGACACTGGCAAATCCCTCCCCATACTCACTTTCTAAGGGGGACCAATTTGCAAGCCTTAACTAATGGATGGTGTCCAAGAGAAGTGTGCTGCTCTTCTCAACCTCTTTCTGGGGAGGGCAACTGGGCTGGGGGGATGAGATTTCCACACAGAAGGGTGAAATGCATAAGCCCATGTGGCCCAAGGAGGCAGAATGGAAGTGGAGGCAGGAAATAAGACAGTGGTAGGGCCCCAGCCAGGCCTGGTCTTTCTTTTCTGGAGCACTGGTAAGGAAATGAAGGTAGAATTCCAATAGCACGTTTAGGTTACAAAAACCAAGAGGTGCAAAGGATGCCCAGATTTGAACCGGGGACCTCTTGCTCTGCAGTCAAATGCTGTACCCCTGAGCTATGTCCCTACACATGTCTGCCCTTTTGTGTAGCCACCTTTCACCTGTATAGCCACCCACATTTCCCTACCACAAACCCCAGATGAATCCATCTGTTATTCCTGTCAGATCCAGAGGCTGCCTCTACCACACACTGACGCAGGGTGACCACCTCAGAGGTGCTGAGCAGGCCTGAGCTTGTCCTGCAAGCCTCTCTTGTTCTTGGGCATATGTTGTTACTCTAGTTTGCCTCCTGGCCATGCTTCGTGGGGCAAGAACAGAGGTGCTGACCTCTATTCAAAAAGCCCCAGACACTTCCCTAGGAGCAGCTGCTGTTACAGGATCTCCTTAGCCGTCCAGTGGGTAAGCAGGACGGGGTGGATCCGTCGGAGAATGTCAGAAAGGAAAGAGCCCCAGTCTGCAATCAGGACACACGGATTGGAGTGCCAGGTCTGCTGGGAGCTCTTACAGGAACTTAGGCCAGTGAACCAAGCGACGTGGGTCCCAGTCACCGGCTTGAAAAGAGGCCGTGAGACCAGCTGTCGGGGAAGATGCGGGTGCAAAGGTCAAGGCCTTTCCCACGTGGGAGAGCACGGAAGGACCCAAGCCAAGGAGCTTGAGAGGGAGCAGACGGATGAGTTGAAGGGGCTGCGCCTGGAAAACACAGTAGAGGCGGGGTGGGGAGGTGTGTAGGGAGCCCTGTTGGCATCCTCAGGTCCATGACTCGAGTCCCACGTCGACAGCCAGGCAGTCTGTGGGGCAAGTTCAGCTTCTAGCTGTGAAACCTGGGCTTTGAAATCCTTGCTCTTTGTTACTTATTATGGAAGTTCCTCAGTGTTATTCTTTTCTTTTTTATTACCAGTAATTGCACACACTTGTGGGTACGTTATGATGATTCCATGTGTGTATACCATGTGTACACATTACTGGTGTGCCTCCATCATCCTCCCGTGCTCTGCATAGAAGGGAACGTCTCACATGTAGAATCTAAGAGGTTCTCAGTGAGAACACCCACCCCCAAGATTTCTCCATTAATTCTGCAGACTCTGGTGTTTTGCTTCTTGCCTCGGAGCTCTTCCCACTCAGTATCCCACTTACTTTATCTCTTGCCTTGTAAGGCTGAAGCCAGGGTATCCTACTTTCCGTATGAATATTTTATCTCCCAAAGGTCCTTGTAGTCCCCTGTCATGGATAGACTGTATTCTTCAGGTATCCAGTAGCACATCATTCTGGTAACTAGCACTTACCCAGCAATTTCTTATTTACAAAGAAATTTCACATTTTCCTGTTTATTCTTTAGAACCTCTAAAAGAAGTGTTATTCTGAGCCCCATTTCCCACATAAAGGGACTAAGGGTCAGAGGGTTGGTATAACTGGACTGCAGGGCCTCTGATGACCAGCACCATCCTCTCTGGGTCATCTATGGCCTTGTGCTCTCTGGGAGTTGAAAGAGACCTGCTGAGGTTTTGGCTGTGGTCTGCCCCAGCCAAAGCCCGTGTTGAAGTCTGGTCCCTGATGTAATCATACTGAAAGGTGATGGGACCTTAGAGAGTGAGGCTGAGCGGGAGGTGATCGGGTCATGCTGGGCTTTGTGAAGGGACGAATGCTGGTCTAGAAGGGTGAGTTAGTTCCTGCAAGTGCAGGCTGCTATGTAGGAGTGAGCCTGGCCCTTCCTGCTCTTTCCTCCTTCTCTCTCCCGTGTGCATCCCAGACACACGACATCCTCCCCCATGACACAGTGTAGCCAGGGGTCTTCACCAGAGGCCAGTGCCATGCTCTCTGCGCTTTTCAGCCTCCAAAACCATGAACTTAGTAAACCTCTTTTCTTTATATATTACCCAGTGTCAGATACTTTGTTATAGCAGCAGAAAATGGACTAAGACTGGCTCTTTCCCAGAAGAAGGGCTGAGCAGGCCATAAAGAGAAACAAAATAGCAACAAGGAGGAGTTAGAGAAAAAATATTCCACAGACTAGTGCTTCTGACGGGTTGAGAGGGCAGCTGACTGGGATGTGCTGGTGAGAGCAGAAGAAAGTCTCCCAGAATACGATGGGTGGGAAAAACCTCGTGGATGTGGTGCTAGGGTCAGGCCTGCCATCATGGGGCTCCGGAGTCGGCTCAGTAGCTACTAGACAGGCAGCCTCCTTTCCCTTGCCCTGTGTTTAGCTGTCCTCACTCTCTCCTCTGACAGTGCCTCTCACACGGATATGTGTCCGCCTGGACCCTGTAATCCCCACAATGCTCTCTGAGTAACAAGGACTCAAATTCCCCAAACACCCCTGAGCCACTCCCAGGACCCGTGTAGACCTCTAGCCCAGAACCAGGCTTTCAAAATCTCTCGTGAGCACACCAATAGCACCATGGGTTTGCCAGTGTGTGGCTGTTGCAGGGAAGTGGGTGGGCCGTGGGCATGCTCATGGGGTGTATCTGTGTGTGCACACACAAAGTTCACTGAGGTACAGGACAGAGCCTGGATGCGCAGAGAGGGGGAGCTTACCAAAAGTCAAAGCCTGACTTGTTCCATGTAGAATTCCAAAAAGTCAAAAATACTAATGGTACAATTATTGCAATTATCACTATAAAGGTAAGGTCATGCTAAAATGATAGATATTACACATTTAATTTTTATTAAAATTTAATTCCAAAAAATGCACTGATCATAAATGTAGAATTTGATGAGCTATGAAAATGTATACATTTGTGTTACCTGCAATCATAGCAACATATAGGCCATTTCTATCCCCCAGAAAGTGCCGTGGTGCCCCTCCAAATCAATCTCTGACTCTCACCACCATCCTAAGGAAGAAAGTAGTCTTCTTGGCTGACACCGTGGCTCAATAGGCTAATCCCCGGGTTCTAGTCCTGGTTGGGGTGCTGGTTCTGCCCTGGTTGCTCCTCTTCCAGTCCAGCTCTCTGCTGTGGCCCGGACAGGCAGTGGAGGATGGCCCAAGTGTTTGGGCCCTGCACCCACGTGGGAGACAGGAGGAAGCTCCTGGCTCCTGGCTTCAGATCAGTGCAGCATGCCTGCTGTAGCGGCCATATGGGGGGTGAACCAATGGAAGGAAGACCTTTCTCTCTGTCTCTCTCTCTCTCACTGTCTAACTCTGCCTGTAAAAAAAAAAAAAAAAAAAAAAAAAAAAAGTAGTCTTCTGACCTCTAGCAACGTGGATTACTTTGGCTTTATCTGAAGTCTTAAAGTATGTTCTTGTGTCTGGATTCTTTGACCAGCAAGTACTGTTGGTGAAATTCGTCTACATAGTTTCTTTCTCTCTCTCTCTCTCTCTCACTCTCTCTCTCTCTCTCTCTCTCTTTTGACAGGCAGAGTTGAACAGTGAGAGAGAGCGAGAGAGAGAGAGAGAAAGGTTTTCCTTTTTCCGTTGGTTCACCCCCCAAGTGGCCACTATGGCTGGCGTGTTGCAGCTGGCGTGCTGCGCCGATCCGAAGCCAGGAGCCAGGTGCCTCCTCCTGGTCTCATATGCGGGTGCAGGGCCCAAGCACTTGGGCCATCCTCCACTGCCCTCCCAGGCCACAGCAGAGAGCTGGACTGAAAGAGGAGCATCCGGGACAGAATCCAGCTCCCCAACTGGGACTAGAACCCGGGATGCCGGCGCCGCAGGCGGATGATTAGCCTAGTGAGCCATGGTACCAGCTACATGGTTTCATCTATCATTAGTCTGTGTCTTTTTATTGCTAAGTAGTATTTCATCTATCTGTTTTCCTGCTGAGTTAGGGCTATTACAAATAAGGCTGCTGTGAATAATCTTGTACAATATGCTTTTTTGCGAACATATGTTTTCATTTCCCTTGGATGAAAGCCTAAGAATTAAATTACTGACTCATAGGAAGTTTATAAGAAATTGTCAAACAGTTCTTCAAAACAGTTAAGCCATTTCACACTGCAGGCAGCAATGTGGGAGAATTGCAGGCACTCTACACTCTGCTCCTCCCCTTCGGATGGTGTTGGACCATTTGCCATTCTAGTGGGTGTGAGAGGTGTTTTCACCTGCATTGCATTTCCCCCATCTCTAATGATGCTGAGCACTTTTCCACATGCTTTTTATCTTCCTTGGTGAACTTGTTCATTTTTCAATTGGGCTGCTGGTATAAATGCTCATGTTTATATGAAATTATTTATATTTATGCATTTATGTGTATGTGTTACTTAGTTACATATTCTGAGTGGTTTTGTCAAATAAATGTATTATGGCTTTTTTCTCAATTTATGATATATATTTTCATTTATTTATTTTAATTTTTTACTTGCAAGGCACAGAGACAGAGATCTTCCATCCACTGGTTCACTTGCCAAATGCCCCCAACATCCAGGGCTGGGCTGGGCCACAGCCAGGAGCCCGGAACTCAATCTGGGTCTCCCACATAGTTGGCAAGCACCCAATTACTTGACCCATCATCTAATGCCTCCCAGGGTGAACATTAGCAGGAAACTGGATTGGAAGCAGACTAGCTGGGACTTGAACCAGCTACTCCCCAATATGGGATGAGGGTATCCCAAGCAGTGACTTACCTGCGCCACACACTCATCCTTACATTTTCATTTTTTTTTTTTTGTTGTTTTTTTTTTTTTTACAGGCAGAGTGGACAGTGAGAGAGAGAGACAGAGAGAAAGGTCTTCCTTTTGCCGTTGGTTCACCCTCCAATGGCCGCCGCAGACGGCGCGCAGCGGCCGGCGCACCGCGCTCATCCGATGGCAGGAGCCAGGAGCCAGGTGCTTTTCCTGGTCTCCCCATGGGGTGCAGGGCCCAAGCACCTGGGCCATCCTCCACTGCACTCCTGGGCCACAGCAGAGGGCTGGCCTGGAAGAGGGGCAACCGGGACAGAATCCGGTGCCCCGACCGGGACTAGAACCCGGTGTGCCGGCGCCGCAAGGCGGAGGATTAGCCTGTTGAGCCACGGCGCCGGCCTACATTTTCATTTTTTAACGTGGTAAAGGCTGTGCTAGAGATTTCAGAGAGAAGTAAGGATGTAACTGGGACCTGGACTAAAGACGACCCTTGTTACATGGTAGTGAGGAACCTTGCTCTGCTGTGTCCCTGTCCTGATGGGTGACGGGAAGCCAAGCTCAGACATGAGGGAATGTTTTGTTTGATGGAAGATTTCAAGGCAGCAAATCATTCAGACTGCATCATGTGTATTATTGGCTGTTGCTAGTAAATTTTACTGTGAGAATCAGGGGCCAAGAAACCCCAGCAGAAAGGTATGGAAAATGAGCAACCTGGCCAAAGGAGTAAAGAAAAAGTGACTTTAGGATAGACACTGAAAGTCCAGTTGTTGACCACTTGTTCCTAGTGGCATACTTCGCCGTGAGAGAGAGAGAGAGAGAGAAGGGTCTTCCCTCTGCTGGTCCACTCCCCAAATGGCCACTACGGCCGGCGCTGCACCGATCTGAAGCCAGGAGCCAGGTGCTTCTCCTGGTCTCCCATGCGGGTGCAGGGCCCAAGCACTTGGGCCATCCTCCACTGCCCTCCTGGGCCACAGCAGAGCTTGACTGGAAGAGGAGCATCTGGGACAGAATCCGGCACCCCAACCAGGACTAGAACCCGGGGTGCCAGCGCTGCAGGCACAGGATTAGCCTAGTGAGCCGTGGCGCCGACCTTTTAATTATATTTTTAGACTTACTGATATGGCCATGTTTAAGTCTACCTTCTTGTTATTTGTTTTCTATTTGTCCTTTTTTGTTCCTTTTTTCTCCTTTCCTACTTTCCCTTGGATTAATCAAAAATTTTTAAATATTCCATTTTTATCTTTTCTAGTGGATTTTAGCTAAACATCTATTTTACTTTGCTGTGGTTGATGTGAAGATTATAATATATATATCCTGCTGATGTTTCCTTCAGGCATCACTTCTTACTGGTGCCGTTTCCTTCAGTCTAAAGAACTTTATACGTGCAGGTACGCTGGTGACAAATTCTGCCCGTGTTTTTGTTTGTATTCTGAAAGTATCTTAGCTAGGCTGTCATTGTTAAAGCAACTTTACTAAAGTATAATTGACATATAGTAGACTTATGTAGTGTATACAGTTGGATGCACTTTGACCTAAGTTTGTACGTGTGCACTCATTACACAACCAAGCAAGTGACCCCGATGATGCATGGATCAGCTCCAAAGTTTGCTCGTGTTCTTTGCAGCCCTCTCTCCTCCCCTCCAAAAGCCCATCTGCAGAAAAACACTGAGTTGCTTTCTGCTGTTCTAAGTGACTCCTTTATCTTGGTCCTTTCAGACTGCTATAACAAAAATAGTATATACTAGGTAGCTTTTAATAATAGAATTTATTTATTTCTCATGATTCTGTAGACTAAGAAGTCCAAGATCAAGGCAGATTGTGTGTCTGGTGAGAGCTCACTTGCTGGCTCATAAATGACACCTTCTTGCTGTCTCTTCATCTAGTGGGAGGGGCAGTGGGGCTCTCTGGTGCTCCTGTATAGGGGCACTAAAACCCCATTCGTAAGAACTCTGTCCTCATGAACTAATCACCTTCCAAAGACTCAGTCTCTTCATATCCTCACCTTAGGGGATAGGATTTCAACCATAGGAATTTTGGGAGTACATACATTACATTTTACATTTTCTAATATGCTGCATAAATTAAAAAGCAATTATTTTACTTTTATCTAGTTTCTTTTACTTAGCATAATTATTTTAAGATTTGTCCATGTTGTTGTGTGCATCAATAGCTTGGATTTTTTTATTGCTAAGTGGTATTCCACTGAATAGGTATATAAAGTATTGTTAAGTTATTCACCTGTTTATGATCATGTATATTATTTCTAGCATTTGACAATTACCAATAGAGATGTTATGAACACACATGTATAAATCTTTGGATATATGCTTTCACTTCTCTTAGGTAAGTACCTAGGGATGGAATGGCTGGATAAAAGTGGTTATGACATTTTACATACCTATCAAGTGTGTATTACCACCAGCAGTTGTTCCATATCTTTGCCAATACTTAGTATGGTCAGTCTTTTTGGTTTTAGCTAAAATAATGGGTGTACTATGAATTTCACTATAGCTTTAATTTGCATCTCTCAAATCATTAATGATATTGGGCACCTTTGAATATATTTATTAACTATCTTATAACTTTATCTGTTTAAGTGTTCAAACCTTTTGACCACTTTTTAAAAATACTTACTTATTATTTATTTGAAAGGCAGCATTACAGACAGAGAGAGGGAAAGACAGAGAGAAAGGTCTTCTATTTGCTGGTTCACTCCTCAAATAGTAGCAATAGCCGGAGGTGGGCCGATGCCAAAGCGAGAGCCAGGAGCTTTTTCCAGGTGCAGGGGCTCAAGGACTTGGGCCGTCTTCTACTGCTTTCCCAGGTGCATTAGCAGGGAGCTGGATCAGAAGTGAAGCAGCCGGAACCAGCACTCATATGGGATGCTGGTGCTGCAGGCAGAGGCTTAGCCTACTACACCATAGCACTGGCCCCCTTTGGACCATTCTGACAATTAGGTTGTTACCTTATAAAGTATTTCAGAGTTTTTTATTTTAAAGATGTACTTATATATTTGAAAGCTGGAGTTACAGAGAGGTGAGAGACAGAGAGATCTTCCAAGCACTAAATAATTCCCCAGGTGACAGCAACAGCCAGGGCTGGGCCAGGCTGAAGCCAGGAGCTTCACCCAGGTCTCTCACATGGATGGCAGGGGCCCAAACACTTGAGCCATCTTCTGCTGCTTTTCCCAGGCCATCAGCAGGGAGCTGGATGGGAAGTGGAGTGGCCAGGACTCGAACCAGTGCCCAGATGTGATCTGGTGTTGCAGGTGGCAGCTTTACCAACTATACCACAGTGCCAGCCATAGCCTAGAAACTCTTTCAAGGGAATAAATTGGGGCATCCCTAGGATTCAATCTTCCTGTTTTCTATTTCTTAGAAATCACTGTCCTTTGCTGGCTGATGTGCAAAGTCTTGAAAACCGTTGTTAAAGTCGTCTTAGGGGAGAAGATAAATCCAATCATACTAAGAGAAGTCTTGGTCATTAGCAGAAGTTCACCATCATCATATATATGGAATCTACTGGATATTGCCACTTGGAAGTCCTTCTGGCTCCTGAAACTCAGTCAAGGGCAGCACGAAACGCCCTAACTCCCTGCCCCCTGATCTTCTTGTCTGGAGTCTTGGCGTCAGTGGATAACACCATTATTCACTTGCCCATTGCACAGAAAGCCAATCATTGACATTGGGGTGGTAGAAGAAAGTAGGTGTTTTTTGCAACACACAGAGTAAGGAGCCTGGCAGCTATTGCTTAATTCCTGGGCTCCCCAAGGAAGTTAGGGGTGAAGGTTCTCGTAGATTGACATTGAGGCTGAGAGGTACATGTTCAGCTCGTATCTAAGTTCCCGGTTGGTCAGTGGTGTTCATAACCTTCCTTTGATTGGTTGGTGATGCTGTGCTCTTTAGGGAATTTTTATAATAACCAGACGGGCTTCAGCTGGTCTTGGGGGATGGGTGAGTTTACATGATCTTCTGTCCCAGACCTGGAATTTCCCTGCCTAGACCTGGAATTCTCCTAAACAAACAGTTTCAGCCAATGCGGGCCAACAGGGTTTTATCTGTAGTGAGAATCAAATGACTTCTTGAGTCTGGTGATAAGAAACCTTGTAGGCCAGCTATAACACTCCCTCAGTTCAGCGAATTCCTTTTGATAAAGGACAGGCAAGGACACGTTGGGCTAAGGAAGGCAGAGGAGAGGCTGGGTCCTGCCTTTACTTACAGGGATTCGGTCTTGCCCTAATCCACCCCATTGTCTGTAAGTCGGAGTCTGAGAGTCTTCCAGGATTTCCCTCACCCTCATTCCTCACATGAGTTACTAAACTGATCTCATCAGTTCTTTTCCCTTTTGGATGTCAATGCTCACTGCCCGAAGACCTTCACAATTCTCATGTGGCAGTTTGTACTGTGTCAACTTGGCATCACGGAAACTACCTTCCCAGAGTCATTTCCAAGTGGAGATTCAGGTTGGACTTGCATAAAAGAACACACCGAGGGTATTCAGAGGCAGAAATGAAGCAGCAGCCATTAGTCTCTGAACGTTGCTGTCCCTGGTTGGTGGGACATGCAGACACAGATACTGATGGCTTCCAGCTTGCTTTGCTCTCCCTCTCTCTGTTCAGCTCTTCCCTGTCCATCAGCTGGAGCCCCAGTGCCACCCCGAGATCCCTGGCTGGGGAGCTGCAGAGTGGTTGCTAAGCAGAAGTGGTAACTTTCTAGCAAGTTTTATACAGCACCCTGCTGGTTCATATTCCAACTGGATGTGCTTGGCTTTCCAAGGTTCCCTGTAATCTGGACTTGTCTACTTCACTGTCCTTTAGGAAGGCAGGCAAAGACTGTTCTTTGGTCCTCCAACTCCCCCTTCTGGACTGTTACTTTTCCTAGTTCATTCTATGATTGTGTAAGGTCTTATTTATTTTTTTTTTTTTTTAAGATTTATTTATTTGAAAGAGTTACACAGAGAGAGAAGGAAAGGCAGAAAGAGAGGTCTTCCATCCGCTGGTTCATTCCCCAATTGGCTGCAACAGCCAGAGCTGCGCCAATTGGAAGCCAGGAGGCAGGAGGCAGGAGCTTCCTCCCGGTCTTCCCATGAAGGTGCACGGGCCCAAGGACACCTAGGGTACACCTATGGGATGCCAGCACTGCAGATGGCGGCTTTACCCGCTACACCACAGCACTGGCCCTGCAAGGTCTTACTTCTATCATAACTCCCTTAATCAATTCTTGTCGTGATTCTCCTCTGATTTTACACTGCTTGACACATCTCATTGAATGTATTTCGTAACTTAAATTCAGATATAAAACATAAAAATGCACAGTTCATAAGCGCCCAGCTTTATGAATAATAAAAAATAAATATATCTGTGTAACCTTACATCTAGAACAAGATAGAGAACGTTACTCCGGGGTGGGTGAAGATGAAACAGGAGGGGTGAAGTAGGGAGTGTTTGCTCTCAGAACACATTTAATACGCCTTGACTTTTGAATTATTGAATTGTTTTACATTTAAAAAGCAACAAATATGAAGAGATAAATCTATAAACATGTAATTAAAATCAATAAACCTAGTGAGATATTACATGGATAGCATGATCATAAGGAATATTACAAAGAAAAAGAAGAGAGACTGGACTACAATGAGACATGAAGTTTATTTGTAAATTCTTTTGGTATAATCTATAATATCTTTATATTGATATTCTGGGGAGCTAGAGTTCTGTTTGTGGGATCTGGAAAGTACAAATGTGGACTGGAGGGAGACAAGGAAGAACAGTGGTTGGACCACAAGTAATGCAAATACACACACACTGCACCTGTACACACATACATTTCCTAATTCTGTCTTCTGAGAGGATCTAGAAACAACTCAGTTGCAATAATTACACCTAACACCCATATCTTGGCTGTTAATACCATTAGAAGGAACCAGGAACCTGTACAGGAGGCTGGTTCTAGGGGTGGGCAGGAGACCTAGAAGGTAACCAATGAACATCTTCTGCTTGAAAATAAATGCGTCTTCAAAAACCGACAGGGACATGTTGACAAAACACAGAAAGCAATTTGAAGAGACTCATCCCTAGCTAAGTTTGTGGCAACTTCAGCACCAAAACAAAGAAAGGGACCAGGTATTCGGCCTAGTGGTTAAGGTGCCAACATCCCCCATCAGAGTGCCTGGGCTCAACTCCCAGCTCCAACTCCCAAGTCCAGCTCCCTGCCAGCACAGACCCTGGGAAGCAGCAGACAGCAGTTTAAGTGATTGGGTTCCTGCTGCCCACATGGGAGACCAGGATTTCATTCCTAGCTCTCAGCTGTAGGTATCTGGGGAATGAACCAGTTGATGAGAGCCCTCCCTCTGTCTCTGTCTCTCTCTGCCTTTCAAATAAATTTTTAACAATAAACATAGGAATCAATGAATCCAACTTCCTGCTAATGCACACCCTGGGAGGCAGCAGGGGATGGCTCAAGTCCTTGGACCCCTGCCACCCATTTCAGAGACCCAGATTGCGTCCCCAGTCCCTGGCTTTGGCCTGGCCCAGCAGGCACTTGGGGAGTGAACCAGAAAATGGAAGATCAAGCTCTCTTTCTCTACCTTTCTAATTAATTAATTTAAAAACAATCAGTAGATTGATATTAGTAAGCTTCTCTTTACTTAAGATAGAAACAAGAAAGTTCTTATTTACAACAAGTCATACAATAAATGTTGATGAAATAATTGAAATATAAAATCATCATTTTATATCCATCGTTGTAATAATGGGTTTATGGATAAGGGTCATTAATGGTTGATAGGTGAAAATTGTTGGGGAACAGAAAAAAAACTGGCAAACATCACTTTAACTGAACAATAACAAGTAACCTCATCGACAGTGGGACTGTGGATACCCTAGCCTCCTGCTGCGGTGCCCTCAGAAAAATACAACATCGCTTCTGTAGTAATTTTGCCAAAACATTACACTTTAATCCAACCAAGAAGGAAACTAACAGAATCGTCCTTCTCCCTTAAAGCAAGCACTGCTGTCCTAAGTTTTAACACATTTTTGGCCGATTTTTTAACTTTACATAATCTTTCTCCAATTGCTATGTTTGTGAGACCTAGCTATGCTGGTGCACATACGTTGACTGCAGTGTCGTTCTGCAAAATTAGCCTGGACTCTTCAAAAATGTTGATTTCTTGGAAGAAAGTAGGTGTTCATTTTGCATTGTGCAGAGCAAGAAGCATAGGCATTTGCGCTCAATTTGTGGACCCCTCGAGGGAATCTGACAGCTTACAGTTGGGGTTGAGCAGTGAGTGATCATCTCACGAGTGCATCTCTGGGTGGTTCGTGCTGTTTGACTCATCTGTGATGTTCAGTAAATGTTGTGGTGGCAAAGTAAGCTTTGGTCTGTCTGGGGTCATCGGCTATTACTTCATCTGATCAGGACCTGGTATTCCTGTGAAGCATCTCAGGATGGGTCTAATGTTGGGATGTTAAATATAGAGGTGATCTTTAAATTCTAGCTTGTGATCTGAAGTCTTGTGGGCCAGTATGATCCATGCGCTACTCCCTTAATTTTGTGTTAATCTTTAATAAGGCGTTGACTTGCAACCATCAACTTGGGGACAAAGGAACTGTAAACTGATGGAAGATTATAGATAGGGGCTTGATATCAACAGTTGTATGCACTATGTGAGCCTACCTGCCAAAACCTTGAAAACACAGTTGAATAGAAGTGGTAACTCTTAGTATCACTTCTTTTGTTCCTGACCTCAAAGGAAAACATTCTAATATTTCCTAATTAAGTGTGATGTTTACTATAGAACTTTCCTAATACCCTTTATCAGATTAATAATGTTGCTTTCTATAGTAGGCTCAACAGCCCCCCCAAACGTACCACATCCTTATTCCTGGAACCTGGAACTGTATCCTTTTCCTTTTTAAAAAAAAAAAAAAAAAAGATTTATTTATTTATTTATTTATTTAAAAGAGTTACACAGAAAGAGAAGGAGAGGCAGAGAGAGAGAGAGGTCTTCCATCTGCTGATTCACTCCCCAGTTGGCCACAACGGCCAGAGCTGCGCCGACCTGAAGCCAGGAGCCTGGAGCTCCTGGTCTCCCACATGGGTGCAGGGGCCCAAGGACTTGGGCCATCTTCTACTGCTTTTTCAGGCCTTAGCAGGAGGTGGCTTCACCCGCCATGCCACAGCGCCAGCCCCCAGAACTGTATCCTTCTATGTAAAATACATCTTGGCAGATGTGGTAAAGATGTTGCAATGAGCAGGCTATCCTGGATGATCTAGATGGGCCCTGAATGCAGTATAGGGGAAAGGCAGAGAAAGATTTGACATGAGCAGAGAAGAAGACAATGTGACTATGGAGGCTAAGAGCAGAGGGAGGAGGCAACAAAAGCCAATGAATGCGGGCAGCCATCGAAGCCGGAAGAGGCAAGGCACGGGCTCTCCCTGGGGCCTCTGGAGGCAGCATGGTCCTGCTAACCTCGTGATTTGGGCCCAGGGAGACTGATTTTGGACTTCGGGTTTCAGAACTGTAAAAGAGTTTATGTGCTGTCTTGAGCCACCAAGTCTGTGGTTACTTGTCACAGCAAACAAATGAAACTATACGTCCTGTCTGTGTTATGCTATTACTGTTGTGTGTCTATTAAAATGATTGTAGGGTTCTTCTCCTTTATTCTGTTACTGTAATGAATTGCATTCAATTGTTTTCAAATGTCAAACCAACCTGGAATTCCTGGAATAAATCTAATTGGTCATGATATCTTACCCTGTTAGCTATTTTTCATTCCTTTGTTACTATTTTGTTTAGGATCTTTTTATCTAGCTCCCAAGAGAAATTGATCTATAATTTTCCTCTCTTGTCCTTATTTTTTTTTTAAGATTTTTTTTTTTTTTTGACAGGCAGAGTGGACAGTGAGAGACAGAGAGAAAGGTCTTCCTTTTGCCGTTGGTTCACCCTCCAATGGCTGCCACGGTCGGTGCGCTGCAGGAGCCAGGTGCTAGGTGCTTCTCCTGGTCTCTCATGGGGTGCAGGGCCCAAGCACCTGGGCCATCCTCCACTGCACTCCTGGGCCACAGCAGAGGGCTGGCCTGGAAGAGGGGCAACCGGGACAGAATCCGGCACCCCGACCGGGACTAGAACCTGGTGTGCCGGCACCGCAAGGCGGAGGATTAGCCTGTTGAGCCACGGCGCCGGCCAAGATTTACTTATCTATTCGAACGGCAAAGTTACAGAGAGGCAGAGAGAAGGAGAGAGGTCTTCCATACACTGGTTTACTCTAGTCCCGGTTGGGGCACCAGATTCTGTCCCGGTTGCCCCTTTTCCAGGCCAGCTCTCTGCTGTGGCCCGGGAAGGCAGTGGAGGATGGCCCAAGTGCTTGGGCCCTGCACCCCATGGGAGACCAGGAGAAGCACCTGGCTCCTGGCTTCAGATCAGCGCTGTGCGCCGGCCGCGACGGCCATTGGAGGGTGAAGCAATGGTAAAGGAAGACCTTTCTCTCTGTCTCTCTCTCTCACTGTCCACTCTGCCTGTCAAAAAATATATATATATATGTATTTTCTTATTTATTTGAAAGGCAGAGAGTGACAGAGATCTTCCATTTGTTGATTCACTCCTTAAATAGCTGCAACAGCAAGGTCTGGGTCCAGTTGAAGCCTGGAGCCAGGACCCTATCCAGTTCTCCCACGTCCTCATGTCCCAAGTTCTCTTTTCGATTTTCTGTGTTGCTTTACCTGGTCTCTCAGTGTGTCAGCTTGATATTTTCTTTTGACCTTTCATCCAGTGTACCAATTCTTGTTTCAGCTATGCTCACTCTGATGTTAAACCCATCCAGGGAATTACTTATTTATATTACAGAATTACTGTTTGATTCTGTATATTATAGCAATTCCTTATTGAAATTATCTATCATCACTTTTTAAAAATATTAATTATTTGAAAGACAAAGTTACAGAGTTAAAGAGAGAGAAGGAGAGACAGACACAGACAGAGAGATCTTTTACCACTTCCCAAATTGCCACAATGGCCAGGACTGGGCCAGGCCAAAGTCAGAAGGCTGGAGTCTCTTCCGGGTCTCCCGCGTGGGTGGCAGGGGCCCGGAGACTTGGCCATCCTCCACTGCTTTCCCAGGCACATTAGCAAAGAGCTGTATGGGAAGTGAAGCAGCCAGGACTTGAACCAGTTCCCACTTGGGATGCTGGGGCTGTAGGCAGCAGCTTAGCCTGCTGTGCCACACGCCCCCCCCCCCATCTTGTCATTTATTAATCACATTTAAACCTATAAATCACAATTAGTTTAAAGTCTGTGGTAACTTTACTGCTTGGTTCTGTGAATTTGTACTTATTATGTGTGTCTCTCTTGACTTTCACTCACTTTTATATTTTGGCATGCTTGATGAGTTTTGATTGAGTGATAATACTCTATCTTAAAATTTACGGACTTATTTTAGGTTATACAAATGCTATCTTCTTTTAGAGAAAATTTACTTTCCTTAGCAGCAGGCAGTTAGGAGAGGAGCAGATCAATGTGAGAATGATATGATTCTAAATTGGACAGCACTGTTTTTTAAAAGATTTATTTATTTATTTACTCATTTATTTGAACAAGGCCAAGCAACAGAGAGAGAGAGAGAGATTGATTTTCCATACACTGCTTCACTTCCCAAATGGCCACAACTGCCAGGGCTGGGCCATGCTGAAGCCAGGAGCCAGGAACCCTTTCCTGGTCTCCCATGTTAGTGGCAGGGAGACAAGCACTTAGGCCACCATCTGCTGCTGTCCCAGGAGCATTAGCCGGAAGGCTGGCTTGACAGAGGAGTACCCGGAACTCAAACCAGCACTCTGTTATGGGGATACCAACTTCACAAGCAGCAGTTTAGCCTATGGGTCACAAAGCCAGCCCCAGCAGCAGAATTTCTGAAGCTGGTCTAGCCTTCCTTGTCTGGTCCAAACTGAGAGCATGGGGCCCCTCTTCTTGCCAGTTGTGAATTCCGGTTTGTCCTTTCTCCAGGTCTCATCTGAACTTGTGTGCTTACCTCTTGGCATGGACCATCCTGCCCTTAAAGAAACACACAGCCTAAGACTACTGCTTCCAAATGTTTGTTTCATCTTGTACACCCTGCTCAGACTCCGTCACTTACTCCCTAGTGCTTAAGTGTTCCGTGGCAGTCAGCAGAGAGGCAGAAGAGGTCAAGCTGTCAAGGGGCTTGTGAGCCTCTACGCCCCACTCCACATCCCCGAAGAGCAGTTCCACATTGATTTCGTTCTTGTATTGCACCTTAAGGCTTCATTTGATTAAAGGGGTTTGCAGCTAAAATGATTTGACTGTCTAAGTTACATAACAGTATCTAAATTGTGAACGTGACATGCAGGACTACTTATGACCTGACTTCAGCCTTCCCTCTCATCACTCACCCCATCCCACCATCATGCACCATTCCAGCCCCACTGAACTTTTCTTGTCGTTCTCTGTGCTCAGACATTCGGTTTCCTGTCTGGACAATTCCTTGACCTTCCTCATCTGCTGAGTAAGTTCCTACCACTCCTTCTCTGTTCAGTTCTGAGTTCCCAGCTCAGAGAAGCTGCCCATAACTCCCTGGATAGACTTCGAGCCCTTCGCTCTGCTGAATTGTGCTTGCACATCCGTCCCCTTGTTCTTGCTGATTTGCACACATTCCTCCACTCACTGTGAGCTCCTGAGGCAAGAGCTGTAGCTCTCATCACCATGCTTAACCCTCAGCAATTTTTTAAGGTTTATTTTATTTGTTTGAAAGTCAGAGTCACAGAGAGAGAGAGAGATGGACAGAGAGAAAGAGGTCTTTCTTCTGCTGGTTCACTCCCTAACTGGCCACAACTGCGAGGGCTGTGCCGGGCTGAAGCCAGGAGCCGGGAGCTTCTTCCAGGTCTCGCATGTAGGGGCAGGGGCCCAAGCACTTGAGCCATCCTCCGCTGCTTTCCCAAGTCCATTAGTAGAGAGCTGGATCACAAGAGGAGTGGCTGGGATTCGATCCAGTACCCAGATGGGATGCTGGTGATGCAGGCAGCAGCTTTACCCACTACGCCACAGTGCAAGCCCCTCAGATTTTCCTGTTTTGGGAGTCTGTGTTAGTCTCTTTGCTGTGGCTTTAATAAATATGCAAGGCTACATACTTTATATAGAAAAGAGACTTAGTTAGCTCAGGATTCAGATCCAGGAGCCTGGCACCATTTGCTTAGCTCTCATGAGGCCTTGTGAATGGCGTCACAGTGGTGGGAGAGCATGCAGAAGTGGTCACATGGCCAGACAGGACAGGTTCACCCTGTCTGTAATGACCTGCTTTCCTGAGAACCCTTCCCTTCCACAAGACCAGCATTATTCCCTCCAAAGGGTGGACCCCATGACCCAGTCGCCTTCCACTAGGGTCCCACCCCACACTTGCTACACTGAGATTGGAAGTTCCAGCACCTGATCTCCTGGGGGACAAACCACAGAGGGGTTCACATGACATCTCCACACTCTCTCCTAGTAACAAGTGGCCCAGGAATGTTCGTTACACTGAAAACCTTGGTAGTTTTGTTCAGAAAGTACCGTCACCTTGACTACATATGTATAAATGTGTACGTCATCATGCCCAACACTGAGTTGAGGACCCAGTAAGTACTCAGCATTGACTAATTTCTACTGAGTGGGTTTTGTCCCTAACCAAGCTAGAAAGGACTCAGTGTCCCATAAAATAGTCCTAATTTCATAGGACGAGCCTTTGATGTGACAAGCTTCCCTCCCTCTGAAAGCTGTAAGGCAGTAGTGTGTTCATTACAAGGTCATCAAAAATTGATGACTCAAGGTTCAGCCTTATAAAACTTCAAGATCTCTTGTAAATATGAGTCAGAAGCTGAGTAATAAGCTTGTTTCTATTATAATTAATCATGTCATGGCTGGGTGGGCCATGTTTTGCACAGTTAGTGTTCCAGAATGTCCATGGTGAGAAATCTAATTTTCATAACGAGAACACTAATTTCAAAAGCTGTAGAGAACATAGTTATGGGGAAATTCAATAACTTTAGTTATTAAATTTTAAAAAGAAACCTAAAAGCAAATTTTGATGCTTGTTGCAGACAAGTCTGGCTTTTCCCACATACAAAAAAATCTTCAAAGCTTTGCAGAGAATGTGTGTATTATGAAAACTTTGCATGGATTTTTTTAAATGTGTGCAATGAAATAAGCTTATCTTTTCATTCCATTTTCCCACTAACTTTTGCAAGTAGGGTCGTAAGTCTGGAATTTGTTTTAAATCAGCCCCAGGTTCATATTCTTTCACTGAACTCCTAATCTCTACTGGCAAGAGGTGACCTCACTCCAGGCCTGGACAGCTCAGGCCCAGAGCTTTTACTGTGATGAGGGAGCCTGGGATGCCCTGATGTTCATTCCTTCACTATGTAGCACAAAGCTCTGACCCCAGGAAGACAGGGAGCCTGGGATGGGTCACTCTCTAAGCTACTCTCAGTCACTGACACTCTTAGTCTGGCCAGGTTTTGACACTGCATAACAGAACAACTGAGGCTGTGGAAGATTCTGGAAAGCACAAAAGGCAGCCATGGATGCCAGGACACTGCAATGTCTTCCATACTTCTGCCACGGGCCCACCTTGCCCCTGGCTTTCTAACACCATGTCAAAATCTTACCCCCACATCAGCTATGGTTGATGTCATCAGAATGATAACCCAGTAACACTGGGATGCCCAGAGCTGTGCAGCTCAGACAGAGACACAGCCCCTCCCAGGAAGGAGGCCCAGAGCCGCCAGGGATGGGAAAGCCAGAGAGAGATCTTGAAACATCAAGTCATCAACCCTTCCTGTGGTCAATAAATGCAAACAATCTTTTAAAAATTCAAACAAGCATGGCAGTTTTATAAAGGAGACTAAAGACCACGCGGCTGTTAGCGTATGACAGTTCAGTGTAACATCTGCCTCCCTGAGGGTCATCCAGGACATGCATTCACTGTCCTCAGTCCTTGAGTGTTGGAGGTGCATGCTCCACAGCCAGCCAGTTCTGGAGGCATGCAGTCTCCCGGCTCACAGCGGAAGAGGCAGCTCCCCACCCCCCAGACCCTGAAAACCACCCCCCTCTGCAACTTTCCCTGAGAGATTCCAGGGTGGGGACTTGGCACTGGCTCTGTGGAGAGACTCCGGAGCCAGCTGCCAGTTCTTTGCCACTCTAGCAGCTGCAGAGGAATGTTCTCTGTGGGAGCTCTCCACAGTCTTTCCCTCTGCTATGAGAAAGCTGGTGTGTAAAGTCAAATTGGAATAGGCACCACCTGGCACCCAGTGCTTGGCCAACTTTCTGCACACTTTTGTATCAGGATAGGCTAGTTTAAGTTATAGAAACAACCCACGACATGGTGGGACGTAACTACACCGAAGGTTTATTTCATGCTCACACTGCTCGGCCATGCTCATCATCACAGATCTGTTTCAGGCTGATACTATACGTCATGGTCATCATCACATGCTGGGGAACCCATTCAACATCTCTCTCCGGATCCAGGCTAATGGAGCACCCTCCATCTCGAACATTGTGGGCACCACAGTAGAGGGAAGGAACTTCTCAAGTTGCCCAATCTGTAACTCAGTGCCCATCCCAGAAATGAGAACTCCCACCCACAGCTCATTTGCCAGAAGTCGGCACATGGCACAGCCCAGCTGGAAGGGGCAGGAAGTGTGATCAGCCACGTCCCTTGAGGGAAGCCGACCAAAACTATTTGGTGAGTAGCAGTGGCAACCACAGCTTTTTTGAAAGCCCCAAGCCTGAACCTTTAGGGTATGTGCCTGCTCTCGAGGGACAAGCTCAGGCCTAGGGGAACAGTTGAAAAAATCAAGAAAAAAATCCATATTGCCGTACCTGCCAAACCCCAGAAGTGTCCAGAAGGGCTCATGGCTCCGTGGCCCTTACATTTATGCAGTCTGAGCCATTGCTTCCTGCTTCTCTGATCTGAGCTGATACTTAGTTTCAGACTCAGCAGCCTTCCCAAGGTCGTTTTTGGGTGAGCTGCTCAATAACCGAGCACTCTTAGATTTTTCCAGGTGTGCTCAGGAAGGGGGGGCGTGAAGGAGGTGGTATTTATTAGACCAAAGGAGAGTGATGAATTCTTAGGACTTTACCACACAGAGCAATAAATCAGGATTTGTACTAACTCATTACTTAAAAAAAAAAAAAAGATGTATTTATTTATTTATTTATTCAAAAGAGTTACACAGAGAAAGGAGAAGCAGAGAGAGAGAGAGAGAGGTCTTCCATCCACTGGTTCACTCCCCAGTTGGCCGCAACGGCTGGAGCTGCAAGGATCCGAAGCCAGGAACCAGGAGCTTCTTCCTGGTCTCCCATGCGGGTGCAGGGGCCTAAGGACTTAGGCCATCTTCTACTGCTTTCCCAGGCCACAGCAGAGATCAGAAATGGAGCAGCCAGGACTCAAACAGGCGCCCATATGGGATGCAGGCGGCAGCTTTACCTGCTATGCCACAGCACTGGCCCCATAAAACCACCCTGTATCAAGCACTGCAGGAGAGATAACAGAAATAAGACACAGCCCCTGATCTTAGGGAACTTAAATCTATGAGGTGAGTTAGGCCACTGTCTGTTACCTTATACTGTAATTTCTCCCTCCGTGCCCGGTGAATGGTAGCCAATCAACATTAATGGCCATTAGAGTTTGGACAAAGCAGAGTTTGCTGCAGGCATGACTGGGATGGAAAAGTCTTCACTGTGAGAATTAGGACTTTGGGGAAGATGGGGAACTCTAGTGGGTGAGAGGGAAGGACGTGTGATGAAGGGCCCAGGAGTGGGAAACCCCGGCCTAGCATGACAAGTGGGGACAGAGAGTCATGGCGGGCAACAGAGGGAAAGGCTTTGGGAGGTCTCGCGTATCGACCCAAGGAGCTTTGTTTGTATTGCTTTTGCAGAGCCTAGAGGGCCAGCTGCCAGGATAGATCCCTGTCTAGACGAAAGCTTGGGTCCGTCACCCTTCCCACACCTGGCTGTGCATCCGAACACCAACCTCACTCCTATCCCAACCCCTGAAAGGAGCTTGTTAGAACAGACTCTCTTAAAATCAAAGAAGTTTTCCCTGCAATACTCAGGTCCCATGCACAACCCGGCAGGAGAGGTGAGATCTCACCTCTTGCTCAGACTTCTGCTTTGCCTCCCGTCTAACCTCTTACCCCTCCTGCACACTGCCACCAGGGAACTCCCGATCAGCACCAAAACTGGGTTACCCTCACTCCCCCACAATGACAACTCCAACCCCTTAGCCTAAACAAAGTTTAAGTGCCTTGGCAATTGAGCTTGTTACAATATGGTTCCTTTGTTTTTCTAAGTCCTAGCCAAATTGGACCATTCTCTTGCCAATTCCTGCCTCAATTTTATTTATTTATTTATAGAATGTCACCCAGGTCACATCTCTCCTGCTTTCTCGTATGACATGCTCTCTGCCTATTCTGCAGTGGACATTTGGGCTAGTGATTTAGATGCCTTTTAAGACACCCGCATCCCATATGGGAACGCCTGAGTTTGATGTCTTACTCCGGTCCTGACTCTAGTTTCTTGATACTGCAGACCCTGGGAGGCAGCAGTCATGGCTCAATTGGTTGGGTCTCTGCCATCGACATGGGAGACTTGAATTGAGTTCCTGGCTGCAGGTGTTTGGGTGTGAACTGGTAGATGAGTGCTTGCTCTATCTTCAAATATATCTGCCCCAGCTCCCTGCTAATGTGCAGAGGAAAGGAGCAGAAGATGACCCAAGCACTTGAACCCCTGCCACTCACGCAGGAGACCCAGATGGAGTTCCAGGCTTCCTGGCTTCAGCCTGGACCAGCCCCAATTGTTGCAACCATTTGGGAAATGAACCAGCAGATGGAAAATCAGTCTCTCTCTCTCTCTGTCTGTCTCTCTCTCCCTCTCCCTCTCTCTCTCTCTCTGTCACTCTGACTTTAAAAATAAATAACAAAATTATTTTTAGAAAAAACTTCTCTTGGGGCAGTGCTGTGGTGCAGCAGACTAAGCCACCATCTGCAGTGCCAGCATCCCAAATGGGCACCAGTACCATCCTGGCTGCAACTTTTCCAATCCAGCTCCCTGCTAATGGCCTGGGAAAGCAGGAGAAGATGGTCCAAATGCTTGGGCCCCTGCACCCACGTGGTAGACCCAGAAGAAGCTCCTGGCTGCTGGCTTCAGCCCGGCCCAGCTCTGGCTGTTGCGGCCATCTGAGGAGTGAACCAGCGGATGGAAGATCTCTCTCTGTGTCTCTCCTCTCCCCCTCACCATTAATTCTTTCAAATGAATAAATAAATCTTTTAAAAAATTTATCTTAAAAATAAATAAAATTCCTAGAGCAGCCCTGTGGCATAATGGGTAAGGCTGCCACCTGCAGGGCCAGCATCCCATATGGGCACCAGTTCAAGTCCTGGCTGCTCCACTTCCGATCCAGCTCCATGCTGATGTGCCTGGGAAAGTGGTGGAGGATGGCCCAAGACCTTGAGCCCCTGCACCTACATTGGAGACCTGTAGGAGGCTCCTGGCTCCTGGCTTTGGATCAGCCCAGCTCTCACCATTGCGGCCATTTGGGAAGTGAGCCAACTGATGGAAGACCTCTCTCTCTCTGCATCTGCCTCTGCCTCTCTGTAACTCTGCCTTCCAAATAAATGAGTAGATCTTTTAAAAAGAAATAAATCCCCGTCCTTTAAAATCTAATTTAGATTTTATCTACTCTTTAATGTCTATTCTGTTTAAAAAGAAAAATATATATGTATGTATGCATATCATGCCTATATTTTCTTATCAACTGTGTGCTAGGAAATTTGCTAGTTTTAGGAACACAAAGATGAGTAAGTCATAATCCTTCCCCAAGAGACTATCTTGTCCAAAGGGCCACAGTAGGTAATGGAACATATATTGGAAGAGGTCCATGAAATTCAGAGGTCTCTCACACTTTCTCAAAGCTCCCTTTGAAAGAAAGTGACCCAAGCTAATCCTTTCTGCATAAAGTTGCTCATAGTTTTTGTCAAGTACAGAATCAGCCTAACACTGCCCTTCTGGCCTCCACCCCCTCGGGGACCATGGCTTTCAACTCTGCACCGAAGGGGCACTCCCTATTGGGTGGTAAGATCCAACCCAATTAGACCCTCTCTCCAGGAAAGAACTCTTAGCAGAGACACACAGATGGTCACTTAAGCCTCGCCCTCAATGAGACAGTCAATACACCAATTATGGAAGCACTGAGAACCCACAGGCTGTATTACCATGGAGATAGCATCCCTGTTTCCTTGAACAGGAACCAGCCCCTTCCCAAGGTAATCTGGAGCAGCTCTTTCAGGAAACAGCAGAGGGATCGTCATGAGAACACAAGCATATTAGCATGCACAGTGACCTGCAATAGGCCACAGTGAGAGCAGAGACTGTGGTCTTCAACTGGCTCCAGTATCAAGGCGAGTTAGAGGTGGAGGAAGGCCAGACCAGGCGTATTTACAGAATGATCTAGTACAATCTCTGCTTTACACATGAAGCAAGGAGAGCCTGGAGGCTGACTGACCTGTCCAAGGACCTCAATCAGTAAACGGCACTTCCGGGTCTCCCAACTGCCCAGACCTCCTCACAGTGCCCCAGGGCACTCCTCTTAGCCTACAAAAGGCTTAGGTGTGTCCTGATGTCCTTGATTTCACAGAGAAGCTCAGAAAGCTTATGTTTGTGCTAGCTCTGTACCTACTTTTAAATCTGTAATTGTGTCAGTTTTTCCTAGATAGTATTCCCCCAAATTACACAAACTTCAGACCAACAAATAATGGGCCCACCAGGGGCAGAAGGGATATGTTACTTGGGAGGGAGAGGAATCATGTGGGGAAATGTCTAAAGGAGTAAAAGAGGAAGAAGCTCCGGACTGCAGACACAAAAAGGACGTGTCCCGCCTGATCCTCCGGCTGGCTGTCCGCTGGACCCTGGCTATGGGAGAGAAGGCAGCCAGGCCTGGCAGGCCCAACAGGGTGCTAGCCAGGTTCCTCATGGCGAAGAGCCACCCTAGCAAAATTCTGAGAGGTAATGCGTCTTTGTAACCACAGGGGGGCCCCATTCCAGGCTCTTCCACCTGCCAGTTCCGGTTCAGGAGTTTTACCTTTTTTTCTGTCCTTGTTTAAAAACAATGTCTTTTGGTGATACTTTTTATTCTCCCCTTGAGACTTTCGTTTTACTAAAGCTGTTTCTATTGACACATAGTAACTGAAATATTTATGGGGGCACAGGGTGACATTTCAGTGTATACAGTGTGAAACAGCAAAGCAACCGGCCTATCATCTCCGAAATTTATCCTTTGTGCTGGGAACATTTAAAACCCTTTGCACTAGGTATTTTGAAATAGTCCACTAATTGTGCTCTAGAACATTAGAAGTTATAGCTCGTACCCTCCTGCAGTGCCCCTCTCCATCCCCTCCCGCCCACATGCTCCCCGCCTCAGGTAACCACCCCTCAGCTCCAACATAGGAGCGAGAGGACATGCAGTATTTGTCTTTCTGTATCTACCATCAAAACCCTACTCCTGTTACTACAAGATAAAGCAGCAGTGGACGAAAAGGTTAGAGAATGAACGGAAACATCCCGCGGGCTCCTATTAAAGAACACTAGAGTATGTTGATAGGCACGCTTCAGACTAAACACGACATGTACTTGTTACACATGAAGTGCATACGTGTTGTAAACAAGCACGTATCTGTGATCCTCCTTAGCATACAATATACACCATCCCACAGCAAAAAAAAAAAAAAAAAGTGCATGTACAATGGGATTTATCCTGCACAGGCTTCTCCTCAAATATCAAATTCTTCGCCGAAATAATTTCAAATGAGGGTACTGTATGCCACTGCTCCTTCCGAGAAAAACAGTCACTCCGACGAATAGGTGACAGAAAATTGCAAGTGGCTGCCCACCGGATTTTACCGACCTATAATCCTGCTGTTGGCAGCATTCATTCCATCTCAGGCCAAAGACAGAGCCACAGCTGTCCAGAAAATAAAGCCCAAGTCGGCGCGCCCGGGCGCCGCGGGGCGAGCGGGAGGCCCGGCCGCGGTCCCCGGGCCCGCACGCCGCCCCGCAGGCCACCCCCGCCCGCAAGCCTGCGCCGCCGGGGCTGGGCGCGCGGCCGGCGGGGCCCGGGCGGGGCGGCGCGGGGCGGGGCGGGGCGGCGCGGGGCGGCGCGGGGCGGGGCGGCGGGGCGGGGCGGCGGGGCGGGGCGGGGCCGGGGCGGGGCGGGGCGGCCCGGGGCGGGGCGGGGCCCGGGCGGGGCGGGCGGGCGCCGCGCTGCCGTTCGCCTCTCGGGCTGCAGGTGGGGCTGTGCGGCCGCGCTGCCTCCAGGAAGCCTCACGGGCCTTCGTCGGCCGGGCCGCGGCGCCGGCTCCCAGGATGCAGTGTGGACGGGCCGGGCGCTGACGGCGGCGGCGCGTCTGCGGGCGGAGCGGCGGCGGGCCGGCCACCGAGGAGGCGGCGGCGGCGGGGCAGGCAGGGCCGCGCCGGAGCCGCCTGCGGAGAGCACCGGCGGCCGGGCCTGCGCGCGGCGGCGACTTCCTCCGGGCCGGGCCGGACAGCGCAGGGCCATGGCCGAGGCGGCCGCGGCTCCGGTAAGAGCGGGCGCCGCGCGCACGGGCCTGGGGACCCCGGGCGGCCCGGGCCCGGCACTCGGCGCCGCAGGCCCCGGGGAGGAGCTCCGGGGGCCGGAGCGGGCCGCTGGGCCTGGCGCTCGCGCGAGCGGCTCGCGGGGTCCGCCGGGGCCTACGGCGCCCGCGGCCGGGCCCCCCACCCCGGGCCGAGCCCGAGCGCGGGCGGAACGGCCGGCCCCGCGCCGGAGGCCGCCCCGCGCCGAGTGCCCCTCGGCCCGCGGGGCTCCTCGGCCGCGCCGCTGCCCTGCGTCTGCGCGCCCCCACCCGCGGCTCCTTTCTCTGCCGGGCTTCCCTCCCCCAGCTCCCCCCAGCGGCCTGGTGGCACCTGGGAGGTGTCCGGCTTCCATTCCGCACGCCCCGAGCCGCGCTGCGTGCTCCGCCCGTCCGGGTGGGCGCCGAGGGCGGTCGCCGCCGTTGGCAGAGCCCGGCGCCGCGCTCAGCCCGGTGTAGCCATTATCTTGTCCTCACAGCCAACCTGCGGGGTAGGTACTGCTGATACAAAAGGAATCCCGGAGGCCTAGAGAAGTCCGCCTGGCCGGGATGGCACGGCGAGGAAGTGCGGAAGACACAGGGGATGTGCTGGTGGGGAAGCAGACAGGTACCCTGGCTGCGATCGTGCGAGACGCGGCGAGGCTGGCGCGGACCTGGAAGCCGGGGGTGCCCGCACACTCGCGCTCGCCCTTCCTGGCCCGGAAGGCTAGGGCTGCGTCCAGCTGAGCTCGACGGGTGGAGCGCTTCGGGGAGTGAGGCAGAGAGATGGGACAGCGCGGGGCATGAAGCAGACCGGAAGGCGGCGTGGGCCTGGGGAAGAAGGCTTTGGCTGGGGGGCCGAGTGCCTGCTCCGGGTGCTGGGGGGGGGGGGGGCCGAGCGGGGATTCATTCCCTCCGCAGCTGCTCCAGCCGCTGAGTGTCGGCTCCCCTGCGGAGCATCCCCGCACAGTGCCACAAAGCCCTTAGGTAGGGCTTCCTGCGCCGTTACAGCGCTAAGAAAAGTGCGCCCTGTTGTTCAGGCGCTGTAGACTAGTATGTTAGTCAAGGAGGAGTTTGTGCGGGTGCCCTCTGCATCGCAAAGGTTGTTACCTGCACTTGGGGGTGGGGGCGGGTAGGATTCTCAGGGGTGAGGAGCTGGGTGGTGAACTTTGGGAACCTGGGGTGTATGGCAGAGATTTGGCCTGGAGGAGGACGAGCAGAGGGGAAAGGTGGCCGTCGGGAGCTGGTGGACTCACAGGAGCCCAGAGGGCGCCAGCCTGCTCCAGTAGGGAAAGGCAGCAGGGCCACACCACCAGCTGCACACCCATCAGTGTCTCCTCTGGCGACAGCTCTCTGCCTGGCCCAAACCGCCCATCCTAGACCCAGCTGGAGCCCTACCTCCTTCAGGTCCCTCTGCAACGGGGCGAGGAACGCCTGGCCTGCGGCCCCCGTAAGGCTGGCTGCATCCTTCGGTCTGGCCCTGCCAAGGCAGCCACGGGCAAGACTTGAAATGCAATACATCTATGGCAGACTTAATTTTTCAGCTGATAATTGTGTATGGCCTGCAAGTGATGTTATAAATATCCACATGGCCTTGGCAGGGAGAGTCCCCACACCTGCTCCGCAAGCACAGATTCTCTTCAGCTCTGTCCTGGACAGGTGTTTTCCTCCCTGCCTGTGCCCAGACTCCTTTTGTCTGCATTTCCTGAGGTGTCTGTGCACAAGGTAGTTCTCACTGGCTTTCTCTAAATGAATGCACGCTGGTTCCTAGCAGCCACTTCTTTATTTTGCAAGTAGTCACCAGCCTTTTGCTTAGGAGTGATTCCCCAGAATATTAAAAAGGAACCATCACCCCCCCCACACCCCCCCATCTGCCTGCCCAGTCCCTGGTAGAGAAGGCCAGGACCAGGACCTCCTCTCTGCCCCATAGGTCCCAGCTGCAGATGCGTGTTGGGCACTCCTCACCCAGAGTAAGATGGGCCCTTTCTTCCCTGTCCCCAAGTGCTGCCCCCAGGCCGCCCTGTGGCTGTTGCCAATCACTAGGAAGCATCAGGTGGTCTGGTGCCTGCCGTATGTGCAAGTGCAGCTCCTCGCCAGGCTGATCCTGGTGCAGCCACCAAAGTGTCTGAGACCAGCGTTTTTACCTTGGGAGGGGTGGGAATTGGGAAGGAAAAAGAATCTCCGGATGGTTGCCTTATCAAAAATAAATAAATAGATAGATAACACTCAGCTCTTTAAGCTAGTAGCTAGTGGGGCTTTCAGCTTGTCAGGAGGAGACGAAGTTACGCTGCCCTGGGGTCGTTAGGTTTTTCTGTTTATGAAAAGGGGAGGTGAGATGCTGTGGAGGAAATTGAGCAAGACTCTCATCTGTGCCGTTTCCGCGAAGAAGCTGCTCATTTTTGCCAGGTCTGCAGCAGTTAACAGTTCCTGTGCGATCAGGGTGGGAAGGCAGCCTGGCTGGGGTAGATCAGCAGGTTTCCATTTCTCCATGAAAATGCCCCCGCAGTGCTAGCTCACTGTTTATGTAGCAACACTGCACCCTGTGCTTCCCATGCTCAAGCATTGAGTGTGGCTCCAGGGAGCATGCAGGAAGCTGTGCGGGTTAGCAGGTGCCTAGGTCGGACTGCACAGTGCGCTGGGAGCGCCTAGGTCTAGCAGAGTTATCCCCAGACACAGGCCGCCAGGTTGAGATCCAGAACCCAGCGCAGGCTCTCCCGTCCCACCCCGGCTCCCCCACGCCCAGGGGAAACAGACCAAAGAATCACGGTGGATGCTATAGGGCATGCTGCTTTCGTTTTCTTTTTTCCTGAAGATTTCTCCGTGGACAATGGCAGCTACGATTCAGGCCATGGAGAGGAAGATTGAATCGCAGGCGGCTCGCTTGCTGTCCCTAGAAGGTCGGACCGGCATGGCCGAGAAGAAGCTGGCCGACTGCGAGAAGACGGCCGTGGAGTTCGGCAGCCAGCTGGAGGGCAAGTGGGCCGTGCTGGGCACCCTGCTGCAGGAGTACGGGCTGCTGCAGCGGCGCCTGGAGAACGTGGAGAACCTGCTGCGCAACAGGAACTTCTGGATCCTGCGGCTGCCCCCGGGCAGCAAGGGGGAGGTCCCCAAGGTAGCCCGGGGGTGCCCGGGGGTGGGGGAGCCTGAGGAGCCGCATCTGTCAGTGTTGGGCGAGTGAGTGTGACCCCTGTGGTTGCAGGTGCCCGTGACCTTTGATGACGTGGCCGTGTATTTCTCTGAGCAGGAGTGGGGCAAGCTGGAGGACTGGCAGAAGGAGCTGTACAAGCATGTGATGAGGGGCAACTACGAGACACTGGTCTCCCTGGGTAAGGCCCGACGCTCACTTTCCTGCTGCCTGGGCTTTTGCGAGTCCTCAGAGCCCTGCCTTCATGCAGGCTGCTTTGACCCCAGCGAGAGGTGAACTGTTAGAAACTTTTTCCTTGCAGGGAGTTTGCTCTTCCTGCTGCCGGGGATGAGCCTGGGGACGCCAGCTTGCGTAGGTGGGGCCCCTCTGCCAGCCAGGCCCAGGGCACGGCTGTGTCTGTGCTCCTGGAGACGTGCAGTGGAGAAGTTCCTACGTCTCCCAGATGCAGTGTGTCAGTGACCCCACGTTTAGGCAAGACTGGTCAGCCGTCTCCCATGGAGATGTGTGGCCTTTGGGTGGGTCAGCGGGAGATGGCCAGACTGAGCTGCAGGCAGTGGGCATGTTCTTCCTGGCCCAGAGCTTTGCCTCCCCAGACACTGCTGACCTGTGAAGCTGCCCGAGTGTGACCCCAGGGCGAGAAGGCGTGTTTAGTGGGTGTGGGGGCGGGGCAGGCCTGGGTTTGTTCTGCTTTGCAGAGGCACACTGCTGCTCCGTGTGGAGGCTGTCCCAGTGCTCCTCAGGGCTTGGCCCCCACAGTGCTTGCTGGGCTGGGGAGGCCGTCCTGTGTACCGCAGGATTGTCAGCAGCCAGGAGTCCCTCTCCCCCGGTCCCTAGCCCTGAATTTGCTGAATGTCACCCCAGGGAACAGAGTTGCCAATGGCTGAGAACCACTGCCTGGCACTAACCGAGAAATTGAGTTTCTAGAACGACCTTGGCTCTCCTGGCTGCCTGTCCCAGCTCTCCCTGGAACATGGGCAAAGCTAGCCCTCCTGTCTTTCCTCAGACTGTGCCGTCTCCAAGCCCGAGGTTCTCTCCCAGATTGAACAAGGGAAGGAGCCATGCACCTGGCGGCGCACTGGCCCCAAGATTCCGGATGTTCCTGTGGACCCAAGCCCAGGTGAGGTGTTGAGAGGAGGCCAGGGAGACTCCAGGGGATCCATCCAGTGGGAACAGGAAGCAGAGGGCCAGGCGCGATGTTTCTCCCCTGCCCAGGGAGCGCCAGGGAGAAACTCCCGACTCACTCGTTCTAAATCTCAGTGCTTTACAGTGAGTTGTACCCTCCAGCCTGTTGAGCCAGCACTCCAGGAGCCGGTCCTTGCTGAGGTCGCAGCAAACCCAGTCTAGGAAGGAGACGGCCTTGGCCACAGGGTTAGGACAAGAGAGAGGAAAGGCACTGATAGGGAAGGTGGGAGAGTATGGCAGGCAAAATTTAGTTCGTTCATAATTTTATGAAGCATCAGCCCTGCCGCCATCCAAGAAGCAAATTTCCCAGAAGCCCATTAGCACTTGCAGAGCGCAAGCCCACTGGTCGCTGTGTGGTTCAGTGTGATGGAAACCGGAGATTTACTGAGGGTGCGTCTGGGTCCCAGGTGCCAGGGTGGAGCCAGTAGGCACAAGAAGGGGAGACCTTGCCAGGTTGCAGGATGAATGACAGTCTCATTTGACTGGGGAGACCCTGGCTCTTCCAGGCTTGACCCCTGCCACCTCAGTAGGCTCCCTGGGTTTCCCTTCCCCCAACACCTGTGTTACTCATGTGTGAGGAGACCCGTGTCCATTCATTAGCACACTCACCAGCTTAGCCCAGGAGAGTGCCGAGAGCTGGAGGACAGACATGACGAGAACACGGTCTGCCCAGAAAGAGGCGCGTGACACAGGGGCTTCCAGCTTCTTAACCTGGGTGGGAGGCTCGGATGGGCTGCTTCAGCTGTATTTACAAGATTCAGTGGGCCTGAGTAAGGGCCTAGAACCATGCTGGTCACTGGCGAGACCCTACCAGCACTCAGAGTCGCCACCATGCACCTTGGGTCATCAGCAGGAGTCCCACGTGGCTCCCCTTTCTCCCCGGTCCACCGCTGTCTGTGCAGCCAGACCCAGCTCAGCCCTCACGCCCACTTGGTTCCTTCCCTCCTGTGCTTTCTGGGGTCCCCCGTGCTCAGCCAGCCCCCGGCATCTGTGTGTTCCACTCGCTCCTGCACCATCTGAGCCCTGGCTCTCCCTGAGGCCCTGGTTCCCTGTGGTGCTCTTTTGCCCACACCCAGTGACCCCAGGTTTGCTGGGAGCAGTACCCTTGCTCACAAGCGGTGCTAGGCCCCTCTCTGCCCACCCCCAAGGCCATCCTGTCTCTGGAGATGACTGTGTACCCCTTCTCCATCTCCATTCCCCACACGCCCCTCCAGCTGCCTTCTGTCCTTCCAGTTCTCTGCAGATCTGTGCACAGTCCATCCAGGTCTCCATCCTGCTCCCCAGGCCCTCATGCCCGAGTGTCTGCTGTTGACCCCACCGAGGGAACCCTTTAAAACACACGTCCAGGGAGGGCATCTGGCACAACAGTTAGACGCCACTTGGGATGCCTGCATCCCATTTTAGAGCGCCTGGGTCCGAATCCCAGCTCCGCTCCTGATTCCAGCACCCTGCAAGCACACTCTGAGGGGCAGCAGGTGATGGCTCAAGTACTTGGGTCTCTGCCGCCCACATGGGAGGTGCAGGTGGAGTTCCTGGCGCCTGGCTTTGGCCTTACCCAGCTCCTCTTGTAGGGTGTTTGGGGAGTGAACCATAGATGGAAGGAGATATTCATTCCTATTCATTCATTCATTCATTCATTCTCTCTCTCTCTCTCTCTCTCTCTCTCTCTCTCTGCCTTTTAAATAAGGAAAAATAAATAAAGAGGTTTTTTTTTTGTTGTTGTTTTTTTTTTAATTTAGAAAAGTGCACATCTTGTGTCTTCCTGTCTGAGCCACATAGCACATAGCCAGGCTGCAGGCCTGGCCGCCCACGAGTCTGCACAGTCAGGCCCTCTGCCCACAGCACTCTTGAGTAGTTCTGGCTCAGTTCATGGCCTCCTTTGGGCCTTGGCTTAGACAGGATTCACCCAGGATTTCCACTCTCCTCTCCTGGTTTGATCGGTTCATTTCAGATACGGTAGTCTCTTTTACACACACACATGTTATTTGTAGATTCATTGCATTGGGGTGTAAATCTTAAAAGGACAAAGATGTTTATCTTTTTTTACTCATAGACTCATTTAGTCACATAGAGTACTGCGTAGCACCGAGTAGGAATTTTCTATGTATTTGTTGAATGTACTATTTCATAATTTAAAGCATGTGTGTCAAAGGGTGTGTGTGACATTTAAATCCTGTTTTGGATCTCCTAGTCCCATTCTGCCTTAGGGTGACAACTTGTCCTGAAGTTGATATATTATCCTTTCTACCCACATTTTAAATATCAACTGTGTGCATATGTAGCCATAAACAGGATATAATGCGGTCTTATGCTTTGAAAAATCACGTAAATAAATATCATTGTATTTATCACTCATTCTGCATTTCAGAATTATGCAGTTGATCTGTATAGAGCAAGCTTTTTTTTTTTACACATTAAGCACTTGAACAGATGCAGCTATATTATAATTTACTTTCCATTATTCCATTGATTTGCACTGAAGCGATTTGTGGCTCTCTGTTATCACAAGTGACACTGCAGTAGCATCTTTATGTGTCTCGGTGTCCATGTGCTAATGTTTCCTCAGGGAGCAGGCCAGGGCGCTGCGCTGTTTTCACCTCTGTCACTTCCAGTCTGCTCTCCCAGTGGTCACTGCCAGTAGATATCAAGTACGTGTTTGCCCACTTTTCATAATGAAATTTTTGCCAGTCTGGATGGAGGCTTCTTTGTGTGCTTGAATAAGATTTTAAAGTTTTCTCCTTAGAGTTGTTTCTATTGTAAAATTCTTTTCCTGTATTTATTTGATTTCCTCTCCTGTGATTCTTTTTTTTTTTTTTCTCCTCAAGATTTATTTACTTGATAGGCAGAATGACAGAGAGAGCAAGCGTGAACGATTAATTGATCGCTCCTCCATCTGCTGGCTCACTCCCCAAATGGCTGCAACAGCCTGACCTGGGCCAGTCCAAAGCCAGGAACCAAGAACTCCGTCTGGGTCTCCCACATGGGTGGCGGGGGCCCAAGCCCCCAGGCCAACTTCTGCTGCCTTCCCAGGTGCACAAGCAGGAAGCTGGATCGAGAGCAGAGCAGCTGGGACTTGAAGTGGGGCTCTGACAGGGGATGCGCCATTGCAAGTGGCGGCTTCACCTGCTGTGCCACAGCGCCAGCACTTGAATCTTCTTTTTCTGTTTTCCTGCTGAGTTGTCTTTCATTTTCTTATTGATTGAAGACTTCTGGATCCATATCTAGAACAAATACCTGTTACTCGCATTACAAGCATCTTCTCCCAGGGTGTGGTAGGTCTTCTCACTTTGTAGTTCTTTTATAGAAGGTTTTATTGTCAGGCAGACATACCAGTCTGCTCCTTTATGATCTGTGCTTTTACTGTCATAGATATTCCTTGCCTGCCTGCCTCACTCAAGGTCAGGAGGGCATTCCCTTATATTTTCTTTTTTTTTTTTTTTTAATATTATTTATTTGAAAGGCAGATTTACAGAGAGGAGAGAGAGAAAGAGAGAGAAAGGTCTTCCATCTGTGGGTTCACTCCCCAAATGGCTGCAATGGCTGGAGCTGCGCCAATCCGAAGCCAGGAGCCAGGAGCTTCTTCCAGGTCTCCCATGTGGGTGCAGGGGCCCAAGGACTTGGGCCATCTTCCACTGCTTTCCCAGGCCATAGCAGAGAGCTGGATTGGATGTGGAGCAGCCGAGACTCGAACCAGCACCCATATGGGATGCCGGGACTGCAGGAAGCAGCATTACCCACTATGCCAGAGTGCTAACCCCTCTTATATTTTCTTATAAAAGTTTTGAAGTTTGACTTTTCACATTTAGTCCATCTAGCATTAATATTTATGTAAATTTATGTAAGGGAGGATTTAATTATTTTCCCCATAGAGACATCTGATTCTCCAGCAGAGTCCTCCCCACTGATATGCGCCACCAGCTCCGTGGTGAACTGCTTTCCATGAGTGGATGAGGCTGTTTCTGGGCTCTGATTCTGTTGTGTGGATCTCACACCCTCTGTGCCAATCCTCTGTTCTTTTAGCTGCATAGTTAAGTCTTGACAGCTAGTAAAACAAACCTTCCCTGCTGGTTCTTCAAAAATTTTTAGCTTTTCTTCACTCTTTGTTCTGCTATATGATTTTCAAAATCTTTAGGTTGCGTTTCTAAGAAAACATGGTTGGAAGTTTATGATTTCTGCAGAATCGTCCTCATTACTGCGTTGAGCCTTTCTGTCCATGGGAAGACTCACTGGAGGCTGCTTTGTGTGCTTGAATAAGATTTTACAGTTTTCTCCTGAGAATTGTTTCTATTGTAAATGGGATTTTTGGAATTAGTTGCCTGTTGTAAATAGTTACTACTGGTGTATAGGTCTACTGTTGACTTTTTTTTTTTTTTTTTAAGATTTACGTATGGGGCCGGCACTGTAGCAAAGTGGATAAAGCCACCGCCTGTAGTGCCTGGCATCTCACATGGGCACTGGTTGGAGTCCCAGCTGCTTCACTTCCGATCCAGCTCTCTGCTAATGTGCCTGAGAAAGCAGCAGAAGATGGCCCAAGTCCTTGGGCCCCTGGACCCATGTGAAGCTTCTGGTTACTGGCTTTGGATCTGCCAAGCTCTGCCAGTTGTGTCCATTTGGGGAGTGAATCAGCAGATGAAAGACCTCTATCTCTGCCTCTCTAACTCTGCTTCCCAAATACATAAATACATCTTTTGAAAAGATTCAATCATCTATTTAAAAAAAGAAGAAGAAGGTGTATTTATTGACTTGAGAGGCAAAGTTACAGCCAGAGGGACAGAGGAAAAGAGGTCTTTCATCCGCTGGTTCACTCCCCAAATGGCTGAAATGGCCAAAACAGACCCATTCTGAAGCCAGGAGCCAGGAGCTCCTTCTGGGTCTCCCAAGCGGATGCAGGGGCCCAAAGCCCTCTGCTTTCCCAGGCCATCAGCAAGGAGCTAGATACAAAGTGGAGCGGCCAGGATTTGAACCAGTGCCAATATGGGATGCTGGCGCTGCAGGCAGAGACTTAGCCTACTATGTCACAGTGCCTTGAAGATATTCTGTTTCAAGGCATTTCCTTCTACTGATTAGCCAGAAGTTTTTATTGTGAATGAGAGTTATATTGTATCAAGTGTTTGTGGTTTTTTAAAAATACTTTATTTCTTTTAAAACATTACTGTTGTGTTATATATTACAACAGGCAAAACACATAGAGAACAAGATTCCTTTAATATGTAGAGATTGTAAACACTCACATTCCAGACACCCAGCGTGAGAAATGGGTCACAGCGAGAACCTTCCAGGCCTCGGTCGTCCCTTCCTTCCTCTTGTAGATAAACACAGTCAGTCCTTTGCTTTACATTTCATTCCCTCTCTATTCCTAAATACCATGGTTTGGCTTTACCTGTCTTTGAACGTCCTTCCACACGCATTCTTCTCTCAGTGGCTCTTCTCATGGGACAGGGTGTGTGTGAGAGCCACGTCATCCTCAGATGTTCACCATGGTATACTTTGTAGCAGCGCATTCATTCTTTCTACCCTGGTGGGTGTTTGTGTTGTTTCACATGGCTTTTAAGGAAATGCTCCTGGGAAAATTCTTATTCCTGTGTAAACGTTCCTCTAGGTTCAGACCCAGGAGGGAGCTGCTGAGGCTAAGGAGAGAGGCTTGTTCGGCATCCAGGTGTCTCTGAAGCTGGGGGACCGGCTGGCGTTCTCACCAGGAGGGCCTGGGGCTTCCTGCTGAACCCCACCCTCCCCAGCCTCAGAACTGCTGTTTTCTTTTTTTTTTTTTTTTTTTTTTTGACAGGCAGAGTGGACAGTGAGAGAGAGAGACAGAGAGAAAGGTCTTCCTTTTTGCCGTTGGTTCACCCTCCAATGGCTGCCACGGATGGTGCGCTGCGGCCGGCGCACCGCGCTCATCCGATGGCAGGAGCCAGGTGCTAGGTGCTTATCCTGGTCTCCCATGGGGTGCAGGGCCCAAGCACCTGGGCCATCCTCCACTGCACTCCCGGGCCACAGCAGAGGGCTGGCCTGGAAGAGGGGCAACCGGGACAGAATCCGGCGCCCCGACCGGGACTAGAACCCGGTGTGCCGGCGCTGCAAGGAGAACTGCTGTTTTCATTTCTACCCAACCGGTAGATGTGAACTGGCTTAAAATTTGCATGTTCCCAATTGATGATTGGATCCTTTATTTATGGGCCATCTGTTGTTCCTCTTCTGTGGTGTGCCCATTTATGTCTTTTGTCCGTTTTTCTTTGGTTTTTCCTTTACTTAGATTCACAAGAGTTCTTTACATGTTCTCAATGTAAATCTCTCTGTTGCTTCTGAGTGTTGCTGTTATCTTCTCCATTTATGGGATATTTTAAAGGTTGGGTGCTTTTCACGTTAGTGTGCTTGGATTTCCTAGTCTTGTCTTTGATGTGTCTTCAACAGGTAAGGAACTTTTCCCTCCCTCGAGGTCCTAGAACATACAACACTAGGTAGTTCCTCTTAAAAGTCTGAAGATTCTGCCATTTGCCTTCAAATTCATAGTCCGCTGGGAAGGGGCCTATGGCCATAGGAGGGGGAGCTCTGGTTACCGTTCACTGGCACCATGCTCTTCTTTTCCTCTGCTTGTTGATTGCTTTATCAAGTCTTAAGGAAAACCCAGCTGGGGATGTTTTAGTTGGAATTGCATCCAGTCCGTAAAGTACCTTGGAGAGTCATGCCCTTCATGAGTAGCCTCTTCCTGCCCTTGGCAGGGCCCAGAAGCCTCAGCGAACTTTGACCATTTTCTCCCAGAAAGTTCCTGATGTTTTCTTGTTAGGTGTGGTCCTAGGGTCCTTATTGTTGTGTTTTGATTACTCCTGTCGGGGTATCTTTTTCCTACTCATTTTCTAATTGTCGCTGATGTACGTTGGAGCCTTGGGGGCAGTGAGCGCATGAAGGCCTGCTCGTTTGCTGGCCGGGAGCTCGGTTTGGAGACTATTCCAGTCTCTGCCCTTTGCACACCGTGTGGGATGTCCCTCGCTGGAGCTGGCTGAGCAGAGTCCGTGGGCTGCTGCCTCCAGGGTCATCAGCTGCTGCTCTGCTGGGGACAGGTCTGTCTGTACAGTAGCTAACTTTCTGATTCTGAGGTCAGCATTCAGAATCCCTGTTGCTCACAGATGAAAGCTACATTCTGAATTATCAGTAATAAAAGTAGATTAGTCTCACTTGCCTTCCTCATGTGTTTTCTTTGTTAAAAATTCAGGACAGGAAAGATCATTGGTAGTAGATGAGCTCCCTGGACCCCCGACAGTGTGTTGAAGTGTGCTTGTCTTTCAGGTGAAGATTTCTATCCAGGGACCCAGCGAAAATTGTCATTAGTGCTGTAACTTCTCAGTTTCAGAAAAATAGTCGTATCACTTATGATTAATAAGAAGTTAATTCTTCTCAAATCTTTGGGGTTTATTTTTCTCTTGCTTTCTTATGCTGACAGAACTCTCAGAAAATCTTAAATAGAAGTAATATAACAGTTTCTTATTGGTTCATGATTTTCAAGAGAATACTTTTTAACTTATCCATATTGAGTATAGTATTTGCTAAAGGTTTTATTTACAAATACCCTTTAGCAGGCTAAAGTAATTTCCTATGTTTCTGCTTGGCTAGGTGTTTCTAACAGGAATGACTGTTGAATTTTAGGAAATATGTTTTTGGTATGTATTGAGATGATTTTATCCTCCAACCTGCTACTGTAGTAAATTGTGTTATTTTCTAATGTTGAACCAACCTTGCAATCCTAGAGTAAAGCTAACTTGGTCATAAGCCTTTACATACGTTGCTGGATCTAGCATATTACCTAATTATTTTTAGAATTTTTGAATCTTTGTTCCTGAGTGAAGCAGGCCTGTAGTTTTCCTTTGTCAGACTGTCTTTAAGTGGTTGTGGCATTAGATAGAAGCTGTGACGTGTTCCTTCTGTTTTCATTTGCTCCGAGGGTTTGTGTGCTGTTGGACTTCTCTATTCCTTGCATGTTTACTAGACAACGCCAGAGCGGCCACCTGGACCTCAGTTGTTCACGTAGGGAAGACTGCTGGCTGCTGAGTTAATTAATTTTAGTTGTGGTGCTGTTAGGGTTGTCTAATCTTTTTTTAAAATTTTGACAAGTTGTAATTTTTCTGGGAATTTGTCCATGTCCCCGAAGTTTTCAAATTATTTGGAGTAACATTCATAGTATCCTCTTTGTTTTTGGAAAATATTTTATTTATTTGAAAAGCAGAGTTGCAGAGAGAGGGAGAGAGAGAGAGGTCTTCTATCCACTGGTTCACTCCTCAAATGGCCACAACAGCTGGGGCTGAGTCCGGCCGAAGTCAGGAGCCTGGAACGCCATCCTTATTCTAGGGGTGGGGGTGGGGGTGGGGGGGTAGGGGCCCACGCGCTTGAGTCATCTGCTGATGCCTTCCTAATCACATTAGCAGGGAGCTGGATCAGCAACGAAGCAGCTGGGACTCAAACTGGTGCTCACAGGGGCTGCCAGCCTCCCAGGCTGTGGCTTAGCCTGCCGTGCCACAGCACCAGCTCCTCCTCTTTATCCTCTTAACCTCCACCACATCCATAACTGTGTTCCCTTCCTCATTCCTCAGATCGATTATGGTGTTGTCTCCTTTTCTCTTGATTATCTTGCTGGAGATGCATGGCTTGCTAGTCTCTTCAGTGAGCCAACATCTGGCTCTCTGCATTCTTGTATTCTTATTTTCCCTTACTAATTTACTCCTTTTGTTGTGTGTGGGTTTCCTATCATTTTCTTTTTTTTTTTTTTTTAATCTTTAAAGATTTATTTTATTTATCTGGAAAGCAGAGTGACAGAAAAGGAGAGAGAATGAGAGTGATCCTCATCTGCTGGTTCACTCCCCAGATGGTCACAACGGCTGAGGCTGGGCCAAGCTGAAGCTGGGAACCTGGAACTCCATCTGGGTCTCCCACATGGTTGCAGGGGCCCAAGCACTTGGGCCATCTTCCACTGCTTTCCCAAATGCATTAGCAAGGAGCTAGATTAGAAGTGGACCAACCAGGACTCGAACCAGTGCCCACTTGGGATGCCAGCATCACAGGTGGTGGTGCCACAACACTGGCCCCAATTTACGCTATTCTATTAATTTTCTCTCTACTTTTTACAAAGCTTTTTTTTTTTTTTAAGATTTATTCATTTATTTGAAGGTAGAATTACAGAGAGGCAGAGAGACAGACAAAGATCTTCCATCCGCTGGTTCACTCCCTAAATGGCTGCAAAGGCCAGAGCTCTGCAGATCCAAAGCCAAGCCAGGAGCCAGGAGTTTCCTCTGGGTCTCCCACGTAGGTGCAGGTGCCCAAGGACTTGGGCCATCTTCTACTGCTTTCCCAGGCCACAGCAGAGACCTGGATGGAAGTGGAGCAGCCGGGCCTTGAATTGGCGCCCATATGGGATGCCAGTGCTTCAGGCCAGGGCATTAACCCGCTGCGGCACAGCGTTGGCCCCTCTTCTTTAATATCTTGCATTTACTACTTAACCCACTAATTTCTGACCTTTTTTCTCATTTTTTAACATAAATAATACAAAGCTATAAAATGCCTTCCTTCCAGTTCTGTCCTGGTTGCTTCTCTTCCAGTCCAGCTCTCTGCTGTGGTCCGGGAGTGCAGTGGAGGATGGCCCAAGTGTTTGGGCCCTGCACCCACATGGGAGACCAGGAGAAGCACCTGGCTCCCGACTTCGAATTGATGCAGCACACCGGCCATAGCAGCCATTTGGCAGGTGAACTAACAGAAGAAAGACCTTTATCTCTGTTTTTCTCTCTCACTGTCTAACTCTGCCTATCAAAAAAAAAAAAAAAGAAAGAAATGTGCTAAGATAAAATCCATATATGATTTCAAAAACTACAAAAAATAAGATGTAGAAAAAAGAGTGTATAAAGTTTTACATTGGTTATGTGTTAAAGTAACATTTTTGATATTCGTGTTAAGTATACTGTTTAGATTTATTTCAACTGTTTCCTTATGCTTTTCTTTTTTTTTTTTTCCCTTTTTTTTTTTTTTTTTGACAGGCAGAGTGGACAGTGAGAGAGAGAGACAGAGAGAAAGGTCTTCCTTTGCCGTTGGTTCACCCTCCAATGGCTGCCGCGGTCGGCGCACCGCGCTCATCCGATGGCAGGAGCCAGGTGCTAGGTGCTTTTTCCTGGTCTCCCATGGGGTGCAGGGCCCAAGCACTTGGGCCATCCTCCACTGCACTCCTGGGCCACAGCAGAGGGCTGGCCTGGAAGAGGGGCAACCGGGACAGAATCCGGCGCCCCAACCGGGACTAGAACCCGGTGTGCCGGCGCCGCAAGGCGGAGGATTAGCCTGTTGAGCCACAGGGCCGGCCTCCTTATGCTTTTCTAATGTGGCTTCGAAAACACTTAAAATTAAGATAGGTGATCCACATTGGATATCCTGTTAGGAAACAATTTTTATCCTCAAGCTATTTTTTTTTTTTAAGATTTTATTTATTTATTTGAAGTGTAAAGACAGTGAGAGGGAGAAACAGAGAGAAAGGTCTTCCATCTGCTGGTTCACTCCCCAAATGGCCACAATAGCCAGAGCTGTACCACTCCGAAGCCAGGAGCTTCTTCTGGGCCTCCCACGTGGGTGCAGGGGCCCAAGGACTTGGGCCATCTTCCACTGCTTTCCCAGGCCATAGTAGAGAGCTGGATCGGAAGTGGAGCAGCCAGGACTTGAACTGGTGCCCATATGGGATGCCAGCACTGCAGGCGGAGGATTAACCTGCACCACAGCACCAGCTCCCACACTATTATTTTTAATTGGTTTGAAAGTTTCACATTAATTTATGTTCTCTTAGGGAAGCTCTTAGAAACTGTTCTTCCTTCAGAAGTTATATTTTGTGTCTGATGCTAGTGAACTTTCAGCGTGTGTTTGTGTGTGAGTTTATCTGAAGTATCTTTATTGAAAAGGTGGAATTCCAGTTGGACTGTTACTTTCTCTTTAGAAGTCACCCGCGCTCTCTCTGGCTCCTGCTGCTGTGCGGAAGCCGGCGTCAGCGCAGCCATCGTCCCTGAGGCAGGCTGGCTCTTTCCTCTGGCTGCGGTGGGCCTGTGTCGGCAGTGACCCACCGTTGACTGCCGTGTCTGGGTGTGGACTCCTTTCCCTCCATCCTGCCTCAGGTACTGAAGCTTGGGAAGTCTGCAGGCCTTTCTCTCTGAGTGTTGTCTGAGCCCCATTCTCTAGGCCTTCGCTCCAGAACTCCTCAAACCTCTGTCTTGTTTGCAGTTTTACTTCGGAGTCGGAATACTTTCTTCTGATCTGGCTTCTGGTTGGCCCACCATTCTCTGTGCCATTGTTTCCATTCCTTGAGTTTTTCCATTTCACTGATTTTATTTTACAGTTGTAAAGTTAGATTTGATTATTTTTTCAAAATTTGATTAGCCAGTTTCGATAGTCTCGTTTCTCACATTTTCTCTGGCCCCTTTATTTCTCTAAGCATCTCAAACTTTATGTTCTCTGTCTGGTAATTCCAGCGTCCAGAGTGTCTGCAGGTCAGTTCCCAGGCCGCGGTGCCCGCTGACTATTGGAAGTGGCTGGTTCTGCGTGGAGGAGGTAGCAGGGCACTGTGGGCTCCTGGTTGAACGCTTGCCTCTGGGGAATGCGGCGTGTGAGCCTCTGCTGCCCCCTGGTGGCAGCACAGACTCCAGCCCTCCTGGCACCAGATACCCTTGAGTGCCGGCTGGCGGGTGTCAGCTCCGTGGGCAGAGTCCTCTGCCCCTGAGCCTTGAGCAAGGTCAGGACAGGTAGTGTCTTCTGTGGGGCAGGCTTTTTTATTTTTTACAATTTATTTTCATTTATTAGAGAGCGAGCGAGCTTGCATTTGTTGGTTCACTCCCAAATGGCCACGGCTGCCAGGGAAGCCAGGAGCTTCCTCCTGATTTCCAACCTGGGTGGCAGGGGCCTATTCTCTGCTGCTGTCCCAGGTGCCTTAGCAGGGAGGTGGTGAAACAGTGCCCGTGTGGGACGCCAGCATCCCAGGTGATGGCTTAACCCACTAGGCCACAACGCCAGCCCCAAGGGGCAGGTTTTGATTTTGATTTTTGTTGGAAGTTTAGCCCGCCAGGAATATCGCCCTTCCGGGTCGCAGGTTTCCTGCAGTGAGGGCTATCTCCAGGGCGAGCTTCTCACACTCCCCTCGCCCAGGTGTGCACAGTGCATTCGGCGCAGAGAGGGCAGGGGGTGGTCTCCAGCTTGCCGTCGTTGACTTGGGCTTTCTTGTCTCTGGCCTCCGTGTGTTTTCCTTACTTTATTTGTAGGTCATCCATGCTTAATTTTTTTTCTAATTAACTTTCTTGAAGGGTTAATTGAAACATAAAGAGTCCTAACAAATGGTTGCACCCACGTGACTGTCACCACAGTCAAGACATTTTCATCAACCCTGAAGATTTTCTTGTGCCCCTTCTCAGGTAACCAGTTGTTGCCTCCACTCCTTCAGCCCTTCCAACCCCAGCGATCATTTCTACTTTTTAGATAAAAATGAATATAAGAAGTTCTACCATTCTTTTCCTCATACCCTGATACCTTGGGGTACTGTCTAGGATATAGGCACCAGTTTTGGAGTTATATTTGGGGTCTTCAAAAAATGTATGGAAGCTTATATTATGAGAAATCTATGTATGGATATAAAAATTGGGCAGGCATTGTGACCGTGAGGTTAAGCCACTGTGTGATGCCCACGTCCTAGGTACTCGACTTCCAATGCTGTTTCCTGCTAATGCACCTGAGGGGTGAGCAGATGATGATCCAAGTACTTGGGCTCCTGTTACCCATGCAGGAAACCTGGATGGAGTTCTGGGATCCTGGCTTTGGCCTGGCAAACCCCTGGCTGTTGTGTCATTTGGGGAGTGAAACAGTAGATGGATGATCAATCTCTCTCTCTCTCTTTATCCACCTTTCAAATAGATGAAAATGAACTCTTTTCTCAAATTTTGCAAAAAAAAATTATTTTTTAATTCTTTTTCTATAACATTTTGAACTTCTCAAATTTTAATATGCATCAGAGCCACATTGGGGAGCTTCCTAAAATGCAGATTTGATTCCCAAGTCACACATGAGAAATGCTGTTTCACAAAGAGTACATTAGAATAAAATATTTCTTTTTATATTTTACCCATTGTTTTTATTTTTTTGACAGGCAGAGTTAGAGAGACAGAGAGAGAGAGGTCTTCCTTCACCCCCCAAATGGCCGATCTGAAGCCAGGAGCCAGGCACTTCCTCCTGGTCTCCCATGCGGGGGCAGGACCCAAGCACTTGGGCCATCCTCCACTGCCTTCCCGGGCCACATCAGAGAGCAGGACTAGAAGACGAGCAACCGGTACAGAATCCGGCGCCCATCATTTTTAGATATTCTATACTGGGAGGATTTTCTGTGTTTCTTTGCAGATGTAGCCAGCTATATGCCAAAAATAGAAGAGCTCAATGCTGCTTTTATATCTGCTAAGATGATTGTGTTACGTTCACCATTATTCTATTAATCTTGTGAGTTATATTATTATATTTGCTAGTGCTGACTTATCCTTGAGGTCTTAGGCTAAACCCACCTTCTTTATAATGCATCACTTTTTTTAAATACATTGCTGAAGTTGATTTGTAATTTTTTTAATTTAGAGTTTTTGTACACCTGTTCATATATGAGGTCATTTTACAGATTTTTTTTTTCATATATTGTCTCTAGTTTCTGCAATCAAATTAAAGTAACCTCATAAAATAAGTTGACAGATACCTCCCCTCAGCATTTGAGAATATTTTATTATTTTCTGATGACCTAGTTGCCAAAGGAAATCTTTGCATCTGAAATATCCTCCTTTTGTCTTTGGTATCTTTTAAGATTTTCCCTCTGCCATAAATGGAATTTATTCCACTTCATATAAGTGTTGTCTTGGTTGGTTTACTTTATTTCATTTCCTTCTTGGGTATTAGTGTGTTCCTTTGTACTATGGGCTCATAATCTTCGGTTGTGGAAAATTCTAAGCCATTATTTGTTTGCCGCTTGTCATTTACTTGCTTCTCTACTCTCTCCTTTCGGTATTTCAACGTGGCTGTATTGGAATTTCTCATTCTGTCCTCCATGTTTCTTTTCTGTCCTGTTTTTCATTTCTTTATTAAACTCTCAGTGCTGTGCTTCGGATTATTTTCCCAGATCTGTCTTCCAAGTCACTAATTTTCTCTTCAGCTATTTTCAGTCTGCTGTAAAGCCATCAATCATGTTTTTAATTTGTGTGACTGCTTTTGTCATGTCTAGAATGTCTGTTTAGTTCTTTTTCCAATTTACCTTTTAAAAAATAATTTGCTGTTCTTGCCTTAGAGGTCGTATCCCTCCTTTCGTAGTTTAGACGTAGGTCACGTATCATTCAGTGTCCTCCTTTCAGCAGGTCTTGCAAGTGCTTTCTGCCATGATTCTCGTAGCCTTTTGGGTTGTGAAGTTTTAGTTTTCCTTCTGGTTTTAGTTTGCAGTGGAGCCCCTGTGGCCTGCCGTGTAGGGGTGCCTTCGCGGGGCAGGTTTGCGTTTGCTGTGCTGGGTCCTCCCGAGCTGCCATGCTCTCAGCGTTTTCCTGTGGATTTTCGGCTCAGCTTCTCTGCACCTGTGTGTAGTGTGAATTTCATGTGGACATGGGATTCTGATTTCTTGCTTAGCCCTGGGTCAGTGGGCGGCTTCCTGATAGCTGCCTCAGGTAGATGTAGTTCGCTAGCCCCTGCTTCACAGACTGGGCATGTCAAGCCACAGGGCTCTTTGCTCCATAGTCCTGAAAGCCTGTATCCCATCCCAGCAGCTGTGTAGGTCATGCACACTCCACTGTAACTCTGGGTTTGGCTTTGCATTTGCTCCTTGATTCTTATATCCAGAATCTTTGTCTTGGGCTCCCTTAAATACCTGTATGCAGAGAGAGGGTCTGGGGGGAGGGGTAGCGATGGCGGTTCAGGTTTATCTGGCTTCCCCATGTTAACGGAAGAGCAGCACTGCCCAGGAGGGCTCAGGCCTCCCCGTGGACCAGCCTGTCCCTGAGAATGTGCATTTCTCCTGCAGCCTTTCCCATCCTGCTCCATCCCTGATCCCAGGAGACCTCACGTTCTGCCTGGAGGCCCTGTGTGCTGAGGCACTCCCTTCCCCCAGCTCGTAGGCTGAGACCCGAGTCCCTTTCTCTAGCTAGGGGTGTGTCTACCCTGGGGCCACGGGGCCACGATGCTAGGATGCCGCAAGCTCACGCACTGTCCCTTCCCCAGGCTCGGCTCCCCCGGTTCCTGCCCCTGACCTCTTAATGCAGATCAAGCAGGAGGGCGAGCTCCAGCTGCAGGAGCAGCAGGCCCTGGGCGTGGAGGCCTGGGCAGCCGGGCAGCCTGATATCGGGGAGGAGCCCTGGGGCCTCAGCCAGCTGGACTCCGGGGCAGGAGACATCTCCACAGAGGCTACCTCCGGTGAGTACTGACATGGGAACAGACACAGGAAGGCCCCTGGCAGCGTGTGGGGAGCTGTCCTGGCCAGTGCTGGGCTTCTCCCACCTGGAGGCAGGAGCTGCCCCAGAGGACACCTGGTGGGCCTTCAGAGCTCGGCAGTGCTGTCCCTCAGCCCCCCGGTCAGCTACGTGGCCGCCCTTCCTGCCCCCGGCACTGGGCAGTGAGGTCACCAGTGGCCTCCTATTCAGGAGGACTGTGAGTCAGTGGGGGACGTCGGGGCTTCCAGGTGCTTCAAAGGAGGGGCAGAAGGCACTGGGCTCGCAGAGGCCGGGTCACTGTGGCCCTTCAGAAAAGTTACAGGGAGTGCTCCTGGGGTTTAGCCGTTCCCCTCTCCCATGTTTGCCCCTGACCCACGGCCTCTGATCTCTCTCCATCGCAGGCGTCCATTCCACCTTTTCAACCACTATCCCGCCCACGTCCTGGCAGGCAGATCTCCCTCCCCACCATCCCTCCTCTGCGTGCTCGGACGGAACCCTGAAGCTCAACACGGCAGCCTCCACGGAAGGTACAGGGAGCTGGGTGAGGGGGAGGCCGCGGCGGCCGGGGGAAGCCTCGGCCCAGGCCCCTTATCACTGGCAAACTGCTGACCCTTCAGCCGGCAGGCAGTTGGTCACCTGTGATCGTGTGACTCTTGGTCCATTCTGTCCTTTACTCCTGTTGGGCTGTCCAGCCTTCAGACCGTCCTCTGTGGTGCAGTGCTGAGCAGCCTGTTCTGATAAGGTGGTATCTTTGAAGGAGATGCCTCATCCCTGGACTAGGCGGCCAGTGGCTGTGGTCCAACATGGGAGAAAACAAAACCAGGTCCACGCCATTCCTTAGTTACGGGCGCACTACCAGAAACAGGTGTATTAGTGTTCGCTTTACTTACATGGAGAAGGCCGGTTATGTGCTACTTTAAGTAAGAATTTCTGCCATATTTTAGCATCTCCAAAAATGTGCTAGAAGCCAAGATCCCAGATACTCAAGTCCACCTGTAGAAAAGAAAGCACATTCACTTGTGTGTTTATCCTTAGCTAGTGGCCTCCCAGCATGCTAAGATGCTTCGGGACGTGATCTGGCTGATCGGCATACAAGCCTACCAAGGGGGCATCCACCGATGAGCTGCTCCTGAAGAGCAGTGGGTGCGTGGCGAGCTGCGGCACAGCCTCAGAGCCGTCTCGACCCCACGGCCGTGCTTCTGCCCCTTGGCAACAGCCATCGGTGGTCAGAACCCATTCTTAGGATCAATTCACAACTAGCACAAAAAGCCATAGTGAAAACAGACCCTGGGAAGAGATGTGACAGGTGTGGGGACACAGCATCCTCGGGGTGGGAGGCAGCCCCCTGATCGTGGCGGGGGGGGGGGGGGTCTTCCTCAGGGCTTCGGTCCTAAGGCTGGGCCGCCGCACCCAGCGTGGTGCCTCTGGGCTGGGCAGCTATTGCGTGTCCAGGTGAAAGCGCCAGACCCTTCGTTCGTCAGCAGGCAGGGGCCCGAATGATTTCTGCTTTTCTGTTTTCCTCAGCAGATGTAAAAATCGTGATCAAAACAGAAGTCCAGGAAGAGGAGGTGGTGGCCACCCCTGTGCACCCTACCGACCTGGAGGCTCACGGGGCCCTGTTCGGACCCGGCCAGGCCTCGAGGTTTTTCCCTAGCCCTGTCCAAGAAGGAGCCTGGGAAAGTCAGGGCAGTTCCTTCCCCAGCCAGGACGCCGTGCTGGGGCTGCGGGAGCCCGCCCGGCCCGAGAGGGACATGGGGGAGCTGAGCCCTGCTGTGGCCCAGGAGGACACGGCCCCCGGGGACTGGCTCTTTGGTGGGGTCCGGTGGGGCTGGAACTTCCGGTGTAAGCCTCCAGTGGGCCTGAACCCCAGGACCGGGCCAGAGGGTTTACCTTACTCCTCCCCGGACAATGGAGAGGCCATCCTGGACCCTAGCCAGGCCCCACGGCCCTTCAACGAGCCCTGTAAGTACCCTGGCCGGACAAAGGGCTTCGGCCACAAGCCGGGGCTGAAGAAGCACCCGGCAGCACCGCCCGGCGGCCGGCCCTTCACTTGCGCCGCGTGCGGGAAGAGCTTCCCGCTGCAGGTGAGCCTGAGCGCCCACCAGCGCAGCTGCGGCCTGCCGGACGCGGCGGGCTCCGGGGCGGCAGCCTCTTCCGGCGGCGGCGGCGGCGGCGGTGGAGGTGGAGGTGGAGGTGGCGGAGGCGGCGGCGGCGGCAGCGCCCGGGATGGCAGCGCCCTGCGCTGCGGCGAATGCGGCCGCTGCTTCACGCGGCCCGCGCACCTCATCCGCCACCGCATGCTGCACACGGGCGAGCGGCCCTTCCCCTGCACCGAGTGCGAGAAGCGCTTCACTGAGCGCTCCAAGCTCATCGACCACTACCGAACGCACACGGGCGTGCGGCCGTTCACCTGCACCGTGTGCGGCAAGAGCTTCATCCGGAAGGACCACCTCCGCAAGCACCAGCGCAACCACGCGGCGGGCGCCAAGGCGCCGGCCCGCGGCCAGCCGCTGCCGCCGCCGCCCCCGGGGCCGCCGGACCCCTTCAAGAGCCCCGCGACCAAAGGACCCCTGGCCTCCACAGAGCTCGGCACCGACTGGACTTGCGGCCTAAGTGTCCTGGGGCCCGCCGACGGCACGGACCTGTGAGGCGCCCTCCCGCGGCCTCGAGCCCCCGTGTACAAATCCCTCTGGCAGGCGAGGCAGAGCTCCGAGGCAGCAGCGGACGCGGGTGGGAACCAGAGTTCCCGGTTGCAGGACTCCTCACTGGAAAACGCCAGACTGCCAGTGCAGCTTCCACCGCCAACCAAGCTGGAATTCTGATTGTGAAACTGAGCACCGTAGATTTTAAGTAATTTAATTGCAAAACTGGTTTGTTTGTTTTTCATTCTTGAGGGGGAAAGAAAAATTTTGGAAAGTAATAGCGCGGGTTTGACTCTGTAGCACGCTCTTGGTTTCCAGGGCACCTCCTAGCTGTGTCTTTTTGAGTGACAGGTGAGTACTGAGAAGCCGTCGGCTGGGGAGGGAGGTGCAGAAGGCCCGGCCCCACTGACAGCTAGGGATGGGTCCCCCAGAGAGCTGGGGCCCTGCTCTGCCAGGGTGGGCGGGTCTGCACGTGGGCTGCCACTCGGCAGGAAGGCCCACCCAGGAGCCACTGTTACAACCCCCACTTGCCGCTTCATCCAGAAAGGCCCCCTCAACTGCTGGCCATGGTCTGGCCTTTCCCTACTTGGGGCCACCTGGGGTAACTCTGAAGGGAACTTGGCCACGTCCCCTGTTGAGTGAGTCCCGGGCTATAAAGCAGCATTGTGGAAAGCCACAGTGTTGGTCCTGGGAGGGTGAAGAAGCAGGGCGAGGAGTGGAGCCCGCAGACATCTGGTGGTCACCCTGGAGCCAAGAGCAAAGTGTGGCTGCCACTGCCCCTCCTGCCCCGTGCCTCTGGCGGGATCAGCGCCCTGACTCCAGGAGGTGGGGCAGGCAGGCATTCTTTCCTTTGAGACGAGAGAAAGCAAAGGCTCAAAGGGGACACGTCTCAGTCTCACTGTGGGTGCACAGTGGGGCACCCAGCGCCGAGAAGGGCCGCAGTGGGACGCGGCTGTTGCCCTTGGAGAATCAGTTTGGGGGAGAAAAGGTTTTCATTTTCGCCCTTTAAAAAGATTGATCCCGCACCTGCATGAGTCAGAGCGTCAAGCCTCAAAGAAACTGTGGGTGCAGCAGCTGTCTGGCTGCGCCCCTGCTTCCCTGGTGAGTACACGCACCCCTGCACGGGGTACTCGGAAGGCAGCGTGAGAGCTGGGTTCCCGGTCTGCGACTTGCTCCCAGGCCTGTTCTCTTCAGGCTGGAATGAGAAACGGGCCCCGGTTTCTTGATTCTACCACAGTGCTGTCCCTACCACACGAAGACCCATTCCTGTTTTGTTGACTCTGCCTCTGGTCCTCTCCCAGAATGAGTAACTCATCTCCCTGTGGAGGAGAGGCCCTGGCATCCATGTTCAGCTCCCTCATGCGTACTTTTATTAGGCAATAGACTAGTTAAGAAAATTGTTTCTATGTACTGTATATTTTGTACCTGTTTACACTTCTAATATTGATATAACTGATATTTTGAAAAACAAATGGACAGAAAACATCTTGTTAAAATAAAACCTAACCAGCACCAAGGCAGTTTGGTGGGTTCCATTCTTAGACCTGTGTCTTTGTTGCTGATGCTTCTAAATACATCCCCGAGGTGGGGAGGGTGGGGAAGGTGGGGAAGGTGGGGAAGGTGGGGAGGGTGGGGAGGGTGGGGAGGCGGTGATCTGGCGGGTCTCCCAGGTGGATGAGGAAAAGTTGATTGAAGAAGATGGGGAAGGAGGGAAAGAAGCAAAGGAAAGATCACAAAACAAAATGGTGGAGAAATCCACATATATCTGTGTTCACTACAAATAAGCTTTGTAGTTGAAAATCAAACTGTCAGGTAATAAGACAAAACAAAGATCCAGCTCTTCACTCTGAAGTTTTAGGGGAGGACTCATTGTGGCGTAAACACAAAATAGTCCTTCTCCAGTGACCGCCCTGAAATTGTGCTCTGTCACCCTTTTTTTCTCACTGGCAGTTTGGTGCCTAAATGACATCTTGTCAAAATTCCGACACACGCAGTCACTTTCTGCTGTCGGAGGAGTCTCATTCTACTCTCAGTGGGAACCATATTTGAATTTCAGTGTGAAGCCCCATTCAGAGCCCACGTGCCTGCCACCCCAGCTCCGGCCAGCTCTGTCTGGGGTGCCAGCAGCTTGACACTGGGTGAGATTGAGGTCTGCTCTTCGAATCCGTCTTCCTCTGCCCCTGGTCTTACACTTCCTTCCCTGAGACTGTAGCCTAGGCCTTCGCGAACTCTCACTTCTGACTTTGAGGATCCAAAAAGGAGGGAGTACCGATGCCCACTGATGTGGGACCCCGTGTGGCTTGGCTCCACCTGTGACTGGGCCCCTGCAGGGATGGCGGTAACCAGGTGACTGTTGTGTGAGCTTTCCTTGGGGTAGTGCTAGGCTTCCCTTTACACCCCTCTGATGCTGAAAATCAGTCCCAGCGAGGGCGCTGGAAAGTGTTGCCCCTAACTTTGCCCTTGGGCAGGCATGCCATCCTGTGGCCTGTGGCTGTATGGACAACCTCAGCGTCCCTCCCCCTGCTTCCAAACCCCTGAGCCTCATTGCACTATCTGAGTGGCTGGAATGTGGCAGGAGCAGCCCCACCTTCTCCCTGCTCTGCTGGGCTGCCTCTTCAGAAGCTCTGCACTAACTTCCATGTCCCAGCGTGTCCACACCCTCCAGGGGTAACATCAAGGGCTCTCCCCTGCAGTGAGCCATACCCGGGGCTCCACTGAAGGAGAGAACAAGAGCTGCTCACCTGGCAGAAAGGGAAGGAATCTCACAGTCATCTTTGTATTTGTGGAGCAGGAGAGAGGGTATTAGTGCCTCGACAGTCGTGAGGTGACTGTCCTGGAATTAACATGTGGGGCACTTTACATCTCTTGTCCTGGATTCTGGCCTTAGCCTCAATTTCCAGACAAGGATAAAATAGTGCTTGACATCTTATATGCCATTGACAAGAAGCATACCTAAAACTTAAGGATGCAAAATAGTTCAAAGCAAATAATTAGGGAGAAAACCCACAAATGCTAACCAAAAGATAGCTGGAGCATCAATCCTATTGGGAAAAAGAAACATTTTTAAAAATATTTATTGGGACCTGCGCTGCGGCGGGTTAACAAGCTGGCCTGAATCGCTGGCATCACATATGGGAGCTGGATCAAGACCCAGCTGCTCCACTTCCGATCCAGCTCTCTGCTATGGCCTGGGAAAGCAGTGGAAGATGGCCCAAGTCCTTGGGCTCCTGCACCCGTGTGGGAGACCTGGAAGAAGCTCCTGGCTTTGGATCAGTACAACTTTGGCCATTGCAGCCAATTGGGGAGTGAACCATCTGATGGAAGATCTCTCTCTCTCTCTCTCTCTCTCTCCCTCTCCCTCTCCTCTCTCTGTGTAACTCTGACTTTCAAATAAGTAAATCTTTTTAAAAGTATATTTATTTATTGACTTGACAGAGTTATAGACAGAGGGAGGGGGAGGGAGAGAGAGAGAGGTCTTCATCTGCTGGTTCACTCCCCAAATGGCCAAAACGGCAGCCAATCAGAAGAGAAGCCAGAAGCAAGGACCCTCTTCCAGGTCTCCAATGAAGGTGCAGGGGCCCAAGCACTTGGGCCATCTGCTGTTTCTCAGAGCCATGAGCAGGGAGCTGGATCAGAAGTGGGGCAGCTGGGACACCAGCATCTAAGGCAGATGCTTAGGCTACTGCACCACAACACCGGCCCCGAAAAACAAAAACTATAGTGCAAAAGCATTACTAGGCCAAAACGAATGGCAATGTTATGGGACGAGTAAGGTTTGGTGTCCCTAACATTATGGTTTCAAAATGCATGGAACATAAAGAATGATGAAGAAACAATTGAAAATCACAATGAGAGATTCCACATATCTTTTTCTGTAATTTATAAGAGGAATTAGTAAGAATATAGAAAATTTGAAAGGTATAAATTGTTTGGACATTGTTTTGAATGCGGTTTTATGTTCCTTTCAAGTATATGGACTATTTATAAAAATTGACTTCAGAACAAATCATAATGAATTCCAAACAGCTTATTTTATTGAGACTTCAAAATCACAATGCAGTAAAACTAGACATAAATAACAAAATTATAAATATATTTTTAAAAGAGAATAACGATTTATTGCAGAAAAAATAAAACAGTTGTTGCTCACAATACTGTTTCTTTTAAAAGGTTTGTTTATTTATTTGAAAGGCAGAGTTATAGAGAGGCAAAGGCAGAGAGAGAGAGAGAGGTCTTCCATCCACTGGTTCCCTCACTAGAAGGCTGCAATGGTCAGAGCTGGGCCTTTCCTAAGCCAGGAGACAGGAGTTTCTTCCAGGTCTCCAACATGGGTGCAGGGGCCCAAGACTTGGATCATCTTCAACTGCTTTCTCAGACCATAGCAAAGAGCTGGATCAGAAGTAGAGCAGCTGGGGCCGGTGCTGTGGTGTAGCAAGTAAAGCCACTGACTACAGTGCAGTGCTGACATTTCATAAGGGCGCCGGTTTGAGACTCAGCTGCTCCACTTCCGATCCAGCTGTGCTATGGCCTGGGAAAGTAGTAGAAGATGGCCCAAGTCCTTGGGCTCCTGCAACCGCGTGGGAGACCAGGAAAAAGCTCCTGGCTCCTGGCTTTGAATCAGCGCAGCTCTGGCCGTTACAGCCATCTGGGTAGTAAACCATTGGACGGAAGACCTCTCTCTCTCTCTCCCCCTCTGCCTCTCTGTAATTCTGCATTTCAAATAAATAAATAAATCTAAAAAAATAAAAACAGCAACAAAAAATAAGTGGAGCAGTCAGGACTCGAACCAGCATCCATATAGGATGCCAGCAATACAGGCGGTGGCTTTAACTGCTAAACCACAGCACCGCCCCCCTAATATTGAGAGACACAGAGAGAGGAGAGGCAGAGAGAGGGAGAGAGAGGTCTTCCATCCGATGGTTCACTCCCCAACCAGCCGTGATGGCCAGAGCTGTGCCAATCCAAAGCCAGGAGCCAAGAGCTTCTTCCGGGTCTCCCACGTGGGTGCAGGGGCGCAAGCACTTGGGCCATCTTCTACTACTCCCAGGCCATAGCAGAGAGCTGGACCTGAAAAGGAACAGCTGGGACTAGAACCGGCACCCATATGGGATATCAGTAATACAGGTGGCAACTTTACACACTACACCACAGCGCCAGCTCCTAATACTGTTTTAATAACAATCCTATTGTGATAAGTTCATAATAAGGAGTTTCAGCTAACTACCAAATGCTTAATATTTTTAAATAAATAAATAAATATTTATTTATTTGAAGGGCAGAGTTACAGAGAGGCAGAGGCAGAGAGATCCTCCATCCTTTGGTTCATTCCACAATGGCCGGAGCTGAGCTGATCCGAATCCAGGAGCCAGGAGCTTCTTCCCAGTCTCCCACATGGGTGCAGGGGCCCCAGGACTTGGGCCATCTTCCACTGCTTTCCCAGGCCATAGCAGGGAGCTGGATCAGAAGTGGAGCAGCCAGGACTTGAACCAGCGCCCACATGGGATGCCGGCATTGCAGGTGGTGACTTTACCCGCTATGCCACAGCACCGGCCCCTAATCTGTTTTATAACAATCCTATTGTGATAAGTTCATAATAAAGAATTTCAGCTAACTAAAGAATATTTGATATTAATATGCAACTATTATGTACAGTTGGTTATCTTGAGAGGGAAAATATACCAAGAGTATATGAACTAATAGAGGTGAATTCATATTTCTGTTAATTTATTTTATTTATTTGAAAGGCAGAATTACAGAGAGGCAGAGGCAGAGGCAGGGCTGATCCAAAGCCAGGAGTTTCTTCCGGGTCTCCACGTGGGTGCAGGGGCCCGAGGACTTGGGCCATCTTCAACTGTTTTCTCAGACCATGGCAGAGAGCTGGATGGGAAGGGAACAGCTGAGACTAGAACTGGCGCCCATCTGGGATGCCGACACTGCAGGCAGCAGCTTTCCCCACAATGCCACAGCGCCGGCCCCGAGGTGAATTCATATTGAACATGCTGTTTCATGAATGAAACTACTACTACAAAGCAGAAGACGGAACTACTGAAATATGCACCAGCATGACTGAATCTCAGGTCAGCACGCCAACCAGGGAGGCTCCACAGCCCCAAGTGCACACAGACGACTGCATCTCCATGACAAGGGCAACATAATGTACGCTGGCCGGGCTCATCAGAACTCACACTGGGGAGGATCACAGAGAACTTTCTTCAGGAATAGGATGTTTCTATCTTGATGGGGGGGGGGGGGTGTGGGCCCCACGGGGATTTGCATTTGTTAAAACTAGACACCTAGTGCATCTGAGGTCAGTGCACTACCTGTATATAAACAACACTTTCACTAAAAAAAAAAAAAATAAATTGTGGAACAATTACCACAAAAATGTTTAAAAAAAAAAACAGACTAGGAGATATTTGCCATGTGTACCACCAGCGGTGTGTGGACTACAACCTGTATTACAGTCCCCTGAGCCACAGGAAATCTGTCCCAGGCCACTGGTGGATTCGCGAAAACATGGATGGGACTGAACCCTATGGATACTATGCGTTTTACTGTATATACATATTTAGGATAAAGTTTAATTTATCAGTTAGGCACAGTAAAAGTAACAGCAATAACTAATAGAACATTTATAACAATACACTGTATAGTTATGTGAATTGTTCTCTGCTCACCTTCTTGTGATCCTATGAAAGGATTCTAAAAGGAATCACTGTATGGCTTCTCCTATCTGAATTGCCAGCAACACAAATGTGGTGCTTTGAGGCCATTATTAAGTAAAATAAGGATTATGTGGACACAAGCCCTGCAGTGTCGCAACAGCAGATCTGATAACCAAGAAGGCTGCTGAGTGACTAAGGGGCAGGTAGCATATACAATGTGGACACACTGGACAAAGACAAGATGCATTTCGCAGGTTCAGAAGCAACAGGGCAGGATGGTGTGAGATTTAAAATGCATGAGGTTAAGCTGCCCCCTGCAATGCCAGCATCCAATATGGTTGCCAGTTCGAGTCCTGGTTGCTCCACTTCTGATCCAGCTCTCTGCTATGGCCTGGAAAAGCAGTAGAAGATGGCCCAAGTCCTTGGGCCCCTGCACCCACATGGGAGACCCAAAAGAAAGCTCCTGGCTCCCGGCCATTGTGGCCAATTGGGGAGGGAACCAGCAAATGGAAGGCTTTCTCTCTCTCTCTGCCACTGCCTCTCTCTTGCTCTGCCTTCCAAAAAATCTTTAAAAAAAAGAAATGCATGAGGGTCCGGAGGCGCTGTGGCACAGTGGGTTAACGCCCTGGCCTGAAGCGCCGGCATCCCATATGGGCGTTGGCTCTAGTCCCAGCAGCTCCTCTTCCAATCCAGCTCTCTGCTATGGCCTGGGAAAGCAGTCCTTGGGCCCTGCACCCACGTGGGAGACCTGGAAGAAGCTCCTGGCTCCTGGCTTCGGATTGGCGCAGCTCCAGCTGTTGTGGCCATCTAGGGAGTGAACCAGCAGAAGGAAGACCTCTCTCTCTGTCTCTACCTCTCTGTGTAACTCTGTCTTTCAAATAAATAAAATAAATCTTAAAAAAAAAAAAAAAAAAAGCACGACTCAGGGGCCAGCATTGTGGCATAGTAGAAGATGCCAGCAGTCCATGCAGTTCAAATTCACTGCTCCACTTCTGATCCAACTACCTGCTAATGTGCCTGGGAACGCAGTGGAAGGTGGACCGATACTTGGGCCCCTGCACCCATATGGAAGACCTGGAAGCTCTGGCTCCTGGCTTCAAATCAGCCCAGTTCCAGCCATTGCAGCCATTTGGGAGTCAACCAGCAGATGGGAGATCTCTCTCTCTGCCTCTCCTCTCTCTGTAATCCCAGCTTTCAAATAAATAAATACATCTTTAAAAATATATTAATTTTCTAGAATTGCCCATTTAATATTTTTGTACCATGGTTCACCTTGGGTAATTGAAACTCCCCAAAACAAAACCACAGAGAAGGGGGCTACTGTAAAAGCATAAAGTGTTCGCTAACAATAGTGCAGAGGAGGATACAGCTGACCTATTATAAGGTAACTACCAGATGTGAGTGGCATAACTGACAAGTGGTATGCTGCCTGACATCGGAGATGTAGGGGCTGGTGCTGTGGCGTAGTGGGTAAAGCCACCGCCTGCAGTGCCAGCATCCCATAGAGATGCCAGTTCAAATCCAGGCTGCTCCACTTCCAATCCAGCTCTCTGCTATGTCCTGGGAAAGCAGTAGAAGGTGGCCCAAGGCTTGGGCCCCTGCACCCACTTGGGAGACCCAGAAGAAGCTCCCGGCTCCTGGCTTTGGATCAGTGCAGCTCCAGCCATTGTGGCTATCTGGGGAGTGAACCAGTGGATAGAAGACTTTCTCTCTCTCTCTTCCTCTCTCTCTCTCTCTAAATCTGCCTTTCAAATAAATTTTAAAAACTGAGATGTATATTACAAACCTTAAGGCAACCATTTAAAATGATGCTTAACTAATACGTGAATGGTGAAAAAGTAGCCATTATTTTAAAAGTGAATACTAATATAATAATATAATTATTTTAAAGATAACCTAAAAGCAGGCCAAAGGCGATAAAAGTGTCACTGAACATCTGGAATACAGAAACTAGTAAGACAGCCAATTTAAATGCAATCCTATTAGTAATTACATTCAAACATTTGGTGAGAGAGTTAATATCCAGAACAGGTTTTACAAAACACCTACAAGTGAATCAGAAGACCTACAACAGAGACTTTGACAAAGGATAGGAATAGAAAACACACGGGAAGAAACCAAATGTTTAGTAAATATGGAAAGATGCTCATCTCCCTTGATCAGTGAAATACCAACGCAGTTCTGAACCATCAGCCCCCGCTCGCCCTCATCGTGTTGGCAGACTTGCTCAGTCTGTTATGGAGCATTGGCAAGGACGTGCAAACAGGAAATCGTGCGCTGTGGGGGGGGAGTGAGTGGGCACCACCTCTTGGTGACAAAAAGCTGCAGGTTCCTGTCACCCAGCATTCCCTGCCGGGCTGTCTCTCCAGCAGCGCACGGAGACCTGGATCCCAACAGCAGTTTTGTTTTCATTCCACTCTGGGGAATGGAAAGTAAACTGTACTCGAAGTAGTCGATGAAATACTGCAGCGTGGTCGAAATGAACGCACCAGATCTGCCAGTTTAAATGTGATTGGCTACGGAATGAATAACTGTCATTCACATACAATTAAAAAAAAAAAATATCCCAACCAGTAGTATGCATTGTACACAGGTGCACACAAGGTAGGAAATGCGAAGACCTGAGTGGAGGGAGGGGAGGGGGTGTTCCAGCACTGGGCCTATCTCTGTCCACAACTTTCCCATTAAGAGAGCTGAGCTGAGCGGCCAACTGCCTCCCAAGGCCAGCTCCAGTCCTGCCCTCCGTGGGCTTCCACTGGGGAACAGATCTATTCTGTGCCACTCCCCACCCCCAGCCGGGGCCACTTCCTTCCAGTTGGGTCTCATCACTAGTAGCCTTGGACACCTGCCTGCACCAGGGCACTTCAAAAACATCCACGGAAAATGGGCAACACGCATTTTCCACGAACTTTCTAAGTGTCCTCTGCTCCCCCCCCCCCTTTCTCATCCCGCACCCCGTTCTTGCTACCCAGTAGGCATTCACTAAATAGGTGTTCCAGTGAACCTGTCCAGCAAGGGGAGTCGCCAGCTCGGAGCGCCACCGTTCCTTTGGGGCCACCCCTCGCGGGTGGAGAGAGCGTTCATTCACACAGGGGACCGAAACGGAGCCCTGGGGGTAAACAAGTCGCTCCCCGCTCGGCCCGGTTCCTGCCGAGGACCCAGCCATCGGTCGGGCCCCCTGCAGCCCAGCACTCTCCGATTCTAGGAATTCCGTCCTTTCATGCGTTTCACAAAAGCACCCAACCCCCTGGCTTCCCTTGGAACCACGGCTCGCTTCCCTGGGACCCGGGCTGCACGGCGCTGGTCACATGAACTCCGGGCTTTCTCTGGTGTGACGGCTTTCTTAGATCCCTTTGTGAGCGCAGGTTTTGAAAGGGAACGACCCCGGGTTCTGGGTTTGAGAGGAGCAGGGAGCCGGCGGGAGGAAGGCTGTCGGAGCCAATCAACCCGCCTCCAGACCCAGCACGTCGCCTGGGCTGCGCGCTCGGCTTCTCCGCCGCCGCCCGCCTCCTGGCCTCGCCCGAGGGAGCCGGGGCAGGCGAGGACCCCCAGGTGAGCGGCCCGAGGGCCCCGAAGGGTGGGAGGCCCCCGCGGATCGGCCCGGGAGCACGACGGGCTGGCCGGGCTCAGGGCGTGTCCGTCGCCGCCTGGCTGCTCGCTCGACACTGTTCGCTCCTACCGGCTGTAGATGGAGCTGTCTGGGTTCCGGCAGCCTCCGACGAGCCTCGGAGTGTTTCTCTTTAAACGGCCTGAGAGGGACATGCCTCCCAGGATGCAGTTTGTATCAACATGGCAGCTGCTGTGCAGCTCCCCTGCTGAACAGGCGCCGGGACGGCCGCGCAGCTCGCAGCCGGGGCCGGGGTCGCCGCTGCGGCCGCAGAGGGGCGGCGCGCGGGCCGGGGGCTGCTGCTGAGGGCCGGGGCCTAGCTCGCGGCCGGGGCGCAGCCGGCCGGGCCGCCCGCACAGCCGCGCGCCCCGCTCCGACGCCGCTGCCCGGGCTCCGCGGCTCGGCGCCCGCCCGCCCCGCGCGCCCCGAGCAGGCCGGGGCCCGACGGCCGCGCGCGAGCCCCGGCGGGGAAGGCAGGGCCGAGCGGCGCCGCCTGCGGAGGGGACCGGCGGCCGGGCCTGCGTGGGGCCGCGCGCGGCGGCGGCGGCGGCGGCGGCTCCCGGGCCGGGCCGGACAGCGCAGGGCCATGGCCGAGGCGGCCCCGGCTCCGGTGAGGACGGCCCGCGCGCGCACGGACGCGCGGCCTCGGGGCCCCGGGGACGGCCTGCGTGTCCCGGGCTCGGCGTCCCGGCCTGGGGTCTCGGTAAGGGACGGAGGCGCTGCGACGTTGGCGGGGGAGGGGGCGCTCTGGAGGGGCTCTCGCGCCCCCGAGCGCGGGCCGGGGGGGCGGCGGCTGCCGGCCGGGTCCGGGCGGAGACTCGGCCGCCGTCCGTGCGGGGCTGCGCGGACGCTGGGCCCGCACACACACACGCGGCCCCGAGGTGGGGCGCCCGGCGGCGCGCTCGCTGCGGAGCCGGCGCTGCGTCCGTCGGGGTGGCCGCCGGCGCGTTTTCCGCAGAGCTCGGCCCCGCCGAGCCTCTCCGGCCGGGGCGCGGCGCCGATGCGTTTCTCCCTTTTGGCAGAGCGGGGACACTGAGGCACAGGCACCTGGCAGCGACCTGCCCTACCTGCCCCAAGGTCACGTAGCGAGTCCCCGGAGAGGCCTGCCTGGCGGGCTGAGGGCCTGGACGGGGAGGGGGACGGGCCTGGCGGCGGCCTCTCCGGGTGGGTGGGTGGGTGGGTGGGGGGCAGGGGGTCCGGGCGGCCCGTCGGGGGAGGTGGGGGAGGTGGCCGAGGGGGCCAGACTGCGCCCTGCCGAGCGCGTCCGTCCGCGGTCCCCAGTCGGGCCTGGGCCCCCCGCTTCTGCATCTGTGGGGCCCAGGGCGGAACTCCGGGTGTCCTGACGGCTGGGGTCTGGGGAGCGAGCTCCTGACAGGTTGAGGGCTGGAGTTGCTCTCCAGCGGGACATTCATTCTTAAAATCTCCCTGCAGACCTGCGTTTTGTGATGCCCAATGCACGGGCTGTGCTGCTGAGCAGGAGGGCTGCATGGCAGTCAGTGCCTGAGCCTCAGTTGCCTGTTTGGTTCCAGGAGGGCACGGCGTATATGCATCTATATGGCTTCCTAAAAAAGCCTCCGCGTTCTTAGAAAAATAACGAGAACACCTTTGAAACTCTTGGGAAAATAAAAAAAAAGGCAGAGATTGTTAAATGCCTTCCCTTGAATGATAAATAATTCCGAGTGAATCACATGGGGTCGTAGCACAGAATGGCACAGCTCTCTTAATACGTCGGAGGCATGTGGTTATTTATGTTTCTACTAATATGGCTTGGATCTCGGAGGACCCTGTCCAGTTATGATTCACCGGGGAGGGCTGGGGGTGGGGTCTGTCAGAAGACTCCCATCCCCCAGCCAGCAGTTTGAGAATGTATTCATATTAGATACATGGACAGCTCTGGCCCTCTCTGTACCAGCTTCTGCTCAGGGGTTTTGAGACTGATGACATTATAGCAGGGGGTTTTCATTGGGGGACAGGATGGGGGACAAGCCCTGTGGCCCCTCATCCCTCTGCATTCCTCCAAATCCAGAAATGGAAAGAGACCGCCTAATCCTGGAGAGCAAAGAAGCTAAATTTTCCTTTAAGGGAACTTTGTGTTGCTCTTCTGCCTTTATTTCCTACACTGGACTTTTTTTTTTTTTTTTCATTGTTTCAGTTAAACCTCGGTATTACTCAGGGAGACTAACCTGGCCCCTGGGGATTTTTTTCCTTCGTCCTGCTAGTTGTAGGCAGATACCCTAGTCCCCCTCTGAAGAAAGGACTATGATGTACCTGTTGTGTTGCATTGGCTAGTTGCTTACCTGCCAGTGAGGCTCCTAGCTGAGGGGCCATTCAGTATTATCCTGACCTGTTAGTAGCCAAGGGTTGAGAGGTGGCTTGGGTGTTTATGAACCTTCAAGTTTAGGGGTCTTGTCAATTCATTGCAAATATTTGCAAAATCCTGTATAATCCCCCAGCCCATGCATTTTGGAGGTAAAGCAGATTCAGAGCACATACCTACCAGCCCCCTGCCGTGACAGTTGGGCCTGGAGGCAACCTGCAGGCTGTGGGGCCCATCTGTCCTCTGTGTCTCCACAGGCTGTGTGGGTAGTGGTCCTGGTGGCTCCTGGTTCATAGGTCTGTATGAGAATTAAGCGAGATAATCCTTTAAAATGCTTATCATAGTTCGTGGGGAATATAAATGCTGAATAACTGTTAGCTGTTAGCTAATTAGCGCTCCCAGCGCAGAGCTGTGGGAACTCATACTTCCTCGGAAGCCTTTCGCTGAACTGGCTCTTGAATCTTTGACCGATTCCTTGATTCCTTGAAAGGGTGACGCTCTCAGTGAAGCCACCTGTGGTGACTAAGTGGACGCACACCAGTAGGAAGGGGCTGTAGAAGGGAGAAAGTAGGTCCAGACAAGTCTTCGATGGGGACTTACAGGAACTTCGTTGTTTATCCCGATGAATGTTTCCTTAACAATGCTCTCGGCAGATATTTGTTGAGTGCGTACTATATGTAAGACTGGACACCAGAGACACGTCAGCTTTCAAAGAAGGAAAATGGAAGTTTTAATTACTTTAAAGATAATTTGTATAAAGAGCACAGTAATTGAGCAGATTCTCTGAAGGAAGATGATGAGGAGGTGAACAATGGAGAAACTCCATTCAGTTCTGATAAAGCTATTGCTGGTCTGGCTGTGTACACACAGGCCCGGTCGCTCACAGGTTGTGGCCTCCCCTCCCTGATGTTTAGGAATCTGGGGCAGGATGGAAAGAGGGGGAGGGAAATTCATTGGAATCCCAAAAAGGAAACTGAGACTTTATTTGGGTTCTGGTACCCACCGATCTTGACATAAGTCACAAAACTGGCTGTTGTGCGTTCTGTCCCCCAGGCCTCCTGTCTTCCTTATTCCCCACCTCAGGAGCCACAGAGGGGAAGCCAGACAGCCGGAGCTGCCTACCACAGTGACCACCTGCCTGCTCCGCCCATCTCGGTGTCTCTTCTCCCTGCTCATGGCAAAACATCATGCAGCATCTTCAGGAAGGCCTGAGCACAAACGAGGAGAAGATGTTCTCCAAGTCAAACATGTCCTATAGTTACCGACAAGCCAGCAGCTCAGCTTTGACCAAAGAGCAGGAGTCCGGGAAACTTTAGATAATTTTGCATGCTCACTCTTAGACAAAGTAAGGGAGAGAGCTCAGGGTACCGTGCCCTCCTGATAATGCTGATAAAAGCAACAGGGGCTAGCTGTCAAATCCACGTATGAGTTAACTCCGTTGACAGCGCTGGCCCCCAACTAATGATCACATGCCCGCCCCGAAGCCCTTCACCTGGCTAGGACTTGGGGGACAGTAACACTGTGTGTGGCATTTATAAAATTTTGCTGTGTCATTTCTCAGAGTGTTATGCTCAGTGTTCTAACAGCTGAGATTGTCTGTCTGTGTCAGGTGTATTATTCTTAGTTTATGGACAAGGACACCAAGAAGAGGGAGGTCAAATAACCCAGCCAGGGTGACACAGGTAATTGTAGGTCAGGTAGAAAGCCAGGTGTTCTCATTCAAGTCCAGAGGTGGCTCTATGAAAAGCATAAGGTGACACCACCATGGTTTGTTTCTTGTTCATATAATTGATGGCCCAGTCAGTGGCCGAGTCATGTCAACTGAGTGTATCTTACGGCCACCAAAACAGAAGTCCTTTTAATGTGGGCACTTCCTTTAGGGATTGATTTTGCCAGCTGTAGTCCGTGGCCTTCAATCCTGTCTTTTCCTTTCTTCCCTTGAACACAGGTCCAGCAGCTGGACATGGAGAACCAACGGTCATCACCTCTGTCATTCCCCAATGTTCCACAAGAAGAACCCCTGCGGCAGGCTCCCGCTGGCCTCCCCCGAGAAACTCTGCTCCAGTCCCGCGTTCTTCCCCCCAAAGAAACCCCATCCTTGTCTCCCGCTGTTCCCCGGCAAGGCTCCCTACCCCAGACTGCCAGTGTCCCCAAGCAAGAGACTTCTGGCCGGATGCCACGTGTTCTCCAGAAGGGACCTGCACTCCTGTGTCCTGCCACCTCTGAGCAGGAGACTCACCTCCAGGGCACCCTGGCTTCCCAGGAGGAGACCCAGTATCCTCCCCCTGCTGCTGCTGATCAAGACGTCTCCCTTCTGTCCCACCCCACCCACCATCAAGAAGCCCCTCTCCCCTCCCCTGAAGTTCCTGAGAAAGACCGCCTGACCCTGTCCCCCACCGTTCCAGAGACCGACCTGGACCCTCTGCTCCAGAGCCCAGTTTCCCAAAAGGATACCCCCTTCCAGATCTCGTCTGCAGCCCAGAAGGAACAGCCGCTGCCCACGGCGGAGATCACCCGCTTGGCCGTATGGGCTGCCGTCCAAGCGGTGGAGAGGAAACTGGAGGCCCAGGCCATGCGGCTACTGACACTGGAGGGCAGGACAGGGACGAATGAAAAGAAGATAGCCGACTGCGAGAAGACGGCCGTGGAGTTCGCCAACCATCTGGAGAGCAAGTGGGTCGTGCTGGGCACCCTGCTGCAGGAGTACGGGCTGCTGCAGAGACGCCTGGAGAACATGGAGAACCTGCTCAAAAACAGAAACTTCTGGATCCTGCGGCTGCCTCCCGGCAGCAATGGAGAAGTTCCCAAGGTAAGTCCGTCCTGACAGGGGCTTCCCGGCACAGCAGTCTGAACCGGAGCGTAATGAAGGAACGTGGTTTACTGTGAAAGCAAAGGACGGCGATGGTTGAGGAGAGAAAGGTGATGACGCCCAACCGCGAGCAGAGGCCGGCAGCAGGTGGCCTGGGGATCAGGAGGGTCAGTTAGAAGGGTGTTGCGCAGGGTCCTCCAGGGACGTCTGAGGTCAAGAAGGGGGCACAAAGGCCAGTGGGAGTTGAGGTGAGGCTCTACAGTGAGGAGGGCCCCATGGAGGGAGGAAGGCCGGGGCCTGGACATCACAGGCTGCGTCCTGCTCAGCGTTCACCGAGTCAGCTCACTTACAAATCATGCTCATCCTTCCGATTTACAGAAGGACCCTGACAAAACTAGAGAAGTAGGTTTCAGTAGTGTTTTCCAGAAGGTTCTAAAAGGGCCTAATGCAGACGGATTTTCTTTCTATTCCTCTGTGCTGCTGCCCCTTTTCACAGCCTTCCGAAAGGAGAAAACATTGTGTTCTCAGGTCAGCACTTCTCAAATGTGGTCGTGTCCAGGAGTCACCTGCAGACTGGTTTTGTAGGTCCAGGGCGGAGCCTGAGAGTCTGCGTTTGCTGCATGTCCCTGTGGTGCTGTGGCTGCTGGCTGCAGACCCTGCTTCAGAGCAGCAGGAGTCGTGCTGGGAGAAGGGAAAAGGACCAGACCAGATGAGTCCCTGGCCCTGGAAGCCAGGCCAGACTCCCAGAGAGCGCCTGTTCTGGGCAGGAGCTGTGTGGCCCCGGGGCCGTGGGCTGGAGCCCGAGGGGCGGATAGCCCCAGGGTGGTGGTTGCCGTCCTGTGGGTCTGAGTGGAGCCAGTTGTGTTTCAGGTCCCCGTGACATTCGATGACGTCGCCGTCCATTTCTCGGAGCAGGAGTGGGGAAACCTGTCTGAGTGGCAGAAGGAGCTCTACAAGAACGTGATGCGGGGCAACTATGAGTCTCTGGTTTCCATGGGTAAGGACACGGCAGTGCTGGCCTCTTGGGGAGAGGTGCATCAGAAACTCGGGGAGCACTGAACCCCAGTAGAGCCAGTGGTAGGAAACCAGGAAAGCGGAATTGTAGAGAGCACAAATTTGTTAAAACGTCCTCACCTCCCCACGTGCATCCTTGGCGCAGCTCAGGTCAGAGCAGGGAAGCCAGGAGGCACAGGGAGCGACACAGACCCCATGCATCACACACCTCGAGAGTGTTCTCCCTGTGGAAGGAGACAAACACGCCCAGGGCCTCCTGTGCCCCAGCCGAATCACATCATCAGTCCTCGCAGCCCTGCTGTCAGGGAGCCAGAGCTGGGTGACAGCTCCGTTTTACATTCCGGTGGCTGAATGCTGTCATTTTCCAAGGGCTCACGGCCTTGTCCCTGTCATGCAGATGAAGAGCCTGGACCCGAGGAGTTAGAGGATCCCCCAGGGTCCCCAAAAGGAAGTGACAGTTCCAGTGGGATCCATCTTACCCCAAAGTCTGTGTTCTTGCTTTCAGGAAGAATATTTAAGGTTAAAAATCTGGAGAAATGCACTTTACTTATATATGTATCCTTTTCTTTGACTTGGGCATATACAAAAAAGTTTAGAAAAAACACTGTGCTATTGCACAGAACTTCAATTCTGGCTAGAATTGTTGATTTTCCATGGACTTTTTTCATAGGCTAGCATTCCCACTTTTGAAAATTATTTTTTCTTCTCTCTAAAATACATGCCTGATTACAAAAACTCAACAACTTAGACCTACATACCCCCCAGAGGTAACCACTGTGACCTTTTGGCCTCCTTTCTTGTGCGTGTGCAGATACAGGCATGGTGCATACAGTGGTGCACACTCAATGCACATGGCGCAGATGGGACCCTTTGCCCATTCCACGTAACGGTGGGATGTAGTCGCCCTTCCCCATCTACACCCCACACCTCCGTGGAGAGACAGCATGGTGTTGCTGGAGAACTGTCCGGCTTTTGGCCTCTCTGCTGTGCTGAGCAGTGGGCTGAATCTGAGACCATGACCCTGTCACCACTCCACAGTGTTGTGATGAGCACCCCTGTGTGTTTGTGCCCCCCACGTTTCACTTCTCACAGGCACATGTTCTGAGAAGTGGGCTTGCTGAGTTAGAAGGACGCACACGTACAGTTTCATGGCTACTGCCCTGGAACTCTCCAGAGGGCTCTTGTATTTCTGCAACATGTATGAAAATGCCCTTTCTCCAAAAACCTGGCCCGAATGGAGGTTCTTTTGTTATACATATTTGTCATTTTGATAGGTAAAAATGATACCTCATTTTTTAATGCCTTTTTTCTTTGATGGTTTGTGAACTGATGCATCTTTTTATATCTTTATTGGCCTTTTGTATGTCTTCTGTAAACTAGATGTTCATACCCTGCTTTTCAATGATTTATTAATGTAAAGTTTCTGTATATAATTATGGGTGTTAACATTTTGCTATATAGAGATCATATATGCATGATACAAGCATGTGCATGTACGTCTATAATATTTCCTCCAGATTTCATTGTCTTAATTTCTCAAGAACTTAAAGCTTTTTTAAATTAAGGAAACCTATCAGTACTTTATTTTATGGCTTTTAGATTTTTTAACAGTGATTTTATTGGAGCTGGTGCTTTGGCATAGTGGATTGAACATCTGCCTGCAGCGCCAGCATCCCATATGGGAGCCAGTTTGAGTCCTGGCTGCCCCACTTCCAGTCCAGCTCTCTGCCATGGCCTGAGATAGCAGTAGAAGAAGGCCCCATGGGCCTCTGCACCCATGGTGGAGACCCAGAAGAAGCTCCTGGCCCCTGGCTTCGGATCAGCGCAGCTCCAGCCATTGTCGCCATTTGGAAGTGAATCAGTAGATGAAAGGCCTTTCTCTCTGTCCTCCCTCTCTGTCTGTAACTCTGCCTCTCGAGTAAATAAATTAATCTTTTTAAAAAATGATTTTATGTATTTGAAAAGCAGAGTTACAGAGAGAGAGAGAGAGACAGAGAGAGAGATCTTTCATTTGCTGGTTCATTCCCCAAATGGTTGCAGTGGCTGGGACTAGGCTAGACCAAAACCAGGAGCCTGGAGCGCCACCTGTCTTCCACATTGGTGGTGGGGGCCCATATTTGAGCCGTCTTCTACTGCTCTCCCGGGTGCACCAGCAGAGAGCTGAATCCGAAGCTGAGCAGCTGAGACTCGAACCATACCCACATGGTGGCAGCCCAACCTACTACACCACCACATCAGCACTGTGGCTTTTATATTTTACCAGGATTCATTTTTTACTTTATAAATTTTCTTGTGCTCCATGTGAAAACCTGGGCAGGCATCAGCCACCTGTGAGCAGCATGAGCCCTCCCCCTGCCACACACACACACACACACACACACACACACACACAGTGGCCCTAAGGAAAAAGGCTGGACACTCGGGCACTTGTTCTCCAGCTCCGCTGGCCCCCAGCAGAAGGGCTGTCCTTGACACCACACTGCCACAGATGACACCCTAGCAGTAGCCAGGGCCACCTCACCCCATAGTATAGTATATTTTATTTCCTTCCTTCTGCCCAGACTATGCAATATCCAAACCAGACCTCATGTCACAGATGGAGCGCGGGGAGAGGCCGACCATGCAGGAGCAGGAGGACTCGGAGGAAGGCGAGACGCCTACGGACCCCAGTACTGGTGAGTGGCTGGCAGGCTGCACTGAGCTTGGCTTTCTGTGTCTTTCACTAGATAGAGCCCAAGGGAGACCTGACGGCATGTGTTAGCAAGCCGGGTGCAGCAAGGAGCCCTGCAGGTGTGGGGACCTGCGTGGGGGCCCCTGTGTTCACCAGTGTCCCAGGTTGTTGAAAAATAGGAATGCACTAGAGTTCATCGCCTCAGAGGTGTTCTTTGTCTGTTCATTTGTTGTATTTGAAAGGCAGTTGCAGAGTAAAAGATCTTCCATCCAATGGTTTGCTCCCCAGATGGCCACAATGACCAGAGCCAGGCCAAGCTGAACTCCATCCAGGTCTCCCACGTGGTGGCAGGCATGCAAGTTCTTGGGCCATCTTCTGCTGCCTTCCCAGGCAGATTAGCAGGGAGCAGCATTGAAAGTGGAGCAGCCGGGACTTGAACCAGCTTCCCAACGTGGGATGCCGGTGTTGCCGATGGCAGTTCACCCTGCTGCCCCACAACGCTGGCCCCTAAAGCAAGAAACTCAAAGGCAGCCATTTGTATCAGGGTAATAGTGCTCACAGCTCCCAGAGCTTCCCAGAGAAGGGCCACATCTCTCAGTCCTGCGGCTTGTCTGTAGCAGGATGGGGGACAGCAATGGGCTTTGCCAGAAACATCCTACAATGCACAATTCCAGCAAGACAGCGTCTGGAGAAGCAGTTAGACTGGGTCAGCAGATACGCACCAGGCACGGCCAGTCTGAGGCCATGCAGCCCAAGGGTAGGCCCTGGTGTCAGGCTGTTTGAACGAAGCTTCTTTGCTTATTAGAAATGCTTCTCTTTTCGGAGTTGCAAGTTCCTTATCTGTGGAATAGGGCCTGGCACATAGTAGTGCTTAGTACACACCAGCTGTGGTCAATACGCTTGGGCTGAGACCCTTCCACAGTGGCTGGACCACAGACACTGCTAGTGCCTTCACGGCGCCACATCAGCTCTCAGAGCCTCTGCTTTGACTTGCGTCGCTTAGACGAAGCACTTCCTTGTCCTTTTTTTTTTTTTTTTTGACAGGCAGAGTGGACAGTGAGAGAGAGAGACAGAGAAAGATCTTCCTTTTGCCGTTGGTTCACCCTCCAATGGCTGCCACGGGCAGCGCACTGCGGCCGGCACACCGCGCTGATTCGATGGCAGGAGCCAGGTGCTAGATGCTTTTTTCTGGTCTCCCATGGGGTACAGGGCCCAAGCACTTGGGCCATCCTCCACTGCACTCCCAGGCCACAGCAGAGAGCTGGCCTGGAAGAGGAGCAACCAGGACAGAATCTGGCGCCCCAACCGAGACTAGAACCCGGTGTGCCGGCACCGCAAGGCGGAGGATTAGCCTGTTGAGCCACGGTGCCGGCCATCACTTCCTTGTCCTAACTGGGCACATGTGACATGTGACAACACTGAACGCGGCTTGGGATCATGTCCACTGGGAAAGGAAGACGACCCAGCTGGGGAGAACGCAGTTTGACCATAGTCAGGCTTGTTATAAATCGGTGTCTTGGATTTGGGGACCTATAAACTGGCCCCAAGGGAATGTTCAGGAACACTGAACAATGTCAGCCTCATGTCGTAAGAGGGAAGGGAACTTGCAGGAGAGACAGAAGCCAGTGAAAACACAGTGGTGGTATGACCCAAACAAATCCACTGTCATTGTTTCCAGGAATTTGCTGGATCTTAAAATCAAGGGCAGATGCTGATCCTGAATTTGTTCTAACAGATGACAAATATGTATTTAATTTACATTTTAGATCATTGTATATTTAAAATAATTGGGGCCAGCACTGTGGTATGGAGGGTTAAGCCACCACCTGCAGCTCCAGCATCCCATATGAGCATGGGTTTGAGTCCCAGCTGCTCTACTTGTGACCCAGCTCCCTGATAATGTGCCTGGGGAAGCAGTAGCAGATGACCCAAGTGGGCCCTTGTACACACGTAGAAGACCCAGAAGAAGCTCCTGTCTCCTGGTTTCGGACTGACCCTGCTCTGGCTGTTGGGACCATTTGGGGAGTGAACCAGTAAACGGAAGATCTCTCTGTCTCTCTCTGTCTCTGTCTCTCTCTCTCTCTCTCTCTCTCTCTCTCTAACTCTGCCTTTGAAATAAATAAATATTTTAAAAGATTTTTTTTCTTTTAAATTGAGAGTGAGCTCCCATCTACTGGTTTACTCCCCTAAATGCCCACAACGACCAGGACTGGACCAGGCTGAAGCCAAGAGCTGGGAACTCCATGTGGGTGACAGGGACCCAGGCATTGGAGCCATCACCTGCTGCCTCCAGAGGTACATGTTAACAGGAAGTTGGAAATGGAACCCAGGTACTCTAGTGTAAGATGTGGATGTTTTAACCACTAGGCCAAACACTCGCCCCAAAAGATGAATTTAAAAGTAGATGAGAGCCGGTGCCGCGGCTCATTAGGCTAATCCTCCACCTTGCAGTGCCAGCACACCGGGTTCTAGTCCCGGTCGGGGCGCCAGATTCTGTCCCGGTTGCCCCTCTTCCAGGCCAGCCCTCTGCTGTGGCCCGGGAGTGCAGTGGAGGATGGCCCAAGTGCTTGGGCCCTGCACCCCATGGGAGACCAGGAGAAGCACCTGGCTCCTGCCTTTGGATCAGCACGGTGCGCCAGCTGCAGCACGCCGCCCGTGGCAGCCATTGGAGGGTGAACCAACGGCAAAGGAAGACCTTTCTCTCTGTCTCTCTCTCACTGTCCACTCTGCCTATCAAAAAAAAAAAAAAGTAGATGAGGACAAGCAGTTGAGGCCAGTGTGAGGCCAGTGTGGCACAGGGGAGGGTGATCTTGGTTGGAGGAAAATCAGTCTATGCCTTCTAGGTTTGAGTGGCAACATCCCAAGTGGGAACAGAGATCCACATAGAGAAAATAAGAAAGAACACAAAGAATGAGAATTTGGGAGAAAGGATTCGTGATTAAAAATCCTAAGAGGCGGTGTGACGTACCAGCGGGGTCTTGTGGTCCAGATGCTGCACTCGTAGCCTCTTCTTCTTAAGGCTACGGCAGCAGAGCCTCCGTGCTCTTTCTCTGTCTGCTTTTCACTCTCTCATCTCAGATGGGCCTCCCGCAGAACGGGGTCAGAATCAAAACGTCAATACCAGCCCGCTCTGCCCCGACTGGGTTCGTTCTGGCACGGTCACGTCCATGGCCTGAGTTTCTGTCGAGAGTGGCAGCCTCACCGAGGCATCCTTGTGCGGCTGAACCTTTCCATGTGTCCCATCAGCCATCTCCAGCACCTAGGAGCCTGCAGCAGGAGGTGGGCGGGGAGGAATAGCACACCTTCCACCTGGCCCTGTGCTCAACCCAAGGCCCTGGCCCTGCCACACTGCGTGAGTCCGGGAAGCTGCAGTGTCAGTGCCTCCACGGTGCCCGTGGTAACCTGTTCCTCCCTTGCCAGAAAGGCAGCACAACCAGCCCTGGGCCAGACCCAACGGTATGCTGCCGGGGAAAAGTCTAGAAAACGGATATTTTCAGAGTTCCAAATACCTTAGACATGACAATTTCATAAACAGGCTAAGTGAATCCATTCAGTAAACCATCCCTAAGGACAAAGAGATCCCAAGACAACTCAGATATCAACTGAGTTGTCAGTACTCCGAATGAATAGGGGCTCCCATTCACAGCCCTACAAGGCTGGTCAGGGGGCCCAGGGAGACCAGATACAGTCTGTCCCTAACAAACTAGAGATTGCCGAAATCCACGCCAGCACGCAGTGCTGCTCAGAGAGCACCTGGTTGTTGTCTGTGTAGAAAGCAGTATGATGTTTTGTAATCTTAAAATATGGTTTTTGAAATAAAGATTTATTTATTTATTTATTTGAAAGTCAGAGCTACAGAAAGACATCACTCCCTAGATGGCTACAACAGTGAAGGCTGGGCCAGGCCCAAGCCAGGAGCTTCATCCAGGTCTCCCACATGAATGCAGCAGCCCAAAGGTGTGGGCCTCCTGCCACTGCTTTTTCCCAGGTGCATTAGCAGGGAGCTGGATTGGAAGTGAAGCAGTCGGGACTCAATCAGCACCAATATGACCTGTGTTACAGGCAGTGGTTTTACCCACTACACCATAATGCCAGCCCTAAAAATAAGTTTTAAATATTTCAGATGTGTGTGCACTCAACCTAATAATTCCCTTTTTGAGAGTCTGCAGCACAGAAGAGAATCTAAAATATAGGTCAAGATTATAAATGCACATCACATTACAATGGACAGGTATATAGTCACAGAAATCATTTATGAGGGGCTTGGAGAGCGTGTTTCACTTACAGGTTTATTAGTTCACCAGCTGTGTTCTGAGCAGGAGCCACGTCCTCCAAAGACCCTCACCCTCAGCCTTGCAGGCAGTGGAGATGTTAATGCTAACAGCTGTATAGTCAGCTTTTCATCCCTGTAACTAAAATACCGTTCTAGGAAGGAAGGAAGGAAGGTTTGTTTCGACTCAGAATTTGGAGGAGTCCAAGATCAGGTGGCCCCGTTATTCTGGCGTCTGATGAGGATGGTGGGTGGCGGAGCTCATGCAGAGGAGAGACAGAAAGCACACGCTGCTTATATAACCAACTCCTGCGAGGGCAAGCCCCCAGCGGCCCAAGACCTCGCACTAAGCACACCTACCAGGTGCCATAAGTAGATCAACTTTCCAGCCTTAATCCATCAGCCATTAATGTTAATCCATTGTCTTTTTTTTAAGGTTTATTTATTTTTATTTGAAGGTCAGAATTACAAAGAGGGAGAGATAGAATCTTCCATCCACTGGTTCACTCCCCAGATGGCTGCCGTGGCCAGAGCTGTGCCGATCTGAAGCGAGGAGCCAGGAGCTTCTTCCGGGTCTCCCACATGGGTGCAGGGGCCCAAGCACTTGGGCCATCCTCCACTGTTTTCCCAGGCCTTAGCAGAGAGCTGGATCAGAAGTGGAGCAGCCAGGACTAGAACCAGCGCCCATATGGGATGCTAACACCGCAGGTAGAGGATTAGCCTACTGTGCCACAGCACCAGCCCCTTGGGTTTGGTTTTGAGCATTCAGTCTGCGATCCCTGTGAGACATCAGGGAGAACATGTTGGGAAAGAGCTGAATCAAGGATCCTGGAGTTCTAGAAAAGAGGTCTTAGACCTTTGGCACGCAGACATTTGGGCATTTTCACGTTGTTAGCCTAGACTGGGTTCGCTCTGTGTGTAGAGGGAGAAGAGAGGACAGCACCGCCCCGCCCTGCAGACCTTCGGAGCAGGTTTGAGCGTCTGCAGTACGTGGGTTGGCACCAGGTCCAGGTGTTGTACATCTCAGGTGCTTCTCCTGCGCAGTCAGGGCCAAAAACGACTGTTGTAGGAAGAAGGAACCAGAAGAATCAAAAGAAACTAAGAGCAGAGAGGTATCTGTAAATTAGGATAGAGCCGCACTGGGTATTTTAAGACAAGATTGTAGAGAGGAAGGTGGTGAGCCACACTGAATTCCTCTGTGGCTTAGTAACACAGAGACTAAGAAGTGACCCTTGGATTTGCAAATTGAAAACTCATCAGTGGCTTCAGCAAGGCAAGCGTGGGTGGCAGAGTGGCAGTGGGAGCTTGCTGAACATGTGAGGAGGGAGAGGGCACTATTGACAGTTGTTTCTAGAGGGTTAGCTGTGAGTGGGGAGCAGACACACGGGCAGCCGACGGGGTTGTTTAAGGTGGGGGTTGCGGAGACCTGTTGGAAATGTTGGTGGGGGTGATCCAGTGGACTGGGGAGGTTAACACTGCGTGAAGTGTAATGTGAAGTCAGCAATGTCACAAAAGGTAGAGGGGCTGTCGTGGGGCAGTGAGTTAAGCCATCCCTTGCGACACTGGCATCCATCTTGGTAGTACAGGTTCCAGTTCTGGCTGTCCCACTTCCAGTCCAGCTCTCTGCTTATGCACCTAGGAAGGCTGCAGAGGGTGGCCCAAGGGCTTGGGCCCCTGCCACCGTAGGAGAGACCAGGATGGAGTTCCTGGATCCTGGCTTTGCCCTAGCCCAGTACTTGCTGTTATAGTCATTTGTGGAGTGAAGTAACAGATGGAAGATCTCTTTTTCTCTCTCTGCCTTTTAAATAATCAATTAATTAAACCTTTTTTTAAAAAGAAAAAACTGAATGGAAATATACCAAAATTGTATTTCTTTATGTTTTATAGAATTTTCTCTGACAGAGCAGATACTGCTTCTTATTCAGTAAAAACATTTTTAAAATACATGATGAAAGACAGTTAAAGATGACAGATTGAAGATGTGTTGACTCCCACTTCCACAAGTCATTCTAAAACAAGAGTGAAGGACTTTTAAAAAGAATGGATACTCTGCTTCTCTGTAACTCTGCCTTTCAAATAAAAAAAATTAAAAAAAAAAAAAAAACAACAATGCACAAAGACACAGCAGCAGGAAGCCTGAAAGCAGGTGGATGAGAGACTGCTGGGAGAGGAAGCGGGGACTGAAACTGGTAATGGGGTCAGCTGAGAAGAAACTGAGTCATACTCCCACCTCTGCTTAAGACTTGGGGTCAGTGGGACCAGCGGTGTTGCATATCTCTGCACTTGGAGGTCATGATGAAGACTGGTTGGCATCCTATAAACACTCCCCTCTCCTCACGGTCCTCTCCCAGTGCCTGTGGCTCTTCTACCACTACCAGTCCTGGCACCCCATTGAGGCTTATCCTCTCAGAGGGTAAGAGAGGGTCTGTGCACATGGGCACCAGGCCAAGTGTACTGTGGAGTACCACATGGAAAACATGAGAGGAATACCTGACACTTGCCTTTTGAATGGTGAGATCTCCAACATTTTCCCCTAAATTGGCTCCCAAAATGATGCTGACATCCAGGGTGAAACCCTTGGGGCAGAATATTCAGAGTCTTAGCTAGAATTTTCTAGAACTGGCACAAGACATTTTCCAATGAAATGACCTGACCAAACCACAGGTGGGCCTTAGTCAAGAAACCCCACCAAAGGCACCAAAATTTCAATTCTGTTTTGAGTGTTCCACTTATAACTCTACCAAGAATCAGAAGACATCTAGGGAAGGCCTCAAGTACACAAAGACAAATAAATAAAACCAGAAAAAGATAGAGCTAGAGTAATAGACCATGAGGAGAGAGGAAAGAATATGTATAAATGCTTATATAGGAGCCAGCGCTGTAGTGTAGTGAGTAAAGCTGCCACCTTCAGTGCCGGCATCCCATATGGGCACCAGTTCTAGTCCCTGCTGCTCCTCTTCTGATCCAGCTCTCTGCTATGGCCTGGGAAAGCAACAGACGATGGCCCAAGTCCTTGGGCCCCTGCACCTGCATGGGAGACCTGGAAGAAGCTCCTGGCTCCTGGCTTCAGATCAGCTCAGCTGCGGCCACTGCGGTCATCTGGGGGGTGAACCAGTGGATGGAAGACCTGTCTCTCTCTGCCTCTGCCTCTCTGTAACTCTGACTTTCAAGTAAATAAATCTTTTTTAAAAATGCTATAGAAATCCTTAGAGATAAGAGAATTGAATGTATCCATGACATAAAAAAATAATACTTTTTAAAAAAATTTGAGAGGCAGAGTTATAAACAGAGAGGGAAAGACAGAAAAAAAGTTTTTCCATCCACTGGTTCACTCCCCAGATAGCCCCAGTGGCAGGAACTGGGCTGATCCAAAGCCAGGAACCAGGAGCTTCTTCCAGTCTCCCACATGAGTGTAGAGGCCCAAGCACTTGGGCCATGTTCTACTGCTTTCCCAAGCCATAAGCAGAGAGCTGGGTCGGAAGAGGAGCAGCCAGGATCCGATCCAGCACCTATATGGAATGCTGGCACCACAGGCAGAAGCTTAACCTACTCCAAAGCACTAGCCCCAAAATATAAGTTTTTGGAAAGAAAGTATATGAGGCCAGCATGGAGTAGCAGATTAAGGCACTGCCTGCAATGCCAGCATCCTTTATGGGTACCCATTTGAGTCTTGGCTGCTCCACTTCTAATCCAGCTCCCTGTTAATGCACCTGAGAAAGCAGAGGAAGATGGCCCAAGTGCTTGGGCCCCTGTACCCAAGAGGGAGACCCAGATGAAGCTCCTGGCTTCAACCTGGCCCAGCCCCCATCTGTTGTCATTTGGAGAATAAACCAGTGGATGGAAGACCTTTTTCTGTCTCTGCCTCCCTCCCTCCCTCTCTCTCTCTCTCTCTCTCTCTCTGTAACTCTGCCTTTCAAATAAATAAATAAAAAAAAAAATAGAAGGAACTCTTATAAATATGATTCACGTTAAAAAGATCAGTAGCAGTGTTGGGAGATAAAGGTGAGCAAGCATCCCAGAAAATAAAAGACAAAAAGAAAATAGGGAAGAATAAGACAACTGAAGGGTAGAAGTCCAATATCTAGATGCCAAGTGCATCAGAAACAGTGGAAAGGATGGGAATTATCAACAAAGGAGTGCAGGTCCCCATAAGACAGGATTTTCCAGGGTGAAACAGCCCACCAGCTGCCCAGAAGAGTGGATGAAAATCAACCTGTACCTTAGACACCACAGCACAGAGATCAGTCTCAGACCAAGTGAGGCCGAGAGAGATCCCGACAGGAAAGTTAGGTTCCTGGGAAGAAACGGGAATTAGAATGGCTTCAGGCGTTCCCGCAGCACCGGGAGCTGGAAGATTGTAGAGCGATACCTCTCACATTGCAAGGGAACATATTTTCTAAGCTAGAAGTCAACATCTAGCCAAACGCTTGATGAGATGTGAGAGGGAGAAGGAGACACTGTGAGCTGCCCAAGGGTGCAAGATCTGCATGCACCCTTCCTCAGGCTGGGGGAGGGACCCCGAGAGAGGAGCCAGAGCCACATGCGTGGCTTCGAGCGGGGACACAGCTGCGCACCCATGGGTAGGCAGTCAAGCCTGGGTGCGCCAGAGGCTCAGGTAGATGACACTGATGGATAGCCTCTGTGTAGGTATTCTGAAGGAAGAGGTAGAAGGCAGAGGACAAGGAGGGTTGGGAACTGAGTTACCAGTAAAGCCGCAGACACAGCATGAGCTCCAGCGAAAGCAGAGCGGTGTTCAGGCACAGAGAGCAGCTACTGCATACCGCGTGGTGCCGTGGCCGGGGCGTTGCTTCATCCAGCAGCGTACATGCCCCGTGCTGACTCCACTGCAGTCCCAGGACCAGGGCTTTGTGAGAACCAGCCAACCTCTGACCCATGTACATCTTTCAGTTAAAAAAACTAAAACCATGCACCAAATTTGTAAAAACCTAATACAGAAAACAGCCATGAGAGGTTGGAAAGGGGTGTTACTTCCTTGGTTTGCGCTGGTAGAGCAGTTAATGCGGCAACATGGTTTTTCATTTCAAAAGAGAAAACACCGAGAGCGTGAAGACATCGCAGGAGTCTCAAATAAATTAGAAGTTTATTCCTCCTGATTTTACATAAATATTGACTCTCATATGGCCTTAATTATATAAACAATACATAAATAGATTCTCACTGTATATTATTCGGCAACTTCACATGTCAAAATATAATCTACCTTGTTGTTTTAATAGTAGGCTATATTATTTTGTGTGTTAATTTCATAATTTAAATACTCTTCCATTGATGTATATTTAGAGTGTTCAAAAGTCACCATGTTTCATTAAAGATCCTTATGAATATCTATTCTTTGTGCACTTACCCAAAAAGTGTTTTTAAAGATTTACTTGAGGCCGGCACTGTGGCTCAACAGGCTAATCCTCCGCCTTGCGGCCCCGGCACACCGGGTTCTAGTCCCGGTCGGGGCGCCGGATTCTGTCCCGGTTGCCCCTCTTCCAGGCCAGCCCTCTGCTGTGGCCCGGGAGTGCAGTGGAAGATGGCCCGAGTGCTTGGGCCCTGCACCCCATGGGAGACCAGGAAAAGCACCTGGCACCTGGCTCCTGCCATCGGATGAGCGCGGTGCGCCGGCCGCAGCGCGCTGCCCGTGGCAGCCATTGGAGGGTGAACCAACGGCAAAGGAAGACCTTTCTCTCTGTCTCTCTCTCTCACTGTCCACTCTGCCTGTCAAAAAAAAAAAAAAAAAGATTTATTTGAAAGGCAGGGTGATAGAGAGAAAGAGAACTTCTATTTATCAGTTCACCCTCCAAATGGCTACAATGGCCAGGGCTAGGCCAGGATGTAGCCAGGAGGCCAGAACTCCATTCAAGTCTCCCATGTGGGTGCAGGGGCCCAAGCATTTGGGCCATCCATGCTTTCCTGGGCACATTAGCAGGGAGCTGGAAGGAAAGTGGAGTGGCAGGAACTCGAACCAGTGCTCCTATGTGAGATTGGCTTAACCCATTGTGCCACAGTGCTGGTCCCTGAAAACACAAATATGCACAAAAGTAAATTATGAAAATAGTTGTAAACAGAGAAGAGCTAGTATCTCTAAATTTAAAAAGCTTTTATAAATCAAAAATTAAGAATCCAAAAGAATAATGGACAACAGATGTTACAGAATGAGACAAACAAGTCCTACTAACCAGTAAAGGTCTGAAAATATGGACAATACCACCCTTACTGAAAGTTGAAGAAAACATAAAAATATTGTTTTGGTATCTGTCACTTTGGCAAAAAAAAAAAAAGAAAGAAAGAAAGATAAATTATATCTGGTACTGGCATGGGTGTGTGGGTAAAGGTTGTTTTATAAATTGGCACGATTATTTTGAAGGCTTTTTGCCAATATTTAAGTTAGGTATATCTTTTGACCCAGAAAACACACTTCTTTTTTTTTTTTTTTTTTCGTTTTTTAAAGATTTGTTTATTTTATTTGAAAGGCAGAGTTAGAGGTGGGGGGGGGGGAGATTGATCGATCAATCCAGTGATTCACTCCCCAGATGGGGAACAGATTTTGTATTCAAAATCATCGGTTTTAAGTTTCTGTGTATTTAGATTTATCAGTTCTTCTGCTCATGGTGTCTCAGCTACACATCATGTGTGGGAATATTTGGGCCATGTAATTCAGAAAACAGTGGGATCATAGACTTTGGCCCTGGAACTTCTCAAAAACCTATGAAAATTTTTGAAACCCAAAATAAAATACTTCTTGCCCTAGAAAACAAAGTTATGGGGCCCGCACTGTGGCGCAGTGGGTTAATCCTCCGCCTGCAGCACCAGCATCCCATACGGGTGCTGGTTGTAGTCCCAGGTGTTCCTCTTCCAGTCCAGCTCTCTGCTGTGGCCTGGGATAGCTGTAGAAGATGGCCCAAGTGCTTGGGCCCCTGCACCCATGTGGGAGGCTGGGAAGAAGCTCCTGGCTCCTGGCTTCAGATCTGCACAGCTCCGGCTGTTGCAGCCATTTGGGGAGTGAACCAACAGAAGGAAGACCTTTCTCTCTGTCTCTCCCTCTCACTGTCTGTAACTCTACATCTCAAATAAATAAATAAAAATATTTTTAAAAAAAGAAAACAAAGTTGCTAAATGTAAATAATTAAGTACTTATTCTAACATTTTACTATTTTTATTATATTTATTACTATATTATTTTAGCATTTAATATACGTGTCTACAAATGTTGCATTATATGAGCTTATTAATCATTGATTTTAGTTTTCACAAACATTTAACACATGTGAATCTTTTTTTTTTTTTTTTGACAGATAGAGTTAGACAGTGAGAGGGAGAGACAGAGAGAAAGGTCTTCCTTCCGTTGGTTCACCCCTAAAATGGCCTCTACGGCCGGCGCACTGCGCCGATCCGAAGCCAGGAGCCAGGTGCTTCCCCCTGGTCTCCCATGCAGGTGCAGGGTCCAAGGACTTGGCCATCCTTCACTGCCTTCCCAGGCCATAGCAGAGAGCTAGACAGAATCTGGCGCCCCGACTGGGACTAGAACCAGTGTGCCGGCGCCACAGGCAGAGGATTAGCCTAGTGAGCCATGGCGCCAGCCCATGTGAATCATTTGTCGGGTACATTTTCCCCATCTCACGAAAATTCTTATGAACAGGTGTTATTTCAGAGACTGAAAAATAAGACTGGATGTTTCTCACAGCCGTGCAATGTCAAAACAAGCTACCAAAGTCCTGAAGGAACAATCCACAGCAACCAGATCTTAGCGATGCAGACTGAACACAGCATGTCTGGTGGGAGTGACAGGACAGCCTCCAGGGGAATGTCTGAGGTCCCAGAGGCCTGTTCCTTGGCTCAGGGTTTGACAACTTACATATAAGTGCTTTTTCTAGTCCTTTTTCATTACTTGCATCTAAACGTTTCCCTCAACAGTTTATTTTTTATTATAATATTTTTTAAAAATATTTTTTTTAAGTCAGAGGTTCAGAAAGAGAGAGAACTCGTATCCACTGGTTCACTCCTCCACGTGCCTGCAGCAGCTGGGGCTGAACCAGGCCGAAGCCAGGAGCCAGGAACTGCATCCAGGACTCCCAAGGAGGTGTCAGGGCCCCAGCTCCTTGGGCCATCACCTGTCGCCTACCAGGGTGTGCATTAACAAGAAGCTGGAATTGGGAGTGGAGCTGGGACTTGAACCCAGGCATTGCACTATGGCACGTGCACATCCCAAGCAGCATCTTAATCAGGCCAAATGCCTGCCCCAGGATTCTGTTTTGACGTGAGGTAATCGAAGGTAGCTTTTCCCCCCTTCCACTCAGGAAGCCAGTTGTCTTCATTTAATTTCTTTTTGAAGATTTGTTTATTGGGGCCGGCGCTGTGGCATAGCAGGTAAAGCATCACCTGCATTGCTGCCATCCCATGTGGGCACCAGTTCAAGTCCTGGCTGCTCCACTTCTGATCCAGCTCTCTGCTATGGCCTGGGAAAGCAGTGGAAGATGGCCCAAGTCCTTGGGCCCCTGCACCCAGATGGGAGACCTGGAAGAAGCTGCTGGCTCCTGGCTCCTGGCTTCAGATCGGCGCAGCTCTGGCCGCTGCAGCCATCTGGGTAGTGAGCCAGAGGATGGAAGACCTCTCCTTCTCTCTCTCTCTATCTCTCTACCTCTGCTTCTCTGTAACTCTTGCCTTTCAAATAAATAAATAAATCTTAAAAAAGAAAAAAAAAGATTTGTTTATTTATTTGAAAGGGAGAGTTACAGAAAGGGAGAAGGGAGAGACAAGCATAGAGAGGGAGAGATCTTCCATCTGCTGGTTCACTCCCCAGATGGCCTCAATGGCCGGAGCTGGGCTGATCTGAAGCCAGGAGCCAGGAGCTTCTTCTAGGTCTCCCACGTGGGTGCAGGGGCCCAAGGACTTGCAGTCATCCTCTGCTACTTTCCCAGGCCATAGCAGAGAGCTGGATCAGAAGTGGAGCAGCCAGGACTCGAACTGATGCCCATATGGGATGCCGGTGTCACAGGCAGAGGCTTAACTCACTATGCCACAGCACCACCTCCCCGTGTGTCTCTTATTAGGAGCATTTCTCCGAGAGATAAGGCCCGTGGGTCACCAAACACAAAGATAATCCAGAATGTTAGAGCACACTCTGGGGCCTAGATGGCAAGTTCTTGGGCAAATTGGGTTGTTTGCAATATTTAGCTAACAAGTCATTAAAAGCAGTTTTTGATAGTATGTTATCCATGTGACTTTTTGTGGCATATAACTCAAAAAAAGTTCATATAATCAAGTCACAATCTACATATTGATGTAAATGAGGTTTCCCGATACTTGCATTTATAAAATTGAAAAATAGAATTGATTCTGAACTCTGTCTCATTCTACAATATGAGTATGTATTCAGTGTCAGATAAAAGTGAGCTAATTGGGGGAAATTCCTATTTATCCTCACAAGAGAAACATTTCCAAACATTTTTTTTGTTTTGTATCTTAGATAATTGTTTGTAATTATGTAGTAATAGTCATTTAGTATAAATTAAACCAGGAGAAAAATTAAAGGTTAGAGTCCTGTGGTTTACTAGAAATGAAAGCAAATTGAAAATTTTAATTTATGTACACATTTTTGTGGCATAGCAACAGACAAGGTGATCAGTAAAAGACTTCTAAGCATAAAAATGTGTTCTATTAGGATAAAATTCTGTGGGCAAAGTGGGAATGGAAATAGAAATGCAAGGTGAAAAGGAATGATATAAAAATTCCAACTACCAAAGAAGAACTTGTTTGTGAACATTTTAAGTGAATAATGGCAGGTTTAAAATTGCTAGGGTTCTTAGATTCCACTGGTGACATTAAAGGGTGAGGGAAGAGTTTACCTCAGAATATCAATATTTACAGTACTGCAGAAATTACATCTTTTGCAGTTACTGATGCATTTTGTATATTTACTTTAAAAGGTGCAAGGGGGTGCATAGTTTTGAAAATTTGTCTTACTGAGTAGGCAAGCAAAATATTTTCCAAAGTTTGTAAAGTCAGGAAAGTTTATATTTTGTTCTCTAACATGGCCTAAACCAGTAGGACCCCACATGGCATGTTCATGGTGCTCAGTAAATATGTTAATAAACATTCAGTGAATGAATGAATGAATCAATGAATGTGTATAACACACGTAGAAGTTCCTCAGCTATCAAGTGATTTTCTTTAATATATATTTTTATTTATTTGAAAGTCAGAGTTACAGAGAGAGAGAAAGAGAGATCTTCCATTCGCAGATTCACTCCCCAGTGGCCACGATGGCTAAGGCTGGGCCAGCGCAAAGCTAGGAGCCAGGAGCTTCATTCAGGTCCTTCACATGGGTTCAGGGGCCCTAGCACTTGGGCCATCGTATGCTGCTGCTTTCCTGAGCATATTAGTAGGGAGCTAGATTGGAAGTTGAGCAGCCAGGACTTGAACCAGTGCCCATATGAGGTGCTGCACTGCACATAGTGACTTAAATCACTGTGCCACAGCGCTGGCCCCTAAAAGGGTGATTTTCAAACTGTAAAGGTGTTTATGGTTTCACAGGTCTATCCATATGGAAGAAAATAAAGTTGAACCCCTACCTCACACCAGTTACAAAATAAAAACAAATTTCAGGTCAATTAATGACCTCAGTGCTAATAAGACAATAAAAACACTGCAGTAAAACCTAGTAGACCAGAAGAAAAACCTAGAACCAGAGGAGACCTCAACTAAGTCAGAAAATCAAGGCGCCATGAGATGACAGTAGGAAGGCCTTCAGCAGAGGAGCCACACGTCACAAGAGCAGGCAAATGGTAGGTTTGAGATTCAGGTAAAGAAAATGGGTTATCTTTAGTAAAACAGTTCTTCAAAGTTGATGAGAAAACACAGTCTAACTAGAACTGAGTCAAAGATACACATACACAGTTAACATAAATCGAACCTGAAAGACCTTGCGGTAAAGGAAATTCTATTGGAACTTGCAGGGTCAGAGAAGTGGAGTTACAGTGGAAGTAAGTTACCACTGTATATCTGGTTGAGGAGAATTAAGAGGAGCAGAACCATCGGCTGCTGCCTGGCTTGTGGGGGGAAGGAGAGTCTCAGGCAGGCTTTATTGAACAGCAGCCTGATGACGTCTATCCACATGTTAAATAGGGCTGGTTCAACCGCATCTCCTTTCAGAGTGCCTGGTTTGAGTCCCAGCCATTGCATTTCCAGTCAGCCTCCTGCTAATGTGCTCCATGGGAGGCAGCAGGTGGCGGCTCTAGTACTTGGGTTCCTGCCACTCGCGTGGGAGACCCAGCCTGAGTTCTGGGCTCCTGGCTTTGGCCTGGGTCAGCCCTGGTTGTTGTAGGCATTTGAGTAGTGAACCAGAGGATGGAAGATCAAGATCTGTCTCTTTTCTCTCTTTCTGTCTTTCACATAAACTGAAAAAAATTAATTGACCTTTAAAAAAATTAAAATATATATACCTTTTATTCTGCAGGAAAAACCCCACTATTTTATACTTAAAAATTTAAACAAATGTGTATTTGCAGTATTGCTCACCATAGAAAAAGACTGGGGAAAAAAGTAAATGTTCTAATGGGGAATGATTGAATTTTAAATTACAGTATTATTCTCACCATGGAATATATGCAGCATTTAAAAAGAATGCAGTAGCACCATAGAATGGGTTTGAAGGGATCTCTATAAGATATTTGAGGAAAGGAGCATAAAGGAGTCGGCGCCGTGGCTCACTAGGCTAATCCTCCGCCTTGCGGCGCCGGCACACTTGGTTCTAGTCCCAGTCAGGGCACCGGATTCTGTCCCGGTTGCCCTTCTTCCAGGCCAGCTCTCTGTTGTGGCCCGGGAGTGCAGTGGAGGATGGCCCAAGTGCTTGGGCCCTGCACTCCATGGGAGACCAGGAGAAGCACCTGGCTCCTGCCATTGGATCAGCGCAGTACGCCTGCCGCAGCACGCCCGCCGCAGCGGCCATTGGAGGGTGAACCAACAGCAAAGGAAGACCTTTCTCTCTGTCTCTCTCTCTCTCACTGTCCACTCTGCCTGTCAAAAAAAAAAAAAAAAAAACCATAAAGGAGCAACATAAGGCAATTGTGCTGTTCTAACACCAGTAAAGGCCAAAACTATGTATGTGCTGTTGGTAATAACTGTATTAGACTAGAACAGGTCCTGATTTCTTATAGAAGTCACCTGGGCGATCATAACTGAAATGGGTCAGGCAGGCAGGAGGAGGACAAAATAAAGGGGGAAAACACCTCCCCCCCAAAAAAAGAAAGTGTTATAATCCTTTGTGTAAAATGATGCTGTGTGTGAACTGACGCATTTGAAGTCAGCAGACCCATAGGCAAGTTTCAGAAGCGCACAAACGCAGGGCAGCATGTGTAAGGAGAAGCCGTTCAACCCAAACCACGCAAACCCACGTGCCCCTATTGCGCACGCGTGTGTGCTCGCAGACCCGAGCTGGGAGAAGGCTCCGAGGGGAACCTCCAGGGGTGGGCCAGAGGGTGAGAGTGCTGAGATTTTCTTTATTTGGCCTGGTGGGAGAGAGCAAGTGGGAAACTGTTGACTTTGGCTGGCCTGACCTGGGAGAGAGAACAGAGTGCCTTTGACATACACCCCGACAATGCTGCACGCTTTAAAAACATAGTGTGAGAGTCCTTGAAAACACACTTCACATTTATTTACCTTGATTCCAGTTTTTATTGGTGTTCAAGGCTACAGAGAGTCCAGAAGATTCTATCTGCTCACCTCGGTAACTGTTCTTCAGGGTCTCTCAAATAAGAGTCATTGAAATGCAGGTTCTAGGGCTGTAGAAACCTGGGCAGGTGGCCTGAACATGTTCTGGATTCTCTTCTCCTCCCTTCCCCCTCCCCACCTCTCAGCCCACGATGGCATCGTGATTAAGATCGAGGTGCAGACCAACGACGAGGGCTCCGAGAGCCTGGAGACTCCTGAGCCCCTGATGGGACAGGTGGAAGAACACGGCTTTCAGGACTCAGAGCTGGGCGACACCTGCGGAGAGCAGCCGGACCTGGACATGCAGGAGCAGGAGAACGCGCTGGAGGAGTCCCCGGACGGCTCGGGCGAGTTCAGTGAGCTCAAGCAGATGCTGGTGCAGCAGAGAAACTGCACAGGTAAGCTCTGAGCCGGGCGGGGCCTCCAGACGGGCCCTGGCGCCGGGGAAAGCCGTGGACACCCCACGGCTGGAAGACAGGGCCAAGCACGGCCTCGGGCATAGGTTTCCAGTCTAAAGGTTTTACAAGGCTTTGTATCTGAGCAGAGTGGGAAGGGGTTATGTCTGAAGATCTGTCTAGACAGCACTCAGAGGGATCCTAGAGACCATCTGTCCAGCCTCTCATCCTAACACAGAGAAGCTCAAGGAAGTTGCCCAAGGTCACCCACAGGGTGGCAAGGCGAGAACGTCACTCTCTCCTGCATCTTTGATCATCTGGTGTCACACTAGATGCCTCAGTCAACTTGGAGAGGCCAGCCCTGGAGAGCACGTTTTTTATTTTTTGATTTATTTTTTATTTTTTTGAAAGATTCATTTATTTATTTGACAGGCAGGGTTACAGAAAGATAGGGAGAGAGAGAGGTCTTCCATCCACTGGTTCATTCCTCAGATAGCCACAATGGCTGGGGCTTGTCTGTGCCGAAGCCAGGAGCTTCTGGGTCTCCTATGCGGGTCCAGGGACCCAAGCACTCGGGCTGTCCTCCACTGCCTTCCCAGGCACAGCAGCAGGGAGCTGGATTGGAAGTGGAGCAGCTGGAACTTGAACTGGTTACTCTATGGGATGCCAGTGTCACATTAACCCGTTATGCCGGCCTCAGGAGCATGTTTTTAAAAGAGTGCTGTGCCGTCTGTCTGTGGTAGAATCGAGCTGTTGTTTTTCTTTGGTGAGGCAGCCTCAGCCTCACCATTCTCACTGTGGCTCCTGGTGAGTAGAGGAGCCATCAAGGGGCTAACGGTGCCCAGTCTCAGCACATGGTTAGAGATTGATTATCTCTGCTGCCTCACCATCCCAGGAGTCATGGGATGAGCCACTTGGAGCCAGGAGCTTCTTTGGGTCTCCCACACAGGTGCAGGGGCCCAAACACTTGGGCCATCTTCTACTGCTTTCCCAGGCCATAGCAGGGAGCTGGATTGGAAGTGGAGCAGCTGGGACTAGAACCAGCACCCATATGGAATGCGGGCACTGCAGGCTTTAACCCGCTATGCCACAGCACTGGCCCCTGTGTCCTATGTGTTTTAAATGCTCTTGGGCTTAGTTCAAACATTTTGTTCAGAAGTTTTACAACTGTATTCAAAAATAAAATGAATCTGAACTTTTATTGACTCGTCCTCACCTCATCTAGTTTTGGAAACTTAGAATCAGCTTATCAAGTGGACAGGGCAGCTTTTGGTCTTATTCTGTATTCTGGAAATAAATGTGTAAGGTAGGCACTAAGCGTCGTCTCTGAAAACTTGGTGAAACTCAACCTGCACTTTGTTTTTGTTTTGTTCATGTGTGAGTCATTAACCACATATTTGTATATTACTATTTATATTTAGAAATGAATCCACATTTGTTTATTTAGGGTTTCAAAAGTATTTAATTTCTTTTATTTGTAGATAATTCCTCTATAATTTGCCTTTTTGCACTTAATAAAATATTGTGGACGTCCACCTTGGTCAAATGGAGTGTATCAAACCCCCCTTTTAAAAAAAAAAGATGTATTTATTTATTTGAAAGTCAGTTTCACAGAGAAGGAGAAGTGGGGTAGGGGAGAAGAAGGGAGGAAGGGAGGGAGGGAGAGAGAGAGAGAGAGAGAGAGAGAGAGGTCTTCCATCCACTGGTTCACTCCCCAGTCGGCCGGAACCCCTGGAGCTGCGCTAATCCGAAGCTGGAACCAGGGGCTTCTTCCAGGTCTCCCACATGGGTGCAGGGGCCCAAGGACTTGGGCCATCTTCTACTGCTTTCCCAGGCTGTAGCAGAGAGCTGGATCAGAAGTGAAGCAGCCAGGACTTGAACTGGTGCCCATATGGGATGCTGGCACTGCAGGTGGTGGCTTTACCCGCTACACCATAGTGCTGAATCCTCAAACCCCTTATTTTTTTTCTGACAGAGTTAGAGAGAGAGACAGAGAGAAAGTCTTCCTTCCGTTGGTTCACCCCCAAAGTGGCCACTATGGCCGGTGCACTGCGCTGATCCGAAGCCAGGAGCCAGGTGCTAGGTGCTTTATCCTGGTCTCCCATGTGGGTGCAGGGCCCAAGGACTTGGGCCATCCTCCACTGCACTCCCGGGCCACAGCAGAGAGCTGGCCTGGAAGAGGGGCAACCGGGACAGAATCCGGTGCCCCGACTGGGACTAGAACCTGGGGTGCCGGTGCCACAGGCAGAGGATTAGCCTAGTGAGCCGTGGCGTCAGCTCAAACCCCTTATTTTTAAATAACTGCATGTTTCATAAATCTTTTTAATATGCATCATTGTCTTTCAGAAAAGTACAGTGAAAAGACATAAGGCCCATTCTGAATATGGCTAAATTGGGAGTATCATAAAATAAATTCCACATTGCCATTTGGGCCATTAATTCTAGTAGAACCTTAGAAAACTACTAAAAAATAGTTGGTGGGATTTTGCGTCTTAAATTTTAGGGCCAAGTATTTCATTCTTATCAAGTTTGATGCTGCAGGAGAGTTTAGCTCTCTTGATGCTTGTGTTCCTCTGCCTTCCACACACACCTCTGTGTTCCCGGGATAAACGCCAGGCACCTAGTTGGCAAGCTCTGCAGCCGTCTCCTGCCTGATCTGTTAGCCTGGTGCTCAGGGGAGGTCCTGGAGGCTCCCCCAGCCTCCTGACGGGACCCAGGCAGCACTGCAGCGGTACCTCTGTCCTGATGTCAGCACCTGAGCCTGCCTGGCTCTAGGAGAGAGTGCTGTGGCCTAGAGTCCCAACATCGCCAGCTTCACTGGCCTTGTCCCTAAACTGCAGGCTCTGCAGATGCCTGTGACTTCATTTACTTCCCTGGGAAACATCCCTTGGCATCTCTGGGCTTGGATGTCCCATCTGTGAAATGGGGATATCCTGTAACCAGGTGCTGTACCCGTGAAAAGAGGGCAAGCATGAAGGCATTTAAAAAAAGAAATGTTTCTAAGAATTCTGCAAATGCAGGCTGTGCTCGTCTTAGGTCTCACAGATGAGCTCCAAGAAGAGTGACCTTCTCGTGTGGCACGGAGTCAGCCACTAAAAATAGCGCTCCCCGTTAACTGTGCTTAGGGAATGGCAGTGAGCACCGGGCCTGAGACATCGCAAAGAGGCGTCAGAATTGCGTTTCCTCTGCTGACATTCTCACGGCGCCTGTGCAGCGTGGCATGGTTTAGGCCCCAAAGGGCTAGGCAACAGGGTGGCGGGTGGGGATGAGGACATCGGCACGTCTGGGTGCCTGACCCTGCACCCTGGAGCTGTGGGGAAGACAGGGAAAAGCCACTGAGCCCAGCCTCAAGCTTGGGAGAGCCACTGTGCCTGAGAGACCCATTCCTCAATGGGAGTGGGGGAGCACCAGCCGTCCCCGGGACTCAGGAGGGGCCCAGGGCTGCCATTTGGGATCCCCGAGGGAGATACGGAGAGGAAGGGGAAATTGCTGGAGGAGCGTGGGTGACGGCACGGGGAGGAGAAATCTGCAGGTGGATTCGGGGTAGTAGCAGGCCAGTCTGCGTTAGCCAGAGCAGAGCCGGAGGACGCCTTGACCATGGAACCGGTAGAAACCGCGCTCTTAAGTAGCCTAAACAAAAAAGGGGGGTTATTAACTCAAGTGATCGGTACGTTCTTGAGTGTGCCAACCTCAGCCAAGGCTGGAGCCTCGCGCCCCGTGCCAGCTCCCGGCCGGTTCCTTTTTTCCTGCTGGGTCCCGTTCCACCAGCAGCTTCCCATCATACCAGCAAGAGAGGCCGTCTCCGACGCTTCCTCCGCGTAGAATTCCAAGACGGTCTCTCATTTGACCCGTATCAGCCTGGCCCGTCCCTGGACCAGACCGCGTGGCAGCCGGGGTCACACGTCTGACCCCCCCCCCCCCCCACAAGCTGTGTTCTGCAGGAGCCCGGGGCTCTGGTGTTTGCGCCCAGCCTGTTGGTGAGGCTGCCACGGCGCCCGCTCCGCCACGCTAACGCCCCTCTCTCCCTGTCCCCTGGCAGAGGGCATCGTGATCAAGACGGAAGAGCAGGACGAGGAGGAGGAGGAGGAGGAGGACGACGAGCTGCCGCAGCACCTCCAGTCCCTCGGGCAGCTGTCGGGAAGGTACGACGCCAGCATCTACCAGACCCCGCTGCCCGGCGAGATGTCCCCGGAGGGCGAGGAGAGCCCCCCGCCCCTGCAGCTGGGCAACCCGGCCGTGAAGAGGCTGGCGCCGTCGGTGCGCGGCGAGCGGCACCTCGGGGAGGGCCGCGGCTCGGCCAGCCAGCAGCAGCGCAACCGGCGCGGCGAGCGGCCCTTCACCTGCATGGAGTGCGGCAAGAGCTTCCGGCTGAAGATCAACCTCATCATCCACCAGCGCAACCACATCAAGGAGGGGCCCTACGAGTGCGCCGAGTGCGAGATCAGCTTCCGGCACAAGCAGCAGCTCACGCTGCACCAGCGCATCCACCGCGTGCGCGGCGGCTACGGCTCGCCGGAGCGCGGGCCCGCCTTCAACCCCAAGCACGCGCTCAAGCCGCGCCCCAAGTCGCCCAGCTCCGGCAGCGGCGGCGGCGGCCCCAAGCCCTACAAGTGCCCCGAGTGCGACAGCAGCTTCAGCCACAAGTCGAGCCTGACCAAACACCAGATCACGCACACGGGCGAGCGGCCCTACACGTGCCCGGAGTGCAAGAAGAGCTTCCGCCTGCACATCAGCCTGGTGATCCACCAGCGCGTGCACGCCGGCAAGCACGAGGTCTCCTTCATCTGCAGCCTGTGCGGCAAGAGCTTCAGCCGCCCGTCGCACCTGCTGCGCCACCAGCGGACTCACACGGGCGAGCGGCCCTTCAAGTGCCCCGAGTGCGAGAAGAGCTTCAGCGAGAAGTCCAAGCTCACCAACCACTGCCGCGTGCACTCGCGCGAGCGGCCGCACGCCTGCCCCGAGTGCGGCAAGAGCTTCATCCGCAAGCACCACCTGCTGGAGCACCGGCGCATCCACACGGGCGAGCGGCCCTACCACTGCGCCGAGTGCGGCAAGCGCTTCACGCAGAAGCACCACCTGCTGGAGCACCAGCGCGCGCACACGGGCGAGCGGCCCTACCCCTGCACGCACTGCGCCAAGTGCTTCCGCTACAAGCAGTCGCTCAAGTACCACCTGCGGACCCACACGGGCGAGTGAGCGCGCGCCCGCCCCGCCGCGGACAGCGCCCAGCGGGCGGGGGCGGGGCGCCCCGAGCCCTTTTGCTGTGAGCCCCCCTCCCCTTTCATCCCTTCTCCCCAGGACTTGGGGGTAGTGAAACCAGGTGGCTTGCTGCCGCGTTTCCCCCGGCCCTTGGTGGGGGGGAGCACGCGGGGGGGGCCTGGGGAACCCCTTTCGGGCTGTTAATTTCCTTGACAATAAAATGGATGAAATCAATCCGCACGGGGGGAGTGATTTGGCCGCCGGCCACTCGGAGGGGCGGTGCAGGGCCCGTTTAGCTGGGGATAGAACTTTATAATTCCCTTTTGGATACTGTGGTTCTATTTGATAATAATAATAGAGTAATTTTTAAAAGACGAGCGTTTCCTGTTTGCCATTTTTGTTTGGTTTTTGAAGGGGCGGGGTTGAAAAGGTGGCCCCGGGGCACGTGTCCCGCGGTCAAGCAGCAGATCCCAGCGCTTGTGAAGTGGAAGGGGAGAGGAGGGTGGGGCCAGCCTGGAGTAGCAGCCAAGACTCTGGGAGAGACAGAAGCTCCTGGCGGGGGACCCTTGGGTGTGCCTTGGTGTCCACTCGGACAGGTCCAGGTTGACCAGAATGGTCAGGGCGAGTGAAGGTTTGGAGTGAGCTAGGAAGAAGGGCCTATAGCAAAAGCTGTACCCCCCCTCCAGGGCCCAGGCTTTCCTGCCCTGCTCGATGCTGGCAGAGCAGTGCAGGGGCTGGGAGACGCAGGAAAGGGATGCAGAAGCCCCTGGTGCCGTCTCTGGGGAAGCCACAAAGGCCACGGTCAGAACATTTTATTACCTGAGCGTTGTACAAAATCTGCTCTAGATTTGTTGAATGCACTGATGAGCGCTGGTTTCTCTTAGGTTGTCTCTTAATTCCCAATCACCCTGCAGCTTTCTACCCTAGAAAGAGAAACTACAGGCAGAGGATATTGCCCACAGAGCGACTCACTCACTCTGCACCTGCCTCAGCAGTGCCCAGGGCAAACCCGGGCAGTGTGGAGGGAATTCCTGGAGGCCAGCGGAGCGGGGGGCTCAGCCCTGCAAACCAGGGAGACAGGGAGGCCGGCCCAAGAGGGGAGCTGCATGGCAACTTGCGACAGCATGCTGAAGGGGGTTTGAAAAAGGAATTTGCGTGGAGGCAGTACTGCGTTCTGCATTCTTGACCTGGGGGGACCGGAGAGATCGTCAGCTCCCTCTCCCCTTTGTAAAACTGAGGCACAGGGAGAGGTGGGGAGTAAGGGCCCAAGAACTCCATTAACATTGCTAGTCCCTCCCACGATGCTAGGATGTCAGGGGTGACAGCCAGAGGAGGGAGTATGGCACCAAGGGCTGGAGCGTCAGCCCACTGCAATCCCAGGAGCCCGCTGGAGAGCTGGGCCAGATAGAGGGGCAGGGCATTTTGTTGGGCTGCAGTATACAGAAGGTGACAAGCGGGGCATAAGTACCCACCAGGCTGCAGGAGGTGGAGTCTGAGCTGGGCCTGTGGGTGAGAGGATTTCCAGAGATCAGAAAAAGGCATGCCTTCCAACTGGGGATGGCTTCAGGCAGAAGTGTGGCAAGTCAGCCCCAAGGATGACAGGGGGGCAGTGAGTGAAGAAACCCATGAGCCGGCCAAAGGGCTGGTCTTGGGAGAAATGGGCCAAACGCTGGCTCGGGGTGCCCTGGGGGTACAGAGAGGGTCTTTGAGCTAAGACTGCAAGGCTGTGGAGTTGAAATCGATCTTCTGTGAGAATCCATGGAGACTGACAATCAGGAGAGAGACATGGTGCCAGTAGACCCCAGGGACCATGTCTGATGGGGAAGGAAACTCAGACCTCAGACAGAGGAGGGGAGGGGCAGCTGTGTGCCATGGACAGGTCACAGGTCATGGGACTGGGGTGGGGGGGGAGGTTGAAAGGGTGGCAGAGCAGCGGGTTCTTTGAAGCAACAGGATATTGGGAGCCCCAAAGAGAGGTCGGCGGAGGCATTGTGGAGGTGTTTGTGGGGGACTGTCGCTGCTCAGTCTTCTACAGGGCCTGGACTTGGAGTGGTGGACATGTTCAGGCTTCAGTGGGGACCTGGTGGTTTGGGGCAGAATCTCAGTGAGGAATATTTGTGATGTGAAGTTAGCATACCGTGGGGTCAGATGGGGACAGGGCTTAAGAGACTGTCTTTTCCTGGGACATCTGGTTTTTAAGTAGATTAAGCCAAATATAGGCAAAGACTGGTCTTCCTTATGTGGGGCTGGGCTGCCGGGGGCCCCTGAACTGCTGCCTTCCCTTCCTCCACTCCAGGCCCGCTTCTTGTCCCCGCTTCCTGCACCCCTGCACGCTGAGCTCCCGGCGCCCCTGCCCTGGTCCTGACCCCTCCAGTGCCATCATGATTCCTGCTTTCTGTCTGCCCTAATCTCCGCTAGCAGCCCAAGGCCCACATCAAACAGAAAACAAGCTCACTAGAGGCAGCCTCTGGAGCCAAAGAGATGGGTTTACACCTAACGGTTGTGTGTCCTCGAACAAAGTAACAGAACATCTGTTCCCTCACCTGTTAAATGGGCTAACAAAGGTCCTATTGTTCTGAGACGTAAATAACATAAAGAATAAATACACAGCAAAGACACTGGCATCCACTGGCTCACTTCCCTGTCGGCTCATGGCTAATGACAGTTGAATTTAGTGAGACAGTTCAGGCAGGCAGTAGGCTAGTCGTGTGTCCTGCAGAAGGAAACGCCAACAAAGAAATGTCCTCGGAGGCAGAAGCTGAAAGTGATTTGGGTGTCAGGAAGTTCAACTCAAACCACACCGGCGACTGCCGCGGGGGCCTGATGGCGTGGACTAGGCTGAAGCTCACCACTCGGCCACGGAGGTGACAGCCCTCCTCACTGGGTTTCCTGGTACTCCCAGCAGCGTCTTTGGCTGCTGTCAATTAGGTAGAAAGTCAGACTTCGAGTCTTCTCACTTGCCATTGGCACGGGCCGCAGTCACATACCAAGGGACAACTGCCGTTTAGGGAGCGTTTTCCTCCTGAAGACTCCCATGCATGACTTCGCAGCGCTGATGCGCCATCCTTACGCCCCTCGCAGGTGAAGACGGTGAGGCGCCGGGACACTCAGTAGGCCCAGGATCACACAGCAACTGAGCAGTGAAATCGGGACTTGCACTCGAGCCCTCCCCTGGGACCGGCGTGCACACTGGAGAAAAGCCCTCCCCTGGGACTGGCATCTGACTCAGGTACAATCGAGGAAAACAGCAAATCCCGCCAGCGTTCACTGCAGTTAGTCCTAGACGATGAGTGAGGTGAGAGCAGAAAGGAGCCTTCTAGGCAGAGAGGCCGCGTTGGGGTACAGCCGGAGCAGCTGGGAGGAGAGCCGTGGGGCCATGGAGGGCTCTTCCAGGAGGCAGAGGCGGGAATGGGGTGCTCCCTGACACCAGTCTCCCGGCCAGCCCCATGTTTATCAAGCACCGCGTATGTGCAAAGCATTGTCTACACTCCACGGGACACACAAAAGAATTAGAGACCGGTGCTGCCTCGACTGCACTTAGAATCCGGAGGAGCCTCCGCAGCCTGGGTCTGGGGGCCTGCAGAAGCCTGGCGGGCGGGGAGCCTTCGGGGCGGCCGTCGTCGACAGAAAGGAAGGGGCCACCTCTTCATGTGTGTAGCGGGAACCGGCCAGGTGGCGCTGGGAGATCTTTCCCAAGGCCCTGTGTGGCAGCTCCTCAGATTAAGGGATCAGGCACTGAGGCCCGCCAGGCCCTCCTGTTGCCAGGGCAACGCTGAGCCAGGCGTCAGCTTTCTGGGAAAGCGTTTTGGCTGCCGAAGCCTCTTGCTGCCTCCCTGTCCTAGTGAGAACTTCAAGATTTTTAAAAATTTTTTCAGTCAATCTTGCATTTACCTCTTTTGGGTTGGGTTCCTTGAAATTAGTTACTTTTAAATTAAAACGCATCATCTAACACTCATATTTCTGTTTTCTACAAAGAATAGCTCTAGAGTGAAAGAAGTGAAAACAGGAAGGAAGCAGGAGAGCGAAGGAGGGAGAGAGAGAAGTAGAAAAGGAAGGAAGGGGAGAGGAAGGGAGGGAGGGAGGGAGGGGAAGGGGAGGGGGGAGGAGGGAAAGATGAGGGGCTGGCAGTGTAGCACCGTGGGTTAAGTCTGCCTGTGACGCCAGCATCCCAAATGAGCACTGGTTTAAGTCCTGGCTGCTCCACTTCTAATTCAGCTCCCTGCTAACATACCTGGGAAAGCAGTGGAAGATGGCCCAAATACTCATGCCCCTGCTACTCACGTGGGAGACCCAGATGAAGCTCCTGGCTCCTGGCTTCAGCCTGGCTTAGCCCTGGCCTTTGCTGCCACTGGGAAGTGACCCAGTGGCTGGAAGATTCTCTCTCTCTCTCTCTCTTCCCTCTCTCCGTATGACTGCCTTTCATATAAATTAAGTAAATCTTAAAAAAAAAAAAAAAAAAAGACAAGGAAAGAAAAGATAAAATTAAAAAAAAATCTTACATGAAAACACCCCACCAGAAACCAGACTAACCTTGAGTTTACCAAGGATAATAATCACCATGATTTCTTGAGCATTTACCATGTTCCAGACCCTGTGCTAACTGGGTGCTTTCATTTCATTTTATCTTGCACTACCCTGTGAGATTGGTATCTGTGTTCCCTTTAACAGACAGCAATCAGCCCGAGGTCACGTGGCTGGAATTTAAAGCTAAGCGTATTGAACCAAAGCGTGCGCTGCTGCCTATTACATCCTGCCTCCCAATTTCAACATGGATCCTTAATAATAGTAATAAGAGGCAAACAGTGCCATTTCCCTCTGATTTCTAGCTCTGACTGTCCTGTGGGTGTGTGTTTAAGTCTGGCCTTGGCTGAAGGCAGACAGACAGGTCACTGGATGGCCAGCCCAGCCCAGGCAACATTTCAGTGGGCTGCTTGGGTCACCTGATCGGGGCGGAGTAGATACTGCCTGCAGTGTTGATGGCTGAAGACCAAGCTGACCCGCATTCTAAACTGAGCCCTTGGGGACTTTGGGAGGGAAGCCATCTATCGTCACACACAGCACCCATTCTGAATTTATTTCTGACACTGGCACCTAAGCAGCTTGAGATCCTCAGTAAGAGAAGTGGTTGGGTAAGGCGGAACGTGGCGCTCTCTAATCAAATAGCACCCCTGATTCTGATCCTCCAGGCTCTGGCTACCCCCTCTTGGGGTCACAACCTTCCTTCTGCTGCCACTTCTCTTCATACAACAACATCCAAGTTCTCAGAATAACTTGAGTCTTAGAAGTCAGAGGCATCACTACTGTCTATTGATCCAGGTACTGAAACGTGGAATTTTAATGACGTAATGTACCAATGAACATTTCTATCACTACCAGTAATTTTACTTAAAGAATATCAGGACTGTAGACTTTATTTTTAGAATCAGTATAGTCGAATAAGCATAAAAACCTTTCTAAGAACTCAGTTTATTAATGGGATATTCAAATTCTGAAATTATGCCAAGGATTGAAGCTGATTGGATTAAAGCTAAACTCAGGAAAAGTTGGTGCCATGAAATGTGACATTTATCATTCTTCCACGCACAAGAACCACATGGTTCCATGATCAAATTTCCTGCAGGTAAATATTTTTATAAATTCTAAACACTAAGCTCAAATTTTCATGGACGTTCCTATTGGATTGGTAGTCACCATTGAAAAACTCATTAATTTTGTACAAAAGTAAAGGTACTAAGTTGGTTCCCATAGTTACCTTCTGAACAATGTAATAACAATCAATGTCCAACTAAAATTATGATTCCTTTCCCACTTTAACCCAGTGGTGCTAAGCCTATTTTGAATCAATCAGCACCTTACCAATCCAAAGGTTTGTGATGCCTTTTGACATACATTTGGAAAAAAATTAAGCCTCATATGTCTGAGAGAACTGCAAAAAAAAAAAGCCAGGAAATACCCAGACAAAATTCAGCCAAACTCAGAACATTTAATCCAGATAGTAGACATGTTGAGAGAACTACACATTTTTCTTGTCCAAATCTGTGCCAGCTCCTCAGAGTCTTGGAACAAGCATTAGGCTGCATACAAACATGCTTGGGTGTTCATTTTACCAAAAAGCTTAACTCAGAATGTAAAGCATATGACAAAATTTAAGGATTTCATTTAAACTCTTTCCTCCCAAATGAAAATAGCATTGTTGATTGTTTTTCTGACTGTGAAAGGAATCCCCAAATTCAAGACAATAAAAACTTAACCGAGTATCGAATGAGTCCCTTATTTCTCTGAGAGAGGTTATCCAGCATCTTCCACAAGCGTAAGGGGAAAAAATCCATTTTATCTTCCACCTGGGATGGGGCCTCTTACAACATCTCCCCACCTAGGAAATCAATCAGTTACTCGGAAGAGTTCATCCCTTCTCCGCAGAGAGTAGATCTACAATACATTGTGGAATCTCACATTGCAGACACAACACCTCTGTCCACCAGATTTTCTGTGGTTCATGTCAGTGTTCTCAAGCTTCGGTTTTAATCCCCAGGATCCCTTATTTAAAGAAACTCGTTTTTCAGAAGCTTCCCATACAGAAGTGGGGGCAGAGAGGCAGGGTCTCCGCCGGCCCAGCTGGCTGCAAGACGGCCGCCCTGGGCAACGCACTGTCTCCCCGTTGCTCCCATGTTTGCCAGGCCGAACCCGAACGTCCCGTTCCGCTTAGCCAGGGGCACGTTCCATGCTCATCTACTTCTGGGACGGGGCCTAGGACTGGGGTTGCTCTGGCCCCGCGAGGAGCCCAGGCGCGATCCCACACCTCTGCCCCGGGAGTTGCATGCCGAGACCTCGCCAAGACGCCACGGAGAGCTGCGTCACCCCCGCCCCACAGCAGGGAGACCCCTCGCGCGGCGCCAGAGACCCCTTGAAGAAAGGACTCCCTGCAGAGGAGCCCCGGCAGGTCCCGCGGCACCGCCGGAGGCCTCCCGCCCTTCCCGGCCAGCGACTGCTTTTTAAACGTGTTTCACACGCGCTTCTGGACATCTACGTTAAATAAACGCATATGCACCCGCTGGACTTAAATGTCAAACATTCCTCCGCCGAGCGCCCTCTCCCCACCCCGAGGACGTCCGCCCGAGGCCGCGTGCCGGCGCCCGCGCCACGTCGGGCCGCGCCGGGCCGGGCGTGCTGCCCCCTGCTGGCCGGCGCGGGCGAGGTCCGGGAGGCCCCGGGCGCCCGCACCTGGGCGCTAGCGGCCGCTCTAGGAACGCGCGAGGACCCTCTCGGTGGTGAGCGTGGCGCGCCCGGTGCCCGCCCCACGCCCCAGAGGTGGACTCGCGGCGAAACGCGCCCGCGCGGGAGCGACCCGACTCCGGCTGCGTGCAGTGCGTGTGTGTGTCTGTGCCTTGCACTCCCCGGCCGGCCTGGCCCAGTTCCCCGTGCAAACACGAGGGCTGAGACGCACCCCGCCTCGAGGCCCAAGCCCACTGCAGAGTCCAAGAAGGAAGGCGGGACTCGGAGAATTTACCCCGAGCCACGAGCCTGCTGTTTTCTCCATTTGCCAGGCAGATAATTAAACGAGAGCTACCAGGGAGGGGCCACGAGACCGAGACCTCCTCCGGGGTGACACAGCTGGGCCCCCCAAGTCCGCCCGCTTTGCAGTTGAACCTCTGGTTAAGGCATCATGATCAAACGGGAGCTCACCCGCACTAGGAAAGTCTGGTTTGCAGCCACGCGCTCAGAGAGCCCGAAGGTGTGCGACTCAGGGCCACGCCGCCCCTCAGCGCCCCCAGTCAGGAAGAAAGGTGGCCGTGAGCGCTCTCGGCTGGCCTGTGCCTCCCTTGCAGCATGTCAATAAACTCTTCTGTCTCCACGCTTGTTCCTCTGAACCGTGAAAGGAGGGCTCAAGTCAGCTAACGTAGCCACAGCTGTGGCCTCTGATGGGCTGCGCTTTATTTTTTTCCCTTGATATAGTTTGCAAGCGTTTGCGTCGTATTGTGTAAGAGATGGGATGACCCAGAGGATAAGGGTGTTTTTTAGGACTTGGGATGCATGTCGCCACATCGCCCTCCAGGTCGGCTGCTGGCAGGTGGACCAGTCCTCTGGGATGAGGTGGGGTGTGGGCGGGCAGGGGGTTCCAACCATTGCAGCTATTTGGGGAGTGAACCAGCGGATGGAAGTGCTCCTCCGAGACTGCCCCTGACTTTGGCCTGGCCCAGCCCAGCTGTGGCAGGTGTCTGGGGAGTGACTCAGTGAGGGAGAGCTCTGTCTCTCAAATTAACAAAAGAAAAAAGTCAGTTTAGCAGTACACGTGTATTAGCTATAGGTGTCGCAGGTGTCCTGGGTGAGGAAGTGTGAAGGCAGCCAGCACGCTCAAATCCGAGGACTCCTGGGAGCCATTCCCCGGTCTCCACACCCTGCCAGAAGCCTCCTGATGCTGCTCCTCCACCAAAGGCTCAGCGGGAACTCTGCCTCTGCCTCAGGGTGTGCAGGGCTCTGAGGCTCTGTCACCCTCTTCCTGTGGGGCTGGTTTGCCTTCCATAAATAGAATCATTGCTGTCAGGTCATGCCACTATTTACATCAAATAAGATGAGGTGAAAAAAGCAACATGCAGTACAGCGTGGACGGGATTGTAAGTTGCCATTTGCGATGCTAGAAACGGCAGAAGAGAACGCGCGTTAATAACGCACATGGGCAAATCTGCGGAAGAATACATAAGAAATGGTTATCCCGGCTTCCTCCAGCCTGGAAGAGGGAGTCCTGGTAGGTGGGAGAGGGAGAATTTTCACTGCAACTTCTTCCAATCTTTTGAATATTAGTATCATGCGAATTCCAATAATTCAGTATTTTAAATACTATCAGTGCTGTGGTGTAGTGGGCAAAGCCGCTGCCTGCAGTACCGGAATCCCATACGCACGCGGGTGCAGTCCCAGCTGCTCCACTTCCAATCCAGCTCTCTGCTACCCCACAACATGGAGCCCCCCGACTTAGTTTTATATATTAAGCTGTATTAATAAGCTTGTGTAGCTGTGTGCACGGGGACAACGTTCCCTGTTTGTCTCAGCACCGTGGAGAAAGGCTGGCATTTTCAAAGGAAAGTTTGCTGGTAAATAAAAGGAAACAAATCAAGCAAGCACACTCAGGGCAGCGGTCCCCGTGGTTTCTGGGTGACTGCCACCATCGCCAGCATCCTGAGCGACGAAGGGCTGAACAGGAAACATCCAGAAGCGTGGGTGAGCAGTTCTGCCGCCTGGGGCTGGACAGACTCTAGCCTCAGGGATGTGCCTAAGGGGGATTTAAGAGAAAAATGTTTTTTTAAGTGTTTACCCCAAGCTTCTCCAAGGAGCTTCCCAGTCTTGTATTTGGGACGGCGACACTCCTAGAACCTGGAGACAAACTCCTTCGAAGGCAAGATCACCCCAGCAAAGTGGAGCTAGAATCCGCGAGCACAGATGGCCCTGGCATCGGCAGAAGTGACCCAGAGGCGAGTTCCCGAGGAGGAGCACGCAGGGGCTGCTTCAGAACGAGCCCTCAGTCCAGCTGTTTACATCTGGCCTCTCAAGCTAAAGCAGCGGGAGTGGCGAGCTGTTCCCTCCAGAATATTTCAGGAGAGCAATCAGACTGAAAGGCACTCCCTCTCACTGCCCCGCAGGCAGAGACTGTCCTCCACCCTCTAGTGCAGCCCCAAGGTTTGCCTCTGGAGTCAGACGTAGACCATTGGAGTGACTGAGCTTCATTTCCTCCGTCTGAGCCTGCAGACCGTGGCTTGAATCCCCAAAGGGTCGTGTGAAGACATGAGGAGCCAGTCACAGCAAGCACGTAGTACCCAGTCCTGCCACAGCCCCTAAGAATAATTTACTTTATATATTGTTTGGAAATGTTATGTACTGGCTAACATTTTTTTAAAGTATGTTGACAGATCTACAAAACACTTATATTCGGTAGCTATCATCAACCTTCTTGGCAGAGAGAAAGTATACATTAAGTCAGAGCTGTCACAGAAATAATTAATTGGCATATATATCATGTCTGAACAAATCCAGCATTTATTTCAACTGATAGAATAATACAACCAGTGGGGATGCACTTGTGAGTTTTGTGTGTATCATGAAGCATCCCAGGAAAGATGGAAAGTAGTGGGGAGATGGAGCGGTGACAGGGAGACCAGTTGGCAAGCTGCATCTTCCAACATTTCATAAGGTGAGGTGACAACCAAGTTTTTGCTGTTCATTGGATATGGTCCCTGCCCTCTCTCCAACCACACAGGTGGGAAAGAAGGGGGATTGAGTTAACGCCGTGGAGAAGGGATGGGTGACAGGTAGACTGCAAATTGTCTGTGCCCAGATTTCAAATTCCAACACTCAGTTTGGTGAGTGAATCAGGACTCAAGATTGGCATGGGCAGGGAGGCACTGTGGCATAGTGCTTTGGGCACCAGTTCACGTCCTGGCTACTCCTCTTCTGATCCAGCTCCAATGCTGTGGTGTAGTAGGCTAAGCTTCTACGTGTGATGCCAGCATTCCATATGGGCAACAGGTTCATGTCCTGGCTGCTCCTCTTCCAATCTAGCTCGTTGCTTATGGCCTGGGAAAGCAGTGGAAGATGGCCCAAGTACTTGGGCCCTTGCACCCACGTGGGAGACCAGGAAGAAGCTCCTGACTCCTGGCTTCGGATCAGCACAGCTACGGTCATTGTGGCCATTTGGGGAGTGAACCAGTAGACGGAAGACCTTTATCTTTCTCTGTCTCTCCCTCTCTCTGTCTGTAACTCTACCTCTCAAATAAACAAATCAATCTTTTAGAAAGATTGGCATGGGAGCAGTCAACAGTTCCAGCATATGAGGGCCACTTCCCCATGCCCACTCCCAATGCCGGGGTGCTCTGAGAAACGCTTCAGAACTTAGGCGCAAATTGGGGGAAATATGGGGAGTGGGGATCCTGGAGTTGGGTCATCAACTTTTGGCCAATCTACATATGCAACACAAAAGCAGAAATCAAATTGTTTTACAAAAGAATAGGTGCAGGGGTCTAGGAGACCCAACAACAGGACTCAGTGACCTATGGAGAGTTTGTGGACGTGACTATTTCAGCCTTTAGGAAGGAGACGATGCTCTGGAACAAGAATGACTCATAATAATTTTCCACAGCCTGAGAAAATACTCAAGGGCATTCAGTTCCATTTGCTCTGATTGCTGCCTCGCTAAGCAACCTCTGGTGGCTAATTTGGTTTCCCAGGTAACCTGAAGGGCACTCTGGCTGATTAAGTATCCGTCTTGGACTCTAACTGGGGAAGTCCTGAAGGCCAGGTGAAAGCAGGTGGCAGCTACAAGTTCAGGGGTCTGGCGCCACAAATCCAAGGCCCCAGCTCCACACCCTGCTGATCGCCTGCTGATCTGCCCTTTCAGGATTTCCAGTGCCTTCCTGAAGCCAGTTACTAGCGCCGTGGCGAGGCGCAGTGGGTGCTGTAACCCAGCAAGCACAGTGGCGTGGGCAGAGGGGGACTGAGTTACTCCTGAGAATCACTGTTGCCGGCCACGTGACTGGCCAATATCCTTGGGCCCCCATATTTCCACTGCAGGAATCCATCCCAGGAGCATAATCTGAGAAGCGGGCAAAGGTGTCTATTCATCTTCATTGGCGCATTGTCTCTAACGCTGGGAAAAAATCCCCCACTTGCCAACCCTCAAGCCTCCTTTCCCGGGTCCTTCTCTTCCCACGTGTTCATAGTGGGCAAACTGCACCAGGGAAAAGCCCGACCACACACTCACTCTAGAGAACACTGAAGCATACTGGGGGGAGCCACACAACGGTGGTGCATCCGCTTGCCGGGGCTTCCATGGCGAAAACCACAGACTAGGGGCTCGGATGGGAAGCTGACTTCTCTCAGCTCTAGAAAATGCGAAGTCTAAATAAAGACGTCCACAGGGTTTGTTCCTTGCACACCTCTCCTGGCTTGTAGATGGCGTCTCCTCCTGTGTCGTCCCCCTGGTGTGCCTTCCTCAGTGTCTGCTTAGTCGCTTCTTCTACTAAGGACATCAGTCAGATTAGGGCCACCCTAACGACCTTATTTAACTTAATCACATCTTGAAAGTGCCTATCTCAGGGCCAGCACTGTGGTGTAGTGGGTAAAGCCACCGCCTGCAGTGCCAGCATCCCATGGGGCACTGGTTCAAGTCCCAGCTACTCCACTCTACTCTGCTGTGGCCTAGGAAAGCAGTAGAAGATGGCCCAAGTCCTTGGGCCCCTGCACCCATATGGAAGACCCAGAAGAAGCTCACTTTATGATCCTTGTCATGAATCCCATGTTACAAAATACTAATACCCCTACTTTCAAGAAAAACAGTACGTATGTGTGTATGAAATATTTGCATATGACGCGAATAAGACAAAATGTTAAAAATTGTTAAATCTATTTTTTCTTTTTATTTTAAAGCAGAAAAACTGAAACCCTCGCTTTCAAACCCATGGCATCCCAGCCTCCAGGTAACAGGCGGGCTCACACAGAGGGGAAGCTGACACACACTCAGTTGCCTACATGAATCTGGGCCTTGCTAGGCAGCCAGCCACACAGCAGCTTCACCCCCTTGCAGAATTTGCTGCACAGCTGGCCAACCCACAGCATCCACATGCACCCACGTCAACCCACAGTGCCCATGTGCATCCAAGCCTAGCCTGACAGCCAGCCAGGCAGTGTCCCTACCCCTCAGAACAGCCCACTGCATGGGTGACCAGGCTACAGCACGCATGTGCCTCTGAGCCTTGCCTGGGCAGCATCCTTGTCCCCCTGATGGTCCCACCACTCACTCAACCAGCCTGAAGCCCCTACACATGAACCACCACAGCCCAATAGCCAGCCGGGTGCTGACCCCTTCCCTCCGCAAACCTATACCATGCCTCAACAGCCACAGTACAGCCTAGGCAACTAATGCAACTTCACAGATGAGGCTCAGAGCTGAGGAAACTGCACAAAGACCACACTACTGAGCCCACCTAGAATCAACTCAGAACCCACACAGGGAAAAGATTCTGCCTAAAAATCTCCATCAAATTGAAACAGTGATTGTTGTACTATTAACATATAAAATTATTAACATATTAAACATATTAACATATAAAATAGTATAAACACGAAATATTAACATATAAAATAGTATTAACATATTAACATATAAAATAGTATAAACACGAAAAAGCAAAGAGACGTGACACCCCCAGTTATAAGCAGCAAAGAAAAGGAAAGTTAAGAAAAGTCTGTAAGGGAATTGAAAATGGTGGTCTTTTTTTTTTTTTTTAAAGAAATTATTTATTTATTTAAAAGGCAGAGTTACAGAGAGGCAGAAGCAGAGAGAGAGAGAAAGAGAGAGAGAGAGGTCTTCCATCCGCTGGTTCACTCCCCTGGCTGCAATGACCAGAGCTTCGCTGATCCGAAGCCAGGAGCCAGGAGTTTCCTCCAGGTCTCCCACACCAGTGCAGGGGCCCAAGCACTAGGGCCATCTTCTACTGCCTTCCCAGGCCATAGCAGGGAGCTGGATGGGAAGTGGAGCAGTCGGGACTTGAACCATCTGCCTATATGTGACGCCAGCACTGCAGGCGGCGGCTTCACCTGCTGTGCCACAGCACCGACCCCAAAATGGTGGTCTTAAAGAAGCTCATTGAGAGCCCAGCGCTGTGGCATAGCGGGTAAGGCTGCCTCTTGTAATGCTGGCATCCCATACGGACACTGGTTCAAGTCCTGGCTGCTCCTCTTCTGATCCGGCTCTCTGCTATGGCCTGGGAAAGCAGCAGAAGATGGCCCAAGTCCTTGGGCCTCTGCACCCATGTGGGAGACCCGGAAGAAGCTCCTGGCTCCTGGCTTCGGATCAGCCCAGCTCTGGTCATTGCAGCCATTTGGGGAGTGAACCAGTGAATGGAAGACCTCTCTCTCTGCCTCTATGTCTCTGTAACTCTGCCTTTCAAATAAGTAAATATTTAAAGAAAATTAAAGAAGCTCATTGAGATCCAAGAATATAGACAAACAATTCAATGAAATCAGGATTAACAGCTCATTATCTGAATGAGAAGTTCAACAAAGAGATAAGTATCACAAAAAAAAAAATAACCAAGCAGATATGCAGCTGAATAATTCAGTGAAAAAAAATGAGAATGTAATTCAGAGCCACAAGAAATCAGGAGTGGGGAGCATACAGCCTGTGGCTGTATAAGGCCTGAGAAATCATTTGGTCTGGCAGGATGTGAAATTCAATAAATCCATAGCAGACTAATTTTTAAATTGGTAATTTTGCATGGCATACAAAAAAATGTCATAAATATCCAAATGACTGTTGGCAGCAAAAAGTTCCCCCACTCCTCGACTAATGAAGAAAAAAATTCTAAATTAAAAGACAAGTATTTTGAACTAATCCATTCAGAAGGGGGGGAAAAAAGAGTGAAAAAGAGCAAACAAAGCCTGCTGATACTACAGGGCAACATTAAGTGAACAAATATTTGCATTATGGGTGTTCCAGATGGAGATGAAATGCAGAAAGCACTTTTAACGAAATAAGAGCTGAAAACTTCTGAGGTCTTGGGAGAGCTAAAGACATTCAGATCTGTGAAGCTCGAAGAACCACAGCTAGACACATCTCAAGGACTTTTCTCCAAGGTACATTATAATGAAGCTGTCAGAAGTCAAAGACAAAAGAAGTCCAAAATCAGCAAGAGAAACATGTCCAAGTCACTGTGAATTCAAGAGAATCCCTAATAGACTAACCTCAAACTTCTCAACAGGTCAGGAGAGACTGGGATCATAGTCTACCTGGCAAAGCAGTTCTTCAGAAACCAAGGAAAGATAAAGTCTTCGTAGCTCCATGTGGCAGACACATCATAAAACAGAAAATTCATCGCCATGAGACCAGCTCTACAAGAAATACATGAAGGACTCTAACGCAGCACAGAAACACAAAGGGTCAATAGGCACCGTTTTGAACAACTATATGCCAACACACTGGAAAACAGAAAAAGTGAATAACTTTATATCTACCAAAATTGAGCCATGAAGACAGAATACTGGAATAGATTAATAATGCGGAGTGCGATTGAACCAATAATCAAAAGCCACTCAACAAAGGAAAGCCCAGGACCAGACGGCTTCTCTGCTGAAGTCACTGAACTTTTATGGAAGAACTAACGTTAGTTCTTCTCAAACTATTCCAAAGAATTGAAAGAGAGGAAAACTTGGGGCCGGCGCCACGGCGCAGTAGGTTAATCCTCTGCCTATGGTGCCAGCATCCCATATGGGCGCTGACTCTTGTATCGGCTGCTCCTCTTCCCATCCAGCTCTCTGCTATGGCCTGGGAAAGCAGCAGAAGATGGCCCAAGTCCTTGGGCCCCTGCACCCGTGTGGGAGACCCGGAAGAAGCTCCTGGCTCCTGGCTTCAGATCGGTGCAGCTCCAGCCATTGCGGCCAATGAGGGAGTGAACCATCAGATGGAAGAGCTCTCTCTCTCTCTCTCCTCTCTCTGTGTAACTCTGACTTTCAAATAAATAAATAAATAAATCTTTAAAAAAAGTTATAAGGGCAATCCCATTCACAGTAGCTACAAAAATAACTTGGAATAAATTTCACTAAGAATGTAAAAGATCTCTACAATGAAAACGACAAAATACTAATGAAAGAAATACAAGACACACAAAAAATAATTGGAAGATTTCCTAAGTTCATAGATTGGAAGAATTAATGTTAAAATGTCCATATTCCCCAAAATGATTTACAGATTTAATGCAATTCCCATCTCAGGTTCAAGCAAAATGCGATCTCCCTCTCTTTATAACTGTGACTTTCAAATAAATTAATAAATCTTGGGGGGAGAGTCATCAGTACCAATGGCATTCTTGAGAGAACGAGACAAAATTAACAGGAGGAGATGATTATCAGTAATAACCTTGACCGTAAAGTAACCGCTGGCCTGAAGGGCGAGGTGGGGACCAGGGCTCAGAGCAGGGACCACGGCCCAGGGGCCGCCGAGGTGGATGCAGATGGCTCAGCCCCCACCAGGGGGAGGAAGAAGTGAAGAGAAGGGCGGACAGCCCCCGACCTGGGGCAGGAGGGGCCAAAGAGACCCTGGAAGAGAAGGAACAGATCCCGCCACGCAAGGAAGGGGCGAGGCGCGACCCGCAGGCCGCGGAAGACGCTGTGCCCTGAGCCTGGAGCAGCCAGAGAGCCTTGCACCTGCACAAGAACCCATCCTGACATGTCCCCCCTCGGACTGCTCCCGCCCAAAGCCGTGTTTCCCCTCCAACGGCGCTGTCTCAGTCTGCAGTTCTTCCTCCATACGAGACCCTCCTCACTGCCTCTCCTTCCGGGACGGTGTGGCCCCAGCCCTCTCCTCCTCCAGCTGCACCTGACCTAAGCTCTTTTCTTCCCAGAAAGTATCCGTGGGTTCCTTCTTCTGTGCTGTGGCTCCCCGTGCCACTGAAGACCTCAGGTTCAAGGCAAAATCAAACTCTGTTAGAATGGCATGTTTTTTTAAAAAAAAAAAAGATTTATTTTATTTATTTGAAAGACAGTTACAGACAGAGGTAGAGGCAGAGAGAGAGAGAGAGAGCGAGCTATTCCATCCACTGGTTCACTCCCCAGATGGCCGCAATGGCCGGAGCTGCACCGATCCAAAGCCAGGAGCCAGGAGCTTCTTCCAGGTCTCCCATGTGGGTGCAGGGGCCCAACGACATGGGCCATCCTCTACTGCTTTCCCAGGCCATAGCAGAGAGCTGGATTGGAAGTGGAGCAGCTGGGACTCGAACTGGCGCCCATTTGGGATGCTGGCACTTCAGGCCAGGGCGTTAACCCACTGGGTTAACCCATGGCGCTGGCTCCTATAATTTCTACTTTCAAATAAATTAATAAATCTTTGGGAGGAAAAAGTCATCTTATCAGTACACATATGATTGAAAAGGAACAGATAGAAAAAGAACAGTACACAAGTGGAAACCAAAAGCCAGCAGGAGCAGCTATACTCACATGAGGTGATACAGAATTTAAATCAAAATCCACAGCAAGAGACAAAGGTCATTACATAATGACAGAAGGATCAACTGAGTGACAGGATATAACTGTAAATATATATGAACCAAATAGCAGACTAATCAAGTATATAAAGCAAATAATAGAATACTTCAAGAAATTCATAAAAAGTGAAATTAAATGATGTTTATTTTGGTGCTAAAATTTTTGCAACCTATGCATAGTATTTTCTTTTTTTAAGAATTTTTATTTAGGGGCCAGCATTGTGGCGTAGCAAGTAAGGCTGCTACCTGCAATATTGGCAATCCGTACGGGCACTGGTTGGTGTCCCGGCTGCTCCACTTCCTATCCAGCTCCCTGCTGATGGCCTGGGAAAAGCAGCAAAAGATGGCCCAAGAGCTTGGGCTCCTGCCCCTGATGCGGGAGACCCGGAAGAAGCTCCTAGCTCCTGGCTTTGGTCTGGCTCAGTGCAGGCCTTAGCAGCCATCTGGGGAGTGAACCTGTGGATGGAAGATCTCTCTGACTCTCCTTGTCTTTCTCTGTAATTCTGACTTCCAAATAAATACATAACCCATTTTAAAAAAGAATTTTTATTTCTTTCTTTTTTTTTTTTTTTTTTTTACAGGCAGAGTGGACAGTGAGAGAGAGAGACAGAGAGAAAGGTCTTCCTTTTGCCGTTGGTTCACCCTCCAATGGCCGCCGCGGACAGCGCGCTGCGGCCGGCGCACCGCGATCGTCCGATGGCAGGAGCCAGGAGCCAGGTGCTTTTCCTGGTCTCCCCATGGGGTGCAGGGCCCAAGCACCTGGGCCATCCTCCACTGCACTCCTGGGCCACAGCAGAGAGCCGGCCTGGAAGAGGGGCAACCGGGACAGAATCCGGCGCCCCGACCGGGACTAGAACCCGGTGTGCGGGCGCTGCAAGGCGGAGGATTAGCCTGTTGAGCCACGGCGCCGGCCTATTTCCATTTTTTAATTGAAAGATAGAAGGGCAGAGAGAGAGAGATCTTTCATTTTCACTCCCCAAGTACCTACCACACCCAAGTCTCTTCCAGGCCCAAACCAGGAGCAAGGAATTTTGTCCTGGGTGGCAGGGACACAGTACTGAGCCATCACCTGCTGCCTCCCAGGGTGCGCTTAAGGAAGTGGGAATGAGAGGTAGGGCTGGAACTCAGTACGAGCACTCTGATATGGGACACACGCATCCCAGCAGGGGGCTCAACTCCTGGGCCAAATGACTGCCCCTGTCTTCTCAATATGCATTTTCCATGAACTTCTGAAGACCTTCCTGGATTTTTAGCTCTAAAGCAAGAGATGGACTCAACACAGTAACAGGAGGGAGCTTCGGCACCCTGCTTTCATCAGTGAGATCAGCCGGACCGAAAGTCAATAAAACTGGAGGTAAACTGTGCTGCAGACCGGGCTGCACTCTCTTTCGTAATACACAGGAGTATCTGACACAGCCTACTTACTTAGCTCACAGTCCTGGGGTTTCGAGGGCATGGTGCCCGCATTGGCGCCCTTCTGGTAAGCGCCTGCGCTACATCTCGTCACAGCAGGTAGCGAAGGTGGAGGCACACGCAGGAGTCCAGTCAGCACTTGACTCAGGAAGAGAGGGGACTGGGGCCCCACAATTGCCTTCAAGGATACATTCCCAGTGACCTAAATATGACCCCATTAGGCTCCACCTCTTAAAGGGCCTTAGCACTTCCCAAAACCACGACTCTGGGGACCAGGCCTGTAATCACAGACCTTTGGGGAGCCCTCAAATCATATACAAACCACAGTATTCCATCCCAGGCCCCCAAATGCTTACATCCATATCACAGGGCAAAACACATTCATCCCATCCCCCATAATCCAGCACTCTTAACTGTCCAAATATTGCTTCATTTCTTATTTGTTTGTTTATTTTTATTTAAAGAAAGAGACACTTGGGGAGGAGATAGAGAAATCTCCTATCCTTTAGTTACTCCCTAATGGCCACAACAGCCAAGTCTGGACCAGACCAAAGCCAGGAGCCAGGAGCTTCCTCTGGGTCTAGCAGGGGCCCAAGCATTTTGCTGCTTTCCTAGGTGCATTAGCAGGGAGCTGGATTGGAAGTGGAGCAGCCGGGACTCAAACTGGTGTCCATAAGATGTGAGTGTCATAGGTGACTGCTTTTACTCACTATTCCACAATGCTGCCCCTCCCCCCAATATTGCTTTAAAATTCAAAGTCCAAAAATCCCATCTGAGACTGAAGGCATACTTATTCAGCTGTCAGTCCCTTTAGAATAAAGAAATAGTTACAGGGTCAGGGCTGTGACGTGGAAGGCTAAGCCTCCGCCTGCAGTGCCAGCTTCCAAATGGGCACTGATTCGAGTCCTGGTCCAGCTCCCTGCTAATGGCCTTGGAAAGCAGCAGAGAATGGCCTAAGTACATGGGCCCCCTGCACCCACATGAGACACCCAGAAGAAACTCCTGGCTCCTGTCTGGCTCAGCCCTGGCCATTGTGGTCATTTGGGGAGTGAACAAGTGGATGGAAGATTTTTCTTCTCTTTTCTTTTTCTTTCTTTCTTCTGTCTCTCTCTCCTCTCTCTTCTCTCTGTATCTTTGCCTTTCAAATACATAAATAACTTTTAGAAAATGTACATACATCTAAGACAATGGTGGGACAGGCACAGGGGACACATTCCTATTGCACAGAAAAGGAAGAAACAAGTAGCAAAGAAGAATCAGCCCAAAGCAAGAGCAAAACCCTGAAGGTTAAAGTTCCAAGTTCCACACCGCGGGCCGGGCGTGCTGCAGTGGGGGGTGGGCCCTAAGGGCTTGGGCAGCCCCACCGGAGGTCATTGCCAAGAGCTGCCTCAGGCTGACTCTGCTCCCTCCCTGCTGCCTCTCCCAGCAGACACTGCACGCTGCTGCTCTCTACCTCCCTTGGGTCTCCACCTGGGCGTTCCTTCCTCAACTTTCTTTAGTAGGCATCACCCCATCGGGGCTCCAGGCAGGACCCTGGCCCTGCACACAGCTTTTCCTGCTCTCCCAGACCCTCCTTTGAAGTCCTGGAAGCCGCCTCGAGCCCATGACTCCTGCATTCTGAAGGTGAACAAAGTCAGCATCAACTCCAATGCCAAGGTCTGTTTCCAGCGGCAGCGGCAGCCGGGCCGGCAGCCGCAGCGCACGCCCCCAGCAGGCGGGAATCTCAGGGTGATCCTGAACACCGGGGTGATAGGCTCCTCCTGGAATCAACTCTTTCCTGGAAGACTTCTGAGAGGCCCTCAAGGCGTCTTCCCTATTTGTCCTGGTGCAAAGCACGTGGCTTCTTCTTATGCATGAAAATCTCTTTAGCAAGGGGTTACTCAATAGCACCCTCCTGGGTCTAACATGCTTTTTTGATAGGCTGTGAATTTCCTAAATCTTTCCTCTCCCTCTCTCTCTCTCTTTTTTTTTTTTTTTTTTTGGCCAGGCAGAGTTAGACAGTGAAAGAGAGAGACAGAGAGAGTTATAGACAGTGAGAGAGAGAGAGAAAGAAAGGTCTTCCTTCCGTTGGTTCACTCCCCTAATGGCCACTGTGGCCAGCGCTGTGCCGATCCAAAGCCAGGAGCCAGGTGCTTCTCCTGGTCTCCCATACGGGTGCAGGGACCCAAGGACTTGGGCCATCCTCCACTGCACTCCCGGGCCACAGCAGAGAGCTGGACTGGAAGAGAAGCAACCGGGACTAGTACCCGGTGCCCCAACCGGGACTAGAACCCTGGGTGCCAACACCGCAGGCAGAGGATTAGCCAAGTGAGCCATGGCGCCAGCCTCCACTTTTTCTGTTTGGTCATTGCATACTGAATAAAAGCAACCAGGGGCCAGTGCTGTGGTCTACTAGGTTATGCCTCCGCCTGCAGTGTTGTCATCCAATATGGCACCAGTTCGAGTCCCAGCTGCTCCACTTACAATCTAGCTCCATGCTAATGGTCTGGGAAAACAGCAGAAGATGGCACAAGTGCTTGGGTCCCTGCACCCATGTGGGAGACCCAGAAGAAGCTCCTGGCTCCTGGCTTCTTCAATTTGGCCCAGCTCTGGCCTTTGCAGCCATTTGGAGAGAGAGCCAGTAGACTGAAGGCCTTTCTTTCTGTCTCTCCCTGTTTCTGTCTGTAACTCTGCCTCTCAAATAAATAAATCTTAAAAAAAAAAAAAAAAGCGACTGACATACCTATGCTGCCAATCTCCACTGCCAAACAAGCCTTTAAGTTCAGTTTTCCACAGTCTTTGGGCATGGGCACAGTGCATTCAGGTTCTTGGTCACAGTGTAACAAGGGAGGTTTTTAGGCTCCTCAGTTCCAGCTGAAACCTCACTAGCACAACCTACACAGTCCACAGTTCTATCAGCATTCTGGTCTTTTTCTGAGCCCTCATGATGCTCCACTTACAACATTCTAGGCTTTTCCTAGCCTGCTCCTCCAAACTCTTTCAACCTCTTTCTGTAAACCAGTTCCAAAGGCTTCTCCACATCTCCAGATATAATTATAGTAGTGACCCCATTCCTCTGTATCAATTTTTGGCATCACTATAATCAAACGCTTAACACAGGTGTAAGGAGCAGAAATTAAACAGCGTCACCATTATATTAAGAAGAAGTAAGCAAGAGCTAAGCTGACTGCAGGAGATCTGCATGGACCGGATAAGAACCACCTATGGCCCGCACACACTCCTGGGAGCTTATCAGCCCTACGCTGACCACCAAGAGTACATAAACTGCAAACCAAAGAGGCCCAGAGAGACTCTCTGAACAGACTCTCTTGAGGGTGACAGAGCGAAAGCTCCAGGTTGACCCATTGGGTTCACCCACTCTTCTCTGACCAAAATAGAATAAAATAGAAATCAACAACAAGAACTATGGAAATTATATATATACATGGAAATTAAACATGCTTATGGATGACCAATAGGTAAGCAAAGAAATTGAAAGAAAAACTTAAAAATTCTTTGAAACAAGTGAAACTACAAACATTACACATCAACACCTGTGGGATACTTATAGCAATAAACTACATCAAAAAATAGCAAGGAGGGGCTGGCACTGTGGCATAGGAGGTAAAGCCACTGCCTGCAGTGCCAGTATCCTAGATGGACACCGGTTCATGTCCTGGCTGCTCCACTTCTGATCCAGCTCACTGCTGTGTCCTGGCAATGCAGGAAAAGATGGCCCAAGTCTTGGGCCCTTGTACCTGCATGGGAGACCCAGAAGAAGCACAGCTCTGGACATTGAGACTACTTGGACTACTTGGTGAAAACACCTCTCTCTCTCTCCTCCCTCTCCCTCTCCCCCTCCCTCTCCCCTTCCCCTCCCCCTCCCTCTCCCCTTCCCCTCCCCCTCCTCCTTCCCCTCCCCCTCCCCTCCCCCTTCCCCTTCCCCTCCCCCTCCTCCTTCCCCTCCCCCTCCCCTCCCCCTTCCCCTTCCCCTCCCCCTCCCTCTCTGTCCAGGCTACTCCACACTTCCAATCCAACCTCTTGCTGATGCGCCTGTGAGGCAGCAGATGCTGGCCTAAGTGACTTGGTTCCAACTGCCCACATGCAAGACCCAGATGGAGTTCCTTGCTCCTAGCCTCCACCTGACTCTGCCCCAGCAGTTGCAGCCTTTTGGAGAGTGAACCAGTGGATGAAGATACTACTCTTTTTCTGTCTCTCCATCTCTCAGTGTCACTCTGCCTTTCAAATAAAATCTTTTTAAGAATAAGAATATATATGAGAACATATTTAACTATGGAAGTGAAAGAACTCTACAATAAAATATAAAATACAGATGAAAGAAAGTGAAGATGACAAAATTTAAAAAATGGGATGACACCCCATGTTCATGGACTAGAAAATCAATATTGCTAAATTATCCATACTAACCAAAATGACCTATAGCTTCAGTGCGATTATTATCAAAATACCAATGATATTCACAGAAATAGAGAAAAAATTCTCAAATTTGAACTAAACTACTTGTTAAGACTCTGAATAGCCAAAGCGATCTTAAATAAACAGAACAAAGACAGAGACATCACACTACCTGACCTCAAAACGTTCTCCACAGCTACCAGAACACAAATGGTGTGGTACCGGCATAAAAACACACACAGAGACCAGTGGAGCAGCATAGAGAACCCAGAACAAATCCACGTGTTTACAGCCAGCTGAGTGCTAACAAAGACACCCAGAACCCACATTGGACAAAGGACAGCCGAGCCGGTTCAATACGTAGTGCCGAAAAACTGGATATTCATTTGCAGAAGCACAAACTAGACCCTCCCTAAAATGAAGGCTGAGGTAAAGGGGTGGGGAAGGGACAGCTCTCAGGGGTCTTGAGCAGAGAAGCCACCGGGGGAGGGGGAGGCTGCGTCCCAGGTGGCTCCGGCTCTTGGTCCCCAGCCCTCTGGGCAGATGGTCCCTTGAGTCCCTGCTCTTTGGGATCACAGCTGGGGGCTGGGCGTTTGCTAACAACGGGGCCGGTGTGGAGGAAGGCTGGGACCCAGTGTCCCTGCAGAGCTGTGGCCAGGCAGGTGTCCACCTTGGCCAGGTGTGTCCCAGGCTGAGGACCTGGAGGAGGGGCTGGCCTGTGAATGGGGCGCCTTCCTTCTACACCGCCAGTCGAGGGCCCCCGTGAGCCTGGGCTTGGAGCCCCAGAAACCAGCCTAGGTCGGACGTCCCCTTCTCCCGCTGCTGCGCCTGTGTGGGCTGCCCCTAGTGGGCGCACTCCCCAGCAGGCCAAGCAGGCCCTGGCGCTTTGGGAATGGGAATCAGCAAAGAACCAGCAGGGGTGAGAGACGAGGATGTTACCCAACAAAACAGTCTGGGAGGTTGCAAGGAGGAGGAGGCTTACGGAGGAAGGGAGGGCGGACCTGGGTGGGTTCTTGGGCCGGTCCTAGCCTGATCCAAGGTGAGACAGAGCAGGGCCTTCCCTGGGCTGCAGTATCCCAGGGTGTCAGGAAAGCTAGGTTATCGGAAGTTCTCCATGGATGGCTCTCACAGCCGGCGCTCTCACTGGGGGCTGAGGCGTTAGTAAAATGGTACCATCTTCTTTGGGCGCCATCTTAGGCTCTGGCCCCATTGCCATCTTGTACAGTAAGCTTCAATCCTACACCCAGCCTGGCTTACTAGAAGTCAGGTGACCAAATGGCCCAACCACAAGCCTCAGCTCCACCCCTACCCTAAGAGGATTCGCTGCTCCCACCTCCTTCCCTCTGCAAAGCTAAGACCTGCTCTCCCAGTCCAGGCTGCTGTTCCCTCCTGCACGGCCAGGCAGCCTGTCGGGTTCCCCCCACCCGACTATAAACCTTCTGCCTTACTCCGGTGTTTGGTGTGTTTTATAGGGACCTATCAAAGGGACGGGTGCTGGAGCAGGAGGAGGAGCGAGCCAGTGACGGGGCGCAGCAGAGAGGAGCCCGGCAGTGGAGGGCGAGCCCAGAAGAGGATGTGTTGGCGCTGAAAGGTGCTAATTAGATACACTTGCTGCCACAGGGGGTATAGCTCAGGGGTAGAGCATTTGACTGCAGATCAAGAGGTCCCTGGTTCAAATCCAGGTGCCCCCTACCAGCTCCTGGTGGCTCATACTCTTGCCACCCTGATGTTTTGTTCTGTTTGTGAGCAGTGTCTGTGAGTCCGCCCCCATGTCAGAGTGTTGAATTTGATTCCTGCCTCTGGCTCCTGATGCCAGCTGAACATCAATTAAATAAGTAAATACAAACAGAAGAAAAGAATTTTGGTTTTGGACAAGCCTCGGTGTTCCCTATAATCCAACAGACACAGACACACTCTTCTTCATTGTCTCTCAACTCAGCATTCAGAGTTTGTATAATGACAAGTATTTGTATTATAGCCAAGCTTTAAGGTATCCCCTGATTAGACTTTCCTTCATGTACAGTGTGTTTGTATTCATGATATGCTACATTTATTCATCTGAAAGGCAGAGTTAGAGAGGGAGGGAGAGATAGAGAGAGATCTTCCATCTGCTGGTTCACTCCCCAGATGGGTGCAATGGCAGAAGCCAGGAGCCAGGGGCTTCCTCCATGTCTCCCATATGGGTGCAGGGGCTGTTTTCCATTGCTCTCCTAGGCTCATAGCAGGGAGCTGTATCAGAAGTGGAGGAACAGGCGCCTATATGGGATGCCAGAGCTGCAGGTGACGGCTCGATCTGCTGCATCATAGCACCAGCCCACAGCTCCCACTTTAGGGGACTAACTCAGGGTAGTGAGTGCACTCACACTGTTGTGCACCCGTCACCACAGCCTACTCTCAGAACTTTTTCTTCTTCCAAAATGGACACTATCCCAGCATTCTATTTTCTGTCTGAGTTTGGTGAGCCCAGGCACCTCATGGAAGTTGAGCCATATAGTGGATGTCCTTGGTGGCAGACTTACTTCACTTAGTATGACTCTTGAATGTTCTTCCTTTTCAAGGCTGAGTAGTATCCCACTATATGTATATAAAATGCAAACATTTTAAAGCACTTACACATACTAGTTTAATACCAAAAACTTCTTAGGAATTATTGTGGGTATTTTCATTTAACATCAAGGGGCCAGCATCTTTTGCAACATAGTGGGTAAAAACAATGCCAGCATCCCATATGGGCACAGGTTCAAGTCCTAGCTGCTCCATTTCCAATCCAGCTCCCTGCCAATGGCCTTGGAAAAACAACAGAAGATGGTCCAAGTGATTGGGCCCCTGTCATCATAGGAGAGACCTGGATGAAGCTCCTGGCTTTGGCCTGGGGATCATCTGGGGAGTGAACCAGCAAATGAAAGGTCTGTCTGTCTCTCCCTCTGTAACCCTGACTTTCAAATAAACAAATAAAATTTTTTAAAAAGTAACATCAATGGCATTACTTGCTTTTCTTGTATCAAAGCAGGGTTGTCTGAACACCTGTTGTCTATTGGCTCCACAGGTACCAAGGAGAACAGATGCAGTGGATTGTGGGGGCAAAGGAAGGCCTGTGGTGAAGACAGAGCTGCCTGGGGAGCATGGGAGGGTCAGCAAACCAAAAAGCTTGTAAGTTACAAGCTATTAGCTTGTAAGTTCTCTTACACTTGAGGCAACAGCTCACCTCTCTGCACTCCCAGTTTACAGAGAAAATAAGTTACCTCTCCCACCCTTCCTGATGGCTCCTCCGTTTTATCAGGAACAAGCCAGACAGGGCAAACAAGATGACAAATCAGGCCTTTTGATGGGCTTTGTCCCCACTTGGAAATTGATTGTCAGGTTTTTTTTTCCCTCCCAGAATTGTGCTTAACACCCCCCCACCCCCACCCCCACCCCACCCCACCCCACCCCACCCCCGCCGCCGCCACCACCAGCCCCTTCCGGTTTTCTGTTTCTTGGAGCGCCCCCTCCTGGCCACTTCAGCAGGAAGCCTCTGACTTAAATAAATCTTGCCTTTCTCTCCGCCTTCTCTGTGTGGGAACTCTCTTCCATGTGAGACAAAGAACTGGGGTATTCGTTCACCACTGCTGTTTCACCTGTAACAATATGAGTTTATTATTCAGCAGTGCCTGGGGCTGGCACTGTGGTATAGGGTTAACCTTCTGGGCATGCAGTGCCGGCATCCCACATGGGCGCTGCTTCAGGTCTGGGACAGCTGCTCCACTTCTAATCCAGCTTCCTGCTAATGTGCCTGGGAAAGCAGCAGCAGATAATCCAAGTCCATGGGCCTTGCACCCACTAGGGAGACCTGGATGGAGTTTCAGGCTCCTGGCTGTGACCTGGCTCAGCCTCAGCTGTTGTGGCCATTTGGGGAGCAAACCAGCAGGTGGAAGATCTCTGTCTCTCCTTTCTCTCTCTCTCTTTCCATTTCAAATAAATAAGTCTTTTTTTTTAATTGCACCACCTTTCTTTTTTTAAGAATATTTTATTTATTTGAGAGGTAGAGTTACAGACAGAGAGAAGGAGAGACAGAAAGACAGGTTTTCCATCCACTGATTCATTCCCCAAATGGCCACAATAGCTGGAGCTGGGCTGATCCGAAGCCAGGGGCCAGGAGCTTCTTCCAGGTCTCCCATGTGGGTGCAGGGGCCCAAGTGCTTGGGCCATCTTCTACTGCTTTCCCAGGCCATAGCAGAGAGCTGGATGGGAAGAGGAGCAGCTGGGTCTTGAACCGGTGCCCACATAGGATGCTGGTGCATAAGGCCAGGGCACTAACCTGCCGTGCCACTGTGCCGGCCCCAATAAATAAATCTTTAAAAAATAAATACAAACCAGTTCCTGTGGGTTCATAGCTATTTTCTTGGATTTTGTATTTGTCTATTTGGCATCCATTCCCTGACGTGTTGTTCGGGGAAACAGCGAGGACAAGGAAGGCAGCCTCAGTTCTTATCTCACAGAGAAGAATTTCCACCCGAAAGCAAGATTTGTTTAAGGCAGAAATCTCCTGTCCAGCATCGGGAGGGAGGCTCCAAGAGACCCCACACGCTTGTCAATACAGAGTCTTTTAGGCACAATTCGGGGAGCAGAGTAACAGCTAGCAGCCAATCAAAGGCAGGGACAAGACCCTTCAGAGGGCCAGAACTGTAATCCTGTCTAGCCCGCTCGTGATTAAGAAAAAAAAAAAAAAAAAAAAAAAAGCCGTCCGAAGGGTGGGATAGGTAACTTTTTATAAAACTAGAGACTCAGAGGGTGGGGCTGGCCCTCTGTCTAGCCGAGGCGGCTTCTAGAGAGACGCAAACATTTCACAGCCCCTTCTCTCCTTCCAACAAGGGCCTTACCTAACAGTCGGTTAGCCCATCTCACTCACCACAGTGTCGCTGGAGGCAGCTGGCTTATCTTTTTGCCAACAGAGTAAGAAATTATAGATCACAGAGACAAAGGCAGGCGTAGTACAGCACGAGTTACTGAAATATGTTCCAAGGGAGGAACGGGTCAGTGGAGCTAGCACGTGGCTCCTTTCTTCCTGGTTTGTGGCTCTTCCCTTAAAGCCCAGTAGGCGTGGACTGGTGATGTAGCCTTGAGGTTCATCGGGACAGGAGACAGCTGGATCAGAGATCCTGGTCTTACAGCAAGAAAAGAATTTCAGCTGTGAGACAGAGCAGCAGAAAGCACACCAGCAGAATTTAACAAGGGAACACAGGAGAGAACTGTGCGCCCACAGTGCTTGAGACTGGAGCTTGGGCCCGCCCTTTCTCCTCCCTGCCTCCCTCTGCTGGGTGTGGGATTCAGGACATTCCTCCCAGGACTTCATCAGCAGTGTTACTGACCTAACAGACCCCTTGGCAAAGGGTGGGGAACACTTCTTTAAGCCGCCCCTGGGGGAGGGTTGGGCCCCATCTGACAAGGTCATGGGACCTGGGTAAGATTCTCAAGGTGAACATGCTGGTCTGTCTCTGGGGCTTCTACATTTCTCCCTCACTCAACCCCATGAAATTCCCAGTTTTGTTCTAAGCTCCTCTTGCACACATAGGCTAATGTCTGCCTTGCTACTTAATACTATGATTGACATTTCTGATTGACGTATCTTAGGGCTTTCAGCAATGTGGGGTTATAAACTAGACTTTTCTAGTTGGCCTAAGCTCCCACTATTATCAGGATATTTTAACAAGTTAAACCCATACTCAAAGGAAGGGTATATATATATATATATATATATATATGTATGTATATGTATATATATGTGTATATATATATATATATAAAGGTAGGAGAATCTTAGAGAGTGGAGGTATCTTAAGATCTGTCTAGACAAGAGGAAAATCCATACATGCAGGAGGAAGAAAGAACACCACTAGGCAGCAAGGTGAACAATCCTAGCATTCACACAGAACTGGAATTTGGTTCCAATTAAAAAGAGATAATACATAAAGCATTGAGTAAAGTTGTCACAAGGGTCTTGCACAGTAGTGAAGCTAAATTATTAGTTGCAAAATAAAAGCTACTCTGGATTCAGGCTAATAGACTATAAAAGCAAGCCTCAAATGGATTAGATTGAAAGCCAAGTTACCTACATGCATGCCAGAACAATATCCAATACTCTTTAAAAGAAAACAATTAAATCTAGTATTCGGCACTCTTTAAAGGATATGACCAAACCTAGCACCAAATTTGACACTTACAACAAAAAATTCATAATTTCAGGATATGAACAAAAATTACCAGGCATTCAAAGGAAAAGAAATGAATCAGAATCTGAAGAACAGATGCATGAAAGGTAGAGCTGATGGGATTAGCAGCTCTAGGGATATGCTCAGGCACGCAAGATGCAAGAACATGCTAAGAAGAAAAATGAAATATTTAAATACTAAATGAAAGTTTTTAAAAGATTTTTATTTATTTATTTGAGAGGTAAAGTTACAAACAGTAAGAGGGAGAGACAGAGAGAAAGGTCTTCTTTCAGTTGGTTCACTCCCAAGATGGCAGCAATGGCTGGAGTTGAGCTGATCCGAAGCCAGGAGCCAGGAGCTTCTTCCAGGTCTCCCACATGGGTGCAGGGGCCCACGAGCCTGGGCCATCCTCCACTGCTCTCCCAGGCCACAGCAGAGAGCTGGATCAGAAGAGGAGCAGCCAGGACTGGAACTGGCGTTCATAAGGGATGCCAGCTCCACAGACAGAGGATTAACTTACTGCGCCACAGTGTTGGCCCCATAGCTTCTGTCAATGAAAAGTACAGCATTTGAAATGAAAAATAACTGGACTAGGCATTACAGAAGAAGAGATTATTGAATTTAAAGACAGTAATACAAGCCACCAAAATGAAGTGCTTAGAGGAAGAATACAGAAAAAAGTATACATTTAGTGAGCTGTAGGTCAAGATCAATTGGTTTCACGTACAATTATGCATCACTGAATGATGAGGCTACATCCTGAGCAAGACATTGTTAGGCAAGTTAATCACTGTGCAAACACCATACAGCGTTCTTACACAAATCTAAATGGCACAAGCCTATCGTTTGAAGTGGTCCCTTAATGCAATCAAGAGACAGAATAAACATGAGATGTCTGGGGGTCCTGCCAGCCTAACACATCATACTGTTCACTAGCAAACATTTTTTATAAGTAGTAAGACAAATAGCAATAAAAACTGTAGTAAATAGATGAACTAGTAACATAGTTATCATTATCACGTATTAAATACAATACATAATTGTTTGTATTATACTTTTGTGTAATGGGCAGTACAGTAGGTTTAGTCACATCAGAATTACCAGATATTGATGACACTATGACATTTTGACTATACCAAGTTCTATTTCAGCTCTATCCCCACATGGGACCACCATCATATATGAGAGCCAAGGTTGACCAAAACATTGATATGCAGCACATGACTATACATGTATTTGGAGTCCCAAAAGAAGAGAACAGAAAGAAGGGTACAGAAAAAAAATTTGAAGAAATTCATTCAAAACTTTCAAGTCTGGTGAAAACTAGAAATCCACAGGTCAAGAATCAGTGAGGGGCTGGCGCTGTAGTGCAGTGGGTTAAAGCCCTGATCTGCAGTGCCAGCATCCCATATGGGTGCTGGTTCGAGTTCCAGCTCCTCCCCTTCTGATCCAGCTCTCTACTATGGCCTGGGAAAGCAGTGGAAGATGGCCCAAGTGCTTGGACCCCTGCACCCACGTGGGAGACCCAGCTCCTGGCTCTTGGCTTCCGATCAGTGCAGCTCCGACTCCTAACAAGGGCACCACATAGAAGACTTATAGGCAAATTTTCCCTAATCTTTAGGGAGGACGGATTATTCCTGAGCCATTCACAATGTCCCAGAGCATAGAAGATTATGAAAACATCCCCAGATCATTCTGGGAACTTGTATAATCCTGATATAAAAAATAAATTAGAAGAGTTTATGTAAAAAAAGAAAACAGGCCAATCTGTTTTCAGAATAGTTTAAACAAAATAATAGAATACATTACTTAATAGTTTAGTACAACAAATTAGTGCTCTAAACAGAAATGCAATTATAGAATTAAAATATTGGAGCATTTATTGCTGTCCCTGGTCCCTGAGAACAGAAATCAAAGCACAGAGTGACAAGTGGAAAGAAAAAACCATTTTAGAGAGAAAGGAGAACTCTTGCACTCAATAACAATACGGAGTATGGTGAGAAGTGTTCCGGGCGGAGGGCTGCTCAGGTGGGGGTAGGTGGGAAGACCTGGGAGACGGAGAGCAGGGTCTGACAGGTGTGAAGTTAAATGCACAGCAGTGTTACTCGGATAGTGCCCCAGGAGACAGGATGGCCAGAACAGTGTGGGAATGACTGTGAGTATGAAAGCCTTTATTAAAAGAACCCAGGCAGCTGGGGGTATAGCTCAGGGGTAGAGCATTTGACTGCAGATCAAGAGGTCCCTGGTTCAAATCCAGGTGCCCCCTCAATTATTACACTTTTATTTGAAGGGAAGTATAGCTGCTGGTTATCTGGTAGACCCAGCCTCATGAAACTAAATTTTCCAACTAATGGCAAAGACCCAGTGTTTCCCTTGTGATATTTTTCATGGCTTTTATTTTCACCTCGTAAGCCACAATCCTAGGGTAGAGGAAGCATGTCCTAGGCTTTTTCCATGTCTACCTTGTGGCTAATTACCATCCTGTTTTATTTGTTTTTAGTAAGCTTGTGTTAATAACATTTGATCTGAAGCAGCTTACAATAAAAGACACAATAAAACTCCAACCAGTCAAACAAGTATAAGAAGGCAAGTGCTGCGTGTCTGAGGGGTGGTGAGTATTTCAGAGAGCCTGGACCGAGAGAAGCTACTACGGTGCAAAACAGCCCTCATAACTTTATGGTGATCCTGCAGAAATGAAAACATATCAGTCTAGCAGCTGAGAAAGATATTTTATTAACAGCAGACATTCAGATGATAACTTTTTTAAAGATTTATTTATTTATTTGAAAGTCAGAGTTACACAGAAAGAGGAGAGGCAGAGAGAGAGTCTTCCATCTGCTGGTTTACTCCCCAAATGTCCACAATGGCTGCTGCTGCGCCGATCCGAAGCCAGGAGCCAGGAGCTTCTTCCAGTCTCCCACATGGGTGCAGGGGTCCAAGGACTTGGGTCATCTTCTACTTTCCCAGGCCACAGCAGAGAGCTGGATGGGAAGTGCAGCAGCTGGAACTTGAACCGGTGCCCATATGGGATGACAGCACCGCAGGCGGTGGGTTTGCCCGCTACACCACAGTGTAGAAATTTCAGCCGAGGGTCCAAATTGAAATAGGTGTCAGATACTAGAGGAAGTATGAGAGAGAGCACTGTGTGGACATTCCACAGTCATACCCCACCAGCAGGCTTTACAGGCGTCAGTTTGATGGAGGTCAGGAAGCATGGGTGAGGAACACTTTTTTCTCTTTTCCAGGGGGAAAGCGTTAGCGATGTTTTCTCCTTACCCCAAGCCTTGGGAAACAGTTTCAAGAATTCTCAGTTCAGTGTTTGGCGCATGTAGTCTGGGGTCAGTGTGTGCGGTGAGGGAAGGGAGTGCCCAGCTCGGTCAGGAGGGGCCAAAGCTGAGCAGGGGCAGCCAGCCGCACAGGTGGAGGAGAGTGACGCTGCTCTTGACCAGAGTCAAGTCGGGTCAAAGGCACACAGAGCAGTGAGAACCACCTGGAGCTGTAGTAAACCCTACCCGGAGGCCGGCTCTCAGGGCCCAACAGAGAGAGTCTGTGTGATGCAGACCTGGGAAGCCTGGGGCTCGGGTAGAAATGTTTGTGTGGTCAAATGTTCCCCGTGGGGACCACTGAAGAATCCATGGGCATGCCCACGGAGCATTGTTACACTCCTGCCTGGCCCAGAGAAAGCAAATCCAGCTTACTGCAGGGCCACCCGGATAAGAACCTTCTTCTCCTCCCCTCCTTTCCTTCCCCCTCACTAAATGTGGTGGGGGAAAGGAAGAGGAAGGGGCGTGTCCCAACTCTCCCACTGCTACACAAGAGAAACTCAGACTGATTTCAGAATATTTTTTATTACACGGAACAAGAGAATACTTTCACTGAGAAAATCTAAAGAGGACAGCGAGGGTCAAACGTGAAGTCGCTCTATTACTAATTCAAGTTCACTGACAGATGAAGAGCAAGCAGATACCTCAAAAAGGTGGTGTCGGCGCTGTGTGGGTGAAGCCTCCATATGGGTGCTGGTTTGAGTCCTGGCTGCTCCACTTCCAGTCCAACTCTCTGCTGTGGCCTGAGAAAGCAGTAGAAGATGGTCCAAGTCCTTGGGCCCCTGCACCTGCCTGAGAGACCCAGAAGAAGCTCCTGGCTCCTGGCTTTGGATCGGCGCAGCTCCAGCCGTTGCGGCCATCTGGGGAGCGAACAAGGGGATGGAAGACACCTCTCTCTCTCTTTCTGCCTCTGGCTCTCTCTAACTCTGCCTTTCAAATAAATAAACAAATCTTAAAAAAAAAAAAAAATGGTGTGGAAGCAATGCGTCGGGAGACCCGCGGACCCATGTCTTGCCTCAACAGCGTTTGAACGGAACAGGCCCGGGGACTCACAGGCTGCGACCGCCTTCCGACCGCCTCTCCAGTCAGGAGCTCCGGGACCCTTCTCGGGCACCTCCTGCTTCTGGACCAGCCCAGCGGTTCTGTGGTCATCCCCTCGCCGACCTCCCGGATCCGTCAGAATCATTCCACTGAGGTGGAGGCTGCGTCAACCGCCTGGCCACTTCGCATCTGCGGGTCTCCTACAGGCCCCTCTCCCCGCTCTCTGCGCTTCTGTTTGCATCTCACCAGGAGGCTCTGGAGGGCGTGGGCCACTTCTTGAAGATGCAAAACCAGGGCGGAGGCAGGAAGAGTGGGGCAGAACCGTAGACACCGTGGGAGCCGCCTTGGCCCTGGGCAAGACCCTGAACCAGGCCCTCTTGCATCTTCATGCCTTGGGCTCCGCCCACACGGACCCTCAGCTCAGCTCTGTGACTTCCTGGACGAGGAGGTGAAGCTGCTGAAGAAGATGGGCGACCACCTGACCAGCGTCCCCCACCTGAGCGGCCAGGCTGTGCTGGGCGAGTGTCTCTTGGAATGGCTCACCCTCAAGCACGAAGAGGGGCATCGGAGCCCAGAGGCCTTGGGGGCGCTCTGGGTCTCCTGGTGTCGCGGTTTCTGCCTGAACTCTCCTTCCAGCCCTAGAACCCTCTCCCAAACCTTGGACCAAATAGAAACAAAAGTTTTTTTGCTGAAAAAACAAAAAGGTGAACTTTGGGTCTTTAAAATATCCACAGAATATACTGAATACTGTTTATAGATGTGCATACATGGATGTTAAAGTTTACAAATAGGACTTGCATCCAGAATGTATGAAGAGCTGTCAAAGCTCAAAAAAAAAAAATCCAATTAGAAAATGGGCAAAAGACATCAATAGAGACAAAAAAGACACTTCAAGCACAAACAACATTTCACTAACATAGGAATACAGTTGCCAAATGAGCATGAGAAAAAATATAAGCATGATTAGCCATTAGGGAAATGCAGATTAAAAACACCACGAGTTACCACTACTCCATAAGCACTGCTCAAATAAATGTTGACAAAAACGCAGAAAAATTGGATTATGCCTATATTGCTGATACAGCTAGTGTAGAACAGGGTTTGGCAGGTTCTCACCAAAGCAAGCATGTGTTTCCTATAGAACTGGACCATTGCACACTTGGGCATTCAGCCCAGGTAAATGAAAACTTGTTTTTGTTACAAAAAACCCATTTGTATCCATGGAGCTTTCTTCATAATGATCCTGCACCCAAACATCCTTCCACAGGTGAAGGGGGGCAGCACAGCGCTGTGGCTTAGCAGGTAAAGCCACTGCCTGTGACACCCGCATCTCACATGGGCACCAGTTTGAGTCTGACTGCTCTGATTCCAATCCAGCTCCGTGCTAATGGGTCTGGGAAAGCAGCAGAGGACGACCCAAGTGCTTGGGCCCCTGCACCCAAGTGGGAGACCTGGAGGAAGCTCCTGGCTCCTGGCTTTGACGCGGCCCAGCCCTGGCCATTGCGGCCATATGGGGAGTGAACCAGTGGATGGAAGATATCTCTCCCTCTCAAATAAACAAGCAAAAGCAAAACCAAAAAACAGGTGAATGAGTTTAAGTAAAGTGTGGCACATCTCTACACACCTTGAATGCACACAACAACTGGACAGATCTGAAAAGCATCATGCTGAGTGCAAAAATCCACCTCAAACTGTTCCATACTGTATCCATGGATACAGCAATCTCGAAGTGACAGCATCACAGAGAGGGGTAAGGAGGGAGGATGGTTGTGGCTATGAAAGCGTGGCCTGAGGGACCCCTGAGAATTGTTTGAATATTGACTGTGGAGGTGGCCACTCCAGTCTACACACGTTAGAAATGTGCATAGGACTAAAGACACACACACACACACACAGCTGTATAATTGGCGATATCTGAGTGAGATTGGTACCCCGTCTCAATGTCAGTTTCCACTGGTGATATTCACGATCGTACCATTGGTGGAAACTGGCTGAAAGAAACATAGAATCTCTCCATTCTCTATTTCTTACAACTACATGTGAATTTACAATTATCTTAAAATAAAAGGTTTAAAAAAAAACAATCCCAGAGTGGAAGGACAAAGCCTAAAATCATGCGAGCAGTTGTTTGTAGGGAGGAGAGGAATGGGAGTGTTTTGGGGAAAAGGACTTGGCTGTCAGTGATGTTTTCTTTAAAATGATGAAGCAGTTTAAACTTGGTATCAGGTACCGATGCTTGGTGCTAGGTATGTTTGTGATTCTAAACATATTCTGTATGATTTCTATAAAATAAAAAAATAGTTTTGATGGGGCCGGCACTGTGGCGCAGCAGGTTAAAACCCTGACTTGAAGCACCTGCATCCCATATGGGCGCTGGTTCTAGTCCCAGCAGCTCCTCTTCCAATCCAGCTCTCTGCTATGGCCTGGGAAAGCAGTAGAAGATGGCCCAAGTCCTTGGGCCTCTGCACCCACGTGGGAGACTCAGAGGAGGCTCCTGGCTCCGGATCAGCGCAGCTGCAGCCATTGAGGCCATGTGGGGAGTAAACCAGCGGATAGAAGACCTCTCTCTCTGTCTCTGCCTCTCTGACTTTTTTTTTTTTAATTACTTGAAAGTTTCATGTTTTTATTTTCTGCTCCTCGATAAGGAAAGCACGCTTGATCCTGTCACGGACACATTTAGCACACGTGGAGCCACCATAGGCCCTGCTGACGTGTTTTTTGGTTTTGGACAATCTCATCAGGACTTTAGGTCTCACAGCGCGAACCCCACGAAGTCTGCCTGGGCACACACCACATGCAGATTTTGGTGCCTTCCCAACCTTCTTAGTATAAAGGTAAACGATTCTGTTACCAGGAGTTCGGGACAGTCTGGTTTTGTTGGAGGCTGTATTGTAGGAGAGCCTCCGGCGGTACGTCAAACGCTGGACCACTGTGGCTGCCTCTAAGCACCATTCCGGAAGAGGAAGAAACAAGCACAGGCGGTTCAAAGGTCAAAAGCCGGTAACTCTGACTTTCAAATAAATAAAATAAACATTTAAAAAAAAAGTTTTGAGAGACAAAGGAAGACCTTTGGGTGGCCTGGTGGCTATCCTGGTGGGGTGGGCAGGTGCACAGAAGGCCAGGAACACACGGCAGGGGCTCTGACCGGGCCCGGCTTTGCCCTGCAGAGGAGGGGTCTCTGGTGCTCCCTGTGGGCTCAGTTTGGGTCCTGAGGAAACTAGACCTAGAGCCTACCTGCTGGCCGGGATCCCTGGCCGAGGGCAGGGCTGGGACATTTCAGGTCAGATGTCTCCCGTGCCAGTTATCGACATTTTACCTCTTAGCTCCAAAGGCAGCCCTCACTGCCTGCCTGCAATACAGGAGTGGGACTCTTGCTGTCTCTCCTCAGCTTGCGAGTGGCTTGATGGCCTGCTTTGTCAGCAGAGGGTACAGAGGGACACTGGGGAGAGAGAGGGTTCCTGTGCCCACTGCCAGGTGCTCTGCTGGCAGGCTCCTGCAGGGGGCGCCACTTCGCAGTTCCTGAGCCAGCAGCCCCAGCGGCACCCAGCAGCCAGGCGCTGGCGGAGGGCATCTTGCTGTGACACAGAGTGCTGCCCATGCCCCTCCGTGTGAATGGCGTCCTCTGCGCCCTCTTGGACAGCTTCACAGCCCGAGAGCTTCAGAGCGTAGCTTCCGGTGAGCGCTCCCTGAGCGTCTCCTGCAGCTGGTGGTGGGAAGGAGGGGTTTGAGGACCTGGGCTCTCAGGTTGGCTTCCTGCCGTCTGAGAAATGTCTTAAATTGAGGCCGCACCCGGTGACCGCTGGCCCCGGCCTGTCTGCAGCACTTCTCGGAGTTCTAGGGTTCCCCAGAGGAGGAGGAGCCTCGCGGGCAGCCCTTGTGGGTCTGTGCAGGAGACTGGGGTCAGGTGTTTGCCTGAGCCCAGGTTCCACTTCTGTTCCTGGCACACCAAGGGGCCTGCTCAGGCGTTGTCAACCAAAGACCATTTTCCTCCTTTTGGTGCCCCAAGACTTTAGAGCCAAGACACACTTAGCCCGCAGCCCTAGCAGAGCTGCAGGAGGCTGGGTTCAGTCGTCTCTAAGAGCTTTGTGGGGGCAGGGAGGGCATTTAAATGGTGCTGAACTTGAAGCCCAAACACACTGACTGGCTGGCTTACAGGGAATAGTCTGATGGTGAGGATGAAGTGTTGTTTGTAACGAATTCCGAATGGGATGCCCCCGCTCTCAGGCAGGGCACGGGATTCGCCCAGGTGGAAGCTGAGGTTTGGGAGAGGGGGAGGGGCCTAGGAGCCCGAGCCCTGGGGAGTTGTCTCAGCTGGCACTGCCTGTACTTGGGAGTTGAATGACCGTTAGCATCTTCTGCTCGACGTCTGAGCTGCGTTCTACTAGTCTGTATTCTTACTAGGCCTTAAAACTTTGTAAGTGCATTTGGTGCCAACGTTTTTTAGAGCTGTATCAAAACAACAAAAAACCTGTACTTAACATCGCAGTGTAATTTTGAGAGGAACACTTTGTTATTTTTACAAAGCAGAATTGGGTGTAGCCGTGGGATTAAACTTAGCAGTCACGTGAAAAAAAAAAAAATTACCCTGTGCTTTCTGTCACCTAATTGGACTGCTGTGCAAATTTGAGAGACAAAGACAAACAGAGTAAGCTCCCAATCTCTGCTTCATTCCTCAAAAGCCTGCAATGGCGGGGCTGAGCTGAGACCAAAGCCAGGCATCTGCAGCATAGCCCAGGCCTCCCGTGTGTGTGGCAGGAATGCAGTGTTCTTACTCGGGTCGTCATGGCTGCCTTCCGGAGTACACACCAGCAGGAAGGTGAGGCTAGGAGCTGGCGATGGGTGTTGAACCAAGAACTTGGATGTGGACGTGGGCCTCTTAACCAATGGCCAACCACCCACTCAGTAGTCAGTGACTGGATCCTGACTGCGACGGAGTTGAGCAAGATGTTCTCATTGGAGACTCACAGGTGAGTTTTGGGAATCGGTTTGTCTGTGTCTTTGAGCTTGAATGCAACACTAAGCCATGTACAGATTTTGTTGTCCCCAGAGGGACCTTCAGTGACCTTCCAAACGGGTGTTAAGAAGTGATGGTGCTGTTTTAGAAAAGGATCGTTGTGGCATAAAGAGGTCCATTTACAGGACCATTTACTGGTCCATTAGCAGGACCAGTAACTGCTGAGTCAGCATCGGCACCATAGGCGCTGTGAGTGTGAAGATAAATAAGTGCTAATTATATACTTTACTTCATAGGAGGGGGCATAGCTCAGGGGTAGAGCATTTGACTGCAGATCAAGAGGTCCCTGGTTCAAATCCGGGTGCCCCCTTTGTGGGACTTTTCCTCTCTGAGTCCGCAAAATCAAGTTTTACCAGATTAGAGGTCATACTCTAGTTCCAGCACTAGAGCCTGGTACCAGTTGAGGATTCAGTATAAATAATAATTAACTAGGTTACTGATTTCCTAGGGCCTTAACAAAGTACACACAATGGGGGAGGTAGGAGAGGCTGTCGGAAATCTGAAATCCAAGTGCTTATTGCCTCTCCCTGAAGGTCGCGGGGAGACACCTGCCTCGCAGCCTCTGCTGCTGGCAGTCCTTGGCTTGTAGACCCATTGTTCCCATCTCTGCCTCCATCATCTTGTGGCTGTCTCCTTCCTGTGTGTCTCTCCCCCCTTCTTCTTCTTTTTTTTTTTATTATTTATTTGAGAGGCAGAGTTACAGAGAGAGAGGAAGAGACAGAGAGAGGAAGAGCGGCCATCTGCTGGTTCACTCCCCAAATGGCTACAATAGCCGGAGCTGAGCTGACCCAAAGCCAGGAGCCAGGAGCTAGGAGTGTCCTCCAGGTCTCCCACGCAGGTGCAGGGGCCCAAGGACTTGGGCCGTCTTCTGCTGCTTTCCCAGGCCATAGCAGAGAGCTAGACTGGAAGGGAGCAGCTGGGACACAAACCAGCTCCCATATGGGATGCCGGCACTGCAGGCGGAAGATTAACACACTGCGCCACAGCACTGACCCCTCTCCCCTCTTCTTATAAGGACACCAGTCGTATTGGGTTAGTGGCTCACCATGCTCCGTCTAGTAGGACCCCTTCCTACCTAATTACATCTGCAATGACCCTCAGTGTCCAAACAAAGTCACAGTCTGAGGTGATGGGGTTAGGACTTGACCATACCTTCTTGGGGGACAACAGGAGGCAGAGGATTGAGCGGGAAGACTAAATACCATGGAAGCAGCCCTCCCTGGGCCGGGGGAGCAGCTAGAAGAGGTTGAAGGTGTTAACGTCCTGGAAGTGCAGTGAGCGAGGGCCCAGGTCTCTGGGGAGGAGGCAGTGACTGTGAGCACCAACTGCGACTTCGGGGGCGGCAGGCGCTGCAGGTGACACCGAGGGGATCCCGAGGCGGGCAGGCAGGAGTGGATCTTTCTCCTGCTCTGACCACAGAGCCCGCTGGCAGGAGCAGGCAGGAAGCCAGCTGGCAGAGGGTGAGGCCGATCCACAGAGCCCTGCGGGTCCCAGCAGGCAGAGCACGGGAGGTGGCCGGGGGCCCACAGCATCCCTTCCTCAGAGGCTCCTGTCATGCAGGGGAGGAGGGCTGACTTCAGGGAGAACCAGCCTGTGTCCTAGGCGTGGCTTTATCCAGAGAGTCGCAATCCAGTTTGCAGGCTACGGCTTCTGCCTTCCAGGGGCTGCGGCTTGAGCAGGCCCCTGGGTGTTCTGAGTCTCTGTTTCCAGGGGCTCAGAAACCACAATATGGTTGTCACGCAGACCCTGCCGGCAGTCAGGGGAGTGCTCCCCGGGCACTGCCCTCATCCAGGGACAGAACATGGAGAGTCTGGGGAGCTGGGGAGAAGGAAACCTGCTTCTTCCTTTAAGGCAAGAAGTGAGTGGGCAGTGCCGCAGGCCTGGTGACTCAGAGACCCAGCCAGAAGCAGGTCACAGGCAGAGACGCTGGCGCTGGCTGCACTCGGAAAGGGAGTGCGTTGGGCCTCACTGAGGCAGGTGGGGGCATAGCTCAGGGGCAGAGCATTTGACTGCAGATCAAGAGGTCCCCGGTTCAAATCCGGGTGCCCCCTATCCTTTTGGCCATGAGAGGTGGTCAGAGGGAAATCTGGGGTCCTTTCCTGTTGGCCAACTTCTTGACAGAAGATCCTGCGTGACCCATTCTAAATGTCACTAATAAAAACCAGAGCCACCTTCGAGTTCCATTCCCAACTAAAGTATTCTTCCAGAGCAGACGAAAGTGAGCGCTTACCCGCAACAGACCTTCATTAAAAAAAAGGATGGAAATACATATGCTAGAGAAAAAGCAAAATGATCCTTTACGGGCAGACTCGGATACAAGAAGGAATGTTGAACAAAAAGATGGGCACATGTAAGTAAACCTACTAGCAACATCTAAATAGAGGTCTTTTGAGATAAAACTTAAATGCTGATCAATAATAGCATAAGGAATAAAATGATCAAATCTGGGAGAAGAACAAAGATATTAAGTACCTTTAAACTTTGTAAATTGCCCACAGAAATTTCTAGCGTAGGGGCCAGCGTTCTGGCGTAATGGCTTAAGCCACTGCCTGCAATACTGGCATCCCATATGGGTGCCAGTTCCTGCCCTAGCAGCTCCACATCCAACCCAGCTCCCTGCTAGTGGCCTGGGAAAGCAGTGCAAGTGGCCCATGTCCCTGGGCCCCTGCGCCCGTGTGAGAGACCCAGAAGAAGCTCCTGGCCCCTGGCTTCAACCTGGCCCAGCCTTAGCCATTGCAGCCATTTTGGGAGCAAACCGGTGGGTGGAAGATCTCTCCCTCTCTCTGTCTCTCCTCTCTCTGTAACTCTGCCTTTCAAATAAATAAAAAGTGTCTTTAAAAAAAGAAATTTCCAATGTAGCACTTTCAAACGAAAAAAAATGTTTAATTATTTTTTATTTATTTGAGAGGCAGAGAAACACAGAGACAGCCAGAGCCCCCTTCTGTTTGTTCACCCCTCAAATGCTTGCAATAGGAGGGGCTGGAAGGACCAAAGCTGGCAGCCAGAAACTCTTGCACGGGTGGCAGGAACCCAATTATTATTATTTTTTAAAGCCATCGTTCTGTTTTTCTTTTCCTTAAGATTTATTTATCTATTTATTTTGAAAGTCAGAGTTACACAGAGAGAGAAGGAAAGGCAGAGAGAGAGAGAGAGAGAGAGAGAGAGAGAGAGAGAGAGGTCTTCCATCTGCTGGTTCACTCTCCAATTGGCCACAACAGTCAGAGCTGTGCCAATCCGAAGCCAGGAGTCAGGAGCTTCTTCCGGGTCTCCCATGTGGGTGCAGGGGCTCAAGTCTTTGGGCCATCTTCTGCTGCTTTCCCAGGCCATAGCAGAGAGCTGGATGGGAAGAGGAGCAGCTGGGACTAGAACCGGTGCCCATATGTGATGCTGGCACTTCAAGCCAGGGCCACAGCACCGGCCCCAGGAACCCAATTATTTGGATCATAACTACTGATAGGTTCCTAGAGCCTTTACTGGCAGGACACTGGAGTCAGAAACAAGGGCTGAGAATCAAACCCAGGGTCTCCAGTGTGGGAGACAGGCATCTTAAATGCTAGGCCCAATGCCCACTCCCAGTGTTGCTTTGTTTTTTTTTTAAGATTCATATATTGACTTAAAAGCCAGAGGCAGAGAGAGAGGGAGAGAGGGAGTGAGCAAAAGCGAGAGGTTTTCCATCTGCTGGTTCTCTCCCCAGATGGTCGCAGTGGTCAGAGCTGAGCTGATCTGAAGCCAGGAGCCAAGAGCTTCCTCTGAGTCTCCCGTGTGGGTGCAGGGGCTGAGTCTTGGGCCATCTTCTGAGCTGGATCGGAAGTGGAGCAGCTGGGGCTCGAACTGGCGCCCCTATTGGATGTCGGCACTGCAGGCTGCAGCTTTACTCACTATGCCACAGCACCACCCTCCCCCCAGTGTAACATTCTAAAAGCCATGGTTTTACCAAGTAAAATGAGTTACGGGAATGGAGAGCATATGCTAGCAGACAAAATCTAAGAAATGAGAAAAAAAAAAGTCCAAGTTAATCCAAAAGAATGCAAGAAATGAAAAATGGAAGAAAAGTGGAGCAAGGAGAAGCAGACAGTTGGGATAAATCCTGACACATCGAGTTACTGGGCCCAATGGTAGCTGGGTTTCGCAGGGCTGCCGTGACGAAGAACCACACGCTGGGGAGCTTAAAACAACAGAACTTGCTTTTTCTCACGGCTCTGGAGGGCAGAAACCTGAAATCGAGCTGTCAGCCGGGCCCTGCTTTCTCTGAGGGATCCCAGGGCAGGACTGTTCCACACCTTTCTCTCACGGTCCTTGGCTCAACCCCTGCCCCCAAACACGGGATGCTCCTCATGCCTGTATCTTCACACGGCCTTACAGTAGGGACACCGGTATTGTGGGACTAGGGCCTCATTGGACTACACGATTACAGATCAGGTCACGTGCACAGGTACACGATGGGGTAAGAGCACCTCGCTGCAGGACACAATGCACCCGTAACGCAGGTCGTCCCTCTGAAATGCACGGAGAACTTTGGAAAATAATGTTTGTCGAATTCATACAGCATGTTGCATATAGCTGTAGTTCAGTCATGTTAGTGTGTTTGTGGTGTGACTATATTACAAATTATTTATTCTCATGTTAATAGCTTTTTTTAATTTGCAGATTTTGTGGACTATGCTTTAATGAACATTCAAGAGCGTGTCTCATATGCACCTCATATCTTAGGATTACTAGAATTACTAGAATTATTAGACATAGGATAGGCTTATACGGATGTTTCTTTGCTAGTGATAGAGTTATGTCCTGGTAAACGGCATGAGTTTAAAATGCACTTACTACAGGGCCGGCGCTGTGGCGTGGCGGGTAAAGTCACCGCCTGCTGTGCCGGCATCCCATATGCACACGGTTTACAGTCCCAGCTGCTTTACTTCCCATCCAGCTCTCTGCTGTGGCCAGAGAAAGCAGTGCAAGATGGCCCAAGTCCTTGGGCCCCTGCACCCATGTGGGAGACCCAGAAGAAGCTCCTGGCTCCTGGCTTCGGATCCATGCAGCTCCAGCCATTGTGACCATATGGGGAGTAGACCAGCAATGGAAGACCTCTCTCTCTCTCTCTCTCTCTCTCTCTCTCTCTCTCTCTCTGCTTCTGCCTCTCTGTAACTCTGCCTTTCAAATAAATATATAAATCTTAAAAAAGGTATGATTATTGGGATAATCACTTTAAAAATAAAAAATCTTAAAAAACCTCTGTGCCACCAAAATATAAAATAAAGTACTTGTTAAAGTCTCCTACATATTTTTCTGTGAGCCCTCTTTTTTTTATTTATGATTTATAGGTGTTCTTTATATATTGTGAATTCAGCCTTTTATGGGTTAAAATATGGTCTTCCATTCATTACTGGCTTTGCCATATATTTTTTTAAAAGAGTTACTTATTTATTGTGAAAGGCAGAATTACAGAGAGGGAGAGAGACAGAGAGATCTTCCATCCTCTGTTTCACTCCCCACAAAGCTGCAATGGCCAGGGCTCGGCCAGGCCAAAGCCAGGAGCCAGGAGCTTCTTTCAGGTCTCCCACATGGGTTCAGGGTTCCAAACACCTGGGCCATCTTCTGCTGCTTTCCCAGGTGCATTAGTAGGGAACTTGATTGGACATGGAGCAGGTGGGACATGAACTAGTGCCGACATGAGGTGCTGATGTCACAGGCAGTGACTATCACACAACACCGGGCTGGCTTTTTCTAGCTTTTTTAAATTCTGGAGTATTCTCTGTGTCTTGTTTTGGAAATAATTCGGTATCTCTATTCAGGGATATATTTTCTTATTTTATCTTCCTTTTTTTTTTTTGACAGGCAGAGTGGACAGTGAGAGAGAGAGACAGAGAGGAAGGTCTTCCTTTTGCCGTTGGTTCACCCTCCAATGGCTGCCATAGCCGGCGCGCTGCGGCCGGCGCGCTGCGGCCGGCGCACCGCGCCCATCCGATGGCAGGAGCCAGGTGCTAGGTGCTTTTCCCTGGTCTCCCATGGGGTGCAGGGCCCAAGCACCCGGGCCATCCTCCACTGCACTCCCGGGCCACAGCAGAGGGCTGGCCTAGAAGAGGGGCAACCGGGACAGAATCCAGCACCCCGACCGGGACCATAACCCAGTGTGCCGGCGCCGCAAGGCGGAGGATTAGCCTGTTGAGCCACGGCGCCGGCCTATTTTATCTTCTAAATGTTTTATTATTTCATCTTTAACATGTCTATGATCCTTCTGGAATTGACTTTTCTGAAGGCGTGGTGATACCCAATTTCCCCAACAAATCTTCTTCCACTGGTCCATGCACACATGGGTCTGTTCTTAAACTATTTTCTATTCCATTGATCTGCCTATCTTTCCCTGTGCTAAAACGCTCATTTTCATAATCACTATTGCAATGTAACTTAGGTATCAGGTAGAGCGAGTTATCTTGTCACATAATTTTACAGTTAGCTTCATTCACTTGTCTCATCAAAAATAAAACATGTCAATAATTTGTTTGAAATTGCTTGGAATGTCTAAACCAATTTCAGGAGAACTGAGACATTTATGATCCCAGTTATGAAAAATTTTATCCTGTCTAAAAATATATATAATTTCTCACAAGGTTTTATTTTTTAAAGATTTATTTATTTCTACTTGAGAGGCAGATGGAGAGAGGGAGTCAGAGAGGAAGAGGTCTTCCAGCCACTGGTTCACTCCCCAAATCACCACAATGGCCAGAGTTGGGCTGATCCAAACCAGGAGCCAGGAGCTTCCTCCAGGTCTCCCATGCGGGTGCAGGGGCCCAAGCACTCGAGCCATCTTCCACTGCTTTCCCAGGCCATTAGCAGAGAGCTGGGTCAGAAGTGGAACAGCCAGGACTCGAACCGGTGTCCATGTGGGATGGCAGTGTGGAGGCTTACCCTACTACACCACAGTGCCAGCCCCAAGGTTTTATACTTTTAAAGATCTTGTTCATATTTTCTTTGAGTTATTTTTGATTCTTTTAAGCTATAATAAATATTATCTTCATACAATTTAAGTTGCCTGAAATGGCTGAAAAATACAACTATAATTGAAAGATTTTTTTTCTAAGATTTATTTATTTAATTGAAAGACAGAGTTACATAGAGGCACAGGCAGAGAGAGAGGTCCTCCATCCGCTGGTTCACTCCCCACATGGCCACAACGGCTGGAGCTGTGGCGATCTGAAGCCAGGAAACAGGAGATTCTTCTGGGTCTCCCACGCAGGTGCAGGGGCCCAAGGACGTGGGCCATAGCAGAGAGCTGGATAGGAAGAGGAGCAGCTGGGACTGTAACTGGCACCTATACGTGATGCCAGCACTACAGGCAGTGGCTTTACCCTCTGTGCCACAGCGCCGGCCCCGAGAGATATTTTCTGATTGTATTGTTGTCATAAAACGCACACAACAAATCACTTACCATCTTAACCCTTTTTACTTACACAGCTCAGTGGTACTGAAAACAGCCACAATGTGCGACCATCACCACCAGCCGCCTCCGGAACGCCCCATCTTGTGTACCCGCTAGACAGTAACTCCCGTTCTCCCCTCTCCCCAGCCCCTGACAACCTGGATTCGACATCCGTCTCTGCCACGTTGACTACTCCGAGTAGCTCTGTTAGTGGACTCACACAGTGTTGGTCTTTCTGGTGACTGGCATAGTCCCTTCGCTCAGTTTCCTCGCTATCCCTCCATGTCCTGGCGTGCCTCAGAGCATCCTCGCTTTCAAGGCCGAGTAGTATCCCCCCCGCAGGGATGTGCCGCATTCGGCTTCTCCGCTCATCCGCTGAGGAACACCTGGGGTGCTTCCAGCTACTGCGATGATGCTATGAGCATGGCTGCACACATATTTATTCGAAACCTTGCATTCAAGTTCTTTGGGCATACACAAGGAAGCGAAACTGCTGGAGCCGGGGCCAGCATTGTGCATAGCGGGACAAGCCACCTCCTGTGACAATGGCATCCCATTATCGTGTCCCAGCTGCTCCACATACAGTCCAGTTCCCTGCCAGTGGCCTGGGAAAAGCAATGGAAGATGGCCCAAGTGCTTGGGCTGCGACCCTTGTGGGAGACCTGGATGAAGCTCCTGGTGCTTGGCTCCAGCCTGGCTTTGCACTGGCCATTGTGGCCAGTTGGGGAGTGAATCAGCAGATGGAAGATCTGTCTCTCCCTCTCTCTCTGTAACTGTCAAACAAATAAATAAATCTTTTGTTAAAAAAAGAAAGGAAACTGCTGGATCCTATAATAATTATATCTTTAATTTTTTGAGGAACTGCCATACAGTTTTCCATAGCAGCTCTACCAATCAATTTATATTCCCATCAACAAGGCACAAGGATCCACATTTCCCCAGATCCTTGCCAAACACCGTTTTTGGTTTGTGTGATAGTAGCCCCCTAATGTGTATGAGGTGGAATCATTGCATTTGTGTTTCCCCAGTGGTTAGTGATATTGACCGACTTTTCATGTGCTTATTGTCCACCTGCAGTCCTTCTTTTTTTTTTTTTTTTAGATTTATTTATTTATTTGAAAGGCAGAGCTACAGAGAGGCAGAGGGAGAGAGAGAGAGAGAGAGAGAGAGAGAGAGAGAGAGAGTAAGGTCTTCCATCCACTGGTTCACTCCCCAAAAATGGCCACAACGGCCGGAGCTGGGCCCATCCAAAGCCAGGAGCCAGGAGCTTCTTCCAGGTCTTCCACATGGGTGCAGGGGCCCAACGACGTGGGCTATCCTCTACTAATTTCCCAGGCCATAGCAGAGAGCTGGATCAGGAGATAGAGCAGCTGGGACTTGAACTGGAGCCCTTATGGGATGCTGGCACTGCACGTGCCGAATTATCCACTACACCACAGTGCTGGCCCCTTGTAGTTCTTCTTTGGAGAAATTTCTACTCATGCCCTTCAATCATTTTTAATCCAGTTGTTTGTTTTTGTTGTTAAGCTTTGGGAGTTCTTTATAGGAACATTAAGCTTTGTCTTCTTTTTCTAAAAATAATTAATTAATTAATTTCAAAAGCAGAGTTACAGAGTGGCAAAGGCAGAGAGAGAGAGAGAGAGAGAGAGAGAGAGAGGTCTTCCATCCACTGGTTCACTCCCCAAATGGCCCCAATGGCTGGAGCTGTGCCAATCCAAAGCCAGGAGTTTCTTCCAGGTCTCCCACGCAGGTGCAGGGGCTCAAGGACTTGGGCCATCTTCCACTGCCTTCGGAGACCATAGAAGAAAGCTGGATCAGAAGTGGAGCAGCTGGGACTCAAACCAGAGCCCATATGGGACACCGGCACTGCAGGAGGCAGCTTTACCTGCTACACCACAGCACTGGCCCCTCTATATATTCTCTATATTAATTCATTATCAGGTATATGATTTACAAGTATTTCCTCCCATTCTGTAAGACTGCCTTTGCACTTTGTAGATATTCTCCTTTTTATCCCTTAAATATTTATTTATTTAATTTGAAAGGTAGAGTTACAGAGACAGAGAGAGAGAGAGAGAGAGAGAGAGAAAGTCTTCCATCCACTGGTTCACTCCCCGTTTGGCTCCAATGGCCGGAGCTGTGCTGATCCAAAGCCAGGAGCCAGGAGCTTCTGCTGGGTCTCCCATGCAATTGCAGGGGCTCAAGGACTTGGGCCATCTTCTACTGCTATCCTAGGCCATAGCAGAGAGCTGGATGGAAAGTGGAGCAGCTGGGACTGTAACTGGTGCCCATATGGTGCCGGCACTGCAGGCGGTGGCTTTACCTGTTACAGCACAGTGCTGGCCCCTCATTACTTTCTATCCTGTGTTCGTCATGCTTTTTTTCTTTTTCTTTTTCTTTTCTTTTTTTTTTTTTTTTTTGACAGGCAGAGTGAGACAGTGAGAGAGAGACAGAGAGACAGAGAGAAAGGTCTTCCTTTTTCTGTTGGATCACCCCCCAAATGGCTGCTACGGCCAGTGCGCTGCGCCAATCTGAAGCCAGAAGCCAGGTGCTTCTCCTGGTCTCCCATGTGGATGCAGGGCCCAAGCACTTGGGCATCCTCCACTGCACTCCTGGGCCACAGCAGAGAGCTGGCCTGGAAGAGGGGCAACCGGGACAGAATCTGGCGCCCCAACCGGGACTAGAACCCGGTGTGCCGGTGCCACAGGCAGAGGATTAGCTTAGTGAGCCGCGGCACCAGCCCATGTTTTATTTCTTTTTTTTTTTTTAAATGTTTATTTATTTAGCTAGAGTTACAGAGAGAGTATGAGAGACATAGGAAGAGAGAGAAAGGTCTTTCACCTATCCACTGGTCCACTCCCCATATGGCCCCAACACAGCGCAGGGCCAAGCCTAATCCAGGAGCTTCATCTAGTTTCCCATGTGGATGCATGGGCCCAAATACTTGGGCTATCTTTTGCTGCTTTTCCCAGGTCATTAGCAGGCAGTTGGATCATAAATGGAGCAGCCAGGACATGAACTGTCTCCATACAGGATGCCAGCGTTGCGAGTGGCGGTCTAACCTGCTGTATCACAATGCTGGCCCCAAGATATCTTAACATAATTCCAGTGCTTAAGTTCCTCCGGGCCATTCATACGCTACAAATCCCAGCCACAGATCTCTACAGTGGCTGCTTTTCTTTCCGTTTCTTCTATCGCTCCAGATCCTCGTCGGAAGCCAGAGCTGGATTTGGCAGTGCCAGCCCTGTGGGGCACCCAGAGTTCTTCCGACTCCCACGCTCCCCTTCCGGAGAGTCCACTCCCCTGCTCAGCCACCTCTTCTGGAGTGAAATCTGCACCCGGAGCCCAAGCAGACGCCATGTGGCGCTGTAGCTTCCCGTGTCCCATCTCCCGCCTCTCCCTGTGGGGTTTCCTGTCTGACCAGTCGGCTCCTTTGATGCTTTTAACAAGCTGGTTTCCTTTTTTTAGATTTTTATTTGTCCTCATTGGAAAGATCGTTTCAAAATGTCTTTGTTCATCAAAGAAAGTGAAGAATCCTCTGCGAGATTCTTCATGCCCATTTACGTTGTAAGTATTTTATTTACGTCGTAAGTATTTTTAAAAGCATATATAAGGTGGTGTCTACTGCTGGCCGTTCCTACCAAGCAAATACTGACCCAGGGTCAGAAAGGGAAAGTGACAGCAGAGAGGGAGAAGGAGTGGAGGGGTCTGTAGGAGAGGAAGCTCTCCTGAGAGCCTCCCGGAAAGGGAGTGGGACGTTTTTCACCTCATTTTCAAATCACTACAGGTTGCCTGCAAGAGTTCCCAGCACAGGTGGGGCTGGGCTGAGCTAGCTTGAACCTGACCTTCAGGGTGGGGTCCCTTTTGTCCAAACAATGGACACAGAGGATTCTTATGTCCTAATCTGGACTCTGCATCTTAGTACCAAAGGCAACATGTGGGGGAGAGGGCAGAAATCCCGGGCCCTGAGTCGGGGTCAAAAGCATTAATGAAGCAGGGGGCACCTGGATTTGAACCAGGGACCTCTTGATCTGCAGTCAAATGCCCTACCCCTGAGCTATACCCCCACATGTGGATGTCTTCTCGCTAGTACCTTCTCATCCATGGCACCACACCCAGGCTGTGTCCATATTTATAATCTGCTATTTTGTCTGTCTATTCCAGAAACTGGCACGCTCTCTCCACCGCAGCCTCCCCCTCCTCCTTCCCTCTCCACCAGCTAGCTCCCCCACCCCCACCCCGCCTCCAGCCCTCCTCTCTCTAGCACTGCGGTAATGGCACAGCACAGGTCTCTACACCCAGAGAGGGCATTTGACTGTAGTGTCCCCCGTAAGCCCACACTCAGGTGCCGGGCCTGCGTCTTTAAAGAACCTCGCACACAGCCCAAGGAGAGCTCCTCCAAACTCTGTGACCTTGGGGGAGGGGCTCATTACATCATTCCCTCATTCACTCCAGGCCTTGTTCGATTCCAGGCCACACTGAGATACTGTATCCACCCGTCCACACCGACACAAATAAGACCTCGCCCCTGTTCCTCAAGTAGTCTTAATCCAAATGGGATTCAAACCTGTAAGCCAGACCACTTCCAGGCGAGTGGGGCAGGCAGTAGGGAGCTCCTCTTCCTGGGAGAGTCAGGGGGGGCTTCCTGGAGGAGTGGACGAGGAAGTTCTTCCAGATGAAGAAGCCGGGCAGGCCTTCAGCAGGGAGGGGAGAGAAGGAAGATGTCTAAAGGGGAGCCGGGGTTCCAGGTCACAGCGAGGCTGAGACGGATGGGACTGGGAAGGCGGGCTCATGTGCCGCGGACATCTCCGTGTGTTAGAGGCTCCGTCCTCAGTGTGCTGGGGGGATCCCTGCGGGCAGTGTGGACGCTCCCCCGACCTGTGCGCCCACTCTGCTGGGACAGAGCTGAGGGCAGTGTGGACGCTCCCCCCACCTGTGCTCCCTCTCTGCTGGGACAGAGCCGAGGGCAGTGTGGACGATTCCCCCACCTGTGCTCCCTCTCTGCTGGGACAGAGCCGAGGGCAGTGTGGACGCTCCCCTGACCTGTGCACCCACTCTGCTGGGACAGAGCCGAGGGCAGTGTGGACGATTCCCCCACCTGTGTGCCCTCTCTGCTGGGACAGAGCCGAGGGCAGTGTGGACGATTCCCCCACCTGTGCTCCCTCTCTGCTGGGACAGAGCCGAGGGCAGTGTGGACGCTCCCCCCACCTGTGCGCCCTCTCTGCTGGAACAGAGCAGAGGGCAGTGTGGACGCTCCCCCCACCCGTGTGCCCACTCTGCTGGGACAGAGCCGAGGGCAGTGTGACCTGTGCGCCCACTCTGCAGGGACAGAGCCGAGGGCAGTGTGGACGCTGAGGCCAGACCATGCCCTTGAGACTCCACATTTCTTCCCTTTATAAAGTTAGCCTGCAGCAGGTATTTCATGAGAGCGAGCACAGTGGAGTGGCTTGGCTGATGTCTTTCTAGAGCAGAGAGAATCCACAGCAGAGCACAGCTGATACCTGGGACACAAGTTAGGAGTGAAGGGCCAATAGCCATTATTTCCCCCTTTCTTATTTACTAAGACCTCAGGAGTTTTTTCTCTCCCTCTGGAGTCTAAAAGTGAGCCCAGCTAAGGGGGCACCCGGATTTGAACCGGGGACCTCTTGATCTGCAGTCAAATGCTCTGCCCCTGAGCTATGCCCCCAGGCCTGCCATAACCTCTTAATTATATCTTTTGAACTGTGCAGGTGGTTGGTGTTTCTGAACTTGTAACAGCCATGTTCCTGGGAGGGGCAGCCAGCCCCCGTCAGCCTGGCCCTTGCACTCATGGGTCTGCTGTAAACACCCACTATCTTCCAAGCGCAAGGCCCATCTTTCTTCCCTCTGCATCCCAGTCCATCTGCTCCACCCACCGTAGACAGGCTTTGGCTTTCCCAGATTAACTGCACCCTGGTCTCCTCTTTTCATGCACTAGGGGGCACTGTGGAGCAGAGGGGGGTCTGCGCCAGGAGAGGAGCGGGTCTGGGACAAGAGCTGGCCACCACTGCCCGCCGGGAGATACAGACACCCCCTGCCTCCTTTCCCACTCGTGCGTTATCCACTCTCCCCGTGCCCTGGCTCGGGATTGCAGAGAAACGCGGGGAGGCAGCTCCGAGTCGCTCTCAGGGAGCGCACTGTGCTGGAGGGTTTGGATGGGACGTGTGAGCCCGCGGGCCGTGGGAGACTGGGTTCCAAGACCCACGGCACAGAGCAGGCGGCTCCCTGTGGGCAGCTCCTGTGGGAGCCGAGAGGCAGCGAGTGGGCAGCTGCCCTCCAAGCCGTGTGGGACTCAGAGAGAGAGAGACCCCGTGGGAGGAGAAGCCCCAAAGGACGTGGCCTCCCTCTAGCCCTCCCCAGCGCCCCTCCCTACCCACCGTCTCTCCCACACCCGCCTCCAGTGTCCACGAGGGCTCCAGGTAAAGGCAGCTGTGCTGTCCACACAGGCTGGGGAGGGTCCTCCACGCCCCGGGCCAGCCCGCTGGGGTAGCCGCACACTACTGTGCCGTCTTCATTTCCCAAGGGCGGGATGTTTTCCATTCCCATGGACAGCAGGAGAGGAAGACAGCAAACCAGCCACGAAGCTAGCCCAGCCAAAGGAGTCCCCGCCCCTGTCTCCAGGGCCACTCACGGTCCTCTGAACCCTGGTGGCGCGGCCAGCGGCTGGCTCCCACCCACCCCTGCACCGCCTCTTGCCACCCCCACCACGGGAGTAGGGGGAGGTTTGAGTTGGAAATGGGCCTGAGGAGCCCAGGTTTTCCAGGGCATGTGACCAGGCTCTGAGGGCCAGGAGCGCAGAGGAGCCCACAACAGCCAGCGCCGAGACAGGACCAGAGATGCCGCCGTGAAGATAACCCGGAAGCCACTGGGACACTGGGGTGGGAGGAGGAAGTCAGGGTTTCCAGGTAACTGTGGTTGCCAAGACAGAACCCTAAGGAAGCATAGTAGAAAAGCTGAATTATTCAGGAGAGAGGGGTGGGCTGCAGGCAGCGGCAACCCCGGGGAGCAGGTCACAGCAGCAGACGGGGAGACCGCAGGGACGGCAGGGACCCAGCCGTCGCCCTTGTGTCACACCTGGCCTCAAAGGCTCAGACTTGCAATGCTGATCCATTCATCCCATAAAACATAAATACGCGGCTGGCATTGTGGCGTAGCAGCTTAACCACCCCCTGCCACACTGGCACCCATATCAGAGCCAGCTGGCATCCTGGCTCCTCCTCTTCAGATCCAGCTTCCTGCTAACGTGCCTGGGAAAGCAGTGGAAGATGGTCCAGGTCCTTGGGCTCCTGCATCCATGTGGGAGACACAGAGGAAGCGCCATGCTCCTGGCTTCTGCCTCGCCCACCCCAGTCTGTGCGGCCATTTGGAGCATGAACCAGCGGCAGATGGAAGATCTGTCTGTGTCTCCCCATTTCTCCGTCACTCTTTCAAATAAGTAAATATCTTTAAAAACATAAGTGTTTCATTTTACATAGAAAATATCATATTTTATGTGGTTTGAAGATTGTGTGTCTACCCCCAAACTCATGTTGAACATTTTTAAGTATTAGCCTTATCTATTTATGAAAGAAAGAGAGGTAAAGAGAGGGAGACACAGAGAGAGAGAGACAGAGAGAGAGACAGAGAGACAAAGGAAGAGGGAGAGGCAGAGAGGGAAAGAATGGGAGATGGGGAGAGAGTGTGAGAGGGAGATGGGGAGAAAGAGCTCCCACCCACTGGTTCGCTCCATGGGTGCCCACAATGGCCCTGGGCCAGAGGCTGAAGCCAGAAGCTAACTCAACCCATGTCTCCCGTGGGGGGCGGGGGGCGGGGGGCACTGACGCCAGGCAGCTGGGGCAGGAGCAGAGCCAGGAACTGAACTCTGATCCGGCACGTGGGCATCTTGACCACCAGGCCACACGTGGGCCCCTCAAGTTGAGATTAGATCGCTGTCGTCTCAGTGCTGGGAACTGAAACCTTCTGAAGCGATTAGGTTATTAAGAGGACTCGAAGGCCGGCGCCGTGGCTCAACAGGCTAATCCTCCGCCTTGCGGCGCCGGCACACTGGGTTCTAGTCCCGGTCGGGGCGCCGGATTCTGTCCCGGTTGCCCCTCTTCCAGGCCAGCCCTCTGCTGTGGCCCAGGAGTGCAGTGGAGGATGGCCCAGGTGCTTGGGCCCTGCACCCCATGGGAGACCAGGAGAAGCACCTAGCACCTGGCTCCTGCCATCGGATGAGCACAGCGCGCCGGCCGTGGCAGCCATTGGAGGGTGAACCAACGGCAAAGGAAGACCTTTCTCTCTGTCTCTCTCTCTCACTGTCCACTCTGCCTGTTCAAAAAAAAAAAACAAAAAAAAAAAAAAAAAGAGGACTCGATGCCCGTCTGTGGGCATGGGCTGATTTTCGTGGGCCGGTTACTTGCCTGGAGAGCAAGTTGCTGTAACGTGAGTCCGCCCTGCTGTTTCCCTTCTGCAGGCACGCAGACAAGGACGTCCTGACGACATCAGAGGGCAGAGGGGAGGGTCAGCTGGTGCACTGAGGCTCCGATCTCAAAGGTGGACGTTATTGTGGGAGGCCCAGAGGAGGCTCCTGGCTCCTGGCTTTGGATCGGCGCAGCTCCGGCTGTTGCGGCCAATTGGGGAGTGAGCCAGCAGATGGAGGACCTCTCTGTCTCTGTCTCTCTCTCTCTGCCTCTCCTTCTCTCTGTGTGTAACTCTGACTTTCAAATAAATAAATAAATCTTAAAAAAAAAAAAACACATATCTTAGCACCCAAGGCACCATCCCACTGCAGAGGCGACGTGACCATCCCCCAGTCTCTGTTCTCCAGGAGAGGCCTTGAACCCAAGGCCAAGGGCTCTTCTGGTGTTGAGCAGACCATCTTCCTGTTGAGTCTTTGTCAGTTGAGAAACAGCGCCGCTAAGCACACTCAGCTCGTTGCATCAATATCTCAATGCTCGGCTCATCAAATCAATATGGCAACACTCAGCTCATCCCATCAGTATCATAACGCATCAATATCACAGTGCTCCAGTGTCTCCTCCCGGTCTTGTCCCCCTCCAACCCAAAGATTGCTGGGCCAAGCCAGGTTTTGTTTTGCTTCAAGTTACAACCTGATCGCATCACTCCCTCTGGTGGACAGAGATTGACTGTTTATCCAGCATCCATTTCTCCCGCCCTTGTTTTTCCCCTTCTCCTGGCTTTCTTTTGCCCCCAAATCCTGCCTCCAAAACAGGAGCTCCTCTAAGGTGGGTTATGGGAGTCAAGAAAATAAGGGGGCACCCGGATTTGAACCGGGGACCTCTTGATCTGCAGTCAAATGCTCTGCCACTGAGCTATACCCCCTGGCTGTGAAGCTGTTTCTCACTAGCATCATTTCAGCTTTAGAATCTCATTGCACTAACACTGGTGGTAAGTGGCAGAGATTAAATTTCAGCTGCTATAAAATAAAAGAAGGAATTCACTGGGGCCACAGCATTGGAAATATCAGAGAACTCGACTTCCAGGAGCTCCAGTGCTCTCACGACTCCCTCCAGCTTTCTTCTCAGATTTTCTCTTGGATCAATTTTTGTGTTTCCAAGCGGGCTCCCCATGCAGCTGAGACCCTGCCTCCAATCCGTGTACACTCACATCATTGTGCTCCGGTGGTCACAGAGAAAAAGGCTTGCGTCTGGAAATTGCTAGGGCGGGACTCCGATCAGTTTGACTTGGTTCTGTGCCTGTGCGTGACCAAACGATGCCACCAAGGAGCGGGGTGCACGAGAGGAATCAGTATTTTAGGAGTGAGGCTTGTAAGAACAGCTCTCCTCCTACTCAGAAAACGTGTCCATAGTGTGAGAGGATGGACAGTTCTCCTAAAGTAGTCAGGGGTAAGGACACGTGGCCCCAGGGGCCATGCCTGCAACAGTAGGGAGGGCCTTCCTGCAAGGCAGCCCAGCAGTCTGCGGCTTCTGCTGCCCACAGCCATGCACAGCCCTACGGTCAGATTCCTTGACGGCCATCTTTCTCTCACCTAACAAGCATCTAGTGGGTGCCTACTATGTGCCTGACCGTAATAACCACACAGCTCCTGGCTCAGCACCTAACAGCCTAGGAAAGTGCCTGGAGTGTCAACAAATGATAACAAGGTGTGAACTGGGTACTGTGAGCACACCAGAGAGAGCATCGACCATGAGCTGGCCAGAGACTGGGGCGATAACATACCCTGCCTTTGAAATGGGTGCTGCATTCTGAGGAGCCTACCTAACAAACAGGGAGATGGGCAGGAGTTCCAGGCGGAAGCGGCAGCAAGATCAAAGGAATCCGTGGTGCTCTGACAAGAAGGTTCATCCACGTGGAGTTGGCTGAGGTGGGGGAGGAGCTGAGGCCCGAGGGCAGTCTGCTGCACAACAGGATTCCCATGCTGACTTAATAAGCAACACGGGCCCTGAGTGTTTGGATTATCTATTTGCAAGGCAGAGTGACAGACAGAGAGGTTTTCCTTCTGCTTTCCTTCACTCCCCAGATGGCCACAACAGCCAGAACTGAGCCAATACGAAGTCAGGAGCCAGGAGCTTCTTCTGTCTCCCAGATGGGCATAGGGGCCCAAGCACTTGGGCCATCTTCTGCTTTCCCAGTAGGGAGCTGGGCTGGAAGTGGAGCAGCCAGGACTTGAACCAGTGCCTGTATGGGATGCTGGTGCTGCAAACAGAGGCTTAACCTACTATGCAACAGCATTGGCCCCTGTGCAATAAAATTGAAACTTCTAGGTTTGGCAAACAAAGCTAGATGTCCAAAATCATGATGTTGGTCGGCCAGGCTTTTTTTTTTTTTTTTTTTTAAGATTTATTTATTTATTTGAAAATCAGAGTTACACAGAGAGAGAAACAGAGGCAGAGAGAGAGGTCTTCCTTCTGCTGGTTCACTCCCCATATGACCGCAATGGCTAGAGCTGCACCAATCCGAAGCCAGGAGCCAGGACTTGGGCCATCTTCCACTGCTTTCCCAGGCGAATTAGCAGGGAACTGGTTCAGAAGTGAAGCAGCTGGGTCTCGAACTGGCGCCCATATGGGATGCTGGCACTTCAGGTCAGGGTGTTAACCCACTGTGCCACAGTGCCGGCCCCTCTAGTTATCACTTTTTAGGATATCTACCTCATATCCATTTTTCTCAATTTAAGAACATGTCTACAATTAGGATGCATTTAACAGATTGCACTGACAGGGCCGGCACTGTGGTGTAGCAGGTAAAGCCACTGCCTTTGATGCCTCTATCTCATATGGGCGCCGGTTCAAGTCTCAGCTGTTCCACTTCTGATCCAGCTGCTAATGGCTGAGAAAGCAGTAGAAGATGGCCCAAGTGCCTGGGTCCCTGAATCCACATGGATGACATGGAAGAAGCTCCTGGCTCCTGGCTTTGGATTGGCCCAGCTCCAGCTATTGTGGCCATTTGGGGAGTAAACTAGCAGATGGAAGACCTCTCTGTCTTTCTGTAATTGTACCTTTCAAATAACTCTTTAAAAAATACGTATATTGCAGTGATAACGGAGTCACAGCAAAATGATGCATTCTGTCCCCTAGTGTAGTGAAATAGAAGATAAAAGTTTATCTTATAATCAATGGATCTGAAACTCAATAAATACAGTAAAAGCAACTATTATTCAAGGTGAGAAGTGGTAACATTGGCATCAGATTGACAACATTAAAATTGGGCATGGGAATGCAAACTGGTAAAGCCACTATGGAAGACAGTTTGGAGATACCCCAGGAATCTGAATATAGACCTACCATAGGACCCAGCCACCCCACTCCTGGGAATTCACCCAAGGGAATTGACATCAGCAAATAAAAGAGTTATCTGCAGCCCCATGTTTATTGCAGCTCAATTCACAACAGCTAAGACATGGAATCAAGATAATGCCCATCAACTAAAAACTGGATAGAGAAATTATGGAATATGTACACTATGCAATACTATACAGTAGTAAAAAATGAAATCCAGTCATTTGCAACAAAATGGATTAATCTGGAAAAAATCATACTTAGTGAAATAAACCAGTCCCAAAGGGACAAATACCACATGTTCTCCCTGATCTGTGATAACAGAGCACCAAAAAGGAAACCTGTAGAAGTGAAATTGACACTTTGAGAAGCAGTGACTTGAACGGCCCTTGTCTTGACTGTGGAGGAACAGGTTTTTTTGTTTGCTTGCCTGGGACTGGGAATTGGGGAGGAGGAGGTGAGGTGGAGTGGGAGTCGGGGGGGTATGATGGGAAGAATCACTATATTCCTAAGTTGTACTTATGAAATTTGTACTCATTAGAAATAAACAGTTTCTTTGGGGGGAAAAATAGAATTGGGTATGGCACCAATTACGGAGACATTTTATTCATTCATTCCACAAACACAGGCTGCTTTCTCCATGCCGGGCCCAGGGCAGCAGGCTGAGAGCCCGCCCTCCGGGCACAGACAGGCTGACCCTGCAAGCGTTCCCGCGCTCTGCCTGCCTTTGGGACCCTGTCCGTCTGGTTGTTTTGTTTTGTTTTTTTCTTCAAAATGGAAACACAGTTGGAAATAACTAATTTGCCGCTAACCGAGAGAACCTGGAGTCAGAGTTCCTGCAACACGAACAGGAACCCTGGCCAGCAGGTCAGCAGCGGGAGGAGGAAGTTGATGGTTCCTTATTTACAGAGGCTATCAGCACATCACAGAGCTTCCAGTAGAAACCAACTCCCGATGCAGCGCGCGAGCCCGGGAGGCAGTGCACAGAGCCGCGCTGGCCAAGGCGCAGCTCCTGGGGGTTGTGAACTTCTGCTTTCTTGTTCTGCAAGGCGACGAGAATTCTTGGAAGCACACAGTGTACATGTCAAGTATTCAGGGTCATGGGAGGGGGTTTGGGGATTATCCGACAGCCAGGGCGCTGCGCTCCCAGGGGTCCTGGGGGAGTCGGGGCCCCAGCTGAGCAAGAACTCCATTTACCAACACGGCCTGCGACCCAAACTGCCAGCCAGCACCAAGGGCCCACCTGGACAGTGCACCGCTGGCTGAAGTCGCCGAGATGGTGGCAGGCGCCACCAGGATCTCCAGGCGCTCTTCAGCCACGGACGGGCCGCCTCCAGCCCCTCCTCCCGTCCCCCTCAACTTTGAGTGCTTCTGCAACATCTCCCTCGCCGCCGGCTGGCCTGTGTGCCTCCCCCGACGCCGGCACTGACAGTGGACGGCCCTCCCAGCCCCCAGCCCCGAAGCAGGCTTTGGTTTGCTTTGTATCCCCGGTGGCCAGCACAGCCTGGGCCTTCGGAAAGGCCCCTCTGCCTGTCCCCAGCAGCTCAAAGGCAGATTGTAGGCCACCCGGGCAGTGTCTTCTGTCAGCAGCTGGGATAGCTGCTGAGGAGCACAGGCCACGGCCAGCCCAGGCCTCTGCTAGGCAGTGGGGAGTCACAGAAAGCCCCCATGTGAATCCGCGACAACTCCACGCTCCTGGATTGGAGCCCGAGGGCCACATGTGTATGAAACGGGAGGCTGGACTGCCCCGGGCCGCCCACCTCCCAGGAAGGGCAGTGGACTCTGCTTGGTTATCAGCGGGCAGCAGGGGGCATGGCAAAGGGCGCAAGCAGGCCCTCCCGCCCCTTCGAAGCACCGAGTCACCCCATTTCCCCAGTCACTTCCCTACTGGAACAAGGCACAAGCGCATTCTCCCCCGGCCAGGTCTAGGGAGGCCTGACGGGGACGACTCCCTCCACCTCAGCCCTGCCTCCACACGCGACCCCTGCCGGCCCTGCAGCCCCTGGGAGCCTGGTCCTTCTTGGCGAAGTGGTGGCATCCTGCACAGGACACCCTGACCCAGCCAAGTGTCCTTAGATCAGGTCGGCTTGGAGTCCAGGACGCCAGTGGCCCTGAGCCCTCCCTGCCCCGTCAGAGATCTCTGGGCGCTACCCTGCATTCTCCATCTTCACAGGAGACAGCGAACTGTGTGACGACACCCCCCCACCTTCCTGACCCCTGTCACTCAGTCGCCTGCCTCCCCGGCATGCCCCGGGGTCACACCCCGTCAGGGCACCCTCAGACCCTGCTGCGGCTGCAGGGTCGCAGGCGGGCCTCCCCCATACTGCGCCTGGGAGGAGGCTCCTGGATGGCTCAGGGCTTGGGGAGCCACTGTCGCAAGCCACAAAAGAAGCAGTGGCCTGGCTGGCATGGCTGCCCTGATGGCGTAGCAGCCAGGAGCCACAGGTGAAGCTCTTGCCACACTGGCCACAGGGATAGCGCTTCTCTCGCGAGTGGCCGCGCAGGTGCCGCAGGAAGCTGGGCTTGTGCGTGAAGCGCGTGCCGCACTGGGCGCACTGGAAGGCACGCTCCCCTGCGTGCACGCTCTGGTGCACGGTCAGGTTGGCCAGGCGCGTGAAGCGCTTGTCACACTGGGCACACGGGAAGGGCTTCTCGCCCGTGTGTGTGCGCCGGTGCTCCACCAGGGTGGACAGGCGGCCGAAGCGGCGGCCGCACTGCGCGCACGGGAAGGGCTTCTCGCCTGTGTGTGTGCGACGGTGCTCCAGCAGCGTGGACAGGCGGCCAAAGCGCTTGGCGCACTCGGCGCACTCGTAGGGCTTCTCGCCGGTGTGCGTGCGGTAGTGTGTGGTGAGCGTGGACTGGTGCACGAAGCTCTTGCCGCACTGGGCACAGGTGTAGGCGCGCTGGGTCCTGTGCGCGGGCCGGTGGCTGGTGAGGGTGGCCTGCTGTGCCAAGTGCTGGGGACACTGAGCACAGGCCAAGGGCTGAGGACCAGGGTGGGCTCGCTCATGCTGTGCACCAAGCTCCTCCTGGTCAAGGCTCTGTCCACACTCAGCACAGGGAGAGCACGGCTCTGTGACCCCAGCAGCTGGCACGGCCTGGCTCTGGGGACCCGGAGGCAGGGAGGCCACCTCCCTCTTGCTGGGGGCAGGAAGCAGATTCCCACAGGTGAGCCCCCCAGAGCTCTCCTTGCCAGGCGCCCCCTCAGCTGCCCAGGCTGGCTCTGGCCCCTGGGGCTCCTCCTCCAGGCTCCTCTTCTCTCTGCTGAGCAGCCAGGTCTCTGCTGGAAGGAACACAGACAAGCACAGCCAGTGAGTCCCTGGGCCATCGGCTCTGGAGCCAGGCACTCTGACCGTTTGCTTTCCTGGCATCTGAAGGCCAATACTTGGGGACAACTTGTCACCAGAGGCCCTCTCTGTGGCCCCAGTCTACATGGTCCCATCTGCTGCCACCAGGGGCGTGCCCTGTGCCACTCCACACGTCGCCCCATCGCCCTGCTCATCCCGAGACTCAAGGGTCTACTCCAGAGAACACCTCTGGGCTCCTCCCTGGCCCCCAGCCAGGCTGGAAGCCCCTCTCATGTCTACTGCCCGAGTGCATTGCAGTGACGGTCCTCCCCGACAGCACCACGTGTGCCACACGTGGCTGTGAGACAGCCCTTCCTTCCACCGCAGCTTAACCACGGATGCCTCCTGCTGTGTGCACACAGCGCACGTGCACACTGCCATTGCTTTCTGGAGACGCTCAAAGGGCTCTGTGGCTCTAGAACCAGGTTCCTTTCCGCAGGCTTTTGCATGCATGCGTGCACTGTAGAAGAATACAGGCGTGTAAGTCACACGGGCATCCTGTGCACGTCCTTGATACTGACTGCGCCAGTCTTGCTCCCAGCTGCAAAGGCCTTTGACGGGGGGGCGGGGGCACCTGTGTCTTATGTACTGTGCTGGTTACACTGGGAAAAATGAAGCAAGGAAAAGGTTTTTGGAATAAAAGGGGAATAATTTCATGCAGCAGACTGGGAGGATGCCACACAGCAAATGCAGGAGGCAGTGGGCCTCTTTGAGGCACTCGCACAGGACAGGGCCCTGCAGGGGACCAGCTGTCCCCTAAGGCCAGGCAGCCTTACCTGAGCACAGGTGCGCAGCAGCCATCCCCTGCGGAACCTGCGGCTTCCTCCCGTGTGCCTCTTCCTCTTGCTTGATCCAGGGCAGAAGTGCTGGTGCAGACTCCAGCAGGCCTGCTTCTGAGGGAGAGAGGAGGGGGCCCTGAGGACGGCAGCTGTCCCAGGTGTCTCTCCTCTGCCAAGTCAGCCTGCGACCAGACACACCAGGCACACGGACAGCAGCGCAGTCCCAGTGTAGGCAGGGCAGATACTGGGATTTCTGACAACACGGATGCATGGTGTGGCAGTGGGGAGTCGGGAGAGCTGGGGGAGCCCAGCCTGCACGAGACAGGCTGTGAGCTGTCCCGAGATGGCCAGTGGGCTCCTGATGCCCCGCGCTCCTGCATGGGCCCCCCTGCTTCCGGGCCTCCTCGGCAAACAGGTGTGCGTGGGGCTGGTTCTAACTAATGGATGCAAGGAGCGCCGCCTCTCCCAGCCCCGGGACCTCTGACAAGTTACTTAGCCGCTCTGTGCCTCAGCTTCTTCATCAAACGGCCAAAACAGGGGCCAGCGCTGTGGTGTAGCAGGTAAAGCCGCCGCCTGCAGTGCCAGCATCCCATATGGGCGCTGGTTCAAGTCCCGGCTGCTCCACTTCCCATCTAGCTCTGCTATGGCCTGGGAAACCAGTAGAAGATGACCCAAGCCCTTGGGCCCCTGCACCCATGTGGAAGATCCAGAAAAAGCTCCTGGCTCCTGGCTCCTGGCTTCGGATCGGCGCAGCTCCGGTCATTGTGGCCATCTGGGGAGTGAACCAGCGGATGGAAGACACCTCTCTCTCTGCCTCTCTGTAACTCTTTCAAGTAAAATAAATAAATCTTTTTTTAAAAAAATCAGAAATAAACATATCATCCTTAAAGGGGCAGGCCCCCTTCTCCCCCTTGTCCCCTCTTGCTCCCTCCTTACTGGCTACAGACATTGAACCATGGTCACAAGGCAGAACGCGCCAGAAGGAGCCTGGGTCTGTGACCCTGAGAGCTGCCAAACAAGCTCTGGCCAGAGAAAGAAGGCAACCGCTGTTTTGCCTGAGCTGCTGCTCTGCTGTTTTCATTGTCCCACCGCCTCCGTTACAACCCCTGTCCTCCATTACACAGTACCCTGGCCAGGCGCCCTTCAGACCTGAGCGGCCTCCCCAATCCACGCTAGTCTCCAAGGTCCATCTGAGCAGCTAGCAGCAGGGGTGGGCGTGTGGCTCAGTGGGTGAGGCTGCCACCTGGGATGCCTGCACCCCACAGCGCAGAGCCCGGGGGCAAGTCCTGTCGCTGCCTCTGCACAGCGTCCTGCTGCTGCACGTCCTGGGAAGCAGTGGACAATGGCTCAAGGACGTGGGAGATTCTGGATGGAGTTTGTGGCTCCTGGCTGGGGTCTGCGAGCATTTGAGGAGTGAACCAGCAGGTGGAAGACAGGAAGATAGAGAGATAATCACTCTGCCTTTCAAATAAATAAACTTTTAAAAAAGAATACACAGGGCCAGTCTTGTGGCCTAGTGGGTGAAGCCCCTGCCTGTGATGCCAAAATCCTGTATTAGCACCGGTTCTAGTCCTGGCTGCTCCACTTCCAATCAAGCTCTCTGCTATGGCCTGGGAAAGCAGCGGAAGATGGCCCAAGTCCTTAGGCTCCTGCCACCCATGGGGGAGGAACCCGGAAGAAGCCCTTAGCTCCTTGCTTTTGGCTGGCTCAGCCATGGTCATTGGTCACTTTTTTAAAAAGAGAAGAAGAAAAGAATAGGCGATCATTTTTGCCTCTTCTTCCTGCCCCACACTTGACACAAGGTAGGTGTGATTTCTGTTAAACAGACGAATGACAGAGACCATTCTCAGCGATGACCTCTACCAGTCACGCACACAGCTCAACAGTGGGGCTAGCACTGTGCTCTGGGACCCAAGGACACAGTTCATTCCTTTTGTCGTACTCGGGGCACCTTGACACAGTGACACGGAGAAGACGCCAGCCCAGACCCACGTGCCTGGCCGCCACACACCAGCTGGCTCCACAGTCAGCCAGGGCTCTAAAACTGAGTCCTTATCATGCGGTGCCAGCATGCATGGGAAACCCTGCAGTCCCACACCACAGTGATCACAGTGGCTGCCCTGGGGAGGAGATGGGGCAGTAGAGGGAGCCCTTTCTGGCTGTCTTTACCGTCTGCATTGCTTAGTGAGGACGTATTCACGTCAGAATACACTTGCGTAATTCATCCGCTCCTTCAAAACAGTTACTTGCAAAGGTTAGAGGCCAGTCAGTCCCTGTTCATAGGGAACTTGGAAGCTTTGTTCTCACACTGTCCGCACCAGCACCACCTGAGGAACGGGCCAGAACACAGGACTGCCGGGGCAGGCCCACCCGCTGGCTGCGGGCCCCAGTTTCCACTTTTCCCTGGAGGTGCCTGCCTGGGGACGCACCCAGCAAGTGAAGCTGTCTCGTACCCACACACGCGAGGGCCCAGCAGCAGGTGCACAGGGAGGAAGCAAAGCTCTCACCTGAGGCATCGGGAAAAGCTTGCAGAAGGTGGAATACAAAATGGTTTATGCTCAAACAGGGAGGACAACCCAGCCTACGGGGTGGCCCCGAACCCCCTGCGGAAGCCCCCTTCTCCCCCTCCCAGAGCTTACCTGAGACTCATTCCCTGCCGGGGGCTTCTGGCCCCAGGCACCCCAGTCAGGCCCTGCTTCTGCATCCGCCTGAGAGTTGCTCCCCCTGGGAAGTGTGTGGTGACTGCAGCTTCTGACGTAGCCCCGTGCTACCCCCGCCCGCTGTGGGGACCCGGCTGGGTGGCCAAGGTCTGGCTGCGGTGCCTGGAAAGACTGGCCACCCTCGTCAACACTCCGTCAATACTCCGCCATCCTCCTGGCTCCAGTCTCCCTAGGACTGAGCACACCTACTCCAGGGCCTGCACTTCGAGAGAGGGCAGGGCCTGACCCTTGGTGCCCCAGGGGTGCTGCTGCCCTCTTCCCTTTGTTATGCGTGTCCAGGCGTCATCTGACACCTAAGTGACCTTCAAAAGGAAAAGCTTTGAAAATTGCGTCTGATGCAATGCTACTATTTGAAAGATGAAACCAAGCTCCTAAACTGGCTCGTTGCTCGTTTAATACGGACTCATTATTTTTCATCCTGGTCTGCGCTAGGCACGGGTTAGGAGCTGAGGGGGAAAAGTCCAGCTAAGCTGTTGGCGCCATCAAGAGAGCGCAGCCTAGAGGTGGAAGAAGGAATCGGCCTGCGGAACAAGGCCGATCCAGGACAGCAGCTGCCGGACCGTGGGGACAAAGAGGGCTCAGGGAAGGTCTGGAGTGGGCAGCCGTGCCCCCACCCCTCCTCAGGGACCCTGCCTGGGCTCCCACTCTCAGACGCTTGCCGCTGTGCCCTCCCCATAGCTCCTAGAGGGGCCCCTCGGAGGGCTCCGGGCTGCAACACAGGAAGTGCCGAGACAGCCCCAACAGCTCACTCTCCCTGCCTCTGCGAGCCCACGGGGACTTCTGACCCCAGGTAAAGGCAAGAAGCACCGGCCCGCCCGCCCGCCGAGGGACTCACCAGTGCCAGGCCGCGCACATCCCTCTGCACCAGGCAGGCTGCGGCCACCTGCCTCGTCTCCACCGTCCAGCGGGCTCAGGAGCAGCAGCTTGCTGGTGACCGGGTCTGGGGAGAACAAGACATGGCAGGCCGTCCTCTGCAAGCCCGGAGCAGGGCCTGCATCCCTTCATGGTCCCCGGGGAGCACGGAGCGCAGGATGGGGAAACTGAGGCCCAGGATGGAGCATCAGTGGTCAAGCCTCCTGCTGCCCTTCCTCCCCCAGGTTATCCCGGCCTCCCTGAGGGTGGGTGGGCACCCTCCCTCCCACCTCCCCCATAGCATGCTGGGGTCATCTTCTGGAAGAAGAACCTCTGCAGCCTGGCCAAGGGAAGCCAGGCACATGGCTCTGGGGCTCAGCCTTTCAAGGGTGGGAGGAAGCGGACCAAAGGCCAACTGCTCACCTTCCCAAAGCAGTGAGAGCATTTGGGGGCACAAGCAGGCTAGGACGGGAGTGGGGGTAGCCAGAAAACTCCAGGACTAGGGCTGGCGCTGTGGTGCGGAAGGTTAAGCCTCCGCCTGCAGGGCATCATCCCAGGAGGGCGCTGATTCGGGTCCCGGATGCTCCACTTCTGATCTAGCTCCCTGCTAATGTGCCTGGGAAAGCAGCAGAGGATGGCCCAAGTCCTTGGGCCCCTGCCCCTATGTGGGAGACCCGGAAGAAGCTCCTGGCTCCTGGCTCCTGGCCTCAGCCTGGCCAAGCCCCAGCTGTTATGGCCATTTGAGGAGCGAACCAGTAGATAGAGGATCTCCCTCTCTCTCTCTCTCATTCTTGCTCGTTCTCCCTCTCCCTCTGTAACTCTTTCAAATAAATAAATACATGTTAAAAAAAAAAAATCGGGCCAGCGCCATGGCACAGCAGGTTAATCCTCTGCCTGTGGCGCTGGTTCTAATCTCGGCTGCTCCTCTTCCAGGCCAGCTCTCTGCTGTGGCCCGGGAAGGCAGTGGAGGATGGCCCAAGTGCTTGGGCTCTGCACCTGCATGGGAGACCAGGAGGAAGCACCTGGCTCCTGGCTTCAGATCGGCACAGCGCCGGCTGTTGCGGCCATTTGGGGAGTGAACCAATGGAAGGAAGACCTTTCTCTCCATCTCTCCTTCCCACTGTCTGTAACTCTACCTCTAAAATAAATATCCAAGACTTATCAAGTTCTGAGTGTTCCAGGCCGGCCCTGATTCTCTGGACCTAGGGCACCCTGAAAAGCACAGCCACAGCCAATCTCCTTTGGTGGGAGGGGTTTCTTGAGACCTCGTAGTGTGCAGGGCACAGCCCTGCGAGTGCCCGAGGTGCAAAGACCGAGGCGGGGAGGTCACAGCTTACTAGAAGTGAGCGAAGCAGTGGGACAGAGTGTGGGCAGGAGCCGCCTCTGGGGCCACGGGAAAGGCAGGATGGTGAGGAGCAGACTCCGACTTCAGGTGGCCCCCACGAGACCTGGACGAGTCATTTAACCCCTCTGCACTTCACAAGACCCAAAACCGGGAATTCAGGTACCTTCTACCTGCCAGCAGACGGAGGGCCGGTCAGCGACCTCAGTGGGCTCCTGTGACTGAATAAGGGAATGCAGGCCAGGCGTGGGAGCCCGCAGGGGCCGGCCTCTTACCCGGGTTCCCCGACATCACGTGCCGGCCCAGCGCCTCCTGCCACGCTGCCATGCTGCCCCACTGCTGTTCCGAGCACACAGTGGCCAACTCTTCAGAAGTCACAGGCACCTGGAAGTACAGGCCATCGGCATCATGACCACTTCAGAGAACTAAAACCAGCTAAGGTCTTTTCTTTTCCCCTCTGACCACACCCACTTCAGGGCAAGGGGTGGAGCCAGAAGATTCAGGGTCAGGGTTCCTGGTTCTCCTCCCTCTCCCGGCTACACACATACCCGTGTCCTCCACGTGGGCTTTGTGGAGGGGCTTTCGGCTGATTTCCTTTACCTTGATCCCACCCTCACTCCCAAGGGTCATTCGGGTATGAGAGCTACAACCACTGGCCAAGCACATCCCAGACAGACAGACAGACAGACATCTTTCCTGGGTCACCCTTTCCTCTGACATTTCCCAAGCCCTTCAAAGTCAACTGGTGATGAGTGTTAGGAGCCACGAGGGCCAGGAGCACCCCTCTGCTGAGTCCCAGTGGGTCCTCTTCACCCACACGCAGCTCCTGTACCTTGGGGGCTTCCCCCTTGCTGCCCGGGGGCAGCCGCAGGACCCAGAAGTTCCTGTTGCGCAGCAGGTTCTCCAGGTTCTCCAGGCGCCGCTGCAGCAGCCCGTACTCCTGCAGCAGGGTGCCCAGCACGGCCCACTTGCCCTCCAGCTGGCTGCCGAGCTCCACGGCCGTCTTCTCGCAGGTGGCCAGCTTCTTCTCGGCCGTGCCTGCGCGCCCCTCCAGGCTCTGCAGCCGGGCAGCCTGGGCCTCCATCTGCCTCTCCACGGCCTGAAGGGCAGCCAAGATGGCCCGAAGGGAGATCTCTGCACACTGGACCTGGGCCTCTCGCTGGAAGTCAGTTCCCAAATGCCAGTCCTGCAACAAGACACCAGCAGGTAAGCCACAAGGAGAGGTGCCCAGAGCCATCCTAGCTACAGGAAGGTCAGGGTCCTCTGTTTGGGGGGAACTTCTGGTTGCTAGAAGTCCTTTCTGGTCAGATCCCTCGACCCACAAAGGCAGCAGGTCCTGGACCCCACAGAGGTGGCCCCTGCAGGAAGAATCTTAAACCAAGCGAGGAGCAGTGGAAAATGAAATGGCAAACGGTTACCATCCAAAGTGGACAGAGGGCCTAGCAGACCTGAATCCCGTTCTACCACTCCATAGTTGGATTAGTGCCACCAATGATTGACCAGCCACGTTTCCTTTCCCTGGGGACACGGCTCACCAAGAGCAGGTAAGGAGTGAGCGAGAAACCGGAAAACAGCCCAGGCAGCCAGCTCAGTGCCCACCTTCCTATAGTGCAACCCCCCAGTTCCTGAGCGCAGAGACGAGCAAGGCCCATTGTTCTGCTCTCAAAGATCGCTGTGGTATTTCTGCCCTGACGTCCACTGCTGGGTGACTTCCTGTCCCGTCTGAGATCCTGAGTCCCCAAGACCTTGGTGCTTTGTCAACCAGCCCCAGCACGGCCTCCACTTGGATGCCAGGTCCTTGTTGCCAGAAACGGGCCAAAGCTAAAAACCAGCACCTTACAGTAATCAGAACAAGGAACTATTTCAGAGAATACCCTGCTCACGGGAGTTGGAAAATGTACCATGTATTCTTAGAAATAATGAAATAAAATAAAAAACAAAAACCCAGGAGGGTCTCAGTGGGACACTGCCAAAAACGGAAGTCTGAGAACCCCCATCCACGCCCACCCCGCCATGCAAATCCGCTCAACTTCAGAGGCTGTCACTACTGCCTCAGTGATTACGTGAATGCAATGCACTGGAAGAATGGGGAGCACTTGGGGTATGCAACACCAGCACCTACTACGCTTTTTCAAGCAAATATAAATGGATTAATGAGCAGGCGTGTCAGGAACCAAAGACTGATTAGTGCACTCTGTACAACGGAGTTCCCCAAAGCCTCCTTCCAAACAGCACTCTGTGAAACGGCCCACTCATACTGGGCACTGGTCACCAGACACTTGCCCCCGCTGCCTCTCTTCTCTGCGCCCCAAGGCAGGCCACTGAGCCCTGCGGCAAAGTGTAGGCTGCAGGAGACAGACACGGCTGGGGACGAACGGCCTTGGCCTCCTGCAATGCCCTGCCTCAGATCCGGCATCCAGGAATGGACCTAAAACTACGGTGAAGCAGTTTGTTTGCACGCGGAGACAGCCCCCCACCTGCGGAGGCCCGGCTCTCCTGGTGGGGGTGGCCGCGCTCACACCTGCACCTGCACCTGCCCCTCCCTGCAGCTGCAGGCTCTCGTGGTGGGGGTGGCCCCGCTCACACCTGCACCTGCACCTGCCCCTCCCTGCAGCTGCAGGCTCTCGTGGTGGGGGTGGCCCCGCTCACACCTGCACCTACCCCTCCCTGCAGCTGCAGGCTCTCGTGGTGGGAGTGGCCTCGCTCACACCTGCACCTGCCGGCTCTCGTGGTGGGGGTGGGGCTCGCTCACACCTGCACCTGCCCCTCCACCTGCGGAGGCCCGGCTCTCAGGGTGGGGCTCGCTCACACCTGCAGCTGCCCCACAAAGGGCTTCCTGGGGAATCTGGAGATCCCCACCGGGGGAGTGTGGGGTGGGCACAAAGGACCGTCCATGAAGAGGCGTGTGGGCGGTCTCTGGACTACGTCCACAGCCCCTCCTCCACCCCCACCCCCACCCGGACAATCAGAGCAGAGCCCATATTCCACGAGACGACAGGGCGGCAGGGCACCTCGACACTATTTTATGGCTGCGTCCCCACTGCCTTATTCCGTGCTTGTCAGGAAGGCGCGTCCCTCCGTGGTCTCATCTTCCTCCCTCTTCCAAGACATCCTCCCTTACCGGAGCCGGAGCCGGAGCCGCCTCGGCCATGGCCCCAGCACGTCCGCCGCCGCGTGGTCCTCTCTGCAGGAGGCCTCGGCCCACCCTTTTGCACACCGACCGGGCTGGGTGCTCAGGGCTGCTCAGGGAGCGGAGACAGCCGAGACCCACCCCTGGCGGGCGCGCTGAGCCACAGCGCACAGCAGCGGGCAGCCCGGACTCGGGTCCCCATTGGCCGCCCTGGAAAGCCCTGCCCCTGCCCCGTGCTCAGCCGGTCCCTGCGGCCCGAAACAAGCGTCCCATTGGCTGGCTTTGGAGCCTGGCAGGTGCGGGCACCAGGCGCTCCTCTCCAGCCAGCCGAGCCCCAGCGCCCCCGCAGCCCCGCACCGCAGCTCACGCACCGGCAACGTGCAAGCCACGCGTTTATGCCGACATGTTTATTGAGCACCGACTAGGGGCCAGGGTGCCCCTTTCGCAGTCCTCAGGGGCCCAAACACTTCATTGCTTTACAAACGAGGAAAAATCTAGGCCCAGAATTCTGGGACCCCGCCAGCAGCGGTACCCACGCACCTCCTTTCACGTGTTTCAACGCAAAGCTTCCTGTTGCAAGCCAGGCCTACCGCAGAGCCGAGCACACAACACTGACCTAAAACAAGGGCGGGGGTCGGGGAGCGGAGGGAGCCTGTGCCTGCGAGTATGGTTTGTGTTTCTACTGGAACACCTGCACAAACACACGGCATTTACCATTATAAAACACAGGCATAGGAACTGAAAAGCGCTAGCCCGGGGCTTCCCACCATCTCAGGGCTGCTCCTGCAGCAGTGCGTTAAGCTCTGATCAGCTACACTGGCACCACATCCTCAGAACTCTGCCCACCCTTCTCTGACCTGGGGCCCCCAGCAAGGGCAGGGGGTGCCACAGCAGACAGGGAGCAGCCACAGCACAGAAGGGTGGTGTCATGCTGCCGAACCCAGTGAGCTTGGCTGCACTGCCTTACACACGTATCTTGGCCCCATCAGCCCCTGGTTCTGTTCAGAACTTTGGGAGGAGTGTGCGGGGTCAAAGGGGAAACAAGGTGGCACTGTTGGACACCCAGGAGCAGACCTGACCACTACTGCCTCTCATGGAGGCGGGCAAGGCAGCAAGTCATCAGGGTGACGGGTACCCCACGCTCCAGTCTCGGAACCATCCACACCCAGGTAGCCCCAAAGCGGTGCGTTTAAAAGGCACAAGCGCACTTCCCTGGGACTTCTCCAGGGAAGGAGGCCCGACACTACTGCCTGAACTCCCGCAGCGGGCGCAGGCCAGCAGGAAGCCTCACCTTGCTGCAAACTGCACAGAGGGCTTCTAACTGGAGGGAGGGCTGCAGATGCAGCCGGGAGAGAAAGGCTGTCCTGGCCCTGGAAGGACACACCCGTGCGCCCCAGTGCCTCTAAATCCGACCCTGACGATTCCCAGGTGACCTAGGACACCGGGGCCATCACCCACTTGGACAGACGAGGAACCGAAGACTAAACATGGTTGAAGGAGTCGCCCAGATCTCCTAGACCATGTCTGCCCCAGAGCCCATCCTCCTCAAAGGAGAGAGGAGAGGTCTGACGTCCTCCTCCTGGACAGGGGCCTCCGGGGCTCACTCTGCACCCCCCCTCAAGGCACTGTTTGGGGTGCAGTCAACGGGGTGTATGCATCCCCGACCCTGAGACCTCCTGTGGTTAGTGTAACCCACCCACCCCAGCTCAGCTTCCTCTCCACGGTAATGGGGTAGACGATGGTGTGACTGCCCTGCAGGGAAAGTGCTAGGAATGTTGGGGCTCACTCTGGGCCAAGAAACACCCACCTGGGAGGACCACTGGCCTCCAGGACAGCAACCAAAGCATCAAGGCAGCACTATCAAAAGCCACGGGCTGTTCTAAACTGGGCCCCTCTCCCAGCCCCGCCAGCCCCACAGAGTTAAGTCCTGCCCCTCCAGCCGGGAGCTCTTGGTCCTCTTTGCAACCGTACACAACACTTGGAAAAGCAAAAGGAAAAATCCATTAAGAAAAAAAGATGCTTCAAAGTAAGAGCAGAAGACGTGCAGGGTCTTTCCTTCGGGCTCATGCTGGCCGCCGGCAGGAGGCGACTGTTGTGACTCAAGGCCACGAGGGGAGGGCCTCTGTCTCTGGTCCCCTGGACTGTCTGGGGTACCTGCCAAAGGCCCTCGACAAACACTGGCATCCCCTAAGCCTGCAGGAATCCATTATAAGTCAGGAATGTAGAAAAAAGGCAGTGGAGTGACAGACGTAGGAAACAGGAACTGGACGCATCTGACATCAAAGGGGCTGTTGCTTCCCATTTGAATGGAAAAAAATTTAAAAAAAAAACCACCAAAGTATCTGCAAACAAGAAGCCAGTCAGAGGCACAATGGGGTGGCCCAGGGCGAGCTCCACCTGCTCAGCCTTCGTCCATGTGGCTGGGGCCAGGCAGGGCGGGGCTCCCCTGGCGGGCATGGCCTCGGGCATGAGTCTGCATGTGCACAGCCAGGTGGTGGTTCCGGTTGAAGGCCCGGCCACACTGGGGACACTGGTAGGGCCGCTCGCCGGTGTGGATGCGCTGGTGACGGAAGAGGTCCGAGGGCCGGCGGAAGGCCTTGCCGCAGTAGGGACAGGCAGGCCAGCCCTGGCTGTGGCCCGTGTGCAGGCGCTGGTGCAGCAGCAAGCTCTTTCTCCGCTGGAAGAAGCGCAGGCACTCGCTGCAGTGGTACACCTTGGCGGCTGCTGGCCCGCGCTCCACACACGCACGGCCTGCCCGGGAGCGGTGGCCCTCGGGCTCCTCGGGCAGCCAGCGGATGACGGGGCCAGGCACCACCACCTCCCCCGGCTCCAGCGTGGAGTTAGCTTCGCCCCACTCAGGGCATGAGCTGTCCCCAGCCTCCCTGTGCTCCTCCTCCACATGGGTCCGCTGGTGGATCGTCAGGTTAATCTTCAGGCGGAAGCTCTGCCCACAGTCAGGGCAGGGGAAGGCCCGCTCGCGCCGGCGAGGGAGGACACGGGGCGGCTGACCCATGGCCCCTGGTGACCTAGGCTCCCCGACCCGCACCCTCGGCAACCCCTCCGCATGATGCCGACTGGGGCCCCCCATCCTGCTCCTGGGTCCTTTGGGGATTCTACACTTGGTGTGGCTCGGGGACCCCAGAAACAGCTGCTCAGGACCCATCTCATCCTCAGACGGTGCTTCTGTCTTGATGGTCACACCACCACCTGGCAAAAGGAATCTATGTTGGTTTCCCACTGGACTGCACCTGCCCCCAAGTCACTCAGCCCAGCTTGCATCCAAGTCCATCCTGCTCCGACCTCCCCCCAAATCCTGTCTCCCCATGTGCGCAGTGAGCCCCTCTAGCCTGATGTCAGAACTCTAGGACAGAGCTCTGACATCAGGCCCTGCCTCCAAAACGTGCTACGGGGGCCTCTGCAGCCTGGGAGCAGTGAGCGACTCCCGGCACAGCACATCTGTGCGGGGCACCCTGCCTGCCTGCATCATGCCTTCTGCCACCAGGCGGCAGGCACCAGCCCAGAGGCTCCTGAGGCACAGAGCAGAGAAAAGGGCAGGCTGATGGGCTGGGACATGAGACTTGAGGCCACAGCGGTCAGACCTTGGGGGCCCCTAGGGCAAGGAGGAGGGGTCCTGGCACTGAGCCCACTGGAAAAGCCCAGTTAAGGCAGAGGGGCCTAAAATCACAGGCTGAGCCTGGGCCACTTGAGGCTGAAACGAGGCCACGTGGATGGCTTTTCTGTCATCGGAACACAAGCTGGCAGTGTGCAGCTTGCTTTCAAATCCTGTCTTTCCAGCCTGGCCAGACTATAGTGGGGAGAGACTTCCGGAAGTCCACACTGGGGCTGAGGGCGGGAGCTCCATCTCCTGACCCCACCACCCCTCTCCTTGCAAGGCTCCACCCTGACCTCCTGTGCCTTCGCCCCTCATTCACCTGGCCCCCTGCTGGGCAGGATGTCTCTGGGAGGGGAGACTGGTGCCTCCCCCTCTGAAGACTCTCCCTCCTGTTTAATCAAGGACAGAACGCCGGTGCTGGCTGGAGGCCCTACGAGAGAAAGACTCCGTGAAGGCCCTTCCGACACTGGATCCCCAGAGGGAACACACTGATGGACCTACAGAGGGAACATGCGGACGGACCTTTCCAGGTGACAAGAGGGCAACAAAGGCCCTGCCCCCAACCCCCTGCAGGCTGCTAATACCTTGTCCCTCTGCACCTGTACGTCACCCTGACGGTCCTCAGGGTGACAGGGCTTGGGGAGGCCTGGGCCGATCCAGGTAAGCAGTGGACAGGCACACTGCCCTCCTACCAGAGATCCCACCTCTCCAACTCCATGAGCAGAGCCCGAACTTACACGCTGGCTGGGAAAGGACACAGGGACAGATGTCACTGCCCACTGAGGGAGGCCACGCTCAGCAGGAGCCACATAGAAAGCACGGGGAGAAGGCAACAGAGGCAGAGTCAGGTTGGCAGCAAGAAGGAAGAGCAGGCCGGAGGAGGCCACACAGCCAGGCACACAGAGACGGAAGCTACACGCAGGCACGGCACACACGGCCGCGTGGCCCTAACCGCAGCGAGAGCCCCTCCCCAGCCACACTCCAGCCAGTCTAGCGAGCCCAGGACTCCAACAGCTCTGCTCAGAGCATCTGCCTGTGGCGAAACGCTAAGCCCTACCTTCTTTTCGGCCTATGTCGGGGGAGCCAGGCCGCCTCGGTCCAGGCAGGTCCCCAGCCACTTCTCCCGCCCCCAGACCTCCAGCACGTCTTCCCAGGACCATGTGTCTGGTACCTGTGTACTGCCCTGGGGCACCATTCATGCTGCTGGCCTGGCTGTGCCCCTCACCTGTGCCTGGCTCGCAGGGGCTCTCTCTCGCTGCTGAGTCCTGCTGCTGTTCAGGGGCCTGCCCTTCTGTAGGCTCCTGGTGGGCAGGGCTGACCGGGCTGGGGACGTGCTCCGGGCACGGAAGGAGGCCTGGGGAACAAAAACCAGTGACGCCAAGCACAGCACGGAGGTCTCCCACCCCGGCAGCCAGGGATCCTCTGGGGAAGGGCTAAGTGCACTCACTGGGGTCCTGGGGCATCAGCTCAAAGGGCAGAATAATGAGGTGGCCTCCCCGACATCCAGCACCTGGACTCGGCCCAAGGCGGCCACACTCAGGGGTGGGTGTGTGGCACACCAGTTACGTCACCTCTCGGGACACCCGATCCTCACTGGAGCGCCTGTGTGAGTCCTGGTACCCTGCTTCCGATCCGGCTTCCTGCTAATGCGCACCCTGGGAGACCGCAGGCGACGGCTGAAGTACTTCGGTGCCTGCCACCCACGTGGGAGACCCGCAGTGAGCTTCTGGCTCCTGGCTTTGGCCTGGCTCAGTCCTGGCTGTTGTGGGCAACTGAGGAGTAAACCGGCTGAAGGGATGTTCCTCTCCGTCTGTCTCTCTGCCTTTTAAATAAAATGAGAATGATTTTTCAAAAAAACAAAAAAAGGAATATTTACAATTTTTTAAAAAATGTTTACAATTTTTTTTAAGGCCTTGATAATTCCCTGAAAGAACCAGACAGGTCTTAGCAGCGCAGGGGTAAGCATGTGGCCCTGTAAGCAGAAGAGCAAGGCCCTGCTGCCTGTCCCTACAGCTAGCACAGTGGCTTGCCGGCCTCGTGTCAGGGAGTCCAAGGCGCAGCACAAGGTACACGTGAGGCTGTGGCCTCTGCGCCTCAGCACTTCCACCTGAGCAGGTTCTCCTGGGATAACCCTCCACTCCCACATCAACTGCGGGTTCTCGGCACTTATCCTCTCGTGCTGAGAAGTCGGAAATCAGACGACCAGCATACACAGACAATCATCCAGACTCCCTGAAAACACTGGCTCCACCTCCACACCTGAGTTTGAACCAACTGTGTCGGCTTTTCCAGAACAGTGGAGTCTCGAAAGATGTGTCAGAGATGCCCACGAGGCGGCCCGTCCACTCGGCCTCGACAGACACTTCTCTTCTAAAAGAAGTGGGAAAGCTAGCCACGGTGTCATCAAGGGCGAGGTGCTGGTGGAGACTGCCAACACATCCAGGGAGTGGTCTCAGATGTGGGTGTGCTGTGGGGCAGACATCACCCACAGAACGTCCCCAGCCCCTACAAGTGTTCCCGCCACGGCAGACCCACAGGCTTGCTCCCTCAGCAGATGCTGACAATCTCAGCATCTCATCTTCTGAAGGTTTATCTTTGGATCCTTCCCACAACGAGAAGCACCTCGTTCATCCCACTGAGAAGTACACATGGCAACCAGGAACAAAATGAGGCCTCAAAAAAGGAGCGGAAAAAGTCTGAATCGAGAAATTTTTACATTCAAGAGCCACTAAGGAGTGAAAGTAATTTTAAGTGATTTATTTGAGTATTTATTTGAGAAGCAACAAGAGAGAAACTGAGATTTCTTATCTGCTGCTCTACTCCCCAAGGCCGTCACTGGCCCAGGCTGGGTCAGCCTGAAGACAGCGGCCAGGAATTCAATCCAGGTCTCCCACGTGGGTGGCAGGGACCCTGCCCGAGCCATCACTCGCTGCCTGGCAGAGTGCACATCTATCCGCACGTAGCATGAATTAGGAGCGGAGCTGGGACTTGAACTGCGATCCGGGATGCAGGACTCCTACTGGCATCTTTGCCAGAAGACCAAATGCTCATCCCCAAAACTACTTTTTCAACAGTGGACAGAAGAGTGAGTCAGACTGGGAGAATGCAGACAGCAGCGGGAGGCAGCTGCACTCCCACACGCAACCCGCCAACCAGGGCTGCTCCAGAGAAAACTGGTCCTCCCCAAAGATGCCACCTCAGCGAGAAGACCCCACAGAACCCCTGGACTCCAGTGGCTCCTGAGGAGGAGGAAGCGGAGGGAGGTCCCCAAGACCAGGAGGCCAGACTCACGCGCAGTCACTTTCACAGAGCAGCAGGAGCAACAGCAGCAGCACGCCCAGGAAGACGCTCCAAGCCCAGCTGTCCCCAGTGACGACTCTTGTCCCTCAGCAAATGGACCCTCTGCCCCGAGGGTGTGTGTGTGTGTGTGTGTGTGTGAGCAAATGGACCCTCAGCCCCGAGGGGTGCGCGCGTGTGTGTGCAAATGGACCCTCAGCCCCAAGGGGTGTGCGTGTGTGTGCAAATGGACCCTCAGCCCCAAGGGGTGTGCATGTGTGTGTGAGCAAATGGACCCTCAGCCCCGAGGGGTGTGCGCGTGTGTGTGCAAATGGACCCTCAGCCCCAAGGGGTGTGCATGTGTGTGCAAATGGACCCTCAGCCCCAAGGGGTGTGCATGTATGTGTGCGCAAATGGACCCTCAGCCCCAAGGGTGTGTGTGTGTGTGTGTGCAAATGGACCCTCAGCCCCAAGGGGTGCATGCGTGTTTGTGTGCAAATGAACCCTCAGCCCCAAGGGGTGCACGCGTGTGTGTGCGCAAATGGACCTTCAGCCTCAAGGGGTGTGCGTGTGTGAGCAAATGGACCCTCAGCCCCGAGGGGTGCGCGTGTGTGTGTGTGCAAATGGACCCTCAGCCCCAAGGGGTGTGCATGTATGTGTGCGCAAATGGACCCTCAGCCCCAAGGGTGTGTGTGTGTGTGTGTGTGTGTGTGTGCAAATGGACCCTCAGCCCCAAGGGGTGCATGCGTGTATGTGTGCAAATGAACCCTCAGCCCCAAGGGGTGTGTGTGTGTGTGTGTGTGTGAGCAAATGGACCCTCAGCCCCAAGGGGTGTGTGTGTGTGTGTGTGTATGCAAATGGACCCTCAGCCCCAAGGGGCATGGGCATGTGCATGTGTGTGTGTGTCTGTGGGCATGTGTGTGTGTGAGCGTGTGTGTAAGGACTGAACTCAATACACACTGAAGAGCTTAGATGTCAGTTTGGTAATCTATAAATCTTTTCTTCCTTTTTAAATGGACATATTCTCAATGTGATTTCTGTCTCAGAGGCCCTGTTAGAGGGTTTACTTATTTTAAATAGAGTGATTATTTAAAAACAAAACAAACAGATTCTGGCTTTTTAGAGATTCCTGATTCAGAACACTACAATATGGACGGTGTTGTAAGCAGCAGGTAAAGTCACTGCCTGCAACACCGGCATCCCATATGGACACCGGTTCAAGTCCCGGCTGCTCCACTTCCAATCTGGTTTCCTGCTACTGGCCTGGGAAAAGCAGCGGAAATTGGCCCAAGCGTTTGGGCCCCCGCACTCATGAGAGCCATCCCTGGCCATTACAGCCATTTGGAGAGTGATTTTGGAAGATCTTTCTCTGTGTAACTATTCCTTTCAAACAGGTACAACTAAATTTAAAAAAAAAAAAAAAACCTACAAGTCACTCCTAAACCAGGCAAGTATGAAAGGATTCCCTGGGGAACCACTGTAGAACCCCAACATTAGCATCAATAATTCTGGGTGGGACTAGGAAGTATGCATTTTTAAAAAGCTTCTTAGAGGCCGGCACCGCGGCTCAACAGGCTAATCCCTCTGCCTTGCGGCGCTGGCACACCAGGTTCTAGTCCTGGTTGGGGCACCGGATTCTGTCCCGGTTGCCCCTCTTCCAGGCCAGCTCTCTGCTATGGCCCGGGAGTGCAGAGGAGGATGGTCCAAGTGCTTGGGCCCTGCGCCCCCTTGGGAGACCAGGAGAAGCACCTGGCTCCTGCCTTCAGATCAGCCGCGGTGCGCTGGCTGTGGAGGCCATTGGAGGGTGAGCCAACGCAAAAGGAAGACCTTTCCCTCTGTCTCTCTCTCACTATCCACTCTGCCTGTCAAAAAAAAAAAAGCTTCTTAGAACAAAAGAGAGGGCCTGAATAATTGAACAAGAAACTAAAGTAGTGCAGTGGTATGACACTGCTTGGGGCACCCACATCCCACACTGAGTACCTGGGCTCGATTCCTGGTTTCACCCTCAGTTCTAGCCTCTACTCATGCACACCTTGGGAGGCAGCAGTGATGGCTCAGATGGTTGGACCCTGCAGCTCCACATGGGAGACCTGAACTGAGTTCCTAGCTCCTGGCTTTGGCTTGGTATAGCTCAGCAACTGCAGCCATTGGGGGAGTGAAACAGCAGACTCTCTGCATCTCTGTGTTTCAAATAAAAAAAAAGTTTTTAAAAAATTAATTGGCCTCTAACATATGAAAGCTACTCAACCACACGGAGAGCTGCCATTGAGACCATGTTGACAGGAGCCAGCACTGTGGAGTAGCAGGGAAAGGCTGCCACGGGTGACGGGGTCCAAGCACTTGGACCACTTTCCACTGCCTTCCCAGTGCATTAGCAGGGAGCCGCATCAGAAGTGGAACAGCCAGGGCTAGAACTAGCACTCTGCTATGGCATGTGGGTGTTCCAAGTGGCAGCTCACCCCATGGTGCCGCAGTGCCCACCCCTCATCTTCCTTTTGACCCCGCAGCGCAGCTTCTAGGATCTATCCTAGATACACTGGGGGGCAGGCGTCGGGGCACAGCAGGTCAAGCTGCTGCTGGGGATGTCGGCACCCTGCGTCAGAGTGTCGGCTGTGTCCCGCTGCTCTGCCATTGATGCCGCTTCCTGCTAATGCGCCCAAGAAGGCAGCTGAAGATGGTCCAAGCCTTGGGGCCCTGCTATCCACATGAGAGACCTGGGTGGAGTTCCTGGCTTCTGGCTTGAGCCTGCCCATTGCAGCCATTTGGGGAGTGAACCAGTAGATGGAAGAAGATCTCTTTCCCTTTTTCTCTCCATTGCTTTGCTTTTCAAATAAGTAATATGTAAATCTGAAAAAAAAATGTATTTATTCTGGTGCAAAGACATTTTGAAAATCATGCATAGCTTTTTCATAATATATATTTCCACGAACTTTTACAAGATCCCGCACACATCAAGCTGGTGACATAACTGCATAGAGGTAATAATTATTTCAAGCGACTGTAAAAGGCATTTTATCTGTAAGTCTTGATAGGCGGTATGGAGGACAAAAGAGCTATACGAAACCAGATTAATCTTATAGGGGCACCAGTTCGAGTCCCTGCTAACGGGAAACCAGAAGATGACCCAAGTGCCGCCCTGCCACCCACGAGACCCAGAGGAAGCTCTAGCTTTGGCCTGCCCCCGCTTCAGCCATTGCCACCAACTGCGGAATGAACCAGTGGATGGAAGATCTCTGTCTCCTTCTCCCTCTCTCTCTAAATGTGCCTTTCAAATAAATAAATGTTTTTTAAAAATTTTAGGGGCCAGCACCATGGCATAGTAGGTTAAGCCTCTGCCTGCGGTGCTAGCATCCCACATGGGCACTGGTTCAAGTCCCAGCTACTCCACTTCTGACCCAGCTGCCTGCCACTGGCCTGGGAAAGCAGTGGAAGATGGCCCAAGTGCTTGGGCCCCTGCACCCACGTGGGAGGCCTGGAAGAGGCTCCTGGCTTTGGATCAGCCCAGTTTTGGCCACTGCAGCCACTTGAGGAGTAAACCAGCAGATGGAAGACCTCTCTCTCTCTAGCTCTCCCTCTCTGTGTCTGTAACTCTGCCTGTCAAATAAATGAATAAATCTTTAAAAAAAATTTTAGCTACCAAATGCAGGCATAATGATAGAATTATACCATTTTGCAGCCCCTGAAGAAGTAACAAATCCAGACAAGAATCCTCAATGGCCAATTAATTGTTGTGGAAAGTTGATGATGGGGATCTTTATAACAGAAGGATAAGGCAGACCCTTGTGCCTCCTGATGTTACAGCAGACAGTACACAGCGCCACCTCTCAAGTGGTCTTGCCAAAAAAATGGAAACTCCTCTTGATGTACTTATCAGTTCATAGGAGACACAGAAAGTAAAAGAGGATGTTAAGGAACACCAAATCCAAAATGTGGTAAATTGCATTCAAAAGAAGCAAGAACAATTACATCCAAATGTCAACAAATACATGGCCTGGAGGGTGGGAGCCACTACTGATAAGTGAGCCACCAAAATGTGGTCTCTCTGTAGAATGAAGATTGTTCAGCCAAGAAAGGAACGCAGTACTTACACTACAGCATGGACAAACTTTGAAAACACTAAAGAAGTCAAAAGGTCACGTATCGTATAATTCCACTTATCTGAAATGTCCAGGAGAGGGAAATCCAGACAGAGAACAGATTACTGGTTGCTTGGGTGGGTGAAACGGGAACTCAGCGTGCATTAGTGGGTATGGGGTTTCTTTTTCGTGGGACAAGATTTTTCTAAAATCAGACTGTGGTCACACAACTCTGAATACACTGGAAAATACTGAACTGTATACTTTTAATAGGTGAACTGCATGGTATGAAATTTATATCTCAATAAGACTGTTTAAAAAATGAGAGGAAGCAGCAGGTATTCAGCTCAGCAGTTAAAACCCTGGAGTCCTAGGCCTGAGTGCGAGCTCCAGCTCCTGACTCCAGCTTCCGGCTAACGCAGACCCTGAGGCAGCAGTGACGGCTTCAGTGACTGGATTTCCTGCCATCTAAATGGGAGATCAGCTCCTGGCTTCAACCCATCTTAGCCCCAACGGTTGCAGGGATGGAGAGTTAACCAGCAGATGAGAGTTAGCTCCTGCCCTCTCTCTCTGATTCTCTGCCTCTCAACAAAAGAAGGAAACAAGAATTTAAAGGAAGAGCAGACTTTATAGGCTTTTGACAGACTTAGGAGACGTAACAAAATGCAACATATGGACTTTATTACAATCAGGATCCAAACACCTAGAGAAAACATTTTTGAGGCAATCAGGAGAAACCCGGTAAGGGCTAGATATTAGGTGGTATTCTGTGGGTGTGACCATGGTACTGTGGTTATGTTTAGAAAAACGTATGGAAGAAGCACGTGCGGCAGGATCTACTCGCTGCTAAGTCTGGTGAGGCTCACCTGGTGGTCTCCTGAACTACTTTTCCACTTATTTTTCAGAATTGTATTTTTTGGAGGAAACGCGCAGTCACCTTTGGCATCTGTCCACCCAGTGAGGGAGGGCGGCCCCAGCCCTCCTCTTGCTGACCTCAGCCTTACTTGGGGAGCAGCAGTGAGAGGCACAGGGAAGATACGGACACCCCTCAGGTGCCAGGAGGTGGCTCAGGGGCTGCTGCTCTCACTGCTGGAAAGGAGTCCCCGCTGATCCAGCTCGGGGCTGACAGGCTTTCCGAGCGCCCTCTCCCTCGGTCCCACCACAGCCGTGTGAGGTGAGTGCCACCTGCTCCCCCGCGCAGACACAGACTCTGTGTGGCTCTCAGTGGCCTTGGACAGAGCCCTACTTTGGATTAAGGGCCTATGGCCCCCTCCTGGCCTGCCAGACTCTCCAGGAAGCCCAGGAGAGGGGGCCTGGCTCAGTTTGGCCCAGCGGCTCCCCTACCGGCCCCCACACTCACCAGTGCCTGGCTTCCTGGGACACACAGTCTCTTCCTCCTCCTGCTTCTCCTGGCCCCACTGGTCTTCAGGACAAGGACTCTCTCCCCTCTCCATCCGGGCGAGGATGTCCGGTTTGGCGATGGCATAATCTGGACAGAACAGGGAGGGAGTGGGTAAAGAACTGGGTCCCAAGTGCCCACAGAGAGCCTGAGATGCCCAAAGACACAGACGCAACGCAAAGACACAGACCGCAAAGACACCCAAGCTGCACACAGAGGCTCCCTCTCGGCCTTACCCAGGGAGACCAGCGTCTCGTAGTTGCCCCTCATCACGTGCTTGTACAGCTCCCTCTGCCAGTCCTCCAGCTTGCCCCACTCCAGCTCAGAGAAATACACGGCCACGTCATCAAAGGTCACGGGCACCTGCAACCACAGGGGTCACAGCCACTCGCCCAACACTGACAGATGCGGCTCCTCGGGCTCCCCCACCCCCGGGCACCCCCGGGCTACCTTGGGGACCTCCCCCTTGCTGCCCGGGGGCAGCCGCAGGATCCAGAAGTTCCTGTTGCGCAGCAGGTTCTCCACGTTCTCCAGGCGCCGCTGCAGCAGCCCGTACTCCTGCAGCAGGGTGCCCAGCACGGCCCACTTGCCCTCCAGCTGGCTGCCGAGCTCCACGGCCGTCTTCTCGCAGGCGGCCAGCTTCTTCTCGGCCGTGCCTGCGCGCCCCTCCAGGCTCAGCACCCGGCTCAGGCAGGAATCCACCTTCCTCTCCACGGCCTGAATGGCGGCCACCACGGTCCAGAGCGTGATCTCGGTAGAGTACAGGTAGGAGCTGTTCTCAGCAGCTGCCTGGGGCACGGGAGGTGTGCAAGGCCGTTGGTCCCTCTCTGGAGCCTGCTCACAAGAGAGAAGACAGATGTTTCCAGAAGTGCCAGTCACAAGCCTTACCTGCCCTCCGGAGGCCCCATCTGGGCTCCCAAAGGCCAATCGACAGCAAAATGGGGTTGTGGGGGGAGCTGGGACACGAGTTGGGGTGAAGCCTCCGTGGCAGGAGACACGGCCAGCATGTGGGAAACAGGCGGGAAGACAGGACCAGAGAGAGCCAGCATCCACTCTCGGGGACGCCCCTCCCTGCATCTGTCTCTTCCTCTAGACAGGAGCTCTGCCCAGCCCTGCACCTCAGAAGCCGGCAACTTCGGGAAAGTTTCCAAACGTCTTGCAACTTCACTTCCACGTCTAGAAAACGGTGAAGAGTAGTGAGTCTATAACAGGGCTGTGAGAACCAGAGACGAGCAGCTCCCCCGTGTACCTAGCATAAAATCTAAACTTCTTATCCCAGCCTCTCCGACCTCACACCCTCGCTGCTGGCGGTGACTCCGGGGTTCCACGGGCAGCCCCAGCTCTCCTCCACCTGACACTGGCTCTCGGGTCGTCTCCCTGGGCACCTTGCAGGCGCTCCGCGACCCCTTCAGAGCACTGATAATCTATAATGGTTTCAAGGCCTCCCAGGGGCCTGCCCCAGGACACCAGGCCATAAACCTGCAGAATCCCAACCCCTCTTTCTCCCCTTGCGCTCAGGGAACCCCAAGGCCACACACCAAACTCACTAGCCAGCGAGGAGGGCAAGGAAGCTCCCTCTAAAAGCATCCGGGGAAGTTATGGGGGGAGAGGGGGAGTCACTGTAATCCGAAAGCTGTACTTTGGAAATGTATATTTATTAAATACAAGTTTTAAAAAAATAAAAAATAAAAGCATCCGGAAGAAGCAGGGTGCAGAACGTCACCGACACAGGGCTTAGAGAGCTCTGCCTAAGGTTTTTTTCCCTCGTGTGTCAAAAATGGCCAAAGGGTTCTTTTCTTCACATTGGACAGGCCACACAATACCAAGGCAGTGTTCTACACTCTGCCAAGTTAATTTTTTAAAAGAAAATTTTGTTAAAAACCCCACACCTCTTTGCCCTGTTGCAAACAGCATTCGACTCCCTTTCTGTGGAAGTGTGATATTCGGCCTCTTCAAAGTCGTCTGATTCCGAGGTCCTGGCCTGGCAAGTGCCCTTAGCCAGCTCCACTGTGGGGTCGTCCCGCGGAGGGGGCGACCCCGGCCCTGCCCGCCTGCCCGCCTCGGGGTCTCAGAAGAGCAGAAGCGCTCTGTGGGTGGCAGGGGCTCATCGTGGGGTCCCGGCCCCCCGACGTCGGGGCCCCGCCCGCCGGGCCTGGGGTTTGGGCCGCCTGGTCGGACTTCCACTAGGGACACCGGAGGGCCGCCGGGCCGAGGGCTGCGCGGCCGGGGGCAGCGGCGGGCCCTCCCCTCCGCCCGCCGGGCCGCAGCCGAGACCCCCGCGAGGGCTCCCAGGGCGGCGGCGGCCTCCCCGGCCCGGGCGTCCGCGGGCCCAGGGCGCTTACCACGGCAGGCGCCGTTTCGGCCATGGCTGCCCGCGTCCCGAGCTTGGTCCAGTCCTCGGGCCGGCCTGTCGGGCCTAGCGAGGCGCGGCGGCGACGGCGGAGGCGGAGAGGGAGCCGCCCAGCTTCGGAGCGCCTGCCGGGCGGCCGCGAGCTGCGTCCCGAGCCACGTGCCCCGCTGGCCCTTTAAAAAAGAGCTGCGCCGGGCGGCCGCGCCCGAGGGCGCGCACAGCGCCCCCTGCAGCCCGTAGGACCGCACGCCGGCGGCCGCCGCCCCGCCGCGGCCCGCGGCCTCGCCCGCCCGCGCAGACCGGACGGCCGCGGGCCCTGGCGGGGGGGACGCGGGGCGGGCGCCGCGCGGCTGAGCGACCCTCTGTGAGCGAGGAGAGGGCGGTCCCTGCCGGTTCCCCCCGGTTCTTGCCAGTCTGGACTGCTCTAGCACCTCCGACGCGCCTAGATGGCGACTTCAGTAAAGAGGAGGTTTACGCTGTGCGCCCTGGGGAAGCCGGGGGAAACATGGGTCTTTTAACTCCTTTTAGTTCTTCTCTATTGCACACACACACACACACACACACAAGCCTCCACCCCACCCACCACATGCTAGAGGCTTCATCTTCGAAGGGGTGTGCGGCCTCGCGCATGGCGGAGCCCCCGAAGCCCTCTTGCCACCCAGTCTCGTGCAGGTTGGCCGCCGTCTTGGGATCTCGGTGCCCGGGCTCGACGGCGCTGGGATCAGAGTCGATGCGCCGCTAGTTCAGGCCGCTTAGCCGGGAGCCGTGTGAAATAAAATGTGCTGTGTGCAGTTCAGGCTTGCTCCTCTGCATTTCTCATTCGCCTTGCAGTCTCTGTCCAACAAGCCGGCAACCCCTTCCCATTAGAAGCTAGTCTGCAGTTCTCCCTGGGCGTTTAGGTTTTCATTTTGTGGGGGCAGAAAGTTCCCCTAAAGTTGATCCAAGCCAGAGTGGTCAACTAACATTAGAACATAAAGAAACCAGCACCCTGAGTAATAAGGTGTACGCACGAGAATTTGGGGCAAGGTTAAGAAGTGCTACTTTGAGGGAACAAAAAGATCAAGCCAATACTTACTAATTTTTGGAAACTCTTGGTGAAGAAGTAAATCTGTACTGAAGATATTAAAAGCATCCCTAGGGGTCGGCGCCGTGGCTCTTTAGGTTAATCCTTAGCCTGCGGCGCTGGAATCCCATAAGGGCACCAGGTTCTAATCCTGGCTGCCCCTCTTCCAGTCCAGCTCTCTGCTGTGGCCTGGGAAGGCAGTGGAGGATGGCCCAAGCACTTGGGCCCTGCACCCCCAGGAAAGACCAGAAGCACCTGGCTCCTGGCTTTGGATCGGCACAGCGCCTGCCATGGCGGCCATCTGGGGAGTGAACCAACAGAAGGAAGACCTTTCTGTCTGTCTATAACTCTACCTGTCAAAAGCAAACAAACAAAAAAAGCATCTCTAGGATCTCACCAGGAGTCAGTCCAATACAGTAAGGATTACAAATTACGAGTAAACTGTGACCTTACAAGAGTTAATGTCCAGCGTAAACAGTCTGGAAAATAGAAAATGATAGTATTTAACAAACTCTGCTTACAATGTTTTGTCATTTTATTTGAAAGGTAGGCAGACAGCTCTCAGAGCTGGTTCACTCCCTAAATGTGGTCAACAGCCTGGGCTGGGCCAGGCTGAAACCAGGATCTTGGAATTCAATCTGAGTCTCCAGAGTTGGCGGCAGGAACTCAAGTACCCGAGCCGTCACCTGCTGCCCTCAGCTGGCTTGAAAGCAGAACCAGAACTGAAACCAGAACTGAAACCCAGGCACTTTCTCACAGGAGACGCAGGCGTCCCAAAGGTTCCTTACCCACTGCACCAAATACCTGCCCCACAGTCTGATATTCTGACAGCTGGTTTCATTGGAAAACAGCTTAAATAAGCGGGACTCAAGTTTCAGTGTACATCACATTCACCCGGGATGTTTCCTAAACAGAGTCTGGACAGGGCGGGGAGGATGGGGATTGGCATTTGTAAAATATTCCCAGCAGATACTCACTCTACTGGCCTGGGAGTCAGCGTCCCACAGCTACATTCCACTTCCATGCTCTGATTTTCTTTTTTTTTTAATTTACTTATATGAGAGGTAGAGTCACAGTGAGAGGGAGAGATAAAGAGAAAGGTCTTCTTTCTGCTGGTTCACTCCCCAAATGGCCGCAATGCCAGCGCTGTGCCAATCCAAAGCCAAGAGCCAGGAACTTCTTCTAGGTCTCCCACGCAGGTGCAGGGACCCAAATACTTGGGCCATCTTTGACTGCATTCTCAGGCCATAGCAGGGAGCTGGATGGGAAGTGGGGCAGCTGGGACTCAAACCAGTGCCCATATGGGATGCCAGCACTGCAGGCAGTGGCTTGACATGTTATAAAACAGCACCGGTCCCCCTTCTCCTACCCTTAAAGGGTAAGTTCAACAGTCACCTTTCAAAGTTTTTCAATTCTCATAGGCATTAGCCTCACTTAAGACATATACTTTCTCTTGTATTGACTCCCTGCTACAGCCTGTAAGTGCCCTGATTTACCCTTCTATCCCTCTGAAGAGCTTTGCACACAGAAGATACCAGGCATTTGTTGGTGCACAAACCCTAGCACAGAATAGAAAACTGTGTCAGACTAGGAAAGTGCTGTGCGAAGGTGCAGCAGAGGAAAAGGATTTTGACTGAACAAAAACTCAACTAGAGCAAGATCTTTGCATCATTTACTGATGTATCCCCAGTATTCGAAACAGTGCCTAGCAAACAGGTGCTCAATGAAAGAAATGGATGAGGAAAACTTTCACTGAAGAGGCTTGCAAATCAAAACAGTGAAAACTGTTGTTTCATAGAGAATATTCCTGGGAGAAAGCAATGTATTCAATAAATGACAAGGCCACGTGGCAGAATGTAGAAAGATGGGTGCTCAACGTCCTGAGTCCTATACTAAAAAGCGTGCTCTTTGTCAGTAGTTGCAAATGCTGCTGCTAGGTTTTGGGAAAAGCCCATTTTCAGTTATATACTCTAGGGTGGTAACACTGGGAGCAAAAACAACATTGACAAGTAGGTGGCCAGTTAGATTACCAAGTAGTTTAGGTGAGTGCCAATTAGGACACTAATTGTGGTATGAGAAAGGGGCAAGAAGGCAGGACATATTAGAGGCACTGTTTGGTGTTTCAGTCTTCCCTGTGTGTTGACCAAATTCTAACTTGACCATCTCTTTCAGACAGTCCATTTCTTGTTTTCTTCTCAGCAATTAGTGGAGCAGGCTTTCAATGAAGGGCTGGAGTTAAAGCAGACAAGAGGCTGTTTTGTTGTAGCATGAAGATAGTGGCTTATGCATCACTACGACCTTGCTAAAATGCATATCTAGATTCAGGGGCTGGAGTGGAGTCTGACTCTGCCCTTCCCTCAGCTCTCGGAGATGCCAATGGTGCTGGTACAGAGACTACCCCAGGCTATTGGGAACTCAGAATCCAATCTTGACCTTGCAGAAACACGAGCGCCCCAGGGTGAGGAGTGTGGACTCTGCAACAAGGTAGTCTGGGTTCATCCCCTCTGCTGAACCTTACTCCTCAGGTCTCCTCTCACAGCTCTTAAATAAAATGGGGTGAAGTCATGGAGTTGTATGAAGACTAGTGTTTTGTTTGACAGGCAGAGTAGACACTGAGAGAGAGACAGACAGGAAGGCCTTCCTTTTTCCGTTGGTTTACCCCCCAATGGCTTCTGCGGCTGGCACTGATCCGAAGTCCGGAGCCAGGTGCTTCTCCTGGTCTCCCATGGGGTGCAGGGCCCAAGCACTTGGGCCATCCTCCACTGCACTCCCAGGCCAGAGCAGAGAGCTAGACAGGAAGAGGAGCGACCGGGACAGAATCTGGCACCCCGACCAGGACTAGAACCCGGTGTGCCGGCGCCACAGGTGGAGGATTAGCCTATTGAGCCGAGGCACCAGCCTGAAGACTAGTTTTTATGTAAAGAGTGTAAAACAGTGCCTAACACACAAGTGTTCAACAAATGTTGGAAGTGCTCCAATTATTTAATACAATTATTCCCTCACCCCAGGGCAAACAACCTGGCTGCAGAACCAGGAGCTTATCTTGGACTTTTTTTCTCCCCCAAAGCAAGGTTGCATTAGAGCATTCAATAATTGGGAGATATGAATCATCAAAGATAGGAAAGGATATCTGCAGGATAAAAGCTTGGGAGTAGGAACAGACTGACCAAGGATTTAGAAAAGCAGCTGCAGGGGTTTCCTATTCACCATGAGGTTTCACACCTCACACAGTGCCTGCCCAGGACAATCTTCCTCCAAGTTCCCTTTCTCTAACAAGACAACCCCATACCTTACAGGAACCACTTCCTTTTTATCTATTTATTTGTTCCTTTTTATCACCATATCTTACTCATTGTCCCCACAGGAAACTATAATGTCTTTAATGTATATCTTTTGGTCCCTAACAAAATGTTTGGTGGATATGTATATTAATTCACACATATGGTGTTACAGATCTGTGTCACACTTTCTACTCAGATTGTTTAAGACTGACCATTGGCTACATGTGCATCTAACCCAATGTTTCCAACAGCTGCCCAGTACTCCCTTGTATAGCCTCCGTATCTTTTGGAAAGAGAAAAGGGGGAGGGTGGAGAGAAAGAGACAGAGAGAGCAAGCGTTCCCCCAACCCAGCCACTGGCTCACTCCTCAAATGCCTGCACTGGCCAGGACTGGGCCAAGGCTGAAGCAGGGAGCCATGAACTCAATCCGGATCTTCCACATGGTGTCAGGAACCCAATTACTACTACTTGACCCATCACTGTTGCCTCCCAGAGTCTGCAGCAGCAGAAAGCTAGAATCAAGAGCCAGAGCTAGGTTATCAAGTCCAGGGATCTGATATGATACATAGGTGTCTTAACAGCTAGGATAGGGGCCGGCACTGTGGCTCAGCTGGTTAATGCCCTGGCTTGAAGTGCCGGCATCCCATATGGGCGCCAGTTTGAGACCTGGCTGCTCCACTTCCGATCCAACTCTCTGCTATGGCCTGGGAAAGCAGTGGGAGACGGCCCAGGTCCTTGGGCCCCTGCACTCACGTGGGAGACCCGGAAGAAGCTTCTGGCTCCTGGTTTCAGATTGGTGCAGCTCTGGCTGTTGTGGCCAGTTGGGGAGTGAACCATCGGATGGAAGACTTCTCTCTCTCCTCTCTCTCTGCGTAACTCTGACTTTCAAATAAATAATAAATCTTCAAAACAAAACGAAACAAAACAGCTAGGCTAAATGCTTATCCCACTTATCTGCCATATTTTACCTAGCCATTTCACCTCCCAATAACCAACACTCAGATTATCTCCAGCTATCCATCACCACAGAAAGAATCCCCTTAAAATTCTCATCTACACCCTCTTCTTGTCCTAAATTTAAGTCCAAGTGCAGATTAGGCTCAGTCCTCTCTGCCATTGCTCCAGGTTAGGCACCTCTTCCCCCTTAGCCCAAGGAGAATGTTCTTGACAAATAGAGAAAAACAACAGATATGTATCTTTTTTTTTTGCTAATAGCAACTTTTATTCTAGGCAATGGCAAATCATCCAAGGGGATGCTCAAATGCGATCCAAGAACCCATTCTCATCTCCCTAGCAACAGCAGGGCAGGAATTCAACACTCCTGAGACAAGCATCTGTGTGCTTTTTCTCCATCATCGCTGGCACAGATTTGGCAAATGTAATCTGAGCAACTTTAAGTGATGACTGCTAATAGGAACAAATGTCAAAAACAAACAACCAAAAAACACTGATACAAGCTGAACAAACTTAAGTAACAAAGTAGTCTTCTACCCCAGGAGGCTGTAGAACCACAGGACTGGGTTGGTAGAGGAAGAGAAGGGTATGATGAGACTTGGAGACTCATCAAAACTCCTACAAGAATGGGACCCTTAGCTACTTTATAGGAATTTTTACTCTTAGCAGGGCTTTTGGGTTTACCCATGCTACTCTCTTCCTCTTGGTCCTTTAGAGACAATTAGCCCCATTTAAGAGCACCAAGCACCCTGAGAAGAGAGAGCCCAGCACTGTGTCCCCTGTTCTCTGGCCTAAGAAGGTGTGGGTGGGCTAAAAGAGCCCCATAAACTATTCCCTCCCAGAGGGTAGGCCCAGTCCCCATGTTAGGAACAACTTCTACAATTTCTCAATTTAAAGTGTTGGGATATATATATATGTATGTACATATATATATATAGTCAACTAAAATCTAATTCTAAAAAATGGTCTTTAGAACACGGTAAGCTGTTCATTTAAATTATTTCTTCTACTTATTATTAACAGAGATAAAGAAGAGGAGGAAATGGAGGTTAATGCTTCCCAGAACTCTTCCACGCATCTGCCCACTCCTGTGGCCTGATTCAACCTTGCGGGAATACAGGAAACACTGGTACAGGCCCTAGAACTGGCCACCAGTCCCCATGGGGTCAAAATGCCAACTCCAACCCACGAGTGACAGCCTGGAATCGAACCAGAAACCTGAGGAGCCCAAAGAGATAGCAACCCGGCAGCAGGGTCAAGACAGCAGGGAAAGGCCTGGCCCTAGACTCCTCTTCCACCTGGTTTTCACCAAAGCATTTAGGTTTGGCCTGGTTTTGGTTAGGGAAGGCAAGTCAGAAACAACTCCCTTTAGGAAGGAGTCAGTCCTTGATTCTGCAGTGTCTCTTGGGGGGACTAATGCCACCCCCCTCCGCCCCCCAGACGGGCGAGGGGCTGGCATCCTTAAAGCAGGCCATTGGGCCTTCCAGACTCCAAGGCCAGCCCACCCCGCTCCCGCTGATGGATCTTCTGGTGCTGTAGAAGGTGCTGCTTCTGGACAAAGCTCTTCTCACACTCAGTGCAGCGGTAGGGCCGCTCCCCTGTGTGGATGCGCTGGTGCCGCACCAGGTCAGATGGGTGGCTGAAGCTCTTGCCACAGTAACCACAGATGAGGGAACTCCGGCTTTTCCTCCAAGGGATGTGACCAGGCAGGGCAACCAGGCTGTTGGGTGAGAACCTCTCTTGGATGTACTGGCTAGCACTGGGCCCCTCCTGCAGGTGGCAGCGCTGATGGGTCACCAGGCTCACCCTACAGCTGAAGCTCCTCAGACATACATCACACTGATGCAGCTTTGCCTTCTTGGACTGGGGTTTAAGGCGTGGCCTGGGCCGAAGGCTCTCCACTGGCTCTGCAGCTGTATAAGACTCCCACCCTGAGTGGCTCCGCAGATGAGTGGCCAGCTGCTGCTTGTAGCGGAAGCTGAGCTCACACTCTGAACACTGATAGGGGCCAGAAGCATCCCTTTTTAGCTTCAGGCCCTGCCCACATTCCTGACCCAGTTGCACCTGCCTATGAGATTTCTGCTTTGGGGGGCATCCCAGAATTCTGCCACTGCTGGGGTCTCTACTGCCCACAGGCTCCTCCAGATTAGAGTCTCCAGGGCCTGATTCCAAGAAGACAGACCCACCCTGACCGTCCCAGAGTTCAGTCTGTTCTGGGTTCAGGAAAGCCTGCTCTTCAGCGACACCCGAGAACTCTCCAGGAAGATCTGCAGAGCCTTCCTGCTGGTATTGTAGCTCCTGTCTGAGCACGATTCCGTCTGCTGCAAAGCAAAAGATCAACATTTAAAACAGATCACATTCTAGCACCATTGGTTTCTCTGGAGCCAAGCAAACACCTGTGAATTTCAGAAGAGCTCAAACCAAAGCACCCCAGGAACAAGTGAATTAGGACAAGCTACAGGACAGGGCTGACTTGGTTCCAAAACACATAAAAAACAAAACCTGCACTTGTGTGTGAGCAGACACGTTGACAAGAGATCCAAGTGTACCACTCTTAATGTTTTAAATGATAGTTCTCCAGGCTTGTCTATAAATACGTGTGAAAAATAACAAAATATACTATAACAACCACACTAATTTGAGGTAGTGTTAAAATAACAAACTTGAATGCTTAAAGGAAAATAAATTAAGCCATGCCTTAGGATTTCATGTATCAAGCTCTGTTCTTCCTGCATATTCTCCACAAATGAACTGCTTCCAAACACTTCCCCTGAATTTCCTTTCCTCCCGACACTCTGACCCACCCATTCTCGGTCCCAGCAGGTTTTGACTGCAGCCTGTGAGCACAGGGTATGCAGGGTGATATGGTCATTAGTTTTAAAGACCCCAGAGTGGCAGAGTTAAGACAGAGAAGTGATGAACTGACGACACAAGCAAATGCCAGAGATTACTGACAGGAGGTATTTGGCAGTTTAGCAGTGGGAAAGTAGACTACAGCCTATAGGGAGCTATGAGGTAACTGTGGGATAGGGAGATAGGATAAGGTGGAGACACTCACCTGGGTGGGCACCACCAGGGCCACCTTCTTCCAAGTCACCCAACATCTCTGTACCCAACTCCGCTTCTCCCTCTGGCTGGCCAAGGACCTCTGGGTTGAAAACGGTACAAGTTAAGTCTAGGAGAAAATAAAGCTCATTCATGCTGGTCAGCGGCCGATGAACCAGGTGACTGATGGCAGGGAGTAGATAACTATAACTTTCCAAACTTCAACAGCTACCATTCTTGCCACTTTCCCCTATTAGAAAATACTGGCTGGGGCCAGTGTTGTGGTCCAGCAGGTTAAGTTGCCACTAGTGATGTTGTATCCATTATTGGGCACTGATTCATGTTTTGGCTGCTCTACTTCCAAACCAGCTACCTGCTAATGTGCCCAGGAAAAGCAGAAGATGGCCCAAACACTTGGGCCCCTGCCACCCACACAGACGACTCAGATGGAGTTCTTAGCTTCTGGATTTGGCTTGCCTCAGCAAAGGCCATTGCAGCCATTTGGAGACTGAACTAGCAGATGGAATCTTTCTCTGTGTCCCTTCCTCTCTTTTTGTGTCACTCTTGCAAATAAATAAATAAATCTTTATTAAAAAAAAAAAGAAAGAAAGAAAAGAAAGTCCTGGCTTATTCTAATGAAGAAGCTGCTGCTGCTCCTTCATTAGGGATACCTTTGGTGGAGGGAGACAGACTGCAGAGCAGTTCTCCTATCCCCACCAACACCCCCACTATTTCTCCACATGTATTGGCTGAAGTTCAGTCAATGCTTCCTTTCAGATCTAACTCCAGGCTTGGTAGGGCACTACAACAAGGTAACGTAAGTACTGTGACAGACAAGGAAATAATCAAGGTCACACTCTCCTCTCTGGCCCATTTGCTACTTCCCCTCACTCTGCTCTTGCCACATTCCTCCATGGACTTAACATTTTAAAAGATTTTGTGTACCAAGCAAAATGCATTTATTATGTAATAGATAATACTTTACATATAAAAATTTAAATCTATTAGGCAGCACTTTTTTTTTTTTAAGATTTATTTTTTTGAAAGGCAGAGTTAGAGAAGCAAGGGCAGAGAAAGAGAAAGAGAGAGAGAGAGAGAGAGAGAGAGAGAGAGAGAGAGAGAGAGGTCTTCCATCTACTGGTTCACTCCCCAAATGGCTGCAACAGCCAGATCTGGGCTGATCCAAAGCCAGGAGCCTGGAGCTTCCTTCAGGTCTCCCACATGGGTGCAGGGGCCCAAGGATTTGGGCCATTCCCCACTGCTTTCCCAGGCCATAGCAGAGAGCTGGATCAGCAGTGGAGGAGCCAGGACTGGCGCCCATATGGGATGCTGGCACTGCAGGAGGAAGCTTTACCCACTATGCCACAGCACTAGCCCTGATAGTACCTCTAATCAACACAAAAAACATAGGAGTTCTTATCAAACAGATGGAAATATTAAAAACAGCATAAGGAACCCTAGCAATATTATCCCACAATGCATGAAAATGCTGGTAAATATTCTCTGGAACTGATTGCGACAGAGAGAAGAAATACAAAGGCACAAAACTGAGGCCTTTCCAAACTTCTCTGTAAGTGAGAGGACTGGAGATGCCTATTTCTCCACCTGGCACAGGCCAACAGATGATCCAAAGCCAGTTAGAGTCACAGATATGGTCTAAGTCACAAGCTACCCACCAGGGATTTCAGGGTATCTGAGAGAGCAATCCAGGGAGAAACCTGCTACTCACTCAGAGAGACTAGTGTCTCATAGTTGCTCTGCATTACGTTTCTGTAGAGTTCCTTCTGCCAGTCTTCCAGATTCTCCCACTCCTGCTCAGTGAAACAGACACCATCATTCTCCAGCGACCTGGACATCTGAAATCACAATTGGCACACAATGAGCACCCCGACACATCCAGGAAGGAAAAGCCAGCAATTTAGAAGCTTGGATAATAAAGGCCTGGGTTCCCTTCTTAGCTGGCTTTTAAGAGTTAATGAAGCTACCTTGGGGGCTTCCCCCTTGCTGCCCGGGGGCAGCCGCAGGACCCAGAAGTTCCTGTTGCGCAGCAGGTTCTCCACGTTCTCCAGGCGCCGCTGCAGCAGCCCGTACTCCTGCAGCAGGGTGCCCAGCACGGCCCACTTGCCCTCCAGCTGGTTGCCGAACTCCACGGCCGTCTTCTCGCAGTCGGCCAGCTTCTTCTCGGCCGTGCCTGCGCGCCCCTCCAGGCTCTGCAGCCGGGCAGCCTGGGACTCTATCTTCTTCTCTACGGCCTGGAGAGCAGCCACGACCGTCCAGAGTGAGATCTCTGTGGTCTGAAAATATGAGCTTTTCTCTGTTGCTTGTGAAGGAGGTGTGGAAGAAGTTAAAGGAGTGGAGCGTCGTTTTCTCCTGTGCTAGAAGATCAAAGACATAGGGTCAGTCAGACAAAGTCATTTCCAAACATCAAGTATAGAAATCATGTCCAAGTCCAGAAGTGCTCACAGCTATCAAGTTTCTTGCCTTTTTTTCTTTTTTTCAAAGCACGTTCTTTTTAAATTCTGATACTGAAAATTATATGTGCACTGTTATGATTTTAGAAGATACCAGGAGCTGGTGCTGTGGCGTAGTAAGCTAAGCCTCCACCTGCAGCACCAGCATCTCATATGGGCGCCAGTTCATGTCCCAGCTGCCCTTCTTCCAATCCAGCTCTCTGCTATGATCTGGGAAAGCAGTACATGACTGCCCAAGTCCTTGGGCCCCTGTACCGCGTGGGAGACCTGAAAGCAGCTCCTGGCTCCAGATCGGCCCAGTTCCAGCCCTTGCGGCCATCTGGGAAGTGAACTAGCAGATGGAAGATCTTTCTCTGTCTCTCCCTCTTTCTGTAACTCTACCTCACAAACAAATAAATAAAAAAAAAATCTTTACAAAAAAGATACAAAAGTAAAAAGAAAAAATTATGTAAAAAATCATCATCAGAAATCAGCTGTTAAAACTTTGGTGTACTTCCTAGAAGCTTTTTTTCAACAAAATTGAAATCATATTTTACATTTTTATACAAGTCTATTTTTAAAAAATTGCCAGATAATAACTGTCCACTTTTACGGGATACAGTGTGATGTCCTGGTACAATCACACAATGTGTATTGATCAACTCAGGGTATTTAGGTTATTCACCGCTCAAACATTTATCACTTCTTTGTAATGAGACCTTTACATGTTTTGTGCCATGTGTTTCACACTTAGTATATTCTATGAGATTTGTTCATTTCTTTCAGTCTGTTTCTACTTGCTATTTTGGACGATTTGATAAACACATAAATCCCTGCCAGGCTTTACTGCTAATCATGTCACCTCCTATGAAAATCTTTCAGTGGCTCCCAATAAAGACAAAATTCCACAACAGGACCAACCTACAAGACCTAATTCATTATTTGCACCCTAGCAGCTAGCACAGTGAATAACACTTAGCAAATCATTAATAAACATTTACTGTAATGATCTAACTAAGCCTACTAACATTTTCCTTCTGATTCTCATTTTTATGCTCTGCCCCAGTGTGGTTAAAGCTCAAAATTACTAAAAACCAACATTGGGGCTGACTCTCCAAAGCTGCCCTCTCACTCTCTTTGCCCTCCACATGTTCCCGTCATTCCCCAACCCCATCCATATTCTTTCATCTGGCACACACTGTATTCAAGGCTGCTTCTCTAATAGTAAGCACACTGAGACCAATACCCAGAGAGGAAACAGCTCTGCAAGAACTGCTGGGGCCAAGCATCATGGTCTTAGAGAAACATGGGACAAAATGAAATCAACTAGAACAGAACAGAACACTTAAAGTTTGATCCTTACTTAAGTTACTCAGTTAATTCACTGTGGAACAGATGTGACAAAAGCTTGCATATCCTCCCCTAAAAATATTTAATGTAAAATACAAATGAAACAACATATTAGATTGGATAAACTTACTGTATCACATTTATTTTGCTTTTCACTTGAAGTCTCTAAGTCTCATTTTTAATTTTCCTTTTATTTATTTGAAAGGCAGAGCCAGAAGGCCGGCGCCGTGGCTCAACAGGCTAATCCTCCGCCCAGTGGCGCCGGCACACCGGGTTCTAGTCCCGGACAGGGCGCTGGATTCTGTCCCGGTTGCCCCTCTTCCAGGCCAGCTCTCTGCTGTGGCCAGGGAGTGCAATGGAGGATGGCCCATGTGCTTGGGCCATGCACCCCAGGGGAGACCAGGATAAGCACCTGGCTCCTGCCATCGGATTAGCGCGGTGCGCCGGCCGCAGCGAGGGAGAACCAATGGGAAAGGAAGACCTTTCTCTGTGTCTCTCTGTCTCACTGTCCACTGTCCACTCTGCCTGTTTAAAAAAAAAAAAAAAAAAAAAAAAAAGATAGGCACAGCCAGAGAGAGAGAGATGGAGAGAAAAAGAGGGAGAGATCTTCCATCTGCTGGTTCATTCCCCAAATGGCCACAAAGGCTGGGGCTGGGCCAGGTTGAAGTCAGGAACTTCTTCCAGGGCTCCCACATGGATGCAGCGACCCAAGGACTTGGGCCATACTCCATTGCCTCCCCAAGCACATTAGCAGGGAGCTGGATTGGAACTGGAGCAGCCAGGACTTGACCTGGCGCCCATATGGGATGCTGGCATCATAGGCAGCAACTTAACCTACTATGCCATAGTGCTGGCTCTGTCTCCAGCTTTTCAAAGAGTCTCCTTTTTCCTTTCTGTTACTTGCTAGCATTTCTTTTTCAGATAGGCAGGTAGATAAGGATCTGAGCAGAGGAATAATCTCTCTCCTCTTCCACACAAGAGGCTGAAAAGAATGGTTCAAGTAAGTTTCTTTTCTCTTCTGTTCTGAGTTGTCCAGCATGATGGAAACAATTTAAATGTCCGTCAATGAGTGAATGGCTAAACAAATTACTGTCCACCCATGTTTTTGGTTGAACTATGCCATCTTAAAAAGATATGCTGAAGATCCATCTTCCAGTCTCTCAGAATATGACTTCATCTAGAAATGGGGTCTTTCTAGAACTAATCAAGTAAAATGAGGTCATTATTGTGGTGGGCCTTACAAAACAGGGAAAAATCTAGACACAGACACAAAGGGGTAAGATGATATTAAAACAAATGCAGGAAGTAGATGGCCAAATGAAGATGGAGTCAGACTGGAGTTATGCTGCCACACACCAAATGCCTAGGGCCACCAAAAGCTAGGATAGAGGAATGAACCTCTTAAAAGGCGTGAACTTTAACCCTGCAGACACCCGGATTTCAGATTTCTATGCACTAGAACAGTAACACAACACATTTCTGTTGTTTAAGCCAACAGTATGTGAATACACAACACAATAACCTACTACTCAACAATAAAAAGGAACCACTTAAAATGCTAAGTGAATAACATGCTACATGAAAGAGGCCAGACAAAAAAGGCCACATAATGTATTTCATTCCTCAGTATATGACACAGAGAAAAAGGGAGACCTATAGATCAGTGGCTGCCAGGGCCCAGGGATAGGAGAAAACTGGTTATAAAGGGGCACCACGGAACTTTCTGGGATGATGGAAATATGCTCTATCTTTGTAATATGATGGTTAGAACTATAGTAATATGTAGCATAATGCAGTTCAGCCAGTGACAGATAACACAGATGATGGCTGTTCTCTATGATATGCCCACGGGTGAATGTTGAGCTTAGTGGTTAACACAACATTTGGGACACTCACATCTGCTCTGCTCCCCATCCTAGCTTCCTGCTAATGCACACCCTTGGAGGCAGTGGAGATGGCCCAGTTAGCCCTGGCACCCACAAAGGAGAAGTGAACTGAGTTCTGGGCTCCCTGCTTCAGTCTGGTTCAGCCCCAGCTGTTCTGGACATTTGGGAAGTAAACCAGTATATGGAAGATACCCTCTCCACCTCCCCACCACCCTGCTTGAAAAATTAAAATTAAAAGAAAGATTTTTGGGGGCCAGTGTTGTGGTGAAGCAGGTAAAGCCACTGCTTGCAGTGCTAGCATCCCATATGGGTGCAGTTCAAGCCCTGGCTGCTCCATTTCCAATCTAGCTCTCTGCTATAGCCTGGGAAAGCAGCAAAAGATGGCCCAAGTGCTAGGGCCCCTGCACCCACGTGGGAGACCCAGAAGAAGCTCCTGGCTCCTGGCTTCAGATTGGCCCCACTCCAGCTGTTGCGGCCATTTAGGGGGTGAACCAGCGGATGGAAGATCTCTCCTCTCTGTAACTCTGCCTTTCAAATAAATAAATAGATATTTTTTAAAAAATTTATTACAGCACTATCTCTTGAATAGCCCATCAGTTGTCTACTGATTTAAATGACAATATTTTACATAGAAAACCCTCATATTTTATACATGGATCAGTTTCTAGAAAACTCTGTGTCTTCTGGCTCTATCATTTTTTTCCTCCCAGAAACTTTATTTAAGGAATACAAACTTCATACATTTCATAAAGACAACTTTAGGAACATGGTGATTCTTCCCACCATCCTCCCATCGACTTTCCCACCCCACTTTCTCCTCCCTCTCCCATTCCCATTCTTATTTTTTTGTTAAGATCTATTCTCAATTAATTTTATACAAATGTGATTAACTCCATGTTTAGTAAAGAGTTCAACAAACAGCATGGAAAAAAACCCTGTTCCTCAACAGTCAAGACAAGGGCTGTTTAAAGCCATTGCTTCTCAAAATGTCAATTTCACTTACACAGATTACCTTTTAGGTGCTCTATCAGTTATCACAGCTCAGGGAGAACATATGGTATTTGTCCTTTTGGGACTGGCTTATTTCATTGAGTATGATGTTTTCCAGTTTCATCTGTTTTGTTGTAAATGACTGGATTTTTTTTTTTAATTCATTTATTTATTTGAAAGGGTAGGGGTAGGGGTAGGGGTAGGGGTAGAGGTAGAGGTAGAGGTAGAGGTAGAGGTAGAGGTAGAGGTAGAGGTAGAGGTAGAGGTAGAGGTAGAGAGAGGTCTTCCATCTGATGGTTCACTCCCCAATTGGCTGCAATGGCTGGAGCTGTACCGATCCGAAGCCAGGAGCTTCTTCTGGGTCTCCCATGTGGGTGCAGGGCCCAAGGACTTGGGTCATCTTTACTACTTTCCCAGGCCATAGCAAAGAGCTGGATTGTAAGTGGAGAAGCTGTGACTTGAACCAGTCCCCATATAGGATGCCCGCGCTTCAGGCCAGGGCGCTCACCAGCTGCACCACAGTGCTGGCCTGATTTTTTTAACTACTGTGTAGTATTCCATGGTGTACATATCCTATAATTTCTTTATCCAGTATTCAGCTAATGGGTATTTGGGTTGATTCCATGTCTTAGCTATTATGAAATGAGTTGCAGTAAACATGAGGCTATAGATACCTCTTTCATATGCTGATTTCACTTCCCTACGGTAAATTCCCAGGAGTGGGATGGCTGTATCATATGGTAGGTCTATATTAAAATTTCTGAGGTATCTCCCTACTGTCTTCCATAATGGTTTTACCAGTTGACATTCCAACCAACAGTGTATTGGGGTACCTTTTTCCCCACACCCTCACCAGCATTTGTTATTTGTTGATTTCTGTATGAAAGCCATTCTAACTGGGATGAGGTGAAACCTCCTTGTGGTTTTGATTTGCAATTCCTTGATGGCTAGTGATCTTGAGCATTTTTTCATGTGTCTGTTGGCCATTTGGATTTCCTCTTTTAAAAAATGCCTGTTTAAGTCCTTTGCCCATCTCTTAAGTTTTTTTTTGTTGCTGAGCTTCTTGATCGCTTTATATAGTTATTAATCCTTTATCAGTTGCATAGTTTGCAAATATTTTCTCCCATTCTGCCAGTTGCCTCTTCATTTTGCTGAGTGTCTCTTCTGCAGTACAGAAAGCTTCTCAATTTGATGTAATCCCATTTGTCAATTTTGGTTCTGATTGCCTGTGCCTCTGCCTCTGGGGTCTCTTCTAAGAACTCTGCCTATGCTAATGTCTTGTAGGGTTTCCCCAATGTTCTCTAATAATTTGATGGTATCAGGTCATAGATTTAGGTCTTTAATCCATTTGAGTGGGGTTTTATACAAGGTATAAGGTAGGAGTCTTGCTTCACACTTCTGCATGAGGAGATCCAGTTTTCCCAGCACCATTTGTCAAAGAGACTGTCCTTGCACCAGGGATTAATTTTAGCTCCTCTGTCAAAGATAAGTTAGTTGTAGATGCGTGGATTGATTTCTGGTGTTTCTATTCTGTTCATAGGTCTAACCATCTGTTTTTGTACCAGTACCAGGCTGTTTTGATTAGAACTGCCCTGTAGTATGTCTTAAAATCTGGTATTATGATACCTCTGGCTTTATTTTTGTTGTAGAAGATTGCTTTAACTATTTCGGGACTCCTGTGTTTCCATATGAATTTTAGCAGCATTTTTTTCTATATCTGAGAAGAATGTCCTTGGTATTTTGAATGGGATCTCATTCAATTTGTAAACTTCTTTCAGAGTATGGACATTTTGATGATATTGATTCTTTCAATTCATGAACATGAAAGGATTTTCCCTTTTTTGTGTCTTCTTCTATTTCTTTCTTTAATGTTTTGTAATTCTCATTGTAGAGATATTTGATGTCCTTGGTTAGATTCATTCCAAGGTATCTGGGTTTTTTGTTGTTGTTGTTGTTTGTTTTTGTAGCTATTGCTAATGGGACTGATCTAAGAAATACTTTCTCAGCTGTGGCAATGTCTGTGTATACAAAGGCTATTGATTTTTGTGTGTTGATTTTATTTATTTATTTTTGACAGGCAGAGTTAGACAGTGAGAGAGAGACAGACAGAAAGGTCTTTCTTCCATTGGTTCACCCCCCAAATGGCCGCTACGGCCGGCGCACTGTGCCAATCCGAAGCCAGGAACCAGGGCTTCCTCCTGGTCTCCCATGCAGGTGCAGGGCCCAAGCACTTGGGTCATCCTCCACTGCCTTCTCGGGCCACAGCAGAGAGCTGGCCTGGAAGAGGAGCAACCGGGACAGAATCTGGGCCCCAACCGGGACTAGAACCCAGTGTGCCGGCGCCGCAGGTGGAGGACTAGCCAAGTGAGCCACGGCACAGGTCATGTGTTGATTTTATATCCTGCCACTTAACCAAACTTCTCTATCAGTTCCAATAGTCTCAGTGGAGTCTTTCGGATCCCCTATATATAGAATCATGTCATCTGCAAATAGGGATCGTTCGACTTCCTCCTTCCCAATTTGTATCCCTTTTATTTCTTTTTCTTGCCTAACAGCTCTGGCTAAAACTTCCAGGTCTATATTGAATAGCAATAGTCCTTGTCTGGTTCCAGATTTTAGGGGCTGGCACTGTGGCATAGTAGGCTAATCCTCTGCCTGCAGATTCACTTCCAATCTAGCTCCTTGCTAGTGTGCCAGAAAAAGCAGTGGAAGATGGCCCAGGCGTTTGGGCCCCTGCACCCATGTGGAGACCTGGAAAGCTCCTGGCTTCAGATTGGCTCAGCTCTGGCCACTGTGGCCATTTGGGGAGTGAGCCAGCAGATGAAGACCTTTCTGTCTCTGTCTCCTTCTCTCTGTTTATAATTCTTCCTCTCAAAGAAATAAATAAAATCTTTTAAAGTAATTATTTATTTGAAAAGCAGAGTGATAGACAGAAAGATGGATCTTCTATCTATCTGCTGGTTCCCTCCCCAAATGGCTGCAATGACTCAAGGTGAGTCAGGCTGAAGTCAGGAGTCTGAAACTCCATCCAGGTTTCTCACATGGGTAGCAAGAGCCTACACACCTGGGCCACCTTCCATTGCTTTCCCAGGCACATAAGGAGGAAGCTGGATCAGAAACAGAGATCCAGAACTCAAACCTGTGCTCTGATATGGGATGCCGCCATCATGGGAGGTAGTTTAACTTGCTGTTCCACAATGCCAGCTCCTAAATATATATATATATATATATAAAAGATTTATTTACTTATTTATTTGAAAGGCAGAGTTACAGGGAGGCAGAGGCAGAGAGAGAGAGAAGTCTTCCATCTGTTGATTCATTCCCCAGATGGCTGCAACAGCCGGAGCTGTGCAGATCTGAAGTCAGGAGCTAGGAGCTTCCTCCAGGTCTCCCATGTGGGTGCAGGGCCCAAGGACTTGGGCCATCTTTACTGCTTTCCCAGGCCATAGCAGAGAGCTGGATTAGAAGTGGAGAAGCTGGGACTTGAACTGGCATCCATATGGGATGCCAGCACTGCAGGCAGCAGCTTTACCTGCTACGCCATAGCGCCAGCCCCAATTAAAAAATTTTTTTAATTATACTATTAGTTTATGCAAGTACATTCTATAATGGTCACATGACAAATTCACCAAACAACACATCCTGTACATATGATTGTATATAACTAAATGTGAATTTTACAGTATATAAACTGCATCTTGATAAACAGGATTTAGAATATCAAGGTAGGAGGAAACATTAACTGTCATAAAAGATACCGTAAACAACGGGGCCGGCGCCATGGCACAGTAGGTTAATCCTCTGTCTTCGGTGCCGGCATCCCATATGGGTGCCGGTTCGAGTCCCAGCTGCCCCTCTTCCAATCTAGCTCTGTGCTATGGCGTGGGAAAGCAGTACAAGATGGCCCAAGTGCTAGGGCTCCTGCACCCGCATAGGAGACCCAGAAGAATCTCCCGGCTTCTGGCTTCTGATCAGCACAGCTCTAGCCATTGCAGCCACCTGAGTTGTAACCAACGGAAGGAAGACCTTTCTCTCTGTCTCTCCCTCTCATTGTCTATAATTCTACCTCTCAAATAAATACATAAAAATCTTTAAAAAAAAATAAAGATCTTTAAAAAAAGAAAAAGATACCATAAACAAAATCTAAAAACAAACAGGGAGATAATATTTCTAAATAGGATATAAGGGGCCAGTGTTGTGGCTCAGTGAGTTAAGTTGCCACCTATGATGCTGACATCCCATATGGGCACTGGTTCTTGTCTCGGCTGCTCTACTTCCAATCCAGCTCCCTGCTAATGCACAAGCGAAAGCAGCAGCAGATGGATCAAGAACTTGGTGCCTGTACCCATGCGGGAGATGCAGATAAGCTCCTGGCTTCAGCCTGGCCCTGCTCCGGCCATTGTGGCCATCTCAGGAGTGAATCAGCAGATGAAAGATCTCTATCTCTAACTGTCTCTTCCCCTCTCTCTGTAACTCCACCTTAAAAAAATCTTATTTAAAAACAGGATAACAGGATATAAGGTGAAAAAAATAAATAACCCAAAAATAAAACTGTGAACTAGAAATCATTCATGAAAGTAGAAACAGAGGCAATTTGATAAACAATGGAAAGATAATCAGTGAGGAATGTGTACAAAACCAAGTGACTTTTTTCTAAAAATATTTATTTATTTATTTGAGAGGCAGAGTTAAAGACAGAGAGAAGGAGAGTTAGTGAGAAAGGTCTTCTATTCACTGGTTCACTCCCCAAATGGCCACAATGGCCAGAGCTGGTCCAATCCGAAGCCAGAAGCCAGGAGCTTCCTCCGGGTGTCCCACATGGGTGCAGGGGCCCAAGCACTTGGGAAATCTACTGCTTTCCCAGGCCATACCAGAGAGCTAGATCAGAAGAGGAGCAGCTGGGACTAGAACCAGTAGCCATATGGGATGTCGGTGCTGCATGTGGAGGCTTAGCCCACTATGCCACAGCACGGGCACCTGAAACAAACTTTTTTAAAAATATTTTATTTATTCAAAAGGCAGAGTGACAGAGAAGAAGAGACACAAAGAGATCATCATCAGCTGGTTCACTCCCCAAATGGCTGCAACAGCTGATCCAGGCAGAAGCAAGGAGCCAGAACTCCATCTAGGCCTCCCACATGAGCAGCAAGGGCCCAAGCTCTTGAGCCATTTGCTGCTTTCCCAGGCACATTAGCAGGGAGCTGGATCAGAAGCAGAACAGCTAGGACTTGAACTGGTGCTCCCTTATGGAACACCAGTGTCACAAACAGTGCTTAACCTGCTGTGCCACACGCTGACCTCTGAAACTAGTTTTTACCCAACAGATTGACCAGCATGAAAGACAGAGACAAGGAGTAACATTCAGATCTGATCCTGATGTGGTAAACTGACATTTTCATAACACTCTTAGGGAAGGTAATTCAAAAAGTCATTAAAGGGACCGGCAACCCACATGAGTGCCAGTTCAATAGGGGCTGCTCTACTTCTGATCCATCTCCCTGCTAATGCACCTGGGAAAGCAGTGGAAGACGGCCCAAGCCCCTGGGCCCCTGGACCCATGTGGGAAACCAGAAAGAAGGTCCTGACTCCCAGCTTCGGCCTGCCAATCCCCAGCTGTTTCAGCCATTTGGGGAGTGAACGAGCAGATGGAAGACTTCTCTCTGTCTCTACATCTCTCTGTAATGCTTTCAAATAAATAAAATAAATCTTTAAAAAAAAATGCTTTCATTCGTGGGGTTAACACTGAGGCCCAGTGGATTAAGATGCTGCCTGCAACCCTGACATCTCATATCAGAGTGAGCCCCAGCTGTTCTACTTATGATCCAGCTTCCTGCTAACGAGCTTGGGAAGGCAGTGTTGGATGGCCTATGCACTTGAGCCCTTGCCACCCATGTGGAAGATGAAGTTCCAGGCTCCTGGCTGTTGTAGTCACTTGGGAAGTTAACCAGTGGAAGTTCTCTCTCTCTCTCTCTCTCTCTCTGTCACTGTACCTTTCAAATAAATAAATAAATATTTTTTAAAAAGAAAGAAAAAAAAACCTCTTACACCTAGCAATCCCAGTTAAAGAATTTATTCCAAAAATAACTGGTATTAGTACTTAATGACACTCATGAAAAGATGATTACTGGTAATACTTTTTGGAACAGTCAAAACCTGAAAATAACTTAGATATCTTTTTTTTTTTTTTTTTTGACAGGCAGAGTGGACAGTGAGAGAGACAGAGAGAAAGGTCTTCCTTTTGCTGTTGGTTCACCCTCCAATGGCCGCTGCGGCCGGTGCACCACACTGATGCAAAGCCAGGAGCCAGGTGCTTCTCCTGGTCTCCCATGTGGGCGCAGGGCCCAAGGACTTGGACCATCCTCCACTGCACTCCCAGGCCACAGCAGAGAGCTGGACTGGAAGAGGGGCAACCGGGACAGAATCTGGCGCCCTGACCAGGACTAGAACCCGGGGTGCCGGCGCTGCAGGCAGAGGATTAGCCTATTGAGCTGCGGCGCCAGCCTAGATATCTATTAATAATGGAATGGTTAAATAAATTATGACACAATCAAGGACAGCATTATACAATCACTTAAAAGACTGAGTTAGGGGCAGGCTTTTAGCCTAACAGTAAACATGCTTGGGTCTCATGCTGGACTACCTGCATTCAATATAGGGCTCAGTTTCTTAATGCAGCTTCCTGCTAACACACATTCTGGGAGGCATCAATGATAGCTTAAGTAACTGGGTTCCTGCCATGCACAGGAGACCTTGATTGAATTACCAGGGCCTAGGTCAGCCAGCCCAGTCTAGCCTTTGTAGGCCATTCAGGGAGTGAACCAGTAGTAAATGAGAATGCTGTCTCAGATATACACTCTTCCTAAATTTTAAAAGAATGAGTTATACCTGTATGCATGGCTTGGAAAAGCATTCGTCATATATCAATAGGTTAAAACTATCAAACTTTTAGAGAAATATACTTTCCATTATGATCCAGTTTTCTTAAAGAAGAGAAATTGTAAGTACATGTTTATATTTTTTGAGGGTTAATGATCATTTAATACTGTAACATTTTCACTTTTAAATATACAAAAATATAGAACGCTTCACGAATTTCCATGTCATCCTTGTGCAGGGGCCATGCTAGTTTTCTCTGTATCATTCCAATTTTAGTATACGTGCTGCCAAAGCAAGCACAAGCACATATGTTTGTTTCAGCATACAGAAAGGTTTGGAGAGATATTTACCAAACAATTGTTAACATGGGATATGTTTAGGTGAATGGGAAGGTGACAGATGTATTGTATTCTTTCGTTAAAAACAACTGGGGGAGCTGGTGCTGTGGTGCAGCAGGTAAAAGCTGTTGCTTGCGACGCTGGCATCCCACATGGGCACCAGTTCAAGTCTGGCTGCTCCACTTCCGATCCAGCTCCCTGCTAATGCACTTGGGAAAGCAGCCAAAGATGGTCCAAGTGCTTGGGCCCCTGCCAATCACATGGGAGACCCAAAAGAAGCTCTTGGCTCCTGGCTTCAGCCTGACCCAGCGCTGGCCTTTGCAGCCATTTGGGGAATGAAATGGTGGATGGATGATCTCTCTCCGTCTCTCTCTCTCTCTCTACCTCTCTCTTTGTAACTCTTTCAAATAAATAAATAAGTGAATCTTTTAAAAAACAATAACAACAATAACAAAAAAAAATCAATTGGAGGTGGACATTTGGCACTGTAGTTACCAAACACTTGGGATCCCTGCATCTCATACCAGAGTGCCTGGGTTTGGGTCCCAGTTCTGCTTCTGATTCCAGTTTTCTGTTAATGCATACCCTGGGCAGCAGCAGGTAACAGGTTCCTGCCAATCATGTGGGAGATCTGGACTGAGGTCCAGGCTCCAGGCTTCGGACTGGCTCAGCCCCTGGCTGTTGTGGGCATTTGGTGAGTGAACTAACAGATGAAAGATCCCTCTCTCTGCCTTCCAAAGAAAATTATAAATAAATAAATGCTTTTGAAAAATAACTATTCGGGCTAGTGCTGTGGTGTAGTAAGCTAAATTTCCGCCTGTGGAACCAGCATCCCATATGGGTGCCATTTCGAGTCCCAGATGCTCCAGTTCCAGTCCAGCTCTCCACTATGGCCTGGGAAAGCAGTAGAAGATGGCCCAAGTCCTTGGGCCCCTGCACCAGCATGGGAGATCCAGAAGAAGCTCCTGGCTTCAGATCAGCCCAGGTCTGGCTGTTGCGGCCATCTGGGGAGTGAATCAATGGATGGAACACTTCTCTCTCTCTCTCTCTGCTTCTGCCTCTCTTTAATTTTGCCTTTCAAAATAAATAAATAAATCTTTAAAAAAAAGAATACATACAACACATAAAATGTACTGATAACTGTTCATGTAACCACCAGTTTAAAATATATATATAATCACTGAAGTCCTTTATGTGACCCTCTGAACTGTTTTGACTTTTATTTTTTACTATTAATTGCCTTTTTCCATGTTTTTACCACATTTCCGGAACAACATATTCTTCCATTTTGCAAGTCCTAGGATATTTTATGTAAATAGAATCATTCATCCACAACTCCTCCAAATACTCTGTTGTTGACTGTGGCTATAATTAACTAATTTTCACTGCTCTATAATATTCACTGTACTGGTGTCTCAAAATTTGTTTCTATTGCACCATTTCTTGTCATTATTTACAGTGCCAGGATGAACAGGATATGCATGGTTGCTAGCAGACACAAACTGACAAAGACGTTCCAAGAAGGAAACTGTTGAGTTACAGGGTATGTATGCACCATGATCTCAAGTAGATAATGCCAAACATAACATCTTTACATTTATTGGTCCTTCTAATTTCCATTTGGTCAATTATCTGCTCAAGTATTTTATCCATATGCCTTTGGGTTACTGAAAAATATCTTCTTGGGGCTGGCACTGTTGCATAACAAGTAAAGCCACCACCTGCAATGCTCCACTACCGATCCAGTCTCTGCTATGGCCTGGGAAAACAGTAGAGGATGGCCCAAGTCCTTGGGCCCCTGCATCTGGGAGACCCAGAGGAAGCTCCTGGCTTCAGATTAGCCCAGATCTGGCTATTGCTACCAATTGGGGAGTGAACCAGTGGATGGAAGACCTCTCTCTCTCTCTGCCTCTCCTTCTCTCTGTGTAATTCTTTCAAATAAATAAATAAATCCTAAAAAAAAACAAAACAAAACAAAACAAAACAAAAAAACATAGATATTTGTGTGCAGAGTAAGGCCCAATTTTCATGCAGGAAATCAACAGACCTAACAGTAACTAATGAAGATGCCATCATTTACTCCCTATCAATAATGTTATTTATCTTTTGTCATGAATCAAGTTTCATACTTAGCTTGTCTCTGGCATTTTAAATCTGTTTTATGTGTCAATTTTTCTGTTACTTCAATTTTTTTCTGATATCTTAACAACCACAGTCTTATGATCATTACTGATATGTGGTAAAGCAAGCCCCACTTTCTTATTTACACATGTTTCTTGACCAGTTTTTGGCCCACTGTTATTCTACAAACTTGAAGAGTTTTCCTAAAATATCTTTGGAGTTTGTTTGAAATTGCATCAAACTGACAGAAGAGTCAGGGAAATGACATCTCTAGGATAAAATGTTTCAATCCGTACACACAACATGCCATTTCACTTAAAAAGTATTTTCAGTATCTTTCATTTTTAAAAATGTTTATTTATTTGAGAGGCAGAAAGAAACAGAGTTCACATCAGTTGGTTCACTCCCAAAGTGTCCACACTGATCTGACCAGACTAAAGCCAGGAGCTGAGAACCCTATACCAGTCCTTCCACACGGAGGGAAGTGAGCCAGCTACCTGAGCCACCACCTGCTGCCTGCCGAACTGCACATTAGCTGGAAGTTAGAACTGGGAGCAGAGCCAAAACTCAAACCCAACCAGCATCCTAACAGCTAGGCCAAATGCCCACCTCATCTTTTGATATTTTACACATCCCCTAGGTAACTGTTCTAACCATCCTCTGCTATTTAACAACTAATCACAAAATAGAGTGGCTTTAAGACAACAATATTTATTTTGCTCGTGAATCTGAGTAAAAAGAGGGTCTGGTAGGGACAATCTGTCTCTGTTCTACTTTGCGTCCAATGGGTCAAATCACAGGCAGGGTGGTACTGGAATCACTTGAGGAACCCCCATCCACATGGAGGGGCCACATGGAGGTATTCTCTTCAGGAACTCCACCTAAGGTCCCAGTCTGTAGCCAGCATCAATCAACAGATATGTGAATGAACATACCATCATTCCCAACAGGTTTTTTTGTTTCTTTCTTTTGTCTTCGCTGTATATTTATATACTGACATTACATATTGATACATGGATAAAAAATTAATCATCTCTTCTGTACCTGTGTTTCCAACCTAATGGCCACTAGTCACACATGGTTGTTTACATTTAAATGAATTAAATAAAATTTAAAGATTCAGTTCCTTGGTCATTACTAACTATATTTCAATTGTACAACAGCAACATAGTACTAGTCAGAAGAGAATATTTCCATCACCTCAGAAAGCTCTGTTGGGGAAAAAGAAAGAAAGAAAAAAAGCTCTACTGGATATGCTATCCCCTTACTAATTTTTTCTGCTTGACAAAATACTAAGGTTGTGTTAAAATCTTCTATTATGTTGACAGCAGATGATGGCTCAAGGTCCCTGCCACCCACATGGGAGACCCTGATGGAGTTACTGGCTCCTGGCTTTGGCCTGGCCCAGCTGTGGCCATTGAAGTCATTTGAGAAGTAAATAAGGGGATGGAAGTGTTCTCTCTCTCTCCTTTACAAATAAATAAATAAATACAAATTTTAAAATATAGCTAGCCTCCAATACAGAGAATATATGTTTTCCTTCTGGAATACCAATTAAATGAACATCAGACTTTCTCACTCCATTTTCCATATCTCTTACTTCTCATGTTTTCCATCTCTCTCTCTTTTATTCAGGGCTGCTTTCTGGGTAATTTCTTTAGCTCTACCATCCAGTTCACTATTTATCACAATATATCTAAAGTGTTGATTAAGGTTTCCTGTCTTTTAAATTTTTTCCTACATTTTTAATTTTAATTCTTTTTTTTGCTTCTTTCATCTTAAAACAATGAAAAATGTTTTTTTCATTACTACAGTTTCTTGGCTTTTATTATACTTTTCATCCTTTCATTTATCTTTAAATATACTAACCATAGTTATTTCAGGGGCTGGTGCTATGACACAGTGGGTAAAGCCGCCACCTGCGGTGCAGTATCCCATATCGGTGATGGTTCGAGTCCTGGCTGCTCCACTTCTGATTCAGTTCTCTGATATGGCCTGAGAAAGCAGTGGGCCTCTGCACCCACGTGGGAGAATTGGAAGAAGCTCCTGGCTTTGGATTGGCGCAGCTCTGGCCATTGTGGCCATCTGGGGAGTGAACCAGCGGACAGAAGACCTCTCTCCCTCTCTTTTTGCCTTTCTGTAACTCTGCCTTTCAAATAAATAAATAAATCTTAAAAAAAAAAAATACTTAGTTCATATTCTATGCGTGACAATTCCAATATCTGAAATCTCTGGGGGTCTAATTTCATTGTCCCTTATTTTTACTGGCTTTTCCTGGAGATTTTTCTTGCTTGGTTGTTAAGTTTTTTTTATTGTGAACTCATACTTTTTGAAACTTTATCTGTAGTAGTTGAAGTCTGAGTTACACGACAATTCTTTGTGTTTTTTATGTTTATTAGTGAATGGCTCTACTTTAAACCCTTGGCTTGAGGTTTCTTGGTCTATTTAAGAAGTGTGAATTCAGGAAACAAACCCACAAGAGGGTCACCATGATTTCTCAATGGGCACCTCTCAGTATCAAATTTTAATACAATTTTATTTACAATCACCTGGGGTAAGAGCTTACTTTCAGTTCTCCCTCACACAGAATGCTACCCTTTGACGTCTCAGCTTTATGGGACTGGGGCAGAGGACTTCTTGGACTCTCCATCCTACGCTCTGAATTTTGTCTTCTATTTTCTAGGATGCATGATGTCATAAACACCAAAGATGAATAAATGTTCAGCCAATGTTCTCAACGTTGGTTTCAGAAATCTGCTTAGCTCTTTTTTTTTCTTTTCTTTTTTCTTTTTTTTGAAAGGCAGAGTTACAGAGAAAGGTCTTCCATCCACTAGTTCACTCCCCCAAATGGGTGTAATGGCTGGACCCGGGCCAATCTGAAAACAGGAGCGAGGAACCTCTTCCAGGCCTCCCTGGGTGGCAAGGGCCCAAACACTGGGGCCATCTTCTACAGCTCTCCCTGACACATCAGCAGGGAGCTGGATCAGAAGTGGAGCAGTCAGGACTCAATCCGGAGCCCATATAGGATGCCAGCATCACAGGTGGTGGCTTTACCTGCTAGGGCACAATGGCAGCCCCTAGGCTCACTTCTTAAGTTCCCTCTTTCACTTAGCTTTTGGGCTCTAAGTATTCTTTAAAACATACATCTAAAATACATTTATGTGGGTTTTTTTCTGAGCATTTTCAATTGTCTCATCAGGGCACCTACTTGGTCACACAGTTAAACGAGAGGTACCTGAATCCTTATCTGAAGAGATAATGCCTGACAATAGAAATATTTTTAAAGAGAGGCAAGCATTTGGCCTTGCACTTAAGATGCCCACATCCCACATCAGAGAGCCTGGGTTCATTTACCGCTCTGGCTCCCGATTCCAGCTCCCCAGAAGTAGCAGGTGGTGGCTCAAGTGGTTGGGTCCCTGCCACCCATGTGCATGATCTGGATTGAGTTCCAGGCTCCCAGCTTCAGCCTGGCCCAGTCCTGAACATTGCAGACATGTTGGGGAATGAGCCAGCAGATGGTCTCACAATCTCTCTCTCCGCCTCCAAAATATTTTCTTTAAAAACAAACAAACGAAGATATATACTTAAGAGGGGCTGGCACTGTGGCATAGCAGGTAAGGCTGCCACCTGCAGTGCTGACATCCTATATGGGCACCAGCCAGTTCAAGTTCCAGCTGCTCCACTTCCAATCCAGCTCTCCACTACAGCCCGGGAAAGCAGTAGAAGATGGCCCAAGTCCTTGGGCCCCAGCACCTGTGTGGGAGACCTGGAAGAAGCTCCTGGCTTCCAATTGGCCCAGCTCCAGCTGTTGCGGCCATTTAGGGTGTGAACCAGCAGATAGAAGACCTCTCTCTCTCCCTCCCTCCTTCTCTCTGCCTCTGCCTCTCTGTAACTCTGCCTTTCATATAAATAAATCTTTAAAAAATATATATATATATATATATATATTCTTAAAGACTTAATTAAATTCTACAGTGACAAACCCATAAGTTATTTAAAGTGTAATTTTTTATTTTGGTGGATTTTTTAAATGATGTATTTATTTTATTTGAAGGGCAAAGTTACAGAGAGAGAGAGAGATCTTCCATCCATTAGTTCACTCCCCAAATGGCGCAACGGCTGGGGATGGGCCAGGTCGAAGCCAGCTCTTCCCTGAGGAATGGAGCCGGTGCCCACACAGGATGCCAGCACTGTAGGTGGTGGCTAACGCTAAGCCACAGCACTGGCCCCACTGGTGGGGCTTTAATGCTTCCTCTTACCAAAGTCAGCTGACATGCAGGTGGCTGGAGTAGGTTCCTCCTGCCACACCCTGGCATTAATTTGGTCTTAAGGAAAAGCCAACTCTTTGACTCTAAAGGAGTCAGATGAAGTAAATATCGCCAACCCCTGGGCCTTGTCTTCCCAATTTAACCGGTAAATTCCTAGAAACCAAACCCAGTATTCCTTAGGTCTTTCAGTCTCTGAATTTTTTCCCTCACTGCTTATCCACTTCCTGCAAGAACCAAACACAGCGCCCCCTCCGCACGGTAAAGTGCCCACCGCCTCGGCAGCCCCACCGTCTTCACAAAGACCTCACGTGCATCTGAAAGCGTTTCTGCACTAGAACAATTCGATTCCACCTGCCCTCTCCGTGCGCGATCCTCTTGCATCCTGAGCCACTCTTCGGGAAGACTGGGGATGCCAGGGCTGGAAGGAACCTCAGGCGTCATCAGCCCAACATCTCTAGTCACCGTCAGGGACACAGAGGGCCAGAGAGGGGAACACGATGGCCTAAAATCGACCGCGCCACCGCGCCCAGCTGGAAACGCGCGCTCCTGGCAGCGAGGGGCAGGGTGTGGGCAGTCACAAGCCTCGGAGAAGGTCCTGGGCGGGGGCGCGCGGCGTCGGGGCTCGGACCCCGTGCAAAAGGAGCCCGGGAGGAACAGGGCAGAGCCTGAGGGTGGCGGGGACGAGGCTCTGTGCTCCCTCTCGGCAGCTGCAGCCCCCTCGCCACCCGGTCCGCGTCGGAGTCCGACCGCGAAGCCCCACCCTGGGCAAGGATTCCGCCCTCCCGAACGCGCCTGCGCAGCCGCGTAACGCGGCCTCTCACCCGAGCAGGTGCCGACTCCGCCATGGCTCCAGTCGCCTCTCAACGCCCCGAGCCCCGCCTGGTAGCCCCCAGGCTGCGTTCCAGTCAGCGAGACGGCCCAGACGCTCCTGGAAGTCGCCTCAGCCGCCGTGTTGACACAAGGTGCATTCTGGGAGCCGGGCGCTACCCGGCCCAAGACCGGCTTCCGCCGCCTGTGCTCAGCGCGCTGGGTTTGCATGGCGCCCCCGTGCGGCCGGAGGGCGGAGAGCATCGCGGCGCAAAATGGAAAAGGACTCAGGCCCTCAAACTCGAAGGCAAGTTGTGAATTTAGGACAAACCCGCTAGCCTGGACTTCCACTTAACTAGGTATGGGCCGGGGGCATGCCTTGAGCTTCTCCTACTTCTGTCTCCTTGGGAAATAATAATCATACTTAGCTCACGGAGATGTGCAGACACGATGAACCATTTCAAGTCAAGTACTTAGAACAGTACCTGTGCGCGCAGGGAGTGCGCATGTTCATTACTCTCTGAGTGCCAGCCCCGTCCCTCACCAAGCGTGTGGCTCAGGGTTGCTATGCCTCAGTGTCTTTGTCCTCCGGCTGAGAACGGGAACACCTCACCCTTGGGGTGTTAAAGGGACTGAAGGAAATAATTGGCATAAATTGCTTATGTAGCTGAGTGCCTGGGGTAAGACAAGCACTCAGCGGCTGGTGATCTCTTGTTTCTCTCTTGCATTTGCAAGGTCCAAGTCTTGTACTACCGTGAATTCACCAAGACCAATGTCACTCTGTGGGGCTCACAGAAGCCATTGATTTGTCTTTTTCCACTAACACGAATCTTGACATAGACCTTTTAAAAAAACGCCTTTATCTCAGGTTCACAGTGCCATGGGTTGCAGTGGAGTCGAACAAATCAAGAAATTAGACAGGCCGGCGCCGTGGCTCAACAGGCTAATCCTCCGCCTTGCGGCGCCAGCACACCGGGTTCTAGTCCCGGTCGGGGCACCGGATTCTGTCCCGGTTGCTCCTCTTCCAGGCCAGCTCTCTGCTGTGGCCCGGGAGTGCAGTGGAGGATGGCCCAGGTGCTTGGGCCCTGCACCTGCAAACCTGGCTCCTGCCATCGGATGAGTGTGGTGCGCTGTTGTTGGGTGAACCAACGGGAAAGGAAGACCTTTCTCTCTCTCTCTCTCTCACTGTCCACTCTGCCTGTCAAAAAAAAAAAAAAAAAAAAAAAAGAAAAGAAAGAAAGAAATTAGCCTCAGTATGTGCTTTCTATCACCTCCACATCTCTAGACCATAACTGCAGAGGTAAGAGGGATCCCGGACATCACCTGTCCCAATTCTCAATTTTTTTAAAACGATTTATTTACTTATTTAAAAGTCAGTTACACAGAGAGAGGAGAGGCAGAGAGAGAGAGAGGGGTCTTCCAGCCGTTGGTTCACTCTCAAATTGGCCACAACAGGAAGCCAGGAGCCAGGAGCTTCTTCCGGGTCTCCCACATGGGTTCAAGGGCCCAAGGACTTGGGCCATCCTCTACTGCTTTCCCAGGCCATAGTAGAGGGCTGGATCGGAAGTAGAGCAGCCGGGTCTTGAACCAGCGCTCATATGGGGTGCTGGCACTGCAGGCGGCAGCTTTATCTGCTACAGTACAGTGCCCTTGGATACTTCTTTTTTTAAAAAAATTATCTATTTATTTTAAAGGTAGAGTAAATGAGACAGAGAGAGAGAGAGAGAGACCTTCCATTCACTGATTTACTTCCCAGATGTCCACAACAGCCGAGGCTGGGCCAGGTCGAAGCTGGGAGTCCCAGAGTGGTTTGGGAATCTTTAGGGAAAAAGTGGAACCAGAGCTGGGGCTTGAGAGACCACAACTTGGATACAACTTGGATTCCACAGCCCGGGACCCCTTGGGAGCAAATGTGGGAATGACCATGGTGTGATTTGGAAATGGTCACGAGACAGGTCTGGCTGAGCACCAGCAGCAAGCTGGGGCAGGGGCAGCAGACCAGCCACAACTTCCACTGAACGGCAAGTGCCCGTGTTGTCATCACCGGCGCAGTAAAAGGGAAGAAGCTGCTAGGGACATGGCAGCTGGGGACAAGCATTGTGGTTTAGTGAGTTAAGCTGCTGCTCGGGACACATGCATCTCATATTGGGGTGCCCGGTTTGCATCGTGGATGATGGCCCAAGCACTGGGTCTCCGCCACCTAAGTAAGAGACTGGGATGGAGTTCTAGGTTCCAGGCCTCAGCCTCATCCAGCCCCAGCCATTGTGCGCATTTGGGGAAGAACTGTTAAGTGAACGATCTCCCTGCCTTTCAAATAAATAAATCAATATATAAATCTTTTCTTAAAAAAAGACAAGGCAACCAAAAGAGAGCTGGTGAAATAAAGCCCGTCCATTCAACAGACAGCCTGCAGCTGGAAAAGGAATGAGGAAGTGACTGACTTCCTGTTCAGAATGGTCTCCCAGATGCCTTAAAAAAGAAAGCAGCTGCCCCTCTTCCCATCCAGCTTTCTGCTGTGGCCTGGGAAAGCAGCAGCAGATGGCCCAAGTCCTTGGGCCCCTGCACCTGTGTGGGAGACCAGGAGGAAGCACTTGGCTCCTGGCTTCAGATCAGTGCAGCTCCGGCCATTGCAGCCATCTGGGGAGTGAACCAATGGAATACTTTTCTGTCTCTCCCTCTCACTGTCTGTAACTCTACCTCTCAAGTAAATAAATAAAATCTTAAAAAAAGAAAGAAAGAAAGCAAAATTCAGACCAAAGTATACAAGACTACTTCAAAAAGTTCATGGGAAAATGGAATTAAAATATAAGGGGCTTTGTGGCACAACATACTCCTGAAATCATACATTTTTTCATAATGTACTTTCTTCGTAAATTTTTGAAGATACCTTGCAGAACACTGAGCCATCTGTGCAGAAAAATGAGATAATGCGAACATATATTTGGCTGCATTTAGAGAAGGAAGGACAACTTGGATGCTGCTACATAAGGGTCCAGGGTGACTGGGTGACAAGGAGGTTCTTTTTACTGCATACCCTTTTACATATGTTGAAATTTGATTGTATTGATGTAAAATCTATTCAAAGTTTAATTAATTCATGAAAAACTGGTGTGGAAGTCCTCTGAGGGAAAGAAACGTGTTTATCAAGTGTTTCTTTGTTGTTAATAAATATATTTTAACTCCATTTTTAAAACTTACTTGAAAATCAGAGAGAGAGAGAGAGAGAGAGAGAGAGAGAGAGAGAGAGAGGGAGAGAGAGAGGTGGGTAGCTTTCATCTGCTAGCTCACTCCCTAAATGCCTGCAATACCCAGGGCTGGGCCGGGCCAAATCCAGAAGCCGGAAACTCAATCCAGATCTCCCACGTGGATAGCATGGATCCAAGCACTTGGGCCACCAGCTGCTGCCTCCTAAAGTGTGCATTAACAGGAAGCTGGAATCAGAAGTTGAGCTGAGACTAGAACCCAAGCACTCTGATATGGGACACAGGCATTCCAAGCAGACCTCTTTTCTTAAAGTCTATGTGTTTATCCGAAAGTCTGTGTGACAGAGAGACAGGGACACATAGATCTTCCATCTGCTGGTTCACTCATCAACTGCTGGCAGCAGCTAGGACTAGGCCAAAGTCAGGAGCCAGGAACTCCATCCGGGTCTCCCACAGGGGTGGGAACCAAGCACTTGCGCCATCGTTCACTGCCTTCCCAGACACAGTAGCAGGGAGCTGCACCTGAAGCAGAGGAGCCAGGATTCCAACTGGAACTCCATCGCAAGTGGCGGCCTGACCTGCTATGCCACGATGCCAGCCCCAGGGACCAAGCACGTCGTAACTGCTGGGCCTGGTAGAAAGCGTCCTACCTTTCCCCCTTGCTCTCCAATACTCAGTACCCGGAGACCATATCTGAGACAGCCAGTTATGCTGTGCGAATCCTTGGCTGTAAACTGTTTCCCTGCGGGTTTTCCAGTGGTGTGTGGCTTAAATCTGCCTTCTCAGCACCTCATCCTCCCTGACCTGCTCCTACAGCTGTGTTCTCAGCTTCTAAGGCATTCCACAGGGGGTACAGCGCAGTGGGTCTCCTCATGGCCTGCCTAAGCCTCACCATTCAACGCTTCACAGTCCCTGCCTCCGGCCATGCGTCCCCGGCCTTACAATCCCAGGTCCTGTCTCCCCACCCCACTCCCTCCGCCCCATCCAACTCACTCCTCAAGCCGGTTCCTCTGTGAAGCTTCACCTGGCGCTTAGAGTGTGAGCCCCACTCCTCCCATCGACCCCATTGGCAAGCAAACTGCGATGCCTGGGTCTGTCTCCAGCTTCCATCACAGGTCCCTGTTGCAGTGCGGAACCCTGCAGAGGCCAGCATGCTCTGGGAGCAGAGCTCACTACAGGTGGAGCCCGTGCTGAGAGCCAGAGACTCAGGCTGTAGGCCAGGGGCACCTGCCGCAGCAGAACCCACCAGACTAGAAGGCAGGAAACTGGACGCAGCCCTGGCTCTCCCACTACTCAGGCACTAAACCTCTTTGGGAAATCAGCTGCCTGAGGGTAAAATGAAGGGAATAGACTTAGGCGATGTGCTCAAATATTTCAAATCTATGTCTCAGTAGTGATTTCTCCCTCTTCCTAATACTCCCCAGGGTGAAAAAAAATAAAACTTTTTTGATCTTTTCCATGATTTGGATTATAAAAAGATTTTCTGCATAAGCCCTCAGCTCCCTCCTGACCACCTGAACCAGAGAGCCCCCGCTTCTAAGACACCACCGAATCTTACTAGTGTTTGATTTCCCATCCCAACTTGTTTTCTTAAATTTTGCAGGGAGAGAAAAAAAAAAAAAAAAGCCCAGTTAATTGGATTCCAGTTCACGGAGGCTTTACTGTAGGAAGCCACGCTGGAGAGCCCTCCAGCTCTGGGAACATGCAGTCTGCAATCTGGATACCTTTTATTTAATTTCAAGAATTCCCTTTGCACGGCAAAAAGGGGTCTGAGAAAGCAGAGCAGCGCAGATGAGGGGCAGGGCAGAAGCAGAGCGCTCACAGAAGAGGTGGTGCCGAGTGCAGGCTGCCCACCGTGCTCCCTGGCTCGGAGGGAAGCGGGATCCACGGGGAGAGCAGGAAGTCGTTTTGGACACGAACAAGGGTCCTGGGGCATGCCACCCCACCCGGGTGCCTGGCCATGCAAGACGCTGAAGTGGAGAATGCGGCCCCTGTGGGCGTGGTGCCCGGAGCCAGGGAGCGACGCACCAACGTGAAAGCAAGTCCTCTAGCGCTTCCTAAGGCGCCGGCAGGGTTGGTGCATAGTAGGGTCTGTGTCCATGTCCATGAGCACGGTCAGTTAACAGATAGCACCAATTGGGAGGCCCAGGGCAGGAGAGACTGAGGCTCAGACTCTAGCACCCACTTGCCAGGCCCTCCTGGGAAAAGACTCACTTCCTTGACGGCTGCTCTTGCAGCCCAAGAATCCCCCCAGCCCTCTGCCCTGGGGAGGTGAAGCAGTCGTCAGTGAGGTCTGACCCAGGGCACCAAGTGTGCAGTGAGAAGATGCGCTGCACCCGACTGACGGGTGCAAGGTGCAGAGGACTGGCTGGGGTGAAGGGGTACCACCCAGGAGCCTCCCTTGGGAAGAGCGGGCCAGACACAACCCAGGGCATTTCGTAGCCAATGTGTTCCCTCTTGCTAGTCACCCCATGAGTTGGGCCCCCGTAGCTTCCGACGGGGGCATGAAGGGAAGGCCAGGGAGAGCGCGGGGACCAGGGAGGCCAGGCCGAGGCGGTCTCCCCGGCACAGAGGTAGGCAGTGTGTGCGGCGGGGACGCTGCGCGGCAGTGTGCAGCTCTGGCGCCGCCAGCCCACGCGCGGCTCTTGCGGTCGTGGGTAAACCATCTCACCTGTGTCACTTCCCTCAGGTATCGGGCCAGGAAAATCCTGCCCCACCTATCTCAGAGGGATAGGCTAAGGGCGAAAACAGATAACGGATAGAAAACGCTTTTCAGAAAGTATAAAGCGCTACTCCAACGCGAGGCAGTGTTGTCACCATTAAGGTGGTGCCCTTAGCCCAACCCTCAGCCTCCTTTCTCAGGGCGCCTGCCTGGGGGCTCATTTCCTTATCTCGAGGGGGTGCCAAGGCTCCTGGCCACTTCCCTGACCACCACGTGAGGCCCCAGCCGTGAGGCCCCAGCCGCCACTGGGCACACTGGGTGGTCTGGGGCGGGTGCCAGGGACTCCTGCGCCCGTGTTGTTCTTTGAGCCCCTTCCCCGGCAGCTCGGTCCACCCTCAGAGCTGAGCTGGGCTCTCCACTCAGGCCGGACAGAACTGGGGTGCCCCTGTTCAATCCTCGAGGGACCCTGTCTGGAGTGCAATTCTCGTGTCCGATTTCTGGCAGGTGGAGGGTGGAGGGCGGGAAGGTGCGCCGAGAACCAGGGGACAGGACGGTCGGGCCGCAGGCCGCCCGCGGGCCGCCCCTCCCCTGGCTGCAGTGCGCCCCCCTCCCCCCAGCCCAGTCCTAGTCTCGCTCGGGCGGCGCCTGCTGGGGCCGCGGTGCGCCGAGGCCCGGGCCGCCGCTGTGCACGCGCAGGTGGTCCTTGAGCGACTCCTTGTAGCGGAAGCTCTTGCCGCACTCGCCGCACGTGTAGGGCCGCTCGCCCGTGTGGATGCGCTGGTGCTTGAGCAGGTTCTGCTTGCGGATGAAGCTCTTGCCGCACAGCGCGCACTGGAAGGGCCGCTCGCCCGTGTGCAGCCGCTGGTGGTTCTGCAGGTGCTCCTTGCGGCTGTAGGTCTTCTCGCACTCGGAGCACTTGTAGGGCCGCTCGCCGCGGTGCGTCATCTGGTGGCGGATGAGGCCCGAGTGGCAGTTGAAGCTTTTCTCGCACTCGGCGCACTCGTACGGCCGCTCCTTGGTGTGGCTGCGGTGGTGGATGATGAGGCTCTTGCGCACGCCGAAGCTCTTGCCGCACTCCGGGCACGAGTAGGGCTTGCTGCGCGCGCCATGCAGAAGGAGGCTCCGCCGCAGGCCTCCAGGGCAGCAGCTGCCGCAGCTGCCACCTGCACCTGCGCCTGCGCCTGCGCTCGTGCCGCCGCCGCCGCCTGCACCACCCTCCCCGCCGGGCTGCGCCTCGCCCCCGCCACGCTCCGCAGGGAGCACGGAGAAGTCATCCTCCAGCAACCCGCGGCTCGGGGGGCCACCCGGGTTCTCGGCCACAGGGAGCGAGGGCAGGCTCTGCTGATGGGGCTGCGGCTGCGGCGGCGGCTGCGGCGGGGCCGGGGGCGGGTTCTTCACTAGCAGCAGGCTGTCACCTGTAGGGCGGAGACAGGAAGTGACATGGTGACAGCGCTCTCACCTAGGACTCCAACCTCCCTGGGTGGGGGCCCAGGTCACATGCTAGCTGGGCCTCAGTGTCTCTAAAACCAAGGAGACTGAACAAGATGATACTGCCCAGAGGGCCGGCGCTGTGGCATAGTAGGCTAAAGCCTCCGCCTGCAGCGCCTGCATCCCATTTGGGCGCTGGTTCGAGTCTGGGCTGTCCCTCTTCCAATCCAGCTCCCTGCTGTGGCCTGGGAAAGCAGTGGAAGATAGCTCAAGTCCTTGGGCCCTTGCACCCACGTGGGAGACCTGGAAGAAGCTCCTGGCTCCAGGCTTTGGATGGGCCTAGCTCCGCCCTTTGCGGCCATTTGGGGAGTGAACCAGAGGATGGAAGACCTTTCTCTCTGTCTCTCCCTCTCACTGTCTGTAACTCTTTCAAATAAATTAAAAAATAAATCTTAAAAAAAAAAAAATCTGATCCTGGCCAGCTGCCTGGCTCTCTGACCTGCCCTAAGCTTACAGGGGAGCAGCATGCTGAGGCTGTCAGACAGCCAACAGCACAAGGGATGACAGGCACCCCTCGGAGTGCAAGCGAGCGTGGGGGGAGCTCCAGCTACCTGGAAGTCGGAAGTCAGAATTTCCCGGACAGAACCAGCTTGACTGCAGACTCCTTGCACCCGGAGCCTCTGGCCCATGAGCCCATGGCTGTCCACTACTCTGGAGTCCCAGGAGGACAAGGCCCAGGCTCTGAGCACTGGGAATGCTGGAGGCCTGAGGCTCAGAGTTCTGACTGCTGCCGCAGGTGCCTGGCACACACACATGACATTCAGGAATCCTCCTGCGCCCCCACTCTCCACTTCGCACTTCTCCTTCCCCCATGTAGGGGCAGCCTGTGCACACACAGGTGGTCCTTGTGAAGAAGGGGATGTTTGCTTCTGCCCACCTCTTCTTGACAGCCCTTTCTCCCCTCTGTGCCCTCCCCCACCCCACATCTCTGCCGGCCTCTGGAGGCCACTTCTCAGGCTACCCTGTGCTCGACTCCACTCAACCATTCATCTCCCTGACCAAGGCCTGTCCTTGAACAACAGCTTAAATAGACTGGGCCCACCTTGCCTTTTTGTCCCCATCAAAACTGACCAGGCAGAGAACCATCTTCCTAGAACACTGGCCAGTGGTACAGGCCAAAATATTCCTCCTCTATTCAGGAGGCTTTGGGAGGGCTCTCCCAGCTCCTGAGCATCCTATGGGGCTGGTTGTGGCCGCTGGGGGTCTCCCTCTACCCAGGGCTGCTGCTCAATCTTCCCTAGGCCATGGGCGTCATTCCCATGAGGAGGGGATGCAAAAAAACCACACCGACACCTCCCTAGAGGCTTCCCAGGAACCCATCCTGACACAGCCCGACTCTGCCGGTTCTTCCAACTCAGCGAGAGCACCAGGCCCCTACCCCAGCCTCTGTCCTCTCTGCCTGACTCAACTTGGCTTAATGAACCAGCACCATTAGCACTTGCTGGCTGCACCCTTACCCTCTGTTCTCTCTCCTGGGCTCTGCTTGCCCTGAGAAGCCCACTCCTGCAGCTACACTGCAGTAACTAAGTACTAACGCAGAGAACTGCACAATCACACAAGGGCCCCACACACAACCCAGCGTCTGATTTCCCACTCTGGAACTGTAACATCACAGTTTCTCCTCTAGCTCCCACCCCACCTCATGCATGGCCATGGGGCTTCTCCTGTCCAGTTAGTACTGGTAACTGGGACACGAGCCCGTGACCTAGTTCTGGCCAAGCGTGCAGACAGGCTTCTGGAAAGGTTTCCTCACTCCTTGGAGCATGCAAGAAAAGATGGACACCTCTCTTCCCACTGGATCTGTCTGTGATGTCTGGAACTGCTGCAGCCTTCATGCTGCTGGCCTAAGGATGGAGCCACACCAAGGATGGCCAGGTAAAACATTGGAAAAAAACTAGGTCCTTGAGAACATAGCTGAGACCTTGAGTCAACTAAGCCTGAACCTGAGCTACCTTAGGACTTCTAGTTTCCTAAGAGAGAAAATTTCTCTATTCCCGAAGGCAGGTTGAACCTGGACTGCAAGGCAGATGAGAGCATCCTATCCGCTACAATGGTGTAGTTGTCTCCCAGCTTAAAGGGACACCTGCCTAGACGCCACGTGACCCGCCTCAGGTAGCATCGCATCTCATTCCTCTGCTTTTTCACAGCAATCTTAATCAAGAGCCATCCTTACCTGCCCGAACCCTTCTTCACCTCTGTTCTTTCTTCCAACTATTAGGTTGGCATCTGTCCCCACCACGCCACAGAAACAACTGTCACTACCTCCAACTGGCCAAGACCAGCAGCCTCTTCCTTGTCCTGCACACTGCCCACTCTTCCCACCAGAGTCTCCTCTCCAAGTCTTGGTGAGGCTACCTTCTTCTGGTTTTTGGCCACACTCAGACCTGTGGTCTCGTTCATTCTTTGTATGCATGGTCCTCAGAGCTCATAGTGCCCTCAGTATTAACCGATGTGTTAACAATTTGATTGGCCCTTGTCTCTGGCATAGTAGCCTTCCAATCTTTGGAGTTGCTTAAGTGATAGGAGTGTCTTTGCAATTCATAGTGGGCACAGTTTAAGCTGATGAGATGACTCTGGATGGCTGGGTCTGGGCACGTCAGAAAGACCAGCCCCATCATTAAAGGGTTAAGTCCAACCTGCAGGGAGGGGATGGGGAGCTAGAGATTTCTCATGTTGAACTTCAGGGTCAATGATTCAATCAACTGCATCCATGTCAAGAAACCTCAATAAGAACTCAGGACTTTGAAGCTCAAATGAGCTTCCCCAGTCGGTGATGCGCTAAGTGTCATCATACACTGACAACACAAGGGAAGGGTGACACCCAGACTCCACAGGGAGAGGACAACAGAGGCTTTGTGGTTAAGAGCCTCCTAGTCCTGGCCTACAAATCTCCTTTTGGCTGATCCTGATTTGAATCCTTCTGCTATCATCAAACTGTAATTATAAGTACAGGACTTTCTGGTGTTATGTGAGGCATTCCAGCAAATTCTTGAACTTGAGGAGGTAGTGGACACCTGTGAATTTACAGCCAGCTGGTCAGAAGTAAAGTTGGCCTGTGACCCCCAGACTTGTCTGTGGCTGTGCCTGGACAAGAGCAGTCTCCCGGATGAGGGTGTCTTCAATCTGAGTTGTGGCTCGATTCCAGGAGAGTGGTGCTGGAGGGCACTGCTTAAACTTCCCAAACCAAGCTAGCCCCAGGCTCTCTCCTCAACTTCAGCTCCCTAGGTTCATCTACTCCTGCACAGCACATAACAGTAAGCAAATAGGTGTTAGATAAGTAGAAACTAAAATGCTTGCAACCATTTTAACCTAAGGTACTGAACAATGTGGCAATTTAAAGAGAATGATTTCAAATCACATTCTGTGGGTGGTGGGTGCTGCCATCTGGGTGGGGAGACCCGGCTCCAGGCTCCTGGCCCACCATTCACTCCGGAAGCATGGGGTAGCCATCGGACTGCAGTCTTACCCCTACTTCTTGCTTCAACAGACCCCCTTGTGTATTAACTTTGGGTGAGCTGGATTTTTTTTCCTGTCTTACACAAACTTTCTGGGGGCAGATTCCCACACTGAGATCTCTTTTACTAAAATGCAGTGTCACTTAGTCTGCCTTGGAGTCACACAGGACTCCAAGACCAGTTCTGCTCTCATGCCATCCCAGGGTTGGGGAAGGATGCTGGCAGGGACGGGTGTCACACATTTCTGCATTTATTTTCTGTGCCCACTACCCCCCCCCTCCACCCCCTCTCCTGAAGATTCTTCTAAATAATTCTGTGTCTTACCAAAAGTCCATCCCATTGTTCCTGACAACCAGAACACTAGGTTGGTTTTAAACCTCAAAGAAACAGTATACAAGATACTGATTTCAAATTCCAATGATCACTAGGAGGCAGAATCACTTGGGAGGAAGACCAGAGGCCCTAGTAAGAGGTTGTCGTGACTGGGCAGGTGGGAGACGTCTCCCAAATGCTGGGCATTTCCTTCCAGAGATAAAACACCATGAGGCAAACCATGCCACGAGTCATCTTATCCAGACTGGGGCAGCAGAACTACGCCAGTAGACTTGGTCCTGTGCAAAGCCTGGCAAGTTCCCCGGGCGCCTTCCCAGATCTGTTTCCACGATGGCACAGGTCCCAGGAAGAGCTTCCTCCAGGCCCATGCTCTCCTAGTCGGCTTGGAAGAATCACAAGGCAGCACTGAGACCGGACTGGGAGAGACTTTCCTGGCACAGCAGCCGATGAGCTGGTTCCTGTGCCTTCAAGGCCAGAGCTAAAATTGGAGGCCCAGGGATTGTTGAGTCGCCTGCTGCCATTACCTCCTGTACTCACGGTCAGTCTCCTGGCTTTCTCCTGTGCACCACCATGCCAACAGGTTGCAAAGAGGACTCCTTTAGGTTCTATTTTAAGCAAGCACATATGCTGGTCCTCTCCTGTCCCCTGTCAACTCCTCCTGTCCCCCCTTACCCTTCCAGAACCACACTGGAAGGGTGTGATCTGGTCGTCTGAGTTCAGAGCAGTTCTGCAGATTCAGAAGTAAGCACATCCTTGGCTCTTACGTGGCTACTAAGCTCCTCCAGGCTTCAGCAGGCTGGACACAGAGGGTGCCGCGCCCCCTAGTAAACAATGACCAACAGAGGCACCAAGGCGATGGTACTGGGTCTGCCAAGGAATGTTAGCCTGATACTCAGAGTGAAACAATCCACAGACACAGGCCTAGGTCATCACGTGGACTTTCAAAACACCCGAGAGACTCAGGTCTAGTGAGACATTTGATTCCATACCTGTTGGGGAAGAAAAAAAATCCCCTCTCCCTATGCGAGCCTTAGTGCCTTTACCAGTTACTCTGGAATGTCAGCCCAGGGCCCTGGGTCCTTCAGCTGGTTTTTTCTAGCATTTGTGCCACATGCTGCTTTCAACTGTGCCCTGGGCACTCTGGCCCAGCTTTCTTTATTATGGTCTACTCTCGTTCCCAGGTGTTATAGGCTGAACTTTGCCCCCCACCAAAAAAAATATGTCAAAGCCCTAACCCCCAGTATCTCAGAATGCAACCTTATTTGAACATAGCATCATTGCAGACAGTTAGTTAAGATGAGATCATCCTAGAACAGGGTGGGTCCCTGACCTGACACACTGGTGTGCTTACAAGAAGAGAGCACTGGGAGAACAGATCACCATATGAAGACGGAGGGCTAGAGGAGTAAAGCTAAAGCCAAGGGTGGCCAGTGAGCTGGAGAGGCAACGGGGGTCCACACAGGTTTCCGAGCAGGGGCCCGACCCCCTCCTTGACTTTCCATTTTTCACTTGGAGAACGCTGAGGCAATACGTTTCCCCTGTGTGAGCCACCCAGTCTGCGAAACCTTCTTCTGACAACCCCAGGGAATTCTTCTATAGCAAAGGGACAGGGCCAGCACTGTCACATGGTAGATTAAGCCTCTGCCTGCGGTACTGGCATCCCACATGGGTGCCAGTTTGAGTCCTAGCTGCTCCACGTCTGATCCAGCTCCCTGCTGATGGCCTGGGAAAACAATGGAAGATGGTCCAAGTGCAGAGGCCCCTGCACCCATGTGGGAGACCTGGAAGAAGCTCCTGGCTCCTGGATGGCCCAGCTCTGGGTGTTGCAGCCAGCTGGGGAGTGAACCAGCAGATGGAGGACCTCTCTCTCTGTCTCTCCCTCTCTCTGTAACTCTGCCTCTCAAATAAATAAATCTAAACAACAACAACAAAAAAGCCAAGGGATAGTGCTCTGGAAAAGACATTTGAAAAGTGACCACTGAGCGCACCTCACTGCAGAAGGGCTGGCTGAGGCGAGCAGCCATCCCTGTATCAGGTCTTAGCTGTCCAACCCAGGACAAAGCGCCCAAGGGTCTTGGCAGGCACACTACTCACTGGGGCCGGAGTCCAAGCCGAGCTCTCCTTCCACAGAGTCGCGGGGGCCCCATGGGTACGGTTGCTCCTCCTGCTTGATCCAGGATAAAATGTCATGTGCTGAGATGAGAGATTCTGGTGTCATGGAAAGAGGCAGTGTTAGACCCCATTCATTTCTCCTCAGCGTCCCATCAAGGGTCTGAAGACCACTGCAGGCCAAGGCGCCAGGCAGGGCAGGTGGCGGTTTGGGCAGCTGTGTTGCATTTAAGCTCAGATGAGCCTCAGAAGAGCCCTCCTAATAAGCAGCTCACTGCATTTCAAGGTGGCCGGAGAGGAGACCCACACAAAGTCTGGGCAGCAGCAGGACCGTGGGTGGAACGGGTCTGCCGGCTCTGCCTACTGAGCCCATGGGGACCCACAGGGCCCGGCCAGAAGCTGAGCTCTGATGGCCACGGCACAGGGCTGCCTGAGAACTCGGCCACAGCTGCAGCGGCAGTGACGCCTGGGGACACCCTGCCTGGGGACACCCTGCCTGGGAACGCCCTGCCTGGGGACACCCTGCCTGGGGACACCCTGCCTGGGGACGCCCTGCCAGGAAGACTCTGCTTTCCTGTTTCCCTGGGTCCCCTGAATCTCTCTGTGGAAAGGTGACAAGTGATAAGCGGTCCCAGACTCACTCCAGTTCTCACCTTCTCTTCCTGCGACAGGCAGTGGCATGGACACTGGTACCCCAGCTACCAAGGGGGATGGCACTGCACTCACCCAGCTCTGCAAACACTATGTGCAGACCCGGCCGAGGCAAAGGACCCCCCCCATTCTTTTACACTTCCCTGAAAGCCTGGACTCTCCCTAAAAGTTTATTGAGAGCCATCGAACTAGTTTTCACTCAAGAGAAACTCCAGTGAACATAAACTCCCTCCTGACCTAGACAGATGTGCAGCTCTTAGAAGCTTTCTGGTTCCTTCGAGTGTTTCTCAAAATCAGTGCTGGGGTAACGTTAGTATCGGTCCCACTGAGACAATAAATTATGGTTCCTTTTTGGAAACGGCTGGGTGCCCTCTGCACACCTTCTGGCACCTTCTCACCTGAATTGGGGTCCGTGGGAATATCTCTCTCGGCCAGATCTTGCTGATCCCATACACACTGGTGCTCCTCCTGTTTAATCCGGGACAGCAGGTCCTGGGCAGAAATCGGGGAGTCTACTTGAGGGAACAAGAGCAGCAAAGGATTAGAGGGCAAGGAGCTGCCCGCACATTTGTGTTTTTGAGTAACTCGCTGATGTCATGCAATTATCTCTTTCCCCTAAAAACCAGGCATAGGTGTAACTAAATTAGTCTCATTAACCAAAGGTTGAAGTCAGCTTGCTCCAATTAGCTTCAGGGGATGCTACAGTGCATAACGGTGGCTTTCAGACAGAGTCTTTCCATGCTCAGGGACTTAAATCTCCCAGAATGAAGTTCCCCTCTGGTGCTAAGACCACTACAGAACGAAAGATTTTCTGGGGAAATGACACCTGTCAGGAAGCCTTCTAGCTCAGTCATTTGAGTGGGACTTTGCTAAAACGCAAGAGAAGATCCTACATTCTCTTCTTTCTACAGTCTACTGAACCTGCTTTACCCTTTATTGCCTCCTTCCCTCTTAAAGATCTCTGTCAAGATAGTAATACTGGATGCTTTCAAGGGACACGCCTGAGGACAAGTGAACAGGCGTCCCTCTACCCAGACACTCTAGCCACTTACCTATGGGGCTGAGGCTTTGGCTAAGGGGGGATGAGGTTTGTGCAGCTCTAACCTGTGGATAAGTAAAGAGCTGCAGTATGTTAACGCATCTTGTGATGGTTCATTTATGTATCGACTTGGCTTGGCCACAGCACCCAGATATCTGGATAAACAGTATGCTAGGTGTTTCTATAAAAGTTTTTTTTTTTTAATTGAGATAACTTCTAAATCAACAGACTTTGACTAACACAGCCCACCCTCCAGGATGGATGGGCATCATCCAATCAGAAGGCCCTGACCTCTCCCAGGGAAGAGGGGACTCTGCCAGCCTCCGGCTACTGTCACCTAGGTCTCCAGCCTGCTGCCTGCCCTGGACGTTTTCCACCTGCTGGCTCCCACGGCTGCAGGAAACATTTCTTAATCTCCCCACTGTGCACGCGTGTGTGCACATGTAAGGCCGTGTGTCTCTGCAGAACTCTGACTCACACATGTGCTCCAACAGAGACCTCCTCTGCAGCAGGGCAGCTGGCAACACCGTCTAAGAGGAACTCCCCGCAGGCACAGAGGCAGCTCTGTGCGGCTCACAACTCTTGTTTCCAACTATGACAGTTCTTCCCAGCCAGGGAGCAGGTCTTCCTGGCCAACACATCCCCAGCCCGCGGAGCCCCGAACAGCACCTATTACTGAGGAGCACTCAGTTCTGCTGCCATGATAGCGGTTTCAAAGGGAGGCCGGGAGGGTTAAAACCAGATTAACACAAAGAAGAGAGGAGACAGAACGACCGTCAATGCCACGTGTCACGTCTGCACCCTGGAGAAATCCCGTCTCAGCTCAGTCCTGGACTAGCTCTCGTCTCTAGCTCAGCTTCTGGCCTTGCGTACACAGCAGACACCCCTGGGGCCTTGCAGGCCCTGCTGAGCCTCCTTCTCCCTCCTGGGGTGGGAGCTCACTCACCAGTGATGGATTCCGTGGGGATGGCTCTGTCCTCCAGGCCCCGCTGGCCCCGGACACACAGGGCTTCCTCTCGCTTCACCTGGGAGGACGTATCCTGGGAGGGCACCAGGGGCTCTGCTCCTGGGGACAGAGAGTCACATCACGTGACGCCTTCCCTGCATGGCAGTCACCAGTGTTCAGGGCTCAGGAGGTACGCTGTCAGCACTTGCAGGGGAGGGGGCTGGGGTCTTGGGTTCATGTTGAAGCCATGGGGGACCCTGAGGAGCGGAAGGACCCAAGGGCAGAGGAGTGACCAACATTCAAGATGAAGGGAAAAGCAAGCAGCAAAATGAGGTGCAGTAGGGCTGGAGAGAGACTGGATAGAACCCCAGGCTGTGAAACTGGCTGTGTGCTAATCCAGGATGACCTCCATGGAGGGGTCAACTTGTCCTAGTTTTTCATCCCGCTCAGGAAAAGTTGGCCTGGCTATGGCCAGACACACACACACACACACACATACACACACACATGCAAACACACTATTAGCAAGAAATTAGGCTGGGGGGCTGGTGTCGTGGCACAGCAGGTTAAATCGCTGGCCTGAGGCACCGGAATCCCATATGGGCGCCGGTTCTAGTCCCGGATGCTCCTCTTCCAATCCAGCTCTCTGCTCCGGCCTGGCAAAGCAGTAGAAGATGGTCTAAGTCCTTGGTCCCCTGCACCACATGGGAGACCTGGAAGAAGCTCCTGGCTCCTGGCTTCGGATTGGCGTAGCTCTGGCTGTTGTGGCTATCTGGGGAGTGAACCAGCAGATGGAAGACCTCTCTGTCTACCTCTCTCTGTAACTCTTTCAAATAAATAAAATAAATCTTAAAAAAAATAGAAAAGAAATTAGGCTGGGGGCCGGCACTGTGGCATAGCAGGTTAAGCTGCTGCCTGTGATGCCAGAACCCCATATGGGCGCTGGTTCAAGACCCAGTTGCTCCGGTTTGATCCAATTCCCTGCTAGTATATGTGGGAAAGCAGCAGAAGATGGCCCAAGTGCTCGGTCCCCTGCACCACATGGGAGACCTGGAAGAAGCTCTGGGATCCCGACTTGGGCCTGGTCCAGCCCTTGCCATTGTGGCCACTTAGGGAGTGAACCAATAGATGGAAGATTTCTCTCTCTCTCTCTCTCTAACTCTGTCTTTCAAATAAATAAAAAATAAATCGTTTTAAAAAAAAAAGAAAGAAGGAAATTAGGCTGGGCCAAGAGACACAACCAAGCCCTGTTCTTGGCCAGATCATGCATCACACCCTTATTTCCAAAAGACAATGACACATCTTTAAATGGAACCCCGAGACGTGGGACTAGAACCCTCACACCTTCCACCCCAGGGAAAGCGAGAACATCATACTTGGTCTGCAGGGTGAGTCTGCATGTAAGGGTGTGTCTGTGTAAGAACAAGGTGATGACACTACAGACTGTAACCAAACAGTGGGCCAAGGCAGCTCACACATCCATTAGTCTCTTTTTACCTCCTCAGTCAACTCCCTGAGCCTGAGCTAGGTGTGTGTGGGGGAGAGAGGGGGTCTTCAGTTACTGCCAAGCCCAGGGTCCTCAAAAGGCCTGAAAGATGTCACAGTTTCCTAAACCATTCCTCACACATCTCTCCACCCAACCTGCCTGTGAGTGCAGTGCCACAAAGATTTGATAGAACAAAAGGCAAATATGCATGATGTGGTTTCTGGCCCTCTAAGTGACCATCAAATTTCAATGATGGCAGAACTGGTCCCCAGGAGCAACTCAAGAGATGATCCCTCTTGAAACAAGCAGTAGGGGCCTGGCACTGTGGTATTCCAGGTAAAGCTGCCACCTGCAGTGCCAGTATCCCATACGGATGCTGGTTTACTTCCCGGCTGCTCCACTTCCGATCCAGCTCTCTGCTATGGCCTGGGAAAGCAATGGAAGATGGCCCAAGTGCTTGGGCCCCTGCATCTGCGTTGGAGACCTGGAAGAATGTGCTGGCTTCAGATAGGCACAGCTCTGGCTGTTGCAGCCTTTTAGGGAGTGAACCAGCAGATGGAAGACTTCTCTCTCTCTCTCTCTCTCTCTCTCTCTGCCTCTACCTCTGTAACTCCACCTTTCAAATATATAAATAAACCTTAGAAAAGAAAGAGGCAGTAGCACCCCCAGCGCACTGGGCGGGTGCCCTGCTCTCCTTGCCTGCCCTCCCTGGCCTCCTGTGCCATCTTCAGCTGCCATCACCTGTGTTCGGATCCATTGGGACGTCTCTCTCTTCAGGGTGGCGTTGCTCCCACACGCAAGGTTCTTCCCTGGGCTCCACCTGGGCCGGAGCATCTGGCTTGGGCACTGAGCCCTCTGAGTCTGGAAGACAATTGGGAAGGAACAAAGAGCTGAGTGGGGTTGACTGATGAACCCAGATCGAGGGTAAGGGGAGAGCTCTCTGCCACCACAACTCCCCATCTCCCCCTACATGCCCCTCTACGTGCTAAGTTATGCACGTAAGGTAGCTAGGTCATCTCTTATAGGAACCCCAGATTTCTAGTGTGGAAAGAGCTGGTCCCTGGAAGCCAATATCAGACTGTGGCTTTGCCCAGACTGTTGAGATGCGCTGAGAGTGAGGTACAAACGGTGCTACTTTGCTGCTGTCGAAGATGGCAGTACTGTAATGTTGACACCTACAGTGATAGGCCTTGTCACTGGCGTTCTAATTTTTAATCTCACTGTAAGTTATTCTACCTCCCTAGCTTTATAAGCAAATCATTTCTTGAGTTTCCACCAGGTGTAGATATGAAACACCTTGCCCAGGAAGTATTAACATGGGTTAATACACATTCCACGCCCCTCTCCAGACACCACTCGTCAACAGGAGAGCAGGCGTCCTTACCCAGCGACATCAGGGTTTTGTAGTTCTCCTTGACGAGGTTGTTGTAAAGCTCCTTCTGCCATTCATCCAAGTTCTTCCACTCATCCTCAGAGAAGTAAACAGCAATGTCCACGAAGGTCACAGGAACCTGGGCCAAGGAGAGCTTTAGTCTGTGCCTCCTGCTTGCTCCTCCCCATACCCTTCACCTGCAGGTCATAGGAGCCATCCTAGCCCAGGGCCTGGCCTCCCTCATCCCAACCTCTGCATTCTAGCCATGTGGCTAGAAGCTTTAAAATAATAAAAGATTTATTTATTTATTTCAAAGTCAGAGTTACAGAGAGAGAGAGAGAGAGAGAGAGAGATCTTCCATCCGCTGGCTGTCTCCTAAAAAGGTTGCAATAGCTGATGCTGGGCTGATCCAATGCCAGGAGCCGGGGCTTCATCCGGGTCTCCCACATGGGTGCAGGGGCCCAAGCAACTTGGGCCATCCTCCACTGCTTTCCAGGTACATTAGCAGGGAGCTGGGTCAGAAGCGGAACAGTTGGGACCTTGGGACCCATGTGCGATGCTGGCGTCGCAGGAGGAGGCTTTACCCGCTGTGCCACAGCACGGGGCCCCAGATCATCTCGATGGGGTCAGACCTGTCTACCCCTGAACTCATGCTCTCAATAACAGTGTGGCCATGCTGCCTTTTCTCTTTTCTTTTCTTAAGGCTTTAACCACAACTGAGAGCTGATGAGCTTCCTTCAGCATTTTGGGCGAAGGAGATGTGGTAGGTTCTCAGCAAGCAGAGCACAGTGAAACCCTGCGATGAAACCTGTATTTCAAGTCAGACCACCTCTGTGTACACAGTGCCATTTTCCCCGTGTGCTCATGTTCCAGGAGCTTATGTTTTGTAGCAGAAAGTTCCACTGTGGCCTGCGTCATCGCCCAGTGTCAGCCACTTGTAGCCGGGGTATTCCACTCAGTACACAAAGCTGCTGCTACAGTCTGACAAGGATCCTGGTCTACACTCATTTCAGCAGCTCCCCAGCGAGACCTCACCTTGGACCAGGTTGTTCCAAGCGGCTTCACCTGCATGACTTTAATAACCAAACCCCGCCCTGCTTCACCACTTCCAGATCCACACCGAGGACCTTTCACTCTCATTCAATTACCCTCTTCTCTTCATCCATTAGTCCCTGCACCTGTGTGTACAAGGGCACAGCTGGCCTGCCTTGCACCTTAGGACCAATTAGCAGGCACGCAGCTGCTGGGACAAAGCCGGATGAGTGGGTGGACCCTTTACACTTGTCAGCCTCTGAGCCAGGTGTACCTGATTCCAGGGGCACCCTTCACAGGTGCAAGGTGCACACTGGGATGGGGTGGTCCTGTCCTTACCCATAAGAACCATTCACCTTTAGAACTGGAACCAGAACATTCAACTCCTTGGACCATCCATTAGACTCTGGCAGAAGAACACCAACACAGTCCCCTGTCTTCATCCTGCCCAGGATCTTGCAGATAGCATCCGCCTTCAGTACACAGACACCCCTGGTCTCGCCTTTTGTGGATCTCTTGTTGAGGAGGCTTGTGACACTTTTCCTTTCTTTTGGGAGGGTGGGGAGGTGGTAAGAGGAAAGGGTTTATTTCAAAAAGACAGCAGCCTTGGGGAAAGAGGGCTCTTAGTCCAAAACGAGCTCCTTCCCTGTTAAAATTCTCCCTCCTCCAAACCCTTTACGGGCCTTCCTATCTCTGATCTCAGGCCAGCGCGGGCAAGCTCCTCCTCGCCTGTCCTCTTACCACCATGACTGCCGACACGTGCCCTTCACTTCTGTACCACCGTCTTCTCCTCTATCCTCAGGTTCTCACTGTCTGCTGGCTCTTTCCCTAGGGGCATCCCAACCCAAGAAAATTACTCAACTCTGCTATCTCAAGTTACCCTACTCTCTCTCTTCACTCGAAACATCCCAAGAGACACAGTGTGCTTCTCCTTCTCCGCACTCTGTGGATACTTGAATCCCTCAGAATCCATGTGTCCCCCATGCTCTGAGACCACGCCCTAGAGGATCATCAGCCACCTCTCTTGTCATCCTTGCCCTTTCACGACTCTTTGAAAGGACGCGCCGCCTTTCTAGAATTTTCTCCTGCTTGCTTCCCATCCATCTGGCGCATGTCTTCTTCACTGTTTCCTCTTCCTCCCCCAAGGCCACGGCTCCAGCCTTTCCCGTCAACATTTGTTCCTTTTCCCTTGGCAATTTCATTCTTCTCTGCTCAACTGTTCCCCTCTGGAGATGACACTCTTCAAACGCCTCGCTCCCTTCAAAGTCAACAGTCTTCCGAGAAGCTCCATCTAGTCATCTTTAAGTACCTCAAACTAAATGCATCCAAAATCAAATTCACTGTCATTTCCAACATACCAACGCTTCTTCCTCACTTCACATTTCTGCGGAGGATTAAAAGCCGGGAATCTTATTCTCATGGCTGGAAATAGATCTCTTTCCCAAAATTGCACTGTGACAGGATACAGCAGAAGCCTAAGACTGGTCTGAGACTGCAGGGAGCTGGATCAAAAGGACGACTTACGCATTAGCTATGAATCGATGAACATATTTAAAGGATCTGAGAGAAAGCATCCTTCCTTAAACCTGACAAATGAAAGAATGTGCCTGTGTCTAGTATGCTAAAGACCTGTTGCTAGCAACATTGATTACCGGTTTTACGGAGCTTTCTGTTTGTGGTGGCTTTAAAATACATCCACAGATTCTTTGTCCCTTCAAGAGGTAGGCCTAGGGCCAGTTCTGAGGCGTAGCAGGTAAAGCTGCCGCCCACAGCAACAACATTCCATACGGGTGCCGGTTTGTGGCCATCTGGGGAGTGAACCAACAGATGGAAGACCTCTCTGTCTCTGTCTCTGCCTCTGCCTCTGCCCCTCTGTAACTCTGCCTTTCGAATAAATAAATAAATCTAAAAAAAAAAAAAAAAAGAGAGGTAGAGCCTAATTCTTGCTTCTAACAAAGAAGTGACAACAAACAAATTTTGAGACTAGGTCATAAAGGACATGCTGCTTTCATTTTGGTCTCTGTCTTGGAGGACAGACCTGGCATGTCACCAGGATGCTCTAGCCTCCCGAAGGGGAGTCCATTTGGTAAGGAACAGAGGCCTCCTGCCAACAGCCAGATGAGTGGGGCATCTTGGAAGTAGATCCAGCAGTCCCAGTCAAAGCTTGACTATAAATTCATGACACTGAGCCAAAATTGCTCAGCCAAGCTTTCCTTGAAAACGTGAGAAGATAGCTATGTGATTACACCATAACATGTTAGGCTCATTTGTTACATAGCAATAGGTAAGTAACACAATGGTCTACAGAGTGCTTTCCCAGAGACAAAATCAATTAATCCACACAATCCCATGAGGTGAGTGTGCTATCAACTTCATTTTACAGAATACTAAAACTCAGGGACCTGCTGCCAGGAATTTAATTTACACCACACTTTTTTCAAAAAAGAAATTGAGGAGGCTCAGAGACAATGAAAAACATACTTGATCAACAGCAGGAACATCAGTATGTGGCAAAGTCAAGATTCAGACCCCAGGTCCTCCTCTTTCTGTGAGGGCATCTGATAACTCAAGACTTGTGCCATCAAGGCTGACATTGGGGCATAGCTGGATAACCCAGAACTTACAATGCTGGCTTCCTACATCAAGTACCAGTTGAAGTTCCAGCTACCGTGTTTCCGATCCAGCTTTCTGCTAGTGAGCCTGGGAAATCACAAGAATGGCCCAAGTACCTGGGTCCCTGACATCCATGTGGGAGACCAGAATGAATTTCCTGTCTCCTTGGCTTCAGTCTGACCCATTCCTGGCTATTGTGGCCATTTGGGGAGTGAACCAGTAGATGGAAAATCTTTCTGTCACTCTGCCTTTCAAATTAATTAATGAATTAATGGATTTTTTTAATTAAAAAAAAAAGGATCATTTAAGGTACAGGACACACACAGTCCCATGTGAAGATACAGCCCTGAGTTAAAACACACAGCACAGGCAAGAGAGAAGGGCAGGGTGGATGCTGACTGTGCTAGACAAACAGTATAAGCAAAACCATATTCACAACGAGTCTCTGTGGGCTGCAGTGGCCAGGGAATGTTTTGTGCAGGAATCAAAGCCATTCTTGCAACTCAGTTCTGTGCAGCTTCAATAAACCATGTCAAACAACTCCTCTGGCAAAGTCACTGGGTTGGCTGCCTCAGCAGATACAGAGAGAGGTAAGACCCGCTCCCTTCTATGGCACCATCAGCTGTGCAATTATCTCTTGTGCACCAGCCCTAAGCCAGGTGCTGGTATAGGCACAGGGACATGGCAGTGAACCAAGGAGAATTCACATTCTGGACAGGGAAAGCCAACCGGGAAGACAGGAAAAGAAGTCAATGTTTCAGATACCCATGGCATAAGTGCTTTGGAGAAAATTAGGGCAGAATTGGGGAACAAAGAGTGCGGGGGGGGCTGTACTTGGTTCTTTTCCATAGTGTCTGTGGAGGGACACAGTGACCAAGTGCCAAGTGAGCAGACCCCTCATGGAAGGGGGTGGCCACGCTGCTATCTGGGGAAGGAGCTTCTCAGGGAGGAGCCTGAGGTGGGAGCTGTGAGGCCCACAGGAGCACAGCAAGAAGCCCATGTGCTGAAGCAAGGGGGCAAGGAAGCACGGTGGAGACGTTGCCAGCAAGGACAACAGGCAATGCTTGAATAAGACGGGAAGCTACTGGAGAGGTTTAGCCAAAGGCGCAGGGAGATGAGTCATATTTTCGAATGACAACTCTGCTGCTCTATTGAGAACAGCTTATATGGAGTGGGGAGGACAAGATGGCAGCAAGACCAGTGAGGAGGCCACAGCGACAAAATCAGGCAAAAGAAAACAGCAGCTTGCAACAGGTGATGGCGAGTGGGAGTGCTGAGGGGTGGGCAGATTGTGGGTTATTTATTTATTTGACAAGCAGAGAGCAAGAGAGAAAGGTAGAGACCTCTCACCCGCTGGTTCACTCCCCAAATGCCCACAGTGGCTGGGTGTGGCAGAGGTCAAAATTCCTAGGCTTTGTCCTGGGCAACTGAAAGGCTGGAACTGTCGTCAGTGGAGACGAGGACAGCGCCGGGAAGAATGTGCTGCAGGCGGAGATCTGGAGTTCAGTTTGCTCATGGTAAACCTAAGACAACTTGCTGATACCCAAATGGGGACATGCTGAACTGACAAGTGGGAATGTGGATCTGGCATTCAGGAAGAAAGCCTGGATGAGAGAGAGAAATAGAACATGTTCGGGAGTTGACAGCATAGACCGCATGTAAAACCATGAGGCTAGGGGCCCACTGCTTGGGATGCCCACACCCCATATAGCAGTGTCAGAATTCAAGTCCTGGGTCCACTCCTGCTTCCCACGTCCTGCTAATGTGTGCCCTGGGAGGCAGCACATGATGGCTCAGGTAGCTGGGAGACCTCAACTGTGTTCCTGGCGCCAACTCCGGCCTGGCCCAGTCCCGGCTACTGTGGCATCCGGGGAGTGGAGGAGCAGTTGAGAGCTCTGTGTGTGTCTCTCTCTCTGAGCTCTGTCTGTCTTTCTCTGTCTTTCTACCTCTGAAATAAATAAATAAACCATGAAACTGGATGTTGTCACAAGACAGTGAGTGTAAATAAAGAGCACAAAGCTGAGCGTGAGCCCGGAGTCCGCTGTGAACACTTACAAGTTGGAAAAAGAAGGCAAAGCCTGAAAAGAAAATGGAAACAGAACAGCCGATGAGCCAGGTCAACAATCAGGACAGGGAGGTGTCCTGGAAGGCGCATCTCAAGGAGGGCACGCAACGCCGCTGAAGGGGCCAGGAGAGGAAGACCGTAAACGACTGTGGGCTTTAACATTAGACATCCGGAGGGCCTTGGCAAGACAACAGAATAGAGGGTGGGAGCAAAAGCCTGACCAGAGAGGGCTCCAGAGAGAGCGAGATCCTGTCATCCACTCACTGGGATGGAGAACAGAGGAGCATGACCACAAGGGGTGCAGTCAGCAGGCGCTGGACAGGACAGATGGCTCAATTCCCTCTGCAGATAAATTGCAAGGAAAAATGAGAGACAGAGGAAGATCTTACTGTTAAAAAATAGAAAGTCTGGGCCGGCGCCGTGGCTCAACAGGCTAATCCTCCACCTTGTGGCGCCGGCACACTGGGTTCTAGTCCCGGTCGGGGCGCCGGATTCTGTCCCGGTTGCCCCTCTTCCAGACCAGCCCTCTGCTGTGGCCCGGGAGTGCAGTGGAGGATGGCCCAGGTGCTTAGGCCCTGCACCCCATGGGGAGACCAGGAAAAGCACCTGGCTCCTGGCTCCTGCCATCGGACAAGCGCGGTGCGCCGGCTGCAGCGCGCCAACCGGGGCGGCCATTGGAGGGTGAACCAACGGCAAAAGGAAGACCTTTCTCTCTGTCTCTCTCTCACTGTCCACTCTGCCTGTAAAAAAAAAAAAATAAAATAAAAAAATAGAAAGTCTTTAGGTTCATACCAATCACAATGTGTGGGCCTTATTTAAAACCTGATCCACCGGGTTCTAGTCCCGGTTGGGGCGCCGGATTCTGTCCCGGTTGCCCCTCTTCCAGGCCAGCCCTCTGCTGTGGCCCAGGAGTGCAGTGGAGGATGGCCCAAGTGCTTGGGCCCTGCACCCCATGGGAGACCAGGAAAAAGCACCTAGCACCTGGCTCCTGCCATCGGAGGAGCGCGGTGCGCCGGCCGCAGCGCGCCGACCGCGGCAGCCATTGGAGGGTGAACCAACGGCAAAGGAAGACCTTTCTCTCTGCCTCTCTCTCTCACTGTCCACTCTGCCTGTCAAAAAAATAAATAAATAAAAAAAAACCTGATCCAAGCAAAAAAAAGAAAAAATGGAAGAAAAATGCAAACAACTGAAAATTTGAAAACCAATAGTATATTTGAGTAGATTGAGGCTTTACTGTAGTGATGGTGGTAACGTGGAGGTTACTATATTTTAATAAAAGATTTATGGGCCGGCATTGTGACACAGTGGTAATGGTTAAGCCAACGCTCATGCTGGCAGATATGAGGCCTGGCTGCTCCACTTTCTATCCAGCTTCCTACTAATGCAACTGGGAAAGCAGCAGAAGATGGCTTAAGTGCTTGGGCCCCTGCACTCATGTGGGAGACCCATCAGAAGCTCCTGGCTTTGGCCTGGCCCTGCCTTGGCTGCCGTGGCCATTAGTAGAGTGAATCAGCAGATGGAAGAGCTCTCTATTTATTTATTTATTTGTCTGAAATGCAGAGAAAGAGAGGGAGAGACAGAGATCTTTCATCTGTTGGTTCACTCTCCCAATGACAATTGTCTGGGTCAGGTCAAAGCCAGGAGCCCAGAACTCCAAACTACATGGATGGCAGGGGTCCAAGTACTTAGGCCATCTTGCACTGCCCTCCCAGGTATTAGGAGGAAGCAGGATTGGAAGGGCAACAACCAGCACATGGGACATGGGATGCTGATGTCACAAACAGTGGCCTAACTTGCTGTGCCACTATACCAGCCCCTAAGGGAAACAAGACTGGCCAAGAGTTGACAACTGCTGAAGCCGATGACCAGCACATGGAGTCCATTATACTATTCTATTACTTCTGTATACGTTTAATAAAACAGGGAGAAAGTGAGCAAGACGAGAATTGGCAATAACAAGAATCAACACGTCTTCTAAGGGACCGTGAATCAGAGGAGTAGTGAGCGAGGCACTGATAGACGGGAAGTGCAAGGTTGAAGGAGGTTTTGTTCCAGAGCTGGGCAGTGGTGCAGAATGTTCACCCCCTGTTGGGGATGAATGAGAATGAGAAAGGGGAGAGGTGCTAGGGTGAACTCCTGGACAAGGGCAAGGAGGCAGACATAGCACGCAGCAGGAAGTAGTAGACGCCCTGCCACGGGAACACGGGAAGGCTGAGTCAGCAGTGGGCATGAGGCAGCGGGCCGACAAATGAGCTGATTGCGCCTGGAAACCTCTTTTGGGAGACTCCACTCCCACAGTGAAAGCAGGGCCACACATGAGCCGGGGGAAGAGTGGGAGAGTGAATGGAATGGGAAACAGAGCGTGAATTCTGGACTTTGAGACATTCCTGCCCGGGACTAGTGACCAGGACTTGAAGGTAGTTCCAGTCAATGGGGTTGTGGGTTGGTTTCCAGCCTCCTCGTGCAGAGATGAGCAATGACACATGGCCCCTGTTCAGTTGCATGTGGAAAAACCAAGCAGTGAAGAGCTGCAGGAATTTTTAGACCACCAGAAAACTCAGTGAGGGTCTAGAAATTGCAAAAGCCAAGGCTCCAAGATCAGACTCGGCAACATTCACGAGAAGGGCATGCGAGTGGAACAGACTTGAAGAAGACACCAAAGTCAGACAACAGGGAGCCAGAACAGTAGGGGAAGGAACGGCAAATCAAGTCAAAGGTTTTGTTCACCAGCACAGCCCCTCCAGCCCTGCCCCTGTAGACCACCTCATACCTTGGGGGCCTCCCCCTTGCTGCCCGGGGGCAGCCGCAGCACCCAGAAGTTCCTGTTGCGCAGCAGGTTCTCCATGTTCTCCAGGCGCCGCTGCAGCAGCCCGTACTCCTGCAGCAGGGTGCCCAGCACGGCCCACTTGCTCTCCATGTGGTTGCCGAACTCCACGGCCGTCTTCTCGCAGTCGGCCAGCTTCTTCTCAGCTGTGCCAGTGCGCCCCTCCAGGTTCAGCAGCTGACTGGCCTGGGCATCCACCTTCCTCTCCACGGCCTGAATGGCGGCCACCACGGTCCAGAGAGAGATCTCCGCTGTGGGCAACTGGGGCTCTCGCATCATGCGGTCAGGGAAGACGGGGGCCCTGTCTGGGAAGGGTGGGAACTGAAAGGGCATTGGTCGCCGGGCATCCATGTCCCATTCTTGAGCCTGTGTGCAGAGGGAGAAAGTGACAGCCTGGGGTGAGATCCTACAGGAGGGAGAAAGGCGGCCTGACAACACGTACGACCAGCCCAATGCCACAGACTGACTGACTCTCTGCTCCACTCCCACCCCTGGCTATGGGGCTCTTGGGCACCCTCAGCAATTGCTAGGGCAGCCACCCACCCGCTCAACTAACCACTCTCCCATTCCCTGCCTCTGGGAGGCAGGGTGGTCACTGGTTCATCTACCTTGACCCTTAGCAAGTCAAGGCCACGAATCTTTGCCTAAGATATCTCAGGCCACTTCCTCTGAATAGACCAGCTGCTCTCTTGCCAGGCCAGACTTTTGGACACACTTCATGTTTGCCTCATGTATGTCTGTTGTTGTTGTTTCACGGTAAGAAGTTTCATGTCAGCTATCTGACGCTAATCTTCCCAGCAGTCTCTCAGCAGGTTAGGACAAGACTGATTATCTCTGCTTTAGGGATGACGAAATCGAGGCACGCAGAAGCAGCTGGTCATTCCACAGTGCCTCCCTACGCTGCCAACTGGGGCAGCTCCCAGTGCTGTGGGTCACAAAAAACATGCTTCGGGCAGGTGCCACCGCCACCATGCCTGCCAGGCCACCGTCAAGAGACAGACCACAGCCCAAGCTCTCTGATTAGACAAGAGCTTCTTTCCCCCAATACACAGCTGATTTTTTGGTAAATATTTTCTAGGATGAAAATAGGTCTACCAAAAATGTCACTCATTAGAGGAGGGTGAAGAGGAAAAAGAGAAACTCCAGGCTCCTTCCCTGCTTCCGGGGAAGAGGGAGCCCCTTGGCCCGGGGCCCTGGCCAGGGAGGGTGAGGCTGGCAGGTGCGGGTTGGGAGCTGAGTCTTAGGTCCAAGACTCAGTCACTGCTCAGGGGGAATCTGGGAACAGGTGCCATATTGTGCCAGCGCGTAGAGCTTGCCAGAGGACAACCAACTCTTTGCCACGTGAGAAAAGGAGAGGTGTGATTTTCTGTCCTCCCTGTCGTTGCTGAAGAAGCCCTGGGAATGAGGAAAAGTGGAGACCTGCTGCTGCCAGCAGAGCCGGGCAGGCCAAGGACACACAGGCCAGCTCCGCTCCCCAGTCCACGCCGTCGGAACAGCCTGCTGTCCTGAGAACCCCTCCACCTCGTGGGGGAGAGGGGCAGGGCCCTGGGCAGGCCAGCCCCTGCTGAGTAAGAGGTGGTGGTATTTCCAATCCCCTGGGCTTCCCGGAGGGCCTGGCCCACAGTTTAGGGAGGCTCCCCGGCTGAGGCTGGAGAATGACCAAACAACCCAGCAACTCCTGGCTAACTTGTTGGAACCGGGCTGAGTGTAGTCCGGGGCCAGCTCAGACACCCATCTGGGAGTCTGTCCGGACCCTTCGGAGCCCACCTCGCCGTGTGCCCCCTGCCCGAGCCCGGGTCCCCAAGCCGGCTGCCCGCACCCCGGGACGGCTGGTGGAGGGAGGCCCCTCTCGCCAGCCACTCTGGGACGCGCGGCGTGGGCAGAGCTGCTCCCGGGATTCCCACGTCCAGCCAAGTTTGCCAACCCAGGGGGACAAAGTCATCTCCCCGGGCCCCTCCCGGGGCAGCCCCGGCGCGGGGGAGGCTGCACTGGGCGAGAGCCGGCGGTCAGTCTCCACATCTCGCCCCGCTGGCCGCCGCGTAAACATGGACGAGCTCCTCGGCCCTGCGGCCGCCCAGGAGGGCTGGGCGAACCCTCCGCTGCCAGGGCGCACGGGGCAGCCGCCGCCGCCGCCGGGCTTGGGCCAGGGGGAAGGGGTCGCGGCTCCGTCATGTCCCAGGAGGCCCCGGCCAGGCCCCGGCCCGGCAGCAGCCCGCGGGCCCTCGGCCCGGATCGCCGCAGGGCGGCCCGGCGCGGGCCTGCGCTCGGGGCCTGCGTCGGCGCGGGCTCGGCGCGGTCTCGGCGCGGTCTCGGCGCGGCCCGGCGCGGGCGCCGCGAGGCTCGGTGAGGCCGGCCCGGCCCGCGCCCCGCCCCCACGGCCTCGGCGCGGCCATGGCGCCGGCGGGGGCTGCACCCACCTGCATGGGCGGCATTCCCTCGGCCATTTCCCCGCGCAGCGCCGGCTCCTGGTGACAGACCTCCTCCGGGGGCAGAGCCTGGGCCCAGCTCCAGCTCCCGCTGTCCAGCCCCAGGCCCTGGATGCCCAGCTGCTGAGGCTGCGGCCGTGTTGACACAAACTGCATCCTGGGAGTGCTGCTCCCCGCTCGGGCCGGCCAGGGAGAAGAAGAACGTTTTGCAGGCGCCTTCCCCCTCGCCGGGGCCGGACAGCTCCATCTACAGCCCGTAGGAGCAAACAGTCCCCTTCGGCGGCGCTCCCCGCCCTCCGCAGCCCGCGCGCCAGCCAATGGCCTCGGAGCTGCTGCCTGCCGGAGGGGCCGGTCGGGGCCACCCCGGTTTGGGGCCACGGCCGCCCCCCTAAACGTCCGGGCCCCCAGCGTGGGGTGGCCTGCCTCGAAGTCCCGTACCACGGCCTGGCTTTCTGTTCACTCCGCAGATGGACTGGGCATCCCGGGAGAAAATGGTACCTGTGCTCAGACACCTTCCCCCTTCCCGCGCCCCCTCGTCCCAATCCCGGTTTTCCTGGGCCTGTCCCAGGGCCTTTGCACTAGTACGGGTGATAACATGATCCGTGCTCGTGTGTCGGAACATCTTCACAATGGTCATTTCAAAGACCTTTAACTGCGGGTCAATTTCACTTTGAAACCAGGCAGCCAGAGGCGGACCAGGGAGAAGTCAGGGTGGTCTGAGAGAAAAGGTAGGACGAGGGAATTCACTCATTCCGCAGGTATTTACAAGGATTCTGTGTGCCAGGTACTGTTTGGGCAGAAGGTGGACTTTGAGGTTGCATTCACCAGCAACCCATAAGGATGCCCACTAAGGGTCCCAGCTGCTCCACTTCCTATCCAGCTGTCTGCTAATGTGCACGGGAAGATGGCGCAAATGCTTAGACCCCTGCATCCACATGGGAGACCTGGAAGAAGCTCCTGGCTCCTGGCTTCAGATCAGCCCAGCTTCGGCCATTGCAGCCATTTGGGGAGTGAACCAGCAGATGGAAGACCTCTCTCTCTCTCTCTGTAAACTCTATCAGATAAATAAATCTTAAAAAAAAAAAATAGAAAAGATCTTCCATCTGTTGGTTCGCTCTCCAAATGCCACATCTGGGAGCCTGGAACTCCACCCCGGTCTCCCACATGGACGGCAGGGGCCCAGACACTTGAGCGGTCATCTGCTGCCTCCTAGAAGCACAGGTGCTAGCAATCCAACCAGCACTGGATACAGGACGTGTAGTCGCCAGAGCGGCTTAGCCCGCTGTCCCCCTACTCCTACTCCCCCCCCCCACTTTTATGTTGTAAAAGCTAAATGAGACAAGAATAGTGCCCGGCACACCGTAAGCATTCAGCAAAGATAGGAACCCCACTGCCACCAAAGGTAATTATCTTCAAAATAATGTCTGCTTTGTCTTTGAAATGACCAGTCCCTCCTTGATCAGGCTCATCACCCTGCAGAGAGGCAGACCTTGGAGTTCCGAGGGAGACCATGCTAAGGCACCCCACGCGGAAGGACCACGCTCAAGTACATAGAAGGGAATGTTTCACAGCCTTGGTGCTCAGGAGCGAGTGCAGGTGATGTCCCACCAGTCAGTGCCTTCCTTCCCTCCCCAGTTACAGACATGTCCACTGTTACTACGGGAGCCAGGTAAATCTGAAAAGCTTTAGATAATTCATTCCTACTGGCAAGCCACACTTCAGAACCTACAGATTATCAACCGTCTTCCTCTTTCCTAGAGGTGGAGAAGGGTGGAATGGGTTGTTCCAAGCATTTATCTTTCCAGGATTAGGCACTGGAAAGTACTTCCCTTCCTGAGGCTTTAATGAGTGTCCCACATAATTAGACACTGCCATGGTGCTTCAACTTTGTGTTGCTCCTTTACAGTCAATGGCTTTTCATCCGCTGGTTCACTCCCCAATTGGCCACAATGGCCCGAGCTATGCCGATCCGAAGCCAGGAGCCAGGAGCTTCTTCTGTGCGTCCCATGCCAGTGCAGGGCCCCCAAGAATTGGGCAATATTCTACTGCTTTCCCAGGCCATATCAGAGAGCTGGATAAGAAGTGCAGCAGCCAGGACTTGAACTGGCGCCCATATGGGATGCCGGCACTACAGGCTGCAGCTTTAACCACTATGTCACAGCGCTGGCCCCAACCATCAATTTTTTTTTTTTTTTGACAGGCAGAGGGGACAGTGAGAGAGAGAGACAGAGAAAAAGGTCTTCCTTTGCCATTGGTTCACCCTCCAATGGCCGCAGCTGACGCACTGCGCTGATCTGAAGGCAGGAGCCAGGTGCTACTCCTGGTCTCCCATGGGGTGCAGGGCCCAAGGGCCTGGGCCATCCTCCACTGCACTCCCAGGCCACAGCAGAGAGCTGGCCTGGAAGGGGAGCAACCGGGACAGAATCCGGCGCCCCAACCGGGACTAGAACCTGGTGTGCCGGCACCGCAAGGTGGACGATTAGCCTACTGAGCCGCGGTGCCGGCCCAACCATCAATGTTTAAACACAGATTTACTAAACACAGATTTTACTAAAAGTGGTCAAAATCCATTCAAAATAAAGTCTAGTGCTCATGTAGAAACATACTGGTTTTTCTAAATGCAAAAAAATCAAAATCAAAATACAAAATTAGGTGTTAAAGCCCTGAGCTGTTAAAGTCAAACTGGTGATGATGTTACTAAAGTTTGCTAGCAAACCCAGCTCTTCCCAGGAGCTGCTGGCCTCACCGTGACGGAGGTGAGGAAGAGCCACAGTAGACAAAGCTGAAGCGAATCCCGCTTTTCCCAGAGCTTCTACGCCACCTAACTACTGAAATCAGTCAGAACTTTTTGAACAACCATTCCCAAATCCTTATTTCCTTCTGAGTCCTGCCTGTGGATTCAAATTATGACTTCCTATTGTTGATTCAGACGCTTTATTAATCTCAAATCCACAGCTCCCTGCCCTAGTCAAGCAGGCTAATGGGTCGTTTCCAGACCAGTAACTCACTCGCTATAATCTTTTAAAGCTCACTGCATATTAGAATTACCTCGGGGAACATTTTTTAAGACTTTATTTATTTATTTTAGAGGTAGAGTTACAGACAGTGAGAGGGAGAGACAGAGAGAAAGGTCTTCCTTCCATTGGTTCACTCCCCAAATGGCCACACTGCCAGAGCTACGCCGATCTGAAGCCAGGAGCTTCTTCCAGGTCTCCCATGCGGGTGCAGGGGTCCAAGGACTTGGGCCATCCTCTACTGCTTTGCCAGGCTGGAGCAGAGAGCTGGATAGGAAGAGGAGCAGCCGGGACTTGAACCAGCACCCATATGGGATGCTGGCGCTGCAGGCGAAGGATTAACCTACTGCACCATGGTGTCGGCCCCTCAAGGACTTTCTGATACAAAATATTGAAGGTCCATCACAGACCAACAAAATCATGCCAGCGTGGCCTATGGCCTATTTTCTAAGCTCTCCAGTTATTCTAATGTTCAGTCAAGAACAACAACAACAAATAATAATAATAAAAAAGAAAAAAGAAGAAGAAAAAAGAACAAATTAGTGGGCCAGCGCTACAGCACAGAAGGTAAACCTACCGCCTGCAGTCTGGCATCCCGTATGGACACCGATTCAAGTCCCGGCTGCTCCATTTCCTATCTAGCTCCCTGCTATGGCCTGGGAAAGCAGTAGAAGATGGTCCAAGTGCTTGAGACCTGGCAGAAGCTCCTGGCTACGGGTTGGCACAGCTCTGGCTGTTGCAGATATTTGGGGAGTGACCCAGAGAGTGACCTCTCTCTGTAACTATCCCTTTCAAATAAATAAATAAATCTTAAAAAATAAAATAAAATAAAATAAAATAAAATAAAATAACTAGTGCCGACAGTCTACCTGTATTCTTATCTTGGCTTTACAAGAACATCTGGAGAAATGAAAATTCTAAATTATTAAAAAAAAAAAACTGCAGCTACATATATAATTTGTAACCAACTGAAACAAAATTTTATGGGGCTGGCACTGTGGCAAAGGTGGTAAAGCTGTTCCCTGTGGTGCCGGCATCCCATATGGGTCCTGGTTGGAGACATGGCTGCTCCACTTCTGATCCAGCTCCCTGCTACTGGCCTGGGAAAGCACAAGATGGCCCAAGCGCTTGGGCTCCTGCACCCACATGAAAGACCCAGAAGCTCCTGGCTTCTGGCTTTGGATCAGCCCAACTGTTATAGCCATTTGGGGAGTGAACCAGTGGATGGAAATCTCTCTCTCCCTAATTCTGCCTTTCAAATAAACAAATATTTTTTTAAAAATTTATAATTTGGCAAAAATCTGGCTTGTGTGGTTCCAGAGTAATAATATGGTTAGAATTACTCTTTATTCTCAGTGTTTATCCTGCTGTATTGAAATCACTTAGACAGGATCTAGGAAGAAACCAGCCAAGGAAAGAGGAAACAGAAGTAAACTCTTAAATTCTGTAATTTTTTAATAGATTTACTTACTTGAGAGGCAGTTACAGAGAGAAGGAGAGACAGAGAAAGGTCTTCCATCTTCTGGTTCACTCCCTAAATGGCCACAATCGGCAGAATTGGGCCAATGCCAGGAACTTCTTCCAGATCTCCCTTGTGGGTGGGTACAGAGGCCCAAGCACTTGAGCTATCTTCCACTGCTTCCCCAGGCCATAAGCAGAGAGCTGGACTGGAAGAGGAGCAGCCAGAATACAACCCGGTGGCCATATGGGATGCCGACGCTGCAGGCAGCAGCTTAGCCTACGATGCCACAGCACCACCCCGTTCATTTTAAAGTCTGAAGGGAATTTATATTACCATCTCATCCAATTTTCACATTAGAACTAGGAAAATGAGATATTCGTAAGTTAGCTTGCCCCATATAGAGAATGTTAGACTAGCACCAAAACCCAATTTAACTCCTCCAGCAAAGTCTTCCCACTATATAACTGTTCACTGAGCATCCATGTGCCTGACAGCATATGGCACTGTGAGGGCTACAAAACATGGCCTCCGTCCTTGGTGAGTCAAGTCAGTTTCAAGATTTTAAAGACTGGCTTTGCTAGTAAACACACACAGAGCCACATAGCTCAAGGGGGGTGCTGCAAATACTTCATTTGAAATGGAACCTGGCAGTCTTTGGAGCAATGCAGCACGTTGCTTTTGGGGCTTCTCTAACTTGATTCTATCTTTTTCCCTTGTTTCATGGGTTGTTGGTCTCAGGGGTGAAACAACTTTTTTTGTCTGAAAAGGTAATTTAACAAGTCATTGTGTATGTGCTTGTATGTGTATCATCATGGCCAGTTACTTGTTTGAAAACAAACTGAAGCAGAACGAAGAAGGGAGTAATACCTTCCTTTGACTCCCTGTGACTCCAAGTAACCAATGCAAGTTGCATAGCACCTCCCAGGTTCTTTATGCAAGGGATAAAACACCACGTCCTATAATAGTATTGTGAGGTATAAGCCCCCTCCTCCCCTCTTGTTTTAAAAAAAGATTTACTTATTTATTTGAAAGGCAATTACAGTGAGGTAGAGGCAGAGAAGTCTTCCATCTGATGGCTCATCCCCCAAAGGGCTGCAACAGCTGGAGCTGTGCCTATCCAAAGCCAGGAGTCAGGAGCTTCTTCCAAGCCTCCCACATGGGTGCAGGGGCCCAAGCACTTAGGCTGTCTGCCATGCTTTCCCAGGCCATAGCAGAGAGCTGGACTGGAAGTGGAGAAGCTGGGTTTCAAACAGACGCCCATATGGGATGTCTGCACTGCTATGCCACAGTGCCAGCCCCACTGAAGTATAAATCTTTTAAGGAACCCTGATATAGGCTAAAGAGAGTCTATCTTGGTAGACTGAAAATGCCATATTGTGCCATTGTTTGCTCATTCTCAAGTGAATCTATCAGTCCCAAAAATCCTAGTGCAGGAGCCACAGGCCATTCACTACTACCTCCAGCTGACTGAACGATGCAAGTCATGTAACCCATGCAAGGCTTGGTTGGAAATGTCTGCATCCCGATATCGAAAGAAGGGCTGGGCCAGATTCCTCAGTGTAGAATCTGAACTGGGAGAAACAAGGGAGTCAGAGCCACATGACGTTATGCCACAAAGAAACTTACAAGGGCTGGACAGAAAGAACAAGTTAAATGCGAGCAAAAGGAGAGAGACGAAAGCTGAGACAACTGGTGATCATAAGCAGCCTTTGACAATTGCTACCTCCAGTTCAGACTGACCTTATGACCTCTTCTGGTTGGTCCTGTAAAATCTTTGCAGACAGCAACCATTCTGAACACTTTGTATGTGTCAAGCTCTGTACTGAACATTTTACACAGCTTTCCTCCTAAGCTTTAACACCTCTTGAGATTCCATTATCCCTGTTTCACAGAAAAGAAAACTAAATCTCAAGACAGCAAAATAATGGATGTCACGCTATTTCTGATGTCAGGACTTGAGTCTAGGTCTAACTCAAGTCCTTGCTTGTAACTGATAAGCTGTACTAATCCACATTTCCTGCCAACAAATGGACCAAATTTGAGCATCATTTGCTTGTAAAAGCCTGCAAAGGATGCCCTCTGCAAGAGCATACTGCTCCTTTGCTGGAGAACCAGAGTGAAGAGAACAGGGTAAGAAGTATCCCTTCACACACACACACACACACACCCCTGCGGGCATCAGAGGTCTTCATCCGTGAGCCTGTTACTTATTTTTGGGCTGAGCAGGGAAAGCGAAGATTTGCTTTTCCTTCTTGTTACTGAGCAGCCTCCAGGCAACTGCTGGGATTTCTAAGGCATGGATATCCTCCCCCCCCAGAGGAAATCTGAGCAGAAATCTGGGATTTCCATCCTATTTGGACTGAATAGATAAAGGAACATCAACGAGGCAACCGTGGTCTGAGACAGCGAGCACCTGTTACTGCCCAGTAAGCCACAGGGTCTGGTCCTAGATAAGATAGGCATGGACTCCTAGCTCTCAAAAATGCTCCCAACGGCGGCCAGCACTGTGGCATAGTAGGCTGGGCCTCCATCTGCAGTGCTGGCATCCATAAGGGCATCAGTTCATGTCCCAGCTGCTCCATGCTGATGGCCTAGGAAAGCAGAAGACAGTCCAAGTGCTTGGGCCCCTGCACCCACGTGGGAGACCCAGAAGAAGCTCTCGGCCTCTGACTTCAGTTCAGACCAGCTCTGGCCATTGCAGATATTGGGGAGTGAAGCAACGGATGGAAGATCTGTCTTTCCCTCTCTCTGTCCGTAATTCTACCTCTCAAATAAACAAACGCTCTCAAGAGAAGCCTAGCACTGTCCCCCAAAAGGAGTTTTGCGGACTTCACTATTAATGAGAGAAGCTATGTAGAACACTCCTCTAACCAGAGCCCAGCTAAGACACTTCCAACACCAGATGTCTAAAAACCAACTGTCGTTTATTTTCACATCTGCGGGTGAACCACAGGCTCATCCAAAGGTAGCAATGAAAATCCTAGTAAGCAAGGAGTGAATCTGGATCCACTCCGAGGAGATGGGACCTGTGTCTGACAGTGCTGATGTCTTAGTTCACAAGATAGAGGAAGAGCCCATCTCTGGGTCTCTCCTCTTTCCTGTCTGCTCATGACAGCTTGTCCTCGAGTACTTCCTTAACCGCAGAGGGAAACGCGTGGTTTTTCTCAGGAGCACCTCATAGGCCAACGGCTTGTCCTCATGCTGAAGCTCTGCTGGACTTTACCACTGATCCACTGTCCTTAACCACTTCTGAATCTTGGCAAACCAACTCTAGGAGCTTACCTGGAGTTTGACCTGGTAGCGAACTGATTAAGGAACACAACAGAATGTACAAGAGCTGAGCTTCCTACTCCGTACCACGGCTGAAGATTAGGATCCCACCTTCCATCATTTTGGAATGACATGCGCATTTCCTTTCATTCAGCTTCATGGCTTTTGCTCCAGTGGCATTTGACCTGTGCTGTTCTGGCTGAAGTTTATGTTCCTGCTGGGTGTATTTCCTTATGGAAGGAATTACGGACTCTAGCTGCAACATTTTACCCCATAGGTCTTTTTCATTAGAAACCTGTGTCCTCAGCAAATATTTGAGTTAAAAAAATTTTTTTTAAATGTCACTTACTCCCTCATTACACCTAGTAGGAATCCACTCTGCAGCATATTGTGGCAAATACTCAAATCCATTCAGAAAAGGGAGTTCACCACCTCAAGACAGGACCCGCTCTCCCCTTTTCACTGGGGGAATCAAGGTGTGAACAGAAGCTGAATCTCAAGTTCCTAAGGGGTCACAAATGAAGCCAGAACTCTGGCTTTGGGATTCACAGAACCTCCAAGTTCTGCCATGGTGTGGACCTAGATCCTGGCTACAAAGTTCCTTATTTCAACACTGCCTGTCACCTGTCTTGTTCTGTCCCCTTGGACTCTTCATTGCCTGTAAGTTAAGACAGCAGGTCAGGTCTCACACACACGCTTATGTCTCCTGTTGCCCCTGTACTGTGAATGTCACAGAGCAGATTCTTCATAGATGTGATTACCCTAACGAGCAGCATGTGCAGACAGGAGAGCTAGCTGGGCTAACACCTTTTCCTAGTGAGGAGGGAGAGGGAATGTTGAGCTAGGTGATAAGGAAAAAAATGGGCCTTCCTTACCATTTCATCAAGAAAGTATCCCATCTAAACATTCTAGAGTCTTGTTCCAAGCATCTTGGGAAGATTCAGGGGAGACAAGAGAGTGCAGGGTTAAATCGTTTTTCTGCCCAACACACAGGCTTCTCCATACTCTGTCTTCTACCTACTTCAGGCTGCAAGCAAAACAACCAATCAAATTGATTTCAGTCAAGTTTCAGCAAGAAATTCTCTGCTTTGATTTTGCTGTTTTATTTGGCTTTGTGTGGACAGAAGCCAAAGATACAGACAGAATTTTGGCAGGAGACGGAATGTATCACAAGGTTTTCTTTCTTTTTAGTTTCTAAAAGTTCATTTCTTTGCTTTCAACAACCTCATTTTGCAAGTCAAAATTTGAGATCTCTAAAGGGAAAAGAACTTATACCCAGGTGCAAAGTCACTTAGGAATAGTAAAAGGTCCCGAGGCTCCCAGGTGATTGAATGCCCCGGAGAAAACACATGGTAGCCAAGATCCCTAAAAGCAAGACAAGCAGGAACGGGCTGTCCTTATCTGTAGATGGTGCTTAGCTCTCGGTGATCTAGGAAGTTCCTCAATCTACTGTCAACGGGGCAGAGCCAGATGGGGTGAACTTACACTCTCTATACTGGCTCAGGAAAGCTGCATTTCAACACCATTATCATCTCACTACCGAGGAAGTAAAAGCTGAAGGTTCACTGGCACTTTCTGAAACCCCGAAATACTTTTAGAAAGTGCTGTGATCTTTGTTGCTGATGATTGTCAAGACTATCAAAGAGCAAAAACGGAAAAGCAAGCTCACAGGCTTGGAAAAGATAAGGGAGAACTTGACATAAATGACTCTAAAAACACGGTGCAAGCACAAAGTTTAGGCCGAGCTGTCATTGCTGTGCCAGCTGTTTCTCTGGGATCTCCAGCTTTTAAAGATAGGGCTGAGAACACCACTCCCAATTTTTAAGCAGGACCTTGGCAAAGGTTTCTAGCAGTTTAAATGCAAGTACAAGAAACTACAAGTTTCAATTCAAGCCAGTAAAATAACTGATCCCCTTGCTTTTAAAGTCAAATTTCTTTTTCACCCAATATTAAACACAATGTATTAGAAGAATTAATTTAGGAAACCTAGGAAGGCAGTCTTGAGTTATTATATTTCAGCAAAGGCAGCTACAGGGATGTGTGAACAGATCTTAGCTGGTTTTGAGATAGGAAACAGTAACATGAATGATGGTTTAAGCGTTTTCTCCCGTTAACCATCTTACCTATCAAGGAATGAATGAAAGGATTCTAGTTAAACATTCTCACGTCTCATGACGGGCTTTAAGCTTTGGAGGTGCTTCCTCTGCACCTGTCTATCTAGAGATGCAAACTATAATCTGTTACTCAGTGGTAAAAGACAACAGGATAACCAGGGGCCAAATCTTGCTTTCCAAGCTCTGCAACATTCTAACTTCTGCTTTTGTAGTATCTTTGAAAAGATGAGGATGTTGGGCTCCTTTCCAGGTCTTTCTGGGTTTCAAAACGTGGTTTCTTGTAATATTGTGAAGTTCTGACACAAGTATGCTTCTAGTCAAATGTAGAGGGCCCCAAATTCCTTCATGCACTCAGCAGCATGGGTGACACAGGGGCTCCTGGGCCTTCTCTTGGGTTCTCTGCCCTGCTGTGAGTACAGATAACCATGAAGCCACAGAGGCTTACAAAACTCCCCCTCCACTTCCTTCCCCATACCACTGGTTGGTCTCTAGCCCCTCGGTGTTAACGCCTAGGCCAGAGGTTTCCAGCCCAGGTAAAAGGGGACCAGGAGGGTCGGGCGGTTGCCCAGATGGGTCACTATCCCCTCCGCAGCCTCCACTGTGGCCCGAACGCAGGTGGTCCTTGAGCGTCTGTTTGTAGCGGAAGCTTCTGCCGCAGAAGGAGCAGGGGTAGGGCCGCTCGCCCGTGTGGATGCGCTGGTGCTTCATGAGGTGGTGCTTGCGGATGAAGCTCTTGCCGCAGTGAGCGCAGCTGAAGGGCCGCTCGCCCGTGTGCAGCCGCCGGTGGTTCAGCAGGTGCTCCTTGCGCATGAAGCTCTTACTGCAGTCAGTGCAGGGGTAAGGGCGTTCGCCCGTGTGGATCATCTGGTGGCGGATCAGGGCCGAGTGCCCATTAAAGTCAATGCCACACTGAGGGCAGGAGAAAGGCCGCTCCTGTGCATGGCCGCGCTGGTGGAGCAGGAGGCTGATCTTCAGGCTGAAGCTTCGGCCACACTGGGTGCAGCGGAAGGGCCTCTCGCTTGCATGAGCCCGTCGGTGGCTGGTGAGTCGGGCCTGGTCGGCAAAGCGCTTGGGGCAATCAGGGCAGGGGAAAGGGCGCTCAGTGCTATTGTGGACCCGAAGATGGTAGGTAAGCCTTGACGGGTGAGTGAAAGTCCTGGCGCAGTGCGGGCAGGTGGGCGGCGTCTCACTGGCATGGTCTTGGGAGGTGCTACTAAGGTCAGCCTGAGCGGGGAAGTGCTTAGGGCACTGGGCGCAGGGTAGGGGGTGCTCACCAGCATGGCCGCACTGGTGCGTGAGCAACATGTCTTGGCTGAGGCTCTTGCCACAGTGGTGGCATGAGAACACCTGCTCCCCCACTGGGGGTGGGAGAGGGTAGCTACCCAACTGAGTGAAAGTCACTTGTCCCTCAGAGGCTTCAGGCAGGTCAGGGGCTGGACGTCCAAAAGGTGTCACAGGTGCAGACTGCTGGTTCTTGAAGGCCACCTCTGAAAAGGCGTCCTTTGCCGCCGGTGGTGGTGGAGAAGAGAAGGTGACTGGGACCTCAGGGCACAAGGAGGCTCTCGCAAGGCCTTCAGCCTTGATGACCAGCTCTTCATCTGGAAGAAAGGACGCAGAGTTACACCTATCAGCACCTGTTTCACGAGCAGCGCTCCTGCGTTCCTGCCCAGCTCCGACAAACTGCTCGGAGCTCTTAATTTGGCTCAGATAAGAAACTCAGTGGAGGGTGCGATAACTATCAAGGCATCTGCAGTCCCTGTGGCAAGTCCTCATAGTATTTAACAGTGTACCTCTTTGATGCTACCTGCTTAGGAAAGGAAAAACCTTGGCACCAATCTTCCCACATTACGTTCATTAGGTTTTATATCTGCTCAAGAATTCTGTGTTGCCTGTTGTGACAAAGCCTCAAATCACACATTTCTTTACTCCCGCTTCTTGCTAGTCTACCAGTTAAATCCTTCCATGTAATCAGCTGGTTCTATGTTCCCCAATTAACAGACATAATTCTGCTTCTGCGTCTTTGTTCATTCTGCCCTCTTTTTTGGAGAATTCTTCCCTTCTTTCTCTCTCTTCCCAGATTATACCTGACTATACCATATCAATCATCTAAGACCTAAGTCTGCTTTAATTCTTCCTTAGGACTTATCTAAATATCTAAATTAAAATAAGATCCATTTCACTCACCCTTGACACTTAACAGTCATGCTTATCAATATGTGTCCCCAGTGTAAGTTTCTTGAAAGACAAAAATTATCTTATTTTTCATTTGATTTCCTAGAGTCTAGAAGAACATAGGGATGGAAGATATGAACAAGACTGCCTTAAGCTGAAATAAGTGATAAAGGATTGAGTCCCTTCTGTAACTCAACTGTCAACATATAGATGGTACGAAGGCATTTCTGTTTTTTCTGTCTTTCACTAGGAGGGCTCGGAATTCACATTCCCAATCGTGCCTCCCCGGTGCTGCTTTTGTTTCCACTGCTTGTCTCTCTCCACCCCACTCCTCATTTCTGTCCTGTTCTCTTCCTATGACTGTTAAATGTTCTTCTGTTTTTCCCTATCCTCATACTTTTGTCCACCTGTAAGCACTTATTTTTCTTCCTCTGATAATTCTTCATTTGAGTTTGCACTTAAAAATGTTTTCTCACTTAAAATTTATTTTAGTGACATTTTAGTTTTATTTCTAACTTGTTTGAGCATGTCTATTTTTTTCTTTCTGATTCTTCTCTCACGTTTTTGCCTCTCCAAGCCCGTGTATTTCATCTGCTTTTTCAGTCATTCCTAGCATGGCCTAGATCTGCATGAACAGCTCTTCAGCTGAATACTCACCAGCAAAGGTGCTTTTGTATATGTCACTCTCCTTGGTCTCCTGTGGGGCCCCAACCTGAGGATCTTCCTCTTGTTTAATCCAAGACAGAATATCTGAGGTTGAAATACCAGGCTCTATGTGTGAGGAAAAAGGAGAATGGCCTTCAGGGACTTGAATCTGAAGGTGAAATAATTATGTTGGTTTGTAAAACACTAAAATGTGCCCACATACTTACTTTTAACTATCAAACTAAACCAACCTTTAAAAAATGCATATAAACTCTGCAGAACCAGTTAAAAATGACACTAGATTTATGTATTTTCACATGTTATACTCTGCTTGATCCTCTGTTTCCAGTGAGTTCCTTAAAAACAAATCACCATCATGGGAGACCAGGAGGAAGCACCTGGCTCCTGGCTTTGGATTGGCACAGCCATTTGAGGGGTGAACCAACAGAAGGACCTTTCTCTCTGTCTCTCTCTAACTCTGCCTGTCAAAAAACAAACAAACAAACAAACAAACATATCACCAGGGCCAGCATTGTGGCGTAGTGGGTAAAGCCACCGCTTGCAGTGCTGGCATCCCATGAGTGCTGGTTCTAGTCCTGGCAGCTCCACTTCAACCCAGCTCTCTGCTAAGGCCTGGGAAAGCAGAGGAAGATGCCCAAGTGCTTGGGCCCCTGCACTCGTGTGGGAGACCTGGAAGAAGCTCCTGGCTTCAGCCTGGCACAGCGACGGCTATTGTGGCCATCTGGGGAATGAACCAGCTGATGGAGGACCTCTCTCTTTCTCTGCCTCTCTGTAACTCTGCCTTTCAAATAAATAAATAAAACTTTAAAAACAAAACAAACCTGCAACTGCCACCAAACATCCTCTTCCAATACCACCATCAGTACAACTAGACTATGGGATTCATTTGTGACAGATTCAGAAAAAGACAGGTCACAGAGAGGTCCCGAAGCTTCTGGTACTCACACAGCAGAACAGTCTACAGCGTAATGGCTAGGATCAGAACACAGTTCCCATTTCTCTGCTTACTTTCCTCAGAATGGACTCAACCTGGTGCCGGTACTGTGGCATAGTAGGTTAAGCCTCTTCCTGCAGTGCCAGCATCCCATATGGGCAAGGGTTCAAGTCCCAGTAGCTCTACTTCCAATACAGTTCCCAGCTAAAGGCCTGGGAAAGCAATGGATGGCCCAAAGACTTGGGTCCCTGCACCCACGTGGGAGACCCAGAAGTTTCTCCCTCCTGCCTTCGGATCAGCCCAGCTCCGGCAGTTGTGGCTATTTGGGGAGTAAACCAGCAGATGGAAAATCTTTACCTCTCTCTCTCTCTATGCTTCTGCCTCTCTGTAACTCTGCCTTTCAAATACATAAATAAATCTTTTTTTTAAAAATCAGTAAGATTCTAAAATGTACATGAGCAAAATGCCCGATTACTTTCAGGGGATCTCCAATTAGACTCACGGCTGACTTCTAATCAGAAACCCTACAGGCTAGAAGGGAATGGCAAGATACAGTCCAAATCTTAAAGCAGAAACTGTCAATCCAGAACACTGTACCCTGCAAAGCTCTCATTTATGAATGAAGGTGAAATTAAAATTTTCCATAACAAATGGAAATTGTAAGAATTTGTCACCACTTGTCCAGCCTTACAAAAGATGCTTAAGAATTTGCTACACACAGAAAGAGAGAAAAATAGCCATCATTATGAAAGAATGAGAAGGCAGAAAATCCCCCAGTAAAAGTACAAAGGAAATCCAAAGTAAACAATAGGAATACTTATGGAAAAATGGCAGGGCAAAGTCATTAGTTATCAATAGTCACCTTGAATGTAAATAGCCTCACAAAAAATGACCTAAATGAAAGATCTCTATGATAAGAATTACAAAGCACTAAAGAAAGAAGACATTTAAAAAATGGAAAAATCTTCCATGTTCATGGATTGGAAGAATCAACATTATCAAAATGTCCATACTACCAAAAACTATTTACAGATTCAATGTGATCCCAATCAAAATACCAATGACATTCTTTGCAGATCTAGAAAAAACGATGCTAAAATTCATATGGAAATACAAGAGACCTCAAATTGCTAAAGCAATCTTATACAACAAAAATAAAGGCAGAGGCATCACAATACCTGATGTCAAGACATACCACAGGGCAGTTATAATTAAAAGAGCCTGGCACTGGCACAAAAATAGACTTGTAGACCAAGGAACAGAATAGAAACTCCAGAAATCAACCCATGCATCTAAAACCAACTTACCTTTGACAAAGGAGTTAACATCAACCCCTGAAATAAGGACAATCTTTAACAAATGCTGCTGGCAAAACTGTATCTCCACGTGCAGAAGTCTGAAATCAGCCCCTTATCTTTCACTTTACACAAAAATCCACTCAAAATGGATCTAAGACATAAATCTATGACCTGATATCATCAAATCATTAGAGAACACTGGGGAAATTCTGCAAAAAATTGACATAGGCAATGACTTCTTGGAAAAGACCCCAGAAGCACAGGCAATCAAAGTAAAAATTGACAAATGGGATTACATCAACTGAGAAGCTTCTATACTGCAAAAGAAACACTCAGCAGTGAAAAGGCAACCAACAGAATGCGAGAAAATATTTGCAAACTATAAAACTGATAAAGGGTTAATATCCAGAATCTATAAAGAGCTCAGCCGGTGCCAAGGCTCACTAGGCTAATCCTCCGCCTGTGGTGCCGGCACACCGGTTGGGGTGCCAGATTCTGTCCCGGTTGCTCCTCTTGCAGTCCAGCTCTCTGCTGTGGCCTGGGAAGGCAGTGGAGGATGGCCCAAGTGCTTGGGCCCTGCACCCACATGGGAGACCAGGAGGAAGCACCTGGCTTCTGGCTTCGGATCAGCGCAGCACACCAGCCATAGCAGCAATTTGGGGATGAACCAATGGAAGGAAGACCCTTCTGACTGTCTCTCTCTCACTAACTCTGACTGTCAAAAAAAAAAAAAAAAAAAGAGCTCCAGAAATTCAATAACAACAAAACAACCAACCAGTTAAGAAATAGGCAAAGGACGGGGCTAGCGATGTGGCACAGTGGGTTGATGCCCTGGCCTGAAGCAACAGCATCCCATATGGGCGCTGGTTGGAGACCCAGCTGCTCCGTTTCCTATCCAGCTCTTCTCTATGGCCTGGGAAGGCAGGAGAGGACGGCCTGAGTCCTTGGGCCCCTGCACCAATGTGGGAGACCTGGAAGAAACTCCTGGCTCCTGGCTTTGGATCAGCACAGCTTTGGCCATTACTGCCAACTGGGGAGTGAGCCATTAGATGGAAGACCTCTCTCTCTCTTTCTCTCTCTCTCTCTCTCTTTGCCTCTCTTCTCTCTGTGTAACTCTGACTTTCAAATAAATAAATCTTTTTTTTTTTTTTTTTTTTATTTTTATTTTTGACAGGCAGAGTGGACAGTGAGAGAGAGAGACAGACAGAAAGGTCTTCCTTTTTGCCTTTGGTTCACCCTCCAATGGCCGCCGCGGACGGCGCGCTGCGGCCGGCGCACCGCGCTCGTCCGATGGCAGGAGCCAGGAGCCAGGTGCTTTTCCTGGTCTCCCATGGGGTGCAGGGCCCAAGCACTTGGGCCATCCTCCACTGCACTCCCTGGCCACAGCAGAGAGCTGGCCTGGAAGAGGGGCAACCGGGACAGAATCCGGCGCCCCGACCGGGACTAGAACCCGGTGTGCCGGCGCCGCAAGGCGGAGGATTAGCCTGTTGAGCCACGGCGCCGGCCTCAAATAAATAAATCTTTAAAAAGAAAAAAAGAAATAGGCAAAGGACTTGATTAGACATTTTTCACAAAAGAAATTCAAATGGCCAACAGACACTTGAGAAAATGCTCAAGATTACTAGCCATCAGGGAAATGCAAATCAAAACCACAATAAGGTTTCACTCCAGTTAGAATGGCTTTCTCATAAAGAAATCAACAATCGACAATGTTGGCAAGGATGTGGGCAGAAAGGTACCATGGTCCACTGTTGGTGGGAAAGTAAACTGTGGAAGACAGTATGGAAACACTTCAGAAATCCAAATATAGATCTACCATATGATTCAGCCATCCCACTCCTGGGAATTTACCCAAACCAGAAGAAATCAGTACATGAAAAAGCGATCTGTACCCCATGTTCATTGCAGCACAATTCACAATAGCTAAGATATGGAATCAACCCAGATGTCCATCAACTGTTGACTGGATAAAGAAATTATGCTATATATACACTATGGAGTACTAATCAGCTGTTAAAAAAAAAATCTGTCTTTTGCAACAAGATGGACGCAACAGGAAACTACTATACTTAGTGAAATAAGCCAGTCCCAGAAAGTCAGATAGCATGTTTTCCCTAATCCAAGGTAACCAATAGAGTACATGAAGTGTAACGTATTGGATTGAAATAGACATTTTGAGATTTGATGATTGTTTATAGCCTTTTCTCTTCCACTGAGGAACATTTTTTTTCTTCATACTATTTATTGAACTCTTTCACCTAGAGTAGGGTTAACTATACGATTATTAAGTATACTTAAGACACATCTATGTAAAAATTAAGAGTAGGGGCCCGGTGCTGTGGCACAGCGGGTTGACACCCTGGCCTGAAGCACTGGCATCCCATATGGGCGCTGGTTCAAGACCAGGCTGCTCCTCTTCTGATCCAGCTCTCCTCTATGGTCTGGGAAGGCAGTAGAGGATGGCCTGAGTTCTTGGGCCCCTGTACCCGTGTGGGAGACCTGGAAGAAGCTCCTAGCTCCTGGCTGTAGATCAGCGCAGCTCCGGCCATTGTGGCCAATTGGGGAGTGAACCAGCAGATGGCAGACCTTCTCTCTGTAACTCTGACTTTCAAATATAATAAATAAATATTAAAAAAAAATATTAAGAGTGGGAATGCAAGAGGGAGGGAAGGGAAGGTTGGAACATGGGCAGGAGGGAGGGTGGGGGGGAAGTGCCTAAATCTGTATATATGAAATACATGAAACTCATATAACTTAAAAAAAAATCACTATTTTTATTTCAGAGTTGATAGTCTAAAATAATCTAGAAATAATACATCTTTAACTTCATCAGCACTTTTTTAAAAGATGTATTTATTGGAAAAGCAGAGTGACAGAGAAAGAGATCATTCCTCCACAGATTCACTCCCCAAATGGCTGCAATGGCCAGACTGAAGCCAAGAGCCAGGAACTCCATCTGGGTCTCTTACAGGAGTGGCAGTGGCCCTAGCACTTGGGTCATATTCTGCTGCTTTTCCAGGCACATTAGCAGGGAACTGGATTGGAAGCAGAGCAGCTGGGACTTAAACCAGCACTCCAATGTGGGATGCTGGTGTTACTATCAGCAGTTTAACTTTCTTTTTTCTTTTACAGGCAGAGTTAGAGAGAGACAGAGAGAAAGGTCTTCCTTCCATTGGTTCACCCCCCAAATGGCTACTACACTGTGCCCATCTGAAGCCAGGAGCCAGGTGCTTCCTCCTGGTCTCCCATGCAGGTGCAGGGCCCAAGCACTTGGGCCATCCTCCACTGCCCTCCTGTGCCACAGCAGAGAGCTGGCCTGGAAGAGGAGCAACCGGGACAGAACCAGTGCCCCAACCGGGACTAGAACCTGGTGTGCTGGCACCACAGGCAGAGGATTAGCCTAGTGAGCCGTGGCACCAGCCAGCAGTTTAACTCTTATGCCACAACATCTGCCCCATCCACTAATTTTTTTTAAAGATTTATTTATTTGAAAGGCAGAGTTACAGAGAGAGACACAGATTGGGGCGGGGGTGGGGGTGGGGGTGGGGAGGGGGCTATCTTCCATCTGCTGCTTCACTCCCTAGATGGCTGCAATGGATGGCTGGGCAAGGCCGAAACCAAGAGCCCAGAGCTTCTTCCACGTATCCCACAAACATGCAGAGGCCCAGGCATATGGGCCATCCTCTGCTGCTTTCCCAGGCACATCTGCAAGGAGGTGGATCAAAAGTAGAGCAGCGAGGTCTTGAATTAGCACCAGTGGGATGCTGGCGTAGCAGGCAGTGGCTTTACTTGCTATGCCACGATGCTAGCAGCCCACTAACGCTCTTAACATTTAAAATATTTTCACCTTTTTCTCTCACAGTTAGTACATGAAAAAAGGAAGCAGAGAATATTTCCTCCATTTAAGTAAAGTGGCATACAGAATTTAAATAAATTGTCAGTGAGGAAGTCCTTGCAATAAACACCCATGTGATCAAAGACTGGCTTTAAAATGCACCAGAAAATAAGTCAAAAACAATTTTGGAATTACAATGCTAAGCCAGTCTGAGCACAGAACCTGATCCCCAGAAACGTACTCCTCAGATTCCCAGGTCTGGGCTCTTTCCAAGAGATCATATTATTCTGCTTATTAAATCAACACAGGGAAGGGAAGAGAACAGTATCTGGAAGTCCTTGAGGACGTGGGGATTCTCTTTCAAAGAGAAAACGCACAGCTTCCAGAGGCTTCACAGACAAGCAGCTGCGCTTGCCAGGCCAGCCTGGGCCTACACTGCTTCCTATGGCTTAAAAGGACAAGCTGGCCAGCTCACAAGGCCCAGGGAGTAAACTCAACTTCTCAAGGAATTTCTCAAAAAAGCCCTGAGGCATGGTATGGTTTTATTCCTAGCAAATGTCTTTTAAATTAGAGAACATGGCAATCTAAAGGTGTACCCAAAGCAGAAATAAGATACTGGATAAGACCGAAGTCCCAAAGACTGGCAGGCTGTGGAGACTGGAAAGTAGATTGTGGCAGCCTGCCTTCACATCTTCCTACTCTGAGCTCCAAGCACGACCAAACTGCATGAAACGGAGTCCAGCCTTTGCCTCTGTCCAGACTCTATCTACACAAATACTAGTGTGTGTACAGAAAAAGGCAGAGGGGAGACATTCTGCATCTGGACGAGGACTTTTTATAAATCTTTTCCTTAAAACAGTGGCTTTTATTTATATAAAGGTAACAAATTTCTTATACATAGTTCTAAGACTATAATGAGGCTCACTTGGCTAATCCTCCGCCTTGCAGCGCCAGCACACCGGGTTCTAGTCCCGGTTGGGGCACTGGATTCTGTTCCAGCTGCTCCTCTTCCAGTCCAGCTCTCTGCTGTGGCCTGGGAAGGCAGTGGAGGATGGCCCAAGTGCTTGGGCCCTGCACCCGCATGGGAGACCAGGAGGAAGCACCTGGCTACTGGCTTTGGATTGGCTGTAGCGGCCATTTGGGGGGTGAACCAATGGAAGGAAGACCTTTCTCTCTCTCACTGTCTAACTCTGCCTGTCCAAAAACAAACAAACAAACAAACAAAAAACAGACTATAATGATACTTCCCACCTTACCCTCCCTCTTCCTTCCTTTCTTATAGCCTTTTTTTTTTTTTTTTAAAGATTTATTTATTTGAAAGTCAGAGTTACACAGAGAGAAGAGAGGCAGAGAGAGAGAGAGAAAGGTCTTCCATTCACTGGTTACTCCCTAGTTGGCTGCAATGGCCAGAGCTGCGCTGATCCGAAGCCAGGAGCCAGGAACTTCTGCCAGATCTCCCACGTGGGTGCAGGGGCTCAAAGTCTTGGGCCATCTTCTACTGCTTTCCCAGGCCATAGCAGAGAGCTATATTGGAAGTGGAGCAGCTGGGACTCGAACCAGTGCCCATATGGGATGCTAACACTTCAGGCCAGGGCGTTAACCCGCTGCGCCACAGTGCCGGCCCCTCTTATAGCCTTTAAAAAAAAAATATATATATATATATATATATTTATTAATTTACTTTAAAAGTCAAGTTACAGAGAGAGAGGGAGAGACCAGAGATCTTCCATCTGTTGATTCACTTCCCAGATGACCACAATGGCCAAGAGCCAGAAGCTTCATCTAGGTCTCCCTTGTGGGTAGAAGGGGCCCAAATACTTGAGCATCTTCCATTACTTTTCCCAGACCATTAGCAGGAAGCTGTTGTCAGAAGTGCAGAGGCCAGGACACAAACCAGCAGCCATATGGGATGCTGGCATCACAAGCAGCTATGCCACAATGCTAGTCCCTCTTATAGGATTTTTTTTTTTTTTTTGACAGGCAGAGTGGACAGTGAGACAGAGAGAAAGGTCTTCCTTTTTGCTGTTGGTTCACCCTCCAATGGCTGCCGCGGCTGGTGCGCTGCGGCCGGCGCACTGCGCTGATCCGAACCCAGGAGCCAGGTGCTTCTCCTGGTCTCCCATGGGGTGCAGGGCCCAAGCACTTGGGCCATCCTCCACTGCCTGGCCTTATAGGCACCGGCCCTTATAGGATTTCTTAACTCACATTGAGAAGATGAACTTTCCAGCCATCAAAAGTGACTTAGTGGGCTGGCGCTACAGCTCAATAGGCTAATCCTCCTCCTGCGGCACCGGCACACCAGGTTCTAGTCCCAGTCGGGGCGCCAGATTCTGTCCCGGTTGCCCCTCTTCCAGGCTAGCTCTCTGCTGTGGCCCGGGAGTGCAGTGGAGGACGGCCCAAGTGCTTGGGCCCTGCACCCCATGCGAGACCAGGAGAAGCACCTGGCTCCTGGGTTCGGATCAGCGCAGTGCGCCGGCCGCAGCGCACCAGCCGCGGCAGCCATTGGAGGGTGAACCAACAGCAAAAAGGAAGACCTTTCTCTCTGTCTCACTGTCCACTCTGCCTGTCAAAAAAAAAAAAAAAAAGTGACTTAGGGGCCGGCGTTATGGCATGGCAGGTAAAGCCGCCGCCTGCGGTGCCAGCATCCCAAATGGGTGCCAGTCAGAGACCCAGCTGCTCCACTTCTGATCCAGCTCTCTGCTATGGCCTGGGAAAGCAGTAGAAGATAGCCCAAGTCCTTGGGCCCCTGCACCCACATGGGAGACCCGGAAGAAGCTCCTGGATCCTGGCTTTGGATTGGCGCAGCTCTGGCCATTGGGGCCATCTGGGGAGTGAACCAGCAGATGGAAGACCTCTCTCTCTCTGCGTAACTTTTTCAAGCAAAATAAATAAATCTTAAAAAAACAAGTGACTTAAAATATAACCTGTTTCTTTTTAATAATTTTCTGAATGAGTTAATGCTCTACCAACAACCTTCAAATGTGATTTCAAGTGGTTTTGACTTTTCATACTGCTTATCACAGAATCTTATATATTTGATTAATTTCAATCCATTGAAGTTACTATTTTTTTAAAGATTTATTTATTTGGGGCCGGCGCTGTGGCGTAGCCAGAAATCCCACCCAGGTTGCTCATGTGGGTGGCAGAGACTTGAGACTTGTGCTATCTTCCACTGCTTTCCCAGGCACATCAGCAAGTAATTGGATCAGAAGTAGAACAGCAGCATGGAGCTGGCAATGTGGCGTAGCTGGTAAAGCTGCCACCTGCAGTGCCGGCATCCCATATGGGCGCTGGTTCTAGTCCCGGCTGCTCCACTTCTGATCCAGCTCTCTGCTATGGCCTGGGAAAGCAGTAGAAAATGGCCCAAGTCCTTGGGCCTCTGTACCCAAGTGAGAGACCCAGAAGAAGCTCCTGGCTTAAGACTGGCGCAGCTCTGGCTGTTGTGGACAATTGGGGAGTAAACCACCGGATAGAAGACCTCTCTCTGCCTCTCCTTCTCTCTCTGTATAACTCTTTCAAGTAAAATAAACATATTAAAAAAAATAAAAGAAATGGAACAGCAGGGACACAAATCGGTGCTAGTGTGAGACTCGGGCATTGCAGGTGCAGTGTAACCCGCTATACCACAACGCTGGCCCTATAAATCCTGTGTTTGTATCTGTTCTCTCTTAACTCCCATAATATTGATTCCTAATGACATTAACATAATATTTGCTTTATCTGAATATGTAGTTCAAAATAATACTATATGAGAGTAGGCATTTAGCCTAGTAGTTAAGACACTGGTATCTCATCCTACAATGCCTGCCTCTGGGTTTTGGCTCCAGCTTCCTGGTGAAGCAGACCCTGGAAGGCAGTACTGATGGCTAAAGCAACACGGGAGACCTGGCTTGAGTTCACCATTCCCTGCTTCAATCCCAGCAAGAGTCCACTGCAGGCATCCTGGGAGTGAACCAGCAGCAGTTGGGAGCTTTTAAGTAAATAAATAATTAAAAAATAAGTATGTGAAGTAATATATATTAGAAAAAATAGCAATAGGCCGGCGCCGTGGCTCAACAGGCTAATCCTCCGCCTTGCGGCGCCGGCACACCGGGTTCTAGTCCCGGTCGGGGCACCGGATTCTGTCCCGGTTGCCCCTCTTCCAGGCCAGCCCTCTGCTGTGGCCCAGGAGTGCAGTGGAGGATGGCCCAGGTGCTTGGGCCCTGCACCCCATGGGGAGACCAGGAAAAGCACCTAGCAACTGGCTCCTGCCATCGGATGAGCGCGGTGCGCCGGCCGCAGCGCGCCGACCGCGGCGGCCATTGGAGGGTGAACCAACGGCAAAGGAAGACCTTTCTCTCTGTCTCTCTCTCTCACTGTCCACTCTGCCTGTAAAAAAAAAAAAAAAAAAAAAAAAAAGAAAAAAGAAAAAATAGCAATATCACTGACAAAAATTTGAACTCAAAAGTTTCTGTGGTTCTTCTAGTTTTTAAGATATCCTCTAGGGACGCATAGCTAAAACACGTTTGAAAGCCATTTCAAATGAATATTCTGTATGCATTTATGTCTCCAGTCCCTTACAAATTAGGTTTAATTGTTTTAGCAGGTGTTTCATTTATAAGTGTTATTGTTTCTTAAGTAAAATATTTACAGATTCTAAAATCAAAACTACAAAATAAGTATGTTTAGGAAAGTCTAGCTTCCATCTCTGTTCATTCATTCCCTGGATGGGTAGCCATATTGGTTTTGTTTTAATCTTCAATTATTTCTTTGTAAATACATAAATATATATACAAATATCTTCACATAATGTGGCACACTATACAAACTTCTATACCTTGGTTTTCCACTTAACAATGGGTTTTAGAGAACTTTCTAGAGCAGTAAAGAGCTTTCTCACTCCCTTTTGATAGTTCTACTATACCAGTGTTTATTCAAGAGTCCCAATTCATGAGTACTTGTATCCTTTCCAGTCTTGTGTTACACTAGTTCTGCCAATGGTAAAAGCTACAGAAAGCTGAAACAATAAGCCAGTCCTAAAGAAACATAAATGGCTGTTATTACTAGAGTCCACTGGCTAAGCATATCTTACTGAACTTGGGAAACCTCCAAGAAGCTAACATTTTCTTTTGCATTACAAGGCTCCCCTAAATAACTAGAGGAGCTAGTGTTGTGGCAGGTCCGGTTAAACAGCCACTTACAACACTGGCATCCAGACTGGAATACCGGTTGGAATCTGAATTATTCTGCTTTTTTCCACTGTCTGCCAATGCACCTGGGAAAGCAACGGAAGACAGCCCGAGTGCTTGGACCCTGCCACCTACATGGAAGACCCAGATGGAGTTCTGGGCTCCTGGCTTTGGTCTGGTCCAGCCTCAGCCATTGTGGCCATTTGGGGAGTGAACCAGCAGGTGGAAGATCTCTTTCTCTGTCTCCGCCTTTCAAGTAAAATAAATCTTAAATAAATAGATCAATTCAAATAAATATTTTATTAAATAATTGATCCTCAGCACATACACAGAATACTGTAGTGTCTATTACAATTTTGTGAGAGTGGCGGAGGTAAGGGGCTAGAGAATTTGCATACGAGGATGGTATGATACAGACACCAATATATGATAGTATGGCAACTGCTGCCAGTGCCAGTACACAGTGGCCCTTGAAACATTCTTCACAAGCTTGAGGAATTCCAACAATGCATAATTAAGAAGACAGAAAATGAAAGTAAAATCTGGTTTATTTAAGCAGCTGGCTTTGGAGAAAGAGAATAAAGGAAAAAAAAAACATAAATACTGATCAGATAAGAGGAACTGAGTAAATGCTAAGTTTAGGTTTGAAAGTGGTAAAAAGTAGAAAGGTTGACTAGAAGAATTATGTACAATTTTAATGGCTATATTATTTAAATGTTACTTTAAGTAGAAGCATATACAGACTCATGCTTTCTGCAAAGGGGCTGGAAATCGGAGGTTCTAGGATCTCTGCAAAGCTCTTGTAAGCTGAGTTACGACTCAGTGGTGACCTGACTTCTTAAGGTGACAGCATACTGCTCCCAGGGCAGTGTCTGGCCTGTGGTTAAGACATGGGCGTTTCACATCAGGGAGCCCAGGTTCAGTTCCGGCTCTGACTCTGGCTTGCTGGCAATGCAGACCCTGTGAGTAGCAGTGACGGCTCAAGCAACTGAGTTCCTGTCAACCACACGTGTGGCTGGATTGTGTTCCTGGCTCCAAATTGTGGCTTCGGCCCAGCCCCAACCATTTAATCATTTGGGGAGTAAACCAGCCAATGAGAGCTCTTTTTTCCCTCTGTACCTCTCAAATAATAAACACTAAAATAATGGATCCCAAGATAAAGAAATTGAATATGTCTGAGATGACAGATACTCCGATTACTCTGATCTGATCATCACACATATATACAGTACCACAATAAATATGTACAATTACTGTAATTTAAAAATTAGAGTAGGTGCTGGTGTTGGGCACAGCAGGTTAAGCCATTGACTGCAATGTTGGCATCCCATATGAATACTGGTTCCAGTCCCAGATGCTCTGGTTTTTTTTTTAAAGATTTATTTATTTATTCATTCATTCAAAAGGCAGGGTTAGAGAGAGGCAGAGTGTGGCAGAGAGAGGCAGAGAAAGAAAGAGAGAAAGAGAGGAAGACTTCCATCCACTGGTTCACTCTCCAAATGGCCACAACAGGCAGAGCTGTGCTGATCTGAAGCCAGGAGCCAGGAGCTTCTTCTGGGTCTCCCATGTGGGTGCAGGGGCCCAAGGACTTGGGCCATCTTCTACTGCTTTCCCAGGCCATAGCAGAGAGCTGGATCAAAGTGGAGCAGCCAGGACTTGAACCGGCACCCATATGGGATGCTGGCACTCCAGGCGGCAGCTTTACCTGCTATGCCACAGCTCCCCGCTAATGTGCCCGGGAAAACAGCAGAAGATGACCCAAGTGGTTGGACCCCTGCACCCATGTGGGAGACCTGTATGAAGCTTGGCTCCTAGCTTTGGCCTGGGCCAGCTCTGGCTCTTGCAGCTATTTGGGGAGTGAAACAGTAGATATAAGATCTCTCTCTCTCTCTCTCTCTCTCCCTCTCCCTCTCCCTCTACCTCTCCCTTTCTCTCTGTAACTCTGCCTTTCAAATAAATATTTTTAAAAGTCACAGAAATAAAAATTTAAAAACAATTTTTTTCAGCAAACAGAAAATAATCACTTTCCAACTCATTTTAAGAGAACATTACCCTGATTAAAAAAAAAACCTAATGAGTGCAAGGAAAAAAAAAATACAGAACTATAGTCCTAATGAGTACAAGTAGAAAAACCTTTAATGAAATATATGGTAAATCAAATCCAGAAAAAAGAAAAAAAAAGAATCACTATCCTCTCTTCTGTGTACCTCTCTACTGTTGGGATTTATAATATCGTGTATTCTCATGCTGGTAATTTTCACCTTTTCACTTCTGTGTGACTCTCTTAAGCATTCTTGCAGGGCCTGTCTTACGGTGATACATTCTTTCAGTTTTTGCTTAACATGGAAGTTTTTTTTCCTCCTTCATTTCTGAAGGATCCTTTGCTAAGTATAGTATTCTTTACTGGCAAATTTTTATTTCAGGCCTTAGTATTTTATCTCATGTCTCCTAAAGTTTCTTGAGAAGTCTGAAGTTAATCAAATGAGCTTCTTTTTTTTTTTTTAATTTTTTTTTTATTTGACAAGTAGAGTTATAGACAATGAGAGAGAGAGACAGAGAGAAAGGTCTTCCTTCTGTTGGTTCATCCCCCAAAGGGCCGCTAGTTCCAATCCGAAGCCAGAAGCCAGGTGCTTCCTCCCAGTGTCCCGTGTGGATGCAGGGGCCCAAGCGCTTGGGCCATCCTCCACTGCTTTCCTGGGCCACAACAGAGAGCTAGACTGGAAGAGGAGCAACTGGAACTAGAACCTGGTGCCCATATGGGATGCTGGCACTGCAGGCAGAGAATTAACCAAGGGAGCCACGGCGCCAGCCCCTGAAGATTCTTTTAAAAGTGACTTTATACCTTTCTCTTGTTTTTAGATACCTGTCTTGTATTTTTGACTGTTTGACTACAGTACGCTTCAGGGGTTTTTTTTGGTCAAATCTTAAGAGTCCTTTGAGGGGCTGGCAATGTTGCGCAGTAGGTTAATCCTCCGCCTGTGGCGCTGGCGCCCCATATGGGTGACGGTTCTAGTCCCGGCTGCTCCTCTTCCAGTCCAGCTCTCTGCTATGGCCTGAGAAAGCAGAAAGCAGTAGAAGATGGCCCCAGTCCTTGGGCCCCTGTGCCCACATGGGAGACCGGAAGAATTCCTGGCTCCTGGTTTTGGATTGGAACAGCTTCGGCCATTGAGGCCATTTGGAGAGTGAACCAGTGGACAGAAGACCTTTCTTTCTGTCTCTCCCTTTCACTGTAACTCTACCTGTCAAATAAATAAATAAATAGAATCTTAAAAAAAAAAAAATAGAGTCCTTTGAGCTTCCTGGATGAGGGTCTCTGTCTCTTTCCTAAGATTTGAGAAGTTCAATAACTACTTATTGAAGGGGTTTTCTATGCCTTTTCCTTTCCTTTCTCATTCTGGAACATCCATAATATGAATGTGACCTTAACAGTGTCTGAGACTGGGGATGAGGTGGTACGGGCAGTCCCTGAGTCATCTGGCTAACATGTTTCATGACTCAGACCATGGGTACTAGCCTGGGTCAGGGACCATGATATTCTAGGTTTTACCACTGAAGGCTTGGTACTGGGCCGGGTTGTAAGGCCTGGACTTAATTCCCTCTTCCTCCCTCAAGAAGAAAGCATGTCCACACTCCATGTTGTCTGGAGCTGGCGCATGGGTGATGCAGGAACTCTTTCCCTCCTGCCTTCTTCGATGCATCTTTGATTATTATTACACTAACCCAGCCACAGTGGCCTCTCACGTGGCTTTCCTAGCTCTTGTAAAGGTAGTTTGGCATGTGAACAGCTGTTCAAATTGATGCCTCTATGGGGAGATGAGCAGTGGAGAATCTTACTCAGCTACCAGCTTGCTCCCACTGTATGTTCTCAATTAAAATGCACAATTAATTCTCCCTAAAGTTCTAAATGAAATAATACAATAATATATTATTGATCTTATTTCATAGGAAATATGGACAAAATCCAGTTATATTTTAGAAAATTACAAAGTGTATCAATATTCCAAAATAAACACACTGGTCTAACAAATTACATGATATTTAAGTTGTCCTTGCATTAGTGTCCCCCACCTAGAACTTGTGCTGAACAAGCTTTACACACCTTAATGATCAGACGATGATTAAACACTATTTTCCACTGGAAGGAACCAGGACTCCCTTAAAGTGTTAGGGGGAAAATTAAATCAGGCTTGGGACTGCCTATCCTGAAATCTGCTTCCAGGATTAGCCCTTGGCCGGCAAACTCTTCCCTACACTGACACGAACTTTTCCCTAAATCATAAGGCGGCTCACTATGCCTAAACTATTTGTCAGGTAGTAGGTTTACACGTTCCTTCTGGGAGTCTGGAATTTGGGTATGTGCTAGGCAGGAGGTGCTTGTAATCAGCACCCAGTAAAAAACTCAGGCACTGAATCTCTAGCAAGCTTTTCTAGTAGACAATATTTTGTAGGTGTTGTCACACTCATAGCTGAAAGAACTAACTGTGTCCTGTGAGACTCGTTTGGAAGGGACTCTGGGAAGCTCTGATTGATCTGATTCCTTCCAGACTTCCCGCCACGTGCCTTTTCTCTTTGCTAATACTCCTTTGTATGATTTTGCTGTAAGAAATCTTAGCCATTAATAGACCATCTGCTTAATCCTGTGAATCCTCCTAGCAAATCAACAAACCCAACAGAGGTCTTGGTGACCCCCAACAGACCCAGAACACATGTTCTTAAAGACAATAAGTGCTCTATTGAGACCATATTGGGAGGGTGCAAAGGCCAGTTTAAAGTCTTCTCACTTTCCAAGTTGACAATGTGTGCAACCAAAAGAAAACTGAAATAAGTGAATATATAATCAAACCTTAAAGGGGAAATACAAAGAATTCTAAAGGGTAGATAGAATTTTGTTGTTGTTGTTTTAAATGCTATAAATTAACTAGCCCAATTTCTATGAATCCTCAAGTTCTAGGAAACATTTAGGTTGATAAAAATTAATGTACATTAAGACTGTAAAGAACAAAATCAGAGTATTAGATAAATTCAACACTTAATTTTCAGTAAAAATAAAGTATATAGGTTGACTTAAAACGGAATTCAAAAAACCAAGGTAAAAATAAACAAGATGGTAGCTAAATGAAACTCTGATACATGCTTACAAAAGCAAATTATTTCTTTTTTATCCATCCCCCAAAATGAAAATACTAATAACGTAAACCAAAAAGGTATTTCCAATAAGGAATCTTTCTGCAATCAAATCATCCATCCTTACTGGCATTATTATTTTAACTTTATTACGTATATCCTTGATATAGAGATTAATTAAATTCAACCTGTTGCATTGCCTAAAATAATCAAACGTTCATAATATAATGTATGGCAGATATATGCATTAATTAAAACTCAAGAATGTACACTTTATATTTTAACATTTCAGGCTGGTGTTGTGCTGCAGCAGGTAAAGCCACGGCCTATGACGCTAGCATCCCATATGGGAGCTGGTTCATGTCTTACGAGCTCCCTTTGCCATCCCTGGCTAATGGCCTGAGGAAAGCAGTGGAGGATGGCCTGTGTTTGGGTCTCTGTTACCCATGTGGGAGACCAGATAAAACTCTTGGCTTTTTACTTGATGTAGCACTGGCCATTGTGGCCCTCTGGGGAGTGAACCAGTGGATGCAAGACCTCTCTCTGAGTCTCTCTATAACTCTGCCTTTCTAAATAAATAGTCTCCTTTTCTTAAGATTTATTTTATTTGAGAGGCAGAGAGAAGGAGACAGAGATCTTCCATCCACTGGTTCACTCTCCAAATGGCCACAATGGTCAGAGCTGTGTCATTCCGAAGCCAGGAGTCACGGGTTTCTTCCAGGTCTCCCACCTGGGTGCAGGGATCCAAGGACTTAGGCCACCTTCCACTGCCTTCCCAGACTATTAGCAGAGAGCTGGATTGGAAGAGGAGCAACAAGGACAAGAACCAGTGTGCAAATGGGATGCCAGCACCACAGGTGGACGCTTAACCTGCTATGCCACAGCACTGGCCCTGCAAATAAATCTTAGAAAAAAAATATTGGGGGCAGGTGTTGTGGTGCAGCAGGTAAAGCTGCCGCCTGGGATGCCAGCATTCCTTATGGGTACTGGTTTGAATACTGACTGCTTCATTTCCAATCTAGCTCCTTGTTAATGTGCCTGGGAAAGTAGTAGAGAATGGTCCAAGTGCTTGGGCCCCCACACCCATATGGGAACCCCAGAAAAAAACTCCTGGTTCCTGGCTTCGGATCGGCCCAGCTCTGACCACTGTGGCCATTTGGAGAGTGAACCAGTAGGTCAGAGATCCTTCTGTCTCTCTCTCATTTGCTCTTTGTAACTCTTTTAAATAAATAAATAAATCTTTAAAAAAGCAAAAAAGATTTGAACATTTCATTACATGTAAAATTTATCTTAAAAAGAAAAAACAAACAAATAAGGACTCTAAGTTAATGACATTTATGCTGAACTATTTAAAGGGGAATGTACTGATGTCTACTGATTTTATTTTACTTTAAAAGATTTATTTATCTGAAAGGCAAAGTTACAGAGAGGCAGGGGCAGACAGAGGTCTTCCATCTGCTGATTCACTCTCCAAATGCCTGCAATGGTCAGCATTGGGCCAAGATGAAACCAGAAGCCAAGAGCTTCCTCTGGGTGTCCCACATGGGTGCAGGAGCCCAAGTACACGGGGCACCCCCCACTACTTTCTCAGGCACATTAGCAGGGAGCCGGATCAAAAGTAGAGCAGCTGGGACTTGAACCGGTGCCACATGGGATGCTTGTGTTACAGGCAGCAGCTTTACCTGCTCCATCACAATGCCGGCCCTTTTTTAAAGATTGTTATTTATTTATTTATTTTTAAAGTCTGAGTTAGAGAGAGAGAGGGAGAGAGAAAGAGAGATCTTTCATTCACTGGTACCCTTCCTAGATGGCTGCAATGGCTAGCACTGAGCCAGGCCAAAGCCAGGAGCTTCATCTAGGTGTTCCACATGGTGGCAGGGGCCCAAGCATTTCGGTCATCTGTTGCTTTTCCCAGGCCATTAGTAGGCAGCTGGATTTGAATTGGGGCAGCCGAGACATGGTGCCAATATGGAATGCTGGTGTTGCAGGCAACAGCTTAACCCTCTAACCCCAATGCCAACCCCTCTACTGATTTTAAAATGCACTGGCAATAAAATGGATGGATGGATGGATGGATGGATATATGCACGGTAAGGATGGTAAAATGCTAGCAGTAGAATCTAAGTGCTAGATATATAGGTATTCACTGTAAAATTATTTCAGATTTGGGGCTGGTGCTGTGAAATAATGGGTAAAGCCACTGCCTGTAGTGCTGGCATCCCATATGGGTACCAGTTCGAGTCCAGGCTGCATCACTTCCAATTCAGCTCTCTGCTATGGCCTGGAAAAGCAGCAGAAGATGGCCCAAGTCGTTGGGCCCCTGCACCCGCGTGGGAGACCCAGAAGAAGCTCCTGGCTTCAGATCAGCGCAGCTCTAGCTGTTGCACCATCTGCGGAGTGAACCAGTGGATGGAAGACCTCTCCCTCTTTCTGTAATTCTGTCCTTCAAACAAACAAATAAATCTTTAAAGAAAGTATTTCAACTTTTCTGATTGAAATTTTTCATAATAAAATGCTAGAAAAAATTAAAGTACATGTGATGGCATGAGTTATAAGATGTCTGAAGGATGAAATTTTTATAAGTTTCTACCCGGGAAAAAAAAAAGTCAAAGAATTTTTTAATAACAGCAACAGCGGAATGTGAGAGAAACAATACAACTAGATTTTAGCTAGCAGTCTTTCCCACACAATATGAAGCTTGTTCTCTAGACCTGACAAAAGCCAGGTGCCATTAGTCAAATGCACAGTGGGAGAATCACATAGACTCATAGTCTCTTTTGTACTTTGGAGGGGCCATGTATACATTTACCTCATGCCACTGCACTCCAGATGAGCATGACTACGTCCTTTAAAAAAAAAAAATGTTTATTTTACCAAATAGCTAATACCTCTGTCAAAGAATGTAATTAACAACCTTTTTCATAAGATTTACTTGAAAGGCAGAGCGACAGAGAGACAGGGAGATATGAGAGATCTTCCATCTCCTGGGTTACTCCTCAAATGCTTGCAGCAGCCAGGGCTGGGCCAAACTGAAGCTAGGAGCCAGGAACCATATCTCAGTCGACCATGTGAGTGACAGGAGCCCAAATACCTGGGCCACGGTCCACTGCCTTCCCAGGCGTATTAGCAGGATCAGAGCAGAGGAGCTGGGATTCAAGCTAGCACTCTGATAGGGGATGCAGGCTTCCCAAGTGACGCCACAACACTTGCCCCTTAATAACCTTAGATGTGTGCTATTGATGTAGTGAAAGCATTTAACAAGATGATCCCTCACTCCTTTTTATATTTAAATGCTTGATGAACTATTCAGAATCTAGTGGATTTAGTACTGTATGTCCTGCTTACTTAGTCCCTTTCCTGCCAGAAAAGGGAGACACACGGTGGATCTAGTCTCCACTTACCTTCGCTGGGGTCTGCAGGAATCTCACTTTCCTCTGGCCCTGCCTGATCCTCTGTATTATGCTCTCCCTCTGGTTGAATCTGAGATAAGACATCAGGCTGATTCATGGCATAATCTAGGAGAAGCAAAAGGGATAGTGGGGTTGACAAAGAGATAAATGAGTTTGACAAACTAATGGTCATCAAAGCTTAGCTCAATCTTTGAGGCTCACAGTGGCAGGAAAGTTGTTTTAAGATTCCACATCACTTCACCCATCTGCCCACCTCCCACCATGGTTGATATCAGCTCAGGAAAGGAGAAAAAAGACGTAATGTGTGGGAAAAGTCCAGGTGCTGCTGGCACTACTCACTTGTTCCTTTCATTGAAAAGGCAGGGTGCCCCGTGGAGAAGCATTAAACTCTACTCAAAAGTGAAGGTTAACCCATGAAAACCACCACGGGGCACACCAGACTTCATTCTCTGTCCTGTGATCTGGCAAAGGCAGAGGTGATTATTTCCTATTTGGCAACTGTGAAAGGGTCAGCTTTGGTCTGAACCAGAATCAGAGGTATGTGAGGACAGGGAGTGAGGAGGAGGGACTGTGTGGAGCCCTCTTGGAGCTGCTGTCACTTCATTCAAAGGGTGCCAACTCAGCCTCACCCATGGAGATGAGAGACTCGTAGTTGCCCTTCATGATATTCTTGTAAAGTTCCTTCTGCCACTCTTCTAGTTTTTCCCACTCTGGAGTGGAAAAGTAGATGGAGACATCATCAAATGCCACAGGCACCTGAAATTACAATCACAGGGATTAGTCCCTCCCATTACAACCCAGTCGTCCAGTAACTCTTTTCCTCCATATTTAGTTCCTTTCATTATTTTTTTACCTTCTCAAAAAGCTGGTAGAAAATATTCTAAATATCTCTAAAACTGTTTCCTTTAATGCCCACTTACCACTAATACAATCCCCAAATCCTAACACTCAGGCAATACTGTCTGCAGCTGGTACCTCTTCTTGAGGCGCATCCAAGTCTTGGACAACAGTAAGAACGTATGTATGTAGATACCACACGATTTCACTTGTGTGAACTGCCTTTTCTCCAAGAACATCACTCCCCAGGAAGTCTCAGGAGTTGTTTTCTTTGTGTTGTTTTTAGTTCTTCTACTAGTCTGTCAAATAGAGACAGTTCCCTTTGATGCCACTCCTCCGTGGAGCAGGAAGGGACAGTTCCGTGGCAGATGATTGAAAGCTAATGGGATTGACATTGGAGGGATGTTAAGAATCAAAATTAAACTTCAAAATTAATTTTGTCTTCTCTGTTTATCCATCTTTTTGGAAGCTTTGCTTATACATTAAACAGGACATTTTGCCTGCTTAACATCTGATTTCTGTTCACCAATTCTCCTCTATTTGCCTACAAGACTTTTACTTTTTTTTTAATTTTTTTTTTTTTTGACAGGCAGAGTGGACAGTGAGAGAGAGAGACAGAGAGAAAGGTCTTCCTTTGCCTTTGTTCACCCTCCAATGGCTGCCGCGGTCGGCGCGCTGCCGCCGGCGCACCGCGCGCATCCGATGGGAGGAGCCAGGTGCTAGGTGCTTATCCTGATCTCCCATGGGGTGCAGGGCCCAAGCACTTGGGCCATCCTCCACTGCACTCCCGGGCCACAGCAGAGGGCTGGCCTGGAAGAGGGGCAACCGGGACAGAATCCGGCGCCCCGACCGGGACTAGAACCCGGTGTGCCGGCGCCGCAAGGCGGAGGATTAGCCTGTTGAGCCACGGCGCCGGCCCAAGACTTTTACTTTCTCCTGCAATCTTTTCAAAAAAATTTTTAAAATTTATTTATTTATTTGAAAGTCAGACTTACACAGAGAAGGAGAGGCAGAGAGAGGGAGAGAGGGAGAGAAGAAGGAGAGAGGGAGAGAAGAAGAGAAGGAGAGAAGGAGAGGAGAGAAGGAGGAGAGAAGGAGAGAGGTCCTTCACCCGCTGGTCCACTCCCCAGATGACCTCAACAGCTACAGCTGCAGCTGCACTGGGCCAAAGCCAGGAGCCTACTCCAGGTCTTCCCACAGGGGTGCAGGGGCCCAAGGACTTTCCAGGGCCACAGCAGAGAGCTGGATCAGAAGTGGACAGCTGGGTCTCGAACCAGCGCCCGCATGGGATGCCAGCACTGTAGGCGGTAGCCTTACCTGCTACGCCATGGTGCCAGCCCCTCAATTTGTTTTTATAGAGAGAGTTTATTTCTCTGGGAAATGCGTTTTCAATCTTCAGCTTGAATGTTTGTTCTTCCATGTGATACATTCATGAAGCCTCTGCTTTTCTTCCAATTACCATTTTTGTTCCTCTTCCAATGCATTTTCTTTCCTTTTTTTTTTTTTTTTAAAGATTTATTTACTTATTTGAAAGTCAGAGTTACACAGAGACAGAGAGGGAAGACAGTGAGTTCTTCGATTCACTGGTTTCACACCCCAGATGGCCGCAACAGCTGGAGCTGCATCGATCCAAAGCCAGGAGCCAGGAGCTTCTTCCGGGTTTCCCATAGGGTTACAGGGGCCCAAACACTTGGGCCACCTTCTACTGGTTTCCTAGGTTATAGCAGAGAGCTGGATTGGAAGTGGAGCAGCCGGGACTCGAACTGGTGCCCACATGGGATGCCAGCACTGCAGGCAGCAGCTTTACCCACCAAACCACAGCGCCTGCTCCTAATGCATTCTCAACTTCTAGCTGTGCTATTTCAGGTTGGCTTCCTAAATTTTGGCATTCCTGTTTTAACCTCTCCACTATTCAGCATTTGGCTTAAATCCAGCAAGTCATTCTCTGACCATGAAAGATCTGCAAACTGCTGATTCGCTGTTTCAGATCACAATTTTTTTCTCTACATTTTCAAAATTCACAATTCGCTGATGTTTTCACCTAATCTCCTGAAGTTCTCTTCTGTCCAATTCTTCTGTCACTTGTGAAGCCCACAATTTCTCTCCCCATGATCCTTTCAGACTGCTTCCAAACATCATGTTCCATTTTTATTTTTTCTAAATCTGCTAAATCTAGAACTCTGAAATTCTAGCTTTTCAACTTGTATCACAACTTTTTTGTAATCATCTTCCTTGAAGTGTGTATGTTACATATTAATTCACAGTCCTTTTCTATTAAGCACTTTGTAGTGTTCAACAGCTAATTTGAGAATTTCATTGTCTAAGCCACCAGTTCATTTTGAAAGTTATTTCTTTTTCTAGCTCACTCAGCTTTTGCTGCCTCCAGTTTGATGTCTGTTAATTCTAGTTTGCTTGAATGTTCAAATTCTTTTACTTACTATGTCTTTCTTATTCAGATTTATGCAATTTACTAATTAAAGGAGATTTTGTTCATTGCTTGATTATAGCCCTTTTTCCAAGCATTTGACTTTTATAGCTTCTGCAGAACTAACTGTAGCCTAAGCTCAGCCAACTGCCACCCTTGTATTCTTTGGACATTTTCTGTCTGAGCTCCATAATTCTTTTTTAGCCCTTAATTCTGCTACATCTGAATATCTTAATTTCAGAAACATGAAGTTTTTCTCTAGCAAGTTGCTTCACTTGTTTGCTGTCTTGTCACTTGTCTTGTGCAATCAACACTAAGCAGCTGCCTATGTAGTTCATCCTTCTCCAGTATTACAATCTGTGATTAATATTTTAATCTTCTTCTAATTAATATTTTCACTCTTCTTCTAAAGTATATGCAAATTCTTTCTAGTATCCAAATTTCTGATTTGAGAAACTTATATTTAGTCCTATACTTTTTCACTTTTTTATCCAGATTCTGAAAACACTCTCATTGTAATTCTAATTTTTTGTCTATTTAGGCTCTTAACAATTATAGGTTTTAAGATTTTTATTTATTTATTTGAGAGGTAGAGTTACAGACAGTGAGAGGGAGAACGAGAGAAAAGTCTTCTGTCTGTTGGTTCACTCCCCATATAGGCTCCAGGTTCAAGTGCTGGCTGCTCTACTTCTGATCCAGCTCCCTGCTAATGTGTCTGGGAAAGCAGCAGAGGATGGCCCAAGTCCTTGGGCTCCTGCACCCACGTGGGAGACCCAGAAGAATCTCCTGGCTCCTGGCTTCGGGTCAGCTTAGCTCTGGCCAGCCATTGCTACCATTTGGGAACTGAGGGAGCAGATGGAAGACCTCTATCTCCTTCTCTACCTCTCTCTGTAGTTCTTTCAAATAAATAGAATATTTTTTTTAAAAAAGGTTAAACAGTAAATGTTATGTATTTTATCACATTACTTTTTTTTTTTTTAAAAAAAAGGAGCAACCTGTATTATTTATTTATTTGAACATTTACAGAGGGAGAAGGAGAGTAACAGAGATTGGCCCATTCCCCAAATGGCTGCAACAGCCGAGGCGAGGCCAGGCCAAGACAAAGCCAGGAACCAGGAGCTTTCTCCAGTCTCCCATGAGGGTGGCAGGGGCTCAAGGACTTGTACTATCTTTCCTTTCTCTCCCAGGCACACAAGCAGGGAGCTGAATTGGAAGTAGAGCAGCTGGGACCCAAACTGGTACCCACATGGGATGCTGGTGCTGTAGGTGGCAACTCAATCTGCTGCGACACAGCACCACCCTCTTAAATATTTTTAAAAAGATTTTTTCAGTGTTTTTTTCTCCTTAAAGATTTATTTACTTGAAAAGCAGAGTTACAGAGGACAGGTACATAAGAGAGATCTTCTATGCACTAGTTCACTCCCCAAATGGCCACAACAGCCTGGGGCAGGACAGGACAAACCCAGGAGCCAGGAGCTTCATTGGAGTCTCCCAGGTGGGTGGCAGAGCCCAAGTACTTGGGCCATCTTCTGTTTTCCCAGGTGCATTAGCAGGGAGCTGGATTGGAAGTGGAGCAGAGGGATTGCCCATTGCCATCAATGCAGGTAGTGGCTTAGCCTGCTCCTCCACAATGCTGACCCCCCAAAAGAAACTTTTAAGGAAAAATTATTTTTGATCTGGAACGTGGCATTCAAATAAAAGGGTATTTTCAATAGAGTAAAGACACAAAAATTTATTTCCATATTTCAATCTAGTAAATATTCAATGGTTAGAATTAACTGCATTTTAATTTTATAAGGAAATCTTTAAGAGAAATATTATTTTATATATAAACTTGGAGTTTAAGATGGAAAGTTAATGTTTTCCATTATCCAAGAAAGACAATAATTTTAATCACCTTTACTGCTATTCTTTTTAACAAACACTAAATTTAAATTATCCCAAATAGCTTATAGAGGGGCTCCAGTACACAAAGAAAACACACCTTCCACCTACTTCCTCATCCTCTCCTCCTCCCTTAACAGAAAAACCTAGAGTTGCTTATCATCACTCTAGTTTCTCTCTTCTCAACCCACTCCATTCAATCTTGTCTCGCCACCACTCCACTCAAACAATTCTTGTCAAGATCACCAGTGATATGTGTGTTACTCAATGCCGACATCATTTTAGACTTCTAAGGAACATACCCAACCCAAATGACAACTCTCTCCTTGAAATACCGTTTTCTTTCTAGCCCTGTCACACCACATACTTTTCTGTGCTTTTTCCTATCTGATTGGACTTTCCTTCCTAGTCTTCTACCCCTGGAGCTTGGTCCTGGGACCACTTCTCTTGCTTATATCCACTTTCTAGCCCAAGATAATTACTTCCAATCTTATAACTTAAAATATCATCTCTACTTCAACAACTCCCAAGTATCTCTCACTCCTTTGAGCTTCAGAGTCCACTTAACATCTCTCTTGCATGTACCCCAGCATCTGAAACCTAACTCTACCAAAGGAGAACCAATTCCTTCTCACTCCCAAGGCCATCCCTCCCTCCCCAAGGTACTCCTTTCCCTCAACTCCTTTCCCAACACCATCCATTCAGTCCTTCAAACCTGCAGCCTGAGACTCAGTGACATAATGTGGTCAAGAGCATATGCTTTGGAATCAATTGGGTTAAAATACACATACAACTCTGTCATGGGCAAATTAGCGTTAGAATCCTATGCCTTAAAGCAAGTAAAGCATTTAGACTGTAAATTTTAAGTAAATTGCCACACAGTAAATTTGACAATGACTGTTGTTCCTAATTCATCATTTCCCAACTCTCAGTAGTAAATTCTATCATCAATTTTACTGTCAAGATATCCTGTATCTGTCTACCTAATTCTGCCTCAGTTCCTGCTACCCTCATCCATGCCACTCATCTCTTCTACCATCATAGCTGCCTTATTATTCCCTACCAGCTTCTTTATTTTTTATTTATTTATCTGAATGAGTGCTTCCATCTTCTCGTTTACTCCCCAGATGCCCACAATGGCCCAGGACAACACCAGGAGCCAGGGAACCCATTCAGATCTCTTACATGAATGGCAGAAACCCTATTACAGAAGACCCTCCCAGGGTCTGCATAGGTAGGAAACTGGGGTCAGGAGCCTGAGCCAGGATTCAAATCCAGGTACTCTGAAGTGATACGGGGGGCCTTAACCTGAGTCTTAATCATTAATCAGTAGGCTAGAAGGTCCTTATCTGAGTCTTAACCTCCCGTCCTCCTTGCCCCCTTAATCCATCCTCCACAAAGCAGCCAAAGTGATTATTTCAAAATATAAACCGAATAGTCCTCCAATTTCTTCTCATTACACTTAGGTTAAAAATCCAAATTCCTTTTCTTGGTCTTACCTGTCCTACCTCAATGGCTCACAACCCTTATCACATATCAGAATCTTCCTTGGAATTTAAAAATTATTCATACTGGGGCTGGTGCTGTAGCATAGGGGGTAAAGCCACTGCCTGCAGTGCCGGCATCACGTATGGGTGCTCCACTTCCTATCCAGCTCCCTGATAACGTGCCTGGGAAAGCAAAGGAGGACGGCCCAAGTCCTTGGGCCCCTGCACCCACATGGGAGATCTGGAGGCAGCTTCTGGCTCCTGGCTTAAGATCGGCTCAGCTCCAGCTATTATGGCCATTTGGGGAGTGAACCAGGGGATGGAAGACCTCTCTCCCCCTCTCTGCCTCTGCCTTTCTGTAATTCTGCCTTTCAAATAAGTCAATAAATCTTTTTTAAAAAATTAGTCTTACTTAGGCTCTATCCTGAACCTGTTATGTCTGAATCTCTATGTCATACCCACCAGATGTTTACTTACGTACAGCATGGGCTGAAAAACACTGCCCTAAGTGATCTGACCCTCTGCCCATTCCTCCGAGTCACGCTCCCACTCATGAATGCACACCAGCGAACTGGCCTTCCCCTTTGCCTCAGGGTCCCAAATGTGTTTGTGCCTCGGGGTCTCTGCACTAGTCAATTCTGCCTGGAAACTCTTCTCAGAGCTTCTCACGTTGGGCTCTTTCTCATCCTTCACTTTCAGCTTAAGCAGCAGCTATCTTATGAGAACTTCTCTGACAAACAATTGAAAACAGATAACCAGGTACTAACATAGGCATACGTGGAAACTAGCTGCCTCACAGGCATCTTCTACAGCTTTAGAATAATGTCCATTTCCTTTTGATTATGGCCTATTTCATCCAGGATAGGGCCCTACAACCCAGCACACTCATACAAAAGATGCTAAGTACAGGATCCACTTAAGTCCTAGACCTCTGGACAATCTCAAACCTCATCATACATTCCTGATTATACAATTTACAAACCTGATGACACATTCCTTATTTTGCCCTCCCTCTTTTTCACCAAAATGAACAAATTCAAATTCACTGATTTAAATGAGAATTTAGTCTCCTCACCAAGTTTCTAGCAGACATTTAATAATTAAAAGTGACTCATGGATAACAGGTTAAAATAAGCAAAAGAAAAAAAAAATCCAACTACCAAATAGCCAATATTGGTTTGGAATGGATTTTCCAATATGAAGCTTGACCCTCAAAATGAGCACTAAAGTGAAAAGAGAATTCTTCCCAAATAGATAAACATGAAACACCATCAGCCTAAGACACTTTAGGAAATTTTAAAAGGAAATAAAAATATCTAACCAAGCGGCCAAGACTACCTCTTGCTACTGGTGTAAGGTCTACCGGTACCACTTTACACACGGAAGTGAAGGTATTACCTTTGGGATATCTCCTTTGATACCCGGGGGCAGCCGCAGGATCCAGAAGTTCCTGTTGCGCAGCAGGTTCTCCAGGTTCTCCAGGCGCCGCTGCAGCAGCCCGTACTCCTGCAGCAGAGTGCCCAGCACGGCCCACTTGCCCTCCAGCTGGCTGCCGAGCTCCGTCACTGTCTTCTCGCAGCTGGCCAGCTTCTTCTCGGCTGTGCCTGTCCGGCCTTCTAGGTGCAGGAGTCGCCGGCTGTGCACGTCCACCTTCCTTTCTATGGCCTGAACAGCAGCCACCACTGTCCACAGGGAGATGGCTGCTGTCTGCAAGTGCGCTTCATTTGCCGCTGGGGCTGTGGGTAGAGGAAGGGGCTGCAGGGACGTAAGGCACTCGGAGTCCCATTCAGAAGTCTGTGCAGTAGAGAAGTAGGACAAGACATTGGTGTTAAAAGGAATACTAACTCCAAATTGCCCAGATGCAGTTAATCTAAATATAGAAGTACTACTTTGATAACTCAGAGGGCGAGTTTGGTAAGATAGTGAATGAATAAAACTGGCTAAGAATCAGTCTGACGAGCCGGTGCTGTGGTTCAATGATGCCAGCTACCCCTATCAGAGGGCAGGTTCGAATCCCACTGCTCTGCTTCTGATCCAGCTCCCTCCTAACGGACTTGAAAAGGCAGAGAAAGATGGCTCAAGTGCTTGGGCTCTTGGTGTTGGCCTGGCCCAGCCCTGGCCACTGCAGCTATTTGGAGAGTGAACCAGGAAATGGAAGATTTCTCTCTTGATCTCTCCTTCACTTTCTGTAACTCCCTCTGCCTTTCAAATAAACAACAACAAAAAAAACTAGATTGGCGTCTTTCCCCTGATAGAGGGCCCAGAGGCTCAGGCTGCTGCCACACGCTCTCTCTCTGAAAAAGGCAAAAGTGCACAAGGCCCTTTCCAGGTTTTACTGAATTCAATGCCCCGTGACAAATCCCTTACAGACATGATCTGGCCTTGTCCACCACGCTGTTTTCAAACCACAGCCATGTCATTCAGTAATAGCTGAATAAGTTGAGTCTGGAGGAAATATGACAGATGTTTTCAAATATTTGAGGGTTATAAAACGGAAGGGAGAACAGACTTGTTTAATCTTAGAATGTGTTATTCCAAAGGATGGGCAGAATGAGAACCAACAAACAGAAATTTTCAAATTTTGGCCCATACTATAACTTTTGAACTAGATCTTTCTAAGAACTTGCAGGACATCATCACTGAATTTTTTTTTTTTTTTTTTAAGATTTATGTATTTGTTTGAAAGGCAGAGTTACAGAGTCTGCAGAGGCAGACAGACAGAGGTCTTTATCTGCTGGTTCACTCCCCAAATGGCCACAGTGGCTGGAGCTGGGCCAATCCAAAGCCAGGAGCTTTCTCCAGGGCTCCCCCATGGGTGCAGAGGCCCAACGACTTGGACCATCTTCCACTGCTTTCCCAGGCCATAGCAGGGAGCTGGATCAGAAGTGGGAGCAGCTGGGACTCACGAGAGATGGTGGAACTGCAGGCGGTGGTTTTACCTACGCTACACTGCCAGCTCCTGCATATACTTTGAAACAAAGACTGGTAGGAAAAAAAAAAAAAAGAGAGATGCCTAGAAGAAGGTAGCACTAGGATGACTTCTATAAAGCTGTCTGTGAACTTGATAAGTTACTCTCTGGCTACAATCTCACATCCTTGACCCACTACCTTATTCTCATTTCACCTGGCCTGCAATTTCTGCTTTATTCTATCTGCTCTTAGCTTATCTGCCTGATCCTAGTTTTGCTTTCTTTTCTGGTTGATCATTTCAGCTACTCCCAAACCTTCGCCGTTCATATCTTTCTGCCTCACTTGCTCAGCTAACTTCCATTCAGCCTTAAGTTATTCTCACTCTGTTCCTGTAAGCAGGCCAGTGAGCCCTACTAAAAGGAAATCACTTAACTTGGTAAACTGTCATCATACACCAACAAGGCCTCTAGCTTATTATGGAACTCTACACGGCCTGACGCCCTCCTGACTTCTTTTTCTATTCCATGAAGTGGTTACCACAAGCCATGGCTACTCCTTCAACTTACAGTACCTAGTCCCAAACTAACAGGCGCAAGAATCATTTGGAGATCTTGTTAAAATATAAATTTTGATTCAATAGATCTGGGAGGAAAACTGATATTGCATTTTTAACAAGCTCACAGTTGGAGCTGGCATTGCTGATAGAGGACACACACACTAGTAGTACGACTTGTCCAGGGCAGGTGTTTGGAACAGTGGCATGGACACTATTTGGGATACCCACATCCGATGTCATGATTTGAGTTCCATCTCTACTTCCAATTCCAGCTTCTCACTAACATGAACCCTGGGAGGCAGCCAGCGAGGGCTCAATTACTTAGGTACCTGCCACCCACATGGGAAACCTGGGTTGAGTTCTGGGTTCCTGGCTTTAACCTGGCCCAGCCCCAGCCACTGCAGGCATTTATGGGTAAGGAAGCAGCACATGGTAGATCTTTCTCTGTCTTTCAAATGAATAAAAATACACAAATAATTTTAAAAAGACTTGTCCACCATAGCCCCTCACTCTCAGGAAAGACACAACCTTCTACTTAAAGAAGAAAATTAGACCTAAACTCTTTTTCTTCCTGTATACTTCTTCCTACTTTAGAGTTACCAGTAACTTAATCCATGGGAAAACGTTTCGTTACTTAAAGCTCATCTCTCCACTTACACTCAGGCCAATCCCTTTCACTTTTTTAGGTACATTGTTCCTTTCTCTTTTATCACCAATATGTCAATCTTCCCTGATACTTCTTGTCAAACAGACTTGCACTGTTCGGCAGGGTAAGCCACTAGCTAGCTGCATGTGGCCACTGAGCAGCTGAAATGTTCAACTAAGATGATCCGAGTATAAAATTCACACCAGATTTTGAAGACTTGGTATGGAAAAAATGTAAAATCTCATGAATAATTTTATAATATCGATTGCACGTTGAAATATTTTAATACATTGAGTTAAGCACAGTAGACACCATTAAAATTACTGTCATCTACTTCTTTTTAGTTTTTATACCTGACTACTAGAAAATTTAAATGCATGTGTGGCTTTCATTAAACGTCTATTGAACAGGACCGGTGCAGATACAAAGCCGACCCTAATATCTTCTAAAAATAGTAATAAAGACTGGAAAAGCAGAAACAGGTCCCAGAGTGCAGTCAGCAGTTCCCTGAACCCTATTCCCCCTCCATCGCTGCTGCTCCCTCCCCAGTGGGCCACTCGGGCTCCTGACCACTAAAATGGCCCTCCTGGAGGCTGCCCGAGCCTTCTCAGGTGGCAGACCCAGGAATGCTTCCCAGTCCTGGTCCTCCTCGTCTCTGCGGCTCTGGCAACGGATAGGACGGCTGGGCCCATGCAGGCCTTCGGCAAACACACGCAAGGCCAAGCCCAGCTCGGACTGCACCGGTCACCGCCCCGGCCGGTGTGTCCGCAGGGCCTCGGCGGTGCAGCGCGGCCGGCCTCCGGGCGCCACGCAGTCCGGCGCGGGGACGCCGCGGCACCCCGCGCCTGCACCCTCGGCCGGGCCAGGCAGCCGGCCCGAGCAGGACGCGGTGGCAGCGCTGAGAATGGCTGACGGATCACAAAACCACCCCGACCTCACTTCCCCGTTTCTGGCAGCTGACACAAAGCGGGCGGCCCCTCTCGGCTGGGAACCTGCAGCTGGGGCCCCCCGGGCCTCGCACCTGGAGCGCCGCGGGGACGCGTGCGCTCGGACCTGCGCTCAAGTCTGGAGACCCGGGACGGGCGGCCCTCGGCGGCCGGAAAGCCCAGGGCCACGGGCGACGTGGCCGGCGGGCCTTCCCGCCCTCCTTCCTCCCTCGGGGCCTGGGTCCCAGAGACCCTCCCGCTCGCAGGTCTCGCGCGCGCCGCCCTTACCGGAGCCGGGGCCGCCTCGGCCATGGCTCTGCGCCGTCTGGCGGGGCTGGGCAGTCGCAGGCCCGGCCGCTTGGTCCTCGCGCAGCCGGCGGCTCCGGCCCGGCACGGTCGTGCGCGGCGGCCCGGCCTCAGCGCGCGCGGGGAGGCGACACAGCGCGGGCGAGCCGACGACGCGGCGTCCGGGACTGCGGGCTGCAGGCAGGCTCCGCCGCACTCGGTCCGCAGCGGCCCCTCCGCTGGCGCTTTGTGGGGAGCTAGCGCAGCGCGAGCGGCACCGGCCTAGACGCGCCGCAGCTCCCGCCGCCCGCGCGCCGCGGCCAGCGCGCCCCCTGCCGGCCCCCGCGGGCACCGCCGCCCCGCCCGCCTGTCGGCTCCTGCGCGCCGGGGTGGTGGCAGAAACCCCCAGGGAGTTCTCTTTCCCTACCCCGAGTTGGCAAGTGGAGGCCCAGCCGCAGATCTGAGCTCGTTCTGGGAAGCGTTTTCTTTCCTGGAGGTCCGGCTGGCCGGCAGCGCCTGAGAGGAAGCGCTTCTGCGGGAAGGCAGCCCGATTTAGACAGGCGGGAAAGGGCCCGGTGCGAGAGTCAGGTGCAAAGCTAATCCGGGGGAAACCCGCGCACGTGTGTGGGACCGAAGAAGACTGTGTCAGTTGCAGAAATTACAAATGTGGCTGCTTAGGGGAAGCGCGTCCCCGCTTGCTTGGAGGGGAACCAAGTGCGAAGAGGAAGGGGTCTTCAAAAAAAATCAATGGAAAATGAATAGTATGAGAACTGCATGGATTCCAAAATTAGTTTGCACCAAAATAATCTTTTATTTAAACTTCTGGAATACACTCATATTAATCTATGGTCTCTCTTAGATTGCTTGCCCAGGGCCAAGCCTGGAAATGAATTCTTGAGATCAGCAGAGATAAAGCCCAAGGATAGGCTTTGCTGGGGCTGCGCTGCAAGACAGGCGACTTGGAAGAACGGAGTGTTATCTGCAGAGGTTGTGTTTTTCAGGTCAACAGAGTGTTATAACCATGCAAACCTGCTTTTCCACTAGTCTTAATTTTAAACATACAATCAAAATATCCTCAAACTTGTATTTCAGCAAATGGATCAAGTCAATGCCAGTAACAGTAAAAATGTCTACAAGTCACAAATCCTGTTGGGGCACCTGCTCTTGAGCAAATAAGTTACTTGTAGACTGTAGCTGATAGAACAAAGAAGCCTTAGCCATTCCCCTCGTTGCCCAAATGAGATAAACCCTGGAATGTATTCCTTGTCCTAGAATCTCAGTTGGGTCTCATACACTATTGTCTTCATACCCCACCCCACAAGGCCACCTGAAAGACCAGTTGCTCCAGTTTCAGGAAGTCACCTCTGCCTGCTGCCCCTTACCCCCACCCCCATCCCTAGCCCTCCTGAAAAATAAAAAGGACCTGCCGCTGGGGGTCAGGGCCTTCTGCCCTGTGTTCCACGCCCCCCCCTTTTTTTTTATTTGAAAGGCAGAGTTGCAGAGAGAGGTAGAGACAGAGAGATGGAGAGGTCTTCCATCCGCTGGTTCACTCCCCAGATGGCCACAACAGCTGGAGCTGAGCCAATCCGAAGCCAGGAGCCAAGAGCTTCTTCCAGGACTCGAACCGGCACTCATATGGGATGCCAGCACTTCAGGCCAGGGCTTTAACCCGCTGTGCCACAGCGCTGGCCCCCGTCCCATTATGGTGCATGTGGACAGTTGGTCACCTACCTCTATGGATTTATTTTCTCTGGATAAATTCGGTCTGGCTATAAATTCATACACTGCCTCCTCTCTATTCTGCGCCTCTTTTCCTGACATTTTGGTGCCCCTTGTGAGGAGGCACCAATCTGCAACTCTTTTACTAACAGTAGTTACACATGCAGTATGGCATATGAGGTCTATTGGAACATATATTTTGGCCATATGGTGATTGTCTGAAAGCTAAAATTGCCATTCTCTGATTCAAAATATCACCATAGGAGCCGGCACTGTGACACAATAGGTTAATCCTCTGCCTGCGGTGCCGGCATCCCATATGGGCGCCGGTTCTAGTCCTGGCTGCTCCTCTTCCAATCCAGCTCTCTGCTGTGCCCTGGGAAAGCAGTAGAGGATGGCTGAAGTCCTTGGGCCCCTGCACCTGCATGGGAGACTGGGAAGAAGCTCCTGGCTCCTGGCTTTGCATCGACGCAGAAGTGGCCATTGCAGCCATTTCGGGAGTGAACCAGTGGAAGGAAGACCTTTCTCTCTGTCTCTGCCTCTCACTGTAACTCTACTTCTCAAATAAAAAAACAAAGAATATCGCCATAACAGAATGATGTATCTTTCTTCTAAGATATAAGAAAAAATTTAAATTACTTAATACTTTGATTATTAAAAATGTAGCAGGTACAACTTTTAAAACTGATTCTATAAGACCAGAACAGTAATTTCTCAGCCTTGTCGACTGTTAGATGCTGTCAATAGGAAATTTGCATAAGACATTTTTCACAAGGGCTCTGTGAAGCAGCAGGTTCTGCCTGTATAATACAGTAATACTGTTAGGAAACTGGAGCAGTTTTATCTATGGCGCGATCTATACCTTGATTTACAGCCTATGCCCCAGCCCCCGCCGCCATTGGTGGAAGCCAGGTTGCCACACTGCCCAACATCTGTTGTCAAGCTCCACCCCCATCCTAATTCGATTTGCTGCTCCTGCTTCCCTGCGCGCCCTTGGGCAAAGTTTTAAAAGGACCTGTTCCTGAACACGTGGCTCTCTTGGCTCTTCTCTCCTGCTCTCTTGGCTCCTCTCCTCTACTTTCCTCTCCTCCTCTGTCTCTCTTCTCTCTGCTCTATCTTTCTCCTCACTAGCTCCTCTCCTCTGTCTCTCTCTCTCTCTCATACTCTTTCTCTCTCTTATCCTTCTTTGTCCCTCCCCTCCAGTCTGCTGGGTTTTCCTCAATAAACCCTTTCCCTTACTCTGCTGTTTGGTGTGCTTTGTGACAGCTAACAAATACTACTGCCAAATTATTAATCCTTCTTTGGATAGGAACAGATTTTGCCTATTTAATTCTTGGCCTAGGTCAGTGCTATGGCCTCGAGGGTTAAAGCCACTGCCTGCAGCATCCCATATGGGCACTGGCTCAGGTCCCGGCTGCTCCACTTCCGATCCAGCTTTCTGTGATGGCCTGGGAAAGCAGTAGATGGCCCAAGTCCTTGAGCCCCAGCATCCACGTGGGAGAGCCAGCAGCTCCAGCCATTGAGGCCAATTGAGGAGTGAACCAGCAGATAGAAGACCACTCTCTCTGCCTCTCCTTTTCTGTATGAAACCCTGACTTTCAAGTAAATAAATAAATATTTTAAAAAAAAATTCTTGGCCTTAAAGAGATTTTTTTTTCTGGATGGTGATAGCATTTCATTAAACTGTTTCACTGCCTGAAATTTTGTATACTGCATTAAGAAAATGCAATATTTTCAGGGAATCTAAGATAGCTGTGCTCAGTTATATTTTAAATTTCTAGTTTCTAATATGCATATTCACTAGAGAAAAATTTTGTTCTTAAAGTTTGGAACTAGAAGTGTGATAATGAGGGAATTTAATTGGTTTTCAGGTTAACAAAATAATTATATTTTCCATCTGTAACTTAGCTTTCCCAGCATGCACCCCTATTTTGACATCCCCTTGAATCAGATCAGAGGAAGATCTCTTCAGCAGGAAACCCAGAAAACATACTTGCACTCAGAAGACACATCAATTTATTCTCCAAGTTCTGATGAGCAACCTGCTCTGTCTACAAGCAAACACTGGTTATTAGTGAATCTTGCTACCTTGGTAATATTCTCTGGAAAATCCAAAACTGAAGCTCTCCTATCAGCCTTTGAAAGATGCAGTAACTGCTATGGTTCCAGGGAAAGGTAGCAAAGAGATGGCCTCGGTTCCTTGTCTCGCAAAAGAAGAATTACCAGGTGGACACAGCGGCAAAAGTAAAGTGGATTTATTTAGGTAAGAAGCCTGCCAGAGCACAATGAGGAGGGTTCCAAGAGAGGAAGACCCAAAGGGGCCTCGTGGTTGGCTTTAAGTACAATTGTGAAGAAAAAAAAAGCAATCAATTTGGCATTCGGTTACCAGGCTGAGACAAAAAAGGCCTCATTAACCATTCTCAGTCCTGTCTGGCCTGGTAAGGGTGGGGTAGATAACTTATTTTTGCAATAAGCTGTGAGCTCAGGAGGAGCTTCCTAGCTATTCTCGTGATAAATTTGGAGTTTGGAGGAAGGGGGACGGCCTGTTTGTTCTTGCTAAAGTTTTAGGGAAGGAAGCAAATATTTTACATCCCAAATTCCGTTAGGGTCCCCTGACTATCTACTAACCTATCTGAATCCTCACACTATTCCATCTTTTTTTTGACAGGCAGAGTGGACAGTGAGAGAGAGAGAGAGAGAGACAGAGAGAAAGGTCTTCCTTTACCGTTGGTTCACCCTCCAATAGCCGCTGCAGCCGGTGCACTTCGCTGATCCAAAGCCAGGAGCCAGGTGCTTCCTCCTGGTCTCCCATGCAGGTGCAGGGATCCAAGCACTTAGGCCATCCTCCACTGCCTTCTCGGGCCACAGCAGAGAGCTGGACTAGAAGAGGAACAACCTGGACTAGAACCCGGTGTGCCAGCATCACAGGCAGAGGATTAGCCTAGTGAGCTTCAGCACCAGCCACTATTCCATCTTGTTTAAATAGCTTCCAAATGTACATAAGACCATTTCAAAATCTCTTGGGCATCAGTTAATTTTCTTTAGCTGAAAGAAAATTGTGGAGGTGGTCTACAATGTTTCTGCTCATGGCTGGTAATTTTGTATCACAACATTGGAACTCGATATTTCGTGAATACACAGCTGAAGGTGTGAACAGACTATGGTCTCGTGTGCTCATAGCCTTCACCATATCAGGGCAGTGAGATCTTCACGCATTTACGATTTTACATTCTGTGTTTCTCAGATATACTATGTGTGAGAGGCTCACAGATCTTTCATTAAATAAAGAAAACAGAAACACAGTGAACTAAGCCTAAAAAATTAAGGTTAATTCTTCATGTCCAAATGTTTCATAGACCTGATACTGTAAAATCAGAATCAAAATGGAGTGAGTGTGGCTAAAAGCTAATTGCAGACCTTTTCCTTCTGTACATATTGGCCTTGCTTACTAACGGCTAAGGGTATATCTTGTGAAACTATGTGGGCCCAAATTCCCAGGAAATAGGTTGATCAAAATGTGTTCTTCACTGTTATCCTACAACCATATCTTGGATCTGTTATTTTTACCTGTTATCTTACAACCATATTCTGGTTTTCCTTTTTATTGTTCACTGCATACCAGAGGTCCAGTTCAAAATTGTGAGCCCTAGTGATATTGGAGATGACTCCCCAAAATCTATACGAAAGTGTGGACCCTTAAAGTTCCCCAGAAGCACCATCTGGGGTGCCACATAAGCTACCGGAATTTGGGGTGCCATACGATATCACCATATGCTTATTAATAAATCCCCTATATTAATAAGCCCAAGAGGGTTCTTGCCTAACATTTAGAGAAGAATTCTACATATCAGCGTTAATAAATTAATAAATGAGGCAGCATGGTACATTTTAGGCTTTTATTTAGTGAGAAAGATGCATAGGAGAGTGAGAGCTTTATTTTAGAGAGAGAAATCTGGGTTCATACTGAGCACCAGGAACCAGCCACGTGGAGGAGTATCTAGGCCAGGAAGCCTAGGGCGGGTGGCCCGAAGACCACATGTGAATTAGCCTGTTGAGCCACGGTGCAGGCCTGTCCCAGGCTTTTAACCCACTTCCAAAGGGGAGTTGTTAATTAACCTGATTGGCTGGTGGGCACCCAGGTGTTATACTGTTAATTATTTCCTCTGTGGATTTTGAAGTAGCCAAGTTGACATTCTGTTTTTATTTTCCTAATATGTGAAAAATTACCAAACAGAAAACAAGATTATTAAAGGATTCATGGAGTAAATAGAATTAAATAACATTAGTTTCTTTTTTTCTTTTAAAATTTTTATTTATTTATTTGAAAGTATGAGTTACAGACAGTGAGAAGGAGAGACAGAGAGAGAAGTCTTCCATCCGCTGGTTCACTCCCCAGATGGCCGCAACGGCCGGAGCTGCACTGATCTGAAGCCAGGAGCCAGGAGCTTCTTCCCGGTCTCCCATGCAGGTGCAGGGGCCCAAGGACTTCAGCCATCCTCTACTGCTTTCCCAGGGCACAGCAGAGAGCTGGTTTGGAAGAGGAGCAGCAGGCACTCGAACCAGCGCCCATATGGGATGCCGGCACCACAGGCAGAGGATTAACCTACTGTGCCACATCGCTGGACAAGCATTAGTTTCTAAAGATTATCTTATTTGCTGTTATGAATATAATTGCACCAAACAATTGCATAGTAATTTGAATTGTGATATAATTCAATTTTTATTGTTTTGCTCTGTGATAGAATATCTACCTTACATACATTTGTGTGCTCAAAAAGGATATAATGTTCTTTCTAAAGTTATATAGATAAGACACTGCTATTATTAGTATCATCGTTATATTTTAACTAATAGATGATTCTCGTTATTACATAGAATTAATACCTTAAGTAATCTGTGATAATTATTTTAACATTTTACTTTGCAATATTAAGTATAAATTCATACCTACTTCAATTAACTATTAGAATTTCAACATATAAATAACATAATATCTTATACTCCAAATTAAATTTGAAATAGAATAGGGACATTTAAAAGTAGACATTCAAGGGCAGGTTTGTGCAGGGGTTACGATGCCACATGGGACACCCAAATCCCACATCGCCAGGTTGCCTGGGTTTTGTTATTAAACATTCTTTTTTTTTCTTTTTTTTTTTTGACAGGCAGAGTTAGAGAGAAAGACAGAGAGAAAAGTCTTCCTTCCATTGATTCACTCCCCAAATGGCCACCACGGCTGGCGCTGTGCTGATCCGAAGCCAGGAGCCAGGTGACTCCTCCTGGTCTCCCATGCAGGTGCAGGGCCCAAGCACTTGGGCCATCCTCCACTGCACTCCCGGGCCACAGCAGAGAGCTGGACTGGAAGAGGGGCAACAGGCACTAGTACCCGGAGCCCATATGGATGCTGGCACCGCAGGCAGAGGATTAACCAAGCGAGCCACGGTGCCGGCCCCTTTAAACACTCTTTAAAAATTTGTTTAACTTTATTTACTTGTAAGGCACAGTTACAGAGAGAGAGAGAGAGAGAGAGAGAGAGAGAGAGAGAGAGAGAGAGAGAGAGAGACATTGTTCCATCTGTTGGTTCACTCCCCAGATGACAGCAATGTGGCAGCACTCATACACAATGCAGGTGTCACTGCAGAGCTTAACTTGCTGCAACACAAGTCCAGGCGGAGTGCTTGGGTTTGAGTTCTGGCTCTGTTTCTGACTCCAGTTTCCTGCTAATGTGCACCCAGAAAAGCTGCACATGATGTCTCAAGTAATTGGGTACCTGCCACCCTTATGGGAGACCTAGATTGTGTTCCTGGCTCCTGGCTTTGGCTGGCCCAGCCCCAGATTTTGCAGGCATTCAGGGGGTGAGCTGATGGATGGAGTATCTTTGTCTGTCTGCCTCTCTCTCTCTCTTCCTTTCAAATAGTTTTTTTTTAAAATAACACTAACTTGATATTCAAATACTAATAATAAATCTGAGTCACACACACACACATATATAGTACTGAAGACTGTTGCACTGATCAGATATGCTGTGATTACATAATTACCTGGTAATTATTAATGTACAGATTTCAGGATAACAAAAATAGTGTTGAGTGAGCACCCAGCTATTCTGCCTTGCCATGGCAAAAGCTGAGAAGCAGAACTTGGCAAACACTGAACCTAAAGCCAAATGTCAGTGTATCCCTGGTACATGTGTGTATTAGTCATCTTTTCATTACTATAACAAAATACCTGAGGCAAACTAAGTTTATAAAGAAATTTATTTTGGCTCACAGTTCTAAAGGCTCATAGTAAAAGTACAAGAAAGTACATCCAGAGCTGGCACTGTGGCATAGTAGGTGAAGCCGCCCCCTGCAGTGCCGGCATCCCATGTGGGTGCTGGTTCGAGTGCCGGCTGCTCTGCGTCCGATCCAGCTCTCTGCTATGGCCTGGGAAAGAAGTAGAATATGGCCCAAGTCCTTTGGCCCCTGCTCTCAGGTGGGAGACCTGGAAGAGGCTCTTGGCTCCTGGCTTCAGATCAGCGCAGCTCCAGCAGTTGCGGCCATCTGGGGAGTGAACCCGTAGATGAAAGATCTCCCTCTCTGTCTGTAACTCTGCCTTTAAAATAAATAAATAATTAAAAAAATACATTGTTCCCTAAGACTGAGAAAAGGTAGGGATGACCATTCTTTATCAAGCCACAGTAATTAAGACTGTGTGGTATGGGTGAAAGGATAGACATATAGGTGAATGAAACAAAATGAGTCCAAAAATAAACCCACACAAATTTGTACAATTGAGTTTTTACAAAGGTGTAAAATCAATTCAATGGAAAAAATAATCTTTTCAATAAATTATATTTCAAATATTGGACTTTCCATATGCCAAAAAAATAAAAAGTGAACTTCAACCCAAGCCTCTCACATCTCACACATGGTAAATAAAAATAGATCCTAGATAGAAACTTAAAACATGAAACCATGATACTTGTAGAAGGAAACGAATCTTCATGTCCTGAGCGTGAATTGTTGGACATGATGCCACAAGCGCAACTCACAAAAAGAAATAAATTATAAATAGCACTTCATCACTATCTGAAAAAGACACTATTAAAAAGAGAAACAAAACACAAGCTACAGACCTATAGGAAATATTTGCAAATTATATACGACAAAGGACTTGCACCCAGAATATAGTAAGAGCTCTCAAAACTCACCAGAAAGAAAATTTAAAAGTAGGTAAAGGACAAGAACTAACACTTCACCGAGGGGTAGCAATTTAGCTCATGAGATTTTTAATATCATTGACCATCAGGGAAATGCAAATGATTTTGAGACACCACTACAAATTTATCATAATGTCTAAAAAATTTTAAAAACCACAAGGGCCGGCATTGTGGTGCAGTGAGGGTAAGTCACTGCTTGTGATACCACAGCCCATACTGGAGTGCTGGTGTCAGTCCTGGCTGTTCTGCTTCTGATCCAGTTCCCTGTGGATGTGCCTGAGAAAGCAGGGGAAGATGGCCCAAGTGCACGGACCCCTGTCACCCATGTAGGACACCAGGATGGAGTTCCTGGCTCCTGGTTTCAGCCAGGCCCAGCCCTCGCTGCTGTGGCCATTTGGGAGTGTGAACCAGTGGACGGAAAAAAAAAATCTCTCTCGCATTCTGCCTTTCAAGTGAATAGAAACACTGGCAATACCAAGGGATGACAGGGTGTAGAGCTACTAGAGTTCTCATATACCCAAGAGGGGAACCCATAATGAATGGTACCATCACTCTTTGAAATAGCCTGCCGGTTTCTTGTGAAGTTAAACATTTACCATGTGACTCCCTAGTCCCACTCATGGGTGTCTACTCTCAAGAGTTGAGATTTATGTTCACACAAAAAGCTCTACACAAATGTTTCCATCACCTCTATTCACAATAGCTACAACACAGCCTTCAATAAGTATATGAGTAAACACACTTCAGACATCCATACTGTGGAATACTATTCAGCATCCAAAGTAAATGGGGTGCACATTTAGCCTAGTGGTTAAAATGCCAGGTAACAGCCCCTGTCCTATATCGGAATACCCGGGTTTGACACCCCCCTCTGACTCCTGTCTCCAGCTTCCTGCCAGTGCACTGGGAGGCAGCAGGGATGGTTCAGTAATTGGGTTCCTGCCATCCGCCTGGATTGAGTTCCCTGTTCCCAGGGATGGCATCGTGGCATAGTGGGTAAAGCCACTGTCTGCAATGCTGGCATTCCAGATGGGCATGGGGTCACATCCCAGCTGGTACACTTCTGATCCAGCTCTCTGCTAACGGCCTGGGGTTGGGGCAGCAAAGGATGACCCAAATGCTTCAGCCCCTGCCACCCACATGGGAGATGGGGAAGAAGCTCCTGGCTCCTGGCTTCAGCCTGGCCCAGCTCTGGCTATTGAGGCCATTTGGGGCGTGAACCAGTGGAGGGAAAACCCATGTCTCTCTCGTTCTTTCCTCTGTCTCTCTTTCTCTCTCTCCTGCCCCCTCTCTTTCAAATAAATCAATACATCTCCCCCAGTTTCCTACTTCAGCTCTAGTTCGGCCTCTGCTGTAGGCATTTGGCGAGTAAACCACATGATGGGTGCTCTCTCCCTCTCTCTCTGCCTGTCAAATAAATACAAACTTTTAAACAAGTAAACAAACTATTGTCACACTCAACAATGAAGAGGAATACAAAAGCATGATATTTTGAGAAGTTTGATAAGAAAATTTACAGACTGTATGATTCTACTTATGTGACATTTTTGAAAAATAAAAACTGCAGTGACAGAAACAAATCATTCCTTTCTAGGGGCTAGAGAGGTAGAAGGGGAGGTGGATAAAAAAGAAAAAGGACATTTTGGGACAGAGATGAAATCTTCAATAGCCTGATTGCAGCTGTTACACATACGTACTAAAATTCCTAGTGCTATGCACCAAAAAAGGTCAATCTTATTGTATCATTTTTTAAAGTGAAATACTATAAACAGCAAGGTGTATGTGCACAGTTCCATACCAAGCTATTTCACTATTCCATAGCAAACGCAGGTGTGTGCACACACTCCGACATACACACCCCGTTTTATTACTGTTTTATTTCTACTCTAGGTGCCCTCCCTCGAGCTACACAGTTTTCCTTTAGGTTACTACAGCCCAATGCCTAAAATATGACTGGGATGGAATCCGAGGTGGGTTTCCTGGGGACCACTGCCCCCTGCCTCTCCCTCTCATCTTTTTCTGTCTCGCTCTCCCTGGTACCCCCTCCCTGGACCCCTCCCTCTCTCTCCCCGCTTCTGTGTCCCTCCTTCTGTGTTATTCTGCACCTCTTTGTCCCGCTGTCTCCCCATAAACTGCCGGTGTTCCCCTTGTCCCCTGAGCCAGCCTCAGGCGCCTGCAGGTGCACCCGGGGGCCCACACAGGCCCGCCTGCCCCCCGGTGACGCCCCTTTACCGTCCGGCCTCCTTCCCCCGCTCACTCCTGGGCTCACCTCGCTGATGAACCCTTCCTAGCCCCGCACCTTCGGCTCGGGGTCCGCTTTGAGGAGGAACCAAGCCCTCCCTCCGGCCCTCTTGCTCTCTCTGTTTCTGGGAAGAGCGCGTCTCCCTGCCTCCGTCGCTTCCCTCTCCATCTCCACCTCTCTCTTCGGTTCTGCGGCTGTCTGCCGCCCTTGGCCGCTCCGGACAGTCCGAGGGTCCGTCCAGGACAGGCGGGCTGAGCCCGCCGGCCCCTCGGGCGGCACCAGCGCCCCGGCCAGCGCCCGCTCCTCCCGCCCGCAGGGGGCGCTGTGGCTCGGAGCGGCCGCGGTTCGGGGCCCGCGCGTCCCAGCACGCACCGCGCCCGGGCTGGCGCTGGGCTTGGGGGGTGACTGAGGTTCTGCCTGAGGGTCGGGGCGAGCCGGAGCTCCTCGCGGTGGGGCCGACTGCTGCGGAGCCGCGATGGCCGAGCCGGCCTCGGTAAGAGAGGCCGGTGGACGAGGCGGGCCCCGTCGCGGCTGGAGTGGGTCCCGTTTCGCCGCAGCGGTGCGAGCCGGGGCTGGGGGCGGGGCGGCCGTCCGCAGCCGGCGGTGGAGACGGCCCGGTTCCGGAGCGTCCGCAGCCGGCGGTGGAGACGGCACGGTTCCGGAGCGTCCGCTGTCCGGCCGCCCGCAGCCGGCGGTGGAGACGGCGCGGTTCCGGAGCGTCCGCTGTCCGGCCGCCCGCAGCCGGCGGTGGAGACGGCGCGGTTCCGGAGCGTCCGCGGTCCGGCCGCCCGCAGCCGGCGGTGGAGACGGCACGGTTCCGGAGCGTCCGCGGTCCGGGGAGGCCGGGGGAGGCTGCGGTCCGTCGGCTCCCCGCTCGCGCCTGTGCGGGCTCTGCCACCGAGAAAGCTAGGGGCAGTGCCGCAGACCGCTCCCTCCAGCAAACCCGAGAGCAGCTGGAGTGGGCCTCCTCCGGGACGCGGAACGGGACATCGGAGCCCTGGTGTAGGGTTAAGAGGCGCATCCTGGGGCTGATCCAGGAAACTTAGTTCAGTTGACTAGAACCTGCTTACGTAGGCAAGTGTGCCTTGTGCCCTCGCCAGGGTTCCGTAGCCTCAGCCACTGCGATGCTCCCTCGTTGCATTTTATTCTTCCCCTCTTTATGCCCCTTTTCCAGCCTCTCCTGGCCAGTACGGAGTCTGTGCAGACTTCCCCAAGCCCTCTCTGTGGTGTGAGAGTTGGTGGTTTGTGGTAGTTTTTTGGTTATAACCTTGAGTCCATAGAAAATGTAGTGGCAGCTTCTTGGTTCCTGTTTTATTTGCAATAGGCAAAAAGAAATAATTTTCTCAGTTTTAAAAAGAGCAGTTCACTGGTAATTGTGAATATCTTCACAAATGAGCCTCTTGTAGGTGACATACACAGGAGTGAGGTAGGGAACAGGTGGAGTGGGCACCAACTGTGAGGTCTCTATCCCATATTAGTGACTGTGCCCAGGCTGCTCCACTTCTGAGCCAGCTCCCTGCTAATGCGCCCAGGAAAGCAGTGGAAGATGGTCCAACTGCTTGGGCCTCTGTACCCATGTGGGAGACCCGGGAGGCCTGGCCCAGCCCTGTCTATTGCAGCCATCTTTGCAATGAACCAGCAGATAGAAGATTCTTTGTCTTTTCCTGTCTGTGACTGTGCCCCTTTTTTTCTTTAGGATTTATTTATGTATTTGAAAGGCAGAGTTACAGAGAAGCAGAGAGAGAGAGAGAGAAAGAGGTCTTCCATTCATTCACTGCCTCTCTCCCCAGATGGCTACAACAGGCAGAACAGGGCTGATCCAAAGCCAGGAGTTTCTTCCGGGTCTCCCACATGGGTGCTGGGGCTCAAGTCCTTCTTCTACTGCTTTCCCAGGCCATAGTGGAGAGCTGGATCGGAAGTGGAGCAGCCAGGACTCGAACTGGTGCCCATATGGGATGCCAGTACTGCACATGGCGGCTTTATCCTCTACTTCTGGGTCTTCCACGTGGGTGCAGGGGCCCAAGCATTGGGCCATCTTTCACTGCTTTCCCAGGTGCTTTAGCAGGGAGCTAGATTAGAAGTGGAACAATGGGGTCTTGGACCAGCGCCTATATGCAGTGCCAGGGTCAGCAGTGTCTTTATGCACTATACCAAAATGCCAGCCCCATGAAAGGGACAGTTTCAATTAGGTATTACTCGTCCGTTAAAAATAATTATTTATTGGCCGGTGCCATGGCTCAACAGGCTAATCCTCCGCCTTGCGGCGCCGGCACACCAGGTTCTAGTCCCGGTCGGGGCACCAGATTCTGTCCCGGTTGCCCCTCTTCCAGGCCGGCTCTCTGCTGTGGCCCGGGAGTGCAGTGGAGGATGGCCCAAGTGCTTGGGCCCTGCACCCGCGTTGGAGACCAGGAGAAGCACCTGGCACCTGGCTCCTGCCATCGGATGAGCGCGGTGCGCCGGCCGCAGCGGCCATTGGAGGGTGAACCAATGGCAAAGGAAGACCTTTCTCTCTGTCTCTCTCTCTCACTGTCCACTCTGCCTGTCAAAAAAATAAAAAATAAATAAATAAATATTTATTTATTTATTTATTTGAAGGGCAGAATGAGAGAGAGAGAGAGAGAACTTCCATCTGCTGGCTCACTTCCCAAATGTCTGCAACAGCCAGGGCTTGACCAAACCAAACCCAAGAACCAAGAACTCTATCTGAGTCTCCCAAATGGATGCCAGGAACCCCACTCAGGCTGTGATCTGCAGCCTCAGGAAGCTGGATTGGAAGTAGAGGCGGGACTCAATCCCAAGCATTCTGATGGGGGTGCACATTTCCCAAGTGGTGGCCTAATCTGCTACGCTGCAGTACTTGCCCCTATCTCTTTATCTCTGTAACTTTTCTCTCCAAAATCCCAACTGTCAAATAGCCTTCGTTCTCGGGTATCCTAGATTTTTCTATTAGGAACATTTGCTTTGAAGTATTTGTGACCAGGATTTTTATACTCTTGGGAAGAACCCTGTGTTTTCAAGATGCCTCGTGGTTTCCAATTTCTCCTTATGAACGGAACATTCCTCAATATGAAACATAAGCTAAAAAACCTGTAGAAGATAACAGAGGAGAAAATCCTTGGGACTTAGGGCATGTTGAAGAGTTCTTAGATGTGGCACTAAAGTAACAAACTATAGGGGTTGGTGTGATTGTTAAGCCATCCCTTGCAACCCCAGCTTCCCACATGGGAGTTCTGGTTTGAGACCTGGCTGCTCTGTTTCCAATTGCATCCTCCTAATGCATCTGGGAAGGCAATACTTGGGCTCTGCCACACAAGTGGGAGACCAGGATGGAGTTCCTGGTTCCTGGCTGTGGTCTAGCCCAGATCCGGCAGCTGCAGTGAACCAGCCAATGAAAAATCTCTGTCTCTCTCTGCTGCTCTGACTTGCAAGTAAATGTATAAATCTTCTAAAATAAAACCATTACTTATAAAGGAAAAAAGTGATAAACTGGACATTTCAAAATTTAAAAAATGATGTTCAACATCGTTTCTCATTAGGAAAATGCAAATGAAAGCCACTGAGGTATCACTATATACTTAGAATGGTTAAAAATGATTGAAAGGATCTTATGCTGAGTGAAAAAACAAACCTCAACAGGTCACATGCTGTAGGATTCCATTTATACAACATTCTTATTTTTTTTTTATTTTTGACAGGCAGAGTGGACAGTGAGAGAGAGAGACAGACAGAAAGGTCTTCCTTTTGCTGTTGGTTCACCCTCCAATGGCCGCCGCGGACGGCGCGCTGCGGCCGGCGCACCGTGCTCCTCCGATGGCAGGAGCCAGGAGCTAGGTGCTTTTCCTGGTCTCCCCATGGGGTGCAGGGCCCAAGCACCTGGGCCATCCTCCACTGCACTCCCGGGCCACAGCAGAGAGCTGGCCTGGAAGAGGGGCAACCGGGACAGAATCCGGCGCCCCGACCGGGACTAGAACCCGGTGTGCCGGCGCCGCAAGGCGGAGGATTAGCCTGTTGAGCCACGGCGCCGGCCAACATTCTTTTTTTTAAAATTTTTTTATTTTTTGTTTTTGACATGCAGAGTGGACAGTGAGAGAGAGAGACAGAGAGAAAGGTCTTCCTTTGCCATTGGTTCACCCTCCAATGGCCGCCACAGCAACCAGCGCACCCTGCTGATCCAAAGGCAGGAGCCAGGTGCTTCCCCTGGCCTCCCATGGGGTGCAGGGCCCAAGCACTTGGGCCATCCTTCACTGCATTCCCGGGCCACAACAGAGAGCTGGCCTGGAAGAGGGGCAACCGGGAACCCAGTGTGCCGGCGCCGCTAGGCGGAGGATTAGCCTGTTGAGCCAAGGCACCGGCCCCCATTTATACAACATTCTTAAAATGGAATTGTAGTGATGGATAATAGACTTTAGTCGGTGTGATTGTAATTGGTTGAAACAAGCTCTTTATAGTAACGAAATAGTTTTGTGTCTTTTTTTGTAGTTTTGTTTCTTGATTGTAATGGTGGTTACATGAATCAGTACATGTGATAAAGTCACATAGAGTTATACAGACTCACTGTACTGATGTCAGTTTTCTGGTTTTGATATTGTACTATAGTAATGTATAGTATGACCTTTGGAGGAAGCTGGATAAAGGGCACAGGAGATAGATTCAACTTCCTGTGAATCTGTAATCATTTTAAAATAAAGAATGTTTTTACAAATAAACATGAGCCCATGCAGCAAAACTGGGCTGTCTCTACAGTAACTGTTGGTTGCTGCTAAGTAAAGGATTCTGCCTTAGACAGTGCATGCGAGCAAAGGCTTACTGTTCACTTGTGCGCTTGGTTCCTGCGGGAGTAGGGGACCCCTTTGTTATATCGTTCACTGTATTGCATGACACTATATGGAAATAACAAATCTCTTCTCTTTCTGTCTATTAATAAAGTTATAGACATTAAAAAACAAAGTGGCCTTAGAGTGAAATGTATGTATATCTATTTGTGACTCCAGATAACCATGACATTTGATGATGTGGCTTTATATTTTTCGGAGCAAGAGTGGGAGATCCTGCAGAAATGGCAGAAGGAAATGTATCAGCAAGTGATGAAGGCCAATTATGAGACCCTTGACTCCTTAGGTAAGAGTGGGCTGCTGCCTGATACGAACAGGCTTCCTTCCAGCTGCTGGCTGGTTGGATGTGACGCTGTACCTGATTTACATTCATAATATCTTTTTACTTTCCTATAAACAATATTCAACTTTTCCCTTCTTATCCAGAGTATCTATGTCTTCAGTATTTTTATGAATTCAGTATTCTGAATTCTCTGAGTCCCACGCTAATCCTTCTCTCTGTCTCCCAAAGCTAAAATTGCTAAGCAATCTGATTGCCTCTCTTTTAAATGCGTTCTTTTATTTCTGAAACTAGTTCTTTTATTGTTCACTCATGTTGCTGGACTCACAGGAGTTTTTCCGTCTTCAGAAGATCTGTGGTTCTCACGAAGGGGATGTAGTTACTAAGTTAAAATGAACTGGGATACAATGCAGTGTTCAGTGTGGCTACAACAGGGAAGAAAGGTTGCCCTAGTAAAGCAAGAGAGAAAAGAGCAGTGGGATGGGACATGTAGGTAGCCAAGGAAATACTCAGGAAGTAGAGAGATTTGGAGAAATTATACTGTACCACTTACCCCGTTCACTCTAACTCATCCTTGAATCCTTAAAACCATTTCCACTGGTGTCAGTTTAACAAGTGACCTCAGTTTAGCCTGAAGCATTCATTCCCTTTTTGGGGGGTTAAAACTTCTCTACTTGAGATATGAATGACAAGGAGTCAAGCATGTGAAATCCAGGCAGAGGTTTGATCTAGCGCAAAGGCCAAAGGTAGGAGTGAAGGAGTTCAAAGTGTCGGGAACCACAAGGAGACTGTTGTAGCACATGCATAGAGGGAAAATGATGCCAAGCTGGGAAGGGTCCAAGTAAGGAGTTGGATTTTATTCTAAATACAAGGGAACGATGATGGGAGGATTTAAACAGAGAGGAGTGATATGATATAATTTTCCAGTCACTACTTGGATTGCTATTTGGAGAATGAATTGTACAGGACAGCAATAAAAGGAGACCAGCCAAGAAGATCCTTAGCAGTACTGGTATGATTTTGTGGTGACTAGAACAGGTAGATAGTAACAAAGATAGAGAAATGGGGGGCCAGCACTGTGGTGCACTAGGTTAATCCTCTACCTACGCCACTGGCATCCCATATGGGCGCTGGTTCTAGGTCCGGTTGCTCCTCTTCCAATCCAGCTCTCTGCTGTGGCCCGAGAGTGCAGTGGAGGATGGCCCAAGTGCTTTGGTCCCTGCACCCACATGGGAGACCAGGAAGAAGCACCTGGCTCCTGGCTTCAGATTGGTGTAGCTCTGGACATTGCGACCATTTGGGGAGTGCACCAAGGGCTGGAAGACCTCTCTCTTACTTTGGCTTTACCTTGCTCTCTAACTCTATTTTTCAAATAAATAAAATAGATTTTTTTAAGAGTTAAAGAAGAAATAACTTGCAGATTTTTGGTTTGAGTATCTCACTGGCAGATGACTTTATTCACTGACGAAAGGAAGGCTTGGGGAGAGGCCAGACTTTGACTAAATTAAGTTGAAAGGCTTATTAGGCATTTCTGTGGAAATAGAGAGAAGGTAACTGAGTGTGCAAAACTGGAATTCCAAGTGAAGGTGAGGACTAGATTTACACATTTAGGAGACATGTAAGACTGGTATTATAAACCATGAGACTCATTGGGTCATCTAGGGAGAACTGTCAGCTAGAGCAGAGAAAGCCTTGGAACCCCCAAGCTGAAGAGACTGAGACTCGGTGGCCAGCAGGTTAGGAGAGATGAGGGCTCCGTACTGATGACCCAGTGTTAACTTTTTTTTTTTTTTTGAGATTTATCTATGTGAGAGGCATTGTTACAGATGGAGAGAGGGAGACACAGAGGAGTCTTTGATCTGCTGGTTCACTCTCCAAATGGCTGCAACGTCCAGAGCTGGGCCAGTCTGAAGCCAGGAATCAAGAGATTCCTCCAGGTCTCCCATGAGGGTGGAGGGGTCCAAGCGCTTGAACTATCTTCTACTGCATTCCCAGGCCATCAGCAGAGAGCTGGATGGGAAGTGGAGCAGCCAGGACCCGAACTGGTGTCCATAGGATGCTTAATCTACTATACTGTAGCGCCAGCCCCTCCAATAACTTTTAAGTTGCCACAGTTAGTATTCTTGAACTTGGAAAAATCAGTCTGGTTTTCCCAAATTCTAAAAACCAAATGGTGTTATTTGCAAATGATTTTCTCTATAGAACGTCCAAATCCCTACCCCAGAGACTAGGATTTAGCAGGTCCAGGCCAAGGCCCAGGGATCTACATTTTTAACAAGCACTGGAGGTACGGCTAATGCTGTGGTACACAGTTCACTTTGACACGTATCTAGCCCAGGGCTGAGCCTTAGGTAATGCCACCAAAGGCTTTTCCAGGAACCACTCCATTGATTTCTGAAGACTCTTTCTTCCCGTAAGACTTAGGCTATGAGACCTCATTACTTTACCCGTCATTGCCGACTTTTAACAACTCCTGTTTTTTTCAGTTTATCAAGAATTTTGGCACTTCAGAAAAGTGTAGTGATTGAGATTCCCTACTTAATTCTATGAAGAAAAAAGGGATTTTTTTTTCTTCTAGTCACATAGTTCTTATGATCACTTTTGAAAATTTTGGGTCTCAGACTTTTTAAAATCCTCATTAGCCTTAATTTCTCTCCTTCCTTTTATTTTGTAAAATATTGAAGAAAATGTTTAATCTGACTAGTCTTGGTTAGGTTGTATTCTGCTGTCTTCATGTAATTTCAAAGGCTTTCATCTTTTGACCTCACTTTGGTGTCATGCCTCCTAGAATTGTTATTTTGTCAAGTACTCAGCTAACCCACACTGAGCCTGGGTGGACTCTCTTTGCAGGCTGTATTTGGTCCAAGCCAGTTTTGATCACTTCTATAGAACAAGGGAGAACGCTATTAATCAGAGATCAGGGAAGCTTAGACAAAACAAGAAAGACAACTAGCTCTTGCACTGATGACCTGTTGGACTTGAAGAATACTGGAAAGCCGCCATGTCTTGGTGAGTAAAATGGATCCAAGGTCCATTTAATCTTCCTAGCCTTATTTCCTGATTCTTTCTGGGTTGTTGGCTATTCCTCATCATTAAAAACTATTGCTTTGATGGAGAATGTTAGTTTTCTTAATTCAGTGAGTAGCAGATGTGAGATTCTGCTACTTTTATATTCTTTCCCCCATATATGTGTGTGTGTGTGTGTGTGTGTGTGTTTTAAAAGATTCGTTTATTTTGAAAATCAGATATATATATATATATACATATATATATAATTTAAGATAAAAGAAAATCCATAAAACCTGCAAAGATGGGAATTTCTTATAAAAGAACAAAGGAAAAAAATTTCAAAAATAAGAAACAGCTGAGGTTGGCCACAGCCTGTGACTCTGACATCCCATGTGGGCATTTGTGTCCCAGCTGTTCCACTTCCAATGCAGCTCCCTGCTGATGGCCTGGGAAAGCAGCACAAGCTGGGAGACCCAGATAAAGCTCCTGGCTCCTGGCTTTAGCTTGGCCCAGTGCTGGCTCTTGTGACCATCTGGAGAATGAACCAGTGCATGGAAAATCTCTTTCTCTGTCCCTCTCTCTTTGTAACTCTGACTTTAAAAATAAACAAACCTTTTAAAAAATAAAAATATTTAAATTTTTAAAAAAATAATTGGAAGCTAGTGTTTGGAGCAGCAGTTAAGATGCCACTTGAGACCAGCGCCGCAGCTCACTAGGCTAATCCTCCGCCTAGCAGCGCCAGCACACCAGGTTCTAGTCCCGGTCGGGGCGCCGGATTCTGTCCCGGTTGTCCCTCTTCCAGGCCAGCTCTCTGCTGTGACCCGGGAGTGCAGTGGAGGATGGCCCAAGTGCTTGGGCCCTGCACCCCATGGGAGACCAGGAGAAGCACCTGGCTCCTGCCTTCGGATCAGCATGGTGTGCTGGCTGCAGCGACCATTGGAAGGTGAACCAATGGTAAAGGAAGACCTTTCTCTCTGTCTCTCTCTCTCACTGTTCACTCTGCCTGTCCAAAAAAAAAAAAAAATGCCACTTGGTACACCTGCATCCCATATTAGAGGTGCAGTTCAACTCCTGGCTTCACTTCCAGTTCCAGCTTCCTCCCAGTGTTCACCTTGGGAGACAGCAGGTGATGGCTCAAGCAGCTGGATCCCTACCACCCAGATTGAGTTCCAGCTCCTAGCTTCACCCCCAGCTATTGGGAATGAACCAGCAGGGGAAAAGGTTCTTTCAAATAATTTTTTTTAAAAAAGGAAAATAAAATTAAGAGATCACCATTACCCAGTTCAATTGGAAGAAAACTAGTTCTGAAATAAAATAGGTGAATGTTTGAAATCCTCCTTCTCAGGTCTGGTGAGTAAGAATGTGGTAACTGAGGGCCCTCTCTTTTCTGTCATCATGGCCTTTACTTGGGAACAGTAGTGATTATGCTTATATAATACCTTTTTTATATAATGCAAAGTCCTTTAGAAAATGGAATATTTTTTGAAGTGTTCTTTATGAATTCAGTAAACTTCTATTTCAGCATTCCTAAGAAAGGTACACTTTATTTTTTTAAAGAATTATTTATTTGAAAGGCAGAGGGACAGAGAGAGAGATCTTCCATCTTCTTGTTCTTTTCCCAAATGGCCACAACCTCCAGGGCTGGGCCAGGCTGAAAGTGGGAGCTAAGAACTCCATCCAGGTCTTCCACACGGGTGACAGGGGCCTACTTGCGCCATCTTCTGTTACTTTTCCAGGCTCATTAGCATGGAGCTGGATTGAAGTAGAACATCTAGAACAGGAACTAGCACTCATGTAGGACGCCATTGTCACAGGCAGCAGATTATCCCACTGCACCACAACACTAGTCCCAGAACGATCCTTCCTTCCTTCCTTCCTTCCTTCTTCCTTCCTTCCTTCCTGTCTGTCTTTCTGTCTGTCTTTCCCTCCCTCCCTCCCTCCCTCTCTCTCTCTCTCTCTCTCTCTCTTTCTTTCTTTCTCCTTAAGATTTATTTATTTGAGAAGTAGAGAGAGAGAGAGAGAGAGAGAGAGAGAGAGAGGTCTTCCATCCTCTGGTTCACTCCCTGAATGACCACAAGAGCCAGAGCTGGGCTGATCCAAATCCAGGAGCCAAGAGCTTTTTCCAGGTCTCCCATGTGGGTGCAGGAGCCCAAGGACTTGGACCTTCTTCTGCTGCTTTCCCAGGCTATAGCAGGGAGCTGGATGGAAAGTGGAGCAGTTGGGACTTGAACCGGCTGGTGCCCCTATGAGATGCTGGCACTGCAGGCAGTGGCTTTACCTGCTACGCCACAGCACCAGCCCCCAGGTACTTTTTTTATTTAAGAGGTAGAGTTACAGAGACAGAGACAGGTCTTTCATCTGCTGGTTCACTCCCCAAATGGATGCAATGGCCGGAGCCGGGCTGATCCAAAGCCAGGAACTAGGAGCTTCTTCTGGGTCCTCCATGTGGGTCCAGAGGTCTGAGCACCTGGGCCATCTTCCACTGCTTTCCCAGGCCATTAGCAAGAAGCTACACCTCTTTGCCATACTGTCCTGCATCGGGCACAGACCCGACACTCCCACAGCAGTGGCTACTGCTGAGTGGGGTACACTCGGTATCAGAGGTTGGAGAAAGCTGAAAGGAAGGGAGATCAAGAATAAGGGGAGACAGCTTCTGGGATTATGTTTTTTTTTTGTGGGGGGGTAGAGTTCATGACCCTTCCCTAGGCTTGGCAAGTGCTCTCTGCCATGTGTGCCTGCACAATAGTGATGTGGGTCCCCAGGTCCTTTTTGTTTGTTTGTTTGTTTAAAGATTTATTTATTTATTTGAAAGTCAGAGTTACACAGAGAGAGAAGGAGAAGCAGAGAGAGAGAGAGGTCTTCCAACCACTGGTTCATTCCCCAGTTGGTCACAATGGCCAGAGCTGCACCGATCCAAAGCCAAGAGCCAGGAGCTTCTTCCAGGACTGCCATGAGGTTGCAGGAGCCCAAGGACTTGGGCCATCTTCTACTGCTTTCCCAGGCCATAGCAGAGAGCTGGGAAAGGAAGTGGAGCAGCCAGGTCTCGAACCAGCGCCCATATGGGATGCCAGCACTGCAGGTGGTTTTACCTGCTATGCCACAGTGCCGCCCCCCCCCACTCCCCATACATTCTGATAACATTCTTCCAGAAAAATTTTCCTGAAACCTATTATAGAAGAAGAATAAGGATAAGATTCTCAGCTTTTCTGTATGAATATTTATTTCACAGGTTTAAGGAAATAGAGTAATGGGTACAGATTCTCAGTAACTCATGATCTCCAACTTCTACATACCCTCTAAGTGTCATCATTAGGTTCATAAGATGTATTTGCTTGTAATTTTTAAAATACTAAGGTATTTCTTTTTTTTTTATTTGACAGGCAGAGTGGACAGTGAGAGAGAGAGAGACAGAGAGAAAGGTCTTCCTTTTGCTGTTGGTTCACCCTCCAATGGCCGGCGCAGCCGGCGCGATGCGGCCGGCGCACTGTGCTGATCCAAAGCCAGGAGCCAGGTGCTTCTCCTGGTCTCCAACGCGGGTGCAGGGCCCAAGCACTTGGGCCATCCTCCACTGCACTCCCGGGTCACAGCAGAGAGCTGGCCTGGAAGAGGGGCAACCGGGACAGAATCCGGCGCTCCGACCAGGACTAGAACCCGGGGTACCGGTGCCGCAGGAGGAGGATTAGCCTAGTGAGCCGCGGCGCTGGCCAATACTAAGCTATTTCTTAATAAGTAGTAAAAGGAACACAAGAGTTATGGGAGGCAGATTTCACAGTCTTTGAGATCAGTGGGATTCCCTTTTCTGCTTTGTTATTGACATAAACCAATCCTAGAACCCCAATGTGGTAGACATATCACTGATGAGAGTGATCCTTTTTTTCCTCTGTAGATAACCAAGGAACTCTCAGGACAAGAGAGGAGGGATGCCATTTAAATGGTCTTCAAAAACAGGACTTGTGTGCTACCTTGCCAGGAAACGAAAGAAATAATTTATGTGATCGAAGAGCTACCTTACAATCTCCAAGTCTCCAAGAAACAGAGACTCTAAATCAAAAAGTCCACAGCACAGCATCTAATCCAGACAAGAAAGATCCATGTCATAAGCCTCCAGATATTCCAGGTCACTTAGAAAGTCTGCCTGAACCAAGATTTTATTCCTGCTCTATCTGTAGGAAAATCTTCCAGGTAAAGAATGACCTGGTGAAGCACCAGAGGAGCCACTCCAGGGAACAGCCCCGTAAGTATCCAAAGCACAAGAGTAAACCCAGAGGGAATTCTGAAGTCGCTTGGCCCCCAGTGTTCCTGTGCAGACAGAAGCGGTTCCAGTGCAGTGCCTGTGAGAAGAGCTACTATTTGAAGTGCAGTCTGATCACTCACCAGGTTGTCCACACAGGGCAGCGGCCCTTCCCGTGCCCAGAATGTGGCAAGACCTTCCGCTACAAAGCTGACTTGACGAAGCACCTGTGTTTGCACAAAGGGGAAAGGCCATTTTGCTGTGAGGAGTGCGGCAAGGGTTTCGTGCAGCAGTGCAAGCTCACGGAGCACCTGCGGCTGCACAGCGGGGAGAAGCCCTTCCAGTGCGCAGAGTGTGGCAGAAGCTTCCGTCTGAAGAGGGGCTTGAAGGCCCACCTCAGCCAGCACAGCGGGAAGAAGCCTTTCGGCTGTGCGGAGTGCGGCCGGGGCTTTGCTCGCAAGGCAGCGCTGAAGACCCACCAGAGGACGCACAGCGGAGAGAAGCCCTTTTCTTGTGACCAGTGTGGGCGGAAATTCATCTACAAAACTAAGCTCGCTGAGCACATCCGAGTCCACACAGGGGAGAAGCCCTTTCCGTGCCCCGAGTGTCACAAAAGCTTCCGCCAGAAGAGGAGCCTGAGAGCCCACCGATTCCAGCACGACGGGCGGAAGCCGTTCCAGTGTCCCGAGTGTGGCCGCAGCTTCTTCTGGAGGAACGCCATGAGGGCCCACCAGCGTCTGCACAGCGAGGAGAAGCCCTTCTCCTGCGGGGAGTGTGGCAAGAAGTTCACCCGGCCCTCCAAGCTCACGCGCCACGCCAGGGTCCACAGCAGGCAAAAGGAGTTCCCCTGTGGCGAGTGCAGCAAGACCTTTCCCCGGCAGTCCAGGCTCACACAGCACCTCAAGAGCCACGCCGCCGAGAAGCCGTTCTCCTGTGCCGAGTGCAGCCGGCGCTTCCGCCGATGCGCGCATCTCACCGAGCACATGCGGCTTCACGGTGGGGAGGAGCCGTTCCAGTGTCCCGACTGTGACAAGAGCTTCCTCTGGAGAGCCTCCATGAGGTCGCACCAGCGCACGCACGGGGAGGAGAAGCCCTTCGCGTGCAGCCAGTGCAGCAAGACCTACACTCAGCAGTCTCAGCTCACGGAGCACCTGCGAGTCCACAGTGGGGAGAAGCCCTACCAGTGTCCCGACTGTGACAAAAGGTTCCGTCTCAAAGGAAATCTGAAAAGCCATCTGCTCCAGCACAGTGGCGAAAAGCCATTCTCTTGTGTGACGTGTGACAAACGTTTCACCCAGCAGTACAGGCTCACGGAGCACGTGCGAGTCCACAGTGGCGAGAAGCCGTTCCAGTGTCCCGAGTGTGGCAAGAGCTACTGCACGCGGGGCAGTTTGAAGGCCCACTTACACACACACAGCGGGGAGAGGCCCTTCCAGTGTCCAGAGTGTGGCAAAGGCTTCCTCCAGAAGAGGAGCTTGGAGACCCACCTGCACCATCACAGCAGGGAGAGGCCCTTTTCCTGTGATGAGTGCGGAAGAAGCTTCACATACATGGGGGCCCTTACCACGCACAAGACAGTCCATGCCAGGGAAAAGGCCCCCAGTCAAGCCACATAGCAGTCACACAGTGACCGCCTTAGGTGGAGCCGGCCAGCTCTGTGTGTTGTGCCTGAAGCAGAGTAAAGAATTCACAGACATCCTGGCCAGACACAATCAGGAGCACCTGGTGGCTCCTTGACAGAAGTTGCAGATAATCCAGGCAAAGATGGTAGAAGAAATACTGCCCGTCATGGAAGAAACATTGTATACCAATCTGCTAGTATAAAAGATTTTTCAGTGCCATGGAAGAGTGATACTCTTGTTACTAAATTGGCAACTGTGGCCTGAATAAAGAAGTGTTACAGACTGGAACTTTTCCCCACATCCACCTCAGCCACCTTTTCCATTACCAGGCCTCTTTATTTAAATTTGTGTTGGACTCTTCAGTTTGCTCTCAGAGTAGATTTTCATTACCTCTCAAATGGTGAGATAGCATCTGTTTCTTGGAGGAATTTCTCTGTGTTGCTGAAAATAAATGTTGTTCATCAACCCATTTGTTAAAATGATTACCTATGTGTTATTTCCTTGTAGAGTCATTGTAGTCACCTAAAATGTCACCACCGTGGGTCACAGTGGTATTCATCTGGTCCCTGTACATTTCTCAACAGTGTTTATCTTCTCAAATACACTTCCTGTAACTTTCGGGTCTCGGGGTAAATACCAAAGGAAAGAATGTTGTTGTCCATGGCATCACTCCATTTATTACTCTATAGTCTGATCTGTAACTATGAGAAGGCAGTTTTTCAGACTGTTCTAACAAATATTCATCTGTCTCTGGGATGTCAATCTTTAACGTTACTCCTACGAAAACACACAGCGTCCCTTAAGAAATCTTTAGGGAATCTTTAGAGGAAAAGGGTGCCACCTGTGGTTGGTATGGTCCTATGGATGTGAGTCTCTTGGTGAGCTGATGATGCCTTTGCATAAAAAAAAAGGTCCACTGACCTGTGCAAAGGCACGGATAGGCCTGGTTTCCGTGTTTTGGGGGTTCTTCACCAGTGCACTTCAGAGTGCCTCCGGGAGCTTTTGCCTGGGGTGCATGTTAAAAATGCAGATTCATGGGAATCTCTACAGATGAACAAGATTTTTCCGAGGTAGCATTATATAAACTAAGCTTTTAGAACGTTGGGTTGGGGGCCAGCAGTGTGGCATAGTAGTCTAAGCCTCTGCCTGCTGTGCTGGCATCCCATATGGGTTCCAGTTTGTGTCCTGGGTGCTCCAGTTCCAATCCAGCTCTCTGCTAAGCCCTAGGAAAGCAGTGGAAGTGGCCCAAGTGCTTGGGCCTCTGTACCCACATGGGATACCTGGATGAAGCTCTTTGCTCCTGGCTTCAAATCAGCCCAGCTCTGGCTGTTGTGGCCATTTGAGAAGTTCCATCCAGCAGATGGAATACCTTGCTCTCTGTAACTCTACAACTCAAAAGCTAAATAAATCTTAAAAAAAGAAAAAGAACATTGGGTGGAGGGGCAGAGAAAGGAAAAATTATTTAATGTTTATTTCATCTATGTGAAAGCGCATCAGAGAAAGAGATCTCCCATCTGCTGGTTCACCCCCTAAATGCCTTCAAGAGCAGGGACTGGGCCATGCTGAAGCCAGAAGCCTGAAACTCCTGGGTCTCTCCTGTGGGTGGCAGGGACCCAAGTGCTTGGCCATCTGCTGCCTCCCAGGATGTGTTGGCAGAAAGCTGGGTCAGACAAGGAGTAGCTGGAATTCAAACTGGCACTCCAGTGTGGGATGCTGGCGAGCCCAGTGGCAGCTTAACCTGCTGCACCACTATATCTACCCTCGGAAAAACTATTTTTGGAGGCATTCTAGCCATTCTACTGTGAGATTTGGGTTAGGACTCTCCCTTTAGCCTTCTCTCGTATTAAAGCTTTTTGTTACAAAAGTTGCTTACATTTAGGGGGGTGTGTTAGTCTGCTCAGGTTGCCATAACAAAATACCATTAGACTGGGTGGCTTAAACCACAAAAGCTTGTTTTCTTATTCTTGGAGGATGGAAGTCCAATGTCAGGGTGCCAGCACCACTGGTGTCTGGTGAGGCTACTTCCTGGTTTATAGACTGCTGTGTGACTGTGTCTTCCCATAGCCTTTTCTCTGTGCAGTGGGTGGGATTGGAGTTGGGCTTTATTTTATCTTTTTTTTAAATAAAGATTTATTTATTTGAAAGATTTATTATAAAGTCAGATTTATAGAGAGGCAGAGAGAGAGAGAGAGAGAGAGAGAGAGAGAGATCTTCTATCTTTTGGTTCACTCTCTGGATGGCCGCAGTGACCAGAGCTGCACCAGTCTGAAGCCAGGAGCCCTGAGCTTCATCTGGGTCTCCCACATGGGTGCAGGGGCCAAAGGACGTGGGCCATCTTCTTCTGCTTTCCCAGGCCATAGCAGAGAGCTGGATCTGAAGTGGAGCAGCTGGGATTCAAACCAGTGTCCATATGGGATGCTGGCACTGCAGGCCCCTTATTTACCCGTATTACCTCACTGTACTTTATGTACTTCCTTAAAGCTTTGATGCAGATAGTCACATTGAGGGTTAAGGCTTCAATGGGAGAATTGGGGAGTGCGGGGGGCACATGATTCAGTCCATAACATGAGGTTATGCTTAGATTTATTGAATGCCTAATACTTATCAAATACAGTGCCATATACTTCACATTCATAATCTCACCTAAGTCCTCACATGAAATCCCCCTTACTAATTTGTTCTTTAGTTTCTCTGAAAACTGAGTATTGACCATGAAATGATTTATACCCCCTTACTTAGATCACCAGATAAGGTGATATATATATATATATATTCTAAGATTTATATAGGTGTAATATATATATATATATATTCTAAGATTTATATAGGTGTAATATATATATATATATATATATATATATATATAAATCTTAGAAATGCCTCTATTTCTCATTGACTGCCTTTGCCAGCCAAGAGAGTCCTGACTCCTAACAACTCTTGAGTATCTGGAAAGCTCCTGTTAATGTAGGTCAGAAAGTTCCCTTCTCTCTTAAAGACATCCCTCCTCCTTGCTTTCATCTCCTCTCCATTCTCTGCCTCCACTTAGTCACTTTTTGAGCCTAGACTTCCTGCTTTGGTTTGACAGAGAACTCCTTGGTTCTGTTCCTGTGCTAGTCCCCCATTTGTATTTCCAGGAGACTGGGAGTGATTGTACATGTCACTTGTGTACTGCAACCCTCTATCTAGTTCATGCCAGTTTGCTGTGTTAGCATCATATGTAGATATGCAGATATGGCTGATTCTCATATTAGTACCCTCCTTTTTTTGTCTTCTAAAAACTAGACTTTGTCTAATATTGTAAATCTGTTAATTGGAAAATGGTCTAAAAAATATAAATCCATTATATTCAGTTTAAAACTAAGCTTAGTTCTAGTTCTAGTTCCTTGCCCGAGACCAGATGTAGACGCAGGATCTGTCTTTTTGACCTTATTCAAAATCCTGTGCTTTTTCTACAATGTCACATGACTTTGTCCATTCTCATGTCTTCTCAGCTTTTTGTTTGTTTGTTTTAGATATTTATTTATTTATTTGACAGGTAGAGACAGACAGTGAGAAAGGTCTTCCTTCCATTGGCACATTCCCCAAATGGCTGCAACAGTCGGAGCTGCGCTGATCCGAAGCCAAGTGCTTCCTCCTGGTCTCCCATGCTGGTGCAGGGCCCAAGCACTTGGGCCATCCTCCACTGCTTTCCCAGGCCACAGCAGAGAGCTGGACTGGAAGAGGAGCAACTGGGACTAGAACCGGTGCCCATATGGGATGCCGGCACTGCAGGCGGAGGATTAACCTAGTGTGCCATGGCGCCGGCCCCCTTCTCAGTTTTAATTCAACCACTTGGGAATAGCTGTCACTAAAGTTAATAATCCTTTAAGTTCTTTCTTTGACCTCTTTCTGTAGCATTTGGTATTGTCAAGTACTTCATATCTCTTGGAATTCCTCCCAGACAACATTTTCTTTTTATTTTCACATTGTGTTTGGTTCTGAATTTACCTAGTAAACTGTTGGTATTTCCCATAATTTGATCATTGGCACATTGAGGTGTTTTTTTTTTTTTTTTGAGATGTAACCCATAATAGCACTGTTTCTTGTCCGAAATCTAAATTAAGAATTAAAACAAGGAAACATATATGAGATGAAAATATCCTCTTTACTAGTGATAAAGAGAATATCGGAAAATACTGTTGTGCATAACTGGGCTTGAACAAAGTGGATGCTGAGGCAGAGGAGCAGTGCTGTGTTAGTGGAAGGAAATATCCCATCTCCAAAACCAAGAGCATGTGCATGACTGTTTCGCTCTCTTGAGCCACAACCTGCACAGCCATTTCTTCTATTAATCCCTTAGGTGCTTAGACTTTCAAATCTATAAATTCTTGCCATTTTTTCAATTCCCTTCTGAGTGTTTCTTAATGCTACAGGCACTGCAAACACAAACTCCCCAAAATGAGACTTCATCTATATCAACACTTCTCCTTACTTTGTGCTCTTCTGTGTTTCCCACCTCTAAAATTATACTATCTGCTAATATCCAAAAGCCATAAATCCTAATGATTCTAGATTTTCCTACATCCAATCTATCTCCTAGTTTCTTTCAAATAAGATTCCTCCTCCACTGTCGCTACTTTAGCTCACTCCTTAAAACTTTTTATACTGTTGACTATATAGTCTGGTTAAAAAATTAAAGTTTAGGGGCCGGCACTGTGGTGCAGTGGGTAAAGCTGCCGCCTGCAGTGCCGGCATCCCATTTGGGTACCGGTTCGAGTTCCAGCTGCTCCACTTCCGATCCAGCTCTCTACTATGGCCTGGGAAAGCAGTAGAAGATGGTCCAAGTCCTTGGGCCCCTGCACCCATGTAAGAGACCTGGAAGAAGCTCCTGGCTCTGGCTTCGGATTGGCACAGCTCCAGCCGTTGTGACCATCTGGGAATGAACCAGCGGAAAGAAGACTTCTTGATCACACACTCTCTCTGTGTAACTCTGACTTTCAAGTAAATAAATTTTTTTAAAAATTAAAAGTTTATTCAGCTAGTCAAACTGAGGCTGTAACGTCAGAAACAACCAGTCACAACCAGTCATTTGTCTTGAATCGGCTGTTCCACAAGCCTGAGTCTGGTTGCAGGTTTTATACTCTGCTGAGTACATACATTGAATAAGGTTTTAAAAAAAGCAGATACATGGGTGGTTATAAATCACATTGAAAACTGAGGAAGGATACCTCATTGAAAATCAAAGAACACCTGCTAATAACCTGGACTAGATTACTGATTAAAGGAGGTGTGTAGCTTTCCCACACTCAGTGCTACCTATATGCAGGGAGAGGTAAATAATGGGATTGTACATCACTTCCTACAATGACCCTAAATCGCAAAGCTCACTCTTTAAGGTTCAATAGATGTTCCTTAGTCATAGCTGAGGTTCACTGGAGGGTCAAGTTACCTGGGAATCAGCCGCAGGGTGTATTCACAGCATGACAGCATCTCTTGCAGTCACCATTCCACTTTTAAGTCCACAGTAGTGTTTTTCTTAAAAAAATTTACCTGCTTCTGGCTTTCTCCTCAAAATAGGTTAATTACTGTGCCACAGTGCTTTTTCTGAAATACAACTCTGTCATTATTCCCCTCAAGGAATATTTGGGAGTTTCCCACTGTATTATAAATGAAAACTTTAACATAACATGTAAGAACCTGTGAACTGACTCCAGCCTGCCTTGGCAGCTCAATGCTGTTACCCATTCAAAATGTGGACCTCAGCCCTATCAAGACATCTTTCAGAAGTGCATAATAGTCTCTGATTTTTCCCTCTGCTGGAGTGCCTTTTCTTTCTCATCTGATTAATTTCATCATCTTCCATAATTCAATCCAAACACCAGGAACATTTTATTTATTTTGTATTATTTGAGAGGCAAAAATATAGAAAGTTCCCATCTTCTAGGTCACTCCCCTATGCCCACAATGGCTGGGTTTGGGCGGGGACTGAAGCCAAGAGCTGGGAACTCAATCCGGGGTTCTCACACAGGTTCAGGAACTCAACTACCTCAGCCATCACCTGTTGCCTCACCAGAAACATTTTAGTTATGTTCTCATCTCTTCTCATGGTGCTCTCTAAATACTTTTATCCAATAGAACTGTAAATATTAAACTTTTAAACTGTCTGACTCCTCAAATAGACTGAACCCTTGACAGCCAAGGATTTGATTTTGTTTTTATACTTTATTTTTTAAAGATTTTATTTATTTGAAAGTCGGAGTTAAACAGAGAGAGAGAGAGAGAGAGAGACAGAGAGAGACAGAGAGGTCTTCCTTCCCTGGTTCACTCCTCAGATGGCCGCAATGGCCCCAGCTAAGCAGATCCAAAGCCAGGAGCCAGGAGCCTCCACCGGGTCTCCCACGCGGGTGCAGGGGCCCAAGGACTTGAGCCATCTTCTGCTTTCCCAGGCCACAGCAGAGAGCTGGATGGGAAGTGGAGCAGCTGGAACTCGAAGCGGTGCCCATACGGGATGCCAGCACTGCAGGCGGTGGCTTTACCCGCTACACCACAGCACCAGCCCCTATACTTTAGCATTGTATCTGTGCTTAGCATATGCCTGACATAGAAGACATTCTAGAAATTCTTGTTGAATGTTCAGATGGAAGAATTAACTGAATTTGGGTTAGTAGGAGAGGCTGGATCTGAAGGCAAATCAAAGGAAGATTGAGTAGGCCTTGGTGACAGGTACCAGAGGAGGAAGAAATCAGATTCTTGAGAACACTTGCTCTGGTTTGTATGTGCTTTGTCTCCCAGTGGTCCGTGTGTTGGAGGCTTCATCCCCACTGCGATGCTATTGAGTGGTGGGACCTTAAAGGGCCTGGCCTCATGAGAGGTCCTTAGTTCAGGGGCACAGTACCCTTGGGAGGGATGAAGGTGCTCACAGGCCTAAGTCAGTGCTGGAGGAGGAGTTGTTGTAAAAGAAGTGAGCCTGCCCCCTCCCCAGCTGGCTCTTGCTTCCAGTATGAAGATGTGGTCCCCTTATTTCCCTGCACACCTGCCATCCTACACAGGGGCCTTGCCAGAGTCTGTGACACAGTGCTTGGACTTCCAGTCTCCAAAACTGTAAGGTAAACCTCTACTTTTTATTAAGCTAATCTCAGTCAGGTATTTTGTTACAGCAATGAAAAGCCAAACCACGTACTGTAGTTCTGGGTCCTGTTAGCTGAGTGAGGGACGTATGTACACCTCCCAAAGCTCTCAGAGGTGATCCTGACACAATGAAACTGTACCATTGCCCATCCTTTCCCATCTCTTTTCAAACACTGAACCTCAGAACTGCTCAAAAATGTTTTTTTCATGATGAGGATGGTTTGATGGCAGAGGGAACCATGGAGGATTCGATATAGAAGGGTGAAGATGCTAGAGACGGAGCATATGATATGAGGGAGTATTCTGGAGGTATTACGAGGGAAAGGAGTTGACTGCTCTCTGGAATAGATCTTGGTAAGGAGGAGTCCTTATTCTGTTGACACAGTAAGGGCTGCTGGGTCTTAGTCCACCCAAATGAGGATGGACTGGGTCCAAAGAAAGATTAAGTGCACCGCTCGCCTGTTCCCCAGCCTCCCGATCCCGGAGACAATCAGATGCAGCAGGGAGTCAAGTCAAGCAAGCAAGAACTCATTTATTGGCACGTAGCAAAGCCTTTTAAAGCACAAGACCACATGATTACTGGGGCAGGGCTTAAGGACCAACCAATTACTTAAAAGGTCATTTTACAGGGTGACTTTTTACAGGACCAGCCATATGTCTGTACACTCATCATCAGTTGTAGTCACCTTCCTTGATGCTGCATGGCCAATCAGCTTTGGTGGTAAATGACTTTGGGTACCGCCCACTTTACTTCCTTTGGGCGCCATCTTTGAATTGCCTCCTGTGCCTAATTTCCCCACAAAGGGCAATGAAGAAGATGTGATTGAGACTGACCTCAGGTTCTTTGGTCCACTCTCAAACAGAAATTTGTAGGAGGTCAACATGCAGTGCAGAAAAGGTTTATCGGGGGTTCATGCTCAAGCACAAGGGAGACAGCATGGTGGGAAAAGCCTCTGCCAACTGGCTCCCTGTAGGCTCAACAGGTGCCTTTGAGGGGTTGGGGAGGCATGAAGGGTCTCTTGGTATACAGCACTTGTGTGCACCTAGTTTGATATGCATAGGCACAGTTTTTTGGGAGTTGGAGGACATGACAAACTCAAAGTGGGGGTGTTGCTCATTATTACCACCCACGGAAGGTCATCTATCAGTCACATTGGGCTGTTCTAGGCATGCGTGCAGGTCAGGGACATCCCTAACAGGGCAGCAGGGCGTGTTTGGCACTGAGGTTCTTCCGGAGGCTCATTCCTCCTGCTTGATTTGGAGTTGGAGATGGATACGTGCTCAGTTGGGAGGGGCTTGACTTAGTGAGTCTGCTGTCCATCCTATCAGGTAGAGGAACAGGGACCGAGTGGATGGGGGTAAGGGAGCTTTTATATACAGGTACTGGAGCCATCTCCCACTCAAAGCAAGAAACAGAAAAGCTGTGTATATTGAAATGAGGTGCTAACTCCAGTCCTGTTCCTTTTAATGTTCCCTATGCTGCTGATCAGATAGTCACATAAAATAGGAGATGGGTCATCGCTGATTTAAAGTTTAGACATTCTAACACTGAAGCATATACCTACAGTAGGTAAATCCCACTTCTTGAAAGTCAGAGAGGAAGAGATGGCCCCTTCCCTTAAAGTGAGGGGGCTTCACAATGTTCATGGGAAAATGGAAAGAAGTTTATTTTGGTGCAAAACATTTTGAAATCCATGCATACTAAGGTGTCTTCAAAATGCTTATGGAGATATGTATTATGAAAAAAATGCATGGATTTAAAAATTTTTTTCATGAACATAAACATCATTTAATTCTGTTTAGCCACAAATTTTTTGAAGTAGCAGGTACATTCACTCTCTAACTGCTTTTTTCTTTTTTTTACACTTTGACAACTGTTTTTGCTTCTTTAAGTCTTATTTCTTCTTGAAAAAAAAGTGTTATTTTGCTTTGCTATGGAAAAGCTGTGATATTTTTTAAAAACTGAGGTCTTCAGGTCTGTAATGGGTTTGGATGGTGAAAGGAAGGTATGGTAGAAAAACTTGAAGTGAAAAATGTCCAATTTGGTATACCAATTTTTTTCAGGGGTCACTAAAATCACTAACAAAATTTGTTGATCAGCCATATCAATTCCAATGCAGCTTCCCACAGAGGCATCCTGGAAAAAAGTGGATGTTTCAAGTGTGTGGATCCTGCCACCCATGTGGAAGATCTGGATAGAATTCTGGGCTCCTAGCTTCAGTCTGGCCTAGATTCTCTCTCTCTCTTTCTCTCTCTCTGTTGCTTTGCCTTTCAAGTAGATGTAAATAAATAAACTTTTTAAAAGATCATTAATTTTTAAACATGTAACAACATAGTCTTATGATTGGTAAAAGCTAACAAAATGAATGAAATAAATATACCACAATTTTAGTTACATGGTTAACATACCTCTTTGATAAACATATACATAATGAATACAATAAAATTAATAAGCACTAATAATCTTCTGATTTAACAGAAAAAATTTATAGGTTTTACTGAATAATAAGCCTAGTGTAGAAAATAAACGTTTTAAGTATAGGATGTGTACAAAAGTTGAGTTATGTAATAGATCACAATGAGGTCATCACAATGAAGTCTCAACAGATCTTTAAAAATCTATTTCATTGTGATCAAAATTCTCTTACTGTGATATTAACTTAGACATAAACAAAATAAGCCTTTTAAACAAAATTTCCTATGCTTAGAAATTTTAAAAGTATACTCCTAAAGAAACCACAAGGAAGAAATCACAAGGCAATTTTAGAACTTAACAACATTAAAAGTTCTAGGTTTCAAATTTGAGAGGAATTCTAAGTATAATTTTAGAATGATACTTAGGAAAAATCATTCATATATAATTCATATATGTGTATATATGTATTCATATATTCATATATATATATGTATACACTAGTTTCAGAGTCCATTCAGAAACTGGGAAAAGGGAGATTGTAAGTGCTTACTTTCTCATAGAGTTAGCTAGCCAATCCCTTCTTAAATGATCTTATAGCACTTGGTAACTTCCTGTGATATACCAGTTACATTACAATTTTTAATGGCTGATAGAAACAGGCTTTGGCCGGCGCCATGGCTCAACAGGCTAATCCTCTGCCTTGCGGCGCCGGCACACTGGGTTCTGGTCCCGGTCGGGGCGCCGGATTCTGTCCTGGTTGCCCCTCTTCCAGGCCAGCCCTCTGCTGTGGCCTGGGAGTGCAGTGGAGGATGGCCCAAGTGCTTGGGCCCTGCACCCCATGGGAGACCAGGAAAAAGCACCTAGCACCTGGCTCCTGCCATCGGATGAGCGCGGTGCGCCGGCCGCAGTGCGCCGACCGTGGCAGCCATTGGAGGGTGAACCACCGGCAAAGGAAGACCTTTCTCTCTGTCTCTCTCACTGTCCACTCTGCCTGTCAAAAAAATAAAAAAATAAAAAAATAAAAAGAAAGAAACAGGCTTTGCTTTGAGGGATATGAATTGTCAGGCATCTGGAATATCAAAGAACTAAAGGATGAGACAGAGCCTAGATACTATTAATCTACCTCTCCTTTCCCACTATCATAGAAATGAAGAAATTTAAGCATGTGACTTGCCTTAAATATCTCATGGCCCAAGCCTCTTGGTTACAGTGTGATGTTCTTTGCAGTACACCATGCAACAACCTTCTGTGTATTACCAATATTGTTTTTAAAGTTCCTGTTCATTAATTCATGAATTCATTCATTAATTCATTCTTTCTTTCACTGGCCCACTCCCCAAATGCATAACTTTACACGTTTTCCTCTTGGGGAGTCTTGGGTTTTCAGAAGTTGCTTATCTACTCATTCCTTCTTGTAAATATCTTTTCCCATCAGAGATTTTTTTTGCTCAATCTATCATGTCTTTTGATTTAAAAAAGTTTTAATCTTAATCTAACATAGTGGCCTTATCTTTGAACTTTTACTTTCTGCTTCTCTTAAATATTTAAGCAGCAATATTTATATCTACCAAATTTTTAAAAATGTCTCCTAAATATTACCTGCTGCATTACTTGTTGGGGGCTGGCAATGTGTCTCCCCCCCGCCCCCCTCATATGTTGAAGTCCTAACTTCCAGTACCTCAGAATGAGACTGTATTTGGAGACAGGGTACTTGAGAGGTAATTAAGTTCACATAGAGGGCCTCATCCAATATGACTGACATCTTTGTAGGAGATTAGAACACAGGACTTAACAGACTGTGGGGGCACAAAAAGGCGGCATCTTCAAGCTAGAGGGAGGCTGCATGAGAAATCAACTCTGCTGACGCCTCGAGTCCAGACTGTGAGCCTCTAGAATGATGAGCAGCTTTCTGTCACTGGAGCCATTCTGTAGCATTTTGCTAGGGCAGCCCAGCAGGCTCCTATAGTACCTTGATAAACTGCGACCATTTAAAAGTATCGCAAGATGATGGAAACCCTGAGGAACTTGAGTGTCTGAAAAATAAGAGAAAAAAGACCCACAAAATGATGTGCAGAACCATAAAAAAAAAGTACATATCTAAGGACAGAGACTGGGAGTTTATGTGAAAAAAAGCATTTATATGTCAAAAATGGGCAACTTTTACCTCTTAAAATTTGCTTTAGGTACGGTGTTATTGCATAGCAGGTTATACTGCTGCCTCTGACTAGCATCCCATATGGACCACCAGTTTGTGTCCCAGGTGCTCCACTTCTGTTCCAGCTCTCTGCTAGTGTGCCTGGGAGGCAGCGGAGGATGACCCATGGGGGAGACCTGGATGAAGCTCCTGGCTTCAACCTGGTCCAGCCCTGGCTGTTGTGGCCGTTTGGGGAGTGAACTAGCCAATGGAAGAGCTCTCTCTCTCTCTCTCATTCTCTCTCTCTCTCTCTCGCTTGCTCACTCACTCTCTCTTTCCCCTTCTTTTTCTGTAACTCTGCCTTTCAAATGAATAAATAAATCTTTAAATTTTTTTTGCTTTATTATCACCTTTTCATTGTTTTTAAAGAAAATCTGTAAGGTAGGTATAGCAATTACATCTAGCCAAGCAATTCAGTCACACTGGCTGCTTAGGCAGAGTGAAAGGGCAGAGTAAGACAGAGATCCATTTTATATTTAGAGTAAAGAATATTTCTTGTACTTTAAGGGTCCTGTTCCTAATTAAAAATCTATGAGGTCAGCCGGCGCCGCAGCTCAATAGGCTAATCCTCCGCCTTGTGGCACCGGCACACCGGGTTCTAGTCCCGGTCTGGACGCCAGATTCTATTCCCGGCTGCTCCTCTTCCAGGCCAGCTCTCTGCTGTGGCCCGGGAGTGCAGTGGAGGATGGCCCAAGTGCTTGGGCCCTGCACCCCATGGGAGGCCAGGAGAAGCACCTGGCTCCTGCCTTCGGATCAGCGCGGTGCGCCGGCCGCGGCGTCCATTGGAGGGCGAACCAACAGCAAAGGAAGACCTTTCTCTCTGTCTCTCTCTCTCACTGTCCACTCTGCCTGTCAAAAAAAAAAATCTATGAGGTCAGTGTGCCCTGTCCCTAAATGACTTACTAGGCGAGACTCTTGGTGACAGATTCAGCATACCTGCCTTTTTTTTTTTTTTTAAAGATGTATTTGTTTGTTTGAAAGAGCTACAGAGAGGGAGAGAGAGAGAGATTTTCCACCCATTGGTTTACTCCCCAGGTGGCCGCAATGGCCAGGACTGGGCCAGGCCGAGGCCAGGAGCCAAGATCTTCATCTGGGTCTCCCACATGAGTGACAGAGGCCCAAGCACTTGACCCATCTTCCGCTGCCTTCCCCACACCTGCTTTTCAAGGAAAGCAGCTCCATAGTAAGACATAATTTTGGCCTTGAAGGGTACAAGTTGACCACAGTGACAGTAACCTGGCAATAATTTGGCACCACAGAATATCTGAGCTAGGGAGGGGACAAATAATACCATCCAAGTTTGTTCACCAACCTCACATGCACGAGCTACTACAAGTAATACGGGAGCTGCTACAGGAATGCCAAGACAGCCCTGTTGATGCTCCACCTTGTCCCCTGTAATAGTCCAGCCCGTTAGAGAGCCACAGTCCGTTACAGCATTGAGCGCCATGTTCCAGTGCGAGTCTGCAAACAAATCCAGTCAGCATTCACACTGCACAATAGGATTTTTAAGCTTGTTGACAATACCTACCTGCACTATAAATCCACAGACACTTACCATAGCAGGTGATATGGTATGGTATGGTGATATGATATTTAGTCAGCAGAATGCCAGTAGCAAGGCAGCCCAGCTATCTGTATAAGGACCATGTCTTGTACTGCCTGTAATTTCCAGTTGAAGAACAATTTTCGCATCTACCATGTAAATCATTTTACCTGAAGACAGCTATGAGGTGGCTTGCAAATTTAGCTGCTCTGTGTGAAGGTCCTAGTGATGGAGTTTTTTGTGAACTGTGTGAGCTTCCAGGACCCTGAAGGTGTCACTGGGGTGCAGTAGGGACACCTCTTACAAAAGACTGGACATCAGCAGGGCAGCCCGCATTGTATGAAAGGATAAAGCTGCACCTGGGCTGGGATTTTCTAGATTCTGAATGTATCACTTCTATTCAATAGCGGGACTCTCATGTGCCCTACTTCACGAGAGTGGACAACTTGGTATTTGTTGGTGAGCTGAGTTTTCTTCATTCAGGGTCACAGGCAGCTGCTAATTGATCTTCCAAGAAATAGAATCCTTAGCAGCCTGGTGGCTCAGCTCTCAGGACACTAATCCCAACGGTTCTGCTCAGGTACCTGCTAAAGTCCGTTTTCAAGGATATTTACCTGAGGGTCATGACCTTAACTGGGTGTTACAACAACTTTGTTTCACCATCGTTCAAATGCCAGTGCTTTTTAACAATGTAAAGATGAGACTGAAATAGGAGTATAAGCTGTTTTCTGTGTTATTCAAATACGCTCTGCCTTTCAAGTGCCTAAATAAATAAAATAATAAAATCTTTTTTTTTTTTTTTTGACAGGCAGAGTTAGACAGTGAGAGAGAGAGAGACAGAAAGAAAGGTCTTCCTTTTCCATTGGTTCACTCCCCTAATGGCTGCTATGGCCGGCGCACCGCGCTGATCCAAAGCCAGGAGCCAGGTGCTTCTCCTGGTCTCCCATGCCGGTGCAGGGCCCAAGCACTTGGGCCATCCTCCACTGGCTTCCCAGGCCACAGCAGAGAGCTGGACTGGAAGAGGAACAACTGGGTCAGAACCGGTGCCCCAACCGGGAATAGAACCCAGTGTGCCGGCGCCGCAGGCAGGGGATTAGCCTTTGTGAGCCGTGGTGCAGGCCATAAAATCTTTTTTAAAAATCACAATTAACATTTGGGTGACAGTTCAGCAATCGACCAGGAGATTTAGTTACTTTCATTGCACGCAGCCTTTGAAAGAGTAGAAAGAGGGAGAGACAGAGGAGGGGGAGGTTTCCTATCCACTGGTTCACTCCCCAGATGGCCACAACAGCAGGGCTGGGCCAGGACAAAGCCAGGAGTCAAGAGCTTCTTCCAGGTCTCCCATGTGGGTGACAGGGGCCCAACCACTTAGGCCATCTTCTGCTGTTTTTCCCAGGCCATTAGCAGGGAGCTGGATCAGAAGTGGAGCTTCTGGGGCTTGAACTGGCACTCATATGGGATGCCAGTGTCACAGGCAGAAGCTTGCCCACCACACCACAATGCTGGTCCCTGCAACAAAGTTTTACAAACTTTTTTATCCTTTCAGGCACATGGGCCTGTGATGGGGCGGGGGGGGGGGGCACTTTTAAAGAGCTGACAGCCCTCAAGTTCTTTTTATTATGATGGCAAACATAGGGGCTGGCATTTTGGTGCAGTGTGCCTACATCCCATATGGGCCCCAGTGTGAATCTAAGCAAATCTAGTTAGCATTCACACAGCACAATACCTTTAGCCGCCATGCCACAATGCTGCTCCTCCCTTACTTTTTTTAGAATCTAACACATACATAGGTCCTAGTATTACCAGTTTTTTTCAGCCATGGGCTTATAGCTATAAGTTGACCAACTGGCCAAATGCTCCTTAGGGGACTCAAATAATACTGAGTTGGTACCTGCATATTCAAAGACAAAACAGAACAAAAAAAGAAATGTGCCAGTCCCAAAGAAGCACAAATTTTATTGCATCAAGGCCACATGAGGCGTACATCTTATTGAACCAAGTCAAATTTTCAGTTAGGAGTTCAGAAGAGCCAGAGCCCAAAAGAGAAGGGAACAGAATCCCCAGCTCGCAGCCCCCCTCCCCCATCCCAACCGAAGTTAATTAACAGTGCCACAGGTGCCCCACGGAGGGCAGGGAAGTCACTCCTAACTGCCCCTCCCCCAGCAGTGGGGCATTAAGTCTTGGCGTGCACACCAGGCGACTTCCCCAGGTGGCCAGGCTGTTACTGCTGCTTCCAGAGTCTCAAGGTTTGAGCCACGGGGACCACGCCCTCCCCGGGAGAGAAGGAGTGAGTCCCTTAGAAGCAAAGCAATTCCAGCAGCTGCGGGGGCTGTCCCCACTGTCCCTTCTGGAAGACAGAACCCCTGCTGCTGGAGGCTTAGTAGCCACTCGGGGTGACCCCTCACTGCTCTAACAGCGGACTCCCCTGTGGGAAGCACGGTGCACACCGCCTCCACAACGGTCTAAACACCAGATTGGCTTCCAGAAGCCCCGTCCTTTTCGATGGTGTTAAATCAGAGGAATGAGGCCAAGGTTTGAGGATGAAGGAGAGAAAAAGCTTAATGCATTTGTGGGTGCAGAGGGTAGCAGACTTGGGTCTGAAGAACTATTGTCTTGTTCAGTGAAGGCAGTCTGGGGGCTTTTTTTTTTTTTTGACAGGCAGAGTGGACAGTGAGAGAGACAGAGAGAAAGGTCTTCCTTTTCCTGTTGGTTCACCCCCCAATGGCCACTATGGCCGTGCACTGCACTGATCTGAACCCAGGAGCCAGGTGCTTCTCCTGGTTTCCCATGAGGTGCAGGGCCCAAGCACTTGGACCATCCTCCACTGCTGGACTGGAAGAGGAGCAACCGGGACAGAATCCAGTGCCCCGACCGGGACTAGAACCCGCGGTGCCAGCGCCTCAGGTGGAGGATGAGCCTAGTGAGCTGCAGCATCTGCCGGTCTGGGGGCTTTTAAGGAGTGCAAAGGGGAGTGTGGGCTGCTGAGGACGTGACTAATGGCGAGTCAGGAGTGGGTATGTGCTGAAGACAGTTGTGGGTCTGACAACAGGGTATTTTATCAATCTCAAGTCAATGCAGTTCCTTGAGAAAATTGCTTGGCTTTAATTCGAGGAGGTCAGAGCAAGATGGTCTGCACAACTCCGCAGGTGCAGAACGTTATTTGACTGGAAGCTGCAAGAGAAAACGGATTGTTTCATCAACCAGGATGAGGCCCACTGAGCCTGCAGCCTCTGCTCGTTGCGCCCTCACTTATTTGTACCCCGTACTCCCCGTTACAGCAAACCCAGTCCTCTGGGCATGCTGGCTGAGGAGGGCCAGACACTGCGACCTCAGCTTGCTACCCCAGGGCCGGCTTCTGGAAATTCTCAAACAAGTACTATTTGTTAAACTGAACAGGTACTCTAGTCAGTAGTTCAGTAGTTAGCTTTTGATCATCAGAAAGTAAGAGGAAAAATAAAAGATAATTTCGGTACAGTTACATTGCCTTCTTTCCAGGCTCATCGACTAACTCCCCTGCTTGGTTCTGGGGGTCACCTCACAGACGAACCCTCCCTGAACCCCATGCTTGTCTCCGATTCTGCTTTGAGGAGGAAACAAACCAGACCGCCCCCCGCCCCCCGCTCTGTCAGTCTTTGTCTAGGAAGAGCGCGTCTCCCCGACCCTGTCGCTTCTCTCCAGTTGTGCACCTGTTGGCCTCGGGGGAGAGCCGAGGGTCCGCCCCGCGCAGGTGGGCTGTGGCCGCGACTGCTCCTCCCGCCCGCAGGGGGCGCTGTGGGGAGGCGCGCCCGCGCTCCCCGACCGCGGGACCCAGCGCGCGCCCCGCCGCGGCGGCGCGGGGTGTGCGGGAAAGACCTGGAGGTCGGCGGAGCCGCAGACCGAGGGGCCGGGCCGGGCGGGAGCGCCGGGGCCATGGCCGAGCGGGCTCGGGTAAGACGGGCTGCCGCGCGCGGGCGCGCAGTGTCGGGGCTCGGGTGGGGGACGCATCCTGGGGTCCTCGCGGGCGGGTGCGTTAGGGCTGAGTCGGGGTCGCCTAGGTGCCGGGTGTCGGGTCTGTGCCCAGTGGGAGCCCTCGGCCGGACCGCGGAACAAAGCCGAGCGAGGACCCAGGCCCGGGAGAGACCCGGGCGAGGTCCGTGCCGGCCAGCGATTCCTGCGAAGATCCCGGGCTCTGGACGCCCGAGCTCAGACGTGCGAATCCGGCGGCTGGCGGCAGGGTGCAGGCAAGGAGCTGGGGTGCCGACGGATCGCTTAGGGTCTGTTGGAGCCGGGGTTCAGAGGGCGTGGCTGATTTTCAGGTTTTTCTTTATGCGCCTTTCCATTAGGCACGTCTGCCGTTAAGTGAATTCATGACATCATAAATTTGACAATGACCTGTGTGATCGCAACACAAAACATAACGTTGCAGGATTAAATCTACAAAGGATATGCAGTACCTTGATAGAGACAACTGTGAATAAATGGGAGATACGCCATGGCCATAGACGGAAAGACTAATAAAGATGCTATTAAATTCAAGTGACAGTACGATTTGCGTGAGCTTCAACAGATTCTAAAATTCATTTGAAAAAATTACAGTAGCCCCTCCCCCCCGCAATCCACAGCAAAGAGTAAGAACCTTGTAATTCAATACCTTTTTCATCTGAACTACGCATTTATCATGTAACGTGGCATACCTTGTGAGGCAGGATAACAACCCTACACAGATTTCTTTCTCCTGCTCACAATTTCACAGACGATTCATTGTTATTGTAGATCTTAGCGATGTCAGCAGGACAGATTTTTTTATCAGATGAATTTTCTTTCACCTTTTCAACTAAAGGAAACACATTGCAGCTTCTCTTTGCCAAATCCGAAGTGACAGCATGACCACTCCAGTGCTTTGGGGCCATTGTTAGTAAAACAGTTACTTGACCACAGCGCTGCAGTGCTGGGACAGTTGATCTTATAAACAAAAGCGACTGAGTGACTGAGAGGCAGGTAGCATTTACAGTGAGGATTCCCTGGACCAAAGGATGGTGCCTGTCTGGGGTGGGACACAGTAGGATGGCATGAAGTTTCATCATGCTACTCAGAACCTCGTGCAGTTTAAAACAAAGCTGTAATTCTGGAGTTGTCCATTTCATATTTTCAGACTAGTAAACCACGGGTAACCCTAACCATGGGAAACAAAACCAGTTAATGGAGGACTACTGTAAAAGTAAAAACAGAAATATGATTCAGAAAAAAGAACTAAGGGAGAATCTTCCCACCAGATAACACTATCAGTCTATAGAGTAGAGACAGTACTGTTTTGTGCAGGGGTAGACAAAGAGAGCAGGAGAACCAACAAAGAACACAGATGCAGAGAATGTCCTGAGTTGCATAGTTCTGTTCCCCCTTCTCCCACCCCAATTCATGGCCTTGCTGGAACTCAGATTGTGAACTTATTTGGCAACAGGGCTGTGGCTAAGTAAATTTTTTTTTAAGTCTCACTTTTTAAAAAATGAAAAAATTTATATATTTGCTTACTTATTTGAAAGGTAGAGAGACAGGGAGAGAGATCTTCTATTCACTGGTTCACTTGCCAGATGGCCTCAATGGTGGGGTATGGGCCAGGCTGAAGCCAGGAGCCTGATAACGTTTTCCAGGAGTCCACCGGGGTCAGGGGACGAGGTATTTGGGCCATCTTCTGCTTTCCCAGGTGCATTAGCAGGTAGCTGGATTGGGAATGGAGCAGCTGGCACTCAAATTGGTGCTCACATGGGCAGGTGGCAGCTTAACCCATTGTGTCACAACATTGGCCCCCATAGGGCTAATTGATCAAGATGAGGTCATGGAGTAGGGTAAGGGCATTGAACCAGCCTGGCTTATGCCCACAGAAGGAAAGGCACACAGCCATGTGACAGTGGGAGGAGTGGTTGGATGATGCAGCTACAAGCCAAGGTCCATCTCCTCGAAGGCATGCAGAGATTCTCCCCAAGAGCCCTGAGGGTGAGCACAGCTCTGCCGACGCCTTGATTTCAGGCCCCGGCTTCCAGAACCGTGCGGGAATAAATTTCTGTTGTTTAAGCCTCCGAGTTTGTGGTATTTTGTTATAGCCGCTCCAACACAGAGACCTTCAGATGTGGTATTGTCACAGTTGATCTTTCCATCCCGGGAAAACATTGGTAAGTCATTAACTTTTGCCACAATAAATTATATTCTGATAAACTAAAAATCTAACTATAAATAGCAAAGCTTAAGCCTTTTGGAAAAAAAAAATCTAGTTTTATGACTTTATTGTGCTTAAGAGACAGAAAGTAAAGAGGCCAAAGGGAAGATTGACACATTTGCCTCAAAACTGAAAACTTTGGTACAACATATTAAAAAAAAAAAAAGATCAAATAAATTAAAAGCTAAGCAGACCGGGGCCCGTGCTGTGGCGTAGCGGGTTAATGCCCTGGCCTGAAGCGCTGGCATCCCATATGGTCATCAGTTCAAGATCCGGCTGCTCCACTTCTGATCCAGCTCTCTGCTATGGCCTGGGAAAGCAGTAGAAGATGGCCCAAGTCTTTAAGCCCTGCACCCGCATGGGAGACCACAGAGGAAGCTCCTGGCTTCTGATCAGTGCAGCTCCGGCTGTTTCAGCTAATTGGGGAGTGAACTATCGAATGGAAGACCTCTCTTTCTCTCTCTCTCTCTCTGCCTCTTCTCTGTCTGTGTAACTCTGACTTTCAAATAAATAAATAAATCTTTTTTTTAAAATAAAAAAGCTCAGCAGACCAAAAATACTGTACAGACCAAAAATACTAGGATAAAGTATTTGTAACTTGTCTAGTAAACAGTCAACATGTAAATTATGGAAAGAAACACTAGAAATGAAAGATTAAATGACCCAATAAAAAATGAGGGCAAAGGAGATGAACAAGCAATTCACAGAATTGAGAAGAAATGATCAGTGGATAAAAGAATGTATTAAAGTGACATTAGACAATGGAACACCACAGAAAATTTAAAACTGTTCTCTATATGAGAATACTTCAAACAGTTTATAGAAAATAGAATTAAAATTTCAATTCATGCATAGTTTTTTTCATAATATGCATTTTCCACAAACTTTTTGAAGACCTGTCAAATGCATGGATTTCAAAATTTTTATACCAAAATAAATTTAACTTTTAATTCAATTTCCATGATTTTTTTAAAAAAAATTTGTGTTTCCTTGAGAGACAGACAACCAAATGCCACAACAGCTGGGGCTGGGCCAGAGCCTCAGCCAGGAGCAGGAAACGCTCTCCAGGCCTGCCACATGGATGGCAGGACAGTTACTTGAACTGTCATCACTTCTTCCCAGGGTTCACATTAGCAGAAAGCTAAAGTCAGCAGCTGAACCCCTGTACACTGACGTGGGTGTGTTAACTGTCTGGTCCTACCACAAACTTTGAGATTCCCTCACATGTCCACATGGGTAGATCTTAAAGTGTTGAATGAAAAATGCGAGTTGTATTATAATAGGGTATTTATGTATAAATGACACAAGGGTTTATCTACTCCTGGAGTATAATGCAACTTACAGAAAAGTCAGTTTGTCTCCAAATATTGACCTGGAAAGACAGCCATGACAGATTTGAACTGAGTGAAGTCTCACAGCGATTTGTTCACATTTTTGTAAAGAAAGAGTTCCATACCACACCTCCATCAGTCACACAGGCACACAGGCACACACGTGTACACCAGCACAAGTAGTTCAGAGAAGCACGGAGACGGAGAGGGGCTGTAGTGGTGAGCAGCAGAGCCACAGGAGTCAAGGTCATGAAGCAGCCGTGACTGTGTCCCTGTCCTTTCAGTTACCTCTGACTTTTGAGGATGTTGCCGTTTACTTCTCGGAGCAGGAATGGCAGAGTCTGGAGGCCTGGCAGAGGGAGCTCTATGGACACGTAATGAGAACCAATTACGAGATTCTCGCCTCTCTAGGTAAGAAATGTAGGATTTTGTGGGTATGTCGTGGGCTGGTTCCAGGAAGGGGTCTCTGTCATTGAATGCCTCTGTTGGTCAGGTAGCAGGACTGCACAGCAATTAACTCAGGAGGGCCCCCCCGGAGGTCGCTAACCTAAGCTTGGCCCCGCCTCACACCTGTGCAGTGGGTCTAGCTGCTTCTGGAAGGCTTGTGCTGTTCCCACCTGCAGTGGTGTCGGGCAGCTGCACACTGAGCTGCTTAGAAGATGCTGTCTCTGGGCTGGCGCCACGGCTCACTAGGCTAATCCTCCGCCTGTGGTGCCGGCAACCCAGGTTCTAGTCCCAGTTGGGGTGCCGCATTCTGTCCCCATTGCTCCTCTTCCAGGCCAGCTCTCTGCTGTGGCCCGGGAAGGCAGTGGAGGATGGCCCAAGTGCTTGGGCCCTGCACCCCATAGGAGACCAAGAGGAAGCACCTGGCTCCTGGCTTCGGATCTGCGCAGCACATCAGCTGTAGTGGCCCATTTGTGGGGTGAACCAAAGGAAGGAAGACCTTTCTCTCTGTCTCACTCTCTCACTGTCAAACTCTGCCTGTCAAAAAATTAATAAATAAAATTTTAAAAAATTCAGAGAAGCATCAAATGAAAGACACACTCTCCTGCATCCTGCATCATTTTTAAAAGAGGCGACCACTTGTAACCATTTCTGTTCTCACTGTGGTTTCCCCCAGTCTAAATATCATGTCTACACCTCTGTTTCTTCATGTTGAATGTAGACAGCATGAATCGGTTCCTAGGAGAAATGAAGTATTAGCTCAGTTATGCTAACCCCTTCTATTTCCTTTTCCCCTTCCCCCCTAGTTTTTCATAGTTTTTGTGTGCCTCTGTTGGTTAGGTTTATAATTTAAAATATTTGAGCAAGTTATAGATCATGTTCCATCAACTTTATCTTTTAACTTTTTCAGTGTATAAAGTAATTGGTTCTCCTGTACTTCCCTTCACATGTACTGAAAGTTTAAAGCAGCATACGGCTTCCTTTATGTTGCCAGGTTTCTAAAACTTACATTCTGTTCTGTTACCATAGTTAAGTTTTCTAGACTCTGTCTATGGATTGTTTCTAAAATATATAGCCCAAGACATTACATTGTGACTGGAGAATCAGGTAAAGTAATTTAACCTATAGAGAAAGAAATATAATTCCATGTCATTAACTCTGTGCCACCCAGAAAAGAATGTTCAGGCACCAAGATCAAGTGGGTTCTTTTCTTTCATACACACGAGTTAATCGGTATCATGCTTCATTTTAATTTCCTTCACTATTAGGCCGTGACTTTTTTAGATTTGGATTTTTTCTTGGATTCTTTAAGATTTATATATTTATATATTTTATTTTGAAAGTTACAGAGACAGAGGGAAAGATAGAGACAGAGACGGAGACAGACAGAGAGAGAGATCTCCCATACATCCACTGGTTCACTCACCAGATAGACACTACGACCAGCGCTGTGCCAAGCCAAAGCCAGAAACCAGGAGCTTCACCCAGGTATTCCATGTGGATGGCAAGGGCCCAAACCCTTGGGCCATCTTCTGCTGCTTTTCCTAGGCCGTTAGCAAGGAGCTGGATTGGAAATGGAGCAGTTGGAACATGAACAAGAGCCCATACAGGATGCCAGCATCACAGGCAGTGGCTTAACCCCCTGTGCCATGACACCGGTCCTTGTATCCTCTTAGTCGTACAGTCAGTTTCATGGACCATTCCAGCTTCTGTCAGTTCTCCCTGAATCAGTCGATACCTTCAAAGCAATTCCAGCTGAAATCCCAGCAGGATATCATGGAATATCAGCTGATCATAAAGAACATGAAAGAACATGAAAGAACAAAGCACCAAGACAATTTTTTGGAACAAGATGGGAGGTGAATTTTTTTTTTTTTTTTTGGATATCAAGGTTTATTATGTGGTACTGTGTTAGAGATACAGAAATAGCTGATAGTACCATGAGTCTTTGAGCAGTTAACACTCCTGCTGTGCTATTGAGATTGCAAATCAGCACAGTGACTGTGAGAGCAATTTGTTAGCATGCAATAAAGCTGAAGACGTGCATAGAGCAGTTCAGCCTGAGGAATGGCAAGGCTTGTGTGTCCTCACAGAGGCAAGCCAGTAGACTGAACAGAAAAGACAGATTGTGAGATAGTCATGTATTAGATGGTAATAAGTGAATCAACGCAAGTTGTTTCAAAGTGAAGGAATTTTTAAAACATAATTTGAGGGAAAAAGTAAGATACAGAGTGATGGTATGATTTATATGAAATGTAAAGCCAGCAATAGAGGCTGATGGCATAGCATAGCTGGTAAAGCCACTACTTGCAGTGATGGCATCCCATATGGGTACTGGTACTAGTCCTACCTGCTACTCTTCCGATCCAGCTCTCTGCTATGGCCTGGGAAAGCAGTAGAAGATGGCCCAGGGCCTTGGTACCCTGTCACCCGCGTGGGAGACCTGGAAGAAGCTCCCAGTTCCTGGGTTTGGATTGGCCCTGCTCCAGCCGCTGCGGCCATTTGGGGAGTGAACCAGTGGATGGAAGCCCTCTTTCTCTGCCTCTGCCTCTGTAACTCTGCCTTTCAAATAAATAATTTTTTTAAAGAACCCTGTGTCCCCCCAAAATGGAGACATTCTTTGCTCATGGATTGGAAGAATCAATATCATTAAAATGTCTGTACTACCTAAAGCAATCTACAGATTCAATGCAATCCCTATCAAAATACCAATGACATTATTTATATAACTAGAAAAAGCAATTCTTTTGTAAAAAAAAAAGATGTATTTATTTGTTTTTTATTTTTATTTTTTTGACAGGCAGAGTGGACAGTGAGAGATAGAGACAGAGAGAAAGGTCTTCCTTTGCCGTTGGTTCACCCTTCAATGGCCGCCGCGGCCAGCGCACCGCGGCAGGCACACCACGCTGATCCGAAGGCAGGAGCCAGGTGCTTCTCCTGGTCTCCCATGTGAGTGCAGGGCCCAAGCACTTGGACCATCCTCCACTGCACCCCCGGGCCACAGCAGAGAGATGGACTGGAAGAGGAGCAACCAGGACAGAATCCAGCTCCCCGACTGGGACTAGAACCCGGTGTGCTGGCACCACAGGCGGAGGATTAGCCTATTGAGCCACAGCGCCAGCCTTATTTATTTATTTGAAAGCCAGAGTTACAGAGAGGCAGAGAGAGAGAGAGAGAGAGAGAGAGAGAGAGAGAGAATATCTTCCATTCGCTGGTTCACTCCCCAGATGGCTGCAATGGCCAGAGCTGGACCAATCCAAAGCCAGGAATCAGAAGCTTCTTCCAGGTCTGCTATGCAGGTGCAGAGGCCCAAACACTTGGGCCATCCTCTACTACTTTACCAGGCCATCGCAGAGACCTGGATCGGAAGTGGAACAGCCAGGACTCACACTGGCACCCATATGGGATGCCAGCACTGCAAGTGGCGGCTTTACCCCTCTACAACACAGCACTGGCCCCTAGTAAAAACAATTGTAAAATTTGTATGAGTAACAAAACAGCCAGAATAGCCAAAGTGATTCTGAATAAGAAAAATCAAGCTGGAGACTTTGCAATACCTGACTTCAAAACTTACAACAAAGCTAAAGCAATTAAAACAGTATAGTACTGACATAAGAACTGGTACACATAGGCCGGCACCGCAGCTCAGTAGGCTAATACTCCGCCTAGCGGCGCCGGCACACCGGGTTCTAGTCCCAGTCGGGGCGCTGGATTCTGTCCCGGCTTCTCCTCTTCCAGGCCAGCTCTCTGCTGTGGCCCAGGAATGCAGTGGAGGATGGCCCAAGTGCTTGGGCCCTGCACCCCATGGGAGACCAGGAGAAGCACCTGGCTCCTGCCTTCGGATCAGCTCGCTGCACCGACCAAAGCACGCTGGCTGCAGTGGCCATTGAAGGGTGAACCAATAGCAAAGGAAGACCTTTCTCTCTGTCTCTATCTCTCTGTCCACTCTGCCTGTAGAAAAAAAAAAAAAAACTGGTACATAGATCAGTGGAAAACAGAATAGACAGCCCAGAAATTAACCCATGTACACACAGCCAGCTGGTTTTTGACAGAAGTACTCAAACCATACAGTGGAATAAGGATAGTCTCTTCAACAAATGGTGCTGGCAAAACTGAATTTATATATGTTGAGGAATGAAATTAGATCTATACCTCCCACCCTATACAAAAAATAAACTCAAGATAGATCAAAGACTTACATTTAAGACATCAGACTATATGATTGCTTGAAGAAAATGTAGGGGAAACACTCCCAGAAGTTGGTGTAGGGGATGACTTTTGGATAGGCCACAAAAGCAAAACCAAATAAATGGGACTATGTCAAGCTTAGAAGCTCTTGCACAGCAAAGGAAATGATCAATAGGGTGAAGAGACATCCAGCAAAATGGGGAAAATATTTGCAAATCACCAATCTGACAAAAGATTAATATCCTGACTATATCAGCAAGTTAAAAAACATCAACAAAAACCAATCCAGTTGAGAAATAGGCAAAGGACTTCAATAGACAGTTCTCAAAAGAAGAAATAGAAATGGCCAACAAATACATGAAAAAATGCTCAACATAACTAGCCATCAGAGAAATGCACATGAAAATCACAATGAGATGTTACCTCACCTCTGTCAGAGCAGCTGAAATCCAAAATACAGAGAGATACAAATGCCGGCAATGATGTGGACAAAGGAGAACACTTATACACTGTTGGTGGGAATGTAAAGTAGTGCAGCCACTGTGGAAAACAGTGTGGCAATTTCTTAAAAAAACACACACACTAGAAATAGGGGCTGGTGCTGTGGTGCAGTGAGTAAAAGCCGCCACCTGCAGTGCCAGCATCCCATGTGGGCACTAATTCAAGTCCTGGCTGCTCCACTTCCTATCCAGCTCTCTGCTATGACCTGCAAAAGCAGTAGATGTCCCAAGACATTGGGTCCCTGCACTTGTATGGGAGACCTCGAAAAAGCTCCTGGCTCCTGGCTTCAGATCAGCCCAGCTCCTGCCATTGTGGCCATCTGGGAAGTCAACCAGCGGATGAAAGACTCACTCTCTCTCTCTCTCTCTCTCTCTCTCTCTCTCTCTCTCTTTCTCTCTTTCTTTCTCTCTCTCTCTCTCCTCTTTCTGCCTCTGCCTCTCTCTCTGTAACTCTGCCTTCCAAATAAATAAATAAATCTTTGAAAACAAATAAATCTTTAAAAAAGAGCCTAGATATAATTAAAAAAAAAAAACAACCTGGAAATAGACTTGCCATATGATCCAGCAATTCTACTACTGGGTGTATACCCAAAAGGCTTGAACACAGTGTATCAAAGAGATGCCTGCACCCCCATGTTTATAGCAGCACTGTTGACAATAGCCAAAATTTAGAATCAACTAAGGTATCCATCATCAGATGAATAGATTAAGACAATATGGTAGACCGGCACCGCGGCTCAATAGGCTAATCCTCTGCCTGTGGCGCCGGCACACCAGGTTCTAGTCCCAGTCGGGGCACCAGATTCTGTCCCGGTTGCCCCTCTTTCAGGCCAGCTCTCTGCTGTGGCCCGGGAGTGCAGTGGAGGATGGCCCAAGTCTTTGGGCCCTGCACCCACATGGGAGACCAGGAGAAGCACCTGGCTCCTGCCATCGGATCGGCGCGGTGCGCAGCCGCAGCATGCTGGCCGTGTCGGCCATTGGAGGGTGAACCAACAGCAAAAGGAAGACCTTTGTCTCTCTCTCTCTCTCCACTCTGTCAAAAAAAAAAAAAGGAAAGGAAAAAAAGACAATATGGTATATATATATACAATAGAATTTATTCAACTATAAAAAAAAAAGAATGAAAATCAGGCTGGTGCTGTGGCACAGTGGGTTAATGCCCTGGCCTGAAGTGCCGGCATCCCATATGGGCGCCGGTTCTAGTCCTGGCTGTTCCTCTTCTGATCCAGCTCTCTGCTGTGGCCTGGGAAAGCAGTAGAAGATGGCTGAAGTCCTTGGGCCCCTGCACCCACATGGGAGACCCGGAAGAAGCTCCTGGCTCTTGGTTTCCGATAGGCGCAGCTCCGGCTACTGCAGCCATCTGAGGAGTGAACCATCGGATGGAAGACCTCTCTCTCTGTCTCTACCTCTCTCTCTGTAACTCTTTCAAATAAATAAATAAATCTTAAAAAAAAAAAGTTAGGAAAAAAAAAAAGAATGAAATTCTACCTATTTGCAGTAAGATGGATGCAACTGGAGGATATCATGTTAGGTGAAATAGCCAGACCCAGAAAGATAAATACCACATGTTCTCCCTTATATATGGGAGCTAAAACTAAAAAAGTAAGAAATGTCTTCGTGTATCAGTATTGCTTTAAACATAACTTTGTCTGTGTGTATCAGTATTGCTTTACATATAACTTTGTAAAGCTTTATTTTATACCTTTATGAAACTAATGGTTAAGAATATTATACTAGTACAGTCTTAATGATCTGTGACACTTTAAAATTTATTGTAAATGGGTGAAATGGTCATTTTCTCATTCATTGTTTATGGCTGTTGTCTATGTTCCCACTAAACTAGGCTTTTTTTGCCTTTTACTTGTTAAACTTCTTATTCAGTGAAGTATTAAGCCTTTTTTTTAGATTATTTATTTGAAAGAGTTACAGAGAGAGAAGGAGAGGCACAGAGAGAGAGAGAGAAAAGAGGTCCTCCATCCGCTGGTTCACTCCCCAGATGGCTGCAATGGCCGGAGCTGTGCCGATCTGAAATCAGGAGCCAGGAGCTTCCTCCAGGTCTCCCACGTGGGTGCAGGGGCCCAAGGACTTGGCCATCCTCCTCTGTCCTCCCAGGCCATAGCAGAGAGCTGGATGAGAAGTGGAGCAGCCGGGACTCGAACTGGCAACCATATGGGATGCTGGCACTGCAGGCAGTGGCCTCACCTGCCATGCCACAGCATTGGCCCCAGTATTAATGCTTTTTACTATAATGTAAATTCAAAATATGTTATCTCATAAAAAAAAAAAAGGAGGAGGAGAGTGGGAGGGAGAGAAGGAGAGGGAGGGAGAGAAGGTGGAAGGAAATAGCATTATGTTCTTCAAATTGTATCTAAAGCACATTGAATCCTTCAAACACTAATTGAAATTAAAAAAAAAAAAAAAAAAAAAGGACACTGTGTCCCATATCAGGATTCCTGGGTTAGATTTCTGGCTCTGGCTCTAGAATCCAGCTTCCTGCTAATGCACACTCTAGGAGACACCAGGTGATGATTCAAGTAGTTGGGGCCCTGCTACCCATATAGGAGACTTCAATTAAGTTCCCAGCTTCTGGCTTCAGCCCCAGTCCAGCCATGGCTATGGGAGGCATTTGGATAGTAAACCAGTGGATGGGAACTCTTGTCTCTCAAATAAATTTTGAACGATATTTGCCATTGTGTTTTTGGACAAAATACGGCATTGTAGATACATGGGGGCATGATAAAATTAAAATAACAAGTCCAAATAGGCTGGGAAACACTGTTAGGATGAGGGGGCAGCTTTGTCCTCTTTGTGCAATCTAGAACCTATTTTTTTTTTTTCATCTCTCCTCATATATTGTCCAAGCAGTGAGTGTTTAGAAACTTAGAAATAATTAACATACTTTGAGTGTTCAAGTAAGCCAAACTACCCTGCCTGACTTTTCTGTGCAGATGGTGGACTTCCCAAGCCAGAACTAATAACCTGGATCGAACAGCAAGGAGAAACATTCGGGAGTTGCACAGAATCACAGAAATCAGGAAACATAATTCGCTCCTCTGCTGATACACATTTTGATCCAGCTGTTGAGGAACAGTTGTTTTGGGGTGAGTATTAAGAAATATATGGTCTTAAGATAGCATATATTCAGACTTGATGGTTTCTCTTTTCTGATCTGATCTTCTGTTTTCTGGGTAACCTTAGTCAAGTTACTGAACCTTTGAGTATTTCAGTTCTTGATCTATAAAATTAAGATAATGAAAGTACTTAAGTTTTAACATTAAATGAGTAATGTATGTAGTGTTAAAATGATCTCTGGCACATAGCAAGAGCCCAGTGCTAGACGCTATCTTAGTAGTAAGGAAAAGAGCCAAAGTAGGCCTAGTCTTTTATTATTATTATTATTATTATTAATTTATCTATTTGAAAGGCAGAGTTACAGAGAGGCAGAGGCAGAAAGAAAAATCTTCCATCCGCTGGTTCATTCCCCAAATGGCTGTAACAGCTGGAGCTGGGCCTATCCGAAGTGAGAAGCCAGGAGCTTCTTCTAGGTCTCCCACATGGGTGCAGGGGCCCAAGGACTTGACTCATCTTCTACTGCTTTCCCAGGCCATAGCAGAGAACTGGATGGGAAGTGGAGCAGCCAGGACTCAAACAGGCGACCATATGGGATGCCAGTACTGCCTTACCTGCTACACCACAGTGCTGGCCCGTAGTCTTGCTGTCTGTTCTTAGGACAGCTCACGGATGGTATAAACTGTAGTATTAGTCAGGGTCTCTGTTAGGAACTTAACTGCCATCAACGTCTTGGGGCTCCAGGTATGTCTAGACATCAACATCAGGTAAGTCACATATACCTGAAGTCATAGTGGTGGTTAACATTTAAGAGTGTATGCAACATGCTGGAACCATGCTAAGAACCTCATGCATGTTAACATCATGTAACTCACTCCAGTCATATGTACTGTGTTTCTCTGTTCTTATAGAAGGAGACAAAGCAAAAAGAGATTAGCTTGGCAAACAGTGGACAAATGGGATTTAAACCCAGGCAGTCTAATTCTGGAGCTTAGATCCTACCTTTGTGACCTGTATTTTCCTCTTCAGTATTATTTAACGTAAGACGTATCTGTTCAGGGATGGGCATTTAGCTTGGCTGGCACGACACTGGTTAAGATGCCTATATCCAATATCAGAGTACCTGGGTTTGAGTCCCAGCTCTCGCTCCTGACTCTAGCTTTCTGCTAATGCAGACCCTGGGAGGCAGCAGTGATGGCCCAGAGTAACTGGGTTCCTGCCACCCACATGGGAGACCGAGTTTGAATTCTTGACTCCTGGCTTCATCCTGGTTCAGATCCACTATTGTCAGCATTTGGGGAATAAACCAGTAGCTAGGAGCTTTCTCTGTCTGTCAAATAAATTTTTAAAAGATCAGTTTATTCGGTTTAGTTACCCAGACCACCATCAGACTCATTTTGGTTGTGAAATAGAACCACACTGTGTGGTTGTGTGGCTCATTGGCAGCATGGTTCCCAGGCTACCCCCCAGTTACTGTTACACATCACGTTACTGGTGACAGTCGTGTGCCATGCCATCAACAGAACTGACTGGATTTTTGTCTTCAGTTTCAGGAAGCCAGCAACCGGTGAGCTCAGGAGAAACTAAATGCCATTTCCAGGCAGGCCCTCTTCGGAGCCAGCATTCCTCTGGACTCTCTTTAGGAGGCAGAGAAGCTGTTTCCTCTAGGCCTGACCAAGACCTCACAGAGAAGGAGACCCAGAGCCCACAGGGACGCAGCCCCAGGGCTCCTAATGCAGTCGGCCTTGGCTGCAGCGAGTCTCCCTACAGAGAGGGAATCCCAGGGCACAGAGCTCCCAGTGTCCCCTCGCGGGAGAGCTCCCAGCACGGTGGGGAGAACTTCTGGAAGGGCCGCTTGGGAAAGCAGCAGAGGAGCCGCCCCCAGGACCAACCGCAGAAAGCCTGCAAGGTCAGCTGCAGAGCCGGTGCCCGGCAGGACGGCGTCCCCGGGGCAGGGCGGCACTGCCCGGGTCGGGAGTGCGGGCAGGGCCTCCGCCGGAAGCAGTACTTGCTGAGGCAGCTGACTGCCCACGCCGGGAAGTGTGAGATGTGTTTCTGCCGCAGGCGGAGCCCCCTCGCCCACCACCCCACGCACAAGGGGGAGACGCCTTCGCAGCATCCCAAATGCAGCCCGGGCTTTCCGCCGATGCGCAGCGCGCAGGCTCACCAGTGCCAGGCTGGCAGAGAGACGCCGGGCTCCTGGAGGCGAGGCCGCAGGGCCTTCCCCGGCGTGCAGTCAGGGCCGAAGCCAGGCCCCCGCCACCCCCGGGGCGACGCAGAGGCTCCGCGGCCCTGCCCCGGCGCCGCGGGCGGCAGGTGCCTCCCCACAAGGTCCAAGCGCGCCAACCGCCTGGGGGTGCACGCGGGAGAAAGGCCCTTCCCGGGCCCCAGCGGCCCGCCGAAGGCCCAGCAGCGCGGCCCCGGCGCGGAGAGACCGGTCTCCCGCGGGAAGTGTGGCCCGGGCTTCCCCAAACAGCGCAAGCTCGCGGAGCACGACCGAGCGCACAGCGGAGAGAAGCCTCTCGCGTGCGCCGAGTGCGGCCGGAGCTTCGGTCGGACGGCGCAGCTGCGAAGGCACCAGCGGCTGCACGCGGAGGAGACGCCCTTCCCGTGCCCGGAGTGCGGCCGCAGCTTCCGCCGGCAGAGCCTGTTGAGAGCCCACCGGCTCCGCCACGGCGGAGAGCGGCCGTTCGCGTGCGGCCAGTGCGGCCGCGGCTTCAGCCACCAGTGCAAGCTGCGCGAGCACCTGCGGGTGCACAGCGGGGAGCGGCCCTTCCGGTGCCCGGACTGCGGCAAGAGCTTCCGGCTGAAGGGCATCCTCAAGGCGCACCAGCGCACCCACAGCGAGGAGCGGCCCTTCTCCTGCGGGGAGTGCGGCAAGGGCTTCACCAGGCAGTCCAAGCTCACCGAGCACTCCCGCGTGCACAGCGGGGAGCGGCCCTTCGGCTGCTCCGAGTGCGGCCGCAGCTTCCGCCTCAAAGGGCAGCTGCGTAGCCACCAGCGCCTGCACACGGGGGAGAGACCCTTCCAGTGCCCGGACTGCGACAAGCGCTACCGCGTGAAAGCCGACATGAAAGCCCACCAGCTGCTGCACGGCGGCGCGATGCCCTTCTCCTGCGAGTGCGGCAAGGGCTTCGCGAAGCAGTCCAAGCTCGTCGAGCACGTCAGGACGCACACCGGGGAGAAGCCCTTCCAGTGTCCCCAGTGTGACAAGAGTTTCCGCCTGAAGGCCCAGCTGCTTAGCCACCAGGGCCTGCACACCGGGGAGAGGCCTTTCCACTGCCCCGAGTGCGACAAGGACTTCCGGGAAAGGGGACACATGCTGAGGCACCAGCGCATCCACAGGCCCGAGAGGCCCTTTGCCTGTGCTGACTGTGGGAAGGGCTTCCTCTACAAGTCTAAACTCGCCGAGCACGTCCGGGTGCACGCCAAATCCTACTGTGCTCAGGACCGGCCTGACGTTAAGAAGAGGCTTAGCCAGCTGTTTGCAATGATCGAAGCTGACTGGAGCTGAGGCAGAGTGCGCCGTCAAGGCGACTCAAGAGGTCTTCAAAACTTCATGGTAAAGGCGTGTTATGAAAAACACTGCATGGACTCCACTTGTTTTCTACACAGAGGGAAAGAGAAAGAGAGAGAGCTCTGAACTCTTCCATCCACTAGCTTACTCCTCAAGTGCCTGCCACAGCTGGGATAGCCAGCCGGGAACTCCCACCTGGGAGTTACTGACCCAAGTCCTTTGGGCTTTATCCATTGCCTCCCAGGCACATTAGCAGGAAAGTTGAATCAGAAGCGGGGTAGTCAGTACTCACCAGGCACTCCAGTATGGTATGCAGGCATCCCAACTAGTAGTACCCCAGTGCATGCCCATAAACTTACCTTTTCATTCAATTTTCCATGATTTTTTTTCCCCAAAGATTTTTATTTATTTGAAAGTTGGAGTTAGAGAGAGAGGGAAAGACAAAGAAGTCTTTCACCTGCTGGTTCACTCCTCAAATGGCCACAGTGGTTGGGGCTTTGCCAGGCTGAAGCCAGGAGCCAAGAGTTTCTTCTGAGTCTCTCCCACGTGGGTGGCAGGGCTATCTCTGGCCCCCGGCATGAACTTTTTGAAGTCCCACATTAACGTGGAATTTCAGGGAAGAGGTGGGGTCTTTCCTATTTGTTACACTAGAAGTTGTATGGACACCGAATAGGTATACTTCAGGGACAGAATATACTCTATACACACAATTCCTGCTTTTCAGAGGGTTTATGGTCAGTTAGGGGATGGCTGACAGGGAGGCATTTGGCACAGTGGTTAAGCTGATACTTGGGGGTCCAGTGCTGTGGCTCAGTGGGTTAATTCTCCGCCTGCAGTGCCGGCATCCCATATGGGTGCTAGGTTCTAGTCCCAGTGGGGTTAATCCTCGGCGTGTGGCGCCGGCATCCCATATGGGTGCTGGGTTCTAGTCCCGGTTGCTCCTCTTCCAGTCCAGCTCTCTGCTGTGGCCCGGGAAGGCAGTGGAGGATGGCCCAAGTCTTTGGGCCCTGCACCCACATGGGAGACCAGGAAGAAGCACCTAGCTCCTGGCTCCGGATCAGCACAGCGCCAGCAGTAGTGGCCATTTGGGGAGTGAACCAACAGAAGGAAGACCTTTCTCTCTGTCTCTCTCTCTGTCTATAAGTCTGTCAAATTAAAAAATATATATATCCAATGTCTTAGTTCAATCTTTCCCCAGCCTCCATTTCCAGCTGTCTGCTTATATGAGCCCAAGGAGGCAGCACTACTTGGATTGCTGCCACCCATGTAGGAGACTGGGATAGAGTTCTGAGCTCCCAGCTTCAGCCTGGCCCAGTCCTGCCTGCTGTGGGCATCTCAGGAGTGAACCAGCCTATGGAAGATCTCTTTGTCACTCTGTCTCTACCTTTCAAATAAATAATTTTTTAAAAAATTAATTTTTAAAAATGGCTTACAAAATTCTGAGGGATGACAGAAAATGAAATTACAGGTAAATATAAATGACATTACTGTAAAACAGTGTTACACAAATTAAATTCCCTGGGACAAAGGCTCCAAAAATATTCTGCAAGAAAAGAGTTACATGGAAAATTACATAAAGATCCTGATTAAATTGTCTGTTGCTGCATTCTTAAAGAGACAAAGTTTGTAAAGCATTTGAAGAAAAACTTCCACATAAAAGAGGAAGACCAAGATAAGAAAAAAAATTAGATGAATCATATACTTTAAGGAATAAAAACAAAAATGTAAAAGCATGCATACTCAGAAAAATTAGAGAAGATGCTGTTATTATGAAACAAGAATATAACTTTATGGAAAAGGAAGCTTCTAGAAACAACCCTAACATGTTAAGAAAAATGGGTTGTTTAATAAAATTTTTGAATTTCATGGTAGGATTAGTCAAAGAAATCTCCAGAAAGTAGCACAGAAGATCCAACAAGTAGAAAATAAGTGGAAAAAAGTGAATTGTGCAAATTCTGGTGCTTTGCCCCTCCTTCTCCTGAGGTTTTGATCCTGTATTCCCTTTAATGTTTAAGACTTCATACATACGTATCTTAATCATATACATGTATATATGATGTAAGTTATGTGAAGAGGGAGAGAGTGGAAGAAAAACCAAGGAAATAAAGGGGAGAATGGTGCACACACACAAAAACCCAGGTACGATTACCTTTTATGCATCTACATAAAATTATGGGTGGGCACGTGGCATAGCAGTTCCAGTTAGGATGCCAGTTAGAACGCGCAGACCCCATGTTTGCTATCCTGACTTGATACTTGGCTCTAGCTCCTGTCCTAGCTTCCTGCTGATGTGGACCCTGGGAGGCAGCAGGTGATGGCTCAAGTCTTTGGGTCCCAGCCACCCCTCAGGAGAGCCAGACTGAGTTCCAGGCTCCCAGCTTCAGCCTGGCCCAGCCCCAGCTATTGCAGGTATTTGGGAAGTAAGCCAGCAGATGGAAGATCTCAGTGTCTTTCTGCCTCTCAAATAGATAATATTTTAAAAGTTATTAAAAATACATAGAATAACTTAAAATTCTACATTATTTTAGAACTCTAAGGGCCTGAAAGTTTTTAATCCAATGTCTAATATCTGAGAGAAGGAAACAAAACCCACGACATAAGTCTCATGCCCAGTCTCATTGCTGGGACTGGCTCCTGGCTTCCCGAGGGGATTCCTGGGCTGAACTTCATGGGAAGTCGAGGAAATGCAGGTTCTATGGATAAACACCAAGTGCTCCAAGAAACCAAACCAGCAGTCACCTAATGAGTTGGTTTGTTGCAGAAGGATCGGAAAAGGGGGGGGGGGGCAGTTTTCAAAGCATGAAAGAGCACAAGGGAAAGAGGTCAGGAAAAACCAAACATCTGGCGTCAAGTCCCAGGCCTAGGGAGTGAGTGGCCGCATGTCGGAGCGGGGTAAAGTAGAAGAGAAACAACGCGTAGTGTGAAGGGAGACGCAAGTTTAAGGAAAACGGTCGCGGTTACACTGCACGTGTGAACCGCCGGAGGCACCAAGTCGGCTGGGCGGTCACCGCTCCCCTCCCCATCCGCTGGGTCTTAAGAGCGAATCGACCGGTTCTGATTTTGTAAGCTTTCCCCGGAGGTGTTGCTCTGCGCCACACATAGCCCAGGTCTTTCCTGAAACGAGACAACCCAACGGGTGGGTGGCAGAGAGATGCGCGCAGTAGTGACCCGATGCGAAACGACACATCCAGGGCCATTTTGAAGCGAGGCAGGACAAAGGCGACACTACTCAGGATCCAGCGTCCTCGCTTCCCTACAGATCGATGTCAGAGTCAGTCTCGCCGAGCCCCCAGAGGAGGAAGGGGTCCGAGCCGCTGAGAGCCGGGGGCAGCTCACGTTGCGGTACACGCGGGGCCGGGGATGCGCGCCGCAGTTCTCGGCTCCTCCCGCCTGCAGGTGGCGCTGTGGGAGCCACGTCCGAGCCGTGCTCCCAGCATGCTCTGCGCGTCTCCATGGCGACGGCCGCCGCGGGGAGAGATGGCAGGTTCTGGTCTCGCTATGGAAGGACCTCGCCCGCGGAGGCTCCCTGGCCTCCGCCGTCTCTGTGGACTCTCCCGCCGGACAGGAGTCGGTGGTGGGCTCGGGAGGAGACGCCTGGGCGAGTGTCCCGACCCGGAGGGTGCTGGGACGGGAGGAGGTGCAGGCCGCGCCGGAGCTGCGTGAGCCGATTGTAGATCTGCAGCCCCGGCCTGCGGCCTGCGGGCTGGAGAGAGGGCCGCGACGGGGAAGGCGGCGTCCCAGCCCCGGAGCCAGAAAGGCCTGGGCGCGAGACCTTGGCTGGGCAGCCAGAAGCCGGGAGCCTGGAACTCCATCCCAGGGGCGGCAGGGGCCCCGGGCTTGGGCCGTCATCCGCTGCTCTCCCAGGTGCATAGCCGGCGTCACCAGCAGTGCCACAACCCCAGCCTCGTATGCTTGTGAAAAAGAGAGAGATTCAGAATAGACTCCTTGACGGCCATAATCCAACTCCCTCATTGCACAGACAAGTGAGTCACAGAGAAGTTGAAGTGATTTGCTCCAGGGCGTGTGACTTCTTGGGTTGCAGGTCTATACTCTCCTTTGTCGGGACTTCTCGCCTTTAATACGTATTGAGGATCAGGATTTAGTGTTACTTCTCCAGGGGCTGTGCCTGCCTAACCAAGGTGCTCTCCACATTTTTAAAAAATTATTAGGAACCTAAAGGGCACTTTCTTCATTCTCCTTTATCACCTGTAGGAAAAGTGATGTGGTTTTCTGGTATGAAACATTTTGAGCCAGATAATCAGTGGTCTGCCATCCCTGTCTGACAGTTGTCATGTGTTCTTGGAGCAAATTGTCCATTTCCTGTTTAAATTTCGTTTTAGTGGAGTGAAACTACCAACTTCAGGAGTCTCTGCAGATTATACTTGAGATTATACTTGAGTATTTCTTGCTTATAAACGCATGGGTGTTTTTACACTATCTCAGGGGAAATGTTGAAGATAGTTCTGTATGTATTTTATCAAAAAATACTATATATTTGCATATCTGTCCTAGAGTAGGTACTTACACAACTATATCCTGTGGTAAGTGTACAAGTGTTTGTTTAATCGAATAATTCAATCACCTTATTTCAGGTATGTTTCTCCAGTTGCAAATGAGTGCCTGGGGCTTCTTGGGACACCCACATCCCATCACATCCCATGTTGGAGTGCCTCGGCACAAGCACCAGTTCCGCTTCCGTTCCAGCTTCTCCTGATGCATACCCTGGGAAACTCCTGGCTTTAGCCTGGCCCAGCCCTGGCTGTTGTGAACATTTGGCGAGTGAGCTGGAAAATGGAAGATCTTGTGTGTGTGTGTGTGTGTGTGTGTGTGTGTATGCCTTCAAAAAAAAAATAAATAAATAGTGCACGTCCATAGCTGTTCCCATGATTGACTTATTGAGCCCCTTCCCTCCCTTCCACGATTCCTTTATAAAAAGGTGTGTGTGTTCAGTATTCCACCTCTGTCAGTATGCCACCTCAGTCTGCTTTGTTTGAAGTGTTTGTTAATATTTGAAAAGAGGTCCAGCAAAATCATCTTAAGCCTCTTACTGGAATTATGACACCGAAGCCTACTTAAGCCCATCTTAACATATCGAACATTCTGCCTTCTCAAATCCATTAGTAGCTCCTTATCTGATGTGAATAAAGAGAAAAGAGCTTTTAAACATCTGGGAGGAGGACAGATGTGATCATCCTGAGTCTGAGGAAAGTATGGGATTCCACATGCCAGTGACCTTTGCTGATGTGACTGTTGTTCCATACAGGAGTTGGGGAATCTGGATGGACATCAGAAAGAACTTTACAAGCATGTGATGATTGTAAGGTAAGATTCTGATCTCTCTATGCAAGGCGTGTCCTCGTGGACATGGAATCAAAGGTTATGCAAGTCTCAGCAGGTCATCTGGTCTTTCTGTCTGCTGCTTGGTCAGCCTTTACTGAGAGAACAATCTTCTTTAGCCATAGGATCTCCTAGGGAAACTGAACTCACTTGCTTGATATCATGCCCAGTTCATCTTTTCAAAGTATGCTCCTTGCCCTTTAATCCCTTGCATTCACCCAAGTATATTATGGCCACCAAGTTCTTCAGGTCTCTGAATCTTGACTATCTTCCATACATCTAGTTCTTAACCTTAAGGAGAAAACAGCCCACTAAGGGAGAGACATGTATCACCTGAGGGCTCTTTTGATTGCAGATGATGAGAACTCAGCTCAAGCTATGGGGGAAAATGGAAAGTTACTTATAGGCTCATGTGAGGAGGAAGTCCAGTGGTCACATTATGTTCATAGAAATTTGGATCTAGGGACTTGTTTCATATTCTAGTTCTCTTTTCTGCTCGTTCTTCTTAGTTCTTCTTCTCTCTGTGCAGATTTGAGTTGTTGTCAGCATTTTTAAGGTTCTAAGAAGCCTTGCAGCAAGTAAACTTGTCAAATTGTGTTCAGTGTGGGGAGGGGGAGGGGAGAGGGAGAGGAAAAAGGGAGGGAGAGGGGGAGAGAGAAAGGGAGAGAGAGAGGGAGGGAGAGAGTGAGAGGGAGAGAGAGAGAGGGAGAGATGGAGAGGGAGGGAAAGAGAGAGAGAGACAGAGAGGGAGATCTCCCATCCATTGGTTCACTTTCCAAAAATTACCGAAGTGACTGGGGCTTGGCCAGACCAAAGCCAGGATCCAGGACTTCTTCCGGGTCTCCCATGTGGGTACAGGGGCCCAAGTACTTGCTCCATCCTCCACTGCTTTCGCAGGTACATCAGCAGGGAGCTGGGTCAGAAGTGGAGCAGCTGGAACTCGAACCGTGCTTATATGGGATGCCAGCACTGCAGGTGGCGGTTTTCCCTGCTGAACCACAGCACTGGCCCCATCTTAGGTGGGAGAGGACATTTTAAGAGGGTCTGAGAAAAGGCAGGGAATGGCAAGAATGGACTGTGTCCACGGTTGGAATGGAATTTTTAATGGCTGGATCATAGGATTCTCTGGGGGAAAAACATCAGGAAATAACCTGTTTGAGGCTGGCTCCTAGAGAGCCGTGAATACCACACTGAATCTGGACTGCCGCAGAGGCTTTGAGGGGAGAATGTGCTGCTCTCTGCACCAGCAGTTAACTGACCACACGATGTCGGGTGAATGTGAATCTGGGGAAGTTGGAAGCAGAACGGCCAGGTAAGGGGCTATTACAGCAACTGGTGGGGAAGATGATAGGAAATTAACAAGAAGAATTCTCAGTATTTAAAAACATGGATTAAAACACAAGAGCTGTTTTAGAAGTCAGAGCTAACGAGAGAGGGACTCAGCGGATGTAGGGAATGAGCAGGCTGGAGGAGTAAAACATGACAGACCTGCAGAGTATACAGCTGAGTGAGGATTTGGGGAAGGAAGCTCCAAAGGGAGAAAAATCATGAAATGGAAGAATTTGGTGTATGAGAGAAGCCGGTGAACATCGAAGTAAAGGTGGCCAATGTACATCTGAAACTTTAGAGCAAAAGGCAATAGACTTCTCCTGTAAGGGCCAGGCACTCTGTCACAACTGCTCAGCTCTGCTTCTGCAGCGTGAGGGCAGCTCGGGTGTGACAGCAACAAATGGGGGTGGCTCTGTGCCCAGAGACCCTTAGGCATGGATGCTGAAGCTCCTGTCTTGTGTTACTTGTGCTTGTCATTAAATATGATCTACTTGATTTCTTTCAGTCATTAAGAAATGCAAAAAGTGTTCTTAGCTCACAGAACGTGAGAAAATGGGCAGTGGTTTGGAGTTGGCCCACGCGTTGCTGCATTTTGCTGATCTGTGGTCTAGAGACTCGACGCCATCTGCACATTAGAGATAATGGAAGCCAGGCACAATGTAAAGCAAGAGAGTAAGACTGCTTCAGTAGGAGACAGGAGAGGCAATGGAAGGAAGAAGAAAAACACGTTAGAGACACCAGAGGACAGGAGAGCTTTACGCAGGGTGAGGAGGAGAGCATTGCTGCTGATGGTCGTGGTGGATGCTGCGAGAAGTCAAGGATGTGAATATTTGTGGTGAGTGTAGCTACTCAATTACTTTTTTTTAAAAGTATTTATTTATTTATTTGAAAGGCAGCATTACAGAGAGGTAGAGGCAGAGAGAGAGAGAGAGTCTTCCATCCACTGGTTCACTCCCCAGATGGCCACAACGGCTGGAGCTGTGCCAATCCAGAGCCAGGAGCCAGGTGCAGCTTCCCAGCAGGGGCCCAAGGACTTGGGCCATCTTCTACTGCTTTCCTAGGCCACAGCAGAGAGCTGGATCGGAAGTGGAGCAGCTGGGACACGAACTGGCACCCATATGGTGCCACGGACTTCTTTTGTCACAGAAAGGCTTCTCTGTACTATTTAGAGGAAAAATATTCCTGCCAACCCAACCAGGTCACATCCCGTGAGGTGAATCACAGACAGTCTTCGCCTGGATGATAGCACAAAGAAAAGAGACAATCGAATAATGTCATTGGGGACCTTTGAGAGTTCAAGGTTAGCAGGGAGCAGAGGCCAACGTGCAGAAAGTTCTATTAGCAGCTAGCCTTCCAGTTTTGATGGGTAAGGGAGGAAACAACCTTATAATATAGTACAAAGTAAACATAATCAAGTCAGGATTTTGGGGAATGCAGAGGCATGATATTGACTTAGAGAAGTGAACCAGTGGGAAGGGAGGAAGGAAATATGAAAAAGTAATTTGCAAAGCACAATCACATATGAGGGCAACTGGGATGAAGTCAAAGGCATAGATAGGTGTAGGGTTTTTTTTAAGTTGAGAGAAAGCAATTGCACATGATGTGCACTAGGCAGAGGGCTAGTGAGGAACAGGAGCTGAGAGACTGCCCGTGGTCTACTTGTTGCAGCCCTGCGCCACCTAAAACCCCACCCCCTTCCGTGCCAACCCAACATGGCTGCAGGCTGGCTACCAACTTCCCCGTCATGTACCTAAGCCTCACTTACCTATCATGAATGAGATAACATGATGACCATGTGTGTGTTGGGGCTCCACCTGGAGATGCCATGACACCTTCCCAGAGGTCTTTGCCTGCACTGATGCCCTGCCCAAACTCTGCCCGATTTGTATATCCAGTCAGGGTACCACTCCCTAAAGGGTCGGCCTGAACTTTGGTAGGGGCAGTAGCCACTCTGCTCCTGGAGGGGAGCTGCTCACAGTTAGGTCTGAATGTGTACTACCCTTTTAAGTAAATCCTTCTCTGCACACCTCATCTACGCATCTGCTTTGACTCCGTCTTTCACACTGGGATGAGAACCTGGGATAAATCTAGCTGGGGATCCCATACCTGACAATACCTCCACTTGTTTACTCTGCAATGTTTCCTGGATGGGAACAAAGGCAGGAAGCAGGAGCTGGAAACTCCAGGTCTCCCACTGGGTGGCAGCGACCAAATTATTGGAGCCATCACCACTTCCTCCTGGGGTCTGGATTAGTAGGAAGTGGAATCAGGAGCCAGAGGTTGGTATCAAGCCTATGCATTCCAATATGGGACATAGGCATCTTAACTGCTAGACCAGAAGCTCAGCTTAAGGATGACTTGTTTTCTTAAATTTATTTATTTATTTAAAATTCAGAGTTAGAGAGAGAGAGATCTTCCATCTGCTGGTTCACTCCCCAGATGGCCACATCCAGGTCTCCCACATGGGTGGCAGGGGCCCAAATAACTTGGACCATCTTCTGTTACTTGGACCATCTTCTGTTACTTTTCCCAGGCCATTAGCAGGGAGTTGGATCAGAAGTGGAGCAGCCAGGACATGAACTGGTGCCCATATGGGATGCCGGCGTTGCAGGCAGTAGCTCTACCTGCCACACCATGCCAGCCCCGACTTTTTTTTTAAGAATTATTTTTATTTATTTGAAAAGCAGAGTGTCCAAGAGAGGGGAGAGATACACACACAGAGTGATCTTCTATCTATAGATTCCCTCCCAATAAGGCCTCCCCATATGGTCACAACAGGCAAGGCTGGGCCAGGCTGAAGCAAGGAGCCTGAAACTCCATTCTGGTTTCCCATGTAGGTGGCAGGAGCCCAAGAATATGGGCCATCTTCTACTGTTTTCCCAGGTGCATTAGTAGGGAGCTGGATTAGAAGCAGAGCAGCCAGGACTCCAACCAATTCTCAACATGGAATGCTGTCATCTGATGGTGTAACATAACCCACTGCTCCACAATGCTGGCCCCATGATGACTTTTTTTTTTTTTTTGACAGGCAGAGTTAGACAGTGAGAGAGAGACAGAGAGAAAGGTCTTCCTTCCATTGGTTCACCCCCCAAATGGCCGCTACGGCCAGCGCTGCACCTATCTGAAGCCAGGAACCAGGTGCTTCCTCCTGGTCTCCCATGCAGGTGCAGGGCCCAAAGACTTGGGCCATCCTCCACTGCCTTCCCGGGCCACAGCAGAGAGCTGGACTGGAAGAGGAGCAACCAGGACAGAATCCGGCACCCCAACCGAGACTAGAACCCGGGATACCAGCACTGCAGGTGGAGGATTTGCCTAGTGAGCCACGGCACCAGCCCTCACAGTGACTTTTAAAAATAGGAAGCTTTCTTCCTTCTTCAGATAAGTATTAGTGTATTATCTAACATTATTTATGAGAAAAATTACCCCAGGGGCCCATGCTGTGGTACAGGAGGTTAAAGCCCTAGCCTGCGGTGCTGGTATCCCATATGGGCATCAGTTTGAGTCCCGACTGCTGCACTTCCAATCCAGCTCCCTGCTAACTTGCCTGGGAAAGCAGCAGAGGATGGCCCAAGTCCTTGGGCTCCTGTACCCAGAAGAAGCTCCTGGCTCCTGGCTTCTGGTGGGCTCAGCTCCAGCCATTGCAGCCATCTGGGGAGTGAAAAGTGGATGGACGACCTCTCTGTCTCTACCTTTCTCTGTAACTCAAATAAATAAAATAAATATTTTTAAAAAATTACCCCAAAACCTAGTGCTTTAATACAGGAAGCACATAATAATTGACAGGTTCTGTGGGTTGGGAATCCAGCACAGCCTAAATGGTTACCTCCGGCTTAAAGTTTCTCAGAAAGTTTTAGCTAAGCTGTTGCCAGGGCTGTAGTCTCATCTGAAGGTTTGCCTGAAGACAGCTCCACTCAAGCCTCTCACTTGTTTGCAGCCAGGCATCCCTGTGAAGCTGCCTTATGACATGGCGTCTGGCTTCCACCAGGGTGAGACAGAGAAGAGAATGAATGTCAGAAAGAGCAAGACAGTTCTGTATGGAAGCCAGGGGTAGGTGCTATGGCACAGCAGAGTAAGCGACTGCTTGGGAAAGTTCACATCCCATACTGGAGAACTGGTTTGGCTCAAATGCTGGTTTCTCTGATTAATCCAGCTTCCTGCCAGTGTGCCTAGGGAGCAGCAGATGATGGCCCAAGTACTTGTGTTCCTGCCACCCACATGGGAGGTTTTGTTGGAGTTCTGGGCTCCTGGCTTTGGCCCAGTACAGCCCCACTGTTGTGGGCATTTGGGGAGTGAGCCAATGAATGGAAGTTTTAATTCTGTCTCTTTCTCTCTCTCCCTCTCTGTTGCTCTGCTTCATAAATCAATAAATATTTTTTTAAAACATGCAAGCCATAGTCCTTTTTTTTTTTAAAGATATTTTTATTTACTTTGAAAGAGTTATACAGAAAGGAGAGGCAGAGAGAGAAAGAGAGATCTTCCATCTGCTGGTTTACTCCCCAAGTGGCCAAAGCAGCCAGAGCTGGGCTGATCCAAAGCCAGGAGGGAGGCGCTTTCTCCAGGTCTCCCACGGGGGTGCAAGGGCTCAAGCACTTGGGCCATCTTCTACTGTTTTCCTAGACCATAGCAGAGAGCTAGATCAGAAGTGGAGCAGCTGGTGCCATGGCTCACTAGGCTAATCCTCCACCTGCGGCGCTGGCACACTGGGTTCTAGACCCAGTCAGGGCGCCAGATTCTGTCCCGGTTGCCCCTGTTGCAGGCCAGCTCTCTGCTGTGGCCCGGGAAGGCAGTGGAGGATAGCCCAAGTGCTTGGGCCCTGCACCTGCATGGGATACCAGGATAAGCACCTGGCTCCTGCCTTCAGATCAGCATGGTGCGCCAGCTGCAGCGGCCATTGGAGAGTGAACCAACAGCAAAGGAAGATCTTTCTCTCTGTCTCTCTCTCTCACTGTCCACTCTGCTCTGCCTATCAAAAAAAAAAAAAAAAAAAAGTGGAGCAGCTGTGTCTTGAATCCGTGCCAGCACTGCAGGCGGTGGCTTTACCCACTACACTGCAGCACCAGCCCCCAAGCCATAGTCTTTTAAAAACAGGGCCATGCTGTGGAACAGTGTGTTAATCTGCCATCTAAAGTGCCAGCATCTCATATGGGTGCTCATTTGAGTCCTGGCTACTCCACTTCCGATCCAGCTCTCTGCAATGGCCTGGGAAAACAGTAGAAGATGGCCCAAGGACTTGGGCCCTTGCACCCACATGAGAGACCAGAAGAAGCTCCTGGCTCCTGGCTTCAGATCCACCCAGCTCCAGCCGTTGCAGCCATGTGGGGAGTGAACCAGTAGATAGAAGATCTCTCTTTCCCTCTCTCTGTCTGTAAACTCTGCTTTTCAAATAAATAAGTAAATCTAAAAAAAAAAAAAAAAAAAGCTTAATCCTGAAATGAAAGCCCCTGACTTTGTATCCTGTTTGCTAGATGGGAGTCCTTGAGTCTAGCCCTACTCAATCAAATGAAGGGGATTCCAGGAGGACACAGACACCAGAGGGCAGGGGTCACAGAGGGCCTTCTAGGGGTTGCCCACCACCATTGGTAAAGGCAGTGTTTTGATGCAGGAGGCGGAAGAGTTCATTCATGATGCCACTTCTGCCTCTGAAAAAGAGGTGTCTGCCACAGATGAAGCCAGTAGATAAACGGAGCAGGAGTAACATGGTAGAGGTTTTGTACAGTCACTGTGAAAATGGGGGGGGAGTGGGAGCAAGGAGGTGTCCAGGTGTTTCACCTGGATGTGAGGAGATAATGAGCCAGAAACATGACCAAAATGCTGGGGGCCAGAGCCTGATGCGAGGGTTCCGTAAATTGCTTTACTGAATCCAGTTCCCCCAATCTTAGTCATCAGTCTCACTCGACTCTATCGGATATGGGAAACTTCAGGAAACATAAAAATATCTACTCTTTCTTTTCACCTTCTTGTGTATCACGGATCCATCCGGTGACTTTTAAACTCATATATATCTCATTTTAAAGTCACTTTCGTGTTGAAGGGTCAGCAGTGATTCAGTGAGACACCCACACAGTGGTGGAAGAGTCCAAGTGTACAGACGGTGGTCCCCTTCCACCACTCTCAGCGTTTTCATGGAGGGAGAAGAGAAAGCTGCCCAGAATCCTCCTATTTGAAAATCAGGTCGTGAACTCCATGTTCCACAAGCATAACTGAGGGTTGGGCCACCGTCTTCCCTGCTGGATACGAACGAGGAAGGATGTCGCCCTAAGAACTGCTGACCCAGCCCCAGGAAGCAGAAGGGAGACAGGCAGACCTTGTCCTGTGAACAGCATCAGAGCCCGGGGAAGCTTTGCCTGAGTTTACATTACCTTGGGATGCTCAGGTGATAGAAGTCACTAACATCTCCTTATTGTTTAAGATGTTTTAGAGTCAGGTTTCCTCTTATAAAAGAAAATGCCCTAACACAGAAATAATGAACAGAATGGAGGTTTGCAAATACAGATCCAAAAATACGGAACTGGCTGATCAGGGAAAGTGGGGGAAGTGGGGACTGTCCTGTTCTGGGAAGCTGACAGTGTTGGGCAGGAAACTGTGACCTACGCTGTTTGGGACTCAGACCCTGAATATATTAACATGGAGCACTGGGGACTTGGTAGGAAAAAAATCCAGGCTGTTAACAGCTTGCTTGCTTCAGATCTCAGTAAATCTCCAAGAAAAAAAAAAAAAAAAGAGAGACTGCTTTGGACAGTCAGCTTGTAAACAAAGAAGGAAGAAAGAAATATAACATTTCTAAAAGAGGCCCTTTCCAGACTTCATCAATTTCTTCAAATTTCATTTCCATTTAATTTTTTTTCAGGTAAAATTAGTTAATTATTATACTTTCAAAAAATATTTATTTGAGAGGCAGTGTCAGAGAGAGAGAGAGAGAGAGAGAGAGAGAGAGAGAGAGAGAGAGGTCTTCCATACATGGGTTCACTCCACATATGGCCGAAACAGCTGGAGCTGAGCCAATCTGAAGCCACGAACCTGGAGCTTCTTCTGGGTCTCCCACGTGGGTGCAGGGCCCCAAGGACTTGGGCCGTCTACTGCTTTCCCAAGCACATTAGCAGGGAGCTGAATAGGAAGTGGAGCAGCTGGGACTCCACTCCCATATGGGATGCCGGCCCAGCAGGTGGCAGCTTTACCTTCTCTGCCACAGTGCCAGCCCCAGTTAATTATTTTATTAAGAATAATTGGAGGGGCCGGCGCCATGGCTCACTTGGTTAATCCTCCGCCTGCGGCGCCGGCATCCCACATAGGCGCCAGGCTCTAGTCCTGGTTGCTCTTCTTCCAGTCCAGCTCTCTGCTGTGGGCTGGGAGGGCAGTGGAGGATGGCCCAAGTGCTTGGGTCCCTGCACCTGCATGGGAGACCAGGAGGAAGCACCTGGCTCCTGGCTTTGGATCGGCACAGCTCCGACTGTTGCAGCCATTTAGGGGGTGAACCAATGGAAGGAAGACCTTTCTCTCTGTCTCTCTCTCTCTCACTGTCTGTCGGTCAAATTAATTGGAAGAGCATGCTTGCAGTTGGTAAAATAATTCCAATCTATCTTTCTGCTAACCTCTGTATTCATGACTGTATATGTTGTATGGAGAGATGTCTAGAATGGTATCCACTAAATCCCATGCTTTCCTGGATAGTGTGAAATGAGGTGAATTATTTTCCATTCTTCTCTGTCCTTCTCCAAGCAGCTCAAGGATTTTATAACGTGCGTGTATCACTTCTACAAAACAAAAACGTTATTACTTTTCTTTTTAAAGGGGGATAAAAGAGCCCTTCTGCCATGTAATCGCTAAACCAGGTTGCCTAAGAGATCAATCACATGTAGCCTGTCAAGAACAAAACGTCTCGGTTTCTAGTTTGGTGAGAATGAAATCAGGAAGAACAGAATCATGTAGAGAATAAATCAGGATCTGGGGTGGGGTGGGGTGGGGTGCAAAAGCCGGATGCCCAGCCCTCTGCTAAGGGGCTTTGGATAAGTGCCCATTCGTTCCAGCATGAAGACAGAGGTGGAATGCAACTCACAGGTCAGAAGGTGTTAAGTGGCAGCCAGGAACGGGAGGGGCCCGAGGCCTGCTGCCAAGGAGGCAGAAATTCCTTGGCTTGTATCTGATCTCAACTTGCCATAGCTTGGTTAGATTTCTGGCTTCAGTTACCAGTCCCTGAAATGTGTGGGTTTCAGTAGACTGCGTTTCTACCACATTTAAAAAAAATAAAAGTTATTTGAGAGGTGGAGAGACAGAAAGATGGAGCTCCCATCCACTGGTTAGCACTCCCCAAATGCCCACAATGGTTGGGGCTAGGCCAGCCAAAACCTGGAACTGGAAACTCAGTCCATTTCTCCCACTGGCGTGGCAGGGACCCAATTACTTGAGCCATCACCTGTTGCATTCCAGGGTCCACGTTATCACAAAGCTAGGATCAGGAGAGCTGAGACTGAAACCCAGGTACTCTGAGATGGGATCCCGGTGTCTTAACCAGGGTCTTAAATGCTGGGCCAAACACCCACCCCCTACCATGTTTTTGAGGGAATTGTTTTTGCAAAGAAGGTATGAGCCTGGTTGACAAAGGTACATGATCTTCCCCTGGCCTCCAAGTTCTCCCCAACAAGGAGAAAACTAACAAATCTGCAGCTCCCAGAAGTAGCATCTCCAATGCCCATGTCCCTGGATGACCAGAGAAAGAAGATCCTCAGAGAAAGAACAAAGGGTTGCCAAACAGCTGACCAGGGAAGTGACAGCAGCTCTGGGAAGAGACCTTTCTGGTTTTGTCCTCATTCTCCAGCATGAATGGGAGTGTTTCTTCTCGGTAGCCTTGTCTCTGTCCGCCACTGTTGCTGTGGCGCACTGGGGGTGACACCGCCCAGCCACAGTGTGTTGGAACATGACTGTTTCCTTTATGCCTGTTTAGAGAGAGAACCTGGACTGGGGGATGAAAACTCCAAGGAAGGGAATTTGTGTTGTTGGCTTTTGGGGAGGACATTGGCGCATTTTATGGAAACACATGAGCATGTTTCTGAGGAATCAGAAGAGAATTGGTGGCTTGAGGCTGCTAAGGGGATGGAGTATAATGGACACTCCTTGGTTGTCTCTCTGTCAGCAGTGCCCACAGTTATCTGATTTACCCCAAAGTTTGGTTTCATTCTCCCTGATAGAAAATCTGGATGGAAGAGAAACACCTCTGCCTGTTCCAAGGAGGGGCTTATCCCAGTGCACTGAGTGGACGCAGAACTTGGGCCTGTGGGTGAAGTTTGGTGATCATCAGTTGGTGAATGTGACAATCGAAGCCTGGTTACTGCCAGTTTGTGTACACAGGACTTCCTTTAATCCCCAGCATGTGGCAAAAGCTTCTATGTGAAGTGCACTGGAGTGGACACTGGGGAAGAGGCCATTCCCTTGTCCTGAGTGCGGCCAGGACTTCCCTGAGAAGCTGAAACTCATGACCCACACCAGTCTGCATCCCGAGGGGAGCCATCTGTGGGCTGTGCATGTCAGGAATTTCATACCTGCTCAGCCACCAGCACCCGCAGAAGGCGGGAGACCTTGCTGAGCTCTCTTTCTCTCTCTCTCTGTCCTTCCCCATTTCTCTGTAACTCTGCCTTTCAAACAAATAAAATAAAACTTAACCCCCCCCCCAAAAAAAAAAAAAACACCAAAAAACAAGGGCCACTGCTGTGGTGTAGTGGGTTAAAGCCCCAGCCTGTAGCGCCGGCATCCCATGGACACCGGTTCGAGTCCTGGCTGCTCCTCTTCCTATCCAGCTCTCTGCTATGGCCTGGCTCCTGGCTTCAGATAGGCGCAGCTCTGGCCTTTGCAGCCCTCTGGGGAGTGAAACATGGAATGGAAGACCTCCCCCCCTCTCTGATTCTATCTCTCTCTCTCTAACTCTTTCAAATAAATAAATCTTTTTTTTTTTAAAGAAAACAAAAACTTGGGGCTTCTACTTTGGCATAGTGGGTAAAGCCACTACCTGCAGTGCCGGTATCCCATATGGGTTCTGGTTCCAGACCTGGCTGCTCCATTTCCAATCTAGCTCTCTGCTATGGCCAGGAAAAGCAGTAGAAGATGGTCCAAGTCCTTGAGCTCTTGCACCCGTGTGGGAGACCTGGAGGAGGCTCCTCCCTCCTGGTTTGGATCAGCCTAGCTCTGGCTGTTTCAGCCACTTGGTGAGTGAACTAGCGGATGGAAGATCTCTCTCTCTCTCTCTCTCTCTCTCTCTGCCTATGCCTCTCTGTAACTCTGCCTTTCGAATAAATAAATAAAAATAAAAAACCTGTTTAAAACCCATAAGACCACAGGGCACAATTTCAAGACTGCTAGAGCTTTGGGTTTTCACACTCTTCAGTTCCACTCAAGTCCAAATAAACGTTTTTCTTTTTAATTTATTTATTTGATTGGCAGAGTTACAGACACACAGAGGGAGACACAGAGAGAGAGGATTTCCATCCAGTATTTCACTCTCTGAATGGCTACAACAGTTGGAGCTGGGCCGATCCACAGCCAGGAGCCAGGAGCTTCTTTCAGATCTCCCACACGAGGGCAGGGGTCCAAGGACCCAGGCTGTCCTCTATTGCTTTCCCAGACCACAGCAGAGAGCTGGATTGGAAGTGGAGCAACTGGGACTCGAACCAGCGCCCATACGGGATGGCGGCACTTCAGGCCAGGGCATTAACCCACTGCACCACAGCGCTGGACCCTGCATCTTAGTTTCTCATAGACATTGGCTCCAATTCTTGAAAAAATTTTTTCTTTAATATTTTCACTGAATGACCTGCTCTTGTCTGGAGCTGATCTGGATGCAATAAATTTTGGCAGAAAACTTGCTCTGATTTAATTTTCCAGAATTGTATAAACCAAATCACTCAAGACATCTCTCACATTGGCTGTTGCCTCTGTAGTTAATCATCAGTCCTCTCTTCAGTTAGGGCACACATAACATTAATTTTTTCCTGGAAAGCTGTTGTTGCTGTTACATTGCATCAGGCTTTGTCTTCAATATCACTCCTTCGTAAAATGAGTTATCTATTTAAATTTTTTACATTTCTCATTTTATTTGAAAGGCAGAGAGACAAAGATCTTCCATCTTCTGGCTTATTCCCCAAATACCCACAACAGCTAAGACTGAGCCACATCAGAGCCAGGAGCCCATAACTCCATCCCACATGGGCGATGGGAATCGATGTACTTGAGCCATCATCTGCTGCCTCCCAGGGTGCACATTAACAGGAAGCTGGATCAGAAGCAGAGCCAGCACTTGAATCAGGCACTCCTATATGGGAGATGTGGGCATCCTAAGCAGCGACTTAACTGCTTTACCAAATGCCTGCCCCGAGTTATTCGTTTTTAAACTGATGAATTCTTCAGGGCATGAAACCATACACTTTTCATAAAGCATCAATGATTTCACCATTCTACCACTCACACTTCAGCATAAATTCCATATTTTTGCTTCAATATTTAGCAGAATTTGTATTGCTGATAGAAGCTCTTTTCAAACTGTTCTATTGTTCTTAATATCTTAAACTAAATCCTGTTCAGACAAGTTAATATGAATTTATTTTGGTGCAGGAAAATCTTGAAATCAATGCAGTTTTTTTTCACAATAGCATTCCCCATAAGCTTTCTGAAGACCCTTTTTATTTTTTAAAAATTTATTTCATTTCTTTATTTGAAAGAATCAGAGAGAGAGAGAGAGACAGAGAGAGAGGTCTTCTGTCCGCTGGTTCACTCCCCAGATGGCTGCAACAGCCAGAGCTGCACCATCTGGAGCCAGGAGCCAGGATCTTCTTCCAGGTCTCCCACGTGGGTGCAGGGGCCCAAGGACTTGGGCCATCTTCCACTGCTTTCCCAGGCCATAGCAGAGAGCTGGATTGGAAGAGGAGCAGCCAGGACTAGAACTGGTGCCTATATGGGATGCCAGGGCTTTAACCCACTGCGCCACAGTGCCAGCCCTGAAGACCCTTGTTATATGTGAACATTCCTCTTAGTTGAGGAAACATCAAAGGCAGTGATCAAAGTTACTGGAAGATAACTGCAGCAGCTGAAATGTCATTACATTCTAAAATGTGATGATAGAATCTGAATACGATATCTTAGTTAAGCATAGACTGGAACTCAGGAATAGTGCAACATCCCCAGGTGCCTGCCTGTACTGTTTTTTTTTTTTTGTTGTTGTTGTTGTTTTTTGACAGGCAGATGGACAGTTAGAGAGAGAGACAAAGGTCTTCCTTTTTCCATTGGTTCACCCCCCCCCCCCATGGCTGCTGCGGCTGGCGCACCGCGTTGATCTGAAGCCAGGAGCCAGGTGCTTCTCCTGGTCTCCCATGCGGGTGCAGGGCCCAAGCACTTGGGCCATCCTCCACTGCCTTCCCGGGCCACAGCAGAGATCTGGACTGGAAGAGGGGCAACCGGGACAGAACCCGGTGTGCTGGCGCCACAGGCAGAGGATTAGCTTATTGAGCCGCAGCCCCGGCCCGCCTGCCTGTACTGTTAAAGGAGCCCTGTGTGTTGGCCTGAGACTTGAGACTTCATTTTGGTCTGTAATCTTTTTTTTTTTTTTGACAGGCAGAGTGGACAGTGAGAGAGACAGAGAGAAAGGTCTTCCTGTGCCATTGGTTCACCCTCCAATGGCTGCCGCAGACAGTTGTGCCCCAACCGGGACTAGAACCCGGTGTGCCGGTGCCTCAAGGCGGAGGATTAGCCTGTTGAGCCATGGCGCCGGCCTGGTCTGTAATCTTTATGAGTTAATGTGGATTTTTCAAGGGAGAGCTAATTTTCCTGAGAAGACAATGTGATAGCATGGGGAAATGATTATGATGTGATATTAAAATGTAAGATACAAAATTATATATAGTTCATATTTCTAGCTACAATATCATCTGAAAAGGTAGAGTTCTGAAAATGAATTCAACTCTGAAGGCTTCAGCTTTTCCCCTGTATGAGAATCAGAGAACTGTATCAGAATCATGGGAAGGCAGGGCTATTCCTGAATTCTCCAGCACATACAATACATTATTACATCCCACATGGTTTAACTCCTCCAGTGGATTGATCATCAACCTCACATAGGCACAGAATAAAGACTATGCAGCTATCTGGTCTCAGGTTAGTTTTCCAACCGTGTAAGCTCAGCCTGTGACAGTAGACAAGTGACAGGAAAGTCACAGATCCACCTGGAGACAATGTAGATGAAGGTTATTTCCCCATAGGCTACTTCTCTAGGGAGTGTAGTGTGGGAGGAGAGGAAAACACATGTTCAAAATGACCTACACACCCAGCCTAATAGTGTTAAATGGCAGCCCTGGGGACAAGTCAGGGGTAAGTTCATTTATATGAATGAATTTCCAAAGTAGGGTTCAATACTATGGCTTAGCAACCAGCCTCTCCAAACTCACAACTAGAGCTATTCATCTGTCTCCAGGCCAACCCTCAAAAGGCATTCTCCAAGTTGTACCTACAACCAAATCAGGTGAGACTTAGGGATCAAAGAACAGGAGCTCTCCAACTCTATCAGGTCATGTTTTGCTGTGGAATACACTACCTGCTATACTCTAATTGCTTTAAAAAGGACATTCCTGAGGCCAGTGCTGTGGCTGAGTGGGTAAAGCTCTCACCTACAGTGCTACCATCCTATATGGGTGCCAGGTTTGAGTCCTGGCTGCTCCACTTCCAATCCAGCTCTCTGCTATGGCCTGGGAGAGCAGTGGAAGATGGCCCAAGTCCTTGCCCCCTGCACCTGTGGGGCAGACCCCAAGGAGGCTCCTGGCTTCAAGTTGGCCCAGCTCTGGCAACATGTGTGTGTCTGCATGCATCTCTGAGTGTACACTTTGCACTTTAAACGTTTCCTCCCCTACCTGAATTAACAAAGGGCCTTAGTAAAGTCGGTGGTATTTGTCTCACATCTGGGCAAATGGGGCCCTCATTCCTCTGTTTAATAAACTGATAGGAAAGTCTGAAGAAAGACAGGATTCCTATTAGAAAGTGTCCCTTAGAACTAATCTGTTTAGAGCCTCTCCCTAAGAATCCCTTAGAATTCTTTAAAATGATCTTAAACTGCTTGATAGTTGACATCCCTAGCGCTTTAATAAACCACTTAGTGTGCACTCTGGTGTTAAATTTAAGGGCGCACACCCTTCTGCTCTACAAAACTGACAAGGACTCAGCAGATTCACAGAAGTGGAAGGTAAGTTTTCTAATCGCTAAGGTCTGTCTGTGAGCGGCCCCCATTTTTCCTCTTCAGATAATCTGCGTGTACAAGAAAATACCACTGGGGTCCTGCGTTTCATTGGGGTTTTCTGTGGCTCTCGTCCTGTCTTCTGCAATTCTTCAGACACAGCAATCCCCAGGGGTCCAAAGTCTCAGACCCTACTACGGACTTGCGGCACGTGAAAGGCCTACCCAAGTCAGTTTCTTCTCCCAAGAGAGACAATCTTGGCCACATAACCGCAGGCAACCCTATTCGGAACCGTGCAAACCGCGGGCACGCTCTATCTGGTGCTTCCCGTGCAGAAAGTCACCGGAGGACTAAGGAACGTGAGGCCCCGGCTAGTTCGCCGAAGACATCTCCCTCGAATCCCAGTCCGCCCGGCCCGGCCGCCGGGGCCAGGAGAGGAGACGCAGACTTCCATCAGCTCGAGCTGAAAGCAAGCAGCCGAGAAGCCCACGAACGTAAAAGCGCTCTCGGGAGCCCCGCGAACCCCGCGGACGGCGGTAAGGACACGCGTTCTTCCGGCCGAGTTCCGACGCCCAGAGCGCGCTCAGCGCAGCCCCCGCTTCCCAGGCACCGCCCACCTTCGCATCGGCCAATCGGGCCCCGAGGCGTCATCAGACCCCGCCCCGCCGGGCGCGGCTCGCCGCCTTTGTTCTCCCCCCGCTCCCGGTCTCGGCCTGTGCGCTCCCCGCAAACCGAGTGGCAGGCTCTGATTGGTGGCCGCGACGCAGCCAATCAGAAGGGGGCACCTCATGTTAGAGCTCGGAGTTTTAAACGCGCTGACGAGGGGCGCGCGGAGCACTGGGGGTGTCGCTGGCGAGGAGAGGCCTGGGCGGGTGGGCGGCGCCACGGCTCGTGCGCCCTGCGTCGCGCGGGGATTGGCCAGCCCGCTGCTTCCTCCGCCCCCAGCCAATCGCCGGGGAGGACTTCCTGGAGGGTCTTCCCGCCCCTCAGCGTCGCTCGGGGGACCAGGGGCCGTCGGCCTGAGCCGGAGTGCGGAGCCCTGAGCGGCGCTGGGCACGGGCTGGCCGCGCTCCGCTCTTGCAGCCATGAGGCCCCGGAAAGCCTGCCTGCTGGTCCTGCTCCTCGCGCTGGCGCAGCTGTTGGCTGTGGCGAGCGCCGGGGAAGCGGACGAAGGTGAGCGGACGGGCGCGCGGGACCGGGCCGGGGCGAGCGGCGTGCGCCGCGCGGGACCGGGCCGGGGCGTGGGCACGCATCCCATGCAGCACTAGCCGCGGTCTCAGGGCGGTCGTGGAGCCAGGATCGCCCTGGGCATCCCGGGACAGGAGCGCGGCCGGGGCTGCTGGACGCCGGGCCAGCCGAGGCAGGGGGTGCGAAGCTGGCTCCGTGTCCCCAACCAAGATTGTCCTCCAGGCTCCCGGTCCGCTCCTGGGAAGGGCCAGCACTTAGGGGCGAACACGCGTGGGGCGTGTGAACGTGGGAGCGAGCCAAGGAGGACCCACGCGGGCGTGAAGACCGGAGCCTCCGCGAGCGGCACGCGTTCTACTTGTTAAACGCGGGATCCTGGCTCCGCGGGTCGTTAACCCAGACGTCCTGCTTGGAGGGGGAGAGGGAGGCTCGGTGTTGGTCTTTGGGAAACCGGAGATAACCAGCGTTTCCTTGGCGCCGACGCCGGGTCCTGCCCGCGCAGCAGGCACCCGCTGTGGTAGGAACGACACACAGCTCCAGGTCGTGCCTGCGAGCTTCGGAATCGGCAGCGAACTGTGAAAACTAGGAAGTCCTTGCTGGAAAAGTAGCTATTCCTGGAGGACAGCACGTCCCAGGGCTGCGAGTAGCAACCCTTCTCCCTGTCACTGAGCTTACTGGCTTTGTCCCAGTGTAAATAAGCCCCCTCTTCCAATGTGAACTTTACACTCTTTCAGACACATTGAGTCATTGCTGTGTGGGTCACGAATTGGAGAGCCTTTGCCCAAATAGGAAAGGAAGAGCCGACACCCTGTGAAAGAAACACCTGTGGGAAGGAAGCAGGTAGCAGTGCTGTCTTGGGACCTTTATGTAAATTCAGAGACCCAAAAAAACCCGCACTGAAGCAGACTGCATTTTAAGCGAGTTCTTCATGGCTCAAGGGCAGGGGAAACTTTGGAAGGCACGTTAAAGTTAGGGGTGTGTGGAGGGTACTTTTTGCAGCATAGAAAATAGCTTTGCCGTGGGTTTGACCCAGCAGTTCTGTTTGGGGGATGATTCTGGAGAGGCTGGGGGAGAGGCAAACTTTGGTAAGATGTAGGGCTGTTACAGACAGTGAGGGGTTTTTCCTGTGGGTCACTTGCCCCAGAATCCCTGGGGTCCTGGCTGCCAAGGACAGTCCTCCAGGGCAACTCCTCTGGGGAGGGACTGTAGCTTTTATCTGGACTCTTTCCCCATCCTTGAGGGAATCCTTGGCCCATTACTTTCTCTGGTTATCACGGGTCACTTGTGCAACAGATGTACCTACCTCTTAACCACTATGGTCCAAGTCTTTAGGCTTCCCCTCCCCCACCCCATTACTGGATGTGATAGCACAGTGGTGTCTGGGCACCTAAGTGTGTGTGTGTCACACACACACCCTCAGTATTACTAAGTAGCTCTTAAGCCTGTTTGATTTGAGCCTCAGGTTGTAGGACTTTCTCAGGATAGAGGTCACCTGCCCTCTTCACATCCTTCCAGGTAAAATAGAGTATTTTGCTCTTCTTTCTTATCTGCGTTTGTTTAGGGCTGCATTTGTTTAGATGTAGAAGTAAGTGGAAATTCACTTGTCTGCTATGTTAAGGAACTATAAAACCGCCCCTTATTTTCTTTTCTGAGAAGTAATTGTATTCAGAGCCTGAAAGAAGTGGGAGGCCTGAGTGATTCCACCTACAGCCTGCGGTGTTTGGGGAGAGAAGCTGATGTGACAACACAGCATAGCAGTTAGGTGGGGAGGACCCACCACCTAGCCCCGTAGCTTTGGGGTCCTGGGCAAGTGACTCAAGTTCTCAGTGCCGTTCTTTTTTTCTGTAGAGTACATGTAACAGACTTCCCTCAAGGGGTGGAAATAATGTGTTTGAGCTTGGCACAGGGCCTGGCACATACTATTAACAATAGTGGTAAATAGCTGATAACAATTTTCGTACTTTCTGTATTTGCTATAAACCAACCTGTAATGGCCTAATAGCAGTAATTTATCCCGCTGTTGCTTGGAGAGTCAGCAGCTGAGGAGTAGAGGGAGGACATCCTTGAAGTCGTGGCCTGCATCTAGGCTGGGCCGGGGTCCCTTATTGCTGTCAGGTGTGTGCCGTGGGGGGGGGGGGGATATTGTAGCAACCTGGCTAAGTAAGCACATTTTGGCAGCAGCCTTCCCGTGCAGGCTGAGCAGGTGGCTGTGCACGGGGAAGGCTTCATTTGACCCGTGCTGAGGAGGCTCATACCCTTTCAGAAGGTGCTGGGAGGTTTACAGTGAAGCCCAGGGAAAAGTAGTCTCCTCGTTAAAATGTGGGGTGTTTTCCTTGTGGAGCTGCGTGGAGGACTGGGCCGTGTAGTGTGGGCTTCCGGTCACAAGTTTTGGTCTGGTGTGTGTGTAAAGAAATGAGCTTAGGCCATCAGCCCTGGAATGGATGGTTACTTGCCACTTCAATTTAGTCTTAGTTAATAACATCAGAGCCGGATGTGTATTTTAACCACATGGGGTTCTTTCCAGGAAGCGTAAATAACCAGAAAGTTTCTTTGCACTGCTAAGCAGAGGTTCTTTTGCTCCCCATCCCCTCCCTACCCCCAGGGGTCTAGAAGGATTTGGTTAAGGGTTTGGGAACAGGGGAGCAGCTTTCCTATGTTCCTCTAGGAGATGTGGGGAAAGCACTTGTGGGTCTCGCACACTCAGGTGGGCTGTTCCCATGCAGTCACCCAAGACTACCGAGGCCGTGCTAGCGGGGCCGGAGCCCAGGTTGTCTTCTGCTGCGTCCTGTCCTCCCAGGGCACCTGAGCACCTGGCTCTTCTGTTCTGGGTTCGTGGTGGGGAGGAAAGTAGGTGGCAGGAGAACCACGAAGCCAGCTTGGAGCCTGTGTCTCAAACCAGAGCTTGCTTTCTGTGTTTTAGAGCTGTCTGTCCCTTTTTCAACAAGGGAGTGAGTTACCTTAGGGTGGAGAGAGGGGCAGGGGTGTCTAAGGGGTAAGGGTTGGTGAGCTGTGACTGCAGAGGGATGTGGCCTCTGTAGTTTGCAGGTGGGTAAATTTCAATGAGCATGAATCAAGCTACCCGTCCACCAAGCCTGGGAGTACAATGAGCAGCAGAGTGTGTGTATGTGTGTGTTGGGGGACCCTGTGGGGTTCTCCCTCTTCCCAGCAGTTGCAGACCCTAGGGGTCCAGGATCCTGAGGGCAGGTGTTCTGCCCTCACCTTGTCCACAGCTCCCAGCGGTAACTAGCACTGTTGATTTATCTCCCGGGAAGCCTCTCCAAAGGAGAATAATTGGCCCCTTGAAACATTCTGGCTTCAGAGTTCATGAATTATCCCCCTGGCTGCACTCAGTTCTTTTCATGATGTGACAGTACCTGGAGAACCCTATTAATAAGAACTGTAGTGGGGCCGGTGCTGTGGCATAGCAGGTAAAGCTACCACCTGCAGTGCTGGCATCCCATATGGTGCTGGTTGGAGTCCCAGCCGCTCTACTTCCAATCCAGCTCCCTGCTGTGGCCTGGGAAAGCAGTGGAAGATGGCCTGAGTACTTGGGCCCCTGCACCTGCATGGGAGACCTGAAAGAAGCTCCCAGCTCCTGGCTTCAGCTTAGCCCAGCTCTGGCTGTTTTGGCCATTTGGGGAGTGAACCAGTGGTTGGCATATCTCTATCTCTCCCTCTCTCTGTGTAACTTTGCCTTTCAAATAAATAAATCTTAAAAATAAATAACCATAATTCCACAATTTCTTTTGTCTGTATGTGGCCATTTGGCCAAAAAAATTAAGTTAAACCTTCACAGTAAGACATACTGTTTCTCACATTCTGGGAAGAAAATTTTGCTTCCAAGCAAAGGTGTAATTTTATATATATTTTAAAACTTTTTTTATTTGAAAGGCAGAGTATGTGTATGTGTGAGAGAAAGAAAGAGATCTCATCTGCTGGTTCACTCAAGTGCATGGAGGAGCCAGGACTGGGCCAGGCCAAAGCCAGGAGCCTAGAGCTTAATCCAGGTCTCCTGCCTGGTTAGTACTCCAGTGACAGGATGTGGGTGTCTCAGCTACTGCACTGAATACTTGTTGTATATTTTTGGTACATGATATGGCCCCTCAATTCATCATCTCAAAATAATTTCCATCCCGTAGACTAAGCAGGGAGACTGTAGAGGTAAGATGTGCTTCCTCGTCCTCTTCCCCTTCATCTTTTACCTTTTCCCTTGACCTGTAGGGCTTTACAAGTATGAGATAACGCCTCTCCATTTCAGAAACTAAGTTAGTATTCAGTCCTCCACAGTGGAAAGTTGAGAATGAGTATTTGTTTCCTGTTTGTACTGTTTTGGGGGCCATGGGAGGTTCTGTGGAGGGCAGAACAGGGCGGAAGACTGAGTGGGGAAGCAGCTGGTCCTGCCTTCCAAATCCCACTGGGACATTTGGACATTAAATTTGAGGCTGTGGTTTTCACACATCGTGTAGCTGTGAAATCCTAAGTGGTCCTTAGTGCCTTGTTGAGGGATGTGACCACCCATCTCTGGATCCCTGGGCCGCCCAGGACTCCTGGCACACTTGGAGGCTTTTTTTTTTTTTTTTTAAGAGTCTAGGAAGGTCCTAAAGAGTGGCTGGCTTCCTAACCACTCTGGATATTTTCTACTCAGATTCTTCTGTTACAGAAAATGCCATTGAGGATGAAGAGGAAGAGGAGGAGGATGAAGATGATGAAGAGGAAGACGATTTGGAAGTTAAGGAAGAAAACGGTGTCCTGGTCCTGAATGATGCAAACTTTGATAACTTTGTGGCTGACAAAGACACGGTGCTGCTGGAGTTCTACGCCCCGTGGTAAGGACAGGCAGCCTGTGCTACAGCCGGCCGGCGCCTGGGCTGCGCCTTCTCCCCATGGCGGGTGGGATCACTGCCCGCAGGAACTCATCCTCTTCATTGAGGAACTGCTCTGTGTTGAACGAGGAGCCTGCAAGGAAGGCAGTCTCCTCTTGTTTCCAGGGGTGGGGTTTAAATATGGATCCATCCTGATAGTTGTGGCTGGGCACAGGCATTTAACACGTGGTGTTGACACAGAGACTGGGGCTAGGACTGGCCAGGTCCCTGCTCCATACTCCGTCCCTGGGTCATACACCTCCCTCTTCTCTGGCCACACAGGGCTGGTATTTAGGTGGCTGCCCCAAGTGCATCCTGGTGGCCTGCGTGGCACTCCACATCTTTTCTTGTCTTTGGCCTCCCTGCCCCCAGCTCTCTTCTGTTTTATATCTCCCAACCCCTTCTTTTCTCTGTCTCTTGCCTTCTCTGTTTCATTTCTGAGATAAAAGGATATGTGCACGTGTTATTTGTCTAGTGCCTGATGTTCAAGCTTAGTTCAACATTTATGTAAAATATGTAGGAGTGAGTGTTTTATCTAGTGTTTAAGATTCCTATTGAGACACCTGTGTGCCTTATGGCAGTGCCTGGGTTTGAGTCCTGGCTCTGCTCCTGATCCTACTTTCCTGCTAATGCATACCCTGGAAGGCAGTAGGTCATGACTCAAGAGGTTGGGTCTCTGCCACCCACACAGGAGACTTGGATTGATTTCCTGGCTCCTAACTTTGGCCTAGCCCAGCCCTGACCATTGCAGGCATTTGTGGTATGAACTAGCAGATGAGACCTATATCTGTGTCTGTCTCTCTACATTACAAATAAATAAATATCTAGTTCTTTTAACAGGGTTATGAGATTATGTAATTTCTGTTTTATGGATCAGCAGTTCTCAAACTCTTTGGTTTCAGGGCTCCTTCACATTCCTAAAATTTTAGAACTCCAAGAGCTTTGTGTGTGCATTATGCTTACCAGTTCTAACCACATTAGAAATTAAAACCAAGAAGTTCTGAAAGAGTTGATTCATTTTAAAATTACAACAGCCCAATACATGTTAACATCAGAAGGCTGACATGCCTGTCAGGGTGGCTCTGAAAAACCCCAGTGCACACTCAGAAGCGTGAATGTCTTACATGAAGGATTCTGACCTCATGGACTCCTTGAGAAGGGGTCATTGGACCAAGCTTTGCAAGACTTAGAGATGAAAAATGGAGGTTGAGCAGTGTTTAAAGTGTTTGCCCAGGGCGGAGCTGACCTCAAACCATGGACAGTTGGACGTCCAAGCCCCTCGTGCCTCCCTCCACCATGTTCCATGTGTCTCTCCTTTAACTGCATGTTCCTTCCTACAGCTCCCATTTTTGTGTACATTCAATTTAAATTTCCAAGGGGACAATTGACCTATTTCTCCTTCCCTAAATTTAATCCTTAGGTGTGGACATTGCAAACAGTTTGCTCCAGAATATGAAAAAATTGCCAAAGTCTTGAAGGAAAATGATCCTCCCATTGCTGTGGCTAAGATTGACGCGACTTCAGCATCCATGCTGGCCAGCAGGTTTGACGTGAGCGGCTATCCCACCATCAAGATCCTTAAGAAGGGACAGGCCGTCGACTACGAGGGCTCCAGGACACAGGAAGGTGAGCTGGTACCTGAGTTGTTGGAGGGTGCTGGGGCCAGGACACTCTTCCTGGGAACACAAGGTGGGAGAGAAGGGGTGTGGTGAGCATTTGGATAATAGAGGGAAAGGAGGAAAAGTTGAACAGACCCGAGACTGCCTTCCCCAAGAGCAGCAGATCTGCTGCAAAGCTTAGGGTAATGGAGATCTCGGTTAACTTGTCCTTGGGTGGGAGGAGTGCCTTCCCCATTCTAGACCATTGAAAGTGAGGGTGTAGAACAGGAGTGCTAAGAGATGGCATCAATGGCCATGGTTTCTGGTGTTGCAGAGCAGTGGTTCTCAGTGTTCAGCGTGCATCAGAGTCCCCCAGAGGGCTTGCTCAAATGAGTTTCTGGTTCAGTGAGTTTCAAGTTGGACCAGATAACTGGTTCCTTGGTGAGCCCAGGGCTCACCAAGCCTTGTACTGAGAACCACTGGTGCAGAGTGCCGATTCAGGGCTCTGCCGGCACCTTCCCCTGGACCTGATGGATTGCTGCCTGGCTCAGATTAGGCACTGTATATATTTTTTTAATTTATTTATTTTTTTGACAGGCAGAGTGGACAGTGAGAAAGAGACAGTTTAGAAAGGTCTTCCTTTACCGTTGGTTCACCCTCCAGTGGCCGCTGCGGCCAGCACACTGTGCTGATCCGAAGCCGGGAGCCAGGTGCTTCTCCTGGTCTCCTACGTGGATGCAGGGCTCAAGCACTTGGGCCATCCTCCATTGCACTCCCGGGCCAAAGCAGAGAGCTGGCCTGGAAGAGGGGCGACTGGGACTAGGACCCTGTGTGCCGGCGCCGCAGGTGTGGATTAGCCTATTGAGCCGCGGCGCCGGCCAAGGCACTGTACATTTTATTAAATGAATGAACAAGGAAAACTGTAACATCCTTCAGTGAGACCCTCTTTCTCTCTCATTTTCACTTTATTAGACAGAGACAGAGATCTCCCATTTGTTTACTCCCCAAATGCCTGTAATAGCCTGGGCTGAGCCAGGCTGAAGTTGGGAGTCCGGAACTCAATCCATGTCTCGCACATGGATGGCAGGGACTTGAGCCATCACCTTGCCACCTCCAAGGGTGCACGTTAACACAAAGAAGGATAAGAAGCTTAGGTCTCGAGCTGGGATGCGTGAATGCGGGCAGCACCCACTAACTGCTGCACCAAATGCCCACCCCCGCGTCTTAATCACCACCAACTACAGCACCAACAAAGTGATGCTGCGTTGTCCTTTCCCAGTGTGGAATGGGGGAGGACGTTGAATGGGGTTCACTTCTTTAAAGCACAAAACAGGCACGTGTGCCGGGCCTTAGACTCTCGGGTGGACCATGAGACCAGGTGGACGTGTTCTCAGTCCCTTGCAGCTGGTGTGAGATCTCTCCTCTGCTCCTTTGAGCACTGGATCCCATTGCGGGTGCCCAAAGAAAACAGCGTCGCTTCCTTTGATGCTTAATTTCACAGTGTATTTGTCTGTTAACTAGGAAGCGTGTGTATTTGCTTCATAATTCAAAGAGGTAGCGCTGTGAATCCTCTTTTAGAATAAGTCATCTCCCCTCCAAGAATGTGAAGACCTCGTGTGGTCTCCAGACATATTTTGTACACATAAAAGCAAGTATGTTTGTGCGTGTGTGTATAATTTTTCTCAGTTTTACACAATCATGAGCTTATCTTAAATACCATGCTGCACCTTCACGCTTTTATTTAACAAATATATCTTGGCTGTATCAGTACATAAGGAACTTAATCTAAGAGCAGGTTTAGGGGTGGGTATTTGGTACAGCAGTTAAGGCACCGCTAGTGATACTTGCACCCTTTATCAGAGCACTGGCTTCAGGTCCTAGCTCCGTTCCCAATTCTGGCTTTCTGCAAACATACACCCTGGAAGGCAACAGGTGATGGCTCAAGTACTTGGGTTCCTGCCACCCTTGTGGGAGAACCCAGATGGAGTTCCACGCTCCTGATTCCTGGCTTCGACTGGTAAAGCTGAAGTGAACCAGAGGATGGAAGATCTGTGTCTTTGTTTCTCTGCCTTTGAGAAAAATAAAAATAAGTGAGAAACAGTAAAACAGGTTGAAAGTAAATAGATGCCTAGCGGCGCCGGCACACCGGGTTCTAGTCCCAGTTGGGGCGCCGGATTCTGTCCCGGTTGCCCCTCTTCCAGGCCAGCTCTCTGCTGTGGCCCGGGAGTGCAGTGGAGGATGGCCCAGGTGCTTGGGCCCTGCACCCCATGGGAGACCAGGAGAAGCACCTGGTTCCTGCCTTCAGATCAGTGTGGTGCGGTGGCCATTGGAGGGTGAACCAACGGCAAAGGAAGACCTTTTTCTATCTCTCTCTCTCACTGTCCACTCTGCCTGTAAAAAAAAATAAATGAATAAATTAACATATCTACTTGGAGGTCTGTGCCCGGTGTTTGACCGTGAGCAGCATGGTCCACTAGAACAGCGCAGTCCAAAGCGGGCCCCTCACTTCACGAGCCTCCCCTCCCAGTGTCTTAAGGGATGGCCCCCTCAGGGTCACTGGCTGAAGTCTGGGTGTGGGGAGGGCCACACAGCTTGTGCCATGGACGCGCTGTCATGCTTTAGTTGGAAGGCTTCTGTGTGGCAGCAGTCGGTCTCCAGAATTGCCTTCCTGGTGGATTCTGCAGCGGGTACAGCGTCTGTAGCCCTGATCCTAAGAAGCACCTGCCAGGGTTTTTGTCAGGATACGTTCTTGCGCCCTACTCTGCCTGTGGAATCCGTTTTGGGGAATGAGGCCACAAGCCCCTGCTCGTCTTTGACATTTTTCTTGATTTTTGCAGTCGTGCTGGATGGGTATGACTGAACACTGTATACCATGTTTTCTACACGGTAGGGGGATGCCCCAGATTGTATTAATAGGCACATGTGGTCCAAGTCATTAGGAGGCAGCACTCGGGGTTTACCTGCAGCTGGTTCCATAGTCTGGGAATAAAGGAAGTCTCGTTTGACAAGTGGATCTTAGGTCATCTAGAGAAGCCTACAGCTTGTCCGTGTAGTGGCGGAAATGTGCCAGGCTGCTGCTGGGAAACAGTGGGCCTTCCCACTCAGAACTGTGTCCTTCAAACTGCAGGGGTGGCCCTGGCTGGGGATGCAGTTGGATTTCAGGAGGTCACATCCCCTGGTCTCTTTGAGGCCACTGCCACTTTCTCTGGCCCCATCCCTATCTGCCCCTGGGTGAGGTGAGGACTTGCCAGCTCAGGGTCTCCTCATACTCAGCCTTGTTTGCTTTCTTTCAGAAATTGTTGCCAAGGTCAAAGAGGTCTCCCAGCCCAACTGGACTCCCCCACCGGAAGTCACGCTTGTGTTGACCAAAGATAACTTTGATGATGTTGTGAATGATGCAGATATCATCTTGGTGGAGTTTTATGCCCCATGGTAAGATGGGTATGAGTGTCCCACTGTTAGGATGTTGGGGAGGCCCTTTGTGAATTCACTCTGCTGGGCCTGGGTGAGAGCGTGCAGACAGACGGCAGGCCTCTGCAAGCTGTAGGGCAAGGCGGAGGCACCGAGTCTTGTGGAGGACAGGTGATCAGAAGAGGGTTGTTGTGGCGATGGGTAAGGAGAGAGGGGCCAGGTAATCCTCTCTCCAGGGGAGCAGGGACCCCAAGGCTAGAAGGTGGCAGAAAGAAAAACAGTGGAGATAATGCCTGTGTGAGATGCCCAGGTGGCTACTGCTGCCCTCCTTCCTTAGGGAGGAGGGCAGGAAACAGAGGTATGACCAGTTGCATTGGTAAGCCAGGGAAGCAGTGGGGGGATTTGAGTGTAGCTCCACACGAGGGCGTCAACTTTTCTAAGAACTAGCCCAAGGTACCAGTTACCAGATAAATTTGTCATGGGTCACCTGACATGATGGTTCTAGTTATTGAGCGGGCCTGTTATTTGTACTGTGTAGACTAGAATGAAATCCAACAAACTGTGAATCTGGAATAGGAACCATCTGGCCAAGAATGGCCTCTAGTGCATGTATTGTGTGGATGGGCTTTGGGGATCAGCAAGGAGAGGAATTGGGCCTGGAGTCCATAGGCAGAGGCTGGGGCTGTATGCGGTGGGCAGGGTCGCACCTTCTGCATGGTGAGGGTGGGTTTGGGCCAGGGCAGCCTTGCTCCAGGCAGTGCCTGGGTGTGCCCAAACCTGATGGTCTCTGGATTTTACAGCAAAAAGCACCACATCGGGTAATCAGTGGGTACAGCAAGAAAAAGAGAAGACAGATGGATGGTATTTTTTTTAAGATATTTGAAAATCACAATTAGAGGGAGAGACAAGCCATCTGCTGGTTCATTCCCCAAATTGACCACAACAATTAGGGCCAAAGCCAGGAGCCCAGTGCTTCCTCCGGGTCTCCCATGTGGGTGGCAGGGATCCAAGCACTTGGGCCATCTTCTGCTGCTCTCCCAGGTGCTCAAGCAGGGAGCTGAATTGAAAATAGAGGAGGGTATGGGGTGTTGGCATCGCAGGCAGTGGCCTAACCCACTATGCTGCAGCACTGGGTGACAGATGGGTGTTTGAAGAGGAAAATGAACTGGCTGAGGAGGAAGGAAAGACACCCGTGTGTGGGGAGCAGGTGGGCCTCTGGCACCTCATGACGCTCCTGTGGTGCTGGAGAGACGGGTTTGCTGCAAAGGGGGTCCTGGCCTAGCAGGTGGGAGGTACGGGAAGAAGGACAGCGGCACCGGGGCATCCACTGTCTGACCGTCCAGGATCTAGGTCTGACTGCTGTGGCTCAGGTGGTGAGTGTGTCAGGTGGTGCAGGCTCCTCAGGTTTGTGGTGCCCAGTGAACTCTTAGCCTTCTTTTTAAATAGTTCATGTGTTGTAGGATGTATTCGTCAATTCACTTGAGTGTCGTTGACAAGACGGTGTTCTATTCTGAGAGCCTGTAACGTGAGGGCCCTGGCCAGGCGCCGGTGGCCAGTTCTGTACAGACAGGGCTGTTTGAAGGGCAGTTGTCTTAATTGTGTGCTCCTCTCGTTAGCACTCATCTTCTGCCTACATTTGTTTGCATCGGGGGGGGGTTTGTTATGCTCTTTTGTTTTCTGTGCCATTATTGGTGTCACTAGCTGTGTTCACTGTCCCTCTCCTTGCCGACTTTTTCATGGCGGGCTCCTGTCTAAGTCTTCCCCATTACTCAGGTCCCAGCTCGGCTGTCACTTCCTATAGGAAGCCATCGCTGACTCGTATCCATGCTGACCGGCATCTTCCCATCCAAGCACATCCTCCCTTCTCAGGGTAGACCTCGGGTCTCCTGGCTTGCCCGTGGCTCTCCTGTGCCACAGTCCTGGTGCTCCTGTCTGCATGTGTGTACATGTGTGAGGCGGACGTGATAACCACTACGCTATGGAAACACGATATGTGTGTACGTGTGTGTGTGTGTGCATGTGTGCACGCCCCTTCCCCGGGGTGTGAATGGTTCCGAGGAGGCTCACGTCTTCATCCTGCTGGTGTCTCCTGAGGGACGTTGTGCAGTGGCCTCACCTAGCAGACGTTGGGGTTTGCAGGCTGTAGCAGTCGCTGAGACGCAGGATGGGTTCTGCACCTTACTTGGCCTGGGGAGGGGGCGAGTCTGCAGTGCAGCAGGCCCCTGACAGAACTGGCTTCCTCTTGGCAGGTGTGGGCACTGCAAGAAGCTCGCCCCCGAGTACGAGAAGGCGGCCAAGGAGCTCAGCAAGCGCACGCCCCCGATTCCCCTGGCAAAAGTCGACGCCACGGCAGAAACGGACCTGGCCAAGAGGTTCGATGTGTCTGGCTACCCCACCCTGAAAATCTTCCGCAAAGGAAAGCCTTTTGACTACAATGGCCCACGAGAAAAATATGGTACTCCCCTTCCTTCTCTGCTGCCACCTTGGGGAAGGGCGGCTCCCTGCCAGGCCACTGGTCCTGGAAGGGCTGGGGGCTGGGGGCAGGGGGCAGGCAGTTCTGAGGTCCCCTTCTCAGAGGCGTGCTTTGTTCCCAGGGATCATTGACTACATGATCGAGCAGTCCGGGCCTCCCTCCAAGGAGGTTCCGACCCTGAAGCAGGTCCAGGAATTCCTGAAGGACGGAGATGATGTCATCATCATTGGGGTCTTTAAGGGGGAGAGTGACCCAGCGTACCAGCAGTATCAGGATGCTGGTAAGTCGGGCCTCTCTGGGCTGAGCGACGCGCACCTCTGCAGGACCATGGGGAGTTGGCATCAGTGTCGGGAGTGACTTGGTGGAAGAACTGAGATGGTGTCTGGGAATAAGCTTCCCCTCTGGGGCTGAGTTGGTTGCTATTGCCTTCACTGTGCATGGATGGTGTGATCACACTGGGCGTGGAGCGGACCCTCTGTGCTATCTCGCTGCTGGTCGCTCAAAGAAGGAGAGGAGCAGGTCAGACTCATCCAGTTCATTGTCTGCCTTCCTCTCTTGAGGATCCCCTTCCCCAGGACCCCCTGCAAGAGGGAGCAACATTCGGGACTCCAGCCCACCACCTCTGGGAGGGGGGATTTAAACCCCATGAAGGGGGTGGGCATTTGGCCTAGTAGTTAAGATGCCCACATGCCATAACAGTGCGTGGGTTTGGTACCCAGCTCTGGCTCCTGGTTCCAACTTCCTGCTAATACCATGCCAGGCAGCAGTGATGGCTTAAGTCACTGGGCTCCTGCCACCCCCATGGGAGGAGACCTGGAGTGAGTTCCTGGCCTTGGCCTACTTGGAATGTGGAGAGTGAACCAGCAGATGGAAATGTGGGATGTGTGTGTCTGTGCACATGTGCATGCATCTCTCCCACTTCCCCTGTGAGGATACTGGATGTGAAAACAACACAGGGAGGGGCCAGCGCTGTTGCATAGCAGGTAAAGCTGCCACCTACAGTGCCAGCATCCCATACGGGTGCCGGTTTAAGTCCCAGCTGCTCCAGTTCTGATCAGCTCTCTGCTATGGCCTGAGAAAGCAGTAGAAGATGGCACAAGTGCTTGGGCCCCGGGCCCCGTGTGGGAAACCCAGAAGAAGCTCCTGGCTTCGGATCTACCCAGCTCCAGCTGTTGTGGCCATTTGGGGGCCGAACCCTCCCTCTCACTCTCTCTCTCTCCCTCTCTATTTCCCCTCCCTCCCTCTCTGTAACTCTGCCTTTCAAATCCATAAATACAGCACAGGGACCTGGGCACAGTGGCACCTACCTGTCAGCCAGGGCATGCTGTTGTCCAGGGCGTGTGTGCAGTGCTCCTGGTAGGCTCAGTCAGCAGTAGCTGCTGACGTCAGCTCTGAGCTTCTCTGTGAAACATCTGGTTTATTTTTGACACATTCCAAGACCACAGGGCTTAGATACTACAACCTGTACAGAATTTTTCAGAACAAACTCTCAAGTGCTCAAGCTCCAGGTGTTGTCCACACAGAGTTTATGGCAGTGATTATACTGTTTTTTTGGGCATTTGCTCTGGCTGATCAGGGTAACAAATTAAACTTCAGTTGTTTAAGCAATTTGACAGATTACATTTCATCATTCTGATAATTTTTTCAGCTAACAACCTGAGAGAAGATTACAAATTTCACCATACTTTCAGCACTGAAATAGCGAAGTTCTTGAAGGTGTCCCCAGGGAAGTTGGTGGTAATGCAGCCTGAGAAGTTCCAGTCCAAGTATGAGCCCAAGACCAATGTGTTGGACATTCAGGTGAGTGGCGGCTCTGGGGCCCGTGAGGGGCACCTGGCAGGCCTGAGGATTCTGGGGTTTTGATGCCTGGTTTTGCCCTGTCTGTAGGGTCTGGAGTGTCTTTCCGAGCCCCACCTACCCTACCTCACTGGTTAAGAGGCAGGTTCCCTGAAGGCACGGGAAGGGAGCACAGCCAGCAGGTGGCTCGTCGTCCTGGTTTGCAGGAGGGGCAGGGCTGGGAACGCAGGTGTACCTGGCACATCCTGGGACAAAGGCCCTGGCAAAGCTCCACTTGCTTTTGCCAGAACAATTGTTCCCGCTCCCCGTATCTCCTGGAAGGCAAACGCTGGTCTCCCTCGGCACCCATTCAACTGCAGGCTTAGCCAATGTGTAGCCAGGTGTGTTGCTGGGGCTTGAGCCAAGGCTTGTTTGCTGGCAGGTCAAGGGCAGGCCCTTTCTGTTCCCTGGATGGAGCTGCTGCGCTTAACACATGGATTTTTGCCTTTCCAATCCCCCACTCCAAACCCACTCACTTCCTCTTCCTAAAGGGAATGACGTATTCAACTGTAGAAGAGATCACCCATTCCAGGATGGGCCTGGGTCCAGCTTAGGGTTCCAGGGGCGTCACCAGATAGACCTCAGCTTTGGAGGGAGTTGTAGATGCCAGATCTGAGGCTGCAGAGAGAGAGAGTTCTTGAACCCATCCTGGACACCGCAGCCAGGTGGAAGCAGAGCTGCGAAGGAGATGCAGGGGTGTTTCCCGGGCTCTGCGACCCCCGGACTGGGTCCCTGCTGTTTGGATGAAGACCTGGAGGAGGAGAGGGCAAGGCAGGGGCAGCTCGGGAGGTAGCGAGCCTTGGGGAAACTAGGAGCATGGTGGGGCCTTGTTCCCAACCCAAGCCAGTGGCTGTTCTGTTGTTTACTTTCATCTGCTTACTAGGGAGGTAGAACTTTTTATAATTTTGTTGTCTTTTTTTTTATTATTTTGCCACATTGGTTGTATTTTGCCATTTTTCTAGTAGTCTATCTTTTACTTAATGATTTGTAAGAAGTCTTTGCAATCGTTCACTGTGTATGCCACAAAGGTTTTTCCCACCTTGTCATTTTGGTGATACTTCTTACAAATGATTTTTCATGTAGTCAAATTTAATCTGTTTTTACCCTTATGGTGGTCACCTTTTGTGTTATGTTTGAACTTTTTTTATTAACATGCAATACTTGCGCATTTTTGTTGGCTACAGCAGAACATTTCAACACACAAATACAGCACAAACCAGTCAACCCAGGCAACTAGGCTGCCCATTGCTTTTGTCTTGCTGTGCTGTGGAACTGGTGCTTATTACTTCTATCTGACTGTATTTGGGTACCCTTGTCTGGCCTCCCGTCCCCCTCTCTGCACCCCGGGTCAGGTTCCGGCTCTCCTGTCCCTCGTCCTCCTCTGTCCGTCCTTGATGGTGTTGCTCATTTGTCTGCCGCATCTCTGTCATTGCACCCTCTTCTTGGTGTAGGGCAGCTGCTGCGACTCCTCCCTTGGCCTCTCTCATCCAGAGATGCAGACCCGGGGTCCTATTGAAGGGTGGAGGGGTGGGCCCCAGGGGATCAGGCCTAGCTCTATGCAGGAGTGCACGCATTGGGAGAAGCGGCCCTGACTCCCAGAGATGGACAGGTTCCACGTGCCCGGTCTTTGATCACACGGCTGTGCTTTTACTCTGCCTGGGAGCAAAGGCTTCGTCCTGCTGTGGCTTCCAGGGCCGCCGCCGCCTCCCTTTCCCACCTGGTGCCAGCCGGCTTGAGGCGGCTTCACGGGGCCTCGCTTAGGAGGTGGACCTCTCGGGGCTGTGCTGACGACCAGGCCAGCCGCACAGATCCGTCCATGTGAATGGCAGAGAGCCAGGCCTTCCTTGAGCAGCCACGGGGCCTGGTGAGGCCAGAGCCAAAGGACAGTGTGCCACGAAGCACGTTGGTGTTCACAGCGAGAGAAGGCGCCAACAGCCGAGCGCGTGGCTGGGCAGTGCTGAGAGGGGCTGGCCCGGTGCTGTGCTTCCCCACACTGGGCCCTTCCACTGCCCCCACTGCCCATACAGGCCTCTGTGTCACCAGTAATGGACTGGAAGGTGCGATGCTCTCTAAAGCCCCTCTCGTCCATCCCCTCTGGAGCAGGGTTCCACGGAGGGATCGGCCATCAAGGACCACGTGGTGAAGCACGCCCTGCCGCTGGTTGGCCACCGCAAGACCTCCAACGACGCCAAGCGCTACACCAAGCGCCCCCTGGTGGTCGTCTACTACGGCGTGGACTTCAGCTTTGATTACAGAGCGGGTGAGGGGCTCCCACCAAGAGCTGCATGATGGGGGGGGTGCGCCTCACTCCTTTGGAAATCTGCCCTGGGGCCCTTGCAGGTTGTGGGGCGGGTGTGATTTAAAGTTATGGCTTCAAGATCATTTTTATCCTGTGCTGTGTAACTGTCCATTCTCCTTCCCTCTTTAGGGAAGCTGAGGGCTGAGTCTTCACCGTAGGGGGAGGCTGCCGAGCCAGGACTAGACCAGCCTCCAGCCCTGGCGGCGGCTGTGTCGCCCCAGCACAGGTCCCCTGGGCTTGCAGCCATGGCCCAGCTGTGCGCACAGCACGGGCGTCTTTCCCTGTGACTGCGGCAGAACCGGGCTGATGCCCTGTCAGAATGTCAGTGGCAGCCCTGACCCTGAGCTCACAGCCCTTGGTCTGTTGCAGCCACTCAGTTTTGGCGGAGCAAGGTCCTGGAGGTGGCCAAGGACTTCCCCGAGTACACCTTTGCCATCGCCGACGAGGACGACTACGCCTCGGAGGTGAAGGACCTGGGCCTCAGCGAGAGCGGGGAGGACGTCAACGCAGCCATCCTGGACGAGAGCGGCAAGAAGTTCGCCATGGAGCCCGAGGAGTTCGATGCTGACGTCCTCCGCGAGTTCGTCACAGCGTTCAAGAAAGGTCAGCCTGGGCGGGGTGGGGAGCCCTGTGGCCACTCCCATGCACGCTGTCTGCTGGGCAGGCCCCGTGTAGCCTGAACTGCAAGGTACAGGACAGCTAGCTGTGCAACGTTGAGGATTCCTGCTTTTCCTTTCAACAGCTCCGCTTTTTGCTTTGAGAGCAGAAGCAGATTTGGGGCTCTGAGGGCTTATTCATGGTCAGGGAGCCTCAACACGCTAAAATTCAGGGTGAGAGGGCTGTGCTGAGGGCATCGGCGGTGCAGGCCGGACGGAGTGGAATGTGGGTGTGACTGCTGGTGCCCCTGTGGCCTCGGCGCCCGACCGGGAGCCGCGTCTTTCCCAGCCGTTCGCTGTCCTGGACCTAAGGGATGGGAGGACAGCCAGACCCCAGCTCTGTGCTTTCTTTCCTTTTTTGAGACAAAGAACTGAGATGTCTTAGACATTTTAAGAAGCCTTGTTGTAAAAAAATCTTTGGGGTTTAGACCGCAGTTAGGTGTGTGTGGAAGGCCTGCTTTGATCCTGGTTGAACACGGGCCCCAGTGGCCAGTGTTGGCCACATGGCAGGCAGGCCACCTCACGGGGCTCCGGGCTCTGGGGCCCGTTACACCGAGTGTAGGACTCACCTGCCCCTGCTGGCAGGGACTGGAGAGCAAAGATGGGGGTAAGCAGAGAAATAAGGTGCCCATTGTTGGGGTGAGGCTCTTGAGGACAAGGCCCTTCCTGGCCCTGCCAGCACATGACTCGCCCCTACCGACGGCATCACCGTGCCCTGTGTCATGTGGCCCTACTGCCTGGTCCAGTTAGAGCAGCCAGGGTCCAGGACCTCTCCAGCCCTGACTGTGCCTTCCCCACTTGCTTGGCAGGAAAACTGAAGCCAGTCATCAAATCCCAGCCAGTGCCCAAGAACAACAAGGGACCCGTCCAGGTCGTGGTGGGGAAGACCTTCGACTCCATCGTGATGGACCCCAAGAAGGATGTACTCATTGAGTTCTACGCTCCATGGTGTGGGCACTGCAAGCAGCTGGAACCCATCTACACCAGCCTGGCCAAGAAGTACAAGAGCCACAAGGGCCTGGTCATCGCCAAGATGGACGCCACCGCCAACGACATCACCAGCGACCGCTACAAGGTGGATGGCTTCCCCACCATCTACTTCGCCCCCCGTGGGGACAAAAAGAACCCAATTAAGTTTGAGGGTGGAGACAGAGATTTGGAGCATTTGAGCCAGTTTATAGATGAACACACCACAGCACAGAGCCGGACCAAGGAGGAGCTTTGAAGGCCTAGGAGTCTGTGGAGGGCGGGGGGACCAGACGCTTTTGCAGACTTGGCCGGGGCGCCGAGGGGGCCCTGCGGGCCAAGGCCGTGATGCAAGGGCAGGATCGTGACCCTTTTGCTGTTTTTATACTTTGGTATTTCAGCTCACATTCTGAATACTGAGTAGCCGTGAATGACTCGATAGTTTAGTTCAGATTTTTATGGAGGATACATTTATTTTTATCATTTGGGGTTTGATTTTTTTTTTTTTGGACTTCCACTTTCTTTAATACTTCCTCAAAGCCGATAAGTTGAATCTTTTCTGTGTGAGAATGTTTTCTTTTTTAATTTAAAGTTTAAAAAACCTTTGCCAAACCATGTTTGTCTTGCCTTTTATTTGCTCATTGTCCAAGGAGTGGTTTCCTTGGGATTTGACTGGCGGTGTGTTTTAGTGTGGTGAGAGGTGTCACCGAGCACCGTGCTGTGGCACCATCCTGGCCTGCTTTGTGCACGCGCCTTCCAGGCAGGACACCAGGGGCTGCAGGTGGAGGAGCATTGCCCAGGTCTCCCCAACCTGTCCCCGCCAGAGTAGAGATGTACCCAGACACAGACGCAAATACTTCAGGGCAGGGGGAAAGATAGGGAAAGACAGAACTATTAAAAATCTACCTCCTGGCTGTCGGAAAACACCTGCTGTGACTGGGAGCAGAGGGTTTGGGTGGAGGCCAAAGGAAGGCCTGGCCTGGGCCTGTTGGGCAGGGGGCGGGTTGCCACCCCTGATCCTGAACACCCTGGGCATGGGAGCTTCAGGAGTGTATGGCAAATTGAGGGCTGGGACCAGAGGGCAGCCCCTTGGCCTTCGTCCAGTTGCATCTCCCTTGTAGGAAACCGGTGCTGGAGCGAGGGAGTGAGGGGTGGGCTGGCTACACTCAGTACTCAAAGAGTGGGCTCAGGGTTCGGGGGCAGAATCCCCAAGACTCAGGCTGACAGATGCTGCAGGCAAGTTAGTAGACCAGAGAGGACTGATAGGAATTTTTTCTTATACTTGTGCTGGGTATTCATAGGATACACTTTTTAAAAGATTTATTATTTGAAAGGGACTTACAGAGAGGCAAAGAGTCTTCCATCTGCTGGTTCACTCCCCAACTGGCCACAACGGCTGGAGCTGCACCAATCCAAAGCTGGGAGCCAGGAGCTTCTTCCAGGTCTCCCACACAGGTGCAGGGGCCCAAGCACTTGGGCCCTCTTCTGCTGCTTTCCCGGGCCATAGCAGGGAGCTGGATCAGAAGTGGAGCAGCCGGGACTAGAACCAGCACCCACATGGGATGCCAGCACTGCAGGCAGCAGCTTTACCTGATACGCCACAGCGCTGGTCCTCTAGACATTTAAGATTTTTTCTTTATGAAACATCTCAAGTGTGTCCAAAAATGAGTTTGATACTTCAGAAATTTCATGGAAATGGGATTAAATTTATTTTGGGTGCAAAAACTTGAAGTCCATGCATTGCTCACTTGGCACCCAATAGAAGAAAACCATTGCAAGGAGAGATTGTGGCTCCTAACTATAGGGGAAGAGGGCCCCTGAGGCTGGGCTAGGGGAAAAAGCTACCTTGGACAACGTCCAGGATATTCCACCCCTCTTGGAAAAAAACGAAAACTTAGAAAGTACACAATGTAAACAATGAAACGGGAAGCTGGTGCACAGGATGTCAGGCACCGATGTGACAGCTGCCGGAGCCCTGGAAAGCTGAATCTGAAAGCCTTTTCCTTTAGCTCCATAAACTCGCAGGGCAGGTCCCCAGCTAAGGCTGTGGGTCCCTGAGTACCGATCCTGGCTACCTGCAACCTTGGCGCCCCATCAGCAGCACAGTGAGTCCTGTGCTGCAGGCGGGGCAGGCTGTCTCCCCTCCATGGAGGAGAAAAGGCATGGAGGGCGGGGAGGTTAGACTGTGCTCCGCCGGCTGCCGGCTGTGTAAGGGAAGGCAGGATCAGAGCTCAGGTTGCGGTGCAGTGGGTTCAGCCGCCGCCTGCCAGGCCAGCATCCCCTGTGATCACCAGCTTGAGCTCCTGCTGCTCCACTCCCGAGCCAGCTCCCTGCTAACGCGCCTGGGAAAGCAGCAGAAGATGGACCAACAGACTGAGCCCCTGAACCCACCTGGGAGTTCTAGATGGGGTTCCAGGCTCCTGGCTTCGTTGTGGCCACCTGGGGAGTGAACCAGTGGATGGAAGATTCTGTGTGTGTGTGTGTGTGTGTGTGTGTCCCTCTCTCGCTGTAACTTTGCCTTTCAAACAAAATAATTTAAACAAACAAGCAAAAGAACTAGTGTCCTTCCCATAGCACCTGCTTCTCCCAAGTGTGTTGGCCAAACATTTCTGAAGGCGGTCCACAGCGCTCCATTAAAACTGAATTCCCTGAATTCTCTGGCGTGGCGAACACCAGAGCTGCCTGAGAGAGAAGGGGGTGGTCAGGAGACGAGGACAAGTCAAAGCCCCCCAGTTCCGCGGTGACTGCTCCCCCTGTTAGCTCAGCAGCTCTCCCCTGTACCCCTCTCGCATCTGTGGACCCAGAAAGACCCCAGAAGCCCCAAGGACAAACCTGACCCTGGAGCCGTCTCAGTGCACAGCTTCAGAGAGCGCATGTGTCTCCTGTCTGCTGAAAATCCTAGGCGGTGGCGCGAACCCTGGGGGCAGGAGGTTACCGGAACCTCCCACTGGGAATCAAATAGCAATGTCAAATCCATCCCACAGCGCCCGAGGAAAAGCACCCTCCTGCCCCACCAGGCTGTTATCCGCTTAGTGATTGGCTGACTGTGCCAAGCAAGGAAGCAAAAAGGGAGAGGCGGAGCCAGGAGGCCGCCTAGGCCCCAGCACACAGCGGCTTAACTGCTTCTGAGTGAATAAACGGAGGCTTGGAGAAGGGGCTCTCTGCCCGACCTGGAGCCTCCCCTGAGCTCCCCTGCGCGCCCTCTCTTTTCACTGGCTCAGCACAAAACAAAAGCAGCATAGTGTGCTAAATCCACGCGCTCCCATCTTGGATTACTGAGATAACTGGCAGGCAGAGGACAAAGGAACCTTGTAAGCAAGTGAGGACTGGGAAGGGGTCTTGTAGGGAGCCGTGAGGACTGGGAAGGGGTCTTGTAGGGAGCCGTGAGGACTGGGAAGGGGTCTTGTAGGGAGCCGTGGCTGAGGCTTGGAGAAGGGATGCTGAGGGAAAGGAGCCCTTCCTGGGTTTTCTCACGTGATGTAAAAGTGTGGCTTCAACACAGGTGCAACTGTGATACCTTTGAATCCTCCCTCCCTCTGCGGCCAAAGTGTCCTGCTCAGAAATGAGAAATGACTGGGGCTGACAGGTAGCGACAGAGACCTTGGAAGTCAGAGGTTGGCATCTCCAGTGTTCCGGGAAGCTGACAGGTAAGGTAAGTGGAGGCAGGAGCAATAGGGAGTGGTGGGGACCAGGGCACACTTCAGGTTCTATGTCCCATCTGAAAGGGGTGCTGGTGTGGGACACTAGGAATTTGGGTCCACTGTAACTATCCTGATTTCTCAAGAAAAGCCAAGCAGTTTTATGTTGAATCCCCCAATTTAAAATGTTTCTTTGGGGGCCAGAGCTGCGGTGGAGCCTGTAAAGCCACTGCCTGTGGTGCTGGCATTCCATACAGGCACCAGTTCAAGTCCCGGCTGCTCCGCTTCTGATCCAGCTCCCTGCTAATGTGCCTGGGAAAGCAGTAGAAGATGGCCCAAGTGCTCGGGCCCCTGCACCCTCGTGGGAGACCTGGAAGAAGCTCCTGACTCGACTCTTGGCTTCCGCCTAGCCCAGCTCTGTCTGCAGCAGCCATTTGGAGAGTGAGCCAGCAAATGGAAGATCTCTGGGTCTCTAATTCTGCCTTTCATATAAATAAATACTTTTTTTTCTTAAAGTGTTTTATTTGAAAGGCAGAAAGAGAGAGAGAGAATCTCTAATCCACCAGTTCACTCCCCAAATGCCTGCAACATTTGCAATGGCTCTGCCAGGTCAAAGCCTGGAGCAGCCAGACAGGAACTCAGTCCCGGTCTCCCGTGGGTGGCAGGGACCCAACCAGTTGAGCTATCACCTGCCACCCCCCCCCCCGGGTGCATATTAGCAGGAGAAGATCCGGGACTTAAGCACAAGCACTCCATAAATCTTCCAGCTTTAAAATGCCAGGTCGAATTCAAATTGTTTCAGCAACACTCTGGGCCAGAGAAAAGGCATTTAGGGCAGGATTCGGCTAGAAGCTTCTGACAAGCATAATGAGGGCTCAAAAATTGAGGTTTTCCCTTTGAAAAGCTGAAGGCTCTGGTCTCGTGTTGGCTTGTGGACTGCAGGCAGGTGGCTTGGGTGGGGGACTGGCTGCCTGGCACGGCTCCTGCTTCAATCGAGTTTGGGCACAAGAGCTGTCGGTTGGCCAGGCAGGCGTGCTGTGTCTCGTGGGTCCCCTGGACATACTGCCTGGTGGAGCTGCCCGCTCTCTGCCCTCTCTCTCGTAACACACCGGCTGAGAGCTGCCAGGCCTCAACCTAGGCAGCTGCTTTGGTCACCCCAAAACTCATCTGGGTGTGAGAGGCTGCAACAGCTTCCCGAGAGCGGGGCTGGCTGGGCTCAAGTCCGCCTAAATCTGCTGTTCCTTCCAAAGCCTCGCCTCTTCCATCTCCCTCCCTTGCAAGAGACTGGAGGCTGAAGAGCCGGGCGGGCGGGCGTGGCCAAAGCCACAGGGCTAGCCAGGGCACTTCCAGCTTTGCAGAGGCGCGAGGGCTGGAAGTCTACTGGTGATGCCCCATTCCAGTTCCTTGAGACTTTGAGGCTCTTTCCTTGCTGGGAGTTAGCACACTGTGGTCAGACCCTTCCTGCTTTGAGCCAGGCTTGCAAAGGAAAGCAGCCATCAGCCAACCTCAGGGAGGAAGGGGATTCTGTATCAGAGCCACCTAGCGCTCCGGGGCTGGCCAGGCCTGGGGTGTCCCGTCTGTGAGCCGCAGGGACCACTCCAGCCCGTGCAGGATCCAAGCCGGAACAGCGCCGCAGGCGTGTACGCTGCGCAGGACAGAGTGTCAGCTCGGTGCTGTCGGCGCCCGGCTGCAGCCGGCCGTTCAGACTTTTCCCACCAGCCGCCGTCTCCAGGGCCCGTCATTCCTGGCCCTGGACATGTGTTCTTCGCACGGGGCGGCCACCCGCCTTCCGGCTCCGCGGCTCCGGCGCCCTGGTGCTGCTCTGGCTCCGAGGCGCTGTTGCAGAAATCCGCCCGCTCGCCCCGGGCGTCTTTCCTCCCGCTCCTGCCTGGTGGGAAAGCGCCGGGCTCGCTCTGCCTGGCTGTTTCCTCCGGGTCCGGAGCGCCGTCCCCAGGGCCAGTGCAGTAAACAAAGGAGGCCAGCGCCGATTGGGCGGCGCTCCCTGCGAGGCCGAGCCGCGCCAGACCAACAGGACAGGAGGAGGGATGCCCTGGCGATGGGATGCTAATTTTGCATGCCTTTTTCCCAGGATGCTCAGCAAGGAAGAGCAGCATCTGATTCCTTTAAAATATGTTTTTCCAACCGATTGGTAACCTGATGCCTCGAGGAATCCTTAGAGGATGTAGATTATCCATACGTAAGTGTAGCCATCGCCTCGATACAACTGAAATGTCACAATAAGGGTAAAATGAAAACGTCTTTGGGCTTTAAATAGTCCAAGCAGTAGCCCACACTCTCGGCTGGTCCGAAGGTAGTGAGTTATCTCAATTGATTGTTCACAGTCAGTTACAGACCGAACTCCTGAACTACTCTTTCCCCCCTTCTCACTACTGCACTAGACTAGTCTTTTGTAGCGTGTTTGAAAGCTCCAAGTGGTAATTCTGTGTGTCTGTCCTTGATGTAAAAGCTTTAAATGCAGGAAGGAAAAAAGAGAAATTCTAGGCTTTTCCCTGGAGGAACTCAGTGAGTTTCGGAAAATCCACGGATCCGCCCCCGCCTCCCAAGGACCAACAACTGGTGAAGACACCCTCTGTCTTGAGAGATCAAAGGAAGGAAATGGGGCAGGAGTGGAGTAGTGGAGCAGGGCTTTGATTTTTCTCGCTTTTTAAGGTAGTATGGATTGTTCCTAATTTCTACATCCTCTAAGTCATTTGAAAACAGAAGAAGAAAGGGAGGAGGGGTGGAACATGAAAGGCAGAATCTTTGGGGCTTTGTGAAGGTTTTTCACTGATTTACTAGGAAAAGCATGCGGGATTGATATTACACGATGCTCACAACATCCAATAGACAAAATCGGGAGACGTTTCAAAGCCGACAATCTTGTTAGGTTTGGAAGATGGAAATGTGAACATGCTCAGAGAGAGCGCGTTTTGGAGGGAAAAAACCCAAGTCTGCAAGTCGGCAACTAGAGAGCAAGGCAGGAGAGGGCAGAGCGTGGTGTGGGGTGCCCAGCAGAGCAGCCTTCTCGTGGGGCTCTGCCCGCGCCTCCTTCCCTGTCCTAGAGCAAGGCGCCAACCGCCTCCGAGCTCTGCCTCTTCCCTCTGCTGGGTGCAAGTGCAGGCTCCCGGTGGCCTCAGAGGCCAGGCGTTGTTCGTGACGAGTGCGGTGGTGTCTGGGCAGGGTGCCCACCACAGCCGGTAGCTACGAGGAGAAAATGTTGTCTGTACAGGTGCAGGCAGCCTTGAAAGCGCATTTGGGTTTCCTAAGGCTTCCACGGTTATCATCTTTCAGTCTCCAGGGGGCTCCCATGAAAAAGAGGCGTCTTTCAGAGCGCCGGGCTCAGGAAAGGCGACACTCAGCTCGGGGCACCCTAGCAGGCCTTCGCGGTCTAGGTCCCATTCCTTTCCCGCACAGCTCACTGCTCCCTCAGTGACGGGTTCCCCCTTGGAAGGCAAATCTGTCTTACAGTGGATGGTGCAAGCCAGTTGATAGCACTATGCTCACCTACCAGTAGTTAGCACACGACTCTCATTGTCTCTAAGGAATAATGCATTAAATGATACAATAAATAGAATACCAATGGCAATAAAGAGAATAACAGTCTGTTGGTCATCATCAATATGTGTCAAGGAAAATCCTTACATTTGTACTAATTTTTATAAGATGCAGAGTATTTGTATATGTGTTATTTATTGAATATTCTTTACAAGCTTATTGGGTTCGTGGGGTAGGCATTATGGTTTTACAAAGGAAGAAACTGAGGTTTAAGGGCTCACAAGGGCAGTTCAAAGCCAGCCACGAGTTCATTGTTGGCAGAGCCAGGATAACCTTTCTTCTTCAGCAAAATGCTCTCTGCTAGTCTGTGATGCAGAAATCAACAACAAAACCGTGGAAACAGAGCCATGAAACCGATTTCTGTACGGCCCCAGTCGGTAGAAACATTACAAATAAATAAAGGGGGGGGGGGGAATGGTGGAGTAACTGCAGGTGTAGGAAACAAGAGTCGCTGAGAGCAAAGTCCACTTCTCTGACACTTGGAAGATCTCTCTGCCCAGGTTATAGGACTAGACGACGTCATCTGTCTTGATGACATGTGTCCCATCTTCCGAAGGTTCCTAACCAGACATCTACAAAGCCATCATGAGTAGTCCGTGGAACGGAACGCAGAGTCATACAATAACTGTAGAAAAAAAGCATTTGGGGTTAGTTCTCTCCTAAGCCTTATTCGACTACAATGGGGTTGCCAAATAAAATACAGGATGCCCAGCTGTCTTCATCCATTTTGTGTCACTGTAACAGAATCCCACAGACCCTGTGATTATTGATAAAGGATAGAAATGTATGTCCTCGTGGTTCTGAAGGCTGGAAGTCTAAGATCACGGTGTGGACATCTGATGAGGGCTTTCTTGTTAGATCCGTGCATGGCAGATGGCAAAAGAGCGAGAGAACCCACTCCGGCAAGCCCCTTTTAGAGAGAGTCCTAAGTCTTCATGACGGAAACACCTTCCAACACTTGCATGAGGGATTTAATTTCCACACGTGAATTAGAGGGGCCACATTAGACAGTAGCACTAGTCAAATCTGAATCTGAATAGCAGTTATAAGTACGTCCCAAGTTTTGTATGGTATATTCTGCTGGCATTGCATACACACTATATATGCGCTATGGAAGTCCAAAATTGCAAAACTTGCAAAAGCCAGGCATTTGATAAAAGAATGGGATTCTCAATACCCAAATCGGGAAAAGCAAAGCTTGGTGCTCCCAGATCTTAAAGCCAATACCATGAACGGTGGAGTCTGAGCAAGGCCCGAGGAGGAGAGCTGCACGTCGAGTCATTCCAGGTGGACAACTTTGGTGTTTCTTTCTTGACCGTGTCACCTTGCTAAAGCCAACGCAATCTGACTCGGATAGTTTTTGCTTTGTAGGCGTGAGACTCCGGCTACACAGACTACTTTGCAACTCGCAAAGCTTGCTCTTACACTCTGCTGTGCCTTGCTGACCTGCTGTCTTCATGGAAGACTCATTCCCTACTCACGGTTCTCCCAATTCTTAAGGAGTAGCTCAGAGTCTGATGCAGTCCCTTAGCCATCTTTACCGGCAGGTGCAGCGTGGCACAGGTGCTTTCTAAACCCTTGGAGAAGACGGCGTTCTTTGGCCGTCTCACAGAAAAAGCGCAAAAGCATTTTTCAACTCCTTCTTTCTCCTCCTATCTGACCGCAAAAGACTGGTCAAGTGAAGCAGTGGGAGTGGAGAAGGAACAAAGAAATCTGTAACTGGTTGTGATCAATTAGTTGTAAACACCACTGCACTCGGACCAGCCAGGTGTACACGCTATGCTATTACTTATATAAGAATCCTAAACTGAGTTACTTTTACAGTTATGGTGATTATTAATAGGCGCGCTTGTTTTACAATGTATAAGATACATTCCAAATATGTACCATGCACATTAAACACATGGGATTTGTTAAGAAAAAAGCTGTCCTTAATAAAATAAAAAGCTCTCCGGAGAAGCCCCGCTCAGAGCATTGTGGGTGATTTGTATGCAAAATAGCGGCGGAATTCCACGACTGGATTCGCTGAGGGAGTCCAGGCGTCTGCACGGGCCGCCCCGCGCAGCTTTCTTGAGAAGGAGGCGCGGATGCAGTGCCCGGCGCCGCGCGCCCCACGAGGGCGTCCGCGTCTGCCCGGAGACGCTCAGGGGCCGCTTTTCGGGCGCGCTCGCCCGTGGTCGTTTTCTCCCTGCCTGGCGCTTCTGTTTCAAGGAGAGCTGGGGGCTCTGAGGTAATCCGGGGGCAGACAGGGATCCTCCCCGTCTGAACAGAAAGGGGCACAAGTGGATGCTGCCCGCGGCAGCGGAGATGACCAGTCCAGAAGTAGCAGTGTGTGTTTAAATGGTGCTGGGGAGCAATGCAGCGCCGAGGCCTCAGCCCCTGCAGCCAGGAACCTCCCGGTCCCCTCCGCAGGGGCAGGCGCGCCTCGGCCCCCGGGCCCGGCCCCGGCCCCCGACCGCACCGCCTCAGCCTGCCGCGCCGTGCCGCGGGCTGGGCCGAGCCGTTCGCGCTTCCAAGTTCCGCAGCTGGGACCTGAGCCTCGTGCACCCTCGTGCACGACCAGATTGCTTCCAGCACCGCTCAGGTGATGATCATCGAGGGTCCCTGCCCTCCCCATTCGTCCTTTGCTTTCGGAACGAGCCCCTTACAGTGTGCGGAAAGAGTGAACTACCGTGGTAAAGATTTTTTTTTCCCTCAAATTCAGTAGAATATTTCCTGGAGGAATTGAAATCTGTAGGTGCCGATTAACACAAATGTTACATTTTCTCGTGTCCTCGGCCTCAGTTTTGAAAGACCGCGCTTTTAAATGTTATGTTTCAGAACGCAGCAGCTGAGTCCTGTTTCTTGTCTGAAAGCATTCGCTATCCTGTGGAGGTGTTGGCCCGTTTGCTTTTGTTTTTAAGACAGACTTTATTTTTAGGGCAGTTTTGGGTTCATAGCAAAATCGAGCTAACGGTACAGAGACTTTCCCTATACCCTCAGCTCCACAAAACACTGTGTCTCAAATATTTGTCCTTTTGTACCTGTCGGATTTCACTTTGCCTGGTGTCAAAGTTCATCTGTGTGGTCCGAATCTCTGCTTCTTATGGCTGAATGGGCTAATGTGGTCTGTACATAAAATGGTTTACTTAGCCATTCATCAGCCAACAGACGCTTGGTTGCTTGCACCTTTGGCTCCTGTCAGTCGTGCTGCTCAAGCCCTTGTTTGCACTTCTCTTACGGATATATTCAAGAGTGGAACACACACTAATTCTGCTTTTATTTATTTATTTTTTCAGGAAGTGCTGTCTGTTTTCCACAGCGACTGTACCATTTCCCATTCGCACTAGCAGGACCCAAGTAAGTACCCGGATAGCCAATTATCGATCAGGTTTTCCCTCTTGACCACACCCTTCTCCAGAGCCTTGTCTCGTACTGCTCTTGCACATACCAGACAAGGTGGGGTTAAAACACTTCAACACATGTGCCACCGTGTCTGTCAGTGGCTGACTGACAAAAAGATTGATGTTGACCCCTGACACAATCTGTGGGAAGTGGACTGTGGAAGGCTTTGGCTTTAACGTGGATCACCTATAGGAGCACATTTGGGCAACCCTAGCTCCAGGCTGGCCAGGTTGTGCCACCACCTCCTCTCTCAGAGGCTCCAGAAAAGTCCCAGGGTGGGGTCACGGCTCCAGGGAAGCTTTGCATGGGAGAGTGAAGAAAGCCCCGGATGCCTGATGCCCACACAAGGAGGGTCAGGCTGTGGTGGGGGGAGGGGCATAAAGGCAGCCGTGCTGGGGCCTTCGAAAAGTGGTTGGAGTACCAGGTTTTTCTTAGGGATCAGCATCTGTGAAAGGAAAGAGAAGAGGTGGGACAGGTTTGGGTAGAGGGAGAAGTTGAACAGTGATGCAAATCCAACAATCAGCAGTACAGAGTACAGCTTCAGAATAAATCGTGCCCCTCAGACTAGTGTCTAAAAAGCAAAGTAACAGATCCTTGTACACCCATGTCCATAACAACACTCTTCACAATAGCCAGTCCCCCCAATGTTCCTTGACGGATGAATGGATAAACAGGCAGAAACCCACCAGAGTAGTCAAATTCCTAGACAAAGGACACAGAGTGGGGTTGGCCAGGAACAGGGATGGGGAAGGATTGTCCAACGTTTCAGTTTTGCAGGATGAAAAGATTCTGGAGATTGTACAACAATGCAAATAAACTTAGCACCACTGAACTGCACATTTAAAGTGGTTAAGATGGTAAAATTTAGGCTATATGTGTATATATATGTGTGTGTGTGTGTGTATCTATATATATTTGAAAGAGTTACAAAGAGGGAGAGAGAGAGATCTTCCATCTGCTGGTTCACTTCCCAAATGCCTGTAACAGCTGGGGCTGGGCCAGGCTGAAAGCAGGAGCCAGGAACTCCATCCGGGTCTCGCATGTGGCAGAACATTAGCAGGAAGCTGGAGTGGAAGCAGAACAACCAGGACTTGAACCAGCTGTCTGATACGGGATGCTGGTGTCCCAGGCTGTGGCTTAACCCACTGCATCACAATGCTGGCCCCTAGGCTATACATTTTTGCCAGAATTTTTAAAGAGAGCAAAACAAAAAGCAGGAAAGTACTGTGTGCCGTGCACAGCAGGGCATCTAGAGCACAGCTGGGCTCCAGGTGTGATCCCATCAGGACCTGGCTTGGTCTGTCTGGAATTCCCTCAGCTCTGCATCCTGTGCGGCCTTGTCCTCAAGGGGCCTTCCCGTTTGCACAAGTGAGAAAACACGTGTGCTGATTCACATCCACCTGGAGGGAGACTGGTCTTTTCCATCAACAGGGTGTGGTCATGTGCCCAGCTCCCGGGCAATACTGCCAGGTCAGGCCATGCCCTGATGGGCTGAAATCCTGAGCCAGTTCAGGCAAGGGCCCGGGAAGGATGGAACTGGAGTGTTTAGAACAGCACCATCCGTCCCTAAAGCTGGGGGTGGTGAGCTGTGTGGAAGAGGCGGAGAGCTGAATGAAGGCTCTGTTAGGAAAGGTGAGGTAGTTGGTACGAACCGGTCATGTCCACCCCAACTTCATCTTCCCTAGCAACAGCTTCTCACTCATGCAGTTAGTCCTATATTTTGAAATCAGCACAAATATTCAAACTCTTTCTTGACCTATAGCAGTTGCTCAAATTAGACTCCTTGGTTATTTGACTCAAAATTTTATGCCCTTGAAGAGGTAAAATTCAAGAGAGAGATCTAGCTTGATAATTGCCACATCTCGACCTCAGAAAATTTATTTATTTATTTATTTATTTATTTATTTATTTTATTTTTTGACAGGCAGAGTGGACAGTGAGAGAGAGAGACAGAGAGAAAGGTCTTCCTTTGCCGTTGGCTCACCCTCCAATGGCTGCCGCGGACAGCGCGCTGCGGCCGGCGCACCGCGCTCATCTGATGGCAGGAGCCAGGTGCCAGGTGCTTTTCCTGGTCTCCCATGGGGTGCAGGGCCCTAGCACTTGGGCCATCCTCCACTGCACTCCCGGGCCACAGCAGAGGGCTGGCCTGGAAGAGGGGCAACCAGGACTAGAACCCGGTGTGCCGGCGCCGCAAGGCTTAGGATTAGCCTGTTGAGCCACGGCGCCGGCCAGACCTCAGAAAATTTAACAGTTTCTGTCTTTTAAAGACTTTAATAGGGGCCCACACTGCGGCATAAACAGTAAAGCTGCCTCCTGCAGTGCCGGCATCCCATACGGGCGCCAGTTTGAGTCCTGGCTGCTTTATTTCTGATCCAGCTCCCTGCTAATGTTCCTGGGAAAGCAATAGAAGGTGGCCCAAGTGCTTGGGCCCCTGTATCCACGTGGGAGACCCAGATGAACCTTCTGGCTCCTGGCTTCAGCCTGGCCCAGCCCCTGCCATTGTGGCTATTTGGGGAGTGAACCAGCAGATCGAAGATTTCTGTCTCTCCCTGTCTCTCTGTAAACTCTGACTTTCTAATAAATAAATAAATTTTTTAAGAAAGACTAATCATTGAGAAAACCTAAATCTTTTTAAAAATTAATTATTTTTCATTTCAAAGAGTTACAAAGAGGAAAAAAGACAGAGCTCTTCCGTTGGCTGGTCCACTCCTCAGATGGCCACAATGGCACTGGCCAGGAGCTTCTTCTGGGTCTCCCACGAGGGTGCAGGAGCCTAAGCTCTTGGGCCATCTTCTGCTGCTTTCCCAGGTGCACTAGCAGGGAGCTGGATTAGAAGTGGAGTATCTGAGACCCAAACTGGCAGCCATATGGGATACTGGCATTGCAAGTGGTTGTTTAACCTGCTAAGTCACATCACCAGCCACTAAATCTGCAATTTTACTGCAGGCACTTGAAACATTCTCCAGTCAGCCCCTGTGAATCAGGTTGGTCTCATCACAAATCAAGAATCATGACCACAGGTGATAAGTGTAATGGATCATGGGGAGTTTGTGTAGGACAGCTTGTTATCACAGTCCAGTCATTCAAAAGGTCTCAGAACAGTTGCCTAACAGCTTCGTCATAGTGAATTGTATTTCTGCATGGCCAGTGATCATGCATTCCTGCAAAGGGAGGGCCGCAGTGTGTGGTATATGTATGGGTCTTCTGCAACTCCATTCATCTTTTCCTCACCTCTGCACCGTTTTTAAGGAGCTTTGTCATTTTAACTGACCCACAGCAAGTTTTCTTAGATGAAATGTGGGTTTGCTTTTTCCTTTTACTATCGAGACTCTGGATGAAAGGAATTGTAGAGCTGGGGAGAAGTTGGAGAGTCTGAGTCCGAGGTCAGCAAAATCAGTGCCATGTTATTGATGAATATTATTCCTTAAATCTGTTTCCTGTGTGGATCACTTCAGTAACCTCACTGCATTTCATTAGCGTCCTGTGCTCTGAGCAGCGAGAGCTGAGATATTACCCAAAGTGAAGGTCTTCCTGGCCCCTGGGTCTGGAGATGGGGTTTGGTCAAAGCGGCCTTGGGTCAGTCAGATCGCTCAGAGTACTGGGTCCCCGCTGCCCATAGGGGAGACCCAGACGAAGCTCCTGGCTCCTGGCTCCAGCCTGGCCCAGCCCTGGCTATTGCAGACATTTGGGGAGTAAACCAGCAGATGGAAAATCAGTTTCTCTCTCGCTCTCTGCCACTCTGCCTTTCAAAAAAATAACTCAACCTTTTTTTCAAAGTAAATAAATGTGGATATCATATTGATTGACTTAATACAGTTCTTTGTTTTTGATGGCTTATTCTTTTTAAAGTATGTGAACTGAAGGCAGAGAGCCATCCATTTATCTCTAACCAGGGAGACAGCATAGTTACTGAAGAGAGTATCAGATAGGAGTCAGTTGACTTGGTTTAATATTTTATTTTTATTTTTATTTTTGACAGGCAGAGTGGACAGTGAGAGACAGTGAGAAAGGTCTTCCTTTGCCGTTGGTTCAACCTCCAATGGCCGCCGCGGTCGGTGCACTGCAGCTGGCGCACCGCGCTCATCCGATGGCAGGAGCCAGGTGCTAGGTGCTTTTTCCTGGTCTCCCATGGGGTGCAGGGCCCAAGCACTTGGGCCATCCTCCACTGCACTCCCTGGCCACAGCAGAGAGCTGGCCTGGAAGAGGGGCAACCGGGACAGAATCCGGTGCCCCAACCGGGACTAGAACCTGTTGTGGTGGCGCTGCAAGGTGGAGGATTAGCCTGTTGAGCCACGGCGCCGGCCTGGTTTAATATTTTTTAATATATTTTATTTATTTATTTGAGAGGTAGAATTACAGTGAGAGGGAGAGATAGAAAGGTCTTACATCCACTTGTTCACTCCCTAAATGGCCAGAGCTGGGCCAATTTGAAGCCAGGAGCCAGGAGCTTCTTCCGGGTCTCCCACATTGGTACGGGGCATAGCAGAGAGCTGGATCGGAAGAGAAGCAGCAGGGACTAGAACTGGCACCCACATGGGATGCGGGCACGACAGACGGAGGATTAACCTACTGCACCACAGCAACAGCCCAATTTTTTTTAAAGATTTATTTATTTGAAAGAGTTACACAGAGAGAAGGAGAGAAAGAGAGAGAGAGAGAGGTCTTCCATTCACTGCTTTACTCCCAAGATGGCCGCAGCTGATCTGGAGCCAAGAGCCAGGAGCCAGGAGCTTTTTCTGGGTCTCCCATGTGGGTGCAGGGGCCTAAGGACTTGGGCCATCCTCTACTGCTTTCCCAGGCCATAGCAAAGAGCTGGATTGAAAGTGGAGCAGCTGGGACTCCAACTGGTGCCCATATCCAGCACTGCAGGCAGTGGTTTTATCCACTATGCCACAGTGCTGTCCCCCATTCAACTTGTGTTTTTTTTTTTTTTTTTTTTTTAATTTTTGACAGGCAGAGTGGGCAGTGAGAGAGAGAGAGAGACAGAAAGGTCTTCCTTTGCCATTGGTTCATCCTCCAATGGCCGCCGCTGATGGCGCGCTGCGGCCGGCACACCGCGCTGATCTGAAGGCAGGAGCCAGGTGCTTCTCCTGGTCTCCCATGGGGTGCAGGGCCCAAGGACCTGGGCCATCCTCCACTGCACTCCTGGGCCACAGCAGAGAGCTGGCCTGGAAGAGGGGCAACCAGGACAGAATCCAGTGCCCTGGCCGGGACTAGAACCCGGTGTGCCGGCGCCGCAAGGCGGAGGAGTAGCCTGTTGAGCCACGGCGCCGGCCAACTTGGTTCAATATTAAGAAAAGTACATATCCTAACTTGCTGCGAGATGGATTATATAGCTGCTATAAACAGAATAGAATTTCAGGAGTGTACTAAATTGCAGTTCAAGTTATGAAATGTGATTTGCTGTAAGTGCCATCTCCTGGCTATGCCCACTACCCACATTTGTAATTTACACCCCCACAAAACACCTTATCTCTATCAATTTAATCACAACTAACAGACTGCTGTGGTTGTAAATAATCAAGGGACTGCTTAGAACCTTCTTCTTCTTATAGGTAAAAGGGGGAATTGGCCTAGGACCTCCAGGCCAATGCATCTCTACAGTTAAAGTGATTCTGGTATGAATAGAGATATTCATACACCATACAATTCATCTTTGTATATGATTCAGTTTTTTTAGTATATTCAGTTATCACTACATAATTTTAGACCATTTTCGTTACCCCAAAAAGAAACTCCATAACCACTAGCAGTCACTCCACATTCCCCTTACCCCCAAATCTTGGTAACCACTAATCTGATTTCTCTCTAGATTTGCCTGTTCTGGATGTTTTATGTAAATGGAATCACACCATATGTGGCCTTTTCTCTCACTTAGCATAATATTTTCAAGGTTCATCCATGTTACAATGGTTCATTTCTTTTAATGACACAAAAACATCCCTTTTTACGCACGTACTGTATTTTGTTTTACGCATCCGGCAGCTGATAGACACTTGGGTTTCCACTTTTAGTTCTTTACTTGGGCAGGCCTTGATAATACTTTCTACCATTGTGGGTCACTGCACTGCAGGAGATAAAATACTCTTTATGCCAGCCCTTCAAGATAAGAAAATGGCCAATAGGAAGCAGAGACTGTTGAGTAATTGGAGAAAAGATACAGGGCAAAAGAATCAAACGGAGGCAAATGGTTAGAATGCCTTCTCCAGTTGTTGATGGGAGAGCCAGATTAGATTCAAGATGTCCAAATCATTAAATAATGACTTCCTATGAACACTATAGTTTAAAACCAAGAAGAGAAGAATCGGGATGGAGGTTCAGAAATCCTCCTTGCTTCCTACATAATGTATGGGCCACCCAGAGCCCCATAGCACGTCTGAAGCACAATTCTCAGTACAATAGATGTTCTAGACTCTGTAGGAGTGGTGCCCCCTGGAGTATGCAGTACACAGTGCACTTGGGCATCCACAGTGGCTCTGGGGAGGTCAGCCTTGGGTAGACACCAAAAAGGTCGCATTCTCAACAGGCCTGCCTGTTGGCCAGGACAGGGCTTCCCAAGTCTGCACAAAAGGGCCCAGGAAAGCACAAGCTCAACACCAAGGATTGCATTTTATATTGTAATTAAAAGCAACTTCCCTGGAGCCCAATTTCTTTCATATCCTATGTGCCTCTGCTACTTTGCATAGGGTAATTGAACCTTGCTCTGAAATGACACTTTGCCATTCCCTACTTTCAGATTTTTAACCAAGATGATACCATGTCTATATTCTAAAAAAAAAAATCTATAATTTGGAATATAATATATAATCTAACATTCACTATTGGGTACACTATCATATATAATATGTTAAAATATACATTCTACATTACATAATTGTTTATGTATTTATAGTATAGTATTAAGTATTACTATGTTTTCTATAATATCTGATTGGAATGTTATATATTCTAATATATATTCTGATGAGAAATGAGTTGTAATTACTTTAATTAATCAAATAAATAAGCCCACCTTTGTGCTACAAGGAGACAGTGATCATTTACTTCAAGAATACATTGTGCATGTTCCTGTCCTATAGGAGGAAATCAATAATTACAGCATGAAACTAATCTTTCCATGAGTTCATTTTAAAAATTCAAACATTGTAATTAGAACATTGCCCAGGGAACCAATTTAGACTTAATGATACTTGCTAGCAGGCTCTGATGTTTTAAACAGAGATGATAATTATGTCGTGGATGGATTGATGTGGTGATTAACTGCTGGCTGTGTCACAGCTGATAACATTACAATAAAAAAAAAAAAACTTTCTTCTGTAGCTCACAGCCTTCTCACCTGAGGTCATAAGGACTGTTTGTCTCCCAAGCTCCAGCGACACCCCCTTGACAAATTCTTGCTATATATGGATATTTGTTCCAGGCCTAATGCCAACTCGTTGATTAGAGTCCAAAGGAAGTTATAGCAAAGAAAGGAAAATAAGATGGAAATTGGAGCTGGGCCGATCCGAAGCCAGGAGCCTGGAGCTTCTTCCAGGTCTCCCGTGTGGGTGCAGGGGCCCAAGGACTTGGGCCATCTTTGGCTGTTTTCCCAAGTGCATTAGCAGAGAGCTTGATTGGAAGTGGAGCAGCCAGAACTTGAACTGGTGCCTATGTGGGATGCCAGCACTGCAGGCAATGGCTTTAAGCATATACTCTTAAAGGCAAAGCTTTGCTTCTACCTGTCCCCTTCTAAAATTTATCCCTGTCTCCTTCTAGAGGCTCTTGTTTGATGGAGAAATTGATAGAGTCACCCCCATGCCTTTCTTTACACAGAATTCCTCTCCATTCGGGGTCTGCATTTTCTTGGACAATCAAAAACTCTTCAAGCTGCTGCCTTGGGATCTTTTTTTTTTTTTACAAGCAGCAGTGATGACCACAAGTGGGCCTGTCTTCAACTGCTCATGCATGCCCCCTGACCCCATGGCCAGAGCTTGGCCAAGAACTGATTAAGTGTACCACATCTGGGCCGGCGCCGTGGCTCAACAGGCTAATCCTCCACCTTGCGGCACCGGCACATTGGGCGCCGGATTCTGTGCAGGTTGCCCCTCTTCCAGGCCAGCTCTCTGCTGTGGCCAGGGAGTGCAGTGGAGGATGGCCCAAGTGCTTGGGTCCTGCACCCGCATAGGAGACCAGGAGAAGCACCTGGCTCCTGCCTTCGGATCAGCGCGGTGCGCCAGCAGCAGCGCACTGGCCACAGTGGCCATTGGAGGGTGAACCAACGGCAAAGGAAGACCTTTCTCTCTGTCTCTGTCTCTCACTGTCCACTCTGCCTGTCAAAAAAAAAAAAGTGTACCACATCTGGTAGTGATGGTCAGAAGCGTCCCTCAGCAAGAGCACAAGGTGATACTGAGGAATCTGGCTTTCTGTAGCTGCTTTTATCCCTTTTCCAGGGAGGCCTCTGTTGAAGTTGATAGATCCATTCTGTAGATATGGAAGTAAAGAAAGAAAGAAGAGAAAATGGATGCTGACACAATGTTGATGTGTGCTTATTCGAGAAGGTTATTGGAGTGCCTCCATGGAATCACAGAGCAGAAAATTATAATATACACACACATGCCCTGTGCTTGAGTGGATTTGACTCTGGAAGTAAAGTGCAGCAGGTATTGTGAATAAATGTGAGAGCTGGAGGTCCTAAGCTGTTAAGTTGACCCTACTGTGAAAAAGTGCACCTTGCAGGGAGACCACGGACCTGTTTGTTTTCTGACAAAGGCCCCTGACCGAGGCCCTAGGCTGATAGGAAATAAAACCGGGGCTTGCTTTCCACTTCCTGCACTTGGGAAGGATTTGGGAAGGTGTTTCTGAGGCACCACTGGCTGCAGTGGGTTGTGAGAAAGGCCCTCTCAGCGTAGAAGTGGCCGCCATGGCCACTTCTCCACTCAGGGGAGAGCTAACCAACGTATTCTTGGAGGGCTGCCTTCAGTGACATTGACTTTCATTCTGTCCTCCCCATCCTACTAATCCCATTATTTACTGACAACTTCTACCACCTGCTTCAGCTCCCAGAGGGGCCCACTGGCTTAGCCCGTTGACTAGGAGTAAACTGACTTCTGTACCAAGCCCTTTAAAAAGCTGCACATTACGGTCAGTGGGCTTTACTCAATGTTTACTCACTCAAGTGTTCATTCATTCAAAAGGTATGAATACCTGTGACATGGGGTTTGGGTGCTAGGTCTGGGGAATGCATAGACAAAAAGAAATCAAGAACTATTAGAGCCAGAGAAGTAGATAGATGATGAGAACATGAGGCAAGAGGTGGTAGGATAAAGGTAGCACAAGGGAATCTGCCCTGAGGAAGGATGGAGTGTATTTTGCAAAAGGTAGTGGCTGGGGTGCTCAGAGATAGGGTGGGGGTAGGAATCAGAGAGTGGGGCCTAGAAATATGGGTCTCTCCAAAGGATCCATTTCCATTCTGGCCTCTGGAGAGCAAGATATTTGAGATCCAGATCAACACAATTATGAGTCCTCAAGGGGCCATGCAGAGAAGACAAAGCCCAGGCTGCCACAGCGACACTCTGCCACAGGTGCCGATGGGACACTCTCAGCAGCGCACCTGCTCACACTGCTCTGTTCTCTGGAATACTCCTACACTTACTCATGGCATCAGCAGCAATCATCCAGGCAACAGAGAAAATGCTGTTCAGATTTGTTGGGCAAAAGTGTTTGGGGGAGCAGCAGGAAGGCTGCCTACAGTATCCAGATATTAGTTTTAATTCTCCACTTCCTGGGGGTGGCGACTGGGTTAATCCTCCACTTGCGGCGCTGGCCTACCATGTGGGCACCAGGTTCTGGTCCCGGTTGCTTCTCTTCCAGTCCAGCTCTCTGCTGTGGCCCGGGAGTGCAGTGGAGGATGGCCCAAGTGCTTGGGCCCTGCACCCACATGGGAGACCAGGAAAGAGGCTCCTGGCTCCTGGCTTCAGATTGGCGTAGCTCTGGCCGTGGCGGCCATTTGGGGAGTGAACCAATGGAAGCAAGACTTCTCTCTCTCTCTCTTACTCTCACTCTCACTGTCTCTCTCTACCTGTCAAATAATAAACAACATCAAAAAATTTCCCATTTCCTGTAACCACGACTGTGATGTGATTTGGACTAGGGAATCATGTAACATGACATTTCTAGGTGCTTAATTCTATTTTAGTGACTCAGCCACCAACCATTGCTCTTCTTCCTCATTACAGAGAAAAAGAGAGAGAGGGAGAGAAAGAAAAAAAAAAAAAGCCCACCTAATCAGGAGTTCTTTTTTTTTTAAAAGACGTATTTACTTATATGAAAAGCAGAGTTACAGAGAAAGAGGTGGGGGGGGAAGATCTTCCATCTGCTGGTTCACTCTCCAAATGGCCGCAGCTGCTGGAGCTGGACCAGGCCAAAGCCAGGAGCCTGGAACTCCTTCCAGGTCTCCCGCATGGGTGGCAGGCCGCAGTATTTGGCTGTCATCTGCTGCTTTCCTAGGTACATTAGCAGGAGCTGGATTGGAAGAGGAGCAGCTGGGACTTGAACTGGCGCTCAAATAGGATGTCAATATGACCTATTGCACTACAATGCCAGCCACAATCAGGAGATCTGAGGGTGGTATCGACCTTATTGATACTTCGTTTTGCCAAAATAGCCAGTCCCGTTTTACAAGAAATAAAAAATTGTGCTTGCTTTATTATTTTTCTAATCATTGCTATTTTGGGGTGGATGTTGTGGCATGGCGAGTTAAGCTGCCTCTGTACCCTGCATCCCATATCAGAGTGTCTGGGATCTAACCTCCTCTGCTTTCAATCCAGCTTTCTGATGGTGCACCCTGGGGGGCAGTAGATGTTGGCTCAAGCACTTGGGTTCCTGCCACCCACATGGGCGACCCAGATGGAGTTTCTGGCTCATGGCTTTGACTTGGCCTAACCACAGCTGTTGCAGGCATTTGGGGGAGTAAATCAGCTGACGGAAAATTTCTTTCTTCTCTTTATCTCTTTGTCTCTCACTCTTTGTTCCTCTGCTTTTCAAATAAATACATAAATCTTTTAAAAAACAGTTTTATTTATTTATTTATGTGAAAGTCAGAGTTAGAGAGAGGGAGAGGGAAAGGCAGAGAGAGAGAGAGAGAGAGAGAGAGAGAGAGAGTCTTCTATCCACTGGTTCACTCCCTAAATGTCCTCAATAGCTCTGCTAGGCTGGCTAATGCCAGGAGCCAGGAGCTTCCTCTGGGTCTCCCACGCGGGTACGGGGGCCCAAGGAACTGGGCCATAGCCCTCTGCTTTTCCAGGCACATTAGCAGGGAGCTGGATTGGAAGTGGAGCAGCCAGGACTTGAACTGGCAACCATATGGGATGCTGGTGCCGCGTGTAGTGGCTTTACCCACTATGCCACAGCACCAGCCCCTAAAATTTTTAAAAACTTTAAAAAGTCATTACTGTTTTAAACTAAAGCAAACATGATAGAACAAGGTCAAGGAAAGACTTAACTAGTTTCCCCTTTTTATTCCTCATCATAACCCTCACCCCTAAACTCCTCTTAAAAAAGCAGCTAGATCTTAGATGCTTACAGAGAGAGATAATGGACAAGTACTTCAGACAACCTTAACCTCACAGAGAACCTATCCTCAGAAGAGACAATCGTATAAAATTGTACCTGGTGCCCTGGACCTGTTCATTCCTTCTGAGTAGATAAACCAAGGCTTCCTTTGCAGATCCCCCAGACAGCACTTCCTTTCCCCAGAATGCCACCATGCGGCTTAACACCTGCCAGGGAGCCTGAACTCTGAGAGCCAGTACAGGTGGCTAGTAAAGAAGAGGTATTCTCCAGTCCTCCAAAACACAGGATGCTGTCTAGCATTTAGGCTAATCACAAATAATCTGTAGACTACCGTTTCTGGTTTAAAAAGTTATGTGACTGTCATTAAAATCAGAAACTCAATATATTGTTCTTAGTTTTAAAAGTACACTCATGTAAGAGTGTTCTTCCTCCCTCCCCCCTCCCCCGCCAAATGAATGTTTCTGGAAAGTTAGATTTTAATTGAATACAAATTCAAATGGCAAAAAGCCAGTCAAATTTAGCAGTGGGGGGTTGTATACCAACTTTAGTGACACTAATGTTAATAAGTTCTGATAACCCACTACCATCGGACCAGCCAAGGTAGCTGCTTTCACTTTCATTATATAAATCTCTGGAGCAGCTACTCTAAATAACTTAGGATGAATTAGTTTCATATTTTTTCAAAAAGGTTTAATGTATATGAACCCTGTGCTATAGTGCTGCAAAAAAACGGTACATGTCCTGATTATTTTTCTTGCATTTTAAACAGCTTAATGCAAACTGATATTCAGAATGAATGTAGTTGCATGATGGGAAATAGAAACAAATTACCAAATGGAAGCCTCTTGCCTTTCACAAATATCTTAAGATATTCATGAATCACAGAGGAAAAAAAGAACATATTTGTGCTAAATGTTCATCAAAATAAATATTAAGCATTTGATATCAGCAGAATGAGCTTGGTGTTTGTTTTCCGTCGTCTTCCTGTCCGTGATCTTCACAGCGTCTTCCTGTTGTAAGACAGCAGCAGGTGGCAGCAATACACAGAGGATCCCCCTTCTGTCCACTTTGCACACAAAGCTTCTGCTAGAGAACTAGTGGCCCAGATTACATTTAATGTTCACATTCACTATTTTCGGGACTTTCCTCTCTTCCTTGTAATCCCTAGCCATTACTTCAAGTCAAATAGTTATTCCAAGTTTAATATGACTAGATCCTTTGCCTTTTGGACAGACTGCTGCCAATACATGGAAGTGGCCATAAAATACTGAACGTATTCTTTTACCTCTGGTTTTAGCCTAAGAGGCCAATTCCTACTCAGTTAGGGTAAGAGATTCCACAGTGACCAAAAGAAAAAAAATGAAAATTATTAGAAAATGATCAGCAAATTTTAGTTATTATCTAAGTTAATGACTTAGTTATTATTATTATTATCAAATCTTCATTTTCCTATTTTAAATAACTTTTATTTTAAAATACTAAATGTTAAAGTAAATTGAAGATTTCAATGGAGAGGAGAAAATGTATACTTAGGATTAGCTGGAATGCTTAGCACATGCCACTTTCTAAGGCATAATATTTGCCAACATCGTAGGCACTGAGCTTGGCTGGTGACAGCAAGTTTTCTTTTAAGGAACTCAAATGAGAATTATAATAGTTTGTAGACCTCAGCTTGTGACAGGCAGACAATTAATTAGTCTGCATGGGTGCTGTGGTTGGGATGTAGTTTGTCCCCCAAAAGTTCACGTGTCAGTGATTTGATCCAGTGTGGTGATATAGATGTGGTGGGACCGCTAAAGGGTGGGCCTCTTGGGAGGTTTTCATATCATTGAAGGAGAGTTTTCATTACAACAATGAAAGATGGACTCATACAGAGGGTTTCCTGTTCCATGCAGTGTAGCGATAGAAAGAATGGATCTAGGCCGGCGCCGTGGCTCAACAGGCTAATCCTCCGCCTTGCGGCGCCGGCACACCGGGTTCTAGTCCCGGTCGGGGCGCTGGATTCTGTCCCGGTTGCCCCTCTTCCAGGCCAGCCCTCTGCTGTGGCCCGGGAGTGCAGTGGAGGATGGCCCAGGTGCTTGGGCCCTGCACCCCATGGGGAGACCAGGAGAAGCACCTGGCTCCTGGCTCCTGCCATCAGAGGAGCGCGGTGCGCCGGCCGCAGCGCGCCGACCCCGGCGGCCATTGGAGGGTGAACCAACGGCAACGGAAGACCTTTCTCTCTGTCTCTCTCTCTCACTGTCCACTCTGCCTGTCAAAAAAAAAAAAAAAAAAAGAAAGAAAGAATGGATCTAAAGTGTGGGATGTGGCACACTGAATCACTGGTGGGGTATGAGAAACTTCAGGTAGTACTGAATGTGTACTTAGCATTAAATGACATTGACTCATTCATTTCCATCTTGCCTTTGATCCTTCTGATTGCATCAAAGAGAAAAAGTTCAGGATTTGATGAGAATATGACTATTGTTATTATTCCTTGAAAGACATAGAAGCAGAGAGGGGGAGAGGCAGAGAGTTCTTCCATCTGCTGGTTCACTGCTTATAACAGCTGGGGCTCTGTCAGACCAAAGCTAGGGGCCAGAAACTCATTGTAGATGTCCCACGTGGCTGGCAGGGGTCCAATCACTTGAGCCATGACTTGCTGCCTCCTAGGGTGCATATTAGCAGGAAACTGGAATTGGAAGCAGCCAGGACTCAAACATAGGCCCTCTGATATGGGATGTCAGCATCCCATGTGGCGTCATAACTGCTCTGCCAAACACCTGCCCAATAATGTCTAACAGTTCCCATTTACTAACATTCTCTCAATGTTGGGCCGAGTCAAAGCCAGGATCCTAGAATCCATTGAGGTCTCCCATGTAGATGTCAGAGACCCAAGTACTTGAGCCATCATCTGCTGCCTGCCAGGGTGCACATTAGCAGAAGCCAGACTGAAAGTGGAGGAGCCAGATGCGACCTCTGACAGGGGCTATGGCATCGCATGCTGCCATTCCAGTGGCGCTGGCAAAGCTGTGAGGTTGGGGACTGACCGCAAAGGGCCATGAAGGAACATTTTTGTGGTGATGGAGATGTTCTTGATTGAGCTTTCCTGGGTGTATACATGTGTCAAAACTTGAACTGCATTATGAAAATGAGTGTGTATTACTGTCTACAAATTGTATCTCAATGAGGATAAAAAATTAAAAACAAGTATCTAAGTACTACAGTTAATTTACCTAAAGAAAATATGGTATAAATAACCATCAAAGTGATACTTGGCTTTCACAAAACCCCCAGCAGCAAGTCTCAAATGGCTGAGGTTGGGAATGGAGCTTCAGTGGAAAGAGTTGAACAGATGCTGAGATCAAGACCCTAAAGCTCCATCCAGGGCTGGCTGCAAAGGCCAGAGATGAGTGCTGGGGAGGCCTTGGGCTGACAGAGAGAGGAGGTTGGAACAGGAAGTGTTGGGCAGGTGCTATGGCTTACTAGGCTAATCCCCTGCCTGTGGCGCCGGCACTCTGGGTTCTAGTCCCGGTTGGGACCCCGGATTCTGTCCCGGCTGCTCCTCTTCCAGTCCAGCTCTCTGCTGTGGCCCAGGAAGGCAGTGGAGGATGGCTCAAGTGCTTGGGCCCTGCACCCCATGGGAGACCAGGAGTAGCACCTGGCTCCTGGCCGCAGCGGCCATTGTGGGGTGAACCAACGGAAAAAGGAAGACCTTTCTCTCTCTCACTGTCCACTCTGCCTGACAATGAAAAAAAAAAAAAAGTGCTGGAAAGATGCCCTAATTGGCTGGCTTCACAGTTCTGCTTTGGCCTACCTGGAGACACAGGGCTTGTGGAGGTGAATGCTTTTCATGAGTTAACTTCAGAATGTGCTGGAAACCCTTCCCCGGCTCCTGTTGCCCTGAGACCAGGTTTAAATTCGCTCATTCTCTGACTCCTGTCTTCCGCATGCTCATCCCTGCAGTATGACCCCTGCCCAGGACCCCACTCTCCAGCCAGGCCCGAGAACTGCTTGCAGCTCCCAAGTGAACCAAACTGTCCAAGTCCACACCTTTCTCCCACCCATCCATTCTGGTCACAACCATAGCCACCTATAGGCAGGGCAGGGCAGGGCAGGGCAGGGCAGGGCAGGAATTCTTTAGTGAGCTTTTTCTGTGCATGAAGCATTTTCAGCCACTCTGTTAAACTCTGATACAATCCTCCCTTTACAAATCTCTGTGCATGGGACGTAAACAGACGCCTCTTGTAAAATGCACGAGAAGCACATCACTGAAACAGCAACAACTACAACACAAATGCTGCTTTCAGGCAAAGATCACAAATGAGTATGAAAAGAACCAACAGTTGGGGCCAGCGTTGTGGGTTAAAGCCCTAGCCTGAAGTACCAGCATCCCAAATGGGCGCCGGTTCGAGACCTGGCCACTGCACTTCCTGTCCAGCTCTCTGCTATGGCCTGGGAAAGCAGAAGATGGCCCAAGTCCTTGGGCCCCTGCACCCACATGGACTGGAAAGAGGCTCCTGGCTCCTGGCTTCGGATCAGCGCAGCTCCAGCCATTGCGGCCATCTGGGGAGTGAACCAGCAGATGGAAGGCCTCTCTCTCTCTCTGCCTCTCCTCTTTCTGTGTAACTCTGCCTTTCAAATAAATAAAATCTTGAAAAGAACCAACAGTTGTGCTCTGGTGATAGGATGTCAGGTAGTTCTTTCTTTTAAAGATCTACTTGTAGGAGGCAGTACGAGGGGGTGATATAAAGGTTTTAAAACCTGATTGCGGTGATGTGCAAACACCTTCAAATTTACTAAAAATCATCTTATTTTGAGGTATTTAACTTATACCTCAATAAAGCTGTGGAAAAACTTTTACTTGAGCCTTTATATTTTTAGCAATGAGTGAAAAGTTTGAAATAAACGAAAACGCCTCTGTTATGAGTTTCAGGTGCCTTTCACGTTAGTTAATGTGCAGACATTTACTGAGGCCCTGCCTGCTGCTGGACCTTATGTGATACAAACGGGAAGATGCAAACATGATTAAGAGAGCCTAACCTGCAAGGGCTGTGAACGAATGCCTGTCATGGACCCCGGGGTGTTCCGCTGTGCACAGGGCCAGACTGGCTCAGTGTCATCTCTATGATCCTATATTCTGCTTGCTGCTATGATATGGATACAGTGTGAGTGTGTTCCCCATGGGTTCACATGTTGAAATTTAATCTTTTTTGTGAGCACAGATGAAGAGGTGGAAACTTAATCCATCTATCCTGTTGAGAGGTGTGCCCTTTGGGAGGTGATTAGGATTAGGCAAAGTCATCAGGTTTGAATCTCCATGATTGGATCTTGATTACTTCATAAGAAGAGAGTGGGCTGGCATCATGCTGCATTAAGTTGTCGCCACCTGCCATGCTGGCCTCCCATGTTGGAGGGCCAGGATGCCGCTCTGCTTCCAGACTTCCTGCTAAAGTGCCCGGCAAAGCAGCAGAAGATGACCCCAGTGCTTTGGTGCCTGCCACCTACGTAGGAGTGGGGATGGAGTTTCAGGCTCCCGGCTTAGACATGGCCCAGCAAAGGCCACTGCAGCCATTTGGGGAGTGAACCAGTGGATGGAAAAGCTCTCTCTTTCTCTCTCTAACTATGCCTTTCAAATAAATAAATAAATCTTTAAAAAAAACCTTTTAAATCTTTTTAAAAAGGTTTATTTATTTATTTGAAAGTCAGGGTTGTGCAGAGAGGAGAGGCAGAGAGGGAGAGGGGAAGGGAGAGGGAGAGGGAGAGAGAGAGAGAGAGAGAGAGAGAGATAGGTCTTTCATCGATGGTTCACTCCCCAGTTGGCCGCAATGGCCGGACTGCGCCAATTCGAAGCCAGGAGCCAGGAGCTTCTTCCAAGTCCCCAGATTGGAACAGGGGCCCAAGGACTTGGGTCATCTTCTACTGCTTTCCCAGCACAGCAGAGAGCTGGATCGGAAGAGAGCTGAATCAGAAGAGGAGCAGCCGGGACTAGAACTCGCGCCCATATGGGATGCCAGCGCTTCAGGCCAGGGCATTAACCCGCTATGCCACAGGGCCAGCCCCTCAAATAAATAAATAAATTTTTAAAAAGAAAAAGCCACCAGAGGATGGCTCACGCACACATACACACACTCTCCCTGTCTCTTGCCATGTGATGCCCAGCACTGCCTGGGGCTCTGCCAGCAAGGGCATCACCAAATGTGACATTTTGGTTTTGCTCCAGGGTCATGAATCAGAATAAACTTCTTTTCTTTTTTGTGTAGCTTGCCTCAAATGTTTCATTGTAGTAGTAGTAGTAGTAATAATAATAATAATAGTTTATTTGCTATGCACTTTCAGGTGAGTTGCTGCTAATTCTGCATCAGCAAGAAAGGAGAAAACCCAGTTCCAGGCCAGCCTTGGGAGGAAAGAGAGGCTGCCACACTGCACAGCCCTGCTGGGGAAACAGGCTTCGATGAGGCTCGGGAATGCAGGTAGGCTCATTTCAAGGACCAGAAACCAGACCAGAGTTGGCAAACACAGGTAGGCTCCTCTGAGGCTTGTGCAGCTTTGACTGAACCCAGGAGACAGGGGAGAGAGTCATCTTGTATTTGGCCACATGAGTCCCCCAAGAAGTGGCCAAGCCACAGGTGAACCAATGCAGGATTTTTTTTTTTTTTTGAAAGGCATAGTCACAAAGAGAGAGGGAGAAAGAGAGATTCCACCTACTGATTCACTCCTCAAATGGCTGCAATAGCCAGGACTAGGCCAAGCCAAAGCCAGGAGCCCAGAGTTTCCTCTGGGTCTCCCACATGGGTGCAGAGGCCCAAGCACTTGGGCCATCTTCTGCTGCTTTCCCAGGCCACAGCAGGCCATATCAGGGAGCTGTGTTGGAAGTGGAGCAACTTGGTCTTGAACTGGTATCCATGAGGGATGCCAGTGTTGCAGCCACAGCACTGGCCCCACAATACAGGATCTTAAAACCACTTGGTCCCACCCTGCCTTTCCTCTTTATTTCCTCCCTCACATTTCTGAAGCCTACACTCCAGACAACCTTATCCAACCGTATCCTACAAGCTCCCTCATGGTGCCTGACATTTCCTTTCTGCTGAGAAGTGGCTCCCCTGGCACACGCCAGTGTGTGGTTCTACATGCTGCCTATCAGATACAGCCTCTGGGAAGGCAGAAGCTTAGTAACTATGGAGACTTGCCCTTTCCTGTTTTTTTTTTTTTTTCCTCAAAACCAGTAGTTCCAAGATGGTATAAGAAGTATTGAACTCTTTGGGTCTCTGATGAAAGTTATACATCAGAAATATCTACAAAACTACACACATTCACAAATGCACACAGACATTTTGTGTGGGTTGCAGGGTGTTGTTCATAGACCCCCAAACATGACCATAAATCTCAGGTTAAAAAATCTGTGTGAGAAAAACAGGGGTGGGCAGCATGATGTAGTGGGTTAAGCCACCACTTGGGTTGCCTATTTTGGAGCACCTGGTTTGTGTCCTGGCTACTCTGCTTCTGATCCAGCTTCATGCTAACGTGCATCTCGCGGAGGCAGCAGATGGCGTGAGTAGTTGAGCCCCTGGCATCTTCATGGGAGATCCAGGCTCCTGGCTTCAGCCTGGCTTAGCCCCAGGCATTGGGAGAGCACATCAATATATGGAAGATCTCTCTCTCTCTCTCTCTCTCTCTCTCCCTCTCCCTCCCTCTCTCCCTCTCTCCCTCTCTCCCTCTCTCCCTCTCTCCCTCTCCCCCTCTCTCCCCCTCTCTCCCCCTCTCTCCCCCTCTCTCCCTCCCTCCCTCCCTCTCTCTCTCCCTCTCTGTCTCTCTCCTTTCTCCTTCTGCCTTTTAAATAAACAGACTTTTTAAACTACAGGAAAAACCATTGTTAATAGCAAAAACAGGACAAATGTGTCTGATTCATCCCCCCTTGTCTCTACTTTCTGTTTCTTCATTCCAGCCACAGCTGCTCTTGGGAAGCCGTGTCCCCTCCCCCCACCTCCATAGTTACCCTTCCCCCAGATTAAGCGTCTAACACTAGGAAACAGATGCAGTACATGTGTACACTGCCGTTTGAGAGATGGAGACTCATATAGAGTTAAACTTGACAATTAAGATTGAGTGGCACAAAGGAAAATTCTTACATATAAAAGTCAGTGGCAAACAAAACTAAACAGAACCATACTATGCTCGCAACTGTGGGGAAATCATATGGGAATAAGGACACACACATTGAAGCGTCAAAAGTTTGATGTAGTGGTTACCAGAGATCAAGGAGGGAAGCAGCACGTGATGGCTCAAGGAGCCGGGTCCTTGATACCGGTCTGGGAGACCCAGTTTGAGTTCCTGGTTTCTGGTTTCAGTCTGTCCCTGTTTTGACTGTTGTGAGCATTTGGGGAGTGAACCAGCCGATGAGGGATAGGGAGGGGTTAGTTGTCAGGTAGAAAGTTACAGCTGGATGGGAGAAATAAATTCTAATATCTGCAGCACAATAGGGTAACTATAATTAGCAACACTTTATTGTATATTTCAAAACAGCTAGGAGAGAGGATTTTGAATGTTCTTACAACCAAGAAATGATAAATATTTGAGGTGACAGGTATGCTTATTGCCCTGGTTGAACATCACATATGATACGCATGTGTCAAAATGCCCCACTGTACCCCAAAATATGTGTAACCATTATGTGCCAATTAAAAGCAAGTGTGGTGGATTGGGAGAGTGGCTTTTCTTGCCATATATATATATATATATATATATATATATATATATTTCAAAAAAGCTCATGGAAAAGTGGAATACCAAGGAAGGTAAGTTTATTTTGGTGCAAAAATTATTTGAAACCTATGCATAGGTGCGGTGTGATGAACCTTTGTTTATATTCTAATATGAGATGAGGTTGTAGCGCTGTTTGTGTAGTAAGAAATCCTGGCCTGCCATGCAGCCAACTCAGCGAGGGAGAATGGAAGCAACAAACAGTTTCCCCCATTGTGTACATAACACCATAGAAATGCCTAGACCTGCTTTGAATGGGATTCCCAAAGCCAACATGAACCTGGAATGGGACTTTGTCGAAGCTACCAGGCTGTTGTTGAGGGTTCCCATGTGTTACCTTTGCAAAGCTCAGCTGTGGGGTTCTTAACATTGCTTTCCAACTTGGAAAAGGAAAAAAAAAAAAACTGAAATGTGCTCCCTGTGACCCTTCCAGGAGAGTGCACTCTCCTCGGGGCAGCTCTGCTTTGGAGGACGGTGCTTGTCAGTCACAGCCATGCCCCTGAAAGCCTGTGGGACCCCTGGGGACCAGCATGGGGAAGGGCATAGCTCTACAGTGCTGGGCACGGGTCCGGCAGCGGAGTCTGTGGTGTCCACGCTCTCTCTTCCCTGGGAAGATCAGAGCTAAGGGTTCTCTCCCAGGAGGGCTCAGGCAGGGCCCAGAGGAGGAGGCCAGGAGGCAAGGAGCACTGGACCATGCACCGCATGGGAACAGTCTCCTTTCTGTTCAGGCTTCCGGCTCATGGGTCCTGAAGGAGGGGATCGGCTGCGCGGAGGCCGCTGCCCACAGGCCTCTGTGTTACGTAAGGCAGCAGTGCGGCCTGGGGCTCAAACAAGAGCGCTTTGTGCATTTTGGTTTTGGCAGGTTGGCCCGCCAGGGACTTCTTTCCTTTTTAAAATCTTATTTCTTTCTCCTTTCTGCTTGGTTCTTTCTTCCTGCCCAAACCTGTCGCCTCAGCCCTCCAACACACCAGCTGTCTGGTAACGTGCCCAGCTCCCAGGCAGCTGCAGTGTGGGGCCGCAGAGGACCTGGCCTGGCTTCTGGGGTCTGGTTTGGTCCCGACTTTGCCCTTGCTCCCTGGGAGCAAACCAGTTGGCCTCTCTGTGTCGTCCTTTCTACAACAGGAGCCAAAGTCCCATGGGCCCAAGAGAGTCTAATGCAGCCAACATGGGTGGCCTGGCAGCAGAGCAGGTGGGTTGTGACCACCATGGCTGTGCCGGCCGCCCCAGCTCCTGCCTTGGACGTCATTCATGTTCATCTTTCTCTGTTATGCTTCAAAGCCAGCTTGAAAGTTGCCTTGTCCAAAGGCTGTCGGCGAGCACCGTGTTACTAAGTCTTCACCTGAAGTTTTATTGCCTCGTGGTGTTTTTTATTTATTTATTTTTGTTTTGTTTTTTTGCATCTACATGGAAACTCAGTTCCAAGAACAATCCCTCACTCCTCGCTCAAGACGTTCACCAGGGTGGTTCAGAGCAAGGTCTCAGGATTGGACGGTGGAACTACAAGGTTCCCAGGCAAGAGAGATGGAGATGTGGGGCCTTCAGAGTCCATGAAGTTGGTGGGCTAGGTTGCCAACATGGGCCAGCACTGGAGGAACGGGAAGAATAGACTTGGGAATGCAGGAGCAGGCAGAAGTCCAAGGCTGCCCTGTCTGGTGTTGTGGGCTCTCTGGGTGCAGGTTCCTTTTCTGTGCAGAGTGAAAAAATGCATTTCATTAATTCCTGTTTCATAAATATCGTATCTGTAGCCTGAAGGTAATTTTACATAATATCCTTAGTGTGCCTGTGTTTTGACTGCCACCTGTCACATAAGGTCAAGTGTAGAATTTTCCCCTTGTGATGTCATGTCTGTACTCAACAAGTTTTGGATCTTGGAGCATTTTGTATTTCAGATTTTTAGATCAGGGACACGCAGTCTGTGTATAGAGTTGAGTTTGTACTATTGGTGGTTTCAGGCACCCACTGCAGGTCTTGGCATGTATCCCACATGGGTGAGGTGGGACTACTGGGATCTTATGCAGTTAACTTAAATATATGCTCTGGTGTTATCACCTTCTCCCTGACTCCACATAAGCACTGCTTGTCTGGAGTTGAACTGGTGTTTTCATGAAGTTATCTTCTTTTGGGCTTTACTTATTTTCTTTTTAAGATTTATTTATTTATTTGAAAGTCAGAGTTACACAGAGAGAGGAGAGGCAGAGAGAGAGTCTTCCATCTGCTGGTTCACTCCCCAATTGGCTGCAATGGCCAGAGCTGTGCCGATCCGAAGCCAGGAGCCAGGAGCTTCTTCCAGGTCTCTCACGCGGGTGCAGGGGCCCAAGGACTTAGGCCATCTTCCACTGCTTTCTTAGGCCATAGCAGAGAACTGGATTGGAAGTGGAGCGGCTGGGACTCAAAACGGCACCCATATGGGATGCCAGCACTGCAGGCGGTGGCTTCACCCACTATGCCACTGCACCAGACTCTAGGTTTCACTTATATTAGTGGTTTTTATTCTTCAAATTTTCCACTTTCGAGAGTGATACTGTAATTAGTTTGTGTTCTGTTTATCATTTTTCTTCCTCACTAGAATGCTGTAGGAAGGCAAGTACCTTGCCTGCTTTATTTATTGTTGGATCCCTAGCTCCTGTGGCGGTGTCTGGCACAGCAGGAAATACTTGGTAAACATTTAAAATACAGGTGGGCAATGTGGTGCAGCAGATTAAGCTGCCGCATGGGACTCCTGCAGAGTGCTGGTTGCAGTCCTGACTAATCTGATTGTGATCCAGCATGCTGCTATTGCACCTGGGAGATGCAGGTACTGGCCCAAGTGTTTGGATTCTTGCTACTCCCATGGATGGAGCTCCTGGATCCAGGCATCAGGCTGGCTCAGTTCTGGATATTGTGGGCATTTGGAGTGAGAACCAACAGATGGATCATCTCCCTCTCTCTCTGTCACTCTGCCTCATTTGCTCAAATAAATAAATCTTTAAAAAGATAAACATTTAAAATTTTAAAAACCATTTTATTTATACCAAAATAATTATAGCTATACAATATAGAAAACATCATGTCTATGATTTAAAGAGCAGAGAACAATAATTATCATTGTAATTTTGAATAACATTGATTTGCTATTATTATTGCTGATCAGAGATATTGCTGATCAGGAGACTGTGCTAAGCACAGATGTTTAGTCTCCCAATCATTCTATGCGGTAATACTATGACTATCCTCATTTTAATACCAAGAAAACCGTCTCAGAATAACTTGGGCAAGGTTACACTGCTTGTAAGTTGCAGGAATGCAATCAGACAAGGAATGTCTGGATGCTATTTAACAACCATCCACTGAGCAGTTTATACAATATGCATTCTTCTCATAGTTCCTGTCTCAAGGTGCTGACCAACTTGTTTCCTGTGAGTGTTCTCTTTCTGATGTGCAGACAGCCACCTTATCATTGTGTGCTCACGTGGCAAAGAGAGAACCTCACTCAGGTGTTTCAGTGGGCACCCATCGCATCCATGAAAGCCACAGTCTCATGACCTGACCACCTGCCAAAGGCCCCACCTCCAAATCCCAGCACGCTGGGCTTGAGGGTTTCAACACCTGCTTTCGGGAGGGACACAAACATGCCATTTACAGCAAGGTGGGAGTAGGTTTTAACATGCCACCCTTCCTATGTGCTCAGGACTTTTCTCCTACATCTACATAAGTGGCATTCAGACACAGACATCAACAGTTAAGACGTTGCACCCTGATGCACCCATGCCGCAGAACGTTATTTTTCATCTGGTTGAGAATACCCCTTAATTACCTACTGTGCTCGGGAAACTGTGGGTGTGTGACCTCACGTCTGCCTATCTTGTCCTGTTCTAGAGGAGGAAAATGGGAATGACACATAACTTCAAGGAAAGCTATACTACAGCAAGGACTGTTGCCAGATTAGTCATCTCTGCTGGGTGGGGAAGTGACTATGCGTGGCCTTACAGAGACCTTTGTTCCATGCTTTATGGGTTCCTCTGCTCTCCCCGCCTCCTGCTGTCCACCCCCCCTACCCAGCCTCCCAGCTATGAGCACACTTTGCTGAGCCTGACACCAGCATGGGCCAGTGGCATGGATTTCCTTCCAGCCACACAGCCACACAGCCACACAGCCACACAGCCAGAAATTACATGTGTTCCTATTTTTGTTTTTAAGATTTATTTATTTTATTTGAAAGGGTTCATAGAGAGAGGAGAGGGGTTGGGGGGAGATCTTCCATCCACTGATTCACTCCCCAAATGGCCACTAATGGCCAGGGCTGGGCCAGGCCAAAACCAAGGCACTTCATCTGGGTCTCCCATGTGGGTGCAAGGGCCCTAGGACTTGGGCCATCTTCTGCTACTTTCTCAGGCACATTAGCAGGGAGCTGGATTGGAAGTGGAGCAGCCAGGATAACACAACACTGACCGCATGTTCTTAGAAATAGATTCTTTTGACACTAGCTTTCATTACTAAATATATACTGCTATATTTTTTGAGTTCTTTCTTTAGTTATTTTTGCAAACAAAATAAATATAATGATAAATTAGATTGTGCTGATCATTTAAAAATATTTTTGTTAAATATTTGTTTATTTTTATTTTTATTTGAAAGGCAGACAGACACATATACGCACAATGAGGGGGAGAGAGAGAGAGAGAAAGAGAGGGAAGGAAGGAAGGAAGGAAGGAAGGAAGGAAGGAGGAAGGAAACTCTCATTCACTTCCCAAATGCCTGAAACAGCCAGAGCTAGGCCAAGTCTCAGCTAGGAGTCCAGAAATCAGTCTGAGTTTCCTAATTTTCTTTGAAGTGCAATAAAAAGCTCTTTTTCTAGGCCACACTTATTTTCTCTCCTTCCCTTGGAATTCCCCAGGCTAAATGTATATTTCTATACATTCATCAAAATGTTGGAGCAGAGGCGGAGGGCCTGGCATCAGAAAACCTAGCCATGTGCTGGCTGGATCCCTTTCAGCTGTGGTCCATGGCATCTTCAGCTGAGGAGCCCATCCTCTCCAGTCTGGAGTTCCTCGTTTGTAAACGTGCTACAGCAACCTACTCATAGGTTAGGGGGAAATTGAAATAGGTAATATATGTAGTTTTATCACAAAAGTCACATTACAAGGATATATTTAATTTCTTAAGTCAGTTTATCATTTCACAATTTTATCCTACCGTCTGTACGTTGTTTTGAAGGGAACATTTTTTCAACAGGATTTTAGACCATATCTTGATCCTTTAGAAGGAAACATACTGGGCTACTTGAGGCCAGCGATGACTTCTCTAGTGTATTTTTGCCACAGTGCTTGTCCATAGCACTGGCCAGTAAATACTTGTGAATAATATCAATTTTTTTAAAAAAAGATCTATCTATTATTTGAAAGGAACAGTAACAGAGAGGGAGATCTTTGGTTCACTCCCCAAATGACTGCAATAGCCAGGGCTGGGCTGGTCCGAAGCTAGGAACCAGGAATTTCTTCTGAGTCTCCTTCATGGGTACAGAGGCCCAAGGACTTGGGCCATCTGCTGCTGCTGCTTTCTCAGGTGCATTAGTGGGAACTGGATCAGAAGTGGAGTAGCTGGGACTCGAATTAGTGGCCCTTTAGGATGCTGGTGCTGCGGGAGGCAGCTTCACCTGCTATGCCACGGTGCTTAACTCCCCTTCCCATCCCTGGCAAGTGGCATCTTAACCCCAGCAACAAATGCTGGCCCCTCAAGCAGCCACCTTTAAATCACAGTGTCCAATAGCTAGTAGTTTGAGAATGCATCAAAGTGGTCAAGTTCACTAGCAATCATCAGTCCTGCTGCTGAGTGTTGTCAATTAATCTAGCAGTTTAGAATCTTTAAGAGGTTGGCTGGCTGGCACAGTGGCTCTCTAGGCTAATCCTCTGCCTGCAGCGCCGGCACCCCGGGTTCTATTCCCGGTTGGGGCGCCGGTTCTGTCCCGGTTGCTCCTCTTCCCGTCCAGCTCTCTGCTATGGCCCGGGAAGGCAGTGGAGGATGGCCCAAGTCCTTGGGCCCTGCACTCGCATGAGAGACCAGGAGAAGCACCTGGCTCCTGGCTTCGGATCCACGCAGCACCGGCGGAAGCGGCCATTTAGGGGGTGAACCAATGGAAGGAAGACCTTTCTCTCTCTCTCACTGTCTAACTCTGCCTGTCAAAAAAAAAAAAAAAAAGAGGTTGGCTGCAGCAGCTTGAAGAGGAGAGACTGAACATCTTTCAGTGCTCAAAACTTCTGAAGCCAACCCAGGTCCTGATAAGATGGGTTCTTGTACCTGGAAACCATTCCTTCATAAGCTTTTTTTTTTTGACAGGCAGAGTTAGACAGTGAGGGGGGGGGGAGGGGAGAGAGAGAGAGAGAGAGAGAGAGAGAGAGAGAGAGAGAGAGAGAGAGAAAGAGAAAGGGAAAGGTCTTCCTTTGCCATTGGTTCACCCCCCAAATGGCTGCTACGCTGTGCTGATCTGAAGCCAGGAGCCAGGTGTCTCCTCCTGGTCTCCCATGAGGGTGCAGGGCCCAAGCACTTGGGCATCCTCCACTTCCCTCTTGGGCCACAGCAGAGAACTGGACTGGAAGAGGAGCAACCGGGACTAGAACCTGGTGCAGGCAGAGGATTAGCCAAGTGAGCTGTGGCACTGGCCCTTCATCAGCATTTTTAAAAACAACTCCTTTATACAAGACACTGTGAGGCTAACGAAACAAATGCAATTGTGTGCCCACCCCCTCCACCAGAGCAGTTATATGAACTTGGAGGCATATGTGACATTTGCAAATTATCAGACAACGACAAAGGATATATTTAGCGGCAACACACACACACACACACACACACAGCCAGGACAGGGGTCCTTTTTGGTTTCCTGGACAAGGAGCAACCTGCCGGGAGAATATCTAATCTCACGAAACCGTGGGTCACCAAAGTCCTGTCTGCAGGTTAGAGCCAGAGGGGATACACGCAGCTGGAGACCCTCACAGACAAAAAGAAGGAAATCAAAGGGGGAGCTTTATCAGTAAAGGAACGGCTCTGAAGTGACTCCGGATTTTTGACATCTCTGACAGGCACCAATGTTGGTGGTTGCTGTCGAGGCCTCTTCCCAGGAGCCACGCTTCAGATCTGCCAGGAGCTTCAGTCGCTGTAACAGCATTGCTGTGGGGCTTGTCAGCAGCAGGTCAGCCCAAAGAGTGGAAAGTTCTAGTCAAAGTCTGGTATGTTGCTAGACTTTAAACAATCGCTCAGCCGCACGTGAAGACCAAAGTCTTCATTTAGTCCTTTGAGCTTGTGCCTTTCTAGACTTACTCAAAGATAGCTGCTCTGATGAACTTTCTCTGCTCATACAGGAGAGCGAATGCAGGAGCAACATCAACCGGATATGTTCGCACATGTTCTGTCTAAACCTTCAATTTGAAATATTATCTGAGCACAGCGGAAATATGTTGTTATAATGAATACTAAATAACTAACTCTTGGGGGTTGGCATTATAGGGTAGCAGATTCCCACATGGCTGCTGGTTCGGCTGCTCTGCTTCCAATCCAGCTCCCTACTAACGTGCCTGGGAAAGCAGTGGAGGATGGCCCAAGTGCTTGGGCTCCTGCACCCACATGGGAGACCTGGAAGAAGCTCCCAGCCCTGGCTTCAGCTTGGCCCAGCCTTGGCTATTGCAGCCGGGTCTCCCATGTAGGTGCAGGGGCCCAAGCACTTGGGCCATCTTCTCCTGCTTTCCCAGGCTGTAGCAGAGAGCTGGAGCAGAAGAGGAGCAGCTGGGATTAGAACTGGCACCCATATTGTATGCCAGTATCACAGGTGGAGGCTTAGCAAACTGTACCACAGCACCAGCTAACTCTGCCTTCCAAATAAAAAAAAATAAATCTTAAGAAACAACAAGAAGAACTAACTCTTTTTATTGTCTTAACTTTATAGTGTATAGTCTTCAAAAAGTTCATAGAAAGTACAAATTGTGAAAAAAAGTATAGATTTCAAATTTTTTTCATCAAAAGAAATTTATCTTTTTTTTTATTCAAGAGACAGATATATAGACAGAGAAAGCCCTCATCCACTGATTCATTCTCCAAAGGCCCTCAATGGCTGGGGCTGGGCCAGACCAAAAAGTTGGGAACCAGGAGCCCCGTCGAGGTCTCCCATGTCAGTGGCCAGGACCCAAGTACTTGAGCTGTCACCTGCCTCCCAGGGAACACACTGGCAGGAAGCTGGAATAGGGATTAGGAGCCATAAATCAATGCCATTCTCCCATATGTGTTGGGGCATCACATAGAAGCAAGATAGTTTTTTGTGAAGCACAAAGTACCACAGCCAGGCCGCCTGAATTAGAATCCTGCTCTGTCCCTTAGAGTGACTTAGGCACATCTCTCTGCTTCAGTTTCCTCATCTGTAAAACAGGGATATTAGGACCTACCACATAGAGTCACCACCAGTAGGAAGTGTCATATGTTTGGTAGATACAAAATATACACAGCACAACTCATTCACTGACTAATAGGCATGTTAAATATCAAAATAAGTATTGCCCCTTTCAAAACAATCACCTTGGAAGAATTATTCCAATGATGTAGCCATTCATCAAAAATATATTTTGATTGCCTTCAGAAAACCATGGCGCATATATATATATATATATACACACACATAATTTTTAGTATTCCTTATGGCAATGAATCTTCTTGTCTTAAGGTTAGATTTGCTTTTTAAAAAAGATTTATTTATTTGAAAGGCAGAGTTACAGAGAGAAGGAGAGACAGAGAGAGAGGTCTTCCATCTGCTGGTCTACTCCCCAGATGACTGCCACAGCTGCAGCTGGTCCAGGCCAAAGTCAGGAGCTTCATGTGAGTCTCCCACGTGGGTGCAGGAGTCCAAGCATGTGGGCCATCTTCCACTGCTTTTCCAGGCTAATTGCAGAAAGCTGGATGGGAAGAGGAGATACTGTCACCACAGGTGGATGGAGGCTTAGCCTACTATACCGCAGCGCTCGCCCCTAGATTTGCTTTTTAAAACAGTCCAAAGTCAGTCAAGGTCCAGCATGTTGAACACGATGAGAGTATGCTGGGAAACATATTCTTGGCAAAAATTGAGGTGATTAAAGGAATGTGGCCCATTTACTTGTGTGGACCACATGTTGACACTAAAGGAGACTGTCAAAACAGAGGTTCCAAATGGAAGCCACACAGCACTTTTTGGTAAAGTGCATGCATAGGTTATTGGTGGTTGCATAATGTACTAAGCCAACACTCAGCAACTTAAGACAACCACCATTTCTTTTCTCACAACAGCTGTGGGTCAGCATCTGGACATGGCTAGCCGGGTGCTCAGGCCCAGGGTCTTTTCCAAGGCTGAAAGGAAGGTGTTGGCTGTGGCTGTGGTCCTCTCAAGGCCCCAGTGGAGAGAGATGGGCTGTCAGGCTTCTTCACACGCTGTTGGCAGGCTCTCTCACATCGACCGCTGGCTGTACACACAGTTCCTAGCTTCTCCAGAGGACTGTTCACTGCGTGGCAGCTGGCTTCCCCCAGAGCGAAGGAGAGAGAAACTTGCCTTATTCTATTCCTCAGAAATGAGTCAATACGTTAAGGCCACATTCAAGGAGAGGAGATTACACAAGGACATCAATAATGATTATCAGGAGGCAGGATCATGGCCTGATACCCTAAAGTCACAAGGTTGATGACTGCCCTCATTCAGCAAGGTCTCATTCCAACACATATTTCTTTCTTTTCAGTACATATATACTAATTCCTTCAATTTTTCCCCTTGTAAAAACTTATATAAAGGGAACAAATTTTCATGTATTATATATATATATATATATATATATATATATATAGTTTTAAAGAACATAATGATATTTCCCACTGTACCCTCTCTTCCTTCCTCACTCCTACTCTCTCTCCTCCTCCTAATTTTTATTTTAATTTTTGTAATTACATGCTTTCAACTTTCTTTATAATCACAAGCTTAACCCTTCACTAAATTAAGAATTCAACAAGTAGTAAGTAGGAAAATCACTATTCCTCAAGAGTATAGACAAGGGCTGTAAACAAGAATCAAATCTCAGAATGCAATTTCACTCATACATTACTTTTTTTGTACTCTGTGTATTAGTTACCACAAATCAGGGAAAACATGATATTTGTCTTTTGGGGACTGGCTTATTTCAGTAAGCATAATGATCTACAGTGGCATCCATTTTGTTTTGAAATATAGGATCTCATTCTTTTATGGCTGAGTAGTATTCCATCATGTATGTATACCATGATTTCTTTATATATTCATCAGTTGATGGACATTTGGGTTGATTCACTATCTTAGCTATTGTAACTTTCATATGCTGGTTTTATTTCCTTTGGGTAAATTCCCAGGAGTGGAATGACTGGGTCATTTTGTAGATCCATTTTCAGATTTTTGAGGAGTTTCCATACTGCTTTCCAGAATGGTTGTACTTGTTTTGCATTCCCAGCAACAGTGTATCAGGGTACCCATATCCTCACCAACATTTGTTATTTTTTGGTTTTGGATGAGAACCATTCTAACTGGGATGAGGTAAAACCTCCCTGTGGTTTTTATTTGCATTTCCCTGAAGGCTAGTGATCCTGAGCATCTTTTCATGTGTCTGTTGGTTATTTGTATTTCATCCTTTGAAAAATGCCTGTTCATGTCCTAAGGCCATTTGTTAACCAGATTGCTTGTTTTGTTGTTATTGAGTTTCTTGAGCTCCTTATATGTCCTGGATGTTAATCCTTTATCAGATTTTTAGTTTACAAATATTTTCTCCCATTCTGTCAGTTTCTTCTCCACTTTTTTGTGTTTCTTCTGCTGTGCAGAAGCCTCTTATCTTCCGATTATGAGACTGACGCACTACCTACTGCGCTAAGGAGGCAGGCCTTATGAAGCCTCTTGTCTTGATTGACTTCCATTTGTCTACTTTTGCCTTTATTGCCTGGTTTCTGGGGTCTTACCCAAGAACTCTTTGCCTTTGCCAATGTCTTGAAGTATTTCCCCTGGGTTTTCCTCTGGTAATTTGCTGGTTTCAGGTCTTGGATTTCGATCCCTGATCCATTGTGAGCTGCTTTTTGGACAGAGTGTAAAGTACGGGTCTTTTTTTTTTTTTTTTGACAGGAAGAGTTAGACAGTGAGAGAGAGAGACAGAGAGAAAGGTCTTCCTTCACCCCCTCCCCAAATGGCCGCTGTGGCTGGCGCTCTGTGCCGATCCGAAGCCAGGAGCCAGGTGCCCCTACCTGGTCTCCCATGGGAGGCAGAGCCCAAGCACTTGGGCCATCCTCCACTGCCCTCCCGGGCCACAGCAGAGAGCTGGCCTGGAAGAGGAGTAACCGGGACAGAACTGGCGCCCCAACCGGGACTAGAACCTGGAGTGCCGGCGCTGCAGGTAGAGGATTAACCTAGTGAGCTGCGGCGCCAGCCACGTAGGGGTCTTATTTCATATTTGTGCATGCAGAGATTCAATTTTCCCAGCACCATTTGTTGAAGAGGCTGTCCTTTCTCCAGAGAATGATTTTAGCTCATTTGTCAGATTAGTTGGTTGTGCAAATTTTTCATATTTTGTAAGGATGCTACATTTAAAAATTTTTTTTTAATTCTTTAAATAAAAGCATTATAAAAAATTTTAAGAAATAAAAAAAATAAAAAAATAAAAAAAAATTTTTTTAAATTTTTTTATTTGTTGACAGGCAGAGTTAGACAGTGAGAGACAGACAGAGAGTTATACAGTGAGAGAGAGAGAGACAGAGAAAAAGGTCTTCCTTCCATTGGTTCACCCCCCAGAAGGCCTGTACAGCCAGCGCGCTGCGCCGATCCGAAGCCAGAAGCCAAGTACTTCCTCCTGGTCTCCCATGCAGGTGCAGGGCCCAAGCACTTGGGCATCCTCCACTGCCTTCCCAGGCCACAGCAGAGAGCTGCCTCGGATGCTACATTTTTTCTATGATATAGATATATTTGGGAAAAAATTACAAAACATGATTTTCATCATTGTTACTCTTTGGTTTGAGTCATGGGTTGAAATGACATATAAACACTTCGCTCTAGCCCATTTCCTTTACAGTGAAGCTATTAATTACCATTTGTGTGTGTGGTTTTCTTTCTCTTTCATCTGAAACAGATATTGAAGTGCCTATCATTTTATAACATTGAACAAGATTCTGGTATTCTGACATTTCTAGACTACCGGCCATCCTAGAACTAGGTGACTTTGTTGTATCTCAGTGTCTAAATGCAGGATTTAACTTTATTAATCGTTCAATAAGGCTGACACAAAGAGTTTGTTTGCAGGGAGCTCTCAGAAGCTTGTGAATGCTCCCCGCTGGAAATTGTTTTAATTTACAAATAATGCCCTTTTCATCTCCTGAGATTTAGTCAAGGGGTGGGGGGCGCCTTCCAATATTTTCCAGAGATTTGTGTGTGTATGGGGGAAGCAAATTATAATAGAGAATGTGTATTTCTCATGATGCAGCCAAAGTTATTTGCTGATGAGGAAAGCCAGGGTTTCAGATTCTGGCCACTGGATCTAAACGTGAGCTGTGACTGTGGAAGATGTGCAAGTGGGACAGAAATGCAAGATGAAAAGAAGCCAGAGGCCTTGCCACAGAGTGGGAACTGAGGGATGCCTCCCTTCCTACCTGGTCACACTGGACGTTGATCCTGGTCTGTGAATCTACTTAATTTATGTGTCAAAAAAACAAGATAATGCAAAAAAAAAAAGTATACTATCTATCTATTCAGACTCCTATACAATTGTTGAATTTATTGCAACAAAGATTTAATATATTTTTTCATTCTAAAAGTTTCTTTCAATGCCTTTACCTTTTCTAAAACGCCATTTCCCAGTTACATTACAGTTAATAATTTGGCGTATTGCCTTACAGGCTTTTTCTATCCAGATGCAAACACACACACTTCTCTTTATGTTTACACACAGGCATATCAGCGCGTGCCACACCTACCTCTGGAAGGAAGCTTCTTCAATTCATTTTTGCTTCCTTGCTCCTGATTGATGGGGGATAATGCGTCACTGTTTAACTGCAATTCAACAAGCTTGATTCTAAGATTTTTTAGAAACTGAATATGATGTTTAAAAAGTTGAAAGCTCGTTAAAACAATTCCTTCTTTTGTATAGTTTCCCCCATCTCTAGTTTGAAGGTTACTACATAAATGCCTCTGCAAATTAGTTTCGCTAAAAATCAGCTTATAAACAGGTAGGCTAGTGGGAAAACTCTCCGACCATATCAACTAGAAATTACCTCGATGGTCATTTGGGATAAGTTATGGACACAGTGCCAATCAGTGATAATAGTGCAAAACGCTGTTAGTCAAGGGTGGTTGTGGGGGGAGACAATGTTAAACAGCTTAACAATAACCCACAACTCTCGGACCAACTAGGTGCTAAGGCGGGTCTCTGGCCATTTATAGTTCCCATCTGGATTCTTTTCTAAGTAAGGAGACTTTTCATGGCCCAGGTCACAGCCATGAAAACCTAGACGCGTAAAACTTCCCGATGAAATACAATGAAAACAAGACAAAATTACTCTAGCCCAAGTCTGTAAGAACGTTTGTAAGAACGATGTTAATCACCAAGCTGCTTTGCATATTTTTTACAAATGCATTGTGGGTAGTGCCTCGCTAAATATGAAAGTAAACCCGGCGGGTGGTCCCGAGGGTGGCATGGCCCCCCGCGCGCTGGGGCGCCCGCCCGCCCGATGCGGACCCGGCCGCGGACCCTCAGCGCCTCGGGCCAGGCGCTCGCCCCCGGCCCGCCGGTCCTCGGTCCTTGCCGCCGCGCCACACCGTTGTCGGGCCGAGGCGAGGGAGCCGCGCCGTGCCGGCCCTCCCCGGGGCCTGGCAGGTGCACCTGCGGTTCGCGTCCCCGCGGGGATCCCCGTCCTCCAATTCTGGTCGTCTGCACCAGGGCACTGTTGACCAGAGCCCCCGTTAGTCCAACAGGTGGCCCGTAGGATCCCGTTCTTTTCCCCCAAGAGCACTCCACGTGTGCGCGAAAGGGAAGTCCACGTGTGCGCAGAGCTCTGTGGGGAGTTCCTGCGTGGGCCGAAGTCACCCCCAGGTTACTCATCTTGTCAAGAGCTGGTTGGGAAAGTGGCGACCTTTAGTGACTGCTGGAAGCTTTGTATGTGAGTGATGAGAGGACAAACTGGGAGGAGATAACCCAGACTTCCGTGTTCGGCGCTTTTAAAACATGGTATTCCTTAAGAAAGAACGCGGCATCCAGGGGTGGGCTGAACCTGTGGGTTTTGTATGCCAGAATGTGCATTATAACCCAAAACTAAATTAGGAAAGTATTCAGTAAATAAAAAAGTTCAGTTGATAAACAAGCCCTTGGGAATATCAGCATCCTCTGATTTTTTTCTGAGTGTTTTTGCCTTTTCTGTTCAATAAAAAAAAAAAATTCATTTTAAGAAAACAGATTTCCTGCACTGACTCCAAATAACGCACTTTATTAGAAAATATTTCTTAGGGTTTTCCTAGTAACTTGCTATTCTTTCTTCCTGAAGTGGAAAAACCAGGAAGTTTTTAGAAAAAGCTCAAGTTGACTTCCTAATTAGCTATTGTGATGAATAAGGAAAAAACTTGGAAACTGGGGCAATTAGGATTGGATTGAGAATTTTGGAAAAGGGAAAAAAACCGTCAAATTCCAGTTATAAAGATGTTTAAAAAATAATCCAAGAGAAAATGGTGTTTCAAAAAGCTTAGAGATTTCTGAAGACAAAGCTAGATGACTCATGATTTTTGAAGATTCATGTAATCTAGGGAAAGTATTAAGAAAGATATTAGGTATGTTGTTAAATTCTGTATTTTAAATATGGATAATTGGTTTAGTGACATCCTTATAAATTTTAGGATTGCTATCATCTAAGGTGGGAATTTATATAATAGTAATTATTGTAGTTTGTATAATAACATACTTTTCTCTATTATCTCATTTATATTGCTAGTATCTTTAAAAAAAAAAAAAGATTTGATTTATTTGAGAGGTAGAGCCACAGACAGAAAGAGGAAGAGAGGTCTTCCATCTGCTGGTTCACTCCCCAAAGGCAGCAACTGGGCCAATCCGAAGCCAGGAGCTTCTTCCCGGGTCTTCCACATGGGTGCACTGCTTTCCCTAGCCATAGCAGAGAGCTGGATCTGAAGTAGAGCAGCGGAGCTTGAACTGGTGCCCATATAGGATGCTGGCACTGCAGGCGGCATCTTTACACACTACGCCAGGGACAGGATCCAGCACCCATATGGGATGCCGGCAGCTACGCCACAGCACCGGCCCCCTAGCATCTTTATCTTTAGAAACTGGTAGAACACATCCCTCCATCTCTGTAATACTCACTGAATCTAAAGGGAGTCAAGACAGTCCCCCACCCCCAGAGTCTGCCACTTTGGCACAGAGGGTCTGGTGAGCTGAAGGCAGTGGAGAATCGATACATGCAGAAAGAAACCTGCCCAGAGTTGCCTTGATCTGACAAACAGCAGCAGCTTCTGGGAAGTGAGCCTACCATCCATGCCCTCCTAGGGCAGATCCACCCAGAAATGCCTTCTCCAGAGAAGCTTCATGGCCCTGAAGGAGACAGACAGACCTTACACCTGTGCAGGTACCTTAACACAGACCTTCTTATCTCCTGTTGGTTCTCCTGAAAACCCACTTGTCTTTACTAAAGAAACCCATTTGTTTTTCCCATGGCAGCCTTTCTCTCCCCTCCTTTCCCCTACGATAGTGGGTATATAAGTCCCAGACTGCAGTCACTTCTTTGGGTCACTCATCCTTGAACACTCCTGTGTGTATAGGTGTTACATATGTGCTGCATGCAGAAATAAACCTTTTTCTTTTTTGCTAATCTGTTCTTGGTCAACTTAATTTGCAATCCTAGTTGCTGATCATAACAAGGTGGAGGAAAAATTTCTCCCTCTCATGCTCTAAAGGAAATAACCTGAAATATTGAAAAAAATATGACCACAACATCAATGGGTCTTGTAGGGGAGGGGAGTTTAGCCCTAGATCTTTTAAAAAAGTATTATTATACCACTTTGGAAAGCTCTAACCTAAGCAAAACTAACCCATATGCAAGGGTACTTCAAAGAGTTCGTGGAGGGGGATGGAGTGGCCAGCAGCCTGCAGAGCAACATGTCCGAGTTTCATTGTGACTACTGAGATGCGTGACTCACCCATGACTCTCCATCTGTGAGAGAGGCCCACGCAGTGGTAGGAAACGCAGAGAATGTGAAAAACTGCTCTCAGCAGTGGATGGAAGAGCAGGCTCAGAGCCTGGTTAACGAAACACCTGCTGCATTTCAACAAGGAATGTTACCTTACTCCAGTCTCTGCTCCTCCTCTCCCCCGCCCCCTCCAGTCTCCAGGGTCGTACTTGCCCTGGTGTGATGCCAGTACCCCACATGGGAGACCCTCCCGTGCTGCCACTGATAGGCGCACCTCCTCCTCCTGGGATGATGCTGCGGGAACCTACTCCTGGAATGAGGCCCCCCATGGGAGACCACATGCTAATGATGCTGGGGTCCCCAGTGATGAGACAGACAGATAGCGCCCATCCCATGATGGTGCCCACTCGTCCAGAAATGAGCTGGCCCATCAGACAAGGACAGAGGGGAGGCTGCATCACTGGCTCTGCTTCACCCCAAGATCACGGTGCTGTGACTGGGTATTTTCTAATAGCATGACAAGGAAGACTTGCTCCCCCTGTCTGTCAGGAAGAAGTAGCTTTGTAGGGATTTTTATTTGTGTTGTGAAATGTGAAAATAAAATTGTCAACTCTTAAAGAGTTCATGAAGAAAAAGAAAAGTTTATTTTGGTTCAATTTTTTCATAATATGTAAAAATATAAATTATGAGAAAGCTATGGATGGATTTTGTTTTTATGCCAAAAAAACTCATACTTTTTAATTTGAGAGGTAGCCAGACAGAGCTCCTACATGCTGGTTCACTCTCCAAATGCCTGCAGCAGCCAGGACTGGGTTGGGCTCTCAATCCGGGTCTTCAATGTAGGTGGCAGGGGCCTAACTACTTGAGTGGTAATTGCTGGCTCCCAGGGTCTGCACCGGCAAGAAGCTGGAACTGGGAACCAGGGCTGGGACACAGGCATCTTAACTGCTAGGCCAAACACCTGCCCCTAAACTCAAACTTTGAATTTCCATTTCTTCAAAAGCTTTTTGAAGTACCCTTATGTTTCTAAGAGATTCATAAGATGACCCAAAGGTGGAAAAAACAAACAAGGAAATGGTAAGTAAAAAATTAAGGATGGCGGTTACTGTAGGGTGAAGAGGGTGTTCAAAGATGGATGCAACTGATAATGTTTTAGATCTTTTTTTTTTAAAGATGTATTTTATTTATTTGAAAGGCAGAGTTACAGAGAGAGAGAGAGAGAGAGAGAGAGAGGAGGAAAGAGAGAGAGCTTCCATCTGCTGATTCGCTCCACAAATGGCTGCAGTGGTTGGGGATGGGCCAGCCTAAAGCCAGGAACTCAGAGCTTCTTCAGGGTCTTCCAGGAGGGTGCAGGGGCCCAAGAACATCATCCGCTACTTTTCCAGGTGCATTCGTAGGGAGCCAGATCAGAAGTGGAGCAGCCACAACTCAAACCAGCACCCACATGGGATGTCAGCACTGCAGACGTTGGTGGCTTAATCTGCTGCACCACAATGCCGACCCCTAAATGATTCTTTAAAAACATTAATCTTTAGACAACCTTAGATCTTTGTGGAAATGATTTTTGACCCAGATCTGCAGTATCCAAATTAAGTCAGTTCTTTTTAAGGTTTTATTGAAGTTTACTTCCATGCCAACCTTTGTCTAAGAGCTTTACTAATATGAGAATATATATCAAAAAGTTCATGGAAATGGAATTAGAAGTTAAATTTATTTTGAGGCAAAAATGTTGAATCTAAGTACATGAGAGGATTGTCAAAAAGTTCCTGGGAGACAGTGAGTATTTAGCCTATGGGCTAAGATGCACGCATCCCACATTGGAAAGCCTGGGTTTGATTCCTGGCTCTCACTCCTATGAATGCAGACCCTGGGAGGCAGCAGTGATGGCTCAACTAATTGGGCTCCTGCCACCCATGTGGGGAATCTAGATTGAGTTCCTGGCTCCTGGTTCCAGTCCCAGCCCTGGTTGTTTTGGCCTCTGGGGGAGTAAATCAACAGGTGGGAGCTTGCTCTCTCTGTCTCTTAAAGAAATAATTTTGAAATTTGGAAATTCTTACATTATTAGAGGTTTTTTTTTTTTACCTTATTTTACATTTATTGTTATTGTTTATTCAAAGCATTGATTGAATGCCTCCTAAACCAGGTGTCGCAGAGGTAGAGGCTGAGCCAGGCCAATTCTAAGGGTGTGATGAGAGGGGTAGTGGGGGATGTACGGCAGGGGGAACACTCGGAGAGGTGCTGAGCCAGAAGGTTGACTGGGGGTTACCCTGGTTAAGGCTGAGTTACAGAGGAAAGATCAAATGCTCCCGCATGGTGGAGCAAGGAGTGTTAGAGAAACGGGAAAGGCCAGGCAGAGGCCAGCCTGGTACGGCCTTCTTAGGGACTTAGGACTTTGTGCTAAGCGGAACGAAAAGCTACTGGGGATCCTGATCAAGAAAGTGATGTTGGCAGTGGCAGAGAGCCTTCCTGCTGCTTTAGAGGGGAGGCTGAAGGAGGCAGAACTCTGAGGATGCCTGCGACGTCTTTGGGGAGAGACGCTGGCGATGCCGGGGGCACAAGGTATGGCAGTGGAAGTGGAGCAGAAGTGGAAACTTTGGGAGGTGCAGCTGCAGGCAGTAAGGGGAAGTCTGCACTAGAAACACCTACCGGGCGTTTGGCACAGTGGTGCAGATGCTCTTAGGGTGGCTGCATCCCATGCAGAGTGCCAGGGTTCGAGTCCTGCTTCCCTCCATTTCACTTCCCGCGGATGCCCTGGGAAGCAGCAGGTTATGGCTCAGGTAGTTGGGTCTTTGCCTATCAGGAAACCTGGATTGTGTTCCCGGCTCCCCTGTCTTTCTCTGTCATTCTTCTTTCTCTCTGCCTCTCAATTAATAAGATATATATATATATATGTATATATATATGTGTGTGTATATATATATATATATATATATATATACTTTTTTTTTTTTTTGACAGGCAGAGTGGACAGTGAGAGAGAGAGAGAGACAGACAGAAAGGTCTTCCTCTTGCCGTTGGTTCACCCTCCAATGGCCGCCGCGGCCGGCGCACTGCGGCCGGCGCACCGCGCTCCTCCGATGGCAGGAGCCAGGAGCCAGGTGCTTTTCCTGGTCTCCCCATGGGGTGCAGGGCCCAAGCACCTGGGCCATCCTCCACTGCACTCCCGGGCCACAGCAGAGGGCTGGCCTGGAAGAGGGGCAACCGGGACAGAATCCGGCGCCCCAACCGGGACTAGAACCCGGTGTGCCGGCGCCGCAAGGCGGAGGATTAGCCTGTTGAGCCACGGCGCCAGCCTATAAATACTTTTTTTAAAGAAAAGAAACAACTCCTAGACTTGTACGATTAGGTAGATACTGGTCTTCTTTCCTGGCACATGGGACATATGACATCGACGTGGAGAATATGAAGGTGTGGCGGGATGTGTGGAGACAGATGGGCCTCGCTTTGGAGCAGTTGTGAATCTCTGACCTAAAGACTATGCAGCGTTTGTCAGGTGTATGTGACCCACAGCCGTGCTTTATTACAGAGCGTCTCTTGGGGCCAGGGTTCTGTGGAGCGTGTCTTGGCCAGTGCTGGTCTAGCTGCTTTCGGAGGTGCCTTCCAGCTGTCTCTCTCCCCCATACTGCCGATCACCAGAAAGTGAACTGACTGCCCCATGTTTTCATGCCAGCATTTTAGTGGAAGTGTGAGAGAGATACACAAGATGCACAGATCATGGTGAACACGCCGTGTAACCATGACCTGGACCAGCACAGAATACATTATAGGAAGCCTCCCGGAACACTGGAGATTTAAGTCTGGAAAATCAAACACCAGGTGACCACTGGGAGCTAAAGGGGTCACGTGGCTGAACCATTGCTTTCCTCCTGCCCTCCAGGATGAGCTAAGAACATCATGGTGAAGTGCAGCCCGGATGCTCACCCTCTGCGCCGAGCTCTGAGCCCTTCCTGGCTAGGGTCGGGTGTGCTGGCCTCTGTTCTCAGAGAAGGTATTAATAAGCAAGAAATCAAGTGAAGGCGCTTCTTCCAGAGTAGCCTCAGCTGCCGAGAGGACTTTGCGTGAGGTTCTCGGGAAGAATGGGAAGGGTCTTCACCCACTGGCCAGACAAGCCCAGGTTCTCGAAGGTTCTTAATGGCACAGCCTAAGTGCCAATAAATACTGATGAGAGGAATGAAGCCCTGACCGTTAGAACCTCCACGTCCTGCAGGAACAGGCTACGGACGCCAGTGTCGCTGAGAAAGCAGTTCAGAGCTGAACCAAGAATGAATGATTCAGTGAATGAATGAGTTCATTTCCCGGACTGAAACCTTCCTGCCATGCCTCTTTCTCTGGTGACTCTTCTATCTGCCTGGCCCTCGGTGAAATGTCCTGCCCAGAGATGCTCATGTAGAGGTCAGGCCCTCTCCTCCCTGTGCTCGTAGCACTAGGACTTCCTCCCAGCTTAGCACCCTCGCCACCACCAGCTAGAAGGCTCCTTGAGATGGCCCCTGCCGGTGCTGAGGCTGAAAATAGGAGGGCCACTGACGTTAGAATGCCCGGGTTCAAATCTCCGCTCCTCTACTGCTCACCAGCTGTGTGACTCCGGGCAGATTGCTTAACTTCTCTGTGCCGCTCTTTTATCAGCTGTGAGCGTTCAATTGCAGCACCCACAGCAGAGTCGCCTCGTGAGGAGTAAGGGAGAATGCATGCCTGTGGAAGTGCTTGGCACAGTGGCGTGTGGGTGGGACTCATTCATGTGCTGAATGAATGAACCGACGGATGAATGTCTCCATCTGGCTGGCTGCAGGAGGTGGGAGGTTCTACAAGATCTGAATGAGGAAGGAGGAGGCAGAGGCTGGCAACAAAGGGGAGCCTGGGACTTCTGTTAGAGCTAGGGCCTGCCTTGCTTTTACCCCGTTAAAAAATGCTTCTTAGCATTTACCCAAATTGGAACAAGTCTGGCTTTCGTGGTAAGAAGCAATTATTTTTATAGGAATGTCACAAAGTCTGTCTCTTCTTTGTACTAGCTCCTGCCATGGAAACTTGAAGGGGGGTAGGGAGTAGGCGTGGGGGAAGGGGCCGGTACCGTGGCTCACTTGGTTAATCCTCCGCCTGTGGCGCCGGCATCCCATATGGGCACCGGGTTCTAGTCCCGGTCGCTCCTCTTCCAGTCCAGCTCTCTGCTGTGGCCCGGGAGTGCAGTGGAGGATGGCCCAAGTGCTTGGGCCCTGCACCCACGTGGGAGACCAAGAAGAGGCTCCTGGCTTCAGATCGGTGCAGCACCGGCCATGGTGGCCATTTGGGGGGTGAACCAATGGAAGGAAGACCTTTCTCTCTGTCTCTCTCTCTCACTGTAACTCTCTACTAGCCACATAAATTAAAAAAAAAAAAAAAAGAGTGGGGGAAGGCCAGGGATCAACTGACACTTGGAAATTCTACCCCAGTTTCCTTTTTCACACTTAAATGTCTATGGAGTTGGTGTCAGTCTATATGAAACTATTTTGAAGGGTTAGGCCGTGGAAGCAGGAAAGGCTTTGGGGACTGATAGGCTTGGCCCTTGGTTTTCTGGCCTGTTCAGATGCGATTTTGAAGACAGTGGGGAGGGCTGGAGTCTGCAGGTTCCTGAGACCCCTTCCAGCCCTGCACCTCTATGATCTAATAGAATTGATAACATTATATATTCTAGTAGTGACTTGCAAAAATCGCTTCGAAGGGATTACAGATGGTTCTGTAAGTAGAGACTTTTAGAAGAACATAATGCAATTTGCTTTCTAGCCCAAAGCCCTAAAAATAATTAGGTAAGAGTTCAGACAAGTGTTAAAAGGCAGTTGTTGCTGGTGAATCCGAATGGCTCTAAAAAATCAATTTCATTTCTCATCTGAGGCGGGCTTGCCTTTTAGATTTCTTATGGTTTATTGAAGAGTAAAGCACCACGATCTTGCTAGCATTAAAAAAGTAAGCAATGAGGAAAATCAGTTTAACATTCCAAACTCAAATTAAGTGTAATAGCCTGAGCAGAAAGAATCTCAGAATGCTGGGTGAGTCATGTAACTGAGACTTCAAGTGCTGGCCCGTGGGGATTTGTACTGGGTCAGCTCTGTGACTTTAACATATGTCTTCCATCTGACGTCTGGAGCAGCCTGGGCCGACTGCTTTGCTTCCATGGGCTCCCGGTGCGACTTTCTCCCTGAAGTGCGGGTCAGAGTTCACTTGTGTCCGCAGGTAACTGGTGCGGCTCATTCAAGCAGGAAAAGAGAGGCAGTGGAGGCCCTGGTGGGGAAAGCCCTTCACCTGGGCACCTGGGCACCTGGGCAGGTGGCTGGTAGGCAAGAGAGAATCCTTCAGGAGTGTTCTTCTCTGCAACTTTTTAGGATAATGAGTGCAACTTTATCTTTTTAATTTTTTTATTTATTTATTTTTGACAGGCAGAGTGGACAGTGAGAGAGAGAGAGAAAGGATAATGAGTGCAACTTTAAAGCAGAACAATTAAAGGATAAGACAGTATAAAAGAGGAAGCTATACATCTCTTATCTGCTCCTCTCTCACAGCCAGGTGGGCTCTTCTTTTTCTTTTTGGCTAGGGAGAGATAGTAAAGCAGTGTTCTTAGGAGCAGTAACGTGGTAGCGGCAAGTTAGGATGTACTGAAGAAAAGCTGAGCCAGGGACGCTAGCTAAGAAGGTAAAGCAGGCTGGCGCTATGGATCAGTGGGTTCACCTGCGACACCAGCATCCCATACTAGAGCGCTGGTTCAAGTCCTGGCTGCTGCAATCCAGCTCCCTGCTGAGGTACCTGGGAAGGCAGCAGAAGGGGATGAAAGTGCTTGGTCCCCTGCCACTTATGTGGGAGACCTGGATGGAGTGTCAGGCTCCGAGCTTTGGCCAGGGGTTGTAGCCACTTGGGGGGTGAACCAGAGTTTGGAAGATTTTTCTCCCTCTTTCTATCACTCTGCCTTTCAAATAAATAAATCTTTCTGAAAAATAAGAAAGTAAAGCAATGGGTCACTGGGAAAAATGGCAGTGGCAATGGTGTCCAAAATGATGAAAAGAATGATTTGAGGTGATGGAAATGAGGGATCAGTAAATCATCTTTTTAAAAAATTTATTTATTTGAGAGACAGAGAGAGGTCTTCCATCTGCTGGTTCACTCCCCAGATGCCCGCAACAGCTGGAGCTGGCCCAGGTTGAAGCCAGGAACCAGGAGCTCCCCCCCAGGTCTTCTTGCAGGTCTCTCACATGGGCCCAAGGACTTGAGTCATCTTCTGCTACTTTCCCAGGCACATTAACAGGGAGCTGGATCAAAAGCGGAGCAACTGGGACTTGAACTGGTGCCCATATAGGATGCTGGTGCTGCAGGCAGCGGCTTAACTTACTACACCACAACGCCGGTGAATTGCCAGGTTTGAGATTAAGGAGTTAAAGTGATGTAGGTAGTTCTCCTGAATGACAGAGAATACACCATTCTCTCAAGGGGAGACAGACGACCAAGCAAAATGAGCACAAGACATAGTTATGTTAGAGGGTAATAAGTGTTGTGGGGAAAATTCAGTAAGGAGGCAGGGAAGAAGTGTAATAGCATGGGTCTTTGTCACACAGGTTCTCAGGGATTTTAAAACAAGGAATTAGGGGTGGGCGCTGGCTCAGCAGTTAAGATGTTGCTTGGGATGCATGTCATATCCGGGTGCCCGGGTTCAAGTCCTGGCCCTGCTTCTGATTCCAGCTTCCTACTAACGTGCATCCTGGGAGGCAGCAGGTGATGGCTCAAGTACATGAGAACCTCTCAACCATGGGGGGAACTTGGAGTTCTGGACTCCTAGCTTCAGCCTGGCCCTGCCCTTGCAGGCATTTGGTGGAGGGGAGTGGGAGGCTGGCGGTGAACCAGCTACTGGGACATTGCTGTCGATCGATCTCTTTGTCTGCTTTTATATTTTAAAATAAATAAACATATTAAATAAGTAAGGAGGGACTAGCATCATTGCGAAGTACGTAAAGCCTCCAACCATGACACCTGCATCCCATATGGGCTGCTCCACTTCCGATCCAGCTCCATGCTGATGCCCTGGGAAAAGCATTAGAAGATGGCCCAAGTTTCTGGGCTCCTGCCACCCAAGTTGGAGAACTGAATGAAGCTCTTGGCTCTTGGTGTCAGGTGACCATCACAGCCATCTGGGGTGTAAACCAGTAGATAGAAGACCTCTCTTTCTGTCTCTCCCTCTCTTTCTGTAACTCTGCTTTCAACTAAATAAACAAATCTTTCAAACAAGTAAATAGATAAGGAACTGAAGGAGATGAGGAAATGAGTCACGTGATTATCTGAAATGGGACTGTGATATGAAACAGCAAGACACACAATCATACTATCAGGATTTCGGGGTAAATTTTAAAATTTATTTTTTATATGAGAGGCAAATGACAGAGAAAGAGACTGACAGGCAGAAAAAGAGCTCTGATCCGTTGGCTCACTCCCCAGAGGCCTGCAGTGGTGGGTGCTAGAGCTAGGAAAGCAATCCAGGTCTCCCATGCAGGTGGCAGGGACCCAACTACTTGAGCCATCACCGCTGCCCTCCCAGGTCGGCATCGGAGGGAAGCTGATGTCGGGAGCTGGAGCCGGCACTCCCACACGGGCATGGGTGCCTTAACTGCTAGACGAAATGCCTGCCCCTCAGGAGAAATTTACATCTGTTTCCTTGTGCAGTGGTGGTCATGTGGGCATTTTCCGAGTCCTATGTAGTAAGTGGATGAAAGATGAAGACCAGTATGGCCAGTATTGTCATTAATATGCTAATTCCACAATGAAAATGGTTTGACTACTTGCTAACTGTACGCTGTTAAATGTGTGCCTTCAGTACTTGCAATTTGTAGATGTGTGCCTTTTTAGATTACAGTTTTCTTACATTCAAAGACAAAGATCTTCTTCTTTTAAAATCTATCTGATTTTATAATGGAAGAATTCATTTAGCATTTTATTCATTTATTCAACTTTAAGGAAACTAAAAAAAAATTCTATTCTGTTATGTGAGAGATATCTACAGCTATTAATATATTAATATGCACTTGAGAAGCAAAAATTGCTTGCTTGAAAGCAATTGATTGAAAGCAAGCAAATAATTTGGCTTGCTATCCAGTATGTGAACTTAAATCACCAAATATTAGAGTGTTTAAAGTGCATTTTTTTTCAGAAAGGGAGAAACTACCTCCTAAGAAATCTTTGCCAGGCAGAGACCATATATTTTAATTGTCTTTGTATCACCCACAGGACCCAGCTCTGAGCTGTGAATATAAAACACGCTCAAAATCTCCTCGGAAGGAGCGTTTGATTTGGGTATCCAGAGCGCCCAGTGTCACTTCTTTATCTACAGGAAGACTTGCTTTTTTTAAGTGACATTTTTTCCCCTGCCCTCGGTGGTAATTAATGCTCAGTTCAGACTGCAGGGTTTGGATGAAGAAATCTGAACAATAGCTAGACAAGACAAAGCCTGTTAAATCTTATGCAGGCTTCTCTGTCTGTTAATGTGGTTTGGAATGATATGTTAGGAGCATTGTATACCAGAAGAATATTGATTTCATTTCAGATAATGCAATTTACAGTTAATAAGATGGTTAGGCTGGACTGGGGAAATATTTGTTTTCTTCAATAATGTTCGACAGAAAACATACATTTTAATAAATACTGCATGAGAACAATTCTTTTGGTTGAACCTCAAGGAAATAAACATGCTACCATATGGCTACACATGGGTGGATTTTCACATTTCTAAAATCTGCGAAGATGTATTCACAGTAATTCTTTGCTGTACAAATAAATTCTTTTGACTTATCCTTGCTTTACTATCAAATCTTTGATATTTTGTACCTAACCTTTAATATCTAAAGATGGTAGCTGTAGCTATAGGATAGAATATACTTCTGAGCCCATTTGTCTCTTTGATAAAAATACACACACACACACACACACACACACGGGGAGAATTCTGGAAAACGAAGCGTCCGATTTCACGGTGGTTTGGATAGGAGAGTCGGAATGAGATTACAGAGCATGTTTACTTTTAGAGTTACATATTTCTGTGACACGTGGATTTTTAAGATAAGCCTATATTGCTTTTGTAATCAGAAAAAGATTTGTTAATAAACAGGGCAGAAGCTGATGACATTGACAATAAAAACAGGGCTGCAAAGATATTGAAAGTAAGCTAGCTGCAGAGCCTTCTATCTGAAGTCAGTGCTGCTCGCCCGGGCGAGGGTATAGGCTGCAGCGCTGCTGGCGATGCCGAAAGATCTCCCCTTCAAAAGTCCATCATGCACGGGGTGGGGGAGAAGGGCGTAGGAAGGCGTGTCTGTCTGCAAGCTGGCGAAAGTCTTGCCGAGGATGCACAATGAGAAGCTGGGAAGCCTGAGGGGGCCACGTGGCCGGGGCTGTGCCTTATCAGATTTTGTAGCATGTGCCCGGGCCACATGTGAAAAAGGAATTTGAAATGTTCAAGGTTCTGTTTAGGCGCACAATCATGACTGCTGGTCAAGCCAGGAACCGAATCTGCTGGAGTGTGTTCTGTATCCTGGAAGGCGCCTTCTCGCACTTGGGTGTTTGTTCTGTGCTCCCCCTGAGCAGAGCTTCTGAGACCATCCACGGTGAAAGATCAGTTTTGTTTTGCTTTTTATTTCCCCAATGCCTTGCAGACTGATACTTTAATAAAATCAATAAAAATGAATTACTGGAAAAATGAAATTAAAAACCAACAAAGACATATAAAAATCAGGGGTTTTTTTATTATTGGGTGGAACAGATATAAAATTCTTCTGTGAAATTGCTTTTAAACAGTGGCCCTCAACTGGCAGGGGTCAAGGAGGACCCCTGATTTTGCTGCCTTCCCCTGGGGGACCTTGGAGATAATCTGGAGACATTTTTGGCTGTTCCAGCTGGGGCCAGGGACGCAGCAGCACCAGTGGGTGGAGACGAAGCATGTGGCTAACCTGTCCTGCGACGAACAGGGCAGTCTCCTGCCATGAAGACTTCATGGGCTCCGAACGTCAGTGGTGCTGAGGTGGGGAAATCCTGCCTAAACCGTTAATCTCGGTTTTTGTACTTAGTTCTTGGCAGGTTGGTAACACAGACCACACATTAAGAAACTGCCTTAACCTGCGCACTTAAACTCTGACCCACTCAAGTTGCCAGACAAAACAGGAGTAGGTTCTCCTGTTCTGCAGTTTGTCAGTCTTCTGCCTAAACAGCAGGCTAGGAGCACAGGGGACTGGAGCTTCGTGATACAATCAAATGAAACGTAAACAAATTACAGTGTTCTCTGCAGAGAGAAGCCAGGGCTTGAAGCCTAGTTTGGTCAGTTTGTAGCTGTGTGAGTTTAGGAAAATTATTTAATGTCTCTGGCCACCACTTTGCCATCTGTGGAATGGGGCTGGTACATACTACACCAGGCTGCTGTGATGATCAAGGCGGAATAATTGGTGGGGAAGTGCCTAGCTCCAAGAAGCACATACGTGTGAGGACTTCAGAAAGTTCACGGACAGTGGAATTTAAAAATCAGGTTTGTTTTGATGCAAAAAAGTGCTTTTTAAAAAATATATGTATACAAGGGGTCTTCAAAAAGTGCCAATATTTTTTGGAAGTCCATGTATATGAGGGATCTTCAAACAATTCATATGAAAATGCATATTAGGAAAAAACAATGCGTGGACTTAAAAAAAATTTGCACCCAAAATAATTCACCTTTTGAATTATATTTTCCATAAACTTTGTAGAGTACCCACGTGCGTAGTTAGCGGAGTTTGCCCTCTTTGAACTTCTCCATCACAGGTGGCTGAGCAGAACTCTGGGTCTGGCTGCTCTGCTCTCTGAAGGCGGCACTCCTCACGTTTTTCCTGCCTTCTCGGAAGAGTGGGGCTCACCAGGCATCTCCAGCTGCCAGATGTGGAAAAGAGCAAAGAGTGAGTCCTGGCTCTTCTGAGAAGTTTCAACGAAACTACTTTGTAAAGTACAAAAAGGAAACTGCAGATGTTGAGAATCACTCACTGGTTCAGCCAAGAGGTATCGGGCCCCTGCTAGATGCCCTTGATATAAAGAAGTGGGAAGAGAAACTAGAAGATATAAAAAAAAAAAAAAAAAAAAAAGAGGCCCCTGCAACACCGCAGGAGCTGCTGCCTGCTAGCAAGCTGTGTGTTCTGCGAGACCCGGCGCTGTTTGAAAGGCAGAGGCAGGCTCCCGTTTGTTCGCTGGTACGTGATCGGGGAGGAAGCGGGAAAACAACTTGCAAAGAAGCTTCTAGTACATTGTAGAAGGCGGCTACCGTGCGACCAGCTCAGGCTTTGGCAGGAACTCCTGGAAAGGAGGTCACTCCACAAACTCCAGCTCTGCTTTGAACCACACCTGTCCAGCTGTCCCAACCTGGATCAGCAGGGCCCATGCAGCTGGACTTAGTAGGGCTGCCCTTGCTTCAGGGGACTGCGGAACAGACCGTCTCAATGTTCTAGGGACTGGGAGAGGCCACAGGCTGCTGTGGGCAAGGCTGGCAAACCTCCAATTGGCAGCTGGGACATTGCAGCTCCAGGAGGAGGTGTGCCTGCACAGGGCCCGGCTGGGGCAGGTCCCTCTGCCAGGGAAAAAGACCCAGGTCAGAGGGCACCAGAGGGGCACCCCGATGCCCGGGAGGCTCTCTGCTTCTCCAGCTCCCTTTCTTGAGAACACTGTGCTGTACGGTCTTTCCTGCTTGGCGTGTGCAAGCCCTGCTCTGGAACGGGTTGCAATGACCTGGCCAGTTCTTTGTGGGGAGCTGTGCATATGGAGACAGCGGCGGCTGAGGCTGAGGGCTAGGGCAGGACAGAAGCTGAAAGGAAGCGCCACACAGGCATGGGCAGTGAAAGGTGTGGATAAATAACATGCTTGTTAACTCCCAGGAGCTGTCTCGGGGGAGAAATCTGTGTGTCCCAAACCCATCTGATGTCAGCGACCTGTTCATGTCTGTCTGCATCACCCACAGCCTCTTCCCTGCTGCCAGCCCGGGGATTGGAGAAAGACTGTTCATTGCTCACCTCCTGAACACAAAGCACAGCAGAGCCTGGGTAAATGATGAGAATTAAACCAACTTCTCTGCCACAGACGCTCCCAGGCTGGATGGGGTGAAAAACGACACACACACAATCATCCCCACATGCATGCAGTCAAGTGCTATGAAAAAGCTTTTAACAAGGATTAGGAAACAGAGGAAGAAGCCAGTGCCACTGCACAGGAACAAAGGAATGGTCCTTTACATCTCCCTGTGTGCTCCCGACACAGATGCGACTCCCAGAGCCAGCAGTGACTGATGCTGTACCGATTGTGCAACAAACACATCCTTGTTCTGTGACTTGTTCATTTTAATTCGTGTGCTGTGGTTTCACTACCATTGCAGAACATACAGTCTCAAACTTTGCGTGTTAATCCCAGTTACCCAAGTCTGCCCACGATGTACACGAAAAAATATCTTTCTACCCAGCACAAGCTTTGTGTCACCACCTGACACATCTTATACAATGTGCCTTTCATTTGTAAAAGCAATTCATTCACATAAAGATTCCTACAGAGTGTTAACGCCTTATACTCTGCTCTACTACATAATTGGAGGAGGAATCAGGTGTATGTTTCCAACAATGCCAATGCATATCTATACAACAGTTGAGATTTCTTATTTTCAAAGAAAATAATAAATTACACTCATCCTCTTTTTAAGAAAAGCATGTTAGGCCGGCGCCGTGGCTCAACAGGCTAATCCTCCGCCTTGCGGCACCGGCACACCGGGTTCTAGTCCCGGTTGGGGCGCCGGATTCTGTCCCGGTTGCCCCTCTTCCAGGCCAGCCCTCTGCTGTGGCCCAGGAGTGCAGTGGAGGATGGCCCAAGTGCTTGGGCCCTGCACCCCATGGGAGACCAGGATAAGCACCTAGCACCTGGCTCCTGCCTTCGGATGAGCGCGGTGCGCCGGCCGCAGCGTGCTGTCCGCGGCAGCCATTGGAGGGTGAACCAACGGCAAAGGAAGACCTTTCTCTCTGTCTCTCTCTCTCTCACTGTCCACTCTGCCTATCAAAAAAAAAAAAAAAAGAAAAGCATGTTAATCTTATTTTTTTTCTATTAAATCAGGTATCAAGTGAGTATGCTTTTCAGGGCTGAGGTCTTTGCAAATGATCCCCATGACTCAACTTTGCCATAGCCAGGTATTTTAGGGGCTTTTAAAATTATAGAGACATTATTGAGATTAGTCAAAACAAGATCTTGAAAGTCATGCAAACTGAGAGTACCAAAAATTCATTCTAGCTTTTGATGGTTTGAAGAAACCTACTCACCAGCTTCCTAATCCATGAGCATCAAAGTGAAGGAAATTGTGGTGACATGATTTTGCAGTCATAATTTCTGAGACTCAGAAATGCATTCAGCTGAATCAAAGGTACTATTTTTCTTTTAATTTAAAATGGGTAACGTATAGATTCATGGCTTTAGAATCAGAATTAGTTCAGCAGAAAGAACCTTCAAGAAGACTTGTTCCAAATGCATCATTTTATGGCTGAATACCCCCAGAATACCACCCACTTAACCTGGGAAAGCCCCTGACTCCCCAGGGCCAAACATTCTGGTCTGTGAAGTGAGGGGTGGGACTCTGCAGACTCCACCTTAAAAAAAAAATTCTAGGATTCTAATAAATGGTTGTTGAACGAGTGAAGCTACTGCCCAAACAGACTGTTTAATTTGCCTAAGGCCACACGGTTAGGAACAGACACAAGTTCTTTGATTCTCTGCCATTGCTTCCTTTGGAATAGGCTTAGAATACAGATCCTGAATTAAAAAATAAATAAATACATAGATGGGCCAGGGCTATGGTATAGTGGGTTAAGCCATGGCCTGCAGTGCTGTCATCCCATAAGGGTGCTGATTCAAATCCCCACTGTTCCACTTCTGATTCAGCTCCCTGCTAACGAGCCTGGAAAACTGCACCCATATGAGAGATCCAGAAGCTCCTGGCCCCTGGCTTTGGCCTGGCACAACTCTAGGCGCTGCAACCATTTGGAGAGTGAACCAGTAGATGGAAGATCTCTTCCTCTCTGTCTCTCTTTTCTCTCTGTAACTTTACCTTTCAAATAAATAAATAAATCTTTTAAAAAATACAGTATTAAATTGTATTATTTACAATTATTTTGTATTATTTACAATTTAATACTTTATCCCCTTTAGTATTTTTTTTTTGTTCTACTTAATACTATTGGTTGAACTCTGTAATTAACACACAATTATTCTTAGGTGTTTGAATTTAACTGAAAAGTGATCCCTGTTAAATATAAGAGTGGGAATAAGAGAGGGAGGAGATGTACAGTTTGGGACATGCTCAATTGGACTTGCCCCAAATGGTAGAGTTTGAATCGTGCCAGGGGATTCCAATTCAATCCCATCAAGGTTGCATGTACCAATGCCATATCACTAGTCCAAGTGATCAATTTCAGTTCACAATTAATCATATTGATAGGTCTAAGAGTCAAAGGGATCACATAAACAAGACTAGAGTCTGCTAATACTAACTGATAGAACAAAAAAGGGAGAGAATGATCCAACATGGGAAGCGGGATACACAGCAGACTCATAGAATGGCAGATGTCCTAAACAGTACTCTGGCCTCAGAATCAGTCCTTAAGGCATTCAGATATGGCTGAAGAACCCATGAGAGTATTTTAGGCATGGAAAGCCAAGACACTCTGGGAAAAAAAAGAAAGGACCTAAATGAAAGATGAAAGATCTCTACGAGTGAGATCCCAGTGGAAAAAACGGGGCCATCAAAGAAGGAGGTACCTTTCTCTGAAGGGAGGAGAGAACTTCCACTGTGACTTTGGCCTTGTCTAAATAAGATCGAAGTTTGTGAACTCAAGAGGCTTCCATAGCCTTGGCAGCTCATGACAAGAGCCTCGGTTGATTACTGACACCATAAATAAGAGTGTCAATTGTTAAATCAACAAGAGGAGTCACTGTGCACTTCCTCCCCATGTAGGATCTCTGTCCTTAATGTGTTGTACTATGTGAATTAACGGTATAACTAGTACTCAAACAGTACTTTATACTTCGTGTATCTGTGTGGGTGCAAACTGTTGAAATCTTTATTTAGTATATACTAAATTGATCTTGTGTATATAAAGATAATTGAAAATGAATCTTGATAAAGAATGGGATGGGAGAGGGAGTAGGAGATGGGATAGTTGTGGGTGGGAGGGAAATTATGAGGGGCAAAGCCACTATAATCCAAAAGTTATACTTTGGAAATTTATATTTATTAAATAAAAGTTGAAAAAAAGACTTATTTATTTGAGAGGCAGAGTTACACTCAGAGAGAAAGGTCTTCCATCCTCTGGTTCACTCCCCAGGTGGCTACAACAGCTGGAGCTGAGTGAATCCAAAGCCAGGAGCCAGGAGCTTCCTCCAGGTCTCCCATGCCAGTGCAGAGGCCCAAGCACTTGGGCCATCCTCCACTGCTTTCCTAGGCCATCGACAGGGAGTTGGATTGGAAATGGAGCAGCCAGGACTCGAACTGGCATCCATATGAGATGTTGGTGCTGCAGGCAGAGACTTAACCTACTGTGCCACAACACCGACCCCCTCAGTGTGTCTTTACTTGCGGAATCTGGGGGGAGTATTTATGGGAACTCTTTATATTGTTTTGTGAACATTTTTCTCAACCTAAAACTATTTTCGAAATTGAAAAGCAAAACGAAAAAAATGAGTTTGATATATGCTATCTAACATTTAAAGTGCTAAGAGGGATGGTGGTTGTGGTAGTGTGTGTGTGTGTGTGTGTGTGTGTGCGCGCGCGCGTGTCTGGGCACATGCAGAGGAATTGTTAGAAGAGAGGAGTGTGCCTGTGACTGTGGCATAGCAGGTAAAGCCATTGCTTGTGACGCCAGAGTCTATATGGGTGCTGGTTCCTGTCCTGGCTTCTTTATTTTTTTATTTATTTTTTAATTTTTTTTTTTGATAGGCAGAGTGGACAGTGAGAGAGAGAGACAGAGAGAAAGGTCTTCCTTTGCCGTTGGTTCACCCTCCAATGGCTGCCGTGGACAGCGTGCTGCGGACAGCGCATCCGATGGCAGGAGCCAGGTGCTAGGTGCTTCTCCTGGTCTCCCATGGAGTGCAGGGCCCAAGCACTTGGGCCATCCTCCACTGCACTCCTGGGCCACAGCAGAGAGCTGGACTGGAAGAGGGGCAACCGGGACAGAATCCGGCGCCCCAACCGGGACTAGAACCCGGTGTGCCGGCGCCTCAAGGCGGAGGATTAGCCTGTTGAGCCACGGCGCGGGCCCTGTCCTGGCTTCTGATCCAGCTCTCCGCTAATGTGCCTGGGAGAGCAGCGGAGGATGGCCCAAGTGCATGGGAGACCCAGAAGAAGCTCCTGGCTCCTAGCTCTGGGCTTCAGCCTGGCCAGCCCTGGACGTTGCAGCCATCTAGAGAGTAAACCAGCAGATGGAAGACCTCACTCTGTTTCTCTTTCTCTCTCTGAGCCCTGACTTTCAAATAAATAAATAAACTTAAAAAAAAAAAAGAAGAGAGGAGTGTGCAAAAACACTCAGTAGCATCAGCTCCAAGGAAATTGGTGGCCATGCAACCTAATTCTGTACAGCTGTCTCAACTTCTCAAGTGTTTTCAGAAACGATCTTTTTGCCTTTTTAGTCACAAAGAGATATGATTGAATAAATTAGTACAGAAAAATGAAAGAATTCTCTATTTTCTTTTATACTGATTGAGAAATATGCATAAGTCTTGGCCCAGGAGGAATTAATTTCACTAACGTAGATGTAAAAATCAGAATTAATAGGACTGTAATCCCTTAGGGATCTGCATTTGTTCTGAATACTCTTATCAAATGTTCATGGGGACATAGGACACAATATTATTGTTAAGGTCCTGGAGAGGGGAGGAAGTAAGGCAGATGGAGGAAAGATACTGGATGTCATGTGCTTGCCTTGCTTGGAGAAAACTGATGGAGAGAGACCGAGACACCAGCTGTAGGCTTGCACTGCCGAGCTGGGAACCTGACCCGGGGGCCTCTTCTTGCTATGAATACAAGGATTGAGACAGACGTGGCCAGAGCATGTGGTCCTGATCTGTATCAGCGAACCGGAAGCTTGGGGATGATCCCCTGCCTCAAAGGAAACACAGGGACTCTTAATTAGTCCACGGCTCAGTAACGTCCGGCACCATCTGCTCCAGCGTGTGGGCCTCACCAGCACGACAGCTAGGCAGTGGAAGGCTGTCGATGCAACAAGTGTTTATTAAGTGCCCTTTAGTAAGAGGCCCAGTGCAAAATGAGGAAAACAGAATGGAGACTAAAAGAAATAGGATTGATTCCACCAAGCAACGTACAAGCCAGAGACATCTGACAAAGGCTTCTCCGTAGAGCTCAGTTTCTCCATTTATAAACAGGGAAACCTACCTCTCTCATACACTAGAAAGGTTTGTGGAAAATGGAATTAAATGATTATTTTGGTGCAAAAAATTTTTGAAACCCGTGCATAACTTTTTCATAATACACATTCTCCATGAACATTTTGAAGTCCCCTTCATACCTGAAGCAAGTAGTTAGGGCTTGCATATGTTAGGCTCTCCCCTCTTTTTCTGCAGAGGCCTCTCCTGCCTGAACCAATCTTTGGCTGCTCTGACTCCTCACCACTTCGCTCTGTCTTTTCAGAATGGCTCCATGGAGTCAGCTCTTGACCTGTGCTGTTGTCTGAACCGGAGATGTCCTAAGAGCATGCTAACCTGTTCTTCAGGTGTACCACACCCTTGTACCAATACTGCTCTCTCTAGGGCAAACATTGATTTGGGGATGGCCGCCATCAGGTTTTCAGATGTGAATATATTTGGGCAGTAACAGCGATTTCAATTTGTAGACCTCATCGTGGTTGTGCTATCAAGCAGGGTTGGGGTTTATTAATTTTATATGCATTGGAGTCTTTGAAATTGTTCATTCATATATATGGAAATAAATTTTCATGAAAGGAACCACAAGTTCTCTTATATTGGCCATCTTTAATACTAGAGTAGAATAGCTTTTAGATGACTAGAATGTCAGGTTGCCGCTATAAATTTATGAGGAAAAGGGGGAAAAAAGGAGCACAGATGGAACAATAACAAAGAAATGAAGACATTTCTTCAATTACTTTCGAATATGTTCAGGGAGAAATTTTCACCCTCTCTTCTCCTGTCTCACACCTGTGACGTTTAAGTTTATTTATCTCAATTCTGCTGGTGCTCAGGAATCTTGGGACAGCTGGAGGCGAGGTGCAGACTGACCCAGAGGGAAATGATAAGGCCATGTAGTGAGGGTTGCCGTTGCAGACAGCCTCCAACAAGCACACACTTTAGATAACTGGACTAAGCCAAGGAGAAAAGAGGGTCTTGCAGCTACTGGGCTGGCAGCTTAGCCCAGACCCTCCTGCAGCGGAAATCGGGTTCTGCTTGTTGATAGGCCCAGCTGCTCTGTGGAGCAAGGGCGGGAGCTTAGCTGTGTGTCAGCTCCATGGCTTGTGGCCTGGGGAAGGTCTGCTGAGGATGCCCATTGCTCTTGTGAGTTAATTCCTGCGTCTGCCCCAGACCACAGCCTGATGGAGCACATTTCATAACTGCTCACAGAATGATTCAGGTCTTCACTAAGACGAAACTCATGCCAAGTTCAGAATCCTGCAGAAGCCAGGAGAAGGAGTCACACGGGCAATGTTTGTTGTTAGAGAGGAAATTTGCTGTGTTGAGCCAGAAGCTTAGATTTTTAAAAAAGCAGAAAGCTGGGGCCAGTCTTTGTGGTGCAAGATGTTAAGCTGCCACCTGAAAGCCTGGCATCCCATATGAACGCCGGTTCAAGTTCCACTTCTGATCCAGCTGAAGATGGCCCAAGTGCTGGGCCCCTGCCACCCGCATGGAAGTTCTGGGTGTCAGCCTGGCTCAGCCCCAGTAGTTGTGGCCATTTAGAGAGTGAACCAGTGGATGGAAGATCTCTCTGTCTCTGTCTCTGTCTATCTTTGTCTCTTTCTCTCCTTCTGTCTCTTCATCTCTCTCTGTAATTCTGCCTTTCACATAAATATTTTAAGAAATAGAAAAAATAGCATAAAGTTATACACAATACTGATTTAGTAGACTGATAAAGAAGGAAATAAAATTGAAAAACAAATTCTCCCAATCCAAGGAAAGGAAAGAAGAAAATTATCTTTACACTTTCTTCACAATTCTTATTCCATGTTCTTATTTGCTTTTTCTCTACCTACTAATGAACTGAATTTTAAAAAGATTTATTGATTGATTGATTTGAAAGGAAGAGTGATGGAGAGAAAGAGAGAGAGAGAGACAGACAGACACACACACACACAGAGAGAGAGAGAGAGAGAGAGAGGTCTTTCATCTGCTGGTTCACTCTCCAGATGGCCACAACAGTCAGAGCTGGGCCAGGCTGAAACCAGGAACCAGGAGCTCATCCAGGTCTCCCATGTAGGGAGCTGAGGCCCAAGTATTTGGGCCATTATCCACCTCCTTCCCAAGCACATTAGCAGGCAACTGGATTGGAAGTAGAACAGGAACTCGAACAAATATGGGATGCGGCTATCACAAGTGGCACTTTAACCCTCTATGTCACAATGCAAGCTCCCAAGAATGAATTTTCAGTCATCATTCTAGTACCAGAAATTTGTTTCACATAATTACTGGGTGTGGCTATGAAGTAAGGATCCTGATTTCTGCATCTCATGAATGAAAAATCAATGTTGTTATTTCACAATCAAAGCATACGCAATATTCTGTTCAGCAGATGTGACTTGAGACATTATTAGCAATCTCTGATTTTATTTGCTATAATATGGAGCTTGGACTTAACTGATTTTGTATATTCATATAGTGACATTATCTGATTCCCCCACTCCCATTTGATGACTCAAAATGAGATTATTGCCAGATTATCCCAGGTTGTAAATTCTTCGTCAGCAGGAGCTAGTCCTGCGCAGTTTCCTCTGTACAATATTTTGCAATTTGATGTTTGACTTTGATAATACTTTGAAATAGAAACTCAGTTTTTAACTGTTGGCCTTTTTGTTTTCAACTTGATGACACAGGAAACAGTGAAAATTCCACTTGTTAAATGTTGTCAAAGTTCCTTGATTGCAAACTCAATTACAGAGGGCAGGAGAGATATTTCTAGGCAAAGACTCAACAACCAACAGACCCACAACATACCCAACTTGAAAAAAAGCAAAACAGAGCCCAAAGCTCTATATGTTAGAGGATCAGGTTGAAAAACTGAGTTGACTTTAGGTAGGACTTCATCTTATAAAATTTCTTAAATTATTTGAAAGGCAGAAAGAAAACGAGAGTGAGAAAGTGAGCATCCGTCCACTAGCTCACTCCTCCAATGCCTGGAACTTCCTGAATTGGGCCACGCTGAAGCTAGGAGCCAAGATCCTAATCTGGGTCTCCCACAGGGGTGGCAGGACACAAGCTCCTGAGCTGTCACCTGATGGCTCCCAGGGAGCGGATTAGCAGGAAGCTGGAGGAGAATGGAGCTGGGGCTTAAGCTCAAGCACTCTGGTGTGGGATGTGGGTGTCTCCAGCAGTGGCTTGAATCCCGTGCCAAGTGCTCGCACGTAGGTGGGCCACTCTCAATGCAGTCATCCAGTGCTGACTTTCAGGGCTCGGGGTACTCTCCCAAATTCCCTTTGTGGATATCCTGGGGGAAGGGTTGTGTCTGCTGATTGCTCAACTGTTCAAAAAAATGTCCTAACCCTGCTCCTGCCCCGCCCCCAGAATGGTAACATCACAATTCCATGTTTTCTGTTTTCCTGTTCCCATTAGGATGACTAAACAGGTATTTAAGGGCAGCTTAGGCAACACGAAGATGGTATTTGGCTACCCCAGACTCATTTCCTCTCATTTCTGCTAAAAGAAGGTTGGTTTTGCTCAGGCTGATAATGTGCCCAGCCTGAGGAGAGGATTCATATTTTACCCTAGTCATCTTCTTTCCGTGGGTAAGCGCTTTCTCAGCCTCTCCTTCAGCGAGGGGTGTCTGTGGGCGTGCGGTGCCTGCGAGATGCCAGATGCAGTCTGCAGGGAGGCTTGTGGACAGCGTTTGCTTTCCTGATAATGTGAGAAAACGGCGGCTGCCTTGGGCCCTTGCCCCTTCTTTCTGCCTTGGATCTTCATGTGATACTTGGATCTACAGCACCCATCCTGTAGCCATGGAGTGATGTGCATGGGGATGATGAGCCCTTGTGCAAAGTGAAACAACAGAACGTCCGAGTCCTTAATGACATTACGAAGTGGGCGGATCAATCCTGACCTGGGCTATCCCTGAGTTTTTTGGCAGGTAGACAGAAATATCCATACAGCTTGAGCTCCAGTTAGTAGAGGGGTCCTGCTATTTGCAGCCAAAGTGCTACCAGTTGTGGAGGGAACGGCAGTTGCTAGAGCAAGGAGTTTGTGGGTTCTTTTCCTCAGCTTAGTATAGAAATAAAAAGCCAAGAAACGATTTGCAAAGAGGCAGAAACTTTTATTAGACAGAAAAATACCTTTTATTTGGCAAGTGACAGAGAAAGCGTCTGGTCTGAGAGGAGATAGGCGGCTTGCCTGCAGGGAACACTGGCTTTGAGGAAGTGTCCCAGGTTTTGAAGGCATTACTGTTTTTTTCATTGAGTCATTCTGTGGGGGTGCCCATTGGATGGGGATTTCACATACGGTATGTTGATTGGCTTGGGGCTCATGAAGATAGTGGGGGTTTCCTGGAGACTGTCCGTCTCCTTAGAGGCTCAGCCCCTCTTCTTTGCTAGCTCTGGGTGAAAGGTTGCAGCTACCCTGGAGGTGCAGTTTAAAGCCTAAGGTCACAGAAAATAACCTGGATCTCCTGGAGCCAGTCTGACTCTCCCCAGGGACCCAGCCCCTCCTGCCAGCTCTGAGTGAAAGATTGCCCCCACCCTGAAGGTGTGATTTAAAGCCACAAGGCACACATGCAGCACAAGAAGCTCTTAGTGGGGGAGATGCCAGTTGGTCTGGAAACAGACTTTCCAGCAGGGGCCCACAGACTCCCAGCCCCACTGGATGGCCTCAGTTAGCTGCATGGATACAGTGAATAATCTTTTAGAGCTTAAAACATAAGAAGCACTTGATTGTTAGTTTAAAATAGAACACTAGTGGCTAGATGGTGCTTTTTTTTTTTTTAAAGATTTTTATTATTTATTTGAGAGAGAGAGAGAGTTACAGAGAGAAAAAGAGAGAGACAGACAGAGAGAGACAGAGAAAGGTCATCCATCTGCTAGTTCACTCCCCAAATGGCTGCAACGGCCTGACCTGAGCTGATCTGAAGCCAGGAGCCAGGAGCTTCTTCCAGGTCTCCCATGTGGGTGCAGGGGCCCAAGCACTTGGGCCATCCTCCACTGCTTTCCCAGGCCACAGCAGAGAGCTGGATCAGAGGAGGGGCAACTGGGACTTGAACCGCTGTCCATATGAGATGCTAGGCAGAGGCCTAGCCCACTACAACACAGCATTGGCCCCTTGATGGTGCTTTTGATAGATGGCGCTGTTATTTCGTCAGCCTTTGGAATTTGCCTGCGAGACAGGTATGGAAAACATCCAGTGTGAAAAGGCTGATTATTTGCATTTAAACATTATTCTTCCTCATAGAAGACATAGTAGGTTTTACCTTACATCTGGTGAATAATAATCTGAAGAATATAAATAATTATATAGGCCAGCAGAGCACCTCTTACTTCCAGCTGAAGTGGATACTATCTTTTTAAAAAAGATTTATTTATTTTACTTATTTTTTTAAACTTTTATTTAATAAATATAAATTTTGAAAGTACAACTTTTGGATTATAGTGGCTTTGCCCCCCCCCATAACCTCCCTCCCACCTGCAACCAGCCCATCTCCCACTCCCTCTCCATTCATATCATATCAATTTCATTCATATCAAGATTCATTTTCAATTATCTTTATATACACAAGATCAACTTAATATATACTTTTTTTTTATTTTTAATTTTTTTTGACAGGCAGAGTGGACAGTGAGAGAGAGAGACAGAGAGAAAGGTCTTCCTTTGCCGTTGGTTCACCCTCCAATGGCTGCCGCAGTCGGCGCGCTGCGGCCGGCGCACCACGCTCATCCGATGGCAGGAGCCAGGTGCTAGGTGCTTTTTCCTGGTCTCCCATGGGGTGCAGGGCCCAAGCACTTGGGCCATCCTCCACTGGACTCCCGGGCCACAGCAGAGGGCTGGCCTGGAAGAGGGGCAACCGGGACAGAATCCGGTGCCCCGACCGGGACTAGAACCCGGTGTGCCTGCGCCGCAAGGCGGAGGATTAGCCTGTTGAGCCACGGCGCCGGCCACAACTTAATATATACTAATAAAGATTTCAACAGTTTGCACCCACACAGATACACGAAGTATAAAGTACTGTTTGAGTACTAGTTATACCGTTAATTCACATAGTACAACACATTAAGGACAGAGATCCTACATGGGGAGGAAGTGCACAGTGACTCCTCTTGTTGATTTAACAATTGACACTCTTATTTATGGTGTCAGTAATCACCCGAGGCTCTTGTCATGAGCTGTCAAGGCTGTGGAAGCCTCCTGAGTTTGCCAACTCTGATCTTATTTAGACAAGGCCGAAGTCACAGTGGAAGTTCTCTCCTCCCTTCAGAGAAAGCTACCTCCTTCTTTGATGGCCCATTTATTTATTTTATTTGAAAGGCAGAGCTACACTAAGAGAGAAGGAGAAGCAGAGAGAGAGAGAGAGAAAGAGAGAGAGAGAGGTCTTCCCTCTGCTGGTTCACTCCCTAATTGGCCGCAACACCCAGAGCTGTGCCAATCTGAAGCCAGGAGCCAGGAGCTTCTTCCTGGTCTGACAGGGGCCCAAGGACTTGGGCCATCTTCCACTGCTTTCCCAGGCCACAGCAGAGAGCTGGATTGGAAGAGGAGCAGCCGGCACTATAATTGTTGCCCATATGGGATGCCAGCGCTGCAGGCGGCGGCTTTACCTGCTACACCACAATGCTGGCCCCAGTGGATACTATCTGTAAGGTTTTCCTGCCTTTCTGCTCTGAACATTTATTTTTTTAAAGAATTCATTTTTTAATTAATTAATTTGCAAAGCAGAGTTACAGTGAGGAAAAGATATTTTCCATTGGCTTGTTCACTCCCCCAATGGCCTCAATGGCTAGATAGGGCTGGGCCAGGCCAAAGCCAGGAGCCTGGAATTCCATCCAGGTCTCTCAAGTGGATGGTAAGGGCCAAGGACTCGGCCATCTTCCACTGCTTTCCCAGGCGCATTAGCAGGGAGCTGGATCGGAATTGGAGCAGCCAGGCCTTAAACCAATGTCCATACAGGACGCTGTGTCACAGGCGGCAGCTTAACCAGCTACGCCACATCAGCACCTCTGAACACTTCTATTTTGATATTATTTTTAGCCTGTTTCATCATATTGCTTCCATACTGACAAAAAGAAACACATCACTAATCAAGGCTCAGATTTCTTTTTTTTTTGCTTTATATTTTTGTACACTAAAAAAGTCCATTTTGACATAAAGATCACTTTAAAAGTTTTGAGGAAAGAAAAGGTCACTGAATTGGTAGTGTATTTCTATGCTATTATGTAATTTCTGTATTATATAATTTATATATGGGTCATAATAATATAATTTATATATTATTTTATATATTTTATAATTATATAATTTATATATCACTTCACCTGTACTTCAGTATATTTTTTGCATTATTATTATTATTTAAGAACAGCTTTATCTATAGTACACCAAAGTGACAGGGTTGGAAGTTTATCAATGAGCCCTTGCTGTGTAACAGATCCCTCCCAAATTCGGTGGGTTAAACAGCACAGGTGCCATCCCTCCGTGTCTGACGGCTCCTCGGTCTCGCCTGGACCTCACTGGCTGTGGCTGCACACTGCAGGTCGGCTCCAGGTTGCCTTACTCCCTGAGGATGTCTTCCTCATGGCAGTGGCAGCAGCGCCAGAGCGGCAGGGGGACCGGCCGATTGCAGACTCATTCAAGCCTTTGCTTGTATCACAGCCACCGACATGCCACTGGTCAGACTGAGTCATGTGTCCTCACCACAGGGTGAGGACATAACATATGCTTCACGAGGGGCAAGGTCACCCAGCCAAAAGGGAGGAGAGAAGTGAGAACAATGATACAGTGTAGTAACAGGCCCAGCTTCTGACGTCTTTCAGACTCATGCTCAGAACTAAAAATTAAAGAAATTATCTTAGGAAAGAGAGATGCCTGATTCTCCTACCACAAAAGATGAAATTCCGGAACATGTTTAGGCAATGCTTAGAAGAATTATCTTGACAATGTTTTTAAAAAGGTCACCACTCACCGCTGTTGTTTGTGTACCTTTTTAGAGAGAGTCTTGTATGGGATGAAGACAGTTTGTTGAGTCTCTGTTATTGCCTGCGTGATGCCAGAATGGTTGTCCAGAGATTGCATTTCCAAATCCATAATATGTTAGTGACCAATATCTTTAACAATAATACCTTTACAAAAACCATGTTCTTCACATGTATCATGTTAATCTCACAACAACTCCACAAAGTAGGAATTATTTATTATTCCTATTTTACAGATGAGAAGATTGAGGTTCAGAAGGTTTCTGCTAATAGAGCTAGGATTTGAATGTGGTTAATCACACTGGGAACTCCTATGCTTATGTAGACAAATGCTTCTTGCATCTACTATGTGTCAACAATGACATGGTGTTGTTGCTCTGGCCCAACAGGGCACATGAAACCACTGTAGCCAAACTGGTACCATGAAATACATGTAAGCGAAAATAAATTATGCTTCTTTATAACATTTTTTTGCAGTGTGGTGATATAGAAAACAGCCTATCTAGATTGTTTTTGAGCACTGTACCCTGGGCTTCGGGTTGACTGTTAGTAGAAGAATGCATTTATAAAGCACACACCAATTTTTTAATACTCTGGGCTCTCATGTTTATAGGGGCCATCAATATCCTGGGCCTCACAAGTCTCATAAACCAGCCTGGCCCTGTGTGATGTGTGCCCAAGGTGGACTGACAGCCACAAATCTTGTCCTGAGTGGCTTCCTCTCTCCCTGTTTTGGCAGATCCAAGCTCCCAGGCTCCTTCCCTCTGTGTTCTGAATGATGATTCAGGAGCCGGTGGACAGCTCTCAGGCCCCCACTGCCCCTGAAAGCCTGTTTTCTTCCTCCTTGATTCCCTGCCATGTTCTGCACACTTTTCTTAAGTCTGGTGCTAACTCTGCACATGAAGTATTATATATATATTTTTTTAAAATTTATTTATTTATTTGAAAGTCAGAGTTACAAAGGGAGAGGAGAGGCAAAGAGAGGGAGAGGTCTTCCATCTGATGGTTCACTCCCCAATTGGCCACAATGGCCGGAGCTGCGCTGATCCAAAGCAAGGAGCCAGGAGCTTCTTCTGGGTCTCCCACGCAGGTGCAGGGGCCTATGGACTTGGGCCATCTTCTACTGCTATTCCAGGCCATAGCAGAGAGCTGGATTGGAAGTGGAGCAGCTGGGTCTCAAACCGGTGGCCATATGGGATGCCGGCGCTTCAGGCCTGGGCGTTAACCTGCTGTGCCACAGTGCTGGCCCCATGAAGTAATATTTTTTAAAGAAACTTCCCAGAATTGAACCCCAGAAGGAGCCTCTTTCTAGACCTCTTTTTAGCCCTTCAGCCTTCAGTCACCTTTCCCTCATTAATCTGAACAAAAGTATTCTCTGGACTTTAAAATGTTTTCAACAATCATTTATGACTGTCCTCTTCGTTCATTTTCAGTTTTTAAAATCCAATCCTTTCAAAAGAGTATTCTTCTGAAAAATGGATTTTTGGGTATGAACTGGAAACAGTGGAGCACATCCTTTAAACCTTAGGAGAGTGGAGCCAGCATTGTGGCACAGCAGTTAGAGCAGTTGCCTGCAGCGCCTGCATCCCACATGAGCTCTGGTTCAAGTTCAGCTGATCCAGCTCCCTGCTAAATCATCAGAGAAAGCAATGGAAGATGACCCAAGTCCTTGGGCTCCTGCCACCCACATGGGAGACTCAGATGAAACTCCTGGCTTCTGGCTCCTGGCTTCCACCTGGTCCATCCCTGGCGGTTGGGCAGTTGTGGCCATCTGGGGAGTGAATCAGTGGATGGAAAATTTCTGTCTCTCCCTTTCTGTAACTCTGCCTTTCAAATAAGTAAATATATCTTAAAGGAGAGAGAGCGAGCTTGCATGTGAATCACAAGTTGACAGTTACTTGTTCAACTTGCAAGTGCGTTTTGGCTGTTTAACAAGAGTGGCCTAATTTGGGGGGAGGGAGCTTTGGGAACAGCTAATGAAAATGGGGTGGTCAAGCCCCCTAAGAGAGGTGGAATTAAGATTACTTTTATAACTGATATGACACAAGCACTGGTCAATTGAAATGAATACAGCCACTCAGAATGGACATTGGTCATAAACAGCCTGTATGGCCATGTTTGTGGCACCCCAAAATCAGAGGGAACAAGCTCCCTTTGGTGCCAGCACTGGCACCCAGCTCCACCACCACAGCTCTGGCTTCAAACACCTGTTGGGTACTTTCGTAAATAAAATCTACTGAAAGGAAAAAAAAAAGAGTGACTATTTAGGAGATTCCGTAGCTGAGTGCAATTACATTTTTTTAAAGATTTATTTATTTATTTGAAAGTCAGAGTTACACAGAGAGAGAAGGAGAGCTAGAGATAGAGGTAGAGAGCTAGAGGTAGAGGTAGAGAGGTAGATGTAGAGGTAGAGAGGTAGAGGTGGAGAGGTAGAGAGGTAGAGAGGTAGAGAGGTAGAGAGGTAGAGGTAGAGAGAGGTCTTCCATCTGTTGGTTCACTCCCTAACTGGCTGCAATGGCTGGAGCTGTGCTGATTGATCCGAAGCTAGGAGCAAGGAAGCTTCTTCTGGGTCTCCCACATGGGTGCAGGGGCCCAAGGATTTGGGCCATCTTCTACTGCTTTCCCAGGTCATAGCAGAGAGCTGGATTGGAAGTGGAGCATCTGGGCCTTGAACCAGCGCCCATATGGGATGCCAGCACTGCAGGCGGTGGCTTTACAGCGCTAGCTCCTGAGAGCAATTTCAAAAGGAGGTTTTCAGAGAGATTTTGAGCCCTTAGGAGTATGAAGAGAACATATAAATTCTGGTGTATTTATTCAAGGAAGCACAATGTTACTTTGTCATATTTTCTGGTAATTGATGTGCTTAGTGTTGTCTTCCATGAAGTGACTATCATTTTAATGAAATGTCATCAGGTGGCAGATGTCTGACTTAGCAGGAGAACCTTAAGCCCAGAGAGAAAAGGAGGTAATCGGTAGGTCAGAGCCTAGGTAGAGAAGTGTCACACTGTAAAGGAGGCCCCGTTGGGTTTGGAAGGAGCAACCAGATGTCCCGGTTTGACAGCCAGTGGCGAGGGAACAACCTGTGCTGTCTGCGGTCAGATGTAGTCTGCAAGATGGATGGAGCCCATAGGGACCGCGACAAGTACCCCCAGCAGAACTGTAGGAGCTCGGCCACAGCCCTGTGCTGCTTTCATTCCCCACGCCTATAGCAGTTTTTAAAATTTTTATTTAAGGTATACAAATTTCATATATACAGATTTAGGAACATAGTGATGCTTCCCACCCTACCCTTGCTCTTGCCCACACTCCCACCGTTCTTCCTCCTTCCTCTCCTATTCCCCTCACTATTTACAAAGCTCTGTTTTCAGTTTCCTTTATACTCATAAGATTGACCCTACACTAAGTAAAGAGTTCAACGAATAGTATGAAAAACAAAACACTGTTCCTGAAAGGAAGAGACAAGGGCTGTAGCAATCATGGACCTCAAAATGTCCATTTCATTCTAATACGTTACATTTTAGTTACTCTGTTAGTTACCACAGATCAGAGAAAACATATGGTATCTGCCTTTTTGGGACTGGCTTATTTCACTAAGTATAACGGGTTCTAGCTGCATCCATTTGTTCCATAATTTTTTTTTTTTTTTTCAGGCAGAGTGGACAGTGAGAGAGAGAGAGACAGACAGAAAGGTCTTCCTTTTGCCGTTGGTTCACCCTCCAATGGCCGCCGCAGACGGCGCGCTGCGGCCGGCGCACCGCGCTCATCCGATGGCAGGAGCCAGGAGCCAGGTGCTTTTCCTGGTCTCCCCATGGGGTGCAGGGCCCAAGCACCTGGGCCATCCTCCACTGCACTCCTGGGCCACAGCAGAGGGCTGGCCTGGAAGAGGGGCAACCGGGACAGAATCCGGTGCCCCGACCGGGACTAGAACCCGGTGTGCCGGTGCCGCAAGGCGGAGGATTAGCCTGTTGAGCCATGGCGCCGGCCCATAATTTTTTTTTTTAAGTAGTGGAGCTTAAGTTTCTGCCTGCGGCGCCGGCATCCCACATGGGCATCGGTACTAGTCCCAGCTGCTCCTCTGCTGATTCAGCTCTCTGCTGTTGCCCGGAAGTGCAGAGGAGGATGGCCCAAGTGCTTGGGCCCTGCACCCCATGGGAGACCAGGAGAAGCACCTAGCACCTGGCTCCTGCCAACAGATGAGCGTGGTGCGCTGGCCGCAGCGCGCTGGCCGCGGCAGCCATTGGAGGGTGAACCAACGGCAAAGGAAGACCTTTCTCTCTCTCTCTCTCTCTCTCACTGTCCACTCTGCCTGTCAAAAATAAAAAAAATAAAAATAAAATAAAATAAATAAAAATAAATAATAGTGGATTTGCATATTAGAAGTACTCTCTCAGAATAGAGCCCAGTAAAGAGGACCTGGGAAGTGTGAGGTTGGCTCTGGGGTTTGTGGCTATAATAGAGTTACTCCACCAGGGAGAGGGAGAGAGAGGGTCTCTGCTGATGCTTCTTTCTTAATTATACTTTTCTGTAGTAATTAAATTTTTTAGAATAAATGTGTCTTGTAATATAAAAAGTAGTGCCTTAAAACATTATGGTGTGTAACAATTAATGAAGAAGTACATCGTAGTCTCACTTTTTAGAATGAAGAAGCAGTACAGGAATAGACCCTTCTTGTGAGGGCGTCAGGGACAGCGGTCACCACGCAGAGCCGGTGGGAGCTGCCCCCTCACTGTTCTCGCTCCGCCCTTCTCCCTTTGTGAGAACTTTCCAGCCCTTTTGCATGCTCTGTGTGTATATGCACCTGTACCTCTCTTACACTTACCTAACTGTGATGGCACCACAACACGGTTTTATAGCTCCTTTTTCCAGTTCATAGCACACCTTGGAGATGTCTTAATATCAGTACATGTTGGTTTACTGCGTACTTCTTTTTTTTTTTTTGACAGGCAGAGTGGACAGTGAGAGAGAAAGAGACAGAGAGAAAGGTCTTCCTTTTTTGCCATTGGTTCACCCTCCAATGGCTGCCCTGGCCTGTGTGCTGCAGCCGGCGCGCGGCGCTGATCTGAAGGCAGGAGCCAGGTGCTTCTCCTGGTCTCCCATGGGGTGCAGGGCCCAAGCACTTGGGACATCCTCCACTGCACTCCCTGGCCACAGCAGAGAGCTGGCCTGGAAGAGGGGCAACCGGGACAGAATCTGGTGCCCCAACCGGGACTAGAATTTGCTGTGCCGGCGCTGCAAGGTGGAGGATTAGCCTAGTGAGCCACAGCGCTGGCACCGCCTACTTTTTATTCAACAACTTAAACAAGCAGCTCATCCTGTAAGCGGCCTCAGGTGGTCCCTGAAAATGGTTCGCTATTCACTTGACCCAGAAATTCCCACAAAATCATGTAAGCCAGCAGGTTGAGATCTTCCTGTTCCCTTTAAGAACAGCTGAGAAACTGCCCAGGCTGTCAATGTGTGTATATCCAAAAAGCCACCAAGTATCTGAAGGATGTCGCGTTAAAGAGTGTGTCATTCCATTACCATGGTGGAGTTCATAGGTGTGCCAGAAACAAACAGTGGGTCTGGGCACAGGGTCGGTGGCCCCATAGAGTGTTGAATTTCTGTTTTGCATACTTATAAAAGCAGAAGGTAATGCTGAACTTCCGGGTTTGGATGCAGATTCTCCAGTTATTAACATATACAGATGAACAATGCACCCGAGATGTGCTGCCCTTCCTATAGAGCTCACAGCCCAAGTAACCCAGGCACAAGCTTCCCCTGCCCCACCATCCTGATCCTCACTGAAGAGGGAGAAATTCTTCCTAAACCAAAGGAGGGGGCAGCACAGAGGGGAAAGATGTCGCTGGGGCTGGGGCTGGGGCGCAGTGGGTTAAGCCGCTGCCTGTGACACCAGCAACCCATATCGGAGCTCCTGTTTCAGTCCTGGCTGCTCTGCTTCTGATCCAGTCCCCTGCTAATGTGCCTGGGAAAGCAGCAAAGATGGCCCAAGTGCTTGGACCCCTACCAATCATGTGGGATACCCGGAAGAAGCTCCTGGTTCCTGGCTTTGGCCTCGCCTAGCCCTGGCTGTTGAAACTATTTAGGGAGTGAACCAGCAGATGGAAGATCTCTCTGTGTCTCTCCTTCTCTGTTGTTCTATCAAATAAATAAATCTTAAGAAAGAAAGAAAAGAGAAAAAGATATCCTAGAAGAAACAAAAAGTTATGGCTCAGAAATAAATTCACCAAAAAATAATAAAATAATAAATAATAATAAAAGAAAAATAATTTAAAATAAACTTAACATTACTTATTTAATCTCATCCATTTTAATAGCTACATAGTATTTGTTAAATATATGGCAACACATATAATTTCTGCAATACAGCTATACTGTTACATTATAATACAATATATTATTATAAACATATAATCTATCATTTAACTATATCCCGAGTGAGGACCTGCAGCCATTTCCTGCTTTTTTCTACGATAAGCCACATTTTGGTGACCACCCCTATTTTTATGTGCATGTACCAGAACCTTCCTATGAGAAATGTCTAGCAGTGGTTGCAGGGTACACACATTCAGAATGGCAGATGCTGCCGAAACGCCTTTCTCAAAGACCGGGTCACCCAACCTTCCCTCCGTGGCTGAGCCCTGCTTCATCCACCCCTAGCATTCTGCTGACATTGTTGCTTGAAAAACACAACAAATCTGTCGAAGGTTTTTGACAGATTTGTTGAATGCATGTCTTCCTTTTATAATGAGAAAAATGTTTTAAAATTACATTGAAATGTCACTTTTTTTAAAAGATTTTTAAAAAAATTTATTTGACAGAGTTACAGACAGTGAGAGAGAAAGACAGAGAGAAAGGTCTTCCTTCTGTTGGTTCACCCTCCAAATGGCCACTGCGGCTGGAGCTGTGCCAATCCGAAGCCAGGAGCCAGGTGGTCTCCCATGCGGGTGCAGGGGCCCAACTACCTGGGCCATCCTCCACTCCCTTCCTGGGCCACAGCAGAGAACTGGACTGGAAGAGGAGCAACGGGACTAGAACCCGGCGCCCATATGGGATGCCAGCGCTGCAGGTGGAGGATTAGCCAATTGAGCCACGGCACCGGGCCCATGAAATGTCACTTTTTAAGAAGGAAAGCGAAAGGACCAAAATGATAAAAGTGGATCTCTGTGGGAGATGGGACATAGGCAATTTACATTTCCTTTACAATCTGAAAAAAAAAAACTTAATTAAAAACAGGAATGTCAACATTCAAACATGAATGTTATGGAAAAAATAGTGGTTATAGGAAAAGAGGGAGAGTGAAGGAGAAAAACACCTAAGACACCTTAAGCCCTTCTCCACTGAGTTACTGAGTTGGTTTGTTTATTACTGCAAAGCAATGCTGACTCGGGTTTGCAGGACCCAAAAACACTTTTTCAGAATAGATATTAGTGTGTTTGAAAATGCCATTGCAATATGTATAATTAATGCAATCTGAAAATAGAAATGATTTGATCTCTTAGGAAAAAGTTAATAATCTCATTTTATTTTGGAGTTCATCTCATGTCAGGACATTGGCTTGTAAAATAATAGAAGTTATGTTATAAAAAAAATAAGGGGCAAAAAATGAGTAAGTCTGGGGCTGTCGGGTTAAGCTGCCACTTAGTGATGACAGAATCCCATATGCAACTGCTTCTCTGCTTCCCATCCGGCTCCCTGCTCATGTGCCTGGAAAAGTAGCAAAGGATGGCCTGGGTGCTGGCAACCCACATGGGTACCCCGGATGGAGTTCCTGGATCCTGGCTTTGGCCTGGCCCAGCTTTAGGGAGTGAACCTGTGGATGGAAGATGGATCTCTCTCTCTCTCTCTCTCTCTCTCTCTCTTTCTCCCTCTCTGTCACTCTGCCTTTCAAATAAATATATAAATCTTCTTTTAAAAAATGAGTAAGTTCATATACTGAGAAGGTTTTGCCATTGTTCATTCATTCTTACACTCTAGTTTCTTTTGCAGTCAGAAGATATAAACTATCGAGCAACTGATGATGCTTTTAAGTCTCCCAGGATAGTCTTTATATGAGGATATTCAAAAGTGAGCTTATGAGGTCACTTTCAAGTGGGCTACGTTCAGTGATTTCTTTTATTCAAAGATTTCACAGGTGAGCTATGCATGCATGACAACATTGCAAATGAATAAGTTCTATCACTTGATACACTGCCTTTAGTTTAAAATGACTGCTTTTGAAAACATATGGTCCCCAGCTGAAGTTTTATCACTGCTGCTGTTTCTTTCCCCCAAAGATTATACACCACTTTGATACATCTTATCAGTAGGAAAATATTTTCTCTTCAAGTTAGGAATGAATTTCTGCAATTGGAAACATTTCTTACATTTGAAATACTGAATCAGAACAGGCTCTTCTACTGATAGGAAAAGCCTGTAGTCGGGAATCATTAGAATACGGGGAGTTTCGAAGCAGCATGTCAGTAGATTGTCATGGAGCTTTCACAAAGCTGGAGTCACCTTACTCGTCTGTCCAGCTCCGTGTCCTGTGCCAATGGGGCACACATGTCAGTGCTGAGTGTGCGCAATGGCACTCTGCCAGGGGCCCACAGGGCAAGAAGGACGCAGCTGACAGACAACCTCACAGCACAAACTCAATGAGTACACTGAAGAATTTGACGTGAGTAGTGGCATTTGATGCAGCATTAACGATACTGGGACAAACTCATCCCATATTGGAGTGTCTGGGTTCAAGTCTAGCTCAACTCCCTGTCCCAGCTAAGGCACACTTTGGGAAGTAGCAGGTGATGGCACAAGTACTTGAGTCCTTGCCGCTCATCTGGGAGACCTGCATTGAGTTCTAGGGTTCTGGCTTTGGCCTGGCCTAACCCTGGCTGTTGAGGGCATTTGGGAAATGAACCAGCAGATAAGAGATCTCTCTTCCTCTCTACCCTTCAAATTAAATAAATACAAGTTAGAAAATAATTTGAGGAGGGAGCACTGCCTTGTCCTTAGAACAGTGAGGAGATTAAGTTCAGGATATTCATGGTGGAAAGATCTTGATGCCCACCCACCCCATCCCATAACTCAGGAATTCCTCTGTTAGAAATCTCCCGGAGCTTGGTCCCGATTGCAGGTCCCACCACACCTACTGCTTCTGAGATCCTACACAATGATGACTCTAGAGGTAAGGGAATCACCACCACTCCCTCCCCCCAAGGTTGGGGATGGGCTGCTCTGCCTCATCTCCGACCTGGCCACCTTCTGATCTTGGCATTGCCAACTAGTCCCTTCTCCAACCCCACATCCTTTCTCTTTCCCTCCGTTTACCCTTTCTTGAGGAATCCTTCTCTATATCCCCTCCCCTTACTCTCCACTCTCCCATAGTCCTGATCTGGCACAGGCAGGGTCAAAACAAATGCTAAGTAAATAAATAAAGGCCTTAAATGTTCCAGAAATTAATTTTTGTTTATTTGAAAGGCAGAGAGACAGAGAGGAGAGAGAGAAAAAGAGAGAGAAATATCCTACCTGCTGGTTCACCCTCCAAATGTTTGCAGCAGCTGGGGCTGGGCCAGCCTGAAGGTAGAAACTGGGAACTCAATCCAAATCTCCTATATGGGTGGCAGGAACCCAACTGCCTGGACCATCATTTGTTGCCTGCTAGTGTGTGAATGAGCAGGAAGCTGGAATTGGGAGCAGAGCCCAAACTTGAACCCAGGTATTCCAATATGGCTTCCCAAGTGACATTTTAACCACTATGCCAGACAGTTGCTCTGTAAGTTTCTTTTAAATGAATTAATAAAGGGTCAGGTATGGCTAGGATTTTAAACATTTATGTAAAATAAATATCTTAAACATTTTCTGTTTGCCTAATTATACTGTATTTTTGGTAATGGGCTCTATAAGTTTGTTATTTACTAAATGAAGTAATTCTTTTTTATAAATTGTTTAATTAACAGGCAGAGAGAGACACAGACAGGTAGGCAGACAGAGCTCCTATCTGCTGGTTCACTACCAAAATGCTTGCACTGGCCAGGGCTGAGCTGGGTTGCAGCTGGGAGATTAGAACTAAATCCAAGTCTCCCATGTTGATGGGCAGGAACCCAGTTGAGACATTACTGCTGCTTCCCAAGGTTTGAATTAACATGAAGCTGGAGTCAGGAGCCAGAGCTGGATACAGATCCCATGTACATCAATGTGGGATGCAATCATCTAACCGCTAGGCTAAGTGCTCACCCCTACTTGTCTTTGTATTGTTGAGTTCTAAGAGTTCTTTATATATTCTGAAGATATTTTTCTTATTATTTACTTATTTATTTGAAAGGCAGAGAAAGCAGAACAGAAATCTTCCACCCACTGGTTCACTCCCCAAATGCTCATAGCAACTGGGGCTGAGCCAGGCTGACACCAGTATCCTGCAACTCGATCTGGGTCTCCCACATGGTGGCAAGGATCCAAGACCTGAGAAATCATCTGCAGCCTCCCGGGGTGTGCTTTCACAGGAAGCTAGACTGGAAGTGGAGCCCGGATTTCAACTCCGGCACTACAATTTGTGATCTTGGTATCCCACACAGTGACTTAATTGCTGTGTCAGATGCCCACCCTGTACCTTGCTTTTTCTTTTTTAAAGATTTATTTATTTGAAAGACAGAGTTACAGAGAGGTAGAGGGAGGGAGAGAGGGAGAGAGGGAGAGGGAGAGAGAGAGAGAGAGAGGCAAAGGGAGAGAGAGAGAGGAGAGAAGAGAGAGAGAGAGAGAGAGAGAGAGAGAGAGAGAGAATCTTCCATCTGATGGTTCATTCCCCAAATAGCTGCAAGGGCAGGAGCTGTGCCGTTCCGGAGCCAGGAGCTTCTTTCAGGTCTCCCACACGGGTGCAGGGGCCCAAGGACTTGGGTCACCTTCTACTGCTTTCCCAGGCCATAGCAGAGAGCTGGATTGGAAGTGGAGCAGCTGGGACTCAAACCGATGCCCATATGGGATGCCAGCACTGCAGGCAGTGGCTTTACCTGCTATGCCATGGTGCTGTCCCCCCTCCTTCTTATTAACTTATTTCTATTTCCTTGTGACTTCTAGGAGATTACACTTCAGTTTTCCTCCTTCCTCATTGTTTACCCGTCTTTGTTACTCTTATTCCTTGTTCTTGCCCTGATTTTTTTTTACAAGAGAACAAATCCATTTTTATTTACTTACTTCTCAATAGGTTAAATCCTTGAGGGGTACAGCACCACACGGATGCTGTGTCCATGGGCCTTCTCAGGAAGGTTGCTTTGGAATCTGGCCTAAACCCTGCCACTGTTCCCGTGAGCACAGGTTGCCTTTCCCAGATTACTCTGGTTCTGTTAGGTTTGCCCCAGGAATCACTGTGCTGTTCTTTGCTTTGAACACACAGGCACACCTTTGCCCAAGTAGAATTCAGTTTCAGCCTGAGCATAAGCACCTTCAATTTTAAGAAGCACCGTGTGCTTCCTTTGGTTCCGGAGACCTTGCTTATAGTCAGCAAAAATGGCCTTGCACCACAGTCTCCCAGACATGGTTGCCTTCTAGAAGTCCTGTTCCCAGCAGACCTCCACAGGCTCCATGATGGCTGACACAGCCTCTCTGATTTTTTTTTTAAACTTATTGAAATATAATGCACAAATAGAAATGGTATGCATTCTAAGTGTACAGCTCGATTAAGTTTTCATGATTGAAATATATTTGTTTACCTAGCACTCGTATCAGTGAAGAATGTAACATTATCACCACTCTCATTATTACCCCCCTCAATTCTGATTCTACCCACTATTGTTTCATCATGGACCAGTTCTGCTTGTCAAGGAACTTTAAATAAATAGTCATATGATACATTTCTTTTTTTATCTTTCTCCACTTAACACTCTGTTTTTTCAATTCTTTCGTATTGTTGTATGTAACTGTAGGTTAATCATGGGCATTGTTGTAGGATATTCCGTTATGTAAATGCATCTTAATTTATTCACTCTACTGTTGATGGGCAACTGGATAGTTTCCAGTTTGAGGCTATTAGGAACAGTGCTCTTATGAATATTCTTTTGGTAGATACATATACACACATACATAGTCACCTGCTATATTTATATTTTTATATTCCATACTTAAGTATAGTAAATATTATTTTTGCAATTTTCCAAAGTGCTTATACCAATTTATACCCCTAATCAGCTGTGTGTAAGAATTTTGGTTACCTGGGGCTGGCGCTGTGGCAAAGTGGGTTAACGCCCTGGCCTGAAGCACTGGTATCCCATATGGGCACTGGTTTGAGTCCTGGCAGCTCCACTTCCAATCCAGCTCTCTGCTATGGCTTAGGAAAGCAGTAGAAGATGGCCCGGGTGCTTGGGCCCCTGCACCCATTTGGGAGACCTGGAAGAAGCTCCTGGCTCCTGGCTTCAGATCAGCATAGCTCCGGCCATTGCAGCCATCTGGGGAGTGAACCATCAAACGGAAGACCTCTCTCTCTCTCTCTCTCTGCCTCTCCTCTCTCTGTGTAACTATGGCTTTCAAATAAATAAATAAATCTTAAAAAAAAAAAAAAGAACTTTGGTTACTTTGCATCTTTGTCAACACTTGGTATATTTTTTTTTTTCATTTTAGCCATTTGGGGTGTAGTGATATTACATCATTTTATTTGCATTTTAGGGTAACTAGTGAAATTGAGTATCTTTTATATGCTTATTGGACATATGTATATCCATCTTTTTGGGTGCCAGTTTCTAATTTTTTTCCCTTTCCTAATGTTTTGTCCTCCTTTTCAAACTATTTTGTAGGATTTTTTTTTTTACACAATGTACAGACATCTTTTGTCAGGTGAGTGTATTGTGGTTTTCTTTTATTTTTTGACCTGCTTTTCAGTATTTTTTTTCAAGTTTTTTAAAAAATTTATTTGAAAGGCAGAGTTACACAGTGAGGAAGAGATAGATAGATAGATAGATAGATAGATAGATAGAGGTCTTTCATCCACTGGTTCAATCCTCTAATGGCCACAACAACCGGGAATAGGCTAGGCCAAAGCCAAGAGCTAGGAGCCAGGAGCTTCTTCAAGGTCTTCCACGTGAGTGCAGAGGCGCAAACACTTGGGCCATTTTCCACTGCTATCTTAGGTGCATTGACAGGGAGCTGGATCAGAAGTGGAGCAGCTGGTTTGAGACCCACACTCATGGGATGTTGGCATCACAAGCGAAGGCTTAACCTGCTATGCCACAATGCTGGCTCTGCTTCTCAGTATTTTAGTAGTGTCTTTTTATTAATAGAAGGTCTTAACTTTAATATAGCCTATTTTTATGAGTCCTTAAAAAAAAATCCTGCTTAAGAACTTTTTGTGTACTCCAAGATCTTGATAATGCTTTTCTGTTTTCTTTCACATTTAGATCATCAGCTCATCTGGTGTGAAGTGGAGATCAAGATTTTCTTCTCTATAGGAATAGCCAATCGACCTACAACCAATTATTCAGAAGATGACCCTCTCCCTATTGCACTGCAAGGTCACCTTCATCATGAATCAGGTAACCATTTAGGTATGGGCCTGTTTCTGGACTCTTATTTTGTTTCCCATTGGTCTATTTGTCCATTTTTGTGCCAACATCACGGTTTTAATTATTGTGACTTGAAAAAACTAGGTTTCAATATTTGGTAGTCACAGTTTGCCCACCTTCACTCTTATTCAATTATCTTGTTTTTTTTTTTTTTTTTTTTTTTTTTGACAGGCAGAGTGGACAGTGAGACAGAAAGACAGAGAAAAAGGTCTTCCTTTTTTGCCATTGGTTCACCCTCCAATGGCCGCTGCGCTGTGGCCAGTGCACCATGCTGATCCAAAGGCAGGAGCCAGATGCTTCTCCTTGTCTCCTTTGTGGGTGCAGGGCCCAAGCACTTGGGCCATCCTCCACTGCATCCTCCCTCCTGGGCCTGGAAGGGGGGCAACCAGGACAGAATCCGGCGCCCTGACAGGGACTAGAGCCGCGGCACCAGCTAATTATCTTGGTTCTTTTAGGCCTTTTGCATTTCACACTTATTTTAGAATCAAAATCATGTTATCTTGTCAATTCCCTGCTCCCACCCTCCCCACCACATAGTCACCCTGCTGGGATGTTATTTCACTTTTTAAAAAATATTTATTTATTTACAGAGAGGCAAAGGTAGAGAGAGAGAGAGAAGTCTTCCATCCACTGGTTCACTCCCCCAATGGCTGCAATGGCTAGAGCTGCACTGATATGAAGCCAGGAGCTTCCTCTGGATCTCCCAAGGGTGCAGGAGCCCAAGGACTTGGGCCATCTTCTACTGCTTTCCCAGGCCATAGCGGAGAACTGGATTGGAAGTGGAGCAACCGGTGCCCATATGGGATCCGGCACTGCAGGTGACCGCTTTTCTCTTCATTACTGGTATATAGAAATTGATCTTGTAAATAAGCTTTGAATGTAGTGATTTTGTTAACTTTGTTCATTAATTCTAATGTATTGACTGAAGATTATTTTTAGACTATCTATGTATACAATTGTGACCAGTTTTGCTTATAACTCATGTCCCTTGCTAAAACCATGTTCTTTTACACAATATTTTATTTGTTGATACTCTTTATTGTTATATGCCAGAATTATGGTAAGATTCTTCAGTTCTCCACTTCCCCAAATCCTCAGCGGTCCTTGGTAAAACAGGTGTTGAATTTGGAAAATGCCATTCTGCCCAGGGGTTTATTACCATATTCTGGCTAAGCACCCCTGTTTCATATTGAATTTCTTTAAAACTGTCAGGTAGTTTCTAGATTGTATAAATGTTTAAATATGTTTCAATCTTCACTTATTTTGATCAATTTTTTAAAAAAATTTATTTGACAGTTAGAATTATAGATAGTGTGTGAGAGAGAGAGAGAAAGAGAGAGAGAGAGAGAAAGGTTTTACTCCTGTTGGTTCACTCCCCTAATGGCCGCCACAGCTGGCACTGCCGATCCGAAGCCAGGCACCAGGAGCTTCTTCCTGGTCTCCCACATGTGTGCAGGGGCCCAAGCACTTGGGCCATCCTCCACTGCCCTCCTGGGCCACAGTAGAAAGCTGTCTGGAAGAGAAGCAACCGGGACTAGAACTGGCACCCATATGGGATGCCAGCACTGCAGGCGGAGGATCAACCAAGTGAGCCACAGTGCCAGCCCAAATTTCTTTCTTTTTTTGACAGGCAGAGTGGACAGTGAGAGAGAGAGAGAGACAGAGAGAAAGGTCTTCCTTTGCCGTTGGTTTACCCTCCAATGGTCGCCATGGCTGGTGTGCTGTGGCTGGTGCGCTGTGGCCAGCACACCACGCTAATCCGAAGCCAGGAGCCAGTGCTTCTCCTGGTCTCCCATGGGGTGCAGGGCCCAAGCACTTGGGCCATCCTCCACTGCACTCCCAGGCAGAGAGCTGGCCTGGAAGAGGGGCAACTGGGACAGAATCCGGCACCCTGACTGGAACTAGAATCCCATGCGCCAGCGCTGCAGGCGGATGATTAACCTATTGAGCCGCGGCGCTGGCTCTTAAGAATTTTAAAAGGTGGTAACATCTTGTTCTGCTTAGTGGGAAAGCGAATAGTACAATGGGGTGGTGGAAGTTTAAGACAAAGCTGAATTCTTATTCCATAGTAAGGAATGAGTTAGGGAGAGAGGGTTAGGGGAAGGTTACTGTCTTTTTTTTTTTTTTTTTAAGATTTTATTTATTTGAGAGAGAGGAATACAGAGAGGAAGAGACAAAGAAAAAGGTCTTTCATCTGCTGGTTCACTCCCCAAATGGCTGCAACTAAAGCCAGGAACGAAGAGCTTCTTCCACGTCTCCCACAAGTGTTGAGGGGCCCAAGCACTGGGCCTCCTGCCACTACTTTCCCAGGCTATTAGCGGAGAGCTGGATCAGAAGAAGAGTAGCCAGGACATGAACTGGTGCCCTTATGGGATGCTGGCACTGCATGTGGAGGCATAGCCTACTAAGCCACAGCCCTGGCCCTGGGTACAGCCTTTTTGTAACATAATTTCCCAAAATATATCCTATTTCTTTTGTGGCCATATTAGAGGCTTGTGGAAAGTCTAGCCCACACTCAAGGGAGAGAATTACACAATGGTATGAGCACCAAGAGGTGGCAATTCTGGGGGCCAGTGTGGTATAGTTGGTTAAGCCAGGGCCCGCAACACTAGCATCCCATATGGGTGCTGGTTTGAGTCCTTGCTGCTTCACTTCTGATCCAGCTCCCTGCTAATGCTCCTGGGAAAGGAGTGGGGTGAGGGGGATGGCCCAAGTGCTTGGGCCCTTGCACCCATGTGGGAGATCTGGGAGAAGCTCCTGGCTCCAGCCTGGTCCTTTTGGGGAGTGAGCCAGTGGATTTAAGACTTTCTTTATCTCTCCCTCTCTCTCTGTAACTATGCCTTTCAAATGAATAAAATAAATCTAAAAAACCAAGGAGGTGATTATATTTGGGAGCATTTTAGAGGATGTTTAACACATGTTCCTTTGGGTTTCTGGAGATAACTATCTCAATCTGATTCTGAAAAGGATCAGTCTGTGATGGGTGTTTGGTTCAGCACTTAAGACTCTGCTTGGGATACCCATACCTCATATCAGAGTGTTTAGGTTTGAGAACTTGGTTCTGCTCCCAGTTCCACCTTCCTGCTAATGTAACCTCGGAGGTAGAAGGTGTTGGCCCAAGTACGTTGGTCCCTGCCATCCACCTGGGAGACCTGGATGAGTCCCTGGTTCCTGGCTTTGGCATGACCAACCCCTGGATATTGAGGGCATTTGGGGATGAACCAGTGGATGGGAGAGCTCTCTGTATCTCTCTTTCAAATGGATAAAATGAGTTTATAAAAATTGAAAGTCACAAATTATTTTTAAAATATCTTTATTAAGTTTTCTTTGCATGCTGCATATTTTCCTGAGCCAGCCCATGGTGTTTTCCAGTCTGTGATATAACACCACTCTTACATGTTATAAGGGATCATTCCTTCTCAGACCTTTAATTGATACTACTTTGGTAATCTCAAATCTTTTAACCACACCGTATCACATGACTCTCCACTTGTTCTCCAAATAGCTTTAGAATTTCCACTTTTGTGTTGTATCCTATATCCCTAAAACTAAATTCATCCTTTTTTAAAAAGATTTATTTATTTGAAAGTCAGTTACATAGAGAGAGAAGGAGAGGCAGAGAGAGAGAGAAAGAGAAAGAGAGAGAGAGAGAGAGGTCTTCCATTCACTGGTTCACTCCCCAAATGGCCACAACGGCCAGAGCTGTGCCGATCCAAAGCCAGGAGCCGGGAGTTTCTTCGTGGGGTCTCCCACGAGGGTGCAGGGTCCCAAGGACTTGGGCCATCCTCCACCGCTTTCTCAGGCCATAGCAAAGATCTGGATTGGAAGTGGAGCAGCCAGGTCCATATGGGATGCCAGCGCTTCAGGCCAGGGCTTTAATCCACTGTGCTACAGCGCCGGCCCCAATTCATCTATTTTATATTTCTGATGAGACTGAACAATTATTTTAAAGCCAAAATGGGAGGACTGTCATAAATGCAATGACACAACATAATGGTTTAAACAGCTTTTCACCTTAACTCTACATATTTGTTCCAACACTACCTGCACTTGGTCAGATGGTTACCAATGTGTATCTGTTGCAATGGACCAAAGCTATACATGTTTCTGCATTTGTGCCCATATATTGTCTTCTCTTCTTTTCTGGCAAAGGCCAAATCCTTTACTCATGCATTGGGACCCATCTCCTTGGCTTCCTGACAAGATTTGGAGTCCACCTCTTTTGACATACTTAAGGATGTTGCTCAAGAAATATTCTTTTCCTGAATCACCACTTTTCCTATTTCCTTTGATCTTCATCAGATACTAACATGGTTGTTTTTAAAAAAGATCTTCTTTCTCTGGATCCACTTATTCCTGCAACTGTATTTTCTTTCCTTTCATTCTCAGCAGAAGTCTTGAGAAAATGGTCTACAATTGCTGCCTCCGAGTTTCTTCTCAAATTAACTTTGGAATCCAGTCTAACCTGGTTTTTTATCCCCATCAGTGCACTGAGACCAGTCTTATCAAGGTCATCAATGGCCTCCATATTGCTAAATCCACGCAAGAGTCAAGTCTCAGACATCCTACTCCACCTGTTAGCAGCATGCTATGAAACTCGTTACTCTCTCCTTTGAATCACTTTCTTTTCTCAGCTTCCAGGAGACCGTATTTTGTTACCTGCCTCCCATTTCACTGATGCTTCCTTTCTGTCTTCAATGGTTTCTCATCTCCACAACCTTTTCCTGTTGGAGAACCTTGAACTCTTATCTATTTAAATTTACTCCCTTGGTTTTAGATAGCATTTATATGCTGATGATCCCAAAGTGATATTTCCAGTCACAACTCTCCACAACTCTGGACTTGCATAATGCCAAAGATTACTTAAAAGTAAAAACATGTAGAAATCTTATCTGAACTTCTTTTGTGTGACTAAAGTACATCCTTAGGATAGTGAGTTCCCACAAGTGCCCCCCACCCACCCCAAGGAAGTCTTAGCTGACTTTGGGCACAAAGACATTTACCCTCTCCCCCCAGATTATGTAAGCCAGTTTCCTTGGAGCCTTAAAGCACCTCTTTTACTAAGCTGCTACAGAAACCTTCTCTCCTTTTTGGGAGGTGCTGTCACAAGAGAGCAACCACAAACATAATAAACTTTTTTTTTTGGTTACTCTGTCATAAATTTACAGGTTTTCAGCCACTGGAACCTAAACTAATAAAGGAAAGTTTACTTTCAGTAATGACCACATATTTGACATTTCTACTTGGTTGAAACCATGCATCTCAAACTTTGTCTCAAACTATAGTCACCTCCAAATCTCCATCCCATGTTTGGTTTCTGCAGTTTGCATTTACATCAATCTCACCGCTTTGCACCACATATCTAGTTCTGTCAGCAAATCTTATTGCCCAGACTTTGAAAATCTACTTCCTACCAGCTTATAGTTCCCACTTTGGTCTTGGCCACAATCATTTATTGCTTGAGTTTCTACAATAGGCTCAGCACCCTGCTCTCTTGATTTGGTACCTGTTCTGCTTCAGGTTTCTCTCAGTACAGTAGCTAGGATGATCTTAAGTGATCAAATCACCTTTCTGCTCAAAATCCTCTCAATGAAGTCCTAACCAAGGCCCACGAGGCCCTAAAAGATCTATTTGTGCCCCCTCAACTCTTTGACATCCATTCCTGGCTTTGCTTCCGATCTGTCATATAGCACACCGGCCAGCCTCCCACTTCAGGCCCACTCTCCACTCTGGAGATACAGAATAGCTCTTCTTTCTGGAAGTGCACCCTCACCTCTTTCAGCTCTTCCTTCAAATGCCACCTTTGCAATGAGAAATTTCCTTTTTTTTTTTTTTTTTTTTTTTTTTTTTTTTTTTTACAGGCAGAGTGGACAGTGAGAGAGAGAGACAGAGAGAAAGGTCTTCCTTTGCCGGTGGTTCACCCTCCAATGGCCGCCGCGGTCGGCGCGCTGCGGCCGGCGCACCGCGCTCATCCGATGGCAGGAGCCAGGAGCCAGGTGCTTTTCCTGGTCTCCCCATGGGGTGCAGGGCCCAAGCACCTGGGCCATCCTCCACTGCACTCCTGGGCCACAGCAGAGGGCTGGCCTGGAAGAGGGGCAACCGGGACAGAATCCGGTGCCCCTACCGGGACTAGAACCCGGTGTGCCGGCGCCGCAAGGCGGAGGATTAGCCTGTTGAGCCACGGCGCCGGCCAGAAATTTCCTATTTTTAAATTACAGAATTTTCACCTAATACTTCCCTCCCTCCATGTTTTTCTCTATCACCATGTCATGTGCTGCATATTTTATTTGCTTCTCTGCACTAGAATTGTGACAGTCAGATGGGCTAATAAGCAGCTGAATTGGTCCTGGGTTGGAATGAGGAAAGGGGAGTCCCTTCACGAGTGTGCAAAATGCTTGTTTCTCCCCAAAAGTTATCTTCAGCAAGATGAAAGTGCTGGATCCCACTGCATGCCTCCCTTGAAAAGCTGCCTTTACCAAAACAAGACTGCCGATGCAACCCTTCCGAGTTTTCAGTTTTATCGTGAGCAGGCTAGACAGGATTACAGTTCTGGGCCCTCTGATGGGTTTTGTTCCCTACCCTTTGATTGTGATTATCCCCCGAATTATGCAAAAGACCCCATTTCCACCAGTTTCTCCTGTTTTCCTTTCTTGGAGCCTCCTTCCTGGCAGGTTTCTGACTTAAATAAATCTTACTTTGCTCATTGCCTTGTCCACATGGAAATTCTTCTAGTGAGACAAGAATTGAGGTCCCCTTCCTTTGTCATCATGTTACCTGTAACAGAATGAGGTCCATGAGGCAGAGGTTTCTGTTTTGCTCCCATTGTATTCCTAGCACCTGGATCATTGTTGAATACTGAGTGAATAAATGAAAAGTGTGGGAAGTAAACCCCATTCATGGGATTGAAAGTGAAGGGATGTAAAAGGAAATTCAGTGATGCTAACAGCCTGAACTTTGCATTTAACCTTATCCTGCTTCTCCCCAAAAGTTATCTTCAGCAAGATGAAAGTGCTGGATCCCAGGAAAACCTCGAGGGTATAATGGGCACCAGCAGTGCCAAGCCCTAGGGGTACAGCAGTGAATAATGAAGAATTACTTCGGCCGGCACCGTGGCTCAACAGGCTAATCCTCCGCCTTGCGGCGCCGGCACACAGGGTTCTAGTCCCGGTAGGGGCGCCAGATTCTGTCCCGGTTGCCCCTCTTCCAGGCCAGCCCTCTGTGGCCCAGGAGTGCAGTGGAGGATGGCCCAAGTGCTTGGGCCCTGCACCCCATGGGAGACCAGGAAAAGCACCTAGCACCTGGCTCCTGCCATCGGATGAGCGCGGTGTGCCGGCTGCAGCGCGCCATCCGCGGCAGCCATTGGAGGGTGAACCAACGGCAAAGGAAGACCTTTCTTCCACTCTGCCTGTCACAAAAAAAAAAAAAAAAAAGAATTACTTCATTATTCATGAATATTATACTCATGACTTCAGAGTTTTAACTTTCCACTTTTGGTTTCATCCCATAATTTAGTAGCAAATCTTTTTTTTTTTTTTTTTAATTTTTTTTTTTTGACAGGCAGAGTGGACAGTGAGAGAGAGAGACAGAGAGAAAGGTCTCCTTTGCCGTTGTTCACCCTCCAATGGCTGCCGCGGTCGCTGGCGCACCGCGCTCATCCGATGGCAGGAGCCAGGTGCTAGGTGCTTTTTCCTGGTCTCCGATGGGGTGCAGGGCCCAAGCACTTGGGCCATCCTCCACTGCACTCCTGGGCCACAGCAGAGGGCTGGCCTGGAAGAGGGGCAACCGGGACAGAATCCGGTGCCCCGACCGGGACTAGAACCCTGTGTGCCGGCGCCGCAAGGCGGAGGATTAGCCTGTTGAGCCACGGCGCCGGCCTAGTAGCGAATCTTTAACAGAGAACAGAATGACTTACCAATAGTGTTTTAACTGTATTCTGAGTATTTTTAAACAAAAATACTTTGTGACTTTCACATCTCACATCAGTCTGTGTAGCATGGCTTTCTGCTTCATCTAGGTCCCTTTGGTAACCAGCACTCAGACATATACACACTCATACATAGTTGGTATTCATTAAGCACATATTCCTATAGAAATGATAACAAAGATTCATACAAAAAGGCCTATATATTTTCTTGATCTCCTAGGATGGAAATCTTCAGATAAATCTTTATAAGAAAAACAAAATATTTCTTCTCACATCTAACTTTCCTCTATTTGCCAACATATTAAAATAGCTGCAAAATATGCTCTCCAAGATACAATGAAGTCCTTTTGCAATGTTTTATCTTTCTCCCGTCCCCACTGTGACCTACATTATGTTGCTTAACTGGGCAATGTCATCGCTGAACTTAGTATCATGATTCACTGGTCTATCTCCTTGATGTCCCAACTTAGCCTTTGTATTACATAGCAGAGACCTTCAAAAATGTCATGGAATGTGTATTATGAAAGAAAAAACTGTCCATATATTTCAAAATTTCTTAACCAAAAATACTTAATTCTATTTTCCATCCATTTTTTAAAAAGATTTATTTATTTGAAAGGCAGTTTACAGAGCAAGATCTTCCATCCGCTGATTCACTCCCCAAATGGCTGCAATGGCCGGAGCTGAGCTGATCCGAAATCAGGAGCCAGAAGCTTCTTCTGGGTCGCCCACGTGGGTGTGGGGGGCCAAGGACTTGGGCTGCATTCCCAGGCACATTAGCAGGGAGCTGGACTGGAAGTGGAGCCCCTGGGAATTGAACCGATACCCATATGGGATGCCGGTGCTGCAGGTAAAAGGTTTAACCCACTGCAACACAGTGCAGGCCCCCATAATTTTCTCTTTAAAAATTTATTTACTTATTTGAATGGCAGAGTTAGAGAGAAAGAAGAGAAGAGAAGAGAAGAGAAGAGAAGAGAAGAGAAGAGAAGAAAGATTGAGCTTCCACCCACTGTTTCACTCCCAAATGGCCACAACAGCTGGGGCTGGGCCAGGCCGAAGCCAGGAGCTTCTTCATGGTCTCCCACGTGGGTGCAGGGGCCCAAGAAGTGGGGCCATCTTTTGCTCTTTCCCAGGCGCATTAGCAGGAAGCTCAATCAGAAGTGGAGCAGCCGGGACTCCAACTGGCACTCAAATGGGAGCCTGCATTGCAATCCAGTGGCTTACCCTGTTGTGCCATAGTGCCAGCCCTCCCGTAAGTTTTTTGGAACATCCCTATATTTATACCTAAATATACACCATAAACTCATTTTCAAAATATTCAGTGCCATTTTAGCTCCCTGTTCTTTTTCCCAAGGTGCACTGTCAGCTCTGTACTTTCAGAACCTATGTTCTTGTGCACCTCAAGAGTCCTCACTGTCCCACTATGCTAGATCTTGTGCTTTTGCAGGAGCTAGTTAAAATATCCTCTTTAGAGATTTTTTTGGGAACATCTTGATTCAACATCATTCCTTGATTCTAAATGCCTTAACAACTCACATGACATTTTACTCTTTGTTGCATTCATTTATACATTCCTTCGATTTGCTTTCTGAAAGTCCCTAATAAAATTTCGATTTTTCTCTGGAAAAAAAAAAAAGCTCCCATGTGGGGCTGGTGTCATGGTATGGTTGGTGAAACCACAGCCTGTGACAACCGCAGATCTAGCTTCCTGCTGATGCCACTGGGAATGTGGCAGAGGATGGCTGAGTGTTAGGCCCCTGTCACCCCATGAAGGACCAGGATGGAGATCCTGGCTCTTGGCGTCTATCTGGCCCAGACCTGGCTGTTGCAGCCATTTGGGGAGTGAACCAGCAGAGGGAAGATCTCTGTCACTCTGGCTTTCAAATAAATAAATGAATAAATATTTAAATAAGGTTCCCATTGTTTTAATACATATTAAAGGAGAGATAAAATCAGTAATTTGATAAGCAATCTAGGTAAAAGTAGTTAATTTTTGAGATTTGAATAGTTAAGTCTAGATGGGAACATTTTACCGTGGAAAATGAAATGCACTGGTGACATTAACAGAGTTCACTACTTTATAGTCACATTTAAGTGACATAGCATCTACTTCTGGATTCTTTCCCACATTTATTTGTAAGGTAATTTGGCTTTTATGGGGCACATGATTGCTTTTTTTCCTCTTTTGGCTTCCTGTCATATATTTTCCAGCACTTAATTGGTTCAGAATATATGAGGAATTAGATGTTGATCTAGGAAAGATGGGAAAATCATGGGCTAACTTACAAACTTAAATCACAAAACATTTTTTTTTTAGGCCTTATACCCAACAGCCCATAGCTGACCTTTTAAAAATTCCCAGCCTGATCTCCCAACGTGGGCTCCCAGTGCCCTACGGATGCGTCCTGTGGAAAACACTGGAATACCTGGAACTTCGTCCGCAGACAGACGGGAGCGATGGCACCCTAAGCAGTTCGTCCCGGCCGCCTGAGGCGGGTTAACCCCGCACCCCGAGACGCCGCCGTCGTGGCAGTACTCCGCGGGGCCGCGGCGTGAGGCACGTGCAGCGCACGCAGCCCGCATAAACACGCGTCAGCGCCGGCACGTGCTCGGAACCACACGCCTGGACCGGTCCGCGGGGCGCTCCCCGCGACCAAGGGGCCCTCGCGGCCCAGGCCTCCACGGGTGCGCGCCGCAGGCTCTGCCGGCCTCGGACCCCCGTAAGAGTGCCGGCTGCCCCGCGGCAGGTCCGCCCGCGCACTCGGCGCCGCGCGCGGGGAAATCGGCGCGGCGGTTAAGGCCGTTCCCGCCCCCGAGTTTTGAATTGGTTCAAACTTGGCTCTCAGCGCCCGCCCCGCCCCCGCCGGGAACTCCACGGCGCCGGTTCCCGCCAAGAGCCGCGAGCGCGCGGCCCCGCCCCCGCCGGTTCCCGCCACCCCACCCGTCCCGCCTCCGGGCCCCCGCCGAGCGGCCCCGTCCCCGCCTCCCGCGCCCCCCGCTCTCCCGAGAGGCGCCGAGTGCGCAGCCCGAGAACAAAGAGACGGCGGCGGCGGCGGCCGCGCTGGCACACGGCGAGCCGCGTCCCTCAGGCCGGGCCCCGCCGCTCGCGCGCACGCGCCGCCCGCGCGCCCGCCGGCCCGCGAGTCCCGAGCGCGCTCGGCGTGGGGCTCGCTCGGCGCCTCCGAGCCCGGCGGGCCCTCTGATTGGACGAGCGCCCGCCTCGCGGCCCGCCAATCGGGGCGGCGCTTGATTGGACTGGGGGGGCCAAATAAAAGCGATGGCGATTGGGCTGTCGCGTTTGGCGCTCGGTCCGGTCGCGTCCGACACCCAGTGGGACACACAAGGCAGTGGAGCCCCGGCGGCGGCGGCGGCGGCGGCGCGCGGGGGCGGCGCGCGGGAGCGGTGCGGGCTGGCGCGCGGGACGCAGGTAACGCGCGCTGCCGGCGGCTCGGCCGGCGGGGTTCCGGGAGTGCGACCCTGGGCGGCGGCGGCGCGGGGACTGCCCGCCGCTGCCGCGCCGGTGCCCGGGTCGTCCGAGCGGGGCTTCCCCGGGCGTCGCTCCCGCGGGCGCGGGGGAGGGGTGAGGGGAGACCCCTCCGGGGGACGGGCTGCGGGGCGGGCCGGCCCGCGCGACCCCGCGAGTGGGGCAGCGCCGACCCTCCCCGGAGACGGGCGCGGGGCGGGCGCGGGGCGGGGGGCTTCCCGGCGGCGCGGCTGCCCGCGCCGGGGCGCCGGGGCCGGGGGCGTTCCGGTGCCCGGTCCGGGCGGCCGCCCCGCGCTTCAGCTCTCCTTTGTGTGGCGGGGCCGCGGGAGCGCCCGGGCGGGACGGGACACGCACAAGTTGGTGGGAGCGAGCCGCGAGTCCGCACTCAGACAAAGGACGGACTGTGTCTCCGGAGAGCCCGGCGCGAGGGCAGGGCATGACACGGGGGTCCCCGGCCGCGGGCGCGCGGGGGCGCGGCGGGCAGGGCTGGGTCCCGCCCCGCGACGCGGGAGCTCGGGAGGCGCGGGCAGCGGCCGTCTCCCGGGGCCCCCGCGGCCGCCGCAGGCGCGAAGTTGGCGGGCGGCGCGGGGCCGGCGGCCGCCGCTCGGGGTCTGCGCGTCCCGAGGCCGTTCCGGGGAGTTCCCGCCGCATTGTGCGACCCGCCGCGCTGCAGCCCGGCTCTGCCGCGGGGTGACTTTTGGGACAGGGGAGGACGCGCGAAGCGCGAGATTTCGGAAAACTTGGTGAACGCATAGTGAGTTCCCAGTTTTGGAAGAATCACGCTCTTTTTTTTAAGAAATTACAAGCTGTTTTGACTAACTTGTGTGGTGCATCTGGGACTGGCGACAGGTGCTAACGAAGTCAGCTGTCATTTAGTCAGCGATTATTTCCCAGTCCCGAGGGGTTGAATGAAGAGTTGATGGTAGAAATAGGTGATCCAGATAAGATGCCCATTCCGAATGTGTGTTTAGGCTCTAGGGTTAGCAGTTTCTTACTAGTTGGTCTTGCTTTCCCTGAACAATAGCTTTGGTGAGTCTGAAAAGACTGGATGCAGAAGTGTTCGTTGCTTAAAAAATTGAATGTATGCTGCCCACAGTTAACCTAAAATTCCTTTGTTTTTCACCCAAGATCTGTGAAATTTAGATTCATTTGGAAATAAGAATCTTTATTTAAAGTGTTTTACTGCGAGGTTTACTTTGTAGGTTTCAAGAAGTTAGGTTTAATTTTATGATGTTTTAATGTCACAACACAGCACTTAAACCTTTAAAAATGACTAATTCTGGAATAGTGGAGTGTTGTCAATACGTGGATTTTGGAGTTTATTTTCTATTACTCTTTGTTATGGAGCACTTAGAAGGATGCAGAACAAGTATATAGTCTTAACTGGTTTATTTAATTTTATTTGCAAGAAAATAAAATATTAAGGGTATATTTTAATTTCCTGTACATAATCCCCTTAAAATTAGGCATACAGGATTCTAGTCTGTTCTATTGTAGATATAAATAATTCTATTCTCCATTTTTGGAGGTGTGTTGGGGAATGTAATGTTTAGGGAAAATTGCTCTTTTAAATTCTGACTTTTGTAGAAAGTGAATATGTTCCAAGAAAGGAAGTTAGAAAAACATAGGCTGTCTTCTGATCACATAGTGTTCTATCTGAAGGTCAAATAAGCATCTACTAACTTGTGGTTTTAGAGACGTGGAGACAAATGCAGTGTGAAATGTTGTTACATCTATTTTGCAGCGTTTTGGACATCACTGAGCAACACATTCCAGGTGCTACTCTAAGGGTTGACATTATGAAGTCACATTTGCGTCCATGTTATTTGCTGACAATTATGTATTTAAAAATAGTAGTAACCTTGGGTATTTTGTTATGAGCTAGTTGTGCAGCTTTTTGGCAGAAATTTTGGTATTTTAGGATAAGAAATTCTAATTTTGCCCTTGTGTATTCTGTATTTGATAATCACTATCTGTACTTGCCATAGATATTTTTTAAAAAAGTCTCTCTGAGGAATTGGTTTAAATTTTGTTTAAAATTATTTTTGAAAGCGTTATGAATCTTTTAATTTAGAATTACTTAGTTTGAGTAGCAGTATAAAAAGCACTTGTTGATTTAGTGTAGTTAGATAAAACAAAAATACTTTAATATTGGCTTTGCTTGCATGTGTACATACAAGTGATGGTCTGTTTTGGCCATTTAAAAATTTTAGGCAGATTTCTCTAGGTCACACTGGAGTTTTTCCAGGATATCTTTTATCCTTTGAAGTGGCATTCTCAAGGGATGTAAATTTAATTTATTATTAACCTTTAAATGAGCCATGAGTAAGAAAGTTGGCCTGCTTCTTTTAAAAAACTGACAACTCGGTTGATCATACAATGAATTTGGGGGTCACTGAGAAATGATATATGAGTTATCCTTGAAGTCTTCATGCGTGTATTGTTGATGAATACATTTTTTGTAAATGATGACGAATTCTATATGGATTGGTGAAACCATTAGTTTGAATGAGAGCATAAGTGGCAACAAGCACTTTGTTAAATTCAGAGAATGGTTCCTGGTCAAATGATGTGCTCTACCTTCCAGAGGCCCTCCCTCAGTTCCAGGCACTCTTGTGTTCTCAGAAGTCTTTGTTCATACTGTTATTACAGTGTGTATCAAATTGTATTGTGATCACTTGTTTATGCATTGTGCTCCTTCACTGCACTCTAACTGCCTGGAGGCAGAGGCCTCTTATTTTTCTTAATATATACCTAGCACTTATGTTGGCAGTTGCTAGAAAACACGGACTTTAATAATTGAGTGAATTAAGAGAATATGGAAAATATAGGGAAATCATTTGACAGAGGAACTTGCAAAGCAATCAGGATATATTTGTGTTATAGAGAACTTTGGAAAATATTTTTCCTCCATTTCTGAGAAGCAGTGATTACAAAGAAAAATAATTGTCAAGATAAATTAGTCTTAAGGTTCTTCCTAGTTATAATTTATGATATTGAAAATTAGAAGTCCTTTAGGTACAATTATTAGTATTCATGTTTGGTGTTTCAGGGAACTAGAGAGAAGCTTGATAAATCATCTGGAAGTTTAGCATATAGTAGCTGTTTAATTTGATTTATGTTGATGTTGATGATCCTTGGACAAAAATATAAGGAAGGGAGAGGGTAGGAGAGGGTAGCACATCTTTTAATTCAAAGATGTCTGGTTAGAATTAATGAGTTCTTTATTGAAATAATTTGAGGTAAGTTTTTAAAAAATTAGCAGTTTAAAAGAATTTGAAAAGCAGAGAGGCAGAGACAGAGAGCTCCCATTCTGTTTCACTCCCCAAATGCCTGCAAATAACTGGGGGTGGGCCAGGCCAGAGCCAGGAGCCCCAAACTTAATCTAAGTCTTCAGTGTGAGTGGTAGGGACTCAAGTACTTGAGCCATCTCCTTCTGTGCCTCCTAGGATGTACATCAGGAAGAAGCAGGAGGAGGGCTGGGAGTCGAACCCAGGTGCTCTGATACGAAAGATGGCCAGACCAAGGGACATCCTAACTGCTGTGCCAAATGCCTACCCCTGAGGTAGATTTTGGAGCTAAAACTGAAGGGAATAGTGACACTAATTGTGAATCATTATTGGGACACTATTCATTCTTTTAAAATGATACAGATATCATGGGGCCGGCGTTGTGGTGTAGCAAGTTAAGCCTCTGCCTAGGATGCCAGCATCCCATGTGGCTGCCATTTCAAGTCTTGGCTGCTCCATTGAATCAGTTCCCTGCTAATGCACCTGGGAAAGCAGCGGAAGCTAGCCTGTGCTCTTGGGCCCTTGCACCAACATGGGAGACCTTGAAGAAGCTCCTGGCTTCAGATCAGCCCAGCTCTGGCTGTTGTGACCATTTTGTGGGATGAACCAGCAGATGGAAGATCTGTCTCTGTCTCTCTCTAACTCTGCCTTCATGTAAATCTTTTTTAAAGAAAACATAGATTTGTAAGTCTAGTAATATCTCAACACTGTACCACTACTTGGTACAAAAGTGTGACAAGAATGAAATGAAAAAGGAATTAAAGTGCCTGTTATTTGCCAGATGTGTTTTCTTTTTTGTTTTTTGCTTTAGTTTTCGTGAAAGTCACTCTGCCTCTCTCAACAGATGAATGAATGAAAATATGGTATATACATATAATGAAATATTATTCAGACGTAAAAGGAATGGAATTCTGATTCGTGCTGTGTAACATGTATGGACTTTGAAGACATGCAAAGTGAAATAAGTCTTTCGTACAGAAGTCATAAGAACTGAGTGATTTCATTTACATGCAAATAATAGGCAGTTTTATGGACAATAGAATAAGGGTTACTAGGGGCTGAGGAGAAGGGGAGTGGGGAGTTAATTGTTTAGTGAGCACAGAGTGTCTGGAATGATGAAAAAGTTCAAGAGAGGGATGGTGCTAGTGTTTGAGTAATATTTTAAGTATATGTAATGTTGCTGAATTATACACTTAAAAAGTGAAACTGGTAAATTTTATGCGTATCTTAATACAGAACATAGCAACATTCTGGAAACCTTTATGGATAAAGGAATTGTCATCTAAAGGGGTTAACAATTTGCACAGGTTTATTCAGTTGGGGATTTGCTGTCATGATCGGCACTTAAATTCTGTTTGATTCCATATTATCTACTGGCTTCCTTCAAGAAGAATGAGTAAGTCGATCAGGGAATTATATTTAACAGTAGATAATTATAGTTTTATGGGCGGTACAATCTGATATTCTACCCCAGACTAAAAGATGTGTTTGAAGATTTCTTTCACAGCTAGAGCTGTAATAGTATACATTTGAGGGAAAGTATTGTATAGAGTTTTAAGGGTGTATGGTCTTGGGGAGGTACATTATTGAGGTCTAATTCTTAAGCTGTCAGTTTGTGCCTCGGATCTAGGGGTTTGCCTGTTTGTAAGTTGGTGATGATAATGGTAACATCTGATAAGATGGTTATAGCCCTTAGATTTATACTTGGCACAAAGCGTTTGATAAAAGATTTTTACTTATTGTGCCAGTATTGTTAAGGGTATACTTTCTCATTATTGGGACCAAACACTTCTCAAGTTTAGATACGTGCTTAAGACTTGCAAGTAATGAAAGTGGTGTTACATATGTTTTATCTATTTCTATTTGGAAATGTCTGTTGATTAAATAAAAATAAACATAAAAATAATATGTGTTCAGTTAAAATACTAAATAATTTAGACATTTATAAAATGAAGGCTTTCTTGATTCCTGTAATCTCATTCCTTACCTTAATAGTTTGTTAACTTTTCCCATTGTATTCATAGATGAAAGTCTATTTTCAGATTTATCTTATTACAGTAAGACCAAGTTATTGAGTTCCAACATACGTTTTTAAAAGATCAGTCTAAGATCTGTTTCATTTAAAAGTATTGGGGCTGGCGCCATGGCTCACTTGGTTGGTCCTCCGCCTTGCAGCGCCGGCATCCCATATGGGCGCTGGGTTCTGCTCCCAGTTGCTCCTCTTCCAGTCTAGCTCTCAGCTGTAGCCCGGGAAGGCAGTGGAGGATGGCCCAAGTGCTTGGGCCCCTGTGCCCCCTCATTGATTTATTTGAAAGGCAGAGCGACAGAGGAAGGGAGAGAAAGAGGTCTTCCATCCACTGGTTCATTCTCCAGATGGCTAACCCTCACTGAAACCAGGAGCCCGAAACTGTCTGTTGTCTGACATGGGTGCCAGGCACCAAGTACTTAGGGTTGTTTTCCACTCTCTTCCCAGGCACATTAGCAGGGAGCTAGATCTGAAATGGAGCAGCCAAGACTTGTACTGGATGCTGGTGTTGCAAGGAGCAACTTAACCCATTGAGCAACAAAGCCAGCTCCATTCTGCCTTCTTTGGCACATTAGCAAGAAGCTGGATCTAGAAGCGGAGTAGCCAGGATTCAAAACTGCACTCCTATGGAACGCACATGTCAACTCACCTGCTTTGCCACAAGCCTGTTCCCCTACTTTAAATGGAATGTGTAATATTGCAGTTTATGAATGTATCATAATACAGCATATCAATTCTCTGATAAGACACTGTTTTCTCAAAAGTAGTGAACATCTTTATGTGTCTTTGAACATTTATGTGACAACATTCTATAATGAGAGTTGCCATTTCAAGATCATGCACATTTCAGATTTAATAGGTATTGTCAAATTGCTTTCTAAAAAGTGTTTTTTAGTTAAAAACAACTTTATTGAAGTATAATTTATGCACAGTAAAATGCACATGTTTGAAAGATACAGTTTGAAGAGTTTTGACATTTGTATACACCTGTAACACCACCTCTATCAAGATAGATGACATTGCCATCATCTTAGTTCTTTCATGCTGCATTATAAGCATTTCCTCTCTACTGCTGATCAGATTTCTCCTGTTCAAGAATTTCGTGTAAATGGAATAATAAAATATATATTCTTTTGTGACTGACTTTTTTTTTTTTTTAAGATGTGCTTATTTATTTGAAAGAGCAACAAAGACGGGGAGAGACAGATCTTCCATTCACTGGTCACTCCCCAAATGACTGCAGTGGTTGGGGTGGTCCAGACTGAAGTCAGGAGACTGGAATTCCATCTAGGTCTACCACACCGGTGGCAGGGACCCAAGCGCTTGGGCCTTTTTGCTGCTTTCCCAAGCGTAGTATCAGGGAGCTGTATCAGAAGTGGAGCAGCCAGGACTTGAACTGGCACCGCGATATGTGATGCCAGCATTGCAAGTGCTGGCTTAACCTGCTGTGCCACAATGCTGGCTCCTATGGTAACTAGTTTTTTAAAGTGATATGTAGTAATTTTTTGGAGTATGAGAGAGAGAACTCCTATCTACTGGTTCACTACACGAATGCCTGCAATGCCTTGTTGGGGGGCGGCGCCTAGGAGCCAGGAACTCAGTCTGGGTCTCTTGTGTGGGTTGCAGGAGCCTAATTACTTGGGCTGTCACTGCTGCCTTGTAGAGTGTGCATCAGCAGGAAGCTGGAATCAGGTGCCAGAGCTGGAAATTGAACCCAGGTACTCTGATAAGGCACGAGCTGTCATAGCTGCTAGCCTAAATGCATATGCCTATGTTCTTTAACTTTTCATTTTGAATATTTCAGACCCTTTCATTTTTTAGTGAGCTACACCTTAAGTTTTTTTCTTCAAAGGATAGGTGAGAATATTAATGCTAATTTTTAAAGTTAAATTGAAGATAAACTTGATCTTATAATGATAATGTGGTATGTAGATAAGATTGCCAAGCTTAGTCTATATTCTGACAAGTAAATTTTATTATAGACACGGATGGCTTTTCATTATAGTCAAGTATATATACTTGATTTTATGTATTTTATTTCTGCAAAGTACCAGTTCTTTTGCTAAATGCTTTGTTTGTACCCATACTAATTTTTAGTTTTTCATTATACAAATTATATAAACTTTCATTCTCCTGCTTTAATTAGGAAAAATGAAAGCAAGGCTTTGGGCTTCTCTTGGGTGTCATATACCACTCTAGTTGATCGTGTCATTGCTCAGCTCTGTTGTCCCATGGCTGTGGATTTAAGAAAGAAGCCCCTCAAATGCATTCTAGGTAGTCCGTAGAACAGCAGGAGGTGTCTTTAGTCATTGTATGTTTCCCTTTCCCCTGCTGATCTCATTTGGTCTTACCAGAACACAGGATGTTTATTGTGTCTGTGCTTTGTCCTCTTTCTGGAATATTTTTCCTACCATTTTAGCTTTTCATACTGTTTAGCTTGTGACTCAAAACACTCCCCCTATACCATCCATACTAGACAGCTTCTCTCCTGCTTAGAAAGTAGTACTGTAAATACATATATTAGTTGTTTTCCTTTCTTTCTCTTATGTTTATTTTTTAAAGGACTTAGTTATTTGAAAGGCAGGATTAGAGAGGGAGAGAGAGAGATCTTCCATCCACTGGTTCACTCCCCAAATAACTGCAACAGGGGTTGTTCTGGGAGAAGTCAGGAGACAGGTGCTTCTGCAGGTCTCGTGGATACAGGAATCCAAGGGCCATCTTCTGCTTTCCTAGGCCATTAGCAGGGAACTGGATTAGAAGAGCAGCTGGGACTCAAACCTGTGCCCATATGGCTTACCAGTATTTCAGGCTGTGGCTTAATCTGCTGTGCCACAATGCTGGCCCCTCACCTTCATTTAAGTTCTTTTGTTACCATCTGTACAGTAAACCTTAGAAAAGGGTTTTGAATATTGTAGGTACTAATAAAATATTTGTAACATTGTTTTGGGTCAGAACCCTGAAAACCTGGAAGACCTTTTATCTAGCAGCAACTCAATAAATATTTAAATATCTCTACTTACCCTACCTCAATCTGTCAAGTGAGTTTTGTGTGGCTGTACCCTACCATCCAGTGCACTTTGCTAACTGCTGTCATGATACTGATTATTGTAAAAATTTAATTTATATCCTTAGTAGACTTGATTAAAGTCAGGAAGCTGGCGAAACTGATGATTTGAAAAATTGAATGAGGAGCATGAAATAATTTACAAATTTATACCACCATACTTTCATCCCTTAGGTACATTCATAGGAGCTAATTTTATTCAAAGTATATCAAGGTGTCTCCAGTAAATTGAAAAGATGTCAAAAAGATATAGCTTGTTTATTTATGTGATCGTGAACTCCCATCCACTGGTTTACTGCCACATGCCTAGGATGTTGAAATTGGGCTGAGTTGAGAGTTGGGGCTGGGAACTCAATTCAAGTCTCATTTGTGGTTGTCAGGGACCCTATTACTTGGGTCATTTCTGCTGCCTCCCAGGGTCTGTGTTAGCCAGAAGCTAGAGTTAGGAGCTGGAGCCAGTTATTTTATTTTTAAAGATTTATTCTATTTATTTGAAAGAGGAACTTAGAGGAGGGGGAAGGAAGGAGAGAGAAAGAGAGGTCTTCGACCCACTAGTTCACTTCCCAAATGGCTGCAGTGGCAGGGTCTGGACCAGGCTGAAGCAGGAGCCAGGGTCTTCTTCCAGTTCTTCCACATGGGTGTAGGGGCCCAAGTACTTGGGCCATCTTCCACTGCTTTCCCATGCATATTAGCATGGGAGCTGGATTGGAAGTGGAGCAGCTGGGACTCATGGAGCAATCAGCACCCCTTTGGGCTGTTGACACTGCCAAGGCAGAGGCTTAACCTGTGCCACAGCGCTGGCCCCTGGAGCCAGTTATTAAACCCAGGTTCTCTCGATATGGGACACAGGCAAAGTATCTGATCTTTTAACTGCTAAGCTAAATGCTCACCCCAGTGCCTTGGTTTTTGATATTTAAAGACCACTTGTAAGCAGCCCAAAAATCTTAAGAAAATTATGCAGTTGGATTTCTTTAAACAGTGGAAGAGTTCTAGTCACTAAAGCAACTTTCATGTTTTCTGATGTCATAACCTATTGTAAAATTCCACTGTATTTTATTTTTAGGTGTATGAGTATTAATAAATAATGGAATCTTGCCATGTGCCTAATGTATGTGCAGTCCCTAAGTCAAATATTTTCTTCTTTATTGTGCTAAAAACATGTAACATTAAATTTATTGTCATCACTGTTTTTTAAATGTGTAGTTCAGTAGTGTTAAGTATATTCACATTATTGTGTGATCTCTTTTTATCTTGCAAAAGTGAAATTTTATATTCACAAATCACTAATTCTCACTTTCCCCTCCCACAGTCCTTGGCAAGTACCTTTCTTTTTTCTGTTTCTAAGATTTTGACTACTTAGAGATGCTTAATGTGAGTGGAATCATATGGTGTTTGCCCTTTTGTGATTGGCTTATTTTGCTTAACATAATGTCCTTGAGATTCATCTGTGTTGCAGCATGTGACAGAATTCCTTTTTTTTTTTTTTTTAAGGCTGTTTACTATTCCATTGTATGTATATACCACATTTTAAAAATCCATCTGGTGATAGGCATTTGGGTTGCTTCTTCCTCGTGGTTATTTTGAACAGACTGCAGTGAATGTTGCTGTACAAATATCTGAGATTCCTGCTTTGAAGTGCTTCGTGATTTTTTTTTTTTTCTGATAATTTATTTGAGAGGCAAAATGACAGAGAGAGGAAGAGATAGAGAGAAGGAGATCTTCTGCTTGCCAGTTTATTCTCCAAATAACTGTAACAGCCAGGGCTAGACTGGGCCAAAATCAGGAGCCTGAACTCTATCAGGGACTTCAATGTGTTCTTGGTCATCCTCTGATGCTTTCCCAGGAGGGAGCTGCATCAGAAGTGGAGCACCGGGCGTCACAGGTGGTGTCTTAATTCACTGTACTGTAACTGTGGCCCCAGTTGTTTTGAACATATGCCCAGAAGTGAAATTTGGGTATCATAATATAGTCCTATTTTTAATATTTTGAGGAACCTGCATAGTGTTTTCCATAATGACTGCCCTATTTTATATTTGTACCAACACTTCAGAAAATTTCCAGGGGCCAGTGTTGTGGTATAATGGGTTAAGCTGCCACCTGCGATGCTGGCATCCCATATGAGCGCTGGTTCAAGTCCTGGTCATTCCACTTCCTATCCAGCTCTCTGCTAATGTGCTTGGGAGTGCAGGGAAGGTTGGCCCAAATGCTTGGGCCCCTGCACCCACATGGGAGACCTGGAGGAAGCTCCTGGTTTCTGCCTGTTTCAGTCCTGGCCCTTGTGGCCATTTGGGGAGTGAACTAGTGGATGTCTTGCTCTCTCTTTCTCTCTGTAACTCTGCATTTTAAACAAACAAATGAATCTTTAAAAAAAAAATCCAGCTTTTCCATGTCTTTTCTGGTCTCTATTTTCTGTTCTTTTGATAGTGGCCATCCTAATGGGTATGAAATGCTATCTCATTGTGGTTTTGATTGGCGTTAGTGATGTTGAATATCTTTTCATATATATACATATAGGCTGCAAACATTTTACTGTTGAGTTTGTTAAAAAATCTTGCATTTTAATTATTTGAAAGTAAATGCCATGCATCATTTGTTAGGAGGAAAGTAGACTCTATCCTTATGAATATTATAAAAGCTTCTGTTGGGGGTCAACACTGTGGCTCACTTGGTTAATCCTCCACCTGTGGCGCCGGCATCCCATATGGGCGCCGGGTTCTAGTCCCGGCTGCTTTTCTTCCAGTCCAGCTCTCTGCTGCAGTGAGGAGATGGCCCAAGTGCTTGGGCCCCTGCACCCGTATGGGAGACCAGGAGGAAGCACCTGGCTCCTGGCTTCAGATCGGCGCAGCTCCGGCCATAGCGGCCATTTGAGGGGTGAACCAACAGAAGGAAGACCTTTCTCTCTGTCTCTCTCTATCTAACTCTGTCAAAGAAATTTAAAAAAAAAAGCTTCTATTAAGATGAACTTTGTTAGGGCTGGTGCTGTAGTGGGTCAAGTCGCTATCTGCAGCATGGCATCCTGTATGGGTGCTGGTTCAAGTCCCGGCTGCTCCACTTCTGATCCAGCTCCCTGCTAATGCACCTGGGAAAGCAGCGCAAGGTGGCCCAAGTACTTGGGCCCCTACACCCACGTGCGAGATCGGGATGACGCTCCTTGCTTCAACCTTGCCCCACTCTGGCTGTTGTAGCTATTTGGGGAGTCAGTCAGCAGATGGAAGATCTTCCTCCCTTCCTCTATCTCTGCCTTCCAGGTACATGAAGTTTTTAAAATGGATCAATTTAGACTTGTAGATGACAGGCATAGAGGGAGGAATTATTGACTTGTCTCATTTCTCCCCTTAAATCATTTTGCCTCTTTGGAAAGCCTTTGAGAGCTAAGGTTGTAAAGATATTTTTGAAGTGCTACTTCCCACCAGTAGCTTGATGTTATGCAAAGAGTGATAGGTTCTAGGTGAGACTCTGCCAAGGCAAGTACCTTTTGTGAATGGAACAACTTTTGGACAGCTTGTTTTTATCTCACATTCACCATATTCCAACAGAGGTCATTTTGCAGATGAAGAATTGAGGCTTGGTGAAAGTAACTTGCTCAGGTTCTCAAAGCTGGTAAGACCAAAATCTCTTAAAGAATAGGCTTTTGCTGCCTCTAGAGTTTTTTTTTTTTAAAGGATGCTTTTTAGCTCAAAAATTGTGATTATAGGTATTTGGTTTTCGTTTGCATACTTAGAATTATTTTTCTGGAAAACTGGTGAAACAGTGGTCTTAAATTCACATTACTGTCACATATGATTGTGATTCTCCTTAGCTTGCATTTAATTGAGTATATAATATAGCCATTGCTCCCAAATTCTTTATCAAATTATCAATTCATAAAACATCTATTGATTATAAGCCTATTTTCTCTATTATGTCCCTGCATTTTGGGTGTAATAGCAACTGAAAGGTTTTGCCATAATGGACTATTCTGAATCTGACTAAACTAGCTTTGTAAAGAACAATGAAATCTGAATTGGCAAGTTCATATTAGTTCTCAATTCTTAGTAAAATTTAGCTTTGTAGTTAAAGAAGTAAATTAATTTTGGGGGCCCGGTGCCGTGGTGCAGTGGGTTAATCCTTTGCCTGCGTGCCGGCATCCCATATGGGCGCAGGTTCTAGTCCTGGCTGCCCCTCTTCCAGTCCAGCTCTCTGCTATGTCCTGGGAGGGCAGTAGAAGATGGCCCAAGTCCTTGGGCCCCTGCACCCATGTGGGAGACTGGGAAGAAGCACCTGGCTCCTGGCTCGGATAGGCACAGCTCTGGCCATTGTGGCCATTTGTGAAGTGAACCAATGTGGGGAAGACCTTTCTCTGTCTCTCCTTCTCACTGTTGCTCTCAAATAAGTAAAATCTTTAAAAAAAAAAAAAGTAAACTAATTTTTTAACCAATTATCTGGTGACATTTGTCTTTTTTTTTTTTTTTTAAAGATTTATTTATTTTGGGCCGGCGCCGTGGCTCAACAGGCTAATCCTCCCCCTTGCGGCGCCGGCACACTGGGTTCTAGTCCCGGTCGGGGCACCGGATTCTGTCCCGGTTGCCCCTCTTCCAGGCCAGCCCTCTGCTGTGGCCCAGGAGTGCAGTGGAGAATGGCCCAAGTGCTTGGGCCCTGCACCCCATGGGAGACCAGGAAAAGCACCTAGCACCTGGCTCCTGCCATCGGACGAGCGCGGTGCGCCGGCCGCAGTGCGCCGACCGCGGCGGCCATTGGAGGGTGAACCAACGGCAAAGGAAGACCTTTCTCTCTGTCTCTCTCTCTCACTGTCCACTCTGCCTGTAAAAAAAAAAAAAAAAAAAAAAAAAAAAAAAAGATTTATTTATTTTACTTGAAAGTCACAGTTATGCAGAGAGAGGGAGAGAGAGAGAGGTCTTCCATCTGCTGGTTCACTCCCCAAATGGCTGCAATGGCCGGAGCTGCGCTGATCTGAAGCTAGGAGCTTCTTCCAGGTCTCCCATGTGGGTGCAGGGGCCCAAGGACTTGGGCCATCTTCTACTAGTTTCCCAGGCCATAGCAGAGAGCTGGATGGGAAGTGGAGCAGCCAGGTCTCTAACCGGCACCCATATGGGTTGTTGGCACTGCAGGCCGCGGCTTTACCCGCTACTCCTCAGTGCCAGCCCCAACATTTGTCTTGTACTCTCATCCTTGTCCTCATTTTCTTTTTTCCCCATATGGAAGTGCTGGGATTGAAAATCTTACTGTTAGTCTGGATATTGCAGGGAGAAAACTGCAGGAGTTATATAACTAGTTTCCCTGTGGGTGGTCAGTCCCTTATAACTACAGTTTCTATAGGTATTTGGGGACTCAAAAATATTTTCTCTGGGCTTAATTATTTTTGAAAAGTGATGTTATAGTAGTAAAGTCATTCAACACCAAATATTGTTGTATTTCATTTTGTGCTGCTTTGACAATAGCTGAGGTTGAGTAACTTATGAAGAATAGAAACTTGTTTCTCATAGTTCTGGAGACTGAAGTAGAAGTTCAAGGCACTAACGTTTGATTGGGGCCTCTCACTGTGCTCTTACATGGTGGAAAGTGGAGGGGCAGGATTTTCCCTGCTACTCACATGGAAGTCCCACACTGAGTTCTTGGCTACCAATTTCAGCCTGGCCCAGCTCTGTCTTTTGGTGGGCATTTGCAGTTAACTAGTGGATGGACAGTGTCTCTTATGTCTTTCTGCCTCTCAAATAAATAAAAAATTTCTTAGAAATACATAATTTGAATATCCTGTTCTAGGTTTTCTGCTAGTCAAATGTGAGAGCAGGGTGTTTTGATTGCTGATTCATATGATTTCTGGGTACTTTTATGTCAGCTGTTCTCAAAGCGTAGACCCTAAGGGATCTGTGAGATCAAAGTTATTTTTACAGTAATACTAAGATGTGATTTGCCTTTTTAAAAAATTTACCATGTTGACATTTGTACCCATGGTGTGAAAACAACTGTGAGTAAAAACAATTGGCATATTAACACTTGAAGTGAAAACAGGTTTTGTTTGAGAATGTCCTTGATGAAGCAGTAAGAATGATTAGTTTTATTAAAGCTTGATCCTTGAATGCGAGCTTTTTTACCATTCTGTGGGGCAAGATGAGAATGTGGAAGTGCTTTTGATGCCTGTCAAAGTGTGATTTTGAGGAATGGCACTGTGTGAGTTGCAAGCTGCACTAGCTACTTTTTTGACTTAACAGAGGGGCTGATACACTGATTATTCAGAGTTGAGTTTTTGGCAGACGTTTTCTCATCAACAAAGTGAGCCTCCTACTAAGGAAAATAGCTGATCCTCTTTTTATGGCAAAGAGGACGGTGAGCTTTCAAGCAAAAGTTGGACTTTTTGGATAACATCCTGTGAACTTCTCGGTTCTTCAATACTTCTCGGTACTTCAGTACTTTCTGATGAGATTAATGGATCAGGTGCCAGCACTGTTGTGCAGGCAAAGTCCTCTCCTGCATCTCATGGGCACTGGCTCAAGTCCTGGCGGCTCCACAGCTGATCTAGTTCCCTGCTGATGGCTCCTGAAAAAGCAGCAGAGGATGGCCCAAGTGCTTGGGCCCCTATACTCATTTGGGAGACCTGGGGATTAATGGATTTAACAACTATCTTTTTTTTTTTTTTTTCCTTTTTTCTAAAAATCAACTCTGGAAAGTGCATACCTAATTGGATCAGTAGTTCCCCCCCCCCCTTTTCTTTTTAAAGATTTAAAGAGTTATGAGAGAGGAGAGGGAGGGAGGGAGGAAGGAAGCAGGGGGCGGGGAGACAGGTCTGCTGGTTCACTCACAAACTGGCTGCAAGATCAGCTGTGCTGTTCTGAAGCCAGGAGCTTCCTCTGGGTCTTCCCACTTAGGTGCAGGGGCCCAAGAACTTGGGCCAACTTCCACTGCTTTCCCAGACCATAGCAGAGAGTGGGATTGGAAGTAGAGCAGCTGGGACTCGAACCAGCCCATATGGGATGCCGGCATTGCAGGCAGTGGCTTTACCTGCGCCGGTCTTTGGATCAGTAGTTTTCAAAATGAAGGATGATGAGATAGTATCGTGTAAGTTAAAGGTACATTTAGAGTGAATAGTCCTATGAATGTTAATATAGGAGAGTAGGAAAAGTTCATTGATACCATTTCAGATTCTACCTTTTAAGTAAAGGTATAAGAAAGTACTAATGCTTGCTGAATTGTAGTGGTTGTTTTGAGGAAAAGCTGCTAAAGTTGAACGAGCCACTGAACTAGTTGAACTAGCCATTTTTTTAAAAGTAAAATGTACACTCCTGGTTCATTCCCTGAATGCTCACAAGAGCCAAAGCTGAAATTGGGAGCTGGGAACTCAGTTTAGATCTCCCAGGTGAGTAGTAGGAACCCAAATACTTGATTCATCATCTCTGCTTCCCAGGGTCTGCATCGGTAGGAAGCTGGAGTGAGGTGCTAGAGCTGAGATTCAAACCCAGGTCCTCCAATGTGGGGTTCAGGTATTTTAACCACTAGGCTAAATGCCGTCTCCTCTCTCTCATTTTTGATCTATTTTTCTTATATATGGCATTTGGATTTTAATTTAAGGATGTCTCTTGCCATTGATTTTTTTTCTGTCCCATTTCCTCAGCTGTCAACCCAGTTTGGGGCTCTTACTGTTTTTTTTTTTTTTCCCTGAATTCATTCAACACTTTAGTTTCTTTATAATATGATTTTCAAATAGGGGTTTTGCATGGAGTCTCAGCATTGACTTGACTTCATTTTTATTAATAAAAATAAAAATGTAAAGATATAAACTCCTTATGTTAAAACCAAAGCAGCTGGCACTGCAGCTCACTAGGCTAATCCTCTGCCTTTGGCACGGGCACTGTGGGTTCTAGTCCCGGTTGGGGTGCTGGATTCTGTCCCAGCTGCTCCTCTTCCAGTCCAGCTCTCTGCTGTGGCTCGGGAAGGCAGTGGAGGATGGCCCAAGTGCTTGGGCCCTGCATCCGCATGGGAGACCAGGAGGAAGCACCTGGCTCCTGGCTTCGGATTGGCACAGCGCGCCGGCCGTGGCGGCCATTTGGGGAGTGAACCAACGGAAGGAAGACCTCTCTCTCTCTCTCTCACTCACTCACTCACTGTCTAACTCTGCCTGTCAAAAAAGCAGATTTACAAGTTAAATATACTTTCCAATTAGCCACAATGGCCAGAGAGCTGGGCTGATCTGAAGCCAGGAGCCAGAATCCTCTAGGTCTCTCACGTAGGGGCCAGGGCCCAAGCACTGGGGCCATCTTACACTGTTTTCCCAGGCCATAAGCAAGAGCTGGATTTTTTTTTAGAAGATTTGTTTATTTATTTGAAAGAGTTACACAGAGAAGGGAAGGCAGAAAGAAAGAGGTCTTCCATCTGCTGGTTCACTTCCCAGTTGGCTGCAAAGGCTGGAGCTTTGCTGATCTGAAGCCAGGAGTCAGGAGCTTCTTCCGGGTCTCCCACACGGGTACAGGACCCAGGGATTCGGGTCATCTACTGCATTCCCAGCCCACAGCAGAGAGCTGGATCAGAAGAGGAGCAGCCGGGACTAGAACCAGCACCCATATGGGATGCCGGCACTGCATGCAGTGGCTGTTAAAGCCATTGTGGCACTGTGCCAGACCCCAAGAGCTGGATTTTTTTTTTTTTTTTTTTTTTTTTTACCAGGCAGAGTGGACAGTGAGAGAGAGAGACAGAGAGAAAGGTCTTCCTTTTGCCGTTGGTTCACCCTCCAATGGCCACTGTGGACGGCGTGCTGCGGCCGGCGCACCGCACTCGTCCGATGGCAGGAGCCAGGAGCCAGGTGCTTTTCCTGGTCTCCCCATGGGGTGCAGGGCCCAAGCACCTGGGCCATCCTCCACTGCACTCCCGGGCCACAGCAGAGGGCTGGCCTGGAAGAGGGGCAACCGGGACAGAATCCGGTGCCCCGACCGGGACTAGAACCCGGTGTGCCGGCGCCGCAAGGCGGAGGATTAGCCTGTTGAGCCACGGCGCCGGCCAAGAGCTGGATTTTAAGAGGAGCAGGCAGGACATGAACTGGCGATCATAGGCTCAGCAGGTGGAGGCTTAGCCTACTATGCCACAGTGCCCCTCCATAAATAAATCTTAAAAAAAAAAAAAAAACTGTCTCAATTACTGTTTCTTTTCTTTTGTTTTTATTTACCTATTTGAAAGGTAGAATGACAGAGACAAGAGAGATCCATCTTCTAGTTCACTCCCCAAATGGCAGTGACAACCAGGGTTGTTGGGCCAGAATGAAGCCAGGAGCCAGGAACTCGAACAAGGTTTCCCACTTGAGCCACAAGTACCTGAGCCATCTTGAGCCATTACCTGCTGCCTTCCAGTAGCCTTAGCAGAAAGCTGGATTGTAAGTAGAATAGGAGGACTTGTATGTAGCACTCCGATTGGGTGTGGTGTCCTAAGCAGAGTCTTAACCCACTATACTAAAATCAATGCTGGCCCCCCTATTTCTTTCTTTCTTTTTTTTTTTTTTAAATAAAGATTCATTTATTTGAAAGGTAGAGTTACACAGAGAGAGAAGGAGAGGCAGAGAGAAAGAGAGAGGTCTTCCATCCTCTGGTTCACTCTAGTTGGCTGCAATAGCCAGAGCTGCACCGATCTGAGACCTCTGGGTCTCCCTCGTGGGTGCAGGGGCCCAAAGGCTTGGGCCATCTTCCACTGCTTTCCCAGGTGATAGCAGAGAGCTGGATCAGAAGTGGAGCAGCCGGATCTCGAACCAGCGCCCAAATGGGATGCCGACCCCACTGGTGTGGTGGCTTTACTGGCTACGCCACAGTGCTGGCCCCGACCTCAAGAGTTTCAAAGAGTATTGGTTAGGCATTTTCTAAGAATGTCTTTCAGTTTGGGTTTAACAGATATTCTTATAATTGGAGTGAGGTCATTGGTTAGGAAGGATGTCACTGAAGGGAAGGTCATGTCTCATTACATCACATGAAGAGATACTTGTTAGCAAGATGACTTAATCACTAGTGATCTAAATTTTGATGATTTAGTTATGTTGGTATCTTCTAGGTTTTTCCATTGAAACTCTCGTTTCCCTTTCCAGACTTTATTCTTGGAAATGAGTCACTGAATATAGTTTACGCTCAAGGGAAGGAAACAGTTCTGCCTCCCACAAAGGGGAAGTGTGCGCACAGATTATTTGGAATTCCTTGTAAGGAAGATTTATCTCTTTTCCATTTATTTAGTCAATCATTGGCTTATGGATGCTTATTAATTTGGTTATTTTATATATATATATATATATATATATATATATATATATATTTTTTTTTTGGCTGCTGAAATGATTCCTGCTGTGGTCATTGGGAAGTTCTTCAATTTGGCTTCTCTTATCCTTGCATCTTTTTTTTTTTTTTTTTTAAAGATTTTTCCATTCATCTTTTGAGCATTGCTTTTCCTGCTGCTAAAGGCTTACCTTGTATTTCTCCAGTTCTAGCCCCAGGATTAATCATTTCTATATTGCCATTTTCCCTTGTATTGGAGAATTAGACAAGTTACGGGTTCTGGGTATGCTCTTCGATAATGGAGTGTTGTTACTTCCAGGAACCCTGTGGATAGAGCTTGGAAATACAGGTGTGTCAGCTAACCCATATGTATATTCCTATCTGTTTCTCTTTCTACATGTTTTACAAATAAATATGAGGGCTGGCTCCGTGGCTCACTTGGTTAATCCTCCGCCTGCAGCGCCAGCATCCTATATGGGCGCCGGGTTCTAGTCCTGCTGTTTGTCTTCCAGTCTAGCTCTCTGCTGTGGCCCAAGAGGGAAGTGGAGGATGGCCCAAGTGCTTGGGCCCTGCATCCACATGGGAGACCATGCAGGGGCACCTGGCTCCTGGCTTCGGACTGGTGCAGCGCCGGCCGTGGTGGCCATTTGGGGGGTGAAAAATGGAAGGAAGAGCTTTCTCTCTGTCTCTCACTGTCTATGACTCTACCTGTCGATTAAAAACAAAATGAATTCATACTGATGTTTCTGACTAATCCAGCACCAATTTTGCTTATTTGTAACGTCTTTTTTCTCTGACATTAAGGAACCTGGCTCATATTAACTACAGTTTATTTTGTTTACCCCTAGTTAACCCTTAGTTTACCCCTAGTAAATATGGAGTACTTTCAGAATTACCAACTGGTAACTGAGAAACAAATTTACCAACTAGAGTATACTGTTTATGTGTCATTCTTTTTGTCTTTAGCCTTCCTATATACCAAGGGGTGGGGAACGTCTATATAAGGTGTGTGACATTATTTGGTCTGTCCCCTGCCAAGGCAAACCACATTTGGAACTCAAAATTCTTTCAGTCTATAGCAGGCTAATTAGGTTGACAATTTTGTATGGCCTGCCAATGATGTTATAAATATCCAAATGGCCCTTGGCAGGAAGAAGGTTCTCCACCCCTGCATATACAGTCGAAACAGATACTTCAAAGTTAAGTAAGTTAGCTCCTACCCCTGTGCTCTGCACTTCCAATGAGGTTACCTTATAAAATTATAATGCTAAGTTAGATTCATTGTAGTTTGGGTTCTATCCTTAGATCCTCTGACATCTTTTGTTTTATTTTCATATAGTTTATTATTTTTTTAAAGATTTATTTATTTATTTGAAAGTCAGAGTTACACAAAGAGAAGAGAGGGGGGGAGAGAGAGGTCTTCCATTCCCTGGTTTACTCCCCAATTGGCCACGACGGCCAGAGCTATGCCAGTCCGAAGCCAGGAGCCAGGAGCTTTTTCCGGGTCTCCCATGTGGGTGCAGGAGCCCAAGGATTTGGGCCATCTTCTACTGCTTTCCCAGGCCATAGCAGAGAGCTGGATTGGAAGTGAAGTGGCCGGGTCTCAAACCGCGCCCATATGGGATGCTGGTGCTTCAGGCCAGGGCATTAACCCACTGCGCCACAGCGCTGGCCCCTAGTTTATTTTATTTTTTTAAAAACACCTTTTGTTAGGTTGTTATCTATTTAACTTTTTCATAAGATTGTTGTAATTTCTGATCTACTCATCTGTCACTATGTAGTTGATAGTGATTATAGTGTTTATCAACTGTCAGGCTCTGTGTACCTTAGCATAAATTTATTTCTCATCACAATGCTATAAGATAGATTTTTTACACAAGTTAACCTCTTTTGTGAGGTGAGTAAGGCATGAAGCTGGCCTGTTTCACATACAGCTGGTTAGTGAGAGATTTGGGATATGAACCCAGATAGTCAGCTTTGGAGTCTGTGCTCTTGGTCTTTTGTTAAAGACTGCATAGGCCTTAGAATTATAGGACTAGGGCCAACATTGTGGCATAGCTGGTTAAGCCTCTGCTTGTGCACTGCTTTGAGACCTGGCTGCTCCACTTCTGATCCAGCTTCCCCCTAAAGTGCCTAGGAAAGCGGTGGAGGATGCCTGCACCTATGTGGGAGACTTGGAAGAAGTGACTAGCTCCTGGCTTTGGCCTGGCCCAGCCTCAGCCATTGCGGCTATTTGGGGAGTGAACCAGAGAATGGAAGATGTCTCGTGTGCTTTCTCTCTCTCTCCGTCTCTCCTCTCCTTGTAACTCTGCCTTTCAAATAAATAGAAAATAAATTTTAAAAATTACTGCCTTTGAGCTCTCTTCTGCTTTCCTGGCCTCTAGCTAGGAGGGGGCTGGCTGGAGCCCTGCACCTCTAGGGCGCGTGGCCTCCTCCATGTGGCTGGTGCCTGGCACTCAGTATGAACCCAGATTTACCTCTCTCTCTCTTAAATAAAGCTCTCACTTTCCTATGCATCTTTCTCACTAAATAAAAGCCTAAAATGTAAAAAAAAAAAAAATACTGTCTTTGAAACGAAACAAGAATTAATGAAAGAATTAATGACTAAATGCTGTCTTGGTTTTTGTTTGAGCTTAGGTTGGAATGGAATGCAGATACCCCTAGTTTTGCCTCATATATATATATATATATATATATATATATAAAATATTTGAAAGAGTTACACAGAGAGAGGAAAAGTAGAGAGAGAGAGAGAGAGAGAGGGAGGTCTTCCATCCACTGGTTCACTCCCCATATGGCCGCAATGGCTGGAGCTGTGCTGATCCGAAGCCAGGAGCTAGGAGCTTTTTCCAGGTCTCCCATGCCAGTGCAGAGGCCCAAGCACTTGGGCCATCTTCTACTGCTTTCCCAGGCCATAACAGAGAGCTGGATTGGAAGTGGAGCAGCCTGGTCTCGAACCGGCGACCATATGGGATGCCAGCACTTCAGGCCAGGGCATTAGCCTGAAGTGCCAGCCCTTCCCTTCCTTCTTTCACCTTTCCCTCCCTTCCTCCCTCCCTTCCTGTTTCCTGCTCTTCTCTCCTTCACTCTCTCCTCCACTCTCTGCTTCTCAAATAAATGAAAATTTTAAGATAAGTGAAATTGTTAAGTGAGACTAACAGCTGCCATCAAGGCATTTGAACATAAGAGCACTGTTGAAGACTGGTGCTTTTTCAAAATATGCAATTTTATGTCAGGCTAGCTGTGAAGTAAAATTTTCTTCGTGAAGAACATAGGGCATTTTACAAATCATATTACTTAAATTATGTTGGGTTTGAATTTGATCTTTTTTTTTTTTTTTTTTTTTTTTTTTTTTTTTTTACAGGCAGAGTGGACAGTGAGAGAGAGAGACAGAGAGAAAGGTCTTCCTTTGCCGTTGGTTCACCCTCCAATGGCTGCCGCGGACAGCGCGCTGCGGCCGGCGCACCACGCTCATCCGATGGCAGGAGCCAGGTGCTAGGTGCTTATCCTGGTCTCCCATGGGGTGCAGGGCCCAAGCACTTGGGCCATCCTCCACTGCACTCCCGGGCCACAGCAGAGGGCTGGCCTGGAAGAGGGGCAACCGGGACAGAATCCGGTGCCCCGACCGGGACTAGAACCCGGTGTGCCGGCGCCGAAAGGCGGAGGATTAGCCTGTTGAGCCACGGCGCCGGCCTGAATTTGATCTTATTTAGGGTAATCGGTGAAGACGTAAAGTTAATGCTATATGTATTTTCCTATTAAAGATTTATTTTACTCTGACTTTCCAATAGAATTAGAAAGGGAGAGAGCTTCCATCTGCTGGTTCACTTCCTAGATGGCCGCAGCAGGAGCCAGGAGCTTCATCAGGATCTCCCACACACATGCAGGGGCCCAAGGACTTAGGCCATCTTCCACTGCTTTCCCAGGCGCATTAGGAGGGAGCTGGATTGGAAGTGGAGCAGCCAGGACTTGAAAACCCATATGGGATGCTAGCACTATCTATGGATGGTGGCTTAATCTGCTGTGCTACAACGCCAGCCCCACTTGATGCTGTTGATGCTATTTTAATGTTAAGAAGGATAAATACTACATGTAGTTTATTATTTCATTTTTCTTCAGACAAGTAGAAACAAATATCTATTTGGAAAGACTAAATAAAGGGTTACTGTCTTGATTTAACAAATTTAAGATGATGAACCTTTTAAAAAGTATCAAGAGTTCTGATGGAGCCTATGGCACTCCCCTCGCTCTCCTTCAGTTATTAGCAGCTAAGTGAGGAGGGGAAGGAATGTAGTTTGTTTTGTTTTATTCTAAATTGAGAGGTGGAGAGAGCAGAGAACTCCCATCTGCTGGGTCACTCCTGGGCTGGGCCAGGCTGAAGCTGGAAGCCTCAGTCGAAGTCTCCTATAGTGGGTAGCAGAATCCAACTACCTGAACCATCACTTGCTGTCTCCCATGTCAGAATTAGCAAGAAGCTGGAATCAGGAGTTGGAGCTGGGATTGAAACGCTCCAGGTTGGGCCAGCGCCATGGCTTGCTTGGCTAATCCTCCACCTGCGGCGCCAGAATCCCATATGGGCGCCGGGTTCTAGCTCCTCTTCCAGTCTAGCTCTCTGCTGTGGCCCCGGGAAGGCAGTGGAGGATGGCCCAAGTGCTTGGGCCCTGCACCCGCATGGGAGACTAGGAGGAGGCGCCTGGCTCCTGGCTTCGGATCGGTGCAGTGCGCCGGCCGTGGTGGCCATTTAGGGGATGAACCAATGGAAGGAAGACCTTTCTCTCTCTGTGTCTCCCTCTCTCACTGTCTGTAACTCTACCTGTCAAATTAAAAAAAAAATCTTAAAAAAAAAAAAAAAGAGAGAAACCCTCCAGGTTATTATTCGGGATGCAAGCATCTCACCCAGTGACTTAACTGTTAAGGAATGGAATGTCTTTTTTCAGGTAAAGACTGCTGACAAGTGGAGTAGGATTGCATCTAACAGAGGAGAGGGCTGATTTCTTGAGCTTTTGTGAGCTGGTCACCTTACAGCTAGAAAGGGCATCATGGCTACTTCATTGGTGCCGCTGCAAAACTTAGAAGTGGAGAAATAGCCTTACTTGATACAGAAGACAATATGAATGTAGTTATCCCCAGTCCCACTGATGATAGTGAAATAGGCTATGGGAACCCATCTTCCATTAATTCACAGACATTCTTGTATATATAATCTCTATTAATTATGTATCCCTGGTACCTTACATATATATATTTTAAAGATTTATTTATTTGAAAGAGTTACACAGAGAGAGAAGGAGAGGCAGAGAGAGAGAGAGGTCTTCCATTCCCTGGTTCACTCCCCAGTTGGCCACAACGGCCAGAGTTGTGCCGATCCCAAGCCAGGAGCCTGGAGCTTCCTGTGGGTCTTCCCATGTGGGTGCAGGGGCCTGAGGACTTGAGCCGCCTTCTACTGCTTTCCCAGGCCATAGCAGAGAGCTAGTTCGGAAGTGGAGCAGCTGGGTCTCAAACCGGTGCCCATATGGGATGCTGGCATTGCAGACAGCGGCTTTACTCGCTATGCCACAGCATCGGCCCCTTATATTTCATGTTAGAAAACTTTATATAGCTTAAGAAAAAAGTGGGGAGGGTAATTTTTTACTCACATAACTAAGTAGTTCTGGAATTAGTTTGGTGAGGTCTGATTGAGTATTCAAGTGGTGTGACTAGAATCCGTTTCTTGGCTTTGAAGTTTATTCCTTTTTTCCTGTTGATGGTAGTCTTTGCAGACTCTTCACAGTTAGTTGCAGGATATCTTTCAACAAGTCCTTGGGTACCATTTCCCCAGGTTGAAATTGGAATGGAGAAAAATGAGCCTTGTCCTACTGTTGTAGGAAACCTGAGATTTTCACTATGACATGACTGATTCTGGTCATATATCCAACTCTGTGCTGGTCACTGTCTCCAGGGAGATACGTGATACATTGGTACTAAGGGTCACAAGCAGCTTGATTCAGCTCTCTGCAGAGTAGGTGGTAGTTCTCAGAGAAGAGTGGGTGTGCAGTTCCCAGGGAAGAGTGACTTGATGCCGGAGGATGGGATGGGAGGGCTGAGGGAAGCATAGTATCTACTCAAGAGGAACAAATATGATTTCAATTTTTTGGACCAGAATAAACTTTTTATTCATGTTTTCCATGAAACTTTTGAAATACCTTCATAATGGCAAATGTTAAAGATTTTTGAGTTTGATTTGATTCATAAAATAAACTGGACAATGTGATTTATCTAATTTTACTTAACTTACATGAATGTAAATCTGTGATCTGTCAATACATTTTGTTGAGGTTTTGATGGTTCCCTGCCATGTCTTGGCTTGGCTTTTGAATTAACAGATTTTGATCTGTTTATAAATAGAATCTTATCTTTTTTTTTTTTTAAAGATTAATTTATTTGAAAGAGTTCCAGAGAGAGGCAGAGAGAGAGAGAGAGGTCTTCCATCCACTGGTTCACTCCCCAGTCAGCTGCAATGGCCCGAGCTGCGCTGATTTGAAGCCAGGAGCTTCTTCCGGGTTTCCCACGTGGGTGCATGGGCCCAAGGACTTGGGCTATCGTCTACTTTCCCAGGCCATAGCAGAGAGCTGGATTGGAAGAGGAGCAGCTGGGTCTCAAACCGGTGCCCATATGGAATGCCAGCGATTCAGGCCAGGGCTTTAACCCGCTTCACTACAGTGCCAACCCCAGATAGAATCTTATCTTAATGAGAGCCATAAACTGTTTTGAATTATAGAAATTCATATCCTGAATAAAAATCATACTAGGGAAATTTCACCTTTGAAATTAAAAAAGTCTTGAATGAAAATTTTAAAAACCAGATGTATTCAGTGTCCCCATCCATTTGGTAGCAAGTCATTTTATTAAAGGTTTCCTTCTGCTAATACAGTGTGTGAGCATTTGGAGTTATATTTTAATACTTAGCAGAGAAGGCATTCCAGAATACTAGTCAAGGAGGGTTCTAGAACTAAGACATGAAATGCTAATTAGTGAAGTATCTCTTTACCAAGACATAAAATGTGCATTTTAGAAAGTGAGTTGTGGCCGGCGCCGTGGCTCAACAGGCTAATCCTCCGCCTTGCGGTGCCGACACACCGGGTTCTAGTCCCGGTCGGGGCGCCGGATTCTGTCCCGGTTGCCCCTCTTCCAGGCCAGCTCTCTGCTGTGGCCTGGGAGTGCAGTGGAGGATGGCCCAGGTGCTTGGGCCCTGCACCCCATGGGAGACCAGGAAAAGCACCTGGCACCTGGCTCCTGCCATTGGATGAGCGCGGTGCGCCGGCCGCAGCGCACTATCCGCGGCGGCCATTGGAGGGTGAACCAACGGCAAAAGGAAGACCTTTCTTTCTGTCTCTCACTGTCCACTCTGCCTGTCAAAAAAAAAAAAAAAAAAGTGAGTTGTAATATAACCATATAGCACATAACTAAAAATTAAATGTTCCTTTCACAGGCTTTATTGCATAAGGTTGCACCACCAAGGACTAAGAATTTGTCAAGGCAGATGGACTAGTTGTGATTAGCCTGAAAGCTAATGAGACTACAGATAATCCTTTTTTTTTTCTAGTTTGTAGGCCTTTGAAGTGTTAAGTGATCTGAAAATAATTTGCATGGAATTACTGGAGCTCATCAGTTAGCTGACTAGCAGATATGGAAGCAAACAGTTGCCACAAAGTTATTTTTAAAATTAATGCTCTGATTTCTTCCTAACTTTGGTGTTCTTTGGCCTCACTTCACCATCTTCCTAATACATTTCCTGCTTTACCTTGGAGGTGGGTCCTCTTGTATTTACTTTTCACAATTCTGGTGACTGTCAGCTTTGCTCCTGTAGCAGCCCATGGACAAGATTACACTGAGAACACTTTTGCTTGATCTGGTTCTATTTCATTCAGCCTTCCAGTTCTGAAATTCTAGCATTCTTACTCTTGACCTTCACATGTGCTCTGTCCTTTTAATTTAAGAATTAGAGTAGGAGCCATACTTGTTAACAAGGCCTGCCAGGCAGACCCGTCTGCCTTTAGTGTCCCTTTACCCAACTTTCCCTTGCTCAGACCCTAGATTCCCTTCTGTTTCTTTTTTGCCTTTTTATTTTTGGACAGGCAGAGTTAGACAGTGAGAGAGAGAGAGAAAGGTCTTCCTTCTATTGGTCCACTCCCCAAGTGGCTGCTATGGCCGGTGTGCTGCGCTGATCCGAAGCCAGGAGCCAGGTGCTTCCTCCTGGTCTCCCATGCGGGTGCAGGGCCCAAGCACTTGGGCATCCTCCACTGCCTTCCTGGGCCACAGCAGAGAGCTGGACTGGAAGAGGAGCAACCGGGACTAGAACCCGGGGTGCAGGCACCGCAGGCGGAGGATTAGTGTAGTGAGCCGCTGCGCCGTCCTTTTTTGCCTTTTGAAATCCAGCTTAACCTTTTTTTTTTTTTTTTTTTTTAGATTTATTTATTTATTAGTAAGAGTTACACAGAGAAGGAAAGGCAGAGAGAGAGAGAGAGTCTTCCATCTGGTAGTTCACTCCCTAACTGGCTGCAACGGCCGGGGCTGTGCTGATCCAAAACCAGGAGCCAGGAGCTTCTTCCGGGTCTTCCACATTGGTGCAGGGGTCCAAGTACTCAGGCCATCATGTACTGGTTTCCCAGGCCATAGCAGAGAGCTGGATAGGAAGTGGAGCAGCCGGGACTCGAACTGGTGCCCATATGGGATGCTAGCAGTGCAGGTGGTGGCTTTACCCGCTATGCCACAGCACCAGCCCCACAGTGTAACCTTTAAGGCCGTTTGTCATCTCTGCTGCCTTCTTTCTAGAGTCCTGCTGTCTTTTTCTTTCTCCAGTCACCTGTCCTTTTTTGTATGCATGTATGTATCTTTTAATCGGTTTTTTCTTCGTTTTTTAGTAGGACATAAAGCTCCGTCAGAGCAGTTTTACTCATCTTTGTTCATTTTATTTAACTTTGTCCACTCAACGCCAGGTCTATAATATTTATTGTTCTTGAAAATGAATTGCTTTGCCCCTTTCTTTCAGCTCTGAATCAGTCAGGACCTGTTTTCTGTGTTGTGCGTGGTGGTTGAGTGTCCTGTAGAAAGGTACCCACTGACTTCAGGACTCTTATTCTTCCTCTGAATCTTTTCCTTGGTAGTTTTCTCTATGCCTGAGAGCTCTATGTAAATGGGTAAATGCTACTTAGGAGATTTAGTTATTCAAGCCAGAAAGTTGCCTTCCCCTTCCACTTCCTATATATATATTTTAAAAGTCTGTATTTATTTGAAAGGTAGAGACAGAGTCTCTCTACACTGCTTCACTCCCTAGATACCCACAACTGCTGGGGCTGGGCCAGTCTGAAGCCATGAACCTGCAACTCAATCCAGGTCTCCCGTTTGACATGGACTCAAGTGTTTGAACTGTCATCACGTGCTTCCTTCCAGAATGCATTAGCAGGAAGCTTGAATCAGAAGCAGCTGGGACTAGAACCCAGGCACCCCATCGTGGATGCAGGTGTCCCAGGAGATCTGTAAACTGCTGCACCAAACATCGATCTCCACTTGCCATATTTAGAGCGTCATTTGGTTAAAGAATTTCCTCAGTAACTCCTGAATTCACTTTCTTTCTCTTCTCCAGAGCAGTTTAAAAAGCTGTGGTCATCTCTAGAGAGTACACTGCTGTGGCATCTGACCTGGAGGCACAGTTGTTATTTTACTCTCCCCACCTCAGCTCTTGTTTCTTTATTGCTCTGCTCTTGGTTTTTTAGAATTGTGAACTGTCTCTCCTTTGCTTGAAACACTTAGTGGCTTACCATTGCTCCTAAAGAAATGGAAGCAAATTCCTTAGTGTGGGCTATATAGCATTGCATGACCTAACAGAGAAGTGGCCTTTTGAAGAGTATTTTGGGGCTAACGTTGTGATGTAGCTGGTAAAGCTGCTGTCTGTGATGCCGGCATCCCATGTGGGCGCCAGTTCATGTCCTGGCTGCCCCACTTCTGATCCATCTCCCTGCTAATGGCCTGGGAAAAGCAGAGGAAGGTGTCCCAAGTGTTAGGCCCCTGCCACTCCCGTGGGAGACCCATATAAAGCCTTTGGCTCCTCGCTTCGGCCTGGCTTAGCTGTCCTTGTTGATGGCCATCTGGGGAGCAAACCAGCAGCTAGAAGAGCTCTGTCTCTCTCTGTCTCTGTGTGTATATGTGTCTCCTTCTCTCTTTATAGCTCTTTCAAGTAAAAATAAAAAAAATTTTTTTAAAGTATTCTTGAAGAAGAGGGGCTTGCTGTGGCATGGTGGGTAAAGCCGCTGCCTGCAGTGCTGGCATCCCTAGTGAATGCCAGTGTGAGTCTTGGCTGCTCCACTACCAGTCCAGCTCTCTGTCATGGCCTGGGAAAGCAGTAGAAGATGGCCCAAGTCCTTGGGCCCCTGCACTTGCGTGGGAGACCCTGAAAAAGCTCCACTGTGGCTATGTGGACACTGAACCAGTGGATGGAAGACCTCTCTTTCTCTCCTCCCCACTGCCTCCCACCTCTGCCTCTCTGTAACTGCCTTTCAAATAAATAAAATAAATCTTAAAAAAATAATTTAAGAAGAAAGTATTCTAGAAAAGAACTTGTTTAGATAGACTTACGGTAGAGAATCAGCAGTATGAGCTAGATAACCTGGAAATCTGTAGGCTGTTCCCACATTAAAAAATAACTGGTTCTTAGAGCCTACAACTGAAGATGAGGCAAAAAAATTTACTTCGCATTTGTGGCATTTTAAAAAAAGATTTATTTATTTATTTGAAAGGCAGAGTTTACAGAGATCTTCTCTCCACTGGCTCACTTACCCAACTGGCTGCAATGGCCAGAAGGGTTAGTGTGAAGCCAGGAGCTTCTTCCTGATCTCATTTGGGTGCAGGGGCATAAATAATTTGGGCCTTTTTCCTCTGTTTTCCCGGGTACATTAGCAGGGAGCTGGATCGGAAGTGGAGCAGCCAGGACTTCAACTGGCACCCAAAGAGGATGCCAACACTGCAGGTGGAAGCTTTACCAGCTATGCCACAATGCCGGTCCCAGCATTTGTTTTTTGTTAGTAGATACCTGTAATATAAGGAAAGGTGGTACAAAAGGCAAAAATGCATTTGTCACAGCGTTCAGTGAGGAGCATGTATGGGGGAGATAATTTGTAAATTTATTATATGTTGTCTCATGTTTTTTACCTTTAGGACTGAAAGCAAATTTTATTTTTATGGATTTACCTTTTTAAATTATAGTTGTCCCTTTGTATGTTCTCCCTCTCAAATGGATGCTCTAGTTGCTGATATCAAATGTTGTGTATTTGCATATAACCTACACACATCCTCCTGTATTCTTTAAATCATCTTTAGATTACATATAATACCTAACATAATATAAATGCTAAGTAAATAGTTGTTTAGGGAATATGACAAGAAAAAAGTCTACATCTTCAGTACAGAGGCACCATTATAATACTGTATAGTACGTGATATAGGTGCAAGGCAAACGATGCTCAAACAGTACGTGCTGGAGAAAGGCAGTAAATGCAGGAGGCTACAGCAAGTCGTGCCGATACATTACTTCATTTGAGTGCAATCATTGAAGTGTTTGACATGCAGCAAATTCTAGTCTTGCTTTTTTGATTATTTTTCTGAATATTTTCAATCTGTGTTTGGGCCACAACCTGGAGATGTGGAGTACCAACGCTGTATGTCAGATACGTCTTGGTTTCATAACAGCTAATTTAATGATGAAAAATAGAGAGGGGTTGGCGCTGTGTTGTAGTGGGTAAAGCCACCACCTGCAGTGGCAGCATCCCATATGGGTACTGGTTCGAGTCCTAGCTGTTCTACTTCCAATCCAGCTCTCTGTTATGGCCTGGGAAAGCAGTAGAAGATGGCCCAAGTCCTTGGGCCCCTGCATCTGCATGGAAGACCTGGAAGAAGTTCCTGGCTCCTGGTTCCAGATCGGTACAGCTCCAGCTGTTTCGGCCAACTGGGGAGTGAGCCAGCGGATGGAAGACCTTTCTTTCTCTCTCTGCCTCTCCTCTCTGTAACTCTGACTTTCAAATAAATAAAACCTTTTTTTTTTTTTTTTTTTTTTTTTTTTTTTTTTTTTGACAGGCAGAGTAGACAGTGAGAGAGACAGAGAGAAAGGTCTTCCTTTTGCCGATGGTTCACCCTCCAATGGCCGCCGTGGCTGGTGCGCTGCTGCGGGCGCACCGCTCTGATCCGAAGCCAGGAGCTAGGTGCTTCTCCTGGCCTCCCATGCGGGTGCAGGGCCCAAGCACTTGGGCCATCCTCCAATGCACTCCCGAGCCACAGCAGAGAGCTGGCCTGGAAGAGGGGCAATCAGGACAGGATCCAGTGCCCCAAGCCGGACTAGAACCCGGTGTGCCAGAGCCGCAAGGCGGAGGATTAGCCTGTTGAGCCACGACGCCGGCCAAATAAATTAAACTTTAAAAAAAAGAAAAAAACCAGAGAATGCCTCTACATTTGTTTTCCTACAAATGTTTATCCCCTGGTGTAAAAACTAGCTAGTGGTGAGGAATAATTTAATACCTGCAATGAGATCACATTTCTGTAAGATAGAAGTTATTTAGGAATGTAGAGTTTTTGTAAATAATTTATTTTTTTTTGACAGAGTGGACAGTGAGAGAGACAGAGAGAAAAGTCTTCCTTTTGCTGATGGTTCACCGAACCTCCAATGGCTGCCGTGGCTGTGCGCTGCAGCCAGTGCACCACGCTGATCCGATGGCAGGAGCCAGGTGCTTCTCCTGGTCTCCCATGGGGTGCAGGGCCCAAGCACTTGGGCCATCCTCCACTGCACTCCCTGGCCACAGCAGAGAGCTGGCTGGAAGAGGGACAACCGGGACAGAATCCGGCGCCCCGACCGCGCCCGAGACTAGAACCCGGTTTGCCGGTGCCACAAGGTGGAGGATTAGCCTAGTGAGCCACGGTGCCGGCGTAAATAAATTTTTTTGAAAGAACTTTTTATTTGAAAGGCAGAGTAAAAGAGAGATCTTAAATCTGCTGGTTCACTCTGCAAATAGCCACAGCAGCTGGAGCTGGGCTGATCTGAAGGCAGGAGCCAGGAGCTTCTTCCCAGTCTTTCCTGTGGGTGCATGGGCCGGAGTGTTTGGGCCATCTTCTGCTGCTTTCCCAGGTGTATTAGCAGGGAAGTGGATTGGAAGTGGAGCAGCTGGGACACAGACTGGTGCCCATATGGGATGCTAACACCATAGGTGCTGACTTTACCCACTATACCACAGTGCTGACCTCTGTAAATAAAAATCTTTCAACGGTTGTGTTATATAAAAACATTTTCAACTAAATGCTTTGAGGATTTAACCACATATGGAACACCTTTTTGCAAATATCCTACAGTATAAAGTGCACTTTTTTGTTGTTTGCTGGGAATTAAAACTTAGGCGATCATACCTGGACCGATTAGATTAGTGATTTTAATGTGAATCCATTGCTTTTAGAATAAACATGGGCCAAACTGGGAAGAAATCTGACAAGGGACCAGTTTGTTGGCGGAAGCGTGTAAAATCAGAGTACATGCGGCTGAGGCAGCTCAAGAGGTTCAGACGAGCTGATGAAGTAAAGGTATAGTTTGTCTTTTGTGCAAATGCATATACAATTAAAGATTTTTTTTCCTGTAAAGTTAAATTTATTTTATTTTTAAATAGTACATTTTCACCCAAGGTTAGATTATAATAAGATCAATGAGAACTTGGAAGCCAAGGTAATTGATCTGTCTTAATTAACATGTAGCATGCACATTAATGATAGTGGAAAGATTTTAATCTAGGCTATCAACCTATTTGGAAATAAGTCTCTTTAGGGTATCTTTATATCGTATATATAAAAGAGGGTATAAATGCAAAGGAATGGTTTGATTTTATGTTTCTAAAGTCTTTTTTAAAATACAAAATTAATAATGGAAATAATTTTCCTCCCACTCACAATAAAATAATAGGTGTGGTGTTCTGTGTTATGTGAATGTGGGAAGTTAATTTAGTGTAAAATCTGCATTGTGGAGATGCTCTTGGTATTTTTGAGAAATCACTAGATTTTAACCTGCTTTAGAGATGTTATAAGTTTTCTAATAATGAACAATTCTGTTTTCCTCTTGTTCATTTTTTTAAAGAGTATGTTTAGTTCCAATCGTCAGAAAATTTTGGAAAGAACGGAAATCTTAAACCAAGAGTGGAAACAGCGAAGGATACAGCCTGTGCACATCATGACTTCTGTGAGCTCATTGCGCGGGACTAGGGAGGTTGGTTAACATAACATGTTGTAATTATCAGCACATAATGATCTTTGCTGTTGGAATGTTGGTTGGTTATTGGGAGGAAATCAGTGACCGCAGGATGACCATGTTGTTATTGTTGTTTCTTCTTAATGTTAATGATTGCCTTAGATCACACTCCTAGCTATTTTTCTAACTGTGTTTAGAATCCCTAGATGAATTCCTAGATTCTATAAGACTGTTGACTTAGTGAACAGCTTTTTTTTTTTTTTTTTTTGGTAATTTATTTGAAAGACAAAATTACAGAGAGAGGTAGAGATAGAGAGAAAGGTTTTCCATCTGCTGGTTCACGCCCCAGATGGCCGCAACGGCTGGAGCTACGCTGATCCTGAAGCCAGGAGCCAGGAGCTTCTTCCAGGTCTCCCACGTGGATGCAGGGGCCCAAGGACTTGGGCTGTCCTCTACTGCTTTCCCAGGCCATAGCAGAGAGCCGGATTGGAAGAGGAGCAGCCAAGACTAGAACCGGCACCCATATGGGATGCCGGTACTTCAGGCCAGGGCTTTAACCCACTACACCACAGCACTGACCCCAACTTTTCTTTTTTTAATAAACATCTTTTGATTACCTTTTTTATGAACTTTTAATTAATTAATTTGAAAGGCAAACAGAGAGGGAGAGACAAAGAGATCTTCCATCCACTGGGTCACTCTGCAAATGGCCACAGACAGGTCTGGGCAAGTTTGAAGCCAAGAGCCAGAAACTCCATCTGGGTCTCTCACATGATGGCAGGGGCCCAAGTACTGGGACTATTTTCCCAGACACATTAACAGGAGGCTGGATCAGAAAGCAGAGCAGCCAGGACTCGAACTGACACTCCAGTATGGAATCCTGGTGTCGCAAAGGCCTGCCTAACTTACTGTGCCACATATTCATAGACCAAGAAATCTTTCTATTATGTATTTTGTTCGAAGGCTAAGGCTCTCTATAAGAATTTTTAAATTCCAATTTGAGAGATCGGAATTTCCTTTCATATAGCATCTTGATGAGGTAGATCTTAAACACTGCAGGAGTTTCTATTCTCAAAGAAAGGCAGTACATATGTAGTAGAATCTATAATTGAATATTCCAATTAAAACACTTGGAACAAGCTGAGATAAAAATGGCAGAAACCAGAGCAGTTTAGAAGTAATCAGTAGGGTTCTAGTTTAGGCATTTCTGTCTAAATGCCTGTGTTATGTAGAAAGATATGGTGTAGGATCTCTAAATAGGAGTTGAAGCAAAAAGGGGAAAAAGTGGTTTGGAATTAAGATTATGCTGTGTAGTACATTGTTTAGGAGTTTCTAAACATGGGAAGAATCTAAACAATGGAATTTTTTCTGAAATTTTTTTCATTAGTAATTTTCATAAAGCATTACTATAATAATCAAATGATAATGTGCTATTGTATGAATCTGTCAAGATTGTGTAGCACGTAGGCTTCAAAGACTTCTTGATGGCTCCAGCATGTTCCTATGATTATTTCAGTCGTCTTGATGGTGACACATGACTTGGAATGATTCTTAGTCATTTATGCATTTTTTTCAGGTGACAACTCGTTAAGGCTCTGACTTACAGTGTATTAAATGCTTAAATCTTCCTCCTTGTCTGTTGCAGATCAGAGCCTAGATATTAGAGGCAAACGACTTTTTATTAATATACTGTGTATAAAAAATTCTTTTTTTCTGCCAATCAGAACATCCTTAAAAGGGATCATGACAAAGCTTATAGCTAGTTATTTTGAGCATTTTATCTAGTGACCTTTTGAAACTTTAAGCTTACACAAAAAGACAACATCATTTTTAATTTTTTCTGTGGAGGATTAAATTGTAGCAATTTGGAGAAATACTTTGCTTTTGGGAATCTCAAAATGCTACCCAAAAAAAAGCCCAACTTAGATTTATAATAAAATTAACAGCAATAATGGCTTCTGACACTGTGCCTAGGTATTGTACACATTACCTCATTTAATCTTCAAGGTAGTTGTATTACACCTTTTCCCCCAGGTGAGGAAACTGAGCCTTAGAAGAAGTCAGTCGGTTTGCTGGCTCAAATGATCTGATGTGGGCCAGGAAGAGTACTTCGCTAAGACAAACTGAAGAGTGGAGCTTGTTACTGGTGAACAACGGGGCTTGCACATCATATAATTTTTCTTTTTTTTTTTTTTTAAGATTTTATTTATTTTATTTGAGAGTGAGAGTTATAGACAGTGAGAGGGATAATGACAAATCTCTAGAGACGGAGAGAAAGGTCTTCCTTTGGCTGCAATGGCCGGAGCTGTGTCGACTTGAAGCCAGGAGCCAAGTACTTCTTCCTGGACTCCCAAGTGGGTGCAGGGGCCCAAGGACTTGGGCCATCTTCTACTACTTTCCCAGGCTGTAGCAGAGAGCTGGACTGGAAGTAGAGCAGCCAGGACTAGAACTGGCGCCCATGTGGGATGCCAGTGCCGCAGGCAGAGGATTAACTGACTGCGCCATGGCACCGGCCCCCTATAATATAATTTTTCATTAAATTTAAGACTATAGTTTTTTAACTATTTACTCATTGAGTTTACTTTTAATTTTGTCGAGATAAGTTGTTGAACATAAAGATACATCATTTTTTGTTGAAATTATGTGAGAAATTGAGAACAAATCAACATTTTAATAAAATTGTTTTCTAAACCTAGTACTTCCAGTACCTCACACAGATTTAGAAGAAACATTTTCACAAGATACTGGGTGGGGATGGAGGAAGAAAAATCCCTAGCCTTAGGAATTTAATTTTTTTGAAATAGAGCTCTGACCTGATAAAGGTCATTAGTTTTTTACACCACTGTTGGTAGCTGGTTTTACTTCAAATGATTCATCTTTTATTTTCCCTCTCCCTTTTTAGAAACCATCATCACCGACTTTTAGAAACTGAGGTTTATACAGTTTATGATAAGCTTCTCGAAATTATATCAATAAATCCAAGTTTTAAGGCTGGAAAGAACTTTAGTGCTCTCATAGTCTAACCTCCTGACTTTTCAGATGAGAATATGTCTCTGCTTATTTTTTCTTTGCTTTGCACTTTTCCTTCTGTAATTTACTTTATTTGTTTTAAAAGTTGGAGTCTGAAGTAGGTCAAGCAGGTGGAGAAAATAGAAGTGACCATCATTTACAGAGGCTTTCCTGGTAGTAGCTTTGGCAGAATTTTAGACTGCAGTGTTGATCGAAACATAAAATCAGTAGCATTTAAAATTGAAGTGCTATAGCATTGTTTTCATTAACCATTTGTTTTTATAAGCTAATTGTATATAAGTGCTGACATTCAGCTTAACTTCTCTGGAAGCATGATGCATCAATGACAGTTCTCAATTCTTCAATCAAGTCTCAATGCTTCACTGCCTTCTGTAGTTGTAGATATACTCAGTATTTTTTTTTTTAAAGATTTATTTTATTTGAAAGGTTGAGTTACAGAGAGAGAGAGAGAGAGAGAGAGAGAGAGAGAGAGAGAGAGAGATCTATCATCAAATGGTTCAGTCTCCAAATGGTCACGACTGCCAGGGCTGTTACACGCCAAAGTCAGGAGCTTCTGGGTCTCCCATGTGGGTGCAGGGGCCCAAGCAGTTGGGCCACACGCCACTGCTTTTCCAGGTGCATTAGCAGGGAACTGAATGGGAAGTGAAGCGGCTGGGACTCAAACCGGTATCCATGTATGATGCAAGCACTCCAGGTGGCAGCTGTACCCACTATACCACAGCACTGACCCTGATATACTCAGTTCAACATGATTTTCTGTAGATTATTTTGGTAAGGACTGTCTGACAAAAATTTACTTTCTAATCGAATGAGGTGACTACTGGTAGATGCTTACTTTAGATCAAAGAGCTCTACAGTTGAACTGCATCTTTAGTGTATTGTTTTCTTAGTGTGTCTTTAAGATACTTAGTAACTATTTTTTTGTTATTGAGATTATAGAACCTAACCAAAATTTTAATATAGCATATGTTCCTAGTTTTTCTTTTAAAAAATACTTCTAATTTCTTGAAGACAATGACTATATATTTTACCTTTGCTTTCCAGTTAATTATTTTAAGTTAGAGCACCAGCTTCAAACTGTCATTAAACAAATATAAGACAAGATGTAAACCTTTTTGCCATAAAGCGTGGCTGTTTAACAAAAATTTCTTCCTAGGTGACTGTCATTATTTTGCCTTCTGTAATTCTTCAATTTGTAGCCATTTTCCAGTTTTAATGATGGAATCTTTTTGCATTTGTCCATTTCTTGCTAAAAACTGTAAGATACTTTTTCCATTCATTCATTGTATTGGAATTTTTTCCTCTTTATGCATATTAGTACTGTGAAAGAGAAGCATGCTTAAACTTGCTCTTTCTAATAATGTTTGAAATGATTCTCAAGTTCATTGTGTATCATTTGGTGTTTGCAAATGATTTGGAGAGGGTTTTAGCAAAATGTAAGTTCTTTTTATGCTGGCAACTTGAACTTAATATTCTTGAAGGAGAAGAAAAAGTGACTGGTTTACATGCAATCACTTGATTGCATTATTTATTGACCTGGTAATGCACCTTCCTCAGCTAATTATAATTATAGACTTAGTTACTGGTTATAAAGAAAATATTTTAGTGTATCCAATGAAAATTAGTGGTCTTTATTCAAATATATTCTTAATTTTCAATAAAGTAACATACTTTCTTTACTTTGTAAATTTAAGAATTAAAATATCTCTAGGTTTAGATTTTCATGAGCCTGTGAACAAATATGGCATAGAACCTATGTCATTGTTTCCATGTTTTTGAAAATAAATGGATGGTTCTGCAAGTGTTGATTTTAATCTCAGTCTGAATAGGTCCATCATGTCTTGGTGCCTCAAAGATCTAGTCCCTAGCTTTCTGTGATTCTTCCCCTTCTTTTAAAATTTATTTATTTATTTGATACAGAGAGTGAGAGAGACATCTTCCATGTGCTGGTTCATTTCCCAAATGCCTGTGTCAGCCAGGGCTAGTCCAGGCTGATGCTAGGAACCTGGAACTCAATCCAGGCTTCCCACATGCATGGCAGGGACCAACTACTTGAGTCATCCTCACCTGCTTCCTCCTGGGATGCACATTAACAGGAAGCTAGAATTGGGTCTGGAACCTAACACTGATAAAGGATGTAGTAATTCCAAGTAGTGGCTTAACTGCTATGCCACATGCCAATCCCTCTTTGCCTTTCTTAATATTTAATTGATATTAATTCTTCATATTTACTTGGAGAATTGTATCTGATATTAACTCTGTTAGTCCTTCCCACCTGTATGATCTTTAGGTTGCTTTAGCCTTTATTTTCTTTCTGTCTTTGTTTAGGTTGAGTAGATGAATATCTTTTTGTTGAAGATTTATTCATTTATTTGAAAGGCAGAGAGAGAGAGAGAGATCTTCCATCCTCTGGTTCATGCTCCAAATGGCTACAGCAGCCGTAGCTGGGCTGATCTGAAGCTAAGAGCCAGGAGCTTCTTGTGGGTCTCCCACATGGGCAGGGGCCCAAAGACTTGGACCATCTTCCACTGCTTTCCCAGGCATCTTAGCAGGGAGTTGGATCAGAGTGGAGCAGCCAGGACTTGAACCGAGACCCATGTGGGATGTTGGCACTGCAGGCAGTGACTTTACCCACAGCTATGCCACAGTGCCGGCCCCAGTGTAACATGATCATAAGGAAAGTTTTTTTTTTTTTTTGACAGGAAACTAATAGAAGTGTTTTATGCTTTTATGAAAGGTCATATTAGGATCAGTTTTGTAGATTTAAGATTAAGGTATCTTAAGTCTAAAAAAATTTTTCAAGAATGTCTAAATAACATTTTTGGAGGATTGGCAGATTTCACTATCTACCCTTGACAACTGTTGAGGAAGTTTTTTGTTTGTTTGTTTGTTTTTAAGATTTTATTTTGGGGCTGTTGCTATGGCATAGCAGATGAGGCTGCTGCCTGAGGTGCCGGCATCCCATATGGGCGCCGGTTCTGTCCCAGTTGTTCCACTTCCAATCTAGCTCTCTGCTATGGCCTGGGAAGGCAGTAGAAGATGGCCCAAATCCTTGGGCCCCTGCACCCTTGTGGGAAACCCAGAAGAGGCTCCTGGCTCCTGGCTTTGGATTGGCACATCTCTAGCCATTGCAGCCGATTGGGGAGTAAACCAGCAATGGAAGACCTCTCTCTCTCTACCTCTCTCTCTGTGTAACTTCTGACTTTCAAATAAATAAATAAATCTTAAAAAAAGGTCTTATTTATTTATTTGAGAGGTAGGGTTATAGACAGAGAGAGGGAGAGACAGAGAGGATAGGTCTTCCATCCGCTGGTGCACTTTCCAAATGGCCGCTCCAAAGCCAGGAGCCAGGAGCTTCTTCGGGTCTTCTGTGTTCGTGTAGGAATCCAAGCACTGGGGTCATCTTCTACTGCTTTTCCAGGCCGTAAGCGGAAAGCTTGATCTGAAGCGAGGCAGCCAAGACACAAACTGACGCCCATATGGGATACTGGTGCCACTGGTGGAGGCTTGGCCTAAGCCATAAGCCACAGTGCCAACCCCGAGGAAGTTTTGTAATGGCTGATGTGAATATTGGGTTAGTGAAGCTTGTTCAAGAGTTTCATCTTTTCACTCCAACTAAGAGGTCATTGTAACAGTCAAATCAGAAACATAAAACAAAAGGCAAAACTCCCTGTAGTACAACCCTTCTGGGGTTTTATTTATTTATTTATTTTTTCAGTTTTTTTTTTCCCTGTAGAATACATTAGAAGTGGATAATAACGTGCTTTTAGAAATTACTGGACGGGGACCAGCACTATGGTGTAGTGAGTAAAATTGCTGCCTGCAGCATCCACATCCTGTGTGGGTGCCAGTTCAAGGCCTGGCTGCTCCACTTAAGATCCAGCTCCCTCCCTGCTAGTGTGGCTGGGAAGGCAGGAGAGGATGGCCCAGCGACTTGGGCCCCTACACCCACATATGGGAGACCAGGAAGAAGCTCCTGGCTTCTGGCTAGAATGCAATCCCAGTCTCTTATACAGTCCAGTAGTTGGATGGCAGGAACCCAATCTCTTGGGTCATCGCTGCAGCTTCCCATGGTCTGCAGTAGCAGAAAGCTGGAGTCAGGAGTCTGGGTGTTGAGTCCAGGCACTGTGGTACAAAAGCACTCTGATTTGTGTTTTAAAGTATCAGAAAGTCATTCTTAGTTCATTATTATGATTTATTCATCCATTTTTCTTTTTGTTCTGTTTTCATTTTTTAAAAAAGATTTATTTTATTTTATTTGAAAGAGAGAGGGAAAAATATATATAGAGAGAAATTTCATCTGCTGGTTCACTCCTCAAATGGCTGCAAAGACCAGGACTGGCCAGGCCAAAGCCAGGAGCTAGGAGCTTTATCTGGGCTTCCCAGGTGGGTGTTCCCAAGGGCTTTGGTCATCTTCGACTGCTTTCCCAGGTGCATTAGCAAGGAGCTGGATTAGAAGTGAAGCAGTTGGGGACTCAAACCAGAGCCTGTATTATGGGATGTTAGCATTGCAGGTAGCGGCTTAACTCATTACCCCACAGTGCGAGTCCTGTTTAGTTTTATATTGTAATATCCTTTAACCCATCAGGACTTTTCTTTTTTATAAAGAGTGAGGAAGGGGCTATTTTTGAATTTTTTTCTATTTAGCTTTATGGGCTTTTTTTTTTTTTTTTTCAACACTACTGTTGTCAGAGAACAGCCCGCCTGATTGGTGACCTCCTGCCCAGGTGTACCATCTGAGCCAGAACTGGAGCATTGCCCCTTAGAAGACATGCTTGTGATTGTCTTGCCCGTTGGTTTTTCACTGGCCCCTGTACTACTATATAGCATTAACACTCAAATCTGATTACTTAAGCAGGACTTCTACATGATTCTGTTGCTCTAACTATGGAAGCTTATGTAATACAGTGTCTCATTTCTTAGTTTTTGTCTTTTATCTGCTTCTTCCCTCCCTGTTTTCTGTCCCTTTCCTTCTTTCTCCCCTTATTTTTTACTCAGGCCTGTTTTTTGGTTAGATAGTTGAGTTTGAACGTGATGGATGAACATGGCTGGTTAGTTGTTTCATGTTCTTTTTTGAGACTTCTATAGATTTATTATCTTCATGTCCTGTGCTTTGTGTCTGATCTCTAGTATTTTAGCAAAACTGGAGTTTTTAGCAAAGTTGCAGTTAATGAGGGATGAGTTATGCTGATAGCCCCCTTTCAGACCAAATAGCATGGAGTTTTAGCCTGGGGTTACTTAGGTCTTTTCTGTGTATGATCTCTCTCATTCAGGCCCAGGCTCCTGAAGCTGGGATACTGGGAAGAGCTTTAAGGGTCTAAACTTACTGAAATTATTGTACGTTTATGTTAAATGTTATATTTGTCTACCCTCCCATTTCCCAAGTCCTTGGAAAGAAGTATAACAACTGGCATAGGGATAAAACTGAGTTCAGAAGTTAGTAGCCTTATGTTGTCAAGTGGAGGTTCTTCACCCATTTTGGAATGGCTCTGTAACATAAATATTTAACAACAAAAATGGAAATAATTTACAACCTGAGACCAGTCACTCTTTTGTTCCTTAACACTTCCAATACACTTCATTAGTTGCTTTCATCAAATATATCTGGGTCAAGATATTAACTGTTTTTGTCTGCATTTTTATTTCTGCCTCTCTCATTTGAGAGGTTATCTCCTTCAATCACTTTTTTCCTCCTCTTTTGTCTTTTTTTCCCCTTAGATTTATTTATTTTATTTGAAAGGCAGAGTTACAGAGAAAGAGTGAGCTCTTTCACCCACTGGTCCACTCCCCAAATGGCCACAACAGCTGAGGCTGGGCCAGGCCAAAGCCAGGAGCCAGGAGCCAGGAGTTTAATCCAAGTCTCCCACGTGGATGCAGAGGCTCAAATACTTGAGCTGTCTTTGCTTTCCCAGGCACATTAGCAGGGAGCTGAATCAGAAGTGGAGAGGCTGGGATGTTGGTGTCACAGGTGGTGTGGCTCAACCAACTGTGCCACAATGCAGGTCCCCTCTTTTGTCTTCCAAACATGGTTATGAACTCCTGTTTTTTTAAAAATTTTACTTATGTTATACAAGTTTTTGGGGCCAGTGCTGTGGCATGGTGGGTAAAGCCGCCACCTGCAATGCCAGCATCCCGTGTGGGCGCTGATTCGAGTCCCGGCTGCTCCACTTCCTATCCAGCTCTCTGCTATGGCCTGGGAAAGCAGTAGGAGATGGCCCAAGTCCTTGGACCTCTGCACCCACGTGGGAGACTTGGAAGAAGCTCCTGGCTCCTGGCTTCTGATTGGCGCAACTTTGGCTGTTGCAACCAATTGGGGAGTGAACCAGTGGATGGTAGACCTCTCTACCTCTCCTTCTCCTTCTTTCTCTGTGTAACTCTTTCAAATAAATAAATAAATCTTTAAAAAAAAAAGTTTCGGCCGGCGCCGTGGCTCAACAGGCTAATCCTCCGCCTTGCGGCGCCGGCACACCGGATTCTAGTCCCGGTCGGGGCACCGGATTCTGTCCCGGTTGCCCCTCTTCCAGGCCAGCCCTCTGCTGTGGCCCAGGAGTGCAGTGGAGGATGGCCCAGGTGCTTGGGCCCTGCACCCCATGGGGAGACCAGGAAAAGCACCTGGCTCCTGGCTCCTGCCATCAGACGAGCGCGGTGCGCCGGCCGCGGCGGCCATTGGAGGGTGAACCAACGGCAAAAAGGAAGACCTTTCTCTCTGTCTCTCTCTCACTGTCCACTCTGCCTGTAAAAAAAAAAAAAAAAGAAAAGAAAACATAGAAACCACTAATAAACACAACCAAAAAAAAAAAAAGTTTCATGTTTTTCATATACTTCACTTCTGTTACTAAGTTTATTCAGATTTTGAATTTAAATTATATGTGGTGTCATATTCATCAGACAGGCTAGCTAATTTAAAACTTATGTGTATCATCTTTTCTTTCCTCAAAGCCTGAGGAATTTAAGATAGTCTTGGAAGTCATCTCTAGCTTTTCTCAGAGCTGCTGTCGCCGGATGCTTTCTCCTCATCCTTTTTCTCCCGGAGTGACAGCTTTCCTGTTCCTTCCTCAATGTTCTCCACTGGAAAGGCTAACATAGTAGACAATGAACAGTTATGTCTCTGACATAAATCGATACGCAAGCCAACTATTATCCATGAATATTTTTTACTTGAATAATTGTGTGTTTCCTCATACCACGTGGAAGTTGGGCTTAACCCTCCTCATGGTAAAGGTTGTTGAGGGGCAGGATGGCCCTAGCTTTGTCCTCCAGGATAGCCTGCTGTGAAAACGGGGAGTCAGACCTGCCTCGTAGGGTAGTTATCAATTCTAAAGAAGCGAACTCTGAAATTTCTAGCACAGTGCTGGCACGTAGTAGGGTGTGTTAACTCTGGTAAATCTCTAGCACGGTGCTGGCACATAGTAGGGTGTGTTAATTTCTTTCCCTTCCCTGCAGGCCATTCACCTGCTCTTCCCTCTACGATTTTCCATAACACAGTTTTTACTTGGAACCAGCCTGCCAAGAATCTCAGTTTGGTTGTGTACTCCTACAACTGCTATTTTTGGCTTGACTTCCCTCTCCAGCTCCCAGTGGTCCAGCCACACAGTCGCCTATTGTACCAGCTGGTTGATGTAAGTCTATCCATCCTCAGAGGAACCTGGTTACTTACCAGTAAGCTCCATTTCTCTGAAAATGTGGCATCCTTGATAACCATTGTAGTCATTTTCTTTACTGTTGATGATAAATCATTTTTCATGATTTCCCTATGTGCTCCTCAAGTTGGAATTAGAATTAGAGAAGTTAATTTGTTGATATATAGGTCTCATAGTTCCTGATTCCAGGACACATGACTCTGATCAGGTAAAATGTTCTGAAGACCCATGAGGTCAAAATTGTTTTCACTACTCTGAGTGATATGAGACTAAATTATGTAAACTGTCAAGGGTGATACATTTTCAAAGAAAAAAAAGTGCTGATAAGTATCTGGGAATTTTGAGTAATTTTCCTTTAAGTCAAATAAGAATTCCCAAACTTGTTTTACCAACAAATGCTTTTGCATTTGAATATGATTTCATGAATGAAAGGAATATGGTTATTAGTTAAGGTTAACAATTAAAGCATGGGATACATTTCTAGAGATACTGCAGAGATAGGAGGTGGGGTAGACTGTTAGTTTTCTGGAAAGGTACTCTAACCTTTAAATGGATATTGAAGTTAAAGTCTCCATTAGGGAAAATCAGCAAATGCAGTCTGTTAGTCCAGAAACATTTTTTGAGTGCCTACTTTTTTTTTTTCGAGACACTGTGCTGAGTATTATTTCACACTGTTACTTTGCCTCAGCTACTTTTGCCCTCAGAGAGCTTATTTCCTATTCCTGGGTTACTCAAAATTGAGATAATGGGGTCTAGGAGCAGCATACAGATACGAGATTGGAAGTAGTACTTAGTGCTTCAGCCTATGCCTTCTTAATTTCTGTGCTTCTCTAAGTTCTTTCTGTTCATGGGAAAACCAGCTGGCTTCATTCAGTACACTCAGCCTTTCCTGCATTACCAGAATCAGATGAAGCAAAAACTGTCATGTCCTCTTGCACAATTGTTGAACCTTGTGTGTGACCCTGGGATTGGTTGTTAAAGCAAGCAGATCAGAATTGGAGAGGCAACCCCCTCTAAACTTCAAAGGCAGCTCTTCTGCAGAATTAAAACCACAGAATTCATGTATCCCCTCTCCTGCTTGTAAAGCCAAAATGAGTTTTTCTTTTTAAAATAAGAGAAATGGTTGTGGTTTGAAATCACTGTACAGTATATAACACTTCATTCACTAATTATAACCAACCTTCACCCCCAAATTTATCCAGTTAAGAATAAAGAATGAAAGACGCCTTGGTAGTGATAAGAATTAGGAAGAGGAAGCTGGTGGAGGAGTTACTCCTGTAGTGTTGCCAACGTGTCTCTTTCATGCAGCAGATATTGTATGGCTGTCTTCATTATTTTGCCTTATGAGCATCACAAAGGCAAGAACTACAGCACGGTAATAAGCTCTTGGGTGATGCAGTCAGATTTAGGTTCTAATTCTGATTTTGTAGTTTACTACCTTTGTGACTAGGCAAATTATTTAATTTTTCTGTACCTCAGTCTCCTCATTTGAAGTTGTGATGTTAAAGCTATTTAATGTCATAAAGTTGTAATGAAAAATAAAGATAATGTATATAAGGACTTAGCACAGTGCCTACAACATAGTATGTGCTCAACAAATGTTAACTGCTGTTACTGGATTATTAGATAGATGTATGAAAGATATTATCTGAGGCCAAAGAGCAGAAAAGGGAAAGATTATAGGGTGTAGAGTATAAGTAAACATTCACACCTTATTTACATGAGTTATAAGCTTTCTAGTATTGTTATCTGTATCTTTGCCTATTTGGAAAGTAAATTAATAGATTAATCTTTGTTGGAATTCTTCCTAAGTACTCTATCCTTTAACCTTTACTTCCACTAAGGAAGGAATTATTATTATTATTATTATTATTATTATTATTACTGACAGGCAGAGTGGACAGTGAGAGAGAGAGACAGAGAGGAAGGTCTTCCTTTGCCGTTGGTTCACCCTCCAATGGCCACTGCGGCCAGCGCACTGCGGCTGGCACACCACACTGATCCAAAGCCAGGAGCCAGGTGCCAGGTGCTTTTCCTGGTCTCCCATGGGGTGCAGGGCCCAAGCACTTGGGCCATTCTCCACTGCACTCCCGGGCCACAGCAGAGGGCTGGCCTGGAAGAGGGGCAACTGGGACAGAATCCGGCGCCCCAACCGGGACTAGAACCCGGTGTGCCGGCGCTGCAAGGTGGAGGATTAGCCTAGTGAGCCACGGCGCCGGCCCGAATTATTATTATTTTTTAAAATTTTTTTACAGGCAGAGTTAGAGAGAGAGAGATACACAGAGAGAGTTAGAGACAGTGAGAGAGAGAGAGAGAGACAGAAAGGTCTTCCTTTTCCGTTGGTTCACTTCCCTAATGGCTGCCACAGCCGGTGCTGCGCCAATCTGAAGCCAGGAGCTGGGTGCTTCCTCCCGGTATCCCATGAGGATGCAGGGGCCCAAGCACTTGGGCCATCCTCCACTGCCTTCCCGGGCAACAGCAGAGAGCTGGACTGGAAGAGGAGCAACCAGGACTAGTACCTGGCGCCCCAACCAGGACTAGAACCCAGGGTGCCAGCGCCGCAGGCGGAAGATTAGCCAAGTGAGCCACGGTACCAGCCCAAGAAGGAATTATTTTTATGCTGCAGTGACCATGATGAATGTGAGGTTATGTCACTGGCCTGGTGCAGTGCTTGGGGGCCAGGTATGACCTCTATGCCAAAAATTTCTACTCTAATTTCATTAGATTCAGTCCTGCTATTTTTTTCATCTAAATTGAAATTGAACATTAAATATGTTTTTGTGTGTATCTGTGTATATATATGTATATATACACATACATGCATATAATTCTATGTTTCATCTTACTCAGTTTTTTTGCCCTGTTTTCACTGATTGTAAATCATGAATAGGGTATCCAGGATATTTTTGAGAAGGTTCTGAAAGCCTGATGATTAGATAGTAGTACTCTTTTTTTTTTTTAAACACGCAGAGTTAGTGAGAGAGAGAAAGGAATAGTGGTACTCTTGTAAGAAAAGGTGGGATCCTAGGTAGAATGGAAAGTGCTGTGATTATTTGTGTACCATATTTCATAGAATCAAAAGTACAACATTTTTAACATGAAACATCCATAATTAGAATTGTATTATGTCATAGTTTGATTGGCAACATTTTCCTTTGGTGATATGGAAGATAATGGTTTGCCTTGAAATTGGTAACATTGTAGATTGTATGTAGTATGTTATTTCAAGGGATTATATGCCATTAAGCATAGAAATAATGTGTCATGGCAGGATGTATAGTGAGTATGAGCAGAGGCTCCAGAGTTAGACTTTCAGGGTTTAGATTCTAGCCTTACCTAATGTGCAACTTTGGCCAAAATAATTACCCTTTCTTTACTGTAGTTTTCTCAACTCTTACATGGGAGCTAAGAATAATGTTAATAATGTTATAATGAGGACTAACTGTAAGACATATAATGTGTTTAAAGTAGTGTCTAGTACACAGGAAAATAATATTGGCTACTAATTTAAGAGATTTTCAGAATTGATTTGAATCCACTTTGTTGTGATTGAAACTCAAATTTGTTACCCTTAATATTTGTGTATCATCGATAACATCAGCAAATGACACCGGTTTTTAAAGAAGATAAAGGTGAATCTAAGAAGTGTCCTTATTCTAATAAATATTTAGGTGACATATTTGGTAAATATATTACTATTCTTTGTGATTGAGGTATAAGAAATTAAGTAGGAGCTAGGAAATATATAGTGAGAAGATGGGCCAGTTAAGCAGGTTGTTGAGACTAACATAAATATAATCTTTGATTCCTGTTGATCTTGGTAAGTATGAGAAAAGGTTGGAGGGCTTTGAAATTTTGCAATGTCTGAGGAATTTTTTTCACCCTAAATTAAAGAGAATTTTTATGAACTTTACTGTTCTAGGTAAAGAAATTTTCTTTCTGTAAGTAGACAGTGTCTCTTTACAATATGATGGCTACAACTTAAGTTTGTCCTTTTGTTCTTAAGAGCAAATTTTATTTTTTCTGTTTTAGTGTTCGGTGACCAGTGACTTGGATTTTCCAACGCAAGTCATCCCATTAAAGACTCTGAATGCAGTTGCTTCAGTACCCATAATGTATTCATGGTCTCCCCTACAGCAGAATTTTATGGTATGTAAATAGTATATCTTCTGCTTATTTGATAGTAACTTATTTTGAATTAAAAAACCCATAATTTTCTTGTCAAGGTGAATCAAGATAGTATAAATAATGCTATCAAAATGATGACTGTTAGAGAAATTGAAAAAATTTGACTAAAACAGTGTTTATTTGATAGGCAGAGTTTCAGAGAAGCAGAGAGAGAGGAGAGATCTTTTTCTGCTTGTTTATTCTCCAGATGGCTGCAATGGCCAGGGCTTTGCCAGGCCAAAGCCAAGAGCCAGGAGTGTCATCCACTCTCCCATGTGTATGGCAGGGCCATCTTCTGATGCTTTTCCTAGGCCATGAGCTGAGATGTGGAGCAGCTGGGACATGAACCTATAGGCACCATTTTTGTAGGTGGCTTTACTTGCTGTGCCGCAACACTGGACCCTCAATACAGTTTTTAAAAATGCATCTGTAGGGGTAGGTCTCAGGCTTAGCAATTAAGACATTAGTATAGAAAATCATGTCCCGTATTCCAGTACCTGGGTTCAGTACCCAACTCTGGTTTCTGATTCCAGCTTTCTGCTAACACAGACTCAGGAAGACAACAGTAATGGGTCAAGTAATTGGCCCTCGTAACCCAGCTGGGAGAACTGCTTTGAATTCTGGCTCCAGCTCTTGCTTGGCTGTCTTGGCCGTTGTGTGCATTTGGGGAGTGAACCAGTGGGTGGAGCTCTCTCTCTTCTCTCTGTTTCTCAGATAATTGATCAAGCAATGCACTTTTAAAAAAATTTGTAGTGTTGCCTTTTCCCTATATTCTGCAAAGGATAAGCAAAAACCATATCCAGGTTTAGACACATTAAAACACATTAAAAGCAGCTTGGGTTTTAGTCTAAGTGGAAAAAATAAGATAAAGACTGAAGTTTACAGTTCTTATCCCTTAGCAATATCCTATAATCTCAGTCTGATTTGGCATTTTTCTTATTTAAGAGCTTAAAACAATTTTAGGCAGCATGTTATTAAGTGATAATGTACACTAGGAAGCAATATTGGGGCTTCTAAAACACAAGTTAGCACACTTCCACAGGTTACACATTTCCAGTAGCTTTTGTGATGAAAAGCTAGTGTTTATTTATTTGAAAGGCAGAGCTACATAGAGGCATAGGCACACAGAGAGAGGTCTTCTGCTGGATCACTCCTCAGATGGCTGCAATGGCTGGCGAAGCCAGGAGCCAGGCGCTTCTTCTGGGTCTCCCATGTGGGTGTAAGGACCCAATGACTTGGGCCATTATTTTCTGCTGCTTTCCCAGGCCATAGCAGAGAGCTGCATTGGAAGTGGAGCATTCAGGACTCAAACTGGCTCCCATATGGGATACTAGCACTGCGGGTGGCGACTTTACCCGCTATACCACGGCACCAGCCCCAAGTGTTTAATTCTTTATAGAAGTAGAGTGAAGGAGGGTGGAATGAGAGAGCAATTAAAGTGTATATCTTTGACTTTTGTTGTTAAATAATAAATTCATAGTACTTGACTTACAAGGTGGGAAGACCACTAAAATGTTGTATCCTTGGTGAACCTACTTTGAAGAATTTTTTACTGGTTTAAAAAATGATAGTTTTGATATTGATATTTTTAGTGACTTTTATAACAGTAGGAGATTAAAGGTAGACTTGAGCTACTCTTCAGTTGCATGTTTCAGTTGTATGTTTAAAGCTTTACTACTCAAAACATTTAGTTTGAGAATCATATTGCTGGACTTTTAGAGAGGGTCTTATTATTAATCAACTAAAATTCTGAAAGAATTTTTTTAAAGATTTATTTATTTTTATTTGAAAGAGTTACATAGAGAGAGAAGGAAAGGCAGAGAGAGGTCTTCCATCCACTGGTTTACTCCCCAGATGGCTGCAAAGGCCGTAGCTGTGCCGAACTGAAGTTGGGAGCCAGGAGCTTCTTCTGGATCTCCCATGTGAGTGCAGGACACTTGGGCCATCTTCTACTGTTTTCCCAGGCTATAGCAGAGAGCAGCCAGGACTTAAACTAGCGTCCATATGGAATGCCGGCATTGCAGGCGGTGGCTTTACCCATTACGCCACAGTGCCGGCCCCAGAATATTGTGTTTAAAGTTGTCAGTAAATATTATTAGGAATTGTTGATGGGTTCTGGTCACTGAGCAAAGCAACTCAGACAGGCTATATTATGGCTAGAATATGTTTTGGGGGGCAAAGGTTATACGGGTATAGTTAGGAAGATAAAACAGCCAAATATCATTTAATTTTGTCTTATATCCAAATAAATGAATTCTGCTAGTTTAAATGGTAGTAGTGAAGTGAGATGAGATGAAAACAGGACCATAGTGTGTATGTAAGTTTGCATCTGTATATAGATGGGAGGGAAAGTCCAGCCTGCAGGTCACATAAGGTCTATGAAATCATCCAGTCTGGCCCTGCTGAGGCTACAGCAGATGGGAATCAAAATTCAATAAGTCTGTATAGAAGGCTTAATAATTTTTTTTAAAGATCATTTTATTTATTTGAAAAGTAGAGTTACAGAGAGAGGAGGAAGACACACACACATGCACACACACACACACACACACACACACAGATTTCATCTGCTAGTACACTTCCCAAATGGCCCCAATACCCAGGGACTGGACTGGGCTGGACTGGTCCAAGCCAAGAGCTTCATCCCAGTCTGCCATATGGGTGGCAGGGGCCCAAGCATTTGGGCCATCTTTGCTGCTTTTCCAGGTGAGTTAATAGGGAGCCTGATTGTAATTGGAGCAGCCAGGAATGGAATCTGTGCTCATGGGATGCAGGCATTTCAGGCAGTAGCTTAACCTGCTGTGCCACAACACTGGCTCCAACAGCAGGCTAAATTTGAGTTGGTAATTTTTTGAATGATATAAATATACAAATGGCCCTTGGCAGAAAAACGTTGCCACCTTTGGCTGATGAATACATTAAAATCTTGGGTTTTCATTTTATACCTTAAATTTCCCCTTTCTGCCAGTTTCTCTCATTTGTCTCAAGCACTGTGATCTTTATGAATGTTCCTGTTGACCTCAGTTTATCTAAGGATTGTTTGAAGGTTTTCCTTTTCCTTCTATTTCCTGTCTGCTGATTCCTGAATGTAACATTTGTCTTAACTGTGTTATCTTCTGTGTCAGTCATCATCATATTTCTGATTCCAGCCTGCACCATCTCACTTTATTTTTATTTTTTTTAAAGATTTTATTTATTTATTTGAAAGGTAGAGTTACAGACAATGAGAGGGAGAGACAGAGAGAAAGATCTCCCTTCTGTTGGTTCACTCCCCAAATGGCCGCAATGGCTGGAGCTGTGCTGATCTGAAGCCAGGAGTCAGATGCTTCTTCCTGGTCTCCTGTGTGGGCACAGGGGTCCAAGGACTTGGACCATCTTCCACTGCTTTCCCAGGCCACAGCAGAGAGCTGGATTGGAAGAGATCAGCTGGGAATAGAACTGGTGCCCATATGGGATGCTGGCACCGCAGGCAGAGGATTAAATTAACCCACCATCTCACTTTAAATAGCTGACTCGTCTTCCTAGTCAGTCTTAGCCAGTCTATTCTGTGTATCAGAATTATTTTTCTGAAAGTCTTTTTTTAATCATTACTCTGTTCAGAGGCCTCTTTAAGATTTATATTTAAATTTACTTTGAATTACTCTGTTTTCTTTAAACGTGCACTTCAGAACTGTCCAGTCTTCATTTACAATTATTGTCTTTTTTATTAATTGAAAATTATCTTCCATGAATGTCAACTTTCAGTCTCTTATATTCTTGAATACTGCATTTTTCCTGAACTTTTCTTTGGCTCGTTCCTGCAAAGCTAGCAACTTTTTCTTCACTGTGGTCTTCTGAAGCTTGGTAGAAGCTAATCTTGTTACCTTCATAGCACAGTCAGCTTTCATCTCAGTATTAGAATACAGTGTTCTTTTGCATATAAGCGTGAATCATTTGGAATAATCTTTATAATAGACTATTGATGTTTTATTTTACGTCCCTAGAATTTTATTATATTGACTGTCTTAACTAGAGCATTAAGTGAAGTTTAGAAATGTTTACTTATGGTAGTTTTTTTGGGGTTGGGTAGCTATGCATAGTTGATTCTGATAAACTATTTCATCAGTTCTAAGATACTCTCTCCCATTTCAGTATCTGAAATAGGAATTTTTAAAAATTGATGCTGTCTCGTTGTAGTCTGCAGCATTTTTTCCTTCTTAGAGGCATATGATAGTAATATTGATGATATGTTAGATTGTGTGAAGTATTTTTTTCTTAATTTTTTTCTCCGTCAACAGTTTTGTTTTCTCAGGTACAGTTACTGGTGAGAGCTCTTTTATTGCTTTATAGCTTTTCAGAGTTTTCTGTCTGAGTTGTATTTTATTTGAAAAGGTTTATTTAGGGGCTGGCTTTGTGGCATAGCCAGTTAAGCTGCTTCCTGCTGCACCGGCATCCTGTGTAGGTGCTGATTTGTGTCCTGGCTGTTCTGCCGGCTGCACTTGTGATCTAGCTCCCTGCTAATGTACCTGGGACAGCAGTGGAAGATGATCCAAGTGCTTGGCCTCTTGCCACCCACTTGGAAAACCTGGAAGAAGCTCTTGAGTTCCACCTGGCTCTACCTTGGCCATTGTGGCCATTTAGGAGTAAACCAGCAGATGTGAGATTTCTCTCTCTCCTTCTCTCTATAACTTTACCTTCCAACTAGATAAATAAATTTTTTTTTAAAGTGAAAAGGTTTATTTACTAACTTTATTTACTTGAAAGGCAGAGAGACAGAGATAGACAGGGGCTGTCCATCTGCTGGTTCACTCTCTGAATGCCTGCAACAGTCATGCTGGGCTAGGTTGAAGCCAAGAGCTGGGAACTTCATTTGGATCTCCCACATGGGTGGCAGGGACCCAAGTACTTGAGGCAGCACCTATTATCTCAGCGTGCACTTAAGCAGGAAGCTGGATTTGGATGCAGAACTGGTACCGTAAGGAAGGTACTCTGATACTGCCCAAGTAGCATCTCTATTTATTTATTTTTTAAAAAAAGATCTTTATTTATGTGACAGAGTTACAGGAGAGATGGAGACAAAGATCTTCCATCCACTGGTTTACTCCCCAAACCGAAGCCAACTCCTGGCTGGGCCAATATGAGCTTCTTCTGGATCTCTCTGTGGGTGCGGGAGACCAAGCACTTGAGCCATCTTTCACTGCTTTTCCAGGACATAGCAGAGAGCTGTATTGGAAAACTTGACCTGGCACCCATATGGGATACTGGCTCTGCAGATGGAGGCTTAGTCTACTATATCACACCACTAGCCCCCCAAGTAGCATCTTAATTGCCGTGCCAAACATCTGCTCATGACTGATATTTTAATTCTGTACAATGGGTAAAGACATCTGCTTAAGAAAAAAAGTTGTGTTTTAGTTATAATACATTGCCATTTAAAAAATATTTTAATACTAAGATTAAGTCTGGTTTTTAATTTTTTTTTTTAACTTTTAGGTGGAAGATGAAACTGTTTTACATAACATTCCTTATATGGGGGATGAAGTTCTAGACCAGGACGGCACTTTCATTGAAGAACTAATAAAAAATTATGATGGAAAAGTACACGGAGATAGAGGTGAGCCATGTTTATTCTCTTGAAAAAATGGCTACAGAATTGAGAGATAACCTTTTTTTTTTTAAACATAGGGTATAAAGAATCATTTTTAATAATAAAATTAAAATTTACACCAAACTCTAAAGGACTGACACAGGCTCAGAAAACCAATATTTTCAATCTTTTTCTTGTTTTTATAAAACAAAGTTTTAAAGCTTTATTTGAGGCAGAGAGAGAGAGAGAGAGAGAGAGAGAGAGAGAGAGAATATGTGAGAGTGAGTGTGTCCATCTGCTGGTTCACTGCCAGAGAGAGAGAGAGAGAGAGAGAGAGAGAGAGAGAGAGAGAATATGTGAGAGTGAGTGTGTCCATCTGCTGGTTCACTGCCCAAATGAGGAAGAGAGAGAGTGTGAGAGTGAGTGTGTGTGTCTGCTGGCTCACTCCCCACATGCCCATAACAGCTGTGATTGGGCCAGGCAGAAGCCAGGAGCCAGGAACTGGGTGGCAGCAATCCAAGTACTTGATATCTCCTGCTACCTCCCAGGATCGACATCAGCAGGAAGCTGGAATTGGGAGCAGAGTCAGGACTGCAGCTAGGTGCTCTGATACAGTATGTGGATATCTTAACCCCCCACTAGACCCAGTATCTGCCCCTTCTCTGTTTTTAATTGGAGGCTCATGTTTGCCACTTAATTATCTGTAGTTGGTTAGCATAAATTATAATGCAGTAACAGGCAAATCAAATAGAAATTGCGTGGGTATCTAGATTTTAAGACTTTTTACTAGTAAAATTAATTAGGGTTGGGGCTCTGCTTTTGTGGCACATGGCCCTGCTGCTCAAAAATATCTTCTGCAGTAGACTACAGAAGCACCTGAAATTCAGTTAGAATCTCTGTGTGTGTATGTGTGTGTTTAGGAGGTTATGCTAAAGTGTCTGAAAGGAGGGTGATATTTGCAACGTCATTTTCATTATTAGTGTAAACCAATCCCTGCTATAATCAGTTTAAGGACAGATACATTGTTTGGGAGGGGGCTAAAGCTATAATTAATTGTAGAGGACTGGGTTAGTGGTAGGCCTTGATTTTAAGAAAAAGTGACAGGCATTAAAGATAGATTCTCTTTCCTAACTTTGATTAAGAACAGTCTTGAAAATGATCTTAACTGTTCCCCAAACCTCCCAGTTTAATACTAATTTTTATAATACTGATAGCCTATGGCCTTTTCCAAACTAGAAGAGGAATACATAAACTTTTGTCATTGCCGCTTTCCTCTGTTTATTTCTGATATCCCTTAACAAATTTCAGAATGTGGGTTCATAAATGATGAAATTTTTGTGGAGTTGGTGAATGCTCTTGGTCAATACAATGATGATGATGATGACGATGATGGAGATGATCCTGATGACAGAGAAGAGAAACAGAAGGATCTAGAGGACAACCGAGATGGTACGCTTGATTATTAGGTTTTTAGGTAGCCGTTACACTCTTTCAAAATAGTGAAGTAAATGTAGAAATTAATTTCTTCTTTTTCTTCTCTTTCTCACATTGATAGTATTATCAAATATTTGCAACATTTCATCCTGCACTTGAGCATCTTTGTGTTTTTGTTGTTGTTAGCAAAGGAAACTAATCTTTTTTGTGAGCATCTGAGCAATCCTCTTAACCATCATTGTGATATAATGTTCTGTATGTATATACTGCTTTGTGTGTGTGTGCATATACTATATACGTGTCAGTTGCATACTAATCACTTCATATGCACCATCTTAATCCTAATAAAGACTCCATAAGGTGGATATTATTAGATCCATAAGATCACACTACTGGGGAGAAATGGAACCTTGAACTCCATGACGATAACCAAAATATACGTGACTTTAGACTTATGCCTTTCTTCCCCTGAGTCAGCTGCGACTCTCCAAAAAGTAGTCTGTCCCAAGACAGTCTGTGGTTGGTATTTTCTGCTTGGCATGGATCATATTAAAGCAGCATAGAATTATTTGGGGAAAAACTGCAAAGATGTGTAGATTTTTTTTTTTTTTTATAATAAAGGGATACCTTAGTGGTGATCTAGTTTAAACTCTTTGTTTTACAGGTGAGGAGACAGACCGAAGTAGTTAAGTAAGCAGTCAGGCCCAGTGACAAAATTAGTTAGTAGCATGATTGGGATTAAAACGTAGGGGCTGGTGCTGTGGCTCAGCAGGTTAATGCCCTGGCCTGAAGTGCCGGCATCCCATATGGGTGCCGGTTCTAGTCCCAGCTGCTCCTTTTCCAATCCAGCTCTCTCTTATGGCCTGGAAAAGCAGTGGAAGATGGCCTAAGTCCTTGGGCCCCTTTACCCACATGGGAGACCCAGAGGAGGCTCCTGGCTCCTGGCTCCTGGCTTTGGGTCGGTGCAGCTCCGGCTATTGCGGCCAATGGGGGAGTGAATCAGGGAATGGAAGACCTCTCCTCCGTCTGTGTAACTCTGACTTTGAAATAAATAAATAAATCTTTAAAAAAAAAAAACCTAGGTGTTCTGTCTTCCAGAACCCTTTTTTTTTTTTAAGATTTATTTATTTTGCTTGAAAATCAAAGTTACACAGAGAAAGAGGAGAGACAGAGAGACAGAAAGAGATCTTCCATCCGCTGGTTCACTCCCCAGATGGCTGCAATGGCTGGAGCTGTGCCAATCCGGAGCCAGGAGCCAGGAGCTTCCTATGGGTCTTCCCATGTGGGTGCAGGGGCCCAAGGACTAGGGCCGTCTTCTACTGCTTTCCCAGGCCATAGCAGAGAGCTGGTTCGGGAGTGGAGCAGCTGGGACTGTAACCGTGCCCATATGGGATGCTGGCACTGCAGGCGGCGGCTTTACCCGCTATGCCATAGCGCTGGCCCCTTTCAGAACTCTGAAAACTTTTCATATTTGTATTTGAATTTTGTGTGTGACATATGCGCATTCCATAAATACACATAAAATATGTTAGTGAAACAAAAAGTTGATGATTTCTTAGAAAATCAGCTATGTTATAGAGATACAGTTATGTATAGAAAATGAAAGATTGAAAACTTGTTGACTTCATGTTTTCCCCCTTTCATATTTCCCTATTCAGATAAAGAAATCCACCCACCTCGGAAATTTCCTTCTGATAAAATTTTTGAAGCCATTTCCTCAATGTTTCCAGATAAGGGCACAGCAGAAGAACTAAAGGAAAAGTAAGATTCGCTGTTCTGAGATAGTCTCACTTTGTGTGCTGTGGAAATTCTCCTTTTCGTTTATTTACAAATGCAACAAGTATAGCCACTTACTTGTTTATAGTGTGGACAAGATGTTTGAAGCAATATACTTATCTGTGGTATTCTATACTATAAAACATTATAGTTGAATAAATACCTTTATATTTATGTGCATACACATGTGAAATTTATAGCAGTCTATTTAGAGGAAAATTTCTCCAGATACTAGCAGAAAGTTTAGTAACATTGATGATTAATTAAAACTAATATCCTTTTTCATGATATGCCTGAATCGTTTCATTGAATTTGATTCTTGATATCTAATTGCTTCTTTGTCTATATAAAGATTGATTTATGTTAGATATATTCCTTTTTGTTTTAGGCAAGATAAATATATACATGGAAACCTTTTGGAAACTTTATTTTGCAAAAGTGATTTTTCTTTTATATTTACTTACTTTTTTCTTGGTTACTGTCAGATACAAAGAACTCACCGAGCAGCAGCTCCCAGGTGCACTTCCTCCTGAATGTACTCCCAATATAGATGGACCAAATGCTAAATCTGTTCAGAGGGAGCAAAGCTTACATTCATTTCATACGCTTTTCTGTAGGCGATGTTTTAAATATGACTGCTTCCTACATCGTAAGTGCAATTATTGTACGTTTTCATTTTCCATCTCTTGTTGTGGAATTATGTTTTAAAGCAACTCAAATAATGTTATTTAATACAACTAGAATTTTCTACTGAATCTTACAGTTAAGATTGAAAAATATGTTATGAACTCAGTATTGTTATTTTTATGTTGTTGCTTGAGGATTGTTTTTATACACATTGAATTCAGACTTCTGTTTTAAAGAAATTGGCTAAAAAGATGCTATATTAGTTCTTGTGCTCTTCAGAGATGAGTAATTTTGATGAACCTGGAACATGTTAATGATCTCATTCAAGCTGGAGAGAAGAGAAATACTTCACTTTAATATAGGTGGCCTTCGTGGAACAGTAGACTGCCACCTGCAGCAGCTACCAGGCGCAGCTTCCCTTCATCTTCTTCTTTTTTTAAAATATACTTATTCATTTATTTGATAAAGAGAAGGAGGGAGGGAGGGAGGCAGGGAGGGAGGTTGGTCTTCCATCTGCTGGTTCACTCCTCAAATGGCTGCAATGGCCAGGGCTGAAGCCAGGAGTCAGGAGCTTCTTCCACATCTCCCACGTGGGTGCAGGAACCCAAGCACTTGGGCCATCTTCTGCTGCTTTCGCAGGCACACTAGCAGGGAGCTGGATCGGAAGTGGAGCAGTCCCAATGCCTGCAGTGCAGGCAGAGGCTTAGCCTTCTATGCTGCAGCATTGGCTGTTCCCCTCACCTTCCCTTCTTGTACTAGAGCCATTTTCTTCATAATTGAGCCTAAACAAATTCTTAAGGTATTTTATTGCCTTGCATGAACTTTGACTACACACCATGCATTTTTTATATAAAATAAGTTACTAAAATAAATGTTAAACATAGCATTTTATGCTTGAGGTAGTTTTTTATCTTTGATTATTATTTACATTTCAACAGAGAATTAAAATGCATACTGTGAGGTCTCCCTAACACTTTTTCCTGGTTTCTCAAGTTGGAGCGGGGGCCCAAGCACTTGGGCCATTCTCTACAGGTTTCCCAAGCCATTAGCAGGGAGCTGGATCAGAAGTGGAGCAGCCATGTGGGATGTAGGCAGAGGCATAGCCTACTGTGCCACAGCGCCGGCCCTCCTAACACTTCTGCCTGTTGAGTTTTTCAGCTCTCTTGCATTTAACCACTTTTATGGTTCTTTTACATCTTCATTGGGCACTGTTAATATATTCTTTATCCTGCCATATTCAAATGGTGCCATGACTTTACCCTTTTCTGACTTTATATCATACATTATTAGGTCTGTCTATACAACTGCATAGTAGTACTGCATTATGACAGGCTTTCTAACTTACTGAATTGGCCCCTAAACATGAATATTTGGATTTTTTTTTTTAAGCCTTTTGCCATAATGGTGCTGCAGTGAATAACGTTGCATGCTGTACCCATTTCTCGCAAATTCTAGTTTAAGTGATAAACTTTATTTAGCTATATAGGGATATACCAGTTTAAAGACATACCAGCAAAATAAGAATGTCTGTTTCCTCTGATCCTTGCCAATGAAATGTGTTGTCAAAGCAATTTTGATGTTTTCATTTTGATTTTGTAAGTGAAAATGTTATTTTTAACATAGTTTTAATTTGCATCTTTATTCTTTTTGAATGACAGGATCTTCCTTTAACTTGAAGAGATTTGTATTTTACTTTCTGTAAACTGATTTTATTCGCTGGCATATTGATCTTTTGATACTAAAAGGAACTCCTTATATGGCCCCCTAAGTGGCTGGAGAAGTTGCTATAGGACCCAAAGCTGATCCATTTGCCAGATGAACAGCAAGACAGTCTTGGTAGAAGAAAGGAAGTGGTTATTGCAAGAGAGGAGGTGTTTATCACGAACAGAGCAAGGAGCTGTGCAGCTGTTGCTTAATTCCCAGACTCCCTGGGGGTTAGGAGTTGCGTTCTTACAGATTGAAGTTGAGGCTGAAAGCATGCCTGGCTCCTGAAGTTCCCTTTCGGTGTGCAATGCTCCTGATCCGCTTATCGGTCAGCGCTATCATGTCCTTCAGGGAAGTTTGACGATGTGAAGAGTGGGCTCCAGTCAGTCTGTGGGAGGGGTGCAGCTGGTAGTTGCTTTTGCTTGGGGCCCAGGGTTACTAGGAAAAAAATCCCCCTTCTCCCACAAAGCAAGCCAGTACATGTAGGGGAAATAAATTATCCCAGTAGTCCTGTGACTAGGGACCTTGTAGAGCAGGCTGCACCAATCCCTCAATTCAGCCAGCTGATTTAAGTAAGAGATTGATTTGCAGTCATAAAAGTGGGACTATGAGTGGAGGGAGGGAGGTGGAGAGACTAAGCGACTGGGATTTGGGGTGTGTCTGCACTTGAGGCACGTGGAAGTTCTTGTTCTTTTCTTTCTTTCGTTTATATAAAGGGAACAGGTTTCCTGGTCTCCCATGTGGGTGGCAGGGTCCCGGTACTTGGGCCATCTGGGCCATCTTTGGCTGCTTTCCCCAGGACATTTTTTTTTAGGAGTTATTTATTTATTTATTTATTTATTTTGACAGGTAGAGTGGACAGTGAGAGAGGGACAGAAAGAAAGGTCTTCCTTTGCCATTGGTTCACCCTCCAATGGCCGCCACGGTCAGCGCGCTGCAGCCGGCGCACTGCGCTCATCCGATGGCAGGAACCAGGTGCTTCTCCTGGTCTCCCATGGGGTGCAGGGCCCAAACACTTGGGCCATCCTCCACTGCATTCCTGGCCACAGCAGAGAGCTGGCCTGGAAGAGGGGCAACCGGGACAGAATCCGGCGCCCCAACCGGGACTAGAACCCGGTGTTCCGGTGCTGCAAGGTGGAGGATTAGCCTGTTGAGCCACGGCGCCGGCAGTTATTTATTTATTTGAAAGGCAGAGTTATAGATAGGCAGAGGCAGAGAATCAATCTTCCATCTGCTGGTTCACTCCCTAGATGGCTGCCATAGCCAGTGCCACACAGGAGCAAGGGCCCAAGCACTTAGGCCATCTTCCACAGCTTTCCCAGGCTATAGCAGAGAGCTGAATTGAAAGTGGAGCAGCCAGGACCCAAACCCGTGCCCACATGGGATGCTGGCACTGCAGATGGCGGTTTTACCTGCTACACCACAGCCCTGGCCCCCAAAAACAAATTTTTGTCAAAAATATGTAGCTATGTATGTACTGCTAGGTCTAGCTTGCTTTTTGTATTAGGGGTCCTCAGCTGGTCAAAATGTAATCCAGTGCTAAATTAGGCATGAGGTGTTAGGCTCTCTTTCTAGGAGAAACAAGCTCACTCACATGAAACAAAATTTTAGCCTTGACTTTTACTTTAAAAACGTTATAATTTTACCTTTTGTCCCCTTCTTTCCTTTATAGTCTACCTTTAGTTCCCCTGTCTGTTCTGTGGAACTTCAGTTTTAATATCCTTTCATAAATATTTAGAAATGATTTGTGAATATGTCACTTTTTAATTCAAATTGAAATAATTTTCATCTTGTAATTCTGAATAGGCTGTTTCTAACATTTGTACAGGAAAAAGCAAGCTTTCACAATGAATTCTCTAAAGTTCATACTATTACAGCATACACATTGACATTATTTTCATGTACCAGTGTGCCATTACTTTAATGTTATCACATTTGAGAACTTTTTTATCTCTGGAATTTTTAAAAAAGTTTTTGATAGACTTACAATTGTACATATTCATAGGGTACTATGTGCTGTTTTATTACATGTATACATTGTATAATGCCCAACCATGGTAAATATTTTACCCTTTCAAGCATTTTACATTTCTCTATAGAGAAAGCATCCAAAATCCTATCTTCTTCCTTTTTTTTTAATAATTTTTAAATTATATAAGGTGAACAAATTTCATGTGTTTCATATATACAAATTTAGGAGCATAGTGATACTTCCCACCCTACCCTGTCTCTTACCCTCCTTCCTCCTTTCTTACTCTTAATTTTTATGACATACTTTCAGTTTAGTTAATAATCATTTATAATCATAAGCTTAACTCTCTGCTAAGTAAAGAATTCAACAAATAGTAGAAAAAAATCTTTCCTCAATAGTAGAGACAAGGGCTGATAATTTGAAGTTTCACACACTTTCATCTTTATAAAGTCTTATCTGACCTTTGTATTTTCCTCTAAAGGTACAGGCTATCCCTAGGTTCTTTTTTTTCCCCGAAGAATTATTTATTTATTTGAAAGACAGATGAAGAGGTACAGCCAGAGAGAGAGAGAGAGAGAGGTCTTCTGTCCTCTGTTCACTTCCCAAATGGCTGCCATGGCCAAAGCTGAGCTGATCCAAAGCCAGGAGCCAGGAGCTTATTCCAGGTCTCCCATATGGGTATAGGGGACCAAGGACCTGGGTCATCATCTACTGCTTCAGGCTATAGCAGAGAGCTGGGTAGGAAGTGGAACAGTTGGGACTTGAACCAGCACCCATATGGGATGCTGGTGTCCCAAGTGTCAGCTTTACCTGCTAAAGCACAGTGCTAGTACCGTCCTCTTTACCTTTAAAAATGAGTTTTGGGGCCGGCGCTGTGGCGTAGTGGGTAAAGCCACTGCCTACAGCACCAGCATCCCATACGTGTGCCAATTCGAGACCCAGCTGCTCCACTTCCAATCTAACTCTCCACTAGGGCCTGGGAAAGCAGTAGAAGATGGCCTAACTGCTTGGGCCCCTGCACGCACATGGGAGACCTGGACGAAGCTCCTGGCTCTGGGCTTTAGATTGGCACAGCTCCGGCCACTGGGGCCATCTGTGGAGTGAACCAGTAGATGAAGACCTCTCTATCTGCTTCTGCCTCTCTGTAACTCTGCCTTTCAAATAAATAAATCTTTTAAAAAATGAGTTTTAATAAGTGGTATTGTGTTTTACTCTCCATTTGATAATTTATTGCTGAAATCAAGAAATTGTAGGTGTTAGAATTTTGTTGATAAAATAGTAATCTGATTTTATTTTGGGAATATCAGCTGCTCATATGGAGAATAGTAAAGACTTAATATGTTTATAGTTTACGTGCATCAATTCTGTTTGCAAGGAAAAAAGAAATTACTAATCATTCTAGAACTTACTGTGTTGCCTTCCTGCTTAGGGTCGGAGGAGAAGGAGCAACAGCAGAGAATACACTGTAATAGCTCAATGAAAACTTGAAGGAAAGTTGTATAAAGTAATGTAAACCACATATTAGGAAGGTTACAGTCTATTATAATTAGTTTTCCCAGGGGAGAAAAAAAAAGTGACAAAGTATTTCACAGTTCTATATGGGTACTTGATGTTGGTGTTTAATTTATTTTGCAGCTTTTCATGCAACACCCAACACTTACAAGCGGAAGAACACAGAAACAGCTCTAGACAATAAACCTTGTGGACCACAGTGTTACCAGCATTTGGTAAGATTTAGTGCTTTATTATTCCAGAGGGTATTTGAGAAGCCTTAACTTTGAACTTCGGTGGAGGTGATAAAGTCAGTGTTAACATTGTCTGTACCCATACTTTTATTGGCCATATATAATAGGTAGATTTTCTTACCCATGTTATTTCTTTCATAGCCCGTGTACCACACATTTTAGTCCTTCATTAATTTTTTATTATCTTTTGTTTATCTGTTATTTCTTCAGCAACATTTCAAGGTCTTTAGGATCAAGGACTCATACCTTCTACAAAGTTTGTAAGAATGTGAAGTACAGGTAGCCCACTTAGAAACCAGAAACTCAGTAATCTTATGCTGTAGTTCCTAAGTCTTTCTCATAGCCATATTCTTTCTTTGAGTTTCTTTAGAAGCACTGTAGTTTGAGCTATTATTAGATCCCAATTTTTTTTTTTTGTTATTTTTTTTAAGTGATGGAGACAAGGTAAGGGGTTAGGAAAATATGAGGTAGGAAAGTTGTTTTTTACGGGTACTATCTTATTTTTACCATTTCCCCTCTTTGAACCAAGCCACTCCTACCTAGGAACTAAATGGGTATAAATTGCCTGTTGGATTTTGGACAGAAGATTCATTGAATGGCACCTGCAGAAGGTATCCTATTTTTAAGCAATTTGGTTTGTGTAGAATGAAGTATAAAACTGTTGGCTACTCTCAAACTTCTCCCTTCTATTTCCACTAAAAAACAGAATTCTTGAGCATATTTTGTAATATTCTATATAAGGCAGAATTGTATTTGGCTCATCTAAAATGTTTCTGTGATCTCTATATAAACCATGCTCTTACCATTGTTTTATACTTTCTGAGACTGGATTGTTGTACCTCATAATGTGAACTGTAACCCTCAGGCAGTCTTGTTCCTGAAGTTCCTTTCATGTCTTCCTGTGGCAGCTTATCCCTCACAGGAAAAAAGAATCTGATGTTTTTATAGTATGGCAGGAAGTGACAAAGTCAAGCTTGTGTACGTGTGTTGTATTCTTTAAGTAAACACCACCATAAAGGGCTATGCATTACCTTAACTCCTGAAGTAGGAATCTGACTTAATGTACATTAGACATGTTACTGTTTTTGTAAAGATGTTCCTTTAAATATGTATAAATATAGAAATAACTACCTTTACATATACATAATTTATTTTATGATCTAACTTAATTATAATCAGTTTATATTTCACAAATCCACTACACATAACTGTCTTGCCTGACAATATATTAAACCCATATTTATCTAAAGTTTTCAAATTATCAAAAGCAGATCAAAACAAAGCATATGCAAATGTTTATTTGTGACAAATGGATATTATGATAGATGTCTTGACTAATTTGTCTTATGCAGACTTTATTTTTTGCTCATCCACCAAAATGATGTTTGAACTTTACCCTGATGTCTACCTTTTTCATTTTGTAGGAGGGAGCAAAGGAGTTTGCTGCTGCCCTCACCGCTGAGCGGATAAAGACCCCCCCAAAACGCCCAGGGGGTCGCAGACGAGGACGGCTCCCTAATAACAGTAGCAGGCCCAGCACCCCCACCATCAATGTGCTGGAGTCGAAGGACACGGACAGTGATAGGGAGGCGGGAACTGAAACAGGGGGAGAAAACAATGATAAAGAAGAAGAAGAGAAAAAAGATGAAACTTCTAGTTCTTCTGGTAAGGCACATCTAATAACTGGGTTTCACCATTGCTTTCCGAGCTTCATATTGGGAAGATTGAGAATGCATTGGGTACTTTCTTGGTTGGTTAGTTTTCAGTATAACCAGAAGTCCAAGACCACAGAACATCATTCAGGGATGTGGAGCTGGACTGTTACTGCTGTCTTCTGCCCCCAACTCCTACTCTGGCTTATGGGTTGTCAAAAGGTCGATAATGCAGCTTATTCTGTCTCTGTGCTATGTGCTTTCTCACCTTTCTCAGGGCATCATGGAATTCAGATCATGTGGTTTAGTGTTCTTGAAGTTCTTTGATTTGGTTAGAGAGAAAACTAGTACTGATGAGTTAGTATTTTACTGATTGGGTTTTAGTTACTGATACTATTATTTCTAGACTTAGTTCATTGAAAATATGGTTATTTCCTGCTTTTTTTTTTTTAAAGATTTATTTATTTGAAAGGCAGAGAGAGAGAAAGTCTTCCATCTGCTGGTTTATTCCCCAAATAGCTGCAATGGCCAGAGCTGGGTTGATCCAAAGCCAGGAGCTTCTTCTGGGTCTCCACAGCACCCAAGTATTGGGCCATCTGCTGCTGCTTTCCCCAGCCATAGCAGGGAGCTGGATCAGAAGTAGAGCAGCTGGGACATGAACCTGTGCTCGTAAGGGATGCCAGCACTGCAGGCAGCAGCTTTACCTGCTGTGCTACATGCTGGTCCCTATTTTCTGTTTTTTTTCTTGAGCGCATCCTGAGTTTTACTTGATACTATTTCTAATTACTATTTTTTTTCCAACTTTTATTTAATATAAATTTCCAAAGTACAACTTTTGGATTATAGCGGCTTTTTCCCCCCATAACCTCCCTCCCACCCACAACCATCCCATCTCCCACTCCCTCTCCCATCTCATTCTTTCATCAAGATTCATTTTCAGTTCTCTTTATATACAGATCAACTTGGTATATACTAAGATTTCAACAGTTTGCACCCACACAGATACACAAAGTATAAAGTACTGTTTGAGTAGTAGTTTTACCATTAATTTGCATAGTACAACACATTAAGGACAGAGATCCTACATGGGGAGTAGGTGCACAGTGACTCTCATTGATTTCACAATTGACACTCTTATTTATGGCATCAGTAATCACCCGAGGCTCTTGTCATGAGCTTCCAAGGCTATGGAAGCCTCTCAAGTTCACAAACTCCGACCTTAGACAAGATCATAATCAAAGTGGGAGTTCTCTCCTCCCTTCAGAGAAAGGTACCTCCTTCTTTGACGGGCCCTGTTCTTTCCACTGGGATCTCACTCACAGAAACCTTTTATTTAAGTTTGTTTTTGTTTGTTTGTTTGTTTTTTGCCACAATGTCTTGGCTTTCCATGCCTGAGCAACTCTCATGGGCTTTTTAGCTGGATCTGAATGCCTTAAGGGCTGATTCCAAGGCCAGAGTGTTGTTTAGGGCATCTGCCATTCTATGAGTCTGCTGTGTTTCCTGCTTCCTATGTTGGATCATTTTCTCCTTTTTAATTCTATCGGTTATTATTAGCAAACACTAGTCTTGTTTCTGTGATCCCTTTGACACTTAGTCCTATCATTATGATCAATTATGAACTTAAACTGATCACTTTGACTAATGAGATGGCATTGGTACATGCTACCTTGATGGGATTGATTTGGAATCCCCTGGCACATTTCTAACTCTACCAATAGGGGTAAGTCTGAGTGAGCATGTGCCGAACTGTACATCTCCCTCTCTTATTCCAACTTTTATATTTAACAGGGATCACTTTTCAGTTAAATTTAAACACCTAAGAACAATTGTGTGTAAATTAAAGAGTTCAACCAATGGTATTAAGTAGAACAAAAAAATACTAAAAGGAATAAAATAGTAAGTTGTTTCTCAACAGTCAGGGCAAGGGCTGATCAAGTCACTGTTTCTCAATAGTGTCTGGTTCACTTCTACAGGTTTCCTTTTAGGTGCTCAGTTAGTTGTCACCAATCAGGGAGAACATAAGGTATTTGTCCCTTTGGGACTGACTGATTTCACTCAGCATGATGTTTTCCAGATTCCTCCATTTTGTTGCAAATGACCGGATTTCATTTTTTTTTTATTGCTGTATAGTATTCCTTTTTTTTTTTTTTTTTTTGACAGGCAGAGTGGACAGTGGGAGAGAGAGACAGAGAGAAAGGTCTTCCTTTGCCGTTGGTTCACCCTCCAATGGCCGCCGTGGCTGGCATGCTGCGGCCAGTGTACTGCGCTGATCCAAAGGCAGGAGCCAGGTGCTTCTCCTGGTCTCCCATGGGGTGCAGGGCCCAAGCACTTGGGCCATCCTCCTCTGCACTCCCAGGCCATAGCAGAGAGCTGGACTGGAAGATGAGCAACTGGGACAGAATTCAGCGCCCTGACTGGGACTAGAACCCGGTTTTCCGGCGCCGCAAGGCAGAGGATTAGCCTGTTGAGCCATGGCACTGGCTTGCTGTATAGTATTCTATAGAGTACATATCCCATAATTTTTTTTATCCAGTCTACTGTTGAGGACATTAAGGTTGATTCCAGGTCTTAGCTATTATGAATTGAGGTGCAATAAACATTAAGGTGCAGACAGCTCTTTTATTTGCCAATTTAATTTCCTTTGGGTAAATTCCAAGGAGTGGGATCGTTGGGTCCTGTGGTAGGGCTATGTTCAGGTTTCTGAGGAATCTCCAAACTGTCTTCCATAGTGGCTTTACCAGTTTGCAATCCCACCAACAGTGGATTAGTGTCCCTTTTTCCCCACATCCTCGCCAGCATGTGTTGTTAGTTGATTTCTGTATGTGAGCCATTCTACCCGGGGTGAGGTGATACCTCTTTGAATCACTATTTTTGACCATTGTTTACATTTGATTTTGTAGAAGCAAATTCTCGATGTCAGACACCAATAAAGATGAAGCCAAATATTGAACCTCCAGAGAACGTGGAGTGGAGTGGTGCTGAAGCCTCGATGTTTAGAGTCCTCATTGGCACTTACTATGATAATTTCTGTGCCATTGCTAGGTTAATCGGGACCAAAACATGTAGACAGGTAAGCATAACTGTTCAGTATTATTACAGGAGCCCCAAATAGATACAAGTATGTGCTGATCTGAAAGGCAGAGAGGTGACAGAGGGGGAGAGACAGAGAGCTCTCCAGTCCACAGCTTCACTCCCCAAATGCCGACAACACTGGGGTTGAGCCAGGCAGCACGCAGGAGTTGGAACTCCATGTGGGTGACAAGGACCCAAGTTCTTGGGCTGTTATCCCCTGCCTTCCCAGGCATATTAGCAGAAGCTGGATTGGAAGTGGAACAGCCGGGTCTCAAACCAGGTACTCTGTTAGGGGATGTGGACATCCCAACTGGTGGCTTAATTTGCTAGGCCACAGTATTCACCCCAGCATCACTACACTTGACCAGAAAATAATTGCAGCTACTCTCTACTACCTGAAGGTAGGGACAATCATTTCTCCTGTATCCCCAGCATTTAGCAGTGTCAAGAAGAGAGAAGTCTTTTTGGTATGAATGAGTATAAAAATGATTTGCTTCAAAGACTATTCTCATGACTGTGACTGCCTCTTGTCAGGTGTATGAGTTTAGAGTCAAAGAATCTAGTATCATAGCTCCAGCTCCCGCTGAGGATGTCGATACCCCTCCAAGAAAGAAGAAGAGGAAACACCGGTAAGTCTGCTGGGAGGCTGTTTAGAGAAGTCAAAAAAGGCGCTGCAGGCAAGGCACTTTATAAAGGCAGTGATCAGTTTCTACTTGGGTTGTTATACAACAACTTCAGACTGTCTTCAAAAACATATTTGTGAAATCGTGTTTCCACTGGCAATTGTTTTTCTGTAAGAATACAACAGCTATCAGTACATGTGGAATGATCATAAAAGTTCTGGTTACCATGTGTATTGGTTATCAAAAACATAAATGATTTAGTAGTTTGTTTTTTTTTTCAGTAAAGGCTACATAAATAGTCCCTTTTTAGCATTTTTTTTGACAGGCAGAGTGGACAGAGAGAGACAGAGAGAAAGGTCTTCCTTTGTCGTTGGTTCACCCCCCCAATGGCCGCTGTGGCTGGCGTGCTGTGGCCAGTGCACTGTGCTAATCCAAAACCAGGAGCCAGGTGCTTCTCCTGGTCTCCCATGCGGGTGCAGGACCCAAGCACTTGGGCCATCCTCCACTGCACTTCTGGGCCACAGCAGAGAGCTGGACTGGAAGATGAGCAGCCGGGACAGAATCCGGTGCCCCGACTGGGACTAGAACCTGGGGTGTCGTTGCCACAGGCCTATTGAGCCGCGGCGCCAGCCCCTTTTTAGCATTTTTTAGGAAATGTTTTGATAGGTGTTCCTACTGTGAGCTCCAGGTTAGTTTTAGGGAGTGTATTTTTTTTTTTTTTTAATTTTATTTTATTTGAGAGGCAGAGAAAGAGACAGATGGCTCCCGTCTTCTGGTTCATTCCCCAAATGACCTACAACAGCAGGGAATATGCCAGGCCAAAGCAAGAAGCTGGGAACTCAATCCTGGTCTCCCACATGACTGGCAGAAACCCAACTACTTGAGCCATCACTGCTGCTCTGTTGGCAGAAAACTAGAATCAGCCAGGCGCACAGATAGGGTACAAAAGCATCTTACCACTAGGCCGAATGCTTGCCTCCTTTAAAGAGAAGCATAGTTGAGTGGCTAAGGAAACACATACATATGCTTAAAAATTAGATAGGCTCTTAGCACATTTCTTTAATAAAGGTAAAGTCAGCCTAATTGAGAACTTAAATTGTAAAATTTTCTCACAGGAATTTAGGTTTTAGTAGATTTTTCTGAAGTTTTGGTTGAATTTCTGACTGTGCAGCTCAGCTAGATTATTAATGATGCTTGAAATAAGAGATAGTATCAGCATAATTCACATCAGAATAAATCTGTAGATATAGACACTTGCTGTTATACAAGGTATATCTGCTGCTAAGTCCTGAGTAGGTGATGTGGATGAGCATAGGAAGGGCTGCCACCAGCCTGGCTTCTCCGCGCACCTTAGGCAGCCTGAGTGAGGACGCTGCTTCGGAGTTGCTCTGAACTGATGGCAAAGAGAAGCTGGGTCGCGTGTGACTCTTGGGTGGTAACTTGGCTGCAAAGCACTGCTGTGTTAATGGCACAGATCGAGCCACTGAAGCACTGTCTGTTGGATTTGTAGCTGTGACCCTGTGCCCTAGCTTTATGTGAAGTTTGTATTTTTTTTCTGTGTGTGTGTGTGTTGTTTTTGTTTTTGTTTTTGTTTTTTTTTGCAGGTTGTGGGCAGCACACTGCAGAAAGATACAACTGAAAAAGGGTTAGCATCTTTCCTTCACCTTCATTATTAGCTTTAAATGCCTGTTCTCATTGGACTTAGAATAGTGACTGCATTAGAGTTGGGGTTGCTGTGATAGAATTGATTTTTGTACATCAAACCTGTATAAATGGAGGGTGTCTCTTGATGAACGGCCAAGCAGTGCTCTTTGTAAAGGGACAGCTGATTGGATGGAGTGAGTCACTTAATTGGTAAAAGGAGAAGCAGTTTGGAAAAGATGCACTTTGAGACTTAGTGGCAAAGCTCCTGAGCACTTAGGGGTGGGAGGTTGCTTTTGCCATCATTTTTAAACAGGACTTTGTGTAACATTGTAAATACAGTACAGCTCCAAAGGTGGTAGGGAAGAGTGTACTCTTGTTCATTGTGTGTGATCCTTTTCCCTCTCCCTGGATTAATGGGCCTGCCTGCTGTTATCTTTATTCAGATGGCTCCTCTAACCATGTTTACAACTATCAACCATGTGATCATCCACGGCAGCCTTGTGACAGTTCGTGCCCTTGTGTGATAGCACAAAATTTTTGTGAAAAGTTTTGTCAGTGTAGTTCAGAGTGTAAGTATTTGTTGCTTTGATGCAATTGCATGAGAACTAAGGAGACCTTTGGCCAGCAATTTAAAATAGTGATTTAAATCAGAACCAAAGGACATGGGAGTGGCTCCCTTGTTGTTTACTTAGGAAATCTTATCTTACAGTCATTTATTGAGTGTCGCACCTGGCACTGTGCTGGTGTCCATTCATTCTCCTGGGTAACGTGTATGTGTGTGTGCAGGACAGACCAAATTGCATTAAAGGAACTTAATCTTTTGTCTCTGATCATTTATATTAAATCATAATAAAGTTGGCACAAAATGAAAGGGGAATCTAGTAGTTACCAAATAATTTTGAGGCACCAGAGATTGTTAGGAGGATTTCAGTTTTCAGAAAAGAAATATCGCATAAGGCTAATGCATTTTTATAATTGTTTAATGCAGCTGCACACAAAGCTGGGGTATTAAGGAAGTGATTAGAACTATGAGCTTTTAGAATGGTCGTGGACCACGGATATTTTGTAGTCTCATCCCTTCTTTCACACCTATTTTATAATCATGGAACCTTATCTACCATTTACCAATACAGAATGGAGAAACTTGAACTCAGGGATGATCTCTTTTGGTACGGACTGCTTATACTTTGCTGTTACTTGAGTTGTTTCATCTGAACTGTGGGATGGATAATAAGGTGGTTGGTTGTGAGGGCTACATGTATCAGTTCGGTACCCAACCCAACTGTGATTCTTCCTTTATGCCCTTTTTTGCATGCGATGATGATGATGACAATGATGAACATCTCTCTAAGGTCAAAACCGCTTTCCTGGATGCCGCTGCAAAGCGCAGTGCAACACCAAGCAGTGCCCGTGCTATCTGGCTGTCCGAGAGTGCGACCCTGACCTCTGTCTTACTTGTGGAGCTGCTGACCATTGGGACAGTAAAAATGTGTCCTGCAAGAACTGCAGTATTCAGCGGGGTTCCAAAAAGGTAACTGTCACTTCAAGGAGGTCTTGTTGGTAGACTGTGCAAGGTCAGGACAGGCCTAGATCCTTCAGCTGGGAGCAAAAAGTAAACATGATCATTGAGCGGCACAGCCGACGAGAAACCAAAATGGTTTTTCTTTGAATAATGCACTTGGATTTTTCCAAGTAATGCAATCTCCTCCTTAAGTTTTCCATAGAATACATTACTGAAGTGTTACGATAAGCCAGTAAAATTTTTTTTTGAAGATTTATTTATTTATTTGAAAGAGTGAGAGAGGAGTGAGAGAGGAGAGGCAGAGAGAGAGAGGTCTTCCATCTGCTGGTTTACTCCCCAGATGGCCGTAACGGCTGGAGCTACGCTGATCTGAAGCCAAGAACCAGGAGCTTCTTCTGGGTCTCCCATGTGGGTGCCGGGGGCCAAGGACTTAGGCCATCTTCTGCTTTCCCAGGCCATAACAGAGAGCTGAATCAGAAGTGGAGCAGCCAGGACTTGAACCAGCGCTCATATGAGATGCTGGCATCACAGGCAGTGGCTTTACCTGCTATGCCACAGCACTGGCCCTAAGCCAGTAAATTCTGAGAAATGACTGTTGAGGGTTTCAGGCATTTTACTAGTTGCTTAATAGATGACTTGAGTTCCTTTTTAATGTTAGGTAATAGCACTAGTAGTTCATCTTTAGTCTCCTTAAGGGAATTAAGTGCTTGATGATTTCTTTCATAGAGACTCATTCTAATCAAATTGTATTGGGGGGGGGGGCTGGCGTTGTGGTACAGAGGGTTAAGCCCCCGCCAGCACCACTGGCATCCCATATGGGTGCTGGTTCAAGTCCCAGCTTCTCCACTTCCAATCCGGCTCCCTGCTGATGCATCCGGGAGAAGCAGTGGAAGATCCCTAGGTGTCTGGGCCCCTGCCACCCATGGGGGAAACCTGGAAGAAGCTCCTGGCTCAAGCCATTGCAGCCATCTGGGGAGTGAACCAGTGATTGGAAGATCCCTCTCTTATTGTAGCTCTTTCAAATAATCTTTATTTAAAAATAGTATTTTTAATACTTTGAAGCCTAAGAATTGCATGTAGGTGATTTTAAGCATAGCAGTCAGCAAGTAAATATTGAACAAAAGAAATTTTAACAACAGAGTGCTGGAGAAATTCACAATCTTTAGTTGTTTTTACAGTAATAGCTTTTCTTTTTTTTTTAAAGTATGTAATACATTGCAGGTACTGTTCTAAGTGCTTTGTGTATTCATTAATCCTCATAACTCAGTGGGCTAGGAATAGTCATTAATTTCACTTTACAGATAAGGAAACCCAAGTTACAGGATTTTTAAATAGCAGAAAATCGAATCTGGGCATTTTGGCCCTAAGCTCCCTGATGTTTTACTCCAGTATTGTCTACCTGTTCTTTTGTTCATGTGTGTTTGGTAAGCAAACATCTTTGGTTGCTGAACTCTGTTATCTGAGATCCCACTGTTGTTAGTAGTGCCTTGTACTAGGAATTCTGTTCAGGCATCACACAGAACTCTTGTGTTTTGTCTCCCTGTTTCTTTGAACCGAAGTCTGAATGGCAGATTTGATAGTCTGGGTCAGCCATGCAGGGTGGTGGTTTTAGTTTGGTTCTGTAAGTCACTTGGGTAGTTTGACTCTGTCTGGCTGCACGTACATGTAGGTCATTGGGTCACGCTGGTGCTTGTTTAGTTTCCCATGGCGTCTTCAGACCTAAAAGCTTGTAATTTCCCCCCCTCATACTGTACTTGCCGTTGTAGGACAGAGCTCCCCTTCTCTGTTCAGAAAATGGGTCATAGTGTTCTCAGAATACAATGTGGTTATTTTTTTTAAAGATTTATTTATTTTTATTTGAAAATCAGAGTTACACAGAGAGAAGAGAGACAGAGAGGTCTTCCATACGATGGTTCACTCCCCAGTTGGCTGCAATGGCCAGAGCTGCACCCATCAGAAGCCAGGAGCCTCTTCTGGGTCTCCCCCGTGGGTGCAGGGCCCCAAGAACTTGGGCCATCTTCCATTGCTTTCCCAGGCCATAGCAGAGAGCTGGATTGGAAGTGGAGCAGCCGGGACTGGAACCGGTGCTTCAGTTCAGGCTGTTACCCGCTGTGCCACAGCGCTGGCCCCTATGTGGTTACTTCTCACGAATTGGATTTAATTTCTTCATAATATTTAGCTTATTTTATTTCTGATGAGGAGGGGATTTGGGACACGCATCAAATGAAGGCAGGATGGACTAGAATAGGGCAGGATTGGAAGCCTGGGTGACCAGGGAGCCTTTTGACATGTCCTGGGTTTTGAATGAAAGCATAATAATAAGCCCTGATGAAAAGAGTATGTTTGGGGATGAATCCCTGACTGTCTAATTGACACTGGTGATGACCTTGGCATCTGCTACCCCCAGAATGCTAGACTGAAGGGAGAAGCGGCAGGACTGCGAGAGGATGGGAAGCCAGGCAAGTGCTGGCAGGATGTTGGGGCAGGACTGGGGAGGGCTTGACCTGAAAGCAGCAGCTGGGCGTGGAGGGAAAAGGTGCGGAGAAGGGGCAGTGATGGGTGTGTCCTCATCAAAGTCAGATTGAAAGTAAATTACTCGAGGAGTTCAAGGACCAGTGGGATAGGCAAGTGACAGTACAGAGTCCTAGAAGACCTCACTCAATGGTAACTGAGGGGACTAGCAACACCAGAAGTTGTGTTTTCTGTAGGATTTAATTATCCTGTATATATTTTTAAAGATTTATTTATTTGAAAGAGTTAGAGAGGTGGGGAGAGGCAGAAGCGGATGGATCTTCCATCTACTGGTTCACTCCACAGATGGCCCCAGTGGCTGGAACTGCACTGACTTGAAGCCAGGAGCTTCTTCCGGGTCTCCCCCGTGGGTGCAGGGGCCCAAAGACTTGGGCCATTTTCTGCTGCTTTCCCAGGCCGTAGCAGAGAGCCAGATTGGAAGTGGAGCAGCTGGGACTCAAACCAGTGCCCATATGGGATGCCAGCACTGCAGGCGGCAGCTTTACCCACTATGCCACAGCACCGGCCTCCTGTATGTTTTATGAAAGATCCAAATAGCTATAAACATCTGGGGCTGGGCCAGGCTGAAGCCAGTTGGCAGGATTCATCGGAGTTTTCCAGGAGGTGGCAAGGACCCAAGTACTTGGGCCATTCTCTGCTGCCTTCCAGGTGCATTAGCAGGGAGCTGGATCAGTGGTGGAGGTTGGACTCAATCCTAGGTCCTCTAATAGGGAATGCGAGTGAGTGGCGGCTTAGCCTGCTGTGCCACAATGTCCGCCTGTGTTTGGTTAAAAAACAAAAACACAACGGTGTTTTCAGTTTGCCAGCTCTCCTCAGCAGCTTTCATATGACCCAATCTACAGTGTATTGAATTACACTGAAACAGGTCTATCTTTGCTTTCCTTTATGATTACATAGCTGCTTTTTGTTCTCTAGCATTTGTTGCTGGCACCATCTGATGTGGCAGGCTGGGGAATTTTTATCAAAGACCCTGTACAGAAAAATGAATTCATCTCTGAATACTGTGGAGAGGTAAGGCACACTAATCGCATATTCTCATATTCATTGGGCAAGTCCATTGGGTTTGATTAGAAATGAATATAAAATGTCTTTCCAGCTTGACTTGGGCTTGTGGATTTTGGTTTGGCTTAGTAACTGGAATGCTTCAGTTTTAGCCACATGTAGCTTTTACGATTTGGGGCAAGATGGGGAGAATGGGAGCTTGTATGTCCGTCCTGCTTAAATTCACAGCCTAGCGGAAAAGGACCTAGAACTGCTCGCAGGGTTAGTTGTAGGTTAAGGGAAAAAAACCCCAGGCCTAGCGTCAGCTTGTATTGCAGCTGCAGGCTGTGGCTTTACTCGGCAGAAACACTTTCGTTAGCCATTTTCTCCAAGCATAATTACTTGATACATCTTTGAGCTGGAGTCCTTAAAATGTCACTGCTCTTGATCAGTGAACAGGCCAAATGGGAAAGAGAGGCTGGAGTGTTCCTTTGCTTAGTAGTCTTAGGAAGACTAAAAATCCTCTTGAGCTTTTTGTGTGCTCTACCAGGCTATATCACTACCCCCAAACACTTTATTCTTATGTCTTTCCTTTTAGATAATTTCTCAAGATGAAGCAGACAGAAGAGGAAAAGTATATGATAAATACATGTGCAGCTTTTTGTTCAACTTGAACAATGGTATGTTTCTGAGCTAGAACTTGTCTAGTTCCTCTGAGTTGCACTTAGAATTCCACGAGGTGACTAGAAGGAGGACCTCCAAAGAACAACTTGTTTCCTGAGAACCTGGGTGCTGTGTAAGCTTGGCACCCTGAGTCTGTCTGACCTGGGAAGGACATGGAGTGCTGTATTTGAAAGCATCGTCCAACCCTTGATCTGGGAGTTACCCAAGGACTGTGAACAGGAAGCTGCTGCTGGCACAGCTGCTGTTCGAGTCACGTGCAGGTGTTCTCAGAGGAGCGCAATCAGAACAAGTCGTTTTTCTTTCTATGAATGTTACATAGACAGTATAGTGAAAAAACATTCATAGAAGTTTACATGTCAAAATGGATTTTTTGTTAGGAATTTAGATTCCTTTTTTAGAAACGTTTTGCTCAGCAGTGCATGGTTGATAAGATGGTTGTCTGTCTCATGCTATTACTTAAGTTACCAATGATTAATTTTAACTTAGAACAGCATTTTCTCCCAAGTATCATTTAGAACTGAATGAAGTTGGCTGCATGATCTTTTTGCTTTTGAATTCAAACCCTGAAGAACTATACCCAGTTGTATTTCCAGAATAACTGTTTATTGATTGACAGATTATTCAGTGTATTTTGTTTTTGTTTTTTTAGATTTTGTAGTTGATGCAACCCGCAAGGGTAACAAAATTCGTTTTGCAAATCATTCAGTGAATCCAAACTGCTATGCAAAAGGTGGGTACTTAAGAAGTCAGAATTGTAGCTTGATAACATGGACTCCCTTTCTTATACAGTGACAGGGGGCTTGAGTAATTCTGGGACAGCTGTATGAAGTTCCTGAGTCAGGTAACCGCCTTGTGGCCTGTCTTAACGCTACCTGCTCTGACACCAGTGTATCTTTCTTTCCAGTTATGATGGTTAATGGAGATCACAGGATAGGTATTTTTGCTAAGAGAGCCATCCAGACTGGTGAAGAGCTGTTTTTTGATTACAGGTTGGTAAAAGTACATTTCTAATGTGATCTGGGGGCTTTGCCTGGCTACATGTGAACTGTAGACAAGGGCTGTTTTTCAGTTCTGTGCGAGATCTGCTGTCATTGGGCATGACTGGGCATTGTCTGCCATGGGTGTCGGTGCGGCATGGCAGCCTGCCATCACAGTAACGGCGTTTTCCACTCATCATTTTAAAAATAAGCATTACCTGCACAATTAGATTAGAACCTGTGCAGCAAGCCCCACTTCTCAGCCTGCCGAGAGCTGCGTGAGTCCCAGGCCTTCTGTCCTGGCGCCCGCATCAAGCCTGCTTGTGGCACATTTCTGAAGACCGTGTGATCGCATCGTATTTACATAGATTACTCGGCCACCTGCTTTGACCTGCCAGTATACTGCACAGAACTTTAGTTAGTGCACTTACATCTACTGCATCTTCTTAGTTGCTAGAAATACCACACACCGTATTTAAAAAGTCAAGCACTGCTGGTAACAGCCTGCCTCTGGGCTCTTTCTGGGGAGGAAAACCATTGGGATGCTGGGACCACCGACAGTTCCTGTGGGAGGCCTCAGGCTGGCAGTTTATACAGCTTATCAAGTTCTGTGGACTACATCTAATGAGCTTATATATTTAACATTCAATTAAATGCAATCAGGTGATTGTCTAATAAAAAGAAATTCTGTTGCTGAATATAAATCCCAGGCAGAAGCTGTTTTTAAGAATTGTTGCAAACCAGGCCTTAATGACTACCACCACACAGTTGAAGGAGAGAACTGAGATTGTTGGGACCTGAGTGAGGGTCCTTTTGGGGGAGTGGTCGTCACTGCTTCAGTGCAGCGTGCTCTAAACACGGAGAGGCAGGTGCACCGGGGGTTGAGGATGCCTGGAGGCTGCGCCCAGTGGTCGGGTCTCACACTTCTCTCTTGACGTGTGCTGCCCCCTCACCTTTTCACCCGTGTGCAGCTGCTCTTTGGCTCTTTTTGCTGGTGGCTAAAATCACTGTTTCCAAATCACGACTATCTTTGTTTTACTTTCCCAGGGTTAGGCCGGTACATCACGATGTAGACGTGCCCTCCGGGGGCAGGCTGCTACCGTGGTGTGGGGGAATGCTTATAGTGAAACAGGTCTCTCCAGTTCAGAACCTGACAACTTCTTAACTAGGTTACCAGTGACACAGAAATGTGTTGCCTTGCATGAATGTACCTTCATGCCTGTAGCTTTAAGATACTGTGAGAAGCAGGGCTGGGTGTGTTCAGTCTCACCACGTGTTGGAGAGGTGACGATTGTTTTTCATGTTCCAGATACAGCCAGGCTGACGCCCTGAAGTACGTGGGCATCGAAAGAGAAATGGAAATCCCTTGACATCTGCTACCTCCTCCCCTTCCTCTCGGAAACAGCTGCCTTAGCTTCAGGAACCTCGAGTACTGTGGGCGATTTAGAAAAAGAAAATGCAGTTTGAAATTCTGAATTTGCAGAGTACTGTAAGAATAATTTATAGTGATGAGTTTTAAAATCAACTTTTTATTGCCTTCTCACCAGCTGCAAAAGTGTTTTGTACCAGTGAATTTTTGCAATAATGCAGTATGGTACATTTTTCAACTTTGAATAAAGAATACTTGAACTTCCTTATTTGTTGAGAATACTTGAACTTCTCCTTATTTGATTTTAGAAAAGGACAGAAAAGGTGTTCCTGTTAGGCACCAATAACTGATAGAATTTGCCAAATTCTAATACAGTGAATGGTTGTAGTGCCTGTCAGTGTGTAGAAGACATGTATGTAAGTGAATGACGCTGGCATGCGTTCTGGGGTTGCCGAGAAAGGAGCTTGGTCTTGTAGCCAGGAGACCAGGGCGGGTACATTCTAATCTGTCCTCTAAATACAACAGAGTTGGATTTGCTCATTTCCTAAGAACCTCTCTACCTCTAAATTCCATTAGTCTGGGTCTAATTCTTAGATTAGTATAAATAGGAATTCCTAAATAAATAGGAATAAATCTACCTTGGGGAAGTAGGGAAAACACGCTCTCCATTAAAATAAAGAAAATGGGGGGGGGGGGGGGCGTGCTTGTACCTTGTACTCTGCATGACAACAGTTTGCCTCAGTAGCCCCTGACCAAGACAGATTTTTCAGGTTACCAGGTACCCTCCTAACAGCTGTCAGTCAGTCCACTGCAGCGGGGCATGTTACAATCTGTGCTCCACAGTTCCTAGTTACTTGCTAGCAAGTTGCCTTCTGTGCAAAGAATGCTCATTACATTATAGGGATAAGGATTTGATGGCCTGGCCTGCGACTCCAGTCTCCTGTGTGTTGTCTTACAGACTCTTTCGCAGTTTTCTGGTGTTAGTGCGGGTGTATTTTATGGCTCTAACTATTCCCACTTTCCACCTAGGAAACCCTTGCTTGCCTCATGTTCTGCCCTTGGCAAAATGGCCAGCCATTTAGCCTCTAAGGAGGTGATTTTGTTACTTTGGTTGGTTGGGTCATTTCTCCTTTTCCTACTCTAAATGGAGCCACTCTTCATGATTGCCAAGTGGGCCTGTTCAGATGTGACTTGGGTCCAGCAGTAACGCAGTGCATCCCGGGATGTAAGTAGCTGAGAGGTGGCGCCTTTATGTCAAGCTAGCTGCTGCTCAGTGATTTTGAGCACTATCTGGTGGTTCTTTTAATTTGTTTTTTCAAGTAGATGAAAAGTTCTCCCAGTCTGCAGGTTGACTTCCCAAATGCATGCAACAGCTAAGGCCAGGCTGAACCAAGGAGCCCCAGAACTCTGTCCAGATCTCCTTTGTGGGTGGCAGGGGCACAGACACCCGAGTTAGCATCTGCTGCCTCCTAGGGTGCATCATGGGAAGCTGGATCAGAAGTGGAGGTACCAGGATTCAGACTGACACTGGTATGGAGTGTGGCTGTCTCACCTGGCAGCTTAACCCGCTGTGCCACAGTGCTTACCCCAGCATATTCTTCACCTACAGCAAACTTTTTATACATGATTAGAAATGGCATTTTAGGGGCTGGCGCTGTGGCCTACCTGGTGGGGCATTCCCATATGGGCGTGGGTTCTAGTCCCAGCTGCTCCACTTCCATCCAGCTCTCTGGTACAGCCTGGGAAAGCAGTAGAGGGAGGACGGCCCAAGTCTTTGGGCCTCTGCAGCCGTGAGGGAGACCTGGAAGAAACAACTGGCTCCAGCCGTTGTGGCCATCTGGGGAGTGATCCAGCAGATGGAAGTCACCTCTGTCTGCCTCTGCCTTTCAAATAAAGAAATGGCATTTTAAATGCCCTCTGCATGGCTTCCACGGGCATGAAGGCTTCCTGCATGGCTTCCACGGGCATGAAGTGACTGGTACATCGGCCAGTGAGATCCTAGATAATAAAGGCCATCGGTCAGGGCTGGGCAGCTGGACACCTTGGTGTGTGTGGGGGGGAAGCAGCAGAGCTGGCCATCAAAGTAGGTGCTCAGCTTCCGGCTTGTGCAGAGGTTAAAAACACCATAAAAGAGCACTGCTTTGCTTGTTAGAAGTCTTTTCAATCTAGAACATCTTGTTAGAAGTACTTTGAAACGGAAAGTAGACTTAAACGATGTTTACTTTCATGCAACTTTTTTTTTTAATTTGACAGAGTTAGACAGAAAGGTCTTCCTTTTCCATTGGTTCACTCCCCAAATGGCCGCTATGGCCAGTTCTGTGCTGATCTGAATGCAGGAGCCAGGAGCTTCCTCCCGGTCTCCCATGGGGTGCAGGGCCCAAGTACTTGGGCCATCCTCCACTGCACTCCCGGGCCACAGCAGAGAGCTGGACTGGAAGAGGGGCAGCTGGGACTAGAATCTGGCACCCATGGGAGATTCTGGCGCCACAGGCGGAGGATTAGCCAAGTGAGCCACAGCGCTGGCCATGCAACTCTTTTTAAAAATACATGCATATGAAATCACCAAAAGCTCATGGAAAATGTGTATTATGGAAAAGCTGCTTGGATTTCACTTTTTTCTGTAATCTTTTAATTCTGATTTCTATAAACAAATACCCGTTTATTTATGAGAAATCAGTTATAGCCATTCACCTAAAGCTGCTATTTTCAACATTGGCTTATCCCATTTTCAGCCTTTTCCATACCCAAAATCTTCATTTCCACCTGTCTAAATGGCAGTCGTATGTAAACTAACAGATCCTATGAGTACGGGAAGTGTGTGGATAGACCGTCAAGGCGGTCTGAGCACTTTGAAAGAACCTAAGCGCTGTTAACTGTTCTTACTGGAATTAGCTGGAAGCCATGCACACCCACTCCCTGGACTCTTACAACGATTCCAGTGAGGCCTATCCTGTAGAGTAGAAGTCAGCCGCACTCACCTGTCAGGACAACGCTGTGTGGGCTGCCATGGGACAGGCACGTGCACTGGATGGCAAGGTGACACGAAGGTATACACAGCCGCTCACCAGCGGGACCGATTCCTGAAGACAAGAACAGCGCTCAGCACCTATGCAGCAAAGGGTCAGATCCGACAGGACATGTTTGAGTTTCCTTGTGGGTGCTGTCAAATCTAAGAGGAAAACTGAAGTACTGACGTTGGCAATTAAACACTTTAAAAGATTTAAAATTCCAGGGGCCTGTAAGTCCTGTTCTGTCATCCAGTCCTCAGGGCAAGCCTTCAAATATACTCCCATAGGTTCATCTGCCCGGCTGCTTTCTCACACAGCCAACACCAAAGATGCCTGCCAGCAGCCCCCTGGGGGTGGGGTGGGGTGAGGTGGGGGGTCTGCCGCCTCAGGGCATGGAGGTGACCACCCCCTTGCCGGTCAAGAGGAAACAGTTCCCTCAGGGCACCCGCTTACCCTGCTCATCTGGGCCGAGAGCCCAAGTCCAGCTCTGATTAGACCATGGTGATTCCATGAAGACGCACACTTGGCTGCTGGCACCCTGTTCCCACTTCTTTGCCCACAATTCTAAAAAGCAAGGATTGGCAAGCGGGGGTGACGGCACGCGACGCCGGCTCCTCCCGTGGGACTCAGCGGCGAACATCTCTGCCCTGGGTTCTGGTGGCTGCAGAGGTGGGCATTGCTGCGGCGATCAAGATCCCGCTCGGGACGGCGTCTTCCCCATCAGAGCCTGGATTCCAACTCCGGCTTCCTGCTGATGCACGCCCCGGTGGCAGCAGTGGTGGCTCAGCGAGTACAGGGCTCTTGGCGTCGCCTGCCCAGCCTCAGCGCGGCGGCTATTTGGGGGAATGAGCAGTGGCTGAAGATCTTCCTCTGGTTTTCAAATAAAAGTGAAACATTTTAGGAAAGGGTAAAGGCGACAGTGATATGGTGGGCCACTCTGGGACTTGCGGATTAGGCCAGAGATACTAGGCCTGGCTAATTTTTTATTCTAAAAGCTTGAACCTGTAAGTGTCCCGCATTTGTATAGGGTGCGCTGTGGCACTGTTACACACGCATGCACCCAGCGGGTCACAAGTACACATGGAGGTCACTCAGCAAAAGGCTGCAGTCCGCTCGCAGCATCATGGCACCACACAGATGCGCTTCGTCCAAGCAGTAAGAGGGCTGAGGGGGCGGGGCGGGGAGAGTCTCCTTGAAGGGCACACTCCTGGATGTGCATGGTTTCTCTGGGCAGGATTCCCATGGGGACTGCGCACACAGGCATTTTTGGGACACTGGGCCTCTGCCTCCAAGCAGCTACAGAGCTGTCATGAAAAGAATTCCTCACACAGGTTTTGTTTTTCGCATTTCTTACTAGAGAAGTGCAGTGAGTGACACTTGGCCTCTGTCCACATCCACCGACCTGGCATTTGTCTCACGCGAAGGGAGCAGGGACGAGGGTTTCAGGTCCCAGACTGCGGGGGACTGGGGACCGCGCCCACCCCCGCGCTTACCTGGGCTCCCGGTGCCAGTTCCCACTGGAGCAGGACCTCTACCCGGAGAGGAGCCGGCGGCAGGGCCTCAAGGCGCTACTGCATGGGGCTCCTGGAGTTGGGCGCCGGCGGGCATGCAGAGCCCAGTCCTGGTGAGGACGCTGCCTGTGCCCCGCTGGGTGACCCCGGGACACTGTCACCCGCCAGGCTGCCTGGAGAAGCTGAGAGATTGTACTCACTCCTTGAACTATGCCTGGACTTCGGGCGCGTCCAGCCCAGTCGGTCACCCAGGCCTGCGAGGCATCCGAAGAGGGCGGAGCTCACAGGAGCGAACCAGCACCGAGCCCACTTCTCCACCGCTCCGGGGCCGAGGGCTCTCCGCTGGGCTGTCCTGGGCACACACGCGTCTGGGCTCCATGCTCACCGGGTGGGGAGGTGGCCGGGAAGCCGTGGCGATCTTCACCAGGGAACGTTCAGGCGTCCGCCCGGCCGGCCCAGGACGACCGAGGGTAGGGTCCGCTCCACGCAGACTTCCGGACGTGGTAGCAGGGGGCTGGAGCGCGGGCTGGGAGCCCACCTGCCCCTCCAGGTCCCCGCCTCGTCCCCTGCACTGGCCGCAGAGACGCAGGGACGCTTCCCGCCTGTGTCAGCGGCGCAACTCGGTCCTCGCAGGTGCCCAACGTCAACCCGCGGCCACGTCGCCCAGGCGCCGCCGCCAATGTTAGCATCGACAAGACGGTCAGTCCAGAGGAGGCGGCCCTTTCAGACTACAGGAAGACACTAGGAGTAGGAATTTGCACAATCATTATATCTTTTTATTTACATATAGAAATTAGTAAAACTTAAAACAAAACCAAATGCGACTTGTACAGAAATCCTTTACTTGTCTTTATTTCACACATTAGAAAATGAAACACACTATACAAATGGATCTTCGTAGCAGATGACACGTGGCCCTCGGACGCGCTCCCGTAGGTGCTGCCCCGCGCGCGGCAGCCGGAACCAGCAGCCAAGTAGTGACCTCAATGCAGTAGCATGCAGCCCTCAGCGTGGGAGGTTCAGTCCCCTCTGTTCTTAAATTAGCTTAAATGGCATCGGTGTCCTTATTTACAGACTTGAAATGTGTCGATCCTGAGCAGTTCTGATGTACTGAGACCACCGACGGGAGGTCCGGTCTCGGTTTTAAAAAGGGAGGTCCAGCGCGCAGGCTGGCTGCTGACCGAGTCGTTCTCCTGGGCGTCCCGAGCCGGAGCGGGGCTAAGCCAGGTAACTGTAGGTGTCCTTCTCGCCGTCCACCCGCTCCAAATACTCCTTCTCAATCAGAATGTCGATGCATTTCTGCGTTCGTTTAACAAAAGGGAAGAGACAGACAAGTCACCACAGGACAGCACGGGCCACCCTCTCCTCGCTGCCCCGCGGGCTCAGCTCGGGCAGGTCTCGCCCAGGCGGCTGACGCTGCCTTCCCCGGCGGAGCAAGCCCTCCCAGCGCCCACGCTGCCAGTCTCCCAGCCTAACGGAGCCTGGCTGAGACCGCCCCGCCCCTCCACTCGCTGGCTCCCGTGTTGCAGACACCCACGAGCCCCCCGGGGCCTCCGGGATCTGCTGGGGGGAGCCCCTCTTGGCTCCGGCCCGAGGCCCCCCTGTACAGCAGGCTCTGTGGATCCGGCAAGGCCGATCCCCTCCCCGCTCTGGGTTCTTTCTACACAGGTTCACCGTGTGAGTGAGCAAGCTGTGTGCTCTGTATACACGAAGTCACAAGTAGGCGGATTTCCTCCCAGACACACGTCATAGGAACAGGCCACCTTCCTCCAGGACCAGCCCCGCCGCGCGGCCCGTACCTTGATCACCGGGACCCGGGGCTTGAACCTGGACGACAGCTGAGTGAGGACCTCGCCGAGCAGCTGCTGGTGCTTCAGGACCTTCCGCATCTTCATGATTCGCACGATGGCCGCCTGTGCGAGCGAGCGGGGGACACGCGCCGCCGCCGTCACCTCCGGGCACGGCCGCACGGAGCGCACGGCCGCCGCGGTCCCCTCCAGGCACGGCCGCACGGAGCGCACGCCCGCCGGTCCCCTCTGGGCACGGCCGCACGGAGCGCACGGCCGCTGCAGGCCCTCCGGGCACGGCCGCACGGAGCACACGCCCGCCGGTCCCCTCCGGGCACGGCCGCACGGAGCACATGCCCGCCGCAGGCCCTCCGGGCACGGCCACACGGAGCGCACGGCCGCCACAGGCCCTCCGGGCACAGCCGCACGGAGCGCACGTCCGCCACAGGCCCTCCGGGCACGGCCACACGGAGCGCACGGCCGAGTCCCGTCCACGCTCGCTTCCAGCGCACGGCCCTTGGCACACCGCGCTCTGCCGAGCCCTCGTCACTTCCGGGCAGCATGTGTGAAGAGGGAAACGCACTTGGGGCCACGGGAGCGCTCGCCCTCCCCCCCCAGCCACGCGCCCTCAGCTGCTGCCCCACTATCTGCTTTTCACATGAGGAGCAACAGGGGCAGCGGCCCGGGCGACGGGCTCCGCGCACAGAACCGCGGGCACTCAGCGCTCGCTCACCGGCCACACCGACAGGACCCGCCCGAGCGCCACCCCGTCCGCGACGCGACGTCACCTGGATGAGCAGTTTGCGGTCCTCCTCGATGTTCTTGTGCGTGGTCTCCTGCTCCTGCTTCTGCTCCGTTTTCATCGGCACGTTGATGTTCACCCTCAACTTCTTGCTGTGGAGAAATGAGGGGGCGCGGTCACCACGGATCCACAGGCCGGGGACAGAGGTTCGGCTCTGCTCCTGCGCGACCCACCGGCCGCCTGGGAGCCCCGGAGCCTCCCGCTCTGCCACCAGCAGGGACATCTGTGCGACAGGAAATCTGCTCCCCCAAAGCTTGTCAAGCACAATAAAGTCGCACACTTGGCCCCGAGTCCGCACCTTCCGCGTGCCGTTTAAGGAGACGTCCTTGCCCAGTGATGAGCCCGCGAACTCGAGTCACCCGGAGAACATCTAGGGTCACCACATGGCAGCCTACGCAGGGCCCGGCCCATCTCATGCTGAGTCTGCCCTCTGCCCCAGTTCACATGCAAACGTCCCAACAGTGCCAGGGGACCCGCCTAAGGCCTAGGACCACCTACTTAGATGTTCCTTACTTTTTATAACCAAGATACAATTTTATTAAGGTATCCGGCTTCAATTCCACTTCATCAACGTTTGCATTTTCATCCTCCAAGACCTGTAAGAGGAAATGCTGTCACCACACCGTCTCAGGGAGGCGCTTCCTTGCAGCTTCACATAAGAAGTACAAACGTACCAGTAACTTTGACTTCAATAAAATCTGTAGGACTTGGGCCAAAATGTCCTGCAATTAAAGAAAAAGGTGGTAAGGTAAACGGAAAATGCACTTCTCTTTGTAATGACCACCACCGGCAACCCCCAGGGTCCACTTTTCCATGAAAAGCTCAGCAATGACAACCACCACCCACGGGCACGCCCAGGGGATTCTGAATCCCCCACTTCCTCCCACCTCCCAATACAAAACCAACCCGCTCCTGGTTTCGATTACTCAATAATGAAAATGGGTAACTGCCACATTTAAACATCAGACACCACGCACAACTGATTTCTTCCATTAAACCTACAGGAACCTATCCACTTCTCATCTGTCAGCTCATCTCGCACACGTTCGGCAGGACTGGAGGGACGTGCCGGGGTGTGGCCTCTCATCTGTAAGCAGCGAGCGGCCTGGGCGTCACCCGAAGCTCTGTGGCCCCGTGGTCCAGGCGTACCATGAGCCTCAGCGGCCACAGCCAGCCACAGGCTGCCCTCGCAATGGGGAGCCCTCTGGCCCACGGCGCACCGCCCAGGCTCTCAGGGCCACGTGGCTCGGAAGCACACAGCGGTGACACCAGGGAGGGCTCACTTCGTGGCTGATCCGACTGCACAGTGGGAGGGAGAGAGCAGCTGTGCCCCAACAAGGGGGTCTAGTATGAACATGAGCGGAGGGACCGAGAGTCCGGCTGTCGGCCGTCCAGCGCGGAGAGCGGCTCTGTCCGGTCTGGCGGCACCTGCGTCTCCTCGTCCTGAAGTGGGTGAAGATGAGCAGCCTCCTCCACACGGACGCTGAGGACACACTTGTGACGAACCTTCCCGACTCCATGCTCCGGGGTCAGCACTGAGCTGGCACCAAAGGAGCCACAGGAAACCAGACCCCTCCCCCTGACCCCTCCCCCTGACCCCTCCCCCTGACCCCTCTCCCTGACCACTCCCCCTGACCCCTCTCCCTGACCACCGGCCGAGCAGCCGCCCCTCTCCAAAGCAAGCGCCTGGGACGACCAGTGGCTCAGACTCCAGAGTAGCGGCACAGCCTTGATCAGTTCAACGTTTCTAATTGAAAAACCACAAATGCTTCCAAAGATGGAACGTTCAGAGCAGCGAAGTCCCTGCAGTGGACGGAAGAAACGGCCGGGGCGGCTCCGCACAGGACCGTCTCCGCTCCGCTCCGCCGACAACCAGGAGGCGCACGGTGCCTCGAGACAGCGAGAAGAATTCGACAAAATCCAGCATGATTTCATGAGCTCGAAAACACACGAAAAGCTAGGAACAACAGGGACTCTCCAGTTCCACCCTGAAGGGCGCGTGGAAAGCCGACAGCCCCTCCCTTCCCAGGGGAAGCTCCCCCAAAGTGCAGGAACGGCGAGGACGCTTGTTTTAAGCACCCCTACTCGACAACACGTCAGCACTTCTAATTCAGAAGAACCGGGCAAAGACAAAGACCAAGACAAAAGATCCAAATAGGGAAAGGAAGAAATAAACTGCAGACGCCACGATTGTATTCTAAAAAATGTCCTAGAGAATTCACCCCAAAGTACCAGAGCTAATAAATGAGTTTGTCAAAGTTACAGGTTACATGAACTGGATTTCTTTATAGTATAAATCCGAGCAAAACAAAGTCATTTCATTTACAAAAAAAATACTTAGAAATAAATTTAACTAAAGACGTGCAAGACTTAAGCAATGAAAACTATGAACGTTCTTGAAAGACAGCAGAGGCCACCTCGTTAGGTGAACGCGTCTCCCACTCCAGCCTGGAAGAGCGCCGCTGCAGCGGCAGTGACGCCCAAGGCAACCTGCAGTTCCGGGCCGTCCTCAAGACCTTAGCTGTTCTTTGTGCAGAAACGTCCAAGCAGCTCCCCGATTCAGATGGCAATAGAAGGGACCGGGACTAGCACAAAGCACCAAGTGCGCACGCACCACGCAACAGCAGCCAAGACAGTAACTACTGGCCAAGGGGAGATCTCCAGATCACTGGCGAAGTACTGAAGTGGGAAAAATGAACTAAGTGGCTATGGCCCGCCGCCTTTCGGCAGAGCTGCCGGCACGACCAGCGGGGAGAGAAGCTGTGACCTCCGGCAGGCAGGCATTCCCCAGACACGGGCCACAAGGGCAGGAGGGAAAACAGAGCGGGCTTCATCGCACTCGAAACCGCCTACAGCAAGCGCGAACACAGCCCAGTCACGGTGTCCGGAGGGTTTAAGATACAGACTATGAGGAATTCCTCGACAACAATGAAGAGAAGTAACCCAGCGGAAAAACGGGCCACGGAACTGAAAAGACGTTTCACACAAACAGCTAATAAGCAAATGCAAATCACAACAGTGCTCTCATTGCATGCCCACTAGGATGACAATAAGAAGAAGTGGAAAGTAACAAATGCTGCGCTGGGGACACTGAACTCTCACACGCTGCTGGCGAGAATATGAAGTTGTCCAGCCACCGTGGGACAGTTCTGCAGTTCCTCAGAATGTGAAGCACAAAGCTGTCACATGACCCAGCAGCTCCACACCGAGGTCTATACCCAGGAGAACTCATGGAGGGATTATTCAGAATCAGCAAAAAGCAGAAGCGATTCAGACATCCACCCACAGACCGAACACTGGTCAGCTATGAGAAAGAAGTACTGGGGCGGCGCTGTGGCACAGCGGGTTAAAGCCCTGGCCTGAAGCACCAGTACCCCATATGGGAGCCAGTTCAAGTCCCGGCTGCTCTACTTCTGATCCAGCTCCCTGCTAATGTGCCTGGGAAAGCAGCAAGAGATGACCCAATGCACATGGGAGACCCGAGTGAAGCCCCTGACTCCTAGTCCCAGCTGTTGCAGCCATTTAGGAAGTGAATCAGCAGACAGAAGATCTCTCTCTCCTCTCTCTAACTCTGCCTTTCAAGTAAATAAACAAATCTCAAAAAGAACAGAACTGGTTAAATGAATGAGAGAAACTTGTCATGGGGTAGGAGTGGGTAGTATGTCGAAACTAAAAATTAAATCTTTTAACATTTATTAAAACTCAGACTAAGAGCATATTCACATCCATGAGGCAAACGTATTTCAAATCCAAGACACCACATTCTCTCCCATGCCTCCCCCACAATACACAAAGAACTCAGGCTCTGAAGAGAGTACCATTTTAATCTGAGTGCTGTCAGTCAGCTGTTGGACCGTGTAGGCGTCTTCCGTGTTGTACTGGAGCAGGATCGCCATCTGGAACGTGGATGCCTTTGAGGCCCCCACATAAAAGAAAGAGAAGGAAGATTTAAATGCATGGAAAAAACTCTGAAAAATATGTAGCCTAGGTCTGAAGATCTAATCTAGGAAACAAATTCTTCAAATCGATGTAAAGATAAAGGAATATACTATAAATATAAGTATAGTGGAATACAACGTAATAATTCCATTTGGGGATGAGTTTGTCAAGTCCTAGGAAGGTGAGCAGGAGCTGTCAAAACAGGTAGCTCTCACATCTTGGTAACCGAGAAATGTTCCCTGTCGGGCAGGCACTCGGCCCACAGTGGGCTAAGCCACCATCCCACGTGGACTCTGGTTTGAGCCCCCAGCTGCTCCTCTTCTGATCCAGCTGCCTGCTGATGGCCTGGAAAGCAGTGGAGGATGGCCCAAGTGCTCAGGCCCCTGCGTCCATGTGGGAGACCTAGAAGAACCTCCTGGGTTAGGCCTGGCACATTCCTGGCTGTTGCGGTCATTTGGGGAGTGAACCAGCAAATGGAAGATTCTGTCTCTCCCTCTCTCTCTCACTCTTTCAAATAAGTAAATACATCTTAAAAGAAAAATGAATAATAATAAAGAAATGTTCTGTCTTGGGGGTGGTTACACAGGTGAAAACATTAGCTATAACTCAAATGGGTACTTCAAACACCTGCCTTTTGCCATGTAAGTGATCAATAAAGTTGGTGTCAATATTTTTTACAAGCATCCAAGAACACTAGGAAGAAGCTCCCTACTGAGACTAACCAGAAGCAAAGGCAGGGGAGAGCACTTCCGCTGCTCTTGGCCGCGTTAGCTGTGGCAGACACACCCTGCGCTACGCCTCTGATCAGACACAGGGCAGGGAGACGCTGGGGCTCTGGCATGAGCACACCGAGTCTTCTGTGCACAGGTATCAACACAACTCCACCCGCCTCGCAGTAACACACACGCAAGCGGATCACGCCTCGGAGCCCAGCGCGGCTGGGTCGATCACAACAGACTCCTGGAAGCTGCAGACATCCCTGTCACGGTTACAGGCTCCCCGGGGCCCTCCGGAGCCGAAACAAGCCATCACGGCGAAGCCCCTTCGCAGCTGCGCCAGAACAAAGATCTCAGCGAAGCTGGTTCTGCCGCACACAGGCCGGTTTCCAGGGAGGTCACTGATGCCGCGTCTTTGTGCCCACACTGGGTCACTCCGTCACGCCCACACCGCGTCCCTGCGCGGAGCGCCCACACCGAAGTGCTGGCGAGGCTCGGAGCCGTCCCTCGCTGACCCCTGGGCCCGGAAGGCTGAAGCAGCCCGGCCGCCTCCCAGCCCGGGGTTTCCCGTCATCCGGACCGCGCAAGGCTCCGAATGCAGCGGGACCTTACCTGCAGGGTGTACCTGTTCTTGAAGCAGTTGGTGACCAGTTCTCCTTTAGACAGCTGATACAGCCAGGTCAGCTTCCGGCCGCTGTGCCGGCTGGCGTAGAAGGCCGTGAAGCGCTGGTAGCTCCGCTCCAGCTGCGCCCAAGGACAGCGTGAGGGGGAGCGCCGGCCGGCCCGCGCGCCCCTCCGGCCCCGCACCTGCCCCGCACCTGCCCCACACCTGCCCCGCGCCGGCCTGTCCGCCCCTCCCGCCCGCGCGGTTCCCGTTCCCAGACGCACAGGTGCTATCGCGACGCGACGCGCGTTCGTCACACAGAACCGGGCTGCACGGCCCAGCGCTGGCCGGGAGCAGCACGCTTCGCGGCCGACCCTGCCCACCGCCCACAGCGCTGCCCCGCCGAGCGGCCCCTCACCTCCGAGGGCAAGGCGAACGTGCAGGACTGCTGGAAGGGCCAGGATCCCGAGCTCAGCACCTGGATGCTGAAGTCCACTGAGGAGGGAAAGAGCGGTCAGTGGTCAGCGGGACGCGCCGGTCCACGCAGCGCTTCTCACGGGGAAACAAGAAACGCCAAAGCCTGCCTGCGCCGAAAACTAGGAACCGACCTACGCAACTCCAATCTATTGATTTCATTATTAGTACAAGTTTAAGAAGAGCCGGAAATTCTTTCCCTCCGAGAGGCAGTTTCTGCACCTGACCGCCAGCTCCGCTGTGGCAGCCTCTGCCTGGCGGCTCCCCTGGCTCCGTTCTCGGTCAAGGACTTCAGTCGTCTCAAGCCACGCCCGTGTCGCCTAGGCAGGGCCGTCCAGCCCCAAACATGCAGATGTAAGCATCTAACAACCATCTAACACACACACACACACACACACACACACACACACACACAGTAATAGTAATGTCTTTCTTTCTTAAAAAAAAAATTTATTGGCCGGTGCCGCAGCTCACTAGGCTAATCCTCCTCCGCCTGCGGTGCCGGCGACCCGGGTTCTAGTCCCGGTCGGGGCACTGGATTCTGTCCCGGTTGCTCCTCTTCCAGGCCAGCTCTCTGCTGTGGCCCGGGAGTGCAGTGGAGGATGCCCAAGTGCTTGGGCCCTGCACCCCATGGGAGACCAGGAGAAGCACCTGGCTCCTGCCTTTGGATTGGTGCAGCGCTGGCCGTAGTGGCCATTTTGGGGGTGAACCAACGGAAGGAAGACCTTTCTCTCTGTCTCTAACTCTGCCTATCAAAAACAAACAAACAAACAAACAAACAAAAAAAGCCCTACCCTTACTTTGATCAAATTCCCCCTGAGGAAAACTTGAGTGAGTTCATGACTGACATGATGACCCCCACACCCATCCCGAGGCTCTTTCCATCCATCTCTAAAAAAGATAAAACAAAACAAAACGAAAAAAACAAAAAAACAAACAAAAAAAAACACCGATTTATTTGAAAGTCAGAATTACAGAGAGAGAGAAGGAGAGGCAAAGAGAGAGAGGTCTTCCATCCACTGGTTCACTCCCCAGTTGACTACAACAGCTGGAGCTGAGCTGATCCAAAGCCAGGAGCAGGAGCTTCCTGGGGTCTCTAACGCGGGTGCAGGGACCCAAGGTCTTGGGCCATCTTGCACTGCTTTCCCAGGCCATGACAGAGAGCTGGATGGGAAGTGGAGCAGCTGGGGCTGTAATCAACACCCATAGGGATGGTAGCACTGCAGGTGGCGGCTTTACCCACTACCACAGTGCCGGCCCCAACAGCGTTTTCATCTTTTTTTTTTTTTTTTTTAAACAGGCAGTTAGTGAGAGAGAGAGAGAGACAGAGAAGAGTAATTTCATCTTAACAGATAGCCAAAATCTTCTCTTGTAAAACTCTTTTAAGATTAACAATGGAAGAGTATTCTCAGTCTGAGAAAAACAAAATTTCCCATTTTTCATTTAAAAAGACAAAAATTATCATGTGATGATTTAAGCATAAGTACGCCATCCTGCTACGGCAAGACCTAAAGAATACAGGGCTGGCACTGTGGTGTAACGGGTAAAGCCACTGCCTATGGTGCTGGCATCCCATATGGGCACCAGTTCAAATCCCGGCTGCTCCACTTCCAATCCAGCTCTCTGCTATGACCTGGGAAAGCAGCGGAAGATGGCCCAAGTGCTTGGGCCCCTGCACCCACATAGGCGACCTGAAGAAGCTTCTGGCTCCTGGCTTTGGATTGGTCCAGCTCCAGCTATTGCGACCATTTGAGGAGTAAACCAGTGGATGGTTGATCTCTCTGTCTCTCCTTAACTGTGCCTTTCAAATAAATAAATGTTAAAAAAAAATGACCTAAAGGATATGCCCTGCTGCCTCTCCTGGGGGAATGGATTTCGGCAGCCCACCTGTATTAATTCCTACTTTAAACCTGCAGTCACAAACTCGCTGGTTTTACTATCTACATAGGACAAGCAAGTTTCCTTTAGCTTAAAAAAAATTGCTAAAAGAGATCCAAATCAAGTTTGAAAGCAAAATAAAACAAGCCCATGAGTCTCTCATTTGTGTGTGGGGTGGCAAGAGTCTAGAGGTTTGGCCTCAGATGCAGGTCGTCTGCGTGGTCTCCCCGACTCCCAGCGTGGTGACCCCATCCTGCCATCTCTTAAGGTCACACTCGGGCCAGGAGAGAGGGGCATTTGGGAGAACTTCCTGCTTCTGAGCCCTTGAATTCTGAAGAGGCCTCTCCCATCCTTTCTGAACACTGTCATCCCATTTGCTGCAAAGAATCCTGTCCGTAGAAGCGGCTTAGACTCACACAGATACTCACGGTCTAGGGGCTCCGAATTCGTCAGGTGTTTCTTGAACTGCTCGTTCAGATCCTTGCTTACACCGATGTCCTGAAACATCCGCTGGAGCTTAGACGTGTACTCAAAGCCACAAGCTTGCTGAAATGAATCCAGGCAATGGTCTCACTGACTTGTACAGAAATCTATGCACACAAGGGAGGTCACAGCACAGGATACAGACCCGAATGTACGAAACTACTACTAAAGGTTAGTAACACCGTGAGTATCCATTCATTACAACTGTACACTATGAAAAACAGTGCAATGAGCAGCTAAACAGGCCTTATCTGGGTACCTACTTCTAAGGATGGAACCCTCCCCCCTCCCCTTCCAGTGTGCTGCTCCTTGCAGATGGCCTGTGCGGGACACTCTGGGTTTGGATGAGGTCTAAAGCTCATCTGGGGCTCTCCCGGTGCCACCCGTGTCCTTGTACAAGATGCACAGGAGAGCTCCAGGCCTGCGCTGTCGTGTGAGGGAGACAGCCCTCCTCAGGAGCCAATCAGCTGGCACCCTGACCATGTACCTCCAGCCTGCAGAACTGGGAAGAATCAGTTTCTGTCGCGTTTAAGTCACCCTGTTTACGGTATTTTGCTCTGGCAGTCTGAGCAGACAGAGGCACCCACACAGGGATGAACGCGAAGGAAACAGAGAAAGAACTACTTGGTGGCAAGGGCGCACTGATGGTCCTGCCTTCCTGCACAAAGGGCTGCAGACGGTCAACCGAATCCAGGGCAAACCAGAGCATCCCATCAGCTCAAAGCCAATGAAAAGTGAATACACAGGAACCGGGGTGGGGGTGTGTGGACGGTGTCTGGGAGGGACAGAAGGCTCCAAAGCGTGGTGGGGAAGCACTGGGAGAGTCCTGGAGGCCTGATCACAGAGGAGCTGGCCTGGCCACAACAGCTAGCGTGGACTTTCGCCTGGAGCAGCAGAGCCCACACTACTGTACAAACTCCCCTGCACACCATGCAGCCTAGAGTAAGAACTATTTTGTGAATGACTGAGAAAAGGGAACGAGAGGAAACTCACCTTTAACTTGGAGATCATGCTTGCTTCAGCGTCGTCACTCGCGCTGTTCTGATGCACCAGTCGCTTGGCCAGCATCTTCGCGTAGAACTTCTGAAACACGTCTTTGTCCTCGATGTACTTGAAGACAACCATCTGGCAAAGCCCGAGAGAATACACTGAACTCACACTCACAGGCAGCCTGTCACCCGCCACACGCCAGGAGCCAAGATGTGTGCTTGGTTGGCTGCGCCTGCTTGCCAACATTTATATGGTAAAAAACTATGCCAAAGACTTTAAATATTTTCATCAACCCCTTAAAATCACATCAAGTTGTACTAGACTCTGTAATAGTGACCAAAATACAAATGCTAAAATTAATGACTCAATTTAGGGAATAAAACTGTAGATTTGAAATAAAATCTGTGGTTACTGCTTTCCCATTTCAGATACCCTATGTAAATAACAATTTGTTACAAACAATTTGTGTAACCAATTGCTATGGAAAACACATGTGATAATGAAGCACCTTACCACTTGATTGAGCGTGTCTTCCAGCTCAGCCTCTTCTGGGTTCTTGGAACTGAAATTTTTAAGAAGGCACTGTGTTGTGAAACAAATCAGCGAACACTGTAACAAGCACCACTTAGGCAGATTCCCATCTGAGGATGTGGAATCAGGCACTCAAGTGATCAGTTCAGGGGAAGAGGGAAGGTTACCTTTCCTTACCTAGAGCTAGTTGGCAATTTCATTCTGTAACATCATCACAAAATAGGTTATGAATCAGTTACTTAGAATATCCAAGATGACAACAGAAGATATTTATAGTCTCCAAACAAAATGGGTCCCAATGAACTTTTCCTTTAAGATAATCCATTTATATGTAAGTAAACGAGTCTCACTTCTCCAATTGCTTTCTACAACTTACACAAAGTTTCCTTTTCAACAGCCTGATAAAATTAACCCAATGGTTCGACTACTGCCGAAGCCAGGCCTTCCATTTGTAGTCATGTCTACAAAGCAGATTATCCTTCAATAACTGATTCATTCAATGAGCATTACTTTAAATGATTTAAGTATACATGGATTTTTAAAAAAGTTTTTCTACAAGAGTCCTTTATAAACAAAATCACCTACTTCATATAAAACAAATCAGTCACCAAATAAGCTCTACAGAGGTGTTTCTAACCCAACAGTCAGCTCAGGAAGTTCAGTCCTGTTCGTCACCCCTGTAGGTCAGGGCTACAAGAGCAGCTGCACTCAGTGACTCCAGGTGAAACTCACACACACGGGCTCATTAGACATGGCCAGCCCTGTCTCGGCGCCCTGTCTGGCTCAGCAGCCTTAATCAATGATCTATCAGTAGACTTGGTGAGGGACACTAGGTGTTCTCTCACAGAAACTGAAGAAGTTCTCTCGGTGTTTAAATTCATCACTTTACATAATCTAAATAAAATCAAGTCATTACACACATTCCAATTTAAAGCCGCTTTTCATTCCTGGAAAAAATGCATTAGAGGGTCTGACCAGAATTGCTAAATTATCTATTAGATCATCATTGCAGTAAACAGGAAACAAATCCAATACTTGGTTTCTCACTGGCTCTGGGCAAATGGCTTTGTGGCAAAGTTAGAAGACACATAGTATCAATCTCTACCAAATGTTTCCTCATCACGTACCAACACGTCCACATGGTTTCCACCTGGTTCTATTATTTCAGTAAATCACACTGAACTTGCTGCTGCTGAGCCACCTTGCGTTCCTGGAACCTGGAAGGGGGGCTGTGTCCTAGCTCACTGGCCGGTTTGGTCTGCCGGCACTCCAGTGACAACTTCTGCAGATCTGTAAGTGAGCCTTGTCTGCAGCCTTCCTATTCTGCTAGGAGGTGCAGGTTTTCTTGGTCTCTGGTAATGGGCTTATCCTAGCCTCAGAGAGCTGCTTAAAACATGACTGACTCAAGTGCAAGCCACCATATCAGAGAGCCAGAAGAGGACCATTCCTCCTGCAGGGGAGCCTCTCATTTGTGCTAACTGCTGCCTGGAATAGTAAAATACAGCTTGAGCGTTTCTGATCAGAAACTGTTAAAGTGAAAGCAGCAGAGGAAAGTCAGAACGAACACAGGAACAAAAAAATCAAAGAACTTTAAAAACACAACACAGAGGTGACAACTACATTAGATGATGTTGCCTCTAACTCTTAGTACACATAAACTGATTAGGAAAAATATCAGTTGAAATATGATTAAGAAGTAGACTATGACACAGCACTAACACAGACTCATGAGAAGAGAATAGTTTGAACGTATACCAAATCAAAAAAGGTAGAAACTTTAGATTTAAATAAACAGCCTGCAGGCACTAAAGCAGGTTTTCAATGTCAAAAAGTATTACGTTTAAAGTATTTTCTCAAAAGGAATGAAATAGAATCATTTTGTTTGTAAAATGTAATGTAATAGAAGCTGGTATTTCAAACAGGTTCACTCAGAAAAAACAGTCACTTGAATACCTTTTCTTCAACAAGGAGTCACAGTATCGAGCCAGCAGCTCGGGGGATTTACTGGATGACTGAGCCATTTTGGTTACTGCATTGTTGTTTATGAAGCGGCCACAAGCCTGTGAGACGTGAGACACAGTTAGAGAAGGATTCTGGTTCACACACTCTCGCACTATAGTGAAGTCACAAGTCACATACTTCACCTTGTCAAGCGCAGCCACGAAGCCAGCGTCGTTGTTGAATGCTGACATTACCAGGGCGTTGTACTTTTTATGAACATCTAGCACTGTCTGTACATACATTTTGGGGTCCTTCGGTAGGAGAGAAACAGAATCAGAAGTTGGTTACTGGATTACATTATCTACTACTGTGTTGCTATACAGCATTCTAGAAGGTTTAGCTTTTTCTTCGAAGACATTAACCAATAAGATAAAAAAAAATACAACTTTTGGTTGTATCACTGAAGCACACGGCACATTTTGTCTCAACACGTTAAGTCAAGAAAATATCTTTTCACACTCAAAATTAAGCACCAATTTCAAGCCTGCACTGCAAACAGCGAAACCTCAGCAGAATCATGAAAACAAAATTTTCAAAGTGACTGCTTTGCTTAGCCAACCTTTTGTTGTCACAAACTCAAATTTTGGACATTAATGGCCACAATCAGTAGCCAGCCGGCAACACAGAACTTAGCTGGGCAGATAATGTCAGAGGAACAAGCCCATGGGGAAGGGCATTCTCGCAGGCACTGAGGTCAGAGCCAACCAGAAGACTCCTGGGGACTGGCAATGGGAAGGGGAGAACAGGGACTGACCACCCAGAGCCGGGAAGACTGGAGACCACTGGGCACTCCAGACAAAGGGACGATGCGACGGCAATGAAGTGGGAAGATCAGCCAGCGGGGAGGTTCTCTATCAGTGCCAAAGGAGACAGCACTGAGACAGAGGGGCAGAGCGGAGACGGAGCACTAGCACACTCCAGACACAGCGAGGCTCTTCACCAGGACGGCCAGTCACAGCGAGGCAGCCACTTTCATCCCCACTACACAGATTAAAGAAACTAAGTCACAGCTAAGTATCTTGCCAAGAATGAGACGCTGTGGGCCCAGGCAGCCCAACCCTCCGAGCTCAGCATTTCCTTGACAGCTAGGGAACAAGGCGAGGCCCACATGCCAAGTCAGACGTGAGCCGGCTAAGCCGTGGTAGCAGCCCGGGAGGCGGGCACGATGGAGAGGGGACACATCGTCCGGGAAGGAGGTGGTCACAGCACAGCCGGTGAGCTGTCACCCCGATGCGAGGGCTGCAGTGCGGACGGCTGAACTGGGTCGCCAGTGTCTCCAAATGCCTGACATTAATTCCCTGTAAGATTCAGCAGTGAGACCAGAATCTCCCAATTCTAATGATTTTGCATGTTTTTAGGATGTTTTGACTTTAAATAGTAACCAGCAATAGTGCATAATTTTTCTGTAAAACAGAAAGGATACTAAATGTGATTATTATGAAGAAATACAGTGTAAGACAATTTGGGGGCGGACGCTGTGGCACAGTGGGGTGAGCTGAGGCCTACAACACCAGCATCCTGCGCCACAGCACCAGCTCTGGCCCTGGCTGTTCTGCTTCCGATCCAGCTCCCTGCTGATGCGTCTGAGAAACCAGCAGAAGGGGCCTCCAAGTGCGCCGCGGGCTCCGGGTGCTCACGTGGGAGACCCAGAGGGAGCTCCTGGCTCACGGCTTTGACCTGCCTCAGCCCTGGCCATTACAGCCACCTGGGGAGTAAAGACATCTCTGTCCTTCCTTCTCTCCGAAACTTTCAAATAGATAAATCTTAAAAAAAACAGTAAAATGCAATTACGGTCTCCACCTGATATAAACATCTGACAAGAAAAACACTAAGAGGGAACGTAAGGGTGGGGTGCTTGGCCTGGTGACTGAGAGCCCACGCGGTGCCCTGTGTCCTCTACTGCAGGGTCTGCATCTGACTCGCGACCTTGCTCTCCATTTCAGCTTCCTGCTAATGTGCACCTGGGAGGCAGCGGTGAAGACAGCTCAGGAACCGGGGTTCCTGCCACCCGTGCGGGAGGTCCAGACGGAGTTCTGGGCTTCACTCTGGCCCAATCCTGGATACTGTGGCCAACTGAAGGGTGAATCAGCAGAGAGGAAAACCCTCTCTCTTTCAAATAAGTAAATATTTAAAAATATGTCTATTTGAAAGAGTGAGAGAGGAAGAGACAGACAGCAAGATCTCTTTCACTGCTGTTCACTCCCCAGACAGCCGCCAACGGCCAAGCCAAAGCCTGGTCTCCTACTCGGGGGGCAAGGGCCCAAGCACTTGGGCCGTCTTCCGCTGCTTCCTCAGGCTCATTAGCAGGGAGCTGGATCTTAAGTGTAGCAACTGGGACACTAACCAGGGCCCATAGGGGATGCCAGCATCAGAGATGGCAGATTTAACCGCTACTCCATGCTGGCCCCTAAATGAATTTTTTGGAAAAAGCACTTAATGCAAAAATAATTGCCAAATGAGTATCACTTAAACTGCTGACAGGTAATCACAGGTACTATTTCTAAATAATCCACCTTAAACTGATAACACTGGGGCTGGTGCTAAGGTGTAGAAGAGGTTAAGCTTCCCTCTACAACACCAGCATCTCATATGGGCACTGGTTCAAGTCTCAGCTGCTCCTCCTCTGATCCAGCTCTCTGCTATGGCCTGGGAAAGCAGCACAGGATGGCCCAAGTGCTTGGGCCCCTGTAGCCACATGGGAGACATGGAAGAAGCTCCTGGCTCCAGCTCCACCCAGCAACAGCCACTGAAGCTATCTGGGGAGTGAACCAGCAAATGGAAGACCTCTCTCTCCCTCTCTTTGTAACTGTCTTTCAAATAAATACATTCAATCTTAAAATGAGTTTTTTGTTCAAAGAGTAATAACTGTAATTCATGAACATTCCTTTACTCGTTCACACACAGGAGCTTTTTCGTGAAACACACCATCTCACAGGGCTGTCCCAGGCCTCTGGCACTGCTGTTTCCACGGCCATCACTATGCCAGTGACTGACACATTCACACCTGCAGACCAAACCTCCCCACTGAGCTTCAACTGCCCTTGCACGCTGCACGGGATTCCCAAACTCCTCCGCGTGTCAGAAGTGACCCAATGCTCTCCCCGCTTCTGCCTCTGCAGCCCTCCCTCTCATCTCAGTAAGTGTCACCTATCACCCTAGGAGTCACGGCGACTCCTCCTTTCCAACATCCGATGACTTGATGACCCTACCTCTTTTTTCAAAGTTTTATTGTGGAAAAATTTCAAGTATTGTGAACTACAAATAGTGAAATCTGCCCTGTGTACTCATCATGCAGAGTTGGCAATGATCCAAACACAAAGCCTGCCTCTGTCAGTGTCCCATCCCCCCTAATTCCTTCTCTCCAGGCCACCCAGATCTCCTAGGCTGTGGTCATGCTCATTCCACATGAACCCGAGGCAAACTTCTCCCTTTTAATCCATTTCCCATATGGAAAATGCGAACAATTTTTTAAAAAATAAAAACTTGATCTTTTTATTTCCATGCTCTCTTAGCTGGCTTCCTCTTGCCCTTAGGATGAGCCAATCTCTTTAGCAAGGGCTTTCAAGGGCTTCCCGGATCTGCCGAGGTCATCACCCTCTCACTCTTACTATCAAGGTCATGGTTCTCACCCCCAGCCGTGCCGTGTCTGGGGTCAGCCTGAAGGGCTGTGCTCTCTGGGGTCCGCTTTGCCCAGCTAGCTCTACCTCTTCACTCGGTCTCCACGCTATGTGATGGACTTGCGGTCTGCTAACAGCTGCCTCTCTTGCAGGGCACTGGCCCAGTGGAGCCCCCGGGACACCAATCTGTGCCTACACTGCTGTTCTAAGTGCTCAGGGAAGCTGGCAGCACCAAAGATTTCTAAAACTAAATTAGGAATGTAATGATGATCTGAATTATTACGCTTTACCCCACACATTCCCACTGAAAGGATTTGGAAAGCCAATATACGGAGAGAAAATAATGTCCAATGTCTACTTTATTCTGTTCTTAAAGTAAGTGGACTATGCATCCACAATCATTGGGGCACATTCCCTTACCCACTAAGAATAGGGCACCTCAAAAAACTCATGGAAAAAATGCAATTAAGAGAGGCCAGCGCTGTGGTGCAGCAGGTTAACGCCCTGGCCTGAAGCACTGGCATCACATATGGGTGCTGGTTCTAGTCCCAGCTGCTCCACTTCTCATCCAGCTCTCTGCTATGGCCTGGGAAAGCAGAAGATGGCCCAAGTGCTTGGGCCCCTGCACCCTCGTGGGAGACCCCAGAAGAAGTTCCTGGCTTGGGATTGGCACAGCTCTGACCGTTGTGGCCAATTGGGGAATGAACCATCGGATGGAAGACCTCTCTGCCTCTCCTTCTCTGTGTAATTCTGACTTCCAAATAAATAAATAAATCTTTTAAAAAGGCAATTGAGAAAAAAATTTAAAAAGAGCATATTTGACAGGCAGAGTGGACAGTGAGAGAGAGACAGAGAGAAAGGTCTTCCTTTACTGTTGGTTCACCCTCCAATGGCCGCTGCGGCCGGCGCACTGTGCTGATCCGAAGCCAGGAGCCAGGTGCTTCTCCTGGTCTCCCATGCGGGTGAAGGGCCCAAGCATTTGGGCCATCCTCCACTGTACTTCCGGGCCATAACAGAGAGCTGGACTGGAAAAAGGGCAGCCAGGACAGAATCTGGCGCCTCAATCGGGACTAGAACCCATTGTGCTGGCGCCACAGGTGGAGGATTAGCGTATTGAGCCGTTGCTCTTATCCAGGGCCACGTCTGAGGGTACTTTTCACATACATTTCAGGGTGAAACAGAACACAGCAGCTCCCGGAGCCTTGCGGAGTTCTGGGGACAGGCAGCCAGCACTGCGAACAGTCCCACCAGAGACACAGGGACAAGCAACCACGGTTCTCACCTCCGGGCAAAGAAGGAAGAGGAGAACAATCAACCCTCCTGAAGTCACTAACGCACGATGCACTTATTAGGGGGCAATGGGAGTCTTCCTCCTATCCACTTGATCTCTGGAGTAACATCATCTCCACAGATAATATAGAGAGCGCAATTTCCAGGAAAAAAAGTACCACAAACCATCTGCTACAGAGAAAAAGGGAACACCGCGTCTGCACGCAGAGTCCCATTCTGCTGACTACCTGTGAAAATCAGCCCTGGCCTGGCCTCCCTCACCCCCAACAGCTTCCGTGTTCTCCCCTCCACTGTTTGTTGTGTAGCCAGGGAATAAAATTGGTGTTGAGATGATGATCAATAATGGAGATAAAAGTGAGGTCTCAAAAATCATTTTGTAAACATCTTGCATTTTCTTAAGACTTTTCCTAGCTAACCTAGGAATCAACCGTTCTTCAGAGGGTAGTTTTAATTTTAAAATACTGAGACAAAAATAATATCATGTGAGCATGCTCGGTTCCCATTATTTAACCTGTCTCCTTGCTACTTTTGGCTTCCAACCATTTGTGATTTCTCCTGTGATCAAGGCTCTGAGTTTCAGACCATGATAATACAGTTTTGGCCAGGTAACATTACCTGTGGATTCTGATAACTTTCACCGGCTCCTGAACCAGCCACCCCAGCGTATGGGTTAATTTTGACCCTGGTCTTGCCCTTGTTCTGCTCATACCTACATTCTTCAGTCCCAGGTGCAGCTGAAGCTCCCTCACCTTCAGCCTGTTGGTATTGCTCCCTGTCAGTGCTGAGGCTCTAGGCTGACCAGAGCTAGGGCTGAGCGATCAAAAGTGCAATACTGAATTCTGAATGCAGAACTAAGACTTGCCATGACGTTTCATTCTGAAGAGAATGAGTAAGATGCGTGTGGAAGACAGCAGCAGTGGGCAGGAAGGCAGGGGCAGGGCTGCCTGTCTCAGGAGGAACACAAGACTGGGAGAGCGACACGCGTAGGTCGAGTCTCTAACTGCCTCGACGCAACCAGGGCTCACGTCAGGACTCGTAAATGAGAAGTCTGAGTTGAGCAGGAATGTGCACTTCCCAGAGGGGCTTGCTTGGGCCATGGCGCAAACCTTCTCTACAGTTGGAGGCAAGCAAGGAGTATCCTGGATATAAGAACAGACCAATTCTCCTAGACTCAAAAACCACAGCCAGTTTTTCATTCAAAGTGGTTCCTCTTTTCCTCCCGATAAAACAAACCCGAGCCATCCTTGTTTCCCTCAAGTTAGAGATCACAAATTCAGCTACCTGCTACCTAAACCAACTTGTATCTCCAGCACGTATCAGCTCTTGGTAAGTAAATCGTCAGTCTGAGATGCTGTGCACAGCTCTGCTTCTTTTTGTCCTACAGTAACTTTCCGAACACATCCACTAACTGATAACCTATGTGTTCCTTTTCTTATTTTTTTAAATGTTTTTTTTTTTCAAAGATTTATTTATTTATTTGAAAGGCAGAGTTACAGAGAGGAATAGGCAGAGAGAGAGAGAGAGAGAGAGAGAGAGAGAGAGAGAGAGAGAGAGGTCTTTCATCCACTGGTTCACTGCCCAGTTGGCCACAACAGCTGGAGCTGGGCCAATCCGAAGCCAGGAGCTAGGATGTGGGTGCAGGGCCCAAGGACTTGGGCCATCTTGTACTGCTTTCCCAGGCCATAGCAGAGCTGGATCAGAAGTGGAGCAGCCAGGACTAGAATCGGCGCCCATATGGGATGCCTGCGCTGCAGGCGGTGGCTTTACCTGCTATGCCACAGTGCCAGACCCTAAATTGGTCTAATATGGAAAATTCTCAAACATATTCAAAATAAGAAAGAACAGTTTAATCGATCCCCGCAAGTCCATCATCTGGCTTTCAGGGACCATCACGCCTGTGGCCGGCTAGGATTTTCTTGTCCTATAAGCTTCACAGTCTTAAGATTCTAGGGCTGCTCGTCATTACCCTCTTCAACCAAACCAAGCCAGGTCAGACTCCAAACGTAAGGTCCCCTGGTTTCATCACTAAATGGTTATTATTGTTCTCTCCCCATCTACAGAATAGGACTCGTTGTTTAGGCATGCATTTGACTGTGGAATACAAAGGGAATCTCAGATGTGCGAAGCAGATCCAGACCTCCCGCAAGTATCCAGTACTGTGTGACTCTGTTCACTCTGGCCTAAGTTCACACACGACCAGGGTTTTATAACTACCTACAACTCAAGCTCTCAATACGGACCACAGAACATTTCATAATTCCGGTAAGTTCTTAAACACTCCCGCCTTTAACTTCATACTGGAAAATACGCTTGATGGAGCTACCTGGTTTTATTTCTGCCTATAAAACTCTTCATGTTAAGTTCTCCCTCTTGCAAGCACCATCATTACAACCCTGAGACCAGCCGCTCCTGGCGATTTGTCCTCGGATTTCGTTCAAGACACAATCTCCCTCAAAGCTGAAAATAAATATGCATGATGTGGTTTCTGGGCCAGTCTCTACAGCCTAATATCCCCATGTTAGACCAAACAGCCTTGCTGGACATCAAAATACCTACACACCCATTTCTGCTGGATCACATTTCAACAGCAGTTAAACCAAGGATGCTAAATTAAGATACGGTTTTATGCTTTCCTGTTGCCATTGTGACCTACCGACAGCAAGGACACATTCCTGTTCATTTAGGAAACCACCTTTGAGGAGAGGACCACAGCATTCAGATCCTAAGGAATCATGTGATTATCAAGATGGCTTCAGTTTTATCCTCAAGAGCTAATTAACAAGTATAGCCAGTGTGCAGGATTTGACTCTTTCCCTCAGTTTTATTTTGGCATTTTGCTCTAAGCTTCTGTTAAGGAAAACTGCAGTCATCCAGTGGGTCAACATTGTATTTATCTCTAAGCGTACTGCTGATATTCACTCTACATTTAGGATGTTGCCTCCAGATGAGCACTGGAGAAAGAACTGAATAGGAAAAACTGTTCTGAGGCCGGTGCCTCGGCTCAACAGGCTAATCCTCCGCCTGCGGCGCCGGCACACCAGGTTCTAGTCCCGGTCGGGGCGCCGGATTCTGTCCCGGTTGCCCCTCTTCCAGGCCAGCCCTCTGCTGTGGCCCGGGAGTGCAGTGGAGGATGCCCAAGTGCTTGGGCCCTGCACCCCATGGGAGACCAGGAGAAGCACCTGGCTCCTGCCTTCAGATCAGCGCGGCGGCCACTGGAGGGTGAACCAACGGCAACGGAAGACCTTTCTCTCTGTCTCTCTCTCTCACTGTCCACTCTGCCTGTCAAAAAAAGAAAAGAAAATCTAATAATACTGCAACTCTACACAGGGCACTGTGCTAAACTGAGGATTCACATGTGGGTAAATCTTTCTCTGCTAAAAGCTTTTTATAAAAAATGGTACTCGATTATTTTTCAATTACTCTTTGAAATTTTGTTTTAAAATTACTTTCATTTCCTTTGAAAGTCAGACACAGAGGCAAGGCAGAGACAGGACTTCTATCTGTTGGATGGCTCATTCCCCAAATGCCTGCAAGTCATGTGTGGCCACGCCAAAGCCAGGAGCCCAGAGCTCAATCTGTGTCTCTGGTGTGGGTGGCATGGGAGCCAACCCCTGCAGCCCCTCGGGACGCACACTAGCAGGAAGTGGACTGGAAGCAGAGGAGGCAGGGCCTGAATCAGGCACTCCAGGATCAAATGTGTCTGCTTACCTGCTATGCCTAATGCGTGCCCCTCTGTTAGAAAACCACAATGACTGAACTGTGAAGTGACCCAAATCACTTAAATAGTCCAACATGCTATTAATCCGGGGGAGATTCTAAGGTGACTGAGGACAGGCTTTTGGCAACAAATGGCATTGAGCTAGATTTTGAACCATAGACGACAGGTGTTTAACAGAACTAGGAAGGTCAAGAAGAGCACATTTACAAACAGTGAGGGCTCCAGCTGAGACTACACACACAACCGGGAAGGGAGAGGTGGCCATGGAGAATACAGCCCTTCTTCACCATCATCATCCATGAATACTTGATGAGCTAAGTGCTAGGTGCTAAGATTACAGAAAGGATACAACTATAATGAGGGTATGAGCTTCATCGAGACATCTGCAATATATGGCAGACAGACAGGAAACACAGGAAGTTATAAGCAAACCAACTGATAATGAGAGAAGTATATGAATGCCACAGAAAAGGGGCGGGGAATCTCTTCTTTGCCAAGGTTATTTGGATATTTATAACATCACTGCGGGCCACACAAAATTATCAGCTTAAAATTTAGCCTGCTATAATTTATTGAATTTCCAGTTCCACCTGTGGTTGCCCGGGCAGGGCCAGCCTGCAGGCCAGGCCTTCCCCACCCTGCTAGGGGCTTAGAATGGAGTAGTGAAACAGTTCTCTGAAGCAAGGGCTGGAGCTGGCCGAGCCAGCAGAGAGCAGAGATGACCGTCACCCAGAGACATTCCCAGGAGTCTAACCAGCGAGTGCACAGAATCTGGGGGAAGGCGCAGGCCGACAGAACAGTTTCACTGGAAGACAAGGTTCAGGAAAACGGGAGTAGGTCAGAGAGGATTTTAATTTAGATACAGGGATTTCATGTATCATGGAAGGAAGAGTTTTATTTTTCCTGTTTAAAAACGAAAGATCAAGACTGCAGAGCAAAACTATTAAAGCATTAAATGATGTTTTACAAAGATTAAAATGCTGTGGACAGTGTTGTGGTATAGCTGGTTAAGCCACTGCCTGGGACACTGGTATCCCACATGAGCGCCAGTTCAAGTCCCAGATGCTCCACTTCGGAGCCAGCTCCCTGGAAAAGCAGTGAGAAGTGGACCAAGGACTTGGACCCCTGAGCCCACATGGGAGGTCTGGAAGAAGATCCTGGCCGAGCCCTGGCTGCTGTAGCCATTCTGGGCAGTGGGACAGAGGATGCAAGCCAACCCAGCTTCCTGCAAATGCACCTGGGAGATGACAGCTCACATGCTGGGGTCCCTGCCACCCACACGGTAGACTCTCATCAAGTTTCGGCTTCTGGCTGGTCCGAGCTAATTCCGGCTGCTGTGGCCATTTGGGGAATGAACCAGTGAACAGAAACCCCTCCCCCTCCTTTAGTCATTCTTTCAAATAAGTTAATTTCTTTTCTTAAAAAAATGTCTAATAATTTCAATCTAGCCCAGATACTTAACAGTAAAGATAGTTTTTAAGCAGATAATTATCGGCCTAGGGGAATAAGAAACGTTGGGGGAAGACCTCTCAAAGGATCTTATTGATCTTATTTAATAAAGAACGATTTGGGTGCAACATAAAGTATTTCAGTTTAGACCAAGACATTGGATTAACACATAAGAACTTTTTTGCGCTTAAAAAATCATTTAAGGGCCGGTGCTGTGGTACAGCAGGTAAAGCCACGGTCTGCAGTGCTGGCATCTTGTGTGAGCACTGGTTTGAGTTCAGGCTGCTCCACTTCCGACCCAGCTCTCTACTGGGAAAGCAGCAGAGGATGATGGCCCGAGTCCTTGGACCCCTGCACCTGCATGGAAAACCCAGAGGAAGCTCCTGGCTTCAGATTGGCCCAGCTCTGGCCCTTGTGGCCATTTGGGGAATGAACCAGCGGATGGAAGACTCTCTCTGCCTCTGCCTCTCTGTAACTCTGCCTTTCAAATAAATAAATCTTTTAAAAAAAATCATTAAGTAGTTTCTTCTATGGCATTTAATATACTGATTATAAGTACTTCTCAGATACAATGGTTCAACTCAATCAGGCAAAAGTTTTTAAACTTTAAAAACTGAGTTCTCAAAGTATTTAAATCCTGTTTAAAACTATATGGAATAATTTAACTTTCACTAATTCAAAACAACCTTTTTTTGAAACAGTAGGCTTTAGAAAACCACCATATTTGTGTTATATCTTTTACACCTACCACATATATGATAACAATTATTACCTACCTTATTTTTTGGCAGACCTACTTATTCTATTTATTCTTTTTTACAACAAGTATTCAAGCACCCACTGTGTGCCCACCACACACTGGTTACATCTGTTCTTCCTTGAGCTTCCTCAAGTTCATGGGTTTTCCTATCACTGGGAAGGGAGGCAACAGGTAGGAAGCCAGAGCTGGAAAGGCTGTGCAGTACAAACTCGGCAGTCTGAAACTTCACAGCCATGAGGAAAGAAACATTTGGGAAACTATTCTTTTTGCAGAAAACCAGGAATAGTATTCACTCTAGAAATAATTTTTCGGGGCTAGCATTGTGGCATAGCAGGACAGCCACCGCCTATAGTGCCGGCATCCCATATGGGCACTGATTGAAGTCCTGGCTGCTCCTCTTCTGATCCAGCTCTCTGCTATGGCCTGGGAAAGCAGAAGATGGCCCAAGTGCTTGGACCTTGCACCTGGGGGGGAAACCTGGAGGAAGCTCCTGACTTCGGATTGGCCCAGCTCCAGCTGTTATGGCCATTAGGGAGTGAACCAGTGGATGGAAGACCTCTCCCACTGTCTCTCCTACTCTGTAACTCTACCTCTCAAATAAATAAATCTTTAAAAAATAATTTTTCTTAATTAAAAACATTTTGTGAGTACAATATAAAAACTATTCTATGGAAACAATAAAATTTTGTTTTAGGATAAGAACACAATAGTAATGAGAACATTTTCAAGGAAAAAAACCCAGTGATCTCCTCAATGAATAAACAGTACAAGAAAACCTACGGCAGCACGTGCTACACAGACGCCCGTGAACGCTCCACTTCAGACAGGCGGAACCAGGGCCCTCTGCCGACTTCTGGGGACAATCCTGCTATCTGCCTTGGCACAGAAAGGTGCAGTCCACTGTGAAGTGAGGCCCATAGTTGCATATTACTCACGTTCAAAGCAGCTTCTCCACACTTTTCAATTGCTGCAAGACCCTGATTATGAATGTGTGTCTCCAGCAGTTTTTTCAGTTCTCCTAGGCCATCCTGGATTCTAGAGACAAGATTATACATGCGCCCCAGATCTGAAAGAAGAAGGTGGCCACTGAAACAAACTGTATACCCACTCCATTCACTACGCATTTCCATTATGATGAGAGACACCATGCATTTAGATCTTAGTAACCGAAACAATCAGAACCCAGTGTTCCTATTTGGTTTGTGTATACTTGGCTAACATGAGATCATGTTGTTGTGAAGATATTTCTTTTCAGTAAAACACCATTAACATTATAGAGAAATTTTTAAATCTGAAATCGTATCTAATGCTTCCCCAAATTCCCAAGATCAAGTTGTTATTTGACACATAGGAAGCTTTCAAATAGTTGTTTAAAAAAAGGAATAAATTCAAGGAAACTACAGATAAACCTCTCAACTACACAAAGAAGTCACTAAAAAGTCCTCCAAATTCTTCATTAAACCTGTGCATGGCATATGTTCAAGTTACGAGGACTGAACACAGAAAAGACTCCCAAATCGTGAACATCTACCTTTTACTGAGCTTCTAACAGGTCCTAGTAAAACATGCTGTGAAGAAAAACACGAAATCACCTCAGAATTTTCACAGGCAAGTTACTCAGGGTAAAAACCAGGGGTCTGGGACAGGTCGTAATTCACGTTAACCCCAGAGCACGTGCTTCGCTGAGCTGCCAGGAAGTACCCTGGCCAAGCGGGGGCCTACTGGGTACACACAAATATGCGCACGTGCAGCTGACCTTACTAACATGACTGGCCTTAGAAATAATGTTACTTCAGAGGCCAGAATTTCCAAACCGCAGAAAATAACAAATACCTACATTTGTGAGGCTTCACGACTCACCTTCATTTTTGTCAGCATCCAGCAAATTCTGAAACTCTGTGTGGAAAATTTCCAAGTGCTTCTCGATGAGGACCTGCTCACATTTCCGCGCCAGCTCGTCCTGGGTGCTTTCGTGAAGGTAGACCTGGACTCTTCGCTGCTCCTCGAGCAGGCGCGCCTCTGCCTGTGGAGCAGGACATTTCAGGGAGTGGTTCTGACTCATTTTTAACAACTGTTCTGTGAATAATGGCAGATTCAATCACAAGTATGCGCTAATAAAGTAAGATTAAGAAAGAGAGGGGTTCTTTGGTTTGAGGGTAAATACCAACCATATTTAAACAACCACCAATGTGTTTTTTCTCTGCAAAATATATTTTCATTTACAATTCCTCTTTAAATACCCTAACAATGTTATCATCAATAGGAGTCAATTTTTTCCTTCAGGTAAGTGCCAATTCACCTTTTTGAGGTACTATCCCTCTCTCTGACACTCTGAGAACCCCAGGGACCCTCTCCTGGGTGTGGACCCACACTCAGCAGTTCTGCTTTGTATGGGAAGCTAACTTACATCAAGAGCCACATGAATATACTCCCTGAAATGGCCACATGCAGAGAATCACCAGCACTTAAGAGTTCTGAAAAACACAGGCATCTCAGTGACCACAGAAACATTCCTGTGCAGAGAGCAGCATGGTTTATGTACTGGTAAAGAAACCAAAGTCCTAGGCACTGAGTGCCATTAAGTTGCAGGAAGGACAGCCATTTTCATTCTTGGTTGCTTCCAAGACATGTAAACTCCCTTCAAACATAATTTAACTCATCTAGCGCCAGCACACCGGGTTCTAGTCCCGGTCGGGGCGCCGGATTCTGTCCCGGTTGCCCCTCTTCCAGGCCAGCTCTCTGCTGTGGCCCGGGAGTGCAGTGGAGGATGGCCCAAGTGCTTGGGCCCTGCACCCCATGGGAGACCAGAAAAAGCACCTGGCTCCTGCCTTTGGATTAGCACGTTGCGCTGGCTGCAGAGCGCTGGCCGTGGCAGCCTTTGGAGGGTGAACCAATGGCAAAGGAAGACCTTTCTCTCTGTCTCTCTCACTGTCCACTCTGCCTGTCCAAAAAAAAAAAAAAAAAAAAAAAGATTAACTCATCTATTTGTATTTATTTGAAAGAAGAATGACAGTGACAGCCCTCCATCTCCCATCTGCTGGTTCACTCCCCAAATACCTGCAACTCTTGAGGCTGGGCCAGTCTAAACCCAAGAGTCCAGAATTGCACCTGCGTTTCCCATATGGGTGTCAGGGACCCAAGTAATTGAACCGTCACATGCTGCCTCTCAAAGTGTGTATCAGTAGGAAGCTGGATCAGAAGCAAAGCTAGGGGTCAAACCCAGGCATTCTGATGCGAGATGTGGGTGTCCCAAGCAGTATGTCACGCCACCTGCCCCAAATAAACTTCTGGTCATCACTGTACCTGGCAGAATTATAATAGACCATCAAGATAAAATCCAGATGACTGAGCAAGATTAAGCAAAGACTGCAGCTTTTGAATTTTATCTGGGTCTCAGTAAAAACAAAAGGAAAAAAAGAGGTAAGCAAAAATTGGTAAACAAGGCATTTTATTTTTAAAGTTTTAAATGAGAAGGGAAAGCACTGGGTCTAATCCCTGCTGCTGCCTTCTGATTCCAGCCTCTGCCCACGTGGACAGGACAGTGGAAGCAGTGGTGATGGCTGAAGTCATGGGTTCCTGCTGCCCACACAGGAGATCTGGATTGAGTTGGCTCCAGTCCCATCCGAGCGCTGGCCACTGGCGGCATTTGGGGAGTGAACCAAGAGATGGAGACTTGCTCTGGCTCTTCCTTCTGCCTCTCAGATAAATTTTGAAAATTTAAAAGTCTTGGGGCCGGCGCTGTGGCACACTAGGTTAATCCTCTCCCTGCAGTGCCGGCATCCCATATGGGCGCCGGTTCTAGTGCCGGTTGCTCCACTTCCAGTCCAGCGCTCTGCTATGGCCTGGGAAAGCAGTGGAGAATGGCCCAAGTGCTTGGGCCCTGCACCAGCATGGGAGACCTGGAAGAGCACCTGGCTCCTGGCTTCAGACTGGCATAGCTCCAGCCGTTGAGGCCATTTGGAGAGTGAACCAATGGAAGGAAGATCTTTCTGTCTCTTACTCTTTCACTGTCTGTAACTCTACTTGTTAAATAAATAAATAATCTTTTAAAAAATAAAATTTAAAAATCTTAAAAAATGTTACAAACTGAATCATATAAGGTTTTAATAGTTCAGATTACTCTCAACCATGTGAGATAGTAAGATATCATGAAAATACTGCCATGGCTTAGGTTTCTTTGCTGATCAAAGCCACCCTTAGAAAGACAGGCCAAGGAGTCTCAGATATTTCCACTGAAATTCTCCTGCCTACAGAGAAGAGCGTACTGAGGCCGCCAGGGAATCTGCAAATCTAGCCCAAACTGGCTGCTCTAGAATAAGTCTTGAAAAAGCAATACTTGATCTCAATATTGTTCCTGATAAAATGTATGTTTTCATACAAACATCATTTCTTCCTGAGTTACTGAATAACATTTGTTCTCTTCTGCCATGTGGCTTTGTACCCTCTCAGGCACATACCAGAGGTTCTATGAGATGTGTGTATGTAACACCGAACACACCAGGCTTGCTACCTGCCACACACTATTCTAGCACTTTCTCTTTCTCACACACACACACACACACACACACACTTTAAAATTATTGTAAATTATTTTAAAATTAAAGCTTATTTAATCTTCATTACTTATTATTATTCCCCTTTTATAAATGAAGAAATTATGGAAGAGAAAGGTTCAGGTCATCCCCTAAGTAAATGGCAGAGTATGGATTTAAAATTAAGATTCATGTCCCAGTTTGAGACGAAAGGTTACAGAACAGAATTACTCACATGGCTAAATTCTCATTTCATGTTGATAGATTCTTTGCATTATAGACTTTCAGAATGTGATGGAAACCGTGTTTGGTACGATCCAAGCAGATATGAACTGAACTTTTAACTTCTCTAGAAAAAAATACCTTTATGGGAACCAGAAAGCAGGAGCATATTGCTACCTGAGGCAGGGCTCATGCTGGATTGAAAATATTCAGGCCACTGGATGGAAACACTAGTTTCTCAAGTTGCCTTTAGCTTCAGGGCTGATTTTAAAAGCAGATTTCTCTGCCTTGGGATGCCTACAAAGCTCTGTCCTATAAAGCTGGTTTCCCTGTACCAGAGAGCTACTACCATCCTAAGTAAAGAGAGCTGCCGTTAATAATAATCAATCTACTCAGAAGCCCGAAGTAGGACAGTTTTGCTCCACCACTGTATACATGTACTTTGATAACAGGTTCCACCTTAAAAACACATGGTTTAAAGGAGTCACCACACAGGAGACTTCAGCAAGAGATATATTCACTGTCAAACTAGAAAATGAAATAACAGGCAATGCTAAGATTCAAAACAGATTACATTTCAAAAGCTCATTTATCAGGCAGTTGTTTGAAATGCTGAATGAACTGGCTGGGTTCCAGGTCAGCATACAAAGTCCATTTAACCCCCAAATACACATACACAAAGAACTATTAATATTTCAAATATAATACTTCTGAACCATTCCATTTTCCTTAGATTTCGAGATATCAGTTTTTGTTGTTATTCTAAGCCCCAATTATAACTGCTATCTCCTGTGAGACAACACATTCAGAACACCACAAACTGGATAGGACTTTATCGCTTACTTTCTCACATCATACAAGAAGAGGCGAGTCTGCAAATGCACAGGGAATAAAGATCAAAGCAGCCACCAGACCAACAAGACCCAGACTCCCTGGAAATCTAACTCATCTAGTTCAAGGATCAGCAAACTTGCATGCAAGCCAAATCCTGCCTAACACCTTTTTTTTTTTTTCTTTTTAAATACAGATGAAGTGGTACTGGAACCCAACCACACCCATTTATTCCCATAATATTACGTCTGCTTTTGCCCTGCAGCACCAAGAGACACCACATGGCCCACGATGCTTCAAGCATTACTATCCAGTCTCTGGCAAAAAAAAGTTTGCTGACTCCTGACACAGGTCTTTCCTCAGAGCCCAAGCCCAGGATTCCTATATTTCTAAGAAAGTGAATAAAGAACAAATCTGTTAGAACTTGGTAATATCACTTGGTACAGAGAAGGACTGGAAACTCTGGTTTACTCCCGGGTCTTGGCCCACATGAGAAACAGGATCCTGTTGTGTCAGAGACTACTTCTCTAACTTCAACCTGAAAAGGTTATAGATTCTCAGGGAGACATGTTAGAAGAAAGCAAAAACTTATTCACAAATCTGAGAATATTTGTATCTGAAAATGTTCTCACTAACATGGTAAGACTGAGACAATCCTAAGATACTTATGTTCTAGGAAAAATAGGTCAAAACAACAGTCATGCAGCTTTTATATATCTGTAAACAGCCAGAACTTTCAGGCATGGTCATCAAACAGATTTATAAAAAGCTCCCTAGAGAATTAGAAGAAGTATTTACACCTGCTGAAGACATGCTAGGACAACATTGCCCAACAATGACTTGTGTGAAGAAAAGTGCATATGCTAAAAACAGTCACTCACCTGAATGGCACATTTTCAGCTTGTCTACTTTAAGCACTATATTTAAGCTTACCTTTTTCATATACTCGGTAACGGGGTTCTGTTGCAAGAATTCAGTACTCTCTCTGGTATAAAATCTTTCTGTGTCAGCCAAAAACTGCGATTCGAAGGATTCTTTATACACTGTTAGCGTAGGGCCCTTTGCAAATGCATCATCCTCATTCAGCCCCAATTCCACTAGAAACAAACAGGAGCTGCACTTTAGTTACCCTATTCTTTGTTGTATGTCACAGAATATGCTTAGATATAAGATTAAGATTAAGTTAGGCATAAAGGTAAATGTGAATGGCAGAGCAGAAGGTAATTATTATTCACTAATAATAAAGTACGTTGCTCAATAGAAGAAAAAAGTCAGGACACACAAAAATAATTCTGACTCATACCAGGTATCCTTTAGAATTATCATGAAGTTCATTTGGAAAACGTCGTATTTCCAAAAGCAATAAAAACCTCTAATTTAAACTTTCAAAGAAATACCATGCTATCCAAGGTTTTAAATACTGTATTAACTTATCAGTTCCTCAATTTTTCAAGCTGATAGATTTCTATTTATCATTCAGTTCAATAGCATTCTATCATATTACGTGGCCAGTAGCTAATTATGAGATCAGAAAAGAAAACTCAAATATCTATTTCATTAAAGTTTCTCAAAGGCATAAGGATCAAACAACTTTTAAAAGGGTAAAATCAAGTAAAATATCACCAAATAGGAATTATGAGTACCTCTGTGAATGCTAATAACAGTCTTGATGATATTAAATGTTTTTTAAATGAATCTGGTATGGCACTGTTGTGACTGTCATTTGACATGAAAACTCCAAATAATTGAAATTATTTACCATAAGACTGTACAACTCCACTAATCAGTCTTGTATTGATGGTTTCACCATTTCTTTCCTTTTCAATCAGTTTTAAGACAGCATTTGTTACCTTTAGGAAGGAAACACGAAATATATTAGAGATTACAGTATTCACTATCCCATGTCCCTTAAACATTCAGAGCCACTAACAATGTGCGATAGGGATACTCTCAAGATGTTCTAAAGGACAGAGGCAGGAAGCTGGCACAGGATCATAAAGGAGAACACACAGAGTTCTTCAGAGTGGGTACCTGTTTATTCAGTGGCCTGAACAGACAATCTCTCCAAGTCACCAATGCAAGCTGGACAGAAAAAAGAAAAAAAAAGTGTAAAATGCCTATACTCACTGTTTTCCCAAGACTTCTGAAGTCACAGGAAATAACCTGAATACAAGATTTCATCAAAATGTCCAGATTATAACCTCGCAAAAATTACCATAATGAAATCAGACTACTGCACGAGCTAGAACTTCAAAAGGTAACAAAGTATGGACACTTTATCAGCTCACATTTAAAGTTTAAAGGAAATTTTGCATTTAGAGAGACAATTCATACTGGCTTAAAAGACAACAGTGGATTCAACCTATAAATGTGTTCTCTGGATCAAATTTTAATATTTGACCTAATAGAATAAAGATAATTCCATTTATCATCATGGTTTCCTAACAGTCTGCAAAATAAATTATAAACTATAAAAATTTATCAAGTTTCAAGTTCTTTTTTTGTGGTGATGGTATATAGATGCACATAACTATAAATAACTTTAAATTTTACATACTTCAAATGGATGTGGTTTACTATAGATTAATTATTCAGATTCCTCACTTTTCCTCAAATGTGTTTATGCATATGTGACTTCTTTTTAATGAAAACACACAAAGATGACATGGTTTATTTTATCCATTTCTCTAAACTCCCCACAGGAGTCATGTTAGCAAATTAACTAATATAAAACCTTCTCTGAAACAGGAATATTAGAATTCATACATGAGTATTATTTGTTGGGAGATTATTCAGTTAAAATGAAATTCAGATTTTTAACACAAGAATACAAAATGCTGAGAAGGTCATTTAAATATAAACACAATCAGCCTTACTTTTCCCAAATTTAACTAGAGGTGCAACTGGGTTTACATTCATATTGTATTTATGAAAAGGTGATATGCAAATTTAATCTATATAAAGAACTTCAAAGTAGCAATTCTGCTAAAAATATAAGAAACAACATGAAAGCAATATTAAGGGAAATATTAATAACACTCGAGCCTAACATAATGAGGTAGAATGTGTGGGTTTTGAAGGTAAATTAAAGAAAGGTGAGCCAGGACAGACATACTCTAGAAAGTACCTCTACTTCCTCTGTACTTTCTGTAACTAATGTTAAACATAGTACAGGAGAAGTTAAAAACTAGGGATTTTTTAAGAGTCTGTGGTTCAAGAGAAATCTCAGACATGGAAAGCTAAGACACTATGGCAAAAAATGACCTAAATGAAAGATCTCTGAGTGAGATCTTGGTGGAAAGAAGAGGCCATCAAAGGAGGTACCTTTCTCTGAAGGGAGGAGAGAACTTCCCCTTTGACTATGGCCTCGTCTAAATAAGGTCAGAGTTTTTGAACTCAAGAGGCTTCCATAGCTTTAGCAGCTCCAGACAAGAGTCTCGGGTGATTACTGACGGCATAAATAAGAGTGTCAATTGTTAAATCAACAATGGGAGTCACTGTGCACTTACTCCCCATGTAGGATCTCTGTCCTTAATGTGTTGTACTATGAGAATGGTAAAACTAATCTTCAAATAGTAATTTATACTTGTGTGTCTGTGCAAACTGTTGAAATCTCAGTATATACTTAAGTTGATCTTCTGTATATAAAGATAATTAAAAATGAATCTTAATGAAGAATGAGATGGGAAAGAGCATAGGAGATGGGATGGTTTGTGGGTGGGAGGGTGGTTACGGGGGCAAGAACTGCTATAATCCAGAAGTTGTACTTTTGAAATTTATATTTATTAAGGGCCAGCGCTGTGGTGCAGTGGATTAACGCCCTGGCCTGAAGCGCCGGCATCCCATATGGGCGCGGGTTCAAGACCCAGCTGCTCCACTTCCTGTCTAGTTCTCTGCTGTGGCCTAGGAAAGCAGAAGATGGCCCAAGTGCTTGGGCCCCTGCACCTGCATGGGAGACCCAGAGGAAGCTCCTGGCTCCTGGCTTCAGCTTAGTGCAACTCTGGCCGCTGCAGCCAACTGGGGAGTGAACCATCCGATGGATGACTTCTCTCTTTCTCTGCCTCTCCTCTATGTAACTCTTTCAAGTAAAATAAATAAAATCTTTAAAAAAATTATACTTATTAAATAAAGTGTTCTATGTAAAAACGTCTGTGGTGGTGTTGTAGGACACACAAGGTATTTTAGGGCAAGCAGGTTTCCATGAATAAATCAATCAAAACCAGCAGGTCCTAAACTGAAGCACTGAGCCTTAAGAAAGGATTTGGACATGGAAAAGAAAAGCCCCTTAGTCATTCCACCATGGATACATATTTCAAAGCAACATGTTGTACATGATAAACATACACAACTTCTGCCAATTAAAAAAAATGTTTAAAAAGAAATAAAAAACGAGCCTCAAAAAAGCTAACCCGAGACAGTTTAAAAACAGTAATGCTGGAGCAGGGGTCTGGTATAGCAGTTCCCACTTCGGACGCCTTTATCCCACAGGGTGCCAGGGTCCACCCTGGCTTCTCCCCCAGTGTCCTGGGATGCCTATATCTCACAGGGTGCCAGAGTTAACCTCGGCTTCTCCCCCAGCGTCCTGAGACGCCTGTATCCCACAGGGTGCCAGGGCCAACCCTGGCTTCTCTGCCTCTCCCCCAGCGTCCTGCTAACTTATACTCTGAGAGGCAGCAGGCACTGGCTAAGTACTCAGGCCCTGGTGTCCCTTTGGACTGACTTCCAGACTCTTGGCTTTGGTTTGGTCCAGCCCTGCCTGCTGTGGGCTTCGGGGAGTGAACCAGTGGATAGAAGACCTTGTCCTCTCTGTCCTGCCTTTAAAATAAAATGAAAATAAATAAATTAAAAAAAATCTTTACGGGGCTATCACCGTGGCTGTGCTGGGAAAGCAGTGGAAGATGGGCCAAGCACTTGGGCCCCTGCCCCCATGTAGGAGACCAGGATGGAGTTCTAGGCTCCTGGCTTCGACCTGACCCGGTCCCGGCTGTTACGGCCATTTGGGGAATGAACCAGCAGACGGAAGAGCTCTCTCTCTCTCTCTCTCTCTCTCTCCCTCTGTTAACTATGCTTTTCAGATAAGTAAAATAAATCTTAAAAAAAAAAAACCCAAAACTTTTTATAATACATAACAAAGTACCAGTATGAGGCAGTATCAGCTCTGACACAGACATTGAGCTATATAAATAATAAAAGTAAGTCATGATTGTGACAAGCACTGTTTCTTTTAATCAAATTTTCAAAAGTTAAGCAATAAAATATTGCCACTATGGCAACATTCTTGAATATAGAGATAAGCTTATTATGCAGAATTTGAGATTTCAACAACATGGTTCAAGGAGGCAGCGTGCTTATTTCACAGAACGCTTTTGCTACTCTCGCTCTGTCCTCCCTTAATGGCTCTGGAACAGTGTTTCTCAGAACTGGGTGTGCCATGACAATCACCCAGAAGGCTGTCAAAACTCAGACGGCCCCGTCTCGAGCGTCTAATGAAGTCAGCGCAGGACAAGGCCCCAGGTGCCCCGGGTGACGCTGACGTTGCAGGCATGGCGATCCCACTCTGAAAACACCTTTGTTGACTGAGGAAACATCGAAATGTGGGACAGTTCATAATTTGTTGCGTGTGAGGGTCATTCCTGAGGCCATTAGCTCTGGTAAGGGATCTGACTGGCCCAGGACCACCAGGCCTCAGGACTTCAGCAGAAACTGAGAGTCCCAGGCAAAACATGATGGTCTGTGACATGATGATAGAAGAGACCTTAAACAGCAAACGCAGAGGCGTACAAGTTGAGGTTTTAGAACTCCCAAATCACCCACCCTTCCACTCTCTTGCTACAAATATTTAAGAGTAATACGTTGATAAAATAAAGACAAACCGTCTACTATTCTGAAAACATTCATATTTGCCTACATCCCCTTACTGAAAGGTGATGTATCTTTCTGAAATACATATGTGAAAGGTTTTTAAAGGAAATCTTACTGAATAGATTTCATATATTCCTTTTCGTCCTTCGTCACATTCACGGCGAACCCAATGTCTATTGAGGTAGGCACAAATTCCATTCAACACTTTGCTTGAAAATCGATAATCTTCCCATTGTTGAGTGTAGAATTTCAGTACACTCTCATCCATCAAATCTTCTCCATCCTAAAAATAAGTTAACTCAAACTTTAAGATGACTAATTTGCATTGTAACAAATTAAAGATGAAAGCAAAAACAAACTGATAGCCTTAAAACACATGAATGCATAAGGCTAACATTCTGTGTACAAAAACAGACTAATTAACAAATTCAAGAATATAGCAAAACAATTCTTTCATCAAATTAAACTACAAATGCTTTCATAAGAGGTACACACTCAATAAAAAGTATCCTGAACTTTAAAATAATTCTTAAGAAAAATCACCTCTATATTTCTCTTGCTAAAAAAATTAGCTTGCAATTTAATTTAGCAATTTAACCATGAAGACAATACTATTAAATTGTATCTTCTTTCTTTAAATTTACTTAAAAATTATAAACATTTTGTGTTTTGTGGTAATCTGTTGTGCTTTTGTAAAAATAACAATAGTACATTTCTTCTTTAAGGAGACCTTATGAATAAAATGTATATTCACCAAGATTATTTTTATTCAGATTTCCATAGCTTAAAACCACAAACTTTTATTTGAAGAAATTCAATTTGAATTTTTTCTTGGGTATTAATGGCATCTATGAAGTCTCACCCTTTAAAAATTGAGCACTGTACAGCACTATCATGCACATGGGCTGGAGGAAGGCAAGAGAGGTGGGGCCTGCTCTTTGTAGTCAGGGCCTGGCCTAAGCCCCTCAATGCCTCCAGGCTGCAGTGACTTCAAGTGGGCAAAACAAGACTGGAAGCCCCATAAATCTGCAGTACACAAGCGACCATCTAGGTAAAAATCTGTTCTTGACACAACCACAGCTTTGTTAACTTAAATAATATGAAATAAACTTTAAAATGTAAAGTTAAGGTTTTCTGAATAATGGAATTGTGACCTTTTTAAAAATGCAAAGACACCACTAGAAGGCATGGCTATTGATACGTTTACACGATCTGCTGTCCTTCATTTCAGAACTGAATTACAGCTTTCATTTTACAAAGCGTGAGAAGATGTAAAGGACACAGTGACTTCAGCAAGACATTAGAAACACCCTTAGGGGAATGTGAAAATGATCACTGAATTTGTCACAATTTGTGATCAATTAAGAGTCTGTGAGAAACTGTTTCAGTTTCCAATTAGCTTGTAACAAATGAAAAAATTTTTCAGCATGCTGAAATTTTTGCACATTATCTGTGTAAATAAAGAATTTTAAAATATATACACAGAAAAGTCCCTGCAAGTTTCCCAGGGCAGAGAGTACAGAGGTCTTCACTCACTCTATATAATATGGTAGCACCAGATGAAGGAGCCACTTGCCCATCCTGTGGCTGGGTGTAAGGCATCACACTGCCTTTGCTACAGAGGAGGAAGACTGAGGAAGAGAAAGGCGGAAGATGAAGGGGAAGAGACTCCACCACTGCCCACGCACAGGCTTGAAGCAGGAAGCACCATACTCAAGGACATGGATACTTGGAGTGAAACCCAAACTAGTCAAGGGCACATCATAGCAGTTTGGAAAAATGTGATTACCAAAGTATAAGCACCGTCATGATTATTTATATATCATTTGATAGAGAACACCACATTGGGGTCAAAATAAAACACAGGTAATTGGATATAGAATTACATGCTTTAATTAAAAAGCTCATCAACTTCTAACAAATACAAACCCATCAAATCATTTAAGGAAAGTGGTATTATGGTATAAGATTATCAAAACCTTTTAATGCTAACAAATAATAAAACAGTATGGTCAAAGGTTCCCCCTCATGACAATTAAAAGGCGAGGCAAGATCAAACCACCTTCAGACACATGCTAACATCCCAACAAACTAACATTTAGGTTAAAATCAATTCACTTTTTTTTTTTGCATTCTATCACAATTGCTCAGTACAGACATAAAACATCTTACCTTAAGAAGATTTGTCAAGTAATTCTTCAAAAATTCCTTAAGCCGTTTGTATAATTCCAAGCCAACAAACTGAGCTCCTCCAGGTGTCTGCCCCTTTTTTGACTTGGAAGGCGGGCCACCAGCCCCCCGGGCTTGGTTGGACTGGTGCACGCTAGTGCAGTAGTTATAAACGTGACTTGGAGGAAAGTTAAGGAAAGTGTGTAGCACAGCTGTTGACAGCAATTACTATGAACACATTTGCTTATATTTCAGTATCAACACAGTCCCAATGTATCAACCAAAACCTTTAAAAAACTAGGATGGAAAAAAAAAGATCCTATTCATACTATCAATGGACAGAACGTCAACAAGTCCCATTCACAAGGTTGTCTGGAAGCCTAGGGAGAACGGTGGAATGTGCCAGGAGGAATACTGGACCCTCCTGGTGGGGGGGGGGGGGAGGGAAAGAAATAATAATCCAATAATCCAGATCTTGTGGACTACCTAATGTGACTGAGCTTGTGGAGTACTGCTCTGCATGTGTTAGCATAAAAAGAACTGGTATAGTATATGCAAAGACATAGTTACAAATGAAAAAGAAAAAGCAATTTCAGTATTTAGGAAAACAGAAAGCTACTCATCACCACAAACTGTTCTGATGTCTGGCTATAAATAACGTTCCCAGAAGTGCACATCATAAATACTGTAGAGTGGCTTATAAATGAATTAAACAAAACCACATTTTGAAGATGAGGGATGAAAAGCAGGTAGCAATGGCACACACGAGAGCCACATTCTCACAGTGGAAGTCACAGATGTCCAAAACTCACCAGGCAACAATAGCAGTGCTATTTGCTACTGAGAAATACAGCTGCATCTCACAGGAGCAGAGACGGATGGCGATAGGGATGGGTGAGGCAAAGAATGCCTGCGTTTTATTTCAATGTTTACATCCCATGAGCTTATCTGCAAACACTAGTTGGATAAAATCCACAGAAAGCCAATGACACTGACTCGGAAAGAATGATCCAAAAAATAGAGTAAGAAGCAACAAAACCCAATATTTAGGTACATTTAGAAATTTATTATATAAAGATATCTCACGTCAGCAGGCAAAAGATTAATAAATATGTAGAATTAGGTAAAGATATTTCAAAACACATTACACAAGGATTAAGAAATGCAAACTGGCCGGCGCCGTGGCTCAACAGGCTAATCCTCCGCCTTGCGGCGCTGGCACACGGCACACCGGGTTTTGTCCCGGTCAGGGTGCCGGATTCTGTCCCAGTTGCCCCTCTTCCAGGCCAGCCCTCTGCTGTGGCCCGGAAGTACAGTGGAGGATGGCCCAAGTGCTTAGGCCCTGCACCCCATGGGAGACCAGGAAAAGCACCTAGCACCTGGCTCCTGCCATCGGATGAGCGCGGTGCGCCGGCTGCAGCGCGCCATCTGTGGCAGCCATTGGAGGGTGAACCAATGGCAAAGGAAGACCTTTTTCTCTGTCTCTCTCACTGTCCACTCTGTCAAAAAAAAAAAAAAAAAAAAAAGAAAGAAAGAAAGAAAAGAAATGGAAACTATAGAGTGCCAGCACTGTGGCATAGTGGGTAAGGCCACCGCCTGAAGTGCATCCCATTTGGGCACTGGTTTGAGTCCTGGCTGCTCCACTTCGGATCCAGCTCTCTGCTATATCCTGGGAAAGCGGTGGAAGATGGCCCAAGTCTTTGGGCCTCTGCACCTGTGTGCGAGACTGGAGGAAGCTCCTGGCTCCTGGTTTTAGATCAACCCAGTTCCAGCTGTTGTGGTCAATCGAGAGTGAGCCAGCAGATGGAAGACTTCTCTTTCTCTGGCTCTACCTCTCTGTAAGTCTGCCTTTCAAATAAATTAATTAAAAAGAGAGAAATGAAAACCATAAAGCTAAGATGACACATAGGAATCCAGGAACACTTACCTGTCCTCAAGTTAGGGAAGCCTTTCCTAATAAGCAAAGACATACAACTACTCTGAAATTTTTAATTTATGTACACCAAAAAATACTGTAAACAAAAGGCCACTATCTGCAGTAAAATCAGGTACAACAATATAAAAATGGATTGCTAGAGAAACAGAGGTAAAATACACTGACAGAAAAAAAGAAATTTTTATTAATACCTAATAAAATATCCAAACCCTCAATAGTAATCAAAGAACTACCTGTTAAGATAATGAATTGTTTCATTAAATGTTTCCACTCTAAGAGAATCACAGATTATGATAAGGGACTACCTCATGGCCCAGATTTGACGAATCTTCCTGCATTCCCACACTTGTCTTATATGCCACCTACAGCCCACCTCAACTTTTTAGGAAGTGCACTATTGCAAATTAAAACAAACACTACGCTCTCCCCAGGCCCACCCCTCCTCTTTACCCTGAGCACCTCCACCGTGTGGTATGTGACATTCCTGCGACCATTCTTATTTTACTGGATAAGGATACAGGCAACGCACTCTCCTGTGTGCTTTATGCTTTCATTTGACACACATTGTCACATGATAGCACGAGAGCAATCTACAGCTGTATGCACATCCTCTGCAGCAGATACCTCCAACAACTTAGGCATCCTCCTGTCCACGGACCCTGCAGGCAGGGTCACTGCAGCAGCCTTCCTGCAGCCCTCATGGAACAGCCTACTGCCGTGTGCACATGCAGTTCCGGGTCACTGGATGACAGCAGAGGGGCTCGGCCGGTGGCTGTGCGGTCCCAGCCGTGCACGGGCCTTCACCACCCACAGCCTCACTCACTCATGTGTCCTGTGTGTCACCACGGGGTCAGTACACATTCCCTAATTACGGTGGGACTAAGCATCTTAGAAATTTATCATTTTCACTTTCTCTTCTGTATGCCACCCACTCATATCCTTCACCGTTAAAAAAAGCTCGCTAAGACATTAACGATGGGAGGGCAAAATGGTACAACTTCAGCAAACAGCATGGCAATTTCTTATGCAAACTGGGGTATATTCATAGAATGCTACTCAGTAGTTTAAACAATGAACTGATACACACATCATGAATGAATCTCAAAAACACGGTGAATGTGTAAAGCCAGACATATGAATCCATTTTTATAAATTTTTAGAACAGGAAAAATAAGGTGGTGACAAAATTCAGAAAAGTTCTTTCTTTTGATTTGAAAACTAAATAAAGAACAAAAGGTTCTTGAGGCAACCTTCTGTGTTTTGATTAGGGTGTTGTTTACATGAGTATGTGTTAAAAACTTCAAACCGGGGCTGACGCTGTGGCGCAGTGGGTTAACGCCCTGGCCTAAAGTGCTGGCATCCCATCTGAGCGCTTGTTCGAGACCTGGCTGCTCCACTTCCAATCCAGCTCTCTACCATGGCCTGAGAAAGCAGTGAAAAATGGCCTTACTCCTTGGGCCCCTGCACCCACATGGGAGACCCAGAGAAGTTCCTGGCTCCTGGCTTCTTATCGGAGAAGCTCTGGCTGTTGCGGCCAATTGGGGAGTGAACCGGAAGACCCCTCTCTCTGCCTCTCTTCTCTCTGTATAACTCCAACTTTCAAATAAATAAATCTTATAAAAAATTCAAACCATACACTTAAGATCTGTGCATTTTACAGTACATAATTATTGCCTTAACACTTCATTTTAAAAAGGTAAACAAGTATTTGTACCACATACTAAAAAGAAAGCAAAACTGAGTTGTCCTTTGGACTTACAGTTAATTTATTGTGAAAATCCATCTCTTGGGGCTGGTTTTGTGACAGAGGGTTAAACCACCATCTGTAATACCAGCATCCCATATGGATGCAGGTTCAAGTCCCAGCAGCTCCACTTCTGATCCAGCTCCCTGTTAACATGCCTGGGAAGGCAGTGGAAGATGGCCCAAGTACTTGGGTCCCTGGGCACATGTGGTAGACCAAAGCTCTTGGCTTTAGTCTGGCCCAGCCCTGACAATTGTAGTCATTTGGGGAGTGAACTAGTGGATGGAAGACTTTTCTCTGCCTCTTTCTCTCTGTAACTCTGCCTTTCAAATAAATCTTTATTGTTAGATTTATTTATTTATTTATTTGAGAAGCAGAGTTAACAGAGAAGGAGAGACAGGGGGAGTGCTCTCCCATTTGCTGGCTCACTAAACAAATGGCTGCAATGGAGCTGGCCTGATCCAAAGCCAGGGACTGGAGCTTCTTCTGGGTCTCTCACGTGGGTGCAGGGGACCATGCACTTGGACCATCTTCTGCTGCTTTCCCAGGCCCACCAGCAAGGCGCTGGATCGGAAGTGGAGCAGCCAGGACTTGAAGTGGCACCCATGTTGGATGCTGGCACCACAGGTGGTGGCTGTATCCACTGTGCCACAGCGCCAGCCATTTTTTTTTTAAAGCTTACTTTCTCACTGAGGTTTCCCATCTATCCAGAATGACCTTGTAGAATGAGGAAAAGTCTTATATTTCTTTGCATAACTGTTTCACAAACCATGCACTTTATAAATGGTCTATCCTTTCCTCGCTATATGTTTTGCTGCTTCTGGAAAACTGTTTCAACTGTTTTCAAATACACTGCCTTATACAATGGCAAAGTTCCCTTTATAAAAAAACTTTTCTGTAATTTCCCTAATATTGTGTTTTTTTCTTTTAAGATTTATTCATATATTTTTAAAGTCAGAATTAGACAGGGAGAGGAAGAAACAGAGAGGGGGATCTTCCATTTGATGGTTCACCTCCCAAATGGCCACAACAGCCAGACCTGGGTCAGGCTGAGGCCAGGAGCTTCCTCCAGGTCTCCCATGCGTGTGCAGGGGCCCAAGCACTTGGGCCATCTTCTGCTGCTTTCCCAGCCCATTAGCAGGAAGCTGGATGTGAAGTGGAACAGCTGGGACTCAAACTGGTGCCCATATATCCTCATACCAAAAGTCTTCAATCCTATGCGGCATCAAAGGTGGTGGCATTACTTGCTACGCCACAGCACTGGGCTTCCGTCTAGCCTTTTCAAAGAGCCAGTTTTTAACTGTCATTATTGTTATCTTTCATTTCTGGACTTTTTCATGGATTTACAGTTGTTCTTTCTTACAAAGTCTTGCTACGGTTGAGAACCATCATTTCCTCTTTGTTCCTTTTTAATATAAGCATTTGAAATACTTACATAAAAATACTTACTCTACAATTTCTTCTATGCACTACTTTGGACACATCATCTAAATCTCATGTTTATATTCATATTTTCCTTATTCTGTGTTACCTTTCCCAACTAGTTCTAAGAGTCATTTACATTGTTCAATTTCTAATGTGTATTTTTTTACCCTCACAGAATTTCATTTTTAAATAAAACCAGAACGCACTCTACCTGTGCCTGAAAAGGCCGTTCCTTTCTGGGGACAGGGACTCCCTGGGGAAGCTGGCCAATCCTTTCAAGTCCTCTATTCTGATTGGTCTTCTGTATTCTTACTGACTGCTGAGAAATTCACCCAATCCAAGAATGATTTGGTCATTTAAAAAAATAATTCTTTGAAGTGTTACATATTTCTAAATTTTCTTTTCAAATCGATTCAAGAGAAAGACAGCAAGAGGGAGAGGCCCCGACTGCTGGCTACAGCTGGTGCTTGGCCAAACGACTCACTGTATCTGATGACACGGCAGTGTCCGGTTGTGGTTGGAAGTGTCCCCAGACAATCTCATTCTGAAGCTTTCTGCTTCTGTGTTTTCGTATATCTACCGGAAGTTACAACAGCAAGTGAAAAAAAGTCTGCCAGTCTCTACGGGCACGTTTGATTTCCCAATGAACTGTCTTACACTGCTACTCGGCTCAGGTCCCAACATCCCATTTTGTACTTTCCATCTCAGTTCCGCTTCTATGCAGTGACGTGGTAACGGATGGACCTGCTGCATCCCCGTTCCCGTCTGACACTGAAGCTACACCCTGTATTCCTGGAACGGTACCTTACAACATGACGGGCACACCTCACCGCTGCTGGTTCTCACACTCTTGGCCACTATCTCCTCACACATCTCTGCGGCCTCATGTCCTCCCAGCTCTTCCACTGCATGAATGTTGGACATGTTCACATTATCCTCATACCTAACGTCTTCAATCATTTTTCATCACTTTATCTTCATCCAAACTTCATATTTTTAAAAAAAGATTTTTATTTATTTGAAAGTCAGAGTTACAAAGAGATAGAGACACACAGAGAAGTCTTCTATTTGCTGGTTCACTCCCCAGATGGCCGCGACGGTGGGAGCTACTAAACTGATCAGGAGCCAGGAGCTTCTGCCAGGTCTCCTATACAGGTGCAGGGGCCCAAAGACTTGGGCCATTTTCTACTGCTTTCCCAGGCCAAAAGCAGAGAGCTGGATCAGAAGAGGAGCAGTCAGGATTAGAACTGGCATCCATATGGGATGCTGGCGCTTCAGGTCGGGGCTTTAACCCACTGCACTACAGTTCCAGCCCCCTAGTTTTTCTCAATCTGCTATCTGGTTAAGTAACTCTTTCAGCTGTGCTGTTTGTAGTTTAATTTTAATTACTAAATTTTACATTCATAGAACCTGTTTTTTTAAAAATCTCATTTTCTATAGTGTTTTATTCCTTCGTATCTTTTATTCTTTTATGTCACTTCTTTTGAACTTCCAGATTCTCTGTAGATCCTTTTATTTGAAGTTCTCGATGGTCTAATTCTATCTGTTGTAGGACTAAATTTTTGAAAACACTGACTAACTGAAAATCCAGGTTATTTCCACCAGGTTATGTTTAGTTATCAAAGTAAAACCAATGCATTACATTATTTGAAGATTCCAGTGATAGAAATTTGGCAACTACAAAAATTAACACATTTCCCATGAAGAAAAGTTTGTATTGTGAGGGGACTTCAAACACTCACGGAGAAATGAAATTAAAAGAGGACACTCACCGTCCATGAAACTGCTGAAGACTGCAGACTCAGATGCCAACTCTCCCCCTAGGTGACCTCCACTTCTACTTCTTTGCTTGACTTCTCCACTAACTTAGCAACTACGAGCTCAGGCCTGTGGCGCCTACATCTATGAACCACCATTTTTACCTGATTCATAACTTCCGTGTTGACTTTTTCCATGGTGGCCTCTCCTGTGCTTTCTAACTTGAGCTCATTTTTGGTGGGACTTCCACATTAATTACTTGGGGAAATCCTCAAGTAAGCTGATAAAACCAACTCAAACCCTCAACATCACGAAGTGACAGCCTCCAAACAGACTCTCCCTAGTCTTTCCGCACCTAGAACTCAGCGTTGATACTTTCCTAGTTGCCCCCCTGGGAGAGCAGGTCATGCGTATTACTATTTTTTCAGTTTACCTTTTCACTAAAGACTATTTGGGTTTCCCAGTCTTCTGGATTTTCATGGCAACATCAACTTCCCTTCTCACTAGGCCCAAGACTTTGTATCCTGCCAGATTCCTCATGCTGCCACCCAGAGGCTCGTAACTGTCAGTGCCTTCATTGTGCCAAGCAGCCAAACATTTATATTTTGCCGTGTAATTGACCCAGCAACCAGTTCTAGAGGATTGGTTCCAGGACTGCTTGGGTTACCTAGTTTCAGTCTGACTTCTGTTTCCTGGTAATATTACTTTCCAGCTATTAAGTTAATAAAGGCTTTTAAAAAACCATGAGGGGCTGGTGCCGTGGCATAGCAGCAGCGTTGGCATCCCATATGGGTGCTGGTTCAAGTCCCGGCTGCTCCACTTCCAACCTAGCTCCCTGTTAATGTGCCTGGGAAAGCAGAGGAGGATGGCCCAAATGCTTGGGTCCCTGCACCCAGGTGTGAGACCCAGAAGAAGCTCCTGGCTTTGGATCGGCGCAGCCCCAGCCACGGTGGCCACTTGGAGAGGGAAGCAGCAGATGGAAGCTCGATCTTCAACTCTGCCTTTCAAATAAAATAAATAAATCTTAAAAACAAAACAAGTGAACCGCACGGTAGCTAAGTGCAGGAAAACAGGGCTTCTGTACACTGAAGGCCGACAGCACACACGATTACGTTCCTGGAGTACAGTTAGAGCCTTTATCATAGAGAAACCATCGCCGAAGCACACAAGACTTAGCTAATACTGCTCATAATGACAAAAAAGGCCGGCGCCGTGGCTCAACAGGCTAATCCTCCGCCTTGCGGCGCCGGCACACCGGGTTCTAGTCCCGGTCGGGGCACCGGATTCTGTCCCGGTTGCCCCTCTTCCAGGCCAGCTCTCTGCTGTGGCCCAGGAGTGCAGTGGAGGATGGCCCAGGTGCTTGGGCCCTGCACCCCATGGGGAGACCAGGAAAAGCACCTGGCACCTGGCTCCTGCCATCAGACGAGCGCGGTGCGCCGGCCGCGGCGGCCATTGGAGGGTGAACCAACGGCAAAGGAAGACCTTTCTCTCTGTCTCTCTCTCTCACTGTCCACTCTGCCTGTAAAAAAAAAAAAAAAACATCTAACGATCTAACAGAGTTAATTACATCCACTGGTAGGATTCACCTGTGTATACAGTTCACAGCTTCTAACAACATCACAGAATACACAGCAGTTGAAAAGTTGAAATGTATTTTTCAAGCTCCCACTAATGTATCAACCTTTGCTTTTAAGGACCAATAAGACCAGAAAATACTGCCACTTAAAATGGCATATGCCTTCCTACCAGGTGGAATTTTTACTTTTATTTACTGAAAGATTATCGGTTTCAGACTTAAACAGATTCAATATCACATTCTCACAAGAACATAAGGAAAAGGCCATGTGATTAAGATCTTGCTAAAATGTTTTTGCAGGGAGTCTAACTCTTCTGAACCACTGACTTGTTAAAGGTGTCTATTTGCCCTCTGAGTCTCTAAGTGTGTGAGCACTCTTCAGCAGTGGTCTGAAATGGATCACAGGATTTTCTTCTAATCTCTTCCTTCCACATTAGCAAATTTTTAATGTTTTTTCCTTTCAGGGCAGATTGTTCAAGTATTTCTTATATGGTTTGCTAACACAAAGAACAAGGTTGCACTCTAGTGTGTACTGGGACAGATAATGACAATTGTGTTACGATTATTACCAATGCTTGGCCAGCTACTGTGCTGTGCCACTGACTCTCGCATGTGCCTCAATCAATGCACCATGTGGTACAACCACAGACCATATTGGAAAAGTTGTTAAAAAGGACAGTGCTCCTAGGCCAGCACTGTGGCACAGCTGGGTTAAGCTGCAGCCTGTGGTGCTGGCATCTCATATGGGTGCTGGTTTGAGTCCCAGCTGCTCCACTTCCGATTCAGCTCCCTACTAATGCGCCTGGGAAAGCCAGTGGAGGTTACACACCTGGGAGACCCGAACAAGCTCCTGGCTCCAGCCCAGCCCTGGTGGTTATCGCCATCTGGGGACTAAATCAGCGGATGGAAGATCTCTCTGTTCCTCCTTCTCTCTCGATAACTAAGATTTTTTTATTTGAAAAAGCGATCATGTCCATTTGCCCATGTAGACAAAAGGCTGGGTGTGTTCAGACCCAGACAGCAGCTCCTTCTGGAAAACAGAGCTGCGAGTCCTAAAGAACTGGCCACAGAATCCCCCTTTCCCACCGGGTGCTCTCGGGGAGCAAAGTCCAGGGCACAGACTCTCCCTTCTCCCCACCACGTCTTCCTCCTCCAAGGCACACGCAAGGGGTCCAACAGAACAGACTGAAAGGCATAATCTTGATGGAAAGGAAATCTCTAAAAGCCATTTTAAAGTTTTTGTTCAAAGTTTAACTCCACATTCATTCCAAAACTAGCATCAGCCCTCACTATTATCCAATCATGGAAAGCAGTGGATAACAATGGATACACTTCTTGTTTACTAAAGTTCAGGTTTTCTTCTATTGGCTTATATCTAAAGAGATAAAACAATGCAACAAAAAGAATAAAGTGAGTGCTATGATTCACCGCTTCCTACTTGTACCAACAACCATTTCTAATGATTTCTGGACTTAGAGCTTTTTCAGGTAGATAGGTACACAGCTTTAAATCATATGCCTGTATTTTTTTTTTTTTTGACTTATCAATGTTTGCATAAGCTACTGAATTTCTGCTAACAGAGAATATCTTGTCTCTAGTCTCTACCCTCTATCTCCAGTCAAATCTTTATCGTTAAGGGTCACCTCTGCAACTTTAGCTATACTTAATCCATGGTTCTGATTCTCATATCTAGGTATTTAAATACATTCCTGGCAAATAACTATAAACTCCTAGAAAAAACCAGCCTTGGATACCAAAAAAACACCAAAAGGCAGCCTACACTGGAGGGTAAAGGCAACAGCACGGCCAGCGCCACGGCTCACTAGGTTAACCCTCTGCCTGTGGCGCCAGCACTCGGGGTTCTAGTCCTGGTCGGGGCGCCGGATTCTGTCCCAAAAAAAGAAAGGCAACAGCACGACTGAATGTCTGTGATGTAAGAAGAAACAGAAAAATAAGATCTACTCTGAAGAGGAAAAGACAATCAACAGAGATCACGTGGGGTTCACCCAAATGCTAGAATTAGGAGACCAGGATTTTAAAACAACTCAAGGATATAAAAGAAGATAAGTTCACAATAAATGAAAATTAACTGCAGCAAAAAATAGAAATCAGGTAAAAGAACTAAATAAAAACTAAAAATTCTAGAACTGAAATAGACAAAATCTAGAATAAATTATTGGATGGCTTTGACAGCAAAATGGAGGCAAGAGTCACACATTCTAGGACACACAAACAGATATGATTAATTCTAGGGAGAAAAATGAGCAACTGGACATCAAAGGAGCTAAAGCAGATAGGAAAGAATTCCATGTAAAATCTAAGAAAAGAATTCAAATGATCACTAACTACTCCTCAAAAACTATGAAGGTCGGCAGAACATCTTTAAATGCTTGAAGAAAAAAAAAACCTTATAAATCCAAAATTCTAAATCCAGTGAAAATATCCTTTAAAAATTAAGGCAAAAATAAACATTTTTTTTCAGATAAAACAACTAAGGGAACTCACACAGACCAGACCTGCATTTCAGGCTGGAGGGAACTGACACCACACAGAACCCTACATCTGTAGGATAAAGGAATGGAGAGCATCAGAAAGATCTGGGTGTACACCAAAGACTGTTCTTAATTTTTTTAAATATAAAGGATAGTTTCAAACAAAAATTTGTAACACTGACTGATTTTTTTTTGGTAAGTTTTAAAATATATACCAGTAAAGAGAGGGATGTAGTAGTAAATAGATCTACACAAGGGCATTTCAAAACGCTCATGCAAAGTGAAACTGAAAGGTAAGTTTATTTTGGTGCAAGAAAATTTTTAAATTTATCCACTTTCTTCAAAATACCCATTTTCCCATAAACCCTTTTAAGACCTCTCGTATACAGGGATTTTAGCCTTTTTGTAACTAAATAAACTTATTTTTTCATTGTTTTCCATGAACTTTGTGAACTACCTTTATACAACTAAAATGTTGCTCTATTTCCTGTGACGTTATACAATAAGGACTCTAAGTAAGTTAAGAAAGGAACAAATGGTGTCCAGGTGCGCACCGTGTTAACAACGGGCTGCATACAAAACAGCAGTCCCAATACCCTATCACCTATGACACCGAGGCATCTGTGCTGGCGCAACAGTGAAACTGTCTAACATAACGTTTCTGACTGTCATCTTCATCACTAAGTGATGTGTGACTGTCTGTTATAATCCCCAGAGCAATCTCATGCTCTCACATACAGTCATTCTGCAGAGTGAGCTGAAGCTAAAAGTCAATAGATATTCATACTAAAACAATTCTACCCAATTTCAAATAATCTAAACGAGATGAAGGCAAAAAACAAAAAGCTTTAAGAGGAAAAAGAAATGATAGCCTTAAAACGCACCTGTTAATATAATAAATGTTAATGGGCTACAATCACGGTCAAAGGTACAGATGGTCAGCATGGACCAACAAGACTATGGCCATCTAATGATACGAGACACAATTTAAACACATATACAAGCTGAAAGTAAATGCATGCAGATACCAAGAAGGCTGTAACTCTAAAACAACAAAATGTTACCAGTCATAGGAGGACATTCCAATAACAGGAATAATTTATTAAACAATCGTGTTTATTTTCTTAAAAACAGAGCTTCAAAATTCATGAAACAAAATGTGACAATACTAAAAGGAGGACATAATTTCACAATCAGATAGACTGAGATTTTCAACATCTCTCTGCAAAGATGAAAGGAGAAGGATCACTCAAGACACTGATTATCTGATAACACCATCATCAACCTTCATTTAATGGACAGTCATGGCATTCTACACTCAGCGGCATGCGGAGAAACCGGCTCCTTGAAAGAAAAAACAGACTAGAGGTGGAAAAAAAAAAAAAAAATCAAAAACCGCTTGACTTACAGACCCAAGTCTCACTGTGGCGGACGGCCAGCTACCAACAGGACATTCATGAACAGGCAGTTGGGCAAAGATGTGCAAATTATCTCCCAGAAGCTGGAGTGATTCCGCTCCAGCAAAACGTTGTCCAAACCTAATCAACCGAAGACAGCACCTACTTTAAGAATACATAGTACATTCACCAAGATAGGCCACTGAAAAAGCCATCATATATTTAAAAGGGCAGAGATTTGGTCTGAGACCAAAATGGAATTACAGTTAGCAATCAGCAATAATGAACTAGTTAGAAAACCCCTGGCCGGCGCCGTGGCTCAACAGGCTAATCCTCCGCCTTGCGGTGCCGGCACACAGGGTTCTAGTCCTGGTCTGGGCGCCGGATTCTGTCCCGGTTGCCCCTCTTCCAGGCCAGCCCTCTGCTGTGGCCCAGGAGTGCAGTGGAGGATGGCCCAAGTGCTTGGGCCCTGCACCCCATGGGAGACCAGGGAAAAGCACCTAGCACCTGGCTCCTGCCATCGGATGAGTGCGGTGCGTCGGCCGCAGCGCGCCATCCGCAGCAGCCATTGGAGGGTGAACCAACGGCAAAGGAAGACCTTTCTCTCTGTCTCTCTTTCTCACTGTCCACTCTGCCTGTAAAAAAAAAAAGAAAGAAAACCCCCAATATTTTTATATTAAACAACACATTTCAATGTAACTCAAGGGTCAAAGAGACAAAGAGGAAAATTATAAAACATTTTGAACCAAAGAAACTGAAAACACAGCATATTAAAATTGGTGGAATGAAGCTAAAAATCTTTACAAGCAAATATATGCCTTCAATTACTTGTATCAGAAAGAAGGTGGATGGATTTAGTATTGTTAGACTGGCAAATTTCCCCCAGTTGATCTACGGATTCAATACAATCCCTACCAGAATTGCAATTAGCTTTTTTACAGGAACTGACAAAGTGATTCTGAAATTCCCATGAAATTTCCAGAGACCCTTAAATCCCCCTAACAATCTTGACAATAAACAGGATGTAGGATTCACATGTCAGGAATTCAAAACTCAATACAAAACTATAGTGATTAAGACAGTGAGGTATTGACATAAATCAATGGAAAAGGACTAAGAATCCAGAAATAAACCCATGTGTCTGTGGACAACTGATCTGACGAGGGTGCGTCTTATTCAACTGACAAAAAATGGGATTTTCAACAAATGATACGAGGACAACAGGATAGCTACATACAAAATACTGTCAGATACCTGTTAACTCTATAGATCAAAGACTTCAATTTAAAAGCTGAAACCATAAAATTCTTAGAAGGAGCCATGCCTCTGGAACCTCAGAGTTGACAAGGGACTCTTCAAATAACACCAAAAGTATAAACAGCCAGAGGAAAACAAATCAATTAGACTTGTTCAAACTTAGATTCTGAGGGCCTGCACTGTGAAAGAGGGTTAGATGCTGCCTGTGGTGTCAGCACTTTATGTCAGAGTACTGGTTCAAGTCCCGGCTGCTCCACTTCTGATCCAGCTCCCTGCCACTGTGCCTGGGAAACCAGCAGAGGAGGGCCCAAGTCCTTGGGCCCTGCCACTCACATGGGGAGACCAATCTTGGCTCCTGGCTTCCGCATGGCCCAGCCATGGCTGTTGCAGCCATCTGGAGAGTCAACCAGTGGAAAGAAAATCTCTCCTTCTCTGTCAGTCAGCCTTTCAAATAAGAGTAAGAAAACTGTGTGTGCGTTCAAGAATACCATCAAGAAAGTGAAGACAACCATATAGAATCAAAGAAAATATTTCTAAGTCATAGATCTGATAAGGGATTTGTATCTACAATATATAAAGAACTCTTACAACTCAATAACTTAAAAAACTGACCCCATTAAAAGGTGGACAAAATCATCTCTCCAGATGGCCAAGGAACACATCAAAAGATGCTTAGTCAACAGAGAAATGCAAACCAAAACCACAGTGAGATACTACTTCACACCAGGATGGCTAGAATCATAAATGATATAACAACTGTCAGCTAGGATGTGGAGGAACTGGAAACTTCACATCCTACTGGTGGGAAGGTAAAGTGATGTAGCCACTTTGGAAAATAATCTGGCAATTCAGATTATTTTCAGCTAAACAGAGCCATCATCCGACCCAGAAACTACACTCCTAATTATTAATTCAAGAGAAGTAAAAATCTATGTCCACAAAGAAACTTGGACACAAATGCTTATGGCAACATTATGTGTCGTGGTCACAAGGTGGAAATAATCCAAATGTCAATCAACAGATGACTGGATAAACAAAATGTGTCATATCCATAAGAGGGATTATTGGACCATAAAAATGAGTTAAGTATTAATATATGCTACACATGGACAAAGTTTGAAAACGCTATGCCAAGTGCTAGGTAGAAAGGCAGTCACAAGAGACCATATATATTAGTCTGCTCAGACTGCTGTGACAAAAGAACACAGATGGAAGGCTTAAAAATTGAACTTATCTCCTCGACTTTGGAGGCTAGAAGTCCGTGAGCAAGGTGGTGTCGGGGTTAATGCCTGGCTTGCAGTCGCCCTCTTGTCCTCACATGGCTTTCCCTCTATGTGCACCCTCTGATGCCTCTTTCTCTTCCTATAAATCTTACCAGAGTAAGCTTCTATTGTGTGACCTCATTTAACCTTAACTGATAATCCGAAGGGCCCACTTCCAAATCCCATCACCACACTGGGGACTGGAGACTCAACATAGGAACTGAGGGACACAATGCAGTTCATAACACCACATATTATAGGATACTTACATGAAAATTTCAAAACACACACATTTATAGATATAGAAAGTAGATTAATAGGGAGTAGAGAAGAAAAAGAACGGTAGCTAAGAGGTACAGGTTTCTTTTTGAGATTAAAATATTCTAAAATTGTGGATGGACAGATACATTTGCAAATACACTAAATACTACTGAAATTTATATTTTAAGCAGGTATATTGTATGCCATGTGAATTACATTTCAACAAGGCTGTTATTTTTTATAAAAATTCAATGCAATTATAATCATACTCCACAACTTTGAGTAGAAATGTACAGGCTAAATATAAACATACAGAAAAATGTAAAGAATTGTGATAATCTTAGAGGAAAAGAGAACAAAGTTGCAAGACTTACACTATCTTCGAGTTTTCACAATGCCACAGTAATTAAGACACCTTTCTCTCCATTTCTCCCTTTCTCTGTAACTCTACTTCTCAAATAAAAAAAACTAAAAGAAAACCCACAGAGAAACTACATGCCACTTTAAGAAAAAAATTTAATAAGGCATTACAAAAAATGAAAACATAACCAATATCCCAAATGAATATAGTTGCAAAAAAAAACCCAAGAAGTAAAATTTTTCATTCCATAAAGATCAGCATATTAAACAGAATCCTAGAAAAGGAACCATGCTTCTCTTGTCATTTAATTTTAACAAAGGCACTAAGGTAACCCACTGGGGCAAGCAATGATGCTGGAATAACTGAATAGACCGGTATAGGAAAAATAAGTTCAAGCCCTACCTCATTCCCCTCCTCCACAAAAGTTAACTCTAGATGGATCACAGGATCTAAAAGTGAAAACGCAAATCATAAAGCTTTAAGAGAAAAATACAGAATATCTTTGCGACTTAGGCAAAGACTTATTGGGTCACAGGAAGCAGTGATAATAAAAATAAATTAGGTTTCCTCAACATAAAAAAACATCTACTCACCCAGATATGCCATTAAGAAAACGATTAGCAAGCTTCAAACTTTGAGAAAATATTAGCAAAATATATCTGGTAAGACACTGATATTTAAGACATTTATAAATAAAATCCCCTACAACGAAATAAGTAAAGTATTCCATAAGTGGAAAAGGTGGTGGTCAAAGAGTTGGAGACTTCACAAAAGGAGAGACACACGGTCACCCAGCAGGTGAAAGGCACTCCCAGGAGGCAGGGCTCATGGGCAGTAAGACACCCTGACGACAGGCTCAACCTGATCCAGGCTGATTCAGGAGATGCACTCTACCTTCACTGCCAGTTCGTTTTCTTAGCTTTAATCAAGTAATTGCGTGGGGAAATGTTTGCAGCAAAGGAAAAAGCAGATTGTTAATGTACATGAGAAACTGTCTAACAGAAATCTGGCCAAAGGCCCCAGAACTTGTTCACATCTCACCGGTGTGAGGCCCTAGGGAAGAGCACCATTCAGGGGGCCCGTGTTTAATTTATCAGTTAAGATGCTAGCTGGGATGTCCACGTCCTATAGTTGGGTGGCTAGGTTTGAGTCCAGGCTCTCTCCCAATTCCATCTTGCTACACACACACACCTTGGGAGGCCGAAGGTCATGGCTCAAGTAGTTGGGTACTTGCCATTAACATGCAAGACCTGGACTGAATTCTGAACTCCGGCTCAACCTGGCCAACTCCCAGCCATTATGCTACTTGGGGAACGAACCAGCAGATGGGAACTCACTCTGTCTAAAAAAAAAAAAAAAAGAAAAAAGAAAAAAAGGAAAAGGTTGGGGGCAAAGTGCCATTCTAATAACTCAAGTGCGCCATCTGGAAGGAGAGAATCACCCTCGCCCACAGAAGGACTTTTAAACAGATGTATTCTTGAATTACTGGGAGTGGTTTCTTCCTACAGAACGAGCCCACAGGGGCCCAATGAGGAAAGCGCGAGGCAATGCTCTTAAATGAACCAAGCTCATTCTGCCGCTCCCTTACCATCTGCTGTCCCAACACACGCACAAACTGGTAATAAACCACGTACTTCAGACAAGTATAAAAAGTAAATATGATGAACATTTAGAAGAAAAATGCTCACCTCTAAAGTTACTCTCAAAGTAAAAAAATTAGAATATGAATAAAAGTTAAACACAGGAGTTAAAGAAAGAAAATAAGGAAAAGAAAAAACACCAGGGAAAAAACTAAAAATACCAAAAGCAATAAAGCTTCATCCAGCAGACAATGGGTTAGCTGGTTTTTAACTAAGACACAGAGTCTATCAACCCCCAACCCCCCCACCCACACACACACATTTTAACTTGTAAACTTTGCCCTTCTTTCCCAAAGGCTGCACACGAGTTTTCCTGGCAAGAAAGCGGAAGGGTCCTGAGCAGGTGTGTGCCTGTGTCTTCTGTTGCAGGCAGGTGCTCAGTACGTACGGGAGTGCCTACAACCAATTCTTTGCCACCCTGGACTGTTTACCAAGGTGTTCTTCATGACTGGTAGGGACAAGTCACCACGCAAGGGTCCTGTCAGAGGCAAAGCTGCAGACTCCAGCTTTGCAGCAGAGCTTGCTGGGCACCTGTCCTGCACCAGGTGCTATGCAAGTTCAAGTTTGCAGGAGAACTGCCTTCATGGAGCTGACCCCCAACACAACTAGCTGTCGTACAAGTGAGCAGAAGGGGACAGGTCTTCTCAACAGACTGTAAACATCTCATGAACAGGGAGACGTCTGTCACCCCACAGTACCATGTCTTATCTCTGAAGCAGGTACATCCACCAAATCAATTCTCAACTTTTAGTTATTACCAAACACTGCCTATTTCCATTTCCTAAAAGTCAATTTGCTTAAGGAAGCAACATCAAACAGAACAGAACCCCTTAGTACTAGCTCTTTCCCAAATGTATCTTAACCTCTTTTAAGTGACTGGAAAAACTTAGAAGTTGTATTAAAAATAATTCCTGTCCTTCCTCATCGACAAGTTTATAAAATGGCAACAGCAGCAGGCCACGTATCACCCAATACCAGCCTGGAAAGTCATAAAATAAAGTTCTCCCAGCATGTGATTAGGCGCATTTCAGAAAAGGAATATTCCATATAAAGGAAATAAATTCCCATCTTAGAAGCATACCTCAAAATCAAAGACTACTTGCAATTGTTTGTGCTAAACTATAAAATTTGTTTAAAAATGTTCAAAGTGTTCTGAGCACATTTACTATGAAACAAATTTAAAAGAAAAAAAAATCTGATCAAATTTATACTAATGAAAACAAAAAAATCACCTCTTAAGGGAACTACACCAGAAGCTGGTAATTTCTGTGGGTTCTCACTTGAAGATGATACCATTTCTCAATCATAAAACCCATTTTTAGTACCAGGTCGTCAGTGAAGGTAGAATTTTGCAAGTGCCTATAATTAACATTTACATTGTAATGAGGAGAACCAGTAAACTTGTATTTTAAAATGCATGCTCTATACTGAAAATCCATAAGGCACAGACCATTTTTAAAAAGTCATGTGCACGGGGCCAGGGTTGTGGTGTAGCAGGTTAAGCCTCTGCCTGTGATGCTGGCATCCCACATGGGGACCGGTTCAAGAGCCGGCTGGCCTCCTTCCAGTCCAGCTCCCTCTAATCTTCCTGGGAAAGCAGTGGAACAAGGTCCAGCCCTTGGGTCCTTGCACCCACAAGGCAGACCTAAAAGAAGCTCCAGGCCTGGTTTCGGCCTGGCCTGCCTGTAGCTGCTAAGGCCATTTGGGGAATAAAGCAATATAGATGGAAGATCTCTCTCCTCCTCTCTAACTCTTTCAAATAAATACAAAATAAAATCTTTAAAAAATGAAGGATCATTACAAAAATTGTCATGAAAACACCCACTGACAGCCATTTTCAATGTGGCGTGGAGAGACTTCTTCAACGCAGGCAGGGGCACCGGGGCTCACAGCCCACATGCCGCCCGATAGTCTGCTTTTCCTCAGCAAGGCCGCACACACCAGTCCGTGTCAATGAATGGTCTTCACCGCATTCGAAAGGACTATTTATGGTTCCAAGGAGTCTTCATGACGTTCCTGTTATGAAAAACTACACGGACTTCAAATTTTTGTACCAGGGTAAGCTTAATTTTATTGCCCATAAACCTTCTGAAGTACCTGATATATCCAATTCTTAGTGCTGCAGATTGGGGTTACTCTTCATTATTTCTTCTTAATATATTTTGAAGAGTTTTGCACACAGCAATTTGAATGTAACTATTTCCTTAGGGTAAGAGTTAAAATTTAAAAAATAAATCACTGGGCTCAAGTATATTTTTGCCTTTAGAATTTTTATGTTTTAGTTTTTTTCTTTTTTCATTTGACAGACAGTGAGAGAGAAAGACAGAAAGGTCTTCCTTCTGCTGGTTCACTCCCCAAACGTCCACTACTGCCGGCGCTGTGCCGATCCAAAGCTAGGAGCCAGGTGCTTCCTCCTGGTTTCCCATGCGGGTGCAGGGACCCAAGCACTTGGGCCATGCTCCACTGCCCTCCTGGGCCACATCAGAGAGCTGGAATGGAAGAGGAGCAACCGGGACTAGAACCTGGCGCCCATATGGGATGCCAGCGCCACAGGTGGAGGATTAACCAAGTGAGCCACAGCACCGGTCCCTATGTTTTAGTTTTAAAATTTAATAATTTTTTAACTTTGTTCCACGTACACTTCTAAAGTGAACATATATATATATATATGTTCATTTTTGGAATGAACAGGAAACAGACATTACTGTCACAAAGTGAGGGATTCATGACAATGAGAAATGTATTCCCAAATGTCTCTCCAGAAAGCCCACACTTTCACCTGCACAGCAGGAGCTTGGGCGCCCTCCCTCTTGCCAACACAGACTATTGTTTCTCTAAAACTGTTTAAATCTCATCAGTTTTTTCCCCCCAATCTAATTTTTTAACATTACAAGGCTGAACATTTTCCCATAGGCTATTTTGATTTTTTCTTCCTGTGAACCCATTGTGTATCTTTTGAGCCTTGTTCTGAAAGCATTAATATATAAGGAAATGACACTTTACATTTGAAAAAATATGAAATCTTCTGTTTAGGTTCATTTGATGTAAGCCATGCTTGTCAGGTGAACAAAATTAGATTAACGTAAGATTCCTTTAAAAAGTAAAGCTGAAAATAAAGAGTGCAAGAAGAGCAATGGCCAACTGGTCATGAACTACACACTGTTCCAGTCAACAACAGACCCCATGTATGATAAAGGTCTCCATCAGATTAAATCACGTGGTGATGCTGTAGTCATCCTAGGATATTCACACGACCATGAACTTGTCTAAAAACATTTTTCAGAACACATCCTTGTCATTACGTGACATATGACTGTACCCTTGTTGGGTTAGAAGGTTTGAAAACAATCCATTATTCCCTCTGTTATCTGCTGTTCAAGATTTTCATTTTCTAGAAAGGAAAGAAATATGCAGTAGTGAGGCAAAGTAGGAAGCCTGCCACCTGGAGTACTCCCCTTGTACCCACAGCTCCTACACGAGAGGGGCAAGGGGCAAAGTGTACCGAGCGGTGGCAGCAGCGGTGACATGACTGCACAGCCGACAGGTGCTGAGCATGTCCTGTCATGCTGTCCTGCAGAGCACACGCCGCAGGCAGCCAAGAACTTGGCAGAGTGACCCCGGGTGAAAAAGCAGCCCGCGCTCTGGGAGGAGTCCTCCCGCCTCAGAACGGTGGATTCAACATGCGTTCTGAGCATGGCTATCTTACGACTTGGAGAGGTAAGCAGCAAGACCAGTAGACGTGAATGTGATCCTTGTGAACGAGTAGGGGAAACAGGACTTCGGGAAAAACGGGTTAAGAAAACAGAAGAAATCACTGCAATGTACAGCACTATCGGAAGAAAAAGAAAAACTTCAGTTTATGACAACTTAGGTAGACAGAGGAACAAAGCATATCAACATGGAAGTTTACACTGATTCCGAGAGAAGCTGAAGTTATGGATCTGAGGCACATGACTACTGCGGAAAGGAGAAGTCTGCAGTCCAGCAAAACTGAACCAAAACCTCTCACAGATGACCCAAGGCCTGGACTAGCTCAGCTGGACCCGCATACTCCACTGTGTCCTCTAAATACCTCTTGCCTAGTCAGGATCCATGTTTGTTTTCTTGGTCAAGTATGGCACCCAAAATTTAATGGTGTTAATAAAATGAATGCTTAAGTACAAAAGGAGGGAAATCTATCACCTGCAAACCTACAGAGCGCGCACACACACACACACACACACACACACACACACACGGCAGCGGGATGGGAGTCTGTCACCGCAGTGAAGACTCTGGTTGGTACGTCTGCATTCCGTATGCATGCCTGGGTTGCAGTTCTGGCTCAGCTTCCAACTTCCTGATAGTGTGCAACCTGGGAGGCGTCATGTGATGGTTCAAATACTTGGGTTCTTGTCACCCACATGGGAGCCTGGATTGTGTTCTGAGCCCCTGGCTTTGGACTGGCCCAGCTGTGGCTGTACAAGCATCGGGGCAGTCAACCAGAAGATGGAAACATTTTTCTCTTTTTGCCTTTCAAATTAAAAAAAACAAGTTGTTGCACTGGAACTCTATATATGATGAAAGGCATCACATAAAATTAGAAATAGCTGGACAGACAGTAGTAGAAAGCAAGGGCTTAAGGCCCAATACTTAAGAAAACAAAATGTTTGTGAAGGGCTAGAAACAAAGCTATTGAACCTTATCTTTCTGTTAGCAGACGCTTTGGGCATTTTTCCCCCTCTCCTCTGTCATTCAAGAAATGTGCCTAGGCATAATAACTCACCTTCCTGTAATGGTAATCACAAATGGTTTTTAAAGGTGCTAAGAATATTTGTTTTATTGCTTTAAGTAGCACTCTGACCTCAGAGCGCTTCAGGGCATGGAAAGCCAAGACACTGTGGCAAAAAATGTCCTACGAAGGATCTCTGTGAGTTAGATCCCAGTGGAAAGAAGGGGCCATCAAAGGAGGAGGTACTTCTAAGGCTTCCATTGCCTTGGCAGCTCATGTCAAGAGCCTGGGGTTATCACTGACGTCATACATGTAGGACCTCTGTCCTTAATGAGTTGTATTATGAGAGTTAATTGTAAAATTTGTTCTGCATGTGTGTGTGTAAACTGTTGAAATCTTTGTACACAGAAGACCAACTCTGTACCAAGAAACGTTAATTGAAAATGAATCTTAATGGAGAATGGTTCTGGGAAGGGGAGAGGGAAGAGAAGGGGTGGGAATGTGGGTGGCAGGGCAGGTATGGTGGCAAGAATCACTATATTCCTAAAGTTGTACTTATGAAATTTGTATTCATTAAATAAAAGGTTCAAGGCCGGTGCTGTGGCATAGCAGGTGAAGCCGCCAGCTGCAGTGCCAGCATCCCATACGGGCACTAGTTCGAGTCCCGGCTGTTCCACTTCCAATCTGGCTCTCTGCTATGGCCTGAGAAGGCAGCAGAGACTGGCCCAAGTCCTTGGGCCCCTGCACCCACCCACATGGGAGACCTGGAGGAGGCTCCTGGCAGCGGATTGGTGCAGCTCTGGCTGTTGCAGCCAATTGAGGAGTGCACTGGTGGATGGAAGACCAATCTGTGTAGCTCGGACTTTCAAATAAATCTTTAAAAAATAGTTTCTTTGGCAGGGAGGGGGTGGGAGAGAATATCTGTTTTACATCCAGAAATAGGACTCATTCCCTAGCAAACACTCACATATGCTTCTCCAGCACAAAGCACAATACACGAGTTTTTGAACACCTGGCTTCCGGCATCAGCAGAGGAAGGTTGCCACCACTACCCTCAGGGGAGCTGAGCCCAAGAAGAGGTAGATACGGTTGTGTTATTTCAAAAATATCTAACAACTTAAAGATATTTTTAGGTTCAGTTTGGATTCTCTAAGTTTAATAAATATACATCAAAATGAAGGACAAGAATGCCAACTTCAAGAGTGGCAGCCCTAAAAAATTAAAATTGTAAATATCTGAACAACTACAAATTATGACTATAGCATAAAAGAACTCCATAATCTCTGTAAGCACACAAAGCCTCTACTCTCACAGTTCTACAAAAACACTATCAGACAAAGGAACAATTTGATTTGGTAAAAAAATACATTTTAAGAAATTTCCCAGACAGATTAGCAACAGAATTTCTGCAGTCTTCAGAGTAGCGCTCTCCTGTTTCTTTGCTTACCAGAAATTCAATCATGTGTCCTGCCTCCCCACTAGAATCGTCATCCTCAGCAATATTACTTACAAGAATTTGAAAAATAAAATGCCATTCCTATCACACCAGAACCTTGTTGAGTGGAAGAATATTCTCCCACTTGGCACTCTTTATGCCTTAAAAGCATCTTACATATTGTGTATGTCAGCAATTCCATTCCTATGTATATACAGAGCGAACTGGAAACATACAGCCATAGAAAAACTTATATACAATGTAAGACTATTCATAATAATAACCTCAAAGCAGAAGTAATCCAAGTCCTCATCACTGATGAACAGGTAAACAAAATTTACAATATCAAACAATTCAGTCCTAAAAGAGATAAAATTCTGACCAATGCCCCAAGGATAAAGCTTAGAAACAAACTAAGTGAAACCAGCCAGACACGAAAGCCTGCATTTTATGGTTCTGTTGATATAAACTGTCCGGAGTAGGTAAAGTCACAGGATCAAAGTAGATTAGGGGCTGCTCAGGCCTGGAGGAAGGGGACCATGGGTAGTGACTGCCGACAGATACAATGTTTCTTTCTGGGGTTATGAAATTTTTCTAAAATTAGACAGTGGTTACAAAATTCTGTAAATACATAGAAAACCACTATTTTGAATACTTTTAAAAAGTGTAAATTTTATAGTACGTGAATTCTCTCTCAATGAACATGTTTAAAAAGTGCTCTATAGTGTAAATATGTATACAAATATGTGTATACACAATACACTTTAAGTCCATTTAAAGATAGAAAGATTCTTATCTACTTAAAATTAATGTTAATTGTTTTAGGATTCTAAAATAACACATTTGAGGGCATACTGGAATATCACATAATCTAGTTTGCTAATCACTGATGTATACATATTTACAGACAATCTTCCACTGAACTATCAATGTTATAAAGTCCTAGAATCAGCAGCAATTGATAACCTGAAATAGCTTAGCTTTAATTTCAATTTTATGTTTGTATGGAATCAAGAAACTCTACAAGTTAAATGGTATACTTCTGAGTATTTAGTAGCAGTAGCTATATCTTTTTTAGCCTCATAATCTTTGTAGCATAGAGCACAGTTCCTTTTCACATCATGAACCAAATATTAAAGGAGCGAAATAACTTTTTAATACCATATCTATAATACAGGACCATAATAAGTTTGCTCTATGTACTATTCATTTAGAGCAGGTCAACAATTTTTTGTAGAACAGGTCAAATTATCAATATTTTAAGCTTTATGGATCAGACTATTTCTGATACAACTACTCAGCTCTATCCCTGTAACATGAAGGCAGACAGAGACACCTAAACACATGGACAATATATAAACGAATGATACCCTGCTTTAAGCCATTGCTATCCAACAAATTTTCTATAGTGATACAACTGTTCTATTATCTGGCTGAGCATCTGAAATGTGGCTATAAGGAAACAAAGTTTTAAATTACTTTAACTGTAAACAGCTATACATTATTAGTGCCTATTATACTGACCATCAATACATTAGGCTACTAACTAGCCAATTTTACTTCTATTCAAATAACTTAAAACGAAAAATGAACTCTGACTACAACACAAGATGAACTGGAAAGAGAAAAAATGTAAAATTTCTAGTAAGTCATAGATCATACCTGTCAATATTCAAAGTTCTAAACAGATTATCTCAGCTCTAACGTGAGGATACGTATAGAGTTCCATGTATCTGGACTTAGCCATACTTTGTCTGGTATACACTTGCTGGATTCCAGCTCTGAGGTCGTCCCAGATCTGGTCAAGGCCAATCTGCTTCAGTCCATGGGGATTCTGACTCCTGTTGGATGACATTGTGAGCAATATTCTGAAGTCGTCCAGTGCAGCAATCCTTAGTCAAGGTACAACTAATTCTCCATTAGTTGAAAATATACAGTATCATTCCAAATTTATTCACAGCAGCTCAGAAAGGATGTCCTTTAAGTGCAGAAAATGAAATCTCATTGCAGGAAAACCTGAAGAAGAAATAAAGGGAATTAATGATTTCTAACATCCTGGGGTGACACACACTGACAGAATATTCGATCTGTAAGGTATTAACAGGTACCACTCTACTCTATCCAGAGATTCTTTTAATATATGAAAACACACATTATGCAGACTGTATATAGAAATATGCTTGCTTAGGTAGCACATTCAGAATCATTTTTAACAATTAGCATTCATGAGAAATGCTGAGTCAAACTCAGCATGAAATACTCTGTTGCCTTTTTATTTCATAAAATTACGAAGACAGGTACCACGTGACCTTTGTAACAATTAGAAAACTCAAAGGAAAAAAATGACATGCCCAGGAAACTGCCAGAAGAGAAACAAAACCACTAATAGGAAAAACCATTCAATCTCATCAGTTTTCTGTGAGTTTTAGTAGTTTTCCATGTAGCACTGAGCAAGAATGCAAATGCTGGTGAGGCTGAGGAGGAACGGAAACGAGTGCTCCCATTTAGAAGGGAATTCAGCAAGAATTACCGCAATTTAAAACGTATCCTGGGGCCGGTGCTATGGCATAGCGGGCAAAGCTGCTGCCTGCAGTGCTGGCATCCCATACAGGCGCCAGTTCAACTCCTGGCTGCTCCACTTCCAATCCAGCTCTCTGCTAAGGCCTGGGAAAGCAGTGGAAAATGGCCCGAGGCCTTGGGCCCCTGCACCACGTGGGAGACCCGAAGGAGGTTCCTGGCTTCTGGCTTCGGATCAGTGCAGCTCCGGCTGTTGCAGCCAATTGCGGAGAGAACCAGCAGATGGAAGACCTCTCTCTCTCTCTGCCTCTCCTTCTCTCTGTGTGTAACTGATTTTCAAATAAGGCCAGTGCTGTGGCTCAATAGACTAATCCTCCGCCTGTGGCGCCAGCACACCAGGTTCTAGTGCCAGTTGGGGCACCAGATTCTGTCCCGGTCGCTCCTCTTCCTGTTCAGCTCTCTGCTGTGGCCCGGGAGTAGAGTGCAGGATGGCCCAAGTGCTTGGGCCCTGCACCCGCATGGGAGACCAGGAGAAGCACCTGGCTCCTGCCTTCGGATCAGTGTGGTGCGCTGGCCACAGCGGCCACTGAGGGGTGAACCAACAGAAAAAGGAAGACCTTCCTCTCTGTCTCTCACTGTCCACTCTGCCTGTCCAAAAAATAAATAAAATAAAAATAAAATACAATGCATCCTGAATTCAGAGACCTGGATTTGAAGCTCAGCACCACACTTAGGAAGTAGCTAAGTGGTACTGGGTAACCTACTTAGCTTCTCTAAGCCTCCATTTTCTACTCTGCAAAATGGGGACAAAACTCTTTCCTCAAATAGTCATTAAAAAGTTTAAGATAACGCATGTAAAATAGTTACCACAGTGCACACTTAACAAATAGTAATGGCTGTCATTTCTAAGTATACGAAGCTACTGCAACATACAATCTTTTTTTTTGTTTTGTTTTGTTTTTATAACGTTTTTATTTAAAGAATATAAATTTCCAAAATACAGCTTATAGATTACAATGGCTTCCCCCCCCATAAATTCCCCCCCACCCACAACCCTCCCCTTTCCCACTCCCTCTCCCCTTGCTTCACAGCAACATACAATCTATACTGCTTTAGGATCCTTGTCCCACAAAGAAAGGACCTTAGGTATTCAATTAGTGCTTCTCATTGCACAATGTCACACATGCCCTGTAAGGGTTGTCTACGGGCACCACTTCAATATGTGGAGGACTTAAATAATTACTTGTATTTTAGTACAAATCAAACAATAAACTAGTTGGCTTCATAAAATAAATGACTAATTAATAATGAGTTATTGGAGAAATCTGCAGTGGAAATTCTACAGAAGAAACGATGCCATCCGTCAGCGTGGAAGGTGCTAAGCATGGACACAACACATGACCCCACAGCCGAGAGCTGGAGTGCGAGGCAACAGCGCACCGCAGCCGCCTGTGCACACCGCAGCCGCCTGTGCACAGGCGACACGACCGGAGGACAGCCCGGCAGAGCGCACCGCAGCCGCCTGTGCACAGGCGACACGACCGGAGGACAGCCCGGCAGAGCACAGTGCAGCCGCCTGTGCACAGGCGACACGACCGGAGGACAGCCCGGCAGAGCACAGTGCAGCCGCCTGTGCACAGGCGACACGACCGGAGGACAGCCCGGCAGAGCGCAGTGCAGCCGCCTGTGCATGGGCAACACGACCCGAGGACAGCCCGGCAGAGCGCACCGCAGCCGCCTGTGCACAGGCGACACGACCGGAGGACAGCCCGGCAGAGCGCACCGCAGCCGCCTGTGCACAGGCGACACGACCGGAGGACAGCCCGGCAGAGCACAGTGCAGCCGCCTGTGCACAGGCGACACGACCGGAGGACAGCCCGGCAGAGCGCAGTGCAGCCGCCTGTGCATGGGCAACACGACCCGAGGACAGCCCGGCAGAGCGCACCGCAGCCGCCTGTGCACAGGCGACACGACCGGAGGACAGCCCGGCAGAGCGCACCGCAGCCGCCTGTGCACAGGCGACACGACCGGAGGACAGCCCGGCAGAGTGCACCGCAGCCGCCTGTGCACAGGCGACACGACCGGAGGACAGCCCGGCAGAGTGCACCGCAGCCGCCTGTGCATGGGCAACACGACCCGAGGACAGCCCGGCAGAGCGCACTGTCTTTGAGTCTGGCCTGGAGCCCAAAGGAGGATGGGATACTGCCTAACCTAGCAAAAAATAAATAAAAGGGAAAAACGGGCACATTTCTCTCTCCCTACGCAGCAGCACTCAGCAAACAGCTGGGAGGGGGTGCCATTTTGACACGAGTACTGGCTGTGGCAATCTGTCCACAGGGATCCAGGGATTCCACCAGAGGGAAAAATCAGTGTTCCCACTGACTGAGTCTGGCTGGAAGGACTGACAGGGAGCTGGGCACCCATGGAGAACTGCAACACGCCCCCAGCCTCTGGAAATATCACAGGCTTTGGGACTCAACCATCAAGGCAGAGCACCCAAAGCAGCTGGCTCTGGGAACATCTCTACCTCTCTGCATGGGATCAGTTAGAGGGGCAGAGCAGATCCTCTGCACTCCGTGACTGTGGGAGCCTCGTGTGCTGAGACTGTGTATTAACATCAGGGTGTAGCTGAGTCTCTGTAGCAGGATCCGGGCTCACAAGAGATCCTTAGTGCAATTCACGTGACAGTGCACCCACTGTGGGTTAACCCTAGGCACTGATAACCTTGAAAGAGAGGAGGTCAGGGTGCAATTACACCAACAGAGCTGATCCTAACCTCTGCCCTGCTGACAACAGAGGAAATCTACCATGTCCAACTTGAGTGTCAGCCTGGATACCCGCCCCATCATGGAGCACTGCCCATAGCTAGCATGTGCCTCTGGGCATTTGCTGAAAGAGCAGACACTCCACTAAGCCACAGAGGTTTAAGTCAAAGATAAAAACCCTCAAAAGAGAAAACAAGCTTTTCCACAAATGCCTAAAAATAAATGCAGAAATTCAAGAAACAAGAATAAAGAAGACAGCATGACTATCCCAAAGGAACACAACACTTCAGTATTAGCAAGTGAAGACAAAGAGATTGATGAAATGCCTGAATGGGAATCCAAAAGATCAATCATAGGATTACTCAGAAGCAGTGAGTAAAAGAAATCCACACATGACATGGAAAAAAAACTTTCCCATGAGATTGAGATTTTGAAGAGAAATCAAACTGAAATATAGAAATGAAGAACTCAATGTCAAATAAAAAATACACTGGAAAATCTTAACATACTTGGTGAGGCAGAAGAAAGAATATCAAAGCTAGAAGACCAATCTTAGGAAATTTCTCAAACAACAACTAAAAACAAATAACAACAACAACAAAAACGAAGAAGAAATTAGAAAAATTAAAAATAGTGTTGGAGATTCATGGAATACAATCAAATAACCCAAAATGTGGGTCTTAGGAGTTCCTGAAGTCATGGAAAGAGAATGGACTAGAAGGCCTATTTAATGAAATAATTACAGACAACTTCCCCAGTTTGGAAAAAGAAAGGGGCATCCAACTACAGGAAGCAAACAGAGCTCCTTATAGTCATGAACAGAAAAGATCTTCACTATGACACATTGTAGTCAAACTTTTAGCAGTAAAATATAAGAGATTCTAAAATGCGCATCAGAGAAATGCCAGATTACTTTCAGAATATCTCCAATTAGACTCACAGCCGACTTACCAGAAATTCTATAGGCAAGGGGAGAATGGAGAGACATATTCAAAGTCTAGAGAAAAAAATCTATCAACCCAGAATACTGTACCCTGCAGAACTCTCATTTATGAAGGTGCAATTAAAACCTTCCATAACAAACAGATCGAAAGAACCTGTCACCATTTGTACAGCCTTACAAAAGATGCTTAAGGATGTGCTACTCACAGAAACACAGAAAGACAGTCATATTATGAAAGAATGTAAAGGTAGGAAATCTAGTAAAAATACAAAGGAAATCCAAAGCAACCAAAGGGAATATTTATGGAAAAATAGTAGGGCCATGTCATTACTTATCAATAGTCACATTGAATGTAAATGGCCTCAACTTTCCGGTTAAAAATACAGACTGGCTGAATGGTTTAAAAATAAGACCCATCTATTTCTTGCCTACAAAAAACACACCTCACCAAAGATGCAATCAGACTGAAAGTGAGAGGAGGGAAAAAGATATTCCATGCTAATGAAAGGCAAAAAGGAGCAGGTGTAACCATCTTAATATCAGATAAAATGACTTTACCACAGAAACTGTTAAAAGAGACATTGAAGGACACTATGCAATGATTAAGAGATCAATTCAATAGGAAGATATGACTATGATAAATAATGTATATGCACTCAATGCCACAGTGCCTGGCTATCTAAAACAAATGTTAATGGATCTAAAGGGAGATACAAACTCCAATACAATAGTAATGGGGGACTTCAATATCCCATTTTCATCAATGGACAGATCTACTAGACAGAAAATCAACATAGAAACAACAGAACTAATCTACACTATTGACCAAATGGACCTGATGTCTTCAAAACTTTCCACCCCATAGTTGCAGAATATACATTCTTCTCACCAGTGCATGGAACCTTCTCTAGGATAGATCATATGCTAGGCCATAAAGCAAGTCTCAGCAAATTCAGAAAATTCGAAATCATATCATGAATCTTTTCTGATCACAATGGAATGAAGCTGGAAATCAACAACTCAAGAATCTCTAGAACATATGTAAACTTACGGAGACTGAGCAACATACTCCTGAATGAACAATGGGTCACAGAAGAAATCAAAAGATTTCTGTAAACAAATGAAGAAAATACATCATATCAAAACTTATGGGATATAGCAAAAGCAGTGTTATGAGGGAATTTTATAGCAATTGGTGCCTACATCAGGAAATTGGAAAGGCCCCAAATGAGCCATCACTGCATCCCAAGGGCATATAAACAAGAAACCAAACCCTAAATTAGGTGGAGGAAAAACAATTAAAATTAGGGAAGAAATAAACACAACTGAAACAAACAGAAAAACAAGAACACAAAAGATCGGCAATACTAAGAGCTGGTCTTTTGAAAAACAAACAAAACTGATACACCATTGGCCAAACCAACAAAAAGGAAGAAAAAAAGAGAAAGATCCAAATCAACAAAATCAGAGATGAAAAAAGGAAATACAACAGATACCACAGAAATAAAAGGAGTCATCAGAAATTACTACAAGAGGTGTATGCCAACAATTTGAAAAACCTAGGCCGGCGCCGTGGCTCAACAGGCTAATCCTCCGCCTTGCGGCGCCGGCACACCGGGTTCTAGTCCCGGTCGGGGCACTGATTCTGTCCCGGTTGCCCCTCTTCCAGGCCAGCCCTCTGCTGTGGCCCAGGAGTGCAGTGGAGGATGGCCCAGGTGCTTGGGCCCTGCACCCCATGGGGAGACCAGGAAAAGCACCTGGCTCCTGGCTCCTGCCATCGGACGAACGCGGTGCGCCGGCCGCAGCGCGCCGACCGCGGCGGCCATTGGAGGGTGAACCAACGGCAAAGGAAGACCTTTCTCTCTGTCTCTCTCTCTCACTGTCCACTCTGCCTGTAAAAAAAAAAAAAAAAGAAAAACCTAGAAGAAATGGATAGATTCCTGGACACATACAACATACCTAAATTGAGCCATGAAGACATAGGAAACCTAAACAGACCAATAACCAAGACAGAAACTGCATCAGTAATAAAGACTCTCCCAAGAAAGAAAAGCCCAGGACTGGATGGCTTCAACGCCGAATTCTACCAGACATTTAAAGAAGAACTAACTCCAATGCTCAAGTTATTCAAAACAACTGAAGGGGAGGAAGTCCTCCCAAGCTCCTTCTACAAAGGCAGCACCACCTTAATTCCTAAACCTGAAAAAGACAAAACAGAGAAAGCAAATGATGGATCAATACTTGTGGTGAACATAGATGCAAAATTTCAACAAAATACAGCTAATTGAATCGAACAACATATCAGAAAGATCATTCACCCAGACCAAGTGGGATTTATCCCTGGTAAGCAGGGATGGGTCAACATTCACAAATCAATAAATGCATACATCAAATTATCAACTAAAGAGCAAAAACCAAATGATTATTTCAGTAAATGCAGAGAAAACATTTGATAAACTACAACATCCTTTTATGATGAAAACTTTAAATAAACTGGGTATAGAAGGAACATTCCTTAATCCATCAAGGCAATCTATGACAAACCCACAGACAGTGTACTACTGAATGGGGAAAAGCTGGAAGCATTCCCTTCAATATCGAGAACCAGAAAAGGATGTCCACTCTCACCATTACCATTCAATATAGTCCTGGAAGTTTTAGCCAGAGTCATTAGGCAAGATAAAGATATCAAAGGGACACAAATTGGGAAGGAGGAAGTCAAACTATCCCTGTTTGCAGATAACATGATCCTATATATAGGGGAACCAAAAGACTACACTAGAGATTAATGGAACTCATAGAAGAGTTTGATAAAGTAGCAGGATATAAAATTAACACACAAAAATCAATAGCCTTGGCCGGCGCCGTGGCTCAACAGGCTAATCCTCCGCCTTGCGGCGCCGGCACACCGGGTTCTAGTCCCGGTCGGGGCGCCGGATTCTGTCCCGGTTGCCCCTCTTCCAGGCCAGCCCTCTGCTGTGGCCCAGGAGTGCAGTGGAGGATGGCCCAAGTGCTTGGGCCCTGCACCCCATGGAAGACCAGGAAAAGCACCTGGCTCCTGGCTCCTGCCATCGGACGAGCGCGGTGCGCCGGCCGCAGCGCGCCGACCGCGGCGGCCATTGGAGGGTGAACCAACGGCAAAGGAAGACCTTTCTCTCTGTCTCTCTCTCTCACTGTCCACTCTGCCTGTAAAAAAAAAAAAAAAAAAAAAAAAAAATCAATAGCCTTTGAACAGAGACGATGCCACAGCTGAGAAAATTTCTAAGATCAATCTCATTTACAAGAGCTACCAAAAAAACCACCAAATACCTTGGAATAGATTTAACCAAGGAAATGAAAGATTTCTGTAATGAAAATTACAAAGCATTATAGAAAGAAATAGAAGAGACACCAAAAAATGGGAAAATCTTCCATGTTCGTGGATGGGAAGAATTAATATCATCAAAATGTCCATACTACCCAAGGCAATTTACAGATTCAATGCGATACCAATCAAAATACCAACATTCTCCTCAGATCCAGACAGAATGTTAAAATTCAAACACAAGAGACCCCAAATAGCTAAACCAATCTTATACAACAAAATCAAAGCCGAAGGCATCGCAATACTAGATAAAAACATATGACAGGGCAGTTGTAATTTGTACTGGCACAAAAATAGACATATAGATCAAAGGAACAGAACAGAAACTCCAGAAATCAATCCATGCTTCTACAATGGTAGCTTTGGGATCTGCAAGAAGGGAAGCCCTATACTTCGGAAATGGAGAGTCCCTACCTATACTTCCGGGGAAGAAAAGTCCTTGTCAAGGTGCCCACGGGTGCCTAAAGCTCAACCAATGAGGATCAGACCCACCTTAACCTTTAAGCCCCATGCCCTGAATCTATAAAAGGAGCCCTCCCAGCCTTTCACAGACGACTTCCCTGGCCCCCCGCTCTGTTGGAACCGGTGAACCTTGCCCAGGAGCGGAATCCCAATAAAAGCTTGTGAATTAATTGATTCGTCTGCCTGGGAAGATTTGCTACACGCCGGACACCTTGCATACAACAAATGTATATTTGACAAAAATAACTAAAATCAATCCCTGGAGTAAGGACAGTCTCTTCAACAAATGGTGCTGGGAAAACTGGGTCTCCACATGTAGAAGTATGAAACAAGACCCTTATTTTACACCTTAGAGAAAAATCTACTCAAAATGGATCAAGAACCTAAATCTAAAATCTGACACCATCAAATTACTACAGAGCACTGGGGAAAGTCTGCAAGACATTGGCATAGGCAAAGAGTTCTTAGAAAAGACCCCAGAGGCACTGGCAATCAAAGCCAAAATTGACAAATGGGATTACAGCAAACCGAGAAGCTTCTGTACTGAAAAAGAAACATTCAGGAAAGTGAAGAGGCAGCCAAGTGAGTGGGAGAAATTATTTGCCAACTATGCAACTGGTAAAGGACTAATATCAATCTACAAGGAACTCAAGAAACTCAACAACAAAACAAACAACCCACTTAAGAGATGGGCCAAGGACCTAAACAGACATTTTTCAAAAGATGATATCCAAACGGCCAACAGACACATGAAAAAATGCTCAGGATCACTAACCATCAGGGAAATACAAATCAAAACCACAATGAAGTTTCAGGTCACTCCAGTTAGAATGGCTCTCACACAGAATCAACAAACAATAAATGCTGGCAAGGATATGGGGAAAAAAGTACCCTAATCCACTGTTGATGGGAATGTAAACTGGTGCAGCCATTGTGGAAGACAGTATGGAGATACCTCAGAAGTCTGAATATAGACCTACCATATGATTCAGCCATTCCACTCCTGGGAATTTACCCTAGAGAAATGAAATCAGCTGATCGAAGAATTATCTGTACTCCCATGTTTATTGCAGCTCAATTCACAATAGCTAAGATACAGAATCAACCCCATGTCCGTCAACTGATGACTGGATAAAGAACTTATGATGTATATACACCATGGAATACTACTCAGTTGCTTAAAAAAAGAAATCCTGTCTTTTGCAACAAAATGGATGCAACTGGAAACCATGATACTTAAATAAGCCAGTCCCAGAAAGGACACATACCACATGTTTTTTCTGATCTGTGGTAACTAACAGTACCGGGTATATAAATATAGAAGTGAAATTGACATTTCGAGATTGGATGATTGTTTACAACCCTTGTTTCAACTGTTCATGAACACTTTTTTTTTTCTTTTTACTGTTCATTGAACTCTTTACTTAGTGTAGGGTTAGTGTTATGAATATAAAGTAAACTGAAAGTAGATCACTGTAATATTAAGACAGAGAATGAGAAAGGAGAAAGAGTAGGAACCTGGGCAAGAGGGAAGATAGCTTTAGAAGTATCGCTATGTTCCTAAATCTGTATATATGAAACACATGAGATTTGTATACCTTAAATAAAATTTATTTATTTATTTGACAGAGTTAGACAGTGAGAGAGACAGAGAGAAAGGTCTTCCTTCCGTTGGTTCACTCCCCAAAGGGCCGCTATGGCCGGAACTGTGCCAATCCGAAGCCAGGAGCCAGGTGCTTCCTCTTGGTCTCCCATGCGGGTACAGGGGACCAAGCACTTGAGCCATCCTCCACCGCCCTCCTGGGCCACAGCAGAGAGCTACACTGGAAGAGGAGCAACGGGACTAGAACCCGGTGTCCATATGGGATGCCGGCGCTGCAGGCGGAGGATTAACCAAGTGAGCCATGGCACTGGCCCCTTAAATAAAATTTAAAAAGAAAAAGATTGAATTATCAAGCATTGAATCATCTGGCTTTGTAAAATAAACTGCTGATAAGTAAATGAAATCTAGAACACTAAGCTAGGTTGTTAAAGCCTGCAGATCTAAGTTTGGGTTACCTCATCAATCAGTTCAACACATCCTATATCCTCAACAGCATTATGGAGCTCTCGTAATCTAAGGCACGTTCAAGGACTGTGTAGGTTATGCTTACTGAAGCACTACAATCCAAATCTTCTTTAGTATTTGTATCTGAGCTATGGAACTAATGTTTTTATAAAACCACAGCACCATTCCTGATCTTGAAAATATTTTATTTCATAGTTATTTCAAATGTGAAATATAAAATAGCATTAACATAAGGATTCTCTCAAGTTTCTAAAACTCACAACTCAGCAACTACTCTGCAAAAGCTCTCCCTCTGTAGTGCCCATCTGCCTTTCATCTGCCTGGGGAGGATCATACCAACACCCCACTGGATAATGAGTACTGGCACTTGACAACATCAACTATTTAAATCTACCCTCCACTTTCCCGTTGCTTCTTTAATTTTCCCCTAAGGGGAAATTATCAATTAAGTTCTCCTAACTTAGTTCAGCTACTTCTATCTTGGATAAGCTCTCTCATGCCATCTAGCTGTCCTTTTACTCCTTTTTCTACATTCTACTTCTAATTTCTATCCGCAACTGAGAAAATGTTCTACTCTCCTCCACTGGGACTGCCCGTCTTATGACAGTCCAACACATCAGAAACCTGGGAACGGCTCTCACACCTCATCTTTCGCATTCAAGTATTTCTGATTTCTCACTTCCAACACTACTTCAAATCATTCACTTTCTCCCATTTGTTTCTGTAGTAGTCAGCACGGTTGCCTCTTATTCGGAACAAACTTTCAGTAGCCTAACTAGACTCCCCTACCTTCCACTTATTTGTATCATCCTTTTCCCCATTCCTGACAGCAGTTAGGAGTCTGAAATTCCCATCATCCTAATTCTGAATAGATTGTCTCCTTAAGAACAGTAGGTAGCCAAAGCACAGTTCAAACCAGGGAAATCCTTGATATGGCATAATCTGATCCTTTTCTCCCTTTCCATTTGCCTCTTAGAAAACCACCTGGAGTCGGAGCTGTGGCATGGTAGGTTAAGCCTCCTCCTGCAGTGCTGGCATCCCATATGGGTGCCGGTTTGAGTCCCAGCTGCTCTACTTCTGATCCAGCTCCCTGCTAACCGCCTGGGAAAGCAGCAGAGGTGGGAGACCCAGATGAAGCTGCCGGCCCCTGGCTTTAGATGGGCCCAGCTCCATCGCAGCCATTTGGGGAATGAACCAGTGATGGAGACCCCTCCCTCTTGTCTCTCTAACTCTGCCACTCAAATCAATCTAAAAAAAGGAAAGAAGGAAACTTCCGCCTTATTTCCTTGGTCACAGTCCCACCATCTCCTTCCTGCTCCTGAGCATCTCTGGCTGCTGCTTCTGCCCGGAAAGCTGCTCCCCTTCTTCACCAAGTCGTCCTCTAGCCAAATTTCACTGCACGTGAGACTTACTGCGAAGTCCCAGACGAGGTGCAAGTTCACCCATCATAACTGGACTTTTTTTTATAGTTATTTTTTATTTAATAAATGTGAATTTACGAAGTGCAACTTTTGTATTGTTGTGGCTCCCCCCCACCTCCCTCCCTCCCGCGGCCCTCCCCTCTCCCACTCTCTCTCCCATCCCACCCTTCATCGAGTTTCATTTTCAATCACCTTCATATACTGAAGATCAACTTAGTATATACTAAGCAAGGATTTCAACAGGCTGCACTCACACAACCGCACAAGGTATAGGGTATTGTTCCACTAGTAGTGTTTTTAAGTTTCACAGTAAAACACATTAAGGACAGAGATCCTACGTGGGGAGCATATACCCAGTGACTCCCGTTGTTGATTTAACAATTGGCACTCTTTATGACGTCAGCAATCACCTGAGACTCTTGCTATGAGCTGCCTAGGCTATGGAAGCCCCTTGAGTTCACCGACTCTGAACTTGTTTAGTCAAGGCCATATCACAGTGGAGGTTCCTTCCCCCCTTCAGAGAGAGGCACCTCCCTCCTTGATGGCCTGTTCATAACTGGTCTATTTTTAACACTCATTCAAGACTCAAACCCCATGCCCATTTCTTTCCTGGAGCTCCTTCACTGCACGGTGTGAAAGATCTATGGGCATCGAGAATGTACCTGGCTTATCATATTATCTTACTTTTTTAAAAAATACATTCCCATTATTTTAATTTTAATTTTTTAAAGATTGATTTATTTTATTTTAAAGAGTTACACAGAGAGAGGCAGAGAGGTAGAGAGGTCTTTCATCTGCTGGTTCACTCTCCAACTGGCCACAACAGCCAGAGCCATGCTGATCCAAAGCCAGGAGCTTCTTCCAGGTCTCCCACACGGGTGCAGGGGCCCAAGGCCTTGGGACACCTTTTACTGTATTCCCAGGCTGTAGCAGAGAGCTGGATTGGAAGCGGAGCAGCTAGGACTCGAACCGGCGCCCACATGGAATGGTGGTACTGCAGGCAGCTGTTTTACCCGCTATGTCACTGCACTGGTCCCTTGTCATATTATCTTGAGAACCTACCACAGTGCTAGGAATACAGTTCAATAATGTTTTCCCAAGTGAAAGAATTCAGGAAATGAAAAGTTCTACCTTTTAAAAGGGTCTAGAAATAATGAAATGCCACTTATCTGGCCAAAGGCAGAAGCATCTGAATTTTCTCAAAATCTCTTTAGAATCTCCACAAAATTCTATCTTGTTCTATTAAAATTTTTTAAGCACTGAATTTTAGGCTAAAATGTACTTCTCGCTGCTTCACTTAGTAACGTGTATTGTTTAGTTACTGACTGACTGGCTAGCAGTTACATACCACTTGGAACACCCCCATCCCACGTATGTAGTGTCTGGGTTTGAGTCTTGTCTCTGCTCCCTATTACAGCTTCCTGCTAATGTGCACCCTAGTAGACAGGTGACAGCTCAAGCAGTGGGGTCCCTGTCACCCACACTGGAGACCTGGATTGAGTTACTGGGTCTTGGCTTTGGACTGGCCCATCTCAAGATATTGTGGGCATTTGGGCAGTGAGACAGCAGATGCAAGATTTCTTCCCGTTTTAAAGGCAAACAAAGATACACAAATATTTACACACATACACCCCCTACGTTAATACAGCCTTTAAACAGGCTTAGCAGAATTACAGAACTTTACAAGCAATCTTTACATTATGTTCTTTGCACACTCTCTTTCCCCTTTGTATTACACTTCTGATTCCCACTATGAAACTTACTCTACCAAAACTTATTGATAATCTGTAAGATCAAATAGAATCTTTTCATGTTAAAATGCCAAGTTAGCTTTAGTGCACACCATTTTTATTCAGTTCTATTCATGGTAACTGTGTTACAACAAATGTCAGTTTATATTCAGAATATTAAGAAAAATGAGTAACGTCATCTATCCCTGTTATATGCTTTATTCTCTGACTACCCACTCCCCTTTTTTCATTGTCCCACCAAGTATCCGAAATGTACACATAGTTCATCTGAGGTTCCCAGCTATACAAGTCTGCATCTACTTAGCTGGGCAAGTGTATTATCTATAATGTTAATATCCCAGAGATCGGCTCACACCTTTAATATGTAAAACATTTATAGGCTGGCACCGTAGCTCAACAGGCTAATCCTCCGCCTTGCGGCAACGGCACACCGGGTTCTAGTCCCGGTCAGGGCGCCGGATTCTGTCCTGGTTGCCCCTCTTCCAGGCCAGCCCTCTGCTGTGGCCCGGGAGTGCAGTGGAGGATGGCCCAAGTGCTTGGGTCCTGCACCCCATGGGAGACCAGGAAAAGCACCTGGCACCTGGCTCCTGCCGTCGGATGAGCGCGGTGCGCCGGACGCAGCGCGCCGGACGCAGCGCGCCGGCCGTGGCGGCCATTGGAGAGTGAACCAACGGCAAAGGAAGACCTTTCTCTCTGTCTCTCTCTCACTATCCACTCTGCCTGTCCAAAAAATAAAAATAAAAAAAATAAAAATAAAAAAAATAAAAAAAACATTTATAACTAATATAGCAGAGAACCTAAAAGTGAGTCTAAAAAGAAATTTCAGAAGTCGATCTGGGTGGGTGTTTGGCACGGGGGGAAAGAGGCTGCCCGGATGCTTGCATCCCACACTGGAGTGCCTGGCTCAAGCCCTAGCTGCATTCCCAAATCCAGCTTCCTGCTTGGGTCCTTGCACAGATGGGAGACCCAGATTGAATCCCCATGCTCCTAGGTACCTGGGAAATGAACCAGGGGCTAGGAGGTGTCTTTGCCTCTCAAACAAAATTAAAAAAATAAACACACGATGGAAGTGTCTCAAAGGACAAGTCAGACTGACAAAGCAGCAGCAGATCTGTGGGTCTTAAGTGGAGCTCTCTGGAGCAGATGCTGAGACCCAGTTTGGGTTGAACATGCTTCTCTGGGACACATGTGAGCTGAAAAGGAAGCAGGACTGGGCAGAGAGAAATGAACTGTGATATAGGTCATACAAAGCCAGCAGCAACCTGGGAAGGACCTCTCACAGTTATTGCCAGCGTCACCTGGGACTGCAGACCGGGGATGAGGCCAGGAAGCTCTGCAGCTGAGCAGACCCAAGGCAGCTGACCACTACGGACCATTTGGTGACCATGGCCCCACACTGGGAGTCAAACCCTTCACTCCAGGAGTAGCTAGGTGGGCTGTCTCTGTTTCTAGAAGATTGCTCCAATGGATACAAGCAGCTTAAAACATTTATTTATTTATTTGAAAGACAGACTTACAGAGCAGAGGTAGAGACAGAGAGAAACAATCTTCCATCCACCGATTCACTCCCCAAATGGCCTCAACAGCCAGGGCTGGGCGAGGCCAAAGCCAGAAGCTAGGAGCTGCATCTGGGTCTCCCACATAAGTGGAGGGGCCCAGCTTCTGCTGCTTTCCCAGGTGCGTCAGCAGGGAGCTGGATCAGAAGCAGAACAGCCAGGACTCAAACTGATGCTCCTATGGGATGCTGGTGTTGCAGGCAGAGGCTTTCCTGCTACACCACAGCACCGGCTCTGGATACAAGAAGCTTTGATAATGGAGTTTTCCATCTCAGAGGGGGTTGCACATGGGTGTGACCATGCACACATCTCATCTGCTCATGCATTACCACAGTTTTTGGAGAACTCTGAACTAATAAACTGCTTACAGCAATAAAATAGAATATAAGTGCCTATAAGTCTGGCTTATCTGCCAAGGTCAGAAATAGACCATCTTGGAGCCGGCGCTGTGGCACAGCATGTTAAAGCCATGGCCTGAAGCACCAGCTCTAGTCCCAGCTGTTCCTCTTTTGATGCAGCTCTCTGCTATGGCCTGGGATAGTAGTAAAAGATGGCCCAAGTCCTTGGGCCCCTGCACTCACGTGGGAGACCCGGAAGAGGCCCCTGGCTTCGGATCAGCACAGCTCTGGCTGTTGCGGCCAACTGGTGAGTAAACCAGCAGATGGAAGACCTCTCTCTCTCTCTACCTCTCTCTGTGACTGTCTTTCAAGAATATAAATCTTAAAAAAAAAAAAATAGATCATCTTACAAACTTATACATTCTTCATCTCATAACCATGCCCTTAAAATATGTCAATTTTTAAAAAAAGGTTTATTTTATTTATTTGAAAGGTAGACTGAGAGGAAGAGAGAGAGAGAGCGTGCTCTCATCCATCTGCAGGTTCATGCCCCAGATGGCTCCAACAGCCAGGGCTGAGCCAAACCAGAAGCCTAGAATTCCATGCCAGCCTCTCCTGTAGGTCTCTCACCGCCTTCCCAGGAGCATCGGGACTCAGATCAGCACGGATATGGGCTGCCAGCCTCTCCAGCAGCAGCTTGACCCTCTGCACCACAGTGTGAGCCCTGACAGCAATCTTAACTTCATAGAAGGCAGTGAGATTCAGAAGGCTTTTAGGTAAGAGGCAAAAAATTTCCCTAATCACTTCGCATAGCCAGCAACCTTAGAAGGATCTCCAAGACCTAGAGACTTTTAAACTAAAAACCAAAACGTGTACATGTGCATGGATTTGAGAAGTTTTTGCACCCAAATACTTTTATCTTCCAATTCCATTTTCCCACACATTTTCGAAAGAACTCTGGTATAGCAGACCTGCAGTATCACAGGACACTGACCTGTAGTTAGGAACGTCAGAAGTTCTAAGACACAGGGACTGCAGACTTGCTACTACATCCTTACTTGGAAGCACAGGGCTGACTTGCTGGCAGACAATCAAGTGGGCAGAGTGCAGTGGGCCACAGGCCCCTTACAACTTCAGTGTTTGCTGGGAAGCCAAGTCATGCTCCAGAGTTCCCTTCAATTCCTAGCAGATAGGCACATTTCATTTTCTTGGGAGGAAACTAAGGCACAAAATGCAACCTATCAAGGACAGGTACCAAGGGCAGAGCCAGCTGCACCTGCACACACTAGGCACTGGCTGACAGAGCCGGTGCCAAGGAAACCCCAACTCTGCCACTGCTATTCACTTTCATCTCACTCTAGGAACTTAAGATAATGGGATGGAACACAAAAACCAAAATCAACAGGTCCAATACAAGGAGTTTGTATATTTAAGGCTTTGTCGAACAGAAAAAAGACTGTTATTCCAAAAGGAGATGAAAGCCAACAAAATCTATTTTAAACTTGCTCCCTAACAAGTAAACCATGAACTAACCAAACAGCCCGTTTCTCAAGATTAATGAGGCATAGGATTTCTTCATTGAGTATAAGTATGAACCAAATCACCTTCGAGTCATGGAAACATATTTTGATATTACTGAAACAAAGGTCCATCCATGCATTCTGAAAAGTCTTTTTAAAAAGCACACAACAGTCTTCTACTGCACACTAACTGGAACATAAACTGAACGAGTAGAAGGAGACTTCAGGAAATACTACCTTCAGTTAAATACTTCATTTGCTACAACACTCCAGAAGCCTTAGTAAACTAGTGAACACATTTTATGAATTTCCATCAGGAAACGCCTCTTCCACTCGAATGTACTTGGCCATAGGATATTTCTTCCAGAAGGTATCTTGAGAGTAGTTTCTCAAGAAAATACTAAATGAGGCCTGCACTGTAGTGTAGCCTCTGCCTCTGGGGCAACTCCTATGGTCGCCGTTTGTGTCCTGGCTGCTTCTCTCTTATTTAAAGGTTTATTTATTTGATAGAGTTACACACAGAGAGAAGGAGAGGCAGAGAGAGGAAAGTCTTCCATCTGCTGGTTCACTCCCCAGATGGCCGCAAAGGCCGGAACTGCACCGATCCGAAGCCAGGAGCCTTCTTCTGGTCTCCCACGTGGGTGCAGGGGCCCAAGTACTTGGGTCATCTTCCACTGCTTTCCCAGGCATTAGCAGAGAGCTGGATCCAATGTGGAACAGCCGATATGGGATGCCAGCACTGCAGGTGGCGGCTTAACCCGCAACCTCACAGCGCTGGCCCTCCGGCTGCTCCTCTTCTGATCCAGCTTTCCTCTACGGCCTGGGAAAGCAATAGAAGACGGCCCAACTCCGTGGGCCTCTGTACCCATGTCGGAGACCTGGAAGAAGCTCCTGGTTCCTGACTTCATATTGGTCCAGCTCCAGCTGTTTCGGCCATTTGGGGAGTGAACCAGCGGAGTGAAGACTTCTCTCTGTGACTCTACCTCTCAAAATCTTAAAAACAAAAACTCACAGCACCTGTGCTAACTCACACACTCACTGGTCTTAACTTATGAATGAGCTACATCTCATTTCACCTACTGAAATATACCTCACTTTTTTTGTGAGCTATGCATTATTCTATCATTTATCAAACTGGTTCCTGCACAAAGTATTCAGGTTTTTACTTTTTAAGAACTATAATGCTGCAACAAGCAGCCTTGTAAGTATTTTACTTACTTGAGTGAGCTCAGATGACAAATACTTATGTATATCCGTATAATAAGTAGGATAGAAACCATGGCATCACCTGCTAAGGCAGGAAACAATAGGGGAGGAACAACTTGTGGGTGGCAGTTTCCTTCTGGCCATGATGAACCTGAAGTACTGGTGAATCACAGTGCAGGAGAGAAGATGGACTTGCGAGTTCATCGTTGATATACAGCACTTGATTCTGGGAAGCAGTTAATCAGAGAAACCACAGGCAGATGGTCTCACTGGGTAGCTTCTGACAACAAAGCCAAGGTTAGAAAAGCCAATGGTCATCTAGGCCTAATGAAGTCACATAAAGCTGCCATTTACTCGTGTGATCTGGGACAAATTCCTTCATCTAGCAGATGATGGGAAATCTCTGCTTGCTTCTTTAAACACACTTTTAAAAAAAATAAGAACAACTGGGACAATACATTGAAAATGGAAAAAAACGGTTACGCATGGAGGATGGAGAATGGAGCATAGAAGTAGAAGCAACTCTTCAGTGGGACCCAGGGAGAATTCAGGAGGACAGTGAGTTCAGGATAAAGACGCAAATTTCTTTCTCATCTAACTTCTGACTGAGATTTGACAATTTCATCAATTAAGAATGTAGCAGAGACCTGGTAGTTTCAGCAGTGCCTTTTCACCAGCAAGAAATTGGAGATTTTCATTATTCTATGTCAGGTAACACCAGTATCATTTATGCTCATCAACACTTTGAAATTGCATGAGTTATCACACCTACCCACTAGATCTTAACTAGGAAGTAAATAAGCTGAAACACGCAACTCTGAGGCGTGGACAGGTTTGCTGCACTTTGACATCTTAAATGACAAAAGTTAGACTGTGACATGTCTAAGGACCATAACTGGCCTGCTGGATCTCGACTACCCAGGCCCTCTGCTTTAGGTAACACCTGGCAACAAAGTAACTAAATAAATATGAACCCACTAACAAAATCTCGTGGCAATTTTAGGTTAAATGATGATCATACAGACATTTGTAAATGTCTTCAGAAATTATTTATCTCAATAAATTAAACACTCAAACCCTGGGAGTAAAAGCAGCTTCAGAGGAACAACCCTGGGGCAAGCGTTGTGGCACAGCAAAGCCGCAGCCTGTGATGCCAGCATCTGATACGGGCACCAGTTCAAGTCCTGGCCGCCCCACTTCTGATCAGCTGCCTAACAATGTACCTAGGAAAAGCAGTGGAAGATGGCTGAAGTACTTGGGCCCCTGCCACCCAAGTGGGAGATCAGGATGCAGTTCCTGGATCCTGGCTTTGGCCTGACCCAGCCATCACGGCCATTTGGGACAGGCAGAGATGGAAGATCTTCCTCCCTCCCTCCCTAACTCTGCCTTTCAAATAAATAAAGGAAAAAGAAACAACCCTATATGAGAAAGTTGGGATTATTAAAATAGAGAAATTATATGAAAAAGCCAGACTCTAGAGGGAAAATGAAGAGCTTTGTTTTAGAAAAAGCGTTTAGTGATTTAAAGCAAAGAAACACCAAAATAGGGGCAGGTGTTTTGATACACAGAAAGTTAAGCCACCACTTGCAATGCTGGCATCCCTTACTAGAGCACCAGTTTGAGTTCTGGCTGTTCCACTTCTGACCCGGCCCCCTCTTATGTGCTTGGGGAAGCAGTGAAGACAGCCTAAGTACCTGGATCTCCCCTTCCTGTGTGGGAGACCCAGATGGAGTTCTAGGCTCCTGGCATAAGGTGGCTGTGGCCATTTAGAGAGTGAACCAGCAGATGGCAGACTGCTTTGCCTAGCACTCTGACCTTCAACTAAATAAAGTAAATCTTTAAATTAAAAAAAAAAAAAAAAAAAAAAAAAACCACCAGAATGGAAACACCCAAGCAGGCAGTTTAAAATACAGGACTGGGGTAGGCAACATGACACAGAGGGTTCACTGCATCCCATATCAGAGTGCCTACGACTGAGTCCTCACTGTTCACTGCTCTTTTAATCCAGCTTCCTGCTAATGCACATCCTAGGAGGCAGAGCTGATGGCTCAAATACTTGGGTTCCTACCACCATGTGAGAGACGTGGATGGGATTCGGGGCTCCCGGCCCAGCCTCAGCTGTTGTGGGAACTGGGTAGTGAACCAGCACATGGAAGAGCTTTATCACTCTGCTTTTCAAATAAACAAACATTAAAAAAATACACAGAACCACAACCCCAAAGAAATCACATTAGAAGAAATAAATTTGCTAACTGTCAAGAAGTTAACACTGTTATCATGAGCACAAAGAAAGAACTAAACAGAGATGAGAACTGAAGCTTGTATCTAGAGGACATGCAAACAATTAAGTCCCCTGCCTCCCAGCCCACATAAAAGGAGAGACAGGATATACAGACAGGAGAACCAGGAAGCCGGAAAATAGGAGCCAAATCAAGAGTTCACTGCAGCTTCTAATCCAATGATGTCAAAAATTGGAGACAGATCAGAGGAAAGGCCTATTATGAAAAAGCCACTGACTCCAACAAGTGCCAAGACACTGGTGGCCTTCAAGAGCCAGGTGGCTCCAACAGAGCAGAAAGTGTCAAAACCAGGTTGCAGCATTGTGGAAATGAACATGACCCCAGAATAATGGACAATACCTGCATCCCCTGAGAGCTGGTGTCACAGCAGGATCCCCTGGGATTAGCTCAGAGACTGTGATGAGTAGAATGCTTATTCAGCTTATTCATCATCATAAAATGACAGTAAAAGTCCGACATGAATTTTCCTTTTAAATTACAAAGCTAGTACATAAACACCAACATAAGGGGCTGGCATTGTGGCACAGCAGGTAAAGATGCCACCTTTAACACTGGCATCCCACGTGGATGCCAGTTCGAGTCCCGGCTTCTCTACTTCCAATCCAGTTCCCTGCTGATGTGCCTGGGAAACAGGAGAAGACAGCTCAAGTGCTTGGGTCCCTACACCCACATGGGAGACCTGGAAGAAGCTCCCAGCTCCTGGCTTTGGTCTGGCCCAGCCCTGGCTGTTGTAGTCATTTAGGGAGAGAACCAGAGAAAGGAAGATGTCTCTCACTCTGTGTAACTCTTCCTTTCAAATAAATAAATCCTTTTTTTTTTTTAACGTTTTATTTGATAGGTAGAGTTATAGACAGTGAGAGAGAGAAAGGTCTTCTTTCCGTCGGTTCACTCCCCAAATGGCCGGAACTGCGCCAATCCGAAGCCAGGAGCTTCCTCCTGGTCTTCCATGTGGGTGCAGAGATCCAAGCACTTGGGCCATCCTCCACTCCTTTCCCAGGTCACAGAAGAGAGCCTGACTGGAAGAGGAGCTGCCGGGACTAGAACCGGCGCCCATACGGGATGCCGGCACCGCAGGTGGAAGATTGACCTACTGTGCCATGGCGCCAGCCCCATAAATCTTTTTAAAAAGCACAACTCTTGGAGCCGGTGCTGTGGCGCAGCAGGTTAAAGCTCTGGCCTGAAGTGCTTGCATCCCATATAGGCGCCAGTTCGAGTCCCAGCTGCTCCTCTTCCGATCTAGCTCTCTGCTGTGGCCTGGGATAGCAGTAGAAGATGGCCCAAGTCCTTGGGCCCCTGAACCCACGTGGGAGACCCGGAAGAAGCTCCTGGCTTCAGATTGGTGCAGCTCCAGCCATGGAGGCCATCTGGGGAGTGACCCAGCGGATGAAAGACCTCTCTCTCTGCTTCTCTGTAACTTTCAAATAAACAAATCTTTAAAAGAATTAAAAAAAAAAAAGCACAACTATTGTAAACATACATGAACAGACATAACACACTTTAACTTCCAAAATAAACTCCATATCTTATTCAAAAATAATGTACAACCAATGATAATTATTTACAAGAGCAGTCTCGCAACAAAATTTTTTTTAAAGATTTACTTGAAAATCAGAGCTACAGAGAGGAGAACACAAAGATCTTCCATTCACTGGTTCACTTCCCAAATTGCTACAATGACCAGGGCTGGGCCAATCCCAAGCCAGGAGCTTCTCCTGGATCTTCCATGTGGATACAGAGGCCCAACCACTTTGGGCCATTTTCAGCTGCTTTCCCAGGCACATCAGCAGGGAGTGGATTAGAAGTAGAGCAGCCATGACATGAACCAGTGCCCACATGGGATGCACACAACAAGCTTTACCCACTACGCCACAGTGCCGGCCCCCACAATAAGTTTTACAGTTGAACACACAAGTTTGGTATCAAGTCAACTATATTACGTCCGAGAGTGTTCATGCTTCCTGCTTCCCTCTACAACTAGTCCCCCTGCAATCTCACCAGGATGGCCCCAACTCACATCACCACCAGAGGGCACTGAGAAAACACTCCATCAATTATAGAGAAGAGACAAATACAGACAGCCCAAGACCACTACTTGTCAGATTTACTTATTTTTTATTTTTTTTTTTTACTTGAAAAACAGATACAAAGAGATGAGGGAACTGGATTGGAAGTGGACCAGCTGGGACACAAACTGGCACCCATATGGGACAGTGGCATTGCAGACAGCTGCTTAATCCACTGAGCCACAACTCTGGCCCCATTACTTCTTAGTTTTAAAGATGTATTTAGGCCAGCGCTGTGGCGTAGCAGATAAAGCAGCCACCTGCAGTGATGGCTTCTCATATGGACACTGGTTCGAGTCCCAGCTGCTCCATGTCCGATCCAGCTCTCTATGGCCTGTGAAAGCAGTGGGAGATGGCCCAAGTCCTTATGTTCCTGGACCCACACAGGAAACCCCGAAGAAGCTCCTGGCTCCTGGCTTCGAATCTGCTCAGCCTTGGCTGCTGCATCCATTTGGGGAGTGGACCAGTGGATGGAAGTCTTGTCTTTTTTCCTGCCTCCCTGTAACTCTACCTTTCAAATGAATAAATCTTAAAAAAAAAAAAAAAAAAGTATTTAAAAGGTAGGGTAATAGAAGGAGAGACAGAACAATCTTGCATCCAGTGGCTCACTCCCCAAATGGTCACAACGGCCATGTCTGGGACAGCCCAAAGCCAGGAATTTCCATCTAGGTCTCCCACTTGGGTGGTGGGACACAAGTACCTGGGCGATCTTCCAGTGCTTTCCCAAGCACATCAGTCGGAAGCTGGATCAGAAACAGTAGCCAGGACTGAAAACTGCATGCTGGTATTGCAAGTGGCAGCTGCACCGGCTGTGCCCCAAGGCTGGCCTCGTCAGACTTACTTAGACTAAGTTGACATTTGGTTCCTTTTATAAGGCCAGTTCAAATTCTGCTGTTGTTTTTCAGTCTCTTTAAAAATTGAACACCAGAGCAGGTGTTTGGTGCAGCAGTTAAGATATTGTATGAGACACCCGAGTGCCTGAGTTCAACTCCTGGCTCCACTCTCAATGTTAGCTTCCTAGCAATGTGTACCCAGGGAGGCAGCATGTGACGGCTCGAGTACTTGGATCTCTGCCACTCATGTGGAAGACAAGGACTGAGTTCCCAGCTGCTGGCGTCAGTTGTCACAGGCATTTGGGAAGTAAACCAGCAGATGGGAGATCTCTCCCTACATGTCTTTCAAAAAGATAATAATAAAATTATTAAATAAACACAGGCCAGCGGAAGGGGAGATTCTGGCCAAAGGGCACAAATTTTCACTTAGAATAGACTTAGCACAGCATGGACTGTAGTTAATAATCATGTACTGTATAATGGAAAATTACTTAAGAAAGAAAACTTCTGATAGATTTTTTTTAAAGTTCTCACCACAAAAAAATGGTATCGGAGGTGCTGGGGATGCTAACCCGCTTGATTTAATCATTTCCACATTGCATAGATGTATCAAAACACCACACTCCATACCATAAATACATGTAAGCTTTTATGGTCAATTATACCTTGATAAAGCTGAGGGCGAGAAGGGGGATTAAACACTAAAATACCAAATTCTCAGAACTGCTATGAATATTAAATGAGACATCACATGTAAAAATGCCTGCTATGCCTGGCACATAGTGGGGGTTTCCCAAAAGACAGCCTGCTTTCTTCTGAGAAAGAACAGAGTGGCAGGGGACTGTCCTTAAAGATCCTCCTAATTTACATTATTTTAGTCAGAAAAGGAGTAAAATCTTTTACGAAGCCATTTTTAGTATGTTAAACATTTGCAAAATTTTTCTTAAAAGTACAAGTTCACTTTTGATTTTTATTTCACTCTATATTTTATAATGCATAAAATAATAAACAAAAAACTAGTATTTAATATTCAACACTTGTTCATTTTCCTAAAGTAAAAAGTAGGGTTTTTTTTTTGGCTAATTACTGCTATTTGAATACTGAATGCTTAGTAAGTGGGTTTTACGTTTATATCTGTTACTACAAAAATGGAAAAATGTGTCAATAACTAAAGGTATTCTTTGTCAACAACCCAACTTTCTGACCTTGAGATTTAACGGAAGCAACTTTGTGTGTGTGTGTACATGCATGCGTTCGTGCGTGTGTGTGCGTGTGTTAAGAGCATGAGCTTATCTGCAAAGCAGACAGGCAGCTCCCACTCAGCTTCTGGACTCTAGGAGCAACACCGCCGGCCGGTGAGCTGCAGGTCAGGCACCTTGTTTGCACTTGAACTCTTGGTGCTGAGAGCAGTGCTTGTGCTTTGGCATAAGTGTTCCACCAACACTGGTGAACTAATTACTCCAAACAGTCTGGAGACACACCGAACCCTCTGAGGACACATCACACATACACCCAACTCCCACTCACCCCTCAGCATATGAACTATAACAACAACAGACTGGAGAGTGGTGAATCACACACCATGTTCTAATGGCCAGTACTGTATAAAACATATACACTACGCATACAATTTAAGTGAAATATAATCACTCACGAGGTTGGCATTGGTGGCGCAGTGGGTTAAAGACCTGTCCTGAAGCTCAGGCATCCCCTATGGGCACCGGTTAAGTCCTGGCTGCTCCACTTCTGTTCCAGCTCCTTGCTGATGCACCCAGGAAGGCAGTGGAGAATGGCCCAAGTTCTTGGTCCCCTGCATCCACATGGGCGACCCGAAGAGGCTACTGGCTCCTGATTTCGAATCATTACAGCTCCAGCCATTGTGGCCACCTGGGGAGTGAACCAGCAGATGGAAGACCCCTCTCTCTGCCTCTCTCTGTAACTGTCTTTCAAATAAATAAAACAAATCCTTAAAAAAAGAAATATAATTATCCAAACAAGCCATAAAAACTATAAAATTTTTCATTTTAACAACTGAAACAAGGCTAAGACTCACTATTCTGGGATAGGACATGAGAAAATGTATGTATTTCACATTCCGTAGTCCAGTTAACCCTAGGCCTTCTCTCACTTGCTAAAATTAGCAGGGGCTTCAGATCAGTAGACCCTTTCAGTAAATGAATTAACATATTAGTCATTTACTAATTAATCTTGTGTCCTTCCAATATGTAATATACACACATGCTAATTTATCACACTTTTATAAGAAATCTGATAGCATTAAGTACAGAATTTGCTCTTATGAACACTTAGCAATTAACAATTTTTCTTCTAAGACTTGATACCTGAACAAGCAGAAGAGTTTTTTTTTGTTTTGTTCTGTTTTTTAAGATTTATTTATTTGAAAGACAGAGTGACAGAGATATGCAGACAGAGAGAGAGGTCTTCCATCCGCTGGTTCACTCCCCAGATGGCCACAGCGTCCAGAGCTGCGCTGATCTGAAAAGCCAGGAGCCAGGAGCTTCTTCTGGGCCTCCCAGGTGGGTGCAGGGGCACAAGGACTTGGGCCACCTTCTACTGCTCTCCCAGGCCACAGCAGGGAACTGGATCAGAAGCAGAGCAGCTGGGACTAGAACTGGCACCCGTATGGGATGGCAGCATTTCAGGCCAGGGCTTTAACACGCTGCACCACAGCACCGGCCCGGAAGAGATTCTTCTTAAATCTTAACACATTAGATCTTGTGTGTGGACTTTAAGTATTGTTCAATTCATAATTGAACCTTAATTCAGTTAACATCTATATTTTTCCTACTTCAATTATTACATTACTTTGGGTGGGGTGCCAGAAGCTTCACTGGTATAAACTGCTTTAGAAAACTTGAAAACTTGCAGGAGGTTGTAACTGCATTATAATCAACAGGTGATGTAGTGGGTGAAGTCGCTGCCTGGCGCCTGCATCCCATATGGGTACTGGTTCATGTCCTGGCTGCTCCACATCCCATCCAGCTCCCAGCTAGTACACCTGGCAAAGGAGCAGAGGACCACAGCCCAAGGGCATCATCCCCGGGAAGAAGCCCCTGGCTTTGGTCTGGCCCAGCCCTGGACACTGTGGCCACTTTAGGAGTGAACCAGTGGAGAGAAGATGGATCTATCTCCCTCTGCCTCTCCTCCTCTAACTCTTTCAAATAAGTAAAATAAATCTTAAAACAAACAAACAAACAAACAAAAAAACAAAACACTAGCTGTTGTATTACTAGCTGGTTTATTTCAAAACACTAGTTTTAAACACCAAGAACTGAATTTTAGTTGTTTTAACACAGTACTTCTTATTCAAATTCTAGATGGACTTACATTTATTCATGGTTTAGATTGGTACTTGCATATATTTCATTCTCAAGCATTTTCATTCACTTTAAAGGACAAACACTATTATATTTGATCAGAACCATGTACACAACATCTATATTTTGGACTGAAGAGTACAGTTCATTGTTTTCTAAGTCAAATTAACTTAGTAAATAGCAACTGGACATTTTTTAAGAAGTAAAACAGGGAAAAAAGTTTATGGTACAGAACAAGTATTTCCCAGGGCATCTTTGCCCCACTCTGTTATATCATCCTACAAAATGCATTTATTGCACCACAGACAACTCAAGAGACACTCGTCAACTTCATAGCAATAAGACCATTTCAAATAGCTAGTATAAAAAATGTATGTAGGTATCCGAAATGGCAAATTTCTGGCTCCACAACTCAGTAGCCACATAAGCCTGGACACATTTCTTCACTTTATCTATCTTTCACTACCTGGAGTTGGGATAGTAACTTTTAAGTCAAAATGAAGAAAATCAATATCGCCCGAGAATTCCACAGTTATCTTTGATAACCAAAGACACCAAAGCAGTACTCCCCTCCAATTCCCACCAAAACGTTCCTCCTGGCACAAAGGGGGTCTTGGTAGCCTCAGGGAGCTGGTGATAAACCCTAAGTACTAAGTAGCTGATAGAGGTCAGATTTTCTTTGAAATATCATCTACCTTAAGATCTGTGTGAATCTCTCATCCTACCATGAAATACAGATTTGTTTTTATAGAACACCCATCCTACTGGTGAACGGGCAAGCCTCTGTTGTGCAGAGACCACTAACTGAAGGAGCCAACACTAAATGCCTTTCACTGCGTGTCAGCATCCAGGACATTTCCCTTCTGTCTCGACGCCGCGTGGTATTTTCAGAACCTTGGGGAAGACAAATTAACAAGCATCTCTGCACTCCCGAGATGGTCTGGATGCTGTTGTACAGGGAATCACCTTCAGCCCACTAAGGGTGCTGCCCAGATGTGCACCAGCTGCCAAGTCTCCCCTGGTGAGGGGTGTGTCAGAGGACCACTCCAGTAAAGGACGTGCAAATGTTCTCTCATTTAAGTGAGCTCCATTTCAATTCGTGGCTCCCAGAATCCTATTCAATTAACTTCCAAATTCCCCGGATATGCAGTGAAGTTTGCCCCATAGCTGTAAGCATTAGGCTCGAAAAGCCATCTGCTCAATAAGCAGGCTCTGGAAGCTAGCACACCACTAAGAGAACATGACACTGTTCATCACCTTTATCAGAGTTTTCAACTCCTTTTCATCACCTTTCTTCCCACTAAGACAAATTATTTAACCCAGAATTCAAAAATTCCGATCTGCAACTTTCTCTGGCTAAGAGAACTTTCAAACACATTTCCCATTTACGACAAATTGGTTCAGCAGAATCAACAGTCACACTGCTCTCTTAATTTCTTTTTTTTCTTGTTTCTTTTTTGACAGGCAGAGCGGACACTGAGAGACAGAGAGAAAGGTCTTCCTTTTGCTGTTGGTTCACCTTCCAATGGCTGCCACGCCGGCGCGCTGCAGCCAGTGCACCGCACTGATCCGAAGGCAGGAGCCAGGTGCTTCTCCTGGTCTCCCATGGGGTGCAGGGCCCAAGCACTTGAGTCATCCTCCACTGCACTCCCGGGCCATAGCAGAGAGCTGGCCTGGAAGAGGGGCAACTGGGACTTTTACATTTTCAGTCTGTCTTTAAGACAAGTTAAGATATATAGAAGAGTGCATATTTAAACCTGGGATTGAAATCTCTTTCAAGTAAATAAATACATCTCTAAAAAATGGTGAGGGTGGGCGGGCACTGTGGCTAGTGGGCTAAGCCTCTGCCTATGGTGTGGGAATCCCATATGGGTGCCAGTTTGTGTCCCGGCTGCTCCTCTTCCAATCCAGCTCTCTGCTATGGCCTGGGAAAGCAGCCAAAGATGGCCCAAGTACCTGGGACCCTGCACCTGCATAGGAGATGGCTCCTGGCTTTGGATCAGCTCAGCACTGGCCATTGCTACCATCTGGGGAGTGAACCAGTGGATGGAAGACCTTTCCCTCCATCTCTCCCGCTCTTTGTAACTCTACTTCTCAAATTTCTTAAAAAGAAAAATCGTGGTTTTGGGTTCAGCACTGTGGTATAGTAGGCTAAGCCTCTGCGGGCATTGCCAGCATCTCATATTGGCACTGGTTCGAGTACTAGCTGCTCCTCTTCCCATACAGCTCCCTGCTAATGTGCCTGGGAAAGCAGTGAGGATGGCCTAAATGCTTGGGCCTTTGCACCTGCATGGAGACCCTGAAGTAGCTTCTGGCTCCTGGTTTCGTATAGGCCCAGCTCCAGCCTTGGCAGTCATTTGGGGAATGAACCAGCTGATGGAAGACCTTTCTGTCTCTCCCTCTAACTCTAATACATAAATTCTTAAAAATCTTAAAAATGGTGGTTTCTTTTCCACAATGAGATGTCATCTTACTCCGGTAAGAATGGCTCATGCTCAAGAGGTTGAGGAAAGTGAACTTATACGTTGTGTGAGTGGGAACGCAAATTAGCATAGCCACTACGGAGAACAGTGTAGAGGTTCCTCCAAAACACGAGAACAGAACTACCAAATGATGCATTTAACCCCACTGAGAATATATCCTAAGGAAATGATACCGGCATGGGAAGGCGATACCTGTACTCCCATGGTCCCTACAGCGTTTTTCACAATAGTCATGATATGGAATCAGAAATCAACCTACATGTCCAATGCCAGATGAATGCATACAGAAAATGTGATGTATACACACAAGGGAATATTATGCAGTCCTAAAAAGAATGAAATCCTGACACTTTCAACAAAACGGAAGAACTGGAGATTAACTGAAATAAGCTGGACACAGAAAAATGAATTCCACATGTTTTCTCTCATGGGTAGGAGCTTAAAAAAAAAAAGCCCATGTGGCTCTACCGTGATTTCTAGAGGTTAAGTAGGGGAGGGGAGGGGGGGTAGAGGGACACTGGATAGCAGATACCACAACACAGGTAGAAGTCACAACTTCCAGTGTTTCTTAGCGCACTGGAGCCACTGTAGTACACAATGATGCAGTATACAACCTGCAAAGAACCAAGGGAGGAGCCAGTAGATTGTGAGCACAAAGACAGGAAATGGGAAGGCGGGCTGCTAGGTTTGAGTGGTCTGCACTGTGCGTGTGTGTGCGTGTGTGCTGAAATACCCAAGGGTACCGCACAAAAACATAGGAGTATTACTTGGTAATTAATTTTTAATAAATTAAGGAAATAGTTTCCTTAGGTGTATTGTTTAGGGGCAGAAGAGGCAGATGCAGTTCAGCTGCATCTTTATCATCATTAACACCCGTATTTAAATATGCTGAGAGCATATCCCACAGGTTAAGATCCTTACAGTTTTCTACACCGCACCTGTTGTGACAGGCAGTACCATATTACTGTGCAACAAGCAATCTTTCATGATTCTTGGTTTCATATAATCCACTTTCCACATGCGTGGGTCCCCACAACTAGGTATGAGGGTATCAGGGCCAACTGAAGCTGGTGACAGAAGGACCAAAAAGGAAGATACGAAAAAGAGTATTTTGAAGGAGGAATTATTAGGATCTGGTAGTTCAGGGCCAGCACTGCGGCTTAGCAGGTTTAGCCACAGCCTGCAGTGCCAGGGCATCCCATATGGGTGATGGTTCCAGTCCCTGACACTCCTCTTCCAATCCAGTTCCCTGCTAATGCATCTGGGAAAGCAGTGGAAAATGGCCCAAATCCTTGCACTCCTGAACCCATGTGGGAGACAGGAAGAAACTTCTGGTTCCTGGCTTCAGCCTGGCCCAGCCCTGGACATTGTGATCATTTGAGGAGTAAACCAGCAGATGGAAGATCTGTCTCTCCTTCTCTAACTTTTCCTTTCAAATAAGTAAATCTTTAAAAAAGCGGTAGTTCACTGAAGACAGAAGAGATAAAATGTCAAGTCTGTCTCAGATACAATGCTAGAAGTAGAGAAGTTGTTTATAGTTTAGAGAACAAAAAAAGAGCAGCGTGGGCAAGATGGAAGAAGCAAAGGCAGGTTAGCCTTGGAAAAGCCCTGAAGTCTGAGGTTCCGAACTCAGCTCGAAGTTGCTGAGCATTTCTTAGCCTAAACAAAACTGAAAAACTCCAAAGCAATACAAACTAGAACACAGAACACAGGATCAAGTCAGAGACTGCTCCTGAATTCCCATGAAGGGTATAATTAGAACCTCAAGTTCATCCACCGAACCGTACTGCCCAGAGATTTATTTAAGAAAAAAAGGCAGGCCGGCGCCGTGGCTCAACAGGCTAATCCTCCGCCTTGCGGCGCCGGCACACCGGGTTCTAGTCCCGGTCGGGGCGCCGGATTCTGTCCCGGTTGCCCCTCTTCCAGGCCAGCCCTCTGCTGTGGCCCGGGAGTGCAGTGGAGGATGGCCCAGGTGCTTGGGCCCTGCACCCCATGGGGAGACCAGGAAAAGCACCTGGCTCCTGGCTCCTGGCTCCTGGCATCGGACGAGCGCGGTGCGCCGGCCGCAGCGCACCGTCTGTGGCGGCCATTGGAGGGTGAACCAACGGCAAAGGAAGACCTTTCTCTCTGTCTCTCTCTCACTGTCCACTCTGCCTGTAAAAAAAAAAAAAAAAAAAAAAAAAAAGGCAAGAAAAAAAACTTGGTCTAGAATGGGTACAAGCTACAGCCCACCCGTAGAGGGGCCAGAATGTGCTAAAAAATAGATCTGGTTAGGCTACCCCCAAATGCAACCTAGCACATCAAGTGAATAACGTTCACATACCCTGGAAACCAGTTAAGAAATGCAGGAGAATCAATCTAACAAATCAAGGAAGAACCAAGGAGAAGTACAGCAGCATTACTTTTAAAATCAAGAAGTGTCAGATCTTTAACAGGAGGAATTAAATCTTTGCAGTGAACGTTATTTTCTAGGTGCAGGAAGCACTCTCGGGACCGGGGCTGGGGCACAGCAGGTTAAGATGCTGCCTGCAAGGCTGGCATCCCATACGGGTGCCACTTCAGAGTTCTGGCTGCTCTGCTTCCGACCCAGCTCCCTGCTAATGCGCCTGGGAGAGCAACAAAAGAAGGCCCAAGTGCTCGAGTCCCTGCACCCTTGTGGAAAACCCAAATAGAATTCTAGGCTCCTGGTTTTAGTTCTGCCCAGCCCTGGCCGTTGCAGCCATTTGGAAGTGAGCTAGTGGATGCAGGAGCTTTGTCTCTCCCTAATTCTGCCTTACAAATAAAATGAAAAACATCTTTAAAAAGAAGTGTTCTCAATATGATAGCGCCAGTAAGATGAGAAATGTGAATGAGACAGATTCTGTTATTTCCCAGTAGCAACTATGGATTAATGCCGATCCACATGCTTTCACATCTTTATAGACACTCTAATAGCATTTTCAATCTAGGATTCAGATACAAGGCTAAACTGAAACAAGTCACTTTTTAAAAAAAGATTGATTTATTTGAAAGTCAGAGTTACATAAGAGAGAAGGAGAGGCAGAGAGAGCGAGAGGTCTTCCATCTGCTGGTTCACTCCCCAATTGGCCTCAATGGCCAGAGCTGCGCTGATCCGAAGCCAGGAACTTCTTCCGGGTCTCCCAGGTGGGTGCAGGGCCCCAAGGCCCTGGGCCATCTCCTACTGCTTTCTCAGGCCATAACACAGAGCTGGATTGGAAACGGAGCAACTGGGACTCGACCTGGCACCCATATGCAGGTGGTGGCTTAATCCACTATGCCACAGTGCCAGCCCCAACAAGTCACTTCTAGACTACTGAGCCTGTGCCTATATACATCAGAATCTTTGGCCCTGAGGCTGCGATGGCACAGCCCACTGTACTCTAAAGAACAGCAGCATTTCTGAAGGCTTGTCACTGCTCTGCCCAAGATGGAAAATGCCAGCATGTTAAATTACTACATACCAAATCTGTACTGTAAGGCCCATAACCCTGCTCATTCTATTATTTAAAATAAGCATGTGTTCTACAAATTGTTCTTTAATATGGTCAGGGAATTTCTTCCTTCAAAGACTATTACTAAAGGTACACTTTATACACATATACATAGAGTACTTCCCAAAATTCATGAAAGATGGAACAGAATGATTTTAGTGGAAAATCACTTTGAAATTCATGTAGTTTTCATAATATGCATTTCCATGAACTTTGAGGGCCCCCAGTTATGCACTTAAATTAACTTATCCTTAATTCTATTTCCTGTGAACTTTCTGAAAAATTAAATATATACATCATCCCATAAGATAAATGCTCCTTCTAAGACCAGCGAGGCACACTAACAGAAGGACCTTCAATATACAACCCAGCATTCCCCAAGTTTGCTTAGTCACACATCTTCCCTCCTACTTCCTTGTCTTTACAGAAGGGCAGCTTCAGACCAAACTGCCCAACTGGCTGAGTATTCAGCATCCCTAGGCCTCTCTCCCCCTGCTGGTCCCTTGTTGGCAGCAACCTACTCTACATTAGGTACCCAGTTAGCCTTCTGTCAACATAGCATGCAGGACTCTAATTTCAGGAGTCTTTATCTGATGCTTGACACTTGTGTGCTGCATGTCAAAGTCTATGTGCAACCAGGACAGCTTAAGACAGACTTCTGGGGGCCAGCCCTGTGGAGCAGCGGGTTAAAACCTTGGCCTGAAGCACTGGCATCCCACATGGCCGCCGGTTTGAAATCCGGCTGCTCCGCTTCCGATCCATCTCTCTGCTTTGGCCTGCAAAAGCAGAAGATGGCTCAAGTGCTTGGGCCCCTGCACCTGTGTGGGAGACCCGGAAGAAGCTCCTGGCTTCGGATCCAGGCAGCTCAGGCCATTGCAGCCATTTGGGGAGTGAACCATCAGATGGAAGACCTCTCACGCTCTCTCTGCCTCTCCTCTCTGTTTAACTCTTGACTTTCAAATAAAATAAATCTTAAAGAAAAAAAGACTTCTGTCCAATGCAATGCACAAGAAAGAAGCAGAGAGCTGAGGCTGGACAGTGACTAGGCCATAAGACATGTGCAGCACAGCCTTTAGCGTATACTTAGTGCTGAATACCCAGTGTTGTTACTATATGCAAGATGAACCTGCAAGTCAATGTTGTAAATGTTTTAAATCTTTTAAGACTGGATAAATCAGACGACATCATTCCAGACTTTCTTTCTCCATCGTCCCCCCAACCAAAGTCTCCCAATTCTCAAAGATAAGTGTGAGATTTGGTGAGAGGCAAAGGCCTGGCTCCTACATCTATCCTTGGGACTCCGAAGTCGGGTCCATGCTCCCCATCCTGTCCTTCCGGCCTGACACTGGCACGCCTCCTGCCACTCCTCTGACATGGATGGCCGAGATCTCTTGCCTTTCTCCCTCATTCTCATTTTCGGATTCCTATCAGGCCTAGCTGATAACTATTTTAGTTAGTATATAATTAATTCCTATGTAGTCAAGACATCCCATCCCCTAGCATGTGGCGACATATCCTGTGCACCTATTCTCATCATTCCAACAGTATTCCTAATTCATGCCACTTTGAATACACTTTTAAAGTAATCATTAGTAAGCTTTCTATTTCCCAAGCTACAGCAAAACTGTACCAATAAAATTTTCAAAAATATTTATTTGAAAGGCAGAGCGACAGAGACAGAAAAAAACAAAATCTTCCATTGGCTGGTTCAACCCCCAAGCAGCCCCAACGGCTAGGGCTGGGCCAAGCTGAAGCCAGGAACCTAGAACGCCATCTAGGTTTCGCATACAGTTAGCAGGAGTCCAAGCGCTTAGGCCATCTTCGGCTGCTTTCCCAGGCACATTGGCAGGAAGGTGGATCAGTAGCTGGGACCTGAACCAGTGCTCAGATATGGGATGAGGGTGTCCAAAGCAGCGGCTTAACTCACTGCCTAACAATGCTGGCCTCTCAAAATATTTTATTATTTTCCAATTTTTAGCAAATTTATATTCCTAAGCATAACGACATTAAATTTAAGTCTTCAACTTAAAAGTTCACCTATCATCACTAGAGTTGTGAACTAAACAAAAACGGACAGAACTTTCCAACTAAGAAAAGGAAATTTTCATGGGAGATACTTCATCCGTCTCCAAAACATACATGAGTTCTATGAGATTCAGAGAGGTTCACAGGGGGAACCACAATACGTGAAGGATTAGGAAGACGGAGGGCATGAACGCAAGGATGAGGCTGCAAAGACCCGAGCACAGCAGTACCAATACTGCATCAGCAGCATGGAAAGGGGTGGGGAGTAAATTGCAAGCAATTTCAGCACTAAACTAAGCAGAAACATCTTCCTGCCTCTATTGTATTGGGACTAACATAGTGTTATAAATACAACAGTATTTCAGAAAGTTTATGGAAAATGGAATTTAAAAATAAGTTTACTTTGGTACAAAACATTTTGAAATTCACTTTTCAGAACCTCCTGAGGATATCTTATATGCAAAACAGACACTCCCATGAACTTTTTGAAGATCTCTGTATGCACGGATTTCAAAATGTTTTGCACTAAAATTAACTCATCTTTTAATTTCCTATTCCAAAAACATTTTGAAGTTCCCTCATAAATGGACACTGCAGAACAGGAAAAAATAAGCTAAGAATAAACTAAAAATAACCCATAACACCACTCAATGGAGACAAGTTAGTATTGATCTCTGGTTTAAGATCGTCTTAAAAAAACTGTATATTTGCAAACAATAAGACCCCCAAAAACTACATGTTGTTTTACAGTATGTTTTAATATTCATTACTTATCGATTATAGAAATGCAAAGATTCAGCTAAACACTGATGAAATAATTTAAGCAATGAATTTTTTAATAGCAAAAAGAAAAAACTGAAAACAAATGCTCAATAAAAGAGCATTAATTGAATAACATGATACCCAGGGCAGAATATTAACCTATTAATTTTTTTGTATTTTCTCGGACTAAATCCTTAGTAGATTATTTATTTATTTATTTGATAGGCAGAGTGGACACGGAGAGAAGAGAGAGAGAGAGAGAGAAAGGTCTTCCTTTTGCCGTTGGCTCACTCTCCAATGGCCGCCGTGGCCGGCCCACTGCGGCCGGCACACCGCGTTGATCAGATGGCAGGAGACAGGTGCTTCTCCTGGTCTCCCATGGGGTGCAGGGCCCAAGCACTTGGGCCATCCTCCACTGCACTCCCTGGCCACAGCAGAGAGCTGGCCTGGAAGAGGGGCAACAGGGACAGAATCCGGCGCCCCGACCGGGACTAGAACCCAGTATGCTGGTGCCGCAAGGTGGAGGATTAGCCTATTGAGCCACGGCGCCGGCCTAGTAGATTATTTTAAAGTACATATTTTGCAAGCTTCTGTTATGTTTTGCTTTTGAAAAACTGTCTGAAATCACACTCATTTAGCAATGTATGAGTGGGCTTATTCTCCATACCCTGGCCACAAACAGCTTATTTTCTCATCTACGTCAAAATTTTAAGAAGTAAAGAACAAAAACAGTATATCACCGACTTGTATTTCTGGCAGTACTGCTGGTGAAGCTAAAATTTATTCTTCATGTTTCTTGCTTTTAAAAATTACTAGTCTGTCCATTTTTTCCCATGAGTTGGAGGTCCTTTTTTTTGTAGGAAAGAAAGTAGATTTGTTTGAAAGTTACTTTTCTCAGTTTGCCATTCACTTTTTAATTCTGTTTATAAACTTTTCACATACAGAAGTTTTATTATTCTACAGCAATCAAAGTTGTCCCTTTACAGTGACTACTGTGCTGTTTTCTTAGGTTTTCTGCCTCCTGAAAGCACCAACCACCTATTATCTTTTGGCCCTTAAGGGTTTTTTTTTTTTTTTTGGAAAAACATTTTAAAAGCACACAAGGTCACCACCCTAAAACTACAATCATTTTTTACTGTGTTATTTTCAACAGTGCATACACACTTTACTCATATTTAAAATGGCTGCACCCATTTCACACAACCTCTTTTTCAAAGTGTCTTCTAACATAGGCCTTTGAAAAATTAAAGCTGGTTAGATTTGAACAACCTTATATGGCTTTGCAAATTTTTGCAAGCCCAACGAATCTTAACATCACACCCAACTGAACAATAGCCCCAAAATTCCAAAGCTGGTCACTTCCATGCCATCAGTGCCCAATTATTCTCCTTCAATGTTACTAAAAGAGCAGGAAGAACAAGTTTATTCTTGGTAGTAAATCCTAGTTCTGAATAATGAATTGTTCTAATTACCAATTATCAGATGTCAATCCTTACAGCATTTTGATTTGAATCTCTTTAGTATTCCACGTCATATAAATCACGCATTTAGGGACTGTCTGGTTAAAAGCTCAGGCTCTGAAGTTACTGTTCATTTTAACTTGGGCTTCACCATCCTACTAGGCCCAGACTTAACCACTCAAAGCCTCAGCTCCTCTCCTGCATTCTATAGATGGGTTACACCGCGGCACCTGTACTTTCTAGGGCTTTGCAAAGATTTCCAGTGGGAGCGGTGCACAGGCTACGGGGACAGTGGCACACCGCAGCACCACTTCCTAAAGGAGGCCACCCAGTGGGAGAAGACCAGAGCAGCCCAGGGAAAGCCCTAGCCCACACAGCATCGGCACCAGCACTCCAGACATGGCGATGCCCCAACTGTCAGGCGACAGCAAAGGGAAGAGGCAAACAGACATGGAACTCTGGAAGTGGAACTGCCAGCTGACAGTGAAAGCTCACTTGCTCCAAGGTCCCGAAGGCAAGTTTCACCAGCAAACCCGTCTTTCCAACTCTGCCATCTTACAAGAAGAGGATACACCTCGCTCTCCAAGACAATGGTCACAAAATGCTGCTACTGCTAAAAGGCATCCCATTCCCACAGAAGCCACACGCCTCAAGGACCTAAAGATATCTCAAACAGTGTTAATGAAAACGCATTTCGTCTCACAAATGAGGAAATGCAGGACTAGCAAAGTTAGTTCACATTGGACCTCTTGTCGTTTTTCCCAAGCAAAATGTTCTATACTAAGCAAAAAGAAATGAATCTCTTACACAAACACATACATTCAGCTTTTTCAGAAACTAGGCCCTATCTCTGAATAAAGAAGATGTAAAAGCTATTGTTATAATTGCTACAGTATGTGTTAAATACACATATTATAAACAGGGAGCTTATAAGGTCTTCAGTAGTAACCTTAAGGGTTTTATCCAGGTTTTACTTATTCTTCAGTTAATCATCATTTCTCAGGCTTGAAGCAAAACAGAGAGAAAGTCACCTAACTGATAAATTACCAACTTTTTAAAAAAGCAAGGCCCCTAAGTGGTTAACACTCTTCTCCAGATACCTAAAATGCAGTGAATGGTCACTGAAAGACAATTTGTATCCCAGACTGACTCAAGTGTGAAGGGAGAAAGGGCATGGTTGGGGGATCCACGGCCGGCCATGCCAGCAGAGAACACACACCCACACCCTCAATTTTTGCAGACCCTGCATTTTCAAGTTTGAAGACTTGTGAAGAACAGCGCTTACTCACTTGAATTTTCCACACTGCAGGAAGGTCACCATGGCTGGCCCCGAGTATGCAGCAGAGTGGCCATGTGGCCGGAGCCCCGAGGACCCACGCCGGCTCCTCCCACAGAGGCTTCCCCCAGACTCCACCGCAGCACTGGGCCAGCCTCAGCCCCACTTCCAAAGGCAAGGCAGGGCCATATTTAACCTGGGCCTGGGGCCAGTCTTGTTTTTAAAAAAACAAAAACATTCTTTCAAAGCCTTACAAGTTTTGGAGGGGGAGAAAAGCTAACTAGATCACAGGCTGTTTTCTTGGCCCTTTCCTGGGCGCCTGTAGCTAAAGAAACCTTGCGTTCTCCTGGCAGGGCACTGTGCTGGATGCTGGGGTGCCGGCGCGCCAAGGGCTGGGGAGGAGCGTAAGAAAGACAACAGTTTACTCGCAGGGCAGGGCGTGTGTAATAGTAACAACAGTAACACAGCTGGCATCAGTCACCAGCACCTTAAGTCAGCACAAGCTGTCAAACATCAGGTTTAAGTTACAAGAATTCCGGAAAATTCACTCATTCATTCAAAACAATAACTGAGGTACCAGCACAACCAAGTTCTGAATTACTATGAGGATTCAAAAACAAATAAGGAGCATCCCCGCCTTCAATGAGTTCACGTGTAAGGGAAAGAAGGCCGTTTTGCTGATCAAGACTGAGTTAGAAAGGAATACCCCATCAGCGGAGAGGAGTCCGTGAGCCCTCATCCCTAAGGACACCAGCAGTCAGCTCAGGCGTGTGTCCCCAGACCCTCTGATGCCACACAGCCTGGGGCAGGCTGGGGGGACGTGCCCACAGGGACCTGAGCACCAGCTCTCAGGCAGAGCGGATTGTGTACACTGATGAAAAACCTAGTGTATCTCAAGTTGGTTTATTTTCTGGAAAAAAAATTTTTAAATGGTGCCAAGGGAAACAAAGTTTAACCTTTTCTTTTTAAAAGCAGACAATTCAGCCATCTCTTTCAAGCTTAATGAGCACTCTCCTGAAACCTCCAAAAATGGGCATAATAGAGTTAAAGCAAGTCTTGTGTTTGCATGCTTTGGAATTTGAGATGCGATGCAACTATTTCAACTTACTATGGAAAGCAGCACACAGCACTTTCAAGCAAAAATCTTTCTAATACAAAGAAAAACCTCATACCCAAACTTTTTATAAAAATAAATGCTTAGTTTGACTTTTTCAACAGATCATCATAGATTATCCTACGTGACATAAATGCTCCAGGACTTCAGAAAGCCGGGTCCGTTTTGAGGGACACTCCAAAATTAACTGCGAAACTTTAAACTGCACACACTTCTGCGAGGCAATGACTTATGCTTACGTCCTAGAAGCTCCTGGCTTAAAGAATGAATTTAGTTCCTCTTCTCCAATCTGTTAAGCGCATTTAAAAAAAAAACACTGTGACCCTTTACTCCACTCATAACTTTGGACTATTTTAATGCTACCGCAGCAAAGAACAATGACACAGAGTAAATAAATACTTGAGTAACTTGAACGCAATTCAGTATTTGCGCACTTACCCTAACCCCTACTACGAACTGCACGCAGCAACAGTGACCCAATCAGCAGAGAGAATCGTCTTTGGCACAGCCAGCTCAAGAAGAGACACCCTCAACTTTGGGGCTTCTTTCTTAAGGAACGCCAAGCATTTCTTTCTCAATCACACGTCTGCACTGCACAGCGCCACACAGGTGATTGGAAAGGCGGAGTTTTCGGGCTAACCTGGGCCTTGGGAACCGAAGCGCACGACCCCGCGTGCCCGGCGGACCCCAGCTCCCCGCAGCCGGGGCTCCCTCCCGGCGCAGGGCGCGCGCTCGGGCCGGGGCCGGGGCCGGGGCGCAGGGCCTGGGGCCGAGGCGAGAGCGCTCGGCCGGCTGCAGGAGCTCCGTCCGGTTCCGCCGCCGCTCCGGCATCCCTGCGCCGTCCGCGCCGGCCCGCTCCCCCGAGAGCGCGGCGCGGAAGGGAGGCTGTTACCCAATAATAGCGCCCTGCACGGTCGCAACAATGCGAGCGGGCACCGGAGAGCCCGAGAGACCGGCTCGGCTGCTCCGCAGAGCGCGCCAGCGCCGCCCGGAAGGCCGGGGCAGGGAGAGGGTCCCCGCGCGAGGGTCGGCGAGGCGCGGGCGCCGGCCCAGCCTGCGGGCGCCGAGCAGGCCGCCGCCTCCGGCCGCGATGAATCGGGCTTTTTCCCGGTGCGTAGCCCGGGCCTGGCCGCCCCGGAGCCGCGGCCCGGCCAGGCCCGAGCCGGCCGGGGTGACTCAGGGCGGGCCCTGCCCGCGGCCCGGCCGCCCCACGAGCGCCCCCGGCCCGGCCGCCATGCCGCCCGGCCGCGGGTCGGCGGCTCAGGCCTCGCCCCAGCCCGGGCTCGGCCGCCGCGGCCCCCGCCACTGCGACACCGCGGCTCCAGGCCGGGTCTGCGCCGCCGCCACTCACCCGCATGTCCAGGCGCCCGGAAGGCTCCCGCGACGTCCGCGCCCGGCCGCTGGGCCCCGGCGAGCCGCCCCCGTCCCGCCAAGGTCTGGCCGCGTCCCTGCGCGCCGGGCCGCCCCGCCTGGAGCTGCGTGCGACACGGCGCCCGCCTCCTCCCTCCCCTGCCCGCCCGCCCGCGGCCCTCCTCCCGCCGCCGCCGCCGCCTGCACCGCGCAACCTCCGCCCTCTCGCCTGCCCGGCGCGGCTCCCCGCCCTCCCGGCCTCCCCGGCTCCGGCGACCGCGGGGGAGACGCCGTGGGGGAGGGCCGGAACGCACCGCCATCGGCGTCCGGGGCGGGGGAGCCGGGGAACCGTCGCCGCCATCGCCCCCCAAGCCGGAGGCGCGGGAGGGGCCCGGCAGCCTCCCGCCCGCCGCGGCCGGGGGCGCCGCCTCCGCGCCCCGGGTGCCCCCCGCTCGCTTGGGTGAGCTCTACCTGCAGTCTCGGGGCCCCTGCCCCCCAAACGCCCGCGCCGTCCCGCGCCGGGCGCGCCGGATCCTCCGCCGGGTTTTCCAGCCCGCCGCGCCTGGGGGCCGCCTCCGCGGGGCACCCGGCTTCCCGCCACTTCGGACCTCGCGAGCGGGGCTGACCGGGGGCGGGGGCGGGGGGCTGCGGCCCCCGGAGCAGCTGCGCGCAGCAGCGGGCGGAGGGGGCTCCCCGCTCCCCTGCCCCTCCCTGCGCGCCCACACCCCCCCGGAGCGGACCGGAGCCCGACCGCCCCCAACCACGTGCCTCCGGGGACCGGGAGCTCGCCCGCCAGCAGCGTCCGCGCCTGGCATTGCAAGTCGTTGGGGCAGGTGGTCCGAGCAGCGCGCCGACTCCCGCCCCACGTGCGCGCCTGGCTGCCCCCGCGGTACACCTGCTCGCCTTGGCCAGGAGCGCCCGAACGCCTAGCGAGGCTGCCTGTCTGTCTTAGGTCTTCTAAAATACACCCAACCTGGCTCCCCTCCTCAAACCCTTCAACCGACGCGCTTTGGGCACGTTTTGACGAAGATTCGCTTTTCCTTAGTCTTTGTGAGCACACATCAGGAACAGAATGGAAGGTTTTGATGACATGTTTGGCACGAGATGGGACTATAAAATACTGTTTTCACGTGTCGTCAGTAGTAGTTAATCTCACTCCTTAGGAATAATCTTGGGATCCGGTGTTTGGAATATTCAAATTAAGCAGAATTTGGCAGCACCAGTAACAGAAAGCATTGACTTACCTCACACCTAGTGAGAGATTGCGAGATGCCTAATTCCACTGAATGAGTAAGGAAGGGTTTCCAATTAGCCTATCGTCTGGGCAAAAGTTAGGATGGAGGCAGTTTCCTGTTTTCGCCAAACCAAAACATTGCAGAGATTTTAGAAGCACTTTGGGGCAGAAGTGGTCAGCCAGAGCAGAAGGCCACCCCCAGAGTCCACACGGTTCCCCTAGGGACATCCGGTTCTCTTAGAAGAAAAATCCCTCTCTGAAATGGGGGTCTTTTGTCAGTCTCTGTTAAGCATCTTTAGTTTGTAAATAAACTCGTCACCAAAGTATGGAATCCTTAATTTGTGCAGGGGTTGAAAAATTCTTGGTCTGTACACTTCTGAGTAACCTAGTCAAAAGAATCGTTAGGCGTATGTAGCCACTTTTTATATGGCTTTCCTGTAATATCTTTGGTTCTTCTTACCGGGACTTCTGTGTTCCACAGACAACTTATCTCCGAATTCCTTAACCTGTCTTCTCCAAATGGGGTTGCCTTGTATGTGACTTCCCACAGATGAAGGTAATGGCTAAATGGGTCAACTTTCCCTTTATTGTTTACCAGAAAACCTTCTGTTTTGTGGGTTTCAAAAAAAAGTTTTATTTATGGGAAGCCAGAATGACAGAGATGGGGAGACAGAGAGCGATCGATCTTCCATGCACTGGTTTACTCTGCAAATGCCAGCACTCGCTGGACTGGGCCAGGCAGAAGCCAGGAGCCGGGGATTAAATCTGGCTCGCTCATGTTGGTGGTAGAGATTCAAGTCCTTACGGTCTCCCAGATTTGTGCATTAGCAGGAAGCCGGAGTCAGGAACAGAGCTGGGACTTGAACCCAAACACTCGGACACAGCACACAGGTGTCTCAGGCAGGGCCTCACCACGCTGCCAGCTCCCCACACCCGTTCCTGCTTCTGAAGTTCCGCCTGCACCATCATTCCTGGCAGCTAGATCAACACTGATCTCCACTTTGCAACCAGATTGCATCTATTCTGGACAGATAAGCTTGCCTCCAACACCATGGGCCAAGACCATCTACTCTGCTCCAACTTCAAAACAGCCTTCCTCCAACTTTGTCCCCCATCTCAGCAAAATTAATGGCCCTCCAGATGACCCAACGTTTGGAGAGAGAATTCACGTGGTAGATGTCAGAATCAAAATTTAACATAACCTCACAAGATTATTAGGCCAAACCGATGAAATAAAAATACAACTTTGCAAGTCTAAAACAATATGACGGAGCTGGAAAAGGCCGTGTTTGAGGTTTAGGCAGACCTCGGTTTGTAACCAGACACAATTACTGTCTTTTGCTTTAGTTAAGTCACCTGTTAGTCGGGGATAAGAAAACACCTACTTTAAGGGTGTGGTGAACGGTAATTCCAGCGTAATTCCTGGAACACTCAGGAAGTTTCCCTTCCTTTCCTCATCTTCCACAAAGTGGAGGCCTGCTCAGTTCCCTGTTACTATTTGTAACGCTTGTGTTTTTCTAAGTCATAAAGGTCTAGAACAAATTCAAAATTCTGACACATGCACTTGGCATCCTAGAGCTGTTAGCTTCCTGGAGAATCCCATGGTCTACTTTAGCTCAGACTACGGGGTACAAGCACTGTCATCATCACACCTGCTTCCCAATTGAAAAAAAAAAAATCTAAGGCCGAGAGTTGTTAGGCAATTCGCCCTGAATCACTCAGCCTGGTCAGTAGCAAAACCTGATCCGATGACTCTCAAGGCCAAGTATAACCACTCCTTCGCTGAGGCATTTCCACAACTGAGTTGCTGCTTTCACCTTCCGGGGGTTTCCCGAGTCTGGTGTCTTCCCTATCCTCCTGCCTGCATGCCGAGTGACGGAGCATGTTTCTTGTAAACGGATTCCTGCATCATTATGTCTTTATCCTTGTAAACTTCAATGGATTCCCATCATGTACAGCATTCAGTCAAAACTCGGACTCGGCACTTGTAAGGTGTACTGTATCTTATCCCAACTTACTCTTCCAAATTTATTTCCAGCCACTTGTAAAAGGAACTCTCAGCTCTGTCCAATTCTGTTGGACCTACTCACTGGGCCGTAAATACCAACTTGAATCGCCGTTTAGGAATGCTGGCTTCCATTTATTCTTGCTAGATAGACAGGGAGCAGTGATTGTCAGCTTCCTGCTGATGCATCCTGGAACTGACCCAGACACTTGGGTCCCAGAAACCCATGTGGGAGACCCAGATTGAGCCCCTGGCTCCTATCTGGTTTGGCCCAGCTCCAGCTGTTGTGAGCATTTGCGAAGTAAACCAGCAGATGGAAGATCAGTCTCTCTCTTTGTCTCTCTGTCTTCTGTCATTCTGCATTTCACATAAATAAAATATTTTTAGAAAAAATATACAAATAAATAATTTTGACAAAAAATATACTTCAAAAGGTTCATGGAAAATGGAATTAAAAGATAAGATTGAAGCTGACGTTGTGGTATAGTGGGTAAAGCTGCCGCCTGCGACACCAGCATTCCACTTGGGCTCCGGTTGGAGTTCCAGCTCTTCCACTTCTGATCCATTCCCTGCTAACAGCCTAGGAAAAGCAGCGGAAGATATCCTAGGTGCTTGGGCCCCTGCCACCCAAGTAAGAGACCTGGAAGAAGCTCTTGGCTCCTGGCTTCAGCTTGGTCCAGCCCCAGCTGTTGTGGCTACCAGGGGAGTGGACCCGTGGATGGAAGATCTGTCCCTGTTTCTCCCTCTCTCTTTGTAAACCTTTTTTTTAAAAGAAATATTTATTTGAAAGACAGAGTGAGAGGAGAGACAGATATCTTTCACCCTCTGGTTCACTCGCCAGATGGCCACAACCACTAGGGCTGGGCCAGGCCAAATCCAGGAGCCAGGAGCTTCTTCCAGGTCTCCCACGTGGGTGTAGGAGCACAAGCATTTGGACTGTCTTCTGCTGCTTTTCCCAGGCCATTAGCAGGGAGCTGGATCAGAAGTGGAACAGCTGGGACTCGAACCAGTGCCCACGTAGGATGCTGGTGCTGCAGTTGACAGGTTTACACACTACACCACGGCACAGGTCCCTCTCTGTAAATCTTAAACAAAGAAGAAAAAAAAGGTGTTTATTTTGGTGCCAAAATGTTTTGAAGCCCTCTCTCATAAGGAAACTTTAAAATGTCTATTTGAACTTAGAAGAGTGATTACTACAGGTGGGGGGTTGGATAGTGGGCACCAAAAAGGGGTTAGGAGCAATCAGCCTGGTGTTCCAGGCACAGTGGGACGACTCTGGTTCACAATAACATATTATACACTGCCAAAGACCTGGAAAAGAAAACCTTGTAAGCTCTGAACATGAAGATTAGGAACTAGAGATCCTAATTACCTGATTTGATCAGTTTATGCCGATACATGTGAAACATTGCACTGTTCTCAGTAAAATGTATATTATATTTACTAAAAAAATTTTAAAAAGAAAAATATTGCATCCACACTATGGGGAATCTTCAAAAATTCATGAAAAATAGGTATTACAAAAAAAAACCTACGTATGGATTTCTAAATTGATTTGCATCAAAATAAATGTATTTCTAGTACCATTTTTCAACAACTTTTCAAAGGACCCTTGGCGTTCCCTCCTTCTTTTCCATATCTCCAGATTGTGCTCGTGTGTCACAGTCCAGCGCAGTGCCCTCCCAGGAAGCCTGCCTTTCACCTCTACCCAGTCCTTTGTGATCCTGCCCCCTCATTGCCGGCTTCCCACTTGTGCTTTTAAACGAGGTGGCCTGGGACTGTTTCCTAAAATTCACCAGCTTCTCAGCATTGTTTACTACTCGGATGCAAGGGTCCTGAGTCACGTGACTGTGAGCTTATTTCTAAGGCATGGGTAAGGAACTAGCTAGCCATCCAGGGCACAGTACATTGATTTAATGGGATAGTTTCCAACCCCGGCTTTGCTTCGGAATCATCTGGAGACTTAAGTGCTGAGTCCAGGGGCCTTGTTCTAAATTAGCTGAATCCAAATTGCGTGGGAAGGAGCAGGGAGGAAATTTGAGACTACCACAGTTTATTTTATATCCTGGCTTCACCACTTATTAGCTGGGTAACTGGGCAAGTTACTGAACCTCTCTGGATCTGTTTCTTTATCTATGGGCTGGAAATGGTAATAATAGTATCTCATACACAGTTGTAAACTAAATATGCAATAAAATTGCATACGACAGTGGTGGTGGTGAGATGACTCTGTAATGACCTGCATTTGGGAATCACTTGCACTCCTTCCCCTATTAAAGTTACAAATGTTATGACCTTAAAACTTTCAGTATTAAGCATTATGATACATTCTAATAAGCCTTATTTGTTTTGAAATAGTGTTATTATTTTAAGGAAGAGGAGCCAAGTAAATCAGATTTTTCAATTACATTTATTTAACCCAAAGCATGAAATATGCATTATTCATGACTTTTTGAGAAACTAATTCCTTTTAGAAAAGCAACTACATATATAATGGAGTAATTCAATCAAGTTAGTATTCAAAGGAAGCAAGAAACAGACGAAATCACATCATGTTTTCTTCTACTTCACAGAATCATAAACTCCTCTTGAAGAAGCTGGTTTTAAATCCTCTAATTTATTAGAAAAAATTTCATAATTCACTTTGGTTCATCAAATCTCAAAGAAACAAAATATTTAAAAAATATGAACCAGAAACTTATTTACCGAAGTCACGAGTTGTCCCAGCGAGGAGAAGAGAATTAGCGGACCTCACCTACTCAACTCTTAACTTCTAAATACATCCGAGGACAGAAGGGCCCTGTTTTCATTACTTAAGATTTCACCCGTGGTTCTTAAGCATCAGCTTTTAAAGAGTCAGATAGTTCTGGGGGAGTAGGGCCTAGAGAGTCATCCACCCGTTAGCCTAAACCCCTCCAGTCACGTTGCTGTCCTAGTTTGGGGCAAATGAAGTTTCGAAGAAATTTTAAGTGCCTCGGGGCAGGCTGAAGGTTGTGGGGCAGAAGTTCTTAAGCAGAAGAAGGGAATGCAGGAAAGGGTGACAGTGTGTGTGTGTCTAGCTTCAGGTTTTGCCGATTGCCAGGCCTAGCCTTCTTGCTGTGTGTCCCAGCAGGTGCTGCTCTAAGACAGTCATGAAGGAAGTTGTTTCCTGAGATCTCACCTGCTGGGCCTTAAAACCGTGGAGCACAGGAAATGCAAATTCATTTTTAAGCGATTCAGCCTAGTCTCTATGAGAAATTATTCAGGGTTCCGGAAAACTCTACTAAAAGTACTTCTCCCCGGAAGCTATGACGCTGCACGCCTCAGGCCACCTCCATATCCACCAAGGAAGGCCTCCGTTCTGATTCTTCTTTACCATGCCGTTATTCTGATTAAAGAGTTTGTCCTCGGGCCTCTTACTTTCCCCCTATCCTGTATAGACAGCAAGCTACATGAATTCACAGAATGTCTTTTGCTTCTGTGTCCTTAGCATTTAGCTTGCTTCCTGAAAGAATGGATGGAACCAGTCATCCTACTTCCTGGCCCAAAGACCTGCACTAATTTCCCATTTACTGCCCAAAGCATCACAACACTACCTTCCTGAGAGCGAAACACCATCTGTATTTTGGCTCCAATGGATCAGTCCCTCTGGCTTGTCTCTCTCTGGCTTCTTTCTTTCTTTCTTTCTTTCTTTCTTTCTTTCTTTCTTTCTTTCTTTCTTTCTTTTCTTCCTTTTTAATTTGCTTATCCTTTTATTTATTTGTTTGAGAGGCAGAGAGAGAGAGAAAAACAGAGACAGAAAGACAAATAGAACTGTTATCAGCTGTTTCACTACCCAAACGCCTGCAACAGCTTGGGCTAGTCTGGGTGGGAGCCAGGCATCAGGAATGCAATCTAGGTCTCCCACATGGGTGGCAGGAACCCAATTACTTGAACCATTACCGCTGCCTCTCAGGATTTGCACTGGGCTCGGGAGCCAGAGATGGGAACCAAGCCCATGCATTGATGTGGGCAATGGGTGTCTTAACTGCTGCCTCCTTCTGGTTTCTTACATGTAGTTACTAGATCCCAACTGGACTCCCGTTGAAGGCCCATGAGCCTCCATGAATTTCCTCATCCAACTACACCTTCCATGGAAGTCATTCTTCCCCATCACTGCATGCCCTATACAATCCATCATTCTGGGCCTGCTTTAAGTGAAGTCTAGTGAAACCTTCCTATTCCTCCTCCCTTTCCCTGGACAGCTTCTTGGAGATGTGCTTAGGCAAGCTTGTATCCCTACAGGATTGGGGTAGTTAAGTATCTCCAGGGAGACAAAACCTAATCATCTGTGGAAATATTGTATTAAAAGATAAGCTTGTTTTTGTGCAAAAAATTTAAATCCAAGCATAATTGTTGGATAATATGCATTTTTCAATGAACTTTGTGAAGATCCCTCGTGTGTGTGTGTGTGTGTGTGTGTGTGTGTAGAAAGAGAGTGAAAGCAAGCAAGCAAGAAAGGGAAGAAGGAGGAACTTCAAGGAATTGACCCATAACTATGCAGGCTTTCACGTCCCAAATCTTCAGAGCAGGTGGCAGACTGCACCCCAGGGAAGAGCCATTGTTGAAATTCAAGACTGAAGGCCATCAAACTTCTTGTGTAGCGAAGGTCACTCTCTGTTCTCTTAAGGTACTCAACTGGTGAGGCTAGTCCTGTCCTGCCCCACCCCCACAATGTGGATGGCTATCTGCTTTATTCAGAGTCCACCAAACACCAACATGAGAAGAAAAAAAAAAAAAAAAAACCTCACAGAAACATCTGAATACTGTTTGACCAAATATCTAGGCACCGTGGCCCAGCTAAATCGTCACAAAATTAACCACCATAAGAACCGAGCGGAATACCTTAGACATAGCAGATAGGCCGCGGCGGCCATTGGAGGGTGAACCAACGGCAAAGGAAGACCTTTCTCTCTGTCTCTCTCTCTCACTGTCCACTCTGTCTGTCCAAAAAAAAAAATGTAGTTAGACACGTTGTCTCAAGTTTCTTACATCCTAGGGACTCCTCAGCCCATTTCTACTGCTCTACTTCCTATCCAGCTCCCTGCTAATGTTCCTGGGAAAGCAGCAGAGGATGGCCCAGGTGCTTGGGCCCTTGTGGAAGACCCAGAGGAAGCTCCTGGCTCCTGGCTTCAGACCAGCCCAGCTCCAGCCACTGCAGCCATTCAGGAAGAGAACCAGCAGATGGAAGATCTCTTGCCCCTTCTCTCTGTAACTCTGCCTTTCAAATTAATAAGTTATCTAAAAAGAAAGAAAGAGAGAAAGAAAAAGAACCACGGTTGCATGGGCTCTGCAGCTAGACAATCCAATTGGAAAACTGCTTGCTAGTTGTTTGACCTTGGGAAATCATTTTATGTGTCTGTGCCTCAGTTTCTTCACCTATAAAATGGTAATAGCACCTACTTCACAGGATGGTTTTGAAAAATAAAAGCATGTCATGGTGCTGGATATGTGTCACAGAAGAAGCATGGGTATACTGTCATGACGTAGCTCTCCTAGGAAAATGTCAACAGTTCCGCCCACAAACCCACAGACAAGGCATTCAACAATCACCACCAGCCTGAGACTCACCTCCTGTCCACACCTCTTCTGAGACGTTGCACTGCAGTCACAGGCAGGCAGCTCGCTCTGTGGGGAACGCCCTCCTTGATTTTCCTCCTCGAGGAAATCTTAGTCCTTCCCCAGGCTCCTGATCTAACACCATCCTCTCTCTGCAGTTTCTCCAGTAGACACTGGAGTCTACCCTCACTGTGTCCTAGCGTTTTCTCCCCCAACACTAGGAAAAAACCTTTCAGAAACTCTCCCTCACTCTGGATTTTCTTCATCAATGGCCAAAAAGTGGGTTTGACGTTTTCGAGCCACTCTTCTTGCAGGCATGCTCTCAAGTCATACATGTAAAGTATTTCTTGGATTATCCCGAGTTTTTATTGGCACAACTTGGAGAGAACTTTCTAGCCATGAATGATGAAGTGTGTTTTCCAGGTCATAGTGAATATGTGCCAGGAAAAACTTCATAGCCCATCCACACCATTTGTTTATATGACATATGGTAAGGAACTGCTATAATATTTAGAGAATTCACAGAGAAGAAATTTCAATGACCTTAGTACTTGGTTTTCTCGGTCTATAAGGTCAGTTGCTTTCGACTCAATATTCACTTTGGAGATAAAAAGGTGGAGCTGGAGGGAGCTTGCTGGCTGGAGTCACCAATGAACAGGGAATCATCAAAAAAGATATTATACTCCTATTTTATGAGGAAATAACTTTCCTCTAATTTCTCTGTGGGATGGCATGTGAAGAGAGCTTTCCAGAATTAGCATGACTTCTCTGACCATTTCTTTTTGTAAGATGGTGCATTTAATTCTGAGTTGGAATCTGCACTAAAACCTCCTGGCCAGTTCTGCTGACAGAGTAAGATCAGAAACCAAACTCTGTGCAACAAGGACTGCCTATTGTCATTGTAGATAATGTTCCGGAAACTTTGTAAGGGTCACCATCCATTCAACAAGGTCATTGGCAGGTGTTTGGCTTCTCCGAGGATGCCACAGCCTCCCAGTCAGGAGCTGGGAATTCAGTGCAGGTCTCTCTCTGGGTGCCAGGAGCCCAGCAACCTCAGCGTTTATTGCTGCCTCCCAGAGTCTGGAAGCTGGGGTCAGAAGCTGGAGGCAGGCACCCAATGCGGGCACTGTGATACGGGACGTGGGTATCTTAACTGGCATTTCAACTACCAGGCTAAATACCCCCCCCCCATTAATCGTTTAATTTAACTTTTCTGTGAACTTTTTACAAGCCCTTTTGCAGAATTACTCTCTATCTTACAGTCACTCTTTCATCACATTGAGCAATTCCTTTTATACAACATTCCTGTTTAGCCTACTCTGTGGACCCAGATGGCTACACGTGGTTTGCCACTACCCTTATTTGTTAGGGTCCCTGTGGTATTGAGTCTCCCTGCTTTGCCTGTGCAAGCAATATTTTAAAGTGCACCTCTGGTAGTTGTAATTTATGTATTGGGATGAATTAAGCCAGCTTTTTATGATGGAAAGATCCAGCACTTTGGGATAAAAAACTCAGGGTTTGAGGTTGGTCCCTCCGCCATGAGTTGAGTGATTGTCAACATGGCATGGGCCTTCTTGGTCAAGTCGCTTATCCATGGAGCCTTAAAAGGAGAGTGATCACACCACAGTGCTGGTGTGCAAATCAAATGAAACACACAGGACATGTTTCGTCTAATGACATGTTCCAAATGAAGAGCAATCTTTTTTATTTAACTGTGAGACACATTGTGTAATTAAAGACTGTGACTTTTGCTGATAATCTCTCAAACATTCAGAACCGCAGTGGATGTCTTCGAAAATTGTACCACACAGGCCATTACTTGGAAAAACGTTGGCAGCTGGCACATCCATCCAAGATGGCCACCTCTCAAGATGCACTACTAAGAGCAGGTAAAATAATTATTCTCTTCCTTATGTCAAAGACAAGGAAAGGAAACCTACATACAGTGGAAATACTGTAGAAGAAAAGTTGCTGTTTATATAATTTGATTAAGATTTCTAGCTGTTCCAAAAGATGAAATAGTTAAGGATGTGAAAGAACAGGATCAAATTAAATGTGTTTTTAGCTAAAACATTTGAGTATAGGCTGGTTATTGTAAGAAAAACTTGATGTCAAGTCAGACTTCAGCAAGTAATTTTGAGAATCTTGTGATAAATTAAACACAAAGGAGGAAAAAAGAAAGAAAGTTACAGAAAGGATTTCTCAATTGTGGTGGAATGAGGAGATGAAAAGGTCATACCAAGATGGCCGCTGAGGTGAAAAGGTCATGCCAAGATGGCTGCTGAGGTGAAAAGGTCATGCCAAGATGGCTGCTGAGGTGAAAAGTTCATGCCAAGATGGCCGCTAATAACAGAAACTGCCTGGCAACAGGCCGTGATTGGATGGCTTCAGAAACCACATGACAACAGAGCCTGACTGGCAGCAGGCCATGATTGGATGGCTTCAGAAACTGCCTGGTAACAAGAGCCTGACTGGCAACAGGCTGTGATTGGATGGCTTTGGAAACTGCCTGGCAATAGGCTGTGATTGGTTAGGGCATAGACCGCCCCTTCACTGGATTGGCTGCCTTGGCTATATAAGCAGCTGTAGCAACTGAAATAAATGAGTCTGCGGGGTGCTCGCCTCAGGCCTGCTTTCACCCAACTCCTGGGGTCTGTGTGGTGACTCTGCGCCTCTTGCCCCCACCATGCTCCTCCTCTCAGAACGAATCCTCTCAGAACAAATCAACCTCAACATTCAATAATTTCTAGTTTAGATGGTAACTTTAGCCTGGTTTAAAAGTTTCCAATACTTAATATTTTTCATACACATTTTATTGGCAGAACATTCAATATGTAAAAATAATGTAAAAAACCACCAAATTCCAAATTGAAATATGATACTTAGTATTTCAGGATGCTTTTTTTTTTAAAGATTTATTTATTTATTTGAAAGTCAGTTACACAGAGAGAGAAGGAGAGGCAGAGAGAGAGAGAGAGAGAGAGAGAGTCCTCTATCCACTGGTTCACTTCCCAGATGGCCACAATGGCCAGAGATGTGCTGATTTGAAGCCAGGAGTCTCTTCCAGGTCTCCCATGCAGGTGCAGGAGCCCAAGGACCTGGGCCATTTACTGCTTTCCCCAGGTCATAGCAGAGAGCCAGATTGGAAGTGGAGCAGCTGGGACTCAAACCAGCGCCCATATGGGATGCCGGCACTGCAGGGAGTGGCTTTAACCGCTATGCCACAGCGCCAGCCCCAGGATTTTTTTTTTTTAATAAAAAGATTTATTTGTCTTTATTTGAAAGTCAGAGTTACGGAGAGGGAGAGACAGAGAAAGGAGAAAGAGACCTTCCATCTCTTCACTCCCCAGATGGCCGCAATGGACAGCAATGGGCCAGACCAAAGCCAGGAGCCAAGAGATTCACCTGGGTCTTGCACATGGGTGCAGGAGCCCAAGCACTTGGGCCATCCTCCACTGCACTCCTTGCCCACAGCAGAGAGCTGGCCTGGAAGATGGGCAACCGGGACAGAATCCGGCACCCCGACCAGGACTAGAACCCGGTGTGCCGGCGCCGCAAGGTGGAGGATTAGCCTATTGAGTCTCGGCGCCGGCCTAGGATGCTTTTTGTAAATCATAATATAAGGAATGTAAACAATATTTCCAACAGGGTTACCTGACAATAGCCCTTTGTTAACATGTTGGTTTCTTACCCTGAGGTGCATTAACAAAGTAAATATGAATGAATGGGTTTTGCTAGTTTGTCTAATTTTAGAGTCAGCAATGATATACATTCTGCCAAAATCAGCTGTCATCCTTTAAACGCGTTATTCGCACAGGTGACTGTGTGGTCGTTTACCTGCAGCGTCTCACTTCCGTCCACCCAACAGGAGGTCGGCGTCTGAGCGGCAGCAGTCCTCAGAGGACTCCTCTTTGTGGTAGCTTTCGTATCTGTACGAAATTCCCTTCATCCTTCTCCCTGGACTGCCCCGCACGTTGTGACTCACTTCTGATAAACAGCATGAAGCGGAAGTGACAGCGTGAGCCTTGGGAAACTTGGTCCTCGGAGGCAGCGCGTCTTCTCCCCTGCTCACTCGCCCTTGGACTGTCTGCTCGGGGGGAGCTGGCTGCCAGTTGTGAGGACATCCCCTACGTGCTAAGAGACCAAAGCCCACGCCACAGCCACGTGAGTGAGCCGGCTCCTACGTGGAGCCTCTAGCCCTGGCCAAGTGCTTGCATGACTGCAGCTCCCCTGACCTTGTGATGAAGAGACCCTGAGTCAGAACCACTCCTCGCCACTCCTAAATCCTCGATCTACAGAAAAGACGAGATCATAAATGCTTGTGGGCTTCATGCCCCCCCCCCCCCCCCCAGTTTGGGGTAATTTATCAGCCTGCAGTAGCTAACATAATCTTGGAAGGAACGCATCTCCTTTATCCACCAGGGAGAGATGGCCTGAGGTGAAGTATCTTTTTTTTTTTTTTTTGACAGGTGGAGTTAGAGAGAGACAGAGGAGAGAAAGGTCTTCCTTCCATTGCTTCAGCCCCCAAAATGGCCGCTAAGGCTGGCGTGCTGCACCGATCTGAAACCAGGAGCCAGGTGCTTCTCCTGGTCTCCCATGGGGTGCAGGGCCCAAGGACCTGGGCCATCCTCCACCGCCTTCCCGGGCCACAGCAGAGAGCTGGACTGGAAGAGGGGCAACCGGGACAGAATCCGGCGCCCCGACCGGGACTAGAACCCCGAGTGCTGGCGCCGCAAGCGGAGGATTAGCCTAGTGAGCCTCGGCACCAGCCTGACGTAACTTTTGAGCAGTAAACCCGTGACCGTCTGGCAAGACTGTGGAACTCCTCCGACTCCACACGTGTGGACTGCAGGAAATCATCCCTTCCCCCACTGTCGTAGTTCCTGTTGCTGCCGTAGCCCATTTCCATAAAGCAATGCTTCCAGCAACACCAACGTATTATCTCCCTGACCCGAGGTCAGTCGTCCAGAAAGGGTCAGCAGGGCTAAGTTCTTTCTGGGGGCTTGGGGGCAGAATCTGTTCCCTTGCCTCGTCCAGCATCTGCAGGCTGCCCACACTCCATGGCTCACAACCCAGCGTCACCCCGGCCTCTGTTCCCAGCATCGCACACTTTCCTCCTTCGACCCGCACCCACTGCCTCCCTCTCTAAGGACTTGATGATGACACCGGCCTCACCCTGAGAATCTCCCAAGACTGAAGTTCCTTCACTTAATCGCACCGGCACAGTGCATTTTGCCACGTAAGGTAACATGCTCTCAGGTTCCAGAGGTTAAGCTGTGGGCGTCGGTGGAGGCCCGTTTCTCTTCCCAGCACACCCACTAGGACTCACAGCCCAAACTCAGGTCCAGTGGCCCCCTGGTCCCTCTTCCTGGCATGCAGCACCCCTCTCTCCCCGCTACCCGAGGGGCACTCCGATTTCCTCTTTGGAGAGGGCTCTTAAGCTTCCTTAACAGAAACCTGGGTCTCCCTTAGGAACATTCCTCCCCCCACGATTTTCCACCTCCTCCGCTGTACTGACCACAGGGCAGCAAGAAGGGTCTCTGTATTCTCCTGGATCCCAGATGCCACTGGACCTTTCCTCCTCATCCCTAGCAGCGTTCCTCCTCTGACAGTGTGGAGGATGGTATTCCAGTCTCTCATCACGTCTTCATGTCACGGCAGCTATTCTACCCCTCATTCCTGTACCGCTGCATCGCCACCGCCACCAATTGTGATATGTAATACAGTCTCCCAGGGTACCCCCTGGGGATCGGCTCCAGACCCCTCTGCAGATACAGTCGTCCCAGGGTAGCCCCTGGGGATTGGCTCCAGACCCCTCTGCAGATACAGTCGTCCCAGGGTACCCCCTGGGGATTGGCTCCAGACCCCTCTGCAGACACCCACATCTGCTGAGTCTCAACGTGCTATCATGTTTGCACATTACATATGCATACGGTGTGTATACTTTAAATCCTCTCTAGGTTATTTATGGTACCCAATATAATGTAAATGCTTTGTAAAATGGTTGTGATACTGTATGTTTAGGGGATGGGGACAGAGAAAAAAAGTTCATACATGTTCAGTGCAAGTGTATTCTTTTTATGAATAATTCTGGTTGAGCAGAATTCAGATTCAGAGGGCCAACTGTATGTTACAGCAGTTTCAAAAATTATTGCCTCCTCAAAAAGTTAAGCTTGGCATTATCATTTGGCACAGCACTTCCACTTCTGGGTGTAAGTGAGGAGGCTGGGACTTGGGCAGATATTCGTATACCATGTTCATACAAGCATTATTCTCAATAGCCAACAGGAGCATTGACCCTGTGTCTATCGACAAATGAATGGATAAGCAAAATGTGGCATACACACACAATGGACTCTTATTTGGCCTTAAGAGGAGGGAAATTGGGGTGGGCATTTGTCACAGGACCTGAGATTCCGCTTAGGATGCCTACAGCTCATGTTGGAGTGCCTGGGTTCCAGTGCTGGCTCTGTTTCCAGTCCAGCCTCCTGCTAATACACACCCTGGTGTGGGGACCCATGGGTAGGCCTGCCATGGGACCCCCCCATGCTGGGCCTGGCTTATAGCCGTATGCCGAGGAGGATGTTTCTAGTTTCGATCTTGATGTAGCAGCTGATTGAACTTTCCATCTAGCTGAGGATCGTGGTAAACAACAAGATGGCGTTGATGCCCTGCTCGCTGCGTGACTCCACAGCTGAGCGTAATCAAGTACCGGATTAGAGAGCTCCGAGCATGGACTGTGATTGGTTGAATTCTGTATATAAGCGGGGGTGGGGGGGTGGGGTGGAGAAGGAGTACGCGCCATCTTTCCCCCTTCTCCCTCACTCTTTTTCCCACCACTCTTTCTAAGTAAAAGTCTACTGAAGGCCGATTAGCTGCAAGCAGCGTCGTTCCTTTGCGGCCGAAGGACCGACACCCTGGGAGGCAGCAGGTGGTGGCTCAAATGCTTGGATTCTCTGCCATCCACCTGGGAGACCCAGAGTGAGTTCTGGGCTCCTGGTTTCCCCTTAGCACAGCCTCAGTTGTTGCAGGCATTTGGAGAGTGAACCAGAGATGGAAATACACATACTCTGTCTCTGTCTTTGGGGCTTTCAAAGAAATAAAAAGAAAATTTTAAAATTTAAAAGAAAATTCTGACATGTGCTAAAACATAGATGAAACTTTAAACTTAGGAAATTATGTTAAGCAGAATAAGGCAGATACAAAAGGACAATTATTGCATGATTCCACTCCTAGAGATATCTAGAGTAGTCAAACTCAACAGACACAGGAAGCAAACTTGTGGATTTCCAGGGATTAGGGGAGACAGGACTAGGGAGTTATTGTTAGGGTTTCAGTTTGTGAAGGTGCAAATATTCTGGACATGGATAGTGGTCTGGTTGAGCAACAATGTGAATACTTCCCACTCAACTGTACATCTAAAAATGGTGAAAAGGACATTTTATGTATATTTTATCACAGTAAAAAAAAATCTCATTTTTAAAGTGAGGAATTCAGGGCTCAGAGAAATGAAATATTTTGCCCAAACCACATGAAGGTTGTCATATTTGTCAAGGACAATGTTGGCACTAGGACTGGACCCAAGCCACCTGATTCACAAACTTAATCAACTTCCTCTTAACAATGCCCAGGACTCTGACTCCTACTTCTCCCGGTTTCTCAGCACTTTGCCTGCTCCTGCTTTTGAGGATTCCTAAAAGCCACACACTTCTGGATTTCCAAGCAAATAGACTCCTAGAGCCTGGCGTCGACCTTGGGCTCCAGGCGCCGGTCGTGTGTGTGCTCACCGAGGGCCATGGACAGGAATACAGTAGGGCTCTCAGGGGCGTGGGTCTGGGGGGAGCACCGGTCACTGGCTCCGCCTGGCTGACTTGGGCTGCTCCAGCCCTCCTTCTCCACAGTGGCCTTACCAAATGTCACGGCTCTTCTCTGAGCACCCTTCCTCTCCTCCACTGTATCTCAGTGGGGGGGGTTTCTACTTGGCTGGGAAGCGTGAGGCTTCCGGTGCATTGACAACTCCTGCAGTCTGGGTGCCGGTTCTTGTTCTTTCATTTCCACACGGCATCACGCTTCCCCTGTCACCTCTGCCTATCCCTCTGGCTAACTTTTTAATGTGTGCTGTTTTCATCTGTTTATGGACAGGTTCGAATGTATCCCATCTAAGAAACAAAAAGTCAGACATCAAAGAAACAAATCCAAAGGCCTTCCTTTACCCTATGTATTTCTCAGCTGCTGTCTGCTTCGGATCCATAGTCTCTCCTTCATCTCCTATAGGCTTCTCCACCCTCTTCAGTTTAGTTTCTATCTCACCCCTGTAATGAAGCCGGTCTTCCTAACAGCCCCCGAAATAATGGCATTACCGAGCATGGCGTGGTGTGATACACGTTAACACATAAACATCACATTCCGGCTGTCTCCAAGGGAAACGTCACGGCGCTGACACCCGTGCCCCCCACTTTTTTTTTTTTTTAACAGGCAGCATGGACAGTGAGAGAGAGAGACAGAGAGAAAGGTCTTCCTAAATTGGTTCACCCTCCAATGGCTGCTACAGCCGGCGCGCTGCACCGATTCGAAGCCAGGAGCCAGGTGCTTCCTTCTCGTCTCCCATGGGGTGCAGGGCCCAAGCACTTGGGCCATCCTCCACTGCACTCCTGGGTCACAGCAGAGAGCTGGACAGGAAGAGGGGCAACCGGGACAGAATCAGGTGCCCCGACTGGGATTAGAACCCCGGGGTACCAGCGCCGCAGGCGGAGGATTAGCCTAGTGAGCCGCGGCGCCGGCATCCGTGGCTCTTTATGCAACTTTTGACCCTTTCCCTTTGCTCATTCTTGGCACGCCCTTGTCGCTTGTAGCCGCAACAGCACTGTGTCCTGAATCCGCTCCCCTCCGGCTGCTCCTTCCAGTTCGCTGTTGTCCGGGCTTGTGTCCGGCCCCTGCTTGCCCTGCTGCTTTAGGGACACCCTCACATCACCCCACCAGGGTGGCCTTAACACGCTACCTGGGGCGACTGACTCCGACATCATGTCCCTTCCCTGGCTTCTCTTGCCATTCCCCCAACCGCGTGTCCAGGTGCCTCTTTTGATCCCCACGGATAGGTGCCACGAATACGCACGCCCTCTTCTTCATTATAGAGCCTCTTGCTCACGTCTCCTGCTTCTTTGCCTTGCCTTCAAATGCTGTCCCCCGCCCCGGCCTGGCGTCTCCTTTTCTCCTTCAATTACTCCGGCAATGTCACAGCTTTCCTTAACCCAAGACGTGTTCAAGGCTGAGCTTGCGTGCGGCCGGGAGTCGGCGGAGAAGGCAGAACTTCCGCCGTGAATCTGCGGTGAATGCGTGGAAGGTGGTGTAAACTGTATGAGGAACAGCTGAACGGAATGAATCCCAACAGCCTGTCCCTCACATATGGAACCAGTCGGTTCGGTTTTATTGATGATCTGGCAGACCTCAGCGGCCTCGTTCACCGGGCCAATACCCAGACATGCCAGCCTCATAGCAGACTGGATCAAAGAGATACACCCACTCCTCCGCCGGCCGGCCCAACAGGCGGGGAAGTGACGGAGTTGGAAGCATTAGGGGGATGCGGTGGGCTTGGAACAGGTGCGTACAGCGAGCTGGGGTGGGAACTTGGTATTACCATGATCCTGTTTCCGTCTGTTACCCTCTAGCCACGATTGAACCTAGTAGATGAAGTGTGAGCATCTTGTTTGATCTGACCCTGCATTGCTCCTTTTTTCTTTTTTTTAAACTTCAACATTTTTATGAGGATTTAGATGGAAGTTTTTTGGTCAGTTCGTGTTGGTTCCAGAGCTCAAGGCTGTTGAGGTCTGCTTTGTAACAGTCACTGCACTAACTCTTAAAGATGGGGTGGGGAGCGGCTCAGTGAAGTTACATCCTCCAGGCAAATTCTTAGTGGAAAATGAATGTTCTTTGGTTATATTTTTCTCTGAGTGATGGTGTTTGGTCTCTGAACATTGAATTTTCTTGCAAAGTATTTTCAGTTTCAAAACCAGTAGGCTAGCATACAAAGAACCTGAAGAAAATATTTGTATGTGTTGAATACATTTTGCTGCATAGTATGTAAAGCTCCATTTTTTAAAAGAGACGTCTTCAAAGTCCCAGACCAATGTACCGAGCACCCTCCTTGCCTATTCTTAGATATCTCAAAGGCACCTAAACTCAACCAACACAAAGCACACTCACGATTGCACCTCATACAAACCACCCGTTCCTTCAGAGTTCATTCTTGGAACTAGCAGCTTTGCCATTCAATCAGTTGCAACACAACCATTGTTCTTTCTCTTGAAAGTTCACACCTTTAGAGTTTACCAACTCCTATAAACTTTACCTCTAAATCTTGTTTTCTTGAAAATCAGATTTTTTTTTGTTAGAATGTAATTTAGGTATCATAAAATTTAGCAATCGTAAGTGTATGGTTCAATGAATTTTGGTGAATATATACAGTTGCACATCCACTATCACATTCAAGATGCAGAATCGTTTCATCACCCCAAAAAGCTTCCCTGGTCCCTTTTCTGTAGGTCTTCTCTCCCCATGCCAGCTGCTCCTGGCAACCACTGCTCTTTGGGGATTTAAGAATAAATGGAATCATACAATAGGTATTGTTCTGTGTCTGACTTCTTTTACTTAGCATATTGCCTTTGAAATTTATGTTGTTGCTGTACCAATTCTTTTCTTTTTGTTGCTGAATGCTATTCCACAGTGGAGACACACCACAATTTACTTATGGTGTTCAGTTATTGGATATTTGTGTGGTTTCCAGTCTGTGGTCTTTACATAAAAGCTATGCACAAGTTTTTGTGTAGGCATACATTTTCCTGTCTCTTAAGTAAATCTAGGTGCAGAATTGCTGAGTCTGATAGTAAGAGTATGTGAAACTACCGCTGGGTCCCAGAGCACTTGTACCATTTTGCATTTCCAAATGCAATGTGTGAGAACTCCAGTTGCTCCTTATCCTCACGGACACTTGGATATGGTCAAGCCTTTTAATTTCAGCTGACCTAGTAGTTGTCTCTCACTATGGTTTTGGATAGCATTTCTCTATTGGCAGCTTCGAATATCTTCTTGTCTGCTTATTTGCCATTTTATATCTGCGGAGGGAAAGTGTCTGTTGCTTTTAACTTCTTTGTCTTTTTGTTATTGAGCAGTAAGATCTTACGTACGTGTATCTCAATTATTTTCTCCCAGTCTGACATTTATCTTTCACTTTGTTGAGAATGTCTTTTGCAGGGAGAGGGTGTTTGGCTCAGTGGTTACGATGCTTCCTGGGGTGCCTGTGTTCCACCTTAGAGTGCCTGGGTTCAAGTCTTGGCTCCACTTCCAACCCAGCTATCTGCCTATGTCCCTGCCATGCATGTGGGAAAACTAGATGGAGTTCTTGGCTCATGGCTTCAGCCTGGCCCAGCCCTGGCTGCTGCAGGCATTTGTGGGAGTGAACCAGCTGAGGGAGGAGCTCTCTCTCTCTTTTTAATGTTACATTATTCATTTCATTTTATCCTTTTTTTCCAAAGAAACCTTTTATGTACTGAATACAAATTTTATAAGCACAGCTTTATTAATATAGTGATTCTTCCCACCATACCTGCCTTCCTACCCACACTCCCATCCCACCCCCTCCTCCCTCTGCCTTTCCCAGTCCAGTTCTCCATTAAGATCGTTTTCAATTAACTTTATACACTGAAGATCAAATCTATACTAAGTAAAGATTTCAACAATTTGAACACATACTATATATGTATATATATAAAATATATAGTATATATATATATATATATATATATATATATATAACTGTTTGAGAACAAGTTTTACAGTTAATTCTCAAAGTATAACTCATTGAGGTCAGAGGTCCTGCATGGAGAGTTAGTGCACAGTGACTCCTGTTGTTAATTTAACAATTGACGCTCTTAGGTATGGTGTCAGTGACTACCCGAGGCTCTTGACACATGCTACCAAGGCTATGGAAGCCTTTCAAGTCTCCATCAGTATTTAGACAAGGCCATAAACAAACTGGAAGTTCTCTTCTCCCTTTAGAGAAAAGTACATCCCTTCTTTGATGGCCCCTTCTTTCCAGTGGGGTCTGTCACAAAAATCCTTCATGTAGAACACTTTTTTTTTTTTTTTTACCATGGTGTCTTGGCTTTGGCTTTCCATGCCTGAAATGCTCTCATGGGCTTTTCAGCCAGACCAGATTGCCCTAGGGCTGATTTTGAGGTCAGAGTGCTATTTAGAACAATTGTCATTCTATGAGTCTGCTGTGTGGACTGCTTCCCGTGTTGAAACATTCTCTCCTTTGTAATTCTATTATTATTACCAGACACTTGGTTTTATTTATATGATCCCTTTAATACTTAATCCTAACTATATGATCAGTTTAACACAATATGATCACTTTAAATTTTTTTAAATTTTTATTTATTTATTTATTTTTTGACAGGCAGAGTGGATAGTGAGAGAGAGAGACAGAGAGAAAGGTCTTCCTTTGCTGTTGGTTCACCCTCCAATGGCTGCTGCGGCTGAAGTCCCCAACACCACAATGCTAGGAATGGGAGGGCTGGAATAGGAACTTGGACAGAGTCCTTAGAATGCAGATCTTGCATGGAAGCCCAAGACAGAGACTCTAAACACTGAGTGAGGGGAGGAGGACAGTACAAGAGAGATGTCCATGTGCAGGAAGGAGCAAGTTGCAGAGCAATGCGTGTGGCGTGAGCACGTTTTTATAAGAAGCTAAGCTCTGTGCGATGTGACCACAATTGGTTTCTGTAGCAACAGGCCTGGGAGCAACAGGCCACCCAAAATACTGCTTTTCTCTGGAGAGCACCCTTGGGACAGGAGGAAGCAGGAGGATTCCCATTTACTTTGGACAGCCTTGTGTGACCTGCACTTTTTCAGATACAAAGCCTCTATTATATTATTTTTTGAAAATAGTTTGTTTTTTGAAAACAGTTTTAGGCTCACAGCAAAATGGGGCAGAGAGTGCAGTGAGTTCCCATGTACTTCCAGCCCCTTAAGTACTCACAGCCTCCCTCACTGTCAGCATTCTAGCACCAGGAGGGTATGTGTGCTACAATCTTTTAGTATAAATTGATACATCATTATCACCCAGAGTCCATAGTTTACTTTAATGTTGATTCTTGGTGTTTTGCATTCTATGGGTTTGAAAAATGTATAAGGTCATGTGTCTACCATTACAGTATCACACAGAGTCAGTTTACTGCTCTAAAATTCCTCTGTGCTTTAACACAGACTGGAAACAACACAAATATCCAATGACTGAATAGATAAGAAAATTATAGTATATCTCCACTGGGGAATAGTAGTCAGCAATAAAAAAGAAAGACCTGGCACAGGCAACAACATAAATTGCAAAGGCATTATGCTAAGTAAAAGAAGTCAGACACAGAAGAGTATCTGTTGTAAGGTTCCATTTATTTGAAATTCCCCAAAAGCAGTGGTTACCAGGAACTTCTGGCATGGGGAGAGAGGATCGACTTTACAAGGGCCTTCTAATCCCTACCAACTGCTGATCTTTTTACTGTCTCCAAAGTTTTGCCTTTTCTGGAATACCATATAATTGGGATCATACAGTATATCGTCTTTGGGATTGGCTTCTTTCATTTTGTAATATGTGTTTCATGTTTCTTTACATTTATTTACATTTGTGTGAAAGGCAGAGAGACAGAGATCTTCCATCCACTGGTTTACTTCTCAAATGCTCATAACAGCCAGGGCTGGCCCAGGCCAAAGTTAGGAGCCTGGAGCTCAATCTGATCCAATTACTTGAGCGTCACCTGCTGCCCCCTAGGCGCACCTTGGCAGGGAGCTGGACTGGAAGCAGAGGAGGGACTTGAACCCAGGCACTCTGATGCGGAGATCCCAAGCAGTGTCTTAACTGCTGCACAAAACGCCTGTACCCATGTGTCTTTTCATGGCTTGATAGTTCATCTCTTTGCAGCACTGAATAGCATTCCACTGCCTGGATGTGCCACGGTTTATACACCTTCCAAATGATGGCTTTGGCAATTGTGAATAAAGCTGCTGTAAATATCTGTGTGCCCAAGTTTTCTGCTCATTTGGGTAAACATCCAGGAGCAGAATTGCTGGATTGTGTAGGGGTGGGCATTTGGGGTAGCACTTAAGGCACCCCTAGGCACCCCACATCCCATATCAGAGTTCCTGAGCTGGCGTCTGGCTCCTCCTCTGACTGTCCTGGTATTGTGAGTCCTGGGAGGCAGCAGGTGAAGCTTCGAGTTCTTGGATCCCCGTCACACGCATGGAAGACCCAGGCTGAGTTCAGAGCTCCTGGCTTTGGCCTGGCCCAGCCCTGACTCTTACAGCCATACGGGGAGTGAACCAGCAGATGGAAGACCTCTCTGTGTCTATCTCTGTCTTTCAAATAAAAGTGAAACAATGAATAACAGTTTTTAAAAATTAGATAGAAGAGAAAAAAATTCACATTTAAAAAAAGAATGTTTAGTTGGGAAGAAATTGACAGACTGCCTTCCAAAGAGGCTATTCATCCTTTCAAAAATTGTGATTTTTAAAAAAGTCTGCTCAGGAAATCTTTGCCTATCCCAAGGTCACAAAGATTTTCTCCAGTGCTTTCTTTCTTTCTATCTTTCTTTCTTTTTTCTTTTTTTGACAGGCAGAGTTAGAGAGAGAGAGAGAGAGAGAGAGAGAGAAAGGTCTTCCTTCTGTTGGTTCACCCCTCCCAAATGGCCGCTACGGCTGGCATGCTGTGCCGATCTGAAACCAGGAGCCAGGTGCCTTCTCCTGGTCTCCCACGCAGGTGCAGGGCCCAAGGACTTGGGCCATCCTCCTCTGTCTTCCTGGGCCACAGCATTCTGCTAGGCGCCCAACTTGACATGAGAGCAGTCATCTTGCCCTCTTGGTGACACCGTAAGTCATCTCAAATCCTGTAGTGTACAAAGTCATTGGATAATCTGCTACTCTTATCTGATGCCCAAAATGCCTCTTATAAAAGTTACAGCTTCTTCGGAGTCGGTGCTGCGCTCAATAGGCTAATCTCCGCCTGCGGCGCTGGCACACTAGGTTCTAGTCCCAGTTGGGGCACCGGGTTCTGTCCTGGTTGCCCCTCTTCCAGGCCAGCTCTCTGCTGTGGCCTGGGAGTGCAGTGGAGGATGGCCCAAGTGCTTGGGCCCTGCACCTCATGGGAGACCAGGAGAAGCACCTGGCTCCTGCCATTGGATCAGTGCGGTGTGCCGGCCGCGGTGGCCATTGGAGGGTGAACCAACGGCAAAGGAAGACCTTTCTCTCTGTCTCTTTCTCTCACTGTCCACTCTGCCTGTAAAAAAAAAAAAAAAGTTACAGCTTCTTGAGAAAGCCCAGACGCAAGCCTGCTGGCTGTGGACACCTTTGTCTACAAAACCCTCCTGCCCGTGCTGTGGTACTTGGTGATTCTCATGTCCTGCTGCTGCCCCAGATGTGCGTCCGTGCATTAACCCCTAGTGAATTACGTTCTGGGTGGTCCTCCATTTGTGTGTCTCTGTAGTCCCACAGAGCTCCTAACTCTGGAAGCCAGTTCTCTTGTATTGTGCTTCCCCAAAACAAACTTTTCTGGTTTTAGCTCTTACATTTGGGCCTGTGATTCATTGTGGGCACTCGTAGTATGATTTTTGATTATGCTGAGAGATAGTGTCCTGGTACATTTTTATTCTACATTATATTCAGCCTTTTGAGCACTATTAGTTGAACAACTATCATTCCCCCCATTGGACTAGCTTGAAATCTTTGTAAAAAAAAAAAAAAAAACAAAAAACAGTTACTGCGATGTATTCCAGAAATGCAAGGGTTGTGCAACACACATAAGTCGGTGATTGGTGGGGGGCGGGTAGGGAGCAGGTAGTTGACCTTGTGTTTAAGATGTTAGTTAAGACGTCTGTATCCCATATTGGAGTGCTTAGGTCCAGTGCTTGGCTCTGCTCCTGACTCGAGCTTCCAGCAGACCCTGGGAGACAGCAATGATGTCGCAAATTACTGGGTTCCTGCCCCTTAGTGGGAGATCTGGATTGTGTTTCTGGTTTCCAGCTCCAGCCCCAGGCAGGGGGGCTGTTGTGGATATTTGGGGATGAATGAGTGGATAAACAAGTTCTCTCTCTCTCTCTCTCTCTCTCTCTCTGTGTGTGTGTGTGTGTGTGTGTGCATTCAGGTTTTTGAGCATGGCTTGTGGAACAACCATTCTTTCCCCCTTTCTACCTGTCTCTCTACTGTTCAAATAAATAAAAGTTTCAAAACGCCAGTCAGTCTCCAGGGCGGGGTTTTGTGCAGTGGTTACGATGCTCCTTGGGATTTCTATATCCCATACTGGTGTGTCAGGGTTCAGGTGCTGGCTCCGCTTCCGATTCTAGCTTCTTGTTCATGTGCACCCTGGGAGGCAGCAGGTGATGTTGAAGTTGTCAAGTTCTGCTACCCATGTGGGAGACTGGGTTGAGTCTCAGATTCCTGGCTTCAGACAGACGCATCCCTAGTTCTTGTGGGTATTCGAGAAGTGAACTAGCAGACGCAAGAGCTCTCTTTCTAGCTCTCTCTGTCTCTTGCTCCTCAAAAAAACAATGTAACACACCCTACTAGCAGAATGAGGGGGGAAAACACATGATCATATAAACTGATGCACAAAAAGGCATTGAAAAAAACCCATACCCTTTCATAAGAACACCCCGTACACTAGAAATCACCAGAAACTTCCTTAACATGATAAATGCCATATATCAAAATCCTACAACTAACATCATACACATGGATAAAAAACTGAAAGTTTTTCTGTCAAAAACAGGAGTAAAACCGGGATGCCCACTTTTGCTGCTACTAGTCAACGTGGTAATGGAAGTTCTAGACAGAGCAATCAGGCAAGAAAAGGAAATAAAAGGTTCTGAGTTGGAAATGAAAAAGTAAAACTGTCCCTGTATGAAGATGACATCATCTTAAACGTAGAAATCCTAAATCTTTTGTTTTGAAGGCTTTTATTTATTTATTTGAGAGGCAGAGTTAGAACCAGAGAGAGGCAGAGATAGAGAGAAAGGTCTTCTATCTGCTGGTTCACTCCCCAAATGACTGCAATGACTGGAGCTGCACCAATCTGAAGCCAGGAGCCAGGAGCTTCTTCTGGGTCTCTCACTTGGGTGCAGGTGCCCAAGGACTTGGGCCATCTTCTACTACTTTCCCAGGCCATAGCAGAGAGCTGGATCAGAAGAGGAGCAGCTGAGACACAAACCAGCACCCATATGGGATGCTGGCGCCGCAGGTAGAGACTTAGCCTACTATGCCACAGCGCCGGCCCCTAAATCCTAAATCTTAAAAGACAAGAGAAAAAAAGAAAACCTATGGCATCCACAAAAACACTTCTAGAACTTCTAGAACGAAGTGGCAGGAAAACCATCACAACCAGCAGTTGTATTCCTCTATCCTAGCAGTGAACAACCTGCAAGGACATTCAGAAGCAATTGTGCTGCCAATCGTATTCACCCTTATGCCAACGGGACGCATCTTGATCCACGCACATTTAGAGTCGGATTTGCAGTCAGGTGGTGGAAGTCCTTCGATTCTGTTTTTCTTTTTGACAAAATCACTTTGCTGTTGTAGATCTTTTCTATTCTGTTATAAACATTAGAATCAGCTCAACTCTGACTGGGGTCTCTTCTCCGTCTGGGAATCTTTTTGTTTCTTTCCATCTCTACCACACTCGCCACCCTCACAGAAGCCAGGAAGAGCAACGGGCGACTAACTCGTGCATCTGCCTCCACTTTGCCTCTCCCCAGGCTGTAATTCTCCCTGCCACTGGAGTGCTATTTTTAGAACCTGTATCTGATCATGTCGCCTACCTCAAAGCTGTCTCATTACTGTCAAATGTTTAGCCATCAGTAGTGCACAGGGCCCGGCCCCTCAGAGCAGATGCCAGCACCACGGAGCAGCGTTTTCACAACACCTGGCCCCCTGTATATCAGCCTTTGCTCACTTGGCTGCTGGTTCCTGGGGAAGTTCAGAGGAGTGACTGACATCTGGAGAAGTGTGTGCGTGTGATGGGCAAGGGGCACTAGTTGGTGCGGTACAGCAGCCGTGCCTCAGTGGACAGCGGGTGTGGAAATGTGTGATGTCTGGGTGACAGCAGGGGCACAGTTGCACTGGCGCGGCCAGGCTGCCCCCGGGGCCATGCCCAGGCTTTCTGCGAGCTGCTAGTCACCCATTTTGCTGGTTTTATTTCCTGTCCTCTTGCTTCAGCCACACCGCTTTTCTTGAACTTCTTTGGAAGTATCTCACTTCCACGATAAGCCCTTGGAAAATTCCCTTTTCCTCTCTTTCTCCCCGCTGCCACTTAGCTAATTCCCACTGTTTTTCCCATCTCTGCTCTAACTCTAGCTCCTCAAGAAGTCCCGTGAGCCCCTTGGGGAGGTCAAGTCTCCCAGCAATAAACCCTCAAGGGCCCATGCCCTTCTAACAGCCAGCGCAGTCCATGTTTATGCTTATATTTATGTGATTGCTCAGTTAATCCTCTCTGTCTCTCTTTTTAAAAGATTTATTTATTTATTTGAAAGGTAGAGTTACATAGAGGCAGAGGCAGAGAGAGAGAAAGAGAGAGAGAGAGAGACAGAGAGAGGTCTTTGATTCGCTGGTTTACTCCCCATATGGCTGTAACGGTGGGAGCTGGGCCGATCTGAAGCCAGGAGCCAGGAGCTTCTTCTGGGTCTCCCCTGTTGGTGCAGTACTCTATAACAATTACTAAGTACTCTATAACAATAAGAGACAAAAAAACTATGATAATGAGCTGATGTTTAGGATGGTTGTAATCGAAGAGATTTTTTCCTGACAGCATCAAATCTATGTGTTAGTAAAATTACTGAATTTGTAGGTCTTTCTGATTGCCTTTATTTTATTTTATTTTGACAGGCAGAGTTAGACAGTGAGAGAGAGAGAGAGAGAGAGAGAGAGAGAATAGAAAGGTCTTCCTTTTCCTTTGGTTCACCTCCCAAATGGCCGCTACGGCAGGTGTGCTGCGCCGATCCGAAGCCAGGAGCCGGGACTTCCTCCTGGTCTCCCATGCTGGTACAGGGCCCAAGCACTTGGGCATCCTCCACTGCCTTCCTGGGCCACAGCAGAGAGCTGGACTGGAAGAGGAGCAACCGGGATGGAATCCGGTGCCCCGACCAGGACTAGAACCCTGGGGTGCCGGCGCTGTAGGCGGAGGATTAGCCAAGTGAGCCTCGGTGCCTGCCCCCTGATTGTCTTTAGATGGCTGAATTTTTAAACATTAAATATGTTTATTGACGGGGCTGGTGTTGTGGCATAGCAAAGCCGCTGCTTACAGCCCCAGCATCCCATATGGGTGCTGATTCGAGTCCTTGCTGCCCCACTTCCGATCCCAGCTCCTTGCTAATACAACTGGGAAAGCAGCAGAGGAGGGCCCAAATCCTTAGGCCCCTGCACCCACATGAGAGACCCAGATGGAACTCGTGGTTCCTGGCTGCTGCCTGGTCTGGCTCTGGCTATTGGGGCCATCTGGGGAATGAACCAGCAGATGGAAGATCTCTCTCTCTTTCTGTCTTTCCCTCTCTATGCAATTCTGATTTTCAAATAAATAAATAAAAATCTTTAAACAAAACAAAACAAAAAGCAAGAAGGCTTGAGACTAAAACAGTGTGCCCAATTCATGGAAAAGGCTCTGCATTATAAAAATAACAGATTTTTTTTTTAAAAAAGTGTATTTATTTATTTGAGAGGTAGAGTTACAGACAGTGAGAAGGAGAGACAGAGAGAAAGGTCTTCCTTCTGCTGGTTCACTGCGCAATGGTCAGAGCTGCGCCAACCCACGTGGGTGCAGGAGCCCTTCAAGCACTTGGGCCATCCTCTACTGCTTTCCCAGGCCACAGCAGAGAGCTGGATGGGAAGTGGAGCAGCCGGGTCTCTAACCGGCGCCCAGATGGGATGCCAGCACTGCGGGCAGAGGATTAGCCTACTGTGCCACAGCACAGCCCGGATTGTTTTCCAGTCCCTATTTTTCCATGACTTTGGAAGAGAACCTCACTTCTCTGGCCTTAAGCCCCCACCCCTGGCCCCCAGAGTGAGGCACTAAGTGATTTCAAGGGTTACTTCCACTTATCCTAACTTCTATACTCCTACTGTATACATTGATATCACTGAGTACTCATTCTCAAATTTTCATTGTCTCATAAAATAGAAACATTTGATTAAACTGCCGGGTTTCTAGAAAGGTTCACATTTTTACGTTTTTGAGCCAAGAGAGGGGGGAGGCAATGGGAACAAAGTACCAGGGGCTTCCCTCTGCGAGAAGACAGAGGAACATGGGGGGAGGAGGGCGCGGGGGGGGGGGGGGTCCGACTTTGCCTCGCTCAAGCTTCTGCTTCTAGCTCTTGCATCACCAGCCTGTGATCCCAGGTGCTAATTAAATTAATAAAAAGGTGTTTTGTTAAGGCATGTGCCCTACACCTGCTGTGTCACCAGGCACAGGTTTCTTGCCTGTTGTGATGAACAATTTCAACGCTTAACAGTGAAGGCAGAAAGAAAAATACCAGCAACTGAAAAAGCGAATAGTAGTCACTGTATTTCTTAATCCCAATCCCTCGCACCCAGCCTCAAAGCCTGTTTGTTTGTGATGGGAAAGCACACATTCTGAATTTGCCATTATCAATCATTTAGGGTGTGACAACTTTGGTTAATACTTATTGTAATTACAGGAAATAGCATTCTGTTACCCAGTTAAGACAAGGATGATAAACTGTGAAATGATAGCCTATGAAAGTAAAGCTTTAGATGCAAACATGGAACGCATCCATCTCGCCATACTGAATGGACTTGGGGGGAGTCGCTTGGACTTATTTGTAGATACAATGTGTTTTTGTCTGAGGCAGATCAGTTTTGGGAAAAATCTTTAGCTTTAACTATGTTTTATGTTATACATGGATATACTCTGACATATTCGGATTACATTTCGTTGTGAGCGATTTAAAATCCAAAATAAGCTTTTATTCCCCAGTCATCCAGAAATTCTGGCCGAAATGTCCAAGTCTTGTGTGACCCTCCCTGGTGTTGGGCACCAGGCTGTCCCCATCCTATTGCTCTACTGAATGTGGCCTCCTGTCCTCAAGCTTATTTACAGGTCAAGACGAACTTGCATCCGGTTTCTTCTTACATCAAAGTTCCACGTGGATTCGACAGGCCATGAAATAAGCACCCTGAAAAGTGTAGAGGAGCCCTGTGCACATTCCCTGAGGGGTAATTACGGGTCTCCCAGGGGGACAGGGCTGGGGTCTTTCGGTTAATTATATCTCACTTTAGGATCTTGTCTTTCTGCTTGGTGGACGGAGAGGAGACACAGGAATACACTGAGACAGCTAAGAAAAATTGTGGGAATTTTACTTTTCAATAGTTTTATTTACGTTCTTTTCCTTAATGCAAAAGATAACATATGGCTGAAGAAGACTACTGTAAATATGCAAATACAGCATTCAGTCTTCATAATCCAACTCTTCTAGGTTTTCCCAGACTTCTTTTTTTTTTAAATATTTATTTTATTAGTTTGATAGGCAGAGTTACAGAGGGAGAGAGAGGAAAAGAGGGAGAGAGAGATCTTGCATCCACTGGTTCAATTCTCAAGTGGCCACAATGTCCAGGACGGGACAAAGCTGAAGCCAGGAGCCAGGAGCTTCCTCTGGGTCTCCTATGTCAGTGCAGGGGCCCAAGAACTTGAGCCATCTTCCACTGTTTTTCCCAGGCCACTAGCAGGGAGCTGAGATTGAAGTGGAGCAGCCAGGACTCGAACTGGTGTGCAGATGGGATGTCGGCATCGCCTTAATCCACTGTGCCACAGTGTCGCCCCATTCCCAGACTTTTATAAATACTGGTGCTAGCAATCAGGTCAGACTCTGCCAGGAAAGAGGGGTTACTATAGTCATTTCTTCTGCTTCCAGAACTCTTAAAGTGAGATGCTATCTGCAAACTGCTCTCCTCCTTCCTGTTTCTCCACTTAATGTCTCATTAGTAGAAGAAACTAACACGCAGGTCTTCCCTCTCACAGTCCTAACTACTGTTGGGGTGACTTTTAGCTTCTCCTGAACCCCTAGACTGTGCTCAGTAGAAAGACAGCTAACTTTAATTAAACTGGCTCGAGCATTTTCAGATGGAGCAGATGGAAAATTCTCCCTCTTCCCTCTTCCCTCTTCCCTCTCCCTCTCCCTCTGGAACACTGGTTGGTAGCTTTGTATTTTCATGTTTATGAAAGGTGCCTCAGAGAGTCAGCTAGAAGAGGCTCAGTGATAATCTGACTCAAATTCCTCAGCTGACAGCGAGTGGCTGAGGTTCAGGGAGGGAAAGCGATGTGCCCCGAGTTCATTAGCGCAGCTAATGAATAATAAACTGTGGTGGAGACCCAGGGCTTCTGGGTCACAGAAATACTTCAAAGCCCATCCTTCCTCTCGATCCACTGGGCTTACTTGGAGAGCAGCCCCTACAGGAAACCCTGAGCAGAGGGCTCAGAAGGTTCTAGATGTCCAGCTGTCTCCTTCTCCATTTCTTCTTGCAGCAGCTGTACATTTGGAGGGCCCTAGCTTCTGGAAACGTCCTCTGGGGCTTGGGCCCAGCACAGTGGCTGCAGGGAGATCCGTGGCGAGCAGTGAGGGTACAATGTAAGAACACCAGGCGGCCCTCAGCAAGCAGGCTCTCTGTGCCCATCCCTGCAACCTTCTCGGGGTCTCCAGGTCTTTCAGGAAATGTCAAGGAATTATCCCCACATCAATGGTGCGCTTAAGCCACTTTGGCTTCAGAGGATAGCTTTTGGGAAAAAGGAAACATGTCAAGTTTATATCCATTTACAAAAAGGTTATGGACATCTCCCAAAAGGCTGCAGATTACTAATTCAAAATGTATGCAAATGTGTGTGGTGGTGTGGTTTTATAAGGGACATAAATAGTATGTTCCAACAGGTTTATTAATTTCCAGGGTCATTTTCGTAAATGGGCTATATTTCCAGAGATGCATACAAATATATAGGAATATATGTGTGCATTTAAAGTCATATTATGTTTAGATAACATACACATATATAATACATACTAGTGATAGGAATATAATATTAACTATGCACATACATTTATATATATGTATGTGTGTATATACGTGTACACAGAGTACTTATGTATTAATGTATAAATATTATTTATAAATATAGAATACATGCTTATATTACATATGTACATTTTGCAATATATGCATATTAATACAATATCATATACATATATGCATATATGTACTTACATATACATACATATTCCTATATGTTCATATGCATCTATGGAAATGTTACTCATTTATAAAAATGACCCTGGAAATCAATAATAAGCAGGCTAGGGCACACTAAGGATTTATATATATATTTATATGCTCAAGCATACATACACACATGTGTAAAAACACACATATACATACATATATACAAACACATGTGCAAATCCTTCTTTCCCCCACATGTACATATGTTATGAGCTCACTCTCCTGTCACATATGCATATTTGTATATTTTATGTACTTTTTATTATTTTTCCTTTTTCTTTGTCTTCAAGAAATGTGGGAGGAAAGAGAAAAGAAAGAGGAAGAAGAGAGAACATGATTGGGTAACCAAGTTGCCCAAACGTTAATATGAAAAGAATAAATGCTTAATCACAATAATTACTGACACATGCCCTTTCTGAAGCTCATATGCTTTAGCCTAAGGAAAAAATTTAAACAGCACATTTTAAAATGAAGGAATTCTCCTTTTCTTACTTCCTGAAGCCAGTAAAATGTTCCTCATATTGCAAGTCATTATAGCAAAAGCATTAGGAAGGAAGGACCATTTCAAGTTAGATCTGTCATTAACTTACTAACTACTCACTTGAGTCTCATAAATAATTTTCAGTAGAAAGGGCTGTCAAATGTGATTAAGGTCATTATTTCAGGTTAAAGTGGCTGGCAGACTTTTCTGATATAAAAACCTTTCCAGAGAAACAAGAACTAAGGATTCTTCAAGGTGAAGTGTCTCTGGAGCCCATTCCATGAAAATATAATGTAGGGAAGAGGATCTGGTGTGGAGAAGTCATTTGAGAAGACTGGACAAGGTTTTCCAAGGTGAGAGGTCTCTGAGCAAGGACAGACTGTATTATTTTAAGATTTGCTAGGTGTTCAATATTTGGAGTAAATTGTGAGTTTTTTTTTTTTGTTACCTAAAAATCCAAACCTTGTGGTGAGAAAATAATAGCCTAGGCATTATTATTCAACAAAATATTATTATTATTCAACAAATATGTAGTGAGCACTTTCCATACCGCAGACACTCTGCTATGTTTTTCAGGATACAGCCGGGAATCCAATCAAGCCCCACTCCCAAAGACCTCACACCTATTGTGGAGGTAGGCAACAACAACCAAAACCCCCGAGGCAGTGAAACGCATAGTCTGCAGCAGGACATGGACAACTCTGCATAGACAAAGCAAGGCCAGTGGGGAGATTTACTGTCATGACCAAGTGCTTCCGAAGAAAGGAAAGATGGGACAAAGAGAGGGGGTAACGCAAAGCAGAGAGGAGATGGACATCCCAGCACATAGGGAAGTGAGTTCACTATGAGTAGATGTGTGTGGCAGTTGATTTCTCAACAGTGTTGCAGTAGATTGGTTTTTGAGAGGAGGAGTGTGGTGGGTGTGGAGTCACCACATAGATCCCTGGGAGTCTGGGGAAAGCAGACTTGAGGCAAGCAGCCCACAGACTCGTTTATTTCAGTTGGTACAACAGCTTATATAGCCAAGACCAGCCAGTCTGGTCAAGGGGCGGTCTATGCCCCAGTCAATCATAGGATGTTGCCAGGCAGTTTCCAAAGCCATCCAATCACAGCCTGTTGCCAGGCAGGCTCCATTGCCAGGTGGGTTTCAAAGCCATTCCTGAGTAACTGAGGCTCGCTTGCCAGCGGCCATCTTGGCATGGCCTTCTCATTCCACCACAATTGTGGATTATAAATAGGCTTGGTGGTGGGTAGCTGTATGTTTTCCTTTCAGGAGATGTCATTTCAGTAGGGTTGAGTGAAAGGGGAGAGGTAGTGGAACAAGTTTGAGCAGAGTAGACAAGCTTTTGAATGAATTAGAGTTGTGACTGTGAGAGAGACTGGGATAAGGATTCTCGGAGTCTTGGAAGCATCAGGACCTAAGTAAGCCTGTTGGTCATGGGCTCATGGTGGCACCAGTCTGTAAGGCTGTCTGACACTCGCCAGCAGCCCATGTCTACAAAGAGAGCAGAAGCTCTGACCTGTTCCAAGCTGTGTTTTTCCAGGTGGTTGGACAGGGTGCACAATGGAGACAATGGAGCAAAGGAGTTGAGTGGTCAGGAGAGTGGGTAATGGTTAGGTCCTGGACTCCCCACCATAAGAGAGGGGAAACAGGGGCAGAGTCTCTGTCTGAGTCACTCATTGGCTCTTATTTTGGGTGAATCATTATGTATCTCTGGGCTTCAAGTTTTCCCTCACTGGGAAGTGAGGCTGTTGGTTAGATGATGTTGGAGGTCCCTTCCAGTTCTCAAATTCTGAGGTTAAGCTTGGCAAAATCACAAGCACTCTCGGAACATGGGTGAGAGATATGAGCCACTCCCTCTAATCACTAGTGTCCAACACATCTCGCCATGCTGGAGAACAAAGGACGTTGACGCAGCTCTTTCCTTTTGTCATAAGAATGTGCCACATGCACAGGACTCTTCCCAGAAATCAAGCATAGATATCTCATTGTCACTGGTAGGACAGCTCTGCTGTATACTTCTCAATCTGTGCTTGATTTCATTCAACTCAATTTAAAGTAACACTCAGTAATGAGTGTTTACTTCGCATAAGTTACTGTGATGGCAGTTGCAGGGGATAAAAGGGATAAAAGGGATAAAAGGAAGTCCAACAGGAAGGAGAAGACCAGTACAGAAATAAGAAGGTCCAGTCTAGTATCTTAGTATTCAATCCAGGGCAGAAAGAACAACTTCTTCCTATATTTTCTTCAGCAACTAAATATCTGTTTTGAGCCCTAGATTTTACCCGACTGGAATAGACTCAGCTGGGATCCTCACCATTTTTTGGGTCATGACTAATTCCAGGGGCTTACATAACACAAAAGCATCAGGAGGGGTGCTTTTCTGGTCCTGAGTGTCATCTGTCAGCACTGTCTGCTGAGACGTCCCTGTCCTTGAGGCTCCACGTTATCAGACTGTGCAGGCAGCCACTGGCAACAGAGTCATTCCCTCTGCAAGCCCTTCAGGACCCATCTTCCTGCTCTTTCTGCTACGTCTAGGCCTTTCTGGGTTGCGTGGTGATCAGTGCCTCTGCCCAGTATGCTTAAACACGCCGCCCACCAATTTTCTCTGCAGTTTAGCTATCTCTCACAGGTTCTACCTCCGGCACAGGATCAAATATCTTTTTCCTCCATGACTAATTGACATTTTATCTCAGTGTATTTGCTTCAAGCTTCTCTTCTTGTTGCCAACCTGGAGAATTCTCTGGTTTGGGACGATTGGGCTGGTCAGGTGGGGGACTTCTACTGGCATGAATAAGAGTTGCTTCAAGAGCTTTTGTCTGTGTTGTGAACCATTTCCGTTACTGGGAAATTGCTTCTCCCCTCTTGTCTGTTCTATCACATCCCTGTAAGGCAATGAACATAAAGTGAACTGCGAGGAGGAGCAAGGAGGAAAAAAGGAAATGTGGGGGAAATGGTGGAAGCTATTTCATATGAGGCAGAGCAGGGGTGTTATGAGATTAATTAGAATTGTGTTCTCGGATGCAAGGCATATCAATAGGAACCTCTGGTTGCACATGAAAGAACTGAACGCTAGTTAAGTCAGGAACAAATACCAGGTCTATTGGAAGGATTCTGGGTAGCACATTGACTAGAAAAACAGAGCTAACAGATGCTTTGAGAATGACAGAAACTAGCAGAGAGAACTCAAGAACCAGTCGGGGTGCTATGGTCAAATGACCCAGGTCCAGTCATCTCCTGCATGGTGTGTTTCCACTCAGGAGCAAGTCTCAGAAGGTGAGAGCTGATTGACTGGCCTGAGTCACATGACGACACGTATGCCCAGCGGTTCTCTGCCTGGAAGCTCCACCAAGCCCACGTGGAATGGAAGAGCAGCAGGATTTCTAAGGCCAGGGAGAGCATAGGAATGTAGGGAAGCAAGATAGACACGGCAAATCATGGTTATCAAGAGGAACAAGAGAATAAGTCCCATAAAAATCAAAACATACGAACAACAGAGAAGTTTAGACAAGAGGGCATTTATGAATGACTTCGAAGGATGGTTAGGGTTTGGACAGGCAGAGATGAGAGATGGGAAAGCAGAAGGATAAAGCTGGAGGCCAGCACTGTGGCACAGCAGATAAGGCTGCTGTCTGCAACATCAGTATCTATGTGGGCACTGGTTCATATCCCGGCTCTTCCTCTTCCAATCCAACTCCTTGCTAATGGCCTGGGAAAACAGCAGGAGATGGCCCAAGTGTTTAGACCCCTGCCGCACATGTAGGAGACCCTGATGAAGCTTCTGGCCTCCCATTTTTAACTTACAGCAACTAATTAAAAACAGAAAAACATCATGTGAGCAAAACAGGTTTGTGGGTTGGGCTGCCAGTTTATGATCTCACCTCTATATTTGAGGGGTGGAGGAGAAAGAAAGATGACCGAGATGAGGGAGCGTATATAAGCAGGCTTCACTTAAGGCTCAATTTTGCCAGAGAACTTGGAAGGGAAATTGTTCCTGTGACTTGGAAAATCTGGCCACTCGGAGTCTGCTGATACAGAGTGTGTGACTTCTAAAGCCATCAATGGTTGGGACATGCCTTTCCTCTTCTCTTTTATATGAATCTGGAAAATTCTTTTCTGGTTGCCATTTTGTTCTTGGGGTGAAAAATACAATATGATCTGGATTAAACTATCATAGGAGAAGTTGAAATCAGGTTTTTCTGGTTCTGGAGCTATGGTTAATACTGTGATGTCTCATTAAAACAGCGTTTTTGTCCGAGTACAAGATACTGTGTTATAACGTGTAGGGTGTATTAAATGAGTAAAAAAAACCTGTATCCACACTCTTTTTTTAAAAAAATAAGATTTATTCATTTATTTGGAGGCAGAGTTACAGAGAGAGAGGGAGAGACAGAGATCTTCCTGCTGCTGTTTCACTCCCCAAATGGCTGCACAGCTGGAGCTGGGCCAATCTGAAGCCAGGAGCCGGGAGATTCTTCCCGGTCTTCCACGTGGGTACAGGGCCCCAAGGACTTGGGACATCTTTCACTGTTTCCCAGGCCATAAGCAGGGAGCTGGACTGGAAGTGGAGCAGCTGAGACTCGAATCAGTGCCCATATGGGATGCCAATGCCACAGGGGGAGGCTTAACCAACTATCACAGTGCCGGCCCCTAAAGATAGATAGATAGATTTATTTATTTATTTATTTATTTCACGAGTCCCGCATGGGTGCAGGGGCCTAAGTACTTGGGCCACCTTCCCCTGCTTCTCCAAGTGCATTGGCAGGGACCTGGGTCAGAAGTGCTGCAGCCAGGACTTTTACCAGCACCCATTTGGGATGCCAGCGGCCCTGCAGGTGGAGGCTTAGCCTATGCACAGTGCCCGCCCTAACACTCTTGAGTATATAGTTGAGAAATTGGAGGAAAAGGACTAACATAAATAGATATTATTCACTCAACTGTCACATCTACAGCACATACATTTGTGGACTCAGGATATAGCATACAGAAAGACATACAAACAAGTAATTACAGTGTTGTTTACATGGTATAGGAATAGAATGGTCAAGAAACTTAGAACAGCAGAAAACACATGCATTCTGTTTGTATCGGCCAAGGAGGCTTCACGGATGGGCTGACATTTAAGAAGAGTCTGTAAGAATGACTTGAGGTTTGTGAAGAAGAGGAGAGGTTGACAGGCTTCCCAATAGAAGCCACAGCATGTGCAACATGAAGTGGCCTAGCAGGGGTGCAGAATACTCTGCCCCATGGGCCACATAGGGCCCCTGAAATCATTTGGTCTGGCCTGCCGAGGAACCACAGGCAGGACTCAAAATTCAGTCAATTACAGCAGCCTGGCTTTGAAGTTGATAATTTTGAACGTCCCTCAAATAATATTGCCCATATTCAAATGGTTCCTGGCAGAGAAAGATTCCCCACCCCTGTGCACCTGGTGACGACCACTATCTGCTTATCTTAAATTCTGTCATCCATGTGACTATTGACTGCTGTGGACAATACAGGTAACTAGCTATGTAAGCTTGATTGTAAATCAAAGAGAACACTTCTTTGCATTCGATTCATAGAAGTCCGTTTCCCTACCTTAGCTCACGATGGAAAAGAAAAATACTCTTTAAAGAAAAGGTTCATTTCCATTCTTAGCGGAGACCTGTAGCTTAAGGAGGGGTCTTGGCTCTACCTTGAGGTCCCCTGGGCCCGCCCACGAGTGAAGACCAAACATTGTAGGCTTTAGGCCAAGCTGCATGTTTACGCGCATGTGGGTTTTCAGCCAGTTGTTGGGAAGCGACTTTGTTTTGAGCATTTCATCTGCAGAACTGGGTGTAAGCATTACCAGAAAATTACAAACAAAACCAGTTACATGGAAGCACTTCAGATGTTCACAGACAGAAGTTTTCAGAGCATCACACTGCTTTTCTTCGTAGCGTTTGTTGTAGAGATCACTGGGTCCTGGCAATGAAGAAGTCCCTAAAGGAAAATCTCCAGGAATGAGGAAAATGATTAGTGATGGAAAAGCCCACAGCCGTGGCATTCTGCCCCAAATGTGTGCCTCCTCAGATAGGACTCGTGCTGTAGCCAGTCAGCTGCCGGCGGCCTGCTCGCCAGCGGGTGCCTTGCAGCACGTGGCGGCATCAGTCAGCTTCCAGAGGTGAGGATAACTGAAATTAGAGACCCTCGGCTTGGGATCTCATCTCCCCAGGTGGAGAGCTTGGCTTCTACTTTCCTTCCCGCCCCTAACGATTCCTCTAATCGCTCTCCTTCTCACCCTAAGTCTTGGGCCTCCTCTTAAGAAAAACAAATAAAAGGAAGCTTGTGGAAAAAATGAATTTGAAAGATTAATTTATTTTGGAGGAGGGAGGGAGGGAGAGGGAGAGGGAGAGGGAGAGGGATCTTCCATCTGCTGGTTCAATTCCCAGATGGCCATAATGACAAGTACTGGGCCAGGATGAGGCTAGGAGCCAAGAGATTCATCTGGGTCTCCCACATGGGTGGCAGGGGCCCAAACACTTGGGCCATCTCCTGCTGCTTTTCCCAGGTCATTAGCAGGGAGCTGGATTAGAAATGGAACAGCTGAGACACCAATAAGCATCTATGTGGGATGCTCCATCGCAGGCGGTGGTTTAAAACCTATGTCACTATGCCAGCCCCAACACAAATATCTATCTTTCAAAAAATATTTATGTATTTATTTGAAAGGCAGAGTGTCACACAGAGAGAAAGAGAGGGATCTTCCATCTGCTGATTCACTTCCCAAATGGTCACAAGAGCCAGGGCTGGGCCAGGTCCAAGTCTGGAGCCAGGAACTCATCCTGGTCTCCCATATGGGTAGAGGGCTTAGGCCATCCTCTGCTGCTTTCCCAGGTACATTAGCAGGGAGCTGTATTGGAAGCAGAGCAGCCAGGGCTGGAGCTGGCACTCTGGAATGGGATGCCAGCATTACAAGTGATGACTTAACTTTCTGTGCCACAATGCAGGCCCCCTACACGTCTATCTGAAGGAGCAATTCCAGTTAAAATATCCTCATGCACAGAATTTTTCCTTCTTTTTTTTTCTAAAGATTTATTTTATTTATTTGAAAGACAGAGTTATAGACAGAAGTAGAGACAGAGAGAGAGAGAGAGATGCCTTCCATCTGCTGGTTCATTCCCCAGATGGCTGCAATGGCCAGAGCTGTGCTGAACCGAAGCCAGGAGCCAGGAGCTTCTTCCAGGTCTCCCACACAGGTGCAAGGGCCCAAGGATTTGGGCCATCTTCCACTACTATCCCAGGCCATAGCAGAGAGCTGGATCAGAAGAGGAGCAGCTGGGACTAGAACTGGCGCCCATATGGGATGCTGGCGCTTCAGGCCAATGCTTTAACCCACTGCGCCACATCACCGTCCCCATTTCCTTCTTATATATTATAACCTTCAATGATTTTTCTTTAACATTTTTTAAATGAAAATTTTCAAACACACAGAAAGATTGAGAGAATTTTATGGTGAAAACCCATATATTCATCACTTAGACCACATAATTAACATTTTACTAGACTTTTTTTTATTCCTTCTTTCTCTCGATTCCTCAATCCATCTTAGCTCTTGAATGCATTTCAAACTAAGTTGCCATAAATATTTGAGCATGCATATCACAAACTAGAGTTTAGTACTTTTTGTGGATCTGATTTTCTTTTATGATAAAATGATCACACAATGAAATGCTCAGGTCTTCAGTATATTTTCCCGTGAGTTTTGACCCATGCAGTCATGTGGGTAACCCAAGTCCTTATTAAGATATAGAGAATTTCCATCACACCAGAAAGTTCTCCTCATGCCTCTTCCCAGTTAATCCCTACCAGTCACCCCCCACTCCCTCCCCAACCTGCAGCACTGCCCACCAGCACTTCCCCCAGTTTTCACTCTACAGATTAGTTGCATCTGTTCTAAAACTTCACGTCATGACTCTTATGTCTGATTTCCTTTGCTCAGCATAATGTCTGGGAGAGTCAGCCATGATCACTGGTCTAGCAACAACATTGCTGACTGGCACTCCATTGTATGAATGTATGATGCTTGATTTATTCCCTCTTAAAGGATACCTGACCTGTTCCTAGTTTTTAATACTGTTTATAAAGTTGTTCTGGAATAATTGACAAGTTTTTTTGTGAATATATCTCTGAGGTAAATACCTAGGAGTGGATTCCACAGCATTCTCTCTCCATCTTCCCCTTCCCCCCCTTCCCCCCCCTCCTCCCCCCCTCCCCCTCTCCCCCTCTTCCTTTCTTCCTTTCTCCCTCTCTTTTTTAAAAGAATTATTTACTTGGCTGGCGCTGCAGCTCAATAGGCTAATCTTCCACCTGTGGCGCCGGCACCCCGGGTTCTAGTCCCGGTTGGGGCGCTGGATTCTGTCCCGGTCGCTCCTCTTCCTGTCCAGCTCTCTGCTGTGGCCCGGGAGTGCAGTGGAGGATGGCCCAAGTGCTTGGGTCCTGCACCTGCATGGGAGACCAGGAGAAGCACCTGGCTTTGGGCTTCAGATCAGCGCAGTGTGCTGGCTGTAGTGCTCTGGCCGCAGCGGCCACTGGGGGTTGAATCAACGGAAAAAAGGAAGACCTTTTTGTCTCTCACTGTCCACTCTGCCTGTCAAAAACAATTTTTACTTGAAAAGCAGAGGTACAGAGAGGCAGAGGGAGAAAGTGAGAGACAGACAGAAAGGTCTTCCATCTGCTGGTTCACTTTCCAAATGGCCCACAATGGCCAGAGTTGGGCCGATCTGAAGCCAGGAGCCAGGAGGTTCCCCTGGGTCTCTCATGTGGGTGCAGGTGCCCAAGGACCTGGGACATCTTCTGTTTTCCCAGGCCATAGCAGAGAGCTAGATGAGAAGTGGGGCACCTGGGACTCGAACCAGCGCCTATATGGGATACCAGCACTACAGGTGGCAGCTTTACCACTAAGCCACAGCGCTGGCCCCTCCACAGCATTCTTTTTTCTTTTTTTACTGTCTTTAATTTTTTTCTTTTTCTTTTGAAAGACAAGGGGGAGGAAGAGCTCTCCCATTCACCCACTGGTCTACTTCTCGAATGCCCTCAACATCCAGGGCTTAGTCTGGCATGGACTTGGGAACTCAATCCAGGTCTTCCACATGGTGGCAAGGAACCAAGCACTTGAGCTATCACCTGCTGTCTCCCAGAATGTGTGCTAGTAGGAAGCTGGAATCCAGAGTGGAGCCGGGACTTGAAACCATGCACTCTGACATGGGATGCAAACATCCCAAGTGGCGTCTCAACTACCATGTCAAACACCTGCCCTTGCAGCACTGCCTTACCCGGTTTAGTTTAGCAGAGGTTTGCTAGAAGGTATCACTGTAGCTCAGACTGCCTTAAACCCCCACCCCTCCATCCATCTTGTTTTTTTCCCTTCTGATTACCTTCTTGCTTTTCCCCCTGTAGGTCCCTTGTTCTCTCTTGTCTCCCCCAGCTGGACACTGTTTTCCTACCATTTTCCTAAACATTTTTTCCAGAGAGAGGCATCATGGTGTTGACAAAAACGCCTTGATTCTTGGGCTGCATTCAAGATGTACCTCAGCTGTGCAAGAGGTGCACGCGCTGGGCTCCAGGCTTGTTGCTGGTTTGTTCTTTCAAGAGGAGGGAAGGGCTGACTCCGTGGTCCCCTCTCCAGCTCCATTGTTCTGTGGTTTACAACGTCCTCTTCCGAGATGCAGATCTGGCAGAAAATCAAGAGCCAAGGAGGACAGAAGATGAAGACGTTAGGATAGGAATGGAGAGAGCAGTCTTCCTGCTACTTGGGAAGCAGATGACAGGCTCTGTGGGACCAGGCCGGTACTGTCTCACGGCCATGGCTTTCCCCACTCCTGGTTTCATGGTATGCACCCTCACGTGACCCAGCCCTGACTTCCGGGGCTGTTAACCGCCATCTTGTCTGTTCCCTTAATTAATGTATATTAAGTCTATGCTTCAGAGATGCTCACTGCACATTTTAAGACAACCTTGCAAGTAGTTTATGCCAGTGAACTACTGAGGAAGCCAAAAGTGGCCCCTTCTTGTCCAGGTGTATATATGCGATTTATTGAGGGCTTTGAGGGTGTAACACACTTATTCATATTGCATAATTCAGAGGGAGGGCACTAATGTTAGGAAGCTGAGGTCCAAGAAGTGAAGAGACACCATGGCAGGATGTATGACGTGTTACCTTGGAGCACCCAGGGCCCCAGGTGGCATCCTGCTACTCTCAAAGGTACCTGCACACTCATGGGAATGCATATCCCAACTTTGGCCTGGAAGATTTGGGCCCTGGGCGTGCTTACAGATAGTATTTGCAGCACGTGTGTTCTCCTGATACCTTGGGTATTTCAGCCCGACAATCATGAGCAGGTATATCATTTCAAAAAGCAGAAGTTTTAGCTGGGTTTTATAGAGGCGGAGGAGGAGAAACCATGGAAGAAAGAGGGAGAGAAACAATAACAAAGAGAAGAGGTGGTGTAGGATGAGGGGAAGGCCAGCGCCGTGGCTCACTAGGCTAATCCTCCACCTGCAGCACCAGCACTCTGGGTTCTAGTCCCGATGGGGCGCCAGATTCTGTCCCGGTTGCCCCTCTTCCAGGCCAGCTCTCTGCTGTGGCCCAGGAGTGCAGTGGAGGATGGCCCAAGTGCTTGGGCCCTGCACCCGCATGGGACACCAGGAGGAAGCTCCTGGCTTCGGATCAACGCAGTACACTGGCCGTAGCGGCCATTTGGGGGGTGAACCAATGGAAGGAAGACCTTTCTCTCTCTCTCTCTCTAACTCTGCCTTAAAAAAAAAAGATAGAGGGGGGACGGGATGAGGGTGAATGGAAGATGAAGAGAAAAACATCGGAAGTGTGCTAAGGAAGGACAAAACTGTAAAAGACAATGTTTCATGCTTAAAGATATTTCTGGGCTAACCCCATTCAAACTGTTTTGTTCAGAGGTGGCTGCTTTGCCTAGTGGTCGAGATATCACACCCATATCAGAGTGCCTCGGCTTGAGAGCTGGCTCTACTTCTGAGGCTAAAGCAGGCCCTGGGAAGCCCTGCTGTAGCCCAAGTAATTGGGTTCCTGACCCTCAAACGGGAGGCCTGGCTTGAGTTTCTGCCTCCTGAGACTTGTGCTGTGGGCATTCACAAAGGATGGGATCTCTCTCTCTCTCTTTTCTCTCTCCCCCTCCCTCTCTCTCTCTCCCTCTCAACTAACTAGTTAACTAATAAATGATTTTTGTCCCAAACGCAAAGACTTAAATATAAGCCTTGATCATAGCGCCCTCTTGCATACATAATTTATCCGTGTTACGCATCTTCTGATCTCTAAGGTATTTTGATGTGCCCAGAATGTACTCATATTTCACAACAAACACAAATTAATTATGGTTCAAAAGGAGCAGAGTTAGGCTTTCAATTCAGACTCCAAGCAATCATATTAGTGGTTATTTTTCTGTTTCTAATTACCAATTAAGCTCATTGGATTCCAGCTAATGAAGTTACTTGACTCAAAGATAAGGGAATCATAACATATAGTAAAGATGGAATGAGCCATAGCTTTTAAATAATTATCTGTCTGAAATTTGGGCTCTACAATTTCCTGTGTTCTGCCGCTACGCTGACTCTCCAGAGTTGTTTACAGGAAAAGAAAAAGGTATTTAGACAGTTCTAAGGCTGTCAGGCCTCATCAGACCCTGGGGTAGGAGCACTGCGACTTTAAGACTCAAGGGCACGCACCTGTGGGAACTGGACCACACACATGCGCCAAGAGGCCCAGCCACAGCTGAAACCTATGCCCGTGCCTCTTATCGTTGTCATCTAAACCCTCTCTCCATAAGGGAGGGCGGGCTCTGACTCTAGGCGTATTTCACAGCCACCTGATGTTTAACCTCTAAGAGAAAAGGCTTTGGAACACAGAGCAAGCAAATGGAGGCTCCACCTTTGCAAACTGCAGAAATTGTTTAAGATAAGGAAGATCAAACAAATGAGGTCAGGCTCAAACCCTTCCAAGTCGGGATTGGGTGCGGGGAGGAGGTCTTGTGCGGGGAAGGTCTTGTGTTGAGAACGCTGGGTGGAGGGTGTGCAGCTGCACAGGTAGATCAGCAACGTCTTAGCCAGCTGGGAACTGCTAGCTGCCATGTGGCCCTGCAGCTCAAGCTCCGGTACAGAGAGAACTACTCCCTGGCTGGGCCGCCCGCTTCCGAAACCCTGAGAATGTGTGCCCAAACATCAGTGCGAAGAAGGGCTCTTTGAAGTCACTGAACAGAGGAGGTGTTTTCACTTAGTGAAAGATTGACAGCCGCAAGCCAGTCACGCTCTGGGCACGGGAAGAGAGGGCAACTTTGAGGGAAGCCGTGTCCATGCGTGAGGCTGACGCCCCGGGAGGGGCACAGCTCTGGGCCTTCCTTAGCCGCTGTTCCTAGCAAGCCCAAGGGCAGAAACAGTGGCCATGGAGAGGTGGCCCGGTGGAGCGCCTCAGTGTCTGCCGCGTCCACCCCGTGAGCTGCCCAGCTCCCGTCACTTCTTACAGGGAGTTTGTCCTGTCTAAGAGCAGTTCCTCCAGCATTCTGGGTGGCCCTATTTCTTGGGGGACTTACGGGAGAAGAGTTACTGGGATGCATTACTTGATCTCAAGCCCGAGAGGATACCATCGCCCCCTCTCTACTGTGTATGCTCGATTTCTCGTTGCCCTGGCTGGCATTTCTGCTGATCCCCGTGGCTTGCCCAGTTAACTGACTTACCCCCATTCCCTGGGTGTGTGAGCCTCTGGTTTCCTTGCTGTTCTCAGACTGTATCTGTTCTACTCATGCACCTGCCTCTGTAACTTGGCACGGGAGCACCAAGAAGTGCCTTAGTGGGTCTCCCGAGAGCCAAACATGACACAGCTGTGGAGCAGTTCACCCACCTGCCCGCGTTCTGTGATGGTCGGTAGTCATTTTCTCTGCTGATTCCTTGCCTGCTGTACTTTCGGCACAAGTCTTCCGAAATGACTGGGCAGCATTTGTGGATTCAAGTCCCACAGGATTCTTACCGTGTCCCTGGAGTGAAGTGGGGGAATAAGGACCTCGAGATTCACAAAGCCTGAAAGTTGTAGGGCAAAAGCACGAATGTCTCAAGTCGGTGACGGGGGTGAAGGTAAGCAGAGCTCCTCTCGTTTCCACCTGTGGTTCCCAGATCCAGGGACTCTGCTCCTGAGAACAGGGCACCATCTAGTGCTTGTTGGTCCGGGTTGTGTTACCTCATGGAGTACAGTGCCCCACTCCCACAGAGGGTCATCCTCTCCAAGCTGGTTCCCAGCACGTCCTTAGGAGGCCACCCCGCCGTGCTGTCAGGCCAGAGGCATGTGGAAGGAGCAGTGGATCTCGTGTTGGGCCCATCGCCACAGCGTCTTTGCTGGGAAGTGGGGCCTTTGGTTCCGCTTGGCAGGGGGGATTCTACATCCGTGTATGGGACACTTTAAATCTTGAACTGTAGAGTGGCTCCCAGGCATGGAGCGCTGCAAGGGAAAATCGTCTCTAGAATTTGTGTCACCCCAGGCACGATTAATTTATTTTTCCCAGAATAGAAGGCGTCCGATGTCAGCAAAGGGGTTGATAGCCTCAAAAGCCACACTGTGGCTGGTATTTGCTAAATAATAATAATAATAATAATAATAATCTGAAAGGGCAAGATAGAATCTTCCATCTGCTGTCTCACTCTCCAAATGGCCTCAACAGCCAGGATTGGGCCAGGCTGAAGCCAGGAGCCAAGAGCTTCATCCAGGTCTCCCATGTGGGTGGCAGGGGTCCAAGGACTTGGGCCATTTTCTGCTGCTTTCCCAGACACACTATCAGGGAGCTGGATCAGAAGTGGAGGAGCACACTCCAATATGGGATGCTGGCGTCATAAACAGTGGCTCAACCTTAGGTGTCACAATGCTGGCCTCTGGCTAGCAGTTTGGAAACTCAGTAGCCAGAGCAGCCTTGGTGAGAGGCGTCCTGTGTGTATACAGGACCCATGTATAGGTTCTGTACCTGTCCAGTAAATGTCATGGTGAGGAGGCCAAGTGGAGGCTGGGTATTTGTAAAGCTCATCTATGTTGTTGGGTGTTCCTTTGTTTTATTATTCTTTATTGTAGTATTCCATTTCACAAACATACCACAGTTTGTTTATCTGTCCATCTATTAATTGTCATTTAGGTTGTTTCCAATTTTTTTTTTTTGTGAATACAAACATTGAAGTACATGTTTATTTGTGGAGCTAAAACCTCATAATCTGAATTTCTACTGATTAAGCCCAAGTGATTTTTAATCACCCTCAAGTTTGACAGCCCACCTGTGAGGATGAGGCCTGACATTTCTCTCAAGGGAACTGAAGAAGCTGTGACTAACATGCCAGGTCTGACTGAGCAGCCGTCTCTCTGCAGGCTGAACTCCAATTTCACTAACTCCGTTTGTTCCCGAGACTGAATGCCTACCTTGAAACCGGTTTCTGGGTGTCAGGTGCTGGATTTGACTCTGAGTTTCTTGGTGATCCAGATGAATGGCAGTTACGTTCTGGGGAAGAATTCTCATTGTCCAGGGAGAACAAGCATGGCAGTGTCTTAGAGGAGCAAAGCAGGTCCCCAACCCCTGCCCCTGAAGGAGTTTCCTCCCTGACAGGTGGGGCAGACAGATCCTCATCATGTCTCTGTCGTCAGTGCAGTCATGGGTGAACCAGGGGTGGACGATGTCTCTCTGTCTCCCCCTCTCTCTAATTCTGACTTATAAATAAAATAAATAAATGGTAAAAAAGTGTGTTTTTTAAAGATTTATTTGTTTGAAAGGGGAGATACAGAGGGGACAGAGAGAGAGAGAGAGAGAGAGAGAGATCGCCCATCCTCTGGTTCATGTCCCAAATCGCCTAATGGCCAGAGCTGGCCAGGCCGAGCCAGGAACTTCTTCCTTCCAAACTCCCACATGGGTGCAGGGCCCCAGCACTTGGGCCATCCTCTGCTGCTTTCCCAGGTGCCTTAGCAGGGAACTGGATCGGAAGTGGAGCAGCCGGGACTCCAACGGATGCCCAAATGGGATGCTGGCACCGCAGGCGGAGGCTTAACTTTCTATGTCATAGCGCCAGTCCCAGAAGTCATGTTTTAAATTTGGATTAATACTCCCAAATTGTTCCCTCCAAAAGGCTTTGCTAATTGACATTTGGGCAAGTTAATTCCTGTGAGCCGTTGTTTCCTCCACGGTAGAAAGTTAACAGAGTACTACATGGGCTCGTTGATGTGGCTAGAGGAGGAAAGAAAAACAACAGAGCTTGGAGGCAGGGGTTCCCAGACTCCTCATGCCTGAGAATCGGAGGGAAGAAGTCTACCTTCCGGAACTTGTAGTCTGGCTGTTGGTGGAGATCCAGGGCTGTCACAGCTCTCATTGTAGTACATTCTTCATATTTGCTACATTTCAGAGGCTAGACTTTTTGGAGGGGTTACTAAAAAAATTATCCAAAGATGAAAGAACTCCAGAAAAATGATGATATAATTCTTATTGTTATGCTAAGCCTTCACCCAAGAGGCTTCTCTAAGGATTATCTGATGTAATTCTATTTAACTTACAGTTTACTAATGAATAGGACCCAAACATGTTACAGAAAGGTTAAAAGCTGGTATGTCAGAAACTGATAGGATAACAATTATCAATGCCAATGATTTCTATTAAAGAAAAAAACTAAAAGTTTTGGTTTATTGCTCTGCAGAAAAGTAATGAGTTTTGTCTCTAATAATTTATCTTAGCCTTCTTTTCTTTTGTAGACTATCTGTGCATGCATTTCTCGCATTTCCCATTCTGTCATTCTATTGGTTCCCTCATCAAAGAGCTAAAAATCAACTTTTACACAGATTCTCAAGGTTTTTATTTATTTATTTTTGATCATTTGGAAGTTGCCCTTTAGCAGTACTCAAGATCCAGCCATGTCGCACCCTTCACTCTTCACAGGTGGATCATGTTTGGGGCCTTCCTTCATTTAATTGTCTTCTTTAAGTTCTCTCACCACTTGCCAGGGCTGTGGAGAAAGGTCAAACCCGATGATCAGGAAAGGAAAGTCCCGTCCTCTTGCTGGTATCCTGTCCTCTTGCTGGTATTCCGGCCTCAGGCCTTCAGTTCTCAGCTTGGTTTTCAGCTCCTCTGGGAACTTTGCATCAGCCTTCGATCTTATCTTAAAACCCCATGCTGTCTCCTTGCAGTGTACTTACCATCCTGCATTGGAATTGCTTCTCGTCTCTTTTGCTGTGAATTCCGTGGGAGCACTGACCATATTTTTATTTAACAGCACAGTGCCTGGCTAGAAGCAATGATGCATGAATTATTTGGAATGAATGGGTTTTGTGGTAAGTCTTACAGCCGTCTTGCTCTGTATTTTCAGAGTGCTGTAGCTACAGCTCCATGCAATTGATTGTTCTAATCACAGTGATGGGAATCTTTAGCTTGAGTGTTCCGTGTAGCTCTCCCTTTTGGGGAGTTTGCTGGGAGTGTGTGTTTGTGCATGAACAGGTCTGCATTTTACACCAGCTGCTTTTGGTCCCTTTCCTAAGATTTTCAGAATTCTGCTCCTGTAGTGGGAGCCTTCTTTTACAGGAAAAGTTCCCGACACCAGCAACACCTGTGTTGATTTATCCACACCTACTTTATGTACTGCTTCTCCTTTAACTGGCCTGTTCACATGTCCTTGATTTGTTCTTAGATCTGCCCCAAAGACTCTGGTTTGGGGCTTGTCCTGGTTTGAACTCGGTATATCTGGCTCTTGACTTATTTTCTGATCTCCACCCATCCCCAATTTTTTTATTTTATTTTTTTTAACCAGCTTTGGCATTTTCATGTACCTGACCTCAGCTCAACCTGCCCTTGGCGTTGTTTCTTCCACTGAACACCGACAACTTGAAGGCAAAGAGAGAGACGGAGTCCAGTGTGGTTTGTCTGAAATAAAGCTTGCATTACGGGAGGGTATAAACAGGTTCATGGCGCTTTGCCATGTTATGATGCTTTTGTTATAAGATTTGCATTTTGCCAATATTGCATGGAATCTTCCAGAAGTAAGAAAAAAAACTGGTTTCCAGTCAGTAATTAAAGCTTTGCTTTATTTTTAGTTTCTTTTCCAACTTCCTGTACAGAGAGGGGGAAACTTAACATTTTGGAAAAAATTTGGATCTACCCTGTTGAATTAGTACTGTTGAGTCTAGTGTGTCTCTAACTATATGTTCTCTCTCTTTACATACATACACACACACACACACATACACACATACATGCACACGAGTATATTCCACACACACTTTACAAAGGTATTTTCATAAATTAAAGCAACCTTGGCTTTAAAACATGGAAAATGGCTATTTTTCAGCAAGTGGAACTAATTGCTGGCTTATTAACATAATATCTAAGCCAAGCAGTTTGTTAGAAAGTCTCCAGGGAGTTCATTTTGCAAAATACAATCAACTAATTACACAGGAAAGCCACTTCATGCTGTTTGCAACTTTTTAAAGCGGCTCTTTTCAAATATATTATTTTTCAGTCACTAGGCAAAAAATGCTAGGACTGTTAGAGCAATCATTGGCTGCCAGAATCCTATAAGATGCAGACGAAGTGAGGAATGCTTGCCTGGGGGGTGTGTGTGATGTCACCGGCATGTGACAAGATGTGCGGATTTGCGGTGTGCAGGGTTTCTCCATGTGAGACGCGCTGGCGAGGAGACATCAGCCTGGCCCAAATAACCACAAAAAAGAACAGATTTCAGACAGGCGGTTTTACAATTCCCACTTGTTATTTTGCCAATTTCCAGCCACTTCTTTCTCTAGCATTGAGTGAACAAGACAAACGATCATTCTTAAAAGGTTCTGAATATATAGGGCACCCGTTTCTTTCAGTTATCTTTAATCTGCTGAGTATTGATTTACCTTTACACCCCGATCTGCTCGATTTACGTTTAAATAAAGCTTTCAGATTAACTGCACACTGGAAAAGAAGCTATTTAGGAGGACGAAGGCTGTTTAAAAAACGGGTTGTGTTTTTTTAATTGCTATAAAGATGGAGATGGCCAGCTTTTACAGGGAAGCGGTCTGCAAAATGTTTCTCATTCTGGTCGTAGCCAGTTCTGATATTTTCCTGAAACCACTCAAGCATACCGCACCTGCTGCAAATGGTTTATTTTATATGATTTTTATTAGAAAATCCTGAATCTCATTTGCTTGGATGAGAAAGAGTCTGTTTGGAGAGGGTGTCTTAGTCTTCCTTCTCATTGATTTTGTTTCCACCCCGTGTGGCTGTGTTTTCCCTGCAGCGCCATCTGTCAATAAGGCCGCAGCTCCGCCGGAGTAGGAGAAAACCGGGAGTCATATTTGTCAAGGGAGGGGGTGTCCAGGAGACGTGGGCATCTCAATCCAGCCCTCAGGCCGTTGTAAGGAATGCCTGTAAGGACTGCAGAGCCAGATGGAGAACCAGAGTTACAAAATTACCAAGTTTTGAGGTTTCACTCTCAGAACCTTCCTCTTGGCTTTTGGCTAAAGGTTAGTTTCCTTTATTATTTGAAAAAAGAGTCTTCCTTGAATTAACAGTAATGCACACTTAAACATTTTAAGAGGGTGGATCTCATGTGCACTGTTTTTACCACAATACAATGTTATTTAAATATTTTGGCGGAAGTCAGCGATGTGGTGCAGTGGGTGCAGCTACTGCTTGCGGTTCAGGTTTGGCTCCCTGCTTGTGTGCCTGGGAAGGAGCTGAGAATGAGTATCTGGGCTCCTGCTACCTGTATGGGAGATCCGGATAGAGTTCCTGGCACCTGACTTCAGTCTAGATCAGCCCCAGCCATTTTGGCCATCGGGGGAATGAACTAGTGGATGGAAGATTCTCTTTCTCTCTGTTTCTCCTCTCTTGTTCTGCCTTTCAAATACACAATTCTTTACAAAAATTTAAATGATTTGTTTTCATTAAATATTGAATCTATTCAGAATAAATACCCTCATCTTTTTTTTTTCTAATCCTTTCAAATTTGTTGAAATAAATTTCTAGGAGCGAAACCATTGGAAAGAAATACACTTACATTATAACTTTGATAGATACTGCTAAATTGTCCTCCAGTGGAACATTTCCAGCTTATACTCCCACCTACAATTTATAAGAAGATTTTTTAAAAAAAGATTTATTTGAAAGTCAGAGTTATAGAAGAAGAAGAGAGAGAGAGAGGTTGGTCTTCCATCGGCTGGTTCACTCTGCAAGTGGCCACAGTAGCTGGGCCAGGCCACAGCCAGGAGCCAGGAGCATCATGCGGGTCTCTCATGTGGGTGCAGGGGCCCAGCACTTGGGCCATCTTCTGCTGAGGTACATTAGCAGGGAGCTGGATTGGAATTGGAGCAGCCAGTGGCTTAACCTGCTATGTCATAATGCTGGCCCTAGGTGATCTGTTTCTCATGACCTTAGCAATAGAGTGTGTTACAAAACTCTTCGAGTTTTGCAAATTTGATAGGTGAAAGTGATGTTTCAATGTAGTTTAATTGGTATTTGTATTTTACAAGTGAAGCTAAATATGTTTCACATGTTTTAAAGCTCTTTTTTTTTTTTTTTTTGGGTAAACTGCTATTCTTGCCTATACTTTGCCAATTCTCTTATTGGATTGGTGATTTTTGAGAAACTGTTTTACACTGTATATATTCATGAGTTTAGCCCTGGGTTTGTAATGTAATAGAAAATTCTTCCCACCTCCCTTGCCAATTTCTCATTTTGATTTAGTTAATTTTTTTACGTTTAAATGTTTTAAAGATTTGTTCTTTATTGTGGAGGTTAAACCTTCAATTTTCATTTTTTAAATGGACATATAGTAATTGCTCATTTGTATGGTACCGTGTGGTATTTTGATATCTGTAAACATTGTGTAATGTTCAAATTAATATAAGCATATTTATCTCTTCAAATATTTATCTTTTTTGTTGTAGGAACATTAAAAAATTCTTCTACATTTTTTTTTGAAATATGCCATACATCGCCATTATCTATAGTTACACTTCTGTGCAACAGAATACTAGAATTTCATGTTTCCTTTACCTGCGTGACTCAGTACCTGTTGACTAACTTTTCTCCATCCCTTCTTCCTTCCTATTCTCAGCCTCTGGGAGCCTTCGTCTGCTCTCAACTTCTATGAGATCAACTCTGTTATATTCCACATATGAGCAAGATCCTGCAGTATTTGTCTCTTCTGTGCCTGGCTTATTTCGTACACCATAATGTCTTCTAGTTCCATTTTTGCATTTTTAAAAACCTTCATTAATTTTAATTTTATTTGAAAGGCAGAGAGACAGACATTGAGAAATCTTTCATCTGTTGGTTTAGTTTCCAAATGCTTGCAACAGCTAAGGCTCGACAGCTAGGGTCAAGCCAAAGCCTGGAGCCTGGAACGCAACCTGGATCTCCCACGTGAGCGGCAAGGAGCCAAGTACTTAAGCCATCATCTACCGCTTCCCCAGGTGTACACTAGCAAGAAGTTTGGAGGTGGAGTAGCCAGGACTCGAACCAGGCACAGTGATATGGGATGTGAGCACCCCAAGTGGCCACTAACCTCTGTACTAAATGTCCACCTCCATCCTTAACTTTTAAAAATGTCATTGATATCCTTATTATTTAACACAGTAGCTTTATTTTAAATCTTTTTTGTTTGATTTCCCTTGGTGGGGCTAGAGGGAGCGTCACAATATATGTTTCTCAATAGGTTTCCAAAGTGGGTATTTGGTCAAGTTGGGACCAAACCTCCAAGCCAGGCTTGGAGATCATTACCAGGGAACCAGTGCAGAGCGAGCGTTCAATCTAAAGAATGAGAGGAGATAAACGTGTGAGAGGCAGCTACCAAAGGGGCAGCAAAACCAGGTACAGGCTGAACGTTGAGGAGCGTGATTGAGAGCTGAATCTGGAAATGCTAAACTTTCCCGGAAGACGCGTGCCTGTTAGGATCACCCTGTGCCTTAACTGAGCTCCCGAGCACTGGTCAGTGTGTTGAAGTCGCTGCTGAGCAAATTGAAGAGAGGCTGGATGAGCCCACTCCTCAGGAAGGTGCTGGGACTTGGCCAGACTTAAGTCCCAAGGAAGGACTTGGTGTCGTGGTCAGTGGCTGAAATAACATTGGGAAGATGTGTGTAGTTCTGATGAGACATACTGAAAGTCAGGCTGCAGTAGGCAAGTGAGCCAGCAGCAGACGGGGCCACAGCCTGCACCGGAGAGGGGAGAACCTGCAGGGGGTGGAGGCTGGGCAGTGCCGACTGTAAGCTAGATTGATGCTGTTACCCCTACTGGGTTGCTCCTACTGACTGCTACCAGAGCAGGACAGGGGTCCATGAGGGCAAAGCGCAGTTAAATGTGGGATTAGCAGGCCCCCAGTCTTCTTGGCATCATGCTTTCGAGATGGCGCTCAGATCCACAATCTCTGTTTAGAGATGACTTGGCTGTTGAAAAGATGCTAGCCGAGCCCGCTCAACCAACCTGCACTTACCTGCAGTTAAGATGGGAGAAGTGGGCCCTTCTCTCTCTCATGCTCTAGCTCCATCCCCTGTCCCCTCACCAGGGACCCAGCCATACATCTGGTCTCCTCCCTCCTGTGTCTTTCACCTCTGCCTCTACTTCATGGACTTGAGTGATTAAATATGCTATATATTCTGTCCTGAAAAACTTCCATCAGACACACTGCAGCTGGGAGCTTCAGCAACAACAAAAACCTTAGACATCTGCAGTCTCAGAGATTCGAAACATCTACGTGGTGCAATTTATTGAAAGGATACTAAGCATTCTGGATACATTGAAGATCTGAAATAGTATAGCAATCACTGAAGTGATGTTTGGTACACTCATACAATGGCATACTATACAGCCCTAAGCAATACTGATATGCTATACTAGTTAAAGTTTAGGTGAGCTGGAACTCTGTTATCCCTGCATAATGATGCGGTCTCTTTAACTGTCAGCTTGATACACCTACCTGTTCCATGCAGCTGTTGCATCCAGAATCAGGGTGCTTGATAAGACCCCCCTCATTTGCATATCTGATTGGGGTGCCACCCCCTTCCTTATAAAAAGATGTGGAAGGTGGAGGCAGTTCTTTTTTTCTTTTCTTTTGACAGGCAGAGTTAGACACACAGAGAGAGAGAGAGACAGAGAGAAAGGTCTTCCTTCTGTTGGTTCACTCCCCAAATGGCTGCTGAGGCTGGCACGCTGTGCCAATCCAAAGCCAGGAGCCATAGCAGAGAGCTGGACTGGAAGAGCAGCAACCGGGACTAGAACCTGTGGTGCTGGTGCAGAGGATTAGCCAAGTGAGCCGCGGTGCTGGCCAACAGTTCTTGCTAGTAGATACCATTCTTGTGTGTGCTCTTCTGCCCTGGAGGTCGGAGGCATCTTTCTCACTCTCCCACTCACCCACTCTTGGCTGGAGCTTCCTGATTGCAGGTACCGTTCTAAGTTTTTCTTTCTGCCCTAGTTTATGGGCAACTCTTCGCACTACTCACGTTGGGTGTTTCTCAGTGTGGGATGGCCCATAGTCATGTGTGAATGTACGTTTATTTCCTCCCTGCCAAATAGCTCTGTTCCTCTTTGCACACAGTACCAGTCTCTGCTTGGTATTTCTAGCTCTGTAGGAGGCAAGGACCTGGATTAATAAAAAGCGATACATTCATTGCCCACTCACATCAGTGTATTTCAAAGGAGTGCTACAGAAATACGTGGACATCTTGTTAAGTGAAACGCTAGTTATAAAACACTCTTCTAGGAAATGATATCAGTCTGTAATCTACCCATCTAGTTGACACTTTGCTAGTTTGGGATTGCTGAGCATCATAATTTTACAAATTTTATTACTTGTTGTTTGAGCTCCCACCTGCTCTGGTGGCAGGAAAGCCCATATTTCTCTATTACAGTCTCTGCTATCTGTTCTTCACTCTCTTGTTTCTTTTCTTTTTTTTTTTTTTTTGACAGAGTTAGAAAGTGAGAGAGAGAAAAAGAGAGAAAGGTCTTCCTTTCCGTTGGTTCACCCCCCAAATGGTCGCTAAGGCTGGCGCACAGTGCCGATCTGAAGCCAGAAGCCAGGTGCTTCCTCCTGGTCTCCCATGGGGTGCAGGGCCTAAGCACTTGGGCCATCCTCCACTGCCTTCCTGGGCCACAGCAGAGGGCTGGCCTGGAAGAGGGGCAACCGGGACAGAATCCGGTGCCCCGACCGGGACTAGAACCCAGAGTGCTGGCGCTGCAGGTGGAGGATTAGCCAAGTGAGCCTCAGCGCCGGCCTTCATTTTCTTATTCATTTATCTCATTATTATTCATTTCCCATCTGGATTGACGGAGAACCCTGACCTTGCCTGGGTTCCAGGTCTGCATTTTGGCTGCATCTGACTATATCCATATAGCCATTCATTGAAAATAGTACGTCTCTCCTAGGACTGTTGTGAGCATCACTGAAATAATGCACGTGAGAGCTTAAACAGTGCCTAAGACACGGTGGGCTCAGTAAGTCGTTACCATATGTGACATATCATAGCAATAGCACAGTATTTTTGATGTATGGGCTGGGTTGTGTCCCCACCCTTTTATATGTTGAAGTCCTAATCCCCAGTATCTCAGGATGTGGCTACGATTGGAAATGGTCTTCAAAGTTGCAATTAACCCCAAGTGGGGTTGGTGGGTTGGGCTGTAATTCAGTAATATGACTGTGTTCCTGTTAGAAGGGGAGGTTAGGACACAGGTACAGTGGGAAGGCCATGTGAGGCATGGGAGGAGACCGTCATCTCCAAGCCCAGGAGACAGGCTTCGCATGAAACCAATCCACTTGATCTTGGACTTCCAGCCTGCAGAATCATGAGGGAGTAAGTCACTATGACGTCTTTGCTACATGGCAGCCCCAGCAGACCAGTATGAGGGAACTTCAAAAAGTTCATGGAAAATACAGAATGTTAAACTGGCTGCGTGGACTTCACAGGTTTTCTTTTTTGTAAAAAATTTTTAAAAGATTTATTTATTTACTTGCAAGTCAGAGTTCACAGAGTTATACAGAGAGAGGAGAGGCAGAGAGAGAGAGGTCTTCCATCTGATGGTTCACTCTCTAATTGGCCGCAATGGCTAGAGCGTAACAATTTTTTTTACCTTTTATTTCAATTTTCCATGAACTTTTGGAAATTAAACTCTATCATTACAGAGTAAGGCAATGATCACACGTCTCCAATTCAAACTGATCAAGATTCCCCCTCCTTTATACTAAATACGATGGTTTCCAAGTGGTTTGTAGGTGACAGTAGAAAAAAAGCTCTCAATTATCTGGGATCAAAGCCAAGAATAGATTGGACCCAGGATCCTCATTAGCATATTCATGAGAAGGATCCCCAAGCTACATCCGTGGGGAGTCAGCACCGTGCAGTTCCCAGGTGCTGAAATCGAGAGGAGGACAGCAGCTGAGGGAGGTAGTGGACAGGGCGAGGAGGAGGTCGGGTAGGAGCAGGAAGGCAGCCTGACTGGCGGTGCCATTCAGGGAAGGGACAGTGCAGGTAATTGCACACTGGTGCTCCCTCACCTCGTAGCAGCAAGGTCTCTCAGGGGCAGGGCCCTGCCAGCTCCCCTACAGTGGAGCAATTCTCCCGAGCCGGACATACGCCCAAGTCAACAAGAAGAAACTTAATGAGTTTATTCTATTGCGTCAAGGCGCTTCTAAGAGTAGAAGGAGTGTGAGGAAAGGGTCTATTAATTCAGCGTTTTCCAAGAAATGTGTTGTCAAAACCACCCCGGAGCAAAAAGGGAAACAGCTCTTCATGAGATGGTATCGTGGGCAAGCTTTAGGGTCATTATTTTGCACTGTGATCGAATCACACTGCTCTATTTTTAGTGAAATATCTTAGGAGAGTGCACTGGGCTGATGGGTAGCAAGGTAGACTTTTTGGGCTCTTACCCTGTTCCCACTGACATTCAGCTTCCCGTTGCCAGGGTGATCTGTGTCCTTTCCTATTTTCTTCGTATCCCTCCCACTTCCATTTTCTTAAAAAAAAAGTTTTTATTGAGGTGATGTTAGTATAAAATAAAATAAACCATTCTAAGTGAACAATCCAGTGGCATTTGGTACATTTACAATGTTATGCAACTGCAACCTGTATCTAGTTGGTTTTAAATTTTTATTTTATTTGAAAGGTAGAGAGAGAGAGAGAGATCTCCCAACTCCTGGCTTACTCACTAAGTGCCGCTAACAGCCAGGACTGGGCCAGGCAGAAGCCAGGAGCCAGGGGCTCCATCTGGGTCTCCCACAGGGGCGGCCGGTTTCTGAGCCATCATCTGCTGCCTCCCATGGAGCACATTAGCCAGAAGCTGAAGTCAGGAACAGAGCCGGGACTCGGGTGTAGGATGTGAGCATCACCTCTGGGCTGAACCTGTCTTATTCTAAAACATTTTCATCACCCCAAAGGACACCTGTATCCAGTAAGCGGTTGCACCCCATTCCTTCCTATTTTCAGCCCATGGCAACTGTCCGTCTGCATTCTGTCTCTATGGATTTACCTGCTCTGCGAATTTCTTACCAATGGAATGCTACGATGCATGATCTTTTGTGACAGGCTTCTCTCACTTAGCACAACGTTTTCAAGGTTCATCTGCATTGTAGCATGTGTCAGTCCTTCATTCCTTTTTAGGACTAAGTAATGGAAGTTTCCCATTGTATGGATGTATCACAGTTCATCATTGATCTGTTGATGGACTTTTGGGTTGTTTCCACCTTTTGATTATAGTGGATAATGCTGCAACAAACATGTATGTACAAGTATTTGAGTTTCTGCTTTCGGTTCTTTTAGGTATATGGCTAGGAGTGGAATTACTGGGTCTCATGTTAAGTCTATGTACTTACTTTTAGCATTCATGAATGTTTGCTAACTTTCTTGTTCACTCTCTTTTTTAAATGAGTATAATTGACAAAAATGGATACATTTATGCTCTACATCGTGGTAGTTGGCTATGCGTATGCATTGTGAAATGATTAATACAGTCAACCTGATTAACATAGCCATCACCTTTCATATATGCTTCCACGGAAGAAATAATACATACTCAGGTCAAAAATTCAAATAGAATGAAAGGGGCTAGAGGGAAAGGAAGTCTCTTCCCCACTTTTTTTCTTTTAAAGATTTTTAAAAAAATTATTTGAAAGGCAGAATTACAGGGAGAAGTAGAGACAGAGACAGAGAGGTCTTCCATCCCTTGGTTCCCTCCCCAGATGTCTGCAACAGCTGGAGCTGAGCGGATCCAAAGCCAGGAGCCAGGAGCTTCCCCAGGGTCTCCTAGGTGGGTGCAGGCACCCAAGGACTTGGGTCACTCTCTGCTGCCTTCCCAGGCACATCAGCAGGGAGCTGGATTGGAAGTGGAGCAGCTGGGACTTGAACTAGTACCCATATGGGATGCCAGTATTTCTGGTCAGGGCTTTAACCTGCTGTGCCACAGCACCGGCCCTCTTCCTCACTTTGACCTCAGCCTCTCTTCTCAGAAGTTACCACTGCTTCCCCGTGGTCACCAGTTTCCTTCTGTGCATTCTCTGAGTGCATATGAATGCGTCTTCCCCCTTGCCTGTGTTACCTTTAGTTGGAGCAATAGTGTTCTTTGCTGTGCAGTCTGCTGTCCATTTGGCATGGAGTCATCCGAGGGTGGCCTGCAGCTGGACTTCCATGGACAGTAGAGAGGCCTTGCTACTGTGCTGGATGGGTTCTGTCTCCGTCCTTCTCCTCACTTGTTTTCAGTCTGGGCTTGAGGACCTCGTGCCTACATGGCTGCCATGGTGGGGCTGCACCTGCTCTCTGGGTGTGTAGCTACAGCTCTGGCACACTCCTCTGTGGTTCTGCTGTGGAATGCCATGATCCAGCAGGCACCGTGTTTATTTATAAGTCTTTAAACACACTGCGTTTTTTTGGGCAGTTTGTAGTTGAAGATCTACCAAGTATATATTTTAAAGATTTATTTTATTTATTTGAAAAACAGAGTTACAGAGAGAGGTAGATAGAGACAGAGAGAGAGGTCTTCCATTTGCTGGTTCACTCCCCAGATGGCCACAATGGCAGGATCTGTGCCGATGCGAAACCAGGAGCCAGGAGCTTCTTCCAGGTCTCCCACATGGGTGCAGGGGCCCAAGGACTTGGGCCATCTTCTGCTATCCCAGGCCATAGTAGAGAGCTGGATCAGAAGAGGACAGCTGGGACTAGAACTGGCATCCATACGGGATGCCGGTGTTTCAGGCCAGGGCTTTAACCCATTGTACCACAGTGCTGGCCCCTACCAAGTATATTTGAGAGGTTGTTTATTGTTAGGAAGCTACCTGTCCTGGAGAATCCCAATTTTTCTAACACATTGTTTGACTTGTGAACTCTGCCAGGGCAGGGCTATATTTTGGTCATGTGTGTGATCTCCCTGTCTCCTAAACATGACCTTGAAGCATTGCTGAGCCCTTCATATTGGTTGAGTGACTAAATTGATGTTTATTCTGAAAGCAACATACTTCTTCTTTTTCTCCTTCAAGTTTTATTTATTTATTTGAAAGAGCTACAGAAAAAAAAGAGAACTAGAGACCTGGAGAGAGAGGGCGAGAGAGCGAGAGAGAGATCAATTTTCCATTTGCTGGTTTACTCCCCAGATGTCTACAATAGCCAGGACTGGTCCAGGCTGAAGCCAGGAGCTTCATCCAGGTCTTCCACGTGGGTTCAGGAGCCTAAGCACTTGGGTCATCTTCTGCTGCTTTCCCAGGCACATTAGCAGGGAGCTGGATGGGAAGTGGAGCAGCTGGGACTTGAACTAGCAACCGTACGGAATGCCAGTGTCACCGACGCTGGCTTTACCTGCAATACTTCTTGAGAACACAATTACATTTTGGATCTAAATGCCTGGGAAGAAAGGTACGCATAATCTAATCTAGATGAGCAATAGCAGGATGGCTCAGGTGTGGAGAGTCCTGAGGGGCAAAGCTAAAGGTCCCAGGCTTATTGTCAGGACATTTTTATTCATGGAAATGGAAAAGTCATATATTACAACCTGATGTGCCTCGTGTGGGAGAAGCCAGTCCTCTGCCTTGCCCCGCCTTTGGGAAGGATGTCAACCTCCTCACAACTTGAGGACCCAGGAGTCTTCGAGATACCCTGGATTTCTTCTGCTCTCACCTCCCTATCCAGCTCGTCACCAAGTCACACCTGGTGAATATCTTTTAGGTCCTTGAACTTGTCTGTTTTTCCCTCACCATGGCCCTGTCCTGGTTGAAGGAAAGGCCGTGTGTCCTTTTCTTTTAATTGTGAACTGATTTCTGGAAATGTCTCTGCTTGCCTCTGGTTTTGTTCACTCTACTGTAATCCATCATAAAGCTTGAAATGCAAATCTGCCCCACTAACCTAAAGCTGATCGATGGCTCTCCACCCGAGATGAGATTGCACATACCCTGTGTGCCTCCCAGCTATCCAGGGAGAATCTGAAAGTCACCAGGTCCCCTTCATTCTTTGACTCAGCATTAAGCCTGCGTTGTCAGTTTCCTGTTTGGGGACCAGCTTTCCAGCCACGGGGCAAGTCCCAGGTCTCTTTTCTGCTTTCCCAGTACCTATCTTATCATGCTCAACCTGTGAGAAATGTTTCTACAGGCACACAGCCACGTGCTCGTGCCCTCGTTGGCCAACCCAGGCGCCCTTGGTTGCATTTCCAGGCCTGGCCTGCTTCAAGTACCGCAACCTGGGGGGCTTGAAATGACAGAAACTGGTTCTCTCTCAGTTCTGGAGGCCAGAAGTCCAAGGCCCAGGTGTCTGTGGGTCATGCTGGCTCTGGAGGCTCCAGGGGAATGTCTTTGGTTACCTGCTCCTGGAGCCTGGGAGTTGCTGGCAATCCTAGGTATCCCCTAGCTTGTAGGTGTACGCTCCAGTTTTTGTCTCCATTGCCAGGCGGCCATGTTTTCCCTGTATACATCTCATTTCCCTCTCCTTAGAAAGATATCAGTCACATTGAATTAAGAACCCACCCAAATTATTTCATTTTAATGCTTACATAGGCAAGGCCCTGTTAAGGTCACTTTCACAAGTACGGGGTGATAGGACTTCAACAGAAGTTTTGGGGGGTCCCATTCATAGAGCTGCTGAAGACTCTGAGATCTGGAGGGCTCTACCTCCTCCTGAAGGGCCGAGCCAGCATCGCTGGGGTGCGGCGTGCACGGCTGCAGGGCCTCAGTCTCCCTGAGCGTGCAGACTCCCTGGGAGGAGCTGGTCCCCTGCTCACCTACACCACACCTGCTCAGCCCCAGTTGCTCCCATTGTGCTGTTCTCTCACAGCCTCAGGACCCTGCAGCTCTGCCCTTCCTGGCTCCTTCCTCCTGCCCCTCCGCTGGCTGCCTAAGGGCATCTCTGTACACCCTCCCTGGGTGAGCACACCCAAGTGGGCTGTTTTTCCAGAACACATGCCATCTCTCTGTGCATACATTTCAAAATGTGACAGCTTTCCAATGTTTGAAAACTGAGCCTGGGTTCCTTTGCCATCCTCAGGGCACCTGCCTTTTCTCCCTTCCTTCCCCATAGCTCCTCTTACTCCTCCCATGCCGGTGGGATACTCTCCGCCCTGGACACCAATATGTTAGCATATTGTCTTATTTGGACCTTGTCTTTTTTTTTTTTTTTCACAATGGACCTTGTCTTACTTGGCCTGCTTTCCCAGGCCATAGCAGAGAGCTAGATTGGAAGTGGAGCAGCCGGGACTCGAACCAGAACCCATATGGGATGCTGGCACTGCAGGCAGTGGCTTTACCAGCTACGCCACAGCGCTGGCCCCAAGACCTCGTTTTTAGAGCAGCTTTAGGTTCACAGCAAAACTGAGCAGAAAGTGCCTTCCTAATGTGCTCAACTCTGTTTTGTAAGTGTTGGTTTGGATCACGTTATCAGACATGCCTCCTTCACCCATGTATGATTTTTAATTTGTTGGTTTAACTGACGCATTCTAAAAGCATACAAATGTTAACTGAAAGGAGTGAAACCACACAATGAAATGACTGGCACAGCATGTTTTAATGAACAGTCAGCCTATACACACTAGATATTACATATAATATGCAGGTCACTGAAGGGGTCCATGACTTGGGGGATACACTCGGCAAATGATGGTCAAGGACGCATCTCTGTCCTGGTCCTGTTGGGAGCTGCTTGCCACTCTGGTGCTGTCCTGGGCCCCACCCTGGTGCACAGTTGCCACACTGACTCCTGCAGGTGCATATAGACCGAAGCTCTGCATCAAAGAGAATTCTTAGCCTCTCTGGTATTATTTAAGGTTCAGACTTAAGATTACCAACTTTTTCCATCAACTGTTATTTCCATAACTCCAGTTATTTCTTTTCTTGCAAGAGGAGATTCGACAATCCATAAAAATTTAGAGGCATGACTCTTGGATTCTGTACAATTCTTACCACCACCGCCAGTTCTGGAAGACTTGTGGCTTCAACAGGAACTCACTCCATGCCCACTTCCCTACTTGGGGGTTGCAAGGACTTCTTTCATCTTGCACGGATTTACCTTTTCTGCAGAACATCAACAAGTTTAAAATACTCTCTCTGCCAGGTCCCATTAGAATCCAACAAAGTCAATTCCGCAACTTCCTTTGCCTGCTTATTAATGCTCAGGCTGTTTGATTTGCTTCCAACTTTAGAATTTTCTATGGAAATTTCCATTCATCTCACAGATTTAGAGTGATGCAGACAACAATTTCAGAGAATTCTTATTGCTTTAGTACCACCAATAGTAGTTGAAAATTTTGGGTTTACAATTAATGTCAATGGACTATATTTTGAGTTAAGAATTCCCTCAGAGACACTGGTTTGGGACTCTAATTTCATGGAGCTCTGTGTGCTGAGCAATTTTCCAGTCACAAAAAGTCGGCGAGCTATGGCTTCCTGTTTTCCCCGTCTACAGCACAATGTGGCCTCAGAAGGGGCCTGTGGGTGAGCAAGTTCAGACAGATCAGCTCTTCGGTTAAAAGCATCAGCTGCCATAAACATAATGGACAAAATGCCCTCAGGGGGTTCAAGAGATGTTTTCTTTTTTCTAACATAAATTTCTCTGCAGAAATGTTTGTGACTGGTTCAGTTCCATGCTGAATATTCAGAGAATTCTGGAATCCTTAGGTGTTAGAAAGCAACAAGCTACCCTCCAGGTCTCAGAGGATTCCAAGGGTTTTTTGAAGCTGTGGGTGCTAAGGCCCTTCAGAATTCACATTGAGCGTAAAGTCTTCCCTCTCCTTGGCTTTCAAGAGGTCAAAGAGCCAGGCGATTGAAGGGCAAGGTGCCAACAACCCGATCTGACAAGCGCATCCCTGTACCTAACCAATCCCGGGGCATTTGGGAGCTTAAGAAGGGAAACGCTTCAAGTTCCACATCTAGTGGGAGCTGACAGAGCTGACACGGGGACCACAGAGCCCATGCCTCTGTTTGTGCTTTGATGTGTTCGGCTTCCGAAAATAACATGCGATAAAAATTGAGGGGATGGCAATTAGTAAACCACTTTAAAAAAAAAGTTTTTAAGGATTTTATTTAGTGAGAGAAATGTACAGGAAAGTGAGGGCTTTATTTAGGGGAGAAACAGAGGTCTAGAAGCTAAGTGGAGAGCCAAGCAGAGAGCAGGCCAGGAGCGAACCACATAGATCAAGCAGATGGTTATGAGCAGGTAGCTTAGCGCCGGAAGCAAAGTGCAGGCACAGAGAACCACACGCCCTGAAGGCGAGGGGCAACACGGGAAACAAGGGAAGGGCCCACTGTGTTCCAGGCCTTTGATTCACTTGCAAAGGGGAGTCATTACGTAGCCTGATTGGCAGGTGGAGGTACAGGTGGGGTCAGGTAGGGGCGTCAGATCACACAGAAGGCATGGTGGAGGGCGTGGTCTCCATCTTATAAATCTAATCGATTTTAACCTATCTGCCTGCCTATATCATTCCCCTCTGAGACTCCAGACCTTACTCTTAAGGGATGTTGAAGAACATAGAATCATCGTATCTTCTATCGCTGCTTCCTGCTTGTTAGGGACGTAGGCCCCGCCTGGCCTCTGTCAGGAAGTCTCTACCTGTCTCATCTAACGAATTTGCTTTATGAGCTGGAGTAGTCTCAGTCACCACCAATGCCTCTGTCCCCTCCCCTGCATGGTCAGTTATTCCCAGAAGTTGTTGAGTTCCGAAACATATAATTTTATCAGTCAATATAAGCAAAACTGGAACAAAATCAATTGCAAATGTTGTGCCCTTCAGGATGGACAGAAGATATCTTACAGACTCCCAGATAGTGGGTGGTGCTAGGCTACTCTTATTAGATTATAAAACCATTTAGCTTGAGCATAAGAATCATAATAGAAGAGCCTATTAAGGAATTTCTTGTCAATAATAGCTCTCAAAGAGAATCAAAAGAGGAGGCAGGTAAGCATGTCTGCCTTAGGGTGCAGCAGTCTTGATGTTACCATAGCAAAAGCTTTACCTATCCTTGTTGCTTTTCAAGAGGTAAACCACTAATTTGTTACCACATGTATCGCTGAGTCTGCTAAACACTGGCCGAGCATATGAAATCGTGTGACAATATAGATGAAGGTAGTTTTAGAAACATTTGTATTTAGAGCTAGTTTTCTAAAATTTTTAAACATTTTACAATTTAATTGTTTAAATTACAATTTAAACATTTTAAACGTTTCCAAAAATTTCGAACAGCATCATTTTTATCAGTTGAGATATCATTCACAAATCTTTAAAAAAAGACTTTAGTTTCATGGTTTTCAGCATATTAAAGGAAATGTGCAACCAGCAATGCAGTCAATTGTACAACTTTTTCATTATCCTAACTCTGTACCCACTAGCAGTCACTCGACAAGCCTACCCAAGTCTGTAGGTAATTGCTAATCTATTTTCTACCTGAATGGACAATTCATGTAAATGGAATAATACAGTATGTGGCATTTTGTGATTAAATTCTTTCACTTAGCATCATGTTTTCAGCATTCGTGCATGCTGTAGCATGTATCAGTTCTTGTTTTTATTGCCTAGTGATAGTTCATCATATGAGTATACCACATTTTATTTATTAATTAGATGGGGGCCGTCTGAGTTGCATTTACTTATTGGCTATTGTGAATAATCCTGCTATAAATATTGGTGTACAAAATTTGTGTGTTCATATATTTTTTTACTTCTCTTGAGAATATACACTCAGAAGTAACATTGATGGGTCATTTGGTAACTTGAACATTTTGTTTTATTTATATTTTTTAAAGATTTATTTAATTATTAAAGGCAGAGCTACAGAGAGGAAGAGGGAGGGAGGGAGGGAGGGAGGGAGGGAGAGAGAGAGAGAGAGAGAGAACTTCCATCCACTGGTTCACTCCCCAGATGGCCACAAGGCTGGAGCTGAGCTGATCTGAAGCCAGGAGCCAGGAGTTTCTTCAACATCTCCCACGTGTGCGCAGGGTCCCAAGCACTTGGGCCATCTTCCATTGCTTTCCAAGGCCATAGCAGAGACCTGGATTGGAAGTGGAGCAGCCAGGATTCTAATTGATGACCATGTGGGATACCAGCACTGCAGGTGGCAGCTTTAGCTGCTATGCCCACCAGAAATCCATGGGAGTTTCAGTTTCTCTACAGTTCATCAGCAAATATTTTTTTTTTTTTTTTTTACAGGCAGAGTGGACAGTGAGAGAGAGAGACAGAGAGAAAGGTCTTCCTTTGCCGTTGGTTCACCCTCCAATGGCCGCCGCGGTCGGCGTGCTGCGGCCGGCGCACCACGCTCATCCGATGGCAGGAGCCAGGTGCTAGGTGCTTTTTCCTGGTCTCCCCATGGGGTGCAGGGCCCAAGCACCTGGGCCATCCTCCACTGCACTCCTGGGCCACAGCAGAGGGCTGGCCTGGAAGAGGGGCAACCGGGACAGAATCCGGTGCCCCGACCGGGACTAGAACCCGGTGTGCCGGCGCCGCAAGGCGGAGGATTAGCCTGTTGAGCCACGGCGCCGGCCCATCAGCAAATATTTATTATTGTTTTTCTTTTCAATTATAACCATGGCAGTGGGCATGAAATGGTTTTGATTGTGACTTTGCTTTGCATTTTCCAAAAGGTTAGTGATGTTGAATATCTCTTCATGTGCCTATTGGCCAGTTGAATACCTCTTTTGGAGAAATGTCTATTCATATCCTTTGCCCATTTGAAAAATTGATGATTGTCCTTTAATTTTCAATATAAGTTATTATGTATTTACTTGGAAGAGAGTGACAGAGAGGCGGGGAGAGAGAGAGAGGAGAGAGAAAGAGAATGAGAATGTGCTACTGGTTTACTCCTCAAGAGGCCACAAGAGCTGGGGCTGCTGCAGGTCAAAACCAAGAACCATCAGGAAACCCATTCAGGTCTCCCACTCGAGTGGCAGAACTCGAGTGTCTGGGCCACCATGTGCTGCCTCCCAGGTACATTAGCAAGGAGCTGGATCAGAAGCAGGTGGAACTGGAGCTCAAGAGCTCGGTGCTCAGTTCCATGAGCTTTCTGAAGAACCCCAGTACACATAAAAATCACAGTGCTTCTTCAAGGTAAGGATGAGTCTGAAGCACTGAACCAATTGAATCAGCAGGAATATTTGCCATAACAAACCCATGCTCACTACAGGGTCCCCTCTACCCAGAGTCCTTAGTGGGACCTGAACTCACAGTAGAGATGAAATAAGACTCTCTACTCATACAGTAAGCTGGCAAGCCAAATTCACAATAAAATTTGCATTGCCTTTCCTTATAATTTAGATGAGAAGTCAAAACCAGGTCTTGTATAAAGTCTATGTAAAGTAATTATTGGGGGCCTTCGGTAGGCAAGGGGAGAGGGCTAGGTATTGACAGAATTCCTGGTTACTTAATTAGTGACTTCCAAGGACATATTTTTCATGGGGAAAAGATCTGATGTTCCCCTGTCTATCTCTTTAAGTAGGAATGAACAAAAGCTTTTCGTTGGGGATCTGAAAGGGTGGGAGATAATACTTCAGAAGAAAAAAATCAGGGACTAGAGGACATTTTATTGAGTACTTGTGGCTGAGAATGGAAAAATAAAAACCCAACAATTTATCAGAAAAAATAGAGAAAGCAGGGGTCTGGAGCCAGGAAAGGAGGAAGAAAAACATGTTTAGAATAAGAAAGAATATAGGAATGTGACAAGAGAAGAGCAAGGCTCACCAGTGTACGATTAAAGAAACGGGTTCAGACCCACTGTGGGGGCCAGCGTTGTGGCTCAGTGGGTTAAGCCACCATTTGCAGCAGCATACCATATGAGAGCGTGGGTTCAAGTCCTGGCTGCTATGTTTCCACGCAGCTCCCTGGGCATGTGCCTGGGAAAGCAGCAGAAGATGGCCCAAGTGCTTGGGCTCCTGCATAGGAGACCAGGTTGGAGTTCTGGGCTCCTCCTGGGTTTGGCTTGGCCCATGCCATTGGGAGTGTATCAGCAGATAGAAGATTCTCTCTCTTTTTTTTCTTTCTCTTTCTTTCTCTGTCTCTCTCTCACACATACACACACTGTCTCTCTGCCTTTCAGATAATAAATAAATACATTAATCTATTTTTTTTTAAAACCCAATGTGTTTTTATCTGGCAACAAATAAGTACATTTTTTGGTGGTTCCTAAGTGGAGATATCCTGCAAAACTTTTGTAAAATGGAGGTCAAAATAACGAGCAATTCAAACATGAGTAGGAGCACATTTCTGTCATTTTATTTATCTGAAGGCTGTGGTGCCACATCAATCAGATTATGCATACATCTACAGACAAGCAAGAAGGGTCTCTTCTCTTTCCCAAATCCTACATCTTCACAAAGCTGATCTCCTAAGCGGTTTTTGTTTTGCCTTTAAAAAAATCAATAAATATGTCGTCTGGAGAAATTGATCATTTCCATGGACAACTGTAGGAGCCCAGCATATATGTCCCAAACTATGAAGGAGTGTTGAGCTGAAGACAGGAAGTAGTGGATACATGACATCTTTTTCCTTTCCTCTGTTTGCTTCCCCTCTCTCCCAGGGAGAACAAAGGTTAACCACTGATGACTGCTTAGAGCCCTGGTCAGCCTGAGCAGGGGCCAAGCACTTGGCTCCCTGCCACCCACATGGGAGACGCGGATGGAATTCTGATCTTCTGATGTCAGCCTGGGCCACCCTGGCTGTTGTGGCTATTTGGGGAGTAAACTAGCAGATGGAAGATATGAAAGTTACCTGCCTGTCTCTCTCTCTCTCTCTTGCATGCTGCCTTTCAAATAAAATAAAATCAGTAAATACAACTTTAAAATAACAATGGACAAATACACAGAAGACTCCCAATATGCATCTTTCATACATAGATGGGAGACAGGTAATAAGTAGTTCTAGAGGTGGTTTTGAATTCTAGCTTACATACCATCTTCAACAAAGAGCAGTACATTTTTAGAGAAGTGACAAGACAAAGACAAACACCTTGAGTTTCCAGGGGTGGCAATGCAAGGGGGAAGGCAAATAGCTGCCAGTTATTTGCTGGCTGGTTATTGTAGCTGGCTAGTTACAACCTTTATCAATGTAGATTCCTCTGCTATCAACCTCCAAGCGGAGGTGTCTAACTTCCTTCTTCTACATATGTATATCCAATTTTGCCAGCACCATTTATTGAAAAGACTACCCTTTCTCCAATGTATGTTCTTGGCACGTTTGTCAAAAACCACTTGGCTATATGTATGTGAACTAGTTTCTGGAGTCTCTATTCTGTTCCACTGGGCTGTGTCAGTTTTGATGCCAGTCTCATGCTGTTTTAATTAGCTTTGTATAATGCTTTGAAATCAGGTATTGAGATGCCTCCAGCTTTATTTGCTCAGGATCACTTTGGTTATCCTGGGTCTTTTGTGGTTATATATGAATTTTAGGATTGTTTTTTTCTAATTCTATAAGAATATCATTGGTATTTTGACAGCATTGCATTGAACCTGTAGGTTGCTTTAGGAAATATAGACATATTGACAATATTAATTCTTCCGATCCATGAATAAGGAATATCTTTCCTGTTTTGGTGTATGTCCTTGATGATTTCTTTCATCAGAACTCTCTATATTTCTTTGTGGAGACCTTTTGCATTTTTGTTAAATTTATTCCTAAATATTCAAATGTTTACGTAGCTCTTGTGAATGGGATTTCTTTCTTGATTTCTCTTTCAGTGAGATCATTATTGGTGTATGAAAATGTTACCATTTTTTACATGTTGATTTTGTTTCCCGTGACTTTACTGAATTGGTTTGTCATTTCTAACAGCTTTCTGATGGAGTGTCTGGGTTTTGCAGGTACAACACCATGTCATCTGCAAACATGTATATTTTGACTTCCTCCACTCCAATTTTGACACTTTCTTCCTCTTTCCCTAACTGCTCTTGCTAATACTCCCAATACTGTACTGAGTAAGTGGAGGAAGCGGGCATCCTTGTCTTTCCAGATTTGAAAGGAATTGTTTTCAGCTTTTTCTCATTCAGTAGGATCTTGGCTGTGAGTTTGTTGCATGTAGCCTTTATAGTTTTGAGGTATGTTCTTCCCATATCTAATAGAGTTTTTTCTAAATCATGAAGAGATGCTTAATCTTATTAAGTGCTTTCTGCATCTATTGAGAGGATCATATGGCTTTTGTTCTTTATTCTGCTGACATGATTTATGATGTTTATTGATTTGTAAATGTTGAACCACTCTTGCATCCTGGGATAAATCTCACTTGATCATGATGCACATAAGATTTTTTTTAGATGTTGTGTTGGGTTGCTAATATTTTGTTGAGGATTGATGCAATCCTCGGGGATAGTGGTCTGTGATTTTTCTTTGTGCCTGTGTCTGTGAGTAATATTAGACCCCTAAAAAGAGTTTGGCAGAATTCCACTCTGTTCACTGTTTTGGAATATAATTGCTGCTTCAGCCTCATTACTTGTTATGGGTCTGTTTAGGCTTTCTGTATCTGCTTGATTTAATCTTGGTTGATTGTAGGTATCCAAGAATTTATCCATTTCCTCAAGATTTCCCAGTTTGTTAGCATACAGGGCTTTATAAAAATACTTTATTTATTTATTTTAAGAGTCAGAGTTACCGGGAGAGAGGGAGAAGCAGGGAGAGAGAGCGCTCTTCCGTCTGCTGGTTCACTCCCCAGTTGGCTGTAACAGCCAGGACTGGGCCAGACAGAAGCCAGGGGCGAGGAGCTTCATATGGGTCTCCCACGTGGGTAGCTGGGGTCCAAACACTTGGGCCATCTTCTGTGGGAGCTGGAGCAGAAGTGGAGGAGCTAGGTCACAAATCAGCACCCATATGAGATGCACGTAGCCCCGGATTATAGCTTTCAAAGTAGTTTCTTATGATTCTTTGTACTATGCTATCAATGATAATGTCTATTTTTTCATCTCTAATTTTATCTATTTGAATTTTTCTTTTTTTTTCTTTGTTAGTCTGGCTAATGGTTTATCTATTTTGTTTATCTTTTCGAAAAACCAGCTTTTTATTTTGTGGATTTTTTTGTTTGAATTTCATTTATTTCTGCTCTGATCCTTATTATTTCTTGCCTCTGATAACTTTGGGTTTGTTTGTTCATGCTTTTCTCAGTCCTCAAGATGCATCCATTGATTGTTTATTTGAGACATTTCTATTTTTTAAATGTAAACCTTTTTGCTATAAAATTCCTACTTAATACTGCTTTTGCTGTATCACATATTTTGATATGTTTTTTACTTCCATTTGTTTCAAGAAAATTTTTTATTTCCTTTTAAATTTCTTCTACAATCTATTGGTCATTCAAGAACATATTGTTCAATTTCCATACATTTGTAAATTTTCTATTTTGTTGTGATTTCTAGTTTTATTTCTTTGTGGTCTGAGACAAATATGGCATGATTTCAATTTTTAAAGATTTACTGAGACTTGATTTGTGGCCTAATATATGGTCTACACTAGAAAAAATATTCTATGAGCTAATGAGAAGAATGTGTATTTTATAGTTGTTGGATGAAATGTTCTGTAAATGTCTGTTAGGTCCATTTGCTCAATGTGTTCAACTCTGATGTATCTTTGTTGATTTCATGTCTTGATCTGTTCATTGATGATAATGGAGTATTGAACACCCCCCCCCCCCCCACACACACACACTGTTATTGTATTGGAGTCTATCTCTCCCTTTATATAGAGTAATACTTTATATATTTGGGTGATCTTGTGTTTGGTGCATATATATCTATGATTGTTATAACTTTCTGTTGAATAGGTCCTTTCTTCAATAGATGGTGTCCTTCTTTGTCCCTTCCTACAGTTTTTGGTTTAAAGTCTGTTTTATCTGACTTGAGTGTAGTTACTCCCGCTCATTTTTGACTTCTATTTGCATGATAGATCTTTTGCCAGCCTTTCCCTTCCAGTCTTTGCTTCACGGAGGCAGAATACAGTTGGGTCTTATTTTTCTAATCTATTTAGCCAACTTACATTTGGTTTTCCTCATGGGTACTCTTCTATTTTAAATATTTGAAGTAGCCAAAGGAATTTGTTACAATTTCCACTTTTGTCTTGCGGAATATCACTTGTGCAAACGACATTGGGAGGTGCTTGAGGACAGGTCTTGCTGCAGATTTGCTGTTACGATGCTCAGGCTGAGTGATCCTTTATCTCGTTCCTTGAACAGCCTGCACAGAGCGTTCTGGCATGTACTTCCAGCTGAACTAAATGCATGATCGCTGCAATCGCGCAGTGACACTGCTCCTTGCTCTGCACCTGTGCCTTTTGACTGGGGAATGTAATTCATTTGTATTCAAGGTTAATATTGGCAGATCAAAAACCAACTGCTGTCATTTTGTTGGTTGCTTTATACAGTCGCTGTTTCTTTCTGCCTCCCATTCATCTTTGTGTTTTGGTACCTTTCTGGCGTAAGTTTGGGTTCTCTTCTCTCTTTTGTGTATCTGTTGTATTAGGGGATTTTGTGTTGTTGTGTGGTTTCACGATGGTCACGTTGTGAAAGGACCCCTTTCAGGGTTTCTTGTAGGGCTGCTCTGGTGGTGATGACCTGGCTCGTTTTCACTCGTCTGGGAGGCACTTTATTTTCTCTTGGGTGCTAGAGGATAGCCTCACTGGATATAATGTTCTTGATTGAAAGGTTTTTTCTTTCAAGACCTTGACTATGCCATCCCACTCTCTTCTGGCCTGTCGGGTGTCTGCTGAGAAGTCTCCTGTTAGTCCTCCTTGGGTGGAAGGAGCAAGAAGAGAAAGGAACAAGCAGACGCAGGTGCAGGGCCCCAGGGAACCCGGAGGTTTCTGAGGTGGGGGCGGCTCTCCACTAGTTCCAGCACACATGCAGCGAGCAGCATGAGGCCAGTTCTGCAAGCTCTGGACGAGCTGCAAACTGCACAGGAAGGAAATGCTGCTGCCATGGTGAGGCAGTGTTGCCATGGTGACACTCCTGGACCCTGCAGACAGGAAGGCGCAAGTCCCTCCTCCTCCAGCCTTGGATCTCCTTTTACCCTCCTCCTGGTCAAATGCCAACCTGGGTGCAGCGTGGTTGCAGCCTCCCCAGCATGACAAAGCAGAGAGCAGACGTGAGGGCGTGGAGATCATGGCACAATGATCGGCACAGCCAGAGGAGGTCTCTGTTGACCCTTCTCTTGAGAACTTTCATTTTGTTACACTCTGAACATCCTGGAGCGCAGAGTTAATGTCCCAGATGACTTTGACTTTTCTTTCGTTTTCTCTTCTGAGCTCGATGAGTTATTTCCTGTGACGAGTTTCTTATTCATGCTGGTTTGGGCTTTCCTTTCTTTCTTTCTTTTTGTTTACACAATGGCTTGCTGAATTCGATTTAATTATCGTGGGAGCATGTGTTACAGTTTTTCTCTGCTTCATTGTTTGTGGAGGGTTTTTATTGGTAGAAAATAGAGATTCTTACTCTTTCCTTCTTTAGTTTTCCCTGGGCTGCCTGCCCCTTTCTGTTCGTGTTGAGGTGACTTTTTCTTGCTCAGCCACAGTGCAGGTGTGGGCTGTGAGTGAGGGGTTGGAAGACTGACCAGATTCCTTAGTTAAGAATGCTCCCTCCTGTTGGTACAGTGAAGTGCAGGTGGTTTAATGAGTGGGTCCTCTTTTTGGTGTCTGGGAAGCCTGGTGTATTTTCTAGTTGAATGACTGCTATGTTTCTATGAGATCCTTACTTTCCTCTGCTTTTCTTTTTTCCACTTCCTTAAGAGATGCATCCCCGTCCAAACTGTCTCCTTCTCCAAACCAGTGCCTTCCTCATGCTGCCTCCCATCCCCCACACTTTGGGATCCTTTAGTAGCCAGATCTGCCCCCACTCAGAGCTTTCTGAGAGTTCCTTATCTGGGTAAAATACTTTCCTTCTGGCTTTGACTTTTCAAAATAATTTTTTATTAATTTCTATTAATTTTATTTAAGAGAGAGAGAGAGAATATATATCTTCCATTTACTGGTTCACTCCCCAAATGCCTGTAACTGGTAGGGCTGGTCCAGGCCAAAGCCCAGGGCTCAGGAGCCCAGTCTGGGTCTCCCACATGGGTGGCAGGGACTCAGGTTGCTTGAGCCATCATCTGCTGCCTCCCATGGTGTGCACTGGCAGGGACCTGGAATTGGGAGTGGAGCCAGAGGTCCACTCCATTATGGGATGTGAGTGTCCCAAGGGCCATCTTAACTGCTGCACCAGACACCTCCTCCTCCTGTGATGTTTTGCTCTGTGTTCTGCCGCTGTTAGGAATTTTGCTTCAGTCCCCTCATTTCTGTGCTGTTCTTGTCCAACTCTTGGTTCCAGTGTGGGCTCTGGGGCTGGATCTGCATGTTTGTTTCCTTCTTAATATGCACGCTGACTTTATAGTATTCTAGTCTCCTAATTATGAAGCAGACATGCCTTTTTTGGGTGGTTTCATGTGCTGTTCTTGCTGTGTTTTGGAGAATATATACAGAATTTCAGATTTAGGAAGCAGCCGTTATCCTGTAGAAATCTGTAAGTGATGTACCTTTAAAATGTTTCATGTTTGATTGTGGCTGATAGACGGACGTGTACCTGAGCTCACAGTTTTTGGTATCCAGCAGCCTTGCTAAATGTTAGAATCAATGCCACAGTCTATCTTTAGATGAATTGGGAAATTTCAGGTAGACGATCACATAATCAGCGAATGAGGACAGTTTTGTTCTTTCCTTTCAATTCCTGCAACTCTTGCTTCTTTTTCTTTTCTTATTGCTTTGGCCAAGATTTTTTTTGAAAGATTTATTTATTTTACTTGAAAGTCAGAGTTACAGAGAGGCAGAGGCAGAGAGAGAGAGAGAGGTCTTCCATCTGCTGATTCACTCCCCAAATGACTGCAACAACTGGAGCTGGGCCAATCTGAAGCCAGGAGCCAGGAGCTTCTTCTGGGTCTCCCACGCCAGTGCAGAGCCCCAAGGACTTGGGTCATCTTCCACTGTTTTCTCAAGCCATTGCAAAGAGCTGGAGCAGAAGTGGAGCAGCCAGGACTTGAACTGTTGCCCTTATGGAATGCCGGCATGGCAGGTGGTGACTTTACCCACTAGACCACAGCGCTGGCTCCATGGCCAAGATTTTTAGCACGATTGTGGTCAATATTCTTGACTTGTCAATCTTAGAGGGAATGCTGTCAACATTTTCCCATTAAATATACTGGTTGTTGTAGATACGTTAACAATACCTACTATCAGAGTAAGAAAGTTCTTTTATCTTCCCATTTTTAAAAAGTATTTCATGGTCCCAGCACTTCCCTAATGTTGTGGCCAGTTAGAGAGGACTCAAGTCTGGCCCTCCTCGGGCTCTTCCCTTTCTTAATGGGACAGAGGCATCGAGAGACGGGAACATTTGCCCTCTGGGGTCTGCTCCTTCCACTTGGCCACAGCTCAGGGGCTGCTGACTCCTCTAAGCAGCTGTGGGCTCACTGACAGGACTTGGGGTCTCTGTCCCCCACACAAGCCTGTCCTGAGGTGGCCAAGGGTTGTTCTTTGATGGTGTGGTCAGTTTGGATGTGTAGTCTGTGTGTCCATACACACAGCAGGAGGTCTGAGGTACAAGATGGAGTTAGGGATGGGAGGGAGTAGCTGTGGGCTGCAGGTGCGGGACCAGGGCCCGGCTCTCTCCTCAGCCACCCCCACCCAACTTGCAGGCTGGAGTTAAAATGAGTCTTAGAATTCTAAATTTGGACTGGGCCTTCCAGGTTGTTGTGTGCGTCAAGAGAGGTTAACAGTTTATTAGCTTCCATTTGGATTCTTGCTCCAGGCCCTGCCATGTTCGAGATGGATCCCCATTGTAGTACTTCAGAGTTAGAGGAGTTTATATCTTGATATTAGGTGTTGAGCTCTGGAGAACAGCTTGCCATTATTTAGAATGCGGACCATTCGCCATCTGGCTTGATAATTCCATAATTCCATTCTATCCGTTCCTAGATACTTTCATTCTGGCTCTAACTCACTCTCATATATATATATAGTATGTATATGAGAATATATATTATTACATATTCATTATTATATATAATATATATGTATATGTGTACACACACACACACATATATATATTCAGAGTGCCAGTCCTGAAATAAGCAGAACCAGAATATTACAAACCAACATGGTCATGAAGCACAGTGTATAGTTACCCTGATTTTGCTTCTTCACTTAAGACTTTCTTGATGAAGGAAGCAGGCATTAATTTATCAGAAACAAATAGTTCTTGGACCGTAGGAGGATACTTAACAAGCTTGTGGAAAAATAGAACTAAATGATGTTTATTTTAGTACAAAATATTTTGAAATCAGTGCATTTTTTTTAGAGATTTATTTATTTGAAAAGCAGAGTTACAGGGTGGGGTATGAGAGAGAGAGAGAGAGAGAGAGAGAGAGAGAGAGAGAGAGAGAGAGACAGACATGAGAGAAAGATATCTTTCATTCATTGCTTTGCTTCCCAATGGCCATGACAAACAGATATGGGCTGGTCTGAAGCCAGGAGCCAGGAGCCAGGAGCTTCTTCCAGGTCTCCCACGCAGGTGCAAAGGCCCTAGGGCTTGGGCCATCCTCCATTGCTTTCCCAGGTGCATTAGCAGAGAGCTGGATCAGAAGTGGAGCAGCCAGGACTTGAACCAGCGCCCACATGGGATGCAGGCACTGCAGGCAGTGGCTTTATCTGCTATGCCACAGTGCTGGCCTCCATAGATCTTCATAATATGCATTTTTCCATGAATGTTTTGAAGAGCGCTTGAGTTTGAGCAGCACTGTCCCAGAGAAGGTTTCGCCTAGATGCCCAACGAGTCTTGGACCAGCATTTCTACAACACTGTTTTAATTGTGAAGTTGCAAATATCTGGGAGCAACATAAGTGTTCAACAACAGGGGAGAGGAAGGCAGGTTGCAAAGAATGTATATAAAGTACCCCTTAGCAAAGTTAAAAACATGCAGAGAGTATTTTGTGTTGTTTAGGGAGACACGAAGAAGAACTACAAGTGGAAGACACGCGGGGGAGGGAAAGGTCTACAGCGGATCCAGGAGAGTGGTTATTTCTTGGGAAGAAGGGCCAGTGGGAAGCACTCGGCGAGTATGCTGTGTGGTATGCGTGAAGTTCTGGTTTCTTTGCGCCTTTTCATCTGAAGCATGTCAAGTGTACTTTGAACACATTTCCATTTTTAGTTAAATGCTTTTTTGTACAGAAGATATATTTTACTGCCATATGATCCAGCAGTCATGCTCACTGATATTTAGACCAATGAGCTGAAGACTGAAGTCTCCTCAAAAGTCTGCACCTGCATGCTGCCAGCGACTTTACTCATAATTGCCCAGACTCGGAAGCAGCCAAGACCTTCAGCAGGTGACAGATAAATAAACCGAGGCCCAACCAGACAGTGGTATATTATCATTCAGTGCTGAAAAGAAAGGAACTATTAGAATGAGCATTTGGCATTGCCATTAAAGTGCGGCTTCAGATGTCTGCATCCCCATATTAAGTGCCTGGGTTTGAGTCTGAGCTCTGCTTCTGATTCCTGCTCACGTGCATTGTGGGAGGCAGCAGGTAGTTGGGTCCCTGCCACCCACATAGAAAACGCGGATTGAGTTACAGCTCCTGGCTTTGGCTTGGCCCAGCCTGGAGTTGTGGACATTTTGGAAGTGAACCAGTGGATTGGAGATTTCTCTCTTTCTCTGCCTTTCTAATAATCAAAATAAGTAAATAAAATTAAAAAAAAAAAAAGAGAAATGCGCAAACAAGCCATGAAAAGATCTGGAGGAAACCTAAATGCATATTGCTAAGTAAAAGAAGCCAGTCTGAAGAAGCTACGTACTGTCTGATGTCAACTGCAGAACATTCTGGAAAAGGCCAACTGTGGAGGGAGTAGAAAGATCAAGGGAGGAAGGGAAGAATAAGCGGTGCTCAGAGCAAATGGCAGTGAAACTTCTCTGATACTGTAATGGTGGATAAATGTCGTTACGCATTTGTCAGAGACCCCAGAGGACACGACACCAGGCGGGAGCTCTGATGCAGACTATGGACTCTGGGTGACAATGATGTGCCAATGCTGGTTCATCCATGGGCACAAATGGGCCACTCTGGTGGGAATGTTGCTGGTAGGAGAGGCCGTGCATATGGGCAGGAAGTGTATGGAGATCTCTGTTCTTTCTGTTGACTTTTACTGTGAACCTGAGATAACTGTAAATATTAAATTTTCTTAATTAAAGATTTATTTTCAAAATCCACATTTTAAAAGATTTATTTATTTATTTGAAAGGCAGAATTAGAGAGAGAGAGAGACAGACAGACAGACAGACAGACCTTCCATACACTGGTTTACTCCCCAAATGGCCACAGTGCCCAGAGCTAGTCCGAAGCCAGGAGCCAGCTTCTTCCAGGTCCCCAATGTGGGTGCAGGGACCCACGGACTTGGGTCATCCTCCACTGCTTTCCCAGGTCATAGCGGAGAACTGGATTGGAAGTGGAGCAGCCAGGACTCGAACCAGCATCCATATGGGTTGCTGGCAGGGCAGGGGGCAGCTTCACTTGCTGAGCCACAGCCCTGGCCCCCCAAATCCCACATTTCTGTGAGGCTAGTTAATTCTTTTTTTCAGATTCAAATGTATCAACCACGAAATAGAAATTACAACTCTGGAATATTTAATGTTAATGCAAAATCTATTTAGGAAAAATTTAAATTATACACAGCTTGCAATTTTGTAGTTTCTCATTTCCTAGCTAGTATTCTCAGTAATCTATAAGATGAAAATGTAGTAGTTATGACCTGGGCAAGCCAATACATCCTTTATAATAGGAAATCTAATCAGCTTTAAGGTTCAGGTAAAGGGGCTGGTACAGTGGGTTAAAGTCCTGAGCCAGAAGTGCCAGAATCTCATGTGTGCGCTGGTTCTAGTCCCAGCTGCTTCTCTTCCCATCCAGCTCTCTGCTATGGCCTGGGATAGCAGTGGAAGATGGCCTGAGTCCTTGGGCCCCTGCACCCACGTGGGAGACCCAGAGGAAGCTCCTGGCTCCCGGCTTCAGATGGGCACAGCTCCGGCTGTTGCTGCCAAATAGGGAGTGAACCAGCGGATGGAAGACCTCTCTCTCTATCTCTACCTCTCTCTGTAACGCTTTCAAATAAATAAATAAATAAATAATCTTAAAAAAAAAAAAGGTTCAGGCAAAGCAGTCGGAAATGGCATAGGTTCAGAAAAAGCAAATAGAAACGACCTAATCAATGCTCAGAAAGTATTAAGTGAAACCTGGTGCTTGTTGTTATGCGCTTGGGACTTTCTGCTCCTTTTTTGTCCTTAATCATTCCAGAGCCAAGTAGTGTTCGTTTGGGGAAGCTCTCCTGTCCCCTGCTGCTGTGTCATCCACAGCAGTGGCTGCGAGCTAGGCTGTTCTTGCCTTTTAGCTTCCTGAACCACGGCATTAACACAGATCTTGGGTTTCTTTTGAATAGAAGACAAATGATCCGCAGGAGCCCTGTGCCAAGCCTGCATCCCTAGGGATACATCCAACACTCCAAGTGCCATCACAGTTTCCCTCTCCCGTGCTTGGTTAGAGGTATGTCTCCCACACGTTCTCACCCTGCTGCCGGGCGCAAGCGCAGTGCTGACTGTGCTGTGGGAGCTTGGTGTGGTTTCAGCCCTCTCTGGTTGGCGAGTCTTTCCTTGTACTTCGCTGCAGCTGGAATCTCTCACCGTTCTGTCCCTTGGATCTGTCTCCATCCTAGCTGGGAGTTCCCCCTTCTGTTCCCCTCCAGACAGGTGTTCCCCTACCCATGGCTTCATGCTCTGCCTTCCTTCAACACGTTTGACACTAAGAGGAATGCACTTAGATTTTAAATTAACATTTTGTATAAAATGAGCTAAGGAAGCAGTAGATATTCTCTATTTAAAAAAATTCTGAGTATTCTGAATTTTGCAAAAACAATATGGAACACACAGTGTCATCCAAAGACAACTACTATTAAAACTTTGCTGTGTGTTCCTGTGATAAAAAATTATGCCTACCCTGTATGCTCTACCTGTCCACTTGTGGCTTCCGGCAGAGATGGGATTGGTCAGTGATAAGCTTTTCTCATCTGCTTTTAAACACATATATGTCACTAATTATCATTCATGTTCATAGTTTCAAAAAACATGTAATTGGTTCACATCAAAGCACCCCAGCCCAGGAGGAGTTTTCTTCTTCTTGGTCTGCTGATGCCCAGCGGGCTTTCTTTGACGTTGGGAGTAGACTGTTCGCAGCCTGCCATAAGCGGAGCCTGACTGGCAAGCAGGTGCTGTCCTTTGCTGACCCCACAGCTCATGCAGCTGTTCCCAGGTCAAGGTCATGAAGTCCTGTTATGCCCTCCAGTGACTGCCAGAACATCCTGAGCCTGTGGTGCATGCTGGTTTGGGGCACAATGCTGTAATCAAGGTGTAGGAAATGGAAGGAGCCAGCAAATGCAAAATGGGAAGAAGGCAAATCAGTGCCTGAGCATTAATGTGGAAGCTGATACCAGGGACAAACTCAAAGCAGGTACTCATGCTTTTGCCAAAAATGTGTGCAGGGAGAGGTCTAGGGACTCAGGCAAGGCAAAGTCTCAGGGGTTAGAATGAGTTAAAGGAAAATTGGTTAGCCAATGAGTTAAAGATTTGGGTCTTTTTAAAAAGATTTATTTACTTATTTTGAAAGTAAGAGTTACACAGAGAGAGAGAGAGACAGAGAGAGAGGTCTTCCATCCACTGGTTCACTCCCCAGATGGCTGCAATGGCAGAGCTGGGCCAGGCCGAAGCCAGGAGGCAGGAGGCAGGAGGCAGGAACTTCATTTGGGTCTCTCCCATGGGTGGCAGGGCCTCAAACACTTGGGCCATCTCCTGCTTTTCCCCGGCCATTAGCAGGGAGCTGGATTGGAAGTGGAGCGTCCGGAGCATGAACTGCTACCCATCTGTGATGCCATCGCTACTTGCTATGCCACAACACCAGTCCCAAGATTTGGGTCTTATAAAAGAGGGACCCAGGCAAGACTGGAATGGGTGCAGGGTTGTGCAGGACAGCCAAGGAAGAGTCTTTCTATGGACTCATCTCCAGAGCTAGACCAGTCTGGGAGAGAAGCCAGGTTCCTGAGTAGAGATCATCCCTCTACCATAGCGAGTGACAATGGGCAGCTGCTATGCTTGGGAGATTCCAAGTCAGCAGGACCCAGGAGCAATCATAACTGCTCAGTGGGCTGCCCTGTGAGGACTCGCGTCCCAGTGGAGGTTCCTGGTCCTCTCTAGGCAATGAACTCAACTCGCCTCCCCTCCCCTCCCCTCCCCTCCCCTCCCTCCCTCCCTCCTCTTTTCCTGTCCTCTCCCCTCCCCTCCCCTCCCTCCTCTCCTTTCCCCCGCCTCTCCTCTCCCCTCCTCTCCTCTCCCTTCCCCTCCTCTCCTCTCCTCTCCTCTCCTCTCCTCTCCTCTCCTCTCCTCTCCTCTCCTCTCCTCTCCTCTCCCCTCTTCTCTCCTCTGTCCTTTCTCCTCTTTCCTCTCTCCTTAAATGTCCTTGAGCCCAGTGTCCTGACATACAGTTAACGATCAAAGACATTTGTTAAGTGCTTGCTTTGGTGGCACATACACTGAAGTTAGAACAATACACAGGTGAGCATGGCCCCTGCACAAGGATGACCCATGAACTTGTGAAGACTTCCATAGTTTGTGCAGGATTTGCCTCATCTTGAGAGCCCCCTGGGCATGCCAGAGTGTGGCTTTGATTAGCCCTCTTGAAAAAGCAAGGCTGATTACTTGTGGTGCCTGATGAGTCAGTGGAATCTCGAGTGAGTCCTGTGGTTGTCATGTTCTAACGATGGGAGGAGGAGCAGCACTTGTTCAGCTACTGGTGGACCTGAATGTGACAGATGCGAATCTGTGTAGTAAAGGGGAGGATTTAGACCCACAAGTTGGAATGATGGATGTTTCCATGTACGTAAAGCATAAGAAGGTACTGGAATTAAGGAATATTTAAATTGCTGCCCTAGTAAAGGAAAATAATTTTGTAGGAGAATTAATAGACAATTTTACAGCACAGTCAACAGACTCCATTCAAGAGCTGATCTATTAGAAAGGCCAAAGGCTGGGCTGGTGTTGTGGTGCAGTGGGTTAAGCCACCACCTGTGATGCCAGCGTCCTATATGAGCACCAGTTCAAGTCCTGGGTGTGCCACCTCTGATCCAGCTCCCTGCTAATGAGCCTGGGAAAGCAGTGGAAGATGGTTCAAGTACTTGGCCCCTGCACCCACATCAGAGACCTGGGTGGAGTTCCAGGCAACTAGAACTCCTAGATTTGGCCAGGTCCAGCCCCTGCTAGTGTGACTATTTGAGGAGTAAACCAGAAGATGGAAGATCGCTGTGTCTATCTCTCCCTCTCTTTCTGTAAATCTGCCTTTCAAATAAAGAAATCTTTCAAAAAGCAGTCCAAGACTAAGCTGATTGAAGAGTTTAGCAATAGCAACGAGTGTTGTCATTAACCTTCAAGAGTAAGATCATCCATTAGGAAGTGAAAATAGATTTTAATGAAAACACAGTAGCACCTAAAGATTACCAAAGTATATGGTAACCGAGCTTCTACCGTAAGCATTCTCAGTAAGGGCTGGAGGAGTGTTCACTGAAGGTAGCTTCAAGGTGGATCTCAGTAGTGCAAGTAGTGCAAATTAGTGTGAAACACAAGACTGAACTTGCTGTGAGGATGTTGGAGAAAAGTGTGCATGAGGAGTAAGACACTCTGACAGGCCTTCAAGAACCCCCGGAGCATAGGAGCACCTGTTTGAGTCACGGTTGCTCTGCTTCTGCTCGTGGCTTTTTTGGGGGCCATCTTCTGCTTTTCCCAGGCCACTTGTGGGGAGCTGGACTGGAGGTGGGACAGCCGAGACTCAGACCGGTGTCCATATGGGATGCTGCATTGCAGGCGGTGGCTTGACCTGCTGTGCCACACGCTGGCCCCTGAAGAAATTCTCTAAGCATTGCTGCCGTGATTTAATGGGGCATCGAGTCATTGCTCCCTGGGTGCCTGCATGTCCTGTCTGGCCCTTCCCTACTTCACTGAAGAGGGGGCTCTGCCCAGGTGCAGCTGGAGCACAGAGAAGCCCTTCATTCGTTGAGGCCTGAAGCACAGGACCAAACAGCTCAACGAAGCACCAACCTGAAGATGCCCGACAGAGAAGGTGGCAGTCAGGAGTGAGGCTGTGGGAGAGTGCTCAGCTGCCGCAGGCAGGGGAGTGTGGCATGACTGAACTCTGAGATCTCTGGTGTCTGCAATCCCTGCACCCCTGCACCATGGGCTGAATGCAGAAACGTCCCATCGCCCTAGGTGTGAGCCCTGGTAGGCTCTAAAGGTATCGTTTGATGTTGGAATTGGTTAGGTCAATTAGGTTAGAAGAGCTGAAAGAAAGAGATCCAAAGGGAGAGTTTAAAAACTGTCCTGGAGGACGGCGCCATGGCTCACTTGGCTAATCCTCTGCCTGCGGCGCCAGTGCCCCCGGTTCTAGTCCCGGTTGGGGCACCGGGTACTAGTCCTGGTTGCTCTTCTTCCAGTCCAGCTCTCTGCTGTGGCCCAGGAGGGCAGCAGAGGATGACCCAAGTGCTTGGGCCCTGCATCCACATGGGGGACTGGGAGGAAGCACCCGGCTCCTGGCTTTGGATCGGCGCAGTGCCGGCCGTAGCGGCCATTAGGGGAGTGAACCAACGGAAGGAAGACCTTTCTCTCTGTCTCTCTCTCTCACTGTCTATAACTCTACCTGTCAAATTAAAAAAAAAAAAAAACTGTCCTGGAGGGAACCAAGGCCAAGACTGGTGAGGGCTGGGCCAGTGCTGTGGCACAATGGGATAAGCTGCTTCCTGCAGCACTGGCATCCCCCATGGGTACTGGTTCAAGTCCCGGCTGCTCCATTTCCCATCCAGCTCCATACTAATTCACCTGAGAAAGCAGCAGAAGATGGCCCAAGTGCATGGATCCCTGTGCCCATGTGGGAGACCCAAATGAAGCTCCTGGCTCCTAGTTTTGGCTTGGCCCAGCAATAGTCTTTGTGGCCATTTGGGGAGTGAACCAGCAGATGGAAGATCTTTCTGTCTGTCTCTCCTCTCCCTGTAACTCTGCCTTTCAAATAATAATAATAATAATAAGAGTGGAGAGGGCAAATGGTGTGGGGTTTGAGGGGTGACAAAACGCAGATAGATCTAGAAGGTTAGTAATCAGGTGAAGAAAGGTAAGAAAGATAGCAAAGTGTGGAGGGGGTTTTAGCCAAAACTTACGAAGGAGGCCAAGATACCCAAAGCTCCTTCGTGTTGGGTGTCAATCTTAAGGTGCTTGAGCAACTTGGCCAGCTTTAAAGGAATGGAATAGGAGGAGACGTTGTATGTTTAAGAATATGCTGGTGCTGGCTATTTCATGATGATTTCAGTGAACGTTTAAACCGTAAGTGAAAACAGCTGTAAAATGCATCTGGAATAGTTGGGAAAGCAGAATTAGGGAACTATTAGTAATACTGATTTAATGATGGTATTTTTGTTAATAGGGAACCTATTATTAATTTTTAGAGCTACAAGATGAAATACTTAACCCTGAACTATCATGATGACTGAAACTGACTTTGAAATAGTTTAGCAAAACCTATGTAAAAGCACACAGATGAAGTACATACGAGAGCATTTTAACAAGGTTTGAGTGCAGGTAATGGATATGTGGCTGTTCAGTGTACTATTGTGTGATTACACATTTTTCTTCAGTTATAAATAAAAGCACCTAAAGCATTAGCTTTTATCAATGACTGTCAGAAGCTAAAATGCAGCTATGTGGTAAGTGATTACATGAGGGTTCATGGAAAGTAGAATTAAAAGGTTAATTTTGCTGCAAAACCATTTTGAAATCCATGCATAGTTTTCTCATAGTATGCATTTCCCACGAATTTTAAAAGACTCCTCTTAGGCATGGGTTTCAATATCTTTATACCAAAAGCTTACCTTTGGGTTCCATTTTCCATGAACTTTTTGAAGTGACCTGTAGTAATGTGGAAATAGGATTTATCAACCACAATGTTGTCCAGAAACATTTGGGCAAAGGTGTTTATCATAGATTTTTGCAGAGAACATTTGAAATTACAGTTTTTTATAAAGATCTTTCAGATTTCAATAAATATTCATTTGCAAATTCATGTATTTTAAAGACATCAGGGGTGATGATTTTTTTCTTCCAAAATTACTTGTATTTGTTATGTGATGCTTGGGATTTTTTGTCTCACACTTTTAGTTATGACTTCATGACTGTATGACTGATTTATTACCCAAAAAATTGCAACCTCCAAAAAATCCTAGCGAATGAAAGTGTATTAGGAATTCTGAAAACTTTTGTGTTGAGTGAATAAATGCATGGATCCTCAAGAGACACTGATGGACTAGAATGGCAGCTTGGAGTCACTAACTTCCCTAGGTCTTGCTGTGCCATCTAACAAGATAAATTGGTCTTGACTGCCATGAGGATGGACACAACCAGCGGCTCCCTCAGACCCAAGATCACGTCGGTGCCTTGGCCACTGGCAGGAGGACTTTCCATTCAGTGGCGAGTCCTGGGCAGTCTCAGGGCCACTTCCCTGTATTTTGGAGAAAGTAATCAGCTTTCCTGGATGCTGCCAAGGGGAGCGACCACTCACCACCAACAAGTAAAACCGAGTCGCATGTATCCCCAGAGGCAGCGGGAGGATTTGGAAATGGGGCGGACGCCTTGCTGCTGACCATCAGATTGGCACGACTGTGAGTGAGCTCACCGCTAAGTATAAAATGCCTGGAGCAACTGGAGGGGGAGAAGGGCCAGCTGGGGCGGTGGAGTGGGCGGGCAGCCCCTGCATGCACTCATTATCCCACCTGCTCCTGTCTTCCCACACGCATGTCCTAATGGAGCTTACAGAAAGTCAGCTGGAGCCCGTCTTCCATGTAATTCAGATCACGCTGCCTGCAGCGGCTCTTCCAAACTCACATAAACAGAAGGACTGATATTACCGGTGAAAGTGTAATTAAGGGCATTCATTGTAAAGTAGTAATGAATTACCTCACCCTCACCATATGGCTAGAACTGATTAACACCTAGGAGAAATGATCTAAAACCTCTGAAATCGGAATTAATGTCTCCGATCATAATGAGAAACATTTTTTTTAAGGTGGAAAGAAAAAGTCATTGGCAGTTTATTAAGCCAAGAGTCACAAAAATAAAATATTGGGAGAGAACAGCCTGAGAAATCGCACTCAGACTAGGTGAGGTGTGTTTTTAGTGTGCAGCCTATCACGGATGCAGAAAAAAATGATTTACAAACTGGAGCTGTCATTCTGTTGGATGATTTTCTCTCTATTGTTTCTCTTACAATTATGAGGAATTAATGGAAGAGTCTCCACTTAAATTGGCAGTTTCATAAATCACCAAGGATAGGCCTAGCTCACTGATGGAAAACTTTTCTTCCCTATTGAGATGCTGTTTGTAGGCAGGAAGATCTTGCGGTGCGATTTAGGTGGCAATGGGAGAATTTCTGAGCTATGCCAAACAGGTTAGCATCACAAAAGATGGCTAGCAAGATGCACACCCATTTAGAAGACAGGGTTGCTACCAAAGGTAATTTGTGGATGTGTCTTGGGGAATTATGGGATGCCCAGGGCTGGCACTTGATTAGTATTTTGTGCCCCAGGGAAGTATGGAGAAGCATAAAGAAGTAGAATTTGGGATTTTTTTCTCCCTCACCAGACTCCCTTAGATTACTTTGTAAACTGCTAGGAAAACAGGTTAATGCACTCAGCATAACCTTCGAGAGGGGAGATTTTCCCTGCACATCCTCCTGTAGCCAGCAGGGATAATGATGCCTGTAGTGGAGCTGGTGTGGCTCCAACAACTCTGCATGGAGGCGTGAGCCTGCAGGGATAAACTTTCAATCTAGTTTCCACTTTGTACTTCTGTGTCTTTGGCCCCAGAGAAATGGAGAAGCCTTCACAAAGGCTCCAACCTGGAGTTAGGGACACGGAAGCTTCAGGTTGAGACCCCTGGGCTTAGAGTAGAGGAAATGAAAGAATTCTCAGTGACAAGTGATTCCTGTACAGTGAATCGCCTGCCTGGATCAGGGCTGCTGAGGGACAGAGCTGGTCATCCTGGGGACAAACACAGCCAAACGTAGAAGCTTGGGTATCGTTTTGCTCATCCACCTTGGGTTCAGGGACCCTCTGCACTCTGTGAGAGCTCCTCGGGTCACCGCTGAGAGCAGGCTACAGAGATGACCCCTTAGGGAAAACGACAGATCCGTGGGTAGAACAGAGATCTGGCTTTCTCTTCTGCTGCGGAACCTCCCCAGGCATACTCATCCCCTGGCCCTCCACACGGTGCAGGTCCTGCGGGTCTCCTACCGGCTCTGGCCCCCAGTGCCCTCACGGGAGCCCCTTCTGCGGACATCTCTAGTCTCCAGCTTGGGGCAGTCCTGGAGCCCCCTTGGGAGACTTCAGCCTGAAACTGGCAAACAAAGAGAGAGCGAGCCTACAGCCCCATCATCTGAAGCGCTGAGCCTGTCAGCGTTGCGACAGATGGCCCCGCTCCCTGCACATAGGGACAATGCCCTCCTCAGGCCGCTGGTTCTGCTTGTGCAATTTAAATATCTGAACAATGACTGAGGGTGCTAGCGAGCAGTGCACGGTCAAACACGAGTTCATCAGGTCTCTGTCATCCTGGAAGAATTAGGGCTGCCAACGGCCTTCTTTATGGCTGAGGCTTGGGGTCCCCTGGATGTTGAGCTCTGAGCATGCCGGGAACTGGGGTGGGGGACCACAGGGCTGGGCATAACTCTTGGAGCAGACGCCACAACTGCTCCTGCGCGCCGCCGAGGTGGAAGTAGCGCATTCTTCCCTGAGGAAGTTCCGAGTTCCCCAAAAGCAGAGACTGCAGTCGCATGTCAGTAATGCAGGCGTCACAAGAACCGGATCCAGTCCCATGGCAGCGTTCTGTTTGTGAAAGGCAGAACGGGAGGGAGGTGTCCCTTTAAAGTGAGCGCTGTTTGTTGGCGGAGAATGATGGTGGCTGCCTCCCCCTTTGCTTGAAAACACTTGACTTTGCAGTTAGTTAATATTGATGTCTCATAAATTTAAAAATACATTCATTCAAAGCAGGTTATTTCCATTCAAAAGGCTTAATTATGCGGGATTGTACACATTGGAAGAGAAATGTCCTAGCTCCCGGGAGTGGCTGATCATGCTGCACCCCATAGTCAGCAGACAAAATTTCTGTTGGTGTTGGAAATTCACATGGTAGGCCTAGTGTGGAGGACTCCCGGGGCTCCTTCTGCAAACCTACACCTTCGTGAAAGGGATGGCACCGGGAATGAGTGCCTAGAGTGGCAGCCATGGTCGGAGGAGGTCTGGCTCCTGTTAGGTGTCTGGAACTTTGTGAGGGGCTCTGGTTTAGGTAAATACGCAGAGTACCATAGCTGAGCTATCAAACATGAAATCAGCACCACGCTGTGCTTAGAACAATTCTTATTTTTATCACTAGAAACATCACCTTTTATCACTGCTGACACATGCATTTATTTTTGCTTGGAAATTTACCTTAAATTTTTTTTTTTTTGGTCACTATATTCATGGAGTTTAACTTACAAGGTCTAGGAAATGATTTCAGAAACAGGTTTCGGCAGTCCGCAGGACACTGCAAACCGACTTAGAAACTCACAGGAGCATGCAGCAGCAGGAGAGGCCTCTGGCCGTTTGCTGCAGCCCTGGTTGCTGAACGTGTGGCTGGGGATGTTGTGGGAAAACGCAGGGCCTTGCAGCATGAGGGGTTAAAGCCCTTGTGGGGGGGGGGTTAGAGCGCCCCAGGTAGCCCAGTTTCTATTCTGGGTTCTGGCCAGGCAGGCCCTGTGGGGGTGGACAGCAGCTGCCTGCAGGCCCTGGAGCAGCTGAGTCGCTGCGGTGCGCCAGGCTCTCTAGCCGGTCCTCAGCGGGCCTCTGCCTCCGCCCGTGCTCCCTTCTCTCGGTCTAAGAGCCCTTGCTCCTAAATGCCGACTTCCACCCTCAGCACTGCCTCAGCCAGCCTCCAGCCGAGCAGCAAACAGCGCTTCCTGGAAGATTTTTATTACAACTAAAAAAATTGCTATCTCCTGTGTCTTGAACTCTTTGGGGCTAAGTGCTTCAAATGAATTATTTCTCTGAACCACTTCATCTGTACAATTCCAGATCGATAAGCTACTGGATGATCTTAGGGTGAGATGGCTTATTTTTCAAGTAGCTGCGAATGAGGGATTTGGAGAAATCTCCAGCACCATGGGAAAAATGCACAGGCCCAGTCATCTGAAAACAAACAAACAAACAAACAAAAAAACCTCAATTTGGCTAAGTCTCACTGGCCTGCACTGTTGGTATTCTACTCATGGTGTCAGTCCCGCCTGAATAAGTCAGGTGTTGGGAGATCTAATTTGTTTTGAATGCTATGTTTTTTTAGCAATGTCCTGTTGGAATACTATGATCAGGACCTGGTGCTGTGGCATAGCACCACCATTTGGGCACCAGTTTGAGCCCTGGCTGCTCCACTTCCGATCCAGCTCTCTGCTATTGGGCAGTGGAGGATGGCCCAAGTGCTTGGGCCCTTGAACCCATGTGGGAAACCCAGAAGGAGCTCCTGGCTCCTGGCTGTGGCCTAGCTCTGGCCATTCCAGCCATCTGGGGAGTGAACCAGTGGATGGAAGACACCCCTCCCCTTTCAAATAAATAAAATAAATATTTGAAGAAAATAAAGGAAAACTATGGCCAGACTGTACTCCTTTTTTCGAAGACAGTAGATATTTCTACCATGCAAGATCAGTACTCCCAGGGCAGGGGTTACACACTGGGGCAGCGCCCTTGGCCTACAACAGGACGTGTAGAAGGTGCTGTTTGCCCTGCGCCTCATGGTTGGGCGGGGACTGAGCGCAGCGTCTGTGCTTTGTGAACTCTGAAAGCGATCATATCTCAACTTGGTTTTTAAAGCATTTCTGCCGTGTGATTCTCTTATCCCAGAAGGTAGCACTTGTCTGTCATTTTTGCCACCCTGATGTTCACTTTCCCCCTTCGCTTCCGTTTTCCTCTGAGCGACTGGATTCCTCATTCTATCCCATGGTTTTCAGGCATGGGTTGGCCCTATCCTCTGGCTTCTTGTGTGTGCACAGGGCAGGTCTGGCCAGTGGGAGAACTGTGCACCTCTGGCCATAGTGACTGGTTCATGACTGAGCCTGTGGCTCCAGCTGAGCCACTCAGAGCCAGCCTGGGGACTTTTAAGGACTATTGGGGAAGAGTCATTTTCTTACCACTGAGATGAGCAAGCCTAGAGCTGCTGGACCACCACTTAGAAAATAAAATACATGGCCCAAAATGGAGCTAAAAGAGGGAAGTTGAATCCTGAGGACATTCTTTGAGCCTCTGAACCCAGTTGTGCCCCTACTAAGAATATGCCTGTACTTTTTCAGTTATGTGAACCAAAAAAATTTTTTTTTGCTTAGGTCTGTTTTGATTAGGGTTTATGGTATTTGCTCCTAAAGATATCTTATGAAATGTATAAGCCATATCCCTTCCATCACTGTGGAGAATCCAGAAAGGATCTGTTCCCATGCCTAGAATAAAGTGCACTATGGGAGAACAGCAGTAGCTTAAGGAGTTGATACTGATCCCACAGGAAGTCATTTTCAGGGAAGGAAGTGGATGATGGCAGTCCAGACCCAGATCTCTGGTGAAGTCAGCAAGCTTCATATGATATGTGGATCATATCTTTGTTCTCTGTGGATTCTCAGAAATATCTGGGAGAGGCTTCGGCAATTATAATAACGTGAGCACTAACAGCTAATGTTTACACACATGGTCATTTCAGTATTATTCCTAACAGCCGAATGGTGAAAACAAGCCAACTGTCCATCAGCCGATGAGTAGGTAAGCGAAATGTGGCATGTACATACAACAGAACATGATTCAGCTTTAACATTCATGGTAGTTCCGACACATGCCACAACATGGATGAATGTGAAATAAGTGGATCACAAAAAGGTCCACAGTTGTGTTTCTCTGCTTGTATGAGGCATGTACAGTCGTCAGTTCATAGAAGCAGATTGCCAGGTTGCCAGGCCTGGGAGAAGGGTGAGACGGGGAGTTGGTGTGGAGTGGGTTTAGCATTTCAGTTCTGCAAGATGAGGAAGTTCTGGAGGTTAACAGCATAACACTATGAGTACAGTTAACCTTAAAGGGGTTGGGATGATAAATTTTGTGTTCTGTGTATTTTACTCCAATGAAAAGCAAGCTAATGTTATCTCATTCTTACTCTATCTATCCACACAGTGAGGCCAATCATACTCAGGTTTCACAGCTAAGTGCCAGGGGAACAAATGGAGTAGACTGGGGAGAGGAGGCTAAAAAAGGCTTCTAAGTTTCTTCAAAGAGCTTCAGATTGGAGATGGGTCCCTGCATCCATACAAAAATAGTATAAGAACTGAGGCCTAGAAGTCCTTTCTGGTTGGCTTTGAGATAGTTCAAAGTACTTGGAGTTGATGCTAATGTAGACCCTGGAGGTACTGATAACAGCTCACATAACTGGATCCCTGCCACACATATAGGAGACCTGAATTGAGTTCCTGGCTCCAGGCTTCGGCCTGGCCCAGCCCCAGCTGTTGTGGGCATTTAGGGAGCAACCCAGTGGGTGGGAGCTTTCTCTTCCTGTCTCTCTGCTCTCTTGCCACTCAAATCCATCAAAAGCAAATCAAATCTTTAGGATGAGATTGAGCAAGGTTGGAGCTGCAACTGTTGATTTGCATTGCTCAAGCTTGCTCTGTCCATCTGGGTCACCACCAGAAGGCTGGTGGTGGGCAGCAGGAGGCGCTCGCGAGCCCCTGCATCACGTAGGGTAGGCAGAGATGCTTTGGGAACAATGAGATTCTTCCTCTAGGGTGAGATGTACATGCTTCTCGGTCTCCCTTCCACTCTTTCGGTCTCCCTATCCTTATCTGTTGGACAGCATTTCTCCTTTGCATAAAAATCACATTGAAAGGAGTTTTCACAATGGTTTCCTTTGCAGTACAGGGGATCAAGGTGAAGGAGCCTTGCTGGCCTTGAATATAAAAGACAACAGGTGAGAAGCGTGCTGTGTGCAGAAGTCTTGCAAGTTGAGAGGGGAGCTCACCAGCCTTCAGCAGATGACTCTGCTACTCTGGAGAGAAGAAGGCCACAGTGAAAAGATGAAGGGAGACCACGAGGGAGGACCTTCCAGGTGCCTGTCTGAGAAAGGTAGGCTTTTCATGCACTTGAGGAATTCCTAACAGGCACATGAAGAGTGGGTGTTGTACCATTCTTCACGTAGGGATGTCTGACAAGATGTCCCATGTTTCGCTGTCTATGTGGTCTATTCTTGCAGCTAGGACGAGGCATCATGGCAGAACAACATTTTTTAGCGTTTTTATTGAGGCAGTGCTTAAAGAGTGGTAGTCACTGAGCTGCAGGGGAATGACAGAAGAGAAAGGGGGTAGAGCAAAAAAGACTGATTCCCGGGCTGAAATTCTATTACGCACCAGACCCTGATTCAGGAGGCTGCACGGTCAAGTTACATCAACAAGGTGAAGTCAAACCCAGGGACTTGAGAAGGTCTGTCTTTAACAGGTGGGTCATTTGGGAAAAATTATTGAGTTTCAAGAAATTAAAACTTAGTGATTGCTTAAAACCCTGCTGAGGGACATGAATGAGGGAGATAACTCTGTTGGCCTGGCAAATAAATGATCACATTTCAGTGGCTTCCATCCCAAGAGTTTCTGGTGAATTTTGTTAGGCACTCTTGGGACATATGCTCCTCAAAGTTTGGGGTTTGATGGTACTGAGTATTTTTTTAAAAGATTTATTTATTGGGGCCAGCATTTAAGATTTATTTATTGTGGCATAGAGAGTAAAGCCACCGCCTGAGATGCCGACATCCCACATGGCCACGGGTTGGAATCCTGGCTGCTCCACGTCTAATCTCTGCAAATGCTCCTGGAAAGGCAGTGGAGGGTGGCCCAAGTGCTTGGGTCTGGATGAAGCTCCTGGCTCCCGGATTTGGCCTAGTCCAGCCCTGGCTGTTGTGGCTATTTGGGAATGAACCAGTGTGTGGACGATCTCTCTCTCTCTCTCTCTCTCTCACACACACACAAAATGGCCATGACAGCCAGATTCAAGCCAGGAGCCAGGAGCTCCCCCCAGGTCTCTCACATGAGTAACAGGAGCCTCAACACGTACGCCTTCATTTGCTGCTTTCCAGGCACAGTAGCAGGCAGTTGGATCAGAAGTGGTGTACCCAGAACTCAAACTGGTACTCCAGTATGGGATGTCGGCATCCCAAGTAGTGGTGTAACCCGCTGTGCCACAGTGCCCACTCCTGGTGTTGAGTGTTCAACCAGTTAGCCATAGCTGCCCCAAATCATCATTCTCCTGGGAAGATTTTTCTTTTTAAATTGGAGATGATGAAGAAATAATTCACACTTTTAAAAGATGTGTTTACATAGGTATGGTAACAATTTTTGTAATCTTGAATTTTTTTGAGAATTTCATGATTTTTTTAACTATGATGTAAAACGTCTTCTTCTAAACCTAAAAATTAGTTTGGGAGGCTGGCACTACATTACAGTGAATTAAGTTACTGTCTGCAATGCCAGCATCCCATATGGGTGCTGTTCCAGTCTCTGCTGCTCCACTTCCAGTCCAGCTCTCTGCTGTGGCCTGGGAGGGCAGTGGAGGATGGCCCAGGTGCTTGGTCCCTGCACCCACATGGGAGACCAGGAGAAGCACCTGGCTCCTGGCTTCAGATCGGCGTAGTGCGCTGGCTGTAGTGGTCATTTGGTGGGGGGGTGGTGAACCAATGGAGGGAAGACCTTTTTTTTCTGTCTCTCTCTCTGTCTGACTCTGCCTGTCAAAAAATAAATAAAAAATATAGATGCTGGCTCTGGTGAGCCCCACTAAGTCTCAAATAGACCTTGGGATTCTACCACAACCATGCCACTAGCAGAAGAAAATTCTACACCATTGGGAACAACTCCTTTTTTCAAAAATTCAACAAATTTTTAAAAATTTATTTGTGACTCTGTCTCTCAGAACTCCTTTCCCAATCATTCAGCCTTGGTCCCCCCGTGGTTCTGGCCACCTGGCCATGCCCATGGGTGCACTGATCCTTTGATTGGTCCATTTTCCTGTCCTGTTCAGTGGATGTTCCCCCCAACAGAAGGATTTCCCCTTCCTGCTGCTGTTTTAGGGCGCTCCTAGGCTGGGTTCCCGAGCAGTCCATCTTCAGCCTATCAACCATAAACCACATCCAGCTCCTGCCCTGATAGAACGTAGGCGTGTCCTTGTGAAAGCATAGCTCGGTGTCAGCTTGGACGTGACCCCCTGTGGCGCTGGATTACTGTCCTTCTAAGTAAATCCAGTCGCCATCATTCTCAGTGACCCACTTAAGGCCTCCCGGTACTGGCAATGTTGTGTGTGCTGGGGGAAGGGGAGGTAGGAAGATGTTTCCATCAGGGGCTACAATACGGTTTCCATGGTAGCTGTAGCTGGGAGTGCCACTGGACCCGATTGGGCCACTTTTGTCTCTTCCTGCCAGCGGGCCAGTAAGCAAAGAAATAGTTGGTGCACTGACAAGTCACCCCGAGGAGTGCTCTGACTTCTGCATGACAGGGGCAGAGAGGGATGTTTCTAGAACTCTCTGCATTAACTGTGACTAGGCAATTGCAGCCGACTCTGATGTGACAAGGGCATGGTAACCAGGGATTCAGGCTCTCCAGGCACCCCATCAGACAGTACTGGCCTAGGATAAGGGAGATGGAAATCAGTTGCAGCCTGAGGACCAACCAGCAGGAGCGTGATCCACTTATCTTCCTCTTGAAAATCTCTTCTCCCAGACACTGTGGCCGGCCGCCGTCCTGAAGAGCTCATGGAGCGAACCTGTGAAAGACACAGGGGGCTCTGAGTGGTGCAAGGGGTGGGTTGTGCTCTACCCTCTACCCTTGGACTCCTGTGCCATTCTCCTGTCTTTCCAGGTAGAGAGGGCTCCCATCACTTTGTCGGAGGGCTGCCCCCAGCAGGTCACAACTGGAATTGCCTGAGAATTTTTATTCCCTTGGGGCAGTTCTTGGTCAACAACTGATGGGTACTGGGGCAAAATATTCCAGCTTCACTTTCCCTCCCTCTCTCCTCCCTTCCTTTCTACCTCCCGTTCTCTCTTTCTCCCTCCCTTCCTCCCTCCCTCTCTCCCTCTCCTTCCTTCCTTCCCTCCCCTCCCCTCCCCTCCCCTCCCCTCCCCTCCCTCCCTCCCTCCCTCCCTCCCTCCCTCCCTCCCTCCCTTCTTTCTTTCTTTCTTTCTTTCTTTCTTTCTTTCTTTCTTTCTTTCTTTCTTTCTTTCTTTCTTTCTTTCTTTCTTTCTTTCTTTCTTTCCCCCTCTCCCTTCTCCTTCCTTCTCCTTCCTTCCCCTCCCTCCCTCCCTCCCTCCCTCCCTTCTTCCTTCCTTCCTTCCTTCTTTTCTTTTCTTTTCTTTTCTTCTTTCTTTCTTTCTTTCTTTCTTTCTTTCTTTCTTTCTTTCTTTCTTTCTTTCTTTCTTTCTTTCTTTCTTTCTTTCTTTCTTTCTTTCTTTCTTTCTTTCTTTCTTTCCCCCTCTCCCCTCTCCCCTCTCCTTCCTTCCTTCCTTCCTTCCTTCCTTCCTTCCTTCCTTCCTTCCTTCCTTCCTTCCTTCCTTCTCTCGCTGTCTTGTTCTCTTTTGCACGGCTAATTAGCATGATTCCAGGGCGTGACCTCGCTTTCTCCAGAGTTCCCCTCAGGGACTTTGCTTGATACTGACTTTGCCTTCTCCTTGCCCTGCCCCTCATTCTCCATTCCTCTTCCAGTTTATTCCCAAGACATCACCTTTGCTTGGATTTGCATCTCAGGGTGTGCTACTGGTGAACCCAGGCAAAGATGCTTTCTCACGTGTGCAGAATGCAAGAACCAGCTATGTTAAATTTACAAGTAGAGTTTCAGTGTCCAGGAATATTTAATTGTCTAAGTAGCAAGAAATGTTGAAAGATGATGTGGTCGGGTAAGAGTTCACGAGGTGGTGCCCTCGCCCCAGCCTGCATCACGGCCACCACCCCCCGCCTCCCACTTCTGCCCCTGCCCTGCATCCGCTGCTACCGCCAGTGTCGCCGCTGGCTTGGGACTGGTTGTATGGCTAGGCCACAGTCTTCAATGAGTAAACATATACCTCAGTCCCGCGGTGTCCTGGTCACACGTTTGTGGAGACTCCCGCCAGGCACAGTGCGGCCTCTGTGCAGACAAGTGAACCATGCAAATTCGTTACTACTCCAAGAAGCCCCCTTAACAGTGGCTAACACGGACACAGAAGTGTTGATTTGATAATCCCTGTTAATTTATGAGAGAGGGAAAAAGAAAGGGAGGATATGTACAATTTGGGCAAACTCAATCGGACTTGCCCCAAACGACGGAGTTAGAAATGTGCCAGGGGACCCTAATACAACCCCAGCAAGGTGGCATGTACCAAGCCATCTCACTGGCCCAAGTGATCAATTTCAGTTCACAATTGATCACACTGATAGGTCTAGGAGTCAAAGGGATCACACAAGCAAGACTAGTGACTGCTAATACTAACAGATAGAACTAAAAAAGGGAGAGACTGATCCAACATGGGAAGTAAGATACACAGCAGACTCATAGAATGGCAGATATCCTAATAAATCACTCTGGCCTCAGAATCAGCCCTTAAGGCATTAGGATCTGGCTCAAGAACCCATGAGAGTATTTTAGGCATGGAAAGCCAAGACACTCTGGGAAAAAAAAAAAGAAAAAGAAAAAGACCTAAATGAAAGATCTCTGCGAGTAAGATCCCAACGGAAGGAACAGGGCCACCAGAGAAGGAGGTGCCTTTCTCCGAAGGGAGGAGAGAACCTCCACTTTGACTATGACCCTGTCAGAACAAGATCCAAGTCGGCGAACACTAAAGGCTTCCATAGCCTTAGCAACTCATGACTAGAGCCTAGGGAGATTACTGACGCCATAAACAAGAGTGGCAAATTGTTAAATCAACAACAGTAGTCACTGTGTACTTACGGCCCATGTATGATCTGTCCTTAATGTGTTGTCCAATGTGAAGTAATGCAATAACTAGTACTAAAACAGTATTTTTACACCTTGTGTCTCTGCACGGGTGCAAACTGACAAAATCTTTGCTTAATATACTGAATCGATCTTCTGTATATAAAGATAATTGGAAATGATTAAAAAAAATTGGAAGTTACATAAAAATCAATCAATTAAAAAATATATCATATAGGATCTCTGTCCTTAATGTGCTGTACAAGGTGATTTAATGCTACAACTAGTACTCAAAGAGTATATTTCACTCTGTGATGCTATGTGAGGGCAAATGGTTTAAAATCTTTTCTTAACACATACTAAACTGAGCTCCTGTATACAAAGAGAATTGAAAATGAATCTGGATGTGAATGAAAGGGGAGAGGGAGTGGGTAAGGGGGGAGGGTAGTGGGGGGGAGGGGAGGTATGGGTGGGGAAGCCATTGCAATCCACAAGTTGTACCTTGGAAATTTATATTCTAAATAAAAATTAAAAAAAAAAAAAAAAGAAGTGTTGACTTGAAATCCACAGAGCATTTTACAGGAGTTCTGACCTGGGTGGGGAAATCCTCAGGGCACTTCCTCTCTGGACTGCTGGACTGTAGAATTACGGCTTGTTAGCAGGTCCCGTCATCTCCCATCACTCCCGGCTTCATACTTGAAGCACTGAGAGGCACCCCTGGAGGACAGTGTAGCAGACTTCAGCTTCTTCGTGTAATTTCTGTGTTCAGGTTTTAAAATTCTTTCATAACCCTATTAAGCGTTTTTTTAAGTGAATTAACATGGCCCGAATGAACCGCCCAGCTCCTGTGGAGGTCATGTACAAGAACATGAGCTTTCTCATTGCACATGATCCAGCAAATGCAACATTAAGCAAGTTTATTGAGGAACTCCTACTGTGAAAGTGAGAGTATGGGAAGCAACTCACGGCTCTACTCTTGTGGAGAAAGAAGGCGTCCACGTTCTCCACTGGTCTTTGGTGATGGTGCCCCACTGTCCAGCCAGATTGTTGATGACAGGTTAAGCCTGGTCAAAATTAAGTTTTGTTGGCCAGCGCCGTGGCTCACTAGGCTAATCCTCCGCCTGCGGTGCCGGCACCCCGGATCCTAGTCCCGGTTAGGGCACCGGGTTGTGTCCTGGTTGCTCCTCTTCCAGTCCAGCTCTCTGCTGTGGCCCGGGAGTGCAGTGGAGGATGGTCCAAGTGCTTGGGCCCTGCACCCACATGGGAGACCAGGAGAAGCACCTGGCTCCTGGCTTCAGATCAGCGAGGTGCTCTGGCTGCAGCGGCCATTGGAGGGTGAACCAACAGCAAAGGAAGACCTTTCTCTGTCTCTCTCACTGTCCACTCTGCCTGTCCAAAAAAAAAAAAAATTAAGATTTGTGAAGAACCTGCTTGCTGTATTGCTATTCACTGAGTTGCCGGCCTTGGGAGAGCTCCAGGCTTGTCACCCTAGCACTCACTGAAGGTGGAATGAAATGTGAAGATGCAGCACAGTTCATAAGACAGAAGCAGCGTGGAGCTTTTAACAGCAAACAGCTTTTGAATTTGGAAAAATAGCGTCCTAAGATTGACTGCGCTTCAAAGACCCCTGTGGCCACAGACACAACTGTTGCATTCAGTGAAACTGGGGTGCCTCTCGCCTTGGAAGTAGAACTCGAGACAGGATCTAACTTGTCAACAGATCAACCAACATGTTGGCTTGGTGACTAAGTTTAGTGAAGCTTCCAAAGGTATTGAAAAACTTTTACCAGGCCAAGAGTTTGACAGAATCGCAACCTCTATTTTTGGGTTAGAACCAACCTATTTGGGCATTTAGCATAAGATTCTTGCTGTTTACTATTTAAAATGTGCTTATTATCTGCACCAATTGAACTTCCCTGAAATCATGCAATGCTGAGTTGTATCTTAACTCTACCCCCGTGCCAGAATCTTAGCAATACATAAGAAATTTAGAAAGGTTAGGTGCCAAAATGCCCAGCACAATACTTGTATATTTTTAGTATCATTCAGAATTAAGATCCCAGGAACTATGAACACTCTAGACCTCACGTGGTTTGTTCTTTCAGTCATTTCAAACACTGGAAGTGGGGACTCTGTGGTTATTTGCCTGCTTACTTTATGTTTACATCTCCCACATTCATACCAGTATGCATCAGGTTTGCTTAACCATTGATTTTTTTTTTTAACCAAGTCTTATGGTTATTTAATGTTTCTATAACTCTTGCTGTTAATATGAAACCTCCATTTTGAAAATCTATATCATACAGAAGCACATGTCTTTAATGTCTTCAGACAAAAAAATAGAAAAAAGCCTTGTTAAATTAAAGTTAATTCAATGTTTGCAGTCTGAGGTGCAGTTTAATAGAGAAGGCCTGAGAGAATGGAAGGGGGCTATTAAATATTTTTAATAAAATGTTGCCTTCGTCTTGTGCAGAACATGCAGAATATGCTCTTTTTTTTTTTTAAGATTTTATTTATTTATTTGAGAGGTAGAGTTACAGACAATGAGAGGGAGAGACAGAGAGAGAGAGAGCTTCCCTCTGTTGATTCACTCCCCAAATGGCTGCAATGGCTGGAGTTGTGCCAATCCGAAGCCAGAAGCCAGGAGCTTCTTCCGGGTTTCCCACGTGGGTGCAGGGGCCCAAGGACTTGGACCACCTTCTACTGCTATCCCAGGCCATAGCAGAGAGCTGGATTGGAAGAGGAGCAGCCGGGACCAGAACTGGCACCCATTTGGGGTGCTGGTGCTGCAGGCGGAGGATGAACCTGCTGTGCCACTGTGCTGGCCCCAGAATATGCTCTTTAATTTAGTAAATTTTTTAAGAGGTAAAGATCCTTTGTTATTGTAGCTTAAAATTCTTAACTGAGGCCGGCGCTGTGGCAAAGCAGGTAAATCTGTTGCCTGCAGTGTAGGCATCCCATATGGGCGCTGGTTTGAGTCCCAGTTGCTCCACTTTCGATTCAGCTCTCTGCAGTGGATTGGGAAAGCAGTAGAGGATGGCCCAAGTCCTTAGGCCCCTGCACCCACGTGGGAGACTTAGAAGAAGCTCCTGATTCCTGGCTTTGGATTGGCTCAGCTCTGGCCGTTGCAGCCATTTGGGCTGTCAACCAGTGGATGGAAGATTTCTCTCTCTCTTTCTCTCTTCCTATGCCTCTCTGTAGCTCTGCCTGTAATAAATAAATAAATATTTACACAGATTCTTAATTATAAATTTTCTGAAATTCTTGTAATTTTGTCCATTCTTATCAAAAGTTGTTTGCCAACTTATTTTTGTTTGAAGTGTGATTTTTTTTCCTCTCCAACCTCTTGCTAAAAGAAAAAAATGAGTGGGTTTCTGCTAATGAGTTGAGCAGACATCTAATATTTTATATGCCTTTTGAGCTGTACAACTTAATATTTGCATACTTGATAATTTTCTTTATTGTGTAATTGATAAAATGGTGATGTGTATTAATGTTAGTTCAACCATATATTTATACTGTCTGGGAATGTGTGGTTTTAGTTTTGTGTGAGAATTAATTTGTCAGTGTCCACCAGCTTATAAAAACTTAGTATGGAAGCTTAAACATCTAAATAATGAAATGCAAGAAAAAAAGTTCATGAAAGTATTAAGAGGGACAAAAGTAATTGTTCTTTTCTATACAAAAGTTGTTAGATTTATAAAGAAAATAAGATTTGTACATTGACATTAAAGCTAAATTTAGGTTTCTAATTTAAAACTTTAATACGTTTGACTTGAGGAAAACAAGTATTTTTAGGAATTATTTCCCAGGCTTGGAAAGTCCTTCTTGGGAAGTCAAAGCTCATGACATTTGGAAGATAATAAATACTGAATGCGTGAATTCCAGGCTTACCTTCATGAATATCCACAGCTATACTCTTCATTGTGAGTGTGAATTATCAAATACAGCCAGAGAGATATGTAAAACACACAAGTCAATATAAAAATGTCAAGGCTGAACTAAAAGTGAGAAGCACCCATAAATTACCCCAGGTACTCATTTACTTAACTAGACAACTAATTACAATTATGCTCATCAATGCATATAAAATATGTAGTTCAACATAAAAATGAATCTATAAAAAGGTACATCAATAATCATAAATGCAAGATATCATTATGCCCCATTCTGGTAATCATCAGAGGTAACTATAATTTTAAAATCTGAAGTTTCACCTTGAAACTCAAAGGCGGGGTAAATACAGTTGAATATATTTTCAGCTGTGTCTGTTTCCCTAAGTGCAATGTTCAGTCTTACCGAAGAGAATGAGGACAGTGTTCAGGAAATGGATTGTTTTATTACAATAACAGGTAGTGGAAATTGTATCTGCATTTTCCTAACTGTGAAACTCTTGGTGCTTTAGGAGACACTTAGGTAGCTGATAAGGATTTAGGGCTTAAACACTTCCCTGCAGTAAATTCCTTTTACTGTCTGATTAACAACACGGGTCTCAGCAGTTGAAGGCAGAATTGTGCTCTGTATACTTAGGTCTCTGACACCAAAGTGGGGGTGGATATGACGATTCTTATGTGCATCCCTTTCTCTGAGGCGCGAAGGAAAATGAATTGCAAGGAAGAAATGTTGAAAGTATAAATATCATCCTCCTTAAATCACCGTCAGTTACGTTTTCCGTAACTGAAAAACCTAAAAACAGTTTAGATATTCAAATTTGTTCCTCAGTACTTCAATTTGGAAGCACAGATTACAGGTTTTTCACATAGAACCACCCATGTTGTATCCGTTAGGTTTTTTAGGTAGTCATTCCAGAATATTGGAAAAACAGACTCAAGATACAAATACATGTTACGATAAGTCATACTTTTATAGCCATAATGTAATCACTAACTACATATGTAAATTAATTAAATCATTGAATTAAATGTGTAAATATTAAGCCAAATTTGAAGTGGTTCAGAAACAAATTCTTTCAGTTCAAGAAACATTTCTATGAGCCTATGCTACACTTATTGAATAAATATAGACCCTACTTTAAGGAAGTTTATTTTATATACTTCCTATAGGAAGAAGTAAAAAAGAATACAACAAGAGTTAATGAATGGGCTGGAATGAAAAAAGAGCTAGAAGCCAAGTGTGAAAAAGTGCTGTTCCACCAAGAGAAGAGAAAAATAGGATTTCCATGGAAGGAATCCAAGAGAAGTTTCCAAATCTGTTTAGCAGACCTTGCTAAAATAAAAACGTAACAATATGGATAGGAGAGTACTTCAAAGCGTTTGTCCAACAATGGAATTGTTGAAGTTTATTTAGGTGCAAAGACTTTTTGAAACCCATGCATAGTTCTTTTAATAATATAAATTTTCCGCGAACTTTCTGAAGACCCTGCATATACCACAGACCCAGCATTGACAGAGGTGGCCTCGGAAGAGCGGGGGCAATAGGACAGTGACTCAGAGCTGCCTCTCGATGTAGCCAGGGGCAGTCGTTGGGAGAACGCCCTGTGTGTTTCTGCTTGTTCTCTCATTGGCTCAGCTTCCGAAGATTCGAGAGGCAGGATGAGTCCACAGGCTACTGCTCTTAGCGATGGCCTTCGTTTTGCACAACGGCCCACACATTCAATTTCTGTTTTCAGTCCGGGTGAAATGCATGCCGTTGTTTTCATCCCTCTTATTAAACAGAGACAGGTAAACTATGCTAGGTTCCCAGGTGTGACTGAAGACAAAGGGAAGGCAAGTGGACTTTACCAAAAAACCGCCAGGAAATCTGCAGCACTGTGGAAGGTCAGGAGGTGAAGGGGCGACACCAAAATGCAGCGGTAGGCAGTAAGTAACGCATCACTGCAGAGAATTAGAATTCGGCCAGTGTAAACAATAGTGGGTTATTCACATTCCTTCCCGGAGGATCAGGACATGGGAGTATTTGTGACTATGTTTTTCTCAGTAGGAACAAACCCCAGGTGTTGTTAGGCTGCAGAGCTGTCTCACTGTCTCCCCCCATCATCAAACTGGTGCTCAGAACAAACCGAAGGGAGTGTGGGATTCAAACATATTGTATTTGTTGAGTGTGGTATTAGGCTGAAAGTATGGATTCAAGATGCTTTTAGAACAAATGTGCTTGCTATATATTTATGATCTGTTGCTAAAGGGATGTTTTCACAGAGTATTAGAACTGGAGGCTCACACGGAAACAAGGAAGGGCAGCCTTGGCGATATTTGGGGCCTGCCGATGCTAAAAACCATTCGTTGTCCATATGCTGACAATATTTACGCTTTACTACAATTATCTGTTGTTTCTCTGAAACTCAAAATTAACTGGGCATCTGTATTTTTTAAAAAGACTTATTTATTTGAAAGCCAGAGTTATAGAGAAAGGGAAAAACAGAGAGAGAGAGACAGACAGACAGACAAATAGAGAAAAAGAGAGACAGAGACAGAGAGAGACAGAGATCTTCCATCCCCTGGTTCATTCCCCAAATGACCATAACGTCCAGGACTGGGCCAGGCCATAACCAGGAGCCAGGAACGTCTTCCAGGTCTCCTATGTGGGTAGCAGGGGCCATCTCCCATTGCCTTCCCAGGCCATCAGCAGAGAGTTGGATTGGAAGTGGAGCACCTGGGACATAAAGGGGCGCCCATATGAGATGTCGGCACCACAGGCAGTGGCTTTACCTGCTGTGCCACAGCACCGGTCCCCATATCCGTATTGTTATTTGCTAAACCTGGCACCCCTACTATAAAGCATTTAGCCCAAGCATCAGCAAAATCTCACTGTGTAGAAAGACTTAGGTAACAGCACTCTGGCCTCAGAACCAGCCCTTAAAGCATTTGGATCCAGCTGAAAAGCCCATGAGAGTATTTCAGGCATGGAAAGCCAAGACACTCTGGAAAAAAAAAATGACCTAAATGAAAGATCTCTGCGAGTGAGATCCCAGTGGAAAGAACAGGTCATCAAAGAAGGAGGTACCTTTCTCTAAGGGAGGAGAGAACTTCCACTTTGACTATGACCTTGTCTAAATATGATCAGAGTGGCGAACTCAAAAAGCCTCTATAGCCTTGGAAACTCATGACAAGAGCCTAGGGTGATTAATGATGCCATAAACAAGAGTGTCAATTTTTAAGTCAACAACAGGAGTCACTGTGCACTTACTCCTCATGTAGGATCTCTGTCCTTAATGTGCTGTACATTGTGATTTAATGCTATAACTAGTACTCAAACAGTATTTTACACTTTGTGTTTCTGTGTGGGTGCAAACTGTTGAAATCTTTACTTAATATATGCTAAATTGATCTTCTGTATATAAAGATAATTGAAAATGAATCTTGATGTGAATGGAATGGGAAAGGGAGCGGGAGATGGGAGGGTTGTGGGTGGAGGGAAGTTATGGGGGGGAAGCCATTGTAATCCATAAACTGTACTTTGGAAATTTATATTCATTAAATAAAAGTTAAAAAAAAGACATAATGTGAAAAATAGAGAAAGGTTACTGTTATGTTTAAGTATATCCAGAAGAGAAACGGTGGGAAGATATTTAAAAGGCTAGTTTTGCATTCAAAACTTGGAAATAAGGCAAAAGGAGGAGGGCATGTTCTTTTAATGTCACTTTGTAGCATTGTTTAACAGCTCTGCTAAAAATTATTTAAATATTTCAGACACTGCTTGTTTGTCTTGTTATCCATTAATGATTAAATCGACAAAGTCTGTGAAGTTACCTGTTGTCTCGAGCTCCTTGTCTGGAAGAGATGCAAATGAAGGTTATTATCGCTTTATAGGACATTAACCCAATTTATTTTATTTTTTAAAGATTTATTTTATTTATTTGAAAGACAGAATTACAGAGAGAAGTAGAGACAGAGAGAGAGGTCTTCCATCTGCTGGTCTACTCCCCAGATGGCCACAATGGCCGGAGCTGAGCCGATCTGAAGCCAGGAGCCAGGAGCTTCTTCCGGGTCTCCCACGTGGGTGCAGGGGCCCAAGGAGTTGGGCGATCTTCTACTGCTATCCCAGGCCATCGCAGAGAGCTGGATTGGAAGAGGAGCAGTCGGGACTAGACCCGGTATCCATATGGGATGTCGGTGCTTCAGGCCAGGGCTTTAACCCGCTGTGCCACAGTGCCGGCCCCCATTAACCCATTTTATTTAATATAGAATTCTTATTCTAACACTATTAACATTTTAAGATAAAATTTTAATTTTAGAACAGTTTTAGGTGTACAGAATTACTGCAAATACAGTACAGAGAGTTGGCACATACCACCTACCGAGTTTATCATGAATTAGTACATTTGTCACAATTCATGAAGACTGATGTATTTGTATTGATGAAAATCGATACTTTACTCGTATTTGCTCATGTCCATCTGTTCCGGGATCCCACATTATGATTAGTAGTCACTAACTTTTTTTTTTTAAGATTTATTTATTTATGTGAAAGAGTCACACAGAGGCATAAACGGAGAGAGAGGCAGTGGCAGAGAGAGAGAGAAGTGTTCCATCCAATTGTTCACTCCCCAAATGGCCAAGTGGCTGGAGATGGGCCAATCCAAAGTCAGGAGCCAGGAGCTTCTTCCAGGTCTCCCAGGCACATGCTGGGGCCTGAGGACTTGGGCCATCTCCTACTGCTTTCCCAGGTCATAGCAGAGAGCTGGATCGGAAGTAGAGCAGCCAGGACTCGAACCGGCATCTCTATGGGATGCTGGAACTGCAGGAGGTGGCTTTACCTGCTACAGCACAGTGCCGGCCTCAGAAGTCACTAACATTCTCTTTTCAAATACCTCTAAGTACCCATTTCCTCAAATGTTCCTTGAGCCAGCTTTGCCATCTTGCTGATTCTCTCATCAATGAGTAAAATAATTCTTTGGCTTGTGTTCATTCTCTATCTTTGCAAGAACCATATTTTTTTATTTTTGAAGATCAACGTTGATGCCTTGTTATAAGAATGGCCAGTCACGAGGCCTGTGGATGTGTGCTGTGACTCTATTGTGATTTTTCTGGCAGAGCCAAGCTGCCCCGAGAAGACAGCCAGGTTTGTGGAGCTGACATCATTTCTCTTGCAGGAAAATGCAGTACCAGGTGGTAATCAAGAACCACGCACACACGACTGAGTGGGAGTGTCTGATGGTTGAAGGTCGATAGCAATGACTGTTGTGTTTTCTTGATGCATACCGTAACCGCCTGATGTGGGTAAATAGGCAGGAAGCTAGCTGGGTGCGTTGAGCTAGAACTCTTGATTGCTGCCACGTGGCGTTGTCTTTTTAACTGTGGGTTTGATACTCTCACCTTCCCAGGATGCACCTGCTGCATCTGAGACCAGGGTGCGTGTGCAAACCCCACTATTTGCATATGCAATTGAGAGTCCACCCCCTTCCTTATAAAAGGAGGTGGAAACCAAGAAGGAGCTCTCTTTCTGCCGCGGACCCTGCTTAGGTGTAGCTCTCTCGTGTTGTTTGCTGTTTGCCGCAGGTGCAGGTGTCAAAGACTAAGAGTCCCTCTAATGTTGCATGGAGCACCCTCGGATGTGCCACGCTGTGTAGACTCTGCTGCCACAGAGCTCGGACGGACCTTCCTGACGACAGGTACTGTTCGGTTTGTCTTCTCTCTCACTTATGGGCAGTTCTTTGGAATCCCCTGGCTGCCAAATGAACTCTGGCCCTATTTGCACATGAGAGCAGTCTCTGCTCAGTATTTCTCTGCAGGAGACAAGAACCTGGAAACAAAACTGATAAATTCATTGACCACATCATAGCTACTGTGATTATGATTAAAGAAAACTTTGATTAAAATTTTTTATAGGTGGGGAAACCCGGCCAGGATGATTTCTAAGGCCCAGATTTTTAAATGATGAAGCTCCAGCAATTAACAAGTCGAAAGGCTCATCTTTAAAACAAGGGAAAACAGGTGGTTATAATCTCATGGAATTGATAACAGTTGAGTGAAGATCTGTTAGGAGGTGGCTGAATATTCCTATGTATTTTTCTGTCTTTAAAGTTTTCTCTGAGAGAATTGCTGTTTATTTTTTTAAGATTTTATTTATTTACTTGAGAGGCAGAGTTACAGATAGAGAGAAAAGTCTTCCATCCACTGTTTCACTCCCTAAATAGCTGCAACAGCCAGAGCTGAGCCGATCCGAAGCCAGGAGCTTCTTCTGTGTCTCTCATGCGGGTGAAGGGGCCCAGGCCATAGCAGTGAGCTGGATCGGAAGAGGAGTGGCCAAGACTCAAACCGGCGCCCTTATGGGATGCCGGCACTGTAGGCAGAGCCTTAGCCCGCTGCACTACAGCATTGACTCTGCTGTTTATTATGTTAGAGTAAGATTTATTTCTGCTAATTTTTAGCTATTTTTTTTCTGAGAAGTCTGAATGGAATTATCACCTCTCGTACTGTTTTTCAAAAATGTATTTATTTATTTACGGGACGGAGAGAGACTCATAGAGACAGACAACAGGGCTCCCATCCGCTGGTTCACTTTGCATGTGCCAGTGACTGCCTTGACGGGGGAGTGGGGGGCGGGACTCAATCCACGTCTCCCACGTGGGTGGCAGGAACCCAACTACTTGAGACGCCATTCGGAGTCGGCCTTGGGCAGGAAGCTGGAGGTGGGAATCGAACCCAGGCTCTTCTATGTGGGACATGGGCAGCTTAATGGACAGGCTAAAGGGCTGCACCCACCCCGGGCCTCCCTGCACTGTCCTCCACCTCCGAAAAAGCTTAACAATGTGGATCACAGAGTCTGCAGGGTGAGAACGCTGTTCAACTGCTGGCGACCGGCTGTACTGCATAAATAGCGCGTACACCATGAAGAAAATAGCCCGAGAAGCAGCAGCTGGGAGGAAGAGGGTCAGCTATAGATCACGGGAAGCAAACAATTCAGGGCCGGCTGGTGTGACGTCAGTGCCAGCTCTCTCAACCCCCAAGCCCATGACCTTGGCACAGTTTTGCTCCTTGGGCCCCAGTTTTCCCATCCGTGAATTAAGGATCAGAAACAATGGCAGCAGCGGCCAACACTAACTCAGTTACTAACTCAGTAACTTACAAAGCTACTCAGAAGGTGTAGCTTTGTAAGTGAAATCTACATGACATCCCGTGAGCCACCATTCTCATGCTAACTTAGGTATGGTCTTTACAAAACAATGTGGACGATCATGGAACAGAAGCGGATTACGGTCCAAGTAAGCATAGCCATAGAGTGTGTGGATTGGGCTTCAGACGCAGAAAGCTGCCTCCAGAATTCTCACGTACGACTGTCCAGTGCCGCCTATATTCACTAGAATCCCTTCGGATAGAGCCCTTAGCCTGTGAATCTTGATCGTGCTACATCCTTGGTTCTGTAGTTGCTAAATCTCTGCCTGTGTGAGTCTGGTTCTCATGTTCACTTGGCTCCTTCAGGATGTGCTTTTCGCCTTTCAGTGCTTCCTGATTCGGGTTTTGTGAAGAGGCAGACACGGTGTATCTGGTGAAGGATCGGAGGTGACTAGGATTTTAGTAGGTTTTATGGAACTCTGGCCGGAAGTTAGTTTGTGTTTGCTGTTTGCCATAGGTGTAAGTATCAGACTAAAATTTCCTCCAGTATTCTGTTTTTGTCTCTTCTGTTGCCTTTGGGTTTCCCTAGAGACTTTTTAAAAATTTTTTTTACAATTTTAAGAGAGAGAGAATGAGAGAAAGACAAGAGAAAACTCCTCTCTACTGCTTCAACTACCAAATTCCTGCAAGGGCTAGAGGAGGGTGAGAGTCAGTGAAGTGGGGAGCTAGCAACTCAGCATGGGTCTCCCACAAGAACAGCAAGGGCCCAGGTATGGAGCCATCACTGCTGCCTCTCAGGTCTGTATTAGTGATGCGGGGCCAGGCAGGGAGTCAGGAAGTGAATCACATAGCTGGAAGATTTTCTGTCTCTAGCTTGTACCCTAACTCTACCCCAGGGCACGCCAGTCCAGCATAGCCATTTTCCCATGATGCACCTGAGTCTCCCAGCACTAACATGACACCACCATGAGCACAGTCAATTGAACTCTGTGTGGAGACACCACGAAAACTTTGAGAGGACATCGCACACACTGAACTGCCCAAACTCCATGGTTAGTATATTCAGTTAGGATAGCACCCCTACCCAATAAAGGGGTCACTAAACTGGGGCTCCCTGGCCCTCCCATGGCAGGTGTCTGTCTCTCCTTGTGGGGTTGCCCACATTCACATTTGAATCTGTGTACTCTCTCTTTAAATAAATCCTCTCATTTTTGCACCTCTGTCCTTGCTTTGAATTCTTATCTCCTGTGAGAGCAAGAGTCTGGAATGGAAGAGCTGGGAAACATTCCCCCAACGTGAACAGGAGCGGGAGTTAGGAGTTGAACACAGGCACTCCGACACGGGGCATGAGCTTCATCGCTAGGCTAAGTACCTGGCCCTGAGACTCTTTCTTTAGTAGGAGCTGAAGTGTGCAGTGGTTTCTGCTGTCATTTCCTTCATGCGAGCCCTACTGGTGGGGTCAGGAGACATGGAGAGTGGGCTATAGTCCCATGCTGAGGTCTCAGCCTTTCGGTGACCTTTGACCTTTGTACTGCTCAGCCCCATTCCCCTCTCGTTCTTTAGGTGAGAGGGGGCTGGAGTTGGTTATTTCCTTTCCCTCTGGTTGATTAGACTCTACAACCCCCTGAGAGCAGGTTTTGTTAATTAAACAATGTTCTGGGTATATTTCAGGTGATTGTCTTTCTCCTGTCTGAAGTGCACAGGATTTTTCTCTGGTTTTCAGTGTTGAGGCTGCCATTGTAGGTGGTGAAAGAGTTCACCAGAGCACAGAGAACTAGATGTATTGAGCACACTGCGAGTAAGCAGCAGACAGCAGGTCACATGGGACACGTGATGGTGTCCTCTTAGTTCTGGGAGACAGGTGCAGCATGGGAAGATGGCCGTGCTGCATTGGCATGCCAAGGGGCAGAGTTAGGTGCAAGGCTAGGGATAGAAACTGCTTCATCTGCTGTGGCAGAAAATCTTCCAGCTCTTTATTCACTCTGATTCCCCGCCTGGCAAGTGCAGCCCATGGACCATAACCTGAGGGGCGTGCCCCTAGTGGCAGTGCCTTCTTAGGGAGACAGCTGCCGCATGCCTGCAAGGGAGCAGGGGGCCGATGAGGACTATGATGCGAGAAGAAGACTTGTAACTGCAGTATTTCCTCAGTTGGGTGAGCTTTCTATGGTCCAAGACGTTATTCCACAAGGAGAGTTGTATCTCTGGGTGACGAGAGGAGCTTATTCCCCCTTATTTTAGGGGACTCCACCCAATGTCCTGGGGTGACCCTCCTTTGCCCCCCTGACAGACTGACCATGACAGATCTTGGGGTGATCATCTCCTTGGGGTGATCATCAGCTTCCTTATGCTGAGCACAGGTGTCGCGTTGACCCCCGACTGAGCCCTCAGTTCACCAGGGGCTTGGGGGTCCTGAGGTCCTGGCTGCAGAGATTCAACAGTTGGCAGAACCTCAGGGAACAGGAGCGATTTGTTCCCGAACTGTCCGCCCACATTAGCCGGAGGACTGTAGGTGGCTTCGTCTGGAGGAATTTGATGTGGAAGGAGACGATGTCTTTGTTGCACTACCATTTGGACATGGATTTGCTGTATTTTGGAGGAGATAAACTAAGTTCATTCCAAAGGAGGCCCAAGAGTTAGGGTGAAGAGGAGTAATATGAGAGGAATTACCACAGACACGAGAGAAAATAGAATTTACATTGTGAAATCGGAATTACTTGTTCGTAGGTGTAAGACTGTCTGACCAGTAACCACAGGCACAGATGTACTTCTAGCAGATTGAGGATGCAGACGCAGCGTTCTGTGTTAACGAGAGCACAACCTCCCCTTGGGCAGCTGTAAGGACATCTAAAATACTCGGTTTTGGAGAACTGCTTTCCTCAACAGGAAACCTTCAGGATTCAACAAGGACATCTCCCTGACCGGAAGTGGCGACTCACGGTGGGCTGCCCAGAAGTCTCCCCCAGTACATCAGAAAGGGGCCTTGTTCCCAGACACTGCAACCAGCCTTCAGTGGCAATGTTCCAGCCGCAGGTGTGAGAACCACAAGTTTCGAATCTGGGCCCTATCTAGAGGGTATAGTTCTTGCAAAGTCCTCTGTGACTGTTACCAGAATGGCAATCGTGCATAAGAACCCCTCCTTCACAACCTCTCAGCTTTTCTGTTTTTGCCTGGGGTTGACGTTCAGTGACTCCATCTTGACCCTTTTCTGAGCACACCATGGATCAACCATCCTGCAGCAGGGTTCCACTTGTCCTCTGTTTCCAGGTTGGATCTGACCTGGTTGTGAGCAGGAGCAACATATGGAGGAGGTATTTGAACACCCAGGAGTCAGGGTCAGAAGCATTTTCAGCCACATCCAAGCAACAAGGAGGTTTTAGGAGGCGTGGTCCTTAGGCTAATTTCACCTGGAGTCCATTGTTAAACTTATCTGTTCCGGAGGTGTTAGTCATCTTTTCAAATCTTGCTGGGAATTGTACTTCTGTAGCACAAAGCTCAAAAAGGAAAATGCATAACCAACGAGATCATAAAAGTTAGCAAGCCTAAAAACAATGGACAGCGTTACACTCTAAAAGCAAGTGTAATTTAGCTTTCTGTTTCACTATTTGTATCAAGCACAATAATAGAAGTTGACTTAGCATATAATAATCTCAGATTTAGAAAATTCCCAAAGTCAAAGCCAATCCAAGGCAGACTTAGATTATGCTAGCTATAGTACCTAATCTTTTGAAGGTTCAGAGCCTACTAAGAAGTGAAAACTTTATTCACTCCAACGCTGAGAACACTTGAATCCAGGCATTCGGTACATAATTTTTAGATACACCAATGTGTCCACCTATATCCTCTCATAAGGATAGCAGATTCCTCCTGAACAACTCATGCCAACAATCACATTTCTACAAAAACCAAATACTCTCATAAGTTTTTGAATTTGAATTCAGTAGGGAGGGAATGGTAAGCATTTTTAATCTATTTATCAAAGCACAGTAAACAATATAAATCATAGGAAAAAATTTCCTGAAACTAGATGATGCAACATGCAGATGCAGAGCCAATAATATATCCATTGATCTTAAAGCAGTCAGAAACCTGTATTCAAGGACAATTTTTAAAACTTAGACAAAATTTGTGTATTTCCTGTATATGGATTCAGGAACACAGGGATGCTTCCCACCCTTCTTCCTCCTCCCTCTTCTATTCCCACTCTTAATTTTTAAAGTTTTTACAGTTTTTCAGTTAACGTTATAAGGTTAACTTTACACCAAGTAAAGAGTTCAAAAAACAGTATGAGGGAAAAAACACTCTTCCTCAGTAGTCAAGGGCTGTAAACCATCATGAGACCTCAAGAACATTTTTTTAAAAAGTCTTTTAAGAACTTAAAGACAGCAAGAGCACATGAGAGATTTTCCCCAAGAGGTGAGAACTTGATGGAGACAGCAGGGAACATAGGAGATGGCCTTAAAGATGACGACAGAGGATGAGCTGAAAGATGGCATTGTGGCTTCTGTCAAGGGACTAGGCTTTCCCATTCAGAAGTTTATTTTGGGACTGGACAAAGGGAAACTGATGCTGCTTTTTGTGTCTGGGGATTAAACTGATCGCAGTTAGGGCAACTGTCCAGTTTTTTGAAATGGCCCAATTGCAGGACCGGGAGAACAGGTGTCTGCTTCACTGGGGGCATTCAGCCCCCTGAAGGGGGAACTCCTGGGACTACTTTAGCTAAAAGACCCAGTCTTCCCAAGAAGGAATGTCTCTGATGCTGGGTAGCCAATCCAGGTCTGGAAGGAGAGGCAAAGAAGAGTTATACTCACCCTTGAAACAGCAAGTCTTTCAGCCCAGGATAGTTCTGAACAGGATGGTATCTGGGGGTGGAGGGAAGGGAAGGGAAGCAGTAAGCTCTGAACCTTTGTGAAGGACTAAGGGAGCCCACTAAGAAGGGATGAAGGGAGTCTTCAGCCCTATGGGCTGTAAGTACTGAGCATCCACCAGCAGGGGCCTTCTGGCTCTGCCAGAATCACCAGTAGTCTCCACACAGACTAGCCATTCTCCGAGAACCAGAGATGGGGTCCCTACCTCCTGAGGACAGTGGGTACCGGGCATCTGAGAACAAGAGAATGGCCCTGGCTAGGAAACTTCATTTGCTCCCACACAGGCAAACCGTTTGCTAAGGACCAGACATAGAAAAGAAGGAAGAGTTAGGAGTGACCTGGCGGCCAGTGGCGCAGGTGGGTTCACTTGGATAAGCTGCTATGCCTACTGCACCACCCGAGGAGAGGTCCCCTCACAGGCCGCCAAAATATTGCAGGAAGTGAGTGAGAGAGACTGGTTGTGGGTGGTGTGGAAATTCACCAGAGCACACAGAGGACGGAGCTGGGTGGATTGAACGCGCTACAAGGAAGCAGCAGATAAGCATGTCAGGTGGCAGCTGACAACTGCTGCTACACGGAGCATCATCCGAGGGCTGTTCCTGTTGTGGCTGTCTCTTCTTAGGGGAACTGTTGCCATATGCTTGCAAGGGAGCAGCGGGCAGGACAGTCAGGCCGTCCCTTCCAGTGTGTGCTACAATCCAATCAGCATACTTGTAACTGCAATATTTTGTTGGAGTGAGTTTCCTGTGGTCCAAGAGGTTTTCCTAGGCAGATGATTTGTATCCCTGGGCAGAGGTGGGGAGTTCATATGCCCTCTATCTTATGGAATGCCATCAAATGCCCTAGGGACACCCTCCACAACTCCGAGAACCTGCTGGGACTCCCGGAAGTAAAACTTAGGAAGATGGGCCCTCCTGCAAGACTGGCCCCCAGAGTCTCAGCTCTCTTGCAAGTTTGCTGAGTCTGCAGCAACTGTTCGTTGCACTTGAAGTGCTTCGTCCAGTGTTGGCTCCTGCTCTTGCTAGGCTGTGGATACTCTTGGTATCTTCTCTGTCTTCAATATCTGGGGGAGCATCTTATGTGACTTTAGTTCTGTGACAAGTCTAAGAAGAGTCATTTTGCTTGTAGGATCAGAAACTGGAATTCCACAGGGTCCCATACAGGCGTGTACAAAATCACATGCAGTATGTATGTGGCAGATGCAGAACTCAAACCAGGCAGTTAATTCAGGGCTGTCCAGTTTGCTAAATATAGCTCAGATTTCTCCTCTTTTAGTTAGACCTGCGACTATTCTCCGGTGTCGGTTTGTTCTGTTACTGCTGATAACTTGGACTGCCGGGGTAAGCTGGTTTCTGAATTCGTTATTTCTTGAAATATTTCCTATTCTATTTGTAAATATTTATTTATTTGAAAGGCAAAGTGACACACAGGGTGGGAGAGAGAGAGAGAGATTTCTTCCGTTTGCTGATTCACATCCAAATGGCTGCAATAACTAAGAGCGACCCAGGTGGAAGCCAGCCCAGAACTTCATCTGGGTTTCTCACTTGAGTAGCAGGGATCCAGGCACTTGAACTGTCTTCTGCTTTTCCAGGTGCATTAGCAAGGAGCTGGATCAGAAGTGGAGCAGCAAGGACTCAACCTGCCTTTCCAATGTCCTGAAGTAGTAGTAGGGCAGCACAAGAGATCTGCTGGAGTAACAGGTGTAAACTGCACATCTCAAGGGCACTCTTCACCTGCACTGCAGTGTGGCCACTGCCTAAGTGTTGTGCGATGAGCTGGTGCCAAGTCTGCGATGTCCTCAAGCCTTTTGTTGTGCTGATTTCAATTAATTGGTCCATCATTAGATGAAACTTGTTGTTTATATTATGGTTGTACTTACTGTAATTGCTTGGGCTGGAGGATTTCTCCTCTTCTGGAATTATCAGCTACTCTTTCTGAAGAAATGTGTGGCTCTCGTGTGGATTAAGACATGTGAAAACACTCTAGGCATTCTGAGAGGAAGGGGTTAGAAGAATGACTGGTTCCTCTTCCCTGGAGGACAGCTGGTCAGTCTGCACCTGTTACTCCAGCAGATGTCTTGTGCTGTCCTCCTATGTCAGGACGGCAGAGTAGCTGGGGCTGTGGTCCTCCAGGTCTCTAGGGCAGAGTCAGACATGGCCTTGGAGAGAGAGGCAAGAATAGAGTGGAGAATGCTCTCCTGCAAGCTACACTTGCTGCTTCCTCCTACCACTCTCTCCTCAGACCTCCCTCCGAGATGTTGACTCAAGTTTAACTGCGGTGTGGGGCCAGCGCCATGGCACAGGAGGTTGATTTTCTGCCTGTGGTGCCAGCATCCCATATGGGCGCTGGTTCTATTCCTGGCTGCTCCACTTTCAGTCCAGCTCTCTGCTGTGGCCTGGGAAGGCAGTGGAAGATGGCCCAAGTGCTCGGGCCTCCGTACCCACATGGGAGACCAGGAGGAAGCACCTGACTCCTGGCTTCGGATCGGCGCAGCGTGCCAGCCATAGTGGCCATTTTGGGGGTGAACCAATGGAAGGAAGACCTTTCTGTCTCTCACTGTAACTCTAACTCTGAAATAAATCTTTTTTTCTTTTTTAAAGTCTAACTGCAGTGTTTCTCCTGATACGTTATTCTGTAACGTGTGTTTCTGCAAAATCTTCAAGACTGATTTTGGGAAAGAGAGCAAGCACTTAGGCAAATAGATCTAAAATTTGGCATCTTAGTAAGAAATAAACATTTGTATTTAGATCTAGAAAACATTGAGTAAATTCCTTAAAAATAACTCATCAATAAAATAATCATTTAATAAAAATAATTAATAAATTCCTTAAAATTACTCATCTTTGTACAACATAAATTATTTTTTAGAAAACTTTAATAAATATAAATTTTGAAAGTACGACTTTTGGATTAGAGCAGTTTTTCCCCCCATAACCACCCTCCTACCCACAAACCATCCCATCTCCCACTCTGTCTCCCATCCTATTCTTCATCAAGATTAATTCTGAATTTTCTTTATATACAAAAGATCAACTTAGTGTATACTAAGTAAATATTTCAACAGTTTGTACCGGCATAGACACACAAAGTATAAAGTACTGTTTGAGTACTGGTTATACCATTAATTCACATAGTACAACACATTAAGGACAGAGATCCTACATGGGGAGTAAGTGCACAGTGACTCCTGTTGTTGATTTAACAATTGACACTCTTATTGATGACCTCAATAATCACCCTAGGCTCTTGTCATGAGTTTCCAAGGCTGTGGAAGCCTCTTGAGTTGACAAACTCCGATCTTTTTTAGACAAGGTCATAGTGAAAGTGGAAGTTCTCTCCTCCCTTCAGAGAAAGGTACTTCCTTCTTTGATGGCCTGTTCTTTCCGCTAGGATCTCATTCACAAAGATCTTTAGGTCATTTTTTTTTTTTTTGCCAGAGTGTCTTGGCTTTCCATGCCTGAGAAACTTTCAGGGGCTCTTCAGCCAGATCCGAATGCTTTAAGGGCTGATTCTGAGGCCAGAGTGCTGCACAACATAAATTAAATCAACATAAATACTGAGATTGTGATAGGCTGAATTTTAAAGATATGCAGTCAAGATTTCTGTCCTTTTGTTGTTTAGTCAAACATTTCATCCAAGAAAATATACTCAATTCTGCTATAAAGAGACTGAGGCTCTAGTGAAAATCAAATTCTTATGCAAAATTGTGTAACAAAGTACTGGGATTTTTTGCGGAAAAGTGAATAGTGGGGCTGATTCTGTAGGTTAAACCTCTACCTGTGGTTAGCACCCTATATGGGCACCAGTTCAAGTTCCAGTTGCTCCATTTCCAATCTAGCTCCCTGTTAATGGCCTGGAAAAGCAGTAGAGGTTGGCCAAAGTGTTTGGATCACTGTACCCACATGGGAGACCCAAAAGAAGCTCCTGGCTCCTGATTAGCCCAGCTCCGGCCACGTTGGCCATTTGAGAGTAAACCAGTGGATTTGTCTCTTCCTCTCTCTCTGTAACTATGCCTTTCAAAGATAGATAGATAGATAGATAGATAGATAGATAGATAGATAGATTTTTTTTAAAGAATAGGATGGGGCTGGTGCTGTGGCACAGTAGGTTAATCCTCCGCTTGTGGTGCCAACATCCCATATGGGCACCGGTTCTAGTCCTGGCTGCCCCTCTTCTGATCCAGCTCTCTGCTATAGCCTGGGAAATCAGTGGAAGAAGGCCCAAGTCCTTGGGCCGCTGCACCTGCATGGGAGACCTGGAAGAGGCTCCTGGCTTTGGATCGGCACAGCTCCGGCCATTGCGGTCATCTGGGGAGTGAACAAGTGGATGGTAGACCTCTCTCTCTCTCACTTTCACTGTCTGTAACTCTATCTCTCAAATAAATAAAATGTTAAAAAATAAAAAAAGGAATAGGGCACAAAACTAAAAGGACTTTGACACTTAGCAATGCTAAGGGAAAAAAAGGTAGGATTCTAGCAATTATTATGACAATAAAAATAGCACATTACCTTAAATACCTGAAGGTTGCTTATAGAGGTAGGTGTCGGCAGTTGTGAGTGGTAGAAGCAGGGTTATCTGAGCTAGGAGGAGACGCTGCAGCAGCAGGTGTGGCTGGATGGTGCTCGTCAGATGCATGGTGAGCAGAGGCAGCTGGTTGCCACTTGCAGGATGCACATCTGTGCGCACACACATCTACACATGTGTTTTGTGCATTATCATGTAGTTAGGCTAGGTGCATATTTTTGGTGATTTACTTAGCATATTTTGCAGACTCGTATGCAAGCAAATATAAAGTTCACCTAATGTTCTTGTTCTTTAACATGGATCACATTGAACAAAGTCATGGTTTCCAAACAAGTGATAAAGCAGAACTAACTGAACTTGAGACCATAATTCTTTTTAAAAAATTTTTATTTTTGGGGCCAGCGCTGTGGCACAGTAGGTTAATCATCCGCCCACGGCACTGGCATCCCATATGGGCACCAGTTCTAGTCCTGGCGGCTGCTCCTCTGATCCAGCTCTCTGCTGCTACTGGGAAAGCAGTAGAAGACAGCCCCAATCTTTGGGCTCCTGCACCCACATGGGAGACCTGGAAGAAGCACCTGGCTCCTGGCTTCAGATTGGCACAGCTTTGACCGTTGTGGCCTTTGGGGAGTGAACCAGCGGATGGAAGACCTTTCTCTGTTTCTCCTTCTCACTGTCTGTAACTCTACCTCTCAAATAAAAATCTTTAATTTTTTTAAATTTTTTTATTTATTTGAAAGGCAGAGAACAGAGAGAGGGAGAGAAGGAGGGAGGGACCTTCTATTTACTTTTTTATTCCCCCAAATGGCTACAGTGGTTAGCACTGGGCCAGGTCAAAGCCAGGAGCCTGGAGCTTATTCTGGGTCTCCCATGCGGGTATGGGGGCCAAAGCACTTGGACCATCTTCTGCTGCTTTCCCAGGCATATTAGCAGGGAGCTGGATCAGAAGTGGAGCAGCCAAGTCTCAAACTAGTGTTCATAGGGGATGCTGGCATCGCAGGTATAGGCTTAACCTGCTACACCGTAATGCCAGTCTAAGACCACAACCCTTTAATCAGTGAAATATAAGAGGGAGACTTAAAACAACAGCAACAACACATTTTTAGTCATTTAAGATCCTGGAACATTTACTATTGATAGACACTTTCTGAAACAATTCTTGGGGCTGTAAAAAGAATAATGAATTTGATGGGGTGAATAACGAGATGCAAGAAACTATTATGAACAAAGAAGTCTTTCTGTTAAACATTGTTCTTTTTTTTTTTTGAAAATTATAAAAAACCCTTAATCTAAAATCCCAGATCCTATCTGCATGAAAGTCACAGGAAATGGTGATAACGAGGTGGGGAGGGGAAGGAAGGATAAAGGCAAGTTTTGGCCTGGGACTTGAGGTGGATTTTGACAGAAATCAATTACTTCTAGCTTGTGCTATGATATATTAAGTTTTTTTAAAAAATTTTTGACAGGCAGAGTGGACAGTGAGAAAGAGAGAGAGAAAGGTCTTCCTTTTACTGTTGGTTCACCCCCCAATGGCAGCCATGGCCGGCACACCGTGCTGATCCGAAGCCAGGAGCCAGGTGCTTCTCCTGGTTTCCCATGCGGGAGCAGGGCCCAAGCACTTGGGCCATCCTCCACTGCACTCCCGGGCCATAGCAGAGAGCTGGGCAGGAAGAGGAGCAACCGGGACTAGAATCTGGCGCCCATATGGGATGCTGGTGCCGCAGGTGGAGGATTAGCCTACTGAGCCGTGGCACCAGCCTGTATATTAAGTTTTAGACTAGGATAGTAAAATAATATAAAATTATTAATTAATAGGGAAGAAAGGAACAATAGGAAGCTGATTAAAATTGGAGAAAAGAACACAATCAAAAACAAAGTAATGGTGCTGGTGCTGTGGTATAGTGGGTAAAGCTACCGCCTGCAGTGTCGGCATCCCATATGGGTGCTGGTTTGAGTCCTGGATGCTCCACTTCTGATCCCGCTCTCTCCTGTGGCCTGAGAAAGCAGTAGAGGATGGTCCAAGTCCTTGGGCCCTGCATCTGCCTGGGAGACCTGGAAGAAGCTCTTGGCTCCTGGCTTCAGAATGGCATAGTTCTAGCCATTGCGGCCATCTGGGGAGTGAACCAGTGGATGGAAGACCCCCCCCCCCTTTTTTTTTTAAAGGCAGAGTGGACAGTGAGAGAGACAGAAAGGTCTTCCTTTGCCGTTGGTTCACCCTCCAATGGCCGTTGTGGCCGGCACACCACGCTGATCCAAAGCCAGGAGCCAGGTGTTTCTCCTGGTCTCCCATGGGGTGCAGGGCCCAAGCACTTGGGCCATCCTCCACTGCACTCCCTGGCCATAGCAGAGAGCTGGCCTGGAAGAGGGGCAACCGGGACAGAATCCGGCGCCCCAACCGGGACTAGAACCCGGTATGCTGGCGCCGCAGGTGGAGGATTAGCCTATTGAGATGCGGCGCTGGCCAGATCTCTTTCTCTCTGCCTGTGCCTCTCTGTAACTCTGCCTTTCAAATAAATAAATAAATCTTTAAAAAAAAAATCAGAACAAAGAAATGACAGCAGGAAACACAAATAAAAAGATGAATGGACTAATTATACCTATGAAAGTTATAGCCTCCCAGATTAAACAAAAAAAAACCCCATGATATTGAAGAAATGCAAACAAAAGTAACAAGGGAAGATTTAACACAATTGAAAAATACGTATCTCGGGGCTGGTGCTGTGGCTCACTTGGTTAATCCTCCGCCTGTGGAGCCAGCATCCCATATGGGTGCCCGGTTCTGGTCCCAGTTGCTCCTCTTCCAGTCCAGCTCTCTGCTGTGGCCTGGGAAGGCAGTGGAGGGTGGCCTGGGTGCTTGGGCCCTGCACCCACATGGGAGACCAGGAAGAAGCACCTGGCTCCTGGCTTTGGATTGGCGCAGCACCGGCTATACTGGCCATTTGGGAGGTGAACCAACGGAAGGAAGATCTTTCTCTCTGTCTCTCTCACTGTAACTCTACCTGTCAAATAAATAAATAAATCTTAAAAAAAGAAAAAAATATATATGTTTTTATATATTTTGGATACAAATCTTCTGCCAGAAATGTTTTACTCTGATGGCTTCAATTTTGTCAGCGTATGAACAAGATCAGGGACTGAGAATGAGGATGGAGTAGGAGGTGTGGGCAGTTTCCGGAAGAAGGAAAAACATGTGAAACAGCTTCCTGAGGCAGTAGGGCCGTGAGTGAATGGGGCTGTGTGCTCTGATTGCCTGGTGACGTGAGGACTGGCCGAGCCTTGTGTTCACGCAGTGAAACTGGGAGAAGTGCTCATGGCATGGTTTCTCTCCCAGCCATGATGAGCTGCATGGGTGAAGGAATGAGGTAGGTGGAGGAGTTGATTCATCTAGGGCTTTAGTGTAGCCAAGTGTTCGTGACAAAGCAAAGTTGGAGGAAGGGGATTGGGAGAATGTGTAAAGGGTGACAGATAGTGACTGACTGCAGAATCTAAATGGTGTGTGAATGGAGGAGAACCTCAGAAGATGAGAGACCCTGAATGGGGCGAGGATCAACGGCTTGGAATCTCTACGTTGACAAAGGCGTGGGGTGTGAGACGTGAGGGGCAGTGGAGAGGGAGGTCCGAGGTGGTTGGGAGCATGATGGTTGCTATGCAGCAGTGCAGTTCCCAGGAGCCACTAGCTCTGGGTGGGACCATGAGTGCGAGCGCCTGTTGGGTAGGGGAATTTCGATGGGAAAATTCACTGAAGAAGAGAGGTCCAGAAACTGAGAGGCTGGAGTGAGAATATAGCTGTTAAAAGTGAAAACAGGATAGTACATAATAGAGTGACAGTGGGTCAAAGGATTAGGTGGGGGGACTGATACGGAGACAGGGAGGTGGCAGCAGCAGTTAAATGAGGTGGAAGGTGTATGCTGATGGCATGAGATTCAAAACCATTTGTTTTAAAAGGGAAGGAAGAGAGAATTATCGGGAGGTTTCGATGACAAGGAAGACAGCAACTCTACCCATCTGGCTGAGGCTGTGGCGGAGAAAGTGGCTAGCAGCAGAGTGAGCTGCCAAGGAAGGAGCAGCTGCCTGGGTGAGCCCTCTTTTCACAGCTAAGAGCAAACAAAGGAGACCTGGATGTTTCATTAAGCGTGCTGGTGAATGACAAAAGCAAGGTGCAGGATGATGCATCCAGTATGATAACATTTATGTATAAAACTAAAAGAAAGGAAGAACCCCAAACAATACTATCCATTTTATTTTGGTGCATTGACCCCTGCAGGTTTATGCATAGAGGAAGCTCTGGAAGAATGCATACTAAATTAAACAGGGGATGAGGATTGATTGATTGGAGCCAAAAGCTTGTAGGGGAAGGAGGAAGATAGGAAATAGGAGGAGTGGCTGTCAAGAGACTTCAGCCTTATCTGCAGTGGTACGTTTTCTGCAATGAGAATGCATGTTTATTTCTTGTGAAATTCAAAACAAAAGAGAGGTCTGTTGATCCCTCACTGGTAAGGCTTGGGGATAAGAAAGAACTTGTGATGCAGTTTCAGGATTGTTGTGTTTGGATTCAATAGGTACCTGGAGGGTGTAGAGAAGGATCACATCCAGTAGGTAGGGTGAGGGGCAGCCCTGAGGGAGGTGGATGCTTCCAGCGTTGGGTATCTGGGAGGAGTCCTTTGGATCAAGAAATGCGACCAAGAGAAGGATGGAAGCAGCTAGACTCTCAGATGGTTGGGTCTGGATCCCAGTAGGTAAAAGAGTTGGCTCCTGGCCTGAGTGGCAAGTTGGAAGGGAGGCGGAGCAATGTTCTGTGATGGACTCCAAGGACAGATCTAAAACAGTGCTGTCTTACACAGCACCTCCTAGCCACATATGCCTACTGAAGTTTAAGTCCACTAAAATGACGTAGCACTGAAATTCCATCTCCCAGCCCCAGGAACCACACGCTGAGTGCTCAGGAGCCACACAAGGCTGGCTAGTGGCCATTGTACTGAACAGTGTAGACATAGAGAATTATTGCCAAATTCTGTTGGCCAGTGCTGCACTGGGACTCCGAGAGTGGCCACATCACCTCTTCTCTCATCCTTGGACCTTTCCATAGATGTTTTAAGAGTGGCCTCACTGATCAGCCACACTTGGAGGCATTAGGAGAAGGAACTGTACTGGGCTTAGGATGGGATGTACATGGAAGGGCAGTGGCCCCTTTCTTGATGGTGGCCTGGGCCTTGGAGCTGCAGAAAGCAAGCCATGGCCAAAGCTAAGAGGCCTGATGAGGAGGCAGAAGAGACGGAGGGTGAGGTTGAATTTCTGAACCAGTGGAGACTGTCTTGAGATAGCTAATCTGAGATGTGAGGAAAGTGGGCAGGAGTCGGAGATGGTGTGGGGCTCAGTCCCTATAAACAGTGTTTGGGAATTAATCTGTGTCATTAATTTATATCCAAAGTTGGTAAGGCCTGAGGCTGCTGGACATGTGCCTAGAAAAATCATTTGCCTTCCTTTCTATAGGAGCAATTTATTCATCTTTGACTGCTCAGCAGGTCTATTTTTATAGGGGCAAATGGATGTTGTGTTTGGTAAACAATCAATGCTGCTTGATGGTTCTGTCCTCTTTCTCATGTAACTTGGGTAAAGGACCATTTCTGATACTCTGATTTCTGAAATATACCACTGCCATGCTGTTGATTTAAAGATTTAAAGACACAGTGACACAGAGAGGTAGAACCAGAGACAGACATCTTCCATCTGCTGGTTCATTCTGCAGATGGCTGCAATGGCCAGTTCTGGGCCAGGATGAAGCCAGGAGCCAGGAACTCCTCCAAGTGGATGGCAAGGGCCTGAGACGATGGCCATCATCTTCTGCCCTCCCAGGCTCATTAGCAGAAAGCTGGATCAGAAACGGAGCAGCCAGGACTTGAACTGACTCAGATATGGGATCCTGGCACGGCAAGCAGTAGTTCAACCTGCTATGCCACGATACTGGCTCCTCTGCTGTGTTATTTTAATCCCAGCATACAAAATTTGACCACTTAGAGGCATAGATTAGAATCCTTCATCATCAAGAATCCATAATCATTAAAAGTTAAATTTAGTTATGTGCAAGTGTACTTAAAATGTTTGTGGGAAATCTAATTAAAAGGTAAATTTATTTAAGTGCAAAAAATATGAAATGTATGCGTACAAGGAATCTTTCAAAAGTTCTTAGAAATGTATGATAAAACTATGCATAGATTTAAAACATTTTGCACCAAAATAAACTTAAATTTTAATTCTATTTTCCATGAACTTTTGGAAATACCTTAGTACTTTTATCCTCCCAAAGAAAAGCTCTTTGCTAAATGGTTTATGATTTTCTTAGTATGTATAATTGGTAAAATGGTCTCATCTCCTGGTCCCCTCAACTCAGAAGAAACAAAGGGACACCTTTTTAAATAAATGTTTTTTTCTCATGGATCTGGAGATTTTAGTATGGGATTCATGAATGGCCAAAGGCTATTAGCTGCTCCAGGAGCAACCTATAACCCAGGGAGAAAATCACAATTTTTTGGTTCATTTTATGGTCAACGCCATTCTTTCTAGTTTTGTCTATGACCTAAACTGAGAGAGAAAATAATTGGAAATGTTACGATGAAAATAATAGAGTGATTCCTCCGGTTGCTATGGTGACAAGACTAAATTGAATCCATTGCTCTGAAAAATTGCCCGAAAGTGTACTCTAGCATTGCACAGTGGGTGTATTTGTTAAGAATTTTAATATATCAACTTCCATCAAAATGGCGCAGCACTCAAATATTTTACAGCTGTACTTTTTTAGCTGGTTTTGATTATTTTAGAAGAAAGTAGTGGCTTAGAAACAGTCATGATTGTATTGGAAATTTAAGTAGTTTTCTAAATATCTTGCTGGGCACAAACCTATAGGCACATTATAGCTGCATCCCCACCATTGTGACAACTGTCTTGGGCATCACCGGCTGGGCTCTGAATGGGTTTTCTGGCCATTAGTAATCATTAATAGGATGTGGGACTCAAAAGATCTGGTCTAGAAACCACAAGAAGAGGACTCCAAATCTTACTCATTAGAAGACAGCCACGTAGGCTTAAGGGAGTCCACAAACCCCAGCGTCGTGGCCTCTCTGTTGAATTTTTGGTTCTGAGCCGTTCAATGATGGTGATCATCACGTACAGAATATACTGGTTGAAGCATTACATGAGTGTTACCCCTGTTTGCAGATGAGGAGATGGAAACTCAGACACTGGAGGAATTGGATCAAGATCTCATGACTACAGGGAGAGCTGGGATTGCAGTCCAGCTGTATCTTGGCTTTAGATCTTGTGCTTCTCCACAGAGCTTTTTGTTCCTACCTCTCCAACGTGTGATAGTGTAGTTGGCTCCTAATGATGAGCATTGAACGTCTATCCTGAGCAGTATATTCGAGAGGCGTAGCGACTGTCTGAAAGACTTTGGCAAGAGAGGTGAGGCAGCATGTCCAAGGGCGTTTTCAAAGTCTGTAGTTGGTCGGGTGTTTGGCCTGGTGGTTAAGACACTGCTCGGGATGCTTGCATCCCATGTTGGAGTGCGTAGGTTGTATGTTCTTGTGGAGTGACCCAGCAGATGGAAATTAATTTTTCTCCCCCCTCCACCTCTCCCTCTCTCCGTCTCTTCCTCTCTCTCCCTCTCTACCCATCCATCCTTCTTTCTCTTTACCTCTGTCTCTCAATCTGTCATTCTAAAAAAAATGTTCATGGAAATGGAATTAAGAGATATGGTATTTTGGTACACACTTTTTGGAAATAGTTGTATAATTTTTTCAGAATAGGAATTTTCCATGAACTGTTTGAAGAACCTCAGTATTTAACATTTTTTTGGTTTTGATCACTTGCCCTTCTGATTTTGTTTTCTCATTTTGAAAACAATTCTTTGATCTTCTGTGAAGAAAAACTTTTGGATATAGATAAAGACCCTGATTCTGTGTCATGAATCTCAGAAGTGCCTTTCCTGTGATCATCCGTCCAAGAACCAGGAGGGAGGTGTCTGCTGCCACCTTTTGAAATGAAACTTCAAGAAAACGCAGGGTATCTGAGTACTCACAAATCCTGATTCAAAATCCTCACCCAAATGGACTGCTAAGAACTTTTTTTTTTCTTTTTAAAATATTGACTTATTTATTTGAAAATCAGAGTTACACAGAGGGAGGAGAGGCATAGAGGTCAGTTGATCTTCCATCCAGTGGTTCACTTCCCTCTGGCCGCAGTGGTTGGAGCTGGGCCAAAAAGAGGCGAGGAGCTTCTTCTGGGTCTCTCATGCCGGTGCAGGGGCTTGAGGGCTTTGGGCCATCTTCTGCTGCTTTCCCAGGCCATAGCAGAGAGCTGGATTGAAAGTGGAACAGCCGGATCTCAAATCGGCGCCCATGTGGGATGCCAGCACTGCAGGCGGTGGCTTTACCTGCTACGCCACAGCATGGGCCCCAAGAACTTTTTTTTTTTTTTAAAGATTTATTGATTTATTTGACAGAGTTAGAGAAATTGATTGATTAATTTCCATCCTCTGGTTCACTTCCCACATAGCTGCAAGAGCCTAAGCTAAGAGCCAGGAGCTTCTTCCAGGTCTCCCATGTGGGTGCAGGGGCCCAAGCACTTGGGCCATCTGCTGCTGCTTTTTCCGGGATGCTGGCAGGAAGCTGGGTGGGTATGGAGCAGCTGGGATGCCAACTGGCACCCGTATGGGATGCAGGTGTCGCAGGCGGTGGCTTTCCTCACTCCACCATAACACCGGGTCTCTGTTAAGAGCTTTAGACAAGTCAAATTTGGTCAAGTTTATTTGAGCAAAGAACTGGTTCATGAATCAGGCAGTACCCTGAACTGGTGGAGGTCCAGACAACTTCACTGGGCAACCTAGGCAGGCAGTATTTATAGCTGGAGAAAGGAAGTGCTGTGCCGGAGCCTGACAGGCGATCGCTCAGAGTTCGCCCTGTTTGGACAGGTGTTGGCAGTTTGCATCCTGCGATTGGCTGGAAGTTTGGCTGCCATGGTTTTCTGGGACTTAACTACTTGTTAGGAAAATACACTCTCAGGTTAGTTGCAGTTTGTTCATGATACTTTATACTTCAGTATGTATGGAGACAGGCTTTGGCCAAATTTAATACAAATTAATAGAGCTTAATATAATTCATTTGGCTTGGTGCATGTGGCTTGAATTTTGTATGAGTGCTAAGTACAGTTAAATCCAATCTTAAAAATCAAAGTAATAAGTATCTGTAATTAAAAATAAAGCAAAAATTGCTCTATGGCTTCTGTTACTAGATGGCCAGCCTCTATTCTACCCTTGCTGAGCCATTCGCTGTACGTAATTGCTATTTCCTGTCTTGTTACTTTGAGGTATTACCTGTTGACTTCTATTACTGTAGATGAGAATTGTGCTTATCCTCTCCCTCACCCTCCCATTCTGGTTGCCTCCATAGTCCTGCTACATCATTATGACAGGAGCTACTGCCAGCGACTACTTAGTCAAGCACCGTAACATGGTTACCTAATTTCTCTCACATTCCACCTTTCCCGGGAGTGCCTAATTGATTTACTTTTTAAATTTGCTTAGTGTTCTATGAAATTATCCAAATTTTCCATTAACTCTGTGAAAACCTTGCCAATATAACTTTCCAAAATGCAAACGTATTATTTGCATATAATTTACTAGCATTAATGATTGATATTTACATATTTATATATTCATTTTATAAAGTATATTATTTCCACTTGATGGTGAAGATCACCTCTCTCAGGCCCTGTATGCCTCGCCCTGGTCTGTGGTTCTCTAGGGAGGTGAACCCCGTCACTGTAGCTCCTCTCTTCACCACTGTTCCAAGAGGGACCCCCTGGGTCTTTTTTCTCCTGTGCTGGATCACTTTCTCCAGTGGCTTCCAATAAAACCCACCTAGTGGTGCATTATTAAAGCTTGTGTATGTCTTAAATATCCTCATTTTAGCTTCACATTTTGTTGATTGTTTTCTTGGGTATAGAGTTTGTTTGAAATTAACTTGCATCCCTGATTTTGAAGACATATATTTGTTCTTCCGACATCCAGTATTCTGGTAGGCAAGCCCTCAGTTATTTGGGAATCTAGTCCTTTGTATTATAATCTCTTTCTGCTTCTGTCTCTTTATTTATTTAATTTTTTAAAATTTATTTATTTGAAAGAGTTACACAGAGAGAGGAGAGGCAGAAAGAGAGAGAGAGAGAGAGGTCTTCCATCTGATGGTTCACTCCCCAGATGGCCACAATGGCTGGAGCTGCGCTGATCCGAAACCAGGAACCAGGAGCTTCTTCTGGGTCTCCCACATGGGTCCAGGGGCCCAAGGACTTGGGCCATCTTCTACTGCTTTACCAGGCCACAGCAGAGAGCTGGATTGGAAGTGGAGCAGCCGGGACTAGAACCGTGGAAATGGCCATGCAGTAGGTCTGCAGGCCCAGTGGGACCCCTGTTAGTGGCATGTTACCCAGGTCTTCATTAATTATGTGCCCCATAGGTCACTACTCTAACAGGTGGCCATGATGACACTTTGGATCTCTGGCTGTCAGCTCAGACTCTGTCCAGTAGTTCTTGAATTGTCTGGTTACTTCTCCTTTCCCAGTGAATGAGTGAAAAGCCATAGTTCCCTTTGAGGAAGGGCTGGGGCATCATTACAGTATATCAGTGTATACCCGGACTTGCTATGGAGTGACTGACTGGACCACTATTTTAGGCAATGGGTGATAAATATAAAAATTGGCTCAAGTGACAGTGATTTTTTGTTGATAACACTTCTTTCTTCAGCTTCTTACTCCTTCATTTTGCTTCTCCCCATTTTTTTTTTTTTTTGGATTAAGGTGTTAAGCAGCACTATTTTGGTGCTATTAATGCTGTGTCCTATTAATGACCTTGACAATTCTGAGGTCCAGGCTCCTGATTTTGCCTATTGGTAGTGTACTCATGGCCCCTAGCCTCTAGCTGTTAAGTGTGTGCATCTGACCTCTATTTTGTTGATGGTCCCACAATCCCCTTGGCTGTTTATAAGCCCTGCTCTGTGACTGGTTCTCCTAGCATATGCCCAGCCTGCAGAGAGGAGCAGCATGGAACTTCTTCGTTATGTGAGTGTCCCTTTGACTAATGGATTCTCATGACTCTGGTGAAGAGGGGGATCCTCTGCACCCTCTCCTGGAATATCACCCTTGAGTGGGTCTTCTGGCCTCAAAAACACATGCCTTTCTATTCCTTTCTCCACAGTCTGCTAGATTAACTCGGGCATTTCTACTCTGCAAAGAGTTAACCATTGATTTTCCCAGGCTTGAGTCACCCCGACCATGGGTTTTCCCCATTCTCTGGGGGTAGGTTCTGTCTGTGTATTCTAAGCCTGCGTCTTAAGAGAGTATCAATAAGTCAATGAATTCTTGCTCATTCTGCCTTATGTGATGGTCTTCTTGGTCAAGCCCTCTTAAGGCTAACCACCGTACTCCCCTGACTGGTGCCAGTACTCGACATCTAGTTCTTAGCAATTCTTTGGGAATCTATCTCATCTCTCCCTTCTCAAACCCAGCACATCGCCACATGGGATGATTCTGGGACTTAACTCTAATTAGAGGAAAGGAAGTGAGAGTGTCCTTGAGGGGGAAGGGGGCATCTTCTCACGTTTCCTTGACTGGGGAGAAGTAGGTCAGCTCTGCACACCCAGATGCTCCAGGGTGGTTGTGGGGCCAATGTCCTTCGAGTCCTGGCTTTGACACAACAGACTGGATTTGAAGGAGGGCTCTGGCACTCAGTGAGCTGTTGAAATGATCAACTACCCTTGCTGATGTTGGCCAACCAAGTTCTCTCTTATACAGCTATCAATTATGTGTTGACCAGCAGCTCTCAGCCCCCACGATCTTCATGCAAGGTGTAAATGCAGCTCTTCTGTTGCATGTCCATCCCCCAACCCCATATTTTCCAAATTCCCAAATCATTGTGTCTGCCACAACCCTTCCGTCTATCTTGTGCTATGAGCTCTCTGTATTCAGCCTACAAATCAGGATGGCACTTCCATCACATACTGGCAGTAGTGAGCCAGCTCTCAGACCCCATCTGCACTCCTTGGACCCCTACTGGTTCTGCTGGTGTTAATCAGAGACTCTGAGAAGCAAATACCAAGATGGGACTGAACATGCCATGATGTTATTAGTCGATGTCTATTTGAAAGGCCAATGGGAGAACTACTTGATTGCAGTGCAAGACTAGCACTGAGAGACAGGGAGAAGGATACAACACTAATGTATTGGAGCTGGCTATCACAGCTGACTGCCAAATTTTCAGGAATTTTGCAAGCCAGTTGTTAAACACAGGCATTATTTAAAAACTAGTAAGATAAACTTGTGATTAACTAAATGATATTAAGACTCCTCATTTTCTAATTATTTTACTGTAATTTTCTGTTATCTGAGCTTTTGTGGTCACCAAGAGCTATTGCAACTATTTGGTGGAAAAACCATGTAATGGTTGGGTGGTTCCCTGCTCATTGCAGCTCTGTGTTCTGTGACCATGGGCTGGTAGCTTGAAATCAGCCAAGACGGAATTATCTGCACCATAAAAATGGACAAATGCTTCAAATCGGGGCCTGAATTATTATTTTGTTGATTGTCAGGCTTATGAAAGTGATGGACAAAATGATAATCATATTAAATCTAGAAAGTATGTCATGTCTATGACTGCAACATTGTGAAGGCACAAAAACTCAAAATACATTTATCCAGAATTTGAAAACCCTTAGCCTTTTCTCTCTTGACAGGCAGAGTGGACAGTGTGAGAGAGACAGAGAGAAAGGTCTTCCTTTGCCATTGGTTCACCCTCCAATGGCCGCCGTGGCCGGTGTGCTGCGGCCGGCACACTGCGCTGATCTGCTGGCAGGAGCCAGGTGCTTCTCCTGGTCTCCCATGGGGTACAGGGCCCAAGCACCTGGGCCATCCTCCACTGCACTCCCGGGCCACAGCAGAGAGCTGGACTGGAAGAGGGGCAACCGGGACAGCATCCGGTGCCCCAACTGGGACTAGAACCCAGTGTGCCAGCGTCGCAAGGCTGAGGATTAGCCGGTTGAGCCATGGCGCTGGCCTATCCTTAGCCTTTTCAACAACGAATTCACTTGTGTCATTGCCTAACAACAAAGCTCTGAGACCCACATGGTTTGGTTTTACCTTTGCTGAACCCATTAATGGAGGTGTCAACCCATACTCGTGATGGGACTCTGCTCATTCCTTCCTGATGACCATAGGCTCATGGCAGACATGGGATTCAGCAAAAATCAGTCAAAGCATTCTGTGAGAATTGATAGCTAAATGGGATTTTCCAACAACAGTATTGTACATTTTACTATCATCTATAAGTTGTGTGTTACATATCTTTTCTATCAGCACAATTGGTAACCAAGTCATGAAGTTGGTGAGTGGTTACCAGCTTATCTTTGGAGCTGGGTAAGTTGGGTGAAAGCACGGAGGTTGCTGTGGGGGAACGCTGAGCCGAAGTCTGCTGGTTAGGAATCCTGTGTCTCCTGGGAAGGGGCTTGCCTCAGTACCTTTCCTCCCTCAGTCATTGACTGGCATTGGCCCACAAAAGGCATGGCCTCATTGCAAACTTGGAGCAGGTTTCTAAAAGGGACCCCTAGACAGTTGTACTCCTTGTAGCTGCATTTCTTTAAAGTACGTTGCCACAGCCTCCACAGTGGCACCCAGTGTGGTTGGAATAGAAACCTCAGCCTAGCCTGCAGAGCACTCCGGGGCTGGGATGGCCTTTTGCAGGGGTCCTAAATTGAGGCATCAGTCTCTGGCTGTGGTCAGTCCTCGGGAGGGAGGCACATTCTTGGGCGAGGCAGTTCTCTGTGCCTGGGGACAATGCCCACTGAGCAGGAAGGCTCTGAGCAGTCAGCTGTGCATGGCCCCGGTTGATATTCCCAGAAGCAGAAGACGAGGTTCATCCACTCCTAAGAGGTTTTGTCTGGAACAGCACAGTATTTATTAGGCTCCCTTGGAAGCTCACAATGTTTATTAACATTTAAAAGGATCTGAGAAATCCTGTATTTAAGTTTGTCTGATGCAGCATTTTCTCAATCTATTTAACCGAGAAACCATTTTCTGGGAGGGCACTTTTAGCATCCTATAGCTTTGTATCCACCTTCAGGCAATGCTGGGATGGGAGAAAGGCAAGGTCAGACCGTAAAGGGCCACGGATGCAGGCTAAGCACTTTTGATTCCATGCTGTAGGCGTGAGAGTGCTATTCTGATCTGACCTGCATTTGGGGAAAAAAAGCACTTGGGAGAGAAATGGAGGACTGATTGGTTTGGGAGAGATGTAGGCAGCCAGCCTGTTTGAGAGGCTGTTGTATTTTCCATGAGAAAGATGACATGGGATTGGATTTAGGTGGCAGAGAGGAGAGGCAAATCAAAGGAATGCTTAAGAGACAGATCAATAGGGCTTAGTGATAGGTTGTTTTCACATTGCTCTGTGACCTAGCTCAGTGTTCCAGCTCAGCCCTCCCTCCCTCCCTCCCTCCCTCCTCCCTCCTCCCTCCTCCCTTCCTTCTCCCTCCCTCCCTCCCTCCCTCCCCTCTCCTCTCTTCTCCCTCCCTCCCTCCCTCCTCCCTCCCTCCCTCCCTCCCTCCCTCTCATTATCCTCTCCTATTAATAGTTCTGTGTCCCTGCACAGTGTACTGGGCAGTGTCGCCCGCCATCCTGCCCTATGCCATTCCTCCCGGCTCTAGTTGCCTGGGCCCTCACCTCCTGCGTTCTCGGGTGAAGGCAGGTGAGCCAGGCGGCATCCCCTGTGAACCTCACGCTGGCTGCTTTGGCACTTGCCGTTCTGGTCACTTCTCCAACTTGTCAGAAGACTTAGATCTTTGGTGCAAATAAACAGGAAATGAGGGTGGTGCAAAATATTCTCACGTGTCCTCTTCAGTGTTATTACTTTTGGAAGAAAATTTCTTTTCAACAAGAAAGTCTTGTTTCCTTCAACTCTAGAGGAGGGTGGGGCTAGATTTCTAGACTCGTCTCCTTCCTCAGTTTGTGTGGTTTCATTGGCAAAAATACACCTCTATGTAGGTCATGATGCTTTGTGGTTTTTTTTTTGTTTTTTTGTAACTTTTCCCAGGTAAGGAAGTTAAGTAAAGGGCTGAAATTAGTTTTCATGGTGCTGCGATTTCGTTTACTGCCAGCCTGCTTCATGTGACTTCACAGAGCTAATGCAACGAAGTTCTGGGAGAGATGCTGAGGGCGTTTCCGAGTGGAGCTCCCCCCAAGAGCGCCGAGGCCACCGCCAGGAAATAACGGACCAGGGCTTTGTCCCTTCCTTGGGCAAGAGGAGAATGAATGTCCTAAGTTTTCCAAGCACGACAGCAGAATCAATCCTGAGTTTCTAATTCGGGGAACTTTGTCCAAGCTGGAAAATGTATTAGAAGTCAAGGTCGAAATGAGTTTACATATTCTACATATTTAACAGATTCTGGAGAGCAGCTTAGGGCTCCACGTTTTTCTCTTTGGAGTAGGGCAGCAGATTGACAAAGGGGCCGGTTCCTCTTGCTCCGCCCACCTTGGGGGTGGTGCTGTCAGGGCTCCGATCTGATCACGCCTCTTCAGGGAGCCTGGGAAGCCAGCCTAGTGCTGCCCGCTGCCTCGTGAGAGCCTAGAGGAGCGGCCAGTGCAGTGCTGCAGGGGGCACGCTGGCTGGCTGGTTCCCGGGGATGTCCTACACTGGCCGGGCCTTGAAAGGGGCTGGCCAGCGCCTGAGGGGCTCAGCAGCGGCCATGCTAGGAGAGGCCGTGCGTGCTCTTCTAAAGGCCATTTGCTGAGCAGAGAGCTCTGACTGCTGACCAGCGTGAAACGGGAGCCGCCAGCAGGCTCCGCAGCTTCCCAGGGTCAGTGCCCTGGACCAGGGCCAGGAACACAGCCAGGAGGAGGCGGCTTGTGGGGGCTGAAGGAGGGACACAGGGAAGACTAGCACGTGATTCTGAGGATGCCATTGTTAACGCCTGCACGTCCTGGACGCTGAGGTTTGGATGCCCAGCGTCACGGATGGAATTGTCACAACCTTCCACGCGTGTGTACTGGCCCAGCCCAGCAGGAAGACCGAGTTAGCCCTGACTGGTGCATCTTCTCTTGGCAGAACTGTGATACTCTAAGTCAAGCCATCAGCTTGGTTCTAGGGGCACCCACCTCTTTGGAATGGGCTCCCCAAATAGGGACCCTATGGAAGCCAGAGAAGTTACAACAGCAGAATAGGACCCAGAATCTATACATCTATAAGAAAAAGATACTAGTAAATTGGTGAAAAAAATCAGTCACTGAGAAAAATGGAAAAAAAGAAGTGAATAAACATTTCAGAGAAGAGAAAACACAGGTGGCCACTAAGGAAAAAATGTTCACTTTCATTAGCAAGCAGGGAAGTATGAATTTGAAATGTAAATTGGGCATATCAATTTATATTTACTTAATTGCCAAAAAATAAAACAGTACAAGACGTTGCTGAGTCCACAAAGCAGAGAGAATTCTCCTGCAAGGCTGTTAGGACTTTCAATCAGAACAATTACATCAAAAACAATTTAGCATTAATTAGCGAAGTTGATTCTGCAACTCAGCAATTAAGCCACAAAGAGTATAATTGCAGGAATATGTATAGTATCATTATTTATAGTATTAAACATTCAAAACAACCCAATATATTCATCAATAGCAGATTGAACAAGTGCATTTTGATATACTCATAAAACAGGGCCCTATGTATCATGAAAATGGAGACAGCTCAGTTCTGTGTATCAACATGGATGATTTTTTTCCCGATTTATTTATTTGAAAGAGTTACAGAGAGAGAGAGGAAGAGACAGAGGGAGAGACAGAATCTCCCATCTACTGGTTCACTCCCCAGATCGCTGTGATGGCCAAGATTGGGCAAGGCCAGAGCCAGGAGCCAGGAGCTTCTGTTGGGTCTCCCACGTGGGTGAGGGGTCCAAGCCCTGGAGCCATCTTTTGCTGCTTTCCCAGGTGCATTACCAGGGAACTGGGTCAGAAATGGAGCAGCAGGGGTTGAGTTGGCGTTCATATGGGATGCTGGCATTGCAGGCATGGGCCTTACACCACAACACTGGCCCCAACATGGGTGATTTTAGAAACAAAGTAAAAACACTCAAAAAAGCAAGTCAAAAAGGAATGTATCCAATATGATTACCCTTTCATACGAAGTTGAACAACAGGCAAAAATCAGCAATATATATATTTTTTACGATTGATTTATTTACTTGAAAGTTTTACACAGAGGAGAGACAGAGAAAGAGATGGAGGGAGGGAGGGAGGTCGGTCTTCCATCCAATAGTTCACTTCCCAATTGGCTGCAATGGCTGGAGCTGTGCCAATCTGAAGCCAGGCGCTTCTTCCTGGTCTCCCATGCAGATTCAGGGGCCCAAGGTCTTGGGCCATCTTCTGCTTTCCCAGGCCGTAGCAGAGAGCTGGATCAGAGGTGGAGCTGGCAAGACACAAATGGGCACCCATACAGCATGCCAGCACTGAAGGCAGCAGCCCCAGCAATATATTGTTTAAAGACACACACAGGCCGGCGCCATGGCTCAACAGGCTAATCCTCTGCCTTGTGGCGCCAGCACACCGGGTTCTAGTCTGGTAGGGGCGTCGGATTCTGTCCTGGTTGCCCCTCTTCCAGGCCAGCTCTCTGCTGTGGCCCAGGAGTGCAGTGGAGGATGGCCCAAGTGCTTGGACCCTGCACCCCATGGGAGACCAGGAGAAGTACTTGGCTCCTGCTAGTGGATCTGCGTGGTGTGCTGGCTGCAGCATGCCAGCCACGGTGGCCGTTGGAGGGTGAACCAACGGCAAAGGAAGACCTTTCTCTCTCTCTCTCTCTCTCACTGTCCACTCTGCCTGTCAAAAAAAAAATAAAGACACACACATATGCTGTCAAAGGAAAAGCAGGAAATTAAATAAAATTAGCATAGGCAGGAAATGGAGAGTGAGAGATGTGACAGGCGACCACAGGGTGTCCCATTGATAATCACCCATTTTCTATCCTGGGTAGTGCCTGCATGAATGTTCTGTTTATTGCTGTATGTTTGTATATAAGTCTATGAATGATGTATTTTGCAGTTAGAAAAAAATGGGAGATGAAGGAGGTGGAAGGGAAAAGGAGACATCGAGCAGTGTTGGGTCCCTGTGCGAGGTGAATTCAGCGCTGCGTGAACAGTTACGTGAGGGGAGTAGAAATATCCACACCATTTCTGCAATGTCTGCTTTGGACACAAAGTGGCTTCTGATTGGGTAGGCTCTTTGTGATGCTGGACTGAGGCTCCCTCTGCAAAGCATGGGGCTGGGGATGGCTTTCTGAGGAAGCTGACCTTGAGCTGGCAGCCTGACAGGTGGGTGGAGGACAGCATGGCCAAGGAGGTGCAGAATTGCTGTGAGGTAGTGTGAGTGACATTCATTCAACAAATATTTGTTGAAGTTTTATTTTAAAAAAAAGTAACAGGGACACATAAAACAATCTGAAAATAGTGTCATGTGTTTGCATGGATGAAGCGACAGGTGTCAGGAAGATACCACTTTCAGTTGTAATAGAATTGGGCACACCGTAGGCGGAAGCATCCTCTGGGTATTGCTAGAGTCAGGCATTAAAGAGTTTTACCTATCCCGATGCAGGGAGCACACGTTCTCAGAAGAGAGTGAGCAAAGGACGGAGGAGGGGACTTCAGGGTTGATTCAAGCAACGGTGAGTGGTAGTGAGTTCACATTAATTGCAGGAGTTGGAAAATCTTTCTGTAACTGACCCGATGGTGAACATTTTGGGCTTTGGGTGCAACGTGGTCTCTGTTGCAATGACTGAACATTGCTGTTGCAACAGAAAGGGGCCACAGACACAATGGGCGTGACTATTTTCCAGTGAAATTTGATAAAAATATGTGGTAGACTGGATTTGGCCCATTGCTCAGACTTGACAAACTCCTCATTTACTGAATGTGTGCCCCGTGATAAGCTCTCTGTTAAGCACTTTGTATACATTATCTATTTGGAAAATAATTATGGGAGTAGGGGACTGTTATTACCATTTCCTTTTATTTACAAAAATGGAAACCAAGGATCAGAGCGATCAAGGTCACTTAGTTCGATCTAGTGGAGGCAGGGTTTGAATCAGAATTTGCCTCCATTTTTCATTGCTTTTTGTGAAATGTTTCTCTTTATTTTGATGGCACAACATCAGTGAGAGCTGGGTGGATGTGTAGCTTCCGTTTTCTTGTTTACTCTCTCAAATGCTTGCAATAGCTGGGGCTGGGCCAGGTTGAATTCAGCAGCCTGGGACTCCATCTGGGTATCCCACATGAGAGGCAGGGACCCAAGTATCAGAGTCGTCACCTGCTGTCTCCCAGGGTCTACATTAGCAAGAAGCTGGACAGGTAGTAGAAGTGGGACTCAAACAGAGGCACTTTGATAATGGGAGGTGAGTGTCTCCAGTAGTGGCTTAACCCTCTGTGCTACAGCTCCTACATCTATGATTCATTCTTAGTCACTAGCTGCCCTGACAGTTAGAGGGATAGTTTGAGGGATGGCTCCAGTGTGAAGATCCTTGATGCCACGTGGAGAGCCATTGTGGTTAGATAACAGAGGGCCATGGGAACTCTTCTACACCCCATTCTTCCCAGCCTCGTTGCCTTCTTATATCTTAACAGATACAGCCTGTTAAGCTGCCCTTCGTCTCTCTTGAGCTCTCCCAAGTAGAGTGTGAAAGACAGGTGCCAAGGTCATTGCCAGCACAGCAACAGGAGGGGCCAGGCCAGTGTGGCAGCAAAGAGGGTGACTGCTGAGTCCTTAGCAGCCAGGGGCAGAGAGCCTGCAGTCGGTGCTGGGAGTTTTAGATGAATAACACTCTGGGTAGCTTCTATGGGCTTGCTATGGTGAAAACAACCCCCCCCCCCCCCACTGGCTCCTGGTGAGATCCTGCTGTGATTTCTGCCACTGTTAGCAACCTGTCCCACAGCAACCCTCTAACTTCAGAGAGACGTTTGGCAAGCTCAAATTTCCCATTTCTCCCTTCCTTCCTTCCTCCCTTCCTTCCTATATGCTTCTAATTTCAGAATAGCAGTAAATTTACAAAACAAAGTTGTAAAGTTAAAGAGTTCCCATACACCCATACCCATCTTCCCTATTAACATTTCATATTAGCATATTTGCCACAACTAAAGAACCACAACCAGCTTCTCCCATTTCTTTATCCAGATTCCCTCTATCCCCCCCACCTCTCCCAGCCTCAAGTGATCTCCAGTCTGTATTCAGATGGATTTTTTTTTTTTTTCAAAAAAAATGAGAACATGCAGCATTTACCTTTCTGTGTCTGGCTTATTTCACTTAACATGATGTCTTCCAGTTTCATCCTTTACTATGGCTGAATAGCAGTGCACTGTATATATGCCACATTTTATTCATTCATTCATTTGATGATGGAAATCTTGGTTGTTCCCTGCCTTGGCTGTTTGTAAACAGTACTGCAATAAACATGGTAGAGCAGGTACCTCTTTGATGCAACGCATTCATGTCTTTTGGGTGTTGGCTCAGTAGGGGGATTGCTGAATCCTAAGACAGTTGCATTTTCTAAGTCTTCCCAAACACGTCCAGGTGGAAGAAGACCCTCTTATTTCACCAGGGGGCAGTCACTTGCTCCCCCACAGAGAAAACAGGAACTTACGAGAAAGGATCCCTCCCTGGACCACGCCTGAAAATGGGCTGGACAGAGGATGCAAATCCATTGCTAGTTGTGCTTTACCCAATTCCATGCCTTTATGATCAAAAAAGGAGTTTGGGACCAGATCTTGAAGATCTTCATGTTATACTGTAGGTTAGTGCCATCAGAAGTGGGCTCCAAAGAACCCTGCTGTGACGAGGTATTCTAACAAGTTCCAGAATCGATGTTAGCGAAGCTCCATGTGTTCTCGCCCACCTCTTGGAGATGTATGAGGCAGGGTGGAACAGTGGAAGTTCTATAGTACAGAGCAGTGTATACATCCTTGTCATTCCCCAAATTAATTGGCCATATAAGATCCTTACTTTAAGTAACCTTTACTACAATTCTGTGGTTTTAGGGTTCCCCAGATCTCAGGTTGGGAAATAATGTCTCTAGTAATTAGGGTCAAGAATATATTTTAGAAAAAGTAAGATCACTGGCTAACCTGGGATTTAGAAAAATAGGCAGAAGATCAAAAGCTGAGTCAAAAAAATTAGATTCAAGCTAGGCAAAGGGATCTAACTTTTTTTTTTTTTTTGACAGGCAGAGTGGACAGTGAGAGACAGAAAGGTCTTCCTTTTCTGTTGGTTCACCCCCCAATGGCCACTGCAGCTGGCGTGCTGCGGCTGACGCACTGCGCTGATCTGAAGCCCAGAGCCAGGTGCTTCTCCTGGTCTCCCATGCAGGTTCATGGGCCCAGGGACTTCGGCCATCCTCCACTGCACTCCCGGGCCACAGCAGAGAGCTGGCCTGGAAGAGGAGCAACCGGTACTGAATCCAGTGCCCCAACCAGGACTAGAACCCGGTGTGCCAGCGCCACAGGCAGAGGATTAGCCTAGTGAGCTGCAGCGCCGGCCAAAGGGATCTAACTTACATCAAGAAAAATAGTCCAAGTAAAATGAGGGTTCCAAGCATATTTTTAAAATTTACTTATTTTTAAAAGCAGAGTTACAGAGAGAGAAGAGAGATCACTTTTCTATCTCTTCACTTCCCAAATGGCTGCAACAGCCAAGGCCGGGCCAGGTCACAGCCAGCAGTCCAGAACTCCACCGCGTGGCTCACCGTGCTGTGCTGCAATGTCGGCCCCTTTCACGGGTACCTTCAAAATGGGAAGAACCAGTGTGAGTTCCATTGTTTCCTGAGTCCATAGAGTGAAATCATAAAGCAAGTAGAGGCCAGGACAGCACTGCAGCTCCAGGCTCTGCATCTGGAATGGGGATTCATAGTTCATACCAGGGGTTTCATAGAGTTTGTGGGAAATATTTCAGGGGCCAGAAATGTGGCATAGTGGGTGAAGCTGTTGCCTGTGATGCCAGATCCCATATGGGTGCTGATTCGAGTCCTGGTTATTCCGATACTGATCCAGCTCCCTGCTAATGCACCTGGGGAGGTAGCAGAACATGCTCCAAGTGCTTGGGTCCCTGCCACCCACATGAGAGACCCGGATGGCCTTCCCTCTAGTCCAGCCTTGGCATTGTGGCAATTTAGGGAGTGAACCAGTGGCTGAAAGATCTCTCTCTCCCCTCTCTCCTTCTGTTTCTGTAACTGCCTTTCAAATACATATATAAATATATTTTTTAAAAAATGTTTATTTCACTGCAAACAATTTTTAAAAATCCATGCATACGGTGAGTCTTTGACAGGTTCATCGGAATGTGTATTATGACAAAAATATGCTTGGTTTGTAAATTGTTTTGCACCAAAATAAATCTTTTAATTAAAATTTTCCATCAGCTTTTTGAAATGCCCTGCTCACAAATCCCAAAGACTGTTCTGCCTCTTTCCTGCTTTTCCTTTCCATGTCTTGCTTCAGTGCGGGGTGAGAGGTAGCAGAGCACATCGGGTGGGAACTAAACAAGTCTTTTGGCTGTCACAATGCTTAATTACAGCAGTACATTATGACATAATTGGCCGGCCTGAGCTATTGGAAGAGCTCATGAGCAAGAACAATTGTTTAGAATGGGAGTTTCCAGGCTATTTGTCAGAGTTTTGGGAAGTCATGACCAAAACGTTGTCAGAGGTAGCAATTAAAAATCCCCTCTAGCTATGTCTCAGATGGAAAGAAATTTAAAGGTGGTATAAGTTGTAAACCTTTATTCCCCCGGTATTAGAAGAAATTGTAACAAAACATAATATTCTAATGTTTCCCATTGCAAAAAATGATAACTGAAAACTATGAAGAACTGTACAGTACAACATGAAATGTCAATATAGGGAGACCGATTTTCTGGGAATGCCATGAGAAAGCTCAGATTACTGGCACTATGGCCGTGTGTGGTGTTGACAGGAAATCCAGGTTCATTCTCACAAACACCATTCTGTAGTTTATAACTTCCCTTCTGTAAGGGGCTCCTTTAGGTATTCAATTCTCAATTCTACCACAACTTAGACACCTTTTCTAAGCTACATGTTCATGTTTTAGCTTTAACATTTATTGAAAGTTAATATTAAAAAGAGCTATGTGAAGATTCCTTCACCTTCTGTGACTTTTTATTTTTTATTAATATAAAGAGAATAGATTGCACATAGTTCACAGATAAAATTCTAGGAATATAATGGTACGTCTCTCTTTCCATCCCACTATCTTTCCTTTTTTAAAAAATGACTTGCTTTTATTTATTTGAAAGGCAGAGTTACAGAGAGGAGATACAGAGAATGAGATCTTCCATCTGCTGGTTCAGTCCCCAAATGACAAAAACAATCTGGGGTGGGCCAGACTGAAGTCAAGAGCCATGTGCTTCATCCAGGTCTCCCATGTGGGTGCAGGGGCCCAGGTATTTGGGCCATCTTCTACTGCTTTTCCAGGTACATTAACCAGGAGCTGAATGGAAAGTGGAACAGCCAGGACTGGAACTGGCGCCCATATGGGATGCCAGGATCACAGGCGGCAGTCACAACTCCAGCCCCCTTCCTGTCTTTTTTGATTTTTGCAATAAAATTTCTAATATTCACTTTATAGTCGCAGGCTTGATTATTCGCTAAAGAAAGAGTTCAGCAAGTAAAAAATAGATCACTGTTGAGCAGGATTATAGACAAGGACCATAAACAATCAAATCCCTGGATGTCAGTTTCACTCATACACATTAAATTTTTTTGTACTCTGTATATTAGGCACCACAAATCATAGAAAATGTGATATTTGTATTTTGAGGGCTATCTTTTTTCAGTAATCATAATGGTCTCCAGTTGCATCCATTTTGTTGCAAAAGGCAGGATTTCATTCTTCTTTATGGCTGAGTAGTAATCCATCATGTATATATGCCACACTTTCTTTATCCAGTCATCTGTTTATGGACACTTAGGTTGAATCTGTATCTTAGCTATTGTGAATTGAGTTGATATAAACATGGGGGTATAAGTAACTCTTTCATATACTGATTTCATTTCCTTTGGGTAAATTCCCAAGAGTGGGGTGGCTGGGTCATATGGTAGATTTATTTTTAGTTTTCTGAGGAATCTCCATACTATCTACCATTATGGTTGTACTAGCTTACATCCCACCAACAGTGGTTCAGGTATCTTTTTCTGTGTATCTTTGACAGCATTTGTTATTTTTCAAGTTTTGTTTGATAGCCGTTCTAACTGGGGTGAGATGATACCTCGTGTGGTTTTGATTTGCAGTTCCCTAATGACTAGTGATCCTGAGCGTTTTTCCATGTGTCTGCTGTCCATTTATAGTTCATCCTTTGAAAAATGCCTTCATGTCTTTTACCCATTTCTTAACTGGATTGTTTTTATTGTTGTTGAGTTTCTTGAACTCCTTATATATTTTGGGTATTAATCCTGTATCAGATGTATAATTTGCAAATCTTTTCTCCCATTCTGTTGTTTGCCTCTTTGTCCAGTGTTTCCTTTGCTGTGCAGAAACTTTGTAGCTTGATATAATCCTATTTGTCTGTTTTTGCTTTTATTGCCTGTGTTTCTGGGTTCTTATCCAAGAAGTCTTTGCCTTTGACAATGGATTGCAGTGTTTCCCTTATGCTTTCCTCTAGCAATTTGATGGTTTCAGGCCTTGGGTTTAATTCTTGATCCATGGTGAATTGATTTTTGTATAGGGTGCCAGATCTTATTTTTATACTTTCTGCATGAGGAGATCCAGTTTTTGCAACACCATTTGTTGAAGAGATTGGGCTTTCTCCACGGATTTTTAGCCCATTTGTCAAAGATCAGTTGGTCATAGATGTGTGGATTAATTTCTGGGGTTTGTAATCTGTTCTATTTGTCCACATGTTTTTGCCAGTACTAGGCTGTTTTCATTATATCTGCTCTGTAGTATGTCCTGAAATGTGGTATTGTGATGCATCCAGCTTTGTGTGTGTGTATGCATGAATGTTTGTATTTTAAAGTCAAAATTAGAGAAAGAGGGAAAGACAAGAGATTTTTCCTTTCACTGGTTCACTCCTGAGATGGCTGCAAAAACTGTGTCTGGGCCAGACTGAAGCCAGGAGCCAGGAGCTTCTCGTCCTCTGTTGTGGGCTGTAGGGGCCCAAGTACTTGGACCATCTTTGGCTGCTTTTCCCAGGTCATCAGCAGGGAGCTGGATCAGATGTGGAGCAGCCGGGACTCGAACTGGCATAGGCAGTGTTGCAGGTGGTCACTTTCCCCTCCATACCACAATGCTGACCTGTTTTTATTGCTTAAGACTGCTTTGGTTATTCACAATCTCTGGTGTTTCTATATGAATTTTAGGATTGCCTTTTCTATATCTGAGAAGAATATCCTTGATATTTTGATTGGGATAACATTAAATCTGTAAATTGCTTTGAGTAATATGGATATTTGATATTAATTCTTCCAATCCATAAATATGAAAGATTTTTCCACTTTTTTCTTCTATTTTCTTAATATTTTGTAATTTTCATTGTAGAGCTCTCTCACATCCTTGGTTAAATTTATCCCAAGGTATTTATATATTTTTGTAGCTATTGTAACAGATCTTCCAGTTCTTGCTCAGCCAGGAGCATTGTTAATGTATACACATGCTATTGATTTTTTTGTGTGTTGATTATGTATCCTACAACTTTGCTGAATTCTCTTATGAGTTCCAATAGTCTCTTAGTGCAGTCTTTTGGTTCCCATATATAAAGGATTACATCATCTGTGACCAGGCATAATTTGGTTTTGTCCTTTTTAATTTGTATCCTTTGATTTCTTTTTCTTGCCTAATGGTTCTGGCTGAAACTTCCAGAACTATATACTGAATAATAATAGAGTGTGCATCCTTATCTGGTTCTGGATCTTAATAAAAATGTTTCCCGTTTATCCCCATTCAATATTTTGCAGGCTGTGGGTTTGTCATATATTGCCTTGATTATGTTGAGATACATTCCTTCTATACCCATTTATTTATTTATTTATTTGAGAGGCAGAGTTAGAGAGAGAGAGAGAGAGAGTGAGAGACAGAAAGGTCTTCTGTCTGCTGGTTCGCTCCCCAAATGGCTGCAGCACCAGCTCCTATACCCAATTTTTAAAAGGTTTTTATCTTAAAGTTATACTTTATCAAATGCTTTCTCTGCATCTGTTGAGATACTGATATAGTTTTTATTCTTCATTTTGTTAATCTGACCTATCACATTTATTGATTTGTGTATGTTGAACCATTCTTGCCTTCATGGGATAAATCCCACTTAGTCTGGGTGGATGATCTTTTTGATGTGTTGCTGGATTTAATTAGCTAGTATTTTGTCGGGGGCTGTTTGCATCTATGTTTATCAGGATTATCGGTCTATAGTTCTCTTTTTTGTTGAATCTTTTTCTGGTTTTGGAAGTAAGGTAATGCCTCATAGGAAGAGTTTGGGAGGATCCCCTTTCTTTCAACTGTTTTAAATAGTTTAAGAAGAATTGGGATTAGTTTTTCTTTAAAAGTTTGGTGTAATTCAGCAGGGAAGCCATCCAGTCCTGGTTGTTTATCTTTGTTGAGAGACTCTTTGTTACTGATTCAATCTCAGCCTTTGTTATTGGTTTATTCACATTTTCTATGTCCCAATGCCTCAGTTTTGGTAAATTGTATGTATCCAGAATTCTATCCATTTCTACTAGGTAAGTCGGTTTACAGTTGTTTGTAATAACTCCAGATTACTCTTTTTATTTCTGGGATATCAGTTATAACATCTCCTTTTTCATCTCTGATTTTATTAATTCAGATATTCTCCCTTTTTTCTTTTTGGTTAATTGGGCCAATGATTTATCAATTTTGTTTATTTTTATTTTTTTTAAAAAAAAACCCAGTTCTTCATTTCCATGATCTTTGCATATTTTTTTAAATTTTAATTTTGTTTATTCTTTAATTTTAAGTATTTCTTTCTTCCTACTAATTTTGGGATAGGTTTGTTCTTGTTTTTCAAGGTCTTTGAGATGCATTACTCTATCAATTATTTGATACCTTTCTAATTCTTAACATAGGCCCTAATTACTCTAAACTTTCCTCTTAATGCTGATTTTGCTGTAATCCATAAGTTTTGATTTGTTATGTCGTCATCTTTGTTTTTAGGATTTTTTTTTTTAAATTTCCTTTTGATTGTATGTAACTATTTGTCAGATATTATCTGATCTGGATGAGTGAAGACTGTTCTAAATATGTATATGCTTTCCTACTTAAGGAGAAAGAAAGACCAGTCAATTTGTTTCTTTTCTTTTTCTTTATTTAAGGTAAACAAATTTAATGCGATTCATATATACAGATTCAGGAACATAGTGATAATTCCCACCCAACCATCTCCACTTTCAGTTTAGTTTATACTCGTAAGATTAACCCTACACTAAAGAGTTCAACAAATTGTAAGAAGAAAAAAACACTGTTAACAGTAGAGACAAAGGCTGTAAAAAGTCATCAAATCTCAAAATGACAATTTCATTCCTATACTTCACAATTTTGATGCTCTGTTAGTAAAAACATATGGTATTTGTCTTTTTGGGACTGGCTTATTTGACTAAGTATAATGGTTTCCAGCTGTATCCATTTTGATGCAAAAGATAAGATTCCATTCTTTTTTAAGGCTGAATAGTATTCCATAGTTTATATATACTACAATTTCTTTATCCAGTCATCAGCTGATGGGCATCTGGGTTGATTCCATATCTTAGCTGTTGTGAATTGAGCTGCAATAAACATGGGGTACAGATAACTTTTTCTTATGCTGATTTTATTTCTTTTGGGTAAATTCTCAGGAGTGGGATTGCTGAGTCATATGGCATATCTATTTTCAGTTTTCTCAGGTATCTCCATACTGTTTTCCACAATGACTGTACTTGTTTGCATTCCCACCACCTGCAGATTAGGGTACCTTTCCCCTACATCCTTGCCAGAATTTATTGTTTATTGATTTTTGTATGTAAGCCATTCTAACTGGAGTGAGGTAAAACCTCACTGTGGTTTTGATTTGCATTTCCCCAATGGCTAGTGATCCTGAGCATTTTTTCATGTGTCTGTTGGTCATTTGAATTTCCTCTTTTGAAAAATGCCTGTTCAAGTCCTTTGCCTGTTTCTTTTTCTTTTTCTCTTTTTTTAAGATTTATTTTATTAATTTGAAAGAGAGAGAGAGGTCATCCATCTTCTGGTTCACTCCACAAATGGCTGCAACAGCCAGAGCTGAGTTGATCAGAAGCCAGAGCCAGGAGTTTCCTCCAAGTCTCCCACATGGGTTCTGGGGCCCAAGGATTTGGGCCATCCTCCGTTACTTTCCCAAGCCATTAGCAGAAAGCTGAATCCAAAGTGGAGCATCTGGGACTTGAACTGGTGCCCATATGGGATGCCAGGATTGGAGGCTGAGGCTTTAACCCGTTGTGCCATAGTGCCTACCCCGCTTTGTGCATTTCTTAACTGGATTGTTTGTTCTGTTGTTGTTGTGTTTCTTGAATTCTTTATAGATTTTGGATAGTAATCCTTTATCAGTTTCATAGTTTGTAAATATTTTCTTCCATTCTGTCAATTGCCTCTTCACTTTGCTGTTTCCTTTGCAGTGCAGAAGCGTCTCAGCTTGATGCAATCAACTTTCATATGTCAGAAAGCACTGTGCTGTTTATAAAAATGGCATTACTGAGGTATAATTGATACACACAAAAAAAATTTAATGTACAAATTTTGATGAATTTGAAACACCATAATGTAAATGTAGAATTAGTAAAGTTATTTGCAGCATAAATGATGCAGGAATTAAATCCTAATTATATAATAGTCATGTAAATCAGTAATAAACTCCAATAGGAAGATGAATGAAAATTTGAATGAGTAGGTTACAGATGGAAAAAATACAGTGATCAATAAAATTGTGGATTAATAGTAATAATAATAACTAGTACACAAAAGAAACTCATATTAAAACAATGATATACTATTCTTTCCTAGAAAATTGACAATTAAAAAAAAAGAAACAGGCCAGTGCCATGGCTCATTAGGCTAATCCTCCACCTGCGGCGCGGGCACCCTGGGTTCTAGTCCTGGTTGGGGTGCCAGATTCTGTCCCAGTTGCTCCTCTTCCAGTCCAGCTCTCTGCTGTAGCCTGGGAAGGCAGTGGAGGATGCAGGGCCCAAGCACCCGCATGGGAGACCAGGAGGAAGCACCTGGCTCCTGGCTTCGAATCAGTGCAGTGCACCGGCCGTAGTGGCCATTTGGGGAGTGAACCAACAGAAGGAAGACCTTTCTCTCTCTCTCTCTCTCTCTGTAACTGTCTAACTCTGCCTGGTGCTGAGATGTAGTGGGCTTAGCTTCCACCTACAGTGCAGCATCCCATATGGATGCAGGTTCGTGTCCCAGCTACTCTTCTGATCCAGCTCTCTGCTATGGCCTGGGAAAGCAGTAGAAGATGGCCCAAGTGTTTGGGCCCCTGCACCCACGTGGGAGACCTAGCAAAAGCTCCTGGCTTTGGATCAGCACAGCTTCAGCTATTGTGGCTATTTGGGGAGTGAACCAGCAAATGGAAGACCTTTCTCTCTGTCTTTCCCTCTCTCTGTCTATAACTCTACATTTTAAACAAACAAACAAACTTAAGAAAAGAAACATCCGCGGCCAGTGCTGTGACATAGTGGGTAAAGCTGCTGCCTGCAGTGCTGGCATCCCATATGGGCACTGGTTCGAGTCCCAGCTACTCCATTTCCGATGCAGCTCTTTGCTATGGCCTGGGAAAGCAGTAGAGGATGGCCCAAGTCCTTGGGCCTCTGAAGTCTCTGGCTTCTGGCTTCGCATCAGTGCAGCTCCGGCCGTTGCAGCCAATTGGGGAGTGAGCCATCAGATGGAAGACCTCTCTCTCTCTGCCTTTCCTTCTCTCTCTGTGTAACTCTTTCAAGTAAGTAAATAAATCTTAAAAAAAAAAAAAAAAAAAGAAACATCCAGGGTTGATAAAGATAGGACATTGAAGTGTGCCCACAGTGTGCTGTCTTTCAGTAAGGCAATGGGTGACAGGTGTCCAAACCTTAAAAGTTTTTAATCTTTTGCCTGATAACATTTCATCTATCTTTATGCCTCATACTTTATCTTAAGGACATTGTTACTGATGCTCAATAAAAATATTCATCCTAGTATTTATAAGAGTTAAAAGTGAAAAACAATAGTGGAGTATGGACATACTCACAAGAAGGAGTATTTTGCAGTCATTAAAAAATATTGTTGGGGCAGTACTGTGGTGCAGAGGGTTAAGCAGCTGTCTGTGATGTCAGCATCCCATACTGGTGTGCCAGCTCAAGTCCTGCTACTCTGCTTCCAATCCAGCTCCCTGCTAACGCGCCTGCGATGGCAGTGAATGATGGCCCAAGTACTTGGGTCCCTGCCACCTATGTGGGAGGCCTGGATGGGGTTCCTGGCTACTTCATTCAGCTTGGCCCAACCCCAGCCATTGCATTCATTTGGGATGTGAACCAGCAGATGGACGACGTCCTTGTTTTTGTCTCTCTCTGTCACTCTGCAAGGTTAAAAATAGTAAATAAATAAAAAAAATTGTTAAAGAGCATTGAAATAGTTCAAAAATGTTCATGATTTATTGTTTAAGTGAACAGGGAAGAGGATTTAAGTATGCCATATGATATCAATTTTGTAATATCCATACATACATAACACATATGTGTGCATGTGACCATATATGTGTGCATGTGCATATAGAAGACTGGAAGGAAATACTAGTGGTTACGTCTGCATAATAGGATAATGGATGATAGCTAGGTGGTACTTTTATTATCATATGTCCAACTTCACGATGATCATGCATTGCTTTTATCATGACAAATATATTATAAACACCTTAAATATCTTTAAAGCATGCCCTCACTGGCATTATTGCCAGAGTCATGCCTTCTGTGATGTGTCTAGGCCCAGCTCATGTATGACCAACTCTCCTTCCTTGGGGCACTTCTGGCACTTGACAGTGACTTCACTCTGATCAAGTCTGCAGGCGGGAAGGCACCCCGGAGGGAGGCTTGCCTCACGTGCACTGTTCCTTTAAACCTTTTCCTTGCCTTTCATTCAGAATAGCACATGCTCAGGACAGGCTCTCACATATGAGTATTTCTGCAGCTTATCCTACCTACCATATCTTTGCACATTTAAGGGGGCAAGTCATTCTCTGTTGGATCTTTAACAGGCCTGTCTCCTTATCTCAGTGTCAGCGGTGCTGTGGCGTAATAGCTTAGGCCTCCGCCTGCAGTGCTGGCATTCCATGTGGGCGCCAGTTCATGTCCTGGCTGCTCCTCTTCCAATCCAGCTCTCTGCTATGGCCTGGGAAATCAGTAGAAGATGGCCCAAGTCCTTGGGCCCCTGCACTCACGTGGGAGATCTAGAAGAAGCTCCTGGCTCCTGACTTCAGATTGGCCTAGCTCTAGCCATTGTAGCCAAGTGGGGAGTGAACCAGCGGATGGACGACCTTGCGCGCTCTCTCTAACTCTGCCTCTCAAATAAACAAAATCTTAAAAAAAAAAAAAAAAAAAAAAAAAAAACTAGTAGCTCTTCCTAATTCTTTAGGGTGTGGTTGTGGCTTGTGAATCATGCTGACTAATATTATTGCCAGATTGTTCAGTAAGACTCCAACCTCGATATCGCAGTAGATAATGAAGGGTGAGGCCCTGAGTCTGTTAGCATTCACTCGTGGGAATGGCATTACTAGGCAGAAGAAAGTTTACATAGATACTTTTTCTCTGATGGAAGAAAACAACAGGGGTGAGAAGAGCCGTTACCTGCTCGGGTGCAGAATACCTGGTGGGGTGGCCGGGGCGGGGGGGGCTGTAACCCAAGCAGGTAAAGGTTTGGGATTGTGTGAGTTGCCTTCCTGAAGAAATAAGCTGAGAATATGAAACTTCTTCTCACTGCAGAGTTGCATTTTCAGAGTTCCTGTGGTGTCTCACCTAGGACAGTCTGACAGTCAACTGGATCTTCACAAGCTAGTTACAGGGAAGAGATGTTTCAGGCAAGAAGGCTCTCTAAGGCAGCCCAGCAGTGGGAGAATACCCAGCACTACTGAACGGTGTACCTTTTTAAAAAAGAGTGGTTACAGCGGTAAACTTTATGATACATGTATTTTGACACAATTAAAAAATATTCATCTGCTATAGCATAAAACTTTAAATAATCAATTTAAAATACAAAGTCATTAAAATAATGAAGCCTCTGGAAAAAATGAGTTGGATTAGTTTCTTTTTTTTTCAGGGTAGTTATGCGAATTTTTTAAATAAAATTTGATTCATTAACAGAAAGAGTCTGGGTTGGAGTAAGATTTTAGAATTCTGTGTCAAGTCAAGCACAATTTAGGGGCCAGCACTGTGGTGCAGAGGGTAAAGCTACCAGTTTATTATGGGCATCTGTTCAAGTCCTGGCTGCTCTACTTCCCATCCAGGTCCCTGGTAGTGGCCTGGGAAAGGCAGCAAAAGTTGGTCCAAGTGCTTGGGGCCCTGCCACTCACATGGGAGACCCGGATGAGGCTCTTGGCTCTGGCTTGGCCCAGCCCTAGTCATTATAGTCATTTGGGTAGTGAACTAGCGAATGGAACACCTCTCTCTCTCTCTGTTTCATTCTCCTTCTATCTCTCTATAACTCTGCCTTTCAAATAAATAAATCTCCTTTTAAAAAAAAAAAGCACATTTCTCTATTGCTCAGTCGTCCCGCACTGGGATGAGATTTTCGCTTCAGTGGGATTTGGTTCATGAAGGGCTTCCTGAAGTCACCTGGACATTCAGCACTGGGTTCAGAGCGGCTCTAAGATGCTCCTGTGTGAGAGGTGCAGTGGAGGGAGAGGCGAATGCCTGGAAATGGAATCATCTGGCACATGACTGACTGTATCAGAACACAAACTTTCTCTAGAGGAAGCCCTGTGCTCCACAAATTCATCTGTTTCTATGCTTTTTCCTGGTCATGGAAAACATTTGCTTTTTCCTTTTAATCTTCTGGTTAGTGCGTCTTTGGAAAAATTCTACTCAGTTGGCTAAGGGGGAATGCAATATTCAGGGCTGTGACTCTCAGATTCTAACGTGTCCAGGAATCACCCGGGGTAGACCCACTCATAGAGATTGTGCCTTGGAGTCTCATTGGGAGGACAAAGAAACTGCATTTTTAAAAAAGATTTATTTATTTATTTATTTGGTAGAGTCACAGAAGGAGGAAGGGAAGGAGGGGAAAAGGGGGAGAGAGAGAGAGAGGAGAGAGGAGAGCGGAGAGAGTGAGCGAGCCATCTCCAATCTGCTGATTCACCCCCTCAAACGACCTGATCTGAAGCCAAGAGCCAGAAGCCTCCCTCTAGGGTCCCCCACATGGGTGCAGGGATCCAAGCACTTGGGCTGCTATCTACTGCTTTCCCAGGCCATCAGCAGGGAGCCACACTGGAGAGGAGCAGCCAGGGCACAAAAAATTTAATAAGGAACATCTTGGTATTTTGGTTTCTGAGCACCATTTTCACTGTGATCACACCTACTTTTACTGATAATCCACTGTGCCCAGCAGATCCCTTCCAGAGAGCTTTCCTTTCTTTTTTTCTCTTTTCTTTTCTCTTCTCCTTTCTTTTTTCTTTCTCTCTTTATCTTTCTCTCTTTCCCTTCCCTTCCCTTCCTTCCCTCACTTAAAGATTTATTTATTTATTTGAACGAGTTAGAGAGCAATCTTCCGTCCACTGATTCACTCCCCAGATGGCTGTAACGGCCTAAGCTGTGGCAGGTGAAACCCAGGAGCCGGGAGCTTCTTCAGGGTCTTCCACGTGGGTGCAGGGGCCCAGGCACTTGTGCCATCTTCCGCTACTTTCCCAGGCACGTTAGCAGGGCGCTAGCTCAGAAGTGGAGCAACTAGAACTTGAAGCACAGCCCTTGTGGGATGCCGGCATCACAGGCGGGAGCTCTGCCTGTTATGCCACAATGCCAGCCCTGTGTTTCTAGCCCTCATGGCACCCATGCCTAGTTACAGAGAGGAAACTACACTGACGGACTGAGCTCGTGGAGCAGAGTATTGGTGGCTCATGCTGCTTCGTGTTCATTAACAGTGGCAGTTGGTCTCCCATATATTCCTACAACTTACTCTTCATTGTTTGTTAAATTCATAGTTTCCAAATTATTACTATGTCATATTCTTCACACACAAAAATGTATCAGTGTTCAAGGAGTAAAGCTGCAACCACAGGGAGTAGGGCAGGAAAGTGAGCTCTGGGCTTTGGCTTGAAGCTCTGTGCCAGTCATGCCTGAGTGGATCCAGCACTAGGTACAGACCAGAGGCCCCTGTTCCCAGGGCAGTACCCAGACAGAACCTCTAGACCTGGCCTAGCATCAGGTAGACACCTGTGCCCAAGTAGAATGGAGGACTATTCAGCCTGCACCACCCCCAGCCTCTCACAGGCTTGGTGCAGATCCTCAAAACATTGTAGTATATCTGTGGCTATGAGACTCAGGTGCCATCCAGCTTACTGCCAGCCTGGATAGCCAAGAGACTGCCTTCGCCACTCCTTCCCCAACTGTGGGCAGAGAGCAAGGAGCAAGACTCCAGACACTGGGAGTGGGTCACCAACATGGGCCCAAGATTCCATCTTGGATCTGGTGACACCATCATTGGGCAGACAATAATATTCTCTATCCCCAGGGAAGTGCCTGTCTATGGAGCCCCTAGATCTGCTCCAGCCCCAAGTGGAGACCTGTGGTCCTTGTATCTTGGCCAGCGTCACCTGTGGTGGGTTACAGGGACCTCAGCAGTAGGCAGTCCATGGCAGAGTGGGCCTTGGCCTTACCCAATGCTGTGCTGGACTTGGCAGTCAGTGGGTCTTGGGTGGGGTCTAGCATTATAGTGTACGTGGCCACACGACTGATCCTCCAGTCTTAGGCAGCATAACATTTAGAGTAATTGCTTGGGGGAAGACAATTGCTCCATGAAGAGTTCTAGAGAATGATGATAAAGATGCTCAAAGAGATACAGGAGAATACAAACAATTGAATAAAAGCAGGAAAACAATATGTTATGTCCAGATCATTGAATCTCCAAAAAGTCACCAGAGACTTGATCTCACCGAAATGCAAAAGCAAGGTTTATTCTGGAAGTACAAGCCGCGGCAGGCAGGGACCTCATCTAACCAACTGCTGCAGCGGAGGTCAGGGGAAGGCCCCGAGCCTCGATCCGGAGTGTTTTTAAAGGAAAAAGCCGGCCGGCGCCGTGGCTCAACAGGCTAATCCTCCACCTTGCGGCGCCGGCACACCGGGTTCTAGTCCCGGTCGGGGCGCCGGATTCTGTCCCGGTTGCCCCTCTTCCAGGCCAGCCCTCTGCTGTGGCCCAGGAGTGCAGTGGAGGATGGCCCAAGTGCTTGGGCCCTGCACCCCATGGGGAGACCAGGAAAAGCACCTGGCTCCTGGCTCCTGCCATCGGACAAGCGCGGTGCGCCGGCCGCAGCGCGCCGACCGCGGCGGCCATTGGAGGGTGAACCAACGGCAAAGGAAGACCTTTCTCTCTGTCTCTCTCTCTCACTGTCCACTCTGCCTGTCAAAAAAAAAAAAAAAAAAAAAAAAAGGAAAAAGCCACAGGGTTACCTGGGGGGGAGGGGACTTACAGTACGGGGCCACTTGAAATTGGTCGGGGCTACTCGCAGCTGGCCTGGCCTTTTCTGGTTGGCCCGGGTCTAGGGAATTTCCTTATTTGGTCGTAATCTGTGAGCTGCCCTTTTTGTAAGTTTCAGTTTCCCCAGAATGTTTGTTTTTACAGAAACTCAGGCCTGCTCCAGAAAATGGAGGCACCTCGGCTCTTCACAATCCATGATAAGAATTCAGCAGACAGAGGTCTCGAAAAAGAACCAAACAGAAATCCTGGAAACAAAGAACTCAATAAGTCCAATAAAAACTACAGGGGAAAGCCTCCAGACAGACCAGTTCAAGCAGAAGAAAAAACATCCAACTTTGAAGTTGAGTCTTTTGAAATATCTCAAACAGACAAAAAGATGAGCAGGTGTTTGGTGTGGCTATTAGGCTAGGACTTGGGATACTTGCATCCCACACTGGAGTGCCTTCATGTCCTGGCTTCCCCCTGGAGAGGGGAATCTCGCTGTTGCTCACCCTGGGAAGCAGAAGATAACGGCTCAAGTGGTTGGTCCCTACTAGCCAGGTGGGAAACTCATTTTCAGCTCCTGGCCCCCTTTTGGGTGGTGCAGGCATTTGGAGAGTGAACTGGTTGGTGGAAGATCTTTCCTTGTATCTTCCTTTCAAATAATTTTTTTTAAACAAATGAAGACAGCCTCTGAAACCTTTGGGATACCATTATTTGAATTATGGGGATTCCTGAGGGTAAAGAGAGGAATAAAGACTTAGAAAATCTACTGAATGACATAGTATTTGGAAATTTCCCCACTCTGAAGAAGGATATGGATTTCTTTTTTTTTATGCTTTCACATTTTTATTTTTTTTTCCCAAAGAAACCTTTAATGAGTAGAAATTTCATAAGTACTTTAGGAATATAGTGATTCTTCCCACCATACCCACCCTCACACCCCACCTCCTCCTCCCTCTCCCATTCCCAGTCCCATTCTCCATTAAGAAAAAAAAAAAACAAAACACTCTTCCTGGACAGTCAAGAGCTGTTCAAGTCATTGCTTCTCAAAGTGTCAATTTCACTTGTGACAATTTCCTTCTAGGTGCTCTATTATCACAGATCAGGGACAACACATGGTGTTTGTCCCATTGGGACTGGCTTATTTCACCAAGTATGATGTTTTCTAGATTCATCCATTTTGTTGCCAATATCTGGTTTCATTTTTTACCATTGTGTAGTATTCCATAGAGTACAAGGATATGGGCTTCTGAGAGCAGGAAGCCTACAAGACCTGGAATAGACATGAGGGAAAAGATCCTCATTGTGATACATTGTAGTTACAACCCAAGTCAGAATTCTGAAACACTAGAGAGAAAAGTACCAGGCCATTTGCGAGGTGCCCCCAGTAAACCAAATGCACATTTGTCAACAGAAGTCTTCCAGGAGGAATGGAACAACATATTCCACATTTGGGAAAGAAAATTACTGCCAACCAAGAATACTTTACACAGAAAAGTTATCGTTCACAAATGAAGGAGAAACAAAAACTTCCCAAGATAAGCCAAAGCAGAGGGAATTTATCACTACCAGACTACCCTTCCCAAAGCTGCTTAGGGGAGTCAGTCCTACCTTCAGAATCAAAATAAAGATATCAACCACCCATAATACACAAGAAAGCATAAAATCCATCAGAAAAAGAACAGAAGAAGAAGAAGACAGGATTTGATCACCACTTAACAATAATAACCTTGGATGTAAGATATAACCATGGATGGTTCAACATGCAAATCAATAAATGTAATACAATAAATGTAATACATTCAATGGAATGAAGGATAAAAATTACCTGATAAAACAATAAATGCAGAAAAAGAATAAGGTAAAATTCAACATCCATTCATGATTAAAAAAAAAAAAAAACCTTGAACAAAGTATGTTGATTTTTGAATAGGATGAGAAACATTATTCAAAATTCACTCTTTTAGGCCGGCGCCGTGGCTCAACAGGCTAATCTTCCGCCTTGCGGCGCCGGCACACCGGGTTCTAGTCCCGGTCGGGGCACCGGATTCTGTCCTGGTTGCCCCTCTTCCAGGCCAGCCCTCTGCTGTGGCCCAGGAGTGCAGTGGAGGATGGCCCGAGTGCTTGGGCCCTGCACCCCATGGGGAGACCAGGAAAAGCACCTGGCTCCTGGCTCCTGCCATCGGACGAGCGTGGTGCGCCGGCCGCAGCGCGCCATCCGCGGCGGCCATTGGAGGGTGAACCAACGGCAAAGGAAGACCTTTCTCTCTGTCTCTCTCTCTCACTGTCCACTCTGCCTGTAAAACAAAACAAAACAAAACAAAACAAAACAAAACAAAAAAAAACAAAAAAAAAAAACAAAATTCACTCTTTTGCACATGAGTATCCAGTTTTCCCAGTACCCTTTATTTAACAAATGGTCTTTTTTCCAGTGTTTGTTTTTGGCATCTTTGTCAAAGATTGGTTGGCTATAGACACATGAATTAACTTCCGGGATCTCTGTGCTGTTCCATCAGGCTATGTGTCTGTTTTAATCCCAACATTGTGCTGCTTTGATTATAACAGCTGTGTGGTATGTCTTGAAATCTGGTATTGCCATGCCTCCAGCTCGGTTGTTTTTGCTCAGATTGCTTTGGCTATTTGGGGTCTTTTGTGCTTCCATGTGGATTTTAGGATTATTGAAACATGTCATTGGTATTATGATAGGAATTGCATTGAATCTATATATTACTTTGGATACTATGGACATTTTAACAATATCATTCCAATCCATGTGTATGGGGGGTCATCTCATTTCTGTGTGTTTTCTTATGTCTTTCATGACTGTTATGTAATTTTCATCAGCGATCTTTTACTTCCTTGGTTATTCCAAGGTTATTTTTATAGCTATTGTGAATGGGATTGCTTGAATAATTTCTTTCTCGGTGAGTTCATTTCTGCTGTACAAAAGTGCTAGACTTCTGTGTGCTGATTTTGTATCCTGTGACCTTACTGAACTTGTTTACTGGCTGTAATAGTGTCCTGGTGGAGTCTTTAGGTTTCTCTATATAGAATATTGTCACCTACAACAGAGATAATTTGACTTCCTCCTTTCCTACTTATATGCCTTTATTTTTTTCTATTACCTAATAGCTTTAAAACACCCAGTATGGTTCTAGATTTTGGAGAAAATCCTTTCCTCTTTTTCCCATTTAATATGATGTTGGCTATGGGTTTGTCATACATAGCCTTCATGAGATAGACATATATTCATTCTATGCCAGGTGCATTATCAGGGAGATGGATCAGAAGTGGAGCAGCCGGGACTCGAACTGGCTCCCATATAGGATGCTGGCACTGGAGGCAGTGGCTTTACTGGCTATGCCAAAGCGCTGACCTCTTAATAAGACATGTTGGTCGGCGCTGTGGCTCACTTGGCTAATCCTCTGTCTGCCGGGCCGGTACCCCGGGTTCTAGTCCCAATCAGGGCACCGGATTCTGTCCTGGTTGTTCCCCTTCCAGTCCAGCTCTCTGCTGTGGCCCAGGAGTGCAGTGGAGGATGGCCCAGGTCCTTGGGCCCTGCAACCACATGGGAGACTGGGAGGAAGTACCCGGCTCCTGGCTTCAGATCGGCGCAACGCCGGCCGTAGCGGCCATTAGGGGAATGAACCAACAGAAGGAAGACCTTTCTCTCTGTCTTATTGTCTAACTCTGCCTGGAAAAAAAAAAGACATCTTAAAAAATAAAATGATGTAAGAAAAGATGAATTGATTCATCAAAAAGTTTAAAATAGAAATGTGAATATAACTCCTAATAACCACACACAAATGAATAGTGAGTGTGCTAATACAGATCTGTGTGGATGGGAGAAAATGTATCTGTGAATCAGATGATTCTCAAAATCACCCCAAATAGAGTCAGAGGTAGGAAATGCACTAAGAAATACCCAAACCTTCAATTTCATTGGCCCATTTGCAATCTGCCTTCCATTTTTCTTTCAAAACTTCTCAGGTAGTAATGCGGCTATTAATTTGTTCACAATATTATTATTATTTTTTACAGGCAGAGTTAGACAGTGAGAGAGACACAGAGAAAGGTCTTCCTTTTTCCGTTGGTTCGCCCCCAAGTGGCCGTTACTGCCAGCGCATTGTGCCAATCAGAAGCCAGGAGCCAGGTGCTTCTCCTGGTCTCCCATGCAGGTGCAGGGCCCAAGACTTGGGCCATCCTCCACTGCAATCCCGGGCCACAGCAGAGAGCTGGACTGGAAGATGGGCAACCGGGACAGAATCCGGCGCCCCGACCGGGACTAGAACCCAGGGTGCCGGTGCTGCAGGTAGAGGATTAGCCTAGTGAGCTGCGGCGCTGGCTCACATTATTTTCTAACAATGCACAGTGACTACCCTGACACAACAAGTTTTTATTTTCACACAACTAAAGGACAAAGTGTCTTCCAGTGTGAAATATATTATTCTGATCACTTAAAGAGGAGGCCAGGGGCTGGTGTTGTAGCGCAGTGGGTTAAAGCCCTGGCCTGAAGCGCTAGCATCCCATATGGGTGCCGGTTCTAGTTCCAGCTGCTCCTCTTCTGATCCAGCTCTCTGCTATGGCCTGGGAAAGCAGTAGAAGGTGGCCCAAGGCCTGCACTCATGTGAGAGACCTGGAAGATGCTCCTGGCTCCTGGCTTCCGATTGGCACAGCTCCAGCTGTTGTGGCCATCTGGGGAGTGATTAATGGATGGAAGACCTCTCTCTCCATCTCTATCTCTCTCTGTAACTCTGTCTTTCAAATAATAAATAAATCTTAAAAAATGAGGCCAGAACTCATCAACATTCATTCAAAATTCACTCCAAGTTACAAGAATATTGTTAACTAATCAGTTACAGAAGAGCTGCAGAACCAGTACAAAGACGAGGACGCACAGCACAGCTGAGGGAGAAAGCAGAACAAATTACTGGCTAAGTTCCTCCATCGGATGACTCTGTAGAAAGTCACATAATTTATGAAACACAAAATAAGAAAGCGCACATCTGTCGTTTTACTTTATAGCTGGACAGGTTTGCTGTGCACAAAATATGAGTCAGTTCCTGAAAAGAGTGTTGAACAGGAGGCACCTTTGATGGCGTTTTGTCTGGCTTATCCTTGCAAGCTCAGGTGGAGGAAGTTGTGTTAGTACGCTTTTGTGTGCCATGCTGTAGGTTAGAGGATGTGCATCGGGCAAGTGTTCATGAACACTAAGCTCCGTGTGCACCAAAAAAAAGGGTTCAGCAAAGTGCCAGCCCAAAGGCCAACATCGGGCAGTCAGGAGCCTTGTTCTATTCCCAGAAAACGCCTGGCAGCCTGTGGTATGTCTGTGTGGTTAGCACCGAGGGAGGGCAGTTCTGTGAGTATGTCCTCAGTGTGACTGTGCGTAGTTCTCAGCGTGCCTGTTGTCTGCCTGTTGTCTGCAGAAACAGGAGAGACGACCCAGTGCTGCTTTCCCATGCTCAAGTCCAGAGTTTCAAGATGGAAGCTCCCAATGGGAAAGGTACCGTGTAGGGTTTACAGTAAGAGATGATGCAGATAATCTGGGCATTGCACAATACATCATGCCGGGACACACTGTTTCTCTTGGCTCAACGTACAGCTCCAGGAGTGAATGTAAGACATGTGCAGTATCTTTCAAAGCCTGGGTCTACACCTTTGGAACTGAAATGTCAATTTTTATAATACTGAAGTCAGATGTCATCATGGTGTCTAAAAGGAGAAGAGCCATATGTGATTCAAACACTGAGTTTAATTCTTCCTAACACTTTGTTTTTGTCAGAAAAATAAACCAATGGTGTATTATGAAGCACATTTAAGTCCAAATGCCAAATAAACAAAAAGAAATACTCTGCAGAGTTGAGACAATGAAAGAGTGGATGAGCAATGGATGAAAATCTCGTCCCTTGTTTTTGAAAGTAGTGTGCTCAGTACTCAGCACTGATGCAGGACAGAAATCAGTCTGTGGTGAAGATTTCTCCATAATCTCTGGGTCCTTTTTTAATCTACATATCTAAAATGACTTTGTATCAACATCAGCATCCTTGGGGTGATCTTATACTACAGTTCCACAAGATGTTGCTAGTGGCAGAAACTGGGTAAAGCGTGTACGTGAAATCTCCTCTTATTTCCTGCAAGGACAGATGAATCTACAATAATCTCAAAACAATTTGTTATTAAGTATTCAATTAATTAAATAGTTTCAAGCAACAAAAAATGTTGTGATGGGTATTCTTGCAGCTAAATCCTCATGCATTTCTAAGAGGCTCTTTATAACATAGCCATCTCCAAGTGGATCACTGGGTCAGATGGTATGCAAATTTCTGATTCTATGTTCTTGAGGGATACTGGTCTACAATTTTCTTTTCATGCACTCTCTTTGAGTTTTGCAATCAGCGTTAATGCTGGCTTCGTAAAAAATAAAATCAGCAGGATTTTTATCCCCCCTTATATAATTTACCTTCTTTCAAAAATAGGAATTTTTTAAATTTTGAATCCATTTCCAAATTCTTCTAAATTATCTGGCTCTTGAATAGGTAATTCAGAAAATAGTGTTTGAGCACCCCTAGTCTGAATATCCAAAATTCTAGCTGTTCTGAAACTTTGAGCAATTCAGATTGTGAATTTTTGGATTAGGGATGCTCATTTGTAAAATCTATGTAAATATCCCAATATGTTTAACTTTCCCAAATCAGAAACACCTCAGGTCCCAGGCATTTTGGATAATGGTTACTCAGCCTGCACCTTATTCTGTACCTTATTCTGAGTAGTGTTCTGCTACTCATTCTGTTTCTCTAATGAAAACACACTGTGGTATTGAGGATATGGTTTACAAAAAGAGGTGGGATTTAATGTTGCACTTTTAGTCTGGCCTTTCTGGATTTGGTTTCATTTTGACTTCAAGTTTGGTTCCTTCTAGAATGATCTACTTTGTCAACTCGCAGAAGAACCTATCACTCAGGAGAGTTTCAGAGCCTTGGATCATTTTATCTTTTACACATTGTTCCAGTGTTCTCCCCACTCCTTTTCCTGGTCCCAGTAGAGGGCATGGAGACATCAACATTCGCAGGTGTGCTTTCTCATATTTGTGATCATTCTCCTCACCCAACACACATAGATTGCCATTTCTACATGCTTCTCTTGATGCTAATGGGTATGAACAATTTTAAAGAAATGCTTTTGTTGATGGATATTGCCCTTTGTAAGCAGCTAATAGAAGTGAACAAATGTCACTTAATTCCTTCCCAGAGTCCTGTGGGCGAATGGTCTGATCTATGTTCTCTTGCTCAAGGTAGCACACACTCTCCTTGAATCATGCTTTATCTGTGCTTGTGAGTTTCATGATCACTTTCAAGAGTCTGAGCAGCCAGTGTCTGTCTGTGTCCATCATTGGCTTCTTTTTCTCCTTGCTATCTAATTGCCTGACTTCTTCCTCTCTTCCTGTCATGGATCTGCTTGTCCCCCGTGGATTCCTGTTCTCATTCTTCTAGGTTTTCACTTGCATTAATGTTTCTAGACCCTTCTGCCTGCAAGGACAGCCATGTTCACACTGACTTTTACTTGTAGAACCCTCTGCTCATTCTTAACTCCTTAATTGCTCTTCCTTCTCTTTCCTTGACAACCACCTACATCTAATTCCCATGTTTTTCCCATCATATTGTGACATTTCTTGGAACTACCTATGCTCTTTTACCCTCAGCAACAACCCTGCCTCTATCTGGGCCCTGGAGCTACCATGGCAGCCTTTTATGATGACAGGATTTCAAGCGGTATGTCTAGGTAGCTGATCCCCTCACCTAAACTATTTCCAACCCCAGATCTTGCTAATGTGACCATTTTTTGAGCTGTTTTTAAAGATGTTTTGACCAGCTCTCCTGTGGTTATGATCCTTTACCTCAAGATAAACACCCTCTTGTGAATGGTTGGCCATGTTCTGCCCCTATTAGAATGCATCCCCCACACTCTGCACATCCAGTGTTAAGCCTGTTGGCTTCTTTCCCTGGTATGGTTAATCCATCGCCACCTCTTTTTGAGTCAGCCTCCAACCCTCCAAAATTCAGTTAGTCCCAAAATAGACAACCTTATCTGCTAAGTATAATTCTCTTTACAGTCTTTCAAATCCTAATACATTTTCCAATACAAATCCAATATCTTCGCTCGTCAGATCAGTGACCAGTGACGTGGTCCCTTGAGTTAATCACAGCTTAACTAATCACCAGGGCCCACTAATCTGGGGGGCAGCCGCTCCATTCTTTGTGACTGATTCTCCTGGAGAGAATCAGCCTCAGAGAGCCAGAGCAGGTGAGGCGTTTGTGTGGCTCACCTCTGATTCTCTCGCCTGTGCAGGCTGTCAGTTAATGTGTGCTGAGTGAACCAAGGGGTGGCTCTCCGTGGCCCATTGGGAGTTCCCAGGCTTCCGTGTCACTTCATAGCCTTTAAGGAGAACAGACAGCTGAGTAGGCTGTACCTCCTTCTGTTGCACTCTTTTTGGTTTTTTTTAAGATTTATTTATTTGAAAGGCAGAGTTGCAGAGAGAGAGGAAGAGGGAGAGGGAGGGAGGTCTTCTATCCGCTGGTTCACTCTCCAAATGGCTGCAACGGGCAGAGTTGCGCCAATCCGGATCCAGGAGCCAGGAACTTCTTCCAGGTCCCCCACATGGGTGCAGGGGCCCAAGGAACTGGGCCATCTTCCACTGTTTTCCCGGGCCACAGCAGAGAGCTGGATTGGAAGTGGAGCAGCCAGGACTCTAACAAGTGCCCATAAGGGATGCTGGTGCTGCAGGCGGTGGCTTTACCCACTATGCCACAGCGCCGGCCCCTCTGTTGCACTCTTAAGCGAGGATGTTTGTACATGTATATTCTGCTCATTTCCTGTGCTTGTTGCTGGCCCCTGCTGCCTGCTCCCAAGCTAGCTCTTGTTTATCCTTTAAATCTTGGCTAAAGCATCGTGGGTAGTCTTTTTGGACATCTTAGACTGGCTTCCAATTCCCAGTTGCAGGCTCTAGTTTTACCCCTGACCCCACCCTGACTCCCTTTTTATGGCACTGCACAATCACCACTAGTCTTGCTGTCTCTCTCTTTTTCTTTCTTTCTCTGTCTTTCCCTCTTTCTCCCTCTCTCTCTCTGTAACTCTGACTTTCAAGCAAGTAAATAAATAAACAAACAACCCTTCTCTGGAGAGAAGGTAGACGTGGTAGCACCGCTGAGGGAGCTCTCATCCCGTACGTACGGGAGTGTCAGTGCAAGTTCTGGCTGCTTTGCTTCTGATCCAGCTTCCTGCTCATGCATCCTGGGAGACACTGGGTGAGAGCACAGCCCACTAACTAGGTTCCTGACACACACAGGTGGAGTTCCAGGCTCCTGGCTCTGGGCCTTGTCCAGGCCTGGCTGTGGCGGACATTTAGGGGAGTGAACCAGCAGATGGAAGACCTCTCTCTCTCTCTCTCTCTTTGAAACTCTGCTTTTCAAATAAATAAAATTCTTCTTAAAATTCTATTAGGTGAAAAGCTATTAATAGGGAGCTTTATAATGCATGACTTACAATTGAGTTCACTAATCAGTCCTTCCAAAAGTACTTTTTTTTTGAGGGGGGTATTTGAAGATGTTTATAAACATTCAGATTTCCAGGTTCTACCTCAGATCCATAGAATCACATTCCAGGGGAAGGGCCTGGAAAAAACATTTAAGCTCCCAGAATTCTTTCGAGGCAAATTTTGGTCCTTTGATGGTATAGATGCTTCCTCCCATGCCTCTGCAGAAAACTTTCAATTCTGAATGGGTGTCCTGGACGTGCCAGTGGAGACTGTGAGACCTGGAATCACACACAGTGGGCAGTGGGCGTGTCCCTCAAGATCTAGGGCCATGACAGCAGGTTGTTCAGGGCTTGGGGGAAGCCAGCAGGTAATATGACTGAGCTTACAAATTAGAAACTGAGCACCAATTTCTCACTGCTGCCTCGGAAAAGAAACACATCTAAGGCCTTCCCTTGGCTTATATTCCAGATCAGACTCTGGGAAAGAAGAGAGAATTTGATTCCTCGCCTCCTGTGCGAGGAAATGTCCAAAGCTCCAAGGGGAAGGAGCAGTGTTTTTCTCTTGGACCCTCCATCCCATGCCCTAACTTGGTTATATTGTGGTTGAGGTTCCTGCGCCTCCCAGACACAGTGGTGGGGCTGATTCTTCCACTGGCTCCTCTCTTTAGAAAAACGTTTTATATTTTGCCTCAATAGCATTTTACATCCAATCAAAAGTCACACCAACATTTCTTCGGCATTGTGTTTTACTTTCTTTTGCAAGATCGGGAAGAAGAAGGGGCAAGTGTCTCATGGGAGTCTCTCAGGTGTATGAGACCCCTGGCAGTAGTGGCAAACCATCTGGAAGGTCCTTGGGATTCTTTTCCTGATGATTTCTATAATAAAATGTTAGGACCTGTGACTGGCCAGCTGCCTTGGCCAGCTGGGTCCCGCAGGCTCGGTTCTACCTAAGCTCACCCAGCAACCCAGGGAAGGAGAAGTGAGGTGCAGTTTGAGCAGCATGGTTGGCCCACTGTCCGTGTGTCCCCACTCCGCTGTGCCAGCGAGGGGCTGAGCGAAGGTCTCGGGCGGCTTCCCCTGGCCCGCATGCAGGGCTGCGGGGTGCAGATGCGCGGTGCGCAGTCCTCTCTCTCTGGCGGCGATAACTACAGGGAGAGGAGCGGCCCCGCGGGCTGTTGGCACGGGCTGTCTTGGGCGGCCCCACAGCCTTGCAGAGCTCGGTATCTTGAAATGCACGGCCTTCGTGTCCCTCAGGAATCCCCTGGGAGACGCAGGTGCCAGCTGTGAGGCCTTTCTCCCCAGGCTCTGAGATCCCAGCTGAGCTGCGGGGGCTTCTGCAGTGGGCAGATAAAGGGGACACTCACTGTTGTACAGTGGCCGGTGTACTCTCCGCGAGCTGTGATCCACGCTGGGTGGTCGTCGTGAGGAACCTGGCTGTCCAGGTCTGCCCAGGCCCCGTGGGCCGGACTCAGCCCCCTCGGGCCCAAAGCACTTCGTAGCAAGTCTTATTGCCAAAAATTTCAACCCGAATCTTATCTAGCTTACAATGAATCTAGGGGATTAAGGAAGATGTTACATCACCCCAAGAAGAGTTAGTAAGAAAAATCTAGAATGAGTGTAACTACAGGAAAAACAACGCTTTCTTTAAGAACTAGATTATAAGAATAAATGGGAGGGAGGTGCCTACGGATTTCAAGACACTTACAAAACATTAATCAAATCCAACGTGTTGGTCTTGTTTGGATCTTGATTCAAACAACAAAAAAATCTTTCTTAAGTCAATTGGGGAAATTTGAACACTGACTGTACTTGATATGAAGCAGTTATTACCTTTTTTAAGGTGTGATGTTTGTATTTTAAAAAATCCTTATATGTCATAGATACATATTGATATATTTATAGATGAAATCGTAAGATGTCTGAAATTTTTCTCAAAACAATGAGAGATGCCAAGATGTCAATGAGGATCTCTCTCACATGCTTTTGACCACAATTTTAAGCTGGGCCATGGGTCCTTGAAGTCCATGGTATTACTCTGTTTTCTTTTGTATATGTTTAAAATTTTACATAATAGAAAATAAATTAACAAAAGCATGTGTTTACCTGTATCATAGCATATATGACACTATGTTTTGATGGTTTGTTCAAGTAACAGCCTTTCCATATTTAAAAAATATTATTTATTTGAAAGGCAGAGTGACAGAGAGGGAAAGACAGAGTGAGTGAGCGAGCACTTCCACCTGCTGCCTTATAACCCAAAAGGCTGCAGCAGCTATGGATGGGCCAGGCTGAAGCCAGAATCCAGGAGCTCCATCTGGGTCTTCCACGTGGGTGGCAGGGGCCCTACCACTTGGGCCATTGTCTGCTGTCTTAACAGGAGCTGGATCCTATGTGGAGTATAGGTGCTCCGATACGGGATGTTGACATTACAAGTGCAGCTTAACCTGTTGTACTGCAACACCAGCCCCCAATATTTCCATCTTAAATCGTGAGTTCCCTCCAAAGCAGAAAGCCTAAAAGTTAATAAGCTAAGCATTTGCCTTTGGAAGTAGGAATGATAACAATAAAATGGGATTAAAAATGATGAAAGCGGGGTAAAAATAGACATGTAAGAGCAGAAATTAGGGGCCAACGCTGTGGCATAGCAGGTAAAGCCGCCACCTGCTGTGCCGGTATCCCATATGGATGCCGATTCCAGCCCTAGCTGTACCACTTCTGATCCAGCTCTCTGCTGTGGCCTGGAAAAACAGTGGACGACGGCGCAAGTCCTTGGGCCCCTGTACCCACGTGGGACACTTGAACGTGAAGAAGCTCCTGGCTTCTGGCTTTGGATTGGCCCCGCTCTGGCCATTGTGGCCAGCTGAGACGTGAGCCAGTGGATGGAAGACCTCTCTTCCTCTCCCACACTCTCTCACTTACTCTCTCTCTCTCCTCTGCCTCTCTGTAATCCTGCCTTTCAAATAAATTAAAAAAAACTTTAAGCAGAAATTGGAGGAATAAATTGCATGTAATACAAAGTGGCATAAAGCCCAAGTTGATTATTTGTTCAGGTTAATAAAATTGATAAACCTCTGCCAGGGTGAACTGAAGAAAGATCAGAGAAGACAAATAACACCTGTGCCAACTGTAGACGTGGCTGGTGACAAAGAGAAGAGATTTTCATGGACAATTTTTGCCAATATACTTGAAAACTCAAATGAACTGACAAGTCTTTAGAAAAATATGTACCCAGGGAACTTGAGAGGAAAGAACTTGAATTAGTACTTAATAATCTTCGCACAAAGGAAACACCAAGACTGTTTTACAGAGGAATTTTACAAAAATTCAAAAAAAATTTTACTTTTAAAGAAACTCTTATAAAAAAAAGAAGGAAAAACACCCAGCATCTCCTGTCATTGAGCATAATGTAATTTTGAAACCAAAACAGTGAAGATAGTAGGAGAGAGCAAAATTAAGGATTGAGTTAGAACTTGATCCTAAACAAGATTTTAACACTCCCAATCCATCAGTGTTACAGTCATGTATAGATCTGTGTGTACACACTTAGACACAGTGCATGTGAAAAACACAACCAACATTTTATCCCAGTTGTGCATGGTTCATTGTTAGGCAACAGAAAAGCTTCATTTGTATATTTAAAAAAACAACAATCATCTCAATATATTTTAAACATCTGATAAAACCCAACATCTGTTTGGATTGCAGAGTCAGCATAGTGAAGGTGTTAACTCTTCCCAAATTGATCTGTAGGTTTAATGCAAATTCCTCTCAAGATCCCAGGAGGAATCTTTGTATTATGGAAAGGCAATGGCCCTAAACGATCTTGAAAATGAAGACCAAAGAGGGACTGACTTGACCCGATATTAAGGCTTACTGTGTCCTGTAGTAATCAAGACAGTGTGGAATTGGCAGATGTGTAGACCAGAAGAGGTAACCCACAAAAAGATCCCCACAAATGTGACCAATTTATTTTTGGCAGAAATACAAAAGCCATTCAGTGGAGGAAGGAGAGCCTTTCAATCGGACACCCATAGCTGTAAAAATAAGTCTTATACCTTGGATAAGTCTCATTTTATGCATTTATTTAAATGTAAAATATGAGTTACCAGGAAAAAATTCTAGCTTAAAATCTTTGGAAAGCAAAGCTAGACAAAGAGTTCTCAAGCTTGAAAAGCTCAGTTTAGAAAAGGAATAAATTGATAAATCAGACCTCATCAAAGTTAAAACTTTGCTGTGCAAGAGATCCCGTGAAGAAGAGGGGAAGTTGAGATATTTGTAGGCAACATATCAGAAAAAAGGCTTACATAAATATATAGCATATATGTAGGACATGTGACAAACTCCCAGAACTCAACGATAAATAGACAATCCAATTAGAAAATGGGCAAAAGACCCAAAAGACATTTCACTGAAGAAGATGTACAGATGGAGATAGGTACATGAAAAGGTGTTTAGTGTCGTTAACCATTAGGGAAATCAAACTAACACTGTAATCAGATTTTACTACGCACTCACCATGATGGCTCAAAAATACCCAAATACCACCCCTCCCCCACAGTGAAATAAAATAATGATAACACCAAACAGTGGTGAGGATGCAGAGAACGTAAATCACATATACTTTGCTGTTAGGACTGTAAAGTGGTTCAGGCACTCTGGAAACAGTTTGCCAATTTCTTACACAGCTAACCATGTATTTACCAGACAACCATAAATAATAGTAATTGTGGACATTTTTTTCCCAGAGAAATAACTTATGTTCCAAAAAAACTTTGCATGAATGTTCAAAGTGGATTTCAATAAGATTTGTCTCAAACCAGAAACAACAAAATGATATAGTCATTGCATGGAATACTACTCAGGAACACAAAGGGACAAATTATTGATACATGCAACAACTTGGATGGACCTCAAGGCAATTATTCTGAATGAAAAAAAGCCAATAGCAAACGTCACATACTTCATGATTCCATTTAGTCACATTCATGAAATGACCAAATGGAAGAGATGGAGAAGAGATTCAGGATTGCCAGAAGTTGGAAGTTAGAAGGGAGTTGGCTGTGGCCATGAAAAGGTTGTGCCAGGAGTTCTCCTGGTTGGAATGTTTTGTATCCTGACAGTGTAAGGATTGCATGAATGTGCATAACTAAGAAAGTTGCAGAGAATCACATACACAGTGTTAGTAAAATCGGTGAAGTATGAATAAGGTCAAAGAATTATGTCAACGTTGATCTCCTGGTTGAGGTATTGCGCTGTGGTCATGCACGCTGAGGCCACTGGGGGAAATGTAATTAAAGAGATTTGAGATCTGTGTTGCATCTCACAACTACATGTGGACTTATTTCAAAAAGTTGAAAAAGTTCAACGTTAAGTAGAACACAAAAACAAAAGTAAAGCTTTTAGCATTCCTGGCTATTAAATCAATTTATTTGATAAAGGTCATTGATAAAATACCCCCACAAAACTATAGTAAAGTTCATAGTTATTGATATAATACTTAAAACACCTCCTTTTAAATCAGAATCCAGATGAGGATTTCGACAATCTTTACTTCTGGTCAACGTTGTGTTGAAGAGCCTACTAAACCTAGTAAAACCGGAAGATGACACAGGTAGGAATTGGAAAGAAACAAAACTGTCAGCATGCTTAAGTGTTATCATTGCCTCTGCAGAAAATTTAAGGATTTTACAGACAAGTGTTCTGAGTGGGGGAATTTAATAAATCATTTCAGGAAAGTCTTCCTCTACCAGCTTGATTCAAAATCAACTTACAGGTACATGAGTACCACCAGTGAGATGGCTGCAGCATTAGGAAAAAAAGCTCACGCAACAGGACACTAAATTAGGAAAAGACTCTTTCAAGTCCTTAGAACCATCTAGAATTCTGTCTACTTCATCATCTCTTCTAAGTAAGTATGAACTTGTATGTAAGACATAGAATTATTTCCTATTGAATTTTATCAGCTTTAGTCATCAGAACTGGGATGATAGTCACTATGGTTGAAAAATGTACTTGTATGTGACTTCAGCTGTGCTGCAGGGTGCATCAGCTTTGGTAGATTGATGTGTCTGAGAACATAGCATTCACTTAGGACACTGTTTCTTTGGGAAAACACATTTTGAATTACAAACGCTGCTTGGAAAGCTGCCCATTTGTGGGTCAGAGACCTTGGTGGAGGCAGGAGTCAGAGGCTTCCCGAGTCTGACAGCCACTGTCTGTGACGCTGCCTCTTACTCTTTGTGAACAGCAAATGCAGAGGGCTTAAGCTTTCCAATGTTCGTTAGATTTCTTGAAGTAACAGTTATTAAAGGATGTGTGTAGCAGGTTTCCTAGCAGCCTGTGCCCCCCAAATATATGTCCATGTCCTAACCCAGATACTTGTGATGGTGACCTTATTTGGAAATAGGGTCTTTGTAAATGTAATTAAGTTAGGGCTCTGGAGATGAGCTCATGCTGGATTGTCTGAGCGGGCCTTCAATCCAATGACAGATGTCACAGGAGACACAAAGGGGAGAGATCCAGAAGCCCTGTGAAGACAGAGACAGAGACTGGAGCCCATGCTACCACAAGGCAAGGGATAGCAGAAGCCATCAGTATCTGGAAGTGGCAAGCGAGGATGCTCACCTGGAGCCTCCGGGGGTAGCATGGCCCTGTGGATGCCCGGAGTGCAGGCTTCTGGTCTCCAGAAAGGTGAGAAATGAATTCCTGTTGGTTCAAGCAGGTGTTTGCCCTAGTGGTTAAGGTACTGTTAGGGATGCCCTTCATCAGAGCACCCGAGTTTGATTCGGGGCTCCACTCTGGAACCAAGCTTCCTAATCTTGTGCACCCTGGGAGGCAGCAAGCGATGGCTCAAGCAGTAAGGTCCCTTCCAGCCATGTGGGGAGCGATCCAGGTGGGGTTTCTGGCTCTTGGCTTTGGCTTGACCCAGAGCTGAGCTTTGTGCGCATTTGAGGAGTGAGCCAGTACATGGGAGATCTCTCTTTCTCCATCTGTCTCTCAAATAATAAATTTTCAAAAACTAAAAAAACATTATGTTAACCCTATCAAATAAGTATTAATATTATATATTGTAATTATATATATTTTAGTTTCCTTTAAGTATGAAAGAATTCTACATATTTGTAGTATACATGTGATGATTCAACATATGTATATAGTGTAAAATTACACAAACTAATGAACATACCCATCCTCTTACATGTCTACTCCCCCACACATACATATTTTCATAAAGTAGACTTTAAAGACAGACATGGTGCTGAGCCTCAGAGAGGTGGAGTGATCTGCCCAGGACAAGCATGTGGTTAGGGGCAGAACCAGGGTCAAACCCAGTTCTCTATCATGTGCTCTTTCTATCTGCAGCCAAAGTCTGACCCCAGGTTGAGCTCCTGGGAGCCCAAGGTGCCCACGCTGTTGAATTCTCTAGGAGGACATCCGTTGGAGCTGTGGGGATATCATAAAGCTCCCTCCTGCTGATGCAAGGAAATTGATTCCCAGAGCTCAGCAGGAAGCTTATAGATCATCTATTTCCTTTTCTCTGTGAATCCTCTTGGGTGCCACTAATTTTTATTGATCATTAACGGGGTAAGGGTTAGGCATAGGTGGGGGTTACATTTTTATCTCACCACTTTCTACCATAAAGAATCAGTCATCATCATGAATATTTTCTCGATTCCATAGAAAGCTAGCATTTTTTTTTAAACCCATAAAAAAAGCATTCTTGATTGTTGTTTTGTTCAGTATTTGTGCCTCAAACTGTGGGAATCTGCCATCTAGTGGCTTAATGCTGAAATTATTTTTTCCTTGTAAGTCCATGTTTGGTAATGAATTTCAGAATGTTGTCTAAAAGTTATGTAAATAAGTCATATTTTTCTATAAAAATATGATCTTGAACAGGAATTCTACATGAATAGGGAGAATGGTTATAGATGAATTAGTAATTTAAGAGCAAATTTCCAGATGTTATTAAACCTCTACTGACGAAATAGTCTGTGCTTTTCTCAAAACATTTAAGTAACTGGAAGAGTGAGTGCAGAGGTACTGAATGCTCAGTACATTTCAACTATGGGAAGACTTGGTTACACAACTCTTGGTTTTAAATTCCTCCTACTTAAAGTATGGACAGTGTTTCTCAAGTAGCACAGGTTTAGGGATAAACTGGTCTTCATTAATATTTTTATTGATTTTTTTAAAAGATTCATTTATTTATTTGAAAGGCAGAGCTTCAGAGGGAGAGGAGGGTAAAGAGAGAAAGGTTTCCCATCTGCTGGTTCCCTTCCCAAATGACTGCAAAGAGCAGGGCTGAGTCAGGCCGAAGCCTGGAGCCAGGAGCTTCTTCCAGGTTTCCCATGTGGGTGCAGGGGCCCAAGGACTGAGGGCATAGGGCATCCTCTCCTGCTTTCCAGGCCATTAGCAAGGATCCAGGTTGGAAGTGGGGCAACGGGGACACGAACCAGGAAGCCCATATGGGATGTCATTATCGCAGGTGGCAGCTTTACCCGATACACCACAACGCCAGCCCTGAGAGAGGGAAAGAGGGAGGAGGGAGGAGAGAGAGAAAGCAAGAAAGAGGGAGGGAGAGAGGAAGGGAGGGAGGGAGGGGGAGGAAGAGAGATAGAGGGAGAGGAGGGGGAGGGAAAGGGAGGGAGGGAGGAAGAGGGAGGGGGAGGAAGAAGATATCTTCCATCTGCTAGTTATCTCCCCAGATAGCTGTAACAGCCAGGGCTGGTGCAGGCTGATACCAGCTGCCAGGAGCTCCATCCAAGTCTCTTGTGTGGGTGGCAGGGAACGAACCACTTGGACCGTCTTCCACTGCTTTCCCAAGCTCATTAGCGGGGGGGCTGGATTAGAAGTGGAGCAGCTGGGACATAACAGATGTACATATGGGATGCTGGCATTGCAGTTGGATGGTTTAACCTGCTATGCCACGTCATTGAGGCCTCATTAATATTTTTTAAAAGATTTATTTATTTATTTGAAAGAGTTACACAGAGAGAGGAGAGGCAGAGAGAGAGAGAGGGAGAGGGAGAGAGAGATCTTCCATGATCTTCCATCCTATGATTCACTCCCCAATTGACCACGACGGCCAGAGCTGCGCGGATCCAAAGCCAGGAGCCAGGAGCTTCTCCCAGGTCTCCCACATGGATGTGGGGGCTCAAGCACTTGGGCCGTCTTCCACTGCTCTCCCAAGCTCATGCGGGGAGCTGGGTTAGAAGTGGAGCAGCTGGGACATAATGGGTGTGCATATGGGATGTTGGCATTGCAGCTGGGTGGTTTTACCTGCTGCGCCACATCATTGATGCCTCATTAATTTTTTTTTTTTTTACAGGCAGAGTGGACAGTGAGAGAGAGAGACAGAGAGAAAGGTCTTCCTTTGCCGTTGGTTCACCCTCCAATGGCCGCCGCGGTCGGTGCGCTGTGGCCGGCGCACCGCGCTCGTCTGATGGCAGGAGCCAGGAGCCAGGTGCTTTTCCTGGTCTCCCCATGGGGTGCAGGGCCCAAGCACTTGGGCCATCCTCCACTGCACTCCTGGGCCACAGCAGAGGGCTGGCCTGGAAGAGGGGCAACCGGGACTAGAACCTGGTGTGCCGGCACCGCAAGGCGGAGGATTAGCCTGTTGAGCCACGGCGCCGGCCTCATTAATATTTTTTTAAAAAGCATTTTTCTACACATCTCCCATCCACTGTGGTGAGACCTCGAGTTTCCCCCTGAGCTCCTTCTTCGCCCCAAGTGGGCCTGAGAGTTAGCGAAAAGTTGTCTCTTGTGCTTATGATCACAGGCCTTTGTGTAGCACACTAGGTTTCAGAGCCCCACTGCCTGGCATGGACCTTGGGCAAGTTACTGAATTTGCTGTGCCTCAGTTTCCTCGCTTGTCACAGAGTTGTTGGGGAGAAGAAAGGAGCCGATACATGCAGAGTGTTTGGCACAGGTCGTGTGGTTTGCTATCAGGATGCTGCCCACTTGGGGTTCTCTGTCTGCATGGCTCTGTCTTCATGAGCTCCCACCTTCTGTAGTGACATCAGATGGGAGGCTCTGGCTGCTCCTGAGGCTGCTGTGGAGAGGCGTGGTCAGGAGATCTGTCTGCGGGGCCACATGCTGCCAGTCGCTTCTGGGCCGAAGATGCTCTGTAGACCCTGAGCCAGCTGATGCCTGTGATGGGTCTGATCTCAGGGTGGCTGTGCTGACTCCGCTCTCTGATCAAACTAACGCCCCAAACAGAGCTGCCCGGGCTTCCAGCTGTCTTCTAGCTTCTTCTTGGCCTGACAGCTTCCTCTCCCCAGAGTCAGGAATTCCTGAGAAGTGTTCCAACCCAAAGGATTTCGAGGTGGTGTGGCACGGTGTTCCATCTGGACTCAGACCTCCGCTGTGTATGATCCGTGTAACAGCAGACACCGGACTCCGGGCTTCAATTCCTTCATCTGTAAGGTGGAGATAAAAATCCACACTTTTCTTATAAAGACGTCTAGTGGGCTCGGTGTCGTATTCCCAAAACTCGTATTCATCCGGAAACTCCGAGTGTGACTTTATTGGGAAACTGGGTCTTTACAGGTGCCATAAATGCAATCCTCCCACTTTTAGGGTGGGCCTCCTTCCAGTGACAGAGGCCCTGATGAGAAGGGAGAAAAGCAGAGACTCAAAGCAGGCAGCCGTGGGAAGGCCAATGTGAAAATGCGGGGAGGGACTGGAGTGGGGCTGCCAAAGCCCAGCAAAGCCAGGAGCCATCAAAGCCAGCAGCGCCAGGCATTCTCCCTGAGAGCCTTCGAAGGGAGCACAGCTCTGCCTACGCTCGGACTCTGGGCTCCCGAGCTGGGGGAGAGCACACTCCTGTTGTTTTGAGCCACCGAGTTTGTGGTGACCTGTTATTGTGTTTCTAGGAAATGGATGCAGGAGGTTACCCGGGTAAAATAACTGACTGCAGATGAGAACTGAAAACTGCTCTTTGCACAACTCAGCGGCCATCTGCATTGCCAGCTGCGATTCCTTTGGATGCCTGTAGCAATGGTGGGTAAGAGCTTGGTGGTTGAGAGGCTCCAACACTTCCCGGCTGTGCGACTTTGGGGGAAGCTCTGCCTCTTGTCATGGTCTTTGTTTATAAATAAGACAGGGGGATTATCCATGCTGTCTCCCAGGCTGGCTGAAGATGGGGAATGGGAAGTGAGCGCCACACCACACGCCTGGTGTTACAACAGGAGCTCCCCCTGTGGTCACACATGCCAGTGGTCAGCTCTCTCTCGGGGACAGCACTTGCCCAGGAGCCTCTTGGGTTCCAACACAAGAAGGCTGTGGAGCTCCAACCCTATGAGTCCTCCAGGCTGGACTGAATCCTGGGGAGACCTAAGCCAGCAAGTCCATGACAAGGCAAAGCACAAGAAACAGGTCATTAAAAACCCTGCATTGTCACCATCATCATTGCAGATTGGCCCAGGAAGTGCCCTGGGTTTGGAGCAGGGGAACTGAGTTGTGGCCCCAGTGCTGTGAGTAATTTGCCTCCTGGCTTTAACCAGTCAGGGCTCACGCGTGTCACCTATGGCATGACGTCACCAGGTGAGACTGTGTCTGACTTCTTGGAACCAAAGCCTGGGCTGATAAATAACAGGCCTCCCTCCCTCCCTCCCTCCCTCCCTCCCTCCCTCCCTCCCTCCCTTCTTCTCTTCCTTCCTTCCTTCCTTGATTTATTTGAAAGGCAGAGTTACAGAGAGAGAGAGAAAGAGCACACTTCCGTCTGCTGGTTCACTCCCCAAATGGGTGCAATGGCCAGAGCTGCGCCAGGCTGAAGTCGGCCAGCAACTTCTTCTGGGTCTCATGCATGGGTGCAGGGGCCCAAGCACTTGGGCCACCCTCTGTTGCTTTCCCAGGTGGCACATTAGCAGGGAGTTGGATTGGAAGTGGAGCAGCTCGGACTTGAACCAGCACACCCATATGGGATGCTGGCATTGTAGGCAGTGGCTTTAACCCACTGCACTACAGCACCAGCCCCACGACAGGCCTTTCAAGCCAGGACTCTCAAGAGGATGCTGAAGGACATTGTACCTGTGTCCACACTCCAGACAACTTGCTAGTCCTCGGCCTGCATATCTGACAGATGGCCACATAGCTGTGGCCTTGAGATGGCTCCCGCTAGCAGACCAGGGAAGGCTACAGAGGAACGATCAGTGGAACGCAAATGCCCACCTGTATTGGTTAGGATTGTTTTTACTGCAGAAACAGGAAATCTGACTCAAACTGCTAGCAGTACATGAAGCATTTCCCGTGAGAGAGTTCCTGCAGGACTCGCTTCACATCCTGCCATGACAGTCTCCATTGCTCTCCTGTTTTTGTATTGTTTTTAGGATGGAGGAAATTTTCCCAGGAGATTTCTTCTGGCTGGCAAAAGGTATGGACTAATTAACATTCACCTCTGGAGCCCAGAGTGCGGTCTGTGGCCATGGAAGCCCTTAGCTCTGTAGACTTGGTGGGGAAAGGGACAAAAATTAGTGGGATGAGTTCAGAGTGAGGAGGGGCTGGCTGCCTGACAGAGTGAGGCTAAGACTAAGATGATGTAAGTGAGCATATTTGCTCCATGAATCTTAACATTCAAGTATTTTAACTATGGGGGTTAGGATTAGCTATAGTTAATGTTCTTCCCAATTCTGTATTTTTTAAAAAAATTTTACTTGAAAGACCGAGTGGGAGATGGGGGAGAAAGAAAGTGAGAGATTTTCTAGTTGTTGTATATTCTCCAAATGCCTACGACAGCCAGGGCTGAGCTAGGCCAAAACCAGCAGCCCAGAACTCTATCCAGGTCTCCCTCGTGGATGGCAGGGCCCAAGCACTTGAGCCACCACATGCTGCCTGCAGGTTGTATTAGCTGTATCAGAGGCTGAGCAGCTGGGACTTGCACTGATACTGTAGTGTGGAGTGCAGTGTCCCACGCTGTGGCTTACCCAGCTGTGCCACAACCCCCCCACCCCAACTCTCTTTCTATAAATTCTCAAATGATAGCCATTTCTACTGTCCTGATGATTCTTCTAATTGTATCTGAGAATGCTGTTGGGTCACAATACCAACTAGTTCCATGCTTGGGGCACAAATATGACAGCAGCAAAAAACAAAACAAAATAAAATCACCTGCACCATCCCCAACAAAACCTTTTACCAACCGAGGTGAGGAAAATCTAGGAAAAGGCTCTTTTTGCGTCAGAATTCCTGTGTTATTTTGCAAAAATACTGTTCCAAGGCTTAGTATTATTTTTAGAATTCATGTGGGGGCATCTGTTTAGGGTGTTGATCCATCAGTACCCCCCCCCCCACTGGAAAATGTTGTAGTTATCTGCAATATTGAAAAAATAGATAATGAAATCAGATATCCCCATTTTCAGGCATTTTCTTTTCCATATGATAAGCCTGCAATTTTTCTAAAAAATTTTTTTTTTTTTTTGCAACTGACAATTGGTATAGTACAAAACTTTGAATCTGAAAAATGACTTCCTGGCCGGCGCCGTGGCTCAACAGGCTAATCCTCCGCCTTGCGGGCCGGCACACCGGGTTCTAGTCCCGGTCGGGGCACCGGATTCTGTCCCGGTTGCCCCTCTTCCAGGCCAGCCCTCTGCTGTGGCCCAGGAGTGCAGTGGAGGATGGCCCAGGTGCTTGGGCTCTGCACCCCATGGGGAGACCAGGAAAAGCACCTGGCTCCTGGCTCCTGCCATCGGATGAGCGCGGTGCGCCGGCCGCAGCGCGCCGACCGCGGCGGCCATTGGAGGGTGAACCAACGGCAAAGGAAGACCTTTCTCTCTGTCTCTCTCTCTCTCACTGTCCACTCTGCCTGTAAAAAAAAAAAAAAAAAAAAAAAGACTTCCTGCTACCAACTTAGGACATTTTCAGTGGAGAGCCAGGCAGCTTTGCCTTTGTCTTAACTTTCCTTTTGATGATGGGATAAGCTTATAGATGTCTACGGCCTTCCCACCCTGAACACAACCGATCTAGTCTGGATAAGCTTATAGAAGAAGCGATTGTCAAATGTGGCTTGTGAAACAATGGCAGGAAGAAAGATCTGATGGTAGAGAGATATGGTCTATGCATCTTTACAGTCTTAAGAATAAAAAGTGATTTCAAGTTCATATATAATGCTACACTGAAACCAATAAACTGAGCTTCAAAAGAGATAGTTTCACATTCAGTTTTAAAATTTTAGGAAATAGAGGAAAGAGACCTGATTTTTAGCTTGCCTTAAGTCTACTCTGAGTCAGCATAAGTGGAAGAGCGGGGTCCTGGTCCTGTATTGGGCACTGTGGTGGTACTTGGCCTCTGTATTTTTTTTTTAAGATTTTATTTGAGAGGTAGTACAGACAGTGAGAGGGAGAGATGGGGAGAAAGGTCTTCCTTCCATTGATTCACTCCCTAAAGAGCTGCAACTGCCGGAACTGCACTGATCCGAAGCCAGGAGCCAGGTGCTTCTTCTGGGTCTCCCACATGGGTGCAGGGGCCCAAGGACTTGGGCCATCTTCTGCTTCTCTCCCAGGCCATAGCAGAGAGCTAGATTGGAAGAGGAGCAACCGGGACTAGAACCGGTGCCCATATGGGATGCCGGCACCACAGGCAGAGGATTAACCTACTGCGCCACAGTGCTGGCCCCAGCCACTATATTTTAAGAAGAGTACTGAAGAGCTTGAGAAACTGAGAAATAAAATAAAAATAGTTGATTGTGCCCAACCAGAGCAAAGTAATAATCTACTAAGTTCCTCATAAATGTTATCAATTATTTTCACAGATCTCTGGAAAAACAGATACTATTGTTCATATCTTATAGAAAAGGGACATAACTAGAGAATGGAGATTTTTGTACAGTCTCTGTTCCTCCCCTCCCACCGTACCTTGCAGCGCTAGGAAATGCTATTTTTATTAGGGTGGGAAGGTCAAGTGAAGGGCATAGGGCTTGGACGATCATACTGCAGGGAATCAGAATATGCCACCCCAACATATGCTATTGTGGCATAAAGATTATTTTGAGCCAAAGACAAATGATAAACAGCAGATGCCAAAAGGAGCTCTCTGCTCTTCCCCACCAATTTGCCTCAAAGTAGGTTTAGAGTTTTTCTACATGTAAAATATTTTAATGAAAAATAGTAAATTAGATAATTGGACATTTGTATCTTAACATAAAACATCATTAGAGAGATTACTTCTTAGTAACGATAGTATTTATGGAAATACCAAAACGGTAAAATGTATCCTAAAAGGATTGTTTGTCTTCTAACAGGAATAAGAAATTGATGGATTTAAAAAAGATTATTCTTTATTACAGAAAAACACACACACATACATACATACAAGAATACTACTTCAAAAAAATCTTGTGGAAAAAAAGATTGTGGCATAGTGTTGTGGCGTAGCAGGTTGAGCCACTTGCCAGTTCAAGTCCGGGCTGATCTGCTTCTTATCCAGCTCCCTGCTAGTGGCCTGTGAAAAGCAGTGGAAGATGGCCCACATGGTTGGGTGGCCTGTCACCCAAGTGAGAGACTTGGATGGGACTCCTGGCTTCAGCCTGGCCCAGAGCTGGCCTTTGTAGCCGTCTCAGGGAGTGACTAGCAGATGGAAGATCTCTCTCTGTCTCTCCTCTCTCTCTAACTTTGCCTTTCAAATAAATATTTTAAAAAGTACACTGAAGAAAGATATGTTTATTTTGTCACAAACACATTGTGAAATCCACGCATGGTGTTTTCATAATCCACATTTTCCCTGAACTCTTTGAAGAGCCTTTGTATGCATGGATTTAGAAATTTCTCTGCAACAAAATAAACTCATCTTCTAGTTCTACTCTCCCTACTCCCCACAATCTTTTTGAAAATTACCATCCCTAAGACAGTAGAAGAGGAATGTATCCAACAAACCTTACTAAAATAACCTGCACTTTTCATTAGTTTCCCTATGTACTCATGTTCCTCGTTGGCAGCCCCTAAAGCCTAAACCCTTTGTCTGTTGCTTCTGTACGCTTTATCGTTCTTTATTAGATACTGTGTAAGTTCTAGTTCCTTCCACCCCTTTGAGTGAGTGATTCTCACTGAATTTCTCCTGCCTGTATATTGCTGCAGGCATGTGCTGTTTTTCTCCTGTGTATCTCTTGTTAGTTCAATTTTCGGGATCCCAGCTGGAGAGCCTGGGAGGGTAGAGGTAAAAGTTATTTTCCTCTCTCCCGATGTATTTACTGGGTAATGTGCAATGTACAAGGCCAGGATCAGCAACAGCCAAGAAGGCTTAGTCCTTTTGTCTACCGCAGAGAGGAAGTGAGGGGCAAGATGGCTCTGGTGGACACGCAGTGTGCTTGTGTTGTCTGTGATGTGCGGGAGCCACTCACTGCCTCATTGCTGTCCCCTGCTCAAAGCACAAGCATGAGGAAATGCTGACGGTGGAAGAGCAGTTCCTCTGTCTGGGACTGAAACGGTCCTCAGCGTGCTCTTACACCTAGTTGATCCAGCTGGTACGCGGGTCTTGGTTGCAGATGGCTTTCCCTCCAACATTTGAAGGCAGGCTTCCAGGGTTACGTCTGAGAACTCGGAAGCCTTCGAGAGTTCCACCTCTGTTGTACGTGTCCTATTTTTCGCCCCTGTCTGCAAGCGTGAAGGACCTTCTTTGGCCCAGCTGCTCTGCCATGTGAGGGGCCTTTGTGCGGATCGCTGTCAGCTCTTCTGTGAATCGTAAGATGGATGCAGGCATCTAGAAGCTCAGGCCCCTCAGTTCTGGGAAGGTTTCCTCCCAGCTCTCTGCCTGGGCAAGCACGCCTGTGCCTGCTGGCCTCCGGGAGCTGAGTCAGGGAAGGAATCTGGGGTGGGAGGGTCTAGGCTGCAGGCACTGAGCTCCATGGTCGGTAGGCAGACTTATCCTTACTCTGCCTGCTGTAGGCATGGAACTCCATGATTAGTAGGCAGACTTATCCTTACTCTGCCTACTGTAGGCATGGAACTCCATGATTAGTAGGCAGACTTATCCTTACTCTGCCTACTGTAGGCATGGAACTCCATGATTAGTAGGCAGACTTATCCTTACTCTGCCTGCTGTTGCCACAGGGGCTTGGTCTGTGAATTCCTGAGCCTGCAGGGGGTCCCTAATGCAATGTGGGCTGCCTCTCTGATCTTCCTGGTCCCAGCCCCTGGATGACCTCAACTTCAGCTCTCTGCGTTCTCTCTGAAAACCTCATTCACTGGGTGTGGGGAGGACTTCACTTCCTCCTCGGATGCTTGTAGACTCAGAAGGTCATAGATTGGCACTGCTGCTTTCTTGCTTTTCTTTGAGAATGAGGACCACATGCACCGATTCACTCTCCAAATGCCTGTCTGGATGGGGTTGGACTGAGCATAAGCTGGAAACTCTAAGCTGGAAACTGCAACCAGGTCTCCCAAGTGGGTGGCAGGAACCCAGTCACTGGGGCCATCGCCACTGATGTCCCAGAGTTCGCATTAGCAGGAATCTAGAATTGGGAGCCAGGAGCAAGAATCCAGCCCAGGCACTCTGAAATGGGATGCAGTCATTTTCTTTTATTTTTAAAGATTTATTTATGTGGCCGGTGCCGCAGCTCAACAGGCTAATCCTCCACCTGTGGTTCTAGTCCCGGTCGGGGCGCCGGATTCTGTCCCGGTTGCCCCTCTTCCAGGCCAGCTCTCTGCTGTGGCCCAAGTGCTTGGGCCCTGCACCCCATGGGAGACCAGGAGAAGCACCTGGCTCCTGGCTTCGGATCAGCGCGATGCGCTGGCCGTAGCGCGCCAGCCGCGGCGGCCATTGGAGGGTGAACCAAAGGCAAAAGAAGACCGTTCTCTCTGTCTCTCTCACTGTCCACTCTGCCTGTCAAAAATTAAAAAAAAGATTTATTTATGTATTGAAAGTCAGAGCTACACAGAGAGAGAAAGAAAGGCAGAGAGAGAAAGAGAGAGAGAGGGAGGGAGAGGGAGGTCTTCCATCCACTGGTTCACTCCCCAATTGGCCACAATGGCCGGAGCTGTGCCAATCAGAAACCAGGAGCCAGGAGCTTTTTCCAGGTCTCCCACGTGAGTACAGGGGCCCAAGGACTTGGGCCATCTTCTGCTGTTTCCTAGGCACATTAACAGGGAACAAGATCAGAAGTGGAGCAGCCGGGACCTGGACTGGCAGCCACATGGCATGGTGGCACAGGCACAGCCAGCCAGCCCCACTGTGGGCATCTTAGCCCTAAGGTAAACATCCACTCCTTGTTGGATCTTTAACACTGACCATACCTCTGCAAATAGTTTCTTGATTAAATTTTCTCCAGTCACATTTTTGAGTGCGCTGTTTCCTGTCAGATCCTAATGATTGAATTGATAGGAAATATATTCATAATGCAGGACAAAAAGGTAATGAGATTAGAAGAGGAGCATGGAGACTGCTGGAGGACTGTCTTCTAGAAAGAAAAAAAATGGGAGAATTTGATAGGATAAATGTATGATTAATAGCTTGGAAAAGTCTGAGAATAAGATCAAGTCACAGAATGAAGAAAAAAGGCAACAGTTCCAGGAAACAACAAGAAGAAATGATGTAAGAGAGGCGCACATCAAATAAAAAGAAAACCAAAGTGTAGCCCGATGCGCTTGAACACTGGAGGAAACTGCCAAGCAGCCAGGCGCACCTCAAGCAGCTGCTGTTACTGCAGCTGGCAAGCTGGCTGGCTTGCTGCACTTCTGGAGGTTCAGCCCAGAGCAGACAGGGAGCCCAAGGGATGTGGGCACAGCAGCCCACACAAGTTCAGGTTTGTAGTGTTCCCTTTGCCCCTGCGTGTCTTGGGGACAAGAGGAGCAGGCTCAGGTGGAAGCTGCACACACAACAGGCTGGTGCGCAGTGGAGGAGCAGGGGGAGTGGCGGCTTTTCCTTGGGAGGAACCATGGGAGCTGCCCTATCTCAGGGGAGGGAAGTGTGTGTGTGGGTGGGTGCAGCTTCATTACCCTGGAGTTTCCCTGGGGAGAGACGTCTCTAAATCAAACGGGGCAGTCACTGCTTTCTTGAACACATCTGCCCTCTGCCCTGGATGGAGACATGGCCTTTCGATTCTAATGCTGTCTGGTCGGTGAATAGTCTTCAAAACTGTTGGTGTCCTTGGCCAGATGTTTCTGGTGCAAAAATACCAGGCTAGAATCCCCCCGTATACCAAAGGAGAATGCATTGGGACTTGAAGTGGGTGCCGCCTCCTTGGCGTGGTGTGGCAGGAAGCGTGGTCACGGCTGACTTGATTTTGCAGTGATAACACTTCCACAGCTGTGCTAGGGCGCATTTACTGGTCTCCCGTTTTGGAGTCAACCCAGAGATTCACCATGAAAGTCTCAACAGCATTTACTGCGAAGACTGGCAGTGCTGGCCCAATGAAAGGAAGGGCCATGCCCCCACACTGGGAGGTTGGAGGATAGAGAGTAGAGGTTGAGAAGAAGTGGGAGTGCACATGCTTTGTTTTACAACATGGAGAGTGAACAATTATTGTCCTTAATAGGAATGGAAGCTAATATACCACTCTAAGTGATTTTTTAAAAAGATTATATTTATTTGAGAGGCAGTTAAAGACAGGAGAGACAGGTCTTCCATCCGCTGGTTCACTTCCCAAATGGCCGCGTCTGCTGGAGCTGCGCCGATCTGAAACCAGGAGCCAGGAGCTTCCTCTGGGTCTCTCACGTGGCTGCAGGGACCCAAGCCCCTGGGCCATCTTCTGCTTTCTCAGTCCATATCAGAGAGCTGGATTGGAAGAGGAGTAGCTGGGACTAGAACCGGTGCTCATATGGGATGCCAGCACCACAGGTGGAGGCTTAGCCCCCTTATGCCCTGCACTGGTCCCCGTAAGTGATTTTCATTTGGTACTTTCACAGCAACAAAAGTGCTTAGTAGGCATGGGTACTAATTCCATTTTACAGATGGGAAAACTGAGACACAATATATTCCCCAAGGTCACAAGGATGCAGAAATGGTGATAGTCAAAATTTCACAGTGAAGGACGGGCAAGAACAAGCCGCGAGGCAGCGTGTCCACTGGGGCAGGTGGACCGTGGAGCAGAGACTGCAGGCACAGGAGGCGAGTCACGGACAGTGGCTGCCTAAAGTGGTAGGAAGGTGGCTCAGTGGAAAGGGAGGGTGTCCCAGGGTGGGGACTGTGGATTGTCGTGAGAGGAGTCTGGGTAAGCCTTTAAACTTTCACCTGAATCTGCTCCTCTGATCCCTAACTCCCAGATGGGTTAGAAGGTGCGGATAAATAGGCTAGAGATAGAAAAAGATACACAGGCTTGTAAGAGCACTTCGAAAAGCCTGTGTCGGCTGGCGCCGTGGCTCACTAGGCTAATGCTCCGTCTGTGGTGCTGGCACCCCAGGTCTAGTCCGGTTGGGGCGTCGGATTCTGTCCTGGTTGCCCCTCTTCCAGTCCAGCTCTCTGCTGTGGCCCGGGAGTGCAGTGGAGGATGGCCCAGGTCCTTGGGCCCTGCACCCCATGGGAGACCAGGAGGAAGCACCTGGCTCCTGGCTTCGGAATGGCGCAATGTGCCGGCCATAGCAGCCACTTGGGGGGTGAACCAATGGAAAAAGGAAGACCTTTCTCTGTGTCTTTCTCACTGTCTAACTCTGCCTGTCCAAAAAAAAAAAAAAAAAGTCTGTGTCAATTAGAATTAAATGAGCTTATTCGGGTGCAAGAATTTTTGAAGTTCATGCATTTGTGTTTATAGACACACACATACAGCATAAGGAGATGGAATTTGCTTTTTGAGAGGCTAAGAAATAGAGAGTGAACGAGAGAGAGATCCCATTCCTTGGTTCACTCCCCAAATGCACAAAATGGCTGGGGTTGGGCTAGGCTGAAACTGGCGTCTGGGAACTCAGACTGGGTCTCCCACACGGCAGAAATCCGATTACTCGAGCCGTCACTTGCTGCCTTCCCAGGGGCTACGTCAGCAGAAAGCTGTCGTCAAGAGCCGGAGCGGGCGCTCAAACAGACCACCTGTGCCAGACCCCCACCCCTGCCCTGAGATTGCGTTTCTTGAAAGTGGCAGCCACGTGTTCCACCCAGGCAGTGTTAGATTTGTATTACTCTTTCTTTGTTGGCCTTTCTGGTTTTATTCCTGTCTTTGACTCCTCAATCTTACGCTTACCTGATTTGTTTGTATTTACATGATATGCCAACTATGTTTCCATTTCTACTCTGAGTTCTTTGTTTCTCCATTTTTTAAATGTTGATTACATTGAAATCAAAATCACCTATGTGAAAAAGGGGACCAGAAGAAACACTCATCTCACATGATTTTTCTCTTTTTGAAAAGGGGACATGAAAATGTGTTCACTGCATTGTTACTTACCTGTTAGTGACACCAATTTGCTTATTAACATTTTCCCAAATTAATAAGCTGTGCAGGCTCTTGCCATGAATTCAGAGAAGAATTCTGAATACTGGCTCAGATAAACCAGGCAACATGGTAAGTTTTTAAGCTTTTTATTTAATGAGAGAAATGCGTAGGACAGTGAGGGCCCTATCTAAGAGAGAAAGGGAAATCTAGATTCATACCAAGCAGAGAGCAGGCCAGGAGCCAGCCACGTGGAGGAACATGCAGGCCAGAAAGCGTGGAGTGGGTGGCCTGAGGGCCACATGCCCGAAGGTGCCGAGCAGCACCGGGATCAAGGGCAGGGAGGAAAAAGAAGGTCTGGCCCACTGTGCTCCAGGCTTTAACCCACTTCCAATGGGGAGTGGCTAATTAGTCTGACTGGCAGGTGGGCATACAGGTGTGGTCGGGTAGGGGCATGAGATTGCACGGGGGCAGGGTGAAGGCATGGTTTTCCAGCTCACAAATTAATCAATTTCATCCTAAATGCCTGCCTATATCATTAGGAACATCTTTCCCGAAAAGAAAAACAATCCCATGACTAAGATAGTTTTAGAACTCTCTCCTGAACTGAAACTGAATTCTTTAGCCATAGTCCACTTGAGGGTACTTGAAAAAGTTTGTGGGAAAATGGATTTGAATGGTAAGTTTATTTCCGTACTCCAAACTTTGAAATCCACGCGTAGCTTTTTCACGACACGGAATTTCCACAGGCTTTTTGAGGCCCCCTATAGAGTTTGTCCTTGACTGTAGCGTTGCTGTGAATTTGTACCCCATGGAAGGGCACAGACTGGCCCCGCACCCTGCTCTTATCCTGTGTCAGGACAAAAAAGACCTTGCGGGATAGTCCCTCGGGTGCTTCTTTGTCGGCATCAAGGACCCAATATCGAAGAAGGAAGGCGTCTCAAGTCGCCGTGAGACCCCGTGGAGATTCTGTAGCTGCCGCTCGCTCTTTCTGACGCTCGGTGAGATGCCGAGCGAGCAGGGTTCCGTGAGCCCTTTCTGGGGCATCTGTCCCAGAGCAGTGCTGCAAGGGGGCTAATCCATTACTGGCTGTGTTCCAAAGCCCACACTGAATGCTGCAGCCGATCAATAGGCCTGAAACACTCAAACCTACCGCGAAAGGGAAGGAGACAGAAGGTGCCTTAATGGAGCAAGGCCGGATGTGTTCAAAAGGCAGCAGCAAGTGTTCTGGCGTGAGGCTTCAAAAGGGACACTCCCTCCCCCACCTCCCCAGGCCCTTGGCCTTGGCTCCAGCCTGTTAGAACTGCTCAGACCAACAGGTGCTCGCCTGTCCGGGTACCTAAAGCTTTGCCCCGCAGCAGGGGAAGGGGATCTGAATTTCAATGAGGGTGGATTGGGTTTGGTGCTTTTGAAGTAATAACTTCAGACATATGGAAATGAATCCCACCCCTGAGTTGCTGCCTGGAAAGGCTGGGAGCCGGCCAAGGCCAAGTACTTAGGAGGAGAAATGTTGTCGGAGCCTTGTGCGAGCTAACACGTGATGGCCAATTTCTGTACAAATGGGACACACCACAAAGGGCCGTGAAGCCCAAAAGGAAAAACCAGGGGACTTGAAAAGCTCTTCCAGAAACAACGAGAGCTTTATAAACTGAAATGTCTTCTTTGCTTTGCAATCTGTCTTGATTCACTGAGGATCAGCTACAAAGAATACATTGGTTTCCATGGCATTTTGGTGCCTTGTTTTATGTTGCTTCTTTTAATCAGTTAGGTTGGACTTTATTTATAGCTTCTAATTTCATTTGAATTTGAATTGAAGACTTGTTTTTGGATATTTTCATAATGGAAGTATATTAAAAAGGAATGAGTTTTTATGCATTGGAATTGTTAAGTAGGTATTTACTAATTCAAGATAGAGACAAAGAGAAGTGGTTAAGTTGCTGCCTGGGAGTCCCAGGGCTTGAGGATAGCTCATCTCTGTTGTAGCTTCCTGATAATGCACACCCTGGGAGGCAGCAGGGGTCCCTGCCACCCATGTGGGAGACCTGGAGTGAGTTCTGGGTTTTTGGCTTTAGCTTGGCGCAGCCCTGACTTCAGTAGGCATTGAGGGAGTGAACCAGCAGATGGAAGATCTTTCTCTCTCTCTGTCTTTCAAATAATAATGACAGTGATAATAATACTAAAGATGGAATTTAAAGAAGAATTTATAAATAATGTTTTAATTCTTGACAATGTTATAAATTAAAGTTTTCTTTTTCTGTGGAGGATCTGTAGAGGAAATACGGCTGCAACCAGAGACAAAGAGAGAAAAGCAGACCCCTCCTTCCAGCACAGACCTTGGAAAGTGGCTGCTCGCAATTCACTAGTGAAGCAGCTGCCCACTGTCATCTTGTCTAGGAGCAAAGAAATCCTAAGTTCTGCTTCTGTAAACTGCAGTCATAAATCTGTCCAGTAAATCTGCCCCTGGTAACTCTTCTACAAACATACTGGGCACATGACCATTGGAAGTGTGGTCCTAAGTCATGGAGGTGCAATTTAAACCCACCAATGCTGTAACAGCTAAGGTATGATGTGGATGAACCTATAAATATTGTAAGAAAATAGGGATTGTTGCTCAGGTCTCAGGCATGATTCCAGCTGAGTCCACTTGTGTAGTAAACTGCGTGATCCTCCGCTGTCTCTGGTGCCTGTTTTGATGGACGGAGTTTTCCCACCCCAGGTTTCTGTAACAGGTCCCTTTTAATTTCGCTAAATTTCTTCCCTACCACTGAGATAAAGAAGTGGTCCTATGTTAGTCACCATCAGTCATCCTGATCCTATGGTGTCAAGGGAAATACAGGCTCTATGTACAATTCTAGAGACATCTGTTGGTATTTCTGCAATATTACCACTGAAAAAGGCTTAACTTTTTTTTTGATTTATTTATTTTGAAAGAGTTACACACACACACACACACACAGAGAGAGAGAGAGAGAGAGAGAGAGAAAGGGAGAAGAGAGAAAGGAAGGGAGGGAGGGAGGGGGAGATATTTTCCATCCACTGATTCACTCCCAGATGGTTGCAATGTTCAGGGCTGGGCCAGGCCAAAGCCAGCAGCCAGGAGCTTCATCTGGATCCCCTACATGCATGGCAGGGATCCAAGTATAAGGTTAGAAGAGTAAGAAAAAGAGAAGGCAGACCATGAACTCGCAGCCAAAGCAGCTTTATTCAGAGGTAAAACCTGGGAGAGCCTGGTAGGGAACTCTATTGTATATAGTTAAGGCAGCTGGGGTGGGGGGCGCTGCAGGTTGCCCCTGGGTTGTTGCTTCTACACAGCCAGTTGGGACCATTAGGTCAACTGCTCAGGGTGCCGCTCTCAAATTCCTCACATCCAGTTGCTTTAGGTGTAGCCCATCATGCGTACTTTTAGCCATTTTGAATCTAAGAGTGCAGCTTCCTGGAGCTTCTCCCTCCCAGCCTCCAGCGATGATCAACACGACCATTTCGATGTTTCTGTCAGTCCATGGTGCCAGCTGCTTCTGCCCCAGGTAAGCAGACCTCAGCTGCAACTCTGGATCCTCTGGGTCTCCTGATTTTGGGGTGGGGTTTCCCCTGAGACTTCAGGTCTCCCATAGGTCCTAGGTTTTCAGTTTGGCCAGCTTTTCTCTTGTTGAAAGGGTTGGAGCTTCTAGGCTTTTAAATGTTGGAAGTCAGATGTTCCCCTTTTTTCAGAAAGAAATCCCACCGTACAGATTTTTGTTTCTGGAAATATGACAAGAATAGACACGAATAAATGACTTCTACCTGCAGAAACCCCCCCAAAAACTACACAAGGCTCAATAAACACACTTTCAAAGGGATAGCTGAACCTTGGGAAACTATTCTGGGCTATAAATGAAGAGAAAGCTGGGGTCCAGAACAGCAAGTCTGAGCTCATGCTGGATTCCACCAGGGGTGACAACTTTCAGTGCCAGAGACCCGGAGCACCTAGTTGGAGTGGACATGTGCACCACAGGAGTCGCAGTCTTGGTTCTGAGCCAGGTAAGGAGTTGGAGGAAAGACCCGTGCTCACCCTCAGTCACACGATGAACTAGGAAAAAAAAAGAATATGCGCTGGCAAGGGAGACAATCAGCAAGATGTTTGCCTGGGTCTTAGATTTGGGTTGGGGAATAAAGATAGGGGAAGAAAATTCTCCGTGGACTTAGTAAGCACAGGTGTAACTTCACACACTTTTGCGGCTGTAACTTGTGTGGGCTTCAAGGTCTTGGAAACCCTGGGTAGGTTGGTCTCAGGGGATTCTCAGCGCAAAATCAAGTTCTTGCTAGAGGAATGCACCTGTTTCCCAGGCTCCTTCATATGCCTATAGATTTCTATATAGAAGGCCATGGTACCAAATTACAAAACACAGAAGCAGGCCATCAGAGTCAAGATCGTCAGTACTTGTCTCCCCTCCCCACTCCCACGCCCTGCAGCATTAGCCTGTCCTCATCTTACTTAGTTTCTCGCTATCAGTTGACACAGTCAGCTGCTCTTTTTCCCATAAACTCTCTTTTCTTTTGGCTTTGCTGAAACTGCAGACTCCAGATTCTCTCTCTTAGTGTCCATACACTGTCTCTCCTTTCTCTCCCAGGCCTGCAGAGGTAGGACCACTGCAGGTGACCCTCTTCTCTTCTGGAGCCACCACTACACCCCAGATTTGGCCATATGGACAGTACTACTCTCTACATCAGTGGTTTCATATATAATCATAGTGTGGCGGGAAAAACGCCACAACCAGAGACAAAGGAGGAAAGCAGACCCCCGAATTAACCTTGAAAAGTGGCTGCTCCCAACTACCTAGTGACGCAGCTGTGCATGGACCTTGTATAGGGAGGGGACATGTCCTAAGTTCTGCTTCTGTAACTCCAGTCATAAATCTGCCCCTGGTACCTCTTTTACAAACATACCGGACCCACCAACCATTGGAGGTGTGTTCCTAAGTCACGTAGGCCGCAATTTAAACCCACCAGTGCTGTTACAGCTAAAGTATGACACTGATGAACCAATAAATACTGTAAGAAACTCGGGATTGTAGCTCAGATCTCAGGAAATGATTCCAGCTGAGCCTGTTCGTGTTAATAAACTGCTCTGGATCCCCCACTGTCTCTGGTGCCTGTTTCAACGAAGGGAGTTTTCCACCCCAGGTTTCTGAAATAATAGCAGTGTGATTATATATAATTCTCTTTCTAGGACTCCCAAATTTTATCTCCAGCCTGTGTTCCCAGTTTGTATGACTACCGACCTACATGGCTACAGGCATCTCAAACAGAATGTCTCCATCGGAGTTTCTGTGGTTTGGATCTGGTCTGAGTGGCCCCCAGAGATGGGGAGGCTTGGTTCCCAGGGTGCTGGTACTGAGAAAAGGTGTGGGTCATTTGGAAGTGGGGCCTAGTGGGACGTCTCTAGGTCAGTGGGGGGTGTGGCTTTCAAAGGGATTATGGTGTTTCACCTGGGACCCTGGTTTTTTTCTTTTGCTTTGCAAAATAACTTTAAATATCATCTTGTGCATCAAGTTTTGTTTTCATTTTTGATTCTGACTTCTGAAAAGATACCTAGAAGAATCAGGCTATTCCTAATTTTCTGGGCCCAGGGTCAAAGTACAAACGTGTCTGAATGTTTACAAATTATAAATGAAGCAAAGAGAGAACTTAGATACAACATGTTCTTGTTTTCTGCCTTGACAAACGTGAGGGCACTTCCAAAAGTTCATGGACAAAATGAAAAGGAAAGTTTGGTGCAAAAATTTTTGAAAGCCATGTATCGTCTCTTCAGTAATTTTATGCACCTTCCAAAGCTCCCTTTGCTTACCTTCATAATGATCTGAAATGCTAGGTTCAAATTTAGAATTTTTAAATTTCTTGGAATTCTAGAAAATACCCGCATGGGGAGAATACCCCGCAGAGGCTGGCCCCACCCAATTCTGTCCGCCCCTGCTTGTCTCCTGCTGGGACAGGCTGGTGTGTGTGGGCCTGCACACTAGACACTAGTGTGTGCACACTCCAGTCACACTCCAGCACTCACTCACTCCCTAGCCCCTCTTGGGTGGCCTGCTCAGGTCCTGGACGCCGGCTTAGGGCTTTGGAGGCAGCGAGTTACAGAGCTAGAAGGGCGTGGTGGGGTTTGACCTTGGCCCTTAGTCCTCTCGGACGCTCAGTGAGGCGATGCACAGCCTGAACAGGGTGAGCAGACAGCCGCAGGCGAAGTCTCCTCTGCACTGCCCAGGACATACGGAGAGGAAGTCCTGTCCAAGAGACCTGGAAAAGTAGGCAGGAAGCAACTCGAGGCGAGCTGGAACCCCTGCACTCGGGCAATGTGAACCCTACCTCTGTAACTGTTAACTGAACACGTCCACCTTCCTAGGATGCACCTGCGGCATCGGGGACCAGGGCGCATGCTCAGACTCCGCCCTATCTGCATATCCACGCCCACACCACCCGCGTCCTTATAAAGGGAGTTGGCAGGCGGAAGGGAGCTGCCGCTGTGTGGACTCCGGACAGGCCTGGCGCACTCTCGGAGGGACCGTCCCGATCGCAGGTAGCGTTCCCGGTGTTTCTTTTCCCCCGAGTTTGCGGGCAGCGCTTTGGCCCACGCCTGTGCGGTGTTTCTCAGTGCGCGGCGGCCCACGCTCGCAGGTGCGTGCACTCTTACTCCCTCGCCAGACTTCGCTCGTGGTACCAGCCCTCGTTTAGTAGTCTCACGTCTGTGGGAGACGAGAAGCGGGGCTTGATTGATACGCGCATTGCCCACGTCGTAAGCACGCGGCCCTGTTCCCAGCTGCTTCCCCGCATCGCGCCAGTGTGTGCGCCCTTTGGCTGAGGGGCGCAGGACGAGGCTGTGTGACCTTGGCCAGGCGAGCGTCCTCTCCGAGCCTCGGTTCTCATGGCTAAAGCGAGCTCCTTTCTGGCTCCGGCCCTCCACGGTTCTCCGAAACCAGGCCTTGCGTTTTAACCACTCGTGGCCTGCACCTGGTCCGCCTCTCTTGGTCTGTAATAATGATCTCAGTGCTTTATCCAATGATGTATTTGTGTCTTCCTCCTGCCTACCAAGGATTCTCTGGGTAGACTCCTCTCAGACAGGAACCAGCCCCCTGAACCACGCAGGTTCTCTGGTAGCTTTTTCAGATGAAAGAACATGGAGGCGGTTCACTCGCAACACAGGCAACTTTGATTCCTGCTTTTAGGTTTTTCCTCCCCTCTAGCCATCTGCAATAAAATACATCCACGAAACAAGGGAGTCGCACCCTGTCTGGTTCTAGGGGCACTAAATCCTTGGTGTCTGCGCAGTTATCTGAAGGATTTTATTACATTGCACTGCGAAGAGCTGCTCCTTGCCTCTCCTTTGCCTCACCTCTTCTTTTCATAACGTGAAGAGGAGATTTATCTTCTAGCCTGAGAACATTTCGAGGTGACTTAGAGCTGTGGATGTGGTGCTTTATGAAGAAAGACTTTCAGTTTCCTGAAGATGGCACTGTAATTTTACTTCTATTCACACGGGCACTTCATCACACACAGAAAAGATGTGTGCCCCTAGGTTCATGTAAGTGAAAAATGTCCAACAGTGTACCTGTGCACTCACAGAAGTGTCCACCGTGGAGATGTAAAATTGATTAAGGTTAGAAAGGGAGCACGTGATCAGTTAATGGTTCTCACTTTTAAGGTGCCAGTCCTTAAAATTTTCGTAAAGAACACTGCAGTTCATTGTATGATAAAGCAAAGTTAAAAGATCAGAAAAGAATCTAAGCAGATTCATTTTGTTGTATTTTCAGTTTTCTTGTCTACCACCTTAATATCACTTAAGTCTAAAACAAATGGCTGAATCTTATTGCATATTGATTGTAGGTATAGGAACTGAAGTCAGTTCAACCTGGGTGTCCTTGTATTCTCTGCCTGGTAAAAGTGGGTGTCCCTTCCCCAAGGGACTGTATCCAGGATTCACAAACAACCCAGAGAATTGCTCCTCTGTTTTTAGACTCTAGTGGAAGTTACGATATTCTAGCTGCAGGCTCCGGGATGAGTACTACCCTTGTTCCAGTGGAAACCAGTGTGATCAGGTTTTGAGCAGTTGTGTCCTTTGAAGGTTGTCTGCAGTATTAAGACAGGATGGGCAGGAGCCTGCCAGAACCCAACCACTCAAGTAGGCCTCACACCAGTGGAAGAAAGTGCTTTTTCTAGTAATTGTCACGCTTCTCTGGGTGACAGAACAACTTGGAAATTATGGGGTCTTTGGGGGAACGTCACCATGCTAATATATTAAAACTAACAAAATTGGATAGATTTTGAGCTTCAATAAGAATATCTTACATTTCAGAAGAGAGAATACAGTGGTTAATTTTATGTGTCAACTTGACTAAGGGATGGCCAAATAGCTGATAAGATATTGTTTAAGGCATGTCTCGGAGGGTGTTCCTGCGAGAGATTGGTAGAGGAATCGGTAGACGGAGAGAGGGAGATCCACTCTGACCAGGGAAAGTGGGCATCGTCCTAGCTGGTGAGGGCCTGAAGAGGACCCAAATGCAGAGGAAGGACACAGGTGCTCTCTGGAGCTGGGCCATCATCTCCTGTTCCTTCAGACGCTGGTGCTCCTGGCCTTAGGCGTTCGGCATCTGGAACTTACCCCATTGGCTTCCATGGCTCCCAGGCCTTCACTGTCAGTTTTCCTGGGACTCCATTGCCAATGGCAAACTGTAGGACTTCTTGGCTTTAATCATGTGAATCAGTTGCTCAAAAAAAAAAACCTGTCTCTCACTCTCTCAGTGCATCAATTGATTCTGTTTCTCTGGAGAACCCATACTAATTAACAGAGTCGTTAAGGCAGAGAGACAATGCTGGCCCCATGACTTGCCCGTGGTACCATGTTGTGGCTCGAGTGCTTACAGGTGAGAGCCAGCTGCACCTGAGACCTGGTGATAGATGCTGACTGCGCGCGGTTCCCATCGTGCATTCCCACCAAGCCTCACCTGGGGGCACCTTCATTCCTCAGCGTGAGCCTTGCTGGGGCCAGGACTCTTCATGTATTTTGGAAACCTCCACAGGGTAGAAAAATGCCTTCAAATGCGGAAACATTAAAAAACATAATGCTTGCATTGGGTCGCAGTAACTCATCTTGCAGTCTGTGAACAGGTAAGATACTACAGTTGGCCTCCTAGATATAGTGCACCCTTGGGACCTGTTTGTGATTTTTCTCAGGACTTTGCCTGGAAAAAAAAATCCTGAAATGATGCTATCAGAGTGAAAGGGGAGGGATAGAGAGGAGTGGCTGTGGCTGGCGCCGTCGCTCACTAGGCTAATCCTCCGCCTGTGGCGCCAGTACTCTGGGTTCTAGTCCCGGTTGGGGTGCCGGATTCTGTGCGGGTTGCCCCTCTTCCAGTCCAGCTCTCTGCTGTGGCCCGGGAGTGTGGTGGAGGATGGCCCAGTTGCGTGGGCCCTGCACCCGCATGGGAGACCTGGAAGCAGCACCTGGTTCCTGGCTTCGGATCAGCGCAGCACGCCAGCCATAGTGGCCATTTGGGGGGTGAACCAATGGAAAGAAGACCTTTCTGTCTAACTCTGCCTGTCAAAAAAAAAAAAAAAAAAAAAAAAAGAGTGGCTGAGCCAGAACGAGGGCCAGGGTCAGGATCAGGCAAGAAAGGAACCCGGGCTGTGCCGGCCCTGCACTTGCGGTCTGAGCCCCAGCGCTTCCCTGGGTGTGCGCCCATGTCCTAGGTCTAGCTGCCACATCTGGGCCCAGCCCTGGCTGTGCCTGGAGTGATACAAGGGTGGGCTGAGGAAAGGAGTCAGCAAAGCGCAGCAGAGTCTGCTGAGTGTGCGTTCCCTTCCCGTGGCCGGGGACTACTTCCACAGGCCTGCACCCGGCTTTGCCACTACCCCTTGGTCGCAGTAACTCGTCTTGCAGTATGTGAACTCTGGGTGGTGCTCAGCATAGCTCCCACCCCTCCCCCCATGCCCGGGGCTGAGGAGTGGGCTTAATGGTCCCTCCCTTTACCTTAAACTGCTCCAGGTGGCTGCTGCTCCTTCCCATCAGCAGAGCTAAGCACATTCCTGGAACGTGGTTTCAGAGCAGTTGCAATGGGTTCCAGCCTCTCTAAGGAACCTTTAAATGTGGGGTCCTTAGCAGGTGGCTACAGCCTTCATGCCTGTGACTCCTTGTTAAATGTGGGGTCCTTGGCAAGTGGCTACAGCCTTCATGCCTGTGACTCCTTGTTAAATGTGGGGTCCTTAGCAGGTGGCTACAGCCTTCATGCCTGTGACTCCTTGTTAAATGTGGGGTCCTTGGCAGGTGGCTACAGCCTTCATGCCTGTGACTCCTTGTTAAATGTGGGGTCCTTGGCAAGTGGCTACAGCCTTCATGCCTGTGACTCCTTGGGAAGGATTTCAAGAAGAATGTGTGAACTGTGGCATTTAAGAGTTGAGCAGCATTTAAAAGATTTACTGAGGTTCTGTAGCCCTGGGTTCCATACAAGTACAGTGGTGGGGGAGGAGAGAGGAGCATGGGCAGGGGATATGAGGATAAAGGAGATGCTGTCCACTCCTGCCCTTCAAACCTGGACTGAGGACTCACTGCCACATTTTAATAAAGATACTTCCTGCGATTGGGATATGCTGGGGCTTTATGTGTTGGAATGTAACCCCCACTCTGAGGTATTCAGAGGCTGGAAACTTAATCCTACTGTGGTGTTCAGAGGGGAGGCCTTTGCAGAGTGGTTAGGTTTAGATAAGGTCATGGGGTGGAACCTCCATGGTTGAATCCTGAGCTTCCTACAGGGATGGGGGACATCGGGCCAACAGGCCCTAGAAATCCCAGGAAGTCATTGGGTCTTGTCCTGGCAAGGCAACCGCAGGCGGGACTCAAAATCCATGAAATCTATAGCAGGCTAATTTTTATGTTGATGATTTTGTATGAGCCGTGAATGATGCTATAAATAACCAAGTAGCCCTTGGCAGAAAAATATTTTCCCACTCCTGCTTCCTAAGGAGGGAGAGAGCCCAAGATGCATAGACACGCATGTCCCCGCCTCTTGCTGTGAGATGCCGTGTGCTGCCTCAGGACGCTGCAGGACAGGCCACCACCAGGTGAAGCCCCTAGACAAAATAAAGCGTTTTCCTTGTCAGCCTGTCCCTGTGATTTCCATGCAGTAATGAAAAACAGACCGACGCAAGCCTTGTTTATTACAATTTCTGTAAATGCCGAGCCGTCTTTTAATTGTCATCAGCAGTGCCTTCCAACCCCATTGGTAAATTTCCAAGTGCTTCCAACTACTCTTGCACAGAGTGAATTCTGTGTACCCAGTGCTTTGGGGTCTCCCAAAGTCCTGTTTAACAAGTTTAATGTCATTTCTCTAAGCAAATCTGAATCTCACGTCTGAATTATTGAACATCTTGCTGACTGCGCGTTTTCTACAAGCTTCGTTCCCCATTGAGCACCCAGGGAGACTTGCTGCCAGCCCACCGGCGCCTGCCATGCTAAGTGAGACAACAGGGCAGTTATTCAAATGATATTAAATATTAACGCCGACATTTTCCAAAGCTGTATCTGTCATAGATCATGGGGGCTGCATCTGTCATCTCGAATCCCTTCAGACTGTGAGCGCCAGCAATGTTCTCTCCTTGCGGAGCCCCATGACTGGGTTGCTTGGCAGTTTCTTTAGATGTATTCGGAAGCCTCAGAGAGAAAGGACAGACCCCTGTTTGCTGATGGCTCTGTGTTTGTTACAGGTTGGAGGGAGCCCTAGGGCCAAGGGAAAGGTTGAGTAATTACAGTGTCTGGAATACAAGGGTGCCTGGGGATGTGCCTGGGACTGACAGCTCTGCCTCCCTCAGTGCCAGGCTACATAGCCCCTGTCAGCCATCAGGTTTGGCTTTAGATAGACAAAAACCACAGAAAAATGCAATGCTTTGGGGCCTTTGTGGGTGAACTCTCTCAGGCACCCTCCTGGGACAGACTACTGTGCAGGGTTGTCAGAGCCCTGGAGGCCAATAGTTTTACTTAACCAATTCCTAGTCAAATGTTACATTAGAAGTAGCTGTCATTAATTCCAGCTACATCCCAAATTCTATTCACTCCTTGTTTCATCTTAGCTTTCCCGGTAACCCTGTAAAATAAGTGTGACCTCCATTTCTTAGTTCCAGGAAATGGAGACATGGGGAGTTTAAGTGGCTGTCTGAAGACATGCTATTGAGTTGATAATGAATTTGAAATTCAAAGTGAGTTCTGAGCAGCTTTCTACTATAGCATGCCACCTTCATTTTAGATCAAACTTGGAATTTTCTTTAAAGATTTATTCATTTGAAAGGCAGAATTACAGAAGGAGAGACACAGAGAGGGAGACAGATTTTCCACCCACTGGTTCACTCCCCAAATGGCTGCAACAGCTGGGGCTGGGTCAGGCCGAAGCTAAGAGACCAGGAACTATATCTGGTTCTCCCATGTGGGTGGCGGGTGCCCAAGTGCTTGGGCCATGTTCTGCTGCCCTCCGGGGCATGTTACCAGGGAATTGGATGGGAAGTGGAACAGCTGGGACTAGAACCAGCGCTCATGTGATGCCAGCATAGCAGGTGGTGGCTTAACCTGTGCTGTCCCAAAGCTGGCTCAAACGTGGAATCTTTTAAAAAAGAATTTCCTAGAGAACTACCCAATAGCTCTATTAATAAACATGTTGTTTGATTTTTTTGAATCAAATGCCATGACTGATTTGATCCTCCAGTCATGATGATCAAAGTGTCTCTAGGACAGGCATTTGATCCAACGTGTAAGCTGTTGGTTATGAGGCCTGAGTCTCCTGTCCGAGGACCTGGGTGTGAGTCTTGGCACAGGTGAATTCCTGCTAGTGCACACCCTGGGAGGCAGTGATGATGGCTCCATGTTGGAGACTTAGATCGAGTTCCTGGCTTTGACTCTCCTTACCTACCCACTCCCCACTCTGCCCTACCTCCATTGCAGGCCTTTGGAGAGTGAACCAGTGGATAGGAGCTGTTTGTTTCCCTGTCTGTGTCTCTAAAAATAGAGAATCTCTGGCCACTGTCACATGTTCCCCAGGGGCACAATTACTCCAACTGGAAATGACTGGTTTAGAACCGCCCTCTGCAAGTTTTTTGGGGAATCCCAGCCGTGACTGACCTTTCCCCCTGATCTGTTCTGCTTTCCCTGCCTCTTTACTGTTCTCCCCCAAACATGAGCATCATACGTTCTGGGCACAAAAATCCCCATTTCAGCATCTGCTTCCCAGGAATCCAACCCGAGGTGTTGTTTGTTGCCAGTGGACGGAAAGTCCATGAAAGAATGAATGATTGTAGGCAGACTGCTTCACTCTCCGGGTCTCAGTTTAACCATCCGCAAGAGGAAGGCACTCCCAGCTTTTAATGCTTGGTAATATACAAAGGCAGGACAGTGTGGTCACCTGGGGATGGTCTCACTGGTCGTAGAATCTGGTGCCAGGGAACAGCAGAGGAAAGCCCCGGGGGTGGGTGTATTTGTTGGCTGAATGATGAAGTAGTTTCTAAAGAAGAGGTGAATCCTTTGAGGGCCAGGACTTCGTCTCGTAATAATCTACCCCATGACAAGTTCAGGTTGTACCTGTTACTCTTGGAAAACTGCAGGAGTCTGAAGATGGGAACCTGAAGTACTGCGCTTTCTGAAATCGGCGAGGATAGAAGTCTGCGTCCTTGTTCCCAGCAGGAGCAAGCCTCAGTTGTATGCAGCTCTGAAATCTCATTATTATAGCAGTTGCTTATTTTTATTTTAAAATTTATTCAGTTGAGAGGTGGAGAGCTTGAGATAGATCGATCCTTCCTTCTGGGTTACTCTCCAAATGCCCACATAGCTGAGGGGCTACAGCTGGAAACCCAGGTCTCCCGTCCGATGGTCTGCATTGGCAGCGTGCTGGACTCAGGAGCCAGAGCCACATACTGAACCCAGGTGCTCCGAAGTGGGGTTGTGGGCATTTTAACCATCAAGACAAGTGCCTGACCCTAGCGGAACCATTACCAAGGATTCCACCTACCCCCAGTGTGAACTCATGGCTCCACATGTGCAGAAAGTGTGCACTTTGCTGTCTGCAGCTGGGGTTGTGGCAAAGGCGAGTCAGGGTGCTTTGACTGCGGATTGCAGCTGACCTTGCTGTGCGCCAGGTCCTGCTCAGTAGTCAGGGTTGGAGTGCCCTGGGCCCCACCCTCATTTGTGGATGCGTGACTCATCCTGTGACTGGCTCTCTGCTTTCTGGGGCAGCCATAATCATTACACGGACTGGGTGGTGCAAGTAGAGAACCTTACTTTCTCACAGTCTGGAGGCGGAAGTCAAAGTGTTGACGGAGCTGGTTTCTTCTTTCCTTGGCTTGCAGATGGCTGTCTTCTCCCCATGTCCTCACATCACAGCCTTCTTTGTGTTGTGTCCAGATCTCCTCTTATACAGACATCAGTTGCATTGGGTTAGTCCTAGTCCTATGACGTCATTTTACCTTAAGTGTCTATTTAACGGTGCTATCTCAAATGCAGTCACATCTGAGGTGCTGGGTTATGACTTCAACGTAGGGGCGATGGTGTGTGTATGGAGACATGACTTAGCCTGAAACACTGTTCTTGCAATTAGCTTTCTTGTGGATTCTGTGTAAACACACATGCTCTGCCAGCCAAAACAACTGGTTTCAAAATTCGATTCCACCACAGGCTAAAAGTGTGACCTTGGGAAATGAAGCTTCCATTTCCTTGTCTGAGGGTCAAGGCCGTGGCACAGAGCAGTGAAGGCCTGATTTAGGGGCCTCACTTCTAAATGATCATGTGAAGAACTCAGAGGCCCTGTTGAGGAACAGTTCCTGCTCTTGCCTACCCAGCCTGCACTGTTCTCTGCCCTCGTGTCAGTACCAATGCCCTTTCCTCATATTTGCCTGATGAAACTCTACAGATCCTTCAAGGATCTGTTTAAAAACATCAACAAAACCTTTTCCACGAAATCATTATAGAATATGCTAAAGAAAATCCTGCCTTGGAATTCCAGTACCTCACTATGAGACTGCAAGACACTTATTTAAAAATTTATTTATTTACCTGAAAGGCAGAGTTACAGAGAGGCAGAGGCAGAGAGAGAGAGAGAGAGAGAGAGAGGTCTTCCATCTGCTGGTTCACTCCCCAAGTGGCTGCAACGGCTGGAGCTGGGCTGATCCAAAGCCAGGAGCCAGGAGCTTCTTCTGGGTCTCCCACATGGGTGCAGGGACCCAAGGACTTGGGCCATTCTCTGCTGCTTTCCTAAGCCATAGCAGAGAGCTGGATAGGAAGTGAACCGTCTTCCAAATGGGATGCTGGCACTGTAGGTGGCGGCTTTAACCGTGCTGGCCCCCAGACATTTAATTTTTAATACGAATAATGACTAATAGTTACTGGCTTGTCATTGCTTTCAAAGACCTTTTGAAAGTCACATACAGATATTGATGGATTTAATTCTTCCTGGTTGTCAGATAAGAGAAAAGGCCTGAGAGATTGAGTGATTATGCCAGGCCATGTAGCTGATTAAGGGTACTCAGAATATGTAGTTCCCTGTGATGCCCATTCACTGCCTCGTCTTCTAACAGCAGGCTCTGAGCATTTGGGTGAGTAATCTGTTCCCCTAAGCAGACTGCTGTGGTTGTTGTTCTGTACCCCTCCTCTATCCGGGATGAAGACAGCTCATCACTGCCCTGGGGCCTCGAGTCGACTCCAGTCTTCCTCTTTTCACAAGAGTCCTCTTTCATTCAGCTCCAGTGGTGAGAAACTGGGTTTTACGGCTGTGGAGGGACACAGGAAGGCTGAGAAGACCGATCTCTACAGATCACAGTTTCTGGGAGGCGTCAGTACCAGGCACCCTGGAGTTGGGCAGTACGTTTTTTTCAGGAAGCCCTTGCGATGCATGTTCTCACATTTCAGGTTTGAGAGAAGCAGCTGGTAGGTGGCTGCAGTCTTCAAGTCCGTGTCTGGGGAGACAGACAGGAGGCCTTGCTGAGCTTTGAGCCCCTCGGCTGTGTTCCCACCATGCTGATCTCTCTCCATGACCACTGCAGAGACCTGGCACTAGAAATGTGGCTGTCACTGGAGCTGCCTGGAGAGAGGGTCTCTGAATGCAGAGTCCCTTCTGTTGGGTGGGGAAGCTGGAAAGAGAAGCTGCGAGCTCTTTCTGTACAACATTCAGTATGCTTGGTGGTCCCGGGAAAATGCAAGCTTGTTCCTTCACTCGAGAAAGTGTGATTTAACTGTCAGTGCTCTGTGGCTTCTAATGGAAGAGGTTTGTGCAAAAGAAACAGAAAAAGTAGGACTTTAAATAAATTCAGAAAAGCATTCTGGAGGCAATTAAACAGGAAGTAACTAAAATTTATAACCATATATATATTTGAGTAAGAGTGCTTCTAAGTTTGTACATAGAACTAAAATAAAACTCTGCTGGGTAGTGTACCTAGAGGATGTTAAGTAGGGATATGGCTCTTGAAATGATGGTATAGGTCCGGGTCCAGGTCAGGTTGAGTAATCAAGGTAGATAAAGGTCACACTCACAAAGTCCCTGTGCTAACTCCTGTCCTGATAGCAGCTTCATTGCATGTCCTAGGCCTGTCACTCTGCACGAGGAAGCCTCTCCAGGCACTTAGGAAAGACCTCGTTTTCTCGGAAGAGCCCTACCCCACTCTGATTCCATCAGACTTTGGATGAAGCCACAAGGAGCCCAGGGACAGAAGGTGTCCCTTCTGCAGAATGTGGTAAACGTCCTCTGGAGTCTTCCATTTCGAGAGTCGGGGGAATTCATCTAGTAAATGAGAAGCAAACTTAGCAAATTGCTTGGAGCCCCTCAAGTTCTGCTGGCTGGCTTAGCAGCTGCACGTTAATACAGTCTCTACCAGGGTGTGGAGTTTGGTTCAGATCACACGCGGCAGGGCCTTTATTTTTCCCTTTCAGTTAATCATCAGAAACATGTTTGTTGTTATCTAAGTGCCAGTCGTTTATCTAACTTACTGGGACAAGTGTCTTTCCCAAGAAATTCCGAAATCACTTTGCTTTTCTGCAGTTCTTTTTTAGCATATACACAAAATCATTCTGCTACAAGTTGAGTCGCGTCACAGCACATGTGACTTGACTAGCTGTGTGAACATTGCTTTCAGAAATTGAACCTCTGGGATCAGCGTTGTGGCACAGCAGATCAGGCTGCTGCTTGTAATGCCAGCATCCCAAATGAGCGCTGGTTTGAGTCCTAGCTGCTCCATGCTCCATTTCTGATCCAGCTCCTTGCTGATGTGCCTGGGAAAGAAATGGAAGATGGCCCAAACACTTGGGCCCCTGTGCCTATGTGGGAGACCAGGATGGAGCTCTAGGCTTCTGGCTTTGACCTGGCTCAACCCTGGCTGTTGTGGCCATTTCCAGTGTGAATTAGTCAATATAAGATTGATCTTTCTCTGTCTCTCTGTCTCTGCCTCCCTCTTTGTCATTTTGTCTTTCAAATAAATAGGACGAATCTTTAAAAAAAAAAAAAAACCAGAAATTGAACCTTTTATTTTAGTTGTTCCGAATGTTTGAAGAAACTATAGTGTTGGATTTCAGGCTCAGTATGGGGTAGCTGAGACTCGGTGCTTTGCCAGGGATCAGTGAGATGCGGTGGCTCTGGGAGAGGTGGGGTGGGTGGTTGCTGGCTGCCCAGAGAGACATTAACTTAAGTCTGATTGAGTCTTGTTTAAGTTCCGGGGTAGATTTCTTGGCTTCTGGAGGTCTTGTCCTTTTGGAATAGGACTCCAGCTAGCTGCTTGGGGATGGGGCCCCGTTATCTGCAGGGGCAGATGCTGGAAGATAGGCAGGACTGGGGATCCTAGCCAGGAAGGCTGAAGTGCAGAACCAGCCCAGATGTGTGGTTGAGTTAGCTGGGCCAGGCTGGGTGGTGCAGGCTGCTCCACATTCACCTGCCTGTTCATGCTCACTGAGAAGCTGGGATTTCCTTAGGAAACATTTCTCGGACTGTCTTCCCATCTGTACTTGATAGAGCTGTCATGTTCTTGATGGCCAGCTTGCTTCCTTGGCAGGCTCAGTTGTTTTTCGCCCGGTGCATCATGAAGTGGACTTTCAGGTTGTCCTTGATGGTGAAAGTTGACCCCCAGATGTTGCACACAAAAAGAATCTGAAGGGCTCTAGCAGATGAGAAGTTCTTCCCATACCATGTGTGACCGTGTTGCTTGGCCTCTTGGTGGTACTGGGCCTCTAATAAAGGTGTCACACTTGGGACACAGTTGAGGAACTCATAAATGTGCCAGCAACTTCTACTTTGATGTAAGTGGGCTAGGCTCAGGTGAACATTGATGGGAGACTGCTCTGACACTTGGCTTGTAGAGAATGGTCTTGTATTTGGGTTTGTTTAAAGATTTATTTTATCCATTTGAAACACACACACACACACACACACACACACACACACACAGATCTTCTATCCTTTGGTTTACTCCCCAAATGGCCACAATGGCCAGGGTGGGCCAGACCTAGCCAGGAGCCAGGATTTTTCTGAGTCTTCCACATGGATTGAGGGGCCCAAGGACTTGGACCATCCTCCACTGCTTTCCCAAGCACATTAGCAGGGAGCTGGATTGGAAGTCGAAAAATCGGGTCTCAAAACGGCACCCATACGGGATGTTGGTGTTGCGGGTGGCGGCTTAACGCATTATACCACAGTGCTGGCCCTTTGTCTTTGGGTTTGACATCCACCTTGGAGAAGTCCGGTGGCTTCCCTCTCCCTTGTTGTATGGGTCTAGCACCATGTGGAGAAAGGACTCTCAAAGAGCTTAGATCTAGGGCCTAGGGTCACTAAACACTTTGGAGCACCTGGGTCCCATCTGGCTTTAAAGCAAAGGGTGTCGGTCCTGGGGATAGAGAGCTGGCGGTGGAAGGAATGCTGGCGTGAGGTGGCTTGCCTTGTTTCTAGGTATCCAGAGCCAGATCTTAGCTTCCAGCTTTCTGGCTGAGCAAAGCCACAGTCCCAGAAACCCACCGGGACACGTGGCTTCCTAAGGTTTTCAGGATATGCGTGCTGACGAAGCCAGAGTGCGGGGTGTGGGAGCCCACGTGCTCGCCTGGCTGCCAGTCTGCTCCGTGAGCTGGATATGCTGGAGCTGCTGCTGCTGCAGACCCAGGACCTGCTCCAGTGCCCTCAGGGTGCTATTGGTGCCAGGCTCCACCATCCCCTTGGCTATGGTGCCTGGTTCGCTGCCACCTTCGTGCCTTGGCGTGTCACACTATGGTGTTGGACATTGTGTTTTTGTCCCAGTTGGCAGGGCAGGCGGTCTGCCTTAAAGTATACTGCAGCCTTCTGCTTCATTCTCCCTGTGGCTGTTCTCATGGATGGGGTGACTAGTGGCTCAGGACAGGAGAACTCTAAAGCCCTGGCCCCTCGCTGTTGTTCATGATGAAGACAGGTGGATTTCCAATGCAATTTTTCTTATGTCCCAAGAGCTCAGATGCGGAAGAATATGCACAGCGCTTCTCACGGGTGAGCGTATCCTCTGGACAAGCTGCTTTACCATCACTTTGTCCCCATTTGCTTCAGCGCCATTGCCTGCTTGGTTCATGGGAGGCCCCTACTCCCACTCAGCTGGTGCCACTGGGGCCGTATCTCCTCACCTTGGTCCACTTCTCAGTGTGGGGATTGGGGGTGCGTCCCATGCCTCTGCCTCGGCTTGGTGCGGGCATCTGTGCTTCAGGACAGCTGTATGTATTTGCTGTCTCCACCACATATCCCTAGAGCTGGGAAGGTTACCCTTCCAGCCAGAACGTGTATTATTATCAATAATGCATTGTGATTTGTCATGAGCCCTGACAGCTGATTGGCCTGCGTCCAAGACCTTGGGGATTTTTTAAAATACGTTCACTCGCTTTGCCAGTCTCTCTGGTTTCCTACATGCTCTTGTTTCTGCCCCAGGGCTTCTCCCTTTGCTCTTCCCTGATCAGACGACTCCTTGCTCCAAGAGAGCTTTCATGGCCGCCCTGCCTAAAACAGAACCCCTTCTTTTCTCTCGATCTCTTTACATCACATTATTTTGCCTCGTGACTCTCCATGTCTGACATGCTATACTTTCACGTGTTTATTGTCTTTTTCTCATAGAATGTAAGGTCTGTAAAGCCAAGAACATTGTCTCGTTCACTGCCTTGTGCCCGGGGCCTGGAGTACAGCCTCATATGTGGCCCTGTTCAGTGTACACCCAGTGAAATGTTTACTTGCTTAGATTTCAGTTGAAATGTGTACCATCCATGCCCCATGTAGCCTCCCAACTTGTCAAGAGAAGTGTTGCCTTCCCCCCATCAGGTGGGCTGTTCACTGTCTCCCCAGTGCTAAAAATACTGGCATACGCTCGTGATTTTCAACAGTATTATAAAATGGAGTGGTATTGATGGTGACTTAGGCCAAATCACAATTTTCCCTGTAACTTGCTCTGGGAACAGTTAATGGCTAAGTGGTTACCTGGAGTGGGGCTCTGGGTATAGGAAGGTCGGTTGTCCCTTGGGGAGGGTGTTGTCACCCTGGAGGCAGAACTGCAGAAGGCAGCCGTGTTCTGCTCTCACCATGGCTCTCCCTGCCCATCTGTCTAGTCTTCCTGTGCCCACGCACCTGGTCCAGAGTTGGGAAGGCCATGCTCTGCAGGCTCTTTGTCCTGCCTTGCCCTCTGAAGCTCGGTTCCCTGCACCCCCATCTTTATTATCTTCTGGCTGCCTGACCTCTTGCCATGCGGCAATCCTTTTTCCTTTATGGAATTGAGGCTTCTGTTCCTTGAATTGTTTGTTCCCAGGTGTGAGTTCTTTGGGAAGGAGCAGCTTTAGTAAAATCTGCACACTAAGACAATCACAGACCCTGCCTTCTCCCTCATGGGAGCATTTGCACTCCCAGGTCTAAGTCAATTTCAGGTTTTGAGAGGTGCCCCTCTCCCCACCATGTTGCAGCCTTCAAAGTTCGTGAACACGGATCAGTGACCAAAAACCATACCTCTCATATCTGTGAGATGAGCTGCCAAGACGGAGTAGAGGCAGATGATGCTGGTTGCTTGAGAGGAAGTGAAGGGAACCATTGTTGCAAAGGACTGCACTGAATGCCTTTGAGTGTGGCACAGAATGTATTGATCCAATGAAATAATGGGAAAATATTTCATCTGCTAGCTCTCTTCTTGATAGCCTGCTAACATTTTATAAACCCAAATCAAGTAGCTAAAATGCCAGGCTTTGCTACTCTTGAAACGGTCATTGTATTTTGATCTTTTACATTAAGAAATTGTTTCTTATATGGTCTTAATATTTTTTATCTTAGAGACACACATGTACACACACACACAGTATATAGATGGAGTAGATGGAGAAAGAACTCCCATCTGCTGGTTCGCTCCCCAGATGCCTACCATGCCAGTCTTGCACTCGGGAGCATGACCAGAGCTGGGAGCCAAGGACATACTCTGGGCTTGTGGGTGGCTGGAACCTAACTACTTAAGACATCACCACTGCCTCCCAGGGTCTGCCTGGTGCTGCATTGTGGGACAGGGGCATCTTAGGAGCTAGACTAAATGCCCACCCCTTATATTGTATCCGAAACCTGATGTAGTTGCTGGTTTTTGATGTTGGACATAAAAATGGATTCAGAACTTTATTGGTAAAAAACCGATGAACAAGCTGCCTCTGTCATGCCTCTGTCAGTTTCCTGGTTCCTACCATGTGCTAGAGTTATGTAAGGAATCCTTGAGTGAAGGGGGTGTGAGAACTCCTTGCACTATTTTTACAATTTCATGAGTTTCACACAATTTCAAAAATAAAACTATTTTACAAAGTGAGTTTATGCCAATTAGTAAAATAGCCCTGTCCACTTTATGGAACTGGAGTGCTGCAGAAGCGAATGTTGAGAATCCAGCCCAGGCCCTGAGGTTTTCTAATAATCCTCAAGTGTGTTTTTTTTTTTTTTTAACCGAGTTTCTGCCAAGTCATGTGTTGTCAGCTACCTGCTGAAGAGAACGTAAAGGCTGTGATACCTCGCTGGCACAGGGGAGGAACTGCCGTGGCAGGGTCAGGGGGCATGTGCTATGTGTGAGGAGGGGGCTGTACAGGAAATCTAATTAGCATGCTTTTGAGACTTAATTCACCTTTTAAGGTGATACAGAATCTTGCAACCTAGAATCTTGCAGTCACATATACATAATACACGCATGCATATACACACAAACGCACAGATGCACATGCATACACCTATATAACACATGCATACATGTACACACAGATACAAACATGTACACACATGCATACACACATACACATATGCACACATACACAGCCTTTCTCCCAAAGCCTGGTATTCTCCAAGAGCGCTGTCAACACCTCCCCAGTCTTGCGGGAGCCGGGTGGGAGCCTCCCTCATCACACACTTTGTCATCAGCAAAGTGGGGGTCAGATTTCAATAACCATGAAGCAACTCGCAGCACGGCGTGGCAGCATCTGAAGTCTTATACATATAAAAGGGGACTTCAGAACAGGTACCTGAAAAATGAGATTAAAAGATAAGCTTAAGGAGTAGGAAATTTGGTTTAGCAGTTAAGACGCCCACCTCCCATATCGGTGTACCTGGGCTCAAGGTTTGGCCCTGATTCTGGCTTCCTTAATGCAGATCTTAGTGGGCAGTGGAGATGGCTCAAGTCCATGTGGGAGACCTGGATTGTGTTCCTAACTCTCAGTTTCAGCCCTGACCCAGTCCAGACTGTTGAGGGCATTTGGGGAATGAAACTGCAGATGGGAGCTCTGTTTCTCTCTATATATCACTTCTCAGAAAATAAAAAGATGTTCATTTTGGTACAAAAAAAGTTGAAATCCATGCATAAAAGGGGTTTTCAAAATGTTCATGGAAAATGTGTATTATGAAAAAACTATACATTCATTTCAATTTTTTTCTCCAAAGCTAATCTTTAAATTCTCTTTTCAGTGAACTTTTAAACTCCTCCAATCACAAATTGTTTATTCTTAGTCTGCAGAAGTCATTCTTTATTGTTAAGATACATTAAAAAAAAACAAAGAAGAGTGCCATCTTGTGGGGATCTCGATTACTGCTGCCATGCCTGCTGGAGGTCCATCAGCCCCCCCCCCCCCCATCCTCTGTACACAGTTGTATATAATGCACTAGCTGAAGACTTTAGGGCAACTGAACAAGTATATTTTTTTCTGTATTTTTTAACCTATAATGAATAATTCTAAGGAAATTTATTTTCATAACTTATCAAATACTTATTTTTAAAATTTCCCCTTTTATTTAGAAGCCTTTTATTTAAGAAATACAAACTTCATGAAATTCCTAAGTACTGCTTTAGGAATACGGTGATTGTTCCCACCATACCCACCTTCCCACTTCTCTTCCACCTCTTCTTCCCATTCCCAGTCTCATTGTCCACTAAGATCCATTTTCAATAAAATTTATACACAGAAGACCAACTTTATACAATTTGCATACACTAAAAACCACAGAACTGTTCAACAGTGGAGATAAGGGCATCTCAAAGTTAATTTCACTTCTTTTTTTTCCTTTTTAGAAATTTAGTTAACTTTAAAGAAGCACCCAAGAATGATACATCTTTTGTGAGAACTGAGATAAAACTATAACTTATGAGACATAAGAATATCCTCACTTAATACATTAAAAGAAAGTAAGTCCTTAAAAAGGGGTTTTATCATTAATTAAGGAAGCACCTAGGTAAACAAGAAATGGATTTGGACACTTGGGCAAAACAAACTTAGGAGATATAAGAATATCCTCCACTTAATACTAAAATAAATAAATTTCACTAAAATAAATCTTGGAGAGCAAGTTTTACTGTTAACTCTCATAATACAACTCTTTGAGGACAGAGATCCTGCATGCGAAATTAGTGCACAGTGACTCCTGTTGTTAATTCAACAATTTACATTCTTAGGTATGATGTCAGCGAACACCTGAGGCTCTTGACATGAGCTGCCTAGGCTATGGAAGCCTTCTGAAACGACAAATCCATCAGTATTTAGACAAGGCCATAAGCAAAGTGGAAGTTCTCTCCTCCCTTCATAGAAAAGTACCTCCTTCTTTGATGATCTCACCCACTGAGATCCTTCATATTTTTTTGCCTCAGTGTCTTGGCTTTTTGTGCCTGAAATGCTCTCGTGGGCTTTTCAGCCAGACCAGAAAGCCGTGAGGGCTGATTTGGAGTTAAGAGTGCTACTTAGTGATTTTAATTCTGTGTCTGCTATGTGGACTGCTTCCCAAGTTGGAGCATTCACTCCTTTTTGATTCTATTATTACCAGACACTTAATTCTGTTTATATGATCACTTTAATACTCCTATCCATATAATTTTAACGCTCAAGAAGGTATTTCTATACCCAGCTAAAGGGGATTTGGAGTACCAAGGCAAATTTTTAAACTGTACCCTTAGAAGTAAGTCCATAGGAATGTATGCAGAGATATACAGCTTTACAGTGACAAACTTCATATACTTCATAATTAAAACTTTAGGAACATGTTGATTCTCCCCACATACCTGCCTTCCCACCCCACCTGGCACCCCTCTTCCTTCTCCCTGTATTATTCCCACTCTTATTTTTTACTGAGATCTATTTTTAATTGACTTTATACACATACGATTAACTCTATGTTAAGTAAAGAGTTGAACAAATATTATGAAAAAAAAAACCCCTGTTTGTCAACAGTTAAGACAAGGCCTATTCAAGTCATTGCTTCTGAAAGTGTCAATTTCACTTCTACAGATTGGCTTTTAGGTGCTCTGAGTTACCGCAAGTCAGGACAAGTGGTATTTGTCCCTTTGGGACAGGCGTATTTCACTAAATATGGATTCCAGATTTGCCCCCCCCCCTTTTGCAAATGACCAGATTTTATTTTTTTTAACCACTGTAATATTCCGTGGTGTATATAGCCAATAATTTCTTTATCCTGTCTTCAGTTAACAGGCATTTGAATTGATTCCATGTCTTAGTTATTGTGAATTGAGCTGCAACAAACATGGAGGTGAGGATTATTCTATTATCTACTGATTTTATTTCTATGAGTAAATCCAAAAGAGTGGGATGGCTGGCCATGTGGCAGGTCTGTATTCAGATTTCTGGATATCTCCAAACTGACTTCCATAGTGGCTTTATCAGTTTACGTTGCCACCAGCATTGGATTAGGGTACCTTTCACCCCACACCAGCGTTTGTTGTTTGTTGATTTATGTATGGAAGCCATTCTAACTGGGGTGAAAGGAAATCTCATTGTGGTTTTGATTTGCATCTCCCTATCACCTAGTGATCCTGAGCATTTTTTTCATGTGTCTGTTGACCATTTGGATTTTCTCTTTTGAAAAATGTCTGTCCAAGTTTTTTGCCTATTTCTTCACTGGGTTGGTTGTTTTGTTGTTGATTTTCTGTATTCTGGTTATTAATCCTTTATCAGTTGTACAGTTTGCAAATAATTTCTCCCATTCTGTCAGTTGCCTCTTTACTTTGCTGATTGTTTGTTTTGCAGTACAGGGGCTTCTCGATTTTAAGTAATCCCATTTGTTAATTTTGGCTTTGATTCTTTAAGTACTCTTGCCTGGCCAATGTCTTGTACAGTTTCCTCAGTGCTCTCTAATTTGATGGTATCAGGTCTTAGATTTAATCTTCAATCCATTTTGAGTGGATTTTTGTGTAAGATGTAAGGTAGGAGTCTTGCTTCATTTCTGCATGTGGAGATAGTTTTCCTAGCACCATTTGTTGAAGAGACTGTACTTGCTCCAGGGGTTGATTTTAACTCCTTGGTCAAATATAAGTTGGTTGTAGATGATTAGATTGATTTCTGGCATTTTTATTCTATTCCATTCACATATCCATCTGTTCTTGTATCAGTACCAGGCTGTTTTGATTATAACTGCCATGTAGTATGTCTTGAAATCTGGTATTGTGATGTCTCTGGCTTTGTTTTTTTTATTTTTTTATTTTATTTTATTTTATTTTTGACAGGCAGAGTGGACAGTGAGAGAGACAGAGAGAAAGGTCTTCCTTTGCCGTTGGTTCACCCTCCAATGGCTGCCACGGACAGCGCGCTGCGGCCGGCGCACTGCACTCATCCGATGGCAGGAGCCAGGTACTAGGTGCTTATCCTGGTCTCCCATGGGGTGCAGGGCCCAAGCACTTGGGCCATCCTCCACTGCATTCCTGGGCCACAGCAGGGGGCTGGCCTGGAAGAGGGGCAACCGGGACAGAATCTGGCGCCCCGACCAGGACTAGAACCTGGTGTGCCGGCACCGCAAGGCGGAGGATTAGCCTGTTGAGCCTCGGCGCCGGCTCTGGCTTTGTTTTTGTTATATAAGATTGCTTTAGCTATTTGGCATCTCTTGTGTTTCCATATGAACTTCAGCATCATTTCTTCTATATCTGAGGAGAATATCCTTTGTATTTTGATTGGTATCACATTGAATCTCTAAATTGCTTTTGGAAGTATGGATATTATGATATTGATTCTTCCAATCCATGAACATGGAAGATTTTACCATTTTTTGGGTATCTTCTTCTATTTTGTTCTTTAATGTTTTGTAGTTCTCATCACAGGGATTTTTGACATTCTTGATTAAATTTATTCCAAGCTATTTTGGTAGCTATTATGAATGGGATTTATTTTAGAAGGTCTTTGTTTTCTCAAAACTGTGGCATTGCCTGTGTATATAAAGGCTGTTGATTTTTGTGTGTTAATTTTATGTCTTGCCACTTTACTGAACTCTTCTATGAGTTCGAATAATCTTAGTGGAGTCTTTTGGATCCCGTGTATGTAGAATCATGTCATCTGCAAATAGGGATAGTTTCACTTCCTCCTTCCCAATTTGTATCCCTTTAATTTCTTTTTCTTGCCTAATGGCTTGGGCTAAAACTTCCAGGACTCTATTGAATAGCAATGGTGAGAGTGGGCATCCCTGTCTGGTACTGGATCTCGTTGGGAATGTTTCCAACTTTTCCCCATTCAATAGGACGCTGGCCATGGATTTGTCATAAATTGCCTTGATTTTGTCGAGGAATGTTCCTTCTTTACCCACTTTGCTTAGAGTTTTGATCATGAAAGGGTGTTGTATTTTATCACATGTTTGCTCTGCTCTGTTGAGATAATCATATGATTTGTGTTCAGTTTGTTAGTGTGATGTGTCACAGTGATTTGTGAATGTTGAACCATTCCTGCATGACAGGGATAAATCCCACTGGGTCGTGGTGGATATTCTTTCTGATGTGTTGCTGGATTCGATTAGCTAATATTTTGAGGATTTTTGCATCTATGTTCATGAGGTAAATTGGTCAGTAGTTCTCTTTCTCAGTTGCACCTTTTTAAGGTATAGGAATTAAAGTGATGTTGGCTCAGAGAAAGAATTTGGGAGGATTTCCTCCCTTTCAATTATTTTGAAAAACTTGAGAAGAATTGGAGTTAGTTCTTTTTTAAATGTCTGGTAGAATTCAGCAGTGAATACCTTTGCTTCTGGATTTTTCTTTGTGGGGAGTGTCTTTATTACTGATTTAATTTCCATCTTAGTAATGGGTCTGTTTTAGGTTTTCTATGTCTGTATGGCTCAATTTAGGTAGGTTGCATGTGTCCAGGAATCTATCCATTTCTGCTAGTTTTCTCAGTTTGTTGGCATACAGTTCTTTGTAGTATTTTCTGATTGTTTTTTTCTGTGGTGTTTTGTTACATTTCCTTTTTCATCTCTAATTTTATTGATATGAGTCTTCTGTCTCCTTTTTTTGGTTTGTTGGACCAGTTTTGTATCAATTTTCTATCAGTTTTATTTTTTTCAGAAAACCAGATCTTTGTTTTGCTGATCTTTTGTGTTTTTTGATTCAGTTTTGTTGATTTCTTCTCTAATTTTATTTATTTCTTTTATCTTATTTTGAGTTTGGTTTGCTGTTTTTCTATATTCTTGATGTCTTGATAGCTCATTTATTTGGTGCCTTTCCAATTTCTTGACGTAGGTACCAATTTTTATAAACTTTCCTCTTAATAGTGCTTTTGCTGTATCCCATAAATCTTGATATGTTGTATTGTCATCTCGATTTGTTTCCAGAAGTGTTGTGGTTTCTCTTTTGACTCCTTCTGTGATCCACTCTTCACTCGGGAGCATGTTTTTGTCTCCACGTGTTTGCATATGTTCTAGAGCTTCCCGAGTTGCTGATTTCCAGCTCCTTTCCACTGTGGTCTGAGAAGATGCTAATGTATGATTTTGATTTTTTTAATTGCTGAGACTTGCTTTGAGACCTACAGTGTGGTCAATCCTAGAGAAAGTTCCATGCACTTGTGGGAAGAATGTGTATTCTGACTATAGGATGAAAAGTTGTAGATCTTTTTTAGGTATAGTAATTCTGATGATTCTTTTTATTTCTGTGGTGTTACATTTTATTTTTCATGTCTAATTTTAGTGATTTGGGTCTTCTCCCTCCTTTTTTAGTTTAGTTGGGCCAGTGGTATATCAATTTTACTTTTTCAAAAAACCAGCTCTTCATTTTGCTGATCATTTGTATTGTTTTTTGGTGTCAAGTTTATTTCTTCTCTAATTTTATTATTTCTCTTGTCCTACTAGTTTTGGGTTTGGTTTGCTATCGCTTTTCTAGATCCTTGAGTTGCATTGATAGTGCATTTATTTGGTTCCTTTCCAATTTCTTGATGTAGGCACCAATTGCTATAAACTTTCCTTTAACATTGCTTATCTATATCCCAAAGTTTTGAAATGTTGTATTGTCGTCTTTGTTTGTTTCCAGTAATGTTTCGGTTTCTCTTTTGATTTCTTCTATGATCCACTGTTCATTCAGGAGCATGTTTTTGTCTCCATGTGTTTGCATATGTTCTAGAGATTCCTGAGTTGCTGATTTCCAGCTTCATTCATTGTGGTCTAAGAAGATGCATGGTATGATTTTGAATTGTTGAGACCTCCTTTATGGCCTAGCATGTGCTCCGTCCTAGAGAAAGTTCCATGCACTGCTGAGAATAATATGTATTCTGCAAATGTAGGGTGAAAAGTTCTGTAGATATCTGGTAGGTCCATTTGGTTTGTAGTGTTGATCAACTCTTTTGTCTCCTTGCTGATTTTCTGTCTGGTTGATCGGTCTCTTGCTGAAAGTGGGGTATTGAAGTCCCCTTTTACTATTGTATTGGGGTCTAAGTCTTCCTTTAGATCCCTTAAGATTTCTTTTAAATAGCCAGGTGCCCTGTAATTAGGTGCATGTATGTTTGTAATAGTTACATCTTCTTGTTGGATTGATCCCTTAATCATTACATAGTACCCTTCTTTATCTTTAAAGTTTTTGTGTTAAAGTCTGTTTTATCTGATATTAGGATGGATACACCAGCTCTTTTTTGGTTTCTGTTGGCATGGAATATCTTTTTCCATCCTTTCACTTTCAGTCTGTGTGCATCTTTGTTGGTGAAATATGTTTCTTGTAGGCAGAAAACAGTTCGGTTTCCTTTTTTAATCTATTAAGCCAGCCTGTGTTTTTTAACTGGAGAGTTGAGGCCATTTACATTCCAGGTGACTATTTAGATAAGTTACGACTTTGCCCTGCCATTTTCCCAAATATATTCCTATTTTTTACTTGAATTTCCTTTGAACTTTTACTGGGAGATTTTCTTTCCTTTGCCCTCTTTCATAGTGATGACCATGTTTCTTTGTTTCTGTGTGTAGCGCATCCTTAAGCATCTTCTGTACTGCCAGATGGGTGTTGACAAATCCTTTCAATTTGTTTGTTATGGAAGGTCTTTATTTCACCTTAATTCATTATTGAGAGCTTTGCATGGTATAGTATTTTGGGTTGACAGTTTTTTTCTCGTAAGACTTGAAATATATCTTGCCATTCTCTCTTAGCCTTCTGATAAGTCTTCTGTGAGTCTAATTGGAGATCCTCTGAAAGTAATCTGGCATTTCTCTTGTGAAAATTTTAGAATCCTTTTTTTTTTTGTTTTTTGCTGTGGTGAGTTTGACAGTGTTCATGGTGAAGATCTTTTCTGGTCATGTCTATTAGGAATTCTGTGTGCCTACTGTACTTGAATGTCACTTTCTCCAAATTAAGGAAGTTTTCTGTTATTTCGCCAAAAAGGCCTTCTAATCCTTTCTCTTTCCATGACTTCAGGAACTCCTAGAGCCCATTTGTTGGGTCATTTGATAGTATCCGATAGATTGCCAGCAGTGTTTTTTAGTTTGTAATTTCCTCTTGTTTTTGGTTTGACTGTATAATTTCCCATCATTTGTCTTCTAAGTCGGTTATTCTCTCTTCTGCTTCACTGACTCTGTTGTTGAGGCTTTCCACTGCATTTTTGTTTGTTTTATTGAATTCTTGATTTTGATTTCTCTTTAAGATCTGTTCATGGGCGAAATCTTCTTTTATGTCATATACAGAATTCAGTAGCTCATGCATTTGCTCTTGATTACTTCTGTGTAATCTTGTGATCAGTTCTTTGAATTCCATTTCTGGCATCTCTTCCATCTCATCATCTTCACAATCTAGCACTTAAGTGTTGTTTTTGAGATGTCACATTATCTTCCTTATTCTTGTTTCTTGAATTAGTGCATTTATTATTTGGCATTTGTGGATATACTTGTTGGTTTCTTTGTTTTTTTTCCCATTGTGTCAGCTTTTATCTTTGTACTATCCCTCTCTGGATATGTGGAGTGTCTGCTTTCAGTGAATATCTAGAGGCTTGTAGTAGATGTGGCCAGGGAGCTCTGCTCAATTCTCCAGGGTGAATGGCGTGCTTAAGGTGACACACCCAGGTTTGGTATGGTAAATCAATCTCTCTTTTTTATCAGAAGGGAGATTTATTCTCAGCTGAGCTCTTCTCCTCAAAGGAGACCAGTGCCTGAGCGCTTTCCCCAGTGGGTATAACATTCGTCTGCTCTGTCGCTAGGACCACACAAAGGATCTGTGCAGTCTTCAGTCTAAGCTCAAATCTGCAGCAATGTCCCTTACCAGGTAACGGGGGAATGCTGAACATGTGGAGTCTCGCACAGTGACTGCTCAAAGTCCTAGCCACACTGTGAGTCCTCCTACACAGCCTCAGCCTCAGTTTTTTATTTTATTTTTTTACAGTTCTGGTACACAAGCCTCCTGCATTCATGAGCACTCAACCCCCTGTTAGTTTTCCTCACAAGACTCAGGAGTTTCTACGTGGCTGGTTGCTGGGCACAGCCTCAAGCTGGCACAGCTGTTAAGTATGTTCTAAATGGCACCCACTCTATCAGCTTGTTACAGGACACCGTGTTGAGGTGATGGAGGAGAGAAGCATGTCTCTCCTATTTTTCCCTCTAGTTTGGTGGGTACACTATCCCCCACAGGGCTCCAAGACGGGTTCCTTCTAGGCTCTTCCTGCAGCTTTATCGCCAGTGGCTTGGGCTGCTGCTGTCTGGTCTCCCCTCCCTCCCTCAGGCTGGTGTGGAAGCTCTCAGCTGCTGGAATCCTGAGCCATGGGCATCCATGACCTGCATGTGTCCCTCCTATTTGGGTTGGATTTCCTTCCCTGTTTTCCCTCTAACTCTTCCCTGAGACTGCACTCTCTCCACTTTTTTTAAAGCTATCCTCTCCTAGACCAGAGCAGTAATCTCCTTCCCTCCTCTGCTATCTTGGAAACTCCCCTGCATTTGCTTTTGCTTGCCTCTGAGTTATCCTATGATCAATTTTTTGAATTCTGTTTCTGGCATTTCTTCAATCTCTTCGTCTTCACAATCTAGCATTGAAGTGTTGTGTTCTTCTTGGTATGTCATGTTGTCTTCCTTATTTTTTGAATTGGCATGTTTATTTGGCAATGTGGAGATACTCGTTGGTTTCTTTGTTTTTTCACTGTGGCAGCTTTTGTCTTTGGAGTATGCCTCTGTGGATTAGTGGAGTGTCTACTTTTGCAGTGAATACCTAGAGACGTGGTACATGTGGTCAGGGAGCTCTGTTCAGTGCTCTAGGGTGAAGGGAGTGTCCAAGATGACACCCAGGTTGGGCATGACAAATATTTTTCTTTTTTTTTTTTTTTTAAATCAGAGGGGAGGTTTGTTTTGCTCTGTTGGTGTAGACTCCTCTCCTCAAAGGAGACCATTGCCTGGGTGCTAGCCCCAGTGGGTATAATATTCATCCATGCTGCCACAAGAACCATACAAAGGATCTGTGCAGTCCTTGGTGTAAGCACAGATTCCACAGAAATGTCCCTCATCAGGGAACCAGGGAGCCCTGAGGGTGTGGAGCTTCCCACAATGACTACCAAGATCCCAGCTACGCCCTGAGCCCTCTCACAGCCTCATTATTCTCACAGTCCTGGCACACAAGCCTCACGCAGTCAAGAGCACCCAGCCCCCTGTCAGTTCTCCCCAACAGAGTCAAGAATTTGCTTGGCTGGTTGTTGGTTGTGGACATGAGCTGGTGCAAGTATTAACATGTCCAACATGGTGCCCCTCTCGGTCAGCTTGTTTCAGGGTGTTGTTGCAGAGTGATTGAGGATAGAGACATGTACCCGCTCCCCCTTTTATTTTTACTCTAGTTTGGCAGGTATACTATCCCCCATAGGGCTCCAAGCTGGATTCCCTCCAGGCTCTTTCCTGTGGTTAATCACCAGTGGCTTTGGCTGCTGCACACTGGTCTTGCCTTACTCTCCAAAGCTGTTGCAGAGGCTCTTGGCTGCTGGGTCCTGAGTTGTGCACATCCACACCCTCCACATAGGTCCACAGTGTCTTAATTTGCTTGGAGTTTCCTCTGCTGTTTTCTCCCTAACTCTTCCCTGAGACTGTACTCTCCCCATTTTTTAAAAACTATTTTCTGCTAGACTAGAGCAGTAAGCTCCCTTCCTACTCTGCCATCTTAAATAACCTCCAGAAATACTTCTTAATAATCTATAATGTCAGTCATCAAAGGGTAATAAAGCTAGCATTTATTGTTAAAAAAAAAAACACCCCACATTATCAATTCCATTTTACACAAAAATTTTGGCTGTCCATGATACATGAGCACACATGGAATGGGGGTTCCAGAAATCCCAGATATGCTTTATGCTCAGTGTTGCACTGAGATTGGTTGTAGTACTCGAGTGCTGCTAGTTTTCTTTTAGAGAAGATGGCTGTCATTTATTTATCACAATGAGAAAAGAACCATAACAGATCAGTCCGTAGCAAGACAGAATTGGTAGCAATGCAGGGGCGACTGAGTCGAATTGTGGACTGCAGGCCAGTACCATGAATTAATGCCAGAACACTTTCAGGCAAGCTGGAGCCAGGGAGAGGGTTGTGTTCGTGTTGGGGCACAGACCTGGATACCTCAAAGGAGGATGCACTGGCATACTGGGCCCTTTGAACTGAAGGAGATTGGAAGGCCTCTGAAGCAAGGGCTTTTGGGCCTTCTTCCTGTGTTTCACCCTCTGCACTCTCTGGAAGCCACCCAGAAACCAGAATTCCCCTTCCCCAAGGCAGGCATGGAAACTAAACAAGCCATAAAGCCTGGAAATGTTGCTCTCTCCTGGCTCCCTTGAAGACTTTCCTTCCAGAGGCATCTTGCCTGTGACCTGGGCATAGGGGGCCAGGAATGTCACAGAAAGAGGCCCAGAAGAACCCGTATGACAGGTGTCCCCCTCAGCCCCTTCCTATGAGATCACAGCCCTTTGCCCAGTCACACTGCTACATGGCTGTTCATTCTTCATGGAACTTAGACATAAATATAGGCAGCTTTTTTGAGTCTTTGGATCTTCATCAAGGGTCTTGCAGCTCATAAAACTTTTATTAGATAAAATTGTTGTGCTTGAAAAATAATGGACTTTATGTATTCCAAGGGGCTTTGAAACTGGCAAATGCTCTGCCTTAAATTACGTCATCCACTGCCACTCTCTCAGCAGCTCAGAATAGGTCCTCATTAGGAAATGGGGCTGTAGTTACGATGAGGTCATGAGGGTGCAGCCAGTATTCCTGATGTCCTTATGAAGAGGGGAACATGGACACACGAGGAGAAGGTCATGTGAGGATGAGGCAGAAACCTCATCTACAAGCTGAAGACGCTAAGGGAACCACAAGGAGAGCAGCAGATTCTTCCTCTTGGCTCTCCAAAAGAACCACCCCCTACGACAACGTGGTTCTGGGCTTCCCAGCCTCCATACCCATGGGACAACATATTTCTGTTGTTGTGAGGCCCTTGGTTTGGGCTGCTTTGTTGCAGCAGCCTTAGTAAGCAAACAGTCTCCCCTACATTTTATTTATAATTTTATGTAAGTTATACAAGTTTCATATATTTCATATAATATATACATATGTGTTAACATATATGCATATGTGAAATATATTTCATAGATATACCTACACTCCAACACTTCCTCTGACCCCCTCTTGGAGTCCCACTCTTAATTTTTACAGTGATCTATTTTCAGTGTACTCAATGATCATGTAGTTAACTCTACATAAAAGTTCAACAAATAGTATGAAGAGAAAGAAAAAAAAAACACTGTTCCTCAGTGAAAGACAGGGCTATAAGCAATCATTGATTCTCAAAACGCCTATTTCACTCCAGTGCATTATATTTCCGGTACTCTGTTAGTACATCAGATCAGGGAAAACATTTGATATTAGTCTTTTTGGGAGTAGCTTATTTCACTAAATATAATGGTTTCCAGATGCATCCATCTTGCTGCAAAAGACAGGATTTCATTTTTTTTTCTTACAGCTGAGTGGTACTCCATTGTGTATATGTATCATAATTTCTTTATCCAGTCAACAGTTGATGGACATCTGGGTTGATTCCATAGCTTAGCTTTTGTGAATTGTGCTGCAATGAACATGGGAGTACAGATAACACTTTCAGATGTTGATTTCTTTTGGTCTAGGTAAATCCCCAAGAGTGGGAAGGCTGGGTCATATGGTAGGTCTATAATCAGGTTTCTGAGGTGTCTCCATACTGTCTTCCACAGTGGCTGCACCAGTTTACATTCCCAACAACAGTGGACCAGGGTAACTCTTTTCCCACATCCTCGTCAGCATTTGCCATTTAATGATTTATGTATGAGAACCATTTTAACTGGAGTGAGGTGAAACCTTATTGTGTTTTAGATTTGCATTTCTCTGATGGCTAGTGATCCTGAGCATTTTCTCAAGTGTCTGTTGGCTATTTGAATTTCCTCTCTTGAAAAATGCCTGTTCAAGTGCTTTGCTCATTTCTTAAGTGGATTGTTTATTTTGTTGTTGAATTTCTTGAGCTCTTTATAGATTCTGGATGTTAACTCTTTAGCAGTTGTGTAGCTTGCAGAGATTTTCTCCTACTCTGTTGGTTGCCTCTTCACTTTGCTGAGTGTTTCTTTAGCAGTGCAGAAGCTTCTCAGCTTGATGTAATTCCAACTGTCAATTTTGATTTTGATTGCCTGTGTGCCTCTGGGGTCTTTCCCAAGAACTCTTTGCCTATGCCAATGTCTTACAGAGTTCTCCCAGTGTTCTCTAATGATTTGATGGTATCAGGTTATAGATTTAGGTCTTTTACCCATTTTGAGTGGATTTTTGTCAAAGGTGTAAGGTAGGGGTACAGTTTCATCCTTCTGCACGTGAGGATCCTGTTTCCCCAGCACCATTTGTTAGACACTGTCCTTGCTCCACGGATTTTAGGTTTTCATCTTAAAGGGTATTGTATGTTATCAAATGCTTTCTCTGCATCTATTAAGATAACCATATGGTATTGTTTTTCCATTTGTTAATGGAAAAAGATTTATTGATTTGTGAATGCTGAACCATCCCTGCATGACAGGGATAAATCCTATTTGGTCTGGGTGAATAATCTTTCTGATATATTGTTGGATTCCATTAGATATTATTGTGTTGAGGATTTTTGCATCTATGTTCAACAGGGATATTGGTCTATAGTTCTTTCTCTGTATCTTTTTCAGGTTTAGGTATTAAGGTGATGCAGGCTTCATAGAAGGAGTTTGGGAGGATACCCCCTCCCCCTTTTAGTTGTTTTGAATAGCATGAAAAGAATTGGAATTAGTTCTTTAAATATCTGGTAGAATTCAGCCATGAGGCCATCTGGTCCTGGGCCTTTCTTTGGTTGGGAGGATCTTTATTACTGGCTCAGTTTCCGTCTTGATTATTGGTCTGTTTAGGTTTTCTCTGTCTTCATGGCTCAGTTTAGATGGGTTGTGTGTGTTCAGTGATCTATCCATTTCTTCTGGGTTTCCAGGTTTGTTGGCATACAGCTCTTTGTAGTAATTCCTTAAGATTCTTTTTATTTCTGTGGTGTCTGTTGTTACATTTCCCTTTTCATCTCTAATTTAATTGATTTGGGTCTTTATAATTTTTTTTTTGTTAATTGGTCTAATGGTATATACATCTTGTTTTTCCAACAAACCAGCTATTCATTTCACAGATTTTTTTGGTTTCAATTTTGTTTATTCTTTAATTTTAATTATTTCTTTATGCCTACTAATTTTAGGTTTAGGTTGCTGCTGTTTTTCTAGATCCTTGAGATGCATTGATAGATCATTTATTTGGTACCTTTCCAATTTCTTCATATAGGCACCCAATGCTATAAATTACCCTCTTAGTACTGCTTTTGCTGTATCCAATAGGTTTTAATATATTTATATTTTCATCCTAATTTGTTTCCAGAAACTTTTTGATTTCTCCAATGACCCACTGTGCATTCAGGAGTATGTTGTTCAGTCTCCATGTCTTTTCATGTAATCTAAAGATTCTTGACTTGTTGATTTCCAGCTTTATTCCGTTGTGGCCAGAGAAAATGCATGGCATGATTTCAACTTTTTAAAATTTGCTGAGACTTGCTTTATGGCCTAGCATATGGTCTGTTCTAGAGAAAGCTCCATGCACTGATGAGAAGAATGTGTATTCTGCCACTGTAGGGTGTAAGGTTCTGTAGATATCCATTAGGTCCATTTGTTCTGTAGTGTCAATTAACTGTTTCCTTGGTGATTTTCTGTCTGGTTGATTTGTCCATTGCTGAAAGTAGGGTATTGAAGTCCTCCATTGCTACTGTATTGGAGTCTATGTCTCCCTTTAGTTTCTTTTAAATAGCCAGGTGCCCTGTAACTGAGTGCATATACATTTATTATAGTCACATCTTCTTGTTGAATTGATCCATTAATCAATACATAGAGCCTTTCTTTGTCTTTTTGATATTTTTTATATTGAAGTCTATTTTGTCTGCTATTAAGATGACACACAACACCACCTCTTTTTTGGTTTCTATTAGCATGGAATATCATTTTCCATTCTTTTGTTTTCAGTCTGCATGTGTCTTTGTTGGTGAGATGTATTTCTTGTAGGCAGCAAATAGATGCGTTTTGTTTTTTAATCCATTCGGCCAGTCTGTATCTTTTAATTGGAGAGATGAAGCCATTTACATTCAGGGTGACTATTTTTTTTCCCCAGCAAATTATTTATTTATTTATTTATTTTAATCTTTTTTTTTATTTTTTAATTTTTTAATTTTTTTTTCTTATTTAGAATATAAATTTCCAAGGTACAACTTGTGGATTGCAATGGCTTCCCCACCCATACCTCCCCTCCCCCCCTCCGCTACCCTTCCCCCTTCCCCACTCCCTTTCCCCTTTCATTCCCATTCAGATTCATTTTCAATTCTCTTTGTATACAGGAGTTCAGTCATGTATGATCTGTCCTTAATGTGTAGTCCAGGGTGACTATTGATAACTTGACTTAGCCCTTCCATTTTTCATAATATTCCTATTGTTTACTTTGGATTTCTTGTGTACTTCTACTGGGGGATTTTTTACCTTCTCATTGTTTCATAATGATGGCCATGTTTCTGTGTGTGGCAGATCCTTAAGCATTTTTTGTAAGGTTGTATGAGTAATGAAAAATTCTTACAATTTCCGTTCGTTGTGAAAAGTCTTTATTTCACCTTAATTCATAAATGAGAGATTTGCAGGGTATAATATTCTGGGTTGACAGTTTTTTTTCCCTTAAGACTTGGACTATATCTTGTCATTCTCTCCTAGCCTGTAGAGTGTCTGAGACGTTTTCTGCGAGTCTAATTGGAGATCCTCTCAAAGTTATCTGGTGTTTTTCTCATGCATGTTTTAAAACCTTTCCTTTTTTCAGTTTTACTGCTGAAAGTTTGACTACAGTTATCGTAGTGAAGATCTTTCCTGTTCACGAGTATAAGGAGTTCTATGTGCTTCTGTACTTGGATGCCCTTTCTCCAAATTAGGAAGTTTTTTTTTAATTATTTCACTAACAATGCTTTCTTGTTCATTCTCTTTACACACTTTCAGGAACTCTTAAGACCCGTATGTTGGGTTGTTTGCTAGATCTCCAGAGATAAGATTTTTTGTCTGATGGTAGCTTGAATATTCTTTCTTCTGCCTTGCCAAGTTTCTGTTGATCTATTGAATTCTTAATTTCCAATATTTCATTTTTATTTCTCTTTAAAATCTCAATTTCATGGGGAATTTTTTCATTTGCCTCTGATTGCTTTTGAGTAATGTTATCAGTAACTTTTTGAATTCCATTTCAGGCATTTGCTCAATCCTTCATCTTCACATTCTAGTATTGAAATGCTGTGTTCCTTTGGGGGTGAGGTGGGTCATAGTGTCTTCCTTATTCTTGTTTCTTGAATTTCTGCATTTTCTTTTAGGCATTTGTGAAGTTGATTTTGTTTTTTTCTTCTGATGGCTTTTATCTTTGAGTTATGCCTCTGTGGCTTAGTGGAATGTCTGCTCTTTCAGCAAATACTAAGAGGTGTGTGATGGGTGTGGCCAGGGAGTTCTGGTCAGTGCTCCAGGGTGAGGTGAGTTTCCAGGGTAATACCTAATTTGGGTGGGGTAGATCTCAATACCCAGCTACACTCTGTGTTTTTTCATGAAACCATGGAGTTCCCAAGGCCTCAGCACACAGGCTTCTACAGTCACCGTGTCCAGAGGTTTCCCTTTGCTGAGCCAGCCTGTCCAGGCAGATACGCCCCTGAGACGGCTCCACCTAGGCATCTTGCTATCTCCCAGCCAGGCTTAAAGTCAGTGGGGACTGCAGACCGTTCTCTCTGCTAGAATCTGTATCTCATGGGCACTCAAGAGCCTCGGACTGAACGTTGCTGCCTGCCTGCCGCTGCTGCCACACTGCTGATTAGCTGTCCTATCTCAATTCTGCTGTGCGTGTGGCCAGAGCCTTCCGTAGTTGCTTCTCTAATCCAAAATGGCACCCGCCCTCTCTCAGCCGAGCAGCGAGCACTGTTTTGGGGAAATTGCAGGGAAACAAACATCCCCCTCCACTTCCACTGGGTCTGTAGGCAAGTGCCAGCAGCCACCAAGCCCAGGACTCCAAGCCAGATCCACACCATGCACTCCCTCTGGCTGTGTCACCATGGGCTGCTGCACTCCGGTCTCATCTCTGTCTCCAACTGCTGGAAAAACAAACATCCCCCTCTACTTTCACTGGGTCTGTAGGCAACTGCCAGCAGCCACCAAACCTAGGACTCCAAGCCAGATCCACACCACGCACTCCCTCTGGCTGTGTACCAAGGGCTGCTGCAGTCGGTCTCATCTCTGTCGCCAACTGCTGGGGAAACATACATCCCCCTCCACTTCCACTGGGTCTGTAGGCAAGTGCCAGCAGCCACCAAGCCCAGGACTCCGAGCCAGATCCATGCGCTCCCTCTGGCTGTGCACCATGGGCTGCTGCAGTCGGTCTCATCTCTGTCTCCAACTGCTGGGGAAACATACATCCCCCTCCACTTCCACTGGGTCTGTAGGCAAGTGCCAGCAGCCACCAAGCCCAGGACTCCGAGCCAGATCTATGCGCTCCCTCTGGCTGTGCACCATGGGCTGCTGCAGTCGGTCTCATCTCTGTCTCCAACTGCTGGGGAAACATACATCCCCCTCCACTTCCACTGGGTCTGTAGGCAAATGCCAGCAGCCACCAAGCCCAGGACTCCAAGCCAGATCCATGCACTCCCTCTGGCTGTGCACCATGGGCTGCTGCAGTCGGTCTCATCTCTGTCGCCAACTGCTGGCCGCTGCAGCTTTGCTCCTGCTCCACGCCTGCACCCTCACACAGCTCCACACCTTTTCACCTCCTCCCGTAGGACTACCCGTGCGGTTTTCTCTCCAGTTCTCCCCGACAGTGCACTTCCTACAATGTTTTCTTCACTATTTATCCTTATCCCAGTGAAGCATGTCACTTCCTAATCTGCCATCTTGGAATCCTTGATCCACTCTTTCTCCCCTACATTTTCCTCCTCTCCTACCCGGTGGCCTCTGAACCTCCAAGAGCCATTGAGCACTGCTGGAACATCCCCACGGAGCCATGTGGTAGACACAGGGTTTCCCCACCCTTGGGTGAGAATCCTCATCCCTTCTTAGGTGGTGTGTGCACACCACCTTCTTGTGTGGTGTGTGGTAGAATGGTTTGGCCTCTTGTGAGTTGGTGAGTATCAAGTTTGAGTCCAAGGTTACTGACTGATTTTCACCTACACCAGACAGTTCTTCATGGGCTTTTCTTTTAGTCTCATTCATTTTGTTTTTAGTGTTGCTCTGTCACCTTTTTATTCTCATGTAATAACTGTAGATTTTAAAATATTTTGATTCTATTGGAAAGCCAGAGAGACACAGAGAGATAAAGAGATGGATGGAAATCTTACATCTGCTAGTTCACTCTCCAGATGTCTACAACAGCCAGGGTTTGACCAGGCTGAAGCTGGGAGCCCAGAACTCAGTCTGGGTCTCCTCTACGTGGGGGGCAGGGGACCAAGTACTTGAACTGCCTCCCAGGGTGAATATTAGTAGAAAGGTGGATTGTGGCTGGACACTGAGGGCTTTCCAGGACTCACCCAGGTCCTTGAGTTTGCTTCAAGTAGGAATTCAGGAGTGAGTCGAAGAATAGAATCGGTAGGATAGGATAGTGAACAGTCAGCACAAGCAGAAACACATTCTGCAGACAGAGTGAGGCCTATTTGGAGAAGAGTGACCCCGTCTCTGAACTGTGTTAACCTTGTGTGGGTCATTTAATGAAAGAGGAGGTATGTTTTAATAATGGAATTATTCTCATAAGGTGGGAGGGATATTGATGCATTTTCTGGGAAGTAGGGAGATTTTTCCAAGAATCCAGCTACTGTGCGTTTTTCCTCCTTATATGGCCTGATGTTTCCTGTCATGGTGGCTGGTAGCTGTGTCATTTAGCATTACAATAAGCATATGATGAGCCATAAGTCAACTTAGATCGGCCTTGGACCCCTAAACGGATATAAACCTGGTCCAGGCATGAGGTTTGTTTATCTTCAGAGCAAGGGGAACCAAACCCATGTCTTGTAGGCATTGAGATATCAGGAACGACCCCCAGGAGGCACAACTACTCCCTCTGCCTTCCTGTCTCAGAATTGGAAGATCTGAGACTCAAACCAGGCAGTGAGATTTGGGATGTGGACGTCTCAAGGGGCCACTTAACCACCGTGCCAAATGCCTGTCCCTAGTGGTAGATCTAAAAAACAAAACAAAACAGGGGCAGGCCTGTGGTACAGCAGGTTAAGATGCCTCCTGCAATGCTCTATCCCATACTGGAACACTGGTTTGAGTCCCAGATGCTCCATTTCCAGTTCAGCTCTCTGCTAATACACCAGGGCAGGCAGCAAGAAGATGGCGCAAGTATTGGGGCCATTGCCACACACATGGGAGACCTAGATGGAGTTCCATACTTCTGGCTTCCGCTTGGCCAGCCCTGGCCATTGTGGCCATTTGGGAAGTGAACCAGCAGATGGAAGATCGATCTCTCTCTCTCTCTCTCTCTCTCTCTTACTTTGGGTAGCTACCTTTCAAACAAATAAAACTTTAAAAAGAAAAGTAATAATGTCTTCATATGGACTCCAAATCACAAGTATTATGCAGAGGAACCTCTTTCTCACTGCCCAGTTTTCATGGGGTCCTTGGCTCTGCTGCCTTTGAGAAGTCCTGCGCATAAGATGCACTGGAAGATCAGATCGCAGACAGTAAGTTTAGCAAAGGATGTGTGGCCATGCAGCGCGTCCTGGCCTGGGCGCTGGGCCTGCACGCTGTGTCAGCTTCGAGTCAGCAGCTGAAGGTTGGCAGGGACGCACTGCTACTGCTGTGCCTCAGCTTGACTCCAGGGAGAAGATGCCGCCAGGGACTTGTAAATGAGCGCTCCTGGCAGCGTTCCAGCAATGCGCTGTTTACACTTCTCGCTAGAGTCAGTCCAGGCCCCTAGGCTAGAGGAGGAACCTTGACTTGGACCCTGGTTATTCCTGCGCCTGGGCCTCGCTCCCGAGGAAAGTGATGGGACTCTGCTGTGTAGTAAGTGGCAAAGCCCCAGACTTTACACGCTGAAACCGTGACCCACAATGGGAGTGCAGGGCAGTTAGGAACGTGTAAGGTTGGGATCCTTATCTGGCAGAATTGGAAGTCTCAGAAGGGAAAGAGTGCATGCGTGCTTCTGTCTCTGCCCTGTGAGGACGTGGCAAGAAGGTGCCATCGTGACCCAGGGAGAGAGCCCTCTCTACACACTGACCCTGCTGGCACCTTGAGCTTTGGAACTGTGAGGAAATACGATTCGATTGCTTTAGCACCCGGTTGTAGTGTTCAGTCATTGCAGCTGATAAGAGGGCCCCTGGTCAGGTGGACATCTGAGAGCAGAGGGCACCCATGATGCCTGGTCCAAGTGATGCCCAACAGGGAGGAGCATCTGGTGGGAAGCTCTGACTGGAAGTTGGAGGAAGCAGTCTTGTTGATGTTCTTGTACCACGGTGGCCTGAAACACATTCTATCCATGGCTGTTGGCATGGCAGGGAGGACTGAGTACCTGTTGACTGCCCAAGCCTCCTGTGGCCTCAGGGTGAGAGTGGGATAAGCCTCCGGTCTTCCATGTGTGCCCAAGTAAGGGCACCTGGTTAACTATGCAAGGTATTTGGGCCCAAAGGAGCACAGTGGCAGAGATGAGGGAATTCTGTCCATTGTGGCATCTGATAAGACCATGGTTCCACGCCAACCAGTGCAGGCGCCTGGGGGGACATGGCACATCACTAGCAGAGGCCAGCAGGGGACAGGAGATGGCTGTGAAGCAGCCCTGAATGCCATTTTGTGCTCCCAGAATTTAGACTGCACGTTGGGAGAATGGCAGAGAGCAAGAACCCTTAATCTGATTGAGTATACAACCGAAGTGGCCAAACTTCCCAGGAACTGACTGGATCACATTAGTGCTGCCAGCTAACACCCAGAGTTCCTGCTAGAAATGGAGTCTCCTCCTTCCACACGTGAGTCTATGGCATGTGCAAATTCCTACTTGCAACAGGCAGGCGTCCCTGTTCTCTGGAGTGCAGATCTCACCTTTACCTCATGTCATTTCCGGTGTGGTCTTCGCTTGCTTCTCCTCAGCAGGTGTTCCTGAGGTATCCTGGGGTCATGGGTCGTCTGGTGACTGTCAACTTTTCAGCCAGAGGTGGGCATGGGGTGTCCCGGCAGCTTAAAAGAGGATCTGCATTTTGCCAGCTGACCCTTTTGGACCACCTTTGTGGTGGGCTGCAGTTCAGGTCAATGATAGCTAAGTTCCCTGTTATGACAGGCACTTCCCATGGAAGTCCAGGCTCACACATTGCCAGAATAAATATGGTGGTCTCCCGCCCCTGCCTGTCAGTGTGTGGAGAAGTTCCATCATGTTCTCATCAGTAATTTATGGAATTGCTTCCATTTGCCCACAGGGGAGTTGAGGTCTTCGCCTTGACCTTGTTAAGATGCTTGCTGGGGACTTGTGGAGGGACTGACTCTGGTATGAAGACATCTTCCCTAGCTTCCGTGTGTGCACATTTTCCTCAGTGGTGATTCCTAGGCTTCTCTTATGGAACCTTTATCCTGGTCCCAGAAGGGAAGTGAGTCTGAACATGAGAACTCACACACCATGCTGGGAGAGGTGTAAGTCAGACAGGGTTTGAATGAAGCATTGCCATCTGATTTGAGGATAAGATTAGCATGAAATTAAACCAAAATCACTAATTGCTGATCTCTTGAGAGAAAGTTCTGCAGTTATCTCTTTTTTTCTCAGGAGCATTTGGAAAAAAAAAAAAGGAAGATACGGAAATTCACAATTATGATTTGATCTCATGTCAAGCACAAAAGCTTTGTAGCCAGGGTCAGGAAGCCAGATGCCTGCTGCTACCTGACGTCTGTTCTCACCAATAGCGGGGTTTTCAGAACATACCAGCTTTTCATTCATTCATTTCATTTTATGTATTTGAGAGGTAGAATTATATATAGAGAGATAGAGACAAAGGTCTTCCATCTGCTGGTTCACTCCCCAAATGGGTGCAATGGCTGGAGCCTGATGGATCTGAAGCCAGGAACCAGGACTTTCTTTAGGGTCTCCCATGTGAGTGCAGGGGCCCAAGCTCCTGAGCCATCTTCCAGTGCTTTCCCAGGCCATGAACAGAGAGCTGAATTGAAGAGGAGCAGCAGGGACAGAATCAGGGCCCAGATAGGATGCCAGCACCGCAGGCAGAGGATTAGCCTACCATGTTACAGTGCAGGCAACACACCCGCTTTGGGTGAGGACCCCAGGCATCTGGAAAGTCGGGCACAGCCACACAGAGGTGATGACCTCTATTTCTGGGTAGTAGGAATTAAACAGCCTGTTCCTCAGAACTGCAGAGCTGGAGCTCGGAGTTGAGTCCTCCGCAGAGGGCTGTGTGTCCTGAAGGACCACGTGGTGTGGGCAGGAACTCGGGTGCCTGCTCTGCTCCTTGGGGGGGGGGGTGTTCTCCCCCGGAGGCCTCGTCCTGCAGCACCTGATTACTGTTAACCAAATATACCCCACAGTAACCTCATACCTATCTCTGGGCTGCTCAGACACGAAAACCACCTTTTGCAATATCCTAACTCATTTAGTCTCAAGATGTTAATATCTAAAGGAAAAAAATCTGCTTCATTCAGTGTTCAAAGCAGATGTTAGCCTCATTCATAACACTCTCACTGGTACACTCAGAGTGCTTGCGTGCCTGGGTACCATGTGGCTCAGTCAAGTTGACACATAAAATTAGCCATCACAGCACTCAAGGGGAACTACATCAGGAGTCCAGACAGGTGTGATCGAAAGCACATTTTCTGTACTCTGTCTTTCCCTGTACTCCCCAGGAGGTGGCATCCCATGACTCCCAAGTATTTCGGTCACTGCCACCCATGTGGGAGATTCGGATTGAGTTCCAGCCCCTGACCTCAGTGTGGCCCAGCTCCAGCTGTTGTGGGCATCTTTAAGGAAATGAATTAGTAGATAGAATCAATCTCCCCACCCCTTTTAAAAATAATTAAAAAATATATATTGTGGGTGCAGGCGGTGTGGCTCACTTGGCTAATCCTCCGCCTGCAGTGCCGGCATCCCATATGGGCGCTGGGTTCTAGTCCCAGCTGCTCCTCCTCCAGTCTAGCTCTCTGCTGTGGCCCAGGAGGGTAGTGGAGAATGGCCCCAGTACTTGGGCCCTGCACCTGCACCGGAGACCAGGAGGAAGCACCTGGCTCCTGGCTTTGGATCAGCGCAGCGCCGGCCGTAGCGGCCATTTGGGGGGTGAACCAATGGAAGGAAGACCTTTCTCTCTGTCTCTCTCTCTCTCTAACTCTGCCTGTGACCATTCTCCTGTTACAGTTGAGCAAGCTGAGAGTTAGTGAGTCAGGTGGCTCTGGGCTCCGATTCTGTCCTCTGAAGCTCTGGTGCTTTTCTGCTTATTCCCTTTCTCTCTTTCCTCAGTGCATCTGTTTGCACTGTTAACTTGGCATCTACTGCGGGTTCCTGAGTGTTAGAGCTTCTTCCGGAGTGTCCGACTGCCTGCCAGGATGAATTTCTAGCAAGAAGAGACAATTGTCCATCCTCAGCTCCAAGCCTAGCACTGTGCTTGGCATGTAGCAGATTCTCAATGCATATTTGCAACTCGAATCAAAACATCTTCATAGGAAGGCCACGGAGTTAGGCTTGGGGCACCAGGGCCCCTGAGACTTCTGTTAACTAATCCAGCTTTTTGTTTTAAACCACAAAGCAACCTGTTGGCTTGTTGCCTGAAAATGGACTGAATCACACCCACCCCCGCTGTCACTTGCTCTGCCCTCTCCATTATCATCTCCATCACCCACTCCAGAGGTCGTAGGAAGTGAAGTGGAACCACAGGTCCTTATTGTTCTCTCAATACTGGCAGAGGGCCTGTGGTTACTGTTAGAGCTTCCTTCGTCCAGCTTTTCAGCATGGACTTGAACAGGAGCCCAAGAAAATATGATTAAAAGCACATTTTTCATATTTATGTCCTTCCTGTAAGCCAGAGGAGAGCTGCAAAAAGGCCGACGCTCTAACAAACAAGTGTGGTTAGTAGACTCCACTCTTGCTGTGCGTGTGTTTTCATGGAGTAACACCCACGCCCTCCCATAGAACCAGAGAAGGGCACTACCCTGAGGTTGTGAGAGGGAGGGAGGTGCTGGGCGACTGTGCGGGGGGGGAGGGGGCACTTCTCCTTTTTGTCTCTTGGGCTGTGTAGGAGGTTGTACATGAATAATACAGAGGTGGGAATACAGCGGAGGGCGGAAGGAACTGTGGAGTGCATTTTACTCAAGGAAAGGATGTGAGGGGCCATGTTTTGGTGCAGTGGGTTAAGTACCACTTGTCTCTGGCATCTAATATTGAAGTATATGTTTGAGTCCCAGCTGCTCCACTTCTGTTCCAGCTCCCTGCTAATACATCTGGGAGAGCAGTAATTGATGGCCCAAGTACTTGGGTCCCTGCCACCCACATGGGAGACTCAGGTGGAGTTTGAACTCGTGGCCCAGACTGGTCCAGCTTGGCCATTGCAGCCACTGGCGAGTGAGCCAGTGGATGGAAGATCTCTCTCACCTCTCTGTTATTCTGCCTTTCAAATATGCAAAATAAATATCTTTTAAAAAGACAAGGACACAGAAGCTATTAAAAAAAATGGTCCAGTGGGTCCACTGGGAGGCTTGGTCTTATGAATAAATATATCTTTGAAAATTTTATTTATTTGGGGTTGGTGCTGTGGCGTAGTGGGTACAGCTGCTGCCTACAGTGCTGTCATCCCATATGGGCACAGATTCAAGTCCCGGCTGCTCCACTTCCAATCCAGCTCTCTACTATAACCTGGGAAAGCAGAAGATGGCCCAAGTCCTTGGGCCCCTGCACCCCCTTTGGAAGACCCAGAGGAGGCTCCTGGCTCCTGGCTTCAGATTGGTGCAGCTCTGGCCATTGCGGCCAATTGGGGAGTGAACCAGCGGATGGAAGACCTCTCTATCTGCCTTTCCTATGTCTGTATAACTCTGACTTTAAAATAAATAAATAAATCTTTTTTTAAAAAAGTATGTATTTAATTGATTAGGGAGAGAGAGAAAAAAAATCTTCCTTCTGATGGTTTACTCCCTGAATGCCTGTAGTAGCCAGGGCTGGGCCAGGCTGAAGCCAGGGGCTGAGAACTCAGTCTGACTCTCCCATGGGGGTGGCAGGGATACATCCACTTGAGCCATAACCTGTTACCTCTCAGAGTTCGCATTAGCAGGAAGCTGGAATCAGAAGTCAGCTGCCACTGGGACCTAGGCACTCTGCTATGGGAGGCAGACCACTACACAAATACTCATCCCTGAAGAAATACAATTTAAGGCTTTCGCACCAGTTGCTGTCATTTCTACTCTTCACTATCCTGGTTAATGCAAAGAGGATGGATAAGTTTATTATGATATATTGAGAATTACAGCCCAGGAACCAGTTGTACTATAGAGCTGCTTCTGGGGCTGTTTTCCAAATTCAATTTTGATTCCAGCTGTTGGCATCTGTTGCGCTCTCTCGAGTCTCCCCCTGGGAGGCAGAAGTAGAGGTCAGATCCTAGTTACCCGTTTTCTTCTTCCTTGTCAGGAGGCGGTTAGCCTTGTTCTCTGCCCTCTTCATCTACGTTAGGCAGAGCTGTCACCCAAGTACCTCTCGGATATGAATTAATCAAAATATTGGGTGATGAGAGTGGCAGATAAGGACATTTTCAATGTTTTAGGAGAAGCCAGAAGAATGAAAACTCACTGCTGCTCAAAAATGTAGTTTCTGGCTCCTTGGCAGGTGTATCTGTGTGGAGTTCATAGAGGGGAGAACTTACCTAGGGCCTCACGTCAGACCACTTAGGGCTTGGAGAGCTCTGGGTAGGATCATTGATGATTGCAACAAGCAAGAGAACTCTCTCTGTCTTTGACCAGCAGGTAGACCGTTAAGGAGACAAACTATAGTGTCTTGGTAATTGAGATTACAAGGATATGAACAAGGAGTTTTAATTTTAAATGTTTGATGACAATTTATCAGGTGAAGAAGTAAAACAAGAATATTCAAAGCCAGGAGGCACCACTGGATGGCAAAGGAGGGGGGTAGGAATACATATGTGTGCATGCATGTATGCACATGTGTGTGCATGTAGTATGATGATTGTGTTGGTATATGTATTGGGAAATGGATTTGTGTATAAAGAGCAAAGTTGAACAGGTAGGTGATTGGAGATTGGGTGGGCAGAAAATAAAACCAAAAATAAATATTTTTATATGAACATGCATGTTGAGATTTTAAATATTTGGTCAAGAAGAAAAATCGATAGTTGTAAATCTTTCCCTTGCTTTAGGATCTGTCGTGGGTTATTGTTGTTCACAGGATAACCAGTCTGGCTCTGAGTTAAATTTCTCTACCTTAAGACCCCTTTCCCTCTCTGCTGGTATCTGTTTAGCTTTACTCAGCTCATCCTCTGCTCCCGACCAAGCTGTTGTCTTCAGGTCTTCAAACATGCCTCACGCTCACTTACATACAAGTTTCTTTTATGAGGCTGCTCTTCTCTTCCAAAGCCTCCCAGCCCAAGTGGTCTCTCTTGTTAGGGCTTCCCCAGTGAGTCCTGCTCACACGGATGCACCCCTTTTCAAACACTAGATGGGTTCAAATTGGGAAAAAAATCCAATCCAACAGGGAGTTCTCAAAGGTCTAATAAACACATCTGAAAAAGCTGTCCGTCCTCATTAGTAGTCAATGAAATGCAAATTAAAGCAAATGAAATTAGCATTCGGGTAGCATTTTATAGCTTTGAAATTGACAGAAATGGAAAAATGCTAATAGACATAGTTGTCAAGGGTGTGAGGGGTACAAATTGATGAGATTTCTAGGGAGATGCTTTGGCAACGTGAATCAAATATACATACCACAGAGTAGCTCACGTCTAGGGATTTACCATAAAATAGTAATGATAAACAAGGACCTCTATTTCTGATTATGTTATGTACAGCAGTATTTCAAGAGAAACATCAGATACTATGTGAAAGTTCAGTAATAAAGTAACATAATACAATAACTGATAGTAAAACAGCCATATATTGGAATACCATGCAGCCACTGAGCAAAAACAAAATGAAAAAACTCCGGATCAATAATGATCATGACTATGATGTCTGAATATGATTTGGGGATCTTTAAGACCATCCTCAGTTCCAGTCATTTGCTAGGATATTCAAAGAGCTCAGCAAGCTGCTATATTTCTGGTTACAGTGAATGAATAAAAATCAGAATGGGAAAAGGCACACAGGGAGTGGCCGGGGAGAGAGAAAGCACGGAGCACTTAGTTGTCCTCTCTCAGTGGGGTCGTGTGGAGCGCACTCGTTTCTGCCAGCAACAAGGTGTGACATTAGGTATGGAATATTGTCAGCCTGAGTCCTGGATTCCAGAGTTTTTACTGGACATTTTAGCCCCACAGACATAGCTGACTTCATTCTCCAACCCCTCAAAACATCAAGGTAATGCCATGTGGCCCAAAGCCTGCTCAGTAATCTCCATTTTAGCATACTCCAGCATGGTGCAAGGCCCCCAGGGAAACAAAGGCATTCTTACCAGGCAGGACATTCCATTGGCTTAGAATTTACCTCCCAGGAGCTGGGCACAAAGGACCAAACTTACCTGTAGTCTAGTTTAAGCTCTGGCTACTCCAGCTTCTGAGATCCTTGAAAAATCAAGTCATTTTCAAGAGTAAGAACTGTGCTTTGAACCCTAAATGAAGGCATCTTTCCCTCTTAGGCTTGCGTGAGCAGCTTTGTGATCACTTGACTGTTTTACCAAAATCTCTCCTGCTTTGACAGGACTATGGAGTCTCTTGTCTGTTCCCTGCCTCTGGGTAGATTGGTGTCTGTGAAAACCAGAAATCTTGAATTTTAAAAATTCAGAATAATTAACTCAATGGCTAGAGAAACCTGATTTTAAAATGGTTATTTATAAGAAAGCTTTTATTTTTATTTTATGGGTACAGCTTTTGGAATATAGCAGTTCTTCCTCCTTACCCGCCCTCCTATCCCCACTCCCATCCCACCTCCTACTCCCTCTCCCATCCCATTCTTCATTAAGATTCATTTTCAGTTATCTTTATATACAGAAGATAAACTCTATGTTAAGTAAAGATTTCAACAGTTTGCACTCATACAGACACACAAAGTATAAAGTACTGTTTGAAGACAAATTTTACTGTTAATTTTCTTTTTTTAAATTTTTGACAGGCAGAGTGGACAGTGAGAGAGAGAGAGAGAAAGGTCTTCCTTTGCCGTTGGTTCACTCTCCAATGGCCACTGCGGCCGGTGCACTGCGGCCAGCGCATCGCGCTGATCCGAAGCCAGGAGCCAGGTGCTTCTCCTGGTCTCCCATGGGGTGCAGGGCCCAAGGACGTGGGCCATCCTCCACTGCACTCCTGGGCCATAGCAGAGAGCTGGCCTGGAAGAGGGGCAACCGGGATTAGAGCCCCGACCGGGACTAGAACCTGGTGTGCTGGCGCCACAAGGTGGAGGATTAGCCTAGTGAGCTGCGGCGCCGGCCACTGTTACTTTTCATAGTGTAACTCATTAAGGACAGAGGTCCCACATGAGGAGCAAGTTACAGTGACTCCTGTTGTTTATTTAACAACTGACACTCTTATTTATGACGTCAGTGATGACTTGAGGTTCTTGTCATGAGCAGCTAAGGCTATGGAAGCCTTTTGAGTCCACAAACTCTGACCTTATTTAGACATGCCATAGTCAAAGTGGAAGTTCTCTCCTTCCTTCAAAGAAAAGTACCTCCTCCTTTGATGGCCCCTTCGTTCCACTGGGATCTCATTCAGAGATCTTTTATGTAGGCCATTTTTTGCCACAGTGTCTTGACTTTTCATGCCTGCAATGCTCTTATGGGTTTTTTAGCCAGATCCAAATGCCTTAAGGGCTGATCCTGAGGCCAGAGTGGTTTACGGCATTTGTCATTTTATGAGTCTGCTGTGTGTCCTGCTTCCCATGTTGGATCATAGTCTCCTTTTTAATTCTATTGTTATTAATAGACACTTATCCCTATCTTTATTATCAGTTATGCACTTAAAATGATCATTTTAGCTAGGCTAGTAAGACAGCATTAGTATCTGCCAACTTAATGGGATTTGGAGTCCCATGGCAAGTTTTTAGCTTTACCCTTAGGTTTAAGTCCTTGGGAACATGTGCCGAACTGTACATATCCTCCCTCTCTTATTCCCACTCTTAGTTTTCACAGTGATCAATTTTCAATTGGATTTAAACACCTATGAATGATTTTGTGTTAAGTAAAGAGTTCAACCAATGGTATTAAGTAGAAAAAGAATACTAAAAAGAATAAAATAAGCTGTTCCTCGACCATTAGGACAAAGGCTGATCAAGTCATTGCTTCTCATAGTGTCACACTTCTGCATGTTTCTTTTTAGGTGCTTAGTTATACAGATCAGGGAGAACATAGGATATTTGTCCCTTTGGGATTGACTGATTTCACTCAGTATATTTTCCAGATTCCTCCATTTTGTTTCAAATGACTGGATTTTTTTTTTTAACCGCTGTGTAGTATTCCATAGATTGCATATCCCATAATTTCTTTATCCAGCCTTCTGTTGACAGGAATTTAGGATGATTGCATGTCTTAGCTATTGTGAATTGAGCTGCAATAAACATGGATGTGTAGATGGCTCATTATTTGCCAATTTAATTTCCCTTCAAGGAGTGGGATGGTGGGGTCATACGGTAGGACTATATTTGGATTCCTAAGGTATCTCCAAACTGTCTTCCATAGTGGCTTTACCAGTCTGCATTTCCACAAACAATGGATTGGGGTACCTTTTCCCCCACATCTTCACCAGCATTTGTTGTTTGTGGATTTCTGTATGAAAGCCATTCTAACTGAGGTGAGGTGAAACCGCCTTTGGTTTTGATTTGCATTTCCCTGACGGCTAGAGATTCTGAACATTTTTTCATGTGTCTGTTGGCCATCTGGATTTCCTCTTTTGAAAAATATCTGTTTAAGTCCTTTGCCCATCTCTTAACTGAGTTGTTTGTTTTGTTGTTCTGGAGTTTCTTGATCTCTTTATATATTCTGGCTATTAATCCTTTATCAGTTGCATAGTTTGTAAATGATTTCTCCCATTCTGCCAGTTGCCTCTTCACTTTCCTGACTGTGTCTTTTGCCCCTTACAGAAACTTATCAATTTGATATAACCCTGTTTAATTTTGGCTTTGGTTGCCTGTACCTCTGGGGTCTTTTCCAAGAAATCTTTGTGCCAATATCTTGCAGGGTTTCTCCAATGTTGTTTAATAATTTGGTGTCAGGTTGTAGATTTAGATCTTTAATCCATGTTGAGTGGATTTTTGTGTAAGGTGTAAGGTAGGTGCCTTGCTTCATATTTCTGCACATGGAAATCCAGTTTTCACAGCACCATTTGTTGAATAGACTGTCCTTGCTCCAGGAATTGGTTTTAGCAAATATAAGTTGGCTGTAGATGTTTGGATTGATTTCTGGTGTTTCTGTTCTGTTCTGTTGGTCTATCCATCTGTTTTTGTACCAGTACCAGGCTGTTTTGATTATAACTGCCCTGTAGTATGTCTTGAAATCTGGTATTGTGATGCCTCCATTTTTATTTTTGTTGTACAAGATTGCTTTTGCTATTCGAGGTCTGCTGTGCCTTCTATGAATTTCAGCGTAATTTTTTCCAGATCTGAGAAGAATGTCTTTGGTATTTTGATTGGCATCACATTGAATCTGTAAATTGCTTTTGAAAAAATGGATTTTGATACTGATTCTTCTAATCCATGAACATGGAAGATTTTTCTATTTTTTTGTATCTTCTATGCAATGTTTTTAAATTCTCATAGAGATCTTTGACATCCTTGGTTAAGTTCATTACAAGGTATTTGATTTTTTTTTTTTGGTAACTATTATGAATGGGATTGATCTTAGAAGTTCTTTCTCAGCTGTGGCATTGTCTGTGTATACAAAGGTGGTTGATTTTTGGAACTAACAATAGACACCACAGAAATAAAAAGAATCATCAAAAATTACTACAAAGAGTTGTATGCCAACAAACTGGGAAACCTAGCAGAAATGGATAGATTGCTGGACACATACAGTCTACCTAAATTGAGCCATGAAGACATAGAAAACCTAAACAGACCCATTAGCAAGACTGAAATTGAATTGGTAATAAAGGCCCTCCAAACAAAGAAAAGCCCAGGACCAGATGGCGTCACCGCTGAATTCTTTTTTTTTTTTTTTTTTTTGAGAGGCAGAGTGGACAGTGAGAGAGAGAGAGAAAGGTCTTCCTTTTGCCGTTGGTTCACCCTCCAATGGCTGCCGTGGCCGGCGCACTGCAGCTGGCGCATCGCGCTGATCCGAAGCCAGGAGCCAGGTGCTTCTCCTGGTCTCCATGCGGGTGCAGGGCCCAAGAACTTGGGCCATCCTCCACTGCACTCCCAGGCCATAGCAGAGAGCTGGATTGGAAGAGGGGCAACCGGGACAGAATCCAGTACCCCAGCTGGGACTAGAACCTGATGTGCTGGTGCCGCAGGCGGAGGATTAGCCTATTGAGCCACGGTGCCGACCACTGCTGAATTCTACCAGACATTTAAAGAAGAACTAACTCCAGTTATTCTCAAGTTATTCAAAAACAATTGAAAGAGAGGGAATCCTCCCTAATTCTTTGTATAAAGCCAGCATCACCTTAATTCCTAAACCTGAAAAAGATGCAACAGAGAATTACAGACCAGTTTCCCTGATGAACATAGATGTAAAAATCCTCAACAAAATTTTAGCCAGTAGAATCCAACAACACATCAGAAGATCATCCACCCAGACCAAGTGGTATTTATCCCTGGTGTGCATGGATGGTTCAACATTCATAAATCAGTCAGTATGATGTACTGCATTAACAGACTGCTGGACAAAAACCATATGATTATCTCAGTAGTTGTAGAGAAAGCATTTGATAAAACACAACACCCTTTCATGATGAAAACTCTAAGCAAATTGGGCATAGAAGGAACATTCCTCAACACAATCAAGGCCATTTATGACAAACCCATGACCAGCATCCTATTGAAGGGGAAAAGTTGGAGGCATTTCCACTGAGATCTGGTCCAAGACAGGGATGCCCACACTCTCACCACTGCTATTCAATATAGTCCTGGAAGTTTTAGCCAGAGCCATTAGGCAAGAAAAAGAAATCAAAGGGATACAAATGGGGAGTGAAGAAGTCAAACTATCCCTCTTTACAGATGATAGGATTCTTTATTTAGGGGATCCAAAGAACTCCTCTGAGAGACTATTGGTACTCATAGAAGAGTTTGGTAAAGTAGCAGGATATAAAATCAATATACAAAAGGATTTAAAAGTTTTGCATGGGCTCTAAGAACTAAGTATTTAAAATAGCCCCATGGGGGATGTTTATTTTGTCAGTTTGAGAGGCTGCGAGTTTGAAATCAAGGTGTGGACATGGCCATACTCTCTTGAAAGCCTCTGTTTCTCTTTCTGCTTCTGGGAGCCCCTAGCCTTTTTTGCCTTGAACTTCAGGTCAGGCACAAGGGAGTGAGTGGTGCGTGAGTGCAGACAGACACCCGGAGGACAGCTGATGATCTCACTTGTCTCTGCCCTGCTTCCCACCATGGCCATCAGTTTGGACTCTGCCCTGATAACACCTCTAGAAAATGGCACAAAGGCTGGCAGGACCTCAACCCACCTCTGTACTCCAATTTATTCTCCTTTTCCCCAGCTGGCTGTGGCACCCCCCCCCCCCAAAGGAAACCATTCTCAGTGGATCACCACAGAGCAGCCTTACCCGAAGTGCGCCTCTTGGGGATGGTGCAATATCAAAGCTGGGAAATACTGGCTTCAACATGGAAAGACAAGTGGTTTGTTTTATGCAGAACCTTTGCTATGCTGATTTGCATCCAGATCGTTAAGACCTGCTGTAATATTCAGTCCTTCTCAATCTTGTGTAGGATTGGTTTATTCTCTTGAGAGTTTCTGGTGCATGTGGGAGTCAAAGCACACACTCTTAGAAATTCAGCCCTAGAAGCGTTTTATGTCTGCCCCATGAGCCTTGGAGTACTTTTAAAAAAAAATCCTCAAACGTTCTACATTAGAACGAAGTCCTCTCTCTTGCAGAGAAGAAGGCATTAATCTGGGGTGGTGAAGATTAGAAAACTTGTTTACCTTCATCTGGGATCCCTGATAGGCTGATGTTAGAAGCAGAATGTGGAGAGGTCCCCCAAAAGCCAACAAACTCAAGTGTCTTTGATGGAGCCTGGGACTATAATAGAGTTTTTCTCCCATGATAAACAAGATTTCTAGTTAAAAAAAAAAAAAAACTTTGCTTTTTTTTGTTACTTAGACATTTCATGAGGAAGAGACTGGGAGGACTTGTTCTTTCAGCTGCACCAGTATTGCTTGTGAAGAGCTGTTTGTCACTGAAATAAGTGTATATACATATACAGAGAGAAAGAGAACCATGAAAGTGAATTTACACTTTTTTGGGTTATGGGATGGAAAATCATTTCAGGTTACTGAGAAAAGAGGGGTTTAGTGTTGCCAAAATGGAATGGTGTTCCAGTTTTTTTTTTTTTTTGAAAGAGAAAGATTTGGAATAATTCAGCAAAGAAATTTGGTATCAAAAAGAAAAGATGAGGAGCTGGTGTTGTGGCATAGCAGATCGCGCTGCTGCCTGCCACGCCAGTAACCCATATGGGTGCCAGTTCATGTCCACCTGCTGTACTTCCAATCCAGCTGTCTGGTAGTGGTCCAGGAAGGCAGCAGTGTGTGGGCCCCTGCCACCCTGTGGGAGACCCACTTGAAGCTCCTGGCTTCTGCCTGGCCCAGTGCTGGCTGTTGTGCCCCTGGAGAGTCAGCCAGGAGATGGAAGGTCTCTCTGTCTCTGTCCTTCTCTTTCCCCCAACCCATAACTCTGACTAATAAATCAGTCATGGAAAGATGAAGTTCAAAGACCACGTGGGCCCCAAGTTGGACAAGACAAAGGTTCATGAGGTAGAAAAAGAATTTGTTTTTCACAAGCAGAGAAATTTTCAAAGCTGCCCAGAGAAAGCCTTGGTTTCCTCATCTCTTACTGGGAACCTCACTCTCCTGCTGGTTACCAGATTTTTTTTTTGTCGTTGCCGATTAAAATATCAAAAAGATAAATAACAGGAATGGAAGAGAAAGCACAGAAAACAGGACACAAGCGAAGAGCTCTGCACCTGTTGTCCTAGGTGTGACTGTCCCAGCTGTGAGAATACAGGTGGTGCTCCATGCTGGCAGATTTGAATGTTCAAATGTAGTCCACCCCAAAATCAATACTCGTGATGTTTTGAAGATTATTCCCAAACCTGCACAGAGCGGTGAAAAACCACAGCTGCTTCACCTGTTTCCACAGCTGAGACCACACGAGGAGGTGCCTGCCTTCTCGTGTCAGTTCTTAGTCCCTTGATGCTGCTGTAACAAGAACCATGACCCAGATGGCCTGGAAACAGCAGAAATTAATTTCTCAGAGCTCCGCGGGCTGGGAAGGCCAAGATGAAGGTACTGGCAGGTCCTGTGTCTGGTGAGGGCCCGCTTCCTAGTTCACAGATGGAAGGCACAGGGGCGTGCCCTGGGGTCTCCTCCTAAGGGGGAGAATCCAACTCATGAGATCACCTCCCCAAATCCCTGCCTCCTAATAGTCATACACTGGGGGTTAGGCTTATTTTTGTTTTGTTTAAAAGCGTTTGTTTATTTGAAAGGCAGAGTTACACAGAGAGGGGGTAGAGGGGGAGGGAGGGGGACAGAGAGGAGAGAAATATCTTCCATCTGCCATTTCACTCCCTATATGGACACAGCTTTGGATGAGCTGTGTGAAAGCCAGGAGCTAGGAGCTCCATCCTGGTCTTCCACTTGGGCGACAGGGGCCTGTGCCTGGGCCGTCATCTGTGGGTTTCCCAGCTATGTTGGCAGGGAGCTGGACCAGAAGCCGAGCATCAGGGACACAGACCGCTCCATTGCTGGTGTCCCAGGCAGCAGCCCAAGAGGGGTCTTTGCTGGTCTATTTGCTGTTACATTTTTTTACATTTTTGAGGGTTTTGACTTTTATGCTTACACTGGCTCCAGTCATAGTGTTAAGGTGGTCTGCTGTTTCTGATCCCAAAAGGCTGTGATGTGCCTAACAGGAAATTTTGCATTAGCCATGAGTTCAATGTAGTGAATCAAAGATGTACATTTAACAAGGTGACTTTATACAGAAATAGACACGTAACAAGGTAAAATGTAATCAATCAACAGAAATACAACCAGGCATTAGCAAGAATCTAGCCCTGTGTTTCTCTGGGAGTAATAGTTCACTATTTGCTAATTCAGTGTTCAGGTGACTATAGAACATAGTGAATATGAATAATGAGAAGTATTTAATTTGAAAATTTATTTTGATAGTTTGCTCTAAAATATTTACTCATTTGTGCACTGTCTCTGAATCTTTGCAATAAGCTTAGATCTGTCCAGTAAGCTTAAAATATACATGAAAGTTCTCTGCCTTAAAGTTTAAATGTTATGTAACTTCAGGACTTCTAATATTTTTTCTATCTTTTAGTGTATTATCTGTGATTCCAATAATCAGAATGTATTAACTTTATAAGGAAAATAACAGCATTTTATATTATCACTATTGCATTTTATATATAGTTTCCAGATATTACTTTATTTTTTTTCCCAAAGAAGCCTTTTATTGAATGAGTACAAATTTCATAAGTAGAACTTTAGGAATATAGGGATTCTTCTCACCATTCTCATGCTCCCACTCCTACTCCTACTCCCACCCCACCTCCTCCTCCTCCCTCTCCCATTCCCAGTCCCATTATCCATTGAGATTCATTTTTCAATTAACTTTATACACAGAAGACCAACTCTATACTGAGTAAAGATTTCAACAATTTGCACACCAACACAAAAATTGAGAACAAGTTTTACAGTTAATTCTCATAGTGCAACTCATTGAGGACAGAGGTCCTGCATGGGGAGCAAGTGCACAGTGACTCATATTGTTAATTTAACAGTTAACACTCTTACGTATGACATCAGTGATTGTCTGTGGCTCTTGCCATGAGCTGCCAAGGCTATGGAAACATTTGAGTCCACAATCTCCATCAGTATTCAGATAAAGCCATAAGCAAAGTGGAAGTTCTCTCCTCATTTCAGAAAAAATTACATCCTTCTTTGGTGGGCCCTTTTTTCCACTGGGGTCTCACAGGGATATTTCATGCAGAACAGTTTTTGTCACTATGCCTTGGCTTTCCATGCCAGAAATGCTCTCTGGGCTTTGAAGCTAGACCAGAATGCCTTAAGGGCTGATTTTGAGGTCAGAGTGCTATTTACAGTGATTGTCATTCTGAGTCTGCTGTGTGGACTGCTTCCCATGTTGGAGTGTTCTCGCCCTTTTAAGTGTATTATTATTACCAGACACTTGATCCTATTTATGTTACCCATTTAACACTTAATTTTATCTATATGATCAATTTAACACTTAATATGAACACTTTATCATATAAGATGGGATTAGTACCACCCAGATTAATGGGATTTGGAGTCCCATTAGCTTCACCCTTAGGGTAAGGCTGTGGCAATGTGTTCCAATCTGCACAGCTCCTCCCTTCATCATTCCCTCTTATTTTTAACTGGAATCTATTTTCAATCGACTTAATATTCCTATGATTAATTCTATGTTAAGTAGAGTTCAACCAATAGTATTAAGTAGAAAAAATAAAATGAAATGATAAACTCTTCCTTGACAGTAAAGACAAAGGCTGTTCAAGTAATTGCTTCTCGTAGTGTCAGTTTCACTCAGGTTACCTTTTAGGTGCTCTGTTATTTATCACAGATCAGGGAGAACATATGGTAGTTGTCCCTTTGGGACTGGCTTATTTCACTTGGTATGATGATTCCAGATTCATTGAGTTGCAAATGGCTGGATTTCATTTTTTTAAACCACTGTATAGTATTCCATAGAGTACATATCCCATAGTTTCTTTATCCAGTCTTCCATTGATGGGCATTTAGGTTGATTCCATATGGTAGCTGCAATAAACTTGGAGATACACATGACACTTCTATTTGCTGATTTCATTGTTGTTGAGTTCGGTTGGCCAGAATTTTGTTGAGGATTTTTGCATCTATGATTATTAGGGAAATTAGTCTGAGTTTTCTTTCTGTGTTGCATCTTTTCTGGATTTAGGGAATAAGGTGATGCTGGCTTCATAGAAGGAATTTGGGAGGATTCCCTCCCTTTCAATTGTTTTGAATAGCTTGACAAGAATTGGAGTTAGTTCTTTAAATATTTGGTAGAATTCAGCAGTGAATGGCCGTTGCCACGGCTCACTAGGTTACTCCTCTGCCTGCGGTGCCTGCACCCCAGGTTTCAGTCCCAGTTGGGGTACTGGATTCTGTCCTGGTTGCTCCTCTTCCAGTCCAGCTCTCTGCTGTGGCCGGGGAAGGCAGTGAAGGATGGCCCAGGTGCTTGGGCCCTGCACCTGCATGGGAGACCCTGAGGAAGCACCTGGCTCCTGGCTTCAGATTGGCGTAGTGCGCCGGCTGCAACGCACTGGCCATAGCAGCCACTTGTGGGGTGAACCAAAAGAAAAAGGAAGACCTTTCTGTCTCTCTCTCTCACTAACTCTGCCTGTCAAAAAAAAAAAATAATTCAGCACTGAAGCCATCTGGTCCTGGGCTTTTCTTTGTTGGGAGGGCCTTTGTTACTGACTCAATTTCTGTCTTATTTATGGGTCTGTTTAGGTTTTCTACATCTTCATGACTCAATTTAGGTAGGTTGTATATCTCCAGGAATCTGGCAGCTTCTTTTAGATTTCCCAGTTTGTTGGCATACAACTCTGTGTTTGTAGTAAATTCTGATGATTTTTTAAAATTTTTGTGGTGTCTGTTACATTCTCTAATTTCTAATTTTATTGAGTTGAGTCTTCTCTCTCCTTTTTTTAGTTAATTGGGCCAATGGTGTATCAGTTTTTTTTTTGGTTCAATTTTGTTGATTTCATCTCTTTATTATTTTATTTTTTTTATATTTTTGACAGGCAGAGTGGACAGTGAGAGAGAGACACAGAGAAAAGTCTTCCTTTTGCCGTTGGTTCACCCTCCAATGGCCACTGTGGCCGGCGCCCTGCGGTCGGCCCACCGTGCTGATCCGATGGTGGGAGCCAGGTGCTTCTCCTGGTCTTCCATGGAGTGCAGAGCCCAAGCACTTGGGCCATCCTCCACTGCACTCCTGAGCCACAGCAGAGAGCTGGCCTGGAAGAGGGGCAACTGGGACAGAATCTGGTGCCCTGACTGGGACTAGAACCTGGTGTGCCAATGCCGCAAGGCAGAGGATTAGCCTATTGAGCCACAGCGCTGGCCATCTCTTATTTTAATTATATTTTTCCTTCTACTGGTTTTGGGCTTAGTTTGCTATTTTTTTTTCCCTAGACCCTTGAAGTGCATAGATAGCTCATTTATTTTGTGTCTTTCCAGTTTCTTGATGTAGGCAGCAATTGCTATAAACTTTCCTCTTTTTTTTTTTTTTTTTTTTTGGACAGGCAGAGTTAGAGACAGAGAGAAAGGTCTTCCTTCTGTTGGTTCACCCCCTAAATGGCTGCTACAGCTGGTGCCCTGTGCTGATCTGAAGCCAGGAGCCAGGTGCTTCCTCCTGGTCTTCCATGTGGTTGCAGGGCCCAAGCACTTGGGCCATCTTCCACTGCCTTCCCAGGCCACAGCAGAGAGCTGGACTGGAAGAGGAGCAACTGGGACAGAATCAGCACCCCCACTGGGACTAGAACCTGGTGTACCGGCGCCACAGGCAGAGGATTAGCCTAGTGAGCTGCGGCGCCAGCCTAAACTTTGCTCCTGCTGTATCGCACGAATTTTGGTATGTTGTATTGTCATCTTCTTTTGTTTCTAGAAATTTTTTGATTCCTCTTTGGATTTCTTCTATGATCCACTGTTCATTCACTAAAATGTTGTTCATTCTCCATACGTTTCCATATGATGTAGGGATTCTTGAGTTGATTTCCAGCTTCATTGCATTGTGGTCCAAGAAGATGCATGGTATGACTTTTATTTTTTTGAATTTGCTGAGATTTGCTTTATGGCCTAGCATGTGGTCAATCTAGAGAAAGTTCCATGTACTGGACAGAAATATGTGTACTCTTTGTAGGGTGGAAAGTTCTGTAGATATCTACTAGGTTTATTTGGTCTATGGTGTCTATTAACTCTTTTGTTACCTTACTGATTTTCTGTTTTGATCTGTTCATTGCTGAGAGTGGGGTATTGAAGTCCCTCATTACTATTGTATTTGGATCTGTATTTCCCTTTAAATCCTTTAACATTTCTTTTAAATAGCCAGGTGCCCTGTGGTTGGGTGCATATACATTCATAATGGTCACATCTTCCTGTTGAATTAATCCTTTGATCATTATATAGTGTCCTTCTTTGTCTTTCTTGATGGTTTTTGTGTTAAAGTCTATTTTGTCTGATATCAAGATGGCCACACCAGCTCTTTTTTGGTTTGTTAGCCTGGATTATCTTTTTCCGTCCTTTCACTTTCAGTCTTTGCACATCTTTGTTGGTAAGATGTGTTTCTTGTAGGCAGCAAATGGGTTTTCTTTTTTAATCCATTCAGCCAATCTGTGTATTTTAACTGGGGAACTGAGACCATTTATAGTCAGTGTTACTATTGTTATGTACCGACTTTGCCCTGCCATATTTCTGTAAATAGTTCTGTTTATGTACTTTGGATTTCATTTGTTCTTTTGCTGGGTAATTATCTACTTTTCCAGTGATGCTCCTGTTTGTATGTTTCTGTATGTAACAGATGATTGAGCATGTTTCCTAGGGCTGGGTGAGGAGTACTTATAAATTCTTTGATTTTCTGTTTGCTGTGGAAGATCCTTTTTTCTCCTTCATTCATAAATGAGAGTTTTGCAGGGTACAATAATCTGGGTTGACAGTTTTTTCTCTTAGGACTTGGAGTATGTCTTACCATTCTTTTCTTGCCTCAGGGTTGTGAAAAGAAGTCTGGGGTGAGTTTAATCATGTTTCCTCTGAATGTAATTTGGCATTTCTCTCGTGCACATTTTAGGATCTTTTCTTTATGTGTTACTGAGGAGAGCTTTGCCAATATGTGTCAAGGTGAGGATCTTTTCTGGTTGTGTCTGTTGGGAGTTCTGTGGGCTTCCTGAACTTGATGTCTCTTTCTTACTCAGAAGGGGGAAGTTCTCTGCTATTATTTCATTTAGAAGGCTTTATAATCCTTTCTCTGTTTCGATGCCTTCTGGAATTCCTAGGATCCATATGTTGGATTGTTTGATAGAATCTTGAAGATCTCCAAATGTGTTTTTCAATTTCCTGATTTCATGTTTTGTTTGGTCTGAGTTATTTCCAGAAATTTTTCTTCTAGTTATGATATTTGTTCTTTGTTTCATTCATTCTATTTTTGAGACTATCCACTGTATTTTTTATTTGCTTTTTGAAATCTTCATATCTAGAATTTCATTCTGATTTCTCTTCAATATAAGTTTATTGGGAACACTTTTCATTTAGGTCGTGAATTTGTTTCTGATTGCTTCTAAGTAATCTGAAGATTAATTTTCTGAATTCTGTTTCTGGCATATCCTCAATCTCTTCTTCTGCTTCTATTACTGAAGAGGTGATGTAGTGTTCCATTCTAGGGCTAATACTGTCTTCCTTAGTCTTATTAAAATTTTCCCCCTTGTTTTTCGGCATTTCTGGTTCCTTTTATCTTTAGTATGTGTCTTGGTGCTCGTGGGGAGAGTTCCCTCTGCTATGATGCTGTGTTTTTGTGCATTGCTAGTGGAAACATGCAGCCCCCCCTCTGGAAGTCCTGCTGACCTCTGTATCTTTTTTTAAATTTAAAAAAAAATTTTTTTTGACAGGCAGAGTGGACAGTGAGAGAGAGACACAGAGAAAGGTCTTCCTTTTCCATTGGTTCACCCCTTAATGGCCGCTGCGGCTGGTGCGCTCTGGCCGGCGCACTGCGCTGATCTGAAGCCAGGAGCCAGGTGCTTCCCTGGGTCTCCCATGGGGTGCAGGGCCCAAGCACTTGGGCCATCCTCCACTGCACTCCCCGGCCACAGCAGAGAGCTGGCCTGGAAGAGGGGCAACTGGGACAGAATCTGTACTTTCAATTTTTGCTGCATGGATGTTCAAAAGCAGTTCACCAGGCTTCCCCTCCTGCTGCTAATTGCAGCTCCGTGGACCCACAATTTCCAGTCTCACTGGAACCTGGTGTGCTGGTGCCGCAAGCGGAGGAGGATTAGCCTAGTGAGCTGCAGCGCGGGCCCCTGCTCACCTCTGGATGGTGATGGGGTTGATAGGAGAGCCCTGGTGTGCTCGCCCCATGTGGTTTTACTAGGCTCTGGTGTGTGAAAGGAGCTAGGGAGTTCCATGTGTAGTACTTCTCCCCGCTGTACAGTTCACGTGGTGGGGGGAAGTTACTCTGAAATGTTGCCATCCTCATTTCCCGGTGGGGTATTGTGGTGAAGTGGCTCCAACAATTGATGGGTGTGTGCACAGCAGGCGAATTTGGTAGCACCCTGTTTACATTTGGAAGCCTACACAGACAAATGGCTTCTCCCTGCAGGTCCGGTTGTGGGGAGGGGGAGATGTGGATGGACAGGGGTGTGCCCGAGTTCTCCGTCTATTGCCCTCTGCTTCCCTCTTGGAATTTCAAGCACAGTTCACCGGCTCTCCTGCCCGCTGCTAACCGCAGCAGCTCCGTGGACTTGCGACCTCGCGCCTCACCTGGCCCTCCCGGGGAGGGGATGGCATCAGTCGCCCTGCTCGGCTTCTCCACTGCGCCTCTGCTGTATCTCTGACTCGGACTCCTGGGCTTCTCTGCTGGAAATTCTCAGGGCTCTGTCACCAGCCCATAGCCCCTTTCCTTATTAACTGTCTACTCCCCCCTCCCCATGACTCCAAATGTTTTGTTGCTTATCTGCCATTTTGGCTCCGCCCTCCTTATTCTTATGTACAGTTTTTCCTTTTTTTTTTTTTTTGGCATTTGTATATTTTTTCTGTTTTTGTTTCATTGCTTTTCTCTTTAACTTGTGTCTTTGTGATTTACTGGGACATCTATACTTTAGCGAGTTCCAAGAGGTGTGTGCTGGATTTGACCTGGGTCTCTCTTCAGTATTCCAGGGTGGAGGGGGTATCCAGTGTGAGGCCTCCATGCGGCTTGGTAGCTTTCCTCTGGAGTTTTGGTTAGAGGAGGTTGTTCACGTCTGTTGGTGTGACCCACCCTTGTCCTCACAGTTGCGGGATGCCCCCGTGTCAGTCTCTGGTGTGTTCAGTCTCCTCTAATCCGTGGAGTTGTCTTGTGGGGCGGTTTCCCTCTATTGTGAGCTGCTGTGTATCTGTGCATTGCAGGTGGAAGCCCAGAGGCCCGCATACTTGGGCCCGGCTCACTTCTCAATCCTGGTGAAGTCAGGTACGCGCTCCGGTGCACGGAGTCCTGCTTGCTTCTCAGTGGTGGGTAGAGCAGGCTCGAGTTTTCAATATTCAGGACTTCTCTTTGTCATGCATCTTGTGTGGTGGGGAAGACATTCTTCTGAAATGTTGTGGTTCTTGTTTGGGTGGGGGATGTGGTGAGGTGGCCCCCGCAATCGATGTGTGTATATGGGAGGCGAAGGCGGCAGCCCCCTGCGTACTTTGGAAAATGTGGACAGACAAAATGGCTTCTCCCAGCTGGCTGCAGGTCCAGGTGGCAGAGGGAGGGATGTGGGCAGGGCGGTGCCCAACCTCTCTGTTCTGTACTTTCAGTTCTTGCTGCATGGATGTTCAAAAGCAGTTCACCAGGCTTCCCCTCCTGCTGCTAACTGCAGCTCCGTGGACCCACAATTTCCAGTCTCGCCTGGTCTGATGGGGACTCCTAAAGCGTGGGCCTGCCCAGTCTCTGGTCTCCTGGGCTTCCTGTCGTGAATTTCCCATGGCTGTAACCTGTGTATCTTCTCCCCTTTTTAACCATTTTGCCCTGTGTGGCTCAAATCATCTGTTGCTATATTGCCATCTTAGGACCCCCTCTAATATTATTTTTATCACAAAGGAACCACTGTTTTACTTTCTGCCTTGATATGTTGGCCCCTGTGGTTGGGAATTATTTGATATGGAGCAGTTTACAGGGTCAGCTCCTAGGACAAATGAAAGAAATAGCATTTTAAATGAGTTAAAAGCCAAGGTCTTCACATAGACTGATGACTAGGTCTCTAGATCTGTTGGAGTTGCTGATGATGGCTTACCAACCACAGTTGTTAGTGTAGCTAGAGCAGAGTGACATTGACTTTTTTCCGTGATTTTTTTCTTTGTGGAAATAATAAGTGATTTTTATGGAACATTAATATGATTATACCTGTATTAGGGATATTGGCAGGTCAAGGTTCATATATATAAATATGTAGTTCTCAAAATGATCTTAAATGATCATTGGCATGGATAGTACAGAGGAAAAGAAGTTGCGTGTCTCTCTCCCTCCCTCTCTCCCTCCCTTTCTCTCTCTCAACCCCTCTCTGTAACTCTGGCTTTCAAACTTAATCTTTTTTAAAAAAGATTTATTTATGTATTTGAAAGGCAGAATAGACATGGTATAACTTGGCAGTTAAAGTGTAGGTGAGGGACCTGTGTGTGGCACAACAGGTTAAGCTGCCATCTGCAGCTCTGGCATCCCATATGGGCAACGGTTCAAGTCCCAGCTGCTCCACTTCCAATCCAGCTCCCTGTTAATGCGCCTGGGAAAGTATCAGGGGGAGAACTAAGTGCTTTGGTCCCAGCACCCACATGGGAGTCTTGGATGAAGCTCCTGCTTCAGCCTGGCCCAGCTCTGGTTGTTGTGGCCCTTGGGGAGTGAACCAATAGATGGAAGAGTGCTCTCGCTCGCTCTTGCTCTCTGTTTCTCCCTCTCCCACTGTAACTCTTACTTATAAATAAATATATAAATGTTCAAAGAAAAAAGTTTAGGCGAGTTGGTACTCTGGAATTCTTGTACCTCTGCAAAATTTAACCCTATCTCTTTAACTGTCAGTTTGCTGTGCCTACCTTCCAGGGATGCACCTGTTTCATCCAGGTCTGTGGGTCATGCTCATATCCCACCCCGGCTGTGTATCTGATTTGGTGGGTTACCATTCCCATCCTTATAAAAACACGTGGAAGGCAGAAGACAGCTCTCTTTGCACTGTGGAATGCACTTGGGCATATTCTCATTTTCCCTGTACCTGTACCATGGGCCAGTTTCAGACTAATTTCTTCCATTCTGGCTTACTGTTTTTGGTTTTTCTTTCTCTCACATTTAAGGGCAGCTCTTTGGCACACCCGTGTTGAATATTTCTCTGTGTGGAACAGTCCACACTGATGCTTGACTGTGCGTTTATTTCCTCACTATTAAATAAACTGTTTCTATTTGCATATGATACCAGTCTTCACTTAGTGTTTTTACCTCTGTGGGAGACAAGAACCTGGATTGGGAATTATATGTTCATTGTCCATATCAGAATGAGAGAGAGAGAAACGTTTCATCCCTGGTTCACTCTCCAAATGGCTGCAATGGCCTGCTCTGGGCCAGGAGCCAGAAACTCCATCTGGGTCTCCCACATGGATGCCAGGAGCCTAAACACTTGGTCCATTTCCCGCTGCTTTCTCGGGCATATTAGCAGGGAGTTGGATCAGAAATAGAGCAGGCGGGACTGCAACTGGCACTTGGATGTGGGATGCCGGAGTCGCAAGAAGCAGCTGTAGCCCTCTTTGCCACAATGCTGGCCCGATTTTCCCGAGTCTTAGAGCTGTGTCCTCCTCTAATCAGGCACACTCCACCCCACGGTTACTTGATGAAAGAAGTGACCACGAAGTATAGTCCTGGAGATAAAAGTCCTGCCTTTGTCCTGTTAAAAGGTAATTTTCACAAAAAGGAAAACCACATTTCTCATACAGATACAAAAATGAACATGTGTTGAAGAATCTTCCCTGCCTGTTAGCAAGGAAACTGGGCAGATGTTACAGAAAGTTCCAGACTCGATTATAGATGAGGTGCTTGGGCTGAATGCGCAGAAGCCAAGCAGGGTTTTCCACAGGGGGGAAGGGGCAGCTCCTCCTCCCGGAGAGGACAGTTGGCTGCAGCCAAGAGCTGGCTCTGCTGTGCCGTCCCCTAGTTGGGGTCCCAAAGCAGCTGCCGTGGGTTTGGAACCAGATCACTCCTCGTGGAGGGATTCCCTCTAGGGTCTACAATGCACTTCTCCACTGTTTTGTTTCCCTTTTATATTCACCTAAGACTCAACCCGGTCTCCTGGAGCCCAAGACACAGCCAGGACCACCCAGGAGCTGGGCTGGAGGGCTGGAGGGCTGGGCCCGCCCTGCCCAGCTCTTGCCCCAGAGTGTGAGAGTTGGATGGTTCTTTAGAGATCGTCACCTTGGCCAATCCTTTTACCGCAGCCTCATGCCTGGAAGGGATCGAGTTGGAGTTATTAATAATTTAGTGAGTAGGGCATTCAGAGTGTTTGGGGGTGGGATCTGAGGCATCCTGAGGCGGTGCAGAACTGTGCTAGTGCTGTTTCTTGAGAAACGGTAAAAATAGCTGCCAATTCCCAGAAGCCTGTGTGTGCCGAGAATTGCAGATGCCTCGAATGTCAGTTACCCTGAGCTCACATGTTGGTCACATTACCCCAGGTTTCCCAGATAAGGACACAAAGCCTTGCAGCTTTCCAAGGGCAAAGAGCGGCAGAGGGACAGAGTGAATCCAGGCTCTCGGCTCAGCCTGACGCAGGCACCTGCCTTTGGCCCACATCACCGTTCTTCCAAGTGAAGGGAATATTTCTATGATGCACAAACACAAACACCCTCACTCCATGGTCAAAGAAACCTGGGAGCCACTGGGTTCAAGTGTTGGAAAGCACTCTTAGTGCAGGCCTGTGTGTGGCTGCTTGCTCCTGTCTACATAGGTGGTGCTGACGATTCCGCTCGCCAGCTCGTAGGGGCCGTTCTACTTGCTAGAAATGCAGGATTTAAATGATGTCAGGACTCCCTGTCAGGAAGAAGAGAGACCCCCCTCCCGCCCCCCATCAACCAAAAAGAAGGGAATGCTGCAAAATCTTCTCTCAGCTGTAGTTTATCCACCCAAGTGTTGAAACACAAAGTTTCAACGTGCGGTTAAATGAACTACTGGGTTTTTGGTGGTGCTTCATGAATCACGCAGCCTCGCGTAGGAAAAGAAGAGGGAACAGCTGGGTGTCTGTCAGCAGCTTGAGGACGAGCAAGGAGACAGCCTGATGCGCAGAGTCGACCTGTTACAGGAGATGGCTGCTTGGCGGCTCTTGTCTTGGCACGAGTATGGATTCAATGTGAGAGTGCTGGTGAGTGAGGCGGCAAAGTTGAACCAGAGAAATACACGTGACAGAGCAGGCGGGCGGCTCAGGAGAGGACCGAGAGCCCACGCTGCGCTCAGACTGCGGTTTGTGTGGATGTGAGTGTGGGTCCCCCTGTTGCTCTTCCCCTCCCCGGTCTTTGGAGAAATTGTTGGGTGGAGGGCTTTTTGAGTGGAATTCCCCCAATCCTCCCAGGCCCTATGGGCACAGTGTTAGAGCTGAGAGCCCCTGAGCTGCCTCCCGGGAGGGCTGGATCCCACCTGACAAGGTCGTTGATCAAGGGCAAGACTTCAAAGGTGAACTTGCTGGCCAGGCTAGCTTCTGCATTTTCCCTCCTTCCACTGCATTTTCGTGGGCCCCTCTTGCAAACATAGGCTGATATCTACCTTAACAGATCAGCGTTGGGTGAATTACCCCTTAAGGGCTAAGGCAGAGACTTCCTCCTCATGCCAGCTAAAACTGGCTGTGTGGGAATTTGGCTGTTCTCTCTCCCTCTGAAGGTCGGTGTGGTGATGTGGAACTTTAGCATGAGGGACTCCGTTTTGGTTTGGTGTATTGTGCCTCGTGCAGGATCTCCTTCTACATTAGTGGCCTCCTGGGAGTTTACTGAAGATTTGGCACAGAGTCTGGCACAGGCTAAGCACTCACAAATGCCAGGTGTTGCTGCTACTAAGCCATAAGCAGAGTCGCAGAAATCTCGGGTGCACTCTGAGTGCTGGTCTCTGCACTAGGCTCTCCGGAGGGCCTGGCTCACCTGGGGTGACTTCGACTCGTGCTCTCCAGGCTCCTACGTTTGCAGATGCAGCTGCAAAGAGCAGCACCTGGGGATGGCAGGCGCCTCTCTTCGTTCTCAGTCCTAGGCATGGAGCCGTGGGCCCTGCCTACAGGCACACAGGGATAGGGAAAAGCCAGGGAACCGATGTGGGGAAAGACGCAACTGGACTTGGAGGTCAGAAGTAGTTTGCGGTGAAAGCACATAGCACTGTGAAACTCTAGCTGCTTCCTTTCCTGTAAATGCATGGTGCCGACATCACTGGGATTCTCTGCCTCGTTGGGAAAAGGGAGCGAGACCAGGCGCACGGAAGCTGGCGCCTAACACTCCGGCTTCTCCAAGATGTTGATTCCATTTTGTTCAAATAGCTATGCAGTGTTTATAGCAAAGCCTGCTTCTTGCTAGCTCTTGATTTATATTTATTTCAACTCATCAAGGATTTGTTTTCCTGATGGTCGGAGAGCAGAGTGCTGCCCCCCTACCCCGGAAGTTCCCCTGGGGAATTTGAGGGGTAGGTAAGGTCTTGAGCCAGCAGGAATTGGCTCATACGGTTCTGGAGCCTGCTTGAAGTCCCGAGACTCATTGCTGGCCCAGCACCGGGGCTGTAGGGTGAGAGGGAAGGAGAGGCGCTCCCCCACCCCCAGCTCATGCGCTTGTCCCTCAAGTGCTGCTCTCCCAGGATCTGGGAGACGGAGGTGGCTGCCAGGCTGGAGGCCTCGTAGGGGTGAGTGTCCATGGCTGACAGTGAAGGGCAGGTTTAGGCGCAGCAGGGGAGGGGACAGCACCCCAGGAAGGGTCACAGAGAGAATGGTGCAGCACCTGCTAGGCCTCCTCGGGGCGGGAGGGCTCCTGAGCCTGGAACTCTGCCCTGTGCGGCGGCCCTCTCCTCAGCATGATTTCAGAGTCTGCCCTGGCTCTCTGCCCCATGGGCTGTGTGGGAGGCCAGGGCCAGGCATGCTCCCCCTGCCATCTCTTGGTGAACCAGTGACACCGTGTCACCCCACGCTGGCTGTGTGCTGGCACGTGTTCTCACTCATCCCTAGTCCAGGCACCCAGTGTGGCCTTTGTAGAGGTCGCAGTCCCTTGGGGGTCTGCTGTCCACGTTGGTCAGGCTAGCAAGCCCTGGAAAGTGACAGCAAGTCCCCTGTCCTTGTCCAGGCTCAGTTTCTCATGTTGGACTGGGCCCTGCGAATTGTCCAGCCTGGCTAGCATCAAGCGAGATTTGTAGATGGGGCTCCAACAGGGGAACAACCAGCGGTTGTGGGAGATGGGAAGTTTGGAAAGGGTAAAGGTTGGGCTGCCTGGCGCTGGTAGGCCAGGGTGCAGGGGAATGCACAGGTGCATGGGAGTTTGGAGGAGCAGTTGTCAAACCAGAGGCTGAAATGCATCAAAGCATTGACGATTGCGTTGACAACACCCTGTGGGCTGTGAGAACAGAAAGCAGGGTTGCATTTGTGAAACTTCAGACTGGTTTATCAAGGACTTGGCATCTGTGGTCCTGGGTGTACCTGTGAGACATCCCCTGGGCCCCTTTGGGAGCTGGTGTCCCTAGGAGCGGTTTCCCATGGCTTCCACGGGTGATTGTTGTCATGGGATGTTGACCACAGCAACCCACGTGCTTCCCAGTAACCTTGAGGTCTAATGTCTACCATTTGTTTCTTCTCAATGATCTCAGAAAGTAGTTTTCTTGAGAGAGTAAATAAATATTTTCCCCTTAAATTAACCACAAAACACAGTACAGGCGCCAAGGCAAGGAACTTTGATTCAGAGCAAATTCGACTACCTGCTTTGCCTTATCTGCCGGCTCTGCGTTTTGAAGATGATTCATATTAGCTAATTTTTCTTTCCCATGTGTCCCAGGCTTGTATTTTACAACACCAGACGGGGATACTAATTAAACTTCAGGGCTCGTTCCAGCAGCGCTTAAACTGAGATTGCTAATGACAGGCCTGGCAGTAATCAATATATCTGCTACACTTGTAATGATTTAAAGCAAACGCCATGGTTACGGCTTGGAATAAAAGCGAATGAGCTCCGTAAATTTAATTTGGAGGAGTTATAACTTGATCACCCAGAAATATATTACAGAAGTTTCTTGTATTTTTGACAAAGGCCTGGATGTGCTTCTAGCAAGATCTGTGATTTAACCAGGGGCATTTTATTAACAATGAGGTAAATAATAGGTGGCATCTACCCTCTGGCCCAGCTTCAGAAACGCCACCTCCAGTGGAAGTGGGGTTTGGGCTCACTTGACATTACGTAGAAACAGTGACTTCCCACCGGATGAATGTTCTTCATCCACGAACTAGAAGTTGAGCCGTTAGCACAGTCACATGCAGACCAGTCTGCACGAGGGATATTTTTCTGAAACTGCAAACAACAGCACGTGGCGCCGGCTTCCCCGTCATTAGAGAGGGTTTGGTGTGTGTCAGTCTGCAGCATGGGAGGGAGCGACGTGGACCATTTTCCTTCAGTTTCCATCCACTCTTAACGTGAGGACCGTGGCTGCATTTGAAAGAACAGGGAAGCTCTGCTGTCCATGGCTTTCGCTCATGTGCTAATATGTATTGTCTGTTGCTTTTCTCGCCGTGCAGCCACCCTTGGCAGTGTGTAGCCCCAGATTTAGTGGGTGCTGCCTTTCCTCAGGACCCAGGTGTGCTCCCCGTCCCTCCCCCCTCCCCCCTCCCATCCCACCTATGGGTGCTGTTGCTTTAGAGAACTCTGATTGACACGACCTCTCAACTCTTCAAAGTTGTGGTTTGGAATCTGGAAGTAGCACTGGGTCTCTGGCAACAAGATCACAGTCGAGCTGCTGGTGGGGTCTCCTCCCTGCCTCCCTGCAGGCGTCCTCACGGTCTCCCTCTCTCTGAGCCTCCAAGCACCTTCTTCCTCTGGGCTCCTGTATCTGCAGTTCTGTGTCTACGACCGGCCTCCCTCTCCTCTCTGCAAGGCTCTCGCCTCTTCCAGTTCTGGGCAGCACCGACCTCCCCACCCTGTCTGAAGCAGACACCCGGTTATATCACCCATTTTAATTCCCTGTCTAGAAGACACGTTCTCTGGCTTATTATTTATTTATTTATTTATTTATTTTTTTGACAGGCAGAGTGGACAGTGAGAGAGACAGAGAGAAAGGTCTTCCTTTTGCCGTTGGTTCACCCTCCAATGGCCGCCGCGGACGGCGTGCTGCAGCCGGCGCACCGCGCTCGTCCGATGGCAGGAGCCAGGAGCCAGGTGCTTTTCCTGGTCTCCCCATGGGGTGCAGGGCCCAAGCACCTGGGCCATCCTCCACTGCACTCCTGGGCCACAGCAGAGGGCTGGCCTGGAAGAGGGGCAACCGGGACAGAATCCGGCGCCCCGACCGGGACTAGAACCCGGTGTGCCGGCGCCGCAAGGCGGAGGATTAGCCTGTTGAGCCACGGCGCCGGCCCGGCTTATTATTTATTGATATGCTCTTCATCTGTCTCCTCCCACCAGAATGGAAGTTGGGTGAGAACTGTCTTATTCTCTGGACGACCTCCAATGTCTAGAAGGGTGTTAAGCATCTAGGAGGCCCTCCATAAATATTTATTAAGTGAACAAATTCCATCGTCTTGGTTTTACTTTAAAAATGCACCTGGTATGGGATTTGCTAAAATAACATTTTTGGAAGATGATTCTATGTGTATATGAGTGTGTGTATAAATGTGTGTGTGTGTATAATATATGGGCCTGCAGCAGTTCTTACTACTCTGTGAAGTATTTCCTTCCTTTTTTTTTCTTAAATTTGCATTGTTTCTGGCTTCAGAGGTTGCTCCTAGCCTTGGTGTGCTATCAGGGATGAGGAGTGTCAGTCCATGGGCCATTTAAAGTCTGCGAAGTCATCTGGTTTGTCACCACCAAGGAATGGCAGGCAGGACTTGAAATTCCACAAATCTGTAGCAGGCTGATTTCTAAGTCTAATTTTTATGTCCTGTGAATGCTGTTATAGATAGCTAAATGGCTTCCCACCCTTGTGTTAGATCTTTGGGAGCAAACTGTACTTTCAAGACTTTAAAGATTGCCCTCATATCCTATTTTAGCTGTTGCCTTCCTAGATTTAAGAATTTTGTCTTCCAACTCCCAGTTTGTGAATACAAAATAAGTTTATTTCTAAGCTTTGATTATGTCATGTCTTTATCTTTTTATAATTTCTGAAAATATTTTTATATACTCTAGAGACAGAGCAAGCACTCCCATCTGTTGATTGACTCCCTCAATGCCCACCATCAACCACCAGCACTGGACAAGGTCAAAGCCAGGACCTAGGAATCCAATCCAGGTCTCATATAGTTGATGAGAACTCAGCCCCTTGAGCTCTCACATGCTGGGTTTGCACTGGCAGCAAGTGGGAACTGGAAACTGGAGCCAGAAATTGAACCTAGGTGCTCTGCTATGGGACATGATTGTGTGAATTGGCATCTCACCCACTACGCCAATTGCCTGCCCCTCTGTCTTGTGTGAGATTACAATTTTGAACTTGTGTTTTTAGAAGACATGGCTAATCCTCGCTTGCTTTGGTTCAGGTGATTTTCGACATCAGGATTTGTGTCTTTCCTTGAAGACTTTGGTATATACACTTGCTTCCTTACCGTCTCAGTAAATTGCTTGACTCACCATGTACCTGGAGGAGGAGTAAGATGAATGGAAAGATTGTGAAAACACGATCAGAAAACTTCCTGGCAAGACTACTTTGAGCTGTGGTCCTTTGCAGGATGTTGAATGTGTGTGGGGGGAAGGGAAGAGAGGTTGCTGATAGGGAAAGGCAGCTTCAGTTCATGTGGCCATGGAAAGGTGAGCTAGTGATGACTCAAAGCACTCTGTAGAGTTGGCTTTCATACATAAATCCATTTGGAAAGACACAGATCATTTCTTGAAAATAATAACCACGATTTTCTCACCATACCATACAGTGTATAAAATCAGGTAAGTTTTTTCAATGCAGCACTCCCCCTGCAGCTCTTTACTCTTTTCTCCCATTGCCATGCGTTGGTCACATACCACATATTCCCTCATACAAAGTGCAGTCCATGTCTGGTAACTTACTGATCTGTGTGTATTCATGGTTTGTGCTTGGGGCTCCTGGGAAGGAACAGGCATGCTGTGCTCAAAAGCTCACCTTGGGGGTGTGGATCCCTAAACTTGCTAGCTAATCCTTTTAGATTTTTTGTTAGGAACTTGTATAGTGCTTTCTTGTCTCCAGGCACTTTGTGACATTCCCTCTACACCTGTTGGGTCACATTTGCAAAGTAGAACCATGGCATAATGCTTTCTAAATATACTGGAGTGCTGTTGATATTGATTGGCCTTGGGGATTGTTCAAGAACAGAGAAGCTGGGCTTTTAACTGGAATTCACACTTATTTGGTGTACGTTTAAATGCTTCACTGAGAATTGATTAAAAGGAAATGGCTTCCCAATGGCAATAGAAGACCAGAAAGTGGGAGTAATGACTTAGCTCTTAATGCACTGGGAACACACTTAGACAGAGTCGCACCCTTAGATGCGTTCTGAATCCTTGTTAGCTGGTTCACTGGCCTTGAGCCATTTGCCCATTATGCACCATTCTCCCTTTCTAAATAAGGATTAGAATATATTCTGGCATTCACTTAAATCTAACCGCATTTTTATCAAGCTGTGTGTAAATTAATCCAAGATGTGGAGTCAATATCCATTAAACTACTTTAAGAAAAATGGGGTGGTTGGGAGAGTTATGTAGCAAAAGAAGATTAACCATAGATGTATCCAAATAAGACCTTTCTTTGAGGAGTGATTGTACTGCCACAGTATTCCCACCTGATGTACGCTTTAGTGCTGGGAACTGACATTGGCCGAAGGTCAGAAATGGAGTGGTATGAAACAACAAAGAATCACTTTTAGGATAATTAAAACTATTTTGAATTTTTTATTTATCAATCTGGCTTCTAATATAATTTCAGTTAAATGAAAGACATTCACAAAGAATATTAGGCATACATACATAATTTCCTTCTTTCATTCTAGTTTACATGCTGTTGCTTTTAGAGAGTGAAATTTTTATTTCCCAGGGATGGAATCCTGATTGATCTTACAGAAAGAATATTTTGTCCAGCTCTCACAACCCTAACCTCTGCAGTTACCAGGCCCACCTGAACAAACTGAAAAGCTGACCAAACGAAACCTGGAATCGGTAGCGTCTAGCACTGTTTCCTGGCCTGAGAGGGGTCTTTATTTTCCACAGCCCTATCAGAAACCAGCAGTGACTGTAAATAAACAGACTTGAAATGGTGCAGACTGCCTTAGTAGCCCTGTTCCTACAGCATGTTTTCATCTAGAAAAGAAACTTGTAAGGGCGACTTGTATATATTAATACATGTGTCCGTTTAATCTTTATTACCTTCTTATAGTCTTTGCTCAATGGGAGATGAACTCGTTTGTCAACAAGAGCTCCCCATGTCAGTAACATGAGCTGTATATACCACTCATGTTTAAAAAACAGCTGCTGTGAGAGAAATGCTCCTTAACGTTTGCAGCATTGCCATGCAGAGTCAGCACGGTGGAGGCCCCAAGTCACCAGGGCACACGGGAGTGGTGTGCGTTTGCCTTTTGTGTTGGCTGATTTACAAGCCAGCCTGATCGCATTGTGAAACGTGTGAGAATAGGTAAGGTGAGTTATAAGTCACATCCAGAGGGGAATGTGGGGCTTTGGGCATAAAAAATTCTGATTGCTCTGCCTCTGGCTGTGTTCCGTCTCCTCAAATTGAAAAGTTAGCTCCACGCAGTTACTTGATTCATAGTCTAGCAGTTGTACAGTCATGCCTCAAGTTTCCGTGTTCCGGGTCATGGCCTCACTGTCCCTTTGGATGTGACTTATGCCCGCAGCCATAGACTAAGTCTTCCACTGGGCTCCACTTTTTCAAAGTATTCTGCAGTCAAGAATCAGTGACAACGCCCAAGCATCTTACAAAGCAGATAGAACACTTTGATTCTAAGTACAAGGCAAAGAGGAACAGAGGCTTGACCAAGGTCACCTGGCGATTCTGGGAGAGAGAGCAAGGGTTAGGACTCTAAATGACTCTTGGGGCCCACTTATAAAAACATCCTGTAAAAAAGGTACCCATTGGTTTTTAGCCCAAAGCAGCTGGGTGCCCTGTTACTGTTCATTTCTCACCTATTTCAGGATCAGCTGATTGTTCAGGGACTAGCAAATTCGGACCTGTTGGTAGTTGGCGAACTGGAATTCTATAAGTGTAGCTTTTCTTTTTGAAAATTGCTTATTAACAAGGTGGTGTAAGGGAAAGTATTAAGAGATTCAAATTGGGTGTTAATTTTTTGAGATTTAAAGGGCTCATTAAATGGTCACACCCTAAGAAAACAATATGGTGTGGACAGAAGAATGACTGTATCATAGAAGAATTAAATTTTTCTTCTGGCAGTACCCAAACACTTGAGTTTTCACATCCAATAGCTTTGTGCTTTTCCTTGGAGTGGCTGCCCAACAAATGTTCAACAGTACCATGAAGATCTACCCTTTGGCTGTGCCACTATTTTTTCTGGTGTCTCTGAATTCCTGCTCTCCTTAGTAAAGTTTCCTCCTGGTCAAATGCAGAGCAACAGGTTTGCTGACAAAAGCTTTATTATCAACTTTCGATGAGCACTTTGACATAAGTCAGTCTGTCTGTCTGTCTGTCTCTCTTTGGAGCAGTTGGTTGAAAGCCACTAGGGGAAATTCTTAAGCTATTCTCTGGTGCTTCGTAATACTTCACAATAAAACGACTACCTCCTGAGCTGGTTTCCATGAGCTCTAGGGAATATGCTATTTGGAATGTTTATAATGGCACTCATTTCGTGTTTCAAGTCCTCTACTCCCTGCTTCGAGGAACACAGATGTTTGTTTTGTTTTTTGTTTTTCTTTTTTTTGAAAGGCAGAGTTAGGGAGAGACAGAGAGCTTCTGAGGTTTGTTTTATGCGCAATTTTTCCTGCACAAAAAAACTCTCAATTGGCCAGCAGCAGTCCTTAAGGCTTAAAGTAGCCTCCAGGATTTTGTTTTGTTTTTTAATTTACTCTTCTTATTTCAAGGAGCTACCAGTCACTTTTTGTGCTTGCTTGATAATGTATTTGGATATAGGATGTCACGATTTTGTGGGATATGAATGACAAAGCATGTTGAGTCATGGAGCTTGGAAAATAATGTCATGGCTACCGAGGCTGATTGCGCTCTGCCGTTGGAGAGGGAGCAGGGGAAAGTTATTCCTTCTTGTTTGCATAAATTATTTAGCATTTAGAATGTAGTGGGTGGGGCCTGCATAAACAGGTAGAGGAACTCTGGTGAAGCCCATAATCCCAGTTGGCAGACCAAGATTTCCAGCACTCATTTGGCACTTAGTTACTTCCTGTCTAATCCCTCTTTTTGTGTCTTGTTCTGCTGGCCACGTTGTAACCTTAGGGGAAGAGGGGACATCAGACCTCTCTGTCTTAATTGACGGTGATGTGGGATCACTGCTGACCATGTGGTCTTCTTGGGGCCCCAGATATGAAAAATGATGAAAGAAGAGTGGAAGCTTACTTCTCACCTGTTGTGGCTGGGAGGAGGCAAGAGGAGAGGGAAGAAAAAGGATGAGAACATTTCAGCGTCAGCGGCTGTGCTTTGGTGGTTTTAATCCTGTAATCATTTTGGGAAGAAAGGAAACATGTTGGGATGACGCATAAAGACTAAGGCTATCATGAGAAATACAAGAAATGATAAATTTCTATCTGGCATCATAATTTGTTATGTGCAAAATAATACCAGCCAGCAAACTAGGTTTGAAAAATCGGAGCCACATCTAAATCATAATTTTTAAAATTTGGCTCTCCAACTTGACAATGCTTAAAAGAGCCCTTAATGAGAGTCATCTTGCTTTGCTTTCTGTGAGTCATTTGTGAATCCTATGTTTTTTGATAGTTTTGTCATATTAAATACTTTGCCTTTTTAAAGGTATTGAATGGAAGAATGACCAAAGCGTGTTTAAAGTAAGGGTGTTCATGAGAGCCCGAGGTCAGCCAGCATCTGTAAAGGGTATCGGACTCCCTTTGTTCTGTTCCCTTGACCTCAGTGGAGAGGACCTGGTCTAACGTCTCCTTTGGGATGTGTCATGCACTGTCGCAATGGGCCATTGGCAGCCTGGGATGATGTTTGCCATTGCTCAAGAAGTTGAGATCCTCAATAAGTTAGGCATGCTGAGAATCTTGGACAGTGTGTATACACAGTTCTCACAAATATAATTCCAATTTCATGAAGCTTTCATATCTTTAATCTCATCTCCCTACAGGAGAAGGAAGGGGAGTTCATATTCACTTCCTGAAATTTGGAGCCTAAAAATTCTTATCAAATAAGAGGCATCAAGTATAGTGGTCATAATGGTAGTCATTCTAGAAGTAATGCTGATGTAATCTCTTTTTAATAAACAAACTTAATGTTTTGGGATGCTCCAATAGGGAACGCTGTCCCCATTTGTTTACACAAAGTCTATTCTTTAAAAATAAAATCAATGACTTATTTGTTGGAATAAATGACTTATTTGTTGATCAAGGTTCCTGTTTAAGCTAGGTGTGATTAACTAGACATGTCCATTCTCTGAGAAGCAACAATCAGTTACCAGGTTTGAGATGAACTTGAGGTTCACATGTGTCTATTGAAGATCCCTGAATCACGGCAGTGTCTGTTTTGGATGGAACAACACGTGAAGAAGTTGATTTAAAATATGGCAGTGTTTTCCATATGATTCCAGAGTAGGAGCAATAACGTGACTTTATTATGTCCCTGGTAGGACTTTGCTACAGGGACGTAAAAATTTGGGATTTAAAACAAAATAAAAACAACTAGGTTATGCATTCATTAGAAAGTGTCCATAGTTTTGCTACGACTATAAAAAGAAACAGCAAACAAAACATAACATCTGGCTCTAATTCTCCATGGAGGTGCATATACACATATAATGTAGTCCAGTATGTTGCAAGTAAAACAGGAAAAATCTTTTGTAACAGCTGGTTACCACAGTATTATAGTTGATAGTTACAGATATTGAATAAGTCTAAGACTACATACATGGAACAATATTATCTGTAGAATTCAATGAAAAATAGAACCAACAATCCCACTGTACACGACTTTCCCTGGCTTTTTCGCGCTTCTCTCCACTGTGTTGGGGATGTTGTCACACACAGGTGTGACACACTCTCTCTTTCAACTGCTGGTATCAGGCAGGAACCCTCAGCCAGCATAGATTGAGACCTCTTTGAAAACTGGCAAATAGGTTCTTTTTGCCTCTTTTTCCAGTTTATAGAACATCAAAAAAAATATCGTATGAACACAAAGTAGTTACTACAATAGCCCATTAAAAGCTGACTATATGCAAAAGGAAGAGAATGTTGGAGGCCATACGTATGTGCATCAGCTTTTCTCAAGAAAAAATATCCACATCCTAAGGGCTCTTAAAAATGTAGAAAACGTGCCCTGTTACCACGGGTTTTTAGAACACCTCTAACCACACACAAAATAAGACAGGTATTACCTACAAATTTCAACCATTGCTTAAACTCTAAAAGCATTTTTTGTATTGTTTTGTTTTGATATAGAAGGGGAAACTTGGCTATAAAGAAATATTAAAAAGTTTTTTTTTGTGTATGGTGATCAGTCTCAAGAATATTCTGTTGCTTGCCTCCCCAGCTTGTGCTGATATTTTAAGGATGTGCTCAAGAATATGAAGCAGGGTGCTGTTGTCCCTTTCCCTCCTCCCTCAGCGTTCCCCCCTCCCTAGCCCATAGCCAAATCAGCCGCCCCTCAAATGAGCCACTCCTTTTTGCTTTCGTCAATGGTCTCTGTGAAGTTGGGGTCGTTGTTCATGATGGCAGCATCTGCGCTCTCTGCTGACTCTGCTCCCTTTGCTTCGTTGGTGTGGTAGGTGCCCTTGTGACGAAACATGTACCGAATGAGGAAGACCAAGGTGCACAGGATGGTGAAAATCACCACAGCAATGACCCCTGGTGGAGACAGAAGTGCCAAAGGTTAAAAAAAAAAAAAAAAAAAAAAACTTAGACTATTCCCCCAACACTTCCTGCCCACTGACCACAGTTCTCTGAAACCTTGCTCTCTATGTAAGACAAACTCCAAGATGACAATGACAAAAATGCAGTCAGACTTCTGTTTCTGGCACGAGTGTATGTAGATGGTAAAATTCCACAAAGTCAGGTAAAGACCCATATTAAGTAGAACAATTCCCAGAATAACACAGGGCTAGGAGATGTTCATGTTCCAACAGATGATAGTGGAGACTGCATTGAACAACTAGGGCATTTAGTACAGGCTCCGGAAGAGTCATACTGCAGGTGCTTTGCTAAAACAGGAGGAAAATAAAGGCTGCCCTCTATCTACCCCTAAAAAGCTTTAAAATGAGGCTAAAAAATATCAAGTGGTGAGAAACTTAATGGCCTGCCAAAGCAAACTTCAGTACTTCTCAAGGAAAGCAATAATACTGAAAAACCCAGTGTAACATTGATAACGTCTAGCATCTAGCAAGAAATAACCAAACATGAAATGTCACCCAACTGGAGGGAAAGTCAGTCAATTAGAAGGATATCCAGAAGTGATAGAGATAATGGAATGAGCAGATAAAGACATGAAAATAGCTGCTATAAGTATGTTTAGGGATTTGAAGGGAAACAGAATGAGTATTAATGGAAGTTTAAAATTGAAACCAAAGAGGACTTGTGAAAAACATTACCGGATGGAACAATACAGATTAGGGCAGGTCTAAGTAAATATAATGGATAGAAATCCTCTGATTAGGGGCTGGAATTGTGGTGAAATAGGCAAAGCATGCAATGCCTGTATCCCATATGGGTGTCAGTTCAAGTCCTGGATGCTCCACTTCCAATCCAGCTCCTTGGTAATGTCCCTGGGAAAGGAGCAGCAGATGGCCCCAGTCCTTGGGTCCCTGCACCCACGTGGGAGAACTGGAGGAAGCCTTTGTGGTTGTCTGGGGAGTGAACCAGTGGATGGAAGATCTCTGTGTCTCTTCCTGTCACTGCAACTCTGTCAAATCTTTTTTGTTTCTTAAGATTTATTTTATTTATTTGATAGAGTTAGGTTGGTCTTTCCATCTGCTGATTCACTCCCCAAACAGCTGCAAGTGTCAAAGCTAAGCCAATCTGAAGCTAGAAGCTAGGAGCTTCTGGGTCTCACATGGATGCAGGGGCCCAAGAACTTGGACCATCCTCTGCTGCTTTCCCAGGTGCATTAGCAGGGAGCTGGATCAGAAGTGGAGCAGCCAGGACTCAAAATAAAAAAAAAAATTAAACTTCAAATTAAAAGGAGAGACAGAGTAGATAAGAGTAACCAACTATATGATGATTATAAGACAAACATTAAAGAAACAAAAGTAAATGAGTGAAACAAACACTAATCATAACTGGAGTAGTTATACCAAGGAGGCAGTACAGGGTGATAATGACAGAAGGGTAAATTCATCAAGAAGACATAACAGTTACATTATGAGATAGATATATACATATATACATATCTATACATATATATACACATATATCTATCTCCAACAGTACTACAAATTAAAGCAAAAAGTGATGTGAATTGGCTGAATTAGACCAATTCACAATTATACTTGGAGATTTCATACTCTTCTGTCTATAACCGATAGAACAATTAAACTGAAAATCAGTAACAATTTACAAGGCTTGAATTGCACTATTAACAAATTTAGCCTAAGGGAATACTACTAATCCTATACTTGTCTGTCTTAAAATAGAGGAAGAAAACCTACTCAACTCATTTTATGGGCAAGCATTATCCTGATAGTAAAATCAGAGGAAACATAAGATGCTTAGTGTTTCTAGTAACTGGATGATTGCACATCAAAACCATGTAGATACCATTATTGATCCACTCAAGTGGCTAAAATTAAGGCAATTGACTATTCCAAGTGTTAGAAATATCTGGAATAAATTGGCCTCTCAGACATTCATCATGGGACTGTAAAAGTTTCAATCATTTTGGAAACGTATATGGCAATTTCTTTTAAATATCAATTTTCTATATTAACCAGGGATTGCATGGCTGGAAATTACTAAAGAGAAGTTATACTTGTAAGACTTATACAAGAATATTCATAGTAGCTTTACTCATAATAGCTCAAATCTGGAAACACGCCAAGCATTTATCAATAGGTAAGTGGGGAAAACAAATTACAGTACACTCATTCCATGAAACAACTTGGCAATAAAAATAAATGGCCTATTGAGACATGTATCCAGTGTGCACAGATCTCAGCAGTGTTACACTGAGTGAAGGAAATATGGTACCGTAGACTATGGACTACATGCTTCCAGGTAACAAATTCTAAAAGCAAAAACGAATCTATAGCGAGATCAAATCAGCAGCTGCCTTGGCTGGGAGTGGGGCAAGGGAAGGATTTTACTATGAAAAGACTTCAGAGAGCATTGAGAGTGATGGAAATGTTCTGTATCTTGCGGTGGTTATGAGTGAATACATGAGTCAAGGTCACTGCACAATATTCTTCAATAAAGTTGACTTTACAGCAAAAAGCAGCAATGATAGGGAGCTTGACAAGAATATGACAGAACTTTGGACAATGTGACTTAAGCCCCATTCTGAATATATACTAATTTTATACTCATATAAAGGAACTTCAAAAATTTTTGTGAAAAATAAAACTTTTGGGGCAAAAATTCTGAAATCCATGTATAGTTTTTTTCATAATATCTGTTTTTCTTACATGCATGGATTTAAAAACATTTGCCAAATAAGCTTATCTTTTGATTCTATTGTTTCACAAACTTTTTGAAATTCATTTGTGGGTATCTACCTTCTTCTGTGGAAAAGAATTTTACTGTCTGAGCCATGTTGGTTGGCAAAGTTTAAAACCCTTGTTTACAGTATTAGCTGTATGCAGTTAGGGAGGAAAGGATTTTCTGGAATACAGACCGAAGGAACAGGGAGACTAGGCAGTGGGCAACAAGGCTATCATTATCCCAAATGTGGGATGACGCTAGCAGAGTCATTATTCTGCATTTGTCCATGGTGAGAAGAAAAGCCTGGAATATTTTAGATGCTCTGGTTTATTATCTGATAATTTTTATTAAGATAACTGAAACCAGGCTTCAAATTCCTTCTCATTTAAAATAATTAAAATTATTTGAGAGACAGAGCGACAGGAATGAGAGACAGGGAGATAGACATGCAGATCTCTAGCGCTTCGACTCACTGATTAATTCTCTAAATGCCTGCAGTGGAGGACTGGGCTGGGATGATGCCTGGAACTCAGTCTAGGTCTCCCGTGTGGATGCAAGAACTCGGTGAGTTTTCACCACTGCCCTCCAAGAGCTGCATTAGCAGGAAGCCCGAGATAGGAGTAGGAGCTGGGTACTGACTCCAGTACTCTGCTGTGGGATGGGAGAATCTGAACCCCCTTCCCAGTTTTATAGTAAACTAACCTGGATCACTTAGGATGCAAGAGAATGAGAGTGAAAAAGATAGGGGGTGATGAAGAAATGTCCCAGCTGTTGTCACTGCTGCCTGCTGGCATATTCAGACTTGTTTGCTTAGCTTACCACTACCATTTTTTTTTTAAGAGCCAGCATTAAGAGTAACCAGGTTAAATTTACCTCTGTTCCTTCCGTGCACTTCCTAATCTGATGCAGTATTAAAACAGCAAAATGCATGATATAAGCATCTATTTGACTTTTTTGTCCTAGACTAGCAGGTATTGAGAAGAACCACTTTCTACGGGGGGGAGCCACGGGAAAGCTTGTTGTGTGCATCACTTACCTCCAATGATAGCTGAGTTTCTGTTGACGCCGTTTCTTATAGCTTGCCCTTGTCCTGGATTGTATGGAAAATCAGCACTGGCTGCACAGAAAGAAATGAGCAGTCAAGTAAATAGACCATCGATCCCAAGTGATCTATACCTGTTTCTTCAAACAGTTCTTCGCTGCTTTTTTGAAATCTCCGTTTGTGGATGGACCTACGTTACCATTGTTTCCCATAAAGAATCGCAGACTCCTCTGTCCTCATTCCAGCCATTCCTCTTTGCAGGAGGCCTGGCCAAACACTGTTGCTCATTTGGAGGAGTTGTAGAGAATTCTAGAACTCCACGAGTTGATCTCCAGTTCCACAAACTGGAATGTGCCTCCCCTTCACCTTTGTCCATTCTCAACTGGCTGGTGGCACTGGATATATTTTTAGATAAGCCCTTTACAGCTGATCGCATTAGTTTAAAAAGTAATCATTTTGTGAACCTAGTATTTTTTTTTTTTTTTTACAGGCAGAGTGGACAGTGAGAGAGAGACAGATATAAAGGTCTTCCTTTGCCATTGGTTCACCTTCCAATGGCCGTTGTGGCCGGCGCACCGAAGGCAGGAGCCAGGTGCTTCTCCTGGTCTCCCATGGGGTGCAGGGCCCAAGCACTTGGGCCATCCTCCACTGCACTCCCTGGCCACAGCAGAGAGCTGGCCTGGAAGAGGGGCAACCAGGACAGAATCTGGCACCCCGACCGGGACTAGAACCCGGTATACCAGCACCGCTAGGTGGAGGATAAGCCTATTGAGCCGCGGCGCCGGCCAGTGAACCTAGTATTTTACATGCTTTAATAGAATACCGTATAATTCAGGAATTTGTAAGGGGACAGTGTTTTATAAAAGTTGAGAAGACTTATTAGCAGTCTTATAAATTTTCTATTTCTTTCCCTATCACAGAAAATAACAATCAGTTGTATCAAATTTAGATGTTTTGCTAAGATAAAATAATGTACCCAAAAGGCAAATCAGCAGGTCTTTCTTAGGTCAGCAGAGTATCTATTATAATTCATGAAAGGTACTTCAACTCAAATGACTTCAAGTGTGTTGGACTTCTGTTTGCAAAGTTAAGGTCAACCTGACAGAAGCAGATCCGCCAGAACTGCTGCTGACTGGCAGCACCAGTTCAGCATAAGGAATATTTTCAGAGTGGTGCTTTGGAATAATGAAATGTGTACACAGCACTGAAATAGGGTGGTGGTATGATTCGGGAGGGCCTTGGTAAGCACCAAGTTTTCTAATTTATTTCCAAGCTAGAAGCTTCTAGGAATCTTTGAGATAAAGGACTGTATTCATTTTTTTTTTTTATTCTCTTTCTATTCTCATCGAAATGTAGCATCCAAAAAAGGAGATTATGGATTCTATCAGTACACAAAATTGAATCTGTTCTTTTTTAAAAGATTGATTTATTTGAAAGAGTTACAAAGGTCACATGGCTGGTAGGCTAAGCATGGTTTCTCTGTGTTCTAAAATCTACCTATCATTGCATCCTTGGCCACAAAACTGCAGACAAACACAGGTGCTTAGAGCTACTGGGAGGCCTCTCCCCTGTCCCCTGAGGCCATCGGTGTGACAACAGTGGAAGCTGTGGAAGTGGTAGAAGTGGTGACTTGGGATAACTCCAGGAGAATGACAGGAGCTGGAGGACAACATTGGAAAATATTCCAGGATTGCCTTTGGTCTAAATTTGAACTCTTGGCTTGGGGAGGAAGGTCTCCCTTAGGCTGAATTTCTCTTTCGTCTTCGCTTATGGACCACCTTTTAAACTCAGCATTCTGGGCACATGGATTCCTAGTGTTTCATATTGGCATGATTTTGCTAATTTAGATGCTCTCTGGATATCTGGTTACTTTTCCTTTCTTTGTCCATCATCTCTTACCTCTTTTCTGAAGGTATCCTTCGCCACCTCAGGCTAAGTGGTTGGTTCCCTTTTCAATAGGTATAATCATAATGTTTTATAAAAGATTCATTTATTTTAAAGGCAGAGTGATGGGGCAAGGGGAGAAGGAGAGAAGACTCCCATCTGCTGGTTCCCCTCCCCAGTTGGCCACAACAGCCAAGGTCAGAAACCTGGAACTACATCCAGGTCTCCCACGTTGGTGTTGGGGTCACCCATACTTGGGCCATTTTCTGCTGCTTTCCCGGGTGCATTATCAGGGAGCTGGATCAGAAGTGGAGCAGTCAGGACTCGAACTGGTACACATTGGCATGCCAGCGTTGCATGTGGGGGCTTAACCTGCTGCACCACAACACCAGCCCCAACTCTTAAGTTTTTTAAAGAAGATTTTATTTATTTGAGAGTAAGAGTTACATACGCAGAGAGGGAGAGACAGAGGTCTTCCATCTGCTGGTTCACTCTCCAAATGACTACAATGGCTGGAGCTGGACCTAACTGAAGCCAGGAGCTTCTTCCAGGTCTCCCACACTGGGGCAGGAGCCCAAGCACTTGGGCCATCTTCCACTGCTTTCCCAGGCCATTAACAGGGAGCTGGATTGGAAGTGGAGCAGCCAGGTCTCGAACCAGCACCCATATGGTATCCTGGCACTGCAGGCGTAGGCTTACCCTGCCATGCTACAGTGCCAGCCTCCCCCCATTCCCCATCTTAATTCTTGTCTCTCCTTACACAGTAGTCCTCCTCATAAAGGCAGGGCCCAATCGTAATTATGTTTGCTGTTTCAGTGACTAATAATGCAGTGGCAAGGGCCAAAGTAATGTTGAGCAGCATCCTGAAAATCACTGGATTAAGGATGTATCAACATTTGTGTAGCTGCTTCTAATAAAGTGTTCCATACAGGTAAAATTTTAAAGTCGGCGGCTTACTGTCAACCAAACCCTTAAAGCAAGATAACACTCTTATTCCCATTAAAGGACACGAACATATTAACTATAGAAAAGAGATTAATGGTTCCTAGTCCACCAAATTTTGGTTACTGTTAGAAAACTATTAGTAAAAACCCTCAGATCACCAGAAAGTCTCATGAAATTCAAGGACAGAATTTTGGTGTGTGTGTGAGTGTGCGTGTGTGTGTGTGTATGTGTGTGTGACATTTCTATTTTCATGTTCTTATTTATAATTTAAACAGTCATTCTGATGCATGTCCGTGCTCCTTTGAGGCAAAAAGCCATTTGATTTTGGCAGTCAGAGAAACTACTATTGTGATAGATATAGTTAATTGTAACTTTTTCCTGGTACCATGGAAAGACAACTACACAAGATTGCGATGTGGATGACGGCGCTGTTCCATGGGGCTGGATGTTGTGGTGCACAGGTTAACATTGCTGTTGGGATTCCCACAGCCCATTTCTGAGTGCCTGGTTTGAGTCCTGAATCCTCCACTTCTGGTTCAGTTGCCTGTTCACGTGTGCCCAGGGAGGCAGCAGGGGATGGCACCAGTGCTCCCTATGGGAGGCCCTGATTGCGTGGTGGGCTCCTGACTTTGGCCTGCCTAAACCTAGTTGTAATGGACATTTGGGGAAGTGAGCAAGTAAATAGATGATTTCTGTCTCTTTCTGCCTTTCATATAAAGTGAAAATCAATTTTTAAAAACTCATTCATGGTACACGCTCTATTCTGCTAACATCCATGTGACTCCCATCCAATTTGCTTACAGAGCTGAGCAATTTTAATCATGCTGGCGTATCAAGAAAGGCAGAGTGATGGGGCATGAGGGGTATTCAGAAAGTTCAAGGAAAATGTGTATTATTAAATTTTGCATGGATTTAAAATTTTTTTTCAAGATTTATTTATTCGAATGGCAGAGTGACAGAAGACAGGACCAGAGCCAGCACTTCAACAGGGGATGCTGGTATCATAGGTAGAGGCTTACTCTGCTTGGCCATAATGCCAGCCCCAAAATATACATGTGTGAAATAAGCAAAATGATACTCAATAGACTTTTCTTTTGGATTGTCAATTGACGCTACATGAGGATAACCCCTAAAGCGTGGTCCAGTCTAGCTTTGACTGTAGGGTCTTGCAGAAGTGCATGTATCTCTGGTATATCCCTTGTACACAACCTTCTGATTTGTCCAGTCAGCCCCACAGACTGTGTTTCCTTTGTACCACCCAGAGATGAGTTCCCTCCCACTTCTCTACCCAGCGTAGACCAGGCAGGGCACATTGCTGGAGGAACTGATGAAGGGGGATTCTTCTCCCAGGAGCTCTGTTAGTCAACAACCCAGATGAGGCTTCAGAGCCTGGCTGTACTCTCTGTTCACCCTCAGTGAAGGCAGACACCTTCTAGGTCCCCAAACATATTTCGATCACTCACGTTCACACTTTGACACACTCATCCTTCCCCTCCATTATCTTTGTCTTTCACGGGAGAAGCAATCGGAGAACCTACTACTAGTGCAGTTTAGCTTTTCCCCTTCCTCTCTTTTTTATATTGAAAAGGAAATAACAAACCAACCTACTTTGTAAGGTCAGGCCTCCAGGAGGTACTTCTCATAATTAACACTGAAGGGGCATGGATGGAAGAAGGTGAACAAAAGTATACTTTCCTTGCCAAGAAACTGTTCCCCTTCTAGAGGTGTTTTGCTCTCTGTACTGTGTTCATGAAAGGTTTTATTACAAAAATCTAATTAGCATCCCTGAATCCATGTGCTGGGCAGGTTGTCTCAGCAGCTGAGACAGCTGGGACCCTTGTGTGCCAGTGACAAGTCCTAGATTCCAATATTAAACAAAATGGCCCTAAATCACCATAGAGGTTGTTCATATATGATGGATTTCCTGAATTCTAGGGTTACATGGAATTAGTCATCAATTAGACTATGGTTTCCTCTCACTTAAAACTCTTAAGACCCCAGTTCATACTTGAGATTCTGTGAGCATGGAGCAACTTTCAAAGGCAAAATTGGACAAATGCAGAATATCAAGTAGTTAGTTGTGGTGTAATCAATCTAGAAATACTTTCCTTCTTTGGAGGAGTTTTAAAAGTAAGTTAACATGAATTTCAAATTTCAGGAGCATGCTGTTTAGGAAACAATGCAAGTCAGGCAGTGTTCTATCTATCCACTGTCTTATTCTTCATGTGAACCTCCTGAGATAGGTATATTTTGGAGGAATAAAACAGCGCTTTAGGTTATATGGCCAGGTCATAGGATAGCCAGGAGTTGAACCCAGGAAGCTGGTTCCAGAAACCACCTAAAACTAAACTGAGCTGTCCATGGTGAGAAGGCATCAGTCCACACTGGTGCTATCAGTGGTCACCATCATTGGATGGTCTAAGGCAATCTACCAAGTTAGCCCATTTGTTTTCCCTGAGGTTGGAGGACAGTGAGAGGAGGGCAACGATGTGGGAAGGCTTCTGTGTGCACGTGTGAGACACTTAGCTGACAAAGGCTAACTCTGCAAGATGGCAACATCCATTAAGCAATATAGGTAAACCAGGAAACCTGAACTGATAGAGGAGAAGTACAGACATCCCATTGCCTTGGTAACTGATATGAACCCCTTTAGGGCCAAAACAGCACAGAGAAAATGGTCATCACTGTTATAAAAGCACTCAAGAAGCCTGGGATAGTGCCAGTTTTGCTTTAGATCATTACTGTCAGATTATAATTTTTGATTGCATGCACAGAATGTGAAAAATAGAGGTTTCAAGGCAGGTGCTTAAGTACTAGAAACTGATTAACCAGACACTTTAAAGAACAGAATATTCAAAAGAGATTTGAGTTCTTTAGCATCCAATTGCTCGTCTGTCCCATTGAGTAGGTAGGTTAATGACAAACTAAATTTGATGATTGTGATTCTCATTTAACGAAATTTCAAAATAAGTAAAATTGTAGATTTTAGGCTTAGAAACCAATTGTAAATAAAACACATTTCAGTCCATATGAGAGTAAATCAAGATTATCTAATCTAAACCATCCCCCACCCCTGTTCCCCTTCGAAATGAAAGGCATGAAAAGCCTCAGGTTGTCCTCTATTAGAGACAAAAAAATATTGGATGGAATCTGACATCTCCTAGAGAAAAGATCTCCATGGAAACCACTAGAGCTTCAGCATCTAAATGATAATTTGAGACACTTCAACGAAACTGCTGCTATTAATTCAATTTAAATACAACATTATTTTGCAGCAGAGTCTGGGGTAGACGATTTATATATGCTCTGTCCTCCTGGCTTCTTTGTTTCTTTTTCACTTTAATTTCTTTTCAAATCTGAGGTTCACAGAAGAAAATAATTTTCTCAATTAATTTGTTTGAGCCTTCACTTTTGACTGGTATTTCATACAGAGACCTGAAAACAAATGGTGATTGACTAAGATGCTGAAGATGTAAGGGTCATTGGTAGAAGACTGAGACTTCTCAAGAGCAGCAGGTTTCTGTCCAGGCAGACAGCACACGGCCTGCGCGTCTGTGATCCCGAGTCTCGGTTTGCATCCATACTCTCACCTTAGTTTCTGAAGCCAGGCAGGTAGAATTTCTGATTTCCAATGAGAAATTGATTATGAATTTTTGGCCTATGACTTAAGAAATGAAACGAGCTGTACATTTTCAGTTTTTAAAAATTAGCCATTTATTTGAGAGGCAGAGAGAGATCCCATTCACTGGTTCCCTATTCAAATGCCTGCAACAGCTGGAACTTGGCTGGCCCCAAGTCAGGAGCTGAGTACATAGTGCAGGTCTCCCGTGTGGGGGGCAAGGGTCCAGCTACTTGAGTCATCACCTGTGCTCCCAGGGACTGCAGCAGTGGGAAGCTGGTGTTGTGAACAGAGCTGGGACTGGAACGCAGACCCAGGTGTCTTAAGCACTAGGCCAGATGTCTGCCCCATTTCCAGGTTCTTAGAGGAAGTGGCAACTGCTGGCATGAGCATGACAGTCCAAGATCCAATGACCAGAAAAGATAATGAGGTGAAAAGCAGAATGAATGACCTTGCCGTCATCTGCTGTGCCTCCTATTAAAACATGCCAACCTTTGCAAGGAAGAGCAGAATGAGCAGTTGATTTCATTATGATCCCTCCTCCTGTCAGTCTGAGCTGACTTCTGCATTGTGTCATTGCCTTTTAGAAAAAGATACGCTGATGCTCCTGGACGAGGCTGTCATTGCAGACTTCTGCCTGATAAACTAGAGAGGGGTATATTAATTGCAGATAGTTCATTATCAACAGATACCCAGGCTTTGTATTCTACTAAATAAACACTAGGCTACATGGTGTCCATTTTCATGTTAGACAAATGTCTCTTTACTGCTCAGACGGATGGACTAGTTTTCGTTAACGTTTAGCTGTAACTATGAATCAGCTGTCAGTTATTGTGGATCATGTGAGCACTGTGGATTCTAGATGCTCACATCTGGCTTTTATAGATTATTTGGCCCCACAACCTCTTTCTGTGACGAGGTGGCAGAATGGGTGGTGGCTGGGTCCAAGCCACATTGCCTAGGAGGTGCCGGCGACGGGAGTACGAGGACCAGGTCTTGGAACTCCTCATTCCAGACTCTTGCCGCGGTTCTCAGATGAGCATGAATCCATACAGACAGTTCAAGGTGAGAGAGCCTCAGGGCCGGGGCGCCCCGCTGTGTGGGGCTGTGCTTTACTCAGTACAAGGTCGCAGGCCTCTCGGTTGAGGTTTGTCATCACTTCTTTCCCTCTCTGCTTCAGGAGGTTTAAAATGAGGTGAGCAAGACTGCAGGGATGGAGAAGCCCCAGGTCTGGGGGAACGTGACAGGTTTGAGAGGAATCGTCAAAGCCGTGTCCGAGGGAAACTGCTGCTTTCTACTCTGTCCACTGCACGCTTTCTGGACTGCTGTCACTTCCTATATAAATAGGGCTTTGGAGGTCGGGACTGAAGTGTCCCTGCACGGTTTGAATGGGTCCTTTAGTCTTGAAAAATTACTGTACCTTTAGAGGTGTTTTCTTCCTCCTCTTGTCTCATTCTGATGTGTCTTTGGGGAAAAGCAAGCAACCTGATCCCTGAGCGCTCTGGTGCAGAGCCTCTGAGTGGTGAGGTGCACGCAGATCCCTTGGACTCTTGTTAAAATGCAGATCCTGATGGACTTGGGGTGGGCACTTGGCAGCCTGCGTTTCTGGGAGGCTCCCAGAGTGCCTGAGAACATACCTCCCTCTGGGTCACAGAATTTAAGTCACCTTGGTGGTCCACACCTCCAGCTGTCCTTGTGTATGTGTGTTTTATTTAATGTGGTGCCTGAGAGGGAACTGAAATAATGCATTCTGAGAACCTCAGCCTTTTTCCTTGGCTGAATCGTTTTGTGCTTCTAATGATCTTTGTGACGGAAGGCCCCGCGGTTCCGTTCTTGTAGCTCAATTTCTTTTCAGTGTCGTGGAAGCAATAATAGTGGCAATCCTTTAATTTCTGATTGTAATTCTTCAGTATTTTCAGTGTAGGCTGGACGTCTATTATTAATTCATACTAAGAGCAGCTTAAACACAAACCATAATGCAGTATAGTAAGTGGTTATGTTAGGTGTGTCCTTGGATACTTCCCTGCCTCAAAACAGAACTGCTAGTTCTCTACAGCATGTGCACTGGGGAGGGGAAATACAACGTCGGCACTAGGCCATTGTTGTCGAGGTGTTCAAGGCCATGCAGGAGAGTGAGCAGAGAAAACACTGGGTTGTTCACTGCTCTGGATCCGTTGGTTTTGGAAAGCACTCCGTCTCCTTGTTGCATGTCCCTGCTGTGCACAACTCCCCAGCCCGGCGTGGACATCCTCAAGTGAGCTGGGCGTATCACGCCAAGTCAGATATCCCAAAACAGCAGAGTGACTGACGGGGGTGTGTGATGTGCTGGCCACAGACTTGGATATTTACCAAGCCTTCCCAACAGATCTGTTATACGGGGACCCCAGCTCATGGAATCTGGTTTCCTTAGTAGCAGAGCTGTCTCAGCAAGAACTGGTCATCCACGGACTGTGGAAATAACTTCAGTTTCTAAGGAGATGGGGCTTTAGAAAATCATGGTAGGAAAAGGGAGAAGCAACCCCTCCTAGTGAATAAGGCACAAGTGCCTGTTTTCAGGCCATTGCATTGCCTGGTGAATTTCACTGTTGCTCCCAGGCAGTGGCCAGGGACTGGCAGGGCTCCTAAGATGCAGGTACTGTGGACTCTGGACCCGTTGTCTTTGGGACTTTGGAGAACACGTCACTGGGAGCTGAGTATCAGTAAAGGCTGCGGACTTCCAGGATTTGGGAGCTTCATGGAGATGGTGTGTTCATCACCCAAGACGCAATCAAGAGATGAGTTTCGTTTGTGTCACAGTTTTGGGAAACAGGGGAGAACGCAGGGCCTTCTTCCACTCCTCCTACGTGGGAATGTCTTGAACCAGATGAATCTTTGGGGATGGTGAGATAACTGCTTGCCCTTCTGCATCATCGTGCGTCTTTCAAGGAGTACAGTGAATACAAAAGTGCACTTAAAGCATTACTCTTCTGCTGCAGACTCCATTTCAACGTGCAGAAAACGCTGTCCGGGGTTTTAGGTGAGGGATGTGTTCCTCTCTGCACCTGCACGGCCTCTGCCAATGTGTGCGAGGTGTGCGAGGTGTGGCTGTGGTCCATCAGGGTGCGACGCGGACTCTCTTCGTTCCCAAGTTTTCAGAAAGTAGTCTCTAAATGCGGGTTGCCTTAGACGCGTAGAGTACACCCAGGTCACAGACTGCTGATGGCTTCTGGCTCCACTGTATGGTCTGCTAGAAGGCGGGTGTGAGCAAACCTAATGTGCTTTTAAAAATTAATTTGCCTATATTTTAAGTCTTTTCTCAATGCCCAGGTGGGCTATTGGTTTTGAAATACTCTTTTCAGCTGCATTAGCGCAAGTTTACAATTCCAACCTCAAGACAGTGTCTTTTCTTCCAGACAGCTGACTTCAGAAAAGTGAACATAAAAGCCTCCCGCTAAGTAGATTCCCATTATCTTTTGAACTGTTTTCCTTTTGAATTAATTTGAGATCTCAGAGGAGAACTGGCTTTGCTTGCTGGTGGGTGGAGTGGCCCCTGGTCATCTGGGAGCCTTGTGACCCACGTGGGCCCTGACCACAGGAGCGTCCTCTTGTTTGCTCCCTGGCGCTGGCTCTCATCATTATGGCGGTGATGTGATAAACTTCTCACAAAGCCAGGCGCTTCTTGCCTAGCTCTGCTTCTCACTCATGTCCACAGTGCGTGAAGAAATAAATGTAATTGGCTCTAGCAGCCTGGGGGCCAAACAATTCCATACTAAAAACAACAAAGTGGGGAAAAAAGGAAGGTGTGTTGAGTAGCAGAGACTTCACCTATAGGTATGTAAATCACATTTCAGATGTTTGCTTTCTATTTAGAAGGTGATGGAAAGTAGTCAAACACTTCAGCACTGGAATTCTTCCATGTTTAAATTCAAAATGTTGGAAGAATCATCGAGTCTGAAGTGTCTGTGCCCGTGTTTAGATGGTGCTACTGTGTGTGGAGCTCTGGGCAAGGTGCTAAAGCACAGTAGCTCATAGCTTCACAGCTCCGACCGTGCTCAAAGGCACTCTAGGGCTGGGGACCAGGATCCGGAGTCTCCCAGGTGCGCAGCCGGGTGAGCATGCAGCGCTCAGAGACAGCAGAGGGGACAAATGCATTTATTGTCTGAGATCAACGTTTTCTGCTCTTTAAAAGATGGCTACTGATGTCCACGTGCAGCTATGGTCAGGATAAAACACAGGCATTGGAAGCATTTCGGCAATTAAAATATTTTATAAATTGATCATTTTTATCTGTATCCTTCTCAGTTCTCTGAAAGAATTCCCAGTAAACGACCAAAACTCATTTTAAGCCTTTTTTAGAGGAAGAATTTTCAAAGCAATTCAACTCATTATGTTTAACTTTACTCCGTATTCATATGGATTTTTGTTTATTTCCATTTAAACCTAAGATTGATTTTAAGTTTTTACAAAGCATTTTCCATTTTTCCCAGGCAAAAACTCCAGAGCCAAATCAAGAACGTTTGCTGGCTGAGTGGCCCAGGTGCAGCATGCCCCATCAACCCAAGGTGACGCGTGAGTGAGTGAAGCAATCTACCATTTATCTGTTGGGGGTGTTTACATGTGGACTTTGGTCTAGAGAGCACGTGCTGGTGGGTCAGGAGCTTCATTTGGGTGATGTTTCTGTAGCCTTCGAGGCCTCAGGCAGGGACACAGGTCCCAGTTTGCCAGCTAAGGTGGAACCAGCATTTGCAGGTGCTGATCAGCAGGGAATCCTTTGGGAAGAATTTGTACCCTGGGTGGCAATAATAGTTTTGAAATGATGAGTCAGTGGAAAAAAATGATGCTGGATAATTTGGAAGGTGTGGTGCTCCCTCGAGTGGCCCCACAGCTCTGTGACATGGTGTTGTGAGATGCCTGAGTGACACACAAGGACACCCAAAGACAGGGTGCAGCGGGCAAAGGTAGAGAGGGGACTGACCGAGGCAAGCAGCGAGATGTCCCTGGACAACACTGAGCTCACATTTCCTTCAGTGACCTGGGCTTCTCACAGCATCCATGTGCACAGGAAACAGACAGAAATGAATACTGTGGCTTGCGGGTGTCCGTGGTTGTGCCATCCACAGAGAAGTCACCATGGCAACACATACAGCTGTATCACCCTGCAGAGGCTAATGCCGAAATGATTGCCAGGCACAGACCTGGGGAAAAAGCACTCCTGAGTGTAGCGCCAGGCACTGTGGGGTGGGAGGGGCAGCACCTAGAGAGAGAACGGGGCAGGGTCCCAACCTGGACGCGGTTCAGATTCTGCCATAAGGGGTCAGGCGAGAGGAGGAGGAGAACTGGGAATGAAGTGACATCCACAGAAGGGAGGAAGCCATGACCTGAGGAACTGTCCCAGGCTGGACAAATGTCCATACCCCTTCTGCCTTTTACAGCAGAACAGTTTGAGTGTTTTGTTCCTTGGAGGAAGACAGCCCTCGCTGTGCAGGCACGTGGAGCCCCTGGCACGCAGCCCATGGAAAGGGGGCGGCCACATCCGTGATGCTTTGCTTCTGGATCATTTCTGCCTCATGGCTCAGCCCTGGAAGAGCATGTGGCCTCTCAGCCCATCTGAGTACTATTTGGGTCTCTTAGATAAAAGTAGTAAAAACATCCAGGCGAAGACACTGCACCTGCAGGGTGCAGTCCTGGAGGTGGGGCTGGGGCAGCAGGAGTGCAGTCAGGAGAGAGGGCCTTGGCTAAGAGCTCAGCTTTGTTGACTTTGGCACACCCATGGGCACACGTGCACACACACATGCCCACAGCAGTAGAGGAAATAAGAGAATTCAGTTCACAGTTACTGTCCTTTTTAATTTGAATATTTAAGAAATTCAACATAAAAGAAAACCGAAAATGTTAGGATAAACCAACAATGTAAGAGCTGGGTCTTTGAAAGCAAGCAAAAAAAATTGTTAGATAATCTAGTAAGAAATAGGAACACCATATAAAAACTATAGGTAAGTTTTTCTAATAATTTCCAGAAATTCTTATTTTATTCAACTATTGAAATGAATTTGGAAACTTAGATTAAATAGCAAACCATCCTGGATTAGAAAGAAAAATTTAATTAGGTCAAGTAGCATTAAATGAAAAAGTTGACAAAGAGCTACATGCACAAACAGCAGTAGGAGCAAGTGGCTTCAGAGGTAAAACTCAACGTTCAGGGTAATGCTTCCAGCTTTATATCCTTGTCACTCAGAGTGATCCAAGGGCCGTAAGTATTGCCTGGGAGCTGGCTAGGAATACAAAATCCCATTTCTAATATGTTACTCTGCAGTCTCTGATCTCGTTACAGAAGCTCCGCCATTGTGACTGCTTGCTCCTGTGTCCTGAAGACTCCCATCAGTGTAACAGGCCGGGGAGTCCAGAAGTAGATGCCAACACTCAGGCCATTTTAGACAACGTCAAAGGTGGGGCAGGCGAAGGCTCAGGCATCGGTGCTGGACCACTTAGTCGTTTAGAAAAGTTGGATTCTTGCTCCTGCACCAAAGTAAGTTTCTAGTGGAGTAAATACATCATCTTCCAAATAAAACAGAATCTTTAGAAAAAATGTGGAATTTGAAAAGGTACTGTGCAAAACCCCAAAGCCACCAAGTACTTCATTCCACCATGTAAAATTTAGAAACTTTTACATGGAGTTAGGGGGAGAACACTCCCATAAATTAAAAAAAAATGTTTATCTGGGCAGACATTGAACTATGTATTACAATACGAATTAATATCTATGGAATGGTTATAAATCAGTAAATGGCCCACAAACCAATGGAAAAGAACATAAATGGTATATATAAACAGGCAGTACATGGGGAAGTGAATACAAAGGATACATGAGCACATACAAAGATACTTAATCTCACAATTAAATAAATACAAATGAAACTGTAAAATTTAGAAAAATGCATTGTGAGGGGAATAAAGGCCAAGAAGCACTATCAAATGGAACATCTCATGAGAGTGACAGAAATGCAGTCTCCTTTGAACCAAAAATCATGTGTACGAAGCTACTTATTATGGATGCGCTGTAGGAACAAAAGATGGGATGCAACTAGAATGCCCAACAGATAAAAAATCTAACTCTAGCATATTTTAATTGCTGTGTATATAAACGTGTTTGGGGCTTCTGCAGGAAAACTAAAATTTGGATCATGTGCGGGAAAGCACACACTAGCAAATGGGATAATTTTTCTTTACACTTGAATAAAAGTGTACTGTGCTGGTGACTGAAGATGATAAAAGATTAAGTAGAACAGATCAAATGCACTAATCAGGCAATCTGAGTGTAAGAAGGAGAGCAGAGATTTGCTAGAAATAGAGGTGTAATTGCAAGAGCTGGAACGATTACTTGAGAGCGCTTGCAGGTGGTAAAAAGCAGCCTATGTTTGTGAAGGAAACTGAATAGACGTATGCAGTTTTAAAACTCTTTTGCACATGAAGATATAAAAATTTTTTATCATACAGTAGAAAGGAAATTGGGAATATAAACAAGAAATCAGCTCATTTAAAATCCTAGCAATGAGGGTCTATGCCTTCAGACATCAAACTCACTGTTCACAAGCTGTAAGTGGAAGTCTGAGATTTCAAGTCGGTGTCTGAGCAGACCAGATAATCTGGGACCCAGTGCGAGCAACCCCCAGTAGTTCCCATTTGTCTGGGAGAAGATTCCCATCGCTGGGAGGGCTGACTTCTCAACTGACGCACACAGCTGTGGAAACCCACTGGACAAGTCTGGCTTTGGAACCTCACCCTGGATCCGGGAGACAGAGCCAGTGACGGGAAGTATCTTCTATCTGCTCGTGTCCCTGCCACTTCCCTTGGGGTGGGAGTGGGCGTTGCGAGTTTCTGTTCAAGGACTTCTCAGTATCTGAGATGCAGCTTAGCTTCAGGGCAGGGCACCAGATAACTCAGAGCTACCTTGGGTACTCTGAATCCACTGCTGGCAGCTTCCAGGGGTCCTTCTGGGGTGAGAAGTACCACCTCCTCCTCCTCAACTGTGTGGATGTTCTAGAGCGCTGTAAAGCAATAACTGGTCACAATCTTTAGATTCCCTTGTGTTCCAAAGTGCGTTGCTTACTTTCCATTTTTTACTTTTCTTGATATGTAAAAATTATGTTTATAGGGTACCCTGTGATACAATGTCATGTTCACACGTCCATTTCCTGCAACATTGTTGTAAGATGACAACATTCAAAAGTCCTCCCTTCTGTGTTTACTGTTCTGTCCACTGCTGTTGTCTGTAGTCACCCTCCCGTGCAGGACACCATAGTTTATGTCTCTGCTCTACTGTTACTGAGAACCTGTTAATCAGCCTTTCCCCATCCCTCCTCCTACCTACCCGCCCAGGGCAGCCTGTGGTCAGCCTCTGAGAGCAACTCTTTTTAGACCCCCTTTGTCTTTCTCATAATGACCTCCAGTCCATCCGTGTTGTCACAGATGACAAGATTTTCATCTTTTTAAATTGTGGAACAGTATTCCACTGTGTCCATGTACCACATTTGCTTTATTCAGCGGTTGATGGACACTTAGATAAGGCCAAGAAATGGAAATATTCCTATTTTAACAGCATTTTAAAGACGCTGTAGGATGCAGCATTTGGTCTGTGTATGTTGTATCAAATGTCACGATGTGATAAACACCCTGTAGCTCAACGCCTTCTAAAACAGCTTGGGTTGCTCTGCAGTGCAGAGCTGATGGCACCAGACTCTGGGATTGATTTTTTCTGATGTTTGTTTTGTTTTTATGCTTCACAGAATGTGCGTGACCATCTGTGGTTGTCTTCCTGCTGGCAAGTCCAGGCCAATCCACGGCAACAGGACTGCTTGAATCTTGATAGAGAAAGAGACCAGGGCCGATAATTCTAAAGGTGAACCGCAGCACTTTGTGACAGCTCTGTGAGTGCTCTAAAACAGTCCTAAGGACCCTACAAGGATGTTTTAGAAACAGGCTGTACCTATTCTCAGAGGAGGAAAACAAGGATTAATGGAGGTAAATTGGTTCACATCAGACCAAATTATGATTAGGAAGGATTTCATCTATCATTTCCCCCTACGAAAAATGTGTTATTACAGCTCCATGCTAGGCTCTGTCATAGCTCTGAAAAATTATCAAATTATTTTAACTAAATTGACTTTTTTTTTTTGACAGGCAGAGTGGACAGTGAGAGAGAGAGACAGAGAGAAAGGTCTTCCTTTGCTGTTGGTTCACCCTCCAATGGCTGCTGCGGTCGGCGCGCTGCGGCCGGCGCACCGTGCTCGTCCGATGGCAGGAGCCAGGTGCTAGGTGCTTTTTCCTGGTCTCCCATGGGGTGCAGGGCCCAAGCACTTGGGCCATCCTCCACTGCCTTCCCTGGCCACAGCAGAGAGCTGGCCTGGAAGAGGGGCAACTGGGACAGAATCCGGCGCCCCAACCGGGACTAGAACCCGGTGTGCCGGCGCCGCAAGGCAGAGGATTAGCTTGTTGAGCCACGGCGCCGGCCTCAATTTCTTATTTATCTCTACTCAGTTATTCTGTTGCTTCTCAAGGCTCCAGCCAGAGGCCTGTTGTCTATTACAGGGTGAGTATCAGGTGTGGGCAGTGGTAATGGCCTGCAGGCTTTCTCTTTGAAAAGAGAAAAGAAATGATCAAGAAATACCTTTCTTGCCCTGTGAGATGATGCCATGTCTGCTTCCTGCTCCTAGTGATCTGGTGACCCCTGCTCCAGAGGGAACAGACCGCGTTGCAAATGGCACCGCCTGGACTTGTGCAGTACACAGCCTAGCCAACCACAAGCGTGGCTCCCGACAGCCTGAGGGCAGTGCCGAGGTAGGGGGGTGCTCAGTTCTAGTGCTAAGAGGAGAGAGGATCACAAGACCTGCTGGGAGATTCTTACGCTGTCCTTTCCACCCTAATGCCAGGTGTCTGCAAAAGCCATCCTGGACACCACAATGTACCTGCTTTATTTTCAGAAATGCACACACCCAGCATCATCTTCAGGTAACCTTCAAATTAAGTCTGAGGTTTGAACCCTTTTCAAAAACCTGGAGAGCCATCTGACAGTTTCCTTGAACTGCGGCTGCTCCTGGTATGGGTGTGCCTTCACTGGCGGCCATGCTGTAGACCGAGCACTCCCATTCCTTTCTAAACGTATTTTTATCTGATTTGATTTGAAAAGCAGAGTCACACGTGTTCTATCTGCTGGCTCCCAGCCCCAGTGCCCACAACAGCTGGGGCTGGGCAAGGCGGGAACCAGGCGTAGAGAACTGTCCAGGTCTTCCACATGGCGGGCAGGGCCCAGCTACTTGAGCCATCAGATGCTGCCTCCCAGGGTGAACATTAGCAGGAAGCTGGCAGCGGGGACTGAGCTGGGCCTCCACCCAGGCCCTCCAATACACAGGCATCTCATGTGGTGTTTTAACGGGGTACAAAATTTTCAGCCCCACTGGAGCCTGTCTATTTGATTCTACCGCCTCAACCTTCATTTTTTTGCCTAAACTAGATTTTTAATTTTTTTTTTTTTTTGACAGGCAGAGAGAGAGAAAGGTCCTCCTTTATGCTGGTTCACTCCCCAAATGGCTGCCACGGCTGGCATGCTGCACTGATCCGAAGCCAGGTGCTTCTTCCAGGTCTCCCATGTGGGTGCAGGGGCCCAAGCACTTGGGCCATCCTCCACTGCCCTCCCAGGCCACAGCAGAGAGCTGGACTGGAAGAGGAGCAACCAGGAAAGAATTAGGCGCCCCGACTGGGACTAGAACCCTGGGTGCTGGTGCCGAAGGCGGAGGATTAGCCTAGTGAGCTGCGCTGGCCTTTTTTTTAAAAAGAGATTGACCAGGGGCCGGCACTGTGGGTTAATGCCCAAGCCTGAAGCACCGGCATCCCCTTTGGGTGCCAGTTCGAGTCCCAGCTGCTCCACTTCTGATCCAGCTCCCTGCTATGGCCCGGGAAAGCAGTAGAAGATGGCCCAAGTCCTTGGGCCCCTGGCTCCTGATAGGCACAGCTCGAGCTGTGGTGGCCCACTGGGGAGTGAACCATCGGATGGAAGACCTCTGTCTGTCTCTCAGCTTCTCCTCTGTGTAACTCTGACTTTCGTATAACTAAATAAATCACTTTTACAAAAGATTTACCAATGGATTCCTTTTTAAAATGGCATCTCTTTAATGCAGAGACAGTGAGGTCTTCGCGATGCGGGTTCCCTTCCCCAGCACCCACAACAGTTGGGGCTGAGCCAGGCCAAAGCCAGGAGATGGAAACTCAATCCAGTTCTCCTACACGGCTGGCAGGCATCCACCCAAGTACTGAGCCATCACTGCTGCCTCCCGGGGTGCTCAGGATGGGAGTGGAGCAAGGGCAGGACCCAGGCGCTCTGCCATCTTCTCCCACTTTCATTGGCTGAGTTGATCTCCACCTTGGCTACACATTGGGGAGATGCCACACCTAAGGACCCGCCGCAGAGGGTCTGATTTAACTGGTCAGAGGTGCAGGGCAGACAGTGGGATTTTTAGAAGCTCCTGGGGTAATTCTAAGGTGTCTCTGAGAATGAGAAGCCCTGTACCTGACGAGCGCACTGGGTAGGTCTCGTGGGCAGGGCATTCTGCATTGCTGAGAAACTTCCAGGTGAGCCGAAGCTGCAAGTGTCCAAGGCACTTGATGAAATAATCCACTTCCGACCACTGCAGCCAGCACCAACTCATTCTCATTTTTATCCTCTCCTGTCTTAACTCTGCACAGACTCAGGGACCCTTCAGTGTTCATGTGAGAAATGGCATTTCTGTGGGTACACTGTTGTTCGGCTTGGGAATGTCTTACAGTAAGGATTTATCTGAAACAGGCAAAGTTTGCAAGTCAGAATTCAAATGAGAAACCTAGGTCCTCCAACACCGGAGCGCAGTTGCTTATCTGAGGACCCCAGACCTGCTTAAACAGACAAAAGAAACCTGCTTTGACCTTCCCGTTAGCCCTTATCAAAAAGCAGAAACCTCCATGAAGCGAGACTGCCATGCGTCCCTCTCTGGTGGTTTACTGGCCTTGAAGGAGAGGCCGAGACCAGCCCCAGGTGCATCACGGTCTGACCTCTCAACCCTGTGTCCTTTCCACGGAGGCCTCTTCTCCCTAATTAGGTTCTAAGCTTCTGACTTGAACTCTGTGCCGAACTCCTTTTCTTAGTCCTGAATGCATATGTATAGAGTTGTTTTTTTCTCCTGTTAACCTGACTTGTATCAGCTTAATTCACAGGCTTCCAGGCACAGAACAAAAGAGGGTAGAGGGACCTGTTTTCCTCCTTGACCAGAGCCACGGGAGGCTGGAGGCTGCTGGGAGGTGACCTTCCCTCTGGTCCATATCTGCTCTCTGCTCCCCTTCACCTAAGAGGAAACTCAGATCATGTCATCTGAAAGAGCTCCTGCTCCGTAGTTGGTAAGCTGTTTGTGGCCCTGTTAATAGAGTTCATGGCCAGATTCATGCTGACATAAGCACTTCCCAAATTTTGAAATGACTGGCAACTGGTTGACACCAGGTATGAACGTGTTGCCCAAATGCGAGTAGAAAATTTTCTGCAAAAAGCCCATTGTACTATCCGGGCTGCAGCATTTTCAGTTGAATAGTGACTACTCACAGAAATGTTTCCCATGTATATTTTCATGAGTCAATCAAAAGAATGAAGGTATCTTGCATGATTTAAAAAAAAAAAAAAAGAACTAAAACTGGTTCCTAGGCAGCTGGCTTAGACCACACATGCTCACAGCTGCATGCATTGAGTTCTTGCAGCAGCATAAGAACTTGTGTGTTTCAAAGACCACTCATTGTGTGTGTCCACTCTGGCACTTGGAGGAATTTAGCTGAGAAATCTCTCTTCTTCCGTGGCCCTAACATATGTCTTTTCTCCTTTCAGCATTAGGAATGTGTGTTCCTTTGTTCAAGCCAGCCCAGGAGGAAAAACCAGCCTGCTGTGTAATCCTAACCGCATTCATAAAAGGGAATTCTTTATCAGTGCCCTTGGCACACGGTGCCCCCCGCATGTTATAGGAACCTGGAGCGCTGTTTCATCTGTGAAGTGGCTACTCTGACAATGGGGCAATTTTGGCTGCTTTCTAAGCTTCACCGAACAACCCTGGCAAGGAATTAGGACGGCGAGAGCTGCACTAGAGCTGATAAATGCGGTGTGCAGGGCTGGAATATGATTCAAGCAATCAAATGCACACTGTGTATGTGAACAAACTGAAGTCGGAGGGGGGAGGGAGGATGTGGTGGCCATCCTAGCACATTGTGTCTAATGCAATCCCTTAGTTATTGCAGCTCAGCTTGGAATAAAGCTTGCTCCATGTAGAGGTTGTGTTGAATGTTTTAAACACAGTGGCTCCCATAGAATTCTATGAATTCTCTCTACTTTGGGGAGAGAGGACTGGGATTCTGAAATCTGCTACGGGGCAGTGACGCAGCTCACATTGCTGGAAGACCTACTGAATGTTGCATTTGGGGGTCACTTAGAGATTGTACCCACTTCACCATGTAGGTGAAAAGGCGGAGGGGGCTGGCATTGTGGGTAAACCTGCTGCCTCCAATGCCAGCACCTCATAGGGACACAGGTTCCAGGCCCGGTTGCTCCACTGCTCATCCAGCTCTCTGCTAATGTGCCTGGGAAAGCAGCAGGGGATAGCCCAAATGGGAGACTCAGAAGAAGCTCCAGGTCTCTGTCTGGCCCAGCCCGGGCTGTGGGGGCATAAACCAGCAGATGGAAGAGCTCGCTTTAACACTGCCTTTCAAGTACATAAATTATCTTTTATTTATTTGAGAGAGACCTTCCAGCTGCTGGTTTACTCCCCAGATGGCTGCAACAGCTGAACCGAGGAGATTTTTCCTCGTCTCCCACAAGGGTGCAGGGGCCAACAACATGGGCCATCCCCCGCTGCTTTCTCAGGCACATTAGACAGGGAGCTAGATCAGAGTGGAACAGCAGGAACTTGAACCTGTGCCCATATGGGATGCCGGTGCTGCAGGCCAGGGCTTTAACCCGCTGTGCCACAGCACCAGCCCCTCCTCCCTTTTTTCTTTTGAAGAAAGTATGCTTGAGAGGCTGGCGTCGTGACGCTGTGGATTCAGCTGCCTCATTCTTTATAAGTGCCCTTGGCATCCCATGTGAGTGTGGGTTCTGAGTCCTGGCTGTTCCACTTTGGATCCAGCTCTCTGCTAATACACTGGGAAAGCAGCAGAAGATGGTCTAAGTGCATGGGTCCCTGCACCCACATGGAGACCTGGATGGGGTTTCAGCCTCCTGGTTCAGTGCTAGCCCTTAAAGCCAATCGGCGAGTGAACCAGAGAATGGAACATCGCTTTGTTCCTTCCTCCATCCCTCCCTCTAATCTGCCTTTCAAATAAATCTTTCTAAAAAAGAATACTCGAGTTGCTCAGAGCCAGCTTGGGCAGAGCACGGAGCAGGAGCTGAGTCTCCCGCAATGCAGCTTACTGGACCCTCCAGACATAACCTGTCTGGTTACGTAGACATTGAACTTTCCTCCAGTTATTTTGCAGCCAATAGCCACACCTTTTCATCTGGGTCCCGTACTTTCAAATGACACATCTTATCACCTACAGAAGTGGGACCAAATCCACTAAACTTTATAAGCCTAAATGCAGCTCTTAAAGATCTGGAAGGCTACAGTACTATTTGTATAAGTGCAGGGTTGAGAGACAAATCTCTGCTACTTTAGAAAAATGTCTTTTCTGATATCAGAACATGAACCGTGTGGCTGCAAGTCACAGAGTCCCAAGAGGCAGCAGTGAGAAGGCGATATGATCAAATCATCCCTAGCCACACCAGTCACCAGTATAGGCATCTCATCATCTTGGATGAAGAGCCATTCATTCCTACACTCTTCACCTTTGTCTTATCCAGGCACTGTGCAAGCAGGTCACGTGTAAGTTTTGGGTTCTTTCATGTGTGTGCTACGGACTCCATGCTCACTCCTCCTTTTGCTCTCTTCCTTAATCCTCCAAAGACACGGCCAGTGAGGTTTGGTATTAACCCACTTTACAGCTGAGGGAACTGAGGTTCAAAGGAATAAAGCAGTCTGTGCAAGGCTGCTCTGGACTGTACCTGAATCCAAGTGATCCAAGTGCCAGGGGTCTGTAGCAGACGACATGGGGGACAGCGTCAGCGGGGAGGCACCGCAGTTGGATTCCACCAGCTCGCCCTGGATGTGCACGTGGGCCGAGGCGTTTGTCTGCCTCAAGGCGGCCTTGAGAGGGGCGATCTGGTTGAACTGGACTCTGGAGAGGCAGCCGGTGAATCCTGGCGTGTTGTATTTGTGGATCTCTTGGTCAATCTTCCCTGTTTCTGAAAGAAAAAGAGAACATGGAGATCAGACTCCATCCACTGTGTTCCAGCTGCAAGATGCTGCACAAGCTTACTCAGAGGTCTCAGTTTCAGATATTCAGTTCTTGTAGATGAAGTGTTAATGGCTGGAGAAGAGGTAGAGCTGCAGACTAAGAGAACCGCGCGTACATGAGAACATGGGAGGGTGAGCGTGAGATGTAGCTGATAAAACACCGCGTGATTGCCTTCCAGACGCTTGAGATCTGGCTGGAACTCGCAGCTCTCACTTGGTTCTGATTGGCTTTTCCCCTTTCTGGTGCTTCAAGATTTATTTATTTTAGAGGTAGAGTTACAGTCAGAGAAAGACAGAAGGGTTTTTCATCTGCTAGGTCACTCCCCAAATAGCCACAACAGCCAGAGCCAGGCTGATCCTAAGCCAGTAGCTTCGTCTGTGTCTCCCACGTGGGGTGCAGGAACCCAAGCAGTTAGGCCATCTTCTACTGCTTCCCCAGGCCATAGCAGAGAGCGGGATCGGAAAAGGAGCAGCCAGGACACGAACCAGCGTCCATATGGGGTGCCGGCACCACAGGCGGAGGGTTAGCCCACTACACCACGGCACCGGCTCCTCCCTGAGCCTCTTAAACATATTGAAAAGGGCCCCCTTTCTGAGCAGCCCTCTTGGTAGACTGGGTCTGCTTTGTACCTCTATTTTCTTGTCATGGTTCTTTACTGAAAGAAGAGAAGGAAGAAAAGGAAAGAGAAATTGAAGAAAGGAAGAGAAAAAAGAATGGAGGAAAGAAAAAAAAACAGAGGATGGGGCGGGGGAGGAAAGGAGGGAGGAAGAGAGACCCACAGCCTACAAGTGGACGTCTCCTTTCTCTGGAGTGCAGCCCCTTTGGGATGCCAGGGTTTACAGTATCCCTGGAGGGATGGCTTGGAGGCTTTGAAAGTCAGGAAAGTTTACACGTGGGTTTAGGAACTGCCACGTCCCCTCAGTGTGTAAGCTCATCATCTTCCCAGACTTGCCTTCACCTCGGGGCTGAATCTGAGTGGAGGCCTTTCCAGTCTACTGATGAGCAATACAAGGCAATACACCGGTTGGGTCAGCTGGGGTCTTTTTGGCCTTCAGACCCAAGTTCCAGCAGACACCAACCCACAGGTGTCCTTCCATGCCTGTGCTCAGCTGGTGCGGGCCCAGAGCTGCTTGACCACCAAGACTTTCTGAGCTGAGACTCAAATCATATACTTGGTGAAATTATGAAGGTCTGTGGTGAGCCAGGCAAGCACATTTTCCTGGGCTTCTGGAATGTCTTGCAGGAGAGGTAGCACTAGGCAGAAGTCAGCTTCCCAGGGCGGATCAGGGACCAGAGCTGTGGCCTTGGTAGAAATGTCTACACGGCGGGCAGGAGCCACCTGGGTGGATGACCTGCAGCCACAATTCCATTCTCTTGGACCCTGCTCACTCCCCTCGTTAGCTTCCCCCTTTCTGTGTGTTTTCCGTGTGGAGAAAATCCCTCATGTTTCCAGTATTGTTTCTTTCCTGCAGGGTCTGGGTCACAAAAACAGGGATCTGATGCCTGCGAGAGCTGAATGAGTATTTCCACATCTGGTCAACCTGCCTCTTCCTCTCTAGGCTGAGACCCATCCTCCAGGGGCCAAGTCTGCGGCAGACCCTGCTGCTTTCTGAGAGTCGTTCCGGGGAGGGGGCCACGTGATAGTAACACTAACAGCATCTACTACAAACCCAGGACTGTCACACTGTGCTGAGTACTTTCCATGCAGCGTCTCAGTCTCCTAACCACCCTCTGAGCTAGACACAATCTTCCCCACTTCATGAATAGCTGCACTGACGCTTAGAGAAGTTAGGACTTTGGCAATGAAGAAACGCTTACATTTAGCATAAAAAACTTCAGCGCAGCAAGTTCAACTGCTGCCTGTGACCCTGGCATACCATGAGCGCTGGTTTGAGTCCCAGCCGCTCTAATTTCTATCCAGCTCCCTGCTAGTATGCTGGGAAAGCAGTAGACAGTGGTCCAAATGCTTGGGGCACTCCCGAAATGGGGGGGACCCAGATGGAGTTCCAGGCTCCTGACTTTGATTGGTCCAGCCCCAGCCATTGAAATCATCTGGGGAGTGAACCAGCAGATGGAAAATCTCTCTCTTACTTCAAATAATGCAACAAAGCTCCGAAAAAGAAAGCCAAATATATTAGTCTCCATTTCTCTGCAATACTGTATCATGTTGTTTTTATATTTACGGGGGTTTCTGGCATTTCTAACCAGAGACTCTATAGAAATGGCATGGGGAGGTTTCTGAAAGTATTTTAATGGTGATTAGATACCGCTGTAAGACCATGTTTCATTACAGCCTGAGCCAACATTGTGATTTTGAAACTGCAGTGACCTGCTGTCAAAGCTTTGCCCACAGCATTTACAGCAGCAGCGAGTCCCACGAGTGCTGGTCTGGAATAGGAGGCCATGTTTCATAAGCGCACCTACCAAGAGCAGCATAGCTGTCACTTCAGCACATTTGAATTTATTACACGTAAACTAGGTTAATCTGCAAAATTGATTGCGCTGGTCTCATACTGAAATCCAATACTAAAAGCATTTACTGTAAGAAACTACTTCCTGTGGGGAGACGATGCCGGCCAAAGCACTATTTGGAAGAAACTTCTAAAGAATGCAAACTGTAGAAATGCAGAGCCGTCACTCCTGAAATTAAAATCTCAAGCTACAACCAGTACTGTCATGTCTTCTAGTCCCAGTGACACCGATGAAAGAAAATAGCTCTCGCACAAGGCTGACATGATTCCAGGTAAAAGCACCCCACGAATGCTCATGACGGCACTTTCTAGCAGGTGCAGCCCTGGTAATTGGCAGAATCTGCGCGCTCTCCCCGCTCACACCCACTCCCTTGCTGAATCTGAGTGACAGGCAGGGGCCTCTCGAGGAAGGAAGAGCAGAGAGCACCTGAGTGGGGAACAGAGCACAAAGCCAGCTTCCGGGGGCCAGGATGAGCTGGAGGCCGCGTGGCCATCCCTGAGCACCTCCTCTGCACCTGAACAGTTGTCTGTCTGCCAGCTTCGTGAAAGATTTCTTTGTCCTTTGACACTAAGTTCACCCGTGTATTCTTAGAAATCCCATGGGATCTGTTCAACAGCTCATTTTTGAGAGTTTGGGGTTATGTTTTGTAGTTTCTTATCAACAGTCTTTTCTCCCAAGGGGGAGGAATGTGATATTATGAAATATAAAATATCAGTTAATTTTTTTCTTTTTATGAAATAGAGCCAAAAGTTCATAGGACATCAATGAGCTCTGATTTAGGGTTTTTGATTCGTGTCTCTTGTGTTCCCCTCACTGTGCTGGGGGCTGTGGAAGTCGCCCGGCTTAGAATCCACGGGGCTCGGCATTGGTCCACAGGGGCTGGGGGGACAGCTGGTCCAAGCACTGTCTGCCCTTGGTTCCTTCCTCCGGGGGCATTTTAGGTAATTTGCAGATGGGGAGTTAAATAACATTAAATTATATGGTGAGGAAGTTCTTGCCCCCTCAGTTCTCTCCTTCCCTCCTCCCCTCCTTCCTTCCTTCAGATTTATTTTACTTATTTGAGAGGTAGAGTGGGAGAGGTAAAGAGAGAGCTTCCAGCTGCTGCTTCACTCTCCAAAATGGCTGCAAAGGCCCAGGGCTGGGCCAGGCTGAAGCCAGGAACTAGGAGTTCCATTGAGGTCTCCCCTGTGGGTGGCAGGGGCCCCAGCACTTGGGCCATCTGCTGCTGCCTTCCCAGGTGCGTTAGCAGGGAGCTGGATCGGAAGTGGAACTGCCTGGCCTGACTAGCACTGTGACACAGGAGGCTGGTGCCACAGGCAGCAGCTTAGCCTGCCATCCTGTCAATGCCCTCTCAGCCCTCCATGGGGAGAGTCTCGGGTCAGCTCGGTTGGGGCCAGGCTGGCCCTGTCACCATGTCAGTAGCTGCTCTTTTCTCTTTTAATTTAGACTGATGCTTCAGCATGCAGAAGTACTGACTTCCATCCTATTTCCACACCATGTATTTTTACCACGACCTTCTCATTTTATGATCGTGATACAAGGTTTCCCTTTAGGGTAAACTTTTTGATTTTAATATAAATTTTTTTGTGAACATGATGTGTCTATTTAAGGAAAAATAATACATAGCTAATAGTAGAGATCACTGAAAAATGGCCAAAGGGTTACCAGGTATGGGATGATTGACGGTTGTCAATTGCTCCTCAAATGACCCTACCTGGGGGAACGTGATGCCCTTCCAAAACCTTTGGATGTCCTGCCTTAGGAGCCTTTGTTTTGGTGCATGCAGTCTCTCCTCCTTCCCCTCCCTTTTCCCCTCCCTGTCCAGGGTTTGGTTGTGTGGGAAACAACCAAGAATTGTGCAGATGTAGACAGGGTCACTGTGGTCCAAAGCTGGCTGTCAGCTTCATGCAGGAGTAAGTATGTAGCCTCAAAAACGGGAGTAGTGCTCGGTGTCTTTAGATGCAGCAGATCATCACATTTCTGTATTATTCCCAGCAGCACTAACGCCTAGAAACCTATCTCAACGAAAATGGACATACTTTGCAAAACACAGTTGCATTGCTCTTAAACTGATGCTCGTCTATGAGTGCCGAAAGTCCACCACTATCTAAACCCTCCCCAGGCCTCCAGCAGGGAGCAGCCATCCCCTGGCCCCACTGCAGTCAGCAGCAAGTGGGTTTTGACATGACTGCCTGCGTGAAGGCTTCACTAGGTCCTGAGAAGTCAGACTGAGATCGGTGAGTGGTCACTGGCAGCACTTGAAACCATGGCTCAGGGTCTGCGAGGCTGGTACCATCAGGGTGTTGGCTCTCCATGTTAGGGCTGAGCATCTGGCCCCCACAGAGACCTGGCTGGGTTCAGACCCAGTTTTTCCATTCTACTCACTTTGGGCCAGGGTTGTATAGACTGAATCGGTCAGCAGAGTAAATACGTGAGAAATAACCATAACAACTAGAACAATGATGCAAGAGTACGACTCATACAGAAGGCAAAATTTAATAAACCCAGCTCTTTCGTTCCAACACCACAAAATTATAGCCACTCGGCAGGGCATGGATGTTGGTCTGTGCCACCTCCTGCTCAGACTGCGGTTTGTGATCAGTCATGTTGCACCAACCAGCTGCCTTTTGACAGACACAAACCAGAAATAAATCCATATACATACTGATGTATATTGTTATGTACTGTGGCATTGTATTACTCTTTTGAAGACACTGATGAAATTTCATGGTCATGGAGATTAGGGCAAGATGGCGGAATAGGAAGGCAGCACACTGATAGTCCGGGGAGAGACAGTTTAATAAAAGTGGAGATACTGCAGGTTCAAGGAAGAGTAGGGGAAGAAACAGCAGAGGAAACTCTTCCAGAACTAGTGACTCACAGTGGACCTTCGAGGAGAGCGTGGGAGCCCGCAGTTCGGGACACCAACGGCAGACTCAACGCACCAGCGCTGGAATGCAAGGTGAGCCGAACCTCAATAGCCCAAGACACTGGCAGGGAAGCGGAGAGAGGAGACTAGAGCGAACAAGGCTTGAAACCCTGTGGAGGAAAGTGCACCAGGCTAACTAGAAGAGAGAGAGAAAGAATAAAGTGACCGATACAGACACGAGTTTCTCTCCCTCCGCCCACCTCTCAAAGGTGAGCAAGACAAAGAGCAGGCGCCATTTTGGACATACGTCATAAGCAGGGCGACCTCAGGTCTGCACCGGCCCTGAGCCTAGCAGAAAAACCTGACTCTGGGCGTGGGGGTGAAATAACAGGAGATTAGAACCTAATGAATGTGTGGTGCTAATGAACTGAGACTGTGAAAAAAGAGACTGTGGGGGGAGAGAACTCACGGAATTCACCACGTGAGTACTCTCCAGAGACGCTACAGTTTGGTAGCCTTGGTAGCCCAGTGGTGAGACTGCAGAAGAATTTGAACCCACACTGAAGGCCACAGAGATTCCCTCTGTGGTCCTTGGGAAAGAGCTTCTGATCTCTGGCTCCTGTGGGTATATCATTTGCCTGCTATCCACCCCCAATTCCATTCAGCTGTGTGGAATTACTTCCCTTTTGAATCAAAAATAAAGAAAGAAACAGAGAGAGATTTACCACGCCTAACCTGGAAGTGTCACCTTTGGCACACCCTCAACCCTGAGGAACCAAACAGAGCTATCAGGCCACACCCATCTCAAGCCTCTAAGGCTCCATTGAAAGCAGACAGTCCACTTATCTAGAGTCATAGTGTAACAAGAAAAAACACCACAGTGAAGAAACCAATATGCCAAACAACAAATGCAAAAACCTAGGTAATAAGAACAAGGAAGACACTATGACACCCTCAAATGAAAAAGACACCCCAATTCAAGATTACAAAGATGATGAGATAGAAGAGATGCAAGAAGCAGATCTCAAAAAATTGATAAGAACACTAAGAAGTACTCAAAAACAAATTCTTGAACTACAGAAATCCTTAATGGACAAGGTAGAAAATCTCTCTCGTGAAAATGAAATATTAAGGAGGAATCAAGCTGAAATGAAACAACTAGTAGAACATGAAACTGTGATAGTAACGAGAAATCATAATGAAGTGACGAATTCAATAGATCAAATGAAAAACACATTAGAGAGCCTTACAAACAGAATGGGTAAGGCAGAAGAGAGAATATCGGACTTAGAATACAGAGCACAGGAAAATATACAGTTAAACCAAAGAAAAGAAGAGGAAATTAGAAATCTAAAAAATATTGTTGGGAATCTACAGGATACTATTAAAAAACCCAACATTCGAGTTCTAGGAGTTCCTGAAGGCATGGAGAGGGAGAAAGGATTAGAATGCCTTTTTAGTGAGATAATAGCAGGAAATTTCCCAGTTTTGAGGAAGGACAGAGACATCCTAGTACAGGAAGCTCATAGAACCCCTAGTAAACATGACCAAAAGAGATCCTCATCACGACACATTGTAATTAAACTCACCACAGTGAAACAGAAAGAAAAGATCCTAAAATGTGCAAGAGAGAAACGTCAGATTACTCTCAGAGGATCTCCAATTAGACTCACAGCAGACTTCTCATCAGAAACCCTACAAGCTAGAAGGGAATGGCGAGACATAGCCCAGGTACTAAGAGAGAAAAACTGCCAGCCCAGAATATTATATCCTGCAAAGCTCTCATTTGTGAATGAAGGTAAAATAAAGACCTTTCATTGGAAACAGAAATTGAAAGAATTTGTTGCCACTCGTCCAGCCCTGCAAAAGATGCTTAAAGATGTGTTACACACAGAAACACAGAAACACGGCCATCAACATGAAAGAAGTTAAACGAAGGGAACCTCACAGCAAAAGATCACAGGGAATTCAAAGCATACATTTGGATAAAGAAATTATGGGACATGTACTCTATAGAATATTATACAGCAGTCAAAAACAATGAAATCCGGTCATTTGCAACAAGATGGAGGAATCTGGAAAACATTATGTTCCAAAGGGACAAATATCATATGTTCTCCCTGATCGGTGACAACTAATTGAGCACCAAAGGGGAAACCTGTTGAAGTGAAATGGACACTATGAGAAACAGTAACTTGATCAGCTCTTGTGCTGACTGTTGTTGTACAATGTAATACTTTATCCATTTTAGTATTTTTTATTCTAGTACTATTGGTTGAACTCTGTAATTAACACACAATTATTCTTAGGTGTTTAAACTTTAACTGAAAAGTGATCCCTGTGAAATATAAGAGTGGGAATAAGAGAGGGAGGAGATGTACAATTTGGGACATGCTCAATCAGTCGTGCCCCAAATGATGGAGTTAGAAACGTGCCAGGGGATTCCAATACAATCCCATCAAGGTGGCATGTACCAAGGCCATCTCACTAGTCCAAGTGATCAATTTCAGTTCACAATTGACCACACTGATAGGTCTAAGAGTCAAAGGGATCACACAAACAAGACTAGTGTCTGCTAATACTAACTGATAGAATCAAAAAGGGAGAGAACGATCGAGCATGGGAAGTGGGAGACACAGCAGACTCATAGAATGGCAGATGTCCTAAACAGCACTCTGGCCTCAGAATCAGCCCTTAAGGCATTCAGATCTGGCTCAAGAGCCCATGAGAATATTCTAGGCATGGAAAGCCAAGACACTCTGGAAAAAAAAAAGGAAGACCTAAATGAAAGATCTCTGTGAGTGAGATCCCAGTGGAATGAATGGGGCCATCAAAGAAGGAGGTACCTTTCTCTGAAGGGAGGAGAGAACCTCCACTTTGACTATGACCCTGTCGGAATAAGATTGAAGTCAGCGAACCCTAAAGGCTTCCATAGCCTCAGCAACTCATGACTAGAGCCTAGGGAGATTACTGATGCCATAAACAAGAGTGTCAAATTGTTAAATCAACTTCAGGAGTCACTGTGTACTTACTTCTCATGTGGGATCTGTCCTTAATGTGTTGTCCAATGTGAAGTAATGCTATAACTAGTACTGAAACAGTATTTTGCACTTTGTGTTTCTGTGTGGGTGCAAACTGATGAAATCTTTACTTAGTATATACTGAATCAATCTTCTGTATATAGATAATTAAAAATGAAAAAAATCTTGGTGTTAAATTGGAAATTGCATAGAAAATTAATCAATTTAAAAAAATATATCATGTAGGATCTCTGTCCTTAATGTGCTATACATTGTGAATTAATACTATAACTAGTACTCCAACAGTATTTTTCACTTTGTGTTGCTATGTGAGGGCAAACTGTTGAAATCTTTACTTAATATATAGTAAACTGATCTTCTGTATATAAAGAGAATTGAAAATGAACCTTGATGTGAATGCAAGGGGAGAGGGAGTGGGAAAGGGAAGGGTTTTGGGTGGGAGAGAAGTTATGGGGGGGGAGCCATTGTAATCTATAAGCTGTACTTTGGAAATTTATATCCTTTAAATAAAAGCATTATAAAAAAAAAAAGAAATTTCATGGTCATTATGAGATGTTTTTCTCATAATGTTTTTCTCATATGAAGGCAGGCAGGACCAAAATATGCAGGTGTAATGTAAGTAGCTCTTGACCAGCTCACATGCACCAGCACAGTTAATTGCAAAGCAGCAGAATGCTGGGAGAAGCAGGTTTTTCCCCCTTTTATGCACTGGATCTGCTACATTTTAAATTTATGTATCTTTTCTAAGGACTGGGGAAAATTAAGTAGATGATTTTTTTTCCCTAGAGACAACTGTAAAAGCAATGTCTTCACGTGAAGACGCTAGCCTCCTACACTATTTTACAAGAAGGTAAAAGTATGATATTTCTTTGTTTCAACTAATCAAACATCCTGAGCTTTCGAGACTCCTCAATAGGGAACACTCATTCCGATTTCTGGTTACTTTTATAATACAACTGTGATTTCACAGTATCAAAACCACGGATACACAGAAGACATGATCACTTGTCTCCCAAATCCTAGACATTTCACATCATCCAGAGCACACCTCTGGAAGACGGAGTTTTCTGCTTTTTTCCTGGATTGTTTCAAGTTGTCAGACATAAGGCAGCCTACAAGGTGCTGGCCTCCCTGTTCAGCAGCCTCGGGTGCCCTGCTGCATGGCACGATTTTTCAGAGCTAAGAATAACAGGCTCTGCTGAAAGTAACACAGCCCTTCAGAAACACCTGCCACACTGCAGGAGCGGAGACTTACAGCATGAGAAACGCAGCTTCTGAGTTTACCTCTTAGATGCTTAGTCAATAGAAACTGTGTCCTAGCTTTTTGCTGCTGCAGAACCAAATACTGGCACCTTGCGATTCCTGTGAGCTGGAAGTGAACAGACCCGCTTCCTACTCACTGAGACTCACTACACTTCAGCTTGTGCATTTCAACTTCCTAGCAGCAGAAGTGGACTCCGAAGTACACATCTGTCGATCTGAAGTGCAGTATAGGAAGCTAGCTTCTCTGTGTGTGTGTGCCTTCCTTCTGCCAGAACTTTGTTTTTTCTGTTCTCTGGGCTTCAGAGATCTATATTACACTGTAGGCAGCATCAAAGGAGAGCGAGTCTCCATTTTCAGTTTTTCCTCTTAATTCCCCTGCCTGTCAACACTAGCAGAGGGTCAGTCTGGGGGGGTGGGGGGGCAGGGGAACTGGGGGCAAAGGGAAAAGGAAGAGAGAAGGGTGCTAACCTCGTATTTTTCACTGCCAGCACCAGGAAGTGGGGTGAGCAAAGCCTGTTTGGCAATTTTTTTGTATTTCCAGATGACACATAATTGAAAGATTCAGGGAAATAAAAAGTCGTTTTCTTCCTTTGTTCTCACGTGTACTGTGATTCTCTCCCAGGAGGTCTGTAAAGCGACCTTACCAAGGAGAAAACCCCCGTGAGGACTAAGACTGCAGGAAAGCGGAAGCATGGGAGCACAGGGAAGTGGCCAGGGAACAGGGGTTGAAAGCATTGGGAAGGCAGGGGGAGATGGTTTCTAGAAAGCATCCCGGGGTTCTCTGAGTTTGCACTGCAGCTTATCTGATTACCACCACAAAGAATTCACACCTTGGGACCTTGCCCTCAGAAGTGACATCCAAAAGACAAAGCCCACAGGCTTTGAGGCTGACCCGGAAGCTCCCCGGGGTCATCACACAAATTTGAACATCATGACTGCAACCACTCTGCATGCTACCAAGGAACCGAGTGCTGAGATCACAGTACATGTGTGTTTCTCCCTCACTGGCTTTTTCTCTGCTGTACCTCTGAAACCAACGCATTCTTGTCCAACTGGGTAAGAGCGACGAGGCTGGGAGAAGCCATCTACATGCCAGTAAAGTAAATCATGAGATTTTCATGGTTGAGACGGACGTACTCGCACATGGGTTATTGATAGTGCACTATTTTATTTTACTTTAAATTTTATTTGAGAGGCAGAGAGAGGCAGGGGGGTGCTCCCATCTACTGGTCCACTCAAATGCCCATGACAGCTGAGAGTGGGCCAGGACTGAAGTTGGCAGCTGGGAATGCAATGCCTCATGGGTGCCAGGAATGTGATGGCCTTCATCACCACTGCCTCCCAAGGTCTCCCTCACTAGGAAGCTGGAGTCAAGAGCCAGAGCTGAGACTCGAACCCAGATGCTCTGATGTGGAACATGGGCGTGGTAACTGCCAAGCTCAATTCTGCTCGCATAAGCAGCATTTTCAGGGTAGATCTAGGATATGAACAGTGGGCTGAAGTTGATCAGCAGGTGGACATTGGTGAAGGGACAACTAACTCCAGGGGCATGACTCCAGGTTCACATTGTATTACTGATTTGGATAAGAGCACCAGTGGCACATCGACCAATGTGTCATGTGGCATTTAGCAGTTCCCCACAAGATGAAAGGCTCCAAGCCAGAGGGATTTTCAGAGGCACAAATGGTTTAACAGAAACAGATGTCTAAGTTGTGTAGCTGGAAATATCACCTGTTTTCTGCTCACCTTCAGGACCAAACTGGACTTGAGATCATGTACCCTGTGCCCCAGGCCTGGCGTATTTTGTTGAATTATAGGTGATTTAGGAGTTGAGAGAGAAGTGTGGTGGGGTCAAGGAAAGGAAGAGTCTAGATTCTGCTGTAGGAAGTGCATTCTGAGACTGTCCCCTGGAGTGGTCAGATTAAGCCCAGAAAGGTGTTGGGTTGAGCGAGGACTTGGAGATCAGGGGACAGGCCACCCAGGGGAGAAAGCAGGTCCTCCAGCCTAGTTATTTGTGCACAATGAGGATGAGGGGAAGGATTCCTCACTCCTAAAATGAAGTCTCCACCAAAAGTCCCAGGAGATAAGGTGGATTCTCTCAAGAATCCACAACCCTTTAAATCAGAGGCCATGAAACTGGGGGGCATTATGATCCCCTTCATATAAAGTGAGATTCTGCGTGGTCTGGTGACTTGCCTGAAAACTGCTCAAATCAGCTAACACTGCAAAAGTTGGGCGACCTGTTTAAGTGCTTGGGCTCAAAGCCTGAACAGGGTGGTCTGCTCTTCTCTGCCTCCTCTCAGCAATTCTCATGCCTCTCTAGGATTTCTGAAACACAAACAGTGCCTCACGGTGAATGTAATAACAAAAGGAACAGCGACATTTTCCCCAAATCCAATCCGTGAACTATAGCAGATCTGCTAACGTTGGGTCTTGGCCTAAATGAATACTTAATAACGATAATAGCTAAAGATTCATGGAGGCCTTACCATATATTAGATACATGCTTAGTATTCTAAATAGGACATTTTATTAAAATTCACAGCCACTCACCAAGACAGATACAATTCTCCACCTATTCTGATTACCACCTACTGAAGTGACTCACCCAGAATCACATTAGCTAGAGAGTGACAGCTCGTGTGTCCAAAGCCCCCTCTCTTAACCCTAATTGTGCCAATTAAGATATAACCCAGATGCCTGGATACCACAGGAAGTTCGCCTGGGAGTGAGAAGCGAGAGGCTGCCTTGGGCTTTATGGAACCCTCCCCAAGCTTGCAGAGATGGTGCCTTGCACTAGGGCCCGTGTTCGGCTGTGGGTTAAGCTGCCACTTGTAGCACCAGCATCCTATCCTGGAGTGCCGGTTCAAGCCCGGGCTGCTCCGTTTCCAATCCGTGCCCCCTACTAATGTGCCTGGAAAAGCAGAAGAGGATGGCTGTAGTATTTGGGTTCTTGCCACCCACTAAGAGACCAGATGGAATTCTGGGATCCTCGCTCTAGCCTGGCCCACCCCTGACTGTTGTAGCCATTTGGGGAGTAACCAGCAGATGGAAATGTCTCTTTCCTTCTTCCTCTCACACTACACACATGCATACACACATACACACCTTGCACCTAACCCAGCCACAAGAGCAGCCCCTCTACCACAACTTTCAGATAATCCACTTAAACTGAAGATGTATCCCCTCATAATCCCCCTGCGAATCGTTAATCCTGCCTTATGAGGATAGAAGTATTCTAGGTATGAACACACAAGACACGGAAGACAGAAGGGAATCGGAGCCAGGCGCTGCTCCTGCGGCGCCTCTAATTTACTTAAATCGAGGGACTGCCAAGACTCGGGTGGAGCTTAGATGTCTGTCGCTTTTCCTTTTCACAAAAGGCAAGGGGTTCTTTCTGAAATGTTTGCTCGGGGGCCTTCCTTTCAGCTCTGCCGGTGTGAGCTGCTTTCTTATTTTCCCAGTGGGGCACATGCCGCGGTCCTGTCATTATTTCTCCTCTTCTGTCTGTACATGTTGATGATGCTTCTATCTGCACTTCAGAAGGTGCAAATTACAGTGGCTGCGGCACCTTAAAGAAAATGCATTTTTCCACACTGCACTCATTTTCTCTAGGTGTCATGCTGTGTGCTTTTTTATTTTTTCAGAGCAGATCAGAGCTTAAAATATTTTAGCAGGCAATTGTGTTAATCTCTGCTCTCAAACATGTTATTGTGAAGCCTGGGCATCCTGGGGAAATGAATCCACCTGGAAGACTTTTTTTTTTGATGACTGGGGTTGAATTCTTTGAGCATGAGCACATTTAAGTTTTTCTAGCTTATTATTTGTACAGAACACTTCCTTAACCAAAGGAAACCCAAATCAAGGTCATGCTATGATTTTCACACATCCCAGGCATTTTTACTTTTAACTATTCTTTCCTCCATTAAAAAAATAAAAAATGGTATATGAGAACTGTGATGGTATATAAGATATTATGTTTCCTCTGACCTAAATTCTCATTCTTGTCTTCTGATTTAAAAAAATATTTTTTGTGAGACCTTAAAATTAATATGGACCTGCTGAGCCTAAGGGGTGTGTCAGTCTGTATTGGATGGCTTGGGGCTGGAGGCCTGAGTGAGAGGGTCGTTTTATTATGCTGTGGACACAGCAAGAAGCTATTCCCGGAATTTGGATTTTTGAAAAAGGGCCAGAGGAAATCTTTCTTTTGGGTCAGTTACCTCTGTTTTCCCCGGGGGGAATAAAAACTGTTCCTTATGCTATGGAGCACGGCTGCCTTCTGCTGCATGGGAATTTAGCGCATCATTCTTGAGGTTTTCTCACTCCTGAAAATTACCTCTACCATCCCACCCAGCATTCTTTAATCTGTATGCAATTTTAAAAGCAAAATAATCATTGCCTTCAAAAGACGATATTCCTTAGCTATGAGGCTATCTACTACCTATTCTTTGCAATGTTTGGCTTTGGATACAGTTGCATGAAACAACTGTGCATTGCATTTTTGGCAGTATTAGCAAAGCAAAGTCTTGCATAGGTCAACTTTCTCCCAGAATCTCATTCGCTAACTCATTCATTCCTACAGGGAATCACTGAGTAGCTACTCTATGCCAGGTGTCAGGATTCAATACTGAAAAAAAGGACAGGTTCTGTTTAAGACTGCATAATATCCTACTGGATATTCTGACTGTATGCTGGACCATGACATTATTTGTGGAAGGAATTAGTGGCTGAGTCAGTGAAACAGGGGAGGGCTGTTCTGTAATGGAGAGCTCACAAACCAGTACAGCAGGGAGCAGAACATCTGTCCTTTCCTTAGGGCAAGCCTCTGAAATACTACTTCAAGAAGACAAGCAGAGAAAGGGATGGAGGGGAGACACTGCTTTAGGTAGGAAGTCTACAGATGTCCGCTTGAGTTCTGCATCAATGGAGGGAAAGCTCACCTTTGCCCAGGGGAGATGCATTCTTGGCAGAGGGGACAACAACCGCAGGGTCTTCCCCTGGAAGACTCAAAGCTGGGGCTGCAGCCAGGGTGGATCCTGCTCTCACCCAGGCATAGACTGGCTGGTTTTCAAGCTTCCGCTAAGCAGCTCTACATTCAGTTTGGCCTGAGAGCCCAGAGGAGTCCTGGTAGCTAAGGCAGCTATGTGTGTCCATGGGATGGGGCTGAGGCGGCACCACGGCGCCCTGTGCACAGTCCAGATGTGGAAAGGACAGAAAATGGCAGGACCAGGCCCTTTAGTAAGGTTCAGTGGGACATCCACCAGAGTTGCTGCCCTTCAGCAGATAATGCATGTGCAGTGCCCAGCCAGTGGCCAAAGACATAGAAGGATCCTGTCACAGGCTGAGTTGTGCCCCCTGAAAACACAGGTTGAGCTGCTGAACCCCAGCACGTGTGCCTGTGACCCTCTGTGGAAACAGGGTATCTTGCAGATGTAATCCACTTAAGATGAAGTCATGTTTGATCAGGGTGGGTCATAATCCAGTCACTGAAGTCCTTAGAAGAGGAGACAGACACACAGGGAGGCAGGGAATGAGGTTTTGCTTTCACAAAGCCACAAATGCCAAGGATGGCTGGCAACTTCCAGAAGCTCAAAGGGCAGAGCAGTGTCTTCCTTGGAGTTCCCAGAAAGGGCTAAACACTGGTGACCCAGGATATCTAACTGTTCTAGCTAAAAGCCTCCCAGCTCATGGTGCTTCCTCAGAGCAGTCCTGGGACAGCAGGGCAGGCCCCGGAGACCACATGCCACCCCAGGTCCCTGGCCATTTTGGAAGGGAGACAGGGAAAAGGGATTTGAGCATTTTCCCCCAAGGAACACTTTACAGATGACAGCCTTGGCTACCGGTACATGCGGGCTTAAATCTCCCTCGCACCCACGCCAAGGACACAGAGGTGGGTGCTGCAGAGCAAGGTGAGACCTGCCATGGAAATGGAAACCACCACAGCTGCAGCCACAGCAGCCACCACAGCTTTCTGTGCATCTGAACTTAGTGTGTAATTCGTTAAATCCTTTATGAACACACACAAATCAGTATTCCCACAAGTGCTGGTACTTAGAAATGGATCATTCTGGTCTTCTCTGGAGTTACTTCTCCTGTATGCTTGTGGCTCCCACTCAGCCGTATCCACAGTCTACACTGCTTCAACCCTCCAGTTGACTCACCATCTTTGAAGTATTCACTGCTGAGTTTAGAAATCTTACAAAGAAATCGATCCAGTAGTTACAGGGCTGTGCTAGTATTCTGCATGTTGGGCAGGTGTTCAGCCTGGCAGTAGAGACCCCTACATCCTATATCGCAATGTCTGCCTTGGCTTCCCAGCTCTGGCTCCTGACCCCAACCTGGCAGTAAAGAGTAATGGCTCAAGTAATGGGCTCCTTTCACCCATGTAAAACCTGGATTGAATTCCCAGCTCCCAACTTCAACCTGGCCCAGTGCTGTCTGCTGTGAGCATTTGGGATGTCAATGAGTGGATGGAAGCTCTGTCTCTCTACCTCTCTTGCTCTCTGCTTCTCAAAGTACAAAACAAATCTCTCATGTTATATTCAAATGTCCACTTCCTGTTTCAAAATTAGAGCCTGAGGTTAATGAGGGCCATGTCTTCCTCTAAATTCTTGTTTTGGAGAAGCGATTTCTTCCATTGCTGTGTGCCTGTTCTCTCCACCACCCAACTGCTTGGTATTCTCTGAGTTTTTCTTCTCTACCTCTACCTCCTCTCCCTGCTTCCATCTTTTCTCCATATCTCATCAGGCTTGCACACCAAGAAAGTTCAATCTAAGTTGAAGAACATATGCTAGGTCTAGATGAGGCCTGGAATCCCTGTAATTACTTTAGAGCAGAAAATGAGGTGTTGTTGCTTGTGAAATTAATTTTTCATTGCATTGTAGATTATCTTATCCTTATGCCTTAATTGTATCTCTAGTACCCTCCCAGTTCTGCCAGCTCATGGTTACCAACCCGCAGTTCCAAGGGGTTCATGGGTTCTCATAGAAACTACTGACATAGAGCTCTGGAGAGGGGCTCCAAAATGGCGGAATAAGGAGGGATCTCACTGATAGTCCAGGAAAAAGTAGTTTAATAAAAGTGGAGATAGTGAAGTCTCAGGGAAGAGTTAGGGAAAAACCTGCAGAGGAAACTCTTCCAGAATTAGAGGGACATGGTGGATCTACATGGAGGACATGGGCGCCCACGGCGCAGGACGCCAGCTGCCGAGAGTCTTGTCCTCTGCACCAGCGCTGGAAAGAGAGGTGAGGCGAAACTGCAGTAGCCCAAGACGCTGGCGGAAAAGCAGCAGGAAGAGCCTAGAGGGAACGAGGCTTGAAGCCCCATGGGGGAAAAGTACAGCAGCCTAACTAGAGGAGAGAATAAACAAAAGGGACAGTACAGACATGATTCGCTCTCTCCACACACCTAACAAAGGTGTGCGAGACAATAGAACAGGAGCCATTTTGGACACATGTAACAGCTGCACCAGCTCGGGGCTGTGCCTGCCCTCAACCAAGCAAAAAGCTTGACTCTGGTTGGGAGTAATAACAGGAGACTAAGACCTAGTGAATCTGTGGATCTTATGAACAGGGACTGTGGAAAAAAAAAACAGAGGGTGTGTGGGAGAACTCACAGTGTGGCTGAGACGTAAGTAGTCTCGGGGGGAGATGCCACAAACTCACTAGCCTTGGCTACCCGGTGAGAGACACTGCAGGGGAATCTGAGCTTACACTGAGGACTGCACAGATCCTTTGTGTGTCCTTGGGACAGAGCAGACAAATATTATACCCACTGGGGCTAGTGCTCAGGCATTGATTGCCATCGAGAAGAAGAGCTCAGCTGAGTGGAATTACTTCCCTTCTGAATTAAAAAAAGAGAGAGAGAGAAAATTTACCATGCCAAACCTGGGTGTGTCACCTTTGACATACCCTTAACCCTGAAGAACTGAACAGAGCTCTCTGGTCACACCACCACAAGCCTCTAGAGAGTCACCAAAAGCAGACAGTCCACTTAATCTAGAGTCATGGTATAACAAGAAAAGCCACCACAGCAGAAAAAAAAGAAGAAACGAAAGAATATCTCCACAATGCCAAACAGCAAACACAAAAACAGAGGAAATAACAAGGAAGATGTATCATGACACACTCAAATGAACATGACACTCCAATACAAGATTATGAAGATGATGATACAGAAGAAATGCAAGATATGGAATTCAAAAAATTTATGATAAGAACATTTAGAAGTTATCAAAAAAATGCATGAACTACAGAAATCCATACATGACAGGACAGAAAATCTGTGAAAATGAAATCTTAAGGAGGAATCAAAATGAAATGAGGAATTTAGTAGTACATGAAATTGAGATACTGAAGAGAAATCAAAATGAAATGAAGAATTCAATAGAACAAATAAACACATTTGAGAGCCTTAAAGACAGAATCAGTGAAGCAGAAGGGAGAATATCGGACTTAGAAGACAGAGCACAGGAAAGTATACAGTCAAACCAAAGAAAGGAAGAAGAAATTAGAAATCTAAAAAATATTGTTGGGAATCTACAGGATACTATTAACAAACCCAACATTCAGGTTCTAGGAGTTCCTGAAGGCATGGAGAGAAAGATTAGAAAGCCTTATAAGTGAGATACTAGAAAACTTCCCAGGTTTGGAGAAGGAAAGAGACATCCATGTACAGGAAGGACATAGAACCCCCAATAAACATGACCAAAAGAGATCCTCACCATGACAGATTGTAATCAAACTCACCACAGTGAGACATAAAGAAAAGATTCTAAAACATGCAAGAGAGAAAGGTCACATTACTCTCAGAGGATCGCCAATTAGACTCACAGCAGACTTCTCATCAGAAACCCTACAGGCTAGGAGGGAATGGCGAGATGTAGCCCAAGTACTAACAGAAAAAAAAAAAAAAAACCTGCAAGCACAGATTATTATATCCTGCAAAGCTCTCATTTGTGAATGAAGGTGAAATAAAGACCTTTCATAGCAAACAGAAATTGAAAGAATTTGTCACCACTCGTCCAGCCCTGCAAAAGATGCTTAAAGATGTGTTACACACAGAAACAGAGCCATCAATACAAAAGAAGTTAAGGAAGAAAATCTCCCAATAAAACATCACAGGAAGTTCAAAGCATATATTAGAAATATCTTTAGGAAAATGGCAGGGCAAAGTCACTGCTTATCGATAGTCACATTGAATGTAAATGGCCTCAACTCCCCAGTTAAAAGACACAGATTGGCTGATTGGGTTAAGGAACAAAACCCATCTATTTGCTCTTTCAAGAAACACATCTTTCCAACAAAGATGCATGCAGACTGAAAGTGAAAGGTTGGAAAAAGATATTTCATACCAACAGAAACCAAAAAAGAGCTGGCATAGCCATCTTAATATCAGACAAAATAAACTTTAACACAAAAAATGTTAAGAGACAAAGAGGGGCACTATCTAATGATTAAGGGATCAATTCAACAGGAAGATGTAACTATTATAAACATATATGCACCTAATTACAGGGCAACGGTTTATTTAAAAGATATGATAAGTAACTTAAAGAGAGACTTAGACTCCAATATAATAGTATTGGGGGACTTCAATACTCCACTTTCAGCAATAGACAGATCAACCAGACCGAAGATCAACAAGGAAACAGCAGATTTAATTGAAAGTATAGCCCAAATGGATCTAACAGATATCTACACTTAAAGAATACACATTCTTCTCAGTAGTACATGGAACCCACTCTAGGACTGACTACATACTAAGCCATAAAGCAAGTCTCAGCAAATTCAAAAGAATTAGAATCATATCATGCAGCATCTCAGACCACCATGGAATGAAGCTGGAAATTAGCAACCCAGGAATCCCTAAACCATATGCAAACACATGGAGACTGAACAACATGCTCCTGAATGAACAGTGGGTCAAAAAAGAAATCAAAAGAGAAATCAAAAAACTTTCTGGAAGTAAATGAAGATAAAATCACAACATATCAAAACTTATGGGATACAAGAAAAGCAGTGTTAAGAGGACAGTTTATAGCAATAGGTGCCTACATCAAGAAATTGGAAAGGTACCAAATAAATGAGCTATCAATGCATCTCAAAAATCTAGAAAAACTGCAGCAAACCAGACCCAAAACCAGTAGGAGAAGAGAAATATTTAAAATTAGAGAAGAAATCAATAGGATTTAATGTAAAAAAAATTACAATGGATCAGCAAAATGAAGAGCTGGTTTTTTGAAAAAATAATCAAAATCGACACACTGTTGGCACAACTAACTAAAAAAGGACCCAAACCAATAAAATCAGATATGAAAAAGGGAAAGCAACAACAGACACCACAGAAATAGAAGGAGTCATCAAAAGTTACTACAAACAGTGTATGCCAGCAAACAACTATCAGAATGGATAATTCCTAGAAAAATACAACCTACCTAAATTGAGCCACGAAGATGTAGAATACCTAAACAGACCCATAACTGAGTCATAAATTGATTCAGTAATAAAGGCCCTCCCAACATAGAAAATCACAGGACCAGATGGCTTCACTGCTGAATTCTACCAGACATTTAAAGAACTAGCTCCAATCTTTCTCAAAAAGAGGGAATCCTCCCAAAATCTTTCTATGAAGCCAGCATCATCTTAACTTCTAAACCTGAGAAAGATGCAGCATTGAAAGAGAGTTACAGACCAATTTCCTTGATGAACATAGACACAAAAATCCTCAATAAAATTCTGGCCAATAGAATGCAACAACACATCAGAAAGATCATCCACCCAGACCAAGTGAGATTCATCCCTGGTATGCAGAGATGGTTCAATGTTCGAATAACAATCAACGTGATACACCACATTAACAAACTGCAGAAGGAAAACCATATGATTATCTCAATAGATGCAGACAAAGCATTCGATAAAATTCAACACCCTTTCATGATGAAAACTCTAAGCAAATTTGGTATAAAAGGCACATTCCTCCATACAATCAAAGCAATTTATGAAAAACCCACGGCCAATATCCTATTGAATGGGGAAAAGTTGGAAGCATTTCCACTGAGATCTGGTACCAGACAGGGATGCCCACTCTTACCACTGCTATTCAATATAGTTCTCGAAGGTTTAGCCAGAGCCATTAGGCAAGAAAAAGAAATTAAAGGGATACAAATTGGGAAGGAAGAACTCAAACTATCCCTCTTTGCAGATGATATGATTCTTTATTTATTGGACCCAAAGAACTCTACTAAGAGACTATTGGCACTCATAGAAGAGTTAGGCAAAGTAACAGGATATAAAATCAATGCACAAAACAACAGCCTTTGTATACACAGGCAATTCCTCGGCTAAGAAATAACTGCTAAGATCAATCGCATTCACAATAGCCACAAAAACAATCAAATACCTTGGAATAAACTTAATCAAGGACATCAAAGATCTCTAGAATGAGAATTACAAAATTTTAAAGAAAGAAATAGAAGAGGAAACCAAAAAATGGAAAAATCCTCCATGCTCATGGATTGGAAGAATCAATATCATCAAAATGTTCATTCTCCCAAAAGCAATTTATAGATTCAATGCCATACCAATCAAAATACCAAAGACATTCTTCTCAGACCTGGAAGAAATGATGCTGAAATTATTATGGAGTTACACGAGACCTTGAATAGCTAAAGCAATCTTATACTACAAAAACAAAGCCAGAGGCATCACAATACCAGATTTCAAGACATACTACAGAGCAGTTATAATCAAAACAGCCTGGTACTGGTACAGAAACAGATGGATAGACCAACGGAACAGAATAGAAACACCAGAAATCAATCTAAATCAAGGATCTAAAACCAATTCCTGGAGCAAGGATAGTCTATTCAAGAAATTGTCCTGGGAAAACTGGATTTCCACATGCAGAAGCATGAAGCAAGACCCCTACCTTACACCTTACACAAAAATCTACTCAACATGGATTAAAGATCTAAATCTACAACCTGACACTATCAAATTATTAGAGATCATTGGAGAAACCCTGCAAGATACAGGCATAAGCAAAGACTTCTTGGAAGAGACCCCAGAAGCACAGGCAGTCAAAGCCAAAATTAACTACTGTGATTGCATCAAATTGAGAAGTTTCTGTACTACAAAAGAAACAGTCAGGAAAGTGAAGAGGAAACCGACAGAATGGGAAAAATATTTGCAAACTATGCAACAGATAAATGGTTAATAACCAGAATTTACAAAGAGATCAAGAAACTCAACAACATCAAAATAAACAACCCACTTAAGAGATGGGCCAACGACCTAAATAGACAGTTTTCAAAAGAGGAAATCCAGATGACCAACAGACACATGAAAAAATGTTCAAGATCACCAGCAACCAGGATAATGCAAATCAAAACCACAGTGAGGTTTCAGCTCATCCCAGTTAGAATGGCTTACATATGGAAATCAAGTAACAACAGATGCTGGTGAGGATGTGGGGAAAAAGGGACACTAATCCACTGTTGGAGGGAATGCAAACTTGTAAAGCTACTATGGAAGACAGTTTGGAGATTCCTCAGAACCTGAATATAACCCTACCACACAACCCAGCTATCCCACTTCTTGGAATTTACCAAGACAATTACCAATTTACTAAGTTAATTAAATTAGTAAATAAAAGAGCTGTCTGCACCTCAATGTTTATTGCAGCTCAATTCACAATAGCTAAGTCATGGAATCAACCTACATGTCCATCAACAGAAGCCTGGATAAAGAAATTATGGGATATGTACTCTATAGAATACTATACATCAGTAAAAAAAAAATGAAATCTGGTCATTTGCAACAAAATGGAGGAATGTAGAAATCATCATGCTGAGTGAAATATGCCAGTCCCAAAGGGACAAATATCATATGGTTTCCCTGATCAGGCGAACTAACTGAGCACATAAAAGGAAACTTGTTGATGTGAAATGGACACTATGAGAAACAATGTCTTGATCAGCCCTTGTCCTGACTGTCGAGGAGCAACTTAGTATTTTATTCCTTTTAGTATTTTTTGTTCTACTTAATACCATTGGTTGAACTCTTTAACACACAATTATTCTTAGGAGTTTAAATTTAACTGAAAAGTGATCCCTGTTAAATAAAAGAGTGGGGATAAGAAAGGGAGGAGATGTACAGTTTGGCTCATGCTCAATTGGACTTACCCCTAATGGTAGAGCTATAAACGGACCAGGGGATTCCAATTTAATCCATTAAGGTGGCATGTACCAATGCCATCTCGCTAGTGAAAGTGATCAGTTTCAGTTCAAAATTGATTATGATGATAGGATTAAGTGTCAAAAGGATCACATAAACAAGACTAGTGTCTTCTAATACTAACTGATAGAATTAAAAAGGAGAGTACAATCCAACATGGGAAGTGGGATACACAGCAAACTCATAGAATGGCAGATGTCCTAAACAGCACTCTGGCCTCAGAATAAGCCCTTAAGGCATTCAGATCTGGCTAAAAAGCCCATCAGGGTATTTCAGGCATGGAAAGCCAAGACACTGTGGCAAAAAAAAAAAAAATGACTTAAATGAAAGATCTCTGTGAGTGAGATCCCAGCAGAAAGAACTGGCCATCAAAGAAGGAGGTACTTTCTCTGAAGGGAGGAGAGAACTTCCACTTTGACTATGGCCTTGTCTAAATAAGATCGGAGTTCGCAAACTCAAGAGGCTTCTATAGCCTTGGGAGCTCATGATAAGAACCTTGGGTGATTACTGACATCATAAATAAGAGTGTCAATTGTTAAATCAACAACGGGAGTCACTGTGCACTTATGCACTTCCTCCCCATACAGGAAATCTGTCCTTAATGTGTTGTACTATGTGAATTAGTTGTATAACTAGTACTCAAACAGTACTTTATACTTTGTGTTTCTGTGTGGGTTTCAAATGGTTGAAATCTTTACTTAGTATATACTGAGTTGATCTTCTGTTTATAAAGATAATTGAAAATGAATCTTGATGTGAATGGGATGGGAAAGGGATTGGGAAATGGTATGGTTGTGGGTGGGAGGGAGGTTATGGGGGGAAAGCCTCTATAATCTAAAAGTTGTACTTTTGAAATTTATATTTATTAAATAAAAGTTAAAAAAGAAACTACTGATATATAGGCCACTATTTCTTAAGATCCTGATTGTTAGAAAATTCCATTTTATTTTTCATATCTGGAGAAAAGTTTTCAATGATTAAAAATTGTTTAAAGGAGTGGCAAATCAAAAAAGTATTGTATCTGCGCTTCATCTTCAACTAAACATCAAAAATGAACAACTACTGGTTTGAGTTCACTTCCTATCCAGCTCTCTGCTAGGGCACTATGCAAAGTAGAAGATGGCCCAAGTACTTGGGCCCTTCCCACCCATGCGGGATAACCGGAGGAAGCTCCTGGCTCCTGGTTTTGGCCTGGCCCAGCCCTGTCTTTCCCTCTTTTTCTGTAACTCTGCCTTTGAAATAAATAAATAAATCTTAAGAAAGAAGAAATATTCTTTTCTGCAGATAGTGGAATTCAAGAATGCCCCTCTATTTACCCTGTTCTGTTAAAATTTATTCACCAAGAGAGAGCACTAAAAATATGCTGGAAAATTTAACACGTTGCAACTGCACTACTGAGTTTTCCAAGTGGCATTTCCACAAGAAAAGCTATTTTCCTCAAAAGAAAGCTGGCAGATTCAATTATTCACTTACTCTAGCAGGGTAACTGCACCTTTAATTTTTCTATTCTGACAACGACCCACAGGTGATTGGCACACAAAGAATGAGGGAGTGTCATGTGCAAGCCGCATGTGCTATAAGAACAGAATTTCCAGAGCTCCCTCTAAAAAGACGAATTTTCACATTTTGTATAGAATCTGCATCTAAATGAGAAAGCATCCTTATGCTTGTTTCGGAAGGAAGGATTTGCCCATGCTGAAACTGTATGGATGCTTTAGAAGGGCCAGTGGGCCTTCTCTCTTCCCCATCCCCCTTACCAGTGAGCTCACACAGGAAAACAACACCAGGAATAACTGACATCAGAGGCACATATCCCCTGCAGGTTCAGGGCTGAGCAATTTACATGCATTAACTTCTAATTGTCGCAGCGCCTCTGTGAAACAGGTGCTATTATTATTTCACCCTTTGTTACTCTGCTCTAATGTATTCCTGATCATGTGCTTGAAAGGAGACTATCCGAGAGTGTAGTAATCCACTGAGAGGGGAGGTTACTTCTATTTGTGGAAAGTTAAACAAAAGTAGAGCGTCCTAGTCGTGTTTCCACCAGAGCTGCCTCTCTGCAGCCCGGGCAGCCTTGGAGGTGGATGGGACCTCCCTAGGTTCCTGGTGGGTAAAGGGGCAGCCAGCCTTGTCTCTCTCCCAAGAGCTGCCCCTTCTCACACGCTCAGTCACCACGTTCTCAAATAACCCGCTTGCTCGCGTTTTCCACTTAAGCCTGCCCTGGTTGCCATTTGACTTCTCTCGATAGCAGTGGCTGCCTGCCTGTCATCTTGCTTCTGGTCTCTCTCTCATCGAACAAAGTGTTTCTCATACAGAAAAGCTCCCCCCGTTCCCCTTCCTTGGCTGTCTCTGGTGGAAAACACGTGGTCCTCAGAACGACCAGTCACCCTCTCCAGGCGCGGACCCTGCCTCTGCCAGCCTCCTTATCTGCGCGGTCCCTTCCTGCTCTGCTCACTCAGTGGTGAAAACGTGTTAAACTATCCCCAGGCTCAATCACTCCTTTCAGCATCCCAATGTCATCAGGAGTAACAGGGCTCGTTGCATACGCGCCATCACAGGTTTCTCCCCTACGAGACTGGAAGCTTCCCAAGAAGGCACTCGGCTCTTCTCATCTTGTGTGTTTGTCACATGGCATAGTCGCCTAGAACCTGGGGTCCTCAGGCCAAGTGAAGGGGATGTGTTTTTCATACAAGTCCACTTCCTGTAGTCGGAGACTGGTTTTGTATTTTCTGCCTGCATACTATATGCACATGCTGACTATAAAGTGGTCGTTCTGATTGCATATACATACATTTGATGTGCACAGCAACAAGTTGAAATCAGGAACAGTAACTAACACTTTGATAAAAGGCCCCCGCACTTGGCACTGGGAGGCAGAGAGAAGCAAGTAAGCCACAATCCCCTGCAGGGATCTCAAGGTCCAGAACAAGTATTAACCCAGAGAAAACTAGATAAAGGCCATGATGTTCCCTTATGGGGTGACATCCAGGACAGAGGGCTGGTGTTCTAAACTGGTAGAAACATGAAGGGGAGCCTGCAGGGACTGACAGCTGAAGTGATCATGGAACCAGGCTACAATTTGGAAAGAAAAGGAAGAAGGGAGAAAAACAGGACTGAAGGAAACTGATGGGGATGTTGCAGGACTGCAACGCGGCAGGGATGGCACTGGCTACCCCTGGAAAGCATCGTGGGGGAGACATTGCAAGACCTTCACCTTTCAAGCAGTGTATTCCTGATTTGGTAAGTACAGGAGCATCTCTGAGGATTTTTAAAAAATCATGGCTAAATTAAAAAAAAAAAAACACCCATGACATTTCCAAGCATGGGAGAAGCTGAACAGAGATGTCTGTAAGTCAGATCCATTTGGCACTGGTAGGTGGGGTGAAAGGAGGCACAAAGTGGGGATCAAGCTAAGGGAGGGACCATTACAGCTGTCCTGGACCCTTTCTGGAATGTTCTAAATCCCAGTACTGCTAGACAATTTGGCCATGTCAATTTTTTTTTTTTTTTTTTTAGAAACTGTTTAGGGAAGAATATCTGGGTTATCAAGAGGAACCAGAAAAATGTGACAGAAAAGAAATGACTTGGAACTAAGATTTGCTTCAAAATACTGGCTGCTGGTATTTGTATGACAGGCTTAAAGCCAGATTTCCCCTCCTGCTTTATTAAAAACTCTCTCAATACTCTCCTTGAATAATTCTAAGCACCTGCTAAGGCTTGCCACTGAAAATACTGATTTCCTGGGTTTATCTGCATTTTCAGATTGCACAAGGCTGTTAGGTGCTGCATAACCTTGTTATTCTGAGGAATACATTTCTTTTATCTCAAAATGACATGAATTAGGGTGAAAAGGCAATTTCCTGATAAACATTAGTCCCAATACAGAAGGTTTTTGATGAGAGCGCTGTTGCATCCCGATTGTATTCAATTAAAAATCCTTGCTGATATTTGAGGTTGAGGACCCCAAAATATAATGGAATATAATGCTGAAATTTATGGTGTACTTTGGGTTTTCAAATCAACTTCACTGAGGTTTAATTTGTATGTAGAAAAGTATCTATTTCTTTGTTTATTTTAAAAATTTATTTATATATTTGGAAGGCAGAGTTACAGAGAAGCAAAAGGAGAGAGAGAGAGAGAGAAGAGGGAGAGAGAGCGGTCGTCCATCCAGTGATTCACTCCCTAGATGATGATAACAGCCAGAGCTGTGCCAATCCAAAGCTAGGAGATTCCTCTGAGTTTCCCACAGGAGTGCAGGGGCCTAAGGACTTGGGCCATCTCCTACTGCTTTCCTAGGCCAAGCAGAGAGCTGGATAGGAAGTGGAGCTGTCGGGACTCAAACCTGCACCCATATGGGACGCCAGCACTGCAGGTGGCGGCTGTACCCACCACACCACAGCGCTGACCCTGAAAAGTATCTATTTAAATGTCCAGAGATTAGATTAAGATGGCAGAGTAGGAAGGGAACTTACTGCTGTAGGCTAAGAGAAGATAGTTTTTAAAAAGTGGAGAGAGTACAGTCTCAAGGAAGAGTTAGGGAGAAAATGGCAGAGGAAACTCATTATAAATTAGAGGGACAGAGCAGACGTACGTGGAGGGTGTGGACACACACAAAGCAGGACTCCAGTGCCGAGAGCCTCCACACCAGCTTTGGAGAGGTGAGACCAAGCTGCAGCAGCCCAAGCTACTGGTTTTGATAAAGCTGCAGGAAAATCCAGAAAGGATTTTGACTTGGAGCCTGCGGAGGATAGTATACCTGCCAAACTAGAGGAGGAAGAAGGGGGGGGGGTACGTTTCTCTTTCCCTGATCACCCTGTAATGGCATCCTGTAACAAGCTGATATAGGGTGGGCACCATTTTGCATGTACATAACAGCTGCACCAGCTTGTGTCCAAGCCCAGCAAACAGCTGAGCAGAGTCTCCCAAGTCTGGTGGGAAGAACTGATGGGAGATTGAGTGCTCGTGACTGTGGGAGGCTTGTGTGCCCAGGACTGTGAAAACACTGAGGCTGTGTGGAAAGGCTCAGGGTGTGGCTGGGACTTTGGTGGTCACTGTGGGAGGATCCAAATGCTCAGGGCTCACTGGTTCCTTGGTGAGGGACTTTGTGGGGGGAATCTGCTTACACGGAGGACTGCACAGATCCTTTGTGTGGTCCTTGTGGAAGTGCAGATGAATATTATACCCACTGGGGCTGGTGCCCAGGCCCTGGAATCCTTTGAGGAGAAGAAATGAGCTGAGTCTATGCCAGAAGAAAAACCTCCCCTCTGATTAATATATATATATATATAACCAACGAGTATCTCCACAAATATCAAATAATAAATGCACCAATTCAAGAAACAATAAGGAACATGACACACCCAAAAGAATACAACACTTCAATACTAGATTGTGAAGATGAAGAGTCTGAAGAGTTCCAAGAAATGGAATTCAAAAAATTGAGCAAAAGATTACATAGAAGTAAAAGAAAACAAAACGCATGGACTAATGAAACTCATACATTACATGAAAGAAAAGTTCTCCTATGAAATTCAGATCTTTGGCCGGCGCCGTGGCTCAACAGGCTAATCCTCCGCCTTGCGGCGCCGGCACACCGGGTTCTAGTCCCGGTCGGGGCACCAGATTCTGTCCCGGTTGCCCCTCTTCCAGGCCAGCCCTCTGCTGTGGCCCAGGAGTGCAGTGGAGGATGGCCCAAGTGCTTGGGCCCTGCACCCCATGGGAGACCAGGAAAAGCACCTGGCACCTGGCTCCTGCCATCGGACGAGCGCGGTGCGCCGGCCGCAGCGCGCCGACCGCGGCAGCCATTGGAGGGTGAACCAACGGCAAAAGGAAGACCTTTCTCTCTGTCTCTCTCTCTCACTGTCCACTCTGCCTGTCAAAAAAAAAAAAAAAAAAGAAATTCAGATCTTAGAAAGCAAAATGAAATCTTAGAAATGAAGAATTCAATAGAACAAATAAAAAATGCAGTGGAAAGCCTTAACGACAGACTCACTGAAGCTGAAGAAAATATCTGACTTACAAGACAAATCACAGGGAATTGTACAGACAAATAATAATAATAAATTAGAAAACTAAAAAACATTGTTGAGAACCTACAGGATACTATCAAATGACCCAACATACAGGTTCTAGGAGTTCCTGAAGGCGTGGAAAGGGAAAGGATTAGAAGGTCTTTGTAGTGAAATAATAACAGAAAACTTATCCAATTAGGAGAAAGAGACATCCCAGTACCGGAAGTACACAGAACTCCTAATAGACATGACCAGAAAAGATCTGTACTACAACACAATGTAATCAAACCATCCATAGTAAAACATACAGAAAAGATTCTAAAATGTGCATGAGAGAAATGCCAGATTACTTTCAGGGGATCTCCAATTAGACTCACAGAGGATTTCTCAGCAGAAACCCTGCAGGCTAGGAGAGAATGGCGAGATATTTTTCAAGTCTTAAGAACAGTCAATCCCGAATACTGTAGTCCATAAAACTCTCATTTATGAATTCTTCTCAAGCTCTTCAAAACAACTCAAAAGGAGGGAATTCTCCCAAATTCTATGATGCCAGCATCACCTTAATTCCTAAACCTTAAAAAGATGCAACTGAGAGAGAACTACAGACCAATTTCCATGATAAACATAGATGCAAAAATCCTCAAAATTCCGGAAAATTGAATTTAACAACACATCAGAAAGATCTTTCACCCAGATGAAGTGGGACTTATCCTTGGTATGCAAGGGTAGTTCAACATTTGCAAATCAATGTGATACATTACATTAAAGAACTGAAGAACAAAAATTGTATGATTAAAAACTATCTTAATAGATGCAGAGAAAGCATTTGATAAAAAAACAATACTCTTTCATGATGAAAACTTAGGCAACTTAGGTAAAGAAGGAACATTCCTCAATACAATTAAGGCAATTCACAACAAACCCATGGTCAGCATCATATTGAATGGAGAAAAGTTGGAAGCATTCCCACTGAGATCCAGAACCAGAGAATGCCCACTGTCACCACTGCTATTCAAGATAGTCCTGGAAGATTATCCAGAGCCACTAGGCAAGAAAACAAAATCAAAGGGATACAGTTTGGGAAGGAGGGAGTTAAATTATCCCTGTTTGTAGATGACATGATTGTATATGTATGGGATTCAAAAGATTTCATTAAGAGACTATTGGAACTCAGGAAGAGTTTGGTAAAGTTATAGTACATAAAATCAATACACAGAAATCAACAGCCTTTGCATACCCAGAGAATGCCATGGCTGAGAAAGAACTTCTTTTTTTTTTTTTGACAGGCAGAGTGGACAGTGAGAGAGAGAAACAGAGAGAAAGGTCTTCCTTTGCCGTTCGTTCACCCTCCAATGGCTGCCGCGGATGGCGCGCTGCGGCCGGCGCACCGCGCTCATCCGATGGCAGGAGCCAGGTACTAGGTGCTTTTCCTGGTCTCCCATGGGGTGCAGGGCCCAAGCACTTGGGCCATCCTCCACTGCATTCTGGGCCATAGCAGAGGGCTGGCCTGGAAGAGGGGCAACCGGGACAGAATCCGGCGCCCCGACCGGGACTAGAACCCGGTGTGCCGGCGCCGCAAGGCGGAGGATTAGCCTGTTGAGCCACGGCGCCGGCCAAGAGAAAGAACTTCTAAGAAATCCCATTCACAATAGCTACCAAAAAAAAATTCAAATCCCTTAGAATAAATTTGACCAAGGATGTCAAAGATCTCTATGATGAAAATTACAAAACATTAAAGAAGGAAATAGAAACAGATAAAAAAATATGGAAAAATCTTCCATGTTCATGGATTGGAAGAATCAATATCATTGAAATGTCCATAGTACAAATAGCAATTTATAGATTTAATGCAATATGAATCAAAATATCAGATACAGAAGAAACAATGCTGAAATTCATACGGAAATACAGGAGGCCACGAATAGCTAATGCAATCTTATACAATAAAAACAAAGCTGGAGGCATTACAATACCAGATTTCAGGATATACAACAGGGCAGTTAAAATCAAAGCAGCTTGATACTTGTACAAAAACAGATGGATAGGCCAAAAAAAACAGAATATATATGCCAGAAATCAACCCAAGGATCTACAACCAACTTACTGTTGACAAAGGACCTACAATCAATCCCTGGAGCAAGGACAGCCTCTTCAACAAATGGTGCTGGGAAAACAGTATATTCACATGCAAAAGCTTGAGGCGAGACCCCCTACCTTACACCTTTCACTAAAATCTACTCAAAATGGAATAAAGACTTAAATCTATGACCCAATACCATCAAATTATTAGAGAACATTGGGGAAACCCTACAAGACACTGGCATAGACAAAGAGTTCTTGGAACAGACCCCAGTGGCACAGGCAATCACAGCAAAAACTGACAAATGGGATTATACCAAATTGAGAAGCTTCTGCACTGCCAAAGAAACACTCAGGAAAGTGAAGAGACGTCCCACAGAATAGAGAAAATATTTTCAAACTATGCAACTGATAAAGGATTAATGACCAGAATATATAAAGAGACCAAGAAACTCCACAACAAAACAAACAACTCAGTCAAGTAATGGGCAAAGGACTTAATTTCCTCAAAAGAGGAAATCCAAATATCTAACAGACACATGAAAAAATGTTCAGGATCCCTAGCTGTGAGTGCAATGCAAGTCAAAATCCAAAGAGGTTTCACTTCACCTCAGTTAAAATGGCTTTCACACAGAAATCAACAAACAACAAATGCTGGTGAGGATGTGGGGGAAAAGGAACCCTAATCCATTGTTGGTGGGAATGGAAGTTGGTAAAACCACTATGGAAGACAACATGGAGTTATCTTGTGAATCTGAATATAGGCCTACCATATGACCTAGCCATCCCACTCCTGGGAACTTACCCAAGGGAAATAAAATCAGCATATGAAAGAGTTATCCGCAACCCCATGTTTATTGCAGCTCAATTCACAATAGCTAAGACATGTAATCAAACCAAGTGTCTGTCAATTGAAGACTGGATACATTATTGGATATGTACACTGTGGAATACTACACAGTGGTAAAAAAAAAAAGAAATTTGGTCATTTACAACAAAATAGATTAATCTGGAGATCATACTCAATTAAAGAAGCCAGTCCTAAAGGGACAAATACCACATGTTCTCCCTACCTGTGATAACTAACAGAGCACCTAAAAGGCAATCTTTAGAAGCGAAATTGACACTTTCAGAAGCAATGACTTGCACAGCCCTTGTCTTGACTGTTGAGGAACAGTTTTTTAATATTGTTTGTTGTACTCTTTAATTAACACAGAGTTAAATGTGTATAAAGTCAATTGAAAATGGATATCAGTAAATAATAAGAGTGGAAATAAGGGAGGAGTTGGGGTTGGGAGTCTGGGTGAATAGGTGGCCATGGTGGGAAGAATCACCATGTTCTTAAAGTTGTAATTATGAAGTGTATGAAGTTTGTAATTGTAAAGCTGTATAGTTCTGCATACATTCCTATGAACTTACTTCTAATGGTACGATTTAAAACTTGCCATGGGACCCCAAGCCCCCTTAAGCTGGGTGGTGAAAATACCATCTTAAGTGTTAAAGTGATCATATGGATAGGATTAAGAGTCTGGTAATAATGATTTAAAAAGGAGTGAATGCGCCAACATGGGAGGCAGTCCTCACAGCAGACTCATAGAATGACAATCACTTTAAATAGCACTCTCACCTAACAATCAGCCCTTAAGGATTTCTGGTCTGGCTAAAAAACCCTTGAGAACATTTCAGGCATGGAAAACCAAGATATTGAAGCAAAAGATGTCCTACATGAAGGATCTCAGGGGGTAAGACCCAAGTGGAAAGAAGTGGTCACCTAGGGAGGAGGTACTTTTCTCTGAAGGGAAGAGAGAACTTCCACTTTGCTTATGGCCTTGTCTAAGTACTGATGGAGTTTGTGGTCTCAGAAAGGTTCCATAGCCTAGGCATCTCATATCAAGAGCCCTGGGTGATAACTGAGGTCATTCATAAGAATGCTAATTGATAAATTAACAAGAGTCACTGTGCACTAACTTCTCATGCAGGACCTCTGTCCTCCACGAGTTGTATTTTAAGCATGTATAAGTGCTTCTAAAAGATGTATCATTCTTGGTTGTTTTGTTAAAGTTACTTAAGTTCTTAAAAAAAAAAAGTGAAATTAACTTCAAGATGCAATGACTTTAAACAGCCCTTGTGTCAACTGCTGAACAGTTTGTTTTGTTTTTTGTTTTTTTATACCATACAAATTGTTGAACTCTTTCTTAGTACAGAGTTGGTCTGCTGTGTATAAAGTTAATCCTAAATGGATCTTAGTGGAGAATGGGTAAGGGAATGGGAGAGGGAGGAAGAGGTGGGATGGGAGAGTGGGTGGTAGGGTGGGTATGGTGGAAAGAATCACTATATTCCTAAACTTGTCCTTATGAAATGCATGAAGTCTGTAGTCCTTAAATAAAAGGTTTCTTTGGGTGGAAAAATAAATTTAAAAATTTTAAAGTCTAGTCTAGTGAGTTTTTGCCAAATATGTACACCTATAAAAATCATCTCAATTAAGATATAGTACATTTGAAGTTTGCACAAATTTCCTTTTTGCATATCTATGTGTGTATGCATGTTCATGTGCATGTGAAATTCATTCCAGAAAATGAAGATATACTTTAAATTTCAGGGTGGAAGAGTCTCGATAATTCTATTAGAGATTTGTGATGATACTATCATTTGTATAAGAACAAGTAGACCAAGCTAGCATTGCACTTCAAATCCAGTCAAATAGCATTGATTTTTAGATGAGTTTTTGCTATACTAGGGCTTGTTTCTATTTAATCAGGAACCCTTCTGAGATCCCTTTATAGACAATAAGACACTGTGCTATACTTCATTTCCAGGTTCTGGCAGGGAATGAATCATTCCAGAATCCATACTTCTGCACAATCAAATATGGATCCATGGTTATGTAAAAGTGTATTTGTAATAATTAAATCCTCATTGGCTCCCTCTCTCCCATTGTCTCCAAAGCATTCTGAGCAGAGAGCACTTCAGCAAGTGTTCTCAGAGGAACCATGAATTAATTACCTGAAGAATGTGAGAATGTCCCCCTAATAAGGCTGGTGACTGTGTGGCCCCAGAGGCAGCTCCCAGGGCTTCAGCATTCAGGGCTCTGCTGAGGGCTTTCATTAGCATTTGCACTCAAACTTTAGGTGACACTCTTTGGACCCCCTCTTTAAACAGCAAATCATTCCAGCCAATTTGAAATGTAATCCTTCAAAATCACGTCATCTACCTTTGAGATCTGGCCAGTCCCACTCAGTAGTTGAAAAGATGGATGCAATGGCTTGAGATACAGTGCAAGTGACTTCAGGAGAAGTAAAGGAGGCAGTTGCTTGCAAAGAGTCCAGAACCTTGCCTGACTGTATGTGACTCAGGACAAAGTAGAAGATGAAAGATAACCCTTCGTGGATGTGGGCAGAAAAGCCCGGCTTCCTGTCCTTACTCTGCAACTACTTCAACTTGGCCTTGGCAAGCCACTCGTCCCACCTATGGGACACTGAAGCACAATCAAGTGGATTTATATGAGCTCAAAGGTCCTCCAGCACTACCATCTGAGAGCCCAGAGGCTCCAACACGACAGGCGCTTTCTATCCTTTTAAGGATAAAACCAGGTTTGATTTCACTGGACTCTTACAAAGGACATGCTCATCTAGTTAAATTGTTTGTACAATGAATTTCCCCATGTTTTTAGAGAGAAGGATAGCAACACTGAGTTTTTGCTCCTTGTCTCTTTAACTAACTGATACCCTGATTCTATGATATATTATATCATATTTTATATATATATATATATATATAGTGTGTGTGTGTATATATATATATATATATACTGATATTCTATGGTATATGATTCTATGACTGTATCACTGTGTCTGAATCTGCCTGGCTCATCCAGATCGTGGAGTACAGTAGCCCCTCACCACATGATTCCGGTTTCCACTTGTACACTTCTCTCATTCATTCTCCACAGAGCATCGAGAGAGTTCTTTCAGAAAGACAGATTGGACCATGCTACTCCGCTGCTTAAAATCCTTCAGTGTCATCCAATTGCTCTTGGAATAAAATGTAAACAGCTTTCTGTGGTCTAAGTGGCCACAAATAACCTCTCACACGCTTATGCAACTTGATCTCCTTTTACTTGTTTCTTGTTCACAAGGTTGCAGACAAACTGATCTCCTTATCCCTTGTACACAACCAGGCCATGGATGCCATTTGCTTTTTAATATCTACTTTTCCTTCTGACTTGTAACAGAATTTTTACCTGGGCACATTACCATGCAGATGAAGACAGTATCTCCCAGCCTCCTCTGCACCTACCTGGGGTCACGAACTAAGTTCTGCCTGACAGGATGTGAATGGATAAGGTATGTGCAAATTCCAGTTATCATGGCTCTAAGATGAGGAAGAGACATTTTATTCAAGTCCTGGCTACTCCACTTCTGATCCAGCAGCCTGCTAATGTGCCTGGGATAGCAGAAGATGGCCCAAGTGCGTGTGTCTCTGCCACCACATGGGATGAAGCTTCTGGCTTTGGCCTGGCACAGCCCTGGCGACTGTGGTCATTTGGGGAGTGAACCAGTAGATGAAAGGTCTCTCTCTCTCCTCTCTCTCTCTCTCTCCTCCTCCCTATCTGTAATTCTGCCTTTCAAATAAATAAGAGAATCATCCAAAAAGGAAAAAAATCTGTGATCATCTTGTTTGTCCATTTGTCATGCATGTTTCACCTTGGCCTCTTGCATAGTTGTAACTCTCCAATACCTAGAATAAGTCTTGGGAACTTAGTAAGTACTGATGGAGTGAAGGAACAAATGTAACACAGTAGTGGGATCTGTATTTCCAGTTTCTTATGTTAGTTTTTGGGAGTTCCAAGATAGCAACAGGACAGTCTAACTTACGTGGGGCAAAAAGAATGTTTACAAAGGGGAGAAAGTATACTCACAGGATAGAACTCTGGGAGAACCCCAGCAGCAGACCCAGTGCATGCAACAGAAATGGTCCAGACCCACGCAGAAGGAACAAACAACAGAAAACAATGGAAGCTTGGATCCAGGGAGGAAGACACCTGCCTGGCAAGCCAGGTGAGAGGGGGAATCCATGGGCCCACAGCACTGCTGATACAGCAGGAGGGAGAGCTTGGGGAACTGCTTTTAAAGTTCCTCATGAATCCCCTAAGACAGCAGAAGAAAAAAAAAACAAGAGAGAGACTGTGTGTCCCTCTCCTCCCCACCTCCCCTGCTACAGTAGAGACCTGCAACCAGCAGGTGGGAGGGTTCATGGGCTCACAACATTTTCTGTTGTTGTTGTTTGTTTTTTGGACACAGGTAGGTAGCTGCCACCCCACCTCCCGTGCATGTGCCCAACAATAAATAACAGGGGTCGCACTCCACCCAATCAAAAGGGCCACAACAATTCAGAAGAATTCCTTCCTTGTCCATGGCAGTTGCACTGCACCAGTTGCCCCACAGCAGAAGGGGAAGTGCCACCTGTGGGACTCTGCTACCCTCACAGCACCACTGAGAAGTGAGTAGGGCTGCAGTGGGCATGTACTTTACGCACAGACCTAACCAGAGGTTATAAAACCCATCCCCTCACCAACATTTAAGCTGATTGGGAGGACCATTCACAGACAGTGGCTCTGGGAACACCTGAGTTTCCTTATAGACAGGACTGGCTAGTGCAGCAGAGTGGCCCCACTGACAATCTATGACCCAGAGAGCCTTGGGGGCTAAGTCTTAAGAAACAGTGACTGCATAAGAGGAGACAGAGTGTAGCTAGGTCCTGGGCAACTACAGGGTGCTTCTCCACACTCTCCAAGCTCCTCAGTTACCTATAACAGCTCATAACAGAGGGAATCATGCTCACATTAAAGATTCCACAGATCAATGTGTAGTTCATTAAGCAGAGTGGACTAGTGCAGAGCACACTGGAAACTAACACCAGGGCATCCATAATCTCAGAGGAGAGCTACAGTGCCCAACAGGGGTGTTATCCTGAATACTTGCCCAACCTTGGAATACTGAACAGAGCACCCATGCCACACCCAGCACATACCTCTTGGTATTCACTGAAAAGTGTAGACATTCCATTAAGCCACAGAGATAAACCACCAAAGACAAAAGCCACCAGAAAAAAATTCTACAAAAGCCAAAGAATAAAGGAAAATATTCAAGAAATAAGAATAAGGAAGTCACTATGAGCACCCCCGCCAAGGAACACTACAAAATTTTAATATTAGAAGTTGAAGAGATTGAGGGAAAAAAATGCCAGAAAAAGAATTTAAAAAACTAATCATTGGATTACTTAGAAGCAATCAGAAGCAAATTTATGAACTAAAGAAAGCTATACATGATGTGAATGAAAATTTTTCCCATGAAATTAAGACCTTAAAGGGAAATCATGGGGTCAGTGCTGTGGTGTAGCAGGTAAAGATGCCACCTGCAGTGCCAGCATCTCACATGGGCACCGGTTCGTGTCCCAGCTGTTCCACTTCAAATTCAGCTCTCTGCTGTCCTTGGGCCCCTGCACCCATGTGGGAGACCTGGAAGAAGCTCCTGGCTCTGGGCTTCATACTGATGCAGCTCCAGCCATTGTGACCATCTGGGGAGTGAACCAGCAGATGGAAGATTCATTCTCTCTCTGCCTCTAATTTATAATTCTCCTCTCCTGTGTAACTCTGACTTTCTTTTTTTTTTTTTTTTTTTTTACAGGCAGAGTGGACAGTGAGAGAGAGACAGAGAGAAAGGTCTTCCTTTGCCGTTGGTTCACCCTCCAATGGCCGCCGCGGTCGGCGCACTGCGGCCGGCGCACCGCGCTCGTCCGATGGCAGGAGCCAGGAGCCAGGCGCTTTTCCTGGTCTCCCCATGGGGTGCAGGGCCCAAGCACCTGGGCCATCCTCCACTGCACTCCTGGGCCACAGCAGAGGGCTGGCCTGGAAGAGGGGCAACCGGGACAGAATCGGTGCCCCGACCGGGACTAGAACCCGGTGTGCCGGCGCCGCGTAACTCTGACTTTCAAATGAATAAATAAACCTTTTAAAAAAGAGAAATCAAAATACAATACTAGAAATGAAGAATTAAATGCAGAGGAAAGTCTTAACAATGGATTGGTAAGGCAGAAGAAAGAATATCCAAGATAGAAGATAAAATTCTGGAAATTTTACAGTCAGACCAGACCAAAAACAGAAGAAGAAATCAGAGAACTAAAAAACACTTTTGGGTTGGAGATCTACAGGATACTATAAAGTGACCCAACATATGGGTCTTAGGAAACCATGAAGGCTTGGAAAGAGAAAAAGGATTAGAAAACTTTTCAGTGAAATAACAGAAAACTTCCCTAATTTGGAGAAAGAAAGGAATGTCCTAGTACAGGAAGCACATATAACTCCCAATAGATGTGACTGCAATAGATCTTCACCTCAACACATTGTAGTAAAACTCTCTACAGTAAAACATAAGGAAAACTGGGCCAGTGCCACAGCTCAATAGGCTAATCCTCCGACTGCGGCGGCACACCAGGTTCTAGTCCTGGTTGGGACGCAGAATTCTGTCCCGGTTGCCCCTCTTCCAGGCCAGCTCTCTGCTGTGGCCCGGGAGTGCAGTGGAGGGTGGCCCAAGTGCTTGGGCCCTGCATCCCATGGGAGACCAGGAGAAGCACCTGGCTCCTGTCTTTGGATCAGCGCAGTGCGCCAGCCACATTGCACCAGCCGTGGGGCCACTGGAGGGTGAACCAACGGCAAAGGAAGACCTTTATCTCTGTCTCTCTATCTCTGTCCACTCTGCCTGTCAAAAAAAATAAGGAAAACTGAAAAGTGCATGAGAGAAATGACATCATTTTCAGGGCAATTCCAATTAGACTCACAGTGGACTTTCCATCAGAAGCCCTATATGTTAGGAGAGAATGGCAAGATATATTCCAAGTCTTAAGAAAAAATGTAAACCAAGAATACTGTACCATGAAAAGATCTCATTTATAAATGAAGGTGAAATAAAATCCTTCCATAACAAATAGAAATTGAAAGAATTGGTCACCACCCATCAGCCTTACAAAAGATGCTTAAGGATATGCTACAAACAGAAACACAGAAACAAGCTCATCACTACAAAAGGAGGTGAAAGCAGAAAAATTCCCAGTAAAAGTACAAAGGAAAACCAAAGTAAAAAATAGGAATATCAAAGGAAAAAAAGCAGAGCAAATCATTATTTATTAATAGTCATCTTGAATGTAAATAGCCTCAACTCTCCAGTTTAAAGACAAAGACTGCCTGAATTGATTAAAAAAGAAAACCCATCTATTTGCTACCTACAAGAAACACCTGCCACCAAAAATGATATAGAAAGTGAAAGGATGGGAAAAGATATCCCATGCTAACACAAACTATGAAAGAGATGGTATAGGCATCCTAATATCAGACAGAAGAGACTGTAACACAAAAATTGTCACAAGATACAAAGAAGAGCACTATATAACGATTAAAGAGATCAACTTAACAGGAAGATGTAACTATTATAAATGTATATACACCAAATTGCATGGCACCTGACTATTTAAAAGAAATGTTAAGGAATCTAAAGGGAAACATAGATTCAAATATAGTAGCAATGAGGGACTTCAATATCCCACTTTCAACAATGGACAGATCAACCAGATAGAAAATCAGCAAGGAAACAGAGTTAATAAATACTATGACCAAATGGACTTAGCAGGTATCTACAGAACTTTCCATCCTATAGTTTCAGAATACACATTCTTCTCACCTGTGCATGGAACTTTCTCTAGGATTGAATACATGCTAGGCCATAAAGCAAGTCTCAGCAAATTCAAAAAATCAAAATCATCTTCTCAGACCACAATGGAATGAAGTTGGTAACCAACAACTCAGGAATCTCCAGAATATATGCAAACACACAGAGACTGAACAACATGCTCCTGAACAAACATTGGGTCATTAAAGAAATCAAAAAATTTCTGGAAACTAATGAATATGACAGTAAAATACATCAAAACTTATATGGGATACAGCAAAAGCAGTGTTAAGAGGAAAATTTATAGCTATCATTGCCTACATCAAGAAATTAGAAAGGCACCAAATAAATGAGCTATTAATGTATCTCAAGGACCTAGAAAAACAGCAGCAAGCCAAACCAAAAACTAGTAGGAGAAATGAATTAAAATTAGAGAAGATATCAACAAAATTGAATCCAAAAAAAAATACAAAAGATTAGGAAAACAAAGAGCAGGTTTCCTGAAAAAATAAACATAACTAACACACCACTGGCCCAACAAACCAGAAAAAGGGAGAATAACACTGAAATTAATAAAATTAGGGATGAAAAAGGGACTGTAACAACAGACTCCATAGAAATAAAAAAATCATAAGAAATTACTACAAAGAGCTGTATGTCTATAAAATGAGAAGCCTAGAAGAAATGGATCGATTCCTGGAAGCATACAACCTACAATGAGCCATTAAGATGTAGAAACAGACCAAAAACCAAGATAGAAATCAAATCGGCAATAAAACATTTCCCAACAAATTCATGGACCAGATGGCTTCATTGCTGAATTCTACCCTACATTCATAGAACTAAATCCAATCATTCTCAAACTATTCAAAAAAGTTGAAAGTTAAGGAATCCTCCAAAACTCCCTCTATGAAGCCTGCATCACCTGATTACCTAAAACTGAAAAAAGATGCAACAGAGAAAGAGAACTACAAACCAATTTCCCTGATGAATATAGATGGAAAAATCCTCAACAAAATTACTAGCCTGTTGAATCCAACAACACATTAGAAAGATCATTCACCGGGACCAAGTAGGAATTATCTTTGGTATGCAGGGATGGTTCAACATTTGCAAATCATTAAATGTGATACATCGCATCAACAAATTGAAGAACAAAAACCACATGATTATCTCAATATATGCAGTAAACACATTTGACAAAGTACAACACCCTTTCATGATGAAAACTCTAAGAAAATTGGGAATAGAAGGAACATTTCTCAAAACAATCAAGGCAATTTTTTGAAAATCTATGGCCAGCATCTTATTGAACAGGGAGAAGTTGGAAGTGTTCCTAATAAGATCTGGAACCAGGAAAGGATGCCCACTCTCACCATTGCTATTCAATATAGTCCTGGAAGTTTATCCAGAGCTGCTAGGCAAGAAAAAGAAATCAAAGGGATAAAAATTGGGAAAGAGGAAGTCAAATTATCCTTATTTGCAGATGACATGATTGTATATATATGGGATCCAAAAGACTCCACTAAGAGACTATTGGAAGTCAAGGAGAGTTTGGAAAAGTAGTGGGATATAGAGTCAATACACAAAAATCAACAGCCTTTGTATAACCAGACAATGCCATGGCCTAGAAATAACTTCTGAGATCAATCCCATTCACAATAGCTACCAAAAAATCAAATCCCTTGGAATAAATTTAACCAAGGATGTCAAAGATCTCTATGATGAAAATTACAAAACATTAAAGAAGGAAATAGAAGAGGAAACCAAAAAATGCAAAAATCCTCCATGCTCATGGATTGGAAGAATCAATATCATCAAAATGTCTATAGTACCAAAAGCAATTTACAGATTTAATGCAATACCAATCAAAATACCAAAGACATTCTTCTCAGATACAGAAAAAACAATGCTGAAATTCATATGGAAACACAGGTACCCTGAATAGCTAAAGGAGTATTATATAATAGAAACAAGTAGAAGCATCACAATATTAGATTTTAAGACATACTACAGGGCAGTTAAAATTAAAACAGCTTGATACTGGTACAAAAACAGATGGGCTGACCAAAGAAACAGAATACATATGCCAGAAATCAATCCAAAGATCTACAACCAGCTTATCTTTGACAAAGGTGCAAAAATCAATCCCTGGAGCAAGGACAGTCTCTTCAACAAATGGTGCTGGGAAAATAGTATTCCCACATGCAGAAGCTTGAGGCGAGACCCCCTGCCTTACACCTTTTACTAAAATCCACTCAAAATGGAATAAAGACTTAAATCTATGACCCAATACCATCAAATTATTAGAGAACATTGGGGAAACCCTACAAGACACTGGCATAGACAAAGAGTTCTTGGAACAGATCCCAGTGGCACAGGCAATCACAGCAAAAACTGACAAATGGGATTATACCAAATTGAGAAGCTTCTGCACTGCCAAAGAAATACTCAGGAAAGTGAAGAGACGTCCCACAGAATAGAGAAAATATTTGCAAACTATGCAACTGATAAAGGATTAATGACCAGAATATATAAAGAGACCAAGAAACTCCACAACAACAAAACAAAACAACCCTGAGAAGAAATGGAAAAGGACTTAAAATTTCCTCAAAAGAGGAAATCCAAATATCTAACAGACACATGAAAAAAATGCTCAGGATCACTAGCTGTCAGGGAAATGCAAATCAAAACCACAATGACATTTCATCTCACCCCTGTTAGAATGGCTTTCATACAGAAATCAATAAAAAACAAATACTGGTGAGGATGTGAGAAACAACGTACCCTTCTTCACTGTTGGTGGGAATGTAAGTTAGTAAAGCCACTATGGAGGACTGTAGGGAGATACCTCAGAAACCTGAGTGTAGATCTACCATATGACCCAGCCATCCTACTCCTGGGAATTTACCCAAGGGAAATAAAATCAGCATATGAAAGAGCTACCTGTACCTCCATATTTATCACAGCTCAATTCACAATAGCTAAGACATAGGAATCAATACAAATGCCTGTCAGCTGAAGACTAGATAAAGATTATTTAATATGTACACCATGGAATATTGCACAGCATTTAAAACAAAATCCAATCATTTACAACAAAATGGATGAATCTAGAAAACATCATTCTTAGTGAAATAAGCCAGTCCCAAAGGGATAAATATAGTATGTTCTCCCTGAACTGTGATAACCAACAGCGCACCTCAAAGGCAACCTGTAGAAGTGAAATTGATACTTTGATAAGCAACGACTTTAAACAGTCCTTGCATTAACTGTTGAGGACCGATTTTTTAAAATTAAAATTTTTTCCTTCCATTTCTTATCTTTTTCTTTCATATTAATGATTGAACTCTTTACTTAACATAGAGTTAACCATATGTGTATAAAGTTAATTGAAAATAGATCTTAGCTAAAAATAAGAAAATAAGAGGATAGAGGAAGTGGAGTGGGAGTGCAGGTGGGAGAGTGGGAATGGAGGGAAGAATCACAATAATCCTAAAGTTGTAATTGTGAAATGTATGAAGTTTGTAGCCATAAAGCAGTATATTTCTGCATACATTCCTACAGACTTACTTCTAAGGGTATAGCTTAAAAACTTGCCATGGGATCCCTCAACCCCCTTCAAGCTGGGTTGTAAAGATAGCATTTTAAGTATTATAGAGATTCTATGGATAGCAACAAATGTTAAAGTGATCATATAGATATGATCAAGTATTAAAGTGATCATATAGATATGATCAAGTGTTAAAGTGATCATATAAACAGGACTATGTGTTTGGTAATAATAGAATTAAAAAGGGCTGAATCCTTCAATGTGGGAAGCAGTCCATACAGAGACTCATAGAATGACCATTACCTTAAGTAGCACTCTGACCTCAGAGTCAACCCTTAAGGCATTCTGGTTTGATTGAAAAGCTCAGGGTAGCATTTCAGGCATGAAAAGCCAATACACAGTGGCAAACAATGTTCTACATGAATGACCTCTGCGGGTGAGACTCCAGTGAAAAGCAGCAGCCACCAAAGAAGGATGTACTTTCCTCTGAGTGGAGGAGAGAACTTCTACTTTGCTTATGGCCTTGTTGAAATACTGAAGGAGTTTGTGAATCCAAAGTCTTCCATTGCCTAGGCAGCTCATGTCAAAAGCCTCGGGTGATCACTGACGTCATACATAATAGTGTTACTTGTTAAATAAACAACAGAGGTCACTGTGCTCTAACTTCCCGCACAGGACCTCTCTCCTCAAAGAGTTGTATTATGAGACTTAACAGTAAAACTTGTTTCCAAAGAATTACTTCATTTTAATGTGTCTCATAAGATACAGTTATGTCTAAGTGCCCACAAAAAGATGTATCATCATTCTTAGGTTCTTCTTTAAAGATAATTGCAAAACAAAACAAAACAAAACAAAAAAAACACGCCACATTACCTTCAAGATGTAATGGCTTTGAACAGCCCTTTTCTGGACTGTTGAGGAACTGTTTTTGTTTTTGTTTTTTTTCCTCTAATTTTGTTTTTGTTCCTCATTTTTTAAAAAACTTTTATTTAGTAAATATAATGGCTTTATTTAGTAAATATAATGGCTTCTCCCCCCCCCATAACTTCCCTCCCTCCCGCACCCCTCCCATCTCCCACTCCCTCTCCCATTCCATTCACATCAAGATTCATTTTCAATTCTCTTTATATACAGAAGATTGATTTAGTACATATTAAGTAAAGATTTCATCAGTTTGCACCCACACAGAACATAAAGTGTAAAATACTGTTTGAGTACTAGTTATAGCATTAATTCACATTGGACAACACATTACAGAGATCCCACATGAGGAGTAAGTACACAGTGATTCTGTTCCTCATATAAAGTGTTGAACTCTTAGAATAGAGTTAATATTTTGTGTATAAAGTTAAATGAAAATAGATCTTAGTAAAAAACAAGACTGAGAACAGGGAGGGAAGAGGAAGAGGGTGGGGGTGTGAGTGGGAAAGCGGGTACAGTGGGAAGAATTACTATGTTCCTAAAGTTGTATTTTTGAAAAGCATGCAAATAAATTATTTCTTTGACCTTGTACAAAAGGGCTGGGGACAGCTCACAGTTTAGAGGTGAAGGACTCTTCTGCATCACTTAGTAAATCAGCTGGAGAACATAAAACTAAATTTGTAGAGTTCATGGCTCACAAAGAGTTAAAGAATAGCCTATCTATCAAGGCCAATTAAATAAAGCTGTGGAAGGTGACCAGCAATGGCAGATCTGTTCTGTTATCTGGTATCCCTCTAATAATTTATGCTGGGATGAGGAATGTTGGTTCTGAAAACAAGACTACCTCTGAAGGGAAGTTAGCTGAAGTACACTTTGTGGTCACAGACCCCTAGTGTCAGAGACAGCAAATTGATTCCACTGAGTGCAATGACTTATGGCAAGTAACCATAAGTTGACCAACCGGTTGAGTGAATGTTACACATTGTCTACCATACACAGCCTCAAATCAAAAGCACTGCATCATAGGACTTAATTCTTATTGATCCTTTCTCTATGCAGATCTCACGCCACTCTGCAAGAATGAGAAGGGCTGCTGTTTTAGAGTTAGAAAGCCGGATTAGAGTCCTAGCTGTGCCGTGTACAGCTTGGTTGCCTTAAACAAAAGTTCCTCAATCTCTTGGAGCCTCTGTTTTGACATATAAATTAAGAATATGTGTGTCTCTTTTCCCCATTCCCTAAATCCAATCCATCAGCAGGTACTATTAGCTATATTTCCAAAATACATCCTCAATCCCTCCACTTATGTTTTCCCCACCACCCATTATCTACCTAATGGCCAATATGATTGTAATAATGCTTCTGTGACTTCTGATTCAACTCACAATAAAATTCCAACTATTTGGTACGGCATGGCCCACAAGGCCAGCTAGCACCAGACCACTGCCTCCTCCTCCTGACCTCAGCTCCTGCTTCTCTCCTCCTCACGCACCATATGCAGCCACATCAGATTTCCTTCTGTCTCTGCTTCTGCTGTTCCAATACCCGGAAGACCCTCCCTTGCATCTGGCTCCTCTGGGTCCTTTCAGATCTCACCTCCTCCCCCATCACTATTATTTTTCTCATGGCATCTGTCAATGATTTTCATCATGAATGTATTTATTCTCTTTCCTCTCACCAGTCAACTTCATAAGCACTGGGACTTTCAATCTTTCTTCACTGAAAAAAAAAGGGTCTGGAATGAACATGAGAGCAGAGCTCTTTCTTGTCTGATCCCTCTGCAAGGGGAGAGGCAGTCTAAGACTTCAGGTGCTCCAGGAGAAAGTGAGTGAGTAGCTAAAAGGAAATACTTTCAGATACAATCAGCCAGAGAGTTTCGCGAGGAAACACAAGAGAGATTTTCTGAAATTCACCCAGAGACCAATGCACCAGGTAACGCAGAAAAGAAGAAGTTAGGGGTGCTGTGTGACTTGACGACAGCTTCATAATGTTTGCAGCAAGTAGCTCTTTCATCTAGGGGTTTCTGAGTGTGCTAGGTATCATTTCAGTCAAATGTCAGAGCTGTAAAGATTCAATTCGGCTTCAGCACTCGTGGCTTTCGTGAGGGAATCTGGCCGGGCAGCTTAGTAGCTACCAACCACCACGAACATGCCTGCTCCGCATTCTGTTTACTACTTTCCCCTGCTTCTCTCTGTTCTGATACGTGAACATCTGTCACTTCTCCACTGAGTCACCATAGATAGGGTGCTCTGCCTCCTGCTAGGTGTTTTTAGGAGACTATAATTATTCACGTCTATATTCACTACAGTACCCTACAATTTTGACCTGGAAAAACCTAATTTCCTCAGTGTTACTCAACATCCCAACAATCAAATGGCTTATCACTTCAGTAAAAATAGTAACAATTTCACGGTTTTCAAATAGATACTTGTTGAGGTCAGCAATGTGGCACAGTAGGTTAAGCATCCGCCTGCAATATTGGCATCCAATATGGGCGCTGGTTCGAGTCCCAGCTGCTCCACTTCCAAACCAGCTCCCTGCTGATGGCCTGGGAAAGTAGCAGAAGATGCCCCAAGTGCTTGGGCCCCTGCACCTGCATGGCAGACTGGGAAGAAACACCTGGTTCCTGGCTTCAGCTTGGCCCAGCTCTGGCTGTTGTGGCCATTTGGGGAGTGAACCAGCAGATGGAAGACCTTTCTCTCTGTCTCTGTCTCTGTCTCTGTCTCTGTCTCTCTCTCTCTCTCTATGTAACTCTGCCTTTCAAATAAATAAATAAATCACTAAAAAAAATAGATAGTTGTTTATGTAACACCTAAGCGCTGTGCAAATGCTGGGGAGGGGGAGGCAATGGATTGGGTGTCAATCCTTGTCGCACAGCCAAATGTGCTATTACCGTATTTCAGGGTTAGTCTGCAGTTTAGGTCTTGTTATTGATTTTCTACTGGAAGCTTCACTGAGGCAGGTGTCTATTACTGTGTCTGGGATGATGGGCTTTTCTGTTTGTCATGTATGGGAGGCACAGTGGGTGAAGCACTACTGGGTTTGCCCTTGTTTCTGTGAAACCTGAAAACTGTAAATTAACAGTGGAAATCTGGTGTCACTGGGTCCTTGTGTGAGTAGAAAACTTTCCCCTGGGAATAAGACTTTCTTAATTTTAAAAAAATGTAATTTTCATCACAAATATATGGGCTAGGAGTAATCACAATTTTCTTACATTTCACATAAAAAATAACCTAACCCACATATTCTGAAAAAGTTAAAATGCTATAGAAGTATGTAAGAGAGAGAGGGCATTCCGTATAAAAAGCCTGTGCAGGTTGCAGTCTTCAGCATTCTTTCAGTTTTTCACGTTAAAATACACTGGTTTGTCAGCCGGAGTTCAGGTGCTACCCAGGCCTCTGGGGAGGGCTCAGGCTCATGCACATGATTGCAAAAGGCCAAAGAGTCGCTGCATATACTCCCATTCACAGCGCAGAGTGCGACAATGGAGTTCAGAGGGCTGTCCAAAGACCGAAGCTGTTAAACTCTGAATTACTGAAAGGGCTGGTTGACAGAGAACGGGGAGAACACGCAGCGGAGAGCTGGGCGGGAATTACTTAATGAACAGCAGTCACAGAGACTCCCAAGCCCCGCAGATTTCAAAGCTCTTTCCTCCAGGGGTTGCTGAGTGTGCTGAGTACCATTTCAGTCAAATGTCAGACTACTACAAAGAGAATCAGTCCGGACAGAGTGAAAATACCAACCTTCAGAAGATGTCAGGGTTGGAACAACAGAGACCTCCTGGCTCAGCCACCACCCTAAAGCCAGGCTCTCTTGTCCAGCTGATGCCCGCTGACCCCAGTGGTGTCGAGCCTCTCTGAGCATCTCTAGTGACCATGAACTCCAGCCTTGCCCAGAGGCTGCAGATTCCCAGGTTCCCACTCTGGGCCCCCATCATCCTCTTTATCCTGAATGGACATCTGCCCTTAGGACCAAGTGGTTCTAACTCAGCACACAACCACCTCCATGCACACAACTGGCTCCTCTCTTCCACGTGAGCACCCCTGAGAGCGACAGACAGTTCCCCCCACCTGGCCAAGACCTCTTACGTTCAGGCTAGACACCCCAAATTCCCGCTGCTGTTCTGAACGTTCCCCTCGGCTGGCCACCTGGTGATTCGTCTGTGTCCACCTCACAACGTGACACCCTCACAGATGGGGATGCCCTGCTCAGCACCCGGGGCCTGAGCACCCAGGAGAGTCACCTTCTCCTGGCTGACTGCATGCACGGTGCTGCCCTCTCAGGGCTCCTTCATCTTCCACCACGTAATTGAGTCTCTGAACCTACACGCATGAGCTTATTCTAGCCTTGATAATTCCATTTTACTGGCATTGGTATGGATTTATACCCACTTAAAATAACGATAACTTCCATTTAATTATACTTTGCCAATTATCAAGGTTGTTTCACATATGCTTATGGTGCATTTTTATTCCCTCATTCACGAAGTCAGCTGTCCCACGGGGGCTTTCCATCATCTGGAAATTTGATTTCCAGGAATGGCGACAGTTGTCCCTGATAAACATGTTGAACAGCAAGAACAAAAGACCCAGCCCTGTGAAATGCTGCTCTTCATTCACATCACACTAAGGAAGGCAGAGACAACAGGCCATGACACGAGAACTACATGAATAAGAAAACAGCAAAGAATGAAAAGTACAGTACAGAAAAGGAAGCAGCACAAGGGAGCAGAAAGCGACGGGGCACCTGCTTGTATAGAGAAGGTGGTCCGAGGAGGACTTTCTGAGCTGACCAGAGAGAGCAGGGGATCAGGCAAGGTGGCCCCTGGAGACCCGGACACACATGGATTAATCCACCAATCAACTTCCTGCTGTTTCAAAAAGAATCAATTATTGACTTAGCTTTGCTCTTCTCACCATCAACTAATTTGAAATTTGCTTCTGAGCCAGAAGTACTGATTAAACACTTAATAGCAATGCTTGGCACAGAATGCACACTTAAATAAATATATTTGTTGAGTAAGTGAAAAAATATACCATGGCAGATTGTGTCAAGGGGCTATGCTAAAACTAAGAAATGCTAGACACCATTTGACGAGGCTTTGTAGCATTTGTCCTGGGACAGAACTCTCGCCCAAGGCACTCCTGGGGGCATAATTAGGTTGTGATCAATCGGCTGTAGCCCAGTTAAGATCAATGTGCTGTAGCCAAGGACGTGCAACTGCTGGCGTAGAAACCACAACTGAGACTGATCAGAGCATGCCACTGAGCTATGAATCTCCAGTCTCGAGTATTCCCCGTTTCACTGCACTTAGAACCTACATATAAAACAGAAATATGGCTCACTCGGGATGGCTCCATTCTGGGGAACGCATGCTGGCTTGTACAAATCACACGATTCCTCTCTAAATCCTCACATAGCACCTATTTAGTGATGCATTCCAAAATTTTGCCAGTTATCATTTTACCTGTCTTTGCTTTTTTGGAAACTACAGCTAAAAACCACAGTTTTGGAAGTTGGCGTTTCTGTGTCTTCACTTCTCAGCAGCTCTCTGCACTTGCAAAGCTTCCCTCCCCCACAATTACTGATTGATCTTATCCACAAACACTTTTAGCATTCTGAGGTGTGATTTATCTGGGCCTGGAGAAATAAGTTCTTAGAATTAGTTACTGAGTCACAGAGCAACTACTATGGGCTAGGAAACACTCAAGTAGAAGAAAGGGACGTGGATGAGGGAGAGGATGGGCAGGAGACTTCGACCCGTCTCAGTGTGAAGACGGCCAGACTTGACGCTGATAAGTGAACTGCTCCACTGATCTGGAAATGTAGACCGAGAGGTGCTGGGATGCAGGCAGGTGCCCCATGCCCAGTGAGTACAGCAGAGAACGAGTTCTCTAAGCACTGACGACATACAGGGTTCCTTGTTGTGGGCCTTACGTCACCTCCTACTGTAATAGAGAATGTCTTTCGATTGGTAGTAAGTTAACTGGAGATGAGGGTGGGTGGGACTGGAGCCTAGAGGCACTGCCAGCCTCGCCTTTTCCAGGCGGAATTCTGCTCTGTATGCTGGAGAACACTTTCGTGTTTGCCCATTGTAAAGAGACTCAGGGGCTGGTGCCGTGGCTCACTTGGTTAATCCTCTGCCTGCAGCATCCGCATCCCATATGGGTGGCGGGTTCTATTTGCAGTTGCTCCTCTTCCTGTCCAGCTCTCTGCTGTGGCCGGGGAGGGCAGTGGAGGATGGCCCAAGTGCTTGGGCCCCTGTGCCCGCATGGGAGACCAGGAGGAAGAGCCTGGCTCCTGGTAGCGCAGGCCTTAGCAGCCATTTGGGGAGTGAACCAAGAGAAGGAAGACCTTTCTCTCTGTCTGTCTCTCAGTGTTTGTTACTCTCTGTCAAATAAATTAAAAAACAAAAAAGAGAGATGGATTTGCCTTGCTGAGGCTTCAGTCTAGCATTTTGATTCAAACAGTTTTTTGCTTCTAAAGTGCTCCCTTGAAGTGTTAAAACACCGCGCCCCCCCTTTGCATAACACCGATCAGCGTCCTCCTCTATTTATCAGATGTTGTCTCTGTGTGGCTACAGTTAAGGTCACTGGTGAGCTCCGGATTTCTGGGTTGGTCCTTGTCCAAAGGCTCAGCAATCCAAACAGTAAAAGATGAGAATTGGGTTTGCAGGATAAAAAGTGCTTTGGCTACAAGTCTTTGTAAAGGCAGGATAATCACTGAAATCCCGTGCCTGTCTGTGCAGATATAGGGCAAGATTTTAGAATGAAGGAGGATGATAATGGAGACGGTTCCCTGAATCCCCAAAATTACACAGGCGGACGTTAACAAGAAGTGCTCAGATGGTACATTACTGGGAACATCACAAACATAAAGAAGGACATCTTCAGGAATTTAAAAAATTGAGATGTGTTGGTCTCCAGACCAACCTCTCACTCTGGAGTCAATCCCTTGGGTTATAAAGAAATTAGAGGCTAGTCATCAGGGATATGGACTCTGGAAATGAGAACGGCCGTCATTTCTGGTTTTTTACTGAGGACAAGAATGTACCATTGAAGGAATTGTAGTCAGCTCTGAAGATATGTTGAATGAACCAGTGCACCAAGCCAGGCGAGGGCCCTTGGAAAGCCTCTCCATGGGGGACCCAGCCTCTCCCCCAGGAACACCTCCAGGCTAGGCTGCTTGCAACAAGGAGAAGAAATTAAAAACATAAAACACTCTTCCCATTTAGACGCACTGGCTCAGCCTCTGCTCAGTCAGTCCCCTGCTCCCTCTCAGTTCAGTATCCGGCCTCAGGAAGGAAGACAGCCCCTCTCTCTTCTAGGCGGCTCCTGGGGACTCTCCTCTTCCTTCTTTCCACTCATCTCAATCATTAGAGACCTTGCCACATGTGGATTAAGGTTTTTGGGGAGTCAGGCTTTATTGACAATGTCTACAGGCTTCATAGAATTCCAGTGCAATTCACTAGCAAGAGACTACTAAGGCCACATTCATTTATTCCGACCGAACCTTGAACCCCGAAGCCTGGGATTCTGAGACTGGAGCAATGGACTAGTAGAGAAAGACCGTGACTTTAGGATCACGCACCTGGCTTCTGCTCTCCACTCAGAAGGTAACATTAGACTAGGAACCCCATCTTTCTGAACCTCAGGCTTTTGGTCAGTAAAGTGACGATACATCAGACTGCAGTGAGAATTAGTGCGGACAATACCGATAGAGCCCTTAGGATAGTTAATGGGAAATAGTAGACTTTTGAGAAATGGCTGCTAATCTTAGTTTCCTTTCTAATTTTCAGCAGCCCTGGATCTCTACAATAGCCAGCAGCTCCACATAAAAGATAGTCTTTCAAGTACACTACTACAGATTGGGAGTTAGTGCTACAGCTGAGACACCAATTTAACGAGAAAGAAATTCTCCCGACTAGATCAAATGCAGTAGAATTCCAAGTTGAACGTTTCAAGTGAGTAGGTATTGTCTCACAAGGGCTACTGTTACTACACACGGCATTGGAAAGAACACGAGGAAAGAGCTTTGTGCTCATTCAGATCCGGATTGGTCACCATGGCATTTCTTCAGGATCAAGGCTAACTGCACGTCACGAGTGTGTGGAATTCCTGGATCAGCTGCTACTGTGAGCCAGCACTCGGAACTTGCCCAGTGAGCTCAGGAGAAATGATCCATCCCACAACCGTCTAGAGCTCTCATTTGTAAGAAGGGAACTGCACGCGAACTAGAGTAGCTCAAAGTTTGCCTATAAACTTACAAAGGATGTTAGAATTCCCTGGCTCCGGCAAAAGCAAAGAGGGGCCCGAGAAGCAGTAATTACACTTCAGGTTCTTTCCTATTCTCCCTCATCCTGTTACACACAGCTCGAGCAGGTGGAAAAGTCCCTGGAAAACAAACAGAAGGAATCCATGATTTCTTCATTCTTTGGCTTCTTAATCAAACCAAGAGCTCCCTATCAATTGTTAATGATGCAAATCAATAGAGCAGTGGGAAGAAACACCCATTGGGAAGGCTGTGCTAATGGTGATGATTAGGTATTACGCACAGGAAAGGCGAGAGTCAATTCCATTCTCTACAGAGTGCCAGTGAGCCTCTTTCTCCACGGGGAGGTGGAGCAAAGTTCTGAAGATTGACAAACACAAGGGTGCAAACCAGACTTCTTCAGGGATAACTGAATGCTACGGTAAGTTTCAGAAGGGAAAAACCAATCAGGCAGTTTAACACTACTTTAAATACGCAGAACCTATTACTTTACATTTAATCTAAGTATTCTAATATCGAGAGCCTCTATGCTGTCTTCCTTCCAGACAACACTTAGTTCCCTTTGCTTCGGTTCTGATTTATCTTGCAAGTGCGTGGAAAGCAGGCTCCCCTTTGGTGATCAGCCTGGGAAGTGCGTGTGTGCTTATAGAAAGCGTTGTCTTGTAGTATTATTATATATTAGGGCCCCTGTTATAACAACAAGCTCCTCTGTTCTAAATGGAAAAAGAAGCCCCCCTCTTTAAATAATCCTCATACGTTTAACAGTTCACGCCAAATAAATCAGCTCCGCCACACACACACACCCCACCCCGCACACTGCGTGTGGCAATACTCTAGCAGATCATCTTTTACTTGCTCCCTGCAGGGTAGCACTGGCCATGCTCCTAACGCAGCAAACCTAAACCATCTAAGTGATTTGCTCCCCAGAGAGCACCTGACCTTGCAGAGACAAGATCAAGAGAGAGAAACCCCTTTACCAAAAGCATTGCTGGCAGAGGCGTGAAATCCAGTGTCACACCTCTCTTTCTGCCTCTCCCTCCCGCAGACTGGAGCCGCACACCCCTCGGTGGAGACAGCACCTCAAAGTAGGAGCCCCCCAGCTTGCAGTACTTGCCTGGTCCGTCCTGCCAGTCCACTCAGGTGTGCCTCTCCCTTTGTGGTGCAGGGGGATTTCTCACTGCCCAGCAGACTCCAGCAGCCTCTGGACCAGCCTTTGTGGACAGCAGCAGGACTTCCTGCTAGCTGCTTCTAGCCAACCGCTCAGGATCAAACCCTCATCTACTGAAAAGCAGGTGAAGGGAGGCTGGAAAACACGGAGTGGAGTCCCACGCTGTGGCAGCAGATCCCACTGTGTGGACTGCAGCCCCAGAGCATTCAAGGAAAAGCCGAATATATGGACTGGAGTTTGCCTTTTAGAAGCATGTTTTTCCTCACAGCCTCCCCCAGGTTGACAATGCACGCAGCACAGGAGAGTGTGTCTCTTCCCCGGTTTGGGCTCTGAGCCTCATGGTACATCTGGGTCAGAGAGCTGCTCATCTTCACAGAGGGCTTGGAGAACCTGGCTGTTGGGGAAGAAAACCTTCAGAGTTGTTTTTTTCTCTTCACCTAAATGGAGATGATACTATTCTCAATGTGGATGACACTGATCTAATAGTAGAGTTAGGATGGAAAGGGTTGCTGTGTTTGATGCTACAGGCGGGGAAAGACACAGAGACTGTTCAGTAGGGATTATTTCTCAAGGGGGCATGTAGTACCTTAGGACTGGGTAAAAATATACCCTTTGCCGATTTTCCTGGCACACAAGGGATTTGCTCTTAGTCCCCCGTTTTGCTTGTGTCTGTTGGGTGATCTCCTGCAGCTGTGGGTCTCTTTCCCGCTCAGGGCGCAGGACACCTCCTGGCTCCTGCTTACTTCCGATTGTGTGCAAGCTCCGCCTGTGCCTTCCCTCCTCTTCCCGCTCTGTTCTTAGGAAGAGTTTACTGATCCCATATTTTGGGGGAGCATCTTGGCAGTCTGGCGGCCCATAGAATCAAGCATTTTTCTTCTTTATCTCTATGTTGCTTCTCAAGGAAAGGAAAGGTGGGAATGGCAGGAGAGAGGCGAGAAGGAACTTGCTGCGCTCAAGGCAGAAGCTCCCTGGCCCAGCAGCACTGAAGCCCCCACCTCTCCCCTTTAAGTAACTGGGCAATATCAGACACAGGATTTGGCCAAGGGGAGTGGGAGAGGTGGGAGAAGGGCTGAGAGGGAAGATTTTAACCACAGGGGAAGAGAATTAGGAAGCTGCAACTTGGTCTGTACAGAGGGCTCTGCTATTCTGTCTCTCACCTGAAGAACAAGATGAGAGGCCCACCATGTCTGGATTTTCTCGTCAGTCACATGTGATACAATAAGCATCGTGACCCACAGAATAGTATCATTCAAATCCGATTATAAATGCCAGAAAACCACAGTGTTTAGAAGCAACAGTCAGGGGCTAGCGTTTAGCCTGGTGGTTAAGATGCTGCTTAGGGCACTGGCATCCCGCACTGGAGTGCCCATGGTTGATACCCAGCTCCACTCCTGATTCCAGCTTCTTGCTAATGTGCACCCTGGGAGGAGGGCTCAAGCCACCGGTCCCTGCCACCGCATGGGAGACTCGGAGTGGATTCCGAGCTCCTAGCCCAGACCTGCTGTGCACACTTTGGGAGTAAACCAGTGGATGAACCCTCTCTTTCTCCTTGTCTCTACCTCTCAAATACATAAAAATTAAATATTTTTTTAAAAGAGTCAGCCCATAATATTTAAATATATGACCTTTCTAAAGTCTCAGACCAATATATTCTATGTTTCCGTTTGTATGGCATGATATTCTGGGAAATGTAAAAATCTGTAGGAACAGAAAACATATCAGGGCTCTCAGGGGCTTGGGAGCAGAGTACAATGGAACGAAAGACATTTGGGGGTGATAGAATTGTTCTCTATGTTGAATACACTGGTGGTTTCCTGAATATATGTGTTTGTCAAAACTCACCTAACTCTACATTAGAAAGGCTGACTTTTACTGTGTGTATGTAACTTAAGAATGAAGATTACATTAATCAATCACCTGTAACAGTCTGTGAAGTCCACTGCACTGTGCCCGCTCTGCATGGTGCAGGGCCAAGGGCTGGCTGGAATTCAGAGACACACTGCTTTTCATTGCGCATAGTGGAGAGTAGCGATTTCCTGGCAGGAACTGGAAAGGCCAGGGAGGAGAAAGATGAGCTAGGAGGAGACTAGAGGGCCAGGCCTTGGGTCAAGCAGCAGAGGGAATGCCTGCTCATCTGAGAAAACCAAGCAACAGAGATCTTGCAGCTGAAAGCAGTAGATTCCAAACTTGGCTTCTCATAGACGTCATTTGATGCCCAGTTGGTGCAGGGCTGGACTGGTGAATCTGCATTTTTAGGGAGCTTCCCTGGTCCTTCTTTGCAGCTGCCTGGGGCAATGCTGGGACTATGGGTTTGGGGAGCACCAAACCCCATGCAACATACCGTTTCCTAGGTGGGAAGCAGAGTCCTACAGGCTCAGGGAGGAAGTGGCTTGGTGCTCCTCGTGGGGAGGTAGATAGGGCTTCAGGATGAGAGGGAGCACTTGGGTTTGGGTGGGGAGGGCTTTGCCTGAGGACTGGAGTCATCCCCCGAGGCTCAGGGAGCCAGGAGAAGGAGAGGGAGCACCAGCCAGACGCGTGTCCAGCAGGGGAGTGTGCCAGGTTTGATGGTGACTGGGCTGCAGCTCAGGGGAGGAGGAGAGGGACATGAGGTGTGCTCATGAGTTGTTTGCCAGACTATCTCCTGCACTGAGCACGGGGCCTGGTCACTGTGGTGTCAGCGATTCTTCCACGAATGAATCCATGATCGCTTCTCCTCCTTTAGGCGCTCCCTAGTGGGAGAGAGACTGTTGTCTTTTTTTCCTGGTCCATCTGCAGGGCTCAGGGCAGTGAAGTGATTCGCCCTAAGTCTCAGAATTACTGCAGGCAACAGGAAGCCTAGCAAAGATCAGCCAGGTGCAGTTCTTTCCTGACTCAGGATTCTGACAATGGACTTGAGTGTTTTATATTCAAAAACCTATGAAGCCAGATTTCCTAATGAATCACTACATTTTAAAGTTAAAACCAGTATTTTTTTAGATGTCCCCTAATGAATACCTTTCTGTTTAATACCCAGATTCTATGACATTAAGGTTCTTAATGATGGCTCCACACTGAGGACAACAGGAAATTCGTCTGCATTTTCTTTTTTGTTATTTATGTGAGAAACAGAGTTACAGACAGAGAGAGAGGTCTTCCGTCCACTGGTTCATTCCTCAAATGGCTGCAACAGCTGCGGCTGGTCTGAACCAAAGCCAAGATCTTCTTCCAGGTCTCCCATATGGGTGCAGGGGCCCAAGCACTTGGACCATCTTTCACTGCTTTCCCCAGCCATTAGCAGGGAGCTGGACTGGAAGTGGAGGAGCCAGGACTCAAACTGGTGCCCATATGAGAACTGGCGCCACAGGCAGAGGCTTAGCCTACTATGCCACAGCACCAGCCTCTGTCTGTGTTTCTTACCTCTTGTTATTTAAATTTTTAACACCTGTTTTGGAAATATACCTATTCTTTTTATTTTCTCTTTTGTCAAGCAAACAGGAAGTGTGTGTTAGATAGGAGCGGGTTAGTACTAATAGGCTTCCCACTGGATAATCTCATCTTAAAACCTACCGAATTTTCTTCTACAAAGCCAATACCACTGCCACTTATTAATAAAAGATGAGTCTGAGAAGTGTGTCAACCTCTGCGTGCACCTAGCCTTCTGTCTCCATTGTGGCTTTTCTATTCTTGTATGTTCCGCCTTCCGTATGTCTCTACATGCAACTATGACATACTGTATCTGATCATTATTAATATTGAAGACTGAAATTATGCTCTTATCTGATACAGAATTATGTTTATATGCTAACTTCATTAAATGCTAAATTGGGGAAATAAGTAACCATCCAAGATGATTCTGATGACCAGAGTAACCTGATATTACCTAATGTCAAGATTCTTTAAATTTTTGTAAAAAGGAATCAGTGAACTTAGTCTCAGAATGACTATAAACAAATACTGTAGTAAGGCATGGATATACAGACATGAGGGTAGGAAGACACACCTGCACACCTATGGGCTAGAGGGGAGGGAAGGAAGCATGGGACCATCTTCCCCAAACTCAATTTTGGCAGCTCCCGGGCAGATGTGGGAGTTTGAAGTTAGGAGAAGCTGAGCACTAATTGGTTAAAGTTGCAAAAAAAAAAAAAAAAAAGGTAAAACAATTTAAAACTAGAGAATACCCGAATAGCATAGCTGAATGTATCAAAAACAAAGGAAATGCCAAGTCGATAAAAATCTATAAAGCTTAGCAAATAGTCTCTAAATACCAATGGGAGCCACCAGAGGGAATGGAAGTGCCAATTAAACGCATTAGAAGGCAGCTTCCCTGCATTCCTTTGAGGAGGCGATTAAGTGTGGGGCAGGCTGAAGGCTGATGGCAGCTCTCACGATGCAGTTCCCGGGGATTTCTCATTTCTGCCCGTGCCTTCCTCTCTTGACACATAATTATTAGCGAGGGGAATTTGTAGGCTGTAGCAGTTGGACTCGCTCCTTCCTGGTGTCTGCTAGAAGGTGGTGTCACAGGAGCCGGGTCAATTATGTGTCGCAGTTAGAGGCCCCGCCCCTGCTGCAGGTGCAGCGTGACTGGCAGAAATCAGCAGCAGGAGTTGGAAACTCCCCTCCGGGTCTGGGAGACCCCCTGCAGTCACTTCTGGAGGCAGGGGGTTCTTTGCAAGGACCCCACAGGCAGGATTTCATTGTCTTTGCCCTTTAACTGTAGGCATTAGAGAGGGGCCACGCTGGGGGATTAGGGCAGAGTGGCCTTTCCTTTGCTTCCACATCCCCTTGAGCTTCTGGGACTTTCCCAGCGGCTTTGCGGAGAGTAGCTGCCGTGTTCATTATAATTTCCCTAGGTAGGCAGAATGCACATCAGTGTAGTCATGCTTCTCTTTCCTCCAGACACAATGCAGCTGGGGGCGAGCGTGGCCAAGTGCAGGCACAAAGACAAGGCACCTGGCTCCTGACACGGCCTCTTGCACGACTCTGAACGTCTGTCACCTCCAACACAGATGTCGGGACAAGGATCCTGGTGGGAGTCTGCAAACACGGGCCTGGGATAAAGCAAGTGTCTCAATGCCAATAAAGCAAGATTTCCCAGCTGTGTCTTCTCAGGGGGCCCTTCTGTTTAGTTTCCCAAAGTCTCCCCCCAATAATCACTGCGGGTCCCCAGGCAGGGCCTTGAGTGGAAAGCCTCTGGCTTTTGGTGCTCAGGATCTCTAACTGTCACTGGGTATCCAGGCAGCAGCAGCAGCACTTTTGGGGCTTCACAACGGTGCGCCAGCCCTGGTGCTCAGTGCTCTCTGGTCCTCACAGTGGTCACTTGTGCTACTTCTCATTGTTACAAAACTCTGGCCCCCAGTAGCACACGCTGGCTCACTCCAACCTGGGACAATCATCTCCCTGACTTTTCTGGTGCTGCTCTTTGGCTGAGTTGTTGTGCAGCAAATCGATTTGTAGGCTTTGTAGCTGCTAGAACATAATCACTGTTATGCCACGTGATTAGCTGTCTCCACGCTGCCTTCAGCCACGAGAGTGGGCTGTGCTTGCTACCTCGCCTCTGTCCTCCCTCCCTCGAAGGAGCTCTTTCCAAGAGATCCTAGGATCCCTCATAGAAACACACCCAAGACTTTCCTTCCAACAGACATTCCTGAGGGCTAGGTCATGCGCAATTCAGATCAAACCAGAATCTCTACTGCTTAGGGACTGTGATGGCAGACAGGGCACCCTTGTTGCGGGAACTCTTGCTGTGGGTCATGAGACCTGTGATTCTGAAAATGACACAGTCCCCAGCAAACACTTGTCATGCTGAGAAGAATAACTGAACAAGCAACCCTCTGATGCCGTGGGGGTGGTCTGGGGCAGAAACTGGGGAGGCACTAGGCACTAGGCACTAACCAGTTACAGGATTTGAGCAAGTCGATTCTTTCTTGGGGTCCAGTTTCCTCACATGTAGAGCAAGGCTTTGACTTCTGATCGCTAAGGTCGCTGGCACTCTCTGGAGGGCTTGCCGAGGCTATCCCACAGCACACTCAGGGAGCAATAGTTTGTTCCTCCCCGTGTTTGCACCGTGGTTCTCGTCTGGTGGGCAGGGAACATTTCACAGACTGGGGAGCTGGATAAGCACACGTTTTTGCACAGTGAAAGGAGGCTCCCTAAGCACTTGGGGCCTGACTTTGTGCTCTCTCTTCTGGCTGCAGTGGACTCTTCCCAGGTTAGGCTCAATATTTGTACAACTGTCTCAATATGAATCACTTTCCCTACGTCTGGTGAACTCAGGGACATTATTGAACTGCTTTTCCAGAGCTCAGATGGAAGTCTCCCAGGTAGATGATGCCGGTGAGGTTTTCTGGCATTCCCAGCAGCGTTTGCAACGTGGCCCTGTGAACTCAACTCATGTCCCTTTATTCAATTTTTAGTAGTACGAATGGACAACTGAAATGTTCTATAAAGTTCCCCAGTCACTTCACCTCCCCTGAAAATGAGGGTTTGATGGCACAGACTCTACCTATCAATATTCTGTGTTAAATACAGGTTAAATATCATCAGTTGTATCAACTTTGTACTGCAAGTAAGCACGTGTGCTAAAATGTCCACATCTACACATCCACATGAGCAGTAAACACACACTGGTCTACAGGAAAGATGCCTTGGATGAGGATTTAGGACCTGGATTCTGGTCGAAGGGCTGAGGCTGATGGCTGCACTAGCTTCCAAAGCCTTAGCCTCTCTATGGCTCACATGAAGAATTTGGAACCAATTTTGTAAATTTCCTTGATTTTAGGAGATGATTATACATTCTTTACAATGCTCTTCACACAAGGCTCTTTGGAGAGAGATGCCAATCATAGTGACAATTACAGAAAAACATCGAACACCCAGGGACAAAAGGTTAAAAGAATTATTTCCATGGGATAGATGTTAGGATATAAAAGTGTATAAAAGGATAAAAAATAGATTGGCCACCACTCATGAATTAACCCATTTAAGAAACATTTATGGGGCAACTGCCATGTGCCACGTGCCATGTTTGGTCCTGAAGTACAAAGATGGGCAAAAGAGACCTGGCCCATGCTTTATAGATCTTGCAGAACATGGCTGTGAACTGTGATTCCACTGGAGGCATCCACACTGGAGGCATCGCATACCTAATTACGGTCAAGTTTCTCAATAGTGCCATCAGGCAAGTCTATATTCCACATTTTGTGGGCTTGGAAACCCAGGAACACAGAACCAGTGTTAGCAGAGCAGAATTTCAATGCAAGTTTATCTGACTTCTAGACACATGCATTGTTCCCTAAATTATTTTTATAATTTCATTAAATTTTTTTGTGTGGAGCATATGCAACCTGAGTAAATGGAATTACACAATACTACACAAATGCTCTTAGGAGATTCTGTGATCCGATTTCATACTTGATTTAGGGCCTGAATTTCTTTTTCTGCAGATTAAAAGAAAGCAACAAAACAATTGTGAATGTCTATCCTCCGCTATGTTTCTAGTACTGAGCCCTGAAGCTTCATTCAAAAAAGGACAAACAGCCTGGGAGAAGATAAACTGATGGCCTGGTTTCATTTTAAATGACATGAATAATGTTGCTTCTTTCTCTTCCCTGGAGAATCTATTTCAATATCTGATTGACAATAATGTGTGAAATTTTTCTTGTTTAACGGGGAGAATTAGTTTTAGCATCCAGAACACAGCACTATTTTGCCACTAGCGAAGTCTAGCTTTTGATATGCACATGTCAGTAATCCAGAAGGGCTCCCTCCGGAACAGGATTTTTACAAAGCAATCTGAGACTCAATTCGTTTTTTTAGAACAGTCAGAAGCCGCTGTCCTGGCTGAGCAAATAATGTCTGCTCTCTGCACTGCCTGTTCCCAACCAATGGTCCTGGTAATTATGAACAAAGCACTACATCATATCCTATTATCTGAGGAACAAAATAATGAAGGTGGTGCATACTAAAATTGGGATTTTATGTCATCGGCAAATAAAATTTAAATGGCTTAAGTATTTATAGATTGAATGCTATGCATAATGATGTAGTTTAAAAATAATTACTGGAAGTAAGATCTTTTACTCAGTTGAACAAAATGTTTAGATTATTTTGTCATGATCTTACCATGAAATGCATGATCTTGTTGTGTAAATATTTTAAAACATGGAGACCTGGGATTTGATAGAACTATGATTGCAATTTTCCCACAAGAACCACTGTCAGACCCTTCTTTGGTCATGGAGGACAGGTGAGAGCCCAGAGGGTTGTAGTGAGGCTGGAACTGGAGTGAGAACACTCAAATGATGGCTGTAAAGTGGGTGGCCATTCCATTTTTCTCCCTCCTGCCCTCCCACCCTATTTATAGGACACTACCTTACCATGTACCAGGCAGTGTGGAAGCATCTGGAGAATGTGTGTCTACCGGGGTTTTAGCTAAGGAAGGAAGCCATTCCATCCATCCATTTTTCATTCTGTACTTGTTGAGTGCCCAGGGCGAGGCAGGTGCTGGCTGGCCCTGGGAGGGCAATGGTTCCTCAATCAACATGGCTCCCACTGGGCAGAGGACAAAGGCATCCACCCGAGAGGATGAGGTGGTGGCAGGGAGAACTAGGGGGGACCCCACACCCAGCCTGGGGACACCAGGACAAGCTTCTTGGGTGAAGTGGTTTAGTGAGCCATAAAGCAGATGGAGAGCATTCCAGTAACTGACGGCAGCATACTCCAGGGCTCAGTGTGTGAGGGAAGTAGCATAGCCAGAACTCTAACTCTTGGCATTTTTACCTGCCATTGTCTAGTGGTGCTGCTTAGCACCACTGGGAGCCTCACCTCATGACCTTCCCCTCCTAATCCTCTTCCAGGTCCTCTTGGTTGCTAACAGCACAACACTGGACTCTCACCTCCAGGATCCTGGGACTCTGGTCCTTCAACTCCTGTCCTGTGTCCCCATTGTACTCTGACCCACTGCCTATGTATTTGTTTCTTGCACCATTCCCCAGGTCTTCTCCTCCACTGTCAAAGTAAAAGACTGCCCACCATTTGCCACAGTGTCTGGTCTGCAGTGGGTTCTCAGTCACTGTAAAGGAGTAAAGCACGCATGTACTTGAACCACCCAGGACTTCCTGACAGTCCTAGCTTCCTTCTAAACGTTTTCTTGGGCTTCTGATACCTCTAAAGTCTTTCTTCCTCCTGTACAATCTAGAACATATAAGAAGAGGTTTTTTTTTTTTTTTTTTAATGGAAAATGATTTAACGATGGCCATTGGAAGCTTCCAGCAGTTTCCAGAAACACCAGGGAGTCCTCAATGTCAATCAGAATCCATTGTCCTAAGGAGCTTGGAAGGTTTCCTGATCCAGGCTTATCCAGGGTCAGGGTTCCAGGTCTATCACTGACAGAGAAGAGACCAAGAGTTCCAGGGAGACCCTAATTAGCCTCGTGTGGAGAATACAGTAGCAGAGGTGGGTGATTTGGACCATTCTAGGAAGCGACCCTGGGTATGTTGCCTAGGGTACTTGAGTAAAGTCTCAGACCCAGCCCTGTTCAAGGGTCGATATGACCCCTTGAACCTCAAAGCTGCTTCGATCACTCGGGTACTGAGAAAATGCTCCCTGGCAGTCCAAGTCCCAGGAGCCCACTGAACACTGAGAGGATGAACACAGATGTACAGCAGTCAGATCATACATGACAACAGCACACTGGCCCATGGACCGCAGCCTCTAGGCCAGGATGCCAAGCCACAAGCTCTGCTGTCATCGGCCCCCAGCCACCAGAACTTCAGTAATTGCTCTCCTCATTTTTGTCTACACCACCAAGGTTGGGACAACCAGAGAAACTCAAATGTATTTCCCCAACCAATCACACAGGGTGCCTGCCTTCATTTCCAGATTCCTCTTGTCAACAAGCTGTGTTCAAGGCACACCTGGAGCATTCCAACATTCCCATTATACAGCTTTCCCACGCCCCAGCTTGGATCAGTGTCTCTGCCACACCCAAGTGATGGTGGTTGACACACTTGCTACAGCAGACTGAACAAACAGCCTCTGTGTGTTCTCATCTGAGTGGCCTTTGTCGATAGCCACACTTGTGCTCTGCAAGTTTTTTTCTCATTATCTGACATAGGATGTTGATAAGAACTCAGAGTTAAGGGAGACCATGTAATTCACTCATAACTTTTCAGGGCCCTCAATATCTTTTGTCAAAACAGAAAGAAGTATCCTCAAATAAACATTTCCCCCTTAAACTCTGAACTAGTATTGGAAGACGTGTGTGTGTGTGGACCCCGGGTTGTGTTAATGAGGTCTCTGCGAGAAACGCTGCAGGAGGCAGTGCAGGGGAGGCCCTGTAGATTCAGTTTCCAAACAATGGATGCCCACGGACTTTGAGAAGTAATAAATGCAAAATATTCTACCAAAGTTAGGTGCAATTTTCAAAACAAAAGCCAATACAATATCTGTTATGACACCAGTTCCAGGAGACACATACTCCCCTGGTTGCATTAGGGACAGTGGTAGCATCTGTGAATCAGGTGTCTGGAATTTGAAATTGAGTGATGGGTCTTTGTCACTATTTATATGGGGGTGTGATTTAACTGTCCACACAACAGCAGGATAATGAGGCGATTTACAACAAGGTATGTTACATATCACTGTCCAGTTTTGTTCTCTAATCACATGGTGAGAACAGGAAAAAGAAATCAGTGAGGAAGTTTGAAATAGAGGATGCTAAGAGGAGCCTACAGGCAAACAGTTGTCAAAGCACCGGGAGGAATTGGCAGGCACTTAAGCTGAAGTTTAGAATGCTGAATCAATTTTGGACTTTTTTTTTTTTTTTAAAGAAATCAATAGGCAAGCACTGTATTGTGCTGGATCCCCTTATGATCACAAAGTAGAGAGGGAAGCATTCAAACAAAGCCTTCACTGGGTTGGGCACACATGTCAGCCCACAGCAGCAGCCCCTACCTCGCCTCCTCAGTAGCCCAAATCTTACTGGTGTTAGAGTTTCATCCTCTTGGGTCATCTGTTGGATGACTGGGATACAGCAACATCTGTCAGAGATACTGTCTCCACCCCACTGGATGCTGTGATGGTCAGAAAGCAGCCCATGGCACATCTGAGTCCCTGGGTGGGAGTACAGGTAGTGGGGGAAGAAGCTGTCCTGTTTACTCAGGAGTGAATGCTAAAACTGCAGCCCATATCAGCCACAAGTCAACACAACCCTGCAAGGATTCTTAACTGTTGGCCCCATTTATTTCCTCTCCTACATAGATGCTTTCCTTGCTTCAAATCCTCCCAAGATGAACAGATTAGCAATGCTGGTGGTTTGCCCCGCATTATGAGAGTGGAGGACCAAGAGAGCAGTGTGGATCCTTATGAAAAGAGGCCTGGTGGGGGAAAAGAATTACATATCGGAAAAAAAGGGGCTATTCTATTGGAGAGGACAGGCCACAAAGGCCACATAGAATGAAACCAGCAGACCCAGAGCTGAGAGGCCAGCCCCTGTATCCAGCCTCACTATGGGTGACAGAAAAGGCCCCCTAAAGACAGTCCCTTGCCCCAGGCTCTTCCAAGTGTCTCAGAAAGGATCAGCTAATGAGGTTATCACCCAGAGAACTCAAAAGAAAGCTGGATGTGTTGGTCCCATAGAAAGACTAGGGGTTCACTTGGCCACCTGTATGGTTTTGAAAGCTCTTCAGGAGTCAATAATGTGCAGAGTGGATAGAGTGTTCAGGGTGGGGCAGGGTTAGAGAAGCCCAAAAGTCCCAGGTGAGTAACTGGAGGTCATTTCCACACAGGGCATTCTCAGAGAGCCGGAGGAAGCTTCCCAGTGGCGGTACGCTTCTTGGTGGGCTCCATCCATACACCTGTCTCTTGCTTTCCATTCTGTGCTTCCTGGGGCTGGGGGAGCTCTGGCTGTGAGGAGGGGGTTGGATGCCTATTTTGAAACAAACTGGGGTGTTGTGAGGGAGAAGGGGGGCTGTTGGAAAGGCACCCATCAGCTTTTGCTCTACCCTAGCAGATTTCCTAATCATGAGGCTCCCCCAGCTTGCTGGGTTAGAAAGCTTTATGTTTGCATGCAGCTGTTCTGAAATAAATCTGTCGGTTTGGAGTCAGAGAGGCAGGCACACAGGGGACAGTCAGAGCCTTTGAGCATCTCCTGTGTAATCCTAATTAGAGACTGCAATGGTTGCTGGAACTGAGAGTAGCTTGCACAGGAGTCATTCTCACCAATCCACTTCCAGAAACATTCTGCCAGGAAGGCAGGCCAGCTCAGTACAGAATGGTCACACTACCCACGACTTCAGTTCTTAAGTTAGACCAATGCAGTCCAAAATTGGTTGGGTTCGAACCTCAGAGTAAACCTATTCTATTTCTGAAGGTTGCACCATGACCAGTATTCTTTATGGACGCCTACAACATCAACAGTACAGGGCTTTTCTTATAAAACAATTCCTACCAATGGGCAATGGGGCAATAGAAGTGAAAATATACTTAAAATTCGTGTTTAAGGAAGATCTGGAAAATCACACAAAAGACAAAAAAGGCCACTTATTTTATAAGAATGGTCCTATTCAAAGTGTGGCCTGCATACAGAATTTGCCATGCATGTTAAAAGCTGATTCAACAAATATCAACAGATATTTTCTGTGGTTTCAGCCTAAATCAGGACTGAGTGATGCAAAATACTAACCTTCTCCGCCTCATTAGAATGGGAATAGCTTCAATGCCCTTAAAGAGTCTGCTTACAATCCATTCCCTTCTCCTGACAAGTATCATTAGGCACTTCCTGTATGTCTGACACTGTTGCAGGTGCTGGGCACATGTCACGGAACAAAACAGTCCCCCATCCCTGCTCTCACGGACTTCACCTTCTAGTGGAAGAGAGAAGGGATACAAGCAACGTTGTGAAATACATAGTGCGTTATGAGAATGAGAGGAAAAACAGAATGGAGGAAAAACAGCTCACGAAAGAGGCGCAGGGAATGCTGTGGTGGAATTTGCAATTTTACAGTGGTCAGGGAAGGCTTGGGAAGTGGATGTTGAAGCAAGGAAGTACAAGTGGATTCTCATGGTGTACTATGACCCTCTTCTGTTTCCTGCATATTTCTGATGCTTCTAATGCAGCACCTTCAGTTGGAAGAGTATATGGGGCTGCAGAGGCATCTAACTCTTCCTCTAGCCTTAAGAAATAGTCCAGGTGACAAAGGCAGGCCCCATGCACAGCAGAGAGGGGAATGGCCATGAAACTTCGTTCCCTCTAAATTCTGCTCCACAAAGACTATTGTTTTTCAAGAGTCCAGACACAGAGGGCTACTACCTAGATTTTAGCAGAGCGGGCTGAAAACAGTTCACCCTTAACAGATGAAGAGGCAATGCCTCAACTAAAATGCGATGTGGTGGTGATGACCCATTTGTAGATTAAAAAATAGGCGCTTGGCCGGCACCGTGGCTCAACAGGCTAATCCTCCGCCTTGCAGCGTTGGCACACCAGGTTCTAGTCCCGGTTGGGGCGCCAGATTCTGTCCCGGTTGCCCCTCTTCCAGGCCAGCCCTCTGCTGTGGCCCGGGAGTGCAGTGGAGGATGGCCCAAGTGCTTGGGCCCTGCACCCCATGGGAGACCAGGAAAAGCACCTGGCACCTGGCTCCTGCCATTGCATGAGCGCGGTGCGCCGGCCGCAGTGTGCCATCCGCGGCAGCCATTGGAGGGTGAACCAACAGCAAAGGAAGACCTTTCTCTCTGTCTCTCTCTCACTGTCCACTCTGCCTGTCAAAAAAAAAAAAAAATAGGCGCTTGAGGTAAGAGACTGAATTCAACTCAACTCGACTTAATTTGGTTTCTCTCACATTAACCAGACAATTTTATGGGCTCAGCAAAGGGAAAAGCAGGTGCTGTGGGTTAATTTTAACATCACCTAGAATCATGCAGAGAATAGATTTGTGACACAGTAATACCAGAAATCTGTGATTAGGGAAGCCACGTGACGTGGAAGGATCATAGGTTTTCAAGCCGGTGGGTGCTAAGCTTGAACTATGGCTATTTCACTTGTTTCCTGTGTGACTTAGGGCAAGTTATTCAACTTTCTGAACCTCATTCCCCCCCCCTTCCGCCCCGTAAAATGAGGTTACAGGACAAGGTTGGTAAGAGAGAAGGCATGTAAGCACCAGGCGTTGTAATGATTGTAACAAGAATGGCATTATCAGTATCAAATGATTTGGTTTATAAGATTCAGACATAGAGCGATCAGAATGATTTGACCCATTTTGGGGGAAGATTTCAGGAACGGGGTCTGTTTTAACCTGGGCTTTGACGAACAGAGAGACTAGGAAAAGAGAAAGACAGTGGAGATGGGAGGGCAGAGAGAGTGGCGTGTATGAAAAATGTTGGAGATGAGGAACCAAACAAAACACAGCCAGCGATGCTTATTTAGGGAACAGCTAGGAGGATGGATGGCATGGATGGAGGTACTGAGAGAAGGAAAGGAGAGAGAAGGCTGGAGAAGCTGTTGTAGATCAGGTTGTAGAAACCTCAAAAGAATGTCAGCAGAGGTAAATACATTGCGGCAGCCAATTAACTGCTTAAGCCCAGACACAGCTATAAGGGATAGATCCAAGTTCAACTCTGAGAGAAATCCATTTATCATCTAGCTTTAGAACTATAATAAAATTATTTACAAAACTGTCCTTCTTGATGGGTTCGAAATAAGCATATAACTGTATATATCTGGAAGTGTGTTTCAATTTTACGCCCCAAATTTAGCAGGTTTTGGCTGCCATATTTTAGCAGGTGTACTTCTTATTACATTTGTTTCCTGGGTTTTCCTCAAATTACACAAGGTATGAAATATTTAGTTTGGCAGAAATTAGCATGGTATAAAATCATAAGGCTTAGGGAGTCTTTTTTACTTTGTATTTATTAATTTCGTTTGTTTGAAAGTGAGAAAGAGGGAGAGAGAGAGAGACAGGGAGAGAAGGGTCCCATCCTCTGGTTAATTCTGCAATAGTTGGGCTGGGCCAGGCCAAAATCAAGAGCCAAGAACTAAGTCCAGGTCTCCTGTGTGGGTGGCTGGGGCTCAAGCACTTGAGCCATCACCTGCTGCCCCCAGGGTGCACCATTCATAGGAAGCTGGAATGAGAAGTGGAGCTGGACTTGGACCCAGACTCCAATATGGGATGCACGTGTCCCAAGTGCCTCCCCAGGTTTCGTTTTTGATGGCTTCCCTATAATTTTCAAGAATTTATAGCTCTCCTGATGAACCTCAGCTAGAATTCCATTGTGGTTTATACATGATTGCATAAGTTTTCTTCCCTCTATCTCTTTGCTTTCTCCTTTTATTCTGGAGCATTGTACCTAGAATGAGATACTGCATTTAACAACTAGGGGAGTTTATTCTTAGCACGTCAAGAAATCATTAAGATTCATTCTGTGATGACTGCATTGGACACATGTTGTTATATGAATGAATCCCCTTGACCTGGAAAGTCAATAGTCTTTGCTCCTTCTCTGGGAGAAATAGATCCTATGTGCATATGAGCCCAACTTTACTGTGGGAAGCTATTTTGAATACAGCACCAGTGTGTGTATCACTTCCTGTAAACTGGAAATAATTAAAGTCTGTTAACGAATAATCTTGTTTTATGAAGCCAACCATGATGGGATAGGCTAAAAATGACCTGTTCCGCTCCATGAAAGTAAACCTTTAGGAAGCTCTGCTCTGCTCCTCATCCCCAGCGTCCATTAGGCTGCACTGTGGTCCCACTGGCACTACAACCAGAGAGAGCCGAGCCCTTTCCTTGCTGCTTTGATAGGCTTCTCTTTCTGGATTTTCCTAAACCCTAAACATGTTGATTGGAATTCCTGGCTTCCTTCTACTTTTCCTAGCTTTCCTGTTATGCTCCACATTTGAAAACATTGTCAACAGCTCTCCGTTCATTGCCTACCAAGTAAGTCTCCAAATTCCTTAGCCTGGGATTTTTTACCTTCATGATCTCCCCTCCCTCCTCTGTTCTGTGAACCAATTATAGCCATACTTGCTCCTTGCTTCCGGCTTCATCTGTGAGTTTCCTGTGTCCCTCTGGCCATATTCTCCTCCTATCACTAGCAGAGACCACTTCTGACTTTGAAAGTGTATTCTGTAAGCCACATAACCTCCTACTTCTCTCTACTCACTGATACATACCTACATTGACAAGTGGTGTGTTTAATCACCAATTACTTGGGAATAGCTAAGCAGATAATCAAAAGCAGCAACTTACAAGTGCTGTCCAAACAAGGCCTTCTTACTTTCTACCAGGTATTAATTTTTGCATGTGTCTTAGTCTAGAGTGAAAGTAGTTCACTGGCAGTCAGCAGGTCTGATTCTCTTCTGTCGTCACTGCCAGGTCTGGTACAGCTATGGTGGATGGTAGGCAGCTAACCGATCAGTTAGAAAGATAGGCGAGTGAGTCAGCTCAAACTCCACATCCAACAAATGGCCATACAGATTGCTCCCTGACAGGGATGTCACTCTTCTGTTGCCTACTACATCTTCCTGCTTCTCCCCACCAGCTCTACGCCTGGACCCACCACTGCTGCCATCCATTGTCCAGTGCCAACCAGAAAGGTCTAACCAACAAATTCGAGAGAAAATGACGCTTATCCATTCTGTAAGGTCTGACGGCGGTCTCCTGAGCCCCCACTGTTGGTGACACAGCTCAGGGGAAAATTGCACACCGGCCCATAGGAGGTCAGCACAGTCATCTGGACCTCAAATGCAGCTGGCTTGGTGAAGAAAGCTTTGGGGCTGCAGTTGGAGAATGAAGGCAATGCACTGCCTTCTCAGGATTAGAGCAGACTGCTCATGTATATGAAAAATCACAGGTGCAGCTCCTCCTTGCTGATTTTTCTTACCAGGCTTAGGTGACAAGGGAATGAACCTTGGAGACACTAAAAACACAAATAGCTTTGGTAGCATGATTACTTTTGCATTGGAAAGTTATCCAAATTTCCCTCTATTTGTTTGAAAGGCAGAGCTACAGAGAGGCAGAGGCACAGGCAGAGAGAGAGATCTTTCATCTGCTGGTTCACTCTCCAGATGGCCGCAATGGCTGGAGCTGCACTGATCTGAAGCCAGGAGCCTGCTCCAGGGTCCCCCCAAAGGTACATGAGCCCCAGAACTTGGGCCATATTTCCATTGCTTTCCCAGACCACAATAAAGATTTTGAATAGGAAGTGGAGCAGCTGGGGACTCGAACTGGCATCTACATGAGCTGCCGGCACTGCAGGTGGCAGCCTCCCTCGCTGCACCACAGCACCGGCTCCTCTAATTCACTTTTGTGATAATGATATAAAATAGTCAAAACATGATGATCTTTTCCATGGGATTACAGCCATGACATGTTGCCAGGATAAAATATACAAGTCAGAATGCATTTTCCAGGCATTGTTGCTATCTAGTATATTCACAAAGTCAACTTAATCAATGCATTTTCTCATCTTCATGAATCGCCAATTCATCAGTCTCTCCACTCACTGACAAATGGTCCACATTGGTAAATAATGTCTTCAAACACAGATTCTTTGGGAATAGCTTGTAATGCAATCAAAGGCAGTGCCTTATTGGAAGCTGTTAAAACAAATCCTCCAGGAGAAGAGGTTACAGTTCCTTTCCCAATGCTTGACTATAGGTGATTTGAAAAACAGATCAGGAAAGCTGAGTTCATTGGAGAGAGATTTAATTCTTTTGATCTGTTCTTTCCTGACCAGCATTCTGTTTCAAACAAAAGATGTTCCTCTTTCTCCCACCCCTCTCAGCAAATCCCTTGTCAGATGGAGATTCACTAGAGAGTGGGAGGTAGAATCTGGGTGAGTTTGTAACTCTTGATGCAAAGAGTGGTAATTACCCATGCAGACCACGCTGCTCATTTGCAAAGGTTAGCAGTGTTCCTGCAATTTACATGCTGTGCCATCTGCTTAGTTAAACTTGCTTGAGTAATCTGAGTGTTTTGGAGTAAGGAGGACTACCCAGGGTCACAAGTGCCCAGCCTAGACACCCAGGCATGCACACACAACCAGTTGAGGGCGTTTCTGATCGTTTCAGATTCACTGACCACTCTGACCCTGCCTGCTTTTGTCTTCTCAGATGCCTCCAGACAGCTCTCCCCTTTCCTCTTGGACATCACTCATCACTAGATTTACTGGGGAAAATAATCACAGGAGCTGCACAGATGGATTACGTTCATTAACACCCATCATGTTCACATAAAAGGGTGTGAACACTCACATTGCTAACGAAATGAGAATGGAGAGGGGTGGGGAAAGCTGTCAGCAGGCGACAGAAGGGTGACGTCCCTGTTGGGGAGCAGACCTGTGTGGTGATCTGATGGATGTGGAGTTTGAGCCAACGCACTCAGGTATATTTTGCAACCAATTAGTTGGCAAGCAATTCTGATTCTCTAAGTTAGGTTCCATGGAAGATGGATCCTCAGAGAGGGGCCCTTTGGGTCACTCTCCCAAGAAGGCATCCCAAAAGCTGAAAGGTCTGAATGGGACTTTGATGGAAGGAGCATCCCTCCTAGACAAGGAAGCATTCTTGCCATGCCTTCAATGAAAAGGAATTTAGAAAGGAGCCTGGGACAACCAAGCTTTACTGACAGTGTAAGTCACATGTGGGCTCTAAAATTGCTTTGACACATAGATCAATGACAGGATTGCACTGTGTCTTAATAATGCTGGTTTACAAAATGTTTATTTGAAAAGTGACTCTCTCTCTCTCTCTCTCTCTCTCTCTCTCACACACACACACACACAGAGAGAGAGAGAGAGAGAATGACAATGAATGAGAATCTTTCATTTGCTGGTTCAATATCCAAATGCCTGCAACAGCCAGGACTGGGCCCAGCTTATGACAGGAGACCAGAACTCCATCCAGGTCTCCCACGTGGATGGCAAAAACCCAAGCACTTTGGCCATCATCTGCTGCCTTCCAAGTACATATTAGCAGGAAACTGGATCAGAAGTGGAATAACCAGAACTGGAACTAAGACTCCCGGATGGGTTGCAGTTATTCCTAAGCAACAGCTTGACCTGCTGTACTCCAATACCTGCCCCAACAGCAGTCAGTTTTTATTTCTATGTACCCATGATCAGAATGACACCATGATTTAACAATTGCGGCTCCTCTATTCTCACACAAGTAAAAGACATCTGTCATTATGCAAATTCATTGGGATCTGTAGAGTCATTTAATTACCCTCTTGCTGCTTCAGAAAAAAACACAGGGCTGCCAAATGAGGCAGAACTACTCGGGATGAATGGGACTGTTCCTTATAAAGGAAATGTAGCCCTTAAGCACCAGACTTATTCTGGGTGGGAATGGCTATCCCAGATTGTTGTTTATTTGCTGCCTTACTGCGATTTGTCTTTTACTGATGACTCCAAATAATACACATCCTGGTGTTCCTAGAGCTATTTACGTTCTTCATTCTGAAAAATGAGATTGCCACAGGATTCCTGACTTCTCATATCTTGCTGTGTCTACACCCTCTTGCTGTTGGCTTCTAGCTGTTTGTTATTACTGCTGTCAGTGTTCTTGCCTCTAGTATTCCTTGCTAATTTTCACTGGGTCTTACAAGGGCTAGGAAACCAGATAACATTGTTTATTAGAATTCTGCATAAGTCACATTGAGGACTGCAAGGATCTTTTGTGTGGTTCTTATAGCAGCACACATGAATATTGCACCTGGGCTAGCACCTGGGCAATGATCTCCTTGGAGGAGAGGAGGCAAATGTGAGACTAAGCCAACAGAGCTGATCAAATCTTCCCTTCTGATTAAAAAAAAGATTTACCATGCCTTACTTGAGTGCCACCTTGGACACTCTCCTCACCCTGAAACAGAACAGAGCTCCCAGGCCACACCCAGCACATGCCTCTGGGTATTCACTGAAACAGCAGACACTCCACTAAGCCACAGAAGAATAGGCCAAAGATAAAAGCCAGCAAAGGAAAAACAAAACAAAAAACAAGTATCTTCATAAATGCCTAAAAACAAACACAGAAATTCAAAAAACAAGAATAAGGAAGACAACATAATGCTCCCAAAGGAACACAACAACTCAATACTAGAATGTGAAGATGAAGAGACTGAAGAAATGCCAGAAACAGAATTCAAAAAACTGATCATAGAATTACTTAGAAGTAATCAGAAGCAAATCAATGAATTAAAGAAATTCATACATGACATGCATGAAAAGTTTTCCCATGAAATAAGGTTTAAATAAAAATCAAAATGATATATTAGAAATGAAGAAATCAATAGAACAAATTAAAAAATGAGGTAGAAAGACTTAACAGCAGACTTGGTAAGGCAGAAGAAAGAATATCTGAGTTAGGAGACAAATTTTTGGAAATTTTACAGTCAGACCAAAAAAACTAAAAAACTAAAAAACTAAAAAACAGTGTTGAAGATCCATGGATACAATCAAATGATCCAACATACTGGTCTTAGGTGTTCTTGAAGTTGTGGATACAGAAAATGGATTAGAAGACCTTTTTAGTGAAATAATTACAGAAAACATCCCCAGTTTGGAGAAAGAAAGGGACATCTAAGTACAGGAAGTACACAGACCTCCTAATAGACTGATCAGAAAATATCTTCATCACAACACATTGTAGTCAAACTCTCCACAGTAAAACATAAAGAAAAGATTCTAAAATGTGCACAAGGGAAAGCCATATTACTTTCAGAGGATCTCCAATTAGACTCACAGCATATTTCTTATCAGAAACCCTATAGGCTAGGAGAGAATGGTGAGATATATTCCAAGTCTTAAGAGAAAAAACTGTCAACCCAGAACACTGTACCCTGCAAAGCTCTCATTTATGAATGAAAGTGAAATAAGGACTTTCCATAACAAACAGAAATTGAAAAAATTTGTCACCACATGCCTGGTTTTACCAAAGATGCTTAAGGATGTGCTACACACAGAAACATGGTCATCATTATGAAAGTAGGTGAAGGCAGAAAATCTTTGTAAAAATACAAAGAAAGTCCAGATTAAACAATAGGAATATTTATGGAAAAATGGCAGGGCCAGGTCATAAGTTATCAACAGTCACCTTGAATGTAAATGGTTTTTACTCTGCAGTTAAAAGATACGGACTGGTGGAATGCATGACAAAACAATACCCATTTAATTGCTGCCTACAAGAAACACATCTCACCAACAAAGATCCACACAGACTGAAAGTGAAAGGATGGAAAAAGATATTCCATGCTAAGAGAAATAAAAAAAGAGCTGGTGTAGCTATCTTAATATCAGACAAAACAGACGTTAATACAAAAACTGTTAAGAGACAAAGAAGGGCACTATGTAATGATTAAGGGATCAATCCAACAGAAAGTTGTGTCTATTATAAATGTTCGCAGCCCTAATTATAGGGCACCTGGCTATTTAAAAGAAATCTCAAGGGATCTAAAGGGAGCCTTAGACTCTAATACAATAGTAATGGGGGACTTCAATACCCCACTTCCAGCAAGGGACACATCAACCAGACAGAAAATCACCAAGGAAACAACAGAGTTAATCACCACTGTAGACCAAATGGACCTAACAGATATCTACAGAACTTTTCATCCTACAGTTGCAGAATACACATTCTTCTCAGCAGTGCATGGAACTTTCTCTAGGATTGAACACATGCTAGGTCACAAGGCAAGTGTAAGCAAATTAAAAAATCTGAAATCATACCATGCATCTTCTCTCACCACAAACGAATGAAGCTGGAAATCAACAATTCAGGAATCTCTAGATCATATGCAAACACATGGAGACTGAACAACACGATTCTGAATGAACAATGAGTCACAGAAGAAATCAAAAGAAAAATAAAAAAAAATTTCTGGAAACAAATGGAGGCAACAATACAACATGTCAAAACTTATGGAGTACAGCAAAAGCAGTGTTAAGAAGAAAGTTTACAGCAACTGGTGCTTGTGTCAAGAAATTGGAAAGGACCCAATTAATTGAGCTATCATTGCATCTCAAGGATCTAGAAAAACAGAAAACCAAACCCAAAATGAGAGAGAATAATCAAAATTGAAGCAAAAGAAAAAAAATACAAAATCAATGAAACAAGAGTTATTTCTTTAAAAAAGATAAACAAAATTGACACCATTGGTCCATAACCAAAATGGACAAAACTCATATCAATAAAATTAGAGATCAATGGCCGGTGCCGTGGCTCAGTAGGCTAATCCTCCACCTTGCGGCACTGACACACCAAGTTCTAGTCCCGGTCGGGGTGCTGGATTCTGTCCCAGTTGCCCCTCTTCCAGGCCAGCCCTCTGCTATGGCCAGGGAGTGCTGTGGAGAACGGCCCAAGTGCTTGGGCCCTGCACCCCATGGGAGACCAGGAGAAGAAACAGGCTCCTGCCTTCGGATCAGCGCGGTGCGCCGGTCTTTGCGTGTGGGCTGTGGCGGCCACTGGAGGGTGAACCAATGGCAAAAGGAAGACCTTTCTCTCTCTGTCTCTCTCACTGTCCACTCTGCCTGTCAAAAAAAAATTAGAGATCAAAAAGAAAATGTAACAGACACCACAGAAATAAAAAGAATCATCAGAAATTATACAAGGAGCTGTATGCCAACCAACTGGGAAACCTAGAAGAAATGGATAGATTGCTGGACTTATACAACCTACCTAAATTGAGCTATGAAGACACAGAAAACCTAAACAGACCCATTACCAAGACGGAAATTGAATCAGTAATAAATACTCTCCCAAGAACAACAACAACAACACAAAAAACCCAGGACTGGATGGATTCACTGCTGAAATCTACCAGACATTTAGAGAAGAACTAGCTACAATTCTTCTTAAGCTATTCAAGAAAATTGAAAGGGAAGGAGTCTTCCCCAACTCCATCTATGCAGCCTGCATCACCTTGACACCTGAAAAAGACACAACAGAGAAAGAAAACTATAGGCCAGTTTCCCTGAGGAACATAGATGCAAAAATTCGCAAAGAAAATAGCCGGCGCCGTGGCTCAACAGGCTAATCCTCCGCCTTGCGGCGCCGGCACACCGGGTTCTAGTCCCGGTCGGGGCGCCGGATTCTGTCCCGGTTGCCCCTCTTCCAGGCCAGCCCTCTGCTGTGGCCCGGGAGTGCAGTGGAGGATGGCCCAGGTGCTTGGGCCCTGCACCCCATGGGGAGACCAGGAAAAGCACCTGGCTCCTGGCTCCTGCCATCAGACGAGCGCGGTGCGCCGGCCGCAGCGCGCCGTCTGCGGCGGCCATTGGAGGGTGAACCAACGGCAACGGAAGACCTTTCTCTCTGTCTCTCTCTCTCACTGTCCACTCTGCCTGTCAAAAAAAAAAAAAAAGAAAGAAAATAGCCAATTGAATCCAGCAAAACGTCAAAAAAAAATCATTCACACCAACCAAGTGGGATTTATTCCTGGTATGCAGGGTTGGATCAACATTCACAAATCAATGTGATACATTATATTAACAAATGGAAGAATAAAAACCATATGATTATCTCAATAGATGCAGAGAAAGCATTTGATAAAATAGAACATCCTTATATTTTGAAAACCTTAAGCAAATTGGGCTTAGAAGGAACATTCCTCAACACAATCAAGTTAATTTATGACAAACCCATGGCCAGCATCATACTGAATGGGGGAAGGTTGGGAGCATTCTTACTAAGATTAGACAATAATGCCTAATTTCACCTCTGGTATTTAATATAGTCCTGAAAGTCTTAGCCAGAGCCATTAGCCAAGAAAAAGAAATTAAAGGGATATAAACTGGGAAGGAAGAAATCAAACTATCCCTATTTGCATATGACATGATTGTATATATACAGTATCCAAAAGACTCCACTAAGAGACTACTGGAACTCATAGAAGAGTTTAGTAAAGTTGCAGCATATAAAATCAACACACAAAAATCAATAGCCTTTGCACACACAGACAATGCCATGGCTGAGAAAGAACTTCTAAGATAAATCCCATTCACAACAGCTGCAAAAATTAAATAACTTGGAATAAATTTAACCAAGGACATCAAATAGCTCTATAATGAGAATGACAAAGCATTAAACAAAGAAACAGAAAACAGAAAAAAATGGAAAAATCTTCCATGTTCATGGATTGGAAGCATCAATATAATCAAAATGTACATACTACCAACTCAGTACCAATCATACGACCAAGGACACTTCTCAGGTATAGAAAAAATGATGCTCGGATGTGGGCATTCCAAGTGGCCACTTAACTGCTATGTAATACTCGGCTCCCCACCACTGATTTTTGTATGTGAAAGTCTACATTGAACTTGTTTGGGTAGTAGGCAAAGCAAGACCTATAAACCCAAGCACTGGGGCCAGCATTGTGGCAAAGTGGGTGAAGCCAGAGCCTGCAATGCCAGCACCCCATATGGGCGCCAGTTCACATCCCAACTGCTCCGTTTCCCATTAGGCTCCCTGCTGATGGCCTGGCAGAGCAGTGGAAGATAGTCCAAGTGGTGAGGCCACTGTCAACCACATGGGAAACATGGATGGAGCTCCAGGCTCCCGGCTTCAGCCTGGCCCAGCCCAGGCTGTAGCAGTCATCAGCAGATGGAAAATCAATTAATCTCTCTCTCTGCCTTTTTTTTTTTTTAAACATTTATTTTATTTATTTGAAAGAGTTAGAGAGATAGAGAGAGAGAGAGAGAGTCTTCCATCCGCTGGTTTACTCTCCAAATGGCTGCAACGGCTGGAGCTGCACCGATCTAAAGCCAGGAGCTTCTTCCAGGTCTCCCACGTGGGTGCAGGGGCCCAAGGACTTGGACTATCCTCTATTGCTTTCCCAGGCCATAGCATAGAGCCAGATAGGAAGAGGAGCAGCCGGCACTATAACCGGCACCCATGTAGGATGCCTGCACTACAGGCCAGGGCTTTAACCTGCTGTACCACAGCGCCGACCCCATCTCTCTGTAGCTCTGCCTTTCAAATAAATAAATAAATATTTCAAAAAAAAGTCTAAGCACATTTATGAAATTCAAAACTTCCAAGATTGCTGCTGTATCCATGCATTCTTGTTAGGCTAGAAAGATGACAGGTTTAAAAGATCAAAAAAGATAAAAATCATGATTTTCTGATTGTTTACTACTGCTACTCTTCTGTCTGTAACCAGAGCAATTAGCACTTCCTTCTCCACTGGCGCTTTCAGGTCAGATAAAGTGATTTCCCAACGTAAAGACAAGAAAAGCAACGCTGTGTAAGAATCACTGCAAAGTGAACTGTCCCTGCAGTTTGTGCGTGGGGGCTGAATTTTAACTATACACAGCAGACCTATCATTCTTCAACAAACAAATACGCTAAAAGAATAATTCCAGTTTTCAGCAGATTCCTGCAATGTTTCTCTTTATGCAATGCATGTCTGCTGGAAAATCTATGTATACATGTATCAAACTTTTAAAATTAGACCTACTAAAAATTTAATTTTTTTAAAAAAGATTTAGCTTATGTATTTGAAAGGCAGAGTTACAGAGAGTCAGAGGCAGAGGTAGAGGCAGAGAGAGAAAGGTCTTCTATCCACTGGTCCACTCCCCAATTGGCCACAACAGTTGGAGTTGTGCCAATCCGAAGCCAGGAGCCAGAAGCTTCTTCCACGTCTCCCATTTGGGTGCAGTGGCCCAAGGACTTGGGCCATCTTACACTGCATTCACAGGCCATAGTAGAGAGCTGGACTGGAAGTGGAGCAGCTGGACTCTAACAGGCAGGCAGTGGCTTTTACCCACTATGCCACAATGCTAGCCAAAAAAATCTCAATTTCAAAATGAGGGGTGGTTCTAGTGCTGTGGTGTAGTAGGTAAAGCTGCCACATGCAGTGCCGGCATCCTCTGAGTCCCACCTGCTCCACTTCCAACCAGCTCCCTGTTAATGCACCTGGGAATTCAGCAAAAGATGGCCCAGGTCCTTAGGCCCCTGCACCCATGTAGGAAACCCAGATGAAGGTGCTGGCTCCTGGTTTAGGCCTGGCCCAGACCTGACCATTGCAGCCATTTGAGGTGTGAACCAGCAGACAGAAAATCTCTCTCTCTCGGCCTTCTCTGTAACTCTTTCAAAGGATAAATAAATCTTAAAAAAAAAAAAAGGGGGGGGGTGAGTGTTTGGTGCAGCAATAAAAATGCCCACACCCCATTTTTGAGTGCTTTAGTTCAAGTTCTGGCTTCACTCCTGATAGCAGCTTCCTGCTAATGTGCATCCTGGAAGAGAGCGGTGTTAAAGCAAATAGCTGGGTTCCTGCCACTCATGTGGGAGACCTGGGCTGAGTTGCTGGATCCTGGCTTCCGCCTGGCCTGGCGCACTCAGAACTGTTGTGAGTACATGGCGAGTGACCCAGAAGATGGGGGATCATCCTCTGTGACTCTTTCTCTTGGCCATTCAAAGAAAAATAAGTCAATAAATTAAATGCATAAAAAAGTACAGTTTTGGGGACTGGCACTGTGGCACAGCAGATTAAGCCACTGCCTGCAGCACCAGTTTCCATATGGGAGCGGTTCGAGTCCCAGCTGCTCCACTTCCAATCCAGCTCCCTGCTTATGGCCTGGGGAAGCAGCAGCAGAAGGGCTCCTGCACCCACGTGGGAGACCTGGAAGAAGCTCCTGGCTCTGTCCTGGCCTAGCCCCAGCCATGTGGGGAGTGAACTAGCAGATAGAAGATCTGTCTTTCCCTTTCTCTTTCTCTCTCTATAACTCTGCCTTTAAATAAATAAAATCAATCATTAAAAAAAGGTAAAAGGTATAGTTTGGAGGTCCATTAGTTCCAAACCAAGTATGTATAACACATACACAACACATCAAACTGTTGAGCTTTCTGCGATTTTTGAAAATAAAGCTAATTAAGCTTCTTTTATACTTTAATTTTTTCTAAGTTTCCTGCAATACAGCATTAATAATTATAATTTTTGTATATTTATAGATAATCCAATGACAAATTTCATACCCAACTATTTAAAAGTTTATGTTCTCTGCTGAGCTTCCTTTTAAAGCATGAAGAAAATTCACCGTGGGGCACAAGAGACCACCTAACTTTAAAACAGGAAATTTATTTTCATAGCAAGTGACTTCATTATTTGAAAACTTTCTTGACAAATGCCTTAAAGAACCAAATAATCCTTTTGAAAAAGTAAAGTAAAATAATGCCGTGACTCTAGTTTTTAAAAAACCAGGGTATTTTTCAATGACTCCTTTTAAGTACACTTAGAGCTTTCTCCAAAATGGAAGAGTGGGAGCCTTCCTGGTGCAGACAGCAGATTGAACTCCAACATCCACCTTGGCTTCTCATCAGTCCATGACTAGTAGAGTAAAGCATTAAAATATATGGAAACCCTGCTTCACCCCAGTGAGAATGGCTCACATACAGAAATCTACCAACAACAGATGCTGGCGAGGATGTGGGGAAAAAGGGACACTAACCCACTGTTGGTGGGAATGCAAGCTGGTTAAACCACTATGGAAGTCAGTCTGGAGATTCCTCAAAAACCTGAATATAACCCTATCACATGACCCAGCCATCCCACTCCTTGGAATTTACCCAAAGGAAATTGAATTGGCAAACACAAAAGTGGTCTGCACCTCAATGTTTATTGCAGCTCAATTCACAATAGCTAAGACCTGGAATCAATCTAAATGCCCATCAACAGTAGACTGGATAAAGAAATTATGGGATATGTACTCTATCGAATACTATACAGCAGTAAAAAAAATTAAATCTGATCATTTGCAACAAAATGGAGGAATCTGGAAAACATTATACTGAGTGAAATAAGCCAGTCCCAAAGGGACAAATATCCTATGTTCTCCCTGATCGGTGACAACTAACTGAGCACATAAAAGGAAACCTGTTGAAGTGAAATGGACACTATGAGAAACAGTGACTTGATCAGCCTTTGCCCTGACTGTCGATGAACAACTTAATACTTTATCCCTTTTAGTATTTTTTGTTCTACTTAATACTATTGGTTGAACTATTTAATTATTCTTAGGTGTTTAAATTTAACTGAAAAGTGACCCCTGTTAAATATAAGACTGGAAATAAGAGAGAGATGTACAGTTTGGGACATGCTCAATCGGACCTGCCCCAAACGGTAGAGTTAGAAATGGGCCAGGGGATTCCATTTCAATCCCATCAAGGTGCCATGTACCAACGCCATCTCGCTAGTCAAAGTAATCAGTTTCAGTTCATAATTGATCATAATGATAGGATTAAGAGTCAAAGGGATCACATAAACAAGACTAGAGTCTGCTAATACTAACTGATAGAATTGTAAAGGAGAGAATGATCCAACATGGGAAGCAGGATACACAGTAGACTCATAGAATGGCAGATGTCCTAAACAGCACTCTGGCCTCAGAACCAGCCCTTAAGGCATTCAGATCTGGCTGAAGAGCCCATGAGAGTATTTTAGGTATGGAAAGCCAAGACACTGTGGCAAAAATAAAATAAAATAAAAATAAAAAAAACAAAAAAAAACAAAACCTAAATGAAAGATCTCTGTGAGATCCCAGTGGAAAGAATGGGCCAAAGAAGGAGGTACTTCCTCTGAAGGGAGAAGAGAACTTCCACTTTGACTATGACCTTGTCTAAATAAGATCGGAGTTGGCGAACTCAAAAGGCTTCCATAGCCTTGGCAACTCATGACTAGAGCCTAGGGAGATTACTGACGCCATAAACAAGAGTGTCAAATTGTTAAGTCAACAACAGGAGTCACTGTGTACTTATTTCTCATGTGGGATCTGTCCTTAATGTGTTATCCAATGTGAATTAATGCTGTAACTAGTACTCAAACAGTACTTTATACTTTGTGTTTCTGTGTAGGCACAAAGGTTGAAATCGTTACTTAATATATACTAAATTGATCTTCTGTATATAAAGATAATTGAAAATTAATCTTGATGTGAATGGAATGGGAGAGGGAGATGGGAGTGTTGCGGGTGGGAGGGGATGCCACTGTAATCCAAAAGCTGTACTTGGAAATTTATATTAAATAAAAGTTTGTGTGTGTGTGTGTGTGTGTGTGTGTGTGTATGGAAACCCAAAGACAAAGAATGAGGAAAGAAACATTTTGGGAGTTGAGAAATGACAAACCCATCTTAAGTGGCAGCCCATCCAAGGACTCACAAACTTAAGGCTCCGTGGAGAAAGCTGAGAAGCAAACCAATGTGCTCTGTGACACCTCGCCCACAACCTCAAGTTAAGCAACTGATAGCAAGAGTAGGTATGGGTGTGACTGTGGAGCAGAACGCAGAACTCACTGGAAGTCTGAGAGCAGTCATCCCCGGGGCCTCACCCCAGGCAGCTTTACCCAGCAGGAGACAGGTTTCTTCTGCAGAGAGGATAGAAATGAGTCTCCAGGAAAGGCAAGGCAGAGGTTCTTTGCTGAAAACAGGGCTAGGAGGACAAAGTTTGCACAGTGAGTGTTGAAATCCTACTGCCCTCTTTCTTAGCTACGAGCCAAATGGCAGCTCTCCGTGTCAGAGAGAAGGAATTCCTTCCTGGAGCTTTTGATCCACTCGAGAGAAAAACCTTGGGCATGCTGATGTGAGGGCTCCCATGAAATGCCTCAGCTAGGGCAGCCCAAGGATGAGACACCCCACTGGTGCAAACTTCCTGTCACATCTCTAGTGCTTCCCTCTGAAACGCGAGTGCCAGCTAACAGGTCAGCAGACATGGGAAGAAACGGTCTCAAACACAGGAGACAGCCGGAGAAAAACGGATGTACATCCAACCTTGCAAACCAATCAACCAATACAAGCTACTTGAAGAAAAGAGTGGCTGATCAGGGCAAAAGCCCTCGGGAGAAAACCATCACTGATATCTTCTCAGGAATAACGTTTCCCATCTGTGAAACAAGAACATAGGATGCGAAAAAGGAACATTCAAATCACACACACAAAAGGCTCTTGAAAACTTGAGGACATCACTCAGACATTGGGAGAAACAGCAGACAAAAGTTGAACAAGTGAGAGAAAAGGTAAGAAAATCAGAGGACTAGTCCATGGGTTCTGACATCTGAACACTCTTACGTCTCCAGAAGAGAGGACAGTAAATGACTGGAAAATGTCCCAAAAAATTCGAGGAAGTGTCCTAGTGCTGAGAGCAATGGCTTTCCAGATTGAAATGTTTGCTGAACGCTCCAGTACAAGATGTCAGAGTTGAGCTGCATCAAGTCACATGCACGAGATTTCAGAAAATGGGGGAAATTATAGGGATGCAAGGGCTTCGAGAGAGACACTGTAATTAACAAAGGGTCAAGACTGGAATGACACGGAACATCGAGAGGAACACCACTGACAATGGAAAAATGCCTTCAAAATTGTGAAGGGAAGCGAGTTCGTATCAGGAATTCTATGTTCAGTGTGACCTCACTTGAGTCAGGGGGGCAAATAAAGACATTTTCAGACTTGTTATGCTTCACACACTGTCACTTCCAAATATCCTTTATCAGGAAGCTATAGAAAGATGGTTTCTTTTCTCCTTCATTTTTGTTTTTTTAAGGAACTAGACCAAGAAAGAGGAGGCCATGGGAGCCAAGTAGGAGGGACTCTCATTCAATCAGAGATGAAGATGACGGACAAGAGGATGGCCGTGGCCCACCCAGTCATGATGCTATGGGATGGATGTCTCTAAATAAATGGGAGGCAGAGACTACCTTCTATGCTGCAAAAGAACATTCACAGAAGATTTATAACTTGGGGGAGAATTCGAGTTTGAATTTATAGTTGGTTCATAGAAAATGAAGCAAATAGAAAAGATAATAATTACCTCTAAAGAAAAAAATTGCACAAGAAAGGAAATGCAATTCTATTATATGTATCATATTCTATTATATGTATCATTATATGTTTCATAGTATCAGCTATGAATAGCATGAATCACATAATAATAATGCAAACATTGCATATGCTGCTAGTAACAAAAGCTAGAAAACCGTCCCACGGGAAGGGTGGTGGCAGCATGTGGGGAAGATGGAGTTGTGGAGAGGAGTTATTGCCCACGAAAGAGCCTAATCCTCATCTTCTGCATTAAAGTCAGCAGCCCAGTGGCTGGTGTTTGTGGCACAGCAGGCAAAGCCACAGCCTGACGCCAGCATCTCATAAGGGCGCCTTTTTGTGTCCCTGCTGTTCCACCTCTGATGCAGTTCCCTGCCAATGGCCTCAGAAAAGCAGCAGAGGATGGCCCAAATGTTTGGACCCCTGCTATCCATGTGGGAGACCCAGGTGAAGCTCCTGGCTTTAGCCTAGCTCGGCCCTGGCCATTGCAACCATCTGGGGAGCGCACCAGTAGATGGAAGAGTCTCTCTCAAATAAATAAATCTGAAAAAAACAAAAGACAGCTGACAGTGACTAAAAACAGAAATTCCAGAAGTGCAAGGGTTGGTAAACAATAGTTCATAGACCAGTCTTCAGGTTTTTTAACTTTTATTTTATTTCTTTATTTGAAAGTCAGAGACAGGCAGGTAGGGAGATAGAGCTCCCACCCACTGGGTCACTGTCCTAGTATCTGCAGTAGCAAGGGGGCTAAAGCTAGGATCCGGGCATTCAATCTCGTCTTCCCACGTGGGTGACAGGGGCCCACCTACTCCTCAAGCCATTATGGAAGCTTCCTGAGTCCACACTAGCAGGAAGTTGGCATCAGGAGTCAGAACTGTGACTGAGCCCAGGTACTCTGCTATGGGATGTGGGCAGCCTGACATCTTAGCCACTAGGTCGAATGCTTACTTCGAGCCATCAGTATTTGCAAAGATAGTTTTATTGCAACACAACCATGCCCATTTGCTTATATCATCTGTAGATGCTTCCATGCCACAGGAACAGAGCCGAATAATTACAACAGAGACCATATGGCTCTCAAAGCCTGAAATCTTTACTATTTTTCTCCTTACAGGAAGAGTTTGCTGGCCCCTCAAGCAGCAAGTGAACATATTTAAAGTTTGGAGACCCCGGTTGCCCCTCTTCCAGGCCAGCCCTCTGCTGTGGCCTGGGAGTGCAGTGGAGGATGGCCCAAGTGCTTGGGCCCTGCACCTGCACGGGAGACCAGGAAAAAGCACCTGGCTCCTGGCTCCTGCCATTGGATGAGCGCGGTGCGCCGGCCACAGTGCGCCATCCACGGCAGCCATTGGAGGGTGAACCAATGGCAAAGGAAGACCTTTCTCTCTGTCTCTCTCTCTCACTGTCCACTCTGCCTGTCAAAAAAAAAATTAAGTTAAAAAATAAAGTTTGGAGACCAACACCAAGAGAAAAATTACCTGAAAACTGGGTGGCTGGTTTTCCTTTTTTTTTTTTTTTTTTGACAGGCAGAGTTAGTGAGAAAGAGAGAGAAAGAGAGAGAGAGAGAAAGGTCTTCCTTTGCCATTGGTTCACCCCCCCAAATGGCCACTATGGCCGGCTCACTCCACCGAACTGAAGCCAGGAGCCAAGTGCTTCCTCCTGGTCTCCCATGCGGGTGCAGGGCCCAAACACTTGGGCCATCCTCCACTGCCTTCCTGGCCACAGCAGAGAGCTGGACTGGAAGAGGAGCAACCAGGACTAGAACCCGGGGTACCAGCGGCGCAGGTGGAGGATTAGCCTAGTGAGCCGTGGCGCCAGCCGGCTGTTTTTCCTAATAAGTCATGTAGGGCTATTTGACACTTAACGAAGTACTTATATTACTTTGATAAAAATAAAAGCTAAATATGAGTGTCAATCCGAATTATCTGAGGCATCCAAGGTGATGACAGAAACTTCAAAATTTTACCTCCATTCTCTGATGCTCCCTCTTGATTGCTGGACAACACAGCTGCTTACCATCCAACTTCCTTCTTTGTGTCAACACCCTCTCGTCTGACTTTTTTAGTTTTGGTTAGAAACCAAGGCAAGAGGCCAAGCATTAGGTTTAAATGGCTTCCCTTCTACATTCTGAATGTGTCTAGGGGAAGCGAGGTTATAGACTTTTAGACTCCCAGGCAATCTACAACTCCAAAAAGTTAGCTAAGCAGATTTTATTTTACTCAATCAAAAGTCATATCAAATTTTCTTCCAACGTCAACTTATTTATTTTAAAAGATTGCAGCTGCAACTCACATTCCATCCATTGATCATGGTTGGTGACAGACTTCCTTTCTAATGTACCATTGAAATGTAGAGCATCCATAATTAATCTCGAAGTAAGCTGTCTTAGCCATTAAACAGGTTTCCAATTTAGTAGCACTTTGGTCTTTGTCCCAGCCATCTTAAAGGCCATTTTCTATCCTCTGCTTCCAAGAAAAACAATAAGGACACTTTCTGGAAACTGTACCTTTCTCATACATATAATGTCTGGTAATGAGGTTGATATCATACTCTAGACAGGAGGTCAGATATTTCTGTTCTTGGGTTTGGGATGTGAAAAAGGAGTCGTTCTCACTGTGTATTATATTCTCAAGTTAATATTTATGACCTTACTCAGCAGAAATTTAAATCTCAACACTGCCAATTACTGAAGTTTATAGGCCCAGAGGGAGGCCCCCGCTTGGAGGGCGTGCGGCTGAGTCAGCTGGCCAGCTCTCCAAGCTCCTGGAGAAGGACGCTGTCTCTTCTAAGTCTCACAGTGTGTTGATTCTCTGCCCGGCTATGTCACTTTAGCGTTTTCAGCAAGTGTCTACCGAGTATCTGCTACGTGCTCAGCTCTGTATGAACCCCTGTGGAGAATGCAGATATGGGGAGACATGACAGGGACATATATTAAGTGACAATGTAAGGTCCCAGGGATCATGTGATAGCATGAGTGGATGAAAGACCTGTGTTCCAGTAGATAACAATGGCTAAGAAAGGAGACAGTTTCCAATGCGGGAACTGAAACCCAGATAGCACTCTATGAATGAGTAAAGAAAAGGAGGTGTTTTCTGTTGGAGAAAAAAGTCATGGAGGCAAAAGCCAGTGGGGCACGCCAGCAGGCCCATGAGTCATGACCGAGGAAGGAGGCATCTTTCACATGCTGAAATCCTAGCCCCTACAGTGATGGTGATGGGAGGCGATCAGGTCTTGAGGATGGGGTCCTGTGCCCTACGACCACATGAGGCTATGCATGGGCCAGAAAGAGCCATCAGTGAGGAACCACCCCCCCCCCCCCCCCGACACCAAATCTGCAGCTGCCTTGAGCTTAGGCTTCCCAGCTGCCACAACCGGGAAAAACAAATTTCTGTTGGTTATAAACTGTCCAGGCTATAGTACTTTCTCATAGTGTAGTAGTCCAAGTCACTGACACAGAGATGGAGCTTTCTGCCCAAACTCCATGTCCAGTGGTAGAGTCTGAACTCTAAGGTCTCCCAACACTTCTGCCTCTCCGTCATATTCATAGTTGTCCAAGTGTAAATACAGGGCAGTTGCCAAACTGTCTCAGCAGCTTGACAAGTTTGCAGTTAACAGAAGACTGAGAAGTTTGCAGTTAACAGAAGACTGAGAAGTTTGTAATTAACATAAGACTGAGAAGTTTGCAATTAACATAAGACTGAGAAGTTTGCAATTAACATAAGACTGAGAAGTTTGCAATTAACAGAAGAGATTATCCTAGAGTTAAGTATTTGGTATCAAACACTCCTGTACTGAATTGATAAATCTGACTTTGTTCATTAATATCTACTAGTAGGTCAACAACCAAAAATAAGAACAATGTGCAAATAATGTAAGCACAAGGACCTGAAAGCTGTGGGACTGAGCCTTTGCTGCAGTCCATGGTTAGATGTTAGTCCATAGTTTAGATGGGTCCATGATAGATCTGCCTCAAAAGGTCAGGACCTGGGGCCTGGCTGAGACAAGTCTGGCAGGCATCTTGGGTCCAGCAAGGGAGAGGAAAGGTTCAGAGACGTGTACAGAGCAGGAAGGACCGGGCTAGCAACCTAAGACAGCACCTATAATTTGTTATGCAGCTGCTGTCCCTGTATGTCCATGCTGCACACCATTATCTCTTCACCCTTGTAACACTCTAGCAAGATGGATTTTAGTGTTTTCATTCGGCAAACAAATCTGACAGACGCTAAGTGACCTGACCAAGGTTACACAACTTACAAAGATGGTAGATGGATTAGATCTTTGTTCTCACTTGCCATAAAGACTGTATCATTTGCAATATTCAACACAATCTTTTAGGTATTGAGGCAAAAAATGAGTCCTAGGAGTTTAGCACAAGATCCAAAGCCTGATATTTTCTAGGAAGCTTCCTTGAAAGAGGAGAGTCTTGGAATGGGCCCTAAGGAATGAGTAGGGTTTGCACAATTAGAAGCAAGAAGAGGAAGTAACCTGCAACAGCATTCAGTATTCATATTACATGCACATCCAACTGTATCACCTCAACACAGCTATCTTTATCCATTTGTGTATTTTCTTATTAACCCACATAGCCATTGAAGTGCAGTTACTTATTTATTTACCAAGTATGTGTGGAGTATTTATCTACCATACGCAAAGTTTGGTGAATAATATAAGGGATGGAGAAATGAAAGTCATGGGCCTCCTGTGTGGAGTTTACAGCCTATAGTGCTGTGCGAAACAGTTGATCATGGTGCTTCAGGAACCAGAAAGACACTTGTCGTAGCCCATGGGGTTACACAAGGTTTCCAAAAGCGATTACACTCAGGTATTGCATTTGGTTTGGTAGAGCTAAAATGCAGAATGCAATCGAGAGGCTGCTGTGGAGAAGGTGGGAGAAGCTGGCAGGGGCCAGACTACACTTGTATATAGGAAGGGCGGTGAAGCAGTGGCAAAATACTTTAAAGAGAGAAAGCACAGAATCAGATTTACGTTTTGGGTAAACGACCCTAGCAGCAGCGTGGAGAGGAGGGGAAGTTAATAAACGGGCTACTGTAGCAACCCAGACAAGAACTTAGTATCTTCCCAATCTAGGCAATGGCCCTGGGCATGAGAAGATGGGACAGATTCAAGAGCTATTACAGAGCTGCCTTGACAAGCGGTGGGTCAGGATTAAGAGTGAGAAGGTAACTACCGCAAGTCAGGTGCTTTCTATGTCACAGGTATAGAACTAAGTCTTTCACATGCAGCATCTCATTTAATCCTTACAAAAACCCTTGCAGAATGGGTACGATTTCTCCACTTTATGGGTAAAGGAAGACATAGAGCAATTAAGTGGCTTCTCCAAGGTCACACATGGCGGAGAAGGTAGCTCTGTGTTCAGGTCTACCTGACCTCAGAATCTGTGTCTGTCTCATTCCACCATCACTCAGGTTGGTGATGTGGAACCGAGTAGGGAGGGTTGTGCCGCAGACTAAAGCAGGTAAATGCGGAGGAGGAGCAGGTGTAGGAGAGAAAGTAAATTCAGTTTTGGTTGTTAGGACATGAGAACACTGCACCTACAGCTGTAAGATTAGACAATGAGAGGGTTCTGAATGATGTTTTTGAGGCCACAAGGGAGGTTAGCACTGAAGATTAGGCCTGAGGAGGTTCTGGTGTGCAGAGAGAACAGGGGTGGCCATGGCCATTGGTGGATGTGACTGCCCATGGACTGTGTAGAGTGAAAGAAAAAGAAAGCCAAGGAGAGAGCCCATAGTCAGACCAGACTTTAAGTGTGGGCAAGGGAAGAAGATTCTATACTGGTACAAAGAAAGATAGTCAGAGACGTAGATAAACCAGTGATGAGCAGCCTTGGATAATGAGATATTTCAACCAGAGTTCACACAGTGTCAACTCCTGAGTCTATCACTTGGATCCCAGTTTATGTGGCTGGTGTTCCCTGATGTCACCCGACATGGTGACACACAGCATACAGGGCTGAAGAGAGGTAAAGATAAGGAAAAGTGGGAAAGTGTAGCTTGTGGTAAATAAATCTAAGGTCACTGGAGATTGTCATGAGAGTGATTTTTAGTGGATTGGTAGGGAAAACAACACTGTTCAGGATTGAAGAGTAGTTGGGAAGGAAGCGCAGATAGCTCTTATAGAAGTAAATGAGGGGCAGTAACTAGAAACATATTTGGGGTCTAGAGAAAAACTGTGGGGGCTGGCATTGTGGCACAGTGGCTTAGGCTGCAATTCACAACGCTGGCATCCCATATTAGAGTGCAGTTCGTCTTGGCAGCTCTGTTGCCAATCCATCTCTCTGCTAACGCACTTGGGAAGGGAATGGGCGATGGTCCTAGCGTTGGGCCCCTGGCACTCACATGGGACACCAAGGTGGAATTCTCAGCTTCTGGCTTCAGCCTGACCCAGACCTGACTGCTGTGGCCATCTGGGAAGTAAAACAGCAGATGAAAGATCTGTCTCTCGTCTCCCACTCCCTCTCCCCTTTTACCTTTCAAATACATACATACATAAATATGTAAATGAATAAATCACTAAAAAGACAGATGTATTGATAATCTGAAAATTGAATTATACATTTGGATATGAATTAGAAGTAAAAGGATCACCGAAAGTCAGAAACAAAGGAAAAAAAAAAGAATCCACAACATGCTATACTCAGAGGAAACAGAGTCCACAGGATGTTGGGTAGAGAGGGAATGAGTGGCAGGGGAGTGTTGGAGAACACGGGAGGAGTGAGGACCCTCCGACACCAAGCATAGAGTCCTCAGTACTCATCTATTTGTAGAATTTCCTTCCTTTGGGCCAGAAAATGTTCTGTGTTAGATTCCACATTGTGCTTGCCTATTCTTCCATGAGTTGGGTTGTCTCTATCTTTCAGCTATTGAAAATGCTATGAACACTGGTGTGCAAATGGCCCACTCTTGTGATAATATCTGAGTCCTACCTAGCAGAATACCCTTCACAGAACAGAATTTCAGTAAAAAAAAAATGATGAGAATAATCTTAGCTCCCCCCTCAATCTTAGTTGGGAAAGACGATTTGAGCCCACAATACAAGACTGTCCATTCTGTCATTTAGTTGCGATGTTGCTTTCCAAATGTAATCAATATCTCATCAAAGTCTACAATGAGCATGAAAGGATAGTTTCTTTTCACACATCCATTCATCTCCTTTCCTGTATCTGTATGTATTTTCAAAAGTGTAAGAAATCTAATTCAGAACTTCATATCTCAGTAAAGTAAGGTTGTTATCTGGGAATCCTTGGAACATGGCCATATTATGAAGCCATAAGGTTTTAAAAACTCTAATTTCCCTTGGGCAAATCTCATTTACCACCTCTCCTGCAGGATTAGCAAAACCAGACAGTTCAGCAAAAACACTGGGTATAGCTTTCCCCCTTTCTACTTCCTGTCACCCTTTTACTATGGATGTGTGTCTTAAGAAATCCTGTTTCCACATGGCCCTCTCAAGGTGAATCCAAGGATAGTTTTAGCAAGAGCATTAAGCTTAGGGTGGATTTTTAACCTCCTCACATTAGCCTGCATTCAGCAGCAAATCAGTTTCTTAGGTGTTGATGATTGTTTAGTGTTTGTTCTCCAACATACACTTAAATTTCTTTTCTTAGTTATTAAATGGAAAACATTCCTGTGCCAGTTGCTTACAATGATTTCTTTAATTGTCAGGAGCTTGTTAAACTGAAAAATTACTGGGCAAAGACTAACACTCATCTTGTGCATTTCTAACGCCCATTCCACTTTTCAAATCATGCCTTCCATCCAGCATTTTCTCTTTTTGACAGGCAGAGTGGACAGTGAGAGAGAGAGACAGAGAAAAAGGTCTTCCTTTGCTGTTGGTTCACCCTCCAATGGCTGCTGCGGCTGGCGCGCTGCGGCCAGCACACTGCGCTGATCCGAAGCCAGGAGCCAGGTGCTTATCCTGGTTCCCATGGGATGCAGGGCCCAAGCACTTGGGCCATCCTCCACTGCACTCCCTGGCTACAGCAGAGAGCTGGCCTGGAAGAGGGGCAACCGGGACAGAATCCGGCACCCTGACAGGGACTAGAACCCAGTGTGCCGGCGCCGCAGGTGGAGGATTAGCCTGTTGAGCCATGGCGCCGGCCCCAGCATTTTTCTTGATCTATGAAACAATCACATTGGGCAAACAAAATCCAGATCACCGTTAGGGTAGTGGAAGGAGGCAGAAACCGAGGCCTGAGGAAAGTAAAATATTGGGAACCACACACGGTGGTACTCATGATGGTGGTCATCAGAAAAAAAGCTTCATCGACATATGTGTGCACCACTGTCCACATCTAGAAACAAGAGGTCCACAGAGGTACTGCCCGTCCTGTGCAGAGATATGCCGGGTCCGGTCTGGCCCCGACTGTGCCTCTGCATTCATTTTCTCTCACTTCACTCCAGAAGAAACGGCTTCCTTTATTTCCTAACACAACACATCTACCCCCAGCTCTGCTGCCCTTTCACTTCTACCTCTTCTCATGGCTATTTCTACTCATTCTTTAAAAAATAAAGGAATGTTTCATTTTTATGTTTTCACCTAAGTTAGACACACAGGATGAAAGCAAATAGCTCTTCAAGGACAGGCAGGAATACTGCTCGTTTTCTACACTGTGCCTTCCACTTCCTCCTAAGAAGCATTTTCAACCCTCTAGGCTGTTTTGCAAATTTGCTTCTCTATCACTAGAAGATGTGGTCACATTACAGCTTCATGACAGGTCATTCTTAGGCATTACCTATTGTCTTGCCGCCAAGGAAGGTAAGGGTCTAGCCTCTATCCTCCTGTCCCACCACTCACAAACACCATTCATGTATCCTTCTAAGACAGGGGGACTGTAATTTTGGTTATGTCCCTCTTAAATTTTTACATGATTAGGAACAAGTATATGGAAAACCTAAACACTCCACCAAAAAGTTATTAGAACTGATAAACTCATTTAGTAAACTTGCGGGTTGCAAAGTAAAAATTTAAAAGGTAACTTTTTTTTTTTTTTTAAATACACTAATGATGAACTCACTGAAAGAGAAATTGGGAAAGAAATCCCATTCACAATAGCCACAAAAATAGTCAAGTATTTCGGAATAAATTAAACCAAAGAAGTAAAACATCTCTACACCGAAAATTCTAAAACATTGAGGAAAGAAGTGACCAACATATTCCTTGCTCATGGACTGCAATAATCAATATCATTAAAATGTCTGTATTACCTACTGTAGTCTGCAGATTCAATGCAATCCCTATCAAAATACCAATAACATTCTTTACAGGATTAGAGAAAAATAATCCTGAAATTCACATGGCATCACAAAAGACCCAGAATAGAAGCGAGAGGCATCACAGTACCTAACTTCAAGGCATACCACAAAGCTATCTTAATTAAAACAGCATGGTACTGACATAAAAACGAACACATAGATTCACGGAACAGAGCAGAGAGCACAGAAATTAATCCATGTACATACAGCCAAACGATTTTTGACAAAAGTACCCAGACCACACACTGGAATAAGCATAATCTCTTAAATAAATAGTTCTGGAAAACTGGATGTGTGAGTGTGTGTGTGTGTACATGTACATATACATAAATGAAATTAGATCTATGGCACTCACCATATACAAAAATCAACTCAAGATGGATCAAAGACCAAATTTAAGATCTAAGGCTATTAAGCTGTTGGAAAAAAATGTAGGGGAAACACTCAAGACTCTAGTGTAGTGGATGATTTCTTGGATAAGACCCCCAAGCACAGGCAACAAAAGCAAAACTTGACTAGAGCCTAGGGAGATTACTGACGCCATAAACAAGAGTGTCAAATTGTTAAATCAATATCAGGAGTCACTGTGTACTTAAGTCTCATGAGGGATCTGTCCTTAATGTGTTGTCCAATGTGAAGTAATGCTATAACTAGTACTGAAACAGTATTTTTACACTTTGTTTTTCTGTGTGGATGCAAACTGATGAAATCTTTACTTAGTATATACTGAATCGATCTTCTGTATATAAAGATAATTGAAAATGATTAAAAAAACTTGGTGTTAAATTGGAAATTGCATAGATAATCAATTTTTTAAAAAAAATATCATGTAGGCTCTCTGTCCTTAATGTGCTGTACATTGTGAATTAATACTATAACCAGTACTCCAACAGTGTTTTTCACTTTGTGTCCCTACGTGAGAGCAAACTGTTGAAATCTTTACGTAATATATACTAAACTGATCTTCTGTATATAAAGAGAATGGAAAATGAATCTTGATACAAATGGAAGGGGAGAGGGAGAGAGAAAGGGGAGGGTTGCAGGTGGGAGGGAAGTTATGGGGGGGAAGCCATTGTAATTCATAAGCTGTACTTTGGAAATTTATATTCTTTAAATAAAAGCTATATATATATACATACATACATATATATATATATATATATATATATATAAGTAAATACAACAATCAGAAGAAAGAAATGTGATAACAGTAGTGACTGTGTAATCTGTAAATGTCCTTACATTTTTACCTTCTAGGAGAATCTGTTCAATAACTGTTGGTCAAGGGAATAAATGGATTAATTTGATGTTAAAAAAAAAAAGAAACTGAACTACACCAAGCTCAGAAGCTTTGGCACAGCAAAGGAAACCATCAATAGAGTGAAGAGACATCCAAAAGAATAGGAAAAATATATTTGCTAGCTACCTATCTGGCAAAGGATTAATATCCAGAATATACCAGCAACTCAAAAAACTCAAAGGGGCCGGTGTTGTGGCGTAGTGATTAACGCCACCACTTGCTATGCTGGCATCCCATTTGGTTTCTCCATTGTGACCCTGGCTGCTCCACTTCTAACCCAGCTCCCCACTAATGGCCTGGGCAAAGCAGCAGAACATGGCCCAAATGCTTGGGCCCCTGTTACCCTTGTGGGAGACCTAGAGGAAGCTCCTGGCTCCTGGCTTTGCCCTGGACCCAGCTTTGGCTGTTGCAGCCATCTGGGGAGTGAGCCAGTGGATGGAAGACCTCTCTAACTCTTGCCAATAAACAAACCTTTAAACACACACACACACAAAACCCTGACTGATCCAGTTAGGAAATAGGTAAAGAGCCTAAATAGTTCTCAAAAGAAGAAATACAAGTAGCCAACAAATACATGAAAAAAATGCTCAACATCACCAGCCATCAGGAAAATGCAAATCTAAACCACAATGAGATACCATCTCACTCCTGTCAGAACGGCGAAAATCCAAAACTCAGAGTAACAGGTGCTGGTGAGGATATGCAGAAAGGAGAACACTTATACACCGCTGGTGGGAATGTATATTAGTGCAGCCACTGTGGCTAACAATGTGGAGATTTCTTAAAAACTACAAATAGATTTGCCTTATGATCCAGCAATCCCAGTACTGGGTATATATCCTAAAGACATGAACACACTGTATCAAAGAGATTCCTGTATCACCATTTTATAGTTCAAAATAGATAAAATATGGAATTACCCAAAGTGTCTTTTCATCAGGTAAGTGGATAACGAAAATGTGGCATACAGAATGGAAAATTATTCACTATAAAGAATGAAATTTTTCCATTTCCATTTCCAAAAATGGATGTGACTGGAAGACATGTTGAGTGAAATATGCTTTACACAAAAAAGACAAATACCACATGCTCTCCCTTCTGTGTGGGAGCGCAAATTAAAAAAGGAAAAAAAAAAAAGGACAAAAAGAAATGTTTGTGTTTATCAGTACTGCTGCAAATACACTTTTGTCAAACTTTGTTTTGTCTTTGCCAAACCAGTGGTTCAGAATGTTATCCTACTATAGTTCTCATGATCTGTGACTACTTTAGAATTTCCTGTTTGTGGGCGACATGGTCATCTGTCCATTTGATTACTGTTTATAGTGCTTTTCTATATGACTGCTGAACTAGCATGTTTTTACTTGTTCATCTCTATTTAGTGGAACATTAAGCCATTGATTATAAAGTTAATTAAAAATGTTATCTCAAAAACTGAAAAAAACAGGAGAAGTAAATGTTATTTATGGCTGGGTCACACTGTTCCCTGTGATTGCTTTTCCTTTCCTGTAGATTCTTTTCCCTTGGCGTCCTATTTATTCATTTTGTAACAAATCCTCATAGAACGCATCCAACAAGGTCACTCCTCGACCTTTATGGGGTAAGGCAAAGATGAGGTCATTGCACAGCCATGTCTCAGTGCAGACAAAAAAGGAAAATGTCCAGAAATAAAAACGATCAAATCGCTCCTTGCAGCCCAGTACCACGGCTGCTGCTGCTTTGCCACCTACAGCCTAAGCCCTGCTTGATTCTGTCTTGTAGATACAACAGCTTGGATGCCCAGTCACAGATTTACCCCTGCCTCCTGACACCACTGGATCCAGAGTAAACCCTGCGTCTTTGAACCCTCTTGCAGCCGCCTAACACAGACTCAAGTCCTACACAAAGTCCCACTCAGCGCCCTCTGAGATGCCCCGTGGTTCTCGGTGGGCTGCCATCTCCCTTGCAGCAATGAGTCAGTCACCCTATGTGTTCTGCTGCGGTTGGGTTGCTAGTGGGCAGCGGCGTACCTGTGGAGCAGACAGGCCTGCATCCCGGAGCAAAACCCTCACTCACTGATCTCAGCATGCACCTCTGCTCTCCTTCACTCTGTCCACGGCTGCCATGAGTTCTTGCTGAACTGAGCTCTGACGTTCTGTTGAGCTCCTTTTAATAAAACATTTCTGAGATCGGCTATAGCCCCATTTCCAGCCCATTTCCTCATTTATCCTCAATTTGCTGAGTAGTTTGGAGCCTTTACCATGCCCAGTTCTCTATACCTATCACTATTATCTCAAAAACAAGCTCCCAAAGCTCAGAGACATAGCCATACACCACAACTCATCTTGCTAGTCAGGCACTTGATCTGCAGGACAAACCAAATTTTATCTAATTTTAATAACTGCAATTCTGTCCCCATTCCCACATCCATATTATGCTGCTTTCAACATCAGAGGAAAACACCCTATTAAAGACAGGTTGATGGGGCTGCCATTGTGGTGTAGTGGGTTAAGCCACTGCCTGCAATGCTAACATCCCATATGGGTATCGGCTTGCATCCTGGCTGCGCCACTTCCAATCCAGTTCTCTGCTAATGGCCTAGGAAAAGCAGCCAAGTCCAGCCCAAGTGTTTGGGCCTCTGGACCCATGTGCGAGTCCTGGAGGAAGCTCCTGGCTTTGGTCTAGCCCAGCCCTGGCAGCTGCAGCTGACTGGGGAGTGAACCAGCAGATGGAAGACCTCTTTCTCTCCCTCCATCTGTAAATCTGCCTTTCAGATAAAATAAAATGAAAAATATATATGTCAGTGTTTGTGGAAGCATCTGCATATGCAAGTACTGATGTATGTATACATTGCGGAATAGCTAATGAATTTTGTTTTTTAAAAATCCAGTTATTAACTATAGTGGCTTTACAATGATCCTCAATCTCTACTCACATCACGGTTTAACACTGGAAGAAATCCCATTCATATGCAAGTTAGAAAGGAAAGTCTGCCAGTGGCGCTGACTCAGGCAGTTGCAGCCATCTGTTTCTCGTTTGCCCAACGTGTTCCATCTGCTGCACGGTTCAGATCAGTGGGAGAGGGAACCCCAAGCACAGGGTAGACAAGGTCACTGAGGCTAGGTGTTGGGGTGGCAGGGGAAAGAGGACAAGTGGCTCCACAGTTCTCTCTGGCCCAGTGTTTCAGCGCCTGCACCTGCTGGCTTACTCTCAGATGAGGCCGACTGTTCACAAGCTCCCCGGCGAGAACTCCAATGGCAGGCAGTCACCCAGAGAATCTCAGGATGGTGGTGATGTCCCTCGGCTCCATTCCTCAGGCTTAAGGCTCTACACTGTTTCTTTTCTCAACCATCTTTAGTTACCTAAACTGTGCTGGTGGCTTCAACATGCTATACATTGCAACTCTAGCATCCAGGTTTACTGCTGCAAACATTTTAACAGAGTCACTTGTTTCCATCAGTTGCAACCTCCTTTGGGCTTCAAAAGAAATACAAACCTTGTAGAAATGTGGACTTTCTACATTGTGTCCACCATTAATTTAAATATCTAAATTGGCTTAAAAAAACATTCTAACACTTTTATTCCAGTTTGCAGCATTCAACAAACTGAGTTTTATCCTTGGAGCCTAATTGAGTGCTCTTCCCTTTGTCCTCCTGGCTATGAGAGAAAATACCTCCCTGTCCAATTCTCTTACATCCTTGGATGGGATTTGGAACACTTCCTTTTGTCAAATGCTGCCTCTTGGAAGGAAAGAACTGAGCATCTGGCCAGCTAAGTGCTGATCTGGGACCTGCTGTACGTTTTCTTCTAGGGACAAAATATGAAATGTTAACATTACTGCTGGTAGAACTCATTTCACCACCCAAGCATCACTCCATGGAAACCAGAAGCATAAAGTACAATTAATGTCTTCTTCCTCTGAGATGGAAAGTCCGATTATGTTAGGTGCCTTTTCCCTGGCCTTTAGGATTTTCTACCTGAATGCAGTAATTTACATAATTTGAATTTTTTAGGTTGACAGAAGTTCTATATGTGTTCTGATATCCAGCATGATATACTGATAATTGTGGAATGGCCAAATCAAGTCAGTTATCACACAATATCTCACGTACTTATTTACATGCTTCTTTTATTACTGTTAACTCCCCTATAGCAGTTTAGCCTCAGGCTGGATTGAGTGAGGCCTTAGTACTTAGCAGGAGCACCTAGAACATGATGGGGTCTCTGAATACAGCATGGTCTCAAATCCTCCTCCCCATAGGAGGAGTACTATCGGAATGCCTCTGCCTGGGGTCTACACTCACATCCATCTAAAATCTAGCATGTGCATACCAGAAAATAAGCTAACAAAGGAACAAAAGACACATCAACACTACACTGGTACAGCAGCTATTTCAAGTAATAATTCTCCTTTGTGCAGCCATGAAAAATAGTCCTCTCTTGGGTCTCATGCCGAGAGGGCTGCAGGCCAAGGTTCACAGATTTCAGCTATTGAAGAAGCACCCCATACCAACACATTTATCACCTGCATTTGGAGGCACGAATCCCCTGGGGAGGGCCTTGCAGAGAAGGGAGCTGGAACACCAGACTGAGTGATGGGTTCAATGTCAAAGCCTGAAATGGGAGGCCTAATCACAGTGGAAGTGAGCAACTGCTTTAATGAGTCTGCAGTGGAAACTTTGTGTTGCGGGCACGGTGACTTGCAGAATAGGAAGGGCTGGGGGCTGTGGCTCCTACCTGTGGAATGCATTCTTTACAACCTGATCTCTGTGCATACATAAACAACAGTATGAAAGTGAAGGTGAATTCTTTTTGGAAACTGCATTTGGTTTTAACATTACTGACCCTGACTATCACAGAAGGAATCAAAATAAAGAAAGCTGCTAAAATTTGAAAAAAAAAAAAAGTTTTGCAGCTTTATTTTCTTTCTTGAAATCATTGAAGAAAAATATTCTAGGATTAGAATTTCACATAAATAGAGCAAGCAGTCAGCTTTTCTGAGTGACAGATTCTTTTCTCTATCACATAATAGAAGATTGAGCTTTGATTTCTAAAACTGGAGGTGAAAATTAAGTACAATTTTTTTTAAATCAAGAACTATTTTCATCTCAGTTAAAATTATTTTTTGATTTTTCCTCTACTTTAAGCTTAAATTTCACATTGTATCTTCTTAAATCCCCAAACCAGACAAATCAAAATATATTACTGTTTTGTTACTTTATAAACATCTCAGATGCTGTGAACACTTGACATGTTCTTTCCATCGACTGAGAAATCTATTAACACTCTACATATAACAGACAGTATATTGTTCTCGTTTTCAGCTCCTTACAGTTTTCCTTAATGCCTCCTGGGTTTCCATCATTACTAAAGAGCTCATCATGAAAACCAGCGGGGTTGGTCATTAAAAGAAACGTCTCTGAAAAAAGTTTGAGTTAAAATATGTAAATATTTCCATGACAACACCATGTGTGTGCAGAGACAACACCTGCTCCTCCATCATCATCTCCCCCAGCTGCATTGGTCTCTGCGGTGCCTGGTCCTGCAGCGAGGCAAGGCCAGCCAACCACGAGGCTGCCATCGGAACGAATGGGGTGTTGTTGGTGCTAATGGTCTTTGCCAAGAGCAATTCTGTTCTCCTAACCTCTCTGCGGTGTGTGGGTGTTAATTCATCATTTTGATTTTTGGACACAGAAAAAAAGAGTGGAAGGAAGGCAAATTTAACATGCATCGGAGTTTTTGTAATTAGGGTGCATGAGAATGGGTGAGACCATCAATTGTTGTTTATTGGCTATTGAGGACTGCTTCAACTCAAATCTCTACTTCACACCTTGGATGAAGAGTATGATCAGGAACTCTTAGCAGGCCCGTACCACAGTGCATTGGAGTCTTCTATCAGGTTGCCTCTTACACAAAGAATAGACTTGCTCTGCTCTTTTTAGTTCTTATTTGACTGGGGGATGGATGGAGGGAGAAAGGAGGGAGATAGAAGACAGACAGGGAGAGAAAGACACTGACCAACCCTGATCAAAGCCTCCCATTTGCTGGTTCACTGCCCCTGATACCTGCAGCAGCCAGGGCAAGGCTAGTCTAAAGCCAGGAGCACAGAGCTCCATCCAGGGGCTGGGGCACAGTGGATTAAGTCACTATCTGCAATGCAGGCATCCCACATGAGCACCGATTCCAGTCCTGGCTGCTGCACTTTCAATCCACTGCCCTGCTAATGTGCCTGGAATGCAGCTTAGGTGGGAGTCCCCAATGAAATTCCTGGCTTCCACGTGACCCAGGCCTGGAAATCTCTCCCCTCCCCTCCTGTAACTCTGCATTTCAAATAAGTAGGTAGGTAAGTAAATGCAAATAAAGCGAAGCCCATCCAGATCTCCCACATGGGTGGCAGGGACCCAGATCTTTGCTTCCTCGAGGGAAGCTGGAGTCAGGAAGGGAGGTGGGACTTGGGCGCCTCCAGATCACCACTTGCGCGGCTGCAAATCCAACTTTGAGTCCGCCTCTACCTTCCTTCCTCCACGCTGCAGTTTTCCTATCCTTGTCTTCACAGGAAACAATCATCACTCCTCCAAATCCTATGATGATCCTTGAAGCACAGCTGTGTATTGGGGCTGAGGAACAACTTAAAGTTTTGAACATGCTGAGCTGGTAAGGCTCGGTTTGGGCAGCTGGTGCGGTAAAGCTTCACTGCTGGAAGATGGAGAGAGCAGAGGGAGACAGGGACCCCATCACCCTGACTTCAGGTCTCCTATGTATTCACTTTCCAAGGTTGGCTTGCTTTCTTTCCCAATATTAGATACTTAAATCTGTTCTTATTAAGAAGTCAAAATGAGCAAGAAGTCTCAAAACCGGTCCTCATGCCAGAATCAAGCATAATGGTGTACAAGAAATAGTTGCTAAATTTAATTGAATTGTAGCTTATGAGTCATTTCTCTGCACATTAGAAGTCTTGGTGGAAAGGTTTTGCAGATGCATCAAGTGAACTAGCTATGGGTTTTTTTGGAAAGGGAGAAGGGAAATGATCGCAACGATTTTCAAAAATAGGTAAGGACCACTAGGTAACATAATCTGAACAGACTTATAGAATATACAAACCCAAGTTAATTATCAGTGTGATTTCTCCCCCGTAACTTAATAGCATCACATTATCTTAAAGAGGATATATGCATATGTATTAGGCGCTTGGGGATTCGGAGGATTGTAACTGACTCAGGAATAGGAGGAGTAACCAAGCACGGAGGATGGAATGACACCATCACTTAGGGGAGGCATCCAGCCTGCTGCAGATGTTGACCAATCAAAGAGCTACGCGGCGCACAATTTTGAGTCAGGCTGAACAGTCGCGGTTCTGTAGGGACGTCTCCTATTTTTCCTATAATGCCTGTTCAAATTTAGCTTTCCAATTTTTTTCTAAATCTCAGAAATATAAGGCAGCAATATTATTTAGCAATAAAAAGAAATGAGCTACCAAGCCAGGAAAAGACTTGGAGGAAACCTGGATGCATATTAATAAGAAGCTATTTTGAAAAGGCTACATTGTGTACGATTCCAACTCTAGCATCTTCTAAAGGCACAACTGTGTGTAAAAATATTGCTTGGGGGCTGGCAGGAGGGAGGTAGAAGAGGTGAAGCACAAGGGAATTTAAGTGCAGGGAAATCTTGGTGTGTGATGCCACCGGGCTGGAAACAGGGCCTTACACATTTGTGCAAACCCAGCGAGTGTACAGCACCAAGACTGTAACAAGTGTATTACATGTGGTGAGTACAGAATAGCAAAATAATTATCATGTGGCAAGGTATTCCAACAGGGGAGAGCGGGAGGGCCACATGGAAGCTTCCTGCTTAACTTTTCTGTAAACCTGAAACAGTTCTGAAGAACAGTCAACTAATGAAAACGTGTGCAAAGTCTGCTAAGCTGAACTTTCAGACGGTTAAACCACACGACAGCAAATTCTCTGCAAAGCCAGGTCACTCTGCTTTAAATTGATAATGGGACTCCAACTGTAAAATATATTGTCATTAATTCGGTAATTATTCATTTTAATTAACCTTAATCTAAAGAAGAACTGAAAGGCTGTACATTTTAGGGTTTAATTGAGTAATAGTAAAAATTTATTAAAATGTGACAGTGCTTTAAATAATCAGCATTAGGCCCATAAAAATTAATTTATGCACATTATTTGTGCTCATCTTGTCTTTGATTTCTTCTCCTTATTTCCTATTTTACTTTCCACATTAGCTAGGGTTTAAAATACTTGTTTAACTTGATGGGGCAGGAGAGAGAGAGAGAGAATATGTATAAGATGTATAAGAATCTCCCCTCTATTGGTTCGGATCTGTGCACAACAGCCTCGGTTGGGTCAGGCCAGAGCCAGGAGCCAAACCCGGGTCTCCCATGTGGGTGTCCGAGACCAAAGTGCTTGAACCGTCACCTGTTTCCTCCCAGAGTCTGCATTATAGGAAACTGGATCAGGAATAGTATCAGGATTTCAACTTCAATACTCATGTATGGGATGTGGGATTCCAGGTGGAGTCTGAACTATCAGGCCAAGTGCCCACCCCTTAACTAGGATTTTGAAGCCAGGTCTTTCTTATGCAGGGAGCCCCTGCTGCCACTATGCTAGGGCTGCAGATGGCTTGGGGACATCTATGGGCTCAAATCTGATGGAGACACTGGGACCAGGAGGCAGGGAGGAGGCGGAGAGAAAGGACAGAGGTGGAAGAATGTTACCAGAGACTGGTATGATTCCTTTCTCTAAGTAAAGAAAGAATTAGTGTGCATGTCTCTCCCAGGGTCTTTCCCCTTTTATAAAGTCTTTTTTTTTTTTTTTTTTTTGGGACAGGCAGAGTGGACAGTGAGAAAGAGAGAGAAAGGTCTTCCTTTTGCGCTGATCCGATGGCAGGAGCCAGGTGCTTCTCCTGGACTCCCTTGAGGTGCAGGGCCCAAGCACTTGGGCCATCCTCCACTGCACTCCCGGGCCACAGCAGAGAGCTGGCCTGGAAGAGGGGCAACCGGGACAGAATCTGCTGCCCTGATTGGGACTAGAACCCAGTGTGCCGGCGCTGCAAGGCGGAGGATTAGCCTATTGAGCTGTGGCGCCGGCTTCCCTTTTATAAAACAAAGAAACCAACAAGCACAGAAAACCTTACTCTGGAAACTTGGTTCCACTACTTACTAGCTATATAACTTGATGCACATCACTTTTAACACTCTGCCTTTGCTCCTCAAATAACCAGGAAGAGGGGGCAGCATTGTAATGCAGTGGGTTAACGCCCTGTCCTGAAGCTCTGGCATCCCATATGGGCACTGGTTCAAGACTTGGCTGCTCCTCTTCCGATCCAACTCTCTGCTGTGTCCTGGGATAGCAGTAGAAGATGGCCCAAGTCCTTAGGCCTCTGCACCCATCTGGGAGACCTGGAAGAAGCTCCTGACTCCTGGCTTCAGATTGGCACAGCTCTGGCTGTTGAGGCCAATTGGGGAGTGAACCATCAGATGGAAGACCCCTCCCCTCCCCTCCCCTCTCCTCTTGCTGTGTAACTTTCAAATAAATCTTAGAAAAAAAAACAGGGAGAGATTTAAGCAGGTACCCACTGGTACAGTTAGGGCTAATGAGAATGTCATGCCAGATAAATGCTTTGCACTCTGCAGGCATTCCACATATAGGATCCTCCCTTCTGTCTGCCTGGTTACCGCAGGTGAGACTGAGGGGCTGTCTGTTATGTGAATGTGATGCCAGAGGCCAGGGCATATGGAGCAAAACACACTTTGTCTTTCAAATAAATAATTTTTTTTAAAAGGGTTAGAGAGAGAGAGAGAGACAGAGACAGAGACAGAGAGAGAGAGAGAGAGAGAGAGAGAGAGAGAGTGTCAGTCTTCCATCTGCTGGTCCACTCTCCAGATGACTGTAACGGCTGGAGCTGCGCTGATCCGAAGCCAGGAGCCAGGAGCTTCTTCTGGGTCTCCCATGTGGGTGCAGGGCCCAAGGACTTGGGCCATCTTCTACTGCTATCCCAGGCCATAGCAGAGAGCTGGATCGGAAGAGGAGCAACCGGTACTAGAACTGGCGCCCATATGGGATGCCGGCACTTCCGGCCAGGGCGTTCACCTGCTGCGCCTCAGCGCTGGCCCCAGCAAAACTCACTTCTGATTCATGGCTTTGCTTTATCCTCTGAGCTCACTCTCAGGGACAACAAAGATGGGATCACAGTCTCAGAATGAATTTACTTGGCAGAAGTAGTATGAATTATGAATTAAAATTATTGAACATTTCCTTTAGAAGCATAGCTTTCTTAGATAACTATACCTCATCATTTTTAACAAGCATAAATAAAAGCAGGAAAAAAAACCCTTACTTAACACCAAGGGGTCCATCCTGTTAGCAGAGTGAGTAGTTTCCCATTCAAAACCCCGCCTCGCTTGCTGCCAGAAGACACACAGTCCCATGAAACACTGGCAATAAACATTTAGTGCTTTTTTATAGCAAGATTATTCACTCTACAGGTGTTTAATAGACGAAGACCTCTTTCAGGAACACACTTATTTTCCTTCGTAGCTGTCCTAACCTTCCTTCAGACGGCCACGGAGACACCTGTGGGGGGAGGTGGTCTCCCTAGCACGCCACGAGGCTGTGGAGGAAGGAACGCTCAGCGTGCTCACTTCCTGAGCTCTGTCTGCTTCTGCCTTCCCTCTCGCTGGGTTTTTCACGGTGTCCTTTGGTGTGTTCAAATGAAGAGTGACTCGGTCTCTTCTCGCACCCTCGAGGCCTCTCAGGTTGACACGGCAGGCCACGGGCAGTGTTCTGCAGAGTCTCTGCAGCCCAGACTGTTCCCTCAAGCGTGCCGTGTTCTCCTTCCCTGGATGCGAGCATGCAGTGGTGCTGGGGGAGCAGCTCATCCTGGTGTTGTAGGAGGTGCAGTGAGATGCTACAAACTGGGAAGGGATCACATTCTACCTGGGTAACCTCGCTTGGAGTTTTTACTTCATTGAGCAAAATGACTCTTATCTCTAGGAGTGTCATGAAAATAGCTGTGAGGGGGCTATTTCCCCCTGCAACCTAATATGCAAATATATTGTATTAGCATGTTTATGTGATGGGGGTTAAACTATTACGGTTAATTCTCAGCTTGGCAGTAGTTATGTTTGTGCGTAGTCGCTGCAAACATGGAATCAGTAAATATAGGACCACTGCTCCTAAAAGAAATGCAGGGCTTGGTTCTTGCAGTTCACAGCATTTCATCAAGTAAGCAATACATAACATGTGCTTCTGTTCCTGTTCAGAGAGGTCCACTTAATTCGTTAACACTGAGCTCACAACCAACAGCACCGTAACTCCCACCTGAACAAAGCTCACCTGACACATGTGTTTTATTTTCTCCGGGTGCACATCCTAGCCTTCTTGTGTTTAGCAACAATAGGCACCATTTCAATACTCCATTAGGGGGCATTTGAAACAGTGTAGTTATCAACAAAGAGAGGAAGATGCAAAACAAAAGCACTAAATACATCACAAAAAGGAACCTTGTTTACGGTGAGAGCTGAAATAAGAGGGCGCCCAGCTGCCTTGTCTGATCTCAGTGGAGCATACACACACTGCTCACCAATTTTTCCGCTCTGCAATGCAAGCAAATGACCACATAAGCACTAGGAATGCTAATACTTTTGGGGTTATTACAGATGAATATTATCAAGTAGGCGAATTCACAAATGTGCAATCTACAATAGTGGGGATTGCATGTACATAAGAAATTGAAAAACTTTCCATGTCTTCAGGCATCGTAAGAAGAGAAATGTTGGCTTTCAAAATGTTTATTTCAAAACAATTGGGTATACAAATGTGTGCTGTATGTCAGACAGGTGAGCTGAAGATTTGGGACAGAAATAGGTTTCCTGCTTCTGACAATCTGGTTTAATCAAATACTCAAGATGTCATTAAAATAAAACTTGTATTCTCACTGCATTTTAAGGATACTTGTTTTTTTTTTGGGGGGGGGTTTGCTTTTGTTAATGGAAACTGATTTAATATAGGAAAACAGGTGGAGGGAGAGATGTTAACAATTTGTTTTCAAAGGTTCCCCAAGTTTTACAGTATTTATTAGATTTTCCTTTTTAAAGTGTCTTTATAGTAGGGTCAACCCTTCCTTTTATTGTATAAATTAAAAGTGAAAGGTCAGATGTAATGATCCTAAGATGCATGGAACACGTATTGTGCCCCAGGCATTAGGAGATGTACTTCACATTCATGGTGCCATTTTTCATCTCCACAAATCAGCCTATGATAGTAAATGAAGCTCAATCGGGCTCTTTGAGCTGAGCCGGTAAAGGGACAGCTGGAATTCCAGATGTTGTGACACAAGAACCTGCACTGAGCCCAGTCCTTAATTCACTTAAAATTTCCTCTTTTAGCATAAACTTTATGGGAAGATTTGTTACTGCAAATGGTCCATCTATATGGCGAGAGTGTGGTTTTAGATCATGATGCTGTACTTGTTAAAGTCATATTTGGGTGATGAGAAAAAATTATGATGCCACTGACAGTGTGCTATGATGGAACTGATGCTGTTCTCCTGGCTATGTGACCTTGGCCTGGTTATTTAACCTCTTTGACTCTTGTCCTCAGCTGTGATATGACAAGGTCTCGATAAATTATTTCTTACGGCCCCCTGTGAGTCTGTGAAGGTAATAATATTAGTAAAATCAAATAATTTCCTAAGAATCAAAGTTAATGTAATTAAAAAAGCCAACCTTGAACTATAACTCATGGTGCACATTCTTTTAAAGTAGATTTCTCTAAGCCTTGAGAAGATTTTGGATATTAAAACTGTGCTGTATTTTCTTTAGGATATGAAAAATTTGACATAATTTCTCCTCTTCAGTTTAATATTATGTCTTGCCTATCACTTAAATAAGCTTTCTCATCAGTGTTTTACTACTGCCATTGTCATTATAATAAAATCCAAAGGCAACTGACCAGAAATTTCAATTAACTCTTTGCCATTTGCTCATTTATCAATCTTGCAGCATTCTACTCTTAGGAGGTAGAGATAAATCACAAGGCAGTACTCTGCCATCAGGGACACTCCCCCAAAGTCATAGCAGGTAGTTCGGTCTACTCCCTCTTCTCTATCCCCATTTTTAGAAATGCATTACATGAATCCTTCTCTTTGATAATAACTGTAGAAGAACTACAAAATTCTACACCATAAATTCTTAATTCCTGCATGTTTCCTAATCACTACTGGTTAAGGCAGAAAAGTCTAGAGTGAATCAGACCAAGATTGTGGGTTGATTATTCTGTGTTCTTTTCCTTGTCTAACACACTCCTCTAGTGTCTGGGGAGACCAAGAATAACCATCATCCCATGGGTGACTCCATGGAATAGTGCAGACTAGATCTTCTCTTACTTTTATTTTTCCAATTGAAATTTTTAATGAGCCATTGTAGCATCTCAGGCAGTTGTAAGAAATCCTACAGAGAGATCTCTTGTATACTTTGCTCAGCTTCACCCAATGAAACATTTAGCAAATCTATAGCGTATCACACAAGACATTGGCATTGATACAATCCACTGGTCCTATTCTGATTTTTACTCATTTGCCTGTGTGTTTTTAATTCTGAACAACGGTATCACCTGTGTATGTCTGTGTCTACACCAGTCAAGATAATGAAAAATTTCACAATTCCAACACTATACAGTTCCTCATGTTTCCCTTTTATTATTACACTTTCCTTCCCTCCCTCACCCTCCTACTCAAAACCAATTCCTAGACACCACTAATTTATCTTCCATTTCGAAAAAGTTGCCATTGCAAAAATGTTACATAAATGGTATCATTACATACAAAAACTTTTGAGACTTTTGTTCAACACAACCCTCCAAGGATTCATCGAAGTTCTTTCAGGCATCAGTAATTCATTACCTCTTGAAACTGAGTAGTATTCCATGGTTTGGATGCATTACTTGCATAACTCAGCCATGGAGTTGTATTCTGAAATTTGTTACGTTTTCCTGAGTAATAACTGATATCCTTGTCACCCTGGACATCCATCTGCCTGTGCAGAACAGAGCTAGAAGATGGATTCTTTAACAGTGGTGTTCACTTTCTGCGATATACCACAGTATCATGCCTCAGTGAACAGTCCAAAAAGAAGTGTTAACTTTTATCCCCCAGTCCCTAAGTACTGTTCCACCCATATCCATCATCTCAGTAAACAGCACCACCATTTACCCAGCAATTCAAGCCAAACCTTGGAAAACCACAGGACATTTCCTTATTTCACCCACCACATCCAAGCCATCACCAAATACCATTAGCTCGAACGTCAACCCTTTCCTTTTCCCAATATTTCTCCTCCATCATCACTACTATTCTAGCGCAAGCACTGCTCTATCTCACCTGTGCTGATATCCTATGTCCATCCCACCCCCAGATCTGTCTACCCTTTCTGTAACGTAGCATATGGCAGCTGCAGTGACCTTTCGGATATATAAACCAGATCATATCACTTAGGGCACAAAGCTGCCTGCTGTTTCTCATCTCAGAATGTAACACTGGGGCAGGTGTCTGGGACAGCAATTAAGAACAAAATGCAGGTTCTCTACAATGATCTACCTCTACAAACTGGTGGCTGGCCAGCCCTCATCTGCCCCCTACTGCTGGTACCTTGACCATTGGGTTCCAGCTGGCCCTTGAACAGGCCGAGTCTGTATGCCTACCCACCTCTGTGTTGCTGTTCACTCTCTAGAAGCTACCTCCAGATGTCCATGCACCCATTTCCTGTCTGACCTCACTGATGCCATCAATCAGATGTTAACTCCTCAGGGAGAACCCCCCGGGACATCTTAATGTCCCTCATGCCCTAAGCCTCCTTTGTATTTCTTCACAGCACTCATTACCAGCTAACGTTTCTGTTACACAGTTCTCTCCTTCTTTGTCTATGCCCATTAGAATAGATACGGCCTTTTCTGCTTTATCCATGGTTCTATTCCCATCACCCAGTACATAGAAGAACTCAATCTACTCGAGCGCATAAATGACTTCCCCAGATTTCTTCTCTCATATCTTCTTGGAGGACAGAGGTCTTGGGTTCTCTTGCACCATGAGTCAACATCCCTTTTCTCAGAAAACGGGATGCATGGCGGCCCCTCCCCGATTCATCACCTCTGCCTGCATCTGTGCCTTTTGCTGTCCCTCCCACTGAAGAGGCAGAGTAGTTTCCTCCTCCTTGATCTGGCCTTTGGCCACATGACTTTTTATTTATTTATTTTTTTTTGAAGATTTTATTTATGTGACAGGTAGAGTTACAGACAGTGAGAGGGAGAGACACAGAAAGGTCTTCCCTCCACTGGCTCACTCCCCAGATGGCTACAACAGCTGGAGCTGCGCTGATCTGAAGCCAGGAGCCAGGAGCCTCCTCCCGGTCTCCCATGTGGGTGCAGGGCCCAAGCACTCGCGCCACCCTCCACTGCCCTCTCGGGCCACAGCAGAGAGTTGGACTGGAAGAGGAGCAACCAGGATTAGAACCCAGTGCCCACATTGGGTGCTGGCGCTGCAGGCAGAGGATTAACCAAGTGAGCCACTGAGCCCTCACGGCCACATAACTTCTTTAGATCACGGGACATCAGTAGCTTGAGCAATGCAGGTGTGTTTTATATGGGCTCGCACTCTTCATTTCCCTGCCATTGCCACGAGAAGAGTGTGCCTGTGCTCACTCTCTGGTCCCAGGAGGAAGAAGAAAGATGTGCAACAGGGCCATTTGACCCCTAGCCAATCCACACATTAGTGAGAAAAATGTGACTGTTGTTTTAAACCACTGAGTTTTGCAGCTATTTGTTGGATGGAAGTTTTGTTTTTGGGTCAATAGTTGGCTGACACTAGGTTGATCTTTTTGCTCTTATTTCAAGCTGACTATTGATGCAAACTTTTTCCCCTATGCCCAAGAAGAGTATGAAGAAAAGAAGAGACATGGAGGAAGAGAAGAGAGCTAAGCATTGGCCCAGAGAGCAAAGCATGAGTTTGCAAAGGGTGAAGGAGAAGACAGAGGGACAAGGGTTTTGCTTTGCTTCCCAGTCTGGGGCTGCAGGGGGAGACTGCTAAGTAGGAAGATCCTGCATCAACATGGCACAGCCCAGCCTCACAGAAAGCAGGGAGACCCATGAACAGAAGACCCCTGGTCCTCACAAAGCTGTAATTGTCCTATAACTGAGAAGACAGCCAATGGTTCTCCTACGGGTGCTCCCTGGGGAGTCCTGACTGCGCTATGGGGAGGGTGGAGGCATGACTGAGCCCCGCAGGTGTGTCTCACTTGAGAGCCGAGGGGACAGCAAGTCAAAGGGAACGGCAGTGATGGCAGGTGCTCTGGGAACTCAGTTCACCAACCCCAGATGTCAACCTCTAAGGCAGATGCAGGACTCTGGCTGGAGGCCTGAAGATGCCAGACTGTGAAACTTGAGGCCCAGGGTGCATCCAGGCCCCTCCCTGCCAAGGTGTCAAGAGAACACTTGGGCTACACTTTGCTTCCCGCTCCTTCTAACTTCCGTACATCTGGTCACCACCTTACAGACAGAAGCAGTGGAGGGGAAGGCCAGTTCAGAGACTGTAGAGGGACAAGCAGGGAGGGGTGTAGGGTGGAGAAATGCTTAGAGATTAAGTTGTGCTCAGCTTTAAATGAGATTAGACACTTAGTTTATTTTCCCTTGCTATCAAATGGAATATGAACTTGTCATAGATAAAAAAGACATTGCATTTTCTATGCATATCCAAGTTGCACATGCATTCCAGCATGCAACTCCAATGTAGCAATGGCATTTATAACCATAGCAACCTCCAGTTTACTCTCACTCCATCATGCATTTTCTACTCTGCAGATGGTGTTATCTGTCTAAAGTATCAATCTGATCAGGCTATTATCCTGATTAAAAACTAATCCTTTCTTGATTCTCTTCCACCCCTGGGATAACTTTGAAACCCTGACATGGCTTATAAATAAATCTGTAACATGGTAGACATGGTCAGCATTGCGCAGTCACTGGTCATCTTCACAGCCCGTTGGCTCTGAGTCCCTGCTCTCCATATTTTCCCTGAGCACATTGGGTACAAACACAGGGTGAGTGTGAAGTGGTGGGAACTGCAGGCAAGCCCAAAGAGCCTGGAATCAGGGCTCATCTGTGCAGGATGGGGAGGAGGTGGAGAGACACCCTGGTTTCCACTGCACCCCTCTGCTGTTGGGCCCATTCTGGGATTTCTCCAGGAGTTCCCTTATAAGAACTGTGCTTCAATTTTCTACCATGATGCATGGCTTGATACTGCTCCACCCCTTTTCCTGTTTCATTTCTCTGCTCCCCTACTTGTGTTACTATACAGCATTGTCCCCCAGAGAGACTTCTTATATCCAAATCCTGGCTTCACGGAGATGGGGGAGAACCCAAGACAAGACAGGTAATCACACAATCCACCAATCCACACAGGGTCACATTTTTAGCATCAAAGTGAGCACTGCTCGTGTTTGTCCCTGTCCTGGCAGGACTACATTGGGACTGTCCTGGGAAAATCAGAACACTGATCCTTGCTTATAAAGCCTGCTTTAGTGCCAGCCCTACTTGCTGGTGTTGCAACTAACGACTAACCCCACCACATTCTAGTTTGTACCATGAATGAAACTGTGGTTCCTTAAATTCCCCTCATTGCACACTGTGTTTCCAAAGACGGTCCCCATGCCTCCCACCCTCTACGTTTTTTTGCAGTGTGACCTTACCACTATGCCATGGAGAAGTGGAATCTGGAACGTGGGCTGGAGCTTAGATTTTGACCAGTAGCAGGTGGCAACAGTTACAGATGTACATTCTGAGGCTGGGTCTTAAAGACTTCCACTTCTCAGCTCTGCTTTTTTGAGTGTTCTTTCTTGGAGCCCAGTGGCTATGCTGGGAGGTATCCCAAACAGCCATGCTGTGGCCCCTGGCTGGCAGACCCCCCAACTCCTGGGCAGCCAATACTTGTTACCAGCTATGTGACTCCACTTTGAACTATCCAGCCATCCTTATGCCCCAACTGAAACCACATGAAGCAGAATCACAACCTTGTCATAGCACAGCATTGTTAAGTATAGTAAGTTGTTGTTTCAAGCCCCATGGTTTCAGATGGATTGTTGTGCAGCAATAGAGAATGGATAAATTCCTCTTCCTGCCCTCCACTTCACCCTGCTCCTTTGCCCAGAGAGTTTCAACTTGTCATCCAGGCATCAGCTGACACGTCCTGCCCTCTGGCACAGCTTCCTTCATTCCTGGACTCAGATAAGCACCCCTGCTGCTTCTCCCAAAGTATCCTATCCTCCCATCTTCCATTTGCTCTACTTCTTGCCCTCTACTTTTTTGAAAATTATTTAAAATTTTGTCTAGGGGGGAGGGGAAGGGAGGGGGGAGTGGAGAGGAGGGGGAGGGGGAGGGGGAGGGAGGGAGGGAAAGAGAGGGAGAGCATGCTCTTATATCCACTGATTTACTCTTCAAATGCCTGTGACAGTGAAGGGTGCGCCAAGCTGAAGCCAGAATCGATCTGGGTCTCCCAAGCACTTGAGCCGTTACCTGCTGCCTTCCCAGCACGTACTAGCCGAAACCTCCATCAGAAGCCCAGTGGGAACTTCAACTCAACTCAAGCACTCCAACGTGGGATGCAGGTATCTCAAGTGGTGTCTAAACGGCTGTACCAAGTACCCATCCCTGCCATTTGTTATCCTTCTTCTAGCTAGAATTGAGGCCCTCCAAAGTCAAACACCGTGCCTGTGTCAGACAGAACTGTTAGACATGTGGCTTCCACAGAGCCTGGCATCTGACATACGAGGAATGCACCTTTATTTCACTGGGACCAAACAAAATCAACTACTGCCTGTTACACACCTACCACACAGTGGATACTGTGCTGCTTTGAAACATGTATTATGAATCCCAGGAAGTACGAACCATTCCTATTCCTGTTTTACACACAAGGAAACAGATACAGAAGGTTTTAAGTAACTTGTTCAAGTCAGGCAGTTGGTAAGTGTTAGAACAAGAGTTCAAGCTCAAGTGGGGGAAGCACTCGACGAATTCTTAACTCCATTTATTGAGATTTTAGTATCTTTTTGGTGAAATGAATTTACTTTCAAAGGGCAAAGCTCTGACTTAAACTTAAGTCTGACCCAATCACTGCATCAAAGCCAGCAGGAATTCCAAAACGCCTTCACTTTTACAGACACTTCCCACAGTCTCCCAGGTCCTCTCTCCAGGAGGAAAGCGATTTTACTTCCAAATGGCCTTCTCACCTGCAATGTAATCTACGACTTCCTGCGGACGCATCAGCCTTTCCACATCTACATTGGGGATTTTCAAGCCCAAATTCATCTTCGATGGCCATGATAATCTAAACTTGGTCCAAGCAGTCTAGGCCCATAACATGGGAATTTATTGAGAGTTTCACGATGTAAGGAACTGGGTCCTTGATGCCCTCAAAGGGGTGCATCTCTACACTGGTGGGGCACAGCTGTGGGACTCTCCCTGGCCCCTGAGTGAGCGCAGGGGCCAACTGTGCAACCCTAGCCTTGTGCATGTCTTTGTGGGACACAAAACGGTGCTGAGAGAATGGGTGTGGTCAGCGTGGAGACCCTGGACAGCAGCACAAAGGCTGTGGGCAGGGAGCAGACACAGGCAGGGAGGTCAGGAGCTGCCAAGCTCTTAACTGCATTTCGTAGATATCAGGGCACTAGGTTGTGCCACATCAACAAGTTTCCCCACAGTCTTTGAGGCGTAGGAAGCAGAGGGTTTTTCTTGGATGCCTCCGCTCAACAGGGTTCTCTGTTCATTGTGGTCAGAGACCCAGGCTGACGGAACACCACTGCCCGAGGCTTGCCAGCCACCATGCTGAAGGGTTGCAGAAGGGCCCCAAGAAGGTCTTGCAGCAGCAATGAACCCTTCCAGCCTGGCAGCCACACACTTCTCTGCTGACAACCTTGATCACACGATCCTACTCAGCAAACCATGTAAGGACTCCAAAGCGTATCACTTAACCAACAAATGAAGACCCAAGTGTGCCTTGCCCATTGCATGAAGAAGCTTTGGCAAGACCAGCAAGTTTTGGAAAGTTCTAGAATGAGGACTCTCATCAAGAGGAAGGAGTGTTGGGTCATAATACTCACAATCTGGATTACAATAGAAATCATATAATGGTTACTAGTAGGGACATCTTTCAGAGTTGGATAATGAAGTGGTTTGACAGATATTAGGAACTGGGATCAATATGACTCAAACTACATTAAATTCAAATAAGCAGTTGTTCACCTTTAATTTTGTCACCCCAGACACAGTCTGACAGTGGTCGGTAAAGCAACAATTACTCTGCATCTGTATGTAACTTCTTTCTAAGCAATTTCTCAAATTTGTACAGAGTAGTTCTTGCCATTTTATTACAGAAAAGATCTACCTCATTAAGATTTTATATTACTATAATTTGTAACAATGGCATAAATAGTTAATTTGAGGGAAATTAATAAAAGAGGGCTCAGAAATAACTTTGCAGAATTAAAACGAATACCACCATCCTGAAAACAGGGGTGTTTTAGTGACAGAATGCATAGTGAAGTCAGGAGCGGAATAGATTGACATTCTTCTGGGTTCATATCTCTAATACACACACCACAATGTCTGCTATTAAGACATCCTGAACATAACTGTGCTCTTTCTCAGATCAAACAGGAGACCTCTATCTTAATACTGAACTTCATTCTTTTAATAAAGTACTCCCACCATCAACCTTAAGAGTTCAAGTGCATTTGGGATTTATCTAATCTGGTTTTACCTAATAAAGTACACAACACATTTTCATTTAGCCTTTCTTGAATGCTCTCAGTAATAAAGAGTTTCTACCTCAAAAGATATTATTATTATGGAGGCAGAGCTTTCATCCACTGATTTACTTTCCAAATGTCCACAGTGTCTGGAGCTGGGCCAGGCTGGGAACTCTATCTGGGTCTCCCACAGGGGTGGCAGGAACCCAGTAACTTGAGCCATCACCACTGCCTTCCTGGTCTGCATTAGCAGAACCTGGAATAGGGAGCCAGGGCCGGGTACCAAACAGAGCCATTCCAGCGTGGGCGTGGACATCCTAACCAGTGTCTCAGCCTCTAGGCAAACTCCCGCCCCAGGAGTTCTCTCTTCACAACTCACACTCCCTGGTCGACTTCCATCCTGTCGAGTAAGCCTTGACCAAGGCTCATCTTTCCTTCCTATACCAGTTGTCAAAGATGAAAATTGGCTCTCTTCTCATATCTTTTTCTGGGAAAATATCCTCAGGTCTTTAGATTTTTCCTTAATGTTCCTTGTGTGTATCTGGTTTTCTCAACACATTAAAGTCCTTGCTATGGATACATCTTTCCTATTCACGTAGCTCAGTATTTACTTAAGAATCAGCACAAAACATTGGCTCATATCCAACTCTGTCAGACCAACCCAAGTTTCTTTATTCCCCATGATATTTAGTCTCACATTGTCTACTAAAGTGCTTGTTTTTTACCCTCGCCCCTGAAATTATGTTTCATCTCATTTTTATCCCATCTTTCTAGCCTGTCAAGACAGTCTCAGGTGTTTTTAATTTTTCAGTATACTAAGCCACCCCTCTCGGCTTTACGTCATTTGCAAACGTAATAAGCAATTATGCGTGTCTTTACCCAAGGTAGTGAGACGAGCTGGAAGAGACATGAGTGAGACAGGGTCCTGGTTCAGCCTTCAGACGTTTCTCTTTTTGGACCTAAAGATTTCCTCAGAGACTACTCAGGTTGTCGCCGATAACCAGACGTCATTTGTCGTTGCTGTTGGGAAGCTGCTTTCAGCAAAAAGCATCCCCATTCTGAGCCTTGGTTCCCACTTCTGTACAAGGAAGGTGACAGCAGTCAGACAATGCTGTGAGAATTAGTCTTACACGTGTAGCTGGCAACACAGTGACGGGCCCATAGCTCACGTCAAAAGACAGTAATTATTTTCCGTATGTGTGCATCAGGTATTATATGGGTAGGTTCTAAGGTGTGTTAGCTTACTATTAAAAGAGTAGCATATGTATTCCACAAAATACCTCTGAGCCCTATATGCTAGGTAATAATCTGGCTGCCACAAATGGGTTTGTTAAATAAAGGACAACTAGTCTACCACAAGGAAGCACCACCTGTAGTCTTCCCTATTTTGTGACTGAGAGAACTCAAGCTGGAAGGGGTTAAAGTAGCCCCTCCAGGATTTCCACCCAAGGGGAGGCCGGGCCAGAGCAAGTCTAAGCAGCTCTGCTGGAACCCTAATCCTACTCTGTCATTGTCAGATCCTGGCAGCTGCGCTGTGAGGTATGTGAGGATTTGACCTCTCCTCCGTGCTGGTCGTATTATGCCGTTATCATCCACAACCTCTCACACTGCAGTATCTATCAACAAGGATATTTTTTCTTTCTTTCTTTTCTTTCTTCTACCCTGTGACAATTCGACAAAGACTTGTTATTCTTGTGAGGATGCAATGGAACTGCAAGACACCATCTTGGTCTGTAGGGCAGCTCACCAGGTGGTGGTGCTATGAGTCAGTCTCTGCTAGAAGTCGGCGCCCTGAAGATCTATGGCAGAAGCCTGACCCTCTCCTGTGTGTGTGGTGCCGTTTGTCTTGGGATCATGGAGTTCCTTCCCGGCTTCAATTTGTTTTTCCCCGAGTCCACATCATAGGCAGTTAGCTGATGTGCACAGCAGCATTTCCGTTTGGTATTCACACAATTCTAGGTGTAGCACGCATGCATCTGAGGCTCACGCTATGCTGTTGGCTCAGCACACATTTACAGTACAGTAAGTTCTTGGTTACAGGGGGTGTTGCCTCATCCCTCAGCTGGTCTGCCTTAGCACTTACCCAAGGGCACTTCAAAAAGTGTGTGGAAAAAATCGAATTAAAAAATATGCTTATTTTGGTGCAAAAAATTTCACAATCCACACATAGTGTTTTCATAATGCATATTTCCATGGGCTCTTTGAAGAGCTCTTGTATCTCTTGCCAGAACCTTCTTCCCTTTCTCAATTCCAAGTTAACCAACACGGAGATTAGAGCAAAGAAGTTAATAACTACCACGGTTACTAACTGCCTGGCTTCATGTTTTGGTTCTTCCACTTGAATCAGCTGCTAAAGCCACTTAGCTAATAACTCCTTTATGCTTTAGTTTTCTTATCTATAAACTGGAGACAATCATAACTACCTCACGGTATCGTTCTGAAGATTCAATGCATTAATATGCCTAAAGTGTTTAGAATGAACCTGGCCTACAGGAAGTCCTACACAAATCCACATTTCCATTATAGGTTCAATCTCTTGTTTCTTGCTCCTCATTTTCTGTAACTCCACACCCCATCTTTTTTGATTGTTTTTTTCAGCATTAATGCTATTCTGATCACTAATATGCACTGGACAAAGACTGACAGCCCAGCCTGCACAATACCATTGTCTTTCCATTTTGGGCTCACAATATATACTAAAAAATAATTCACTGGCTTCACATTAAACAGTTAAATAGCTTTAACTGCTTCCATCTGTCTACTAATTGCCTATAGAGGAGCAGGGTAAAGGTGACTCCCGAGTTCACAAGCACACATGGGGAAGGGTGGTCTCTCTCAACTGCCTCATTCCTATCTGGCCTCTGATGTGTGAGCAGCAGTTAACTTTGTGAGAGGAAGAAAGAACACATGATATGCCTAGATAAGTTACATTACATATTGTTAGCAGGGAGACGTCTTGAAGAAACCAAAGAACAACCTGTACATAAAGAACCCCAGAGCAGAGGCAGGTGTGGTGGCGCAATGGGTTAAACTGCTGTGTGGGATGCCCACATCCCATACAGGGGCGCCTGGGATCAAGTCCCATCTCCCCTTCCAATCCAGCTTCCGGCTGACGCCCCTGGGAGGCAGCAGCGGATGACTCCAGTACTTGGGTCCTGACACCCAGGCGGAAGACCGCGATAGAGACCCTGGCTACGGACTGCAGCCTGGCTCAGCTCTGGCTGTCGTGGGTAATTGGAGAGTGAACCAGTGGATGCAAGAGCCCTTTCAATACTTCTTTTTCTCTGTCACTCTGCCTTGTAATTAAATAATAATTCTTATAAAAAAAAAAAAAGAGCAACCATGGAGAGAGAGTTGTGGTCTTGTTTATACCGCACATCCCAAGTCACATTGGTTCTGTGTTGGCTGAGAAGTTCCTAGACCGATCACAGCGTGTTTCAAAGGTGAACAGGTGGCTTTAAAATGTATCACATGAACCATTTACCACAAAGACGATGTGTTAACCTTTCTCCTGTCCCCCACTGAGAACAGCAGCACAGCTTTTCTTGCATGGAGAAGGGGGAATTAACCTGATACTTTTAGAAAGCAAATCTAATGTAATCTAACGCAATCTATTCTGATACAAAACATATTCTCCACACACACTAATATCCAAAGAACCGCATGCTTACCGATAACTTTTCCAAGAAAGAGCGACTTGGGAGAATTGAAGAGTGTGTCAGATGAACTTGGCAGATGGTAACTCAGTGCGGGATAGTGGTCAAGCTGCAGGAAGAAAACAAGAGACGCTTTTAAGAAGTCTGTAGCTACCCTGCGCTGGATTGCTTAGGTAGGAAGTTGGAAATCAGCTTAGGTGTGAGAGGGGCCTGAGGAAAACAGAGGGCCCAGGGAGAGGAACCCAGCGGCCCCTAGCAGCCTCAGAAGCACACTTTGGAAGCAAGACAGTATTTTACACTACAAAGCCCTGTACGCACCCCAGTGACTTTGTAAGAGGTCCTAGCCTCCCTCCACCCCAACCCATGGCAACAAAGTCCCCAGAATTGTCTCTGCCCAGCACCAAGTGGGCTACCCAGTCTAATAATACCTTCACAGTCTCCCCCCAAGGAAGGCACACCAGGACAACCCTCTGCCCAGTGCCAAGTGGGCTCCCCAGTCTGCTAAGATCAGGTGATAAAACCTTGGGAGGAATTTTACCTGTTTCACACCCAGCAAACTGCTTGTCCGGGGGAAGAGGCTGAGCGGGAGGGAACAAACAACAGGAAGCCCCAGTCTTAAGGCAAATTGTTTTCAGCTCTTTCCCGAGATGCAAGCCCAGTTTGCCAGGTGCACGCCTTCAGCCCGCAGCTCTCAGCCCTTCGCAGAGACACCCATGAGTCTACCGTCTACCAGGTGCACGCCCTCAGCCCTCAGCCCTTCGTAGAGACACCCACGCTGTCTACCAGGTGCACACCTCCAGCCCTCAGCTCTCAGCCCCGCGCAGAGACACCCACGCGTCTACCAGGTGCACGCCTCCAGCCCTCAGCTCTCAGCCCTTCGTAGAGACACCCACGCCGTCTACCAGGTGCACGCCCTCAGCTCTCAGCCCTTCGTAGAGACACCCACGCTGTCTACCAGGTGCACTGCCTCCAGCCCTCTCGGGTCCTGGGCTTTTGCTGAGATGCCCGCCTAGAGTCACGTTGCTTCCCCGGGCTGAATGGCGGCGCATTCTGATTCCATCTGGAGAGGCGCCCATCCGATCTGACGGCCCCATTAAACGCTGTCACTCTGCCCACCACTACGCTCTGTCTCATGCCTGGATTCTTTGCTGTGCGAAGACAAGAACCCCTATCCTAGCCGTCTCTGCTAGCAGAATCAGGTCTTCGCCGGGGCATGATGTCAGAACCCCGGTTTTGGGGTATCTCCTTTCAGCAGCAGGGACTGTGAAATACCAGCCGGAGAAAAGGGGGGCCGTCTCCTTCACTGGGGCTCTGAGAACAACGTGCGTGAGCTTAGTAAGTGAAAACTGTGCCAACTGTTCCCCAGCTGATGCGCATTTCTGGGGCTCATTCACTTGCTGGATTAAGATCCTCGCCGTGTCCTAAAAGTTGCCTGACTCAATCTTGAGTATTGATCTCTGAGAGCAAAATGGCACATCTATAGCAAAGAGTTTCCTTTTCTTTTTTGAAAATTTATTAATTTGAAAAGCAGAGATACAGAGAGAGGGGAAGAGACAGAAAGATTGGCTGTCTGTTGATTTGCTCCCCAAATGGCTGCAATGGCTTGGGCTGGGCCAGCCGGAAGCCAGGAACCTGGAACCCTATCCTGGCCTCCCAGGTGGGAGGCAGGGGCCCCAACACTTGGGTCATCTTCGCCTGTTTTCCCATTAGCACATTAGCAGGGGGCTGCGTTGGAAGTGGAGCAGCTGGGACTTGAACCGGCCCTCACATGCAATGCCTGCCTGTGCTCAATGCTGGTCTTAGCAGTCTTCAAGACCCTCCCCCTGAGCAGTTTTCTCCACTTTTAGGTACAAACCAGCTGTCAGCAATATAGCCACTGAATGTACACACACACCAGGGCACAGGACATTCATGGACAACGGAATGGAAAGCTGAGTGCAACAATATTGTGACATCCTTGCAAACAAGGGGTCTTCAAAAGGTGTATGGAAAACATCATGGAAAAACTGCAGATTCCAAAGTCGTCTGCGCCCCAATCAAGATCTTTGAATTCCACTTCCTGTTGACCCTTTGGAGGGCCCTGTATACAGGACAGAGGCGGAGACGGAAGGTTCCGGGGCGCTTCTCAACCAGGTGGTTCCTCTTTACCAGGGGCAGGGGGCGGCCGTGGGCGCCGCGGGAGACGAAGGCTGGCGCGGTGGGCGCTCCAAGGAAGAGCCGCCCATGGAAGTCCGCGTTGGGGACCGCGTCTCCCAGGAACCCGCGGGCGGCGAGGCCCTGTGTGTGCCCTCGCGGCGCTCCCGGAGCTGTCCGTCTACAGCAGGTGCAGGCGCCCAGTCTTTCCCCCAACTCCGAGCTCCTGCAGGGTCCCGGGCCTTTTCTCCGTTCACTCGTGGCCGCTTCGGTTTTCTGGAGTCTCCCACCTGCTCAGGCGCGCGAGGAGGCCGGCGTGGGCGCTCCTGCCTGGTGGACTGCGGGGCCTTGGGAGGCCGGGACGCCGGAGGGCGCAGGGGGAGTGAGCGTCAGCTCCTGCGCCTACTGCTTGCCAGGAACGCGCTGCAGGGCCGCGGTTAGGAGTCCAGGCGCCGGCGCGGCCCAGGGACTTGGGAGTCTGACCTGCGCAGCTGGCACTGGGAAGTCTTTGTGCATGAGTGTTTAAGATAAAATCCAGGGGGCGGCGAAGGGGCGCCCGGAAACTTCCGTCTCAGCCTCTGTCCTGTACACAGGGCACGTCAAAGTCAGCAGAGCATGGAATTCAAAGATATGCTTATTTGGGCGCAGAAAATTTTGGAATCTCTGCAGTTTTTCCATACACTTCTCTACATAAACTTTTCTACAAAGTCAAACGCATCATGACAAAATGCTTATGTCATTGGAGAACCATAAATTGCATCTCGCGAATTTCCTTCTGCACAAAGGCGGCTCAGTTTCTGCCGCTGAACCCCCTCAAGCTGCTTTGGCGCCATCTGGTGGCACACGTGGGTCACTACCGCTCCCTCTCCACTTCAGCCGTCGAAGTGGCCACCCAGCCAGGCCTCCCTGTGATGGTCTCCTGGAAACCCTCCTACGTTTCATGACCATATTCCTTCGTGTTAAAGAACTTTAAAAGTTAATATATACGACATTTTCAGTATAGAAAAAATAGGCATTTGCTGGAATATAACACTTGCTAATAATTGTCAATTTTGTATGCATGTTCTTTTGATAAAAAACGGGACGGAATCGAACTAATAAATGTTTTCTATTTTTTTGAACTTAATGAGGTGCCATGAGCCTCTTTTTGTGTCAGTGGAATACAGCTGAGTTACCACTTGCCACAGCTGACCAGTGCTCTGTTGGACAGATCTGTGGTATTTAACATGGTACTTAACAAACTTAAAGTTCCTGTGTTTAGATGTGTCATGTCCTCAGGTCCAGTGCAGTGCCGCACGTGTGGACTTTGTGAATGCCACCAAGCAGTGCCCAGCAGGAATTTGCTCGGGAGTGGGCTGACGGTGGAGCAGCCCCTGTCCCTCTCCCGGACTGCTTCTGTGGGTCCAGGCCTGGCAGCCATTTTACATTATTTGTACTGAATGTGCAGTCAAATAAGATTCCTCGTTTATCCCCCTCCTTCCTAAATCTATGCAGTGAATGGCTTGGACCAAAATACTGCCTTTTACACGTATTTATATTAAAATTTTTTTCTTGGGGCTGGTGTTGTGGCAAAGTAGGTTAAGCCTCTGTCTGTGATGCTGGGATCCCACGTGGGCACCGGTTCAAGACCCGGCTGTGTCACTTCCAAACCAGGTCCCTGCTAATGTGCCTGGGAAGTCAGTGGGAGATGGCCCAAGTCCTTGGGCCCCTGCACCCATGTAGGAGACCCAGAAGAAACTCCTGGCTCCTGGCTTTGGATCGGTCTAGCTCTGGCTGCTGTGGCCATGTGGGGAGTGAATCAGTGGATGGAAGCTCGCTCTCTGTCTCTGTAACGCTGCCTTTCAAATAAAACATAGAATAATCTTTACCAAAAATGTTATTCCTTTTTTTGAAACACAATAATGGCTACTCAGTTTTTGAGTCTTGATTCTGCCATAAAGTGTGTCAGCAATGTGCTTGGTTTGGACTTATTTAAAAATATGATAAGCATTCCCAGTCTTAATTCCTTAATAATTAAGTCATTAATTTAAAAAACATTGAGTAGGAGTCTAAGTGGGTAATGATATATAATTCTAACCCGAATTGTTTAGTTAGAAAAGTGTTGTTTAGCAGTTGAAATGGAAAGGCATAACAAATGCCAACGGCACACAGAAAGCCTGCAATGGTCACAGAGCTTAAGCATGAGGGCACAAAGCAACTCTACAAGGGGAAGCAGTACCAAGGAGTGGGCGCTAGGAGGGCAGAGGAGTCCCTCACTTTCCCTGACCTCCGTTCTCCCTCCCTCCCTCCTGCCTGTTTTGTGCCCAAGGAGGGCTGTGACCAGAGAGGGTTAGAGCGGGCTTACAGGAAAGCTGGTTGAAACTGACAGCAAAGGAAAAAGCAGCTCTAGAGCTGATAATTTGCCTGGTGTCACCACCAGGTGGCGGTGTCCTCTGCCAAAGACAAAGACTAGCACCATCAGACAGGGTCCCTCCATAGCCGCTCCAAGGGCATACAACCACCTGAGTGGAAATGTGGTGGGCAGAACAATGGCCACTGGAAGATATCCATGTCCTCTTCCCAGATTGTGGGGGATGTCACCTGTCGTGGCCACGACCACTGTAGATGTGAATAAGGCAGGGACCTGGAGATGGGGATTATCTGATGGGCCCTTGCAGGATGCAGGTCAGAGAGAGGAACAGGAGATACGAGGTTAGAATCAAGCGGCTGGAGTGACGTGGGGGAGAGATCGAGGGATGAGGCCCCATCTAGAAGCTGAAAAGGACCAGAAAGTGCAGCTCCTCCCAGGGGCTCCGGCGAAAGCAGCTCTTGGGTCGCCTTGACTTCAGTGGTTTCACGCTGCATGTGGACTGCTGACCACCAGAACTGCCAGGTCACGCATGTGTGTTGTTTGTGGTTATTTGTGATAGCAGCAGTGAAAGGAAACCAACAGTGCAAGCAATTGCTCATCCAACGTCACCGTCACCTTCTCCCAACAGCTTCTCTGTCTCCGTAGCAGCTCTAGGCTCTCCATTCTTCCCACCTCCCAGCCGGCGAGACTCAGTTTCTGAGCTGCCTTGTGAGTCTCTCAAGAAGAGATGCCCCCTTCTTTAAACCCACCCCCTACCAGCCCAGTTCCTGAAATGAGCCCCTCCTCACTCTCTTAAAGTCACCCATGGCGCTTCAAGGTATGTGGGTCCCTTCGTGTAGGTTGTCAACTGAGCGGCTGTGTGTCCCTGCATGCCCACTTGTTCGGAAGGCGTCTCTGCCCGCCCGCACGCCCAGGGCAGTCTGCTGCTCCCGCGGCAGCTCCAGGGGCCAGGGAGATCTTGCAGGGGTCCCAAGCACGCCTTCCCAATGGCTTGCGGACTGTTCTGAGCTAAAGGCACTTGAAAAATAACAGAGGCAAAGTGGCCCTGACCTGCCCTTTCCTTGCAGAAATCAGGACAAACGCACATCCCAGGTGAGGGACGCCCTCCCCTCCCAGGAAGGACACCGCATCGCTGGGACCGGATGGGGCTGGAGGCGCACAGGAGTCTGCACAAGCCAGCCTTGCGAAGTGAATCTCCGGCCTCCCCACGTGTGTTAGCTGCTTTTGCACAGCTGCTGTGACAGTGTGTCTGCATTTCCCCCGTGAGCCTCCTCTCATGGAAACTCAATTCGCAGGGGCAGCTCAGAGGGTACAGGCAAAGTCCTGCCTCCCATGCAGCCTGAGACCCTTGAGTTTGTCCTTTTGTGGACACGCCCTCCCCTCTACCCCCAAGGCAGGTGCCTCCGCAGAATTCTGTAGCGCCTTCCTCCCATCTCACAGCGTACTTTACTGGAGTAAATCCTACATTTGGAATCGTTGCACTCAAGATACAATGCCATCAATCAGATGTAGCCAGAGAGGCTCACTGGGAAGCATGCAAGGAAGCAGCATTTCTCCAAGTAGAATTCCACTGGCATAGCCAGGTGGCCATCACTTCTCAAATGAACCCTGGTGCATTAGCCACGGTGAAGTGTAATCATTTCAAGGTAATTTCTTTGGGGTCCAAGTGAGCTATTTTGCTGTACATTTAGCTGGTGGTCATTTCGCCGGCAGTTAAGAGGCAATAAGAGATTGTGTGATTAAAATTAAACACTGTGACTCCATGTGCCCCAGGACAACCTTAAGGGAACACTAATTTGTTCAACATTGGCCATTAAGCCATTAAAAGCATACTGATTCAGGATGGGCCTTGTGTCCTGCACACTGAATCGAAAGCTTTAATGACTGCTCAGGTGTTATTTTGCAATTTCAGTTCACGTCTGTTTTTGAGCCACAGTTTGGGATGGCAGACTTTGAAGGGATTTCACCAGTCGGCTTCTGTGTGGGGGAGGAAATGCAGAGGAGGGGGAAGGAGTGCAGAAGAACTACTCAGACAGTGTGGATGACCTGGGACCAGAGGAGGAGCTGGACCCCACGTCCCGAGATGAAGGGTCATGGGTCCGGGTCAGGCCCTGCTCTGGCCAGGGTCCAGACAAAGGCCCAAGTTGTCTTGCCGGGGATGATCAGAATTAGCTTGGAGATTTTTTGCAATTAGAGCACGTTATCTTGATGAGTGTTTTTATTCCGGGTTGAAGCCCAGTAGAGGATGATGCAGACAGATGTCAGGTAGGAGAAGCAATGATCAGATCAACTCGTGTCTTTCATCTTCCTATCCCAGCCGAGCCTGTTGGAGGAGAGGCTGTATCTCTCCCTTCCACCTTCATCTCTAGCCAGGGGTGAGGAGACGAGGGTAGCCTCACATCCAGGGCCATTCGGCACTGAGAGCAGGATGGAGCAGGGCCCAGCCCCAGGGTCAAGGATAAACTCAGCTAAATCTTTGCTGCTTCTTCCTGACTTCCAAGTCACTTTGTTCCAAAGAATGAAGGCTGGTGGCAGTGGGAGACACAGAGCAGGGTGCGCTGTGGGTGTGTCACCAGGTCTAGTGCCACAGCCCTGCCTCTTCCCTGCCCTGGCAAGAGTGTAATTCAGTGGGGACCCAGAGCAACTGCCTCTCTAGTCCCAGGAGCTAGCACAGTGCCTGACAGTGAGCAGGACGTCAGGTGACGCTAAGGGGCTAAGCGGGCAGCAGGAAACTGGACCCAGACACCGGAAGCAGGGGGATGGCACCTCACCACTGGTCTTATGGCTGTCTTTTTCTGCCATATCACTAGTGAATCTCCTGTCGATCTGTGATCCACATGCCACGCCTATAACATGTCAGGCGCTCGCATGCATTTCGTTAAAGGAGTTGTCATGAGCTGAGCCACATCGGGGCGTCTGTCTCTGTGGGTGCGTGTGTGTGAGTGTAACATATGGGAGCCCCAGCTCCTCCTTCCACTAGAACTCCTGTTCTCAGAAGGAGGTCTCCCTGAGAAGCACTCAGTTGGCTGAAGCCCCCAGAGAGTTGTGCGGCCACAGGTTTGGGAGAGGTTGAGTCCATCTTTGGGGACTGCGTGAAGGGGACTGCCTGGGCGTTAGTCTTGGACCCTGAACAGGTGTGCCTGGGCTATTTCTGACAGCTCTGAGGCCTGAATTCAGCCTCACCTGTTCCTGGGGACCACATGGCTCAGAAGCACAAGCTCACTCTGGTGGGGGCCAGCCAGCCAGCCATGGCCTTCGATTGCCCCTCTGACCCCAAGAGCAACCAAGGATGCCAATGAGGGGTCACCCTCTGGGAGGCTGCCCAGTTAGAAGTCACGCTGCTTTGGGTCCAGGCTGCTTGTTGATCTGCTGACATAGAGAGACATTTCAGGATGATAAAGAGCTCAAGAAACACTCTATCCTATGGTAGAGCCATGCACCAGATGAGAAACAGCCAGGCTTTCGTACTTGGGTTAGTCATGATGGCATGCCATGGAGGTGTGTGAGCAGTTAAGGGCAAGCTGCAGTTAACTGCACATAGATATGCCATGGACCTTGGCCTTTGTCAGGAGAGGCACCAGTTCAAGTCCTGGCTGCTCCACTTCCAATCCAGCTCCCTGCTAATGATCTGGGAAGGCAGTGAAGATGGTCCAAGTGCTTGGGCCCCTACACGCACTCGGAGGAAGCTCCTGGTTTCCGATTGGCCCAGCTCCAGCCATTGTCGCCATTTGGGAATGAACCAGCAGATGGAAGACCTCTCTCTGTGTCTCTCCTCCTCTCTGTCTGTAACTCTGCCTCACAAATAAATAATATTTTTTTTAAACAAAGAAAACACCTTATAAATGGGAGCTGGGAGCTCTCTTCAAACATGTATCACCAGTTATGGGAATGGGAGAAGGAGAAAAAGTGGTTGGTGTTAACATACATTCATCTAGCACAGCTGGCTCCTCAGAGACACAGCAGGACTGTGACTTCTTGCTCTCCATGCAAGGGTCTTGCGGAGGCTCCTGCAAACCAGCCTAAGAGTTCCAGCCTCAGAGAGGAGCGATGGTCTGGGGAAGGGAGTGTGAGGCTGGGAGACTGGCCCGGCTCTGCCGCTGAGTAAGCTATGCCTCCTCCTTGGATTTCAGCCTCCTTGTTCGTAAAGCAAAAAAGTTGGGCCGGATGATACTGAAGGTTTTGTTGAAAACAAATGAGTAGGATTTTCCCAGGCCTCCAGGCCTTTGAGCAGAATCTCCTGTTCAGATCCAGTGTGGGAGACCACTTGCAAGGGGCCCGTCCAGGATACTACTCTGCTGTGGTGTCTCGGGGATGGATGGAGTGGGGAAAGGAGGGTCACTCGCCTTTTAGGGGCAAAATCCTCCCATTTTCAGTTTTGAGACCTAGCTCATGTAACACGTGCTGCTTTTGCCAGGTGCACCTACACATCTCAGCAAGTTGGGCTCCTGACATTTGGCTGCAGGGAGACACTTAAACAACGGTCAGGTTCATCCTTAAGCATCAGGCAGGGAGGGGCCGGAGGGACGGCTAGCTTATCACCTTCTTCTCACAGACACAGAAGAGGAAATGGGGTCCCAGGGTGAGTTAGTGACCTGCTCAGGTTCCCAGACTAGCAGTCTTGACCAATGTTACACTCATGGGGGCGCTCTTTTCTAGAAATGGGTAAGACTCAAGAAATAAAGGCTTCATGAGACAGATCTTTCTCTGCTGTACACATGCATGATTGCTCTTTCAAAGTTGCCAGGAGGTTTCACTTATAGCTTGATAAGCAATTTTAAAATGGGAAGTATTATAAGTACTTATTACTATTGTCATTATGCTATCATTATTATGGTAATGTAATCAGTACAATATATCTGCCTCTTAAGGTCTAGTGCAATTGAAATCTTTCTGTATTGATGCAATTAAAAGAATTAGTGAACCCATTAGGTGATTTATGTTTTATATCAAAAAATTCTCAAAATAATAGAGAGAAAAATTAACCTTCACCCTCTGATCTACTTCCTCTAGTCTAATACTCCACCTACTGGAAAAGCACTGAACGTTACTGACAGCATGATGTGTTTAAAGAAAAAGGAAAAAAAATCAAGACATTATGATATGTCCACTAAAAAATTAAGTAAAAAGCAGACAAGAAAAGAAACAAGAAAACTAGAAAACTGCTTTTGTATCAGTCAATCTGTATTTTTTTAACATTAATGAATGGGAGGAGAAATTCTCATTTCACAGCTGATATAGCATTTCTTTAATAGCATTAATTTCAAAGACATTTATAGCATGCTGGCCTAATTCCTAAATAATTGTTTCCAAGGATCTGGTTAGAAAAAATTTAGCACTTTTCTGGTTTGTGTCTTTGACTTGCAAATGAAAATTCACAAGATGCATATAAAGCTTTAAAAGACAATGTCTGGGGGCTGGTGCTGTGGTATAGCAGGTAAAGCCACTGCCTGCAGTGCTGGAATCCCATATGGGCGCTGGTTCGAGCCCTGGCTGCTCCATTTCTGATCCAGCTTTCTGCTATGCCCTGGGAAATAGTAGAAGATGGCCCAAGTCCTTGGGCTCCTGCACCCACTTGGGAGACCTGGAAGAAGCTCTTGGCTCCTGGCTTTGAATTGGGCCATCTCCGGCCGTTGTGGCCATCTGGGGAGTGAACCAGCAGATAGAAGACCTCTTTCTCTGCCTCTGCCTCTCTATAACTCTGCCTTTCAAAAAACAAATAAATCTTTTTTAAAAAGAGACAATGTCTGAACTAGTATCTAGGAATTTGATCTCACATTTTCTTCTTAGAGATCTAGGGTTAGATTAGTTCATGGTTTTGATATACTTTAGTATTTATAATCATTCTAATAATCAACTTTAGTCCTAACACATGGGGCTACTGTGGAAAATAATTTACACAATAAGCACTAAAGAATTAACTTTATATGGTATGCTTCCTCTGAGGAGCTCAAAGCAAGACACATTTTGATAACTTGTAAAAAGGCTTCCCAGGGGTAAGAATAAAACAGATACATGTGTGGGGGAAAGGAAGGAAGAAAACATAGAGGAATGAAAAACAAAATTAGGAGGAATCACTTTTGAGAATCGATATTAACACATACTGCTGAAACTGCAATATCATTATGGCTACTTTAACTGACAAAAGAATAAGGAAACTTGAACAGGAAGAGTTATCAGAAACAGCATAGAGGAGACAAGAATGACTGAGGCCTTTGTGATTTTTTTTATTTGCCTCTGTAATCCTGAAGTGTCAAGTACATGTTTCCAGGGGTTACTAAGTTTGGTTCCTGGTGAATTTCTGGGTGAGCTTTATGGGATAAGTTTCATAAGGCCCTCAACAAAAATGAAACTGTGGTAGGGAACTGTTTTGCCTAGTGAGGTGAGTACTGTTGATGGTGTGGACTGCTGATGTTGGGACAGTCAGTGTTCAAGGGCGTGACCCCTCTGTACCCTTCCTAAAGCAAGATGCTCACTGAGACTGGCCCAGACACAGGACTCCCTTTGCAGATGAACCCTCACAGAAGTACATGGTTATTCAAACCTGGAGCAGTGAGCAGCTCATAGCCACAGCTGTGGGCACTACTGTGCACTGTCCTGAGACGGTTACCTCTGTCCAGCAATGCACCCACCCTCTAGGCCTCCAGGGCCTGAGTGATCTGACCACAGAAGGGCAGACCCCCTGCAGGAAGAGAAGAACCTTGGTGTAAGGCCCAGGGACCCGACCACACCCACTTCCAATCCACCATGTGATTCCTAGAACCCCTTCCTGCCACCAGGGATTTTCCCAAGATTCCGTTCTCTGGCTGCCTTGCCCTGGGACTGGACTCCAGCTGATATGACCCTTAGGAGGTGTTTGCAGCTGGGTTCAAAGGCTGTGCTTTCATGTTTGAGGAGTGTGATTTATAAAACAACTAGGGAATAACGTTAGAACACGATACATGAAACCAAAATACAAAATGTTACCCCAATTCTTAAATGTATAATATAGGGGATGACTGTCACCCTGGTTCAGTTCTTAACAGAGGCATTTAGAAGGAGCAATTAATAAACTGATTCTCTCTGAGCTCTTGTGGTCTTCAGTGGTCCTTAGGACGTGTTTTGGAAAGAAATGGTAGAGAAATGGTAGAAGACAAGGGGAGGTAAACGGACGATAGACTGTGGAGGACTGAATACCAGGATGCAAAGTTTGGATTTGATCCATGTATGGCTCGGGCTAGTTCCCTTCTTCTTTCCTCCACTCCTCTCCCTGCCTTCCTTCTTTTCTCTCCTTTTCCTCTCTCTCTTCCTCCCCCCCCTTCCTTGTTTCCTTCTTTTCTTCCTCTCTCTCCTGTCTGTGTATGTATGTACCTATCTATCTATCTATTGTACCACTCCCAGAGGTTTATTGCTGATGCAATTTGTAACCACAGCTTCATTATAAAGAGATCAAATTCAAGGTTTATTGTCTGCTGAGCCCCTGCTTGCTCTGGGCCTGCAATGGTGAGACTATCCTGGAAGAGCCGACGTGCTGTCCTTAGCTGTGGGGGAGGCGGTGATGAGACAAGCAGAAGGAATCGGAAAGCAGAAGGCCCAGCAGTGCAGGGGAGAGGCCTTTAACAAAGCTACCAGAACTACTGAGGGCGAGACTATCTAGTACACAGTGCTCAGTGATTTGTTCTTCAGTCCGCTGTATTCTCCCCACGACTCTGAATTGTTCTGGCAAGGCGACACCTCAGGGAATGCTTCAGTCTTAGGCGATTGTCTCATAGCTCACAGAAGGTGCCGTTACATTTTGGGTGGCTATGTTGTGGATCAGAGAGTATCCACAGAGGAAATAGCCAAGAAGTAGAAGGGCCTTTGGGAATCCTGGGGGTGTTCGATTTCCACCAGACAGGAAAGACTGTGGCCCGACATGATCTGATCGAGACCCCGGGGGGCTCGAGACCTGCAGTTCACTCATGGATATGGCTGGAGGAATCCCAGGAGCTTGAGAATATGAGACTGATGAGAGGACCTGGGTATGGAAAACGCGTTCTAAGACATGGGGCAAGAGCAGGATGATCTTAGGCTCCAGAGTGGGAGGCAATTAATGCTGAATTCCCAAATTAGATGTCTGCTCAGCCACAAGGCCTGCCAACTAGCAACAGCAGCAAACATGAATAGGGGAGGGTGTGTTACAGAGAGAAACTCTGACAAGGTGTCTGGGGGAGAACTTGACTGCACTGTTGATCCCAACAGGTGGAGAAGATGGGCCCTGCCCCTGCCCCACAGGCCCCTGTGTTGGTGGCTGTGGTAGGTTTGGGTCTGCAGCAGGAGGGTTGGGGACCTCTGCAGGTTGGGGCAACTGAATAATGCAACATAGGGGCATTGAGGCAGAATTCAGGCAGAATACAGGATTTAGACTGCTGCTTAGAAGTGAACACATCCAGGAATAGGGAACTAGTTGAAGCTAACGTGTATATGTTGGGCCAAAATAAAGCTGGAGAGAAGAATGGTTAGACCCAGGAGAGAAGGGCTACCTTATCAGGGTCTTCATATAAGGATGTGTCTTTCATTTCATCAAACATGGGATTAAAGGGTTGCAGCTTTAAGCTTGACCTCCAGAGAAGGTAGAGGGGCTGGAGGTCAGCAATGATTCAATCAGTCATGCCTACATGATGAAACCACTATAAAACTCTGGACCATGAAGGCCAGGAAAGCTTCCCTTGTTTGTGATACTCCGTATACTGTTGTGTGTTGCATGTTGCATGTTGATGTGTGTCCCGGGGACAAGGAAGCTTTTGCACTTGGAACCTTCTCAAATCTTGTTTCCAGCATCTCTCCTTTTGGGATACCTCCTTGCATCCTTTGTAACAAAACTGTGATAGTAAGCATCGTGTTCTCCCAAATCCTAAGTCCTGCAAAACATGAGGGTAGAGGGAAGACTTTGTAGCCAGCCAGTTGGAAGTGAAGGTGGCCTGGAGACCCCTGAGCTTGCAGGGGTGAGGCAGTCTTATGGGGAGTGTGCCCTCTACCTGTGAAGGGTGGCCCAACTCTTGGTAGTTGGTTCTGGATGTCTTTTCAAGGAATGAGTTAATAACAGAACAAGGGTTAAAAAATTACAAACTGATTAGAAGCTGTGGCTAGAGTGAATGAAGTGAGAGTCAACAGAATCTTGACAGGGCTGCGTTTAGGTTTAAGACAATCATGGCGTGTCAGTCATGATCATGACAGGGAGATGGTTCACCCAAACCCTGTTAAGTGGAAGGTGACTAGTGGAGGATGTGTCCATCAAGAAACAGGCAGGGGTAAGGGGCTGTCTGAGGGAATGTGAGCACCCAGGGACTCCCCTTGGCAGGAAGGTGTTATCATCCCTAGACCTGAGAGACTGGAGGATGGAGCTGGGGATGAGAAGTAGCAGAGGGCTAGAGTCTGCAAGCAGAGGGCTGAAGTCGGGCATAGACAGAAGGAAACAGGAGAGATAAGGGGACAACACTGACCCGGGTCTCTCCTGTCTGCAGCTTTCATCTTCCTGGCAGAGCCTCACTGCCAAACCCAACCAAGAGCCATTTGCTAGGGAACCAAAGACAATGGCCTCCATGGCCAGAGAGTCAGAACGACAGAGCAGGACCAGTGCAGGGATGGGAGAAAATTTGCTTGAGAGCTTATCATGTGAGAAGGAATCCCTAGTAATACCCTAGGTTCATTTTTTCCCTTAATACATCTTTATTAAGTACCTATTATGTGCTGTGCACTGTTCCAGGTACTTGAGATACATCAGAGCTATAGTTTGGATGTGAGCTTTTGTGTCTCCCAGAGGCCCATGTGTTAAAGGATCAGGCTCAATGTGCCGCTACTGGGAGAGTGTGAACATCTGCTCCAATTAGGGTGCTTCAGAGCTGGCCTAGTGAACACCCTTGGGTCACTGGAGGTTTGCTCCCAGAAGGTGGGTTTTATAAGAAGGTTGGTTGTATATGTTGGAGCTGGGCCCAGTTGTTCTGATTGCTTGATGGCTCACCATGGGATCTTCCCTCTGCACATGTTCTGCTATCCACTGCCCTCATCAGAAACTGTATCAACGGGGCTGCCAGTCTCAGACTGTGAACCTCCAAAACTGTGAACCAAGATAAAACTTTCCCTCACAAGTAGCTTCTCTCAGGTATTTGTTACAGTGGTGGAAAGCTGACTAATATACTCAAGGAACAACAACAATAATACCACCACCAGAAAATAAAAATCCTCAGTCTCATGTAGCTTTCTTTTGAACATGAGGCAACATCGGAAAAAAGGTGAATATCCACTGTACTAGAAAGTGATAGAACTTCACCTTTCCCCTCAACTTAGAGCATTGTCAGAGGGACTGGACTTGAAGAGAGGGGTGGGTCAGATTGCAGTGTTATACAAGGTGGTCAGAGTAGCCTTATTGAAAAAGGAGATTTGAGCAGGGGCTTTGTGCAAGGAGCTAGCTCTGCAGATGCCCGGAACACTCTGGGTACAAGTGCCCTGAAGGTGGGAGACTTCTTGGCGTGAAGCCAGAGGGAATAACAAGGAGAAGAGCTGTACAAGGTGAAGTCAGAGAGAGGACCGCAGGCTAACTCATGTGGGGTCTTGGATGCCATTGCAAAGACCTGGGCTTTTCCTGGGAGAAATGAGAACTGTGAGAAGGTTTTGAGTTGGAGGAGTAACATAATGTGACTCATTAATGCTATAACTAGTACTCAAAGAGTATATTTCACTCGGTGATGCTATGTGAGGGCAAATGGTTTAAAATCTTTTCTTAACACATACTAAACTGAGCTCCTGTATACAAAGAGAATTGAAAATGAATCTGGATGTGAATGAAAGTGGAGGGGGAGTGGGTAAGGGGGGAGGGTAGCGGGGGGGAGGGGAGGTATGGGCGGGGAAGCCATTGCAATCCACAAGTTGTACCTTGGAAATTTATATTTAAATAAAAATAAAAAAAATAAAAGAACGGGTAGTTGATGAGCAGAGACACACATGCAAGGGCCACAGAGAAAGTTCAGAGCCTGCTAGTTGACTACTTAGTGCATATGGTGGCACAGGCTCATGCAACAGCTGGGCAAGGGGGGAGACTGGTCAGAATTGGGGTGTTTTCAGGGTAGAGCCAATCTGACAGATGGGGTATGACACATGAGAGGAAGTGAGGGATATTCCAGGGTATTCCAAGGCACGAGAGCTGAGGAGTTGGAAGGATGGAGTACCTGTCAACTACAATTGGAAAAATTAACAGATAAGGCAGGCTATGGGGACGTGACAGATTGGAATATCAGATTTGGGACTTTTTAAAAAAATGCTAAATGATTTAAACAAACTAAGTTAGAAGTACTCTAAAATTAAACAAATCTTCTGACAGGTAAATATATGGCCATATTCCTGAAACAGATGTAAACACCTGATAACAGCTAATGATGGCTTGTTGGAGACGCTGTCCATTAACAAGGCCAATCTTCAGCAAAACTAGAAACATATTTTTCCTGTGCTTAGTCTGACAATGCTACACCATCACAATACATTCAAACACAATGAAGACAACACAGGTGGATGCATCAATATCATTGGTTATGGCAGTTAACTATTTAATTCCTGGTGCCACATGAAAATAGTTAAGCCAGGCACATCAAGATTTGAAGATGTTATGTTTGAAAGATTTAATAGCCATCAAGTTGTCCATTAGAAATCCAGTAGCCAGTTTGGTGTATGAATCTCTGAGTGAGATACCCCAGTAACTGTCATGAGAAAGAAAACGTCCTGACCCCACCCCCCGTCAGTCTCGACTCCCCACACTGTGTCTGAATCTATGCTTCCAATTTTAAAGATGTGAAGCTGTGCTTTCTGTCACCCTCATTCCCCTAACTCAGGGACCTAGTGGTTTCCCCAGGTAGATGGTATTCATGATCAATGAGTCTTTGAGGATGTTGTAAAATACTGGGAGAGAATGGAAACGCAGTGTCTCTGATCAGACTAAAGTTATGGGCCATGCACTTCTAAACGTATTTCATTTTCTTCTTCATTGGCTAATCTTATAGGTTTGTAGGTTTGCTCAAATCATGGTTACGAAATGTTCTCATATCTGGAGTGCTTAAGTAAAGCAACCTGGGTGCTTTTACTTTATTGATCTTTTTAATGTACTGGTGTCAGTATTTAAATGACTTTGAGTTTGTTTCTTTCATGGTCTCTCAATGAAGCATAAGTTGACCCGGCTCCTCTTATAATCATGACACTGTAATGGCAGAAAGAGACTAATAATAAAAATGAATTCATTTTATGCGGTTGAAAAGGTTACATTCCTATTGATTTTAACTATAATATAGCTAAAGTCCTTGATACAGAAAAGCAACTCAGCAAACACATCCCTTTTAGTGTACTGACTCTATCAATATTACTTTGCCAGTAGGTTTTGGCAGCAATAGGGATATTCAGGCTGGAGTCGAAGCTGGCATCATCTGAGGACTGATAACCTCCATATTATGTTCCAGGTGAGAGAGCAGAAAGGTGTATCAGGAAAATCATCTTAGAGAGAGTCGCTTCAGAATATGGAGGACATGCCATGGGCCTGAAGGCTCGACTTGATGCCCAGTTCTGCTGACTTACAGAGATCAGCAGAGCTCAGCTCCCTCGAAACACCAATGCCCTTTAACACTGCCCTTGGAGCCTGTTCCTAGAGGCCTCGGAGAATTCAGGAGACGTGGTGAGGAGTGGGAAACAGAGAGGCAGGAGAAGGGCTGAGAGGCAAGGGCAGCATCTGTTCACGTCTCTCGGGACTCGGCCCTGTGCGAGTGTGTACTGTGTGTGTGCACACGCATGTTAAAGCTGTCACAAGATGGGCTTCTCAGCCTGGAAGCCTGGTCGGAACCCATCTTAGGGACTTTACACATACTGTTCCAATAATCCTGCACACATGTCTGTGGGCACATATTCTATTTACAGTTGAGGAAACTGAGGCCCAGTGATCAGGTTGCATTGTGGAAGAGGACACTTGGCTACCGAGCAGGATGGCCCAGGGACCTGGGGGTGTGCAGAGGCCAGGCTTCTTCACTGTGTTCCTCGGGTCCTGTACCACCGAGAGCTTGGCTGGCATAGTGCCCAGCACTTTCTCAGACAGTCCTGGGCGGGAGTGGAGCGTGGGGTACCTCCCCTCTCCCACTGTGACCCCATCTCCCTCAATGTCTTCTCTGGTCTCTGTGGCCCCTGTTCCCCTTTGCCTCTACCCCATTTTCAGGACATATTTTCAGAGATTTTCTGGGTGTCAGAGGCTACCGACACCTGTCAACTACTTCCTGGTGACCCCACTGTGCATCTGCGAGGTGCATCTGCTGGGGTTAATGCACACAAGCAATGGTAGATGCAATGGGGCTGTAATCCAGGTCCTTCAGACACTTCACAGGGCATCACAGTCAAGCTGGCTGAGCAGGCTGATTTCTCCTGCCCTTTATCACAGTTTAGCTTCTGCTGGTGGCTCTGGGTGGCAATCCTGGGCGGGGGGGATGCTCGCATGGGGCTGCAGGCATTTACTCAACTGTTGTATGAGTCTTTTACTTCCACTTCCTTTGGGATGTCCTTTCTCCTCTTCTCTTTTGAACCACCAGCCCTAGACTCTGCCTTCCACCCACACAGGGGGCTTCCACTACCACGCTCTCCAACATTACAATCATATTTCCTCATCTCAAAGATATCCGAGAAGGGTGAATTCTTTTAGCTCGCTTGGCGATAAGTGGGGAAGACTGGAAAGCAAATATCTCTCAGAAAGCAGATGGGCTCTCTGCTCTCTCAGACAGGCCAAGCTCATGACTGTGCACAGCATCTCTGATTTAGAGACTGGACTCATTTATTTAGTCAGTCACTCAGCAAACACTTCTTGAGGCTCTCCTGTGTATTCAGAGCTCAGAGATAGAGAAATGAGATGAGCAAGTGTAAGAAAAAAAAATCCTTGTACCCTTTGAACACAACAGTGAGCTTTCATTTGTATAGGCAATACCAATTCCCGCTGCCACCACAGTATTATAAGTTAGATGTTTAACAATGCACCGTAACCTATGACTCTGGGTTAGATAAGTGTTGGTTCAAAATCACATCCATGCTAGCTTCACCAGGAAGGTTCCACTCTCCACGATCACTGGTTATAGCTACTGACCACTAGAGGGCATTTTAACACTAGCTCCAGAGTCGCTCCAGGCAGGATACTGTCCATCAAAATCCTCACACTCAATACCATTGCTGACTTCTCCCTCCCGAGCGGAAGGGCACTGCACAACCCTTCAGAACTGCAGACCACATGTTGAGTTACATTTACTTTTCAGAGGGAAGATAAATTTATGTGAGATAGGAACCTGCTTTCAGTTACCCGTGCATAAGAAACAACCTGCTCTGCCTATTGTACTAAAAAATAGCTTTGAGAATTACAGTCTTTGAGAGTGATTTGAGTGCACTGCAGATGGCTATAACAATATAATGCCTCCCAGACTGGACTTCAGTTTTTACTCTAGACAAAATAGAAATCCAAGAACTTTATCTTCTTTCTTGAGAGATGACTTATGTACTTAATGTGCTTGGCAAAATAAATAAAAAATAAATAAAAAATAAAAAGTGAACTCCCAACATTGGACTTAGAAGATTTGGGTGTAAACTGGAAAAAGGTAAACTGGAAAAGGAGAGAGAGCAGAGAGTGAGAGTGAGAGCGAGAGAGAGCTGACATCTCAAACTCTAAACTGGATCAGATATTACATTAGAACTGCCTTCCCACTGAGCTGTAAGAAATGTAAAGTGAAGTAAACATATTTTTGCGAAGTGTAGGAATGGGGGTCCTAGCCAGCACTGGAGTACATAATTCATTTGCAGATGAAATTGCTTTAGAAAACAGATGAGAAACTTGGACGTGTTGACATATTCATTATGAGTCTTTTTCTGCTTCAGATCAGATGGGTTTGATGGGTTAGGACTTTTTTTTTCTGATCTTCTGTATATTTTTATGAATGCCTTAAAAGCAAATATCAAATCCCTGTAGTGAAAAACAGATAAGACAATGTGCTCTTCCCAGTGGCCCATGGAAAATCTCTGAGGTACAGCTCAAATACCACTGTGCATCTACTCGATTCCTCCTTCCCCAGGGTGACTCTTTCCCCCCTTTTCCCTGCTTCCACAGCACAAGCTCATACTTCGACTGGCACTTGGTACATATCTGTATGATTGATAGCCTCTTCTGCAGGGGGCTCACGGAGGCAACAGCCATGCTGCACACTGCGAATAGACAGGTGCTGAGCACACACTTAATGGTTTGAACTGCGAATCAGTGGCAAGAAACCTTAGTCCTAAAGACCTTGTTGATGATGGCTCTGACAGTTGTTTCTTATTCTTTTGCTTTCTAAGACAGAAAAGGGAATTGGGAAGGAAGCTAGCATTTTATTGGACTATAGATTGCTGGATATTTTTTTCATATATATTTTACTTGACACAATGCACACATACCTCATTAAAATAGATGGACTTGTTTTTATTTTAGAAATAAAAAAGCATATTTCAGTAACTTGCGAGGAAACACAGAGCTATTAAGTGGAGGGCATGGGTAATAAGAATTCCTTTTTATTTTTATGTCTTAGTAAGAACTTTTGAATTCAACAATCTCAACATTCAGGGGTCTCTTAGATCATCCTCAAAGGGAAATCTTGCTTTATGGGCTATAGCTTTATTGTTAACCCAAACTGCTAATATTTCTCCTGCTCTATCCCCTTTGTATTATGTACACATTGAAGAGGAAACCAACTTAAGTCTTTGCTAAAGGAGACTTAGGTGGAATAGGTTTTTACTATCTGAAGTAATACGTATGTGTGTCTACCTCCTCTCTCCTCTTCCAAAAAATAAGCTCCTTGAAGGAAAAAGGCATACCAATTCATCATTGTCTACCCAAACTTTTTTCATATGGCAGATACTCAGTACATATTTATTGCCCTCAAACTTATTTTGGTTACAGTTGAACCAGTTTCAATTGTGCTCCACATCACTAAGTGAGCTTATGGAATGGGACATGGGACCACCTGATTTCACTGTCAGGCTTAAGGAATGGTTGCCTCTCGCGCCTTTCCCACCAAGCAGTGGGCTGGGCTGTGGCAAGGATAAGAGATAATGTCCATTGGATGTCATCGTGTTAAATTCTTAGTGACCCTTACATGGCTTTAAGTAGAAGGAGAGTGCCTTGTGAAGGGAACAGTCTTAAATCCTCTTGAAGACTTTTTCCTTAGGTGGGTTCTTTAGCACACACTTCTACTGCACTCCGAGGAACCAGGCCCTTACATAAGAGCTGCCTGGACTCAGAGGGTAGTGGTGGGCTGAGTGCTGAGCTACAGGCAGGCTTGAACACAATGGTAAGGGTGAGGACTAGGAAGCTTTGATGCTTTATTTCTACTTTTTTTTGGCAACAACTCAAATATTCCTGCTTTTTGCTCAAAATCAAATAATGAAAGCCTTCTAAAATACATTTCCAAAGGTCAATGTCTCATAGCCTGAACTAAAAACCAGAGGAGAGATTGCAAAAACTAATAAGTTAATGAGATTTTCATGTGTATACCAATGGCTTCTCTGGATACATGGGATTGTGAAAGAAAAAGACAAAATACAACTCAACCCTGATTCATAACAGATCAAATTCATGGGCAAGTTTCCAAAATATGGAGGCCTCTCCTCCACTCACATACTTTCAAGAAATCAAAGCACTGCAATGATATAAAAGTCTAATAAAATATTGACCTATACTCTTCATAGAATTAAGCATAAGCTGGTCTTCCATTAAAGTGGAAATTTAGGCCATAATCGAATTGCTGAGAATCCAGGAGAGAGCCTGTGAATGGGCAAAGTGGTTTTGGGAGGGAAGCTGCTGGAGAGATCAAGTGGCTCATCATCATTCCCGTGATCGCCTCCCTTCTGTATCGCCTCCCTCATGCTTGTAGTGCACAGCCAAGACTGAGGTTATCACCCAGAGTGTATGAAAACCCAATTAGCCAAAGGGAAGAAGTTACAGCAGATGCAATTTCAAGAGCAGGGCCCCAGGCTAGTGAGGTCAACTTTCTTTATGTGTTCTGACATCCCTAAAAAGAGTTAATGCTTCCCAACAGTGTTCTCTTTAATAAAGGCTTGAACAACCTCTGATATTAAAAATTTCGGGAGTGTTTACATCTAGATGCTTTTTCGGATTACTCTTTATTGGCAGAAAGTTCAAGGGTAATAAAGACACACACTTTTAAATAATTCATCTGTGCTTCAGTGAATTTCAGACTGGGCTCCATGTTACCGTAGGGAAGGATGCTAAAGCAGAAAGACAGGAGGTTGTGTTCATATTTACTTATAAAATATAAGAGGAACTTTCACCAGTGTATGGGAGTGTGTGCTCCAAACATATAGGCTTTCAAGTTGCACCTCTTAGTTCTCTTTGATTACAAAAGTAAGGGTTTCATGACACCCAGGAAATGCCATTGGGTCATGTAAAAAATGAGTGTTTTCTCCCTAGAACATTTCATTATTTTTTTCTAAGGAGACTATCATCTAATGTGATGTTTCAAAAAAGAATGTAACTTTTCTCAAAATTGTAGTAGGTTATGTGTTTTGATTCCTGTTTGGCATAAACTCTATCCATAGTTTTTTTAAAGGCTTTGCATCACAGGTTTTGTAAATCTGAGATCACATGGCATACACTTTACTTTCTGTACCTTTCATGTGTTCCCTAACAAGATGTTGTAGAAACCTGGCTGAGTTAGTTTTCCAACTCCACTTCCTATGTAAGATGATGTACTGGCTTATTTGAGGAAGGGGTCTCTGTGGTATCTGACCAGACCAACTAATCCATGTTCTATTTAAAGCCAGTTCTAGTACAGTGTTAAAAAAGTATGGGCTTGGGAATCATGTAGACATGGGTTTATATGTCAACTGTATTTCTTATTGATCTCTCTGTCTCTGCTTTATCACACAGGGGGTGTTTTTTACATAAGTTATACCCTGTAAAATACTATAAAGGGGCAGTGGAATAGTGCAATATGTTAATCTGCTGCTCGAGACACTGGCATCCCATATGGTAGTGTTAGGCTGCTCTGCTTCCAATCCACTCCCTTCCAATCCAACTGTGAAAGTGATGGAAGATGGCCCAAGTGCTTGGGCCCCTGCCACCCATCTGGGAGACCTGGATGGAGTTCCAAGTTCCTAGCCTCAGTCTGAACAGCTGTGGTCATTGTGGCCATCTGGAGAGTGAAACTGTAGATGGAAGATCTCTTTCTCCCTCCCTTCCTCTCTCTCTTTCTCCCTCTCTGTAGGTCACTCTTCCTTTCAAATAAATAAATAAATAAATCTTTTAAAAATCACTAAGAAAAGAGACTGGTGCATGGGACAATCAAGAAATAGTGATTGCTTTTCCTACTACTGCTAGTACTATCATTAGGATAATCATTATTATTGCTTTGATGGGGTTGTCCTGAATTGAGTTGAAGTGGATTTCTTGTCATCTTTATTAATATTATTTAGAAAAATTTTAGACAGAATCTTTGTTTGATCTAACAATTCTTAAAAAAAAAAAAAAAACTACTCTACCAACTTGTTTTCCTAGATGTTTCACATGCAATTTTTAACTTCCACCCATAGGGGGCATTCCCAGAGCAGTGTCTTATCTCCTTCTAGGTTGATTTCATCATCCTTCCTGTCTCTAAACAAAACAAACATCAAAACAGTTTATCAGTGCCAGCATATTAGTATCTCCCACTGCTGTTCTAATTAGACTACAAAGAAAACACTGACCCCCAAAGGACTCAGTTTTGTATAAACCTTTTTTGTATAAAAATTTTCACAAGTTTCTAAGGCAGTCTTGTAGAAGGGAGCTTGATTCTCTTGCCTGCTTGCCAAGGCAGCAGAAGAGGCTACTGTGGGAGTGAGGGCTCCCTGGAGAACATGCCACCTGGGTTGTAGGTCAGACCTTGAGTCCTCTGAGTGCTGGGACCCTTATCAGTCACCTGCACATCTTAATCCCTGTTTTCTGTTCCATGTAATGGGGCTAATAGCACCAGCCCTTCCCGACTCATATGGTTGACAGGGTGACTGGAAGAAAGTATTTTTTATGCATGAAAGTATTTTGAGCACCACATAACTAGATTACTAAGGCCCTCCCAAGTATAGAGTTTTTTTTTTTCTGGGCTTGAGGTTTCTTGAAATTCCTTGTAATTGAACACTTTTCCATATACAGAAAGTGGTGACGTTGTTCCCTCCCACCCCTCAATGTTTCACATCAATTAACAGCTACAGCTGCCCTCCAAGCCTGCAGTTGAATTAGTTTTAAACTTATTGCTAATAAAAATCCCTGCAACCATTTTGACAGAACTCTGCATGCGCCCCAGATGATTGATTTTACTGCATCTGATCTGTGTAGCACCTGCACAGGACTTCAGATCATACGATGTTACCTATTTCAGAGTTAGTATTTCTACAGGAAAATACTTTTTACTGAGTCTTCTCCAGTGGGGGTTTTTTAATTCATGGGATAGAAAGAGAATTAAGCCTACAAAGCATTTACTCCCCTAGTGTCTTCATTTACCTTTATGTTCTCTTTCAGACACACCTAATCTATCCCATAATAAATATTCCTCCATCTCCTCCTTTGCCCCCTCCCCACTGTGAACATCCTACACATCCTTCCAGACCTTGAAATGATAATACCTCATGATTCCAGCATTTGTTATGAACAACGTTTTGTCACTCTATTTACATATCATGCACAACTTCTTTCATTAGTCCCAGAGATAACATCAGTGGGTGGAGGGCGCTTTCCTCCAGTTTGGAACATTTGTGTTGTACTGTGCCATGGGTGAACAAGAAAGCTATCTGCATAAGCCCCTGCTGTTTTTTGTTGAAGCAGTTAATATAACGCCAACTACTGCATAAGCTGATACTCTGAAATAGGGTGCTGCTACCACAGAGACATCAAATACATAGCACTGGCTTTGTGGCCAGGGGAAGGTAGTGTAGAAATGGGTATGAGAGGCAGGAAAGATGGAACACAGTGGTACGGTATCATCCCCTATCTGTGGTTTTGCTGTCTTCAGTTTCAATTATCTGTAGTCAACCATGGTCTGAAAAGATTAAATGGAAAATTCCAGAAATAAATAGTTGATGAGTTTTAATTTATGCTGCCCTGATTAGTGTGATGAACTTCTGCATCATCCTACTCCATCCCACCCAGGATGTGAGTCATCCCCTTGTCCGGTGTACCCATGTGGTACATGCTGCCCAACTGCTAGCCATTTAGTAGCTGTCTTGGTTATCAGATTGACTGTCAGAGTATTACAGTACATGTGTTCAAACAAGCCTTAGGTAGTCGGCTACTGTGTCGCCATTCCTGTATCACTCATCTTACTTCATTCCACCACATAAGTATCGATCATCTCACATCATCACAAAAGAGGGAGGGAGAGGAAGAAGAAGAGAGAGAAGGAGGGGGAGGGGGAGAGAGAGATTCCTCCCATTTGCTTGTTAACTCCCCAAATGCCTGCAATAGTCAGAGCTGGGCCAGGCCAGAGTGGGGGGCTGGCACTCAATTCAGGTCTCCGATGCGGATGTCAGGAGCTAAATTACTTGAGCCTTCTCTGCTGTCTCCCAGTGTTTGCTTTAGGAGGAAGCTGAAGTCAAGAGCTGGAGCCAGGAATCAACCAAGACACTCAAATATGGGATGCAGGGATCCTGACTGGCCTCTTGACCACTAGGCTAAATCTCCATCCCATAACTGTTCTATATTAGTAGTAGTTGTTATTGTCATTCTCTTGACTAATTTATGAACTAAACTTTGTCATAAGTAGAGGAAAAAATTGTAGTATATGTAGGGTTTGGTACCACCCATGGTCTCAGCCATCCACTGGGGTCATGGAGTGTGTCCCACATGGATAAGGAGGGACTACTTCATACAATAAAATATTTTGTAAACTGTCACCTCATATGCAACCTAGAAGGCATGATCCATAGCTCTAGGGAAAATGCTTTGAAAGCAATGGAATGATCATGGATACTAGTTGCTTCTTGCTGCCTAGATCAAGGAGCAGACGAATTCAAGAAAGAGCTAATCAGTTGCCAAACATCAATGAAAGGGAATAGAAAGAAGCTCAGAAATTTGGAGTCTTGTTTCGGTTCTAGTACTATTGGTTGAACTCTGTAATTAACACACAATTATTCTTAGGTGTTTAAATTTTAACTGAAAAGTGATCCCTGTGAAATATAACAGTGGGAATAAGAGAGGGAGGAGAAGAACAATTTGGGACATGCTCAATCGGACTGCCCCAAATGATGGAGTTAGAATTGTGCCAGGGGATTCAAATACAATTCCATCAAGGTGGCATGTACCAAGGCCATCTCACTAGTCCAAGTGATCAATTTCTGTTCACAATTGATCATAAGAGTCAAAGGGATCACACAAACAAGACTAGTGTCTGCTAATACTAACTGATAGAATGAAAAAGGGAGAGAATGATCCAACATGGGAAGCGGGATACACAGCAGACTCATAGAATGGCAGATGTCCTAAATAGCACTCTGGCCTCAGAATCAGCCCTCAAGGCATTCGGATCTGACTCAAGAGCCCATGAGAATATTTTAGGCATGGAAAGCCAAGACACTCTGAAAAAAAAAAAAAAATAAGAAGAAGACCTAAATGAAAGATCTCTGCGAGTGAGATCCCAGTGGAAAGAATAGGGCCATCAAAGAAGGAGGTACCTTTCTCTGAAGGGAGGAGAGAACTTCCACTCTGACTATGACCCTGTCGGAACAAGATCAAAGTTGGCAAACCCTAAAGACTTCCATAGCCTCGGCAACTCATGACCAGAGCCTAGGGAGATTACTGACACCAGAACCAAGAGTGTCAAATTGTTAAATCAACATCAGGAGTCACTGTGTACTTATGTCTCATGAGGGATCTGTCCTTAATGTGTTATCCAATGTGAAGTAATGCTATAACTAGTACTGAAACAGTATTTTTACACTTTGTGTTTCTGTGTGGGTGCAAACTGATGAAATCTTTACATAGTGTATACTGAATTGATCTTCTGTATATAAAGATAATTGAAAATGATTAAAACATCTTGGTGTTAAATTGGAAATTGCATAGATAATTAATCGATTTTTTTTAAAAAAAATATCATGTAGGCTCTCTGTCCTTAATGTGCTTTACATTGTGAATTAATACTATAACTGGTACTCCAACAGTATTTTTCACTTTTTGTCCCTATGTGAGGGTAAACTGTTGAAATCTTTACGTAATATGTATACTAAACTGACCTTCTGTATATAAAGAGAATTGAATAGGAATCTTGATGTGAATGCAAGGGGAGAGGGAGCGGGAAAGGGGAGGGTTGCGGGTGGGAGGGAAGTTGTGGGGGGAGCCATTATAATCCATAAGCTGTACTTTGGAAATTTATATTCTTTAAATAAAAGCTTTATAAAAAAACAAAAAAATATATAAAAAAAGAAATTAAAAAAATATGACCAACAAAGTAACACTAAGATTTTTCAGTTCAGCAAGCTGCATTAGCAGCCTGGGCAAAGTCCAAATTACAGGTCTTCACTTCCCATGCAATCCTTTTGTCCATGGGCACCCAGCAGCAAATGATTAAGTAAGTCCAAGCTTTATGTGTGGATGGCAGGTGTTGCAGAAATGGATGTGAGAGGAGGCTGAAAGAAATCTAAGTGCTTAGGGTGTACTGAGAGGCACATAGAAATTGAGTAGAAGCAAATATATCAGAAGCCCACTCGGGTTTTGAGGGAACTGTACTGGTAAAGGCTTATTAAACTAAGACAGTTCTTTGCAGTGGCAAGAAATGGACCCCAAAGATGCGCAGCTGCAAGGATGACATTATCATCAGTGCTTAATTCAGAGGTGGCTGTGGCGGACCACAGACAGGAAGGGCCTCCCAAACCATGGCACCGTGAAGGGCCCTGATAATAGTGGGCATGGATTTGGCTGAATCAAAGGAGTCCTCTATTGGCAAAGGCAGAAGAAACTAGGGGTTGATGGCAATGGTGGGTTCCTAATTCCTATCCAGAGTGATTTCATCACCGCTAGAGTCCACGGGATTTTTATTTCTAACAATATATCTGATGTAAGATAGACTTATTTAGTTAAGAAACAGATTTTGAGTTTAATTTATATGGCAACTGAAGCTATCTCGTTATTTGCAATGCTCACTCTAAACTTAGCATTTAGCACATATCACTTGTTGCTAGCTGTTTTTTTTTTTTTTAACACCTCACTGACAATTTTGGGGATGCACATTCAATAAATAATTCAATTATCCATTGATGCAATTTGGCTGAAATCTGATTAATAGCATTTAAGAAATTTTCATCTCTACTTCATTTTAGGAAATATAATTCAGTGGTTTTCTTTTGGAACACTTGTTTAGAAAATAATTGGAGTCATGATCTTTGAGGCACAAGAGCTTGGGGGTAACCACTGTTTGTTTCAAGGACTCAGAATTATTTTTTAAGGAAGGCTTTATTTTGCTTATAGGAATTCTGTTGGCATCTTCTTGGCAAAGGTGGGTTGGCCCTTCAGTTAGATGAAAGCCAAAATGATATATCCTTACCATCTGTTCATCTGATTCTTGAAATATGGCTTCTGAGTGAGTGTGCCAGAGAATATATCCTGGAACTGTCTATTGCCTACGTTCCATCAAAACTCAAAAATACATGATAGTTAAAGACATTGTTCAAAGAACATGTAGCTCATCTACTTTGGTCTTCTCGTTAGTTTTATCCTTGGACCAGGCCAGAACACCAGACAGCGCCTCATTTTAGCCCTGGTCCCTTTCAGCGGCCTATGGTGTCTTCTACCCCATGCTCTGCAGGTTCGTTTGGGCTGAGTTCCATTTTGAAGTCAGGCTTGACTACCCGAAGGAAATGCTATATAAAACAGTATGTAAAAAACACTTTTATTGCAGAAATGCTGTGGAAGTCATTGCCAAATACTTTTCTCAGGGCTTACTATATAACAAGGAGGACCATGGGCCTTCAACTCTACCTGTGCTAAGAAAATAAAAAAGCCTAAAGAAATATAGAAGCATGAAAATCTGTAATGTTCGGATGGCAGGTGCATAGTTACATGTTTTATTAGTGTTTGTGCTTTTGCACTTTTTAGATTGGTTTATAACAATACTAACCATAACAATACAACTCAATTTCTTACCGGAATTGTCTACTTGCTATATTTTGTGAATCTGTTTCCAGACATCTCTTTATTAAATAATGGTGAGAGTGTGTATTCACGCTGAAGTGTGAGAGGCCTTGGTTTAACTACGCTTTCATTACTTCCTGTTTTCTGGTGGGTTATGTCACAATTTCTAAACTGGTGGGAGTAGCAGTGGTGCACAGGTTTTGTGAGGGTTAAGTGAGCAGATGTGTGTACAGGGCTTAGCACAGTGCCGACGGCACAGGATGCATCAATGCATGTGAGCTGTCGTGGAGGCAATGGGTAAGTGGACCATGCTGTGGGCATGTTCTGAAAACAAATATGCACAGCATTAAACAAAATGAATGCTACAGTAACAACTGTCTCAGTTTTCTGGGGGAATAGGTGTATTTTATCCTATGGCCTGACTGTTTCTTTCTATACTAAAGTTTCCAAGAAGATCAAAGCAGGGGCCGGCATTTGGTGCAGAGGTAAGATGCCTCTTGGGACGCCCATGTCTCATATTGGATTAAGTTCTAGCTCTGCTTCCAATGCCAGCTTCCTACTAAGGCTCGAGTCCTGGGAGGCGGTCAGTCACAGCTCAGGTGCCTGGGTCCTGGATACACACGTGGGAGACTGGACTGAGTTTCCAGGCTCCTGCCTTTGGCCAGGCACGCTGTTGTGTGCACTTGGGGAGTGAAACAGAAGATGGGAGCCATCCTTCTCTGTCTTTGTCTCTCTAGCTCTCCAATAAATAAAATGAATGAAGAAAAATTTAAAAGTTTAGAGCCAAATTTATGCTCATGTGCAAGGCATTATAATCTCACTTGAATTTCCTGCTTCATTTGGTGGACCCCTGTGGGTTGTGCCCTGTAGTTGGGATAAAAAAGCAAAGAAGTAGTAAGAAAAAAAAAAAAACATGGATGACAGGTGGGAAGGAAAGAGGAAAAAGGATCAGTCACAAGAGACTCTGGAATTATTGAGCATAATTTTAAGTTTTTGGATTTATGCTAATTGGCATGAGTTTCATCCCATCTAGGAATTGTTCGGGTGCTCCGTGCCTGCATGCAGTGTGTTTGCATTTTGACTGGCATTAAGCCTTAAGCTATCATCTCTGATGCTACTGTGAGTTTTCCTAAATGACACCACTTGAGGGTTGTCATGGGCTCTGGTTCACTCTGGTGTCTGATGAGTGCTACAGTCAGTTCTTCATTATCTACGTGGAGACTGGGCACTTTGTTTTTTGGCAGCAAATGTTTCATCCAAGGTCAATTTCCCTCAAGTGCTCAGCACCGTTTCAGACAGTGTGCGCTCAGGGAATGCAAATTAATTTAATGTTAGCTTTAGCCAAACCCAGCTAGGAAGGTAAACCTGCTCTTAAAAACACCATAAACACTGATAAACATCATCCAAATTGTATGATGTTTGAGCTTGTATAAATGCATAAAATTTCTAATTCCAAAGGCATTATTCCATGGCACTTTTCAATTCATCTTTGAATGAGCTTTATTTTTGTTCTTTGCTTTTAAGTAAATTTTAAATTGAAATTATTTTCCATTATATTTTATTATAAGTGGGGAGGATAAGAATAGGTTGAGGATATATGTATGTTTCATATGTCTGTTCCATTATAAAAATGCAATGCATGCTTATAACAGAAAATGAAGAAATAGAGAAAACTCTAGAGGAAAGCAAACCGTTTATAATCCCTTCAGACAGAAACAAGCACTATGAATATTTTTGCCGTATCTCTTTCCACAGGGGGTTGAGGTTGTAGAAGTTCTCAGAATGGATGGGTTGATCGCTTTGAGTGTGTCCTGGGTTCTAAAGCTACCCTCAGAATTACTGCCTTGCTCTGCAGGGTCTCCCTGCCTGAAGACAAAGCGGGGCAAGAGGACCTGCAGGGTTGGGAGCCACTTTTCCATCAGGAGCAGTCACATCCTTTCTTCCTCTGCCTCCCTCTACTTTATTCCCTTCTCCCTTCAGACGATGGTAAGGCTGCTGGGAAGACCCTGGACTGCTGGGAGAGGCTGGATTGAGAAAGACAAGAGCATCCCAGACCCTCAAGGCTCTCCCAGCTGTACCAGAGTGGGTTTCCAGACATGTCCAGAAATCTCAGCACAGTTGCGTTGTGCTGACAGAAGACAGAGGGGCCGAGTTTCCAGCCCCTGTGGGTGGAATTCTCAGGACAGCCTTTCTCCTCGCTTGTGGCAGTGTTTCCCATGACTGCCTTTTTCTTCTCCCTCAGAGCCTCACACACTTAATGCATCTTATACCCATCCTGTCTCCCTCCTTTTCCTGGAGCTGGGTCCCATTGCCCCTTGGAGGGGGTGTTTAACCAATTCTCCACTGCATTGTAAGATGGACTGGGGATTAGGGGCCAGTGTTCCCTCTCTCCCTGAATGGCCAATCAGAGAAGCTCTGGAAGGTTAAAATGAGAATCAAGAAACTAGGACCCTCCCTCCTGATAGCAAAGCCAGGAAGATTTGAGCTCAGTAGTCAAGTCCCTGTGTCCCAAGATAGTGGAAGGTGGAGTGAAGAGATAATCATCCAGTCCTCAGATTGGTGGAGAAGCAGAGATGAGAAAGGATCAGTGGGTCATTCAGGGAGGGACAGAGAATGAGAGAGAGAGAGATAGAGGGAGACTCAATAGTATTGTTGTCCATAGTTTTAACTCTCCAAAGTTCCTTGGATTTCCTTCTGAAGTTTTGGCTTTATCTCTCTTAAATTCTGTAATACTATGACCTACCCTAGGAATTTTCCCCAACGGATTAGCTCTGAACGATTTTCTGTCATTGGCAACCCAAAGAACCCAGATCAACAGAACAAGACTTTACCCCAACTCTCCTGAGTCCCTTAGGTTCTCTGCCCATCTCTTGGGATCTTTGGCTGTCTGCACTGCAAAGCCCCAAGCACATCGGAGAGCTTACCCCCACCCCATCTTCAGATAAATATTCAGTACATTGTGGCAGAGTCAGGGTTAATCCTTAAGGTTCTATGGCTCCAGTGGGTCTCTTGTTACATTATCATTAGAAATAATTGTTTAGCCTTTGTAACTTTTGATATTATTTTGCCATGGTGAAATAACAGCATGAGTCATTTTCTTTAAAAGAGGCATCAGACTGGGTGGTTGAAAACAAGACATCTTATCAAAAGCTAATGACCACATTGTCAAAAAATGGTATGAAACCTTCCATCTCCTGGACTTGCTGCCTTTCTGAAAAAAAACCTGAGTCATGGTTACAGACGGGCGTGGCTTACTCAACATGTGGTTGGTGGTGCCTAAGGCGTGCCCAGTACTGTGCTGGGCCCAGGCACAGTCAGTCCCTGAAAGGAGCCTTCTGTACCCACCTCCGAAGGATGGGATGATGAGCTGGAGCAGCACGCTGTCATTTTCCTAGGAAAGATCTCTCCTTAAAATGCCCCGTGGCATTTGTTGCTAAAGGCCATGTGCGAACTCCATATCAAGTTATGAATCTGACATCCACCAGTGCTCAAAAGAGACAGGGCCTTTTCTGTGCAACCTGAACATCCCACAGCAACCAGCCGAATCCAGATGAGGTCTGGGAGGCAGCTGAGCTCCTGCCAAACGACATTCCACTCCACTGACAAAGCAGCGTCCTCCTGCTGCTCCCGGTCCTGACAGGTATCTATTCTGAATTCCTAGAGAAGCCACTGACAGCTCCCAGCCTTGATCTTTTGGCTTAGTTCCCAGGGAGACCTCCCCACCTCATGTTTTATTCATGGTGTCTCCCGGGCTGCTTTCTTCATTGTGAATATTGGTGGTAGGGGGTAGGGGCAATAAATGAACCAGAAATGAAACTCGAGTGTCGTAATAAAACCATCCCCAGGTATTGGGAAAGCCTCCAACCAGAGCCTGAGATTCTGGGGAAAGACTGTGTTTTGAGGGTTTTTAAGGCAAAGCCTGTGCAGAGCAGAAAAATACAGTTATTCATATTGTGCTGGAGCAGTGGAAGAAGTAGGTCAGATGGACAGAAATAATCTTTGCTGGGCGAGAAGCTTTGGGCCTCTGTGAGTGTGGCAGAGAAGTCTGGTGCTATGGTTGAAAGTGGAGGACTGAGAGATCCCAGTCCCTAAGACCAGGGAGCTACTGGGAAGATCAGGAATAAACAGTTTGCCCGCTCTTCCTAACAAATTTCTTCACCAGCACCTCTGTAACTTCTTTTCTTGTATGAATTACAGTTGGCTGTCCGTGTTCTGCACAGCTCAGGGTCAACCAGCCACAGATGGAAACCATTGCAGAAGGAAACCACATCGATAGTGAATACATGAGGATCTTTCTCCACCTGTCAGTCATCCCCTGACGATGCAGCATAACCACTGTTCACACGGCGTGTATGCTTATTAGGTATTGTAAGTAGTCTGGATATTACTTAAAACATACAGGGGCGGAGGGTGTAGGAAGCTTATAAGGAAATGCTCCGTTTTATGCAAGGGCTCCCCCCAAAATTCGTGGAAAATGCACATCATTTTTAAATTTCACTTGCCCACGATTGTTTTTCAAGAAATCTTGCATAAGGGAGCTGAGCACCCTCTGAGGCTGGTATCCGTGGAGGTCCTGGAACCGCTCCTTCAAGGAAACCCAAGGACGACTGTTCCCTGTCTTTTTGCTTCACTAGTTAAGCACTTGTGTGGGTATCGGTATCCCTTCCGCCTGCCCCAACCCGCAAAAGCAAATCTGCAGCATAGACATCGTAACACTATACCACGGAAAATGGATCTGAACACAAGTGCATACCTTGAGAGTGATGGTCTTCTCACGACGGGTGATATTCACACTGTGGGGCTGCCCATTGGCCATGTTCCTGTGGTCTGGGTCAACGTTATAGGGCTCTTTGGTGCCTCCCAGGTTGTACCGAATCTGTAAACTTCCTGTATAAGAAGAAGAACAGAAACTCATCATTTCCTTGCTTCAGGTTCTGTTTTATTGCTACTCTCCCCCCGCCCTCCCCCACAACTCTGCAGCTTGAGTTTCCATTTGCTCCCTGCCTCGATGTCTTTAGACACCATTCTAGCTTTGAATTCAGATTCATGAGCTCAGGGGCATACTAATTCATAAGGGTGTACAACACCAGACCCACAAATATTCACAATCTGCTAACCATCATCAATGACCATCATCTCAAAGTGCAAGTAGCAAATGGTCCAAGTCGGGACTGTGGCTGAAAATGCAGAATGAGAACATACATGATGCAGGACAGTGGAGATGCCTAAAGGCCCACAGAATATTACATGAAATAAAAAATAAGAGCAGAGTACAGCAATGGTCTCACTCCATCAGTGAGGTGCGGCATTCGGCATAGCATAGAAACATGAGTATACAATATTAAAAATAAACATAATTTACCAAAGACAAAGACATGGGATTTTCAGTGGCTCAATGAGACTAAGAAAACAGAACAATAAGTTTTGTTTCCAAATGAAAATTAAAGGAAAAGATGGAGTTCCCAAGTCCCCTGAGTCTATTCCATGATAGCTCACTTTGCCTTCCCAACTTCCCAACTTGTTTTTGTTCTTCTTCTTTTTTTTTTGTTTTGTTTTTGCTCCTTGCTTCTTCCTAAGAATGACAATATTTAATAGACTAATGTGGGGCTGGCACTGTGGCATAGTAGGCTAAGCTTCTGCCTGTGGCACCAGCATCCTGTACGGGTGCTGCTTCGTGTCCCAGATGCTCCTTTTCTGATCCAGCTCTCTGCCGATAGCCTGGGAAAACAGTGGAAGATGGCCCAAGTGCTTGGGCCCCTGCACCCACATGCGAGACCCGGGCAAAGCTCTTGGCTCCTGGCTTCAGCCTGGCCCAGTTCCGGCTGAGGTCATTTGGGGAGTGAACCAGCAGATGGAAGACCTTTCTGTCTCTCTCTCTCTTTTCATCTGTAACTCTGCCTCTCAAATAAATTTAAAAAAATCTTAAAAAAAAAAAAAAACCAATAAGACATGTAGAGACTGCTTTTAGTTAATCTGCACAGCCATCATAACTTTTATTTCTTATTTATGATTTGAAAGGCATCAATTTTTTATCTCATTTTTTACTCAAATTGGAGTCTTGGTTTTGTTAATAGGCTTTGGCATCTCAGAGCTTCAAAATGGAGCTAGAAATCTTGCAAGAGTTTGACCAGCCATAAATAACCCAGTAGATTCTGTATTGCCTCTTTCTTTTTCCTTCCAGAGGAACAAAATTGATGCTCTGATTTTTAAGTTACAAAATAAAACATGGTAGTTAAAGCCTAGAAAGTAAACAAAAACAGAGTCATCTGAAATCCCTCCATGCAGAGATAACTAGTCGAAGTATCTTGGCAGGATCTCCTTCCAGACATCTCTCGTGTATGGCTGTATGTATAGATATGCGTGAACACACACATGTAAATAAATGCAGTACTTTGGAAATGTTGTCCTTCTTTATTTAGGCATTCCAGCATGAAGATGACATTTGAAACGTAGCAGCATGTGCCTGGCCTTGAAAGACAAATTTGTTACCATAATTGAGAATTCGTTACACGTTCTATCCTTCTTTCCTTCCTTCCTTCCTTTCGTTCTTTCTTTATTTTTAAGATTTTTAGGGGTAGAGTTACAGAAGGAGAGAGGGAGAGACAGAGAGAAACGTCTTCCATCTGCTGGTTCACTTCCCAGATGGCTGCAAAGGCCGCAACTGAGCGTATCCCAAGCCAGGAGCCAGGAGCTTCCTCCAGGTCTCCTGCATGGGTGCAGGGGTCCATGCAATTGGGCCATCTTCCAGGCTATCAGCAGAGAGCTGGATCGGAAGTGGAGCAGCCAGGACTACAATCAGTGCCCATGAAAGACAGCAGCACTGCAGGCGGAGGCTTAGCCCACCATGTGCAGTGCCGGCCCCTATTCTCACTTTTTGAATGAAACTGGACAAAGCTTCGCTCCACCAGTCGTCTCCTGGAACGTCCACTTGGATGTCTTCTTGGCGTCTCAAACACGACAGATGCAGCACAGCACTGATCTTCTCTCCAAAAGAGGATTCCATGGCGGTTTCCCACATTTTTGGAAGCAGTCAATAATTCTCCCATTCTTGCCCAAAGCTTCGACTCTCCTCTTTCTCCCATAGTTCCCTTGTGAGCTGTCAGCAAATCTTCTCAGCTTGACTTTCAGAATATGCTCTGAATAGTACGGCTTTTCAGCTCCTCCATCTCGACCATCTGTTGCCTGAATTGCTGTATCAGCCTTCACGTTTACCTCTTGCTTCTGCTCCCACCTCAACCTCTCCCAACTCCAGCTTCGCCTCTGCCCCTCCGGCGTGCTGTCTCCCCTCCCCAAGGCGGCCAGAGTGAGCCTCTGTGCAGAATCCTCCCGGGCCTTCCTATCTCATTCAAGGTGAAAAAGCTGAGTCTGTACAGTGGTCCACCAGGCCCCAGGGATCTCCCCACATCTTCTTGGCCCCGTCTCTTGTTGCTCTCCTCCTTGCGTCCTCCTCAACAGCCCACCTTGGCCTCCTTGGGAGTGAGCAGGTGCCTGCCCCAGGACCTTCACACGTGCTGGTTCTTCCATCTAGGATGCTCTTCCCCTGTTGCCTGCGTGGCTTGGCACTTACGCCTTCAGGTCTTTGTTCTGATGTCTACTTCTTGGTGGTCTTTTTCTCTGTGATGTTCTCAGTGAAAGTGGAATTTACTCACTCCCTTAGCCAGGCCCTCCCTTTGTTGCCTTATATTTCCTCCCATAACAGTTTTTACCATACAAAATTCTACTGATTGTACTTAATTTGTTTGTTGTCTCTCTTCTGCTCAAAGCAAGCCCACGACAGCAAGGACTTCTTATATCTTTACGTTCACAGTGGTACCCGAGTCACAGTACGCACCTAGTGTTAGGAGTTGCTAGGCCCTTGGGACCCAAATGGCCAACTCAGCATCTTGTATAACTGAACACAAGCACAATACCCCTGGAAGATAGCATGATGGTATTCCATCGCCTGATTCTTCTGGCTTCACCGTGAGTTTTACAGTTCCTTGCCACGATCTTCTGGGCTGATAAAACCACACAATGTACATGGTTGACCCTGATAAACACCTGCCAAGGTGGCTTTTTGCTCATCCAGGCCTAATTCATCACGGTGCATGTGAGTCTCTGTGAATACATGGCCCTTTCCCAGGCAAAGGTCATATAGAGACAATTGCCTGGGGAGGGGAGGGGAGGGGAGGGGAGGGGAGGGGAGGAGAGGATGGATGGGGGGGGGGGTGCAGGGGCTGAGCACTCAGCCTCCCCGTGCCCTGCAGGTGGCTTATAATCTCACCTCAAACTCCACCGTGCTGTCCTCCTACTTGAACTGGCTATCTCCTCATTGCCTTTGAACCCCCAAATCCTAAAACCTAACACACGTACTATTTGTTGATTGAATGCTCCTCTGCTTTATACTTCCAAATGCTCTCTTTTCAAAATGCATGACTGATGATTTCACTCACTCATTTAAAACCCATCAAAACCTTCCAGTGTATCACTGGATAAAAATGTATATTCTGGGGTGGGTGCTTGGCCTAGCAGTTAAGATGTTGAGTGCCTGGGTTCGATTCCTGGCTCCAGCTTCCCGCTACTGTAGACCCTGGGAGGCAGCAGGTGGTTGCTCAAGCAGCTGGGTCTTTGTCACACACATGGGAGACCTGCACTGAGTTCCTGACTCCAAGCTTTGGCCTGGCCTAGTCTTGGCTGTTGTGGACAACTGCAGAACGGATAGAGCTCTATTCATCTGTCTGCCTATCCTCCTGCCTCTTGAATTAAAATGTATATTCTAAATGTAGCCTCTGATACTGAGTTGACTTCTGCTTAATACCTTATTTTCAAATCATACCACTTGCCATCTCACTTTTACATTCAAGCTACCTTAGACTTCTCTTATTGCCTAGAAATGCGATTCTCCTCCCTTCCTCCCTCAAGACCTCTGAATGTGCTGCTTCTTCCACAGCCACCTCTCTCCCCACTTCTCACTACTGTGTCTCTTTACCCTAATAACGTTAAAAATAATCCTTGTTTGGAAATGAAGGAGATGATCAGGCAGTTGTTTGGCAACATGCACAAACAAGTGGACTGCCTTCGGTTTTGATTTTCTGCCTCACTTTTGGTGCTTGGACTTCATGTGCAATCACAGCTAGTTTTCTTACACACACAGCTGCATTGGTTCATCATTTATTCATTTCTTCTGAGTAGGTTTATTTAGTTCCTGTGCAAACCACAGGTTTTTCTCAAGGACTGAAAGTTGGCTGGCTGGCTGGTTACAAGTGTGAGGCCCACTTCTAACCCCTACAACCATCCCAGTCCATGCTGTGCCGGGATCTGGGCACACAAAGACAAGAAAGAGAGGGCTAGTGGTCAGATGAACAGGTCATTATTCAGAAACCTGTCATTATCCTCCCTACTGTCTCTTTGTCATTGACCTTTTTCTAGTCCCCAGTTCTATTCAAATCACCTTTAAGTTGTTTTCATTGTTTCTTCCCTCTTCCAGCTTTCTTGGACTTCATAAACATGATTTAACATTCCTATAGGTGTTTCACTTCATGGTAGCAAAAATCATTTGCTTTGAGAAAAAATAAGAGGTGAAACTATAAATTTATATCTAGTGAATATATATATGTATAAACACTTATGACAATATTCCTGAAATATAAAATTTAAATGGTATATTTATTCCTTTCAAATAATAGCAGAAGAGGATCATTAACTGATGATAGGGATAATGTTACTATTTGTCCATGAAAGTAAACTATTACTCAAATGGAGAGAGACTCCACTCCCTCCATCTCATGCTCATCTCCCAGGTAAATTAAGGCTGTTATGAGGGACCACTTTTTTATTGGCTGCAGCAAAGAATGCGCTGAGCAGATTTATCCTCTCCTGGTCATCATCATTATCATCAGCAAACACTTCCAGGGCACCTACTGCAGGCGAGAGACGTGCTTGGAGCCTTTCATTTCTCTGGGGAGACAGGGCATATTTATAACAGAGACAGATAACTATACAGTACAGTCAGTGCCAAACAAATGACATTGCAAATAAGGGTAACAGGACTTCAAAGCAAGAAGAAAGGAGGCAAGGCGTGATCCGGGCTGGGATGGAAGGCAGGTGTTAGACCGGAGAAGAAGGTGGAGCCTGCCCAGCTCCGTGGGCATCAGGTTAGGGGCACAGGTTCCACGGAGGGATGGGGAGTACTGAGTTTTTCAAAAATGAAGAGTAGGGACTGCTGAGTATGTGGCAACAAGTAGATTACATCACTGGATTCTGGGTAGTGATTACAGCTAACACTTATATGCTGTCATTATGGACTCATATTATCTATGCACAACTCATGCACAGTTGTTCCCTGTCTTTCAGCTATGTTGCCATCGTGCAAGTGTCCTAGAGTGCTTATACACACTCAGAGGCTGCAGCATCACTAGAGGATGTAATCTTACCAGATCACCTTCCTGTAAGCAACCTAGCATTAACTGAAGCACTGGGATGCAGCACAGGACTGTCTGTATTACACACTGCTTTAGACCTATTAACATATATGATTTTTCACGATGCTGTTAGGAGGGAGTCACTGTCTTGGGTGAGCAACCGAGGTACAGAACCTCTAACTGATTGCCTGAGGCAACTGGTAAAATGCAGAACCGGAATCCACACTTGGGCAGTCCAAGCACCTATACAGGAAGCTGGTGGCTTTTGATTGCAGGATTAGGGGCTTAGGGATCTCTCCTCTTTTAACTGTGGGGCAGGGGCTTGTGGTGTGTTTACCAGGGATGTTATATATTATCCCCATGAAGTAGGACAGCTCTGGCTGTGATGGGAAAGGCTGGAGTGGTGGCAACTGGAAACAGAGAGACAACTGGGCAGAGCCTCAAGTGATGTGCAGAGGTGCACAGCTGTTCCCTCACCAGGGTCAGGAGAATGTCAAGGACACAGCTCCCCTCAGACCTCGGCAGACCTCCAGGAGACAGGGCAAGTGGAGTGACCAGGCAAGGGGCCTTGAAACACAACCACATCTAGCCACGTGCTATTCACATTCAACAGCTCTCTGTGGGTGCCATGCCATGGACATTGCTGGCAAGCACTGGATTAGAAAGATGTTTGTCTTCCAGCAGGCAGGCAAGGTGCAGGCCGAGACCTAGACTCTGCAGGGCTTCTTGGCCTGGATGGTGCCAACAAGGGGAAAGATGGGGTGTTCAGGAATGACTCTTGGAAAGGCAAGGAACAGAGAGGAGGTGGTGGCTCTGTGAGGGCAAGGAGGGCGAACAGCAACAACAGCTGTCAGTCTGTGAAGCTGGAGGGACACTAGGGCTTTTACTTAAGACTGTCTTGTGTTTTTGTGTGCTCCCTGATATTTTGGTGTAGGCTTTATTAGATGTTTACTTCCTGAATGAATCCTATTGGAATTAATAATTTCATTATTAATTTAAAGCTAGAAAACAATGAATTACAGAAATCCAGTCTCTGAGACTGAATTTTTCCTAGCAGTGATGATGACAGCCTTGTAATAACTAGAAAGAAACTGCCTGGTCTGGTTTTCTAAGTGCACTGAGAGTGTTCCAGGGTTGCCTGTAGTAGAGATAACGGCTGGCTGAGAGCTCTGATACCTGGGCTTAGAAATCTTAGATTTGCCCATCACCAGCTGAGTGTGCAAGTCATTTATCCACTCTGCACTCCAGTTTTTCCATCTGTAGAAAGGAGATGAGAGTATCTACCATGTGGAGTTGTGTGGCTGCTAGGAATTAATGCATACAGAGCACTTAGGACAGTGTTGAGTACAAAGTGAGCATCGTTACATGTTGGCTCTAATTATGGAATGGATTGGTCAAAGCCCTGGCACACATGGAATGCCTACACACATGTACACCTGAATGCATGCAACACAGGACGTGGGCATTGGGCAGTGGCATGTGGGCTGCTGAATACAGCTGGGACCAAATGCTAGTGTGGCACATACCAAGGCACCCTGGGGACACTCTTGTCAAATTCGTGACCATATCAAGGGGAAACTGTCCTTCGGTGGAGGAATGGGAGAAGAAAGGAGAGGGCATCCGTCCACTGCAAGGTTGGTGCATGTGGGTGGAGAACATCCATGGATTAAGAACCATCTGCATCTGATCCAGGAGAACTAAACAGGTAAGATCCTGAAAAGTAGGGGAAATCGTCTTTTTGCCTGTGCCCTTACTTTCCGTCTTTACCTACTTTGTTTTCTGATTAAAAAGGGACATTTGCTCAGTGTGAGCATCTGACATGTATAGAAGACTCTGCTCAGAGAAACCAATCCGCCTGAATCCAGCCAAGCATCTTGAGCTCACATTATTTTTTTCTATCCCTAGTTGTTTTGCAGAGCTAAGCTGATATAAATTTAAGGCTGTATCTTGCATTTTTGTTTGTTTAGCATTATATTATATATGATTTCTCCCTGTCATCACTCTGTGATTATTTTAATGCACATAGAATATCCAAAAAAAAATGATGATTCCTTCTTACTAAAGTAGAACTTTTAGGTTCTTTCCAATTATCTCCAATCTTTTTCAATAATTATTATTTATTTGAAAGTCAGATTTACAGAAAACAGAAGATACAGACAGTAAAAGAGACATCTACCATCTGCTGCTTCACTCCCCAAATGGCTTCGATGGCTGGGGCTGTGCCAGGCTGAAGCCAGGAACCCAGAGCTTCTTCCAGGTCTTTCACGTGGGTGCAGGGTCAAGCACTTGGCTTTGCTTTCTCAGGTGCACCAGTAGGAAGCTGGATCTGTAGTGAAGCAGCTGGGTCTCTAACTGGCACCCATATGTGATGCTGGCTTCATAGGAGGTGGGTTAACATGTTATGACACAATTCCAATCCCTTTTAAAATTTTTAAAAAACCTTTATTTATTCATTTGAGAAGTCAGAGTTGCAGAGAGAGGGAGAAGGAGAGGAAGAAGAGGAAGAGAGAGAAGGAGGGTGAGAGTGAGAGTGAGAGTGAGATTGTGAGAGAGAGAGAGACTGACTGACCATCTGCTGGTTCACTCCCCAGAAGGTTGCAATGGCCAGGGCTAAGCCAGGCTGAAGCCAGGAGCCAGGAGCTTCAATATGGGTCTCCCATTTGGATGGCAGGAATGCAAATCATTGGACCATCTTCCATGGCTTTTCCCAGGCCATTGGCAGGGAGCTGGATAGGAAGTGGGGCAGCCAGGACTTGAACCAGCACCCAGATGGGATGCTGGAACTGTAGGTGGCGGCTTCACCTGCTATGCCACAATGCCAGACACCCAATTCTTATTTTCATAAATGACACCATGATGAATATTTTCAGGTGGTATCTTTTTCTATTTTTTGGCTTATTTCATTAGGAATAATTTCTGAAAGGGGAAATCTTAGCGAACATATTTTCTTCCCCATCTTTTTCACCAGCCACGCATTACCCAGAGTCGGAGTTAGAATTCAAGCTTTCAGGGAGGAAATGGACTCCTTGGCATGTTTACACACTTCAGGGCAGTGTAGACTTCCCGTCCATGTCACCCTTGCAGGGTCATAAGGCCAGTTGAATATCCCCACCATGACGTTCCCTCCCTACACCCCACCCCGCCCCGTTCACTTGCATTCACATTGACACTGGCTCAATGCATAGCTGATGCTCAAGATGCCCTAGGGTCTTCATTTTACAGGTGAAAATGCACCCCTGCTTTACCGTAACCCTTACACTGGGGATATATTTTGTGAATGGGGAATTGTTAGAGAGTTTAGCTATGAGTACATCTCTGATTTTGTATTCTATTGAAAGCTCATATATGATGTGTTGCCATAAATCAGGATAATTCACTGATTTACATAGTTAATTTTAGTACTTGAAAACCATCTCTATTTAGGACAGTAGTAATAGGAATAAAAAATAACCATTATACCCAGAAAAATACCTCATATTCATATGATACTGTTCTTGTACAGAAATCGACACACCCCGTCAATGTTATTGGTACAGCACACTGCTATAAAGCACTCACCTGACTTCCAGAGAAATGAGTGTTAAGAAGTTATGTGACTTGCCCGACACCCTTAGGGGAATTAAAGGCAAGCCAAGAACCATCCAGACCCCTCCTAGAACATTCTGTGCACCCAGTGTTAAAGAGCAGGAGGCGAGGTATCCGGTTCCTTACCAGTGGGTTTGACAACAACTGCCAGGAAGTCTGTGGTGAGGGAGCTGACGTAGAGAAGGATGCAGGGCGCCTTGGTGGTGCTGAAGCTGAAGCGGATCTCCTCCTGGGCCAGGTCCGGGGGCGAGTTCTGCTGCTCCAGAGAGTTCTCGGCCCGGCTGCCTGAGTCTCTGGCGCTGACTACTGGGGCCTGGAAGTTATACCGCAGCCACATCCCTTCTTCAAAAAATGCACCAACATCTGTTGGAAAGGAAAGAGAGAGTTGAAGATCAAGGGGCTGGGATCCCGATGCTGATACTGGCAACATTTTAAACTTGAGAGGACTGTTGATTCCATGATGACCTCTCAAGCAGTCCACGAAGGCAGACACTGGCCCAGGGAGGGGATTAATCAGACTGAGTAAACTTCTCTGCAGAAGGATGTTATTTCAACAACACAACGCTATCAAAAGAAAAAAAAAAAAGAGTGTGCAATAGAGTGTGGAAATCTGTAACACTAAACCAATAGTAAAAATTAAGAAACTTAAATCAGCAGGAAAAAATTTCATGTATATTACTCAGCTCCAACAGAGTTTTAGATTGAAGAGATACACTGAAAACGAAGGCAATGTTATAACATAAACCCCTGATTTAAGGAGTTCATAGGAGAGTGGATTTGCTGTGGACATTCACACAGGAAAGACTTTGATAAACTCTGTGTCTTTGCTTTGGAAAATCATAACAGGTGAAGTTAGAATTGGGTTCAAAATTTGCCTCTGCTATTCATTAGCTGTGTGGCCTTTGGGGGGAGTTTCTTAGCTTTTCTCATCTCTAGCTTTCAGAATTTCATCTATGGAGAGAAATTAGCACTCAAAAAATAGTCCCTATTATTATTAAATGATCAGAGATATACATATATCTATGGGTAAACAGAATTTCTAAAAAAATCAAAGGTAGCTATTTGATGTGATGGATATATTAAAGATTTTTGTTTTGTTTTTAGATTTATTTATTTGCAAGGCAGAATTATAGAGGGAGGGAGGGAGGGAGGGAAAGAGAGGGAGAGAGGGAAGAGGAAAATATCTTCCATCTGCTTATTCACTTCCCAAATGGCTGTAACAGCTGGGGCTGGGCCAGGCCGAAGCAGAGAGCTTCGTTCCATCTTCCCTGTGAGTGCAGGGTCCCAAGGCACTTGGGCTATCCCAGGCACATTAGCAAGGAGCTGGGTTGGAAATGGAGCAGCTGGGATTCAAACTGGTGCCTATATGGGATGCTGGTGTCACAGGCAGTGTCATAATCCACTGCGCCACAACGCTGGCCCCTAACATATGTTAACTGTCTTTATTTTGGCAATCATATCACATTGTACAACTGTATCAAGACATCAAATCACACAACTTAAATATAAACAAGTTTTATTTTGTCAGTTATAGAACAGAGAGAGAGAAGCAGCAAGGCCGTGAATCCTTTCTCCATACCTTTTTCCTGTGCCTACTCAGTGCTAACTGGCTTTCATCATTGCCTGGCAGACACATTCTCGCGGTAGGTCCCCACTGTGTGCTCACCAGTGACTCCCTCACTCTCTCTGAAAGGCAAGTCTCCCTGTAAAGATGTGCTTGGTCTTTATGGTCACTGCTTCACAACCCTCAGCAGGTGCTTTTCCGGAAGCATTTCTCAAACTTCATTGCCCGTGGAAGTTGTTACTCTCGTAACACTTGACATCCCGCTAAATGAACATTATGCAGGATACAGTTTGTGAAACACTGCTCTACATTATAATTAGTAGGAGAGCCCAACTGCTGATAGGATTCTTTCATCTGGGGACTTCAACATTTGTTCTTGTTAAGCTAGTTGGCTTGCAGTAGTGGTGTCCAATGCCTGGGGCTGAATTTTGGCCTTACCTTACCAACTATGCTCTTTTTTTTTTTTTTTTTTTTTTGACAGGCAGAGTGGACAGTGAGAGTGAGAGACAGAGAGAAAGGTCTTCCTTTGCCGTTGGTTCACCCTCCAATGGCTGCCGCGGCCGGCGCGCTGCGGCCGGCGCACCGCACTGATCCGATGGCAGGAGCCAGGTGCTAGGTGCTTTTTCCTGGTCTCCCATGGGGTGCAGGGCCCAAGCACCTGGGCCATCCTCCACTGCACTCCTGGGCCACAGCAGAGGGCTGGCCTGGAAGAGGGGCAACCGGGACAGAATCTGGCGCCCCGACCGGGACTAGAACCCGGTGTGCCGGCGCCGCAAGGCGGAGGATTAGCCTGTTGAGCCACGGCGCCGGCCGCAAACATATGTTTTCTATGTGGAGTGGGGGATGGTTGTCCAGATGATCGGCTGGGTTCTGACAGCATTTAGTGGTAGGATGAGGACAGCTGAGTCTCTTGCAATGTGTCAGGCTTTCTTACACAACTGGGAATGTCCTTTGGTATGGGCATTGTGGCACAGTGAGTTAAGCCACTGCCTGGGTTGCCCACATCCCATACTGAAGTGCCAGTTTGAATCCCAGATCCTCCACATCTGATCCAGCTTCCTGCCAATGGACACCTGGGAGGCAGCAGGGGATGGCTCTAGTGCTTGGGTCCCTGCTGGGAGGCTTAGATGGAGTTCTTGGCTTCTGGCTTCAGCCTAGCCCAGCCCTGGCTGTTGTGGCCTTGTGGGGAATGAACTAGTGGATGGAAAATGTGTGTGTGTGTGTCTGTGTCTCACTTGGCCTTTCAAGTGGATGAAAGTCAGTAAATAAACTTTTTTTTATGTAAATGAATTGCCCTGATCCAAGTGCCAGAACAGAAGGACCCTTTGGTGGAAGCACAGGCCTGAACAAACACTGAATCCAGCTTGCTGCTTCACTTCCTGGAATGTGCAGATACACTCCCTGCTGTGAGGCGCTTTCCTCTGGAGTGCACGGAGGAGGTGGCCTGCCACCCTCTGAGGGCAGCATGGGGAGGAGGGCTGTGGTGCTCACTCATCAGGCACTTGACCAGACCCTCACCTCACTGCCCGAATAGCCTGTCAGCTTCCCGGGCTTTCAGCAGGTGTCTACTGAGCTCTGACTGCACTCCAGACAAAATGCTGGGCACAGGGAGCACAGCCAGCTCACTTGGAACTCTGCAGTAAGGGGCTACATTTTTTTTTTTGGTGATTTAAAAAAAGATTTATTACTTGAAAGAGTTACAGAGGGAGAGGGAGAGGGAGAGGGAGAGGAGAAGGGGAGGGGGAGGGGGAGAGGGAGAGAGAGAAGGAGGGGGAGGAGGAGGAGGAAGGAGAGAGGAAGGGGAGGGGGAGGGGAAGGGGAGGGGAGAGGGGAGAGGGGGAGGGAGAGGGAGAAGGGGAGGGGGAGGGGGAGAGGGAGAGAGAGAAGGAGGGGGAGGAGGAGGAGGAAGGAGAGAGGAAGGGGAGGAGGAGGAGGAAGGAGAGAGGAAGGGGAGGAGGAGGGGAAGGGGGAGGGGAGAGGGGGAGGGAGAGGGAGAAGGGGAGGGGGAGGGGGAGGGAGAAGGAGAGGAGGAGGGAGAGGGAGAGGGAGAGGGAGAGGGAGAGGGAGAGGGAGAGGGAGAGGGAGAGGGAGAGGGAGCGGGAGAGGGACCTTCCTTCCACTGGTTCACTCCCCAGATGGCTGTAATGATCAGGGCTGAGCCAGACTGAAGCCAGGAGTCGGAGCCTCATCTGGTCCCCTACATGGGTGCAGGAGCCCAAGCACTCAGGCCATCTTCTGCTGCTTTTCGCAGGCCATTAACAGAGAGCTGGATCAGAAGTGGGGCAGCCGGGACTTGAACTGGTGCCCATAAGGAATCCTGGTATCCCAGGAGGTGGCTTTACCTGATACACCACAGTGTCAGCCATGGTTCCACTTTGTCACAGAGAGGTTCTACCAGAGAATGTGGGGGCCATTTTCTAAGAAAGAAGAGGTCAAATTGGTCTTGTAGGGAGAGTGAGAGGGAGGCTAGAGATCAAGGTCAGAGAACTTAAACCAATCAGGTGTTGGCAGACAGGAACAGACAAGCACACTAGGTACTTGAAGTTCAAGAGTGAGGAGCACAGAACCAGGTCCCAGGCAGGAGCATGGAAGAAGCTATTTATTTACTTGAAAGACAGAGTTACAGGGAGGGATGGAGCGGGGGGGGGGGGAGAGGGAGGGAGGGAGGGAGGGAGGGAGAGAGAGAGAGAGAGAGAGAAAGAGAGAGAGAGAGAGAGAGAGAGAGAGAGAGAGATCTTCCATCTGCTGGTTCACTCCACAAATGGCCACAATGGCTGGAGCTGGGCTGGTCTGAAGCCAGGAGCCAGGACCTTCTTCCAGGTTTCCCACCTGGGTGCAGGGGCCCAAGGACCTGGGCCATCTTCTGCTGCTTTCCCACGTGCATTAGCAGGGGCCTGGATTGGAAGTAGAGCGGCCAGGACTCGAACCAGTGCCCATATGGGATGCTGGCATCATGGGCTGCAGCTTTATCTAGTACACCACGCACAACACTACACCCTCTCTCCCTGACATCATTTTCAGACCACTTGCCTGGGAGCCTGTTAAGATCCTAGTCCTCAGGCCAGCCCTAGAACTGAGTTCTGAGGTCTGAATCAGTCTCTTGGGAACCAGCATTTTGAATGGGCTGCCAGGTGCTGTGTAACGGGAGGATGTGAGATCTGAGAGTTGGAGCTGAGGCGGGATGTGGTACTAACTGGTGCCCCACGGAGTGAGTAACTGAATGGTCCCCATCACGGCGAGAGATTGTGTTTATCAGCTGTACCACAGACAGCCATTCCAAGGCAGAACATGAAGGGAAATTCAGAAATCTAAGGATTTTACATAAACAACCCAAAAATATGCCTTGGAGAATCCTTTTGTTGTGTTTTAGAGTTGTCATTAAAAAGCTTTACGGATTTATGTTGGTTTTGGAGGGAGGGATACGCCATGCTTAAACGTGTTATTCTGAAACTGCATCATAAACCAACTGTTAAAGCAAGGCCTGGGAGTGATGCGAATCATTTAAGTTCCAAGTGGCAGATTTATAGCTGTCATTTCACTGTTCCAGATCATTTTAAGGAAATGCCAAATCAGGGTACTGGCATATCTGTTAGGGAAGTAACACTCATCTCTTCTGAATGAATAGCTAAAATAACACTAATTTAACAAGCACCAGATAACATTATTTCCTTCATTAAATTATCAAAAAGTACTAATGTAGAATACTTAAGATTTTATACTAATAATAGTCTATGTTTTATAATATTCATTTTTAATAGAAAATGAGATTTTGGGTTTAGCTACTCTAAGCTGTATTGTAAAAGAGACCTATTGAATTATATTATGCTTCTAAAAATTTTGAAACACATTATTCTATTGATAGTCTTAAGTTCATAAAGGAGGCGGTAACCCTGAATAAGTGACCTGGATAGATCTCCAACATAGATCATATGTAAATTATTCCTGATGGACAGAAAGAAGCTGGCAAATGTTTGGAATAAAATCAACAAATTACTCATCTCAGAAAAATACCCTGAAGTTATTCATTCACTCCCTTCTCTATCCAAAGTCCTGAAGTTTACGATGGCGGGGGAAAAAACCCCACCAACAAAAACCAAAACCAAACAGTTGGCACTCACCGCATTATTAAATTGTGCTTCTTGTTCTTCTTCTCCAAGGTAAATAATTCTAGTCCTTTTGCCTTCTCATTTATGATATATTTTAACACATATTTTTAAAAGCCAACACGATTCTTTTTGTTCTCTAACTTTCCTATGAGGACACAGAATTGCAATTCCCCAACTTAAACATTTTTTCCCCCAAAGATTTATTTGAACGTCAGAAACTTACAACTTGGAAATATTTCCCCATAGAAATGATGGCAAGCTCGCCAGTAGAATCCACGAATGCTGAGCCACACTAGATACAGAGCGAAAGGAGTGCTACTGTGTATTTGTAATTAAAATAGAAAAGCTGTGGTTAAGGTGCCAGCGAGGTTGCCCACCTCTCATGCTGGAGTGAGTCTGACAGCTGGCTGTGGCTCTTGGCTCCAGCTTCCTGCTAATGCTGACCCTGGGAGGCATCTATGATGGTTCAAGTAACTGAGTCCCTGCTACCCAAGTGGGAGACCTGGATTGAGTCTTGGGCTCCTGGTTTCATCCCACCCAGCCCTGGCCATTGCAGGCACTTGGGGAGCCAGCCAGCAGATGGGAAGTCTCTTTCTCTCTCTGCCTCTCAAAAAAAAAAAAAAAAAAATCCTATGAGAGCTTCTGGGGAGCAACGTCTATATTTGAGAAAGGACAGGCCTGAGCCACAGTCTTAGGGTCATTAACCTCTTCCATGGCTGAATTCCATTGCCCAGAATAATCATTCTCATTAACTGCTTTTTAATTAGTCATCTAGAGAAGGAGTTAAGTGAATTTCATGCAGTTCTGCGCCAGGAGACCTGGGCCATCACCTTCTGTGCGCATTATGATTCTGCATTAGACTCGGTTTGTCCAGGGCACTGTGCACAACACAGCTCTGTTTAAACTCATTTCCAGTGTTTCTCCCAAGGCCTTGCTATCCTGAAACACAACCGTTTCTCTCCTGACTTTACACTGTTAAAATCTGCTTTTTCTCCCCAAGTGCACTACTCAATTTCCCTCCTGAATGTTTTATTCTGCTTGTTTGATGTTGTCTTCAATTCACTATAATCATTTTGGACTAACAACATTGAACCTGGGATGGGTTAATGTCTCCCTCAACTAGTTTTGTTTCTCCAGGTAGATATGTATCTATTGTAACCAATTTCCCACCATGCTCTCTAAAGGCCTGGTCACTTCCAGGTCAGTTTCTATATAATAAAAATCTATATGATGGAGAAAAAATATCCAAGAAAAATCTCCTTAGTTTAGCCTGAACAGCACGTCCTGCCCATGAGACAAGTTGAAGGACATTAAACACATCAATAGGCTGTGACTTGACTGTGTAGAAGCCAGGGAGCCTTCCTGGTTAAAGTTTGAGTAAATTTACGAGGATCGTAACCATGAAGATAGTTTGCATCTACTGTTTCCAAAGCCATTATCCTGAAGCTGTGTTAAGTATAAATGGCATAGCCGGTGCCCCGCTCACTAGGCTAATCTTCTGCCTGCAGCGCTGGCACACAGGGTTCTAGTCCCGTCGGGGTGCTAGATTCTGTCCCAGTTGCTCCTCTTCCAGGCCAGCTCTCTGCTGTGGCCCGGGAAGGCAGTGGAGGATGGCCCAAGTGCTTGGGCTCTGCACCCGCATGGGAGACCAGGAGAAGCACCTGGCTCCTGGCTTCAGATCAGCAAAGCATGCCGGACATAGTGGCCCTGGGGGGTGAACCAATGGAAGGAAGACCTTTCTCTCTGTCTCTCTCTCTCATTGTCTAACTCTGCCTGTCAAAATAAAATAAAATAAAAAAGTATAAATGGCACATGAAAGAACTTCAAAAGCTTCATGGAAAAGTGAAAAAATAATAAAATTTATAAGCTTTCTCAATATTGGCTTCATCAAGTTTAAGACAATTTTCTAAGTGATGGTGCCAGCCATTTAGTCCATGACTAAGGAACTGAGGGTCCCGAGAATGGAACCCTGTCAATACAGTCTTTATTACATATTAACTGGAGAAAGGTGAGCTCTCTTCTGTAAGATAAGCACACAAAAAGAAGTCAGCAGGAGCCAGGACTGTTGGGTGATGCCTAGTGACTTCTCATAAAACTTACAACATTGCCTTTCTTTAGAAGAGGAGTGAGCAGGAGCATTGTGTTGGAGGGGGAAGCATTCCGGAGAAGCTTCCCTGGGTGTTTTTTTCCCTGTTGCTTGGGTTAACTTTCTCAAAACCCTCTCATAATAAGCAGATGTTGTCATTCTTTGGTCCTCCACCACACCAGCTTGGGAAATGTCTTGAGCATCCCCAAAACTGCTGCCTTGACCTTTTTTTTTTTTTTTGACAGGCAGAGTGGACAGTGAGAGAGAGAGAGAGACAGAGAGAAAGGTCTTCCTTTGCCGTTGGTTCACCCTCCAATGGCCAGTGCGGCCAGCACCCTGCGGCCAGTGCACCACGCTGATCCGATGGCAGGAGCCAGGTACTTCTCCTGGTCTCCAATGGGGTGCAGGGCCCAAGCACTTGGGCCATCCTCCACTGCACTCATGGGCCACAGCAGAGAGCTGGACTGGAAGAGGAGCAACCAGGACAGAATCTGGCGCCCTGACCGGGACTAGAACCTGGTGTGCCAGCGCCGCAAGGTGGAGGATTAGCCTATTGAGCCATGGTGCCGGCGACCTTTGTTCTTGACAGATCAATTTTTACTTTGACCAGACCACTTTTACTTCTTGGTTGCTCTTGATTGTTTTTCTTCAACATCCTACTGGACAAGTTTTGTTTCTTCTCTGTTGCAATTCTTCAAATGCATGCTTCAGGATCTTGATCCCACTTGTAGAAACTCCCATTGGAAGCTCTGCTCCTCTCTGCAGCTGGTCTGGGTGCAGCAATTTTAAGACCCATTGAGCAGAAATTTCCTGCCACTTTAAATTTTCAGTCATAATTGTGTAAGTGGAAATACTGTGTGGTATTGGTTACTGTTTCTTCTGTTAATCATCAGTTCTCATTTAGGGCATGAACAAGATCAGCCTTTCCTTGCAAAGCTACGTGAAAAGCCTGCTGCCGTGGGTTCCCTCTTCAACACTGTCACATCTCTTCTTAGAAATGAGTTATTAATTTGTAAACTGCTCATTTGTTTGGGGCAGGTCCCTGTCAACTTTTCATAAAGCATCAATGAGTTCATTATTCTTCCACACAAGTTTAATGATAAATTTGATGTTTGTTCTTGCTTTAATTGTCTTTTAAATGTTTTTAAAGATTTATTTATTTGAGAGAAAGAGTTACAGATATAGGTAGAACCAGAGAGAGAGAGAGAGAGAGAGAGAGAAATGGTCTTCCATCCACTGATTCACTTTCCAAATGGCTGCAACGGCCATAGTTGTGCCGATCTAAAGCCAGGAGCTTCTTCTGGGTCTCCCATGCACATGCAGGGGCCCAAGTGCTTGGGCCATCTTCTACTGCTTTCCCAAGCCATAGCAGAGACCTGGATCATAAGTGGAGCAGCTGGGACTTGAACTGGCATCCATGTGGGATGCTGGCACTGCAGGCTGGGCTTTAACCTGCTGCACCATAGCGCCAGCCCCTCTTGCTTCACTTTTAACATAATTCATGTTGCTTAGACATGACTTTTTTGATATCTTATCCTTCACAGTATCTCATGCCATGTCCCTTCAGACATGGTATAACAAGTCAGTTCAAGTTTATTCCAGAGCTAAACATTTCTGAAATACATGCAAGGTGCTTTTTATGATACACATTTTCCATGAACTTTCTGAAGACCACTTATCTGCAGCAGTGACATGAAGGCTTCATTAGAGCAGATTCATTTGGGAAGTATAACAGAGGATTACTGTGGCACATGGAGGCAGAAATTAGCAGATGTGGCTTTAGCCTGGCTGTGCCAACAACTAGCTGTGTGACATTGGTCAGGAATATCATCATTCCCAGACCAAAGATACCTGTATCTTCCTCTATGTGGCAATTAGCCTTCTTCATATGTACTCTCACATATTTTATGTGTCTTCTATGAGCTGTTGCAGGGAGTCAATTACATCTAAGTTAATAACTGAAGGTAAGATAATTTCAAGTGGCATTTGGAGTGGAGAAGGCATCCTGGGTAGGGAAGAGAGAGGAAGGCTCTGAGGAGAGAGACAATATTGAGGCCATGCAAGGAAGGCCATGATAGCTAGAATTCAGGGGAAATGGGAGGAAGTGAGGCGAGGGAGAAAGACAGTGACATATTGAGAATTTTAGTCTTTATACAGAAAGCCATGGTAACCTCTGAAGGGTTTTGAGCAAAGATGACCAAATCTGATTTTCAGTTTCCCAAGATCATTCTGGCTGCAGTTTGGTGAATGAATTAGAGGGAGAGGAGAGATGATATAGACAGATCACCGAAGAGGCCATTGCATGGGACAAAGTACGACTTGGGCTAGTAGTTAGAAGATAGAGACATTTAAAGGAAGAACTGGGGGCTCTGACAAAGCCTAGAAGTGAGGAGATGAAGAAGATCCCTGGTGGATGGTGGTGACAACCTCCGATGCTGGGGACACAGAGGTGGCCCTGGTGGGGTTGGGGTTAGCAGGTATCGGGGGTTTAGCTCTGAACTAGCAAAGTTCGAGGTGCCTTTTAGTTGGAGAAGTGACGTTAAAGAGGTCTGGGCCAGAAAGAACCATTGCTGACCATCGTTAGAGGAGGTACTGATCTCCTCAAACATGGGCTCCCCTAGGGGAAGTGTACAGAGAGAGAAGAAAGGTAAACTTAGGACTGAGCTTGGAGAGGTCAGTGACATTGTTCAAGGAGGGCAGAACCACTGGGGGAAACAACTAAACCACAAGGAACTAATGAAGTCGATTCTGCTGTTTTAAGAAAGAGGAACTGGTCAACAGGGCAGGGTGCTGCTTGGAGATCCGGTTAGCTTTTCCTTCAGGAGGAAAACCCTAGAAACCTTTCACCTCTGCACTTTCACTTTCCAGGTCAATGGCTTCAGTCCGGCTCCCTTCACTGATGTTGCTCTCACTGAGGTCACTGGGAGCTTCCTAGTTACAAGTGAGCAGACAATTGCTACCCTTCTTTCTGACTTTTCAGACTCTTCGGTTTTCCTTTCACCTCTTTCCGCTTTGCCTTGTCCATAGCCTTTTTCTCTTCGCTGTATCCTGAAAGCAATGTAGCACTGGGGCCTTGCCTTCAGCCTCCGAACCCACTCCTGGAGAAAGCCTTATCCTCATTGCTCCCAACCTGCAACTTCCCATAGGAAGACTCCACCTAGTTCTCCTGGGAGACTCAAACTCATGACATACACAATGCATTGCATCATTTTCTGCTAGTTGGTCCCTCTCTCTGAATTTTCCAGTTTGACAAACAACACCCCATTTGTGTGGTCACTCATAGGCAAAAATTCCAGTCACCCTGAGCTGCCTGTCTCCACTGCCTCATAACCATCTCTGGTCTCTGCTCAGAATCTCCCTGCTGTGCCTCAAGTTTAGGCACCGAGGTTCTACACAATGACTTCTTCAGGGGTATCCTCTGATGGGATCCTATGATCCATTCTTTATCATCTTCCTTTCTCATGCACTAGAATGAACATGTCACTCCTAATCCAAAAACGTAACCCTTTTCTTAAAAGTTGGCAGTTGGGCTGCGGTCACCTGATGCGTGTCAGAGAACCTGTAAATATGCTGAAATTTCAGGCAAAAATAAGTACATCTGCATTTTTCAAGGGAGAGGGAGATGGTTAGTAGTTATAGACAGATTAAATGATCCCCTCTCCCTATCAAATTTTAAGGAAAAAGAAGAAAAGTGAACTCATTCATTATTCCTTTAAAACAGATTCACTGAGAATCTCCTGTGTGCTAGAACTGTGCTAGGTGCTGACTCTACTTCCAGAATGACCAAAGGCCACCATCATCTTCATTAGTGGACTTGCTCCTTTCTCAGCTCCCTGTCTCCACGGCACACCCTACACATGGTCTAGCCAGACTGGGCTGCTGGCTTACCCCACTGCTCCATCCCTCCCTGCTCTCACTGGCCCTGCCCTACTCCCCTTTATCACTCTTTGATTTGGTGTAAGCTCCATCTCCTTCCCTACATGCACACACAGTGTCACGAGCTCCTCCTTAAGTACCCCCATAGCTCCTTGTTATAACTTTATTCTAACAAGCATAACCTTGTTTGCATTTAATTTAGTAACTAGCATTTCTTAGAAGCCTACTGTATGTGAGGCCCATACTGATAACAAAAGCAAACATGATGAGGACTTCTCCCTAGAGGAGTTCCTAGTTGGTTGGGGGATAGAGTAAACACATCATTACAGTAGCTTGTGAGATCTGCAGTCAGAAAGGATGTAGAAATAAATCACAAGAGGAGAGAAGGATCGGCTCTCTCTGTGGGTGAGGTGTGGGATGCCTGGACTGCTTCACTAAGAAAGTGACATCTGAGTCAGGCAATGACAAATGAATAGGTTTCTGCAAGACAGACGAGGTGGATACGGGCACTCCACGCATGGAAAACAGCATGGACAAGTGCGAGGAGAAGTGAAACAGCACGAATTTCTGGAAATTACAATTCTTGATCCTGGCTGGGGCCAACTCCCAGAAATTCTGATTGAAGTGGTCTGGGGAAAAGTCTGCCCACCGGTACATTTTAACGTTTCCTTAGATAAAGCCAATGTACAGCGAGGGCTGAGAACTTGTGAGACGGCTGAGGGATCATGATTGCCATCAAGCATGGGAATGACACAGAACAGGAGCTGCTGCTGGAAGACCAGGCAGGACTGGTGGCGTGAAGAGTCTGGAAACCCTTGTTTCTTGAATTTTTAGAAGAATAAAAGATTTGGACATCATCCATAATTTTAAAAGTGGCAAAAATAGTACATATAACTCTTATATCTAGATTCCCTAACTTACAACATTTCACCATAATTTTTTTCTTTCATATTAAATATGAGGAAACCTAAAAAAGTTCATGTAGACACGGAATTAAAGTCTATTTTGGTGCAAAAAACTTTAAAATCCATGCATAATTTCTCATAATATACATTTTCCATGAAGTTCTTAAAATGTTCTTGTATGTCATATTTAATATATATTACATTAATATTATACTGATTAATAAATCATTAATGAAAAAGATATAAAATTACCAAATCATTTGTCAGGAAACCAATGTTAACACATTATTGGCCACTCTAGAAGGAAATACATAAACATACACAAATATTTCATACCTCTAAAATAATTTTGGAACATCATTTTAAGGCTATATGCATATATATGTATATATACATGTATACACACACACACACACATATATATATATACATATATATTTCCATGTAGGAAGACTTATGCAAATAAGCAGGCAATACAGAGTGCCCACCATCAACTGTCCCATGTTGGGGATGGAAAGGAAGACACAGGAGCAGACTAGGATGCTGGGGATTGAACACTCTTCTTGTATCTGGTCTATGAGACTGAACTTCTTTTTTTAAATTTTTAAAAATTTATTTATTTATTTTTGACAGGCAGAGTGGACAGTGAGAGAGAGAGAGAGAGAGAAAGGTCTTCCTTTTTGCCATTGGTTCACCCTCCAATGGCTGCCGCGGCCTGTGAGCTGTGGCCGGTGCACAGCGCTGATCCGATGGCAGGAGCCAGGTGCTTCTCCTGGTCTCCCATGGGGTGCAGGGCCCAAGCACTTGGGCCATCCTCCGCTGCACTCCCGGGCCACAGCAGAGAGCTGGCCTGGAAGAGGGGCAACCGGGACAGAATTCGGTGCTCCGACTGGGACTAGAACCCCGTGTGCTGGCGCTGCAAGACGGAGGATTAGCCTATGGAGCCACGGCACCAGCTGAGACTGAACTTCTAAGGGGAATAACTATCTTGTTACTTCAGCCAGCCCCTGAATTCTAGCAGGTATTAAGAAATATTGAGTTTTAGTTCCAGCTGCTTTCACAGAAGCCCCCAAATTCCTTAATTCTGTGGAAATTAAAACTAGATCCCAGGCCATCTCTGATTGCTTATTACCCCAAAACTTAAAACCACAGTTGCTTCTTTAAGTGATAAAATTCTATTTTCTCCACTAGCAAAGATTTTAATAGGAAAGAGTACCAGAAAAATTCACAAATATCTTATTACTTATAAGCTTTTGTTAATATTAAAATGATTTATCTTCTGATAAAAAAGTCACTGCTGAAAATCATGATAGACTGCAAGATTTGAGATATTCACTGGGATTCCCTGAGATCCAAATTCATTTTCATTGGCTGATAATTATAATAATAGCAGGTAAATCTTTTGAAATAAGATTTCAAAGTCTTAGCCCTGACAAGGAAGGTAAATAGAACTATGGATTATAAGTTTACTTGTTACTTCTTTCATTTTGTCTATGTGCCTACTTTATTTGGGATATAAGTTAAGCCTTGTGATTTGCTGAAATGTTCAAACTCAGCACTGAATAGTTCTTCAGTCAACACAAGTGGATCTCAAGGCTGTTGGCTTTGAAGGATGTACCACACTGTATAGGCAGTTTTCATGTTGATACATGATCACAATTGAGTTCCTACCCATTGAATGGGAGATGGACTTCAGCTGGGCAGTTTTGAGAATTCCATGATTTAAAGAAATTCTCCGGAGTTGCTGTCTTGAGTGGGGCATGAATGCAGGCGTATTAGAAGATAATGGATGGCTGGTCCGAGTACAGTGGTGTTTACAACTAATTGATCACAACCAGTTACAGAAGATAATGGCATTCTACATCATGCAACTCAGAAATCTGGTGACTGCCCAGGAAAGTTACCTGAGGCCCCACACAATTTTATACTCTGGTATGTAGTTCTTTATTATACCTTTTGAAAAAAAATCGTTGACTGAAAGCTGTTTTGGATGCCAGACTGGGTTCGAGAAGTGGGCAGGTCAGAGGACACTGGGGCCCCCCAGGCCAGGAGCAGTCCTCACACTGAGCCCACATATCCCAGCACTGGACTTTACATTGGCAATGACTTTCATGCTTAGTTTGGCACGGAACATCACTTATTTCTCTGACAACTACATTTAAACATCCATTTTTCTATGAAATAAATTCAAATGATAATAATACCTCCAGCCACTTTCTCAGGCTAAACTGCAATTAGGAGTTTCTATACCCATATACTGAAGAGCACAGGTTGTTGGGGGCAAAGCCTGTAGGTTGTTTATGTGTCTTCAGTGTTCTATACAACTTGGGCATTTCATGTATGCTTCTTGAATTGGTGAACAGGTAATGACATATGGCCATGTCAGTATTTTTTCAGACTGTACACTGGACCCAAGACATGTTGGGTGATACGTTTCTATCACCATTTTGGATGGGGGAAATGATGTAGGCAGGCAGGTAGTAAGGAGCTGAGCACTGCTAGCAACACCTGCAGCAACTGCCCTGCATCACCACGCCTCACCCCCTCCCCAGCCTTCAGTGCCAGCAGCAGCTGCCAGGGTTTTGCTGCTTCATAGCTGGTGCTGGCTAGAAACATCCAACATGGATGCAGGTTCCGTGCATCCATTCCCCACGATGCACTGGCTGTGACACTAGTTTTCCACACGTGCGCTTCAGCCTTTTGTACTCCAGGTCTGAGATTTCCAAAAAGGGGCATGGAAATGGGTGGCACTCAAGCCCCGCCTCATTGGGTATTCAATTAAGCCCTGCCACAGACTCCGCCCCCTACCCAAACTTTGTTAAGTGAAGCTCTGTCCATCCTGAGTTTGCTTTCTCATGGTCTTTAAACAAATCTTGCTTCCCTGCTCACCTTCATCCAGGGCTCCTTGAATTCTTTCACACATGGAGATAAGAGCCTGGACCCAACCTAGCCAGAAGGTCTCCCCCAAAACATAAATTGTGAGAATCTGGATCAAGTCTAGATGGGGTCTCCTCCACAAGAGTTTCCTCAAAGATCAAATACGGGGTAAAAACTAAAGATTCATCTCAAAGAAATCAAGAAATAATTGCCCATCAGCACATTTCCCCAAAAAGTTCAAAATTACTTTATAGTCACAAACTAAAGGATGGAATAAAATTCAGGGGAAAATAAGTTCAGGCTTATGAATTATTCAGAGTTCTTGAAAATGAAGCTGTCATTAAAGTTATATGTTGTCTGTCTTTTGGTGGAGGAAGGAGAAAAGGGGTAAAAATGAGAAGAGAAAGGGAAAAGCAGAAAAGGAAAGAATCAGGTTTCTCCTCCACTCCATCACTGCACATGGCCTTGAAGAATGGGACTCTGCACCCCCGGCACAGCGAGAACCTTTTGTAATCACCGTGGAATCCAACACACTGCAGCATTTGCCTGACCTCCCCTTCCTTCTACTTCAAAGAAAACATTATTTCTGAGCGGAGACACAGCTTAAAGTACAAAAGTGACAACTAACAGTTTACTTGAATTTTTTTTCCTGTATATTTAGAAGGTTTTTCCCTTTGTACACTCCTCTAGCATGTCCCTCTTTGCCACCCCATCTGTGGGAAAAGGATAGATTTATTCACTGTTGTGTGAAATAAATTCATCGTCTATGAAATACATTAAAAACACTTGCAAAAATTTTTCTGTGTACATATATAGTGTTCTCTCTTTCCACAAACATAAAATTAACCTTAAAATGGTTTTCTGGAAAATGTGTACGGTTTTCTGAAAATGTGTATATACATGTGTAAATATTTTCCTCCAGAAATTAGATATAGGTCGAGTATCTCCTATCTGAAATGCTAGGGACCAGAAATGCTTTCGATCTCAGATGGACACTTTTGGTCTATTTGTATGTACATAATGAGATATCTTGGGGATGAGACCTGGAGTAAACATGAAATTCATTTGCTTCACATATTCCTTAAACATTTAGCTGGAATTTTCCACTTGTAACAACATGTTAGTGCTTAAAAAGCTTCTAATTTGGGAGCACTTGGTGTTTTGGATTTTTGGATTAGGGAGGCTGAACCAGTCTCTCTCTCTCTCTCTCTCTCTCTCTCTCTCTCTCTCTCTCCCCCCCCCCCACCCCTCCCCACCCACCCACACACACACACACACCCCTTCTGGAACATTTCTGAATGGCTTTTCAGAAAGCATGTGTTTCTGACTGATGTGCCACACTCAGATTGCCCAAGGGCTTGTACTCTCACTGTCCTTTGACACTGAAGAGCTGCGAAAGCAAAACCAGTGGCAAGAGCGAGGCCAGTCCAGGGAAGGCAGGAATACATGGGGGATTCTCCCAGAAGCTCCATGAATGCTATTTTCAGCACCCAGGCCAATCATTCCAGGAAACAATCTGAAGCCACAAGTTCTAGTATTTCAAGGCTTGGTCTTATGTGTAATATAACGGCTCCTGGCTCAGAAAATAAGATTGTCCTCAACTTACTCATTTGTCTTTTCTTGTAGCATTCTCCTTCACACACATAGCTTAACAACTGCACACATCAATTTTTTTCTACGATGTTTCCCTGCCTGTTTTTATTTCTTGTGTTCCATAGTTTATGAAAGGAAGGTTTAAAACACTCACTGCCTTATAATTTGTCATTTTTCTTCAGCCTAAAGCAAGGGTGGGGAACGTCTGGTCTGAGGGTGGTGTAAGTTCTATGAAATTGTTTGGCCTGGTCTTGCAAGGCATCCACAGGTGGCACTCGAAATTCAATAAATCTACAGCAGACTAATTTTTAAGTTGATAATTTTGTACAGTCTGCGAATGATGTGGTAAATATCCAAATGGTCCTTGGCTGAAAAAAAATGTTCCCCACCCCTGGTAAAGTATAAAGAAATGTCCGTACAGAATCCCTTTTCTGATGGTGCCCATGGATGGAGATTTAACATGCAGGCAGCCTGCCCATCCCTGATCTCAGCCTAATTGGCGACCCAACAGAGGGGCTGCGAAGCCTAGCAACACATGCTCCAGCTTCGGCTGACGTGGTTTGTCTCCTGAGAATTAGGGAAACCAACCATGTGAGTCTGCCCACATCTATGGAACAAGCAAAATCTTTGAAGACAAACTGGTATAATGAATTCAGTCGTAAAGTTGAAAAAAGTAAGTTTTATGCTTGGCAATTGATAGTGAAAAATTTTGAATCTGATAAGCAGTATCAAGCCAAGGTTATGAGGTCACAGATGGAAAAACTGAAGGCCAGGCGTAAGAGGCAAGTTAGGGCAAACTCGCAAACATTCCACTGGAGCAGCAGGTGTTTTAAGACTCATGGCCACCTCTTTGTTCTCTCCTTCTTGGCAAATATCTGCTTGCCTTTCACTTTTAGCACATTTTGCAAAGGTACAAGGGCAACTAAGGTTCTGACCACCAAACACACCCTTCCCAAATGACACCTTGCTTTTGTAATTATTTGGATTCTGATTTCTGGATTTGAATCCGGCATTCTGAGGTCCAGTGATGGAAGTGTAATATAAAGAAGAGTCAGCAGCCATTGGGCAGGTGATGAATTTGTGCCTCTCTCTTGATGCAGGGGAACTGGGATGTTACTGTTGGCACCAAATCACCTCATCCCATTCCAAGGTGCATCCCCACTTTCTCTAAAGCTTGGTGCCAATTATGAAGCGTATATCTTGTCTGGAGCACCAGAGGCTATGTTATTTAGCCTTACAACACTGCAAGGTACGTGTTAGTATTCAAATGTTGTAGATGAGGAAACAGAGACTCAGAGGAGGTGAATAACTGGCTTACAGCCCCATACCTAGCAAGCTCTTACTGTTAAATGTTATTTGCATTGCCTTACAGTGCTTTCTATCTATACCTTCCATAGAAGAAAGAGCCAACATAACAATTTAGCATTTTTGTTAAAAAAAAATTACCTAGGAGAAAAGTTGCATGGTGGTGTATTTTGAAGGTTTGGGAGACAGGACTACAGTTCCTAAGATCAGCCTTTGAAACATTCTACTTCAGTGCTATTTAGTAGAAATATAGTGTGAGCCCCATTTTGAATTTTAAACTGTCTTGTAGCCACATTAAAATGTTTAAAATTGTGGTGGAATAGACTAAGCCTCTGCCTGTGGTGCTGGCATTTATGGGCGCAGGTTTGTGTCCTGGCTGCTCCATTTCCTATCCAAGTCTCTGATATGGCCTGGGAAATAAGTAGATGACGGTTCAGGTGCTTGGGCCCCTGTAGCAATGCGGGAGACCTGGAAGAAGCTCCTGGTTCCTGGCTTTGGATCAGCCCAGCTCAGGCCATTGTGGCCATATGGGGAGCGACCCAGCAGATGGAAGACCTTTCTTTCTGTCTCTCCCTCTCTCTGTCTGTAAATCTACCTTCCAAATAAATAAATAAAATCTTATAGAATGTTTAAAAAAGTGAAATAAATTTTAATAAGATATTGTATTTGATTTAGTATATCTAGCATATTAAATGTTAATGTTACTGAGACATTGATCACATTGATGATGGTATTGTATGTGTCAACTTGGCTGAGCTAGGGGATACCCAGATAGCTGGGAGGACATTATTTCTGGGTGTGTCTGTGAGGGCATTTCTGGGAGAGATTGGCATTTGAATCAGTACTATGAGTCAGCAGGATCTCCAGCATGTGCAGACATCATCCAGTCTGGGAAGGTAATGGCAGTATAACAAGGTAGAGGAAGGATGAATTTGTTCTTGCTCCATCAGATGGGACATCATCTTCTTCTGGCCCCAGATCAGTTCTCCTGGATTTTAGGTCTTTGACCTCAGATTGAAGTACATCACTGGCTTTCCTATTCTCCAGATGCAGATGGTGCATCATGGAACTTATCAGCCCCCAAAACCTTGTGAGCCAATTTTCATAACACATCCTTTCCATCTACCTCTTTTTATGTGTGTACCTTATCAGGTTTGTTTCTTTGGAGAACATTGATTGATACATATATTTATTGTTACATCCTAAGTACTTAAAATTTATTTTTATTTTTATTTTTTTGCTTATAGTAAATTTCAATTTGAACTAGTCCCATTTCAAGGGCTCAATGGCCAGATAGCTAGTGGCTGCCATATTGGACAGTGAAGATATACAGAATAAAAGAAAGAAAAAATAATAAATGCATTTGCCAGTGCCAGTTGTTTTAGTTAGCCTCGGTAGAGGTAGTTTCTATGTGGGCACTGGCATCATTCTAGAATGGCTTTAACATTCTGGATGGATGCCTGTATTCTGTCCTGAGTGACTACACTGGAATTTTGGAGAATGGCCTCTAGACACCCCTAAGGCACAGAAGGATTTGAAACTTCATGTTTTCAGTTCAACTCTCTTAGAATAAAAACCAACATGAACTTGTTTGAAATACACTTCTACGTATCTCTGTCATGAATCTAAGAATATGATACACAGAAGATTTTTTTTGCCATGTAGGATCCTAGCCATTTCTTTTCAGCAGACATTTGGGTAAGGGCTTGGAAAATCATTTCTTGTTTTGAAGTTTTCTACATTTAAGTTATATGATACAATGACAAAAGAAATTAATTTAACTACAGTGATCATTTTATAATCTACATTATATGGTAGCATTCCTTTGCTAAACACCCTTCAAACATATCTCCATCTCCCTTCGAGCAAAAGCCAAGCTCTGACCACAGCTCACCATGCTCACCATCTGGGACACCACGTGATATATTTTTTTTTTTTGACAGGTAGAGTTATAGACAGTGAAAGAGAGAGACAGAGAGAAAGGTTTTCCTTTGGTTGGTTCACTCCCCAAATGGCTGTTATGGCTGGCGCTGCACCGATCTGAAGCCAGGAGCCAGGTGCTTCCTCTTGGTCTCCCATGCAGGTGCAGGGGCCAAGCACTTGGGCCATCCTCCACTGCCTTCCCAGGCCACAGCAGAGAGCTGGACTGGAAGAGGAGCAACCAGGACTAGAACCCGGCGCCCATATGGGATACTGGTGCTGCAGGCGGAGGATTAACCGGGTGAGCCACAGCGCCGGCCCCACACCATTGATTTCTTTCACCTCGTTTTCTTCTCTTCTAATTGCTGCTCTTTCCACTCTACCCTCAATGACCTCTTTGTGTTCTTTGAACATGCACATCAAACCAATTTTTATCAAGACCAATTTTTAGCAATACCTTTAAAAAGTTCTATCTACCAGAATGAGAAACACTCATGCAGGAAATATGCACATTCCTTCCTCTCCAAATCTGGTTTCTCTCAGTTGAGCTTGTGCCATCACTGAACAGCTACGAGTTCAAGATCACGATTTCTGACTAGCACCTTGGAAACAACACCGTGGGAAGTTGTAGCCATCTAGGAATACAAAGCTTGGGTTGAAACATGCATGTGACAGTTCAAGTGCCTACCAAGGACATATCTGCAGAGATGACCATGTTTGAAAGAACACATCTAAACAATGGCCCAGGAACAGAGTACAAGAATAACAAAACAAAATGTGCCCCCAAACTTCAGATGTGCTACCACCTGGGGAGGACACAGATGGCCCTGGTCCTGGTAGCCATCAGCAGGGATGCCATTGTTCCAGCCTGGGAGATTTTAAAGGGGCTGAGGTAGACATTTGCTTACACCAGCCATTGGGAAAACATCACACTAAGGCACTTTGAGCATTTCAGACAATTAATAATCTCTATTAGAAACTTGGTGAGTTAAGAACCCCGCAGGTCTCATAGTCACAATCAGAGGAATCCTTTGTAAAACATTTTGCAGATTTTCTACCTCCTGGATCAGGCCCTATCACCCCAAACCTTTCACCCTAAAGACCAGTTGCTGCATGCTGCCCATCCCTAACCTGAAGCTTCACAGAACCAGAACAGAGGCTGTGGCTGCCACTCCCACTCAGGGGTGGAGGCTCTGTGTAGCAGACAGAAGCCTTGGTTGCTACAGGCTTGGGTCAATCCCTGTGGAATCCAACCACCCTCAATCTTCTCCAACTTGATAGTGCTCCCTTTACGTGGAAGTCGGGAGTCTCATTTTATAGTTTCTGTCAGGGGCAGGATCTGTGGATTCAGGCTCCAGTGCCTCGCGCTGAAAATAACCTTTCTGCCTTTGCAGAGCTTCAGGAAAACTCAGGTGAAGCCCACACAATTGAACTTGAAGAACTGATCTCTCCTGGGCAGGATGAGGGGAACCTTTGAGACCTGGCTGACAGGGATCCTGGGTTAGAGCAGGTTTTAAGGGAGATGTTCCTGCAGCTTCGCCAATTCCCCCTCTTTCCATTAGAGAAGGTTTCAAGGGGGCAGTGATGGCCGGTGGAAGGCAAGGAGCTGGCAGAGGGCCTGTCAGCTTTTGCTGAAATGCTTTAATTTTTCTTTCTGTATATGTGTGTGTGTTTTGGCTGTCACCAGAAAACCAAATCTTTGCCCTGCATGAGACATATTCTGTCGCCACAGAAGCTTAGATTCTTTGAACTCCAATGCCTGATTTTATACATTGGCTGTTCTATTTTTGTGAAAAATGTTAAGAAGAATGGATCAACACTTTGGCTTTGTTCCTGGCATTTAAAGGAATTATTCTAGAGAGAATTTTTCTTTGGGTGACCTTTTTAGAGGGGAGGGGGTATTGCTGCAAGCTTTTTAAAAGGCTATTTATTTTGTTTGTGTTTAATGTAGAGTTTCAGGGTTACACATTAAGGATCGTGCTTTGCATTTTTTTCATGTAATCATAAAAATACATAATGGACAAATAATTTTAAACAACTAGGCAATGACTCTCAGAAAGTTGAGGTCTAGATCAAGAAATTCTGATAAAGTTCTAAGTAAAGATCTACCTTATTACAATTTTTTTTTGTCAGGGACACACATTCCCACTGCTAGTATGAATGAATGCTATTTGAAGTGAATTCACAGTGAACTTTTGGTATAAATGAATGGTTTTCTTCCCTTGGTGTATATTTTATGATGTACATTAATGTGCTGGCATACATACACATTGTAATTGAATTTATAAAGGTACACAAATTGGGACTTGGGTTCAATATTTCCTTTCCCTTTAGGAACAGATAGGGAATTAGGGAAGCAGAGTCTGGAAAGAGGCAGTCCCAGGGGCAGAGGCTGCTTGTTCCCCACTGCCCTCCCTGGAGCCCAATCCTGGTGCGAGTGTTGGAGCTCCTGAAAGGACCAATGTCCGGTGTCTCTCCGAATGTGCTGATGGCTGACTGCTGGCTCTCCCATTCCCTCTGTCCTGCTGCCTGAAAGGGAGGTTCTACCTCCAAGGAGGACCACCACTCAGTGGTTAAGGTAATGGGTGTCAGCAGGGAATTGTCGATGTTCCTATTCTAACTTTGCCACTTGGATGGATCACTTTGGACAAGCTACTTAACGTTTGTATGCCTCAGTTTTCATGTTAGCAAAATGGGTCTCGTACAACTCTCTCATTGGATTATTAGTGAGTCAAGGAGTTAATTAATGCACCTAGAAGGCTTAGGAAAGTGCCAGGAGCTCATGTCCCTGGGAGACTTCCCGGATTCCAGCCCGAAGCCTGCCAACCATCACTCTGTGCCTGACCCAGCTTCCTTCTCCTTCTGCTACAGCTTTGGGGCAAACTCCCTTCCTCGTCCCCTGCCCCTATCTCCTGATAGGGTGAATTTCTAGACCCAGCTCTCCTAGTTCATCCTAATCCTGCTGCAGTGAACTCTTCCAAGCCCTGACTACGCTGAGTAGAAACATCTAATTGATGGTTGATTTATTCCAGTTGAGATTAAGAAATGAGACATATGGAGTGTACCTTCAGGAGACAGTTTTCCTTGCTGGATCTTGATGCTCCCCCCCCCCCCCCCTTTTAAAGAGAATTTTTTTTTATGATTGCTTCTTGGGATCCGTGATCAATTGATCCTGCAATCGGTGAGCTCTGAGCAAAATTAATCTTAAAAAACGTGTGCAAATGGGATGTTCTCCTAGAAGCTCTTTAAAAATGCTGTTTCTGCTTTTTGCTTTGATCTGGTGTTTGCAAAGCTAACAGTGACCTGGTGCAATGATCAAAATAAAACTGACTGGAGTTGGCAGGTCAAATATTGACTTGGATCTGTGTTTTGTAGGCATTTCTTAGCTCCCACTAACATCCTTCAGGTCAGTGGGATGATTGGTGAGGACGTGTGCTCTGAATGTCTGAGCAGACACTTGTTTCTCCCCCATGGTCTGTGGTTTGATTGCTCAGGAAATATTAGTGATTTCTCAGAAAGGAGGTGCTTGAGACACCAACAAAATGGAAAAATAAGTGATCTCCGGGTGCTCAGAATAATTTTAGAAGAGTGTCAGTTACAGGATATATTAACTTCTGAATGAATATTTGATAGACATGATAGTAATGAAGTCATCCTGTCATCGTGTATTTTAAAATTCATTACAAAAATGGGCCGACGCTGTGGCACAGCAGGTTAAGCTGCCATCCACAGTGCCAGCATCCCATATGGGTGCTGATTTGAGTCCTGCCTGCTGCACTTCCAAACTCTCTGCTAATGCACCTGGGAAAGCAGCAGAAGATGGCCTAGGTGCTTGGACCCCTGCACCTGCATGGGAGACCCAGAAAGAGTTCTTGGCTCCTGGCTTTGGCCTGGCCAAGCCCAAGCCCTTGCAGCCATTTGGGGAATGGGATGAACCAACAGATGGAAGATCTCTCTCCCTCCCTCCCTTCCTGCCCCCCCCCCCTCATTCTTTCAAATAAATAAAAAAAAATTTAAAACAGCATCAGAGTAAAAGGTAGAAGTCTGCAGTATTTAATTTCCCACAGACACACAGTGAACTGAGATCTGCTGTATTTTAGTGGGATGCTTGTCCAGTTTGGAAAGCTAGTAACAATTTAGGGTGTGGATGAAATGCTACAGGGAAGGAATTTAATGCCATGGGAAAGGCCATCAAAAATTTGATAGAAATAACTTTCACCAATTTCATTCTGTTTTTAAGTTTGTTTCATGTGGGTTTTTTTTCCTGTTATTTTTCCAGGGATGGGAAATTTGAAATAAAAATTGACATCTCTAGAACTAAGAAATCCCATTTAAAAGTTTGTTCCTGGACATGCTCATTCATCAAATATTTACTAAACACAACTTGGTAGCAGCACTGTGCTGAGGTCTGGGGATACAGAGATGAGAAAACATCAGCAGCCCTGCCTAGAAGGAACTGACAGTATCTGACCACAGAAGCTACAAACATAAGAAAGAGAAAAGCAGTCAAATCTATCACAGGGACCCAGGGAAAGCAGTGGTTGACCTCATCATTATACGGAGAGTTGTCGGAAACTTCTCCTAATCTGTTTTTTTTTTTTTTTTAAAGACTTATTTCTATTGCCTTGAAAGGCATTGCAGCAGAGAAAGAGAAGGATTGATTGACCTTCCATTCACTGATTCATTCCTTAAATGGCCAAAATGGCCACAGTGGACCAGGTTGAACCAGGAGCCAGAACTCCACCCAGGTCTCAAATATGGCTGACAGGGGTCTAGGTACTTGAGCCATCTTCCACTGTTTTCCCAGGCACACGAGCAAGGAGCTGGATTGGAATTGGAGCAGCTGGAACTGCAATTGGTGCTCTGATATGGGAATACTGGGTGCCACTGTCACGGGCATCATGCCACAACAGTGGCCCTCCAATGGTTGCCTATTGAGCATTCATCATATGGTCAGTGAGGATATAAAATATGGTCTCTGTGATGTTCAATTTTGAGCGTCAACTTGGCTGGGATAAGGGATACCCAGGCAACTCACAATACATTGTTTTTTGGGTGTGTTGGTCAGAATATTTCTGGAAGGGATCCACACCTGAATCTGCAGACTAAGTAAAGAAGATCCATCTTCCCCAGTGTGGGTGGGCATCATACAGACACTGGGGGCCCAGATAGGATACAAAGATGGAAGAAGGGTGAATTCTCTCTGACTTCCTGAGCTGGGACATCTTCCTTCTCTTACTCTGGAACGCCCTCCTCCTCTCTCCTCATATTCTCAGGCCTCTGACCTTGGATAGGAGTTACACCATCAGCTGTCCTGTTTCTCAGACTCAGTCACACCACTGGCTTTCCTGGGTGTCCAGCTTGCAGAGGGCAGATCATGGGGCTTCTCGGCATCTGTAACTGCACGAGCTATGTCCCATAATATGTCCACTCATGTGTCCATACAAATGCCACTGATTTGGTCTCTGTAAATAACCTTGACTGGCACAGCTTCAGCCTCCAAGACCCTAAAAGGTAGTTGAGGAGAGAAACTAAGATATATGAACTGAGTAAGAATCCAATAAGATAGTTTGTCATTAAATGGAAAATGCTTTTATACATAGCACAGAGCACTCAAGGCTAGAGTAAGTAGTCTTAATCTCAGCTTGAGAAAGGAAGCACTGGGACAGAGCCCCTGGAGATGAAGTTGTCCTTGAGTCGGTAGGAGGAAATGGGGAGGATACTCCACGAGGGAAGAGCGGTAGGAATGAGAATAGAGCAGAGGATAAACTGTACTGGGCTTGGAACAATAAGAGGGTTGATTGGTCTGGGTTGGAGCATGGTGGCGACGCATCATGGGAAATAAGGCTATGGCAATCTAGGCAGAGCAGAAGATACATCTTGACTAATAGCAAGAGGCATGGTTGATGGAGAGTATGGGCCAGATGATGGAAACCGTGGAGCAGCTGAGCAAAGACTGGCTTGGTAGGAGATGCCGTGGAGTAGAAGACCTGAGTTTTGGGTCCTGCCTCTGCCACCATATCTTTGCAGGTCCCCGAATCCTCATTAGGGCCATACTAAGATGTTCTTGGACCCTAGGCACAGCTGTCTTTGTGGCCCATTTTCTCCATAAAAAATTTGTGAAATATTATATCTTATGACTTTGTTGGTACAACATATAAAATATTTTATTTGACTCCAAAGTTCATTCTTTTTTCTTTTGATTTTTAAAGAAATTTCCTACTCATTTTTGTGGGCATTGTTTCCTTCCCCTCTGTTGACTAATTTGGTCCAGATCCTCATCTGTGCCATTAGGGGGCAGAGTGGAATTGTACTCTAATGCATTTACCTTCTTCTCAAATTCTGTAATTCAGTTCCAAATCTCTCAATCTGTACAGCATAGGTAGGATGGTATTTTCAATATGTTAATATTGTATCTGGAAACCATAGCATGGGAAAGTATTCACAAATAAGCAAAGAAAATGACTTTTTTGTAATATTAGAATATGGGGTGAAAATTCATACCCCCAAAATGTGCTCATTTAAAAAGAATTTAGAGAAAAATAGATCATTTTTTTAAAAGACATTATAAGACTCATTATAAAACTTACAGCACTAGTGGATGCAAAGAATTCAGAATCTATAGTAATGCTATACAGGAGAAAAAGTAATTTTCACAAGAAAATAATAGGAAGAAGAAATTGAAAAAGAAGTAAAGAAATTGCTGGACTTTTACCAAATAAAGTTGAGAAAACTTTTTACTTCTCCCTCTTCTCATTCTAATCCAAATTTCAAAGTAGTTAGCAGGTATCTTTCCTGATGTGTGGTTTGTAGCAATGAGGATGTTCCATGTTTCGCTGAAGAGGAATTCATTTTGTGTTCCATTTCCTCTTTTTGATAACAGCTGGCTTTGGAGGAGAACAATAAACTTTGTTCTACCATAATGTATTTTCTTTTAAAATATTATTTAAAAAGTTAATTTTATTTATGTGAAAGGCAGGAAGGGGTGGAGCAAGAGAGAGAGACAGATAGACAGATATCTTCCATCTCTGGTTTAATCCCCAAGTGGATGCAACAGCTGGAGCTGTGCCACGCCAAAGCCAAGAGCCAGGAATTCCATCCTGGCATCCTGGTTTCCCATGTGGATGTCGGGGCCTGAGTCCAAGGACCATAATTGGCTGCCTTCCACGGGTCATTAGCAGGAAGCTGGATGGGAGGTGGAGTAGCGGGGATGTTAGATACGGTGGTTAGATATGGAACGCTAGCATTACAAAAAGTGGCTTAATGTGCTGCACCACAACGCCCATATCAATATACTTATCTCTGAAGGGGTATTTATTAGGGAAATTGGCTCATGTGGTTTTGGGGACTGCAAAGTTCCACTGAAGGCTGTCTTGCAGCTGGAAAACCAGGGAAGTTGGTTCACATCTCAGTCCAGGACCAAAGAATCAAGGAAGCCTGTTGTGTAACTCAGCCTGAGGCTGAAGGCCTGAGAAAATAATAGGCTATCGTGCAAGTCTTAGAGTTCAGAGATGAATCTGGAGCTCTGATATCCAAGGGGGGAGAAGATGGGCAAATTCAGGCCAGCGGCGGGGCGGGTATCCTTTCCTCTTTGACCTATCTGAGCTCTCAGTCTACTGGAGGTGCCTGCCCACATTGGTGAGGGTGGATCTTCCTTATTCAGTCTACTGATTCCAATGCCAGTGTCTTCTGGAAACATCTTCACAGACATGCCCAGAATTATTGATTCCTCAGCTGCCTGGGTTGCCTTTAATCCAGTCAAGCTGACATCTAAAACTGGCCTTTTTGTGTATTTTGTCTTTGTTATTTTAGAGACTTGAATCAAATGCCCAGTGATGCATGAGAGTGAAGCATTATATTTTTTCAGAAGCTTGCTAATAAATGGGGAGTTTTCACAGTATGGTGATGGGACCTGTTCATGTACACCTGCTGGTCTTCTTCCTAGGGATGACAATTTTTCCCAAAGGGGGAATCTAGAATCTTCCTCTCAGGAAAGTTCCAGCCAGGACTCTGTAAGCCTGTAGGAAAACTTTCACTGAATTTCCACAGCGTTTATAGGACATTCCCACTGTGGGTTGTCCTGAAGTCTAGTCCTTACGAAAAGTAAGTCTCTGGTCTTCTGCCCATTTGGCATTGGGGCAGTTTCCCAGTGGGGTGGGGAGAAGACAAGCTGCTCAGAGGAACTTTTAGCTGACACTCCCGTTTTCACCTTCATCTCTCTGAGGTGCCAGCAGCCTCCCACTTCTGAGCCTTCTAAGGGAACGAAGCACTGATGGGCTTGCTCACCAGCTTCACCTTCAGTGGCTTAGGGTTCCTGGTCTCCCTTTGTCTACTCACGGCGTTATTCCTCCCTTTGCTTGCTGCCTTTCTAAATGTTGCTGTCCTCTTTGTTCAGGTTGACTTGCATATTTAAAAAAAATGTAAGGGCTGGGTGTTCAGCACAGCAGTTAAGACACCACTTTGGGTGCCCACATCCTATATCAGAAGCCTGGGTTTGCATCCTGGCTTTGCTCCTGATTCTAGCTTCTTGCTAACGCACATCCTAGGAGGCAGCAGGTGATGGCTTCAGTAACTGGGACCCTGCCACCCACATGGGAGACCATGATTGAGTTCCTGCCACCTGACTGTGGCCTCCCTGCTATTGTGGCCATTGGCAATCACACCAGAGATGCGATATTTCTTTCCTTCCCTCTTTCTCTGCCGTTTACATGAATGAAATTAGTTAATTAATGAAATAAAATTCTTTCCAGATATTTTGGAGAAAGTAAAAGTAAATGGTATGATTCATCTGTCATGTTGAACTGATACTGGAACTTCTGATGTCTTCATGAGCTAATAGATCGTAAAACATATGTGGTCAATGAACATAAGTGGATAATTTATGAAAGATCCATTGAAAATAATAAAGAAATTGAAAATTGTTCAATTTTATCTTGATTTGATGTAGTAAGGAACAGGTGAAGAACCCAACTCCTTTCTTCATTTTGGAATGGGACAATGATGACCCCTGAAAGCTAAAATATGCCTATTCTTTCTACTTTTGCTTTCAAAAACCTCCTATGTTTATTGTATGAAAGCAAACAAACCAAAACTTTTGTAGAGTAAAATGTCAAAATTGTTCCACTGTCTACCGTTTTCTAACCCATAATACTATCTTCTGAAATAACAGTGCTGATAGTTTACAAAATCATACGGAAAAGACTGAAAGGATTATCTGCATACTTGATTACATGTTCAATGCTATTCCTTTCATGCAGAAAATAATCCTGTTTGGGGCCAGCATTGTGGCAAAGCAGATGAAGGTGCCCCTGCAATGTCGGCGTCCCTTATGGATGCAAATTCAAGTTCTGGCCACTGTGCTTCTGATTCAGTTTCCTGCTGATAAGCCTGAGAAGGCAGCAGCAGATGGCCCAAGTATTTTAGCCCTACAACCCATGTGGGAGACCCAGATGGAGTAACTTCTTGGGTTTAGCCTGGCCCAGCCCCAGCCAATGTGGCCATCTGGGGAGTGATTCTGTAGATAGAAGATTCTCTGTTTCTGTCTCTCTGTCTCTCTCTCTCTCTCTGTAACTATGCCTTTCAAATAAAATAAATAAATCTTAGTAAATAAATAGATAACCCTATTTTGTGTGTGTATGATGTATTTTATAACACAGGCATATATGCACTGGTTTTAATTAGACAAATCATATTTTGCATGCTATTCTGCTTTCTTAAGCTTAATGACCCATCGCAGACAAATGAATGTCTTTTTTTCTAATGCTTAAATAGTACAATAAAGTAGTAATTCTTCTTTTAAGAGATATTTAGTTTTTCCCCTACATTTCATCATACAAAAAAATCTTGTGCATATATATATATATATATATATATATTCCTCTAATACTAGTATTTCTCTTAGATTTCTTGAGTATAATAATTGGGCTAATTAGCACACACATAGTTTACATTTTCATTACATACATATTCAGCTGACCTCTAGAAGTTCATTTTTGCACAATTGCTTATGAAATTTTTTAGTCTCAGTTAACAGTCTCCATTCCTGTCCACACTGTGATGTCAGCAAGTGGAACTTTTGAAACTAGAAGGTGATTTCACCATTACACATGTGCCTCCTGGGAGAGCTCTTGGCAATGCTTGAGTGGACTTTTCTTAGCAACACATCAATCTTACCAGAACGTTTTTTTTAATTCTTTTTTTTTTCCTCTGTAATTGAAAAGCACAAATCCAAATGGTAAAGAATCATTTCTTTTGCCTATTTTTTCACAATAATGAAACGAGGGAAACCATTGCTGATAGTGTTCAGAGAGGCAGGCATTCTCACCGTATACTCCCTGTGTTTTAGGTGATGGGTGGGCTTGAGGTATGAATGACCATAGGCATATTATCCCCTCAACTCTGCCTCTCCATGTACAGTAATCTAGCCTAAGCAAGTAACGTGCAATATTGAAATGCCATTTGCAGAAAACATTTACTGCAGTATTTGTTACGATAAAAAAATTGGAAACCATTTGAAGAACAGAAATTGAAGTCACCATTTCCCTTTTGTGAGATATTTAGGTTAAATAAATTCTGGTAAGCCCACTGGTTAGAATATTTAGCAGAATGTTTAATGATGGGAACGAAGACCAAGTATTTCAAGGAAAAATGTTCATGCTACATATGCTAATACTATATACATAACGATGCATAGTATATTATAATAATATAAATTGATTTTAGGAACTCAGAATGCATTTTTCTACAGTACAATTATTCTCATGTGGATCAATAACTAAAGATGGTTTATTTGGTAATGTAGCTAAGTTACAGCACTAATAGTTAGCTTGGATTCTGCATCTTAGAGCATGGGAAACTGCCAGAAAGAGGAAGGAAAAAGTTTCCTCTTTCTTGCCAGCACAGGGTGGCCTCGGACAAGATCATGCAAGACAGTGGGCATCTTAGATTGCCTTCTCTTTCCCTGAATGGCCCCTCCAGACTCTTACTAAAGTTTCAACTCTACTCACCAATATCACCTTGGCCCCCTCCACAAATTTTGTCCAGCAGCTTCCTCTCTCCCAAATGACACCTGACTCCTCCCTTCAACCACAACACCCCTTCTTCAGAACTGTGCACCCTCCCCTACTCAACCCTCCCTCAGGTATCAAGGAGAACTGCTCCTGCTAACCCAGAGGAAGCTCTAAATGTGCGATAACAGGTCACAGGAAATAAGGTGAACAAGTCAGGTGATTCAAAGGAAAGCATTGTGGGTGGAGAGTGCCTGACCCTCAAGTTCCTTCCTTCCTTCCCTCCTTCCCTCCTTCCCTCCTTTCCCTTTCTTTCTTTCTTTCTTTCTTGCTTGCTTGACAGGCAGAGTGGACAGAGAGACAGAGATCAAGTACCTTTCTTAAACCATTCTTACACCACTACAGTTTCTTCCATGTGAACTCTCGGATACTCCAAATGTTAATTTAAAGATATCAACACAGACAGAAAATTTGGCCCAACGGTTAAAATGACAGGTAGGATACCGGTAACCTACTTCAGGATGCCTGGGTTCAGTGTCAGATTCAGGCTTTTGATTCTAGCTTCCTGCCAATGGAGACTCTGGGGCTCAAGTATTTGGATCCCGGGTGTTGGCACTGGTTCAGCCCCAGCTGTTGCAGGCATTTAGGGGAGTGAACCAGCAGATGGGACATCTGTCTATCTGTCTATGTCTCAAATCTCTCTTCTCTCTCAAATAAATGTAAAAATTCATGCAACAATTCCCACCATTTTAATGGTAGTAGTCCACTCTGGGAAAAAGAGGGAGAGGGAGAAGAAGATGGGAGAGGGAGAAGGGGTGAGAAGGAGAGGAAGTGTTGGGGTGAGGGTAGTGTCTGTGAGAGGTAGGGGAGAAGCTGACCAGGGGCAGCTCTTCGGAGTTTACTTTTATAAAAGGGAAGGGAGCCTGCTCTGTAATCTTCTGTGCTTGCAGGCTATGTGCTGGTTTATGAATTCTTTTACTGTTACATAGAGGATAAATATTTTATTTGTGTCATAATTTTTACATTATCCTGAGGTCAGAGGCAGGCAAGTGCATGCTGTGATCAGAGCACTGCTGTGTGGAGGTAATGAAGGAACCAGAGCTCCTAGGTGCAGACCGAATTCCTCAAGGTATCAGTTGAGCAACAACTCAAGCAATCAGTTGTAGCTGACCAGTTGCCTCTGCTCTCCCATGTCCTCATAAAAATGGTCATAGAGATTTATTTTGATTACGTCCAAGTTTTGTTTGGATTTTGGAATGTCGATCATTGGAAGCCTATTTCACATAGGGCTGCCTCCAGAGTTGCACACGGATCCTGCAACCCTTTGGTGGTCATCAATCAGTAATTCAAAACATGAATTTCATCAATAAGAAAACTCATAGGGTATGGCCTGTATTTACCCTGCAAATCACCTACTTTGTTATAAAGCAATCTGAAGTGGCCTCTCATGTCCTAGGAATTGATTTGTTCAGACTCCCCATGTCCCTGGTTTCATTTCTCTCCTTATGTATTTGGGAGAGAGGCTTCCTCCACTGTTAACACAAAGTCATGGATGAATGGGTGGTACCCTAAACACACAAAGAAATATCTTCTAATCTGAGACTCACAGTTGGAAACTGACAGATCCAGCTCATATTTAGCTCTGTTCTTCCTGCGTGTGTGTGTGTGTGTGTGTGTGTGCGTGTATGTGTGTCTGTGTTTTCTTATTCAGCCAGCCACACAGAGAATCCCAAGAAGGAAAGCAAAGAGAAAAGGAAAAAATATTTTGAAGCTTCCAGACTTGAGCCTGCCCTCCATCACCAGGGTAAGATGATAAACAAGGACAAGTTGGGTAAGATACATTACCTAGTATGTACAGATCTCACTAACTTGCCATTGTACACTGGACAACTAACAAGACCAATCAAGATTCTTTCAGAGCCTTCTGGGGTGTTGGTGGAACAGTTCCTGCAAGGTGAACCAGTGGATATGCATTATCCACTTCCCCTGAAGATAGCAGGTTTAGGCTCCACTAAAGGAAAGAAGAGTATGGAATTTACCAGCTACTGAATACGTCCGTGGGCCAAGCTTAGGTTAGGTGATTTTACTTGTCTCCATAGAACTGGGAACTTTGAAGGATCATCGATGTCCCTGAGTGATTAAAGGCCCTGGAATTTGAGCCTAGTGCCTCATACCAACCGTTGGTGCAGGACACAGGAAAACTTTCGGGTTGTTACAGAGGGAACTGCCTCATTTGGCTCTCATTTCCTTGGTCTGATTCAACGAGTACTTTGCAAAGATGCTAGGGTATATGGTGAAAAAGCCAGGTTCAAAACAGAATCCTAGGACTCCAAACCCTATATAGCCATGTGATTTTGGATAATAAAGGTAACCTCAAGAAGCGTCAGATTCTCCATCTCATAATAGAAGTGGTAAACCTTCCTCTTAAAATTGCTGTGGTGATTAAATAAGGTGAGATGTGAACAGACTTCACTCAGTACCCAGCATAAAAGGGGATGTTCAAGAAAATGTCAGCTGCATATGAAAGAATGTAATATCCTTTTCAACCAGCAGATGCTTTGATTTTGTGACAAAAAGAGCTTCATGCACTCTTAACAATTTACATTAATTGAAGAAGTGGTGAAATAACCCAATGACATTTGAATGTTAGGGCAAAAGCCGAAAGTCTGAATAATGACAAATTCATTGTGGCAACAGAAATAAAGCGTTTTGAAATAGAACTTGGTATTTTCAAAGAAGTTGTGTGGTGCTGTAAGAACCACACGTGCCTTATGAGTCAGAATACAGTCTACAAAGCCTTGGAAGATAACCTTTTAGCTTAGTTAACAGGGATCTTGTTTGAAATTTATAACTTGGTCTACTGTTTTAATTTGATGTACATGACTTAATTTATATCTTAACTGAATTTACAAGGTTCCATTATAAGAGGCATTTATTAAGGGAATATAAAAATCAATAGGCTAAAATAGACCTATTTCAAGGGGATTTAAATTAGATTGCTTCAAGAGTAAAACTTCGGCAAGCATTTTACTTACTGCCTTATGAATCTGATTCAGAAAACTAAGAAATGGCTATCAATGAACTTGTGCAATTATTTGTGCTATGTTGGGTGTAGATCTGAGAAAATCCGCACTCACAAAGCTGGAGTTTTCATAGCATAAGAAGAGACTTTGGGATTAGGTTTCTAGAATATAATGCCACTCCCCCCCTTTTTTTTTTCTGAAACTCTGTGAGATATTCAAGGAATCACTATCACTTGTTAATGGTCTCAGTAATAACTCCAAGAGGATGCTATTGCTACACAATACATTCTTACTTAACTTCAAGTATGTTTGTTGCTTTGTGATGTTACAGGCAAAATAATTCACGACAATGTCATGACAGAGCTGGGAATTTAATCGGGTCTGCATGCCGTGAGCAAGTGCGCCTCTGTGGCACAGTCTTTTTGGACTTTGTGACCTTGGAGTTTCTAGATAAAGCATCTCACTTCTCTACTGCGACATTAACATACACAGTTGGAGAAGTACAGCATTTTGCTGTCAGTTACAGTAACTCTAGCAATGTAGAAAGCAAAGTTCTATGCAGAATTTAAATGACAAGTTTTTATATACTTTGCAGGATTCTGATAAAGACACCCTCAACCCTCTGACTTGGTGATCAATGACCTTAACAGTAACTTGTTCTTCATAACAGAAATGCTTTTCAAAGCGCTTTCACATGCATCAGCTCATTTGATTCTTAGGATCCCAGGAATAATGCATTTTCTATAAATCAAGCAGCTTATAAGCAAACTAAATGCTAATATAATCATCTGTGTCCCCAATCTGATTGTCCACCTTTGTATTGAAATCACAATTCATGTTATTATATTCTTCCTTATCTGGAATGAACTAAAAAAGTAGAAATTTTTCTTTTCCTTTTTTTTTTTCAAAACAAAGTTAGTTTAGAATAGTGTTGCTGTGTTGCCTGTCATAGAGAGAGGACAGAAGATTTATTTTAGGATGAAATAGAAACAGAAGATTTGAAAGACTGTTTTGATACTTGTGAGGATTGCTGAAAGAACAATTAACATTTGGGCTAGAGTTTGGGATGCTTTTTTAAGCTACAGTTGACCCAACTCTCTGGGCAGAAAAATAGGAGTAAAATTGGCCACTGTAGAAGATAAACAGCAAGTCACTGGCACAAATGAGAAGGAAGCAAATTTGGTTTAGTTAAGTCTGAAATAAGTAATTGAAAACTAAAATTTATTAACAAAAAATTAATAAAGAGAAGTTCTTAAAAATCTTTAACAAAGATCAATTGTTATTTACATACAATTGTTTATCTATCTTTGAAATGACATCTTTAAAGTAGAAATACTTAAAAAGAAGGTGTCCATTTGATCTCATATAAAATTCTTCAGAGGGGTTAGCTTTGTGGCATAGAGGGTAAAGCCACTATCTGAATTTCTGCTGGCATGCCCCGCTCTACTTCCGATCTGGCTTCCTGCTAATGTGCCTGGGAAATCAGTGGAAGATGGCCCAATTGCTTGGGCCCCTGCCCCCATATGGGAGACCTAGATGAAGCTCCTGGCTCCTGGATTAGGCCTGGCCCATCCCCGATTGTTGTGGCCATTTGGGGAGTGAACCATCAGATGGAAGATCTCTCTGTCTGTCTGTCACTCTCTCTATAACTCTGCCTTTCAAATAAATAAAATAAATCTTTAAAGAAAAAAATTTTGGAAGTAGGGATAAGAAAAGAAACTTGGAAAGCATATGCATTTTAAAAAATCATAGTCATAATTACAATAAAATACGGAAAATGAAAAACATTTCAGATTTTGTTTCACATTAGAAACTAAAAGACAAAATCTTTCCAAAACATTGACTGTTGGGGTATAAGTTGAAAAGAGTTAAATTGATCTGAGTCCTAAATTATTTTGTTCACTATTAATTTTTAAAAATAATCCAGTTTTGTAATGTTAAAAACAAATACATAGCTACTGTAAATATTATTTCAGCAATGATTCTTTTAAAAATGTTTAATAAATTCTGTCTTGATCTTAATGGTGCATCTGTTCTCATTATCATCTTGAGGTTCACAGAGCTTCCTCCATCTTTAGACTTGTGATAAACGTTTTTCAATGTCTTACCCAGCATCATCAGATGTTCGGTACAGAAAATGATGTCCAAAGTGTGGCCTTTGCCTGCTGTGCTGAGCCAAAGCAGCAGTCACGGCACTGAGGAGGCTTAGCAACTCCCTCTTCCCATCTGCCTTCTCTACCAAGATGGGACAGAAACTTTCTCTGGAGTCTCTTATCTAAGACAACTTCTTCCTAATGCAACGCATTGTCTTAAACACCCTCCCTAGAAATATCATCAGATAATGGAGAGGAAAGAAGCTAGAAGTCCCCACATCCACCCAGAGATGACCTTCACCTCCATCGTAAGACAAATCCATGTTTATAGTGAAGTTCTGCTCCCATCCACCTATAACTTCCCCCATGGTCCATAGCAACTTTGTCCTAAGCCAGTGTCCAGTCATTTTCCCAGAAAATCATCAATTACTCCCTAAAACTGCCTACATCCCACACTCTTCTACCCTAGGAAGACAGTACTTGAGTTTCAACCACCTGAACCTTTTGTGAGTTGTATATTTTGTATGGTTTTCATGCTTATGCACACTAGTAAATTTATGCACCTTTTCTCCTGCTAGTATATCTATTGTCAATTAATTTTAGTGAATATTTAGAGGAATTAGGGCAATTTTCTTTGCCTTTCACAGCCTTGCTTCCCTTGGGTAGGATTTTGAAAGAGCCTTCCATCAGAATGGGTTGTCCAAGGCCAGGTCTCACTCACCATTCTGTCTCCTCCCCCTCTATATTGCAGTTGGGATTATGACCCTCACTTCATCCTAAGCCTCCAATCATTTATTTTGCCCTTCCTCACTGGAAATCCACTGCTTCCCACTAGCAGGCTTGCAGTAAGCATTCCCAAATTGCTCTAAACTTGTGCCCAGAATGTATGAGGAAATGGATTTTTATTTCTGACCAAACTACTACTTCTTACTTCATTCATACAACATAGTAACATTAAATTTCACTGCCAATAATTTCATTTAATGTAATTGATCTTCTTTGCCCCATAGGATTTGAATACTTTAGAAGCCTCTTTATATTTAGTAAATGTATCCCTTGGAAAGATTGGCTGGAGAATATTATGGGGCCAAGTTAAACATTTCACTATATCCTGTGCCTAGTCCCCAGTCCTCAGGAGACAATACATTTAAAAAGTATTTACTTATTCGACAGAAAGAAAGAGAGAGACATTGCCTCCTGATGGTTCATTCCCCAAATGCTTGTAATAGTCCTGGCTAGAGCTAGGCTGGAGCTAAATCCCGGAGCTGGGGATGCAATCCAGGTCTCCCACAGGGTGGCAGGGACCGGACTCCTTGAGCCACCACTGCTACCTCCCCTGAGTCTGAGCTAGCAGGAAGCTGGACTCAGGAGCTGGAGGCAGGCATTGAACCCAGATCCTCCAAAATGGTGGCAGATGACCTGACTGCTAAGCTGAACACCTACTCCCCAGGCAACACATTTACACTGCCAACCAGGAGCAGGCATTTAAGGAAATAATAAATCTTTTCTCCTTATCAAGTGAGTCGCCTCAGGTATTTCATTGCAGTAATAAAAAGCTGATGAATGGAGGGCCCACTTTCTGAGGTCAGAGCTGCCTGTTGCAAATGACGAGTGCACCAAATAGTTGTGGCACAGCGGAGGTGTGTGCCTGAGGCAGTTTTTTGCGGCCCGTAGATGTGACAGGGCACTCGAGGGCAACGCGGCATCGGTGAACAGACCCTCTGGCAGAGCAGCCAAACATGTGAGCAAAGCCTCAGAACAACTTTTCAGACTGATTCCTCATGAAAGGAAAGAACTGTATAGAGTTTCAGCTGAAATCATGGAGCTCATGTAAGAGAAAAAATGTGGTTTCTGTGAACTTAACAGCTTTTGAGTGCTGATCATTGCTGGAGAAAGGCAATAAATACCCTCAGCAACATATATAGATAAAACACAGGAGAAAATCAGTTCTATTAAAAAATTAATGAGGATTAGAAAATGGTAGAAAATTGAAAAAAATATTCTTTATCTTAAAACCAAAGCAAAGTCCAAAAATTTTGTATTCCAATACATGTAAAAAGTTTTTTAAAGGGTTCAACTGTTACCCACTGCAGTTTTAAATCCTTTCCTCTGGGAAAGTTAACTGACCAATTTTTCTTTAATCCTTGGGAGCCCGAAAAGAATCTGTGTAAAGAGGATGTTACTTTACCACTACAAAATTCTACAATGAAATCACTTACACTTCTTGGCTATTCTTTGGACATTTTGGAAGCAAGTCAAAAGTGTTTTTTTGGTTCATAAGCACTTTCTTACTTTTCTTCTTTTTTAAAAAGCTTTGAAGCAGATTACTTTCATGAGCTACTATAACACTTTTTAGCAGTATCTGAAGGTTTAAGAAACATAATAATAGAGAAGGGATATTTTACTTTCTTGAATAACACTTGAAGAGGAAAATACTAACGGAAAGTGTTTGTTCCTTTGGCCCTCTTCCAAATCTGTCAAGGTTCCTGTTCCAACTGGAAATGGAAAAGTGAGTGAAGAGGACGTCTCCCCACTGGCATGAGACTTTCCTAAAGCTGGAATTAGTAAGACCAGAAGGCAGACCCGAGAAAAAATGACCACTGTTGCCAGCAGTTCAACTGGCTTCACGTACAGACAAAATTCCAGGAGGCACAGCTCCAACATTTCTTTTCTTTTCCTCCTCCACCTCTTTATAATATTTTGTATTAACTAATTTTCCCTAACATCTTTCAGTTCAGTCTAAAAGTGTAGGCCATGGGCTTACTCTGGCTCCTGTTCCTCACCTGGAGCCACAGAGAAGCAGAATTTGTACAGTTTCCAAACTGATGTTGGCAACCCCTTCTCCTTTCATTCAGTATGTGGCCTCCACCGGGAGGCCACACCGAAAATCTCTCCCCTGCAGGTTTAATCTGGACTTGAGTCTGAGTCTCCTTTCAGCAGAAAGAAAGGGTTGTGGGAGTTGCTAAACGGAGCCATCTTGGCTCTTGATAGGATAGACACTTGGTACTAGGAATCCCACCACTAGACGTAACCCTTGACATGGGGTAGATGCTGTCTTCACTGATATCATCCAGAGTTGCTACACACTCTTCAGCGCATCAGGGTTTAGGCTTTAGAGACTTCATTTCACTTTCGGAATACTCTTACTGTGTTGTGGCATAGGGGCTAAAGCCTCCACCTGCCATGCTGGCATGCCACGTGAACACTGGTTCGAGTCCTCGCTGCACTACTTCCAATCCAGTGCCTCATTAATATCCTGGGAAAAGCAGCAGAATATGTTAACCAAGGACTTGGGTCCTTGCTACCCATGTTTGAGACCTGGATGAAGCTCTTGGCTCCTGCCTTCAGCTTGGCCCAGCGGTCTTCTGGCAAGTGAACCAAAGGGTAGGAGATCTCTCCCACTCTCTCTGTAACTCGGACTTCCAAATAAATAAGCCATCTTATCCTTCTTGTTATTACTTAAAAGAATACCATTACTACGGCCAAGATTAAGTAGAGATGACATTTTATGATACTGCCTTTGCTCCTGAAGTACCAGAGTGACAACCTAGCAGACAGTGGTCAATAAAATACTGCAGCAGGCATCTGACATTTACAGCTTTCAAAGGAAGCATAAAAGGATGAGATGCTTTAAAATAAAAACAAAAACACAAATGAAAGTCAAAGGAGTCCTGAGAATGAAGAGTGACACAGTGTTGGACTGAGGTGTGCCAGGTTCTCTGGGAACGTGTTCCTGCTTTCCCATGGGAGCCACACAGGGCCTTCAGCAGCAAGTATGTATTCCTGATGACTTTCTCAAAGTCGTACAGCATGCAAGTAGGGAAGTGGGATTCAAACCCACGTCTTATTTCATCATCTGCTTTCTAGGTAAAGAGATATATTGTACATAAACAGTTTCTTCTACCATGTCAGAATAGCAGTAATAAAACATTAGTTAATTCCAACACCCAGAGGGAAAGGAAGGGATTTAGCGTGGCCAGAGTAAGAGTGACACGTACATGTCTGACTATCAATGATGGCAGCCCCAGAGTAGTTAAGCCACTCCTCATCTTTCTGTCACTCGCCAGTCCTGTGGCCTTGGTCCTTCATATTCTGGCCTTTATCTAAGCAATGAATGAATGCTTAAGAAAACAGAACTTCTGAAATTCAGAAAATGTTTTCAAGTGTTTAAAGATATGCATTTTTAAATTGCAGTCCTGGTTTGGCAGATGAACTTACAAATTATTACAGGAAAAATTATGCAGACAATGGAATCAATGGATATTTTTGTGCCTCTTGATGATAAGTTCTTGCTAAACTTAGCTCTGTAAAGAGATCATGATGAAGAACCATTTGCAGTAGCTTGGGTGACATTCACACCCAATGCTATCATAAACTCCGTCTTTTCTGACTTCATGCCTATGGACCATGGAAATACTTTGAAAATTTGAGCATAGTCAGGCTCAACACCACATTCAGGACATCCAGGAACATTAGGCTATTTGCTGCAGTTTGAATGTGGTCACCACAGTACATGTGCCGGGTACTTGATCCCCAGTGCTGTAGCGTTGAGAGGGGGAACTTCAGGAGGTGATGAGGTCAGGAGGGCTGTAATGGCGAGTGGGTTACCCACATTACAATGTGGCTCCCATGGAGTGGGCTAGTTATTGTGGGTATGGATTCCTGGTGAAAGGATGACCTCTGCCCCCTTGCTCTCTCATGCTATGCTGCCCGTTTGTCTTCCCCCATGACGTAACACAGCAAGAAGACCTTGGCTCAACGTGGGCCCTTTGTCCTGGGACTTCCTAGCCTTTCCTTATAAATTATTCAGTCTGTGGTAGTCTGTTATGGAATAAAAAGAATAAGGCAGTCTTCAATAAATGTTTATTAAATAAGTAAATCAATGAATATCTTATGCATACATATGGCAAAAGTCCCTGTTTATCTCTTGTATCCTATTTTTCATGATAAATTCTGTATCCAATAATGTACCAATTTTTGTATCAATTGCAATAACCCCAAAGCTTTAACAGTGGGGATTGTGAACTTTGTAGATACAAAGCTGAAGGAAAGGAGAATGAGGTGGGCATTCAGCCTCATGACTAAGGTGTTGGCTAGCGAGGGTACCTGTATCCCATACTGTAGGACCCGGGCTTGACTCCTGAGTCCAGTTTCCAGGGAGGCAGTAGTAACGGCTCAAGTAAAGCCCATATGGGAGACCTGGATTGAGTTCCTAGATGCCAGCTTCATCCTGGTCCTGTCCTGGCTGTCGTGGGCATCTGGGGATGTGAATCAGTGGATGGGAGAGATCGCTGTCTCTCTGCTTCTCAGAACTGATTAAATTAAACATGAATGAAGAGAGGCACCCTATCACTCACTAGCAGGCAAACCATGGGGAAAGTTACTACATCTAGTTGTGTCTCAATTTCCTTCTCTGTACAGTAGGGATGATAACAATAGCAACTCTCACCAGGTTGTGATGAGGGTGGAATGAGGCTGATGCGGTGAGAGATCATGGCTCCCTGCCTGGAGCATGAGACGTTTCCCAAAAGTGTCAGCTGTTACCATTGCTAAGTACAGGGATTCAGAAGACTGCACATTCTTTTAGCACTTGTCCTGTTCTCCCGGCTTCTATACCATTTATTCTCTCACTGATTGGGAGACCCAAAGTACGAAATAAAAGGGTCATCAGCGCCATACTCCTTCTATGTCTCTAGGGAAGGACCCTCCTTTGCCTGTTCAAGCCTCTGGCAGCCCCAGGCAACCCTTTGCATTTTGGTAAGGTAACTCCATCCTCATATCCAGTTCTTTTCTGTATGCGCCTGTGCCTCCCTGTGTCTTCTCTCCTTTTGCAGAGTTTTGATTAGAGTTAGGGCCTCCTCCCCCATCTAGTACGACCTCCACTTTATTACATAGCCAGAGCCTGTATTTCCAACAAGATCATATCCTCAGGTTCCAGGCAGACATGAATTTTGGGGGGATACCATCTGACCCACTGTAGCATTCAACTACAAAAGTTAAACACAGGAACTGCTGTAGCTGCTGCATTTCTTAGTTTCCTTCTTTAAAAGCATAGAAAACATCTAAAACTATGTTGCTATCATCCAGTTAGTAATAAAAATCATGTCGATAATGATAAAACTATTGAATGTTTTGGGGTTTGACTACCTAAGAAGGAACAGGTTTGGTGAGGGAAGAGCCTCTTGGCAGCTCTTCATTTGGTCCTCAGTGGAGTTCCACAATAATCCTGGGGATGACAGCCCCTCAGTTTAGATTGGTCTAATCTTCTCATCCTGGAAACATCTGTGGTGTTACACAAAGGGCTGCCAAGGAATTCTGCCATGAAATGGACCTGTGTCAACTGGGTTACATGACTGCTAGCTGGTGCACACCCTGGGAAGATGGGACATTGCCCATTTATCTGTAGATGGAGGAAGGGACGGGATGTGAATCTAACTAGAAGGTTTCCAGAATGTTCTTGTGCTGTCTTCAAAACATGAAATGGCCGGCGCCGTGGCTCAACAGGCTAATCCTCCGCCTTGCGGCGCCGGCACACCGGGTTCTAGTCCCGGTCAGGGCACCGGATTCTGTCCCGGTTGCCCCTCTTCCAGGCCAGCCCTCTGCTGTGGCCCAGGAGTGCAGTGGAGGATGGCCCAGGTGCTTGGGCCCTGCACCCCATGGGGAGACCAGGAAAAGCACCTGGCTCCTGGCTCCTGCCATCGGACAAGTGCGGTGCGCCGGCCGCACCGCGCCGACCGCAGCGGCCATTGGAGGGTGAACCAACGGCAAAAAGGAAGACCTTTCTCTCTGTCTCTCTCTCTCACTGTCCACTCTGCCTGTAAAAAAAAAAAAAAAAAAAAAAAAAAAAAAAAAAAAAAAAAAACATGAAATATTTCCCAGTCTGCACTCCTGTTTAAGATGCAAATAGTTCTGAGAGAACTAACACCTTAACTGGCAATAAGAATCTTTATGGATCCAGTTGAAAAAGGGCTCTGAGAGAAATTTTTGATAAAAAATTTGGACAGCAGGCAGGAGTTTCTAGAATATATCAAGGTGACTCAAAAAGTTTGTGGAAAATGGAATTGAAAGATAATGATTTTGGTGCAAAAATTTTTGAAATCCATGCATAGTTTTTTCATAATATGCACTTTCCATGAACTTTCTGATGTATCTTTGTATCATTTTGCTGGGGGTGGGGAGGGTGATAGTGACTATAAATGCATCATCTATCAAGCAAGAGAATCATCGTGAGAGACCTGCTGGAATTCAGTCCTGTCGTCCCGAATTCAGTGAAGTGGCAGCCCATGATAACTGGATTTACAAATTCAACCATGTACTGAAGCAAAATAAAGGGAGTAAGTGTGGAATACAGAGAGCCAGAAACAGAGAAAAAGATGGATGCAGAGATAGAATGTGTTCCTGGTGGGAAAAGGGAGAAGAGAAAGGAGAGGTAGGTGGAGGAGGAATAGCAGGAGGAGCAGCATGGGGAGGAAGAGACAGAGAATGTGTCCGTGAGCACTGTTTGACTGCCATTCTCCTAAGGGTCTAATCCCATGCAGGGGAGAGACCTGTATGACCTGTCCTCCTGGGCTGTGTTGGGTCTCAGCCTGTCCTAGTGTGTGAGCTTCTCACAAGTGTCCCATTTTTGAAGGTGGCTCCAGTTCCATTGCCCACCTGAAGGGCGACTGCTACAGATGGTTGTGGAAAAATGGGCTCTGTTAAGTGCATTGAGAGAGATGGATTTTCAAGGGTAATTTAATTAAATGCAATTTTCATCTGACACGCTTCTCCTTTCCAGATAGTTTAATTAGCTTGTACAATAATTTCTAGTTAATAGCTAGATATCTTCTGAACAGAGATAGTTAATCCTCAAATGCCTAGAGAAAGAAGTTCACCTCCTACTTTTGCTTTTTCAAAGAAGAAAAGATGATTAAGTTAGAAGAAATACATTATTGTGTAAAGATTAGAAAATGCAGGAAAGCAGAACACAGATTTTTAAAATATGGGTATTTTTATCCTCCTGTAAAAATTAACCATAATTAATGTTTTGGTGTATATTCTCACAATTTGTTTTCATCATCTCTCTGTGTGGGCACATGTGTGTGTTTTAATTTTTAACGAACATGATATTAGGCTGTGTGGAAGGTTGGGACGTGTTTCATTCACTTAGCACAATACTGGGAACACTTTTTCGCATCCACATGCATGGATCCAACTAACAAAAGGGAGGCCAGAGAGAACTTTAACAGGACCTTCATTGGCCAGTGACTGTGGCTGCTCTCCCCAGAGGCTGAGCTGTTTTGCTGCAGTACCAGTGTGCAGGCAGGGTCACGGGGACTGCTGTACAGGCGCTGAGTTCCTAGGTGGGGAGATCCACAGCAGAGGAAGCGCCAGGCTGGGAAAGCTGGAGGGAAAGTCCCCCTGGTCCACGCAGGAGCCTGTCTTGGTGCACAGGGAGCCATCCTGGAGGGCTACACCACTCCTCTGAAGCACAGACTTCCCCCAAGTTAGGAAGATACTCTGACTCAGAAAGATGCTCAGAAATGCCTTCCAAGCACATTTTGCAGTTATTAATTTTAATTTTTGATTAAAGCTACTAATTGAATCAAATGCAAATTCACCCAGCCAAATATATTAAAAGAGAATTTAGACTTTTCATGTAAGTCTTTTGAAACAATGGCAAAGGAAACACCACAGGAATTATTTAGTCTTAACTCCAATACTAGTTGAACTGAAGGGTCTATACTCATGCCTTTCTACTTGTGTATATTGCCTATTAACCCCGGAGGTTTTGTGAGCTCTCGTGCTTAACCTTACTGTCCAAAAATAAGAGGGTTGTGATTTCCTTTAAATTGCTGCTTCTGTAGTGGAATGTTCCAGGCAATAGTGCTTACTTGATTGCATTCAGACCTTACTTTGGCAAAGGAATGACTGCATTAAATTAGCATCAAGCACAATGACTGGTAATTGCAAGACTGTCATTTCTACAAGTGCAAAATTAATGTGTCCTGCAAACCCATTCCATTGTATGCTACAGGAAAATCAGGGAACCGTGTTGTTCTGGGCAGAAACACGTACTGTCATAGTACTGTTAATATGCCATGGTGTTATTGAGCAATGGAGTACCTTTCTACCTTTGTGTTGTCTTGTGCTCATTCTTCAAACCCTGCCGATCCAATCTGTATGCTCATATGATAGCACTGCCAGACAGTAGCCTGAATGTACAGAGAATGTGACGGAACAATTCCTTCTTCCGTGTATGCCATCCTGTGTGAATAATGCCAGTGCAAACAACCCTCCATTTATTCATGAGAGGATGAGTAGGCCACTTATGTAAAGCTTCTTATTAAGAGATGCATCGACCATTTACAGAAAACTTTACCCAAATGCTATACATTCATTTAGAAGGAGAAGAGTGATTTACATGCATTTCAATTGCAGCTTGGGAAAAGTGCCAATTTCTTTTCTCTTCATGCCTCTTGTTTACATATGGGAAATTAAGCCAACTGAACAATAGAGTGAATTTCTCCTAGTCTTGCAGGATCACAGGGTATATCTTAAATGACAATATGCATATGTGTTGGGCTCTTGAATTCTGCTCACTGGCTCTGCAGAATTCATTGGGAATTAAAGGAACATTTCAAAATTAAAATAACACAGTAATGAAAGATGCTCAAAGCTGACAAATTGATGTGGTATTTCAGCTTAGCTTAGGCTGAGAACCACTTACCAAGGCATCCCGAGTAAAAGTAAAAATGGTGATAGTAATGACAATAACTGACCAAAGAAGCTGTTTTGTGAATATAGCTTGAATCCAGTTCCTTAGCAACTGGTTGCATTGGCTGAAGCAGTGTAGCAATTGATCAAGGATCCTGATTTGGGAGGGTCTGGCCTGTGGCCCCTTTCAGAAACTAGTTATTTATTCATTCTCATTGTATTTGAAAGGCAGAGAGACAATGAGAGAGAGAGAGAGAGAGAGAGAGAGAGAGACTGAGCTCCATTTGCTGGTTCATTTCAGACATGGCTGCAATGGCCAGGGTGGAGTGAGGCCAAAGCCAGGAGCAAGGAGCTTCGGCCTGGTCTGCCATATGGGTAGCAAGGACCAAACACTTAGACCGTCCTCTGCTGCTTTTCCAGGCCATTGGCAGGGAGCTGGATCAGAAGTGTGGTGGCTGGAACTCGGATTGGCAATGCCAACATTGCAGGAAGCAGCCTAACCTGTCATGCGACAATGCTGGCCCCAAATAAGGTGTTCTAATATAGAAGCAGGATTCCCAAGCAGCAGCTAGTGCCACCCCCCACCTTGCCCCGAGACCACATATTTTGTCACTCATGAGAATTCCACAAGCCTGTTTACTTTGTAATGCACCAGTCAGCGAATAACTTGCTTGACTCTGGAGAAAAGTCTGTATTTCACTCAAGGCTACTCTCATGTTATTACACAAAGATCAGCGAATCAGGAAGCTTCCTACCTAAGGTGGGAGAGGAATTCTGGTCACCTTAGCCTCAGAATAAAGTACCTTAAAATTATTAAATAGATAATTTTGTCACCAAAAGATCTGTAAAATTTGTTCTGGAAATTGGTACTTACCTTTGTTGCAAAATGTCCCATCGTAGGCAGTATTAGTGCAATCGCAGGAGTACCCATGGTATTTCTCTATGCATTTGCCTCCATTTTCACAGTTCGTTCCATAACTGGTGCAGTGGCCGGAGCATCCCGATTTGAAGCCGGATGTGACTTTGGCTCTTTCCTCCAGGTCAAGGGTCACCCCGTTCATCCTCAGGGAGCGAATGCAGCCCAGAAAGCCTTGTTGCCCTCCCGCGCCACCTGGGAACAACAGAGGCACGGAGTTCACATACAGTAAGCTTGACCATGGCTCCTGAGATAAGACTGCCAAGTGCATCTGGTACTGTCATGTTTGAGTCGGGCCTGTTTAAACAGAGAAAGTTGAAGCTTTTCTCCTTTAGGCAATAATATCTAATTAAAATAGACTCTTTTCCAAGAAGTAATACATTTGCTACAGAAATAAAATGTTCGGAGATACTCGAAAATTGAATAAGCTGTTTTCAAGTTTAATTTGGATTCCTCTAAGAAAAGAGGTTTATAGAAATCCCTAGTTTTTTTTTGCTGTTTATTCTCACGACACTCAGTTCTATACTATTATCTATTAAAAGAAATATAAAAAGGCAGAGAGACATGAATATATTAGCATGGTTAACAAGTCAATTAGTCAGAAGGCATAAATCCATTTGAAATGTGATTGTACATCTTGGTTGTTGTCTCATGAAATGCTTTGCTTTGAAGTTCACATTGAGGGTCTTCTATCCAGAGCGTCTTGTCTGGGGGTGGGGGTTAGAAGTTGGAATTAATAATTTCACATGGAGGTCACTACACTATATTTATTACCAGGTCAGGTTAGATTTCATTGCCTTTGTCTAAATGTCACTGGAAGACATATAGCACTGGGAGCACATTTGCTATGATTTTTTGGAGTAAGTTATACAGTTAGGCTGAGGTTCATGAGCATGAAAATACTAAAATATTCCTAACAAATTTCATGGAAATATTCATTGGAGCATTATATAGCAAGTGGATTTAATTGTGTCTATAATCTTCTTAGCCATGATTTTAAAGCAGCTAATATAAAATTTATAGATATGTCTATATATTAGAGTTATAATTTTTCTGGAAACTAATCTAAAATGAACAGTAGGCAGAATCACTGAAGGAAGTATTGGATAAGGATTTAGAAAAAAAGATACCACTTATAAAAATGAAGCCCAAGGTGCTCTCGACTGAGGTTCTGATCCAGGTGCTTTCCTAAGCACCTCGTACGGTCCTTGCAACAATCTGTCCAGGCAAGTATCGGATTATTCCCATTGCACATATGGAGAAGATGAGGCTTAAAGAAGTCTACCCAAGGACTCACACTCCCAAGCGGCAGAGTTGCATCAGGTGTGTCCATTCCCCAGCCTAAGAGCTCACACTTGTTCTGTGCTAACCACCTAATACACACAAAGAACTTTGGCGTCAAGGGTTGCTAGATGTATGTATTTCTGAGATATAGATTTGGGTGTCTAAAAAATGATAGGGTTGGGTAAGATTGGTAGGCTGGGGATTGATTCCGATCACTTATTCTGTTATCCAGAGAAAAAGTGTGCAATCTAGCAGACTCATCAGACAGGACTGGCTGAGCAAGGCTTTCGTTGTGGGGATGGATTAGCATCATCTTATGTCTGTAAATCCTCCTTCTTGACATGGCAAATGAATTGTTCTATTGTCTTTTTAAACCCAAGCCTGCAATTCTTTTGTTGGGTAGTATATCCATTTGAATGATGATTCTCCGGGGACTATTTTATTTTTATAAAGCATTTGACTACAAGATTAATTGAAGAGAGTCCAATGCCCTTTTTGAACAAAGTTATAAGGTAGTAGATGGCAAAAGAAGTTGTTAAAACAACCACTTTGAAGGTTTTTCCATTTTGCCATCTGCCTCTCAGTCAAGCTTCACACCTCTGTGCTGACAAGAATTAGGGCCTTCGCCTGATTTGGAAGAATTTCAACCCATTACTCACGCATTGTGTGCTAGGATTTCAATTTGGCTTCTATCATTTTAGCTGCTGTGGCTTTTGTTCTTGCAAGAAGGGATTTCCAAAAGGTCTTTTATTAAATAAGTGCCTAGCTATTTGAATTTTTATCACTAGTCACTTAAGACAATTAAATCCTATCAAAATATGCTGAGATTTCTAAATAATTATTTTTAGATAGCTCCCTCCCCTTTGCCTGATTACCACTGTAATAATTTTTCACTGTGGAGGCCACAAACACACTGAGAAACAAAATAAAAAAGGGAATCTGTAATATTATTTAAAACTACTTCCCTTTTAGGGAACAATCTCTTCTACTTTAACCTAAGAACATGCATATATGTAAAAACATAAAAGAAGAAATTAAATCATAATACACATATAGTTTTAAAACTTGTTTTTTTTGCTCTTAAAATCATGAGACATTTTCCAAACATCACTTGTAGAATAGGACGTCCTGTGGAACATCTGCATTGCACCCCATTCTCTGAGTGCACTCCCACTTATTCTGCCCTTCGTCTGTCATCACACATTGAAGTCTGTCTGATTTCCATTTTACATGATAGTGTAAGAATACGATGCTTGTACAGGACTTTGCAGACCTGTCAACTTTTTCCTTGGCATTTATTAATTACATTCAAAGTATACATTTACTGGCTACAAAGGGGTCAACATGTCAAGAGCATGTGAAAAAAAAAAAAAAAAAAAAAAAGAAAAAAAAAAAAACTCAGTGTTACATTGGAAACTGCATCAAAAAAAATTTATCAGTCTCAAATATATATATATATATATATATCTCATGTAGGATCTCTGTCTTTAATGTGCTATACAAAGTGACTCAATGCTAAAATGAGAACTCAAAGACTATATTTCACTTTGTGTTACTATATGAGGGCAAAGGGACGAATTCATAACTTAACACATACTAAATTGATCACATGTATACAAGAAGAATTGAAAACGAATCTGGATGTGAACAAAAGGGTGGAGGGGGCGGGCAAGGGGGGAGGGTTGTGGGGGGAGAGGGAAAATATGGGGGGAAACCCATTGTAATCCATAAATCATACCTTGGAAATTTATATCCTAAATAAAAGTTAAAAAAAAAAAAATTAAATAAAAAAAAAAAAAAAGAGCATGTGAAGTTCATTTTCCTCTAAGAAGAATTTACTGATAAATATTTCGCCAGTAGGGTGTAAGATTGCCTTCTTCTCTACACCAATTCTAATACTTGGCAGCATCTTTTTGAGTTTATACCATTTCAATTGACTGTGGACAAAAGAGCTCACTGTTTTACTCTGCATTGCTTCAAGTACTGTAAGTTGGATAATTTTTATGTTTTCTTTATTACTGTTTCTTTATGTCCTTTGCCTTTGGGGAGAAAAGGAAAGAGTATATTTCTTATTAATTGGTGATTTTTTGGCTTTAACTCATTGTTATACATTTTGCAGCTATACCCTTTCAGTCTGTGTCTTTTGACTTATTTATGGTGTTTCTTTGTCCCTATGAATTATTTGCATGGTTATGTAGCCACATTCATTGACCTTACATATGTGATTTCAGCCTTTGATACCAGGCTCATAAAGACATTCTCTTGCTCAAAATAATTATAATTACTCAATTATATATTCTACTACTTTTGTGATTTTACTTCTCTTAACATTTGAAATTTTAACCTATCTGGGATATATTTAAATTTGGAAATAATTTGTATCTAATGGATATTCAGTACCCATTCAGAGTTTGAAGAAAAGATATTTCTGGACTCTGTAAGTAAATGTCACTATGAAAGAATAAAGATTTTAAAAGGGTCAACTGGTAGATCAAATGAATCTAGATTAGCTCATGCTTTCATTAGATTACAAAGGTACACATTTAGATCCACGCATCTGTACTTACATGTATGTGCATACAGGGGTCATTCCAGAAAGGAATTTAGGGGACAGAGTTATCTGACTCTCAATCTGTCTTGGTTCTTTGGTCCTTCCAAGGTTTTGCATGCATGTGTCTCCCTCTCACATTTTGATCCTAGTTAGTCATGTGACTTTCATCAAATAATTTAATCCTTCTCAGTATCAGTTTTCCCACCCATACCAAAGGAGGTTGAACTAGATGATATCTCCAGTTCTTCCTAGTTCTAATGCCTGGGGTCTATGATTTACAAACTTTCCCTCTGCTTAAATATATAGATAGATATAGATCTATATCTATCTATATATATATTTATCTCTCTTTTAAAAATATTTAATTAATTTATATAAAATGAGGGGAGAGCGGGAGAGAGCACAGAGGAGAGAGGAGAGAGAGATGGAGAAAAATGTTCAAACTTAAATTTCTGCAACAGCCAGGACTGGGATAGGCTCAAGCCAGGAACTCAGAATTCAATCCAAGTTTTTTTATGTGAGTGGCAGGGATCCAAGCACTTGTGCCACCACTTGCCACCTCCAAGGATGTACATTAGCAGAAAGTTGGAACTGGAATGGAGGAGCCAGGACTTGAACCAGGTAGTATGTGCAATACAGGATGTGGGTGATCCAAGTGGTAACTTAGACCCTGCACCGTATGCCCACCCATGTGTTTCCCTCTTTACATATAGTTATATACTCTCAATTTCCTTCTCATTTCTTTTTCCTTTTTCATATTACTATGTGATTTATTTTTTTTAAAAAAACTGGCTATAACAGATTTGTATTTCTAATTTGTATTTCTTGCATTCATTAAATCAAGTGTATTCCCTCTTCTTAATTTTTATAGTAGTTGAGTGGGATGCCATTTCTTTTTATATAAATGCAAACTAAATAAATTAAGCTCTTTTCTGACTTTGATTTATTTAAATGGGTCAGTGAGCTAGAAAGAACTTTTCCCGAGCTAGTCAATATGAATAAAAAATCTTTTGTCCTGAAAATGGTCATTATATATTATGCAAAAGATGTTAACACACTAGAACCAGTGATAATTATTTGAGTTCAACTTTTGTGCTCTAGAGAAATCTTTCTTGGTGACAAGTGTCATAAGTTTAAATAATAGGTCTTCAAGCAAAAATGCCATTTAACCTTTGTTAATTAGAAAATCAACATATTGTCATTGGGGAGGACCCCTGCCACGCCAGGGCTTCATGCACATTAGTCAGACCTGTGATGATTAGCAACATGAGGTGTAGGTTTAATTTGTAAATCATTTTTGTATGTGAAATGCTATGCAAGTATTGCAATTAAAGATTAATTATGAAAGTGCTGTAACAACCCATAATGAATAATACAATCCTCAAGTGCACAGAGGATTGGGAAAAATAATCAGGTGTTCCACTAAACAATAAGGGCGAAAATAGTGATGGAGAGACGTTATAAAAACTCTACTGTCTTTAGACTCAGGTCTCTCTATATTTCCTAAGGAGATTTTGTTTCTTAAAAAAAATTAAAAGTTGTTTATTTATTTTGATTTTATTTGAAAAGCAGAGAGTCACAGAGAGAAAGAGAACTCTTCTATTTGCTGATTCACTTCTCAACTGCTCACAACAGCTGGGGCTGTGCCAAGCTAAATTCAGGACCTCAAAACTTTATCCTGGTATCTAATGTAGGTTGCAGGGAGCCAAGTACTTGAGACATCACCTGCTGCCTCCCAGGGTAGACATCAGCAGGAAGCTGGATTGGAAGTAGAGCCAGGACTTGAACCTGGGCACTCGACATGGGATTTGGATGTCTCAACCACTGAACCAAATGCCTGTTCCTTCTAAGGAGCTTTCTAGGTAGCATCTTTGGCCAGAGAGACCAGCCACTCATTTGCCATGGAAAAGAATTACACTAAAACCCACATAGATGCAACTAACTTTTCTACTCACAAAATATTTATTTCATGTCTACTATGAGCAAATCTTGCTTTAGATGTTTTGCATGTTTGTTTTATGGTAATGGAGGAACATACAAAAAAGTCTCTGCCCTTGGGTCCAGGGTTGTGGGGCAGTTGATTAGGTTTCCACTTGTGAGGCTGACATTTCATATATGAGTGCTGGTTCAAGTACCAGCTGCTCCACTTCCAATCCGGCTCACTGCTGCTATGCCTGGGAAGGCATCAGATGATTCCCCAAGTTCTGGATGCCTGTCACCCATGAGGGGAAACAGGATGGAGTTCTAAGCTCCTTGCATCAGCCCAAGTAAACCACCAGATGGATGATATCACTCTGTCACTCTGCCTTGCCTCGCCTCGCCTCGCCTCGCCTCGCCTCTCCTCTCCTCTCCTCTCCTCTCCTCTCCTCTCCTCTCCTCCCTCTTTTCCCTTTCCCTTTCCTTCTTTCCTCCTTTCTTTCTTTCCTCTATCCTCTATCCTCTATCATCTATCTATCTATCATCTATACTCTGTCTATCACCTATCTATCTCTATCATCTATCTATCATCTATCCTCTATCTATCACCTATCTCTATCATCTATCTCTATCTATCTCTATCTATCTCTATCATCTATCTATCATATCTCTCTCTCTCATCTATCTAACTCCTTACCTACCTATCTACCTTTAAAATAGCTCTCTGCTCTTGCAGAGCTTATTGTTTCACAGGGAAGAGATCAATTTGACAATAAACTCAACAAGTAGATCAAATATGTTGGGTGTTAAAAGGTAGAGACTATTATAGGGGAACAAAAAAGTCAAGCAGGTTAGGTGGGATTTAGAGTTACACTGTGGAGGGGGATTTGCCATTTTAAGTAGGGCAGTTAGAATAAGCCCCACTGGGAAACAGACAAAAAAATATATGAGCATCTTACAGAGAGGGGGCACTGCCCAGCAGATAGGAGGCAGAGGGATGGGCAGTGATGAGAATGGCTGCAGGAGGCTCAGAAGGACAAAACCTCTGATCAGTGCTTAAGTGTAAGGTGTTGCAAAAGGCATTTCTACGATGGATGAGACATGCTTCGTGCCTGCAGGTTAATACAGATGTCAGCACAAAAAGCCACACTGTGATGCAAGGCACACTTGACATATGCGAGGCAACAAGCGGGAATGAGGACGGCATGAACTGCAGTCCTAAAGCTCTAATTCTGCACATTAGCTTTGCTGCTCACTGCCTATGTGGTCTTCCCAGGTCCTCCTGGGGGCTCGGTCTTCTTATGTGTAATGCTGTTACAAGAATATGCACCTTGCAGGGGCATAGTAATAACAGGCAATAATACACTTCTTTGCACTAATGCTCAGCTAATGATAGCTGTTATGTTGATGACTATTATTGAGTATAAGCAAAATTCTACAGAAGCACAGAGTAAGTTAACACAGCTAAGACAATGAGTGTACACAAAGCTGATGCCAGAGGTATCATGAATGTTATGGACTGTATTATTTCCTTGGAAAGTACAGAGTGAGGATAGGTGTTGTCTCTTTCTTGCCTGCTGTGGAGGACTGTTTCTGGATTGGGGGAGCTATGAGAGGGAATAGGGGCCTGGAACTTGTGACTAGAATGGCATGAAACATCGGTGGGAAACAGAAATACTGCTTCTCTGTGTCTAGGTAGCTTATCCCTACCTTAGCTTTTCTGCATGGCAACCATAACTGTCCTGGGTAGGTGAGGGAGCAAAGGCAGCTACAAGAGGTGCTAGAGTTTGAATAAGATTTCAGTCTCCAGCTCGTACGGACATTTAAACCTCACAGTCAAATAAGTTAATGGCACCAATTATGGTGATGGGGCACTGGACTTTCTGGGAAGCCACTGAGTCCCAGGGGCACTCCCTAGAAGGCAGTTATCATGAAAGAGTTGGTTTTAAAGCCCAAGTTGGCCCAGCCATTCTCTCTCTCTCTCTTGGCTTACCATGGGAAACTACCTTGCACTAATCCACCATCCACTGGCTTATCAGATGCCAGACTGGTGAGGCTTCGCTATTTTGGGCTATAAACCTCTGAAACTCTGAGCCAAAGTAAACCTTCTTCCCTCATAAGTAGTTTCTCTCAGGTATTTGTTATAGTGACATAAAGTTGACCAATATGAGGGTGCTTCAAAAGTTCAGAAAAACTGGAGTTAACAGATACAAAAAATAATTTTGAAACCCATGTGCAGCATTTTTTCCATAAATTTTGTGAAGATCCCTTGTATGTGTTAGCTAGCTTTGTCCTCCCAGAGTTGCAAGTGCTGAGTTTGCTGTTCCTCCTGCTCTATTTGCTAATATTGTCTTTTAGATCTTGAATATCAACATGAACTTATTTTGAAAAACCTCTGATGTCGGTGCAGGTGTGTAAAAATAAAACCCCGTTATCTGGATAACTGAGTACCTCAAAATGACAAGAAGTCTTCAGTGGTAGAGGGAGCTAAAGGAGATTGGTCCCCATTCTTCAGTGCACAGCTGTGTGGTTGACAACTATTGATCAGTGATACTTTTGTCAGCAAGATATTGGAGAGCACATACTGAACAAAACTAACACACTCAGGGAACTGGGGTTTGGGAAACTGCCTTCAGATAATGCTCATGAGTGATCCTTCATAACTTGATTCAATTGGATGGATTTCTTTTCAAGTTCATCATCATGCTTGGATTTTCTTATATTGCCGGAGTAAAGGACATGCAGAATCACATGAATCCAAACTACAAAAACTAGAAGAAAACTACATTAGGGCAAGCATGGTGCCGGCGCTGTGGCACACTAGGTTAATCCTCCACTTGCAGCACCGGCATCTTTTACGGGCGCTGGTTCTAGTCCCGGTTGCTCCAGTTCAGCTCTCTGCTGTGACCTGAGAAAGCAATGGAGGATGGCCCAAGTCTTTGGGCCCCTGCACCCACATGGGAGACCGGGAGGAGGCACCTGGCTCCTGGCTTCGGATGGGCGCAGCTCTGGCCATCATGGCCACTTGGAGAGTGAACCAATGGAAAAAAGACCTTTCTCTCTGTCTCTGTCTCTCTCTCTCTGTAACTCTGCCTGTCAAATAAATAAATAAAAATCTTTAAAAAATAGGACAAGCATGATAACTATTAGCTATTTCAAAAGCTAATATTAATTGTCTTTTGGGCATACAAAACCTCGTGTGTTTTAACTCTCAGAGCTTACCGTGATCTCTATTTTCCCCATGAGGAAACTTGGACCCAGAGAGATAATATGCTCAGTGTTGCTAGTGAGTGGCCAGAATTCAGCCAGACTCTCTGGCTTTTAAGTCTGCAGCCCTACAATGCTAGTGCTGCCATGCAGAGTTCTGGACATGCATCAGATGAGGTTGCTTCTTCTCCTACATCTAACGTGTTTCCAAGCATTGCTTGCTTCAATATGGAAAATGAGGGTAGGCTGATTAGTACCTGAGACAAGGCGTTCGCCACTGCAGGGGGAAAGGGATGCCTAAACTATCTCTGGGCCAATAAAGAGGAGACATTTCTTTGATGCTATCACTGAAGTAATATTTTTTCTTAGGGCAAAAGCTTCACATTACAACTGAGTAGGCAACACAGTGATCAACTTTGCCACTAGGTGGTGGGTGGTTGATCCTACGCTCCGTTCAACAGCACTGATTTCAGCTGCAGGCAGTGGGACCTACAGCTCCCTCCAAGACCCTCACAAAGCAGGGGTGAGAGAAAACAGCGCCAAACTGCTTCCAGAAGCCCATGGCAAATGTGTATTATGATTCACAAACCTATTTCAGATCCAAATGATAAATTATTCACAGGTACCTTAGTAAACTGCAATGCAAACTCAAACTTTGAATACATAAGCTTAGAATTCCAAATATTTCTTTTACAAATGTCTGTATGTTGTTGATCAGATTATATATCCTGCTGGTGAGTTCATCTTTGAAGCAAAATAAACATCTTTCTGCTGGTCTTAAGACTTCCCTTGCCTGCCTGCTCTCTTACTAAGTTTTTTTTTTTTTTTTTTTTGACAGGCAGAGTGGACAGTGAGAGAGAGAGACAAAGAGAAAGGTCTTCCTTTTGACATTGGTTCACCCTTCAATGGCCGCCGTGGCCCGTGTGTTGCGGCCGGCGCACTGCGCTGATCCGAAGCCAGGAGCCAGGTGCTTCTCCTGGTCTCCCATGCCGGTGCACGGGCCCAAGCACCTGGGCCATCCTCCACTGCACTCCCTAGCCACAGCAGAGAGCTGGACTGGAAGAAGAGCAACCGGGACAGAATCCGGTGCCCCGACCAGGACTAGAACCTGGTGTGCCGACGCCGCAAGGCAGAGGATTAGCCTATTGAGCCGCGGTGCTGGCCCTTACCTGTTTATTTTTTTAAAAACTTTTATTTAGTAAATATAACTACCTGTCTTCTGAGGTCTTTTCTTTTCAAACTACTGTATCCAATCTCTTTCACCCAGAGTCAGGAGTCCCCAGTGCCGTTGCTCCTCTGGAACCTTGTTCTCTGTTGCTCAGACTCTGTACTTCACACCAGCCTTCGTAGGTATAAACCCCAGATCAAGGCTGGACTGATGGGGGCAGCCGAAATAGCTCAGTTGGGAGAGCATTAGACTGAAGGCTGCATTGATGAGGCTGGGAGCAGTCGGCACAGCTCTGATAACCAACCCTCCCAGACATATGGACTCTCTAAGGCCAAAGGGTAGGGAAAAAATAACAGAAGCTTGGAGACTGAGAAGATAGGGAAGGAGAGGACAATTAGCAGCGAGCCTGAGAGAGAAGAACGGTGGTGTGTTTTGGGGTCAGGATCTTGATGAGTGCATGGTTCCAAATGTTAAATAATACTAGGGGCCAAGGAAGATAAGATAGCAATGAATGGCTATTGGAGTTGATTATGTTTGAGACAAATACTTTAATGTAGAAATGAGATGCTTATTTAAAAAAAATTCAGGCTTACATTTTAAAAATTTATTTATCTGAGAGGGAAGTATGTGCTGGGGGAGAGAGAGCAACATTCCTTTCTACTAATTCACCCCACAAATGACAAATCGGTGAGGAGATGAACCCAGGAGCTGGGCAATCAACCCAATCCAGATCTCCCTCAGGCCAGGCAGGGCTCCAATAACTTGAACCATCATCACTGCCTCCCAAGGGGTGCATTAGCAGGAAGCTGAAGTCAGGAGTGAGAGCTGGGCCTTGAACCTGGGCACTAAGTGGGATGCAGGCATCTTAACTGCTGGTCCAAACATCCACCCCAGACACTTATTAATGAGGAAGTAAGCAGTGAGATGATAGATTTAGTGAGTACAGACATATCAGGATTTACGGAGCATCTTCAGCAGCAGATGTGTGCTCTCTGGGTGGGAGGGAAGTCTTTGGAAATCCTGTGTATGGTGTGGGGTGTTAAGGGACACTTAGCATAGTAAAAGTCTGAGATGTGTGGGAGCAGCAGAGGTTCCACATCCTAACACAGGAACATTTGTATCCTCAACCTCCTGAGAGAAGCACAGTTTGGGTCCAAAGCTTTTGTGTCTTCCTCTTCGGTAGAAAATAGTGGAGAAAGCATGTGGTGATCTCAAGAGAATGAACATGTGCTCACGAGTCCAGATGACAAGACCTCCAAGGACAGCAAACGCCAGGAAAGAACAGCAGCAGACAGCACAATCGGTGTTAGGAGAGGCAGCATCAAGGAAAGAGCAGAAAAGGTGCACCATTCACACAGTGGATCATAACCACAGTGCTGACAGGGAGTAACAGAGACACGGATACCATGACACTTGTGTGATATTGCAATCGTGGGGTGCTGACAAACTATTAGGAATATGAACTGGTTGGAGACACCAAAATGAAAAATAACCCTTATGGTTGAAATGAGGATTTCCCTGGAAGAACTGAATAACAGAATATATAGAGACAATATATATATATATAAATAAATATATATATATAGAGAGAGACAATCTGGGGCCAACAAACCCTCCCTGAAGGTACCAGGAAAGGATGCAGAGTTTAAAAGAACAAGAGAAAAGTCTAGAGCTATGGAGACTCATGCAGAGGTGTCAACAGAAGAGTCACAGGCAAGGGACTGTTTGGATAAGTAATGGCTGAGGGCCTGCGTGGTGGCCCAGTGGGTTAAGCCATTGTTTGTGATGTTATCTGCATACTTTATCAAAGAACTGATTTGAAACCCAGCTGGTTTGCATTGAATCCAGCTCCCTGCTAATTTATCTAGGAAGGCATTGGATGGTGGCCCAAGTACTTGTGTCTCTGCCACCCATGTGAGATTCCTTATCATGTGTTGGGCTCCTGGCTTTGGCCTGGCCCAGCCCTGCCCATTGTGGCCATTTGGGGAGTGAACCAGTGGAAAGAAGATCCCTGTCTCACATGTGTCTCTCCTCCTCTCTATCACTCTGCCTTTCAAATCAATAAATATTTTTTAAAAGAAATAACGAGTCAGAAATTTCTAGAACAAGGAGTAACAGATGTATGGAAGGGGCTTGTAAAGTGCTACACAGCGTAGATAGGAAAAACAAACAAACAAATAGGAACTAAAACAACACCAACATTTACAGCTTTGGATCTTAACCTGAGACCCACAGCCCCTGGAACCCACATCTAGGAATCAGACTTGACAACAGGATGGAAGAGCATTACATTGTATCTTTTGTTTTAATCAAATAAAACATTATTCTGGAAAGAGGGACAAAGATTTCCTAGACTGCAGAGAGATCCATGGCTCCATAAGGATTAAGAATCCTGTGTCAGGATGAAGTTCAGACACAGGAAACAAGGAGAGCGTCCCAAAGGTTTACAGAGACAAGACACAGGAGTAAGAAGTACACCAAACTTTTCAAAGTAACTCTGGCTACTAAAGACAATCAACTCATTTCTTTAAAGGGTTGATTTAAATATAAGAAGCAGTGAAGAGATTTCTAGGGACCAAGGTCTCAGAAGGATTCTGAAGTCTTAAAAGATTCGGAAGTCTTAAAAATGTGCTCTTCATTTCGGATGCTGTTAGCAAACACCTACAGCCCAGACTGGAAAGCGCCTGGGTTTGAGTCCTGCCTCTGCTTCTGACTCCCAGTTTCTCTTGGCTCACTCCTTGCACGCAGTGGCACTGGCGCAAGTACTCGGGGCCACCAATGTGGAGGCCTCGGTTGAGTTTCAGGCTTTGGCCTGGCCCACTCTGGATATGTAGACATGTTGGAAATGAATCAGGGAATTGAAGAGCTCTCCGTCTCTGTTTCTCTGCTTTTCAAAAAATAAATGAAATAAATAAAATATACCAATGTCCAGGCTCTACTCCAAGAGATTCTAATTTATTAGGCCTGGCATCAATAAAAAATGTTCTTGAATAAAAAGGAAACTCAAAGCAGGAGGAGGTAATAAGATATAAGAAATTAGAATAAGTGAAAAGAAAAATTTCACAAACACTAGTGTTTTTTAATAAGCATTTATAAATTAATTTAGTCATACGATGCACCAGATAAAACGCGGGATGAGTGTGGGAGGTAGTGTGTGGTGGGGGCAGGTCAGCATGTGCTTGGAATTGTGTTTTACTCAGAAGAACACAGATTGGGGCTGGCACCATGGTGTAGCAGGTAAAGCTGCCGCCTGCAGTGCCAGCATCCCATATGGGCACTGGTTTGAGTCCCGGCTACTCTACTTCCAATCCATCTATCTGTTATGGCCTGGGAAAGCAGTGGAAGATGGCCCAAGTCCTTGGACCCCTGCACCCATGTGGGAGACCCAGAAGAAGCTCCTGGCATCAGGTAGGCCCAGTTCTGGCCATTGCAGCCATTTGGGGAGTGAACCAGCTGATGGAAGACCTCTTTCTCTGCCTCTCTGTAACTCTGCCTTTCAAATACAGAGTAAATCTTTAAAAAAAAAAAAAAAGAAGAGTGTGGGGAACCACAGGCCGGCCACCTGTGGGGACCTCCTCATTGCAATCTGCCTTAACCTGCTGAGCATAACAAAGTCAAGGAAGTACTGACCCTTAGACATGCAAGAGATACACCTTCAACCTGAGGACATGCGTGCCTTTTGATCTGATTGATGGACTGCTCGCCCTAGCCCTAGGGGACCGGGGATGGATAAAAGACCGGGATAGGGGCGGGAAGTTGGGCAGCCTCTTCAGTCTTTCTCTCCTTCTTTCTCTCGGCTGCTTCTCTTCTCTTCTCTTTCTTCTCTTTCTCTTTCTTTCCTTTCCTTCTGCTATCACTAAAAATAAAAGTTCCTTGAGAATCGATCAACAGCGGTCGTGTGGTGCGTGAATCCGTGGGTTGGACCCTTGCTGGCGAGGGTTCCTTACAGAAGAGTATGGCTTCATGGATGATAGGGAAAGAACATAAGTGTGGTCTTAATGTTAGGGGTAGCTGCCAGAAGAATGAACATAGAAGTCCAACTTTCAAATCAGTAGAATAAGAGTTTATCAACACAAAGTAGACTGCAGTAGACAAACAAAACATAAGAAATTGAAATGTAAGTGAAGTCCAACTACAGAAATACTTCTGTATATATATATATAAAGAAATATATATTTATATATATAATCTAGACATCTGTATATACAGCATATAACTGCAGCTAGAATACATGAATAAAAAAGAGATTCTCAAGTTGGAATTTTAAAAGATTCAGCAATATGATGTCTAAGAAATATGTTTTGACAAAAGGATACAAATGCATGCAAAAACAACAGGCAAATATGAACAACTATAAGAAGGCTAGTATAGTTGTTTTCAGAGCAGACAAAATTCTGTGATGAAAAACATAATAAGGAGGAGAGATGGAAATTACATACTGTGTAAGAAATAAATTAAGGAGATCATGAACACAAAAAATGGCAAAATAGCCAGGCATTATGCAGTGCTACCACTGGTAGAACTGTTAAGCATAATCCAATGAATGATTTAAAATATTGTTTGTTTATTCAAAAAGTAGAGTGACAGAGGGTGGGGGGGTGAAGAGAGAGAAAGAGAAATCTTTCATCTGCTAGTTCACTCCTTAAATAACTGCAATGGCTAAGACTAAGTCAGGTTGAAGACTAGGAGCTTGGAACTCCATCTGGATCTCTCCTGTGGGTTGCAGGCACCCATGCACTTGGACCATCTCCCGCTGCTTCCCAGGAACATTAGCAGGGAGTTGGGTCAGAAGCAGAGCAGCAAGGACTCAAATTGTCACTCCAGTATGGGATGTAGGTGTTGTACGTGGCAGCTTAACTTGCTGTGCCACAACACTGGCCCCCAGTGGATGATGTTTGAGATTTATACTCAGAAACTGAGAGGCCAAGCAGTACTTAAGAGAATTAGATACAAACATAACCTATGACCCAGTAATTCTGCTGGCCACACACATACACACACACACATGAGAAACCCATGCATACATTCACTGAAGGGTTCAGCAGAATTGGAGGAAAATTGGGTATACATCACTAGGGAATGGAATAAATGATATGTGGTGTATACACATAATAGAACACTATACACCTGTTCATCAAACTACACAAATAGATCTTAAAACACAAGGCTGAGTGAAAAGAATGAGAAACAATGGAATCTGCAACACAATACCATTTATATAAAGTATGACACATGAAAGGCAATGGCATAGATTTTTAAGAACATACCTATTCTGAATAAGCATACAGGTGGTGAGATTAAAAGCCATATATAAAACACATTCAAATGGGAGCCAGTGAGGGTGAGGGAATGAAATGGTGAAGAAAAATAACAAAGTGAAATTAAAATGAGGAAGCCTGTCACTTGTGACAGCAGTACCAAGAAATCCTGCACAACAGGACTGAACCAGGCCAGTGAAAGAAGACAGAATAGAGGGGAACCAGGCCAGTGAAAGAAGACAGAATAGAGGGGAACCAGGCCAGTGAAAGAAGACAGAATAGAGGGACAGATTTGATGGGAAACAACCCTGTGGACTTGAACTCAGAACTACTAAAATGGGTATCTTTTCCTCTCACTTTCCTGGTGTAGCACAGGAAGCATTCGTTACCATGTAGCATCTATCCTTTTGTTATTTGTGTTGCTGAGCCCCCCACCTCTTTTTTTTTTTTTTGCTACAACATCCTTTTTCTGACAGTATTTACTAGCATGAAATTTAGTTCAGTCTTTTTGGAAGAATGAAAAAAAATGATGTGAGAGATGATTTGATAAATGTGCTGAAAAAATTTTTCATATTCGCTGCAGAATTGGTAGTTTATATTAAAATGTCTTCATGGACCAGCACATTTCAATTGCAATGGAAAACTGGAATGGAAGACCACATGGACCCTGAGGCATTTGCCCATGTGCCATATGAGCGGTTTTATACAGAGCAGGAAACACAGCAATGACGCCTTTCTGGGTTCAAAATAGTTCTCTAAAAACATTGGCACTTGTAGTCCTTGCCCTAGAAATAGGCAGCTCAGCACCTGTGGAAAGAGGTGGCTCAGAGACCAGCTTTCCCTTGAGTCCTCAGATGAGTTCAGAATCGCACTGTCAGTATGATTCTACATGGAGCATACGGAAAGCAAAAGGGAAAATGTGTCACCCATTTCAGATGTTAAAACCAACTGAAAAATAGCTGGAGTTGGAGCCAGCGCTGTGCCATAATGGATAAAGCCACCTGCTGCAATGCTGGCATCCCGTATGGGTGCCATTTTGAGTCCTGGCTGGTCCACTTCCAATCCAGCTCCCTGAATGTGCCTGGAAAAGAAATGGAAGGTGGCCCAAGTGCGTGAGTCCCTGCACCTGTGTGGGAGACCTGGAAAAAGCTCCTGACTCCTGGCTTTGGCCTGGCCCAGTCCCAGCTGTTACGGCCATTTGGGGAATGAACCAGAGGATGGAGGATCTCTCTGTGTGTCTCTAACTCTCTAACTCTGCTGTTCAAGTAAATAAAAATAAATTTAAAAAAACTGGAATTGCAAAAGCGAATTTGTTTTCATCATGAAAGGACAGGAAACATGTATGGCAACTATGAGTGGGGAAGGGGGCAGGGGGATGGGGCTGCTCTACTTTCAAGAGAGCAGCCGACTCAAGTGGGCCAGCCAGGCAGAGCCTCGTGAAAGGTGGTCAGGTTAAGAGAACAGCAGCACCAAGGTGCTGATGGTGCTTGTGCTGAAACATGGAGGAGCGAGCCTCCATGCAGAAGCTTCTGTATTGCATTTGCATTTTTGCTTTGCATACAGATTACTGATTTAATTTAGTGCTTTTTAAAACTAGATTTTATCTAGCTGTGATATGAATGACAAGAGCCCCTGCCAACATCTGGGGAAGTCTTCCAGGCACAAGGCATGCCCAGTGCAAATACTACCTAGCAGGACTAAGCTTGGTATGTCAAGCAACACACTCAGACAGTTGGAGACCAGGATAGTAGTTGTAGAAGACCAAGCCAAGAACAAGTGAAACTTAGACTAGGGTGAGACTGAGCACTGGAAGGCAAGGAGTACATTTGGGGCATAGCATAGAGGTAGAGTCACATGCTTAGTATGGATGTGGAGTGGAGAAGGAAAGAGGTGAATCAAGAACAGCTCCAATTTTTAGGCTGGAGAAAAAAACGAGTACATGCTGGTGTCATTTACTGAGACGGGGAGGTAAGAGGGGGGCCCAGAGTGGGGTGGGCACCAAGAGGTCTTTTCTACCGTGTTTATTCTGAGGTGCTCGTTAACATACAAGTTGGGACCCCCAGTAGACAGTGTGTATGGAGTTCCTGCAAGAAGTGAGAACAGGAAGTCGTGGTAAAAGCCATTGGAGGTTGGACTGGATTGGATTCTCCAGGGCAATGCATGGAGAGAGACGAGAGGACGGCTCTGAGATGCTGGAATGTTTAGTTGTCAAGCCAAGGAGGAGCATACAGGGGTCTGAAGAAGTGGCCAGTGGGGCAGGAGGCAAAGGCGAGAGTTACCGCCATGGAATCCGAAGGCGCTGCTGAGAGATCAGGGAAGGAAGACCAGAAAAAGTGTTAGAGACAGAGAAAGCCAGGTTGACCTCAGGGCTTCTGCCATGAGAGCTCAAGGGAAAACAAATAAAGCTGGTTTCCATACCTCAGAGACTCTCAAGTCAGGAAGGAGCTTCGTTCTCTGCCTTGCATGAAAATTCTTTGTTTAATCCAAACCCAGTGTGTGTGACAGTGATCCTCTGGCTGCCATGGTATCACTGCATTTGCCCTGGAGACCTTGTAATTCACAGAACATCTGACTTCTTCAAAGCCTAACTCTACCCTCTGTCTCCCCTTCTAGATCCCATGACCAAGAGCTGGGCTTCCCAATGGGGCACTGCTGCCACTGGGACTGTGCCAATCTTGCTTGGGATGGATTTTCCTGCACATGGTATGGGAAGCACCTCATTTCACTGCACTTTCCCAAGTGCCCCCTGGGCCACGGTATCACCCAGAGTAGGGACTTTGGTGTAAGATGGCCTTGCACCTCACATTCCCAGCAGATTGACTAAACTCAGCCAAGCTTCGTCCTGACCATCAACCCCTGACCCTTTTGCTAATTTTATAACTTCATAATGTGTGTTTTTTTTTAAAGGATCCAAGAGCCATGGCACAGTGGGTTCAGCAGCTGCTTGGGAGGTCTTTATCTCCTATCGGAGTGCTGTTGGAGTTCCAGCTCCCCTGCTTCTGATCCAGCTTCCTGCTAATGCATCTGGGAAGGCAGAGGGTGAAGGCTTATGTACCTGGGTTCCTGCCACTCTTGTGGCAGACCCGCACGGATTTTCAAACTCCTGGTTTCCACCTGGTCAGCTCCAGTTGTGGGCATTTGGGGAGTGAACCAGTAGATGGAAGTTCTCTCTTTTCCTCTTTCAAATAAATGAATATATTCTTTAAAGAACCACTTCTTTGAAATGCAAACATCAAGGAAGAAAGTACCCCATCTCCCTGTCTCCGTAGATGAGTGGAAACCTGACTTCTGAAGCGTGCCTTGCTGTAAGTTGCAAAATTTTCTCCTGTCATGACGATGCAAGGTTTCTTTTCCTTTGGGTAAAGCCAACACAAAGAACCTGTGATTCCGCATGTCTCAACTTTTACAAGCTTTTTTCTTATAATGAGGAAGAAACAAAGAAAACAACAACTCCTGCTCTTAGTTGAAGTGAAGTTGAAGTGAAGTTGAGCTAGACTGAGTTCTGGTTTCCCTCCCCTATTGTAATAATCTTGAGTGAGGTCTTTTTTTCCTGATTAACTCTGCATGGTTCCATGTTTATTTTGACAAGATGAGTGGTTCAATGTTGAGTCTCTGGAATCAGACTGTCTGGGATCTGATAGCATCATTGTCTTACCAGCTGGATGAACTTGGGAGAGTCGACTAATTTTTAACTTCAGTTTCTTTGCTATCAAAACAGCACATGAATTATAATAGTATCTATTTTATAGGATTCTTGTGTGGATTAAATGAGATAAATTATATGAAGCATTTACCTAAACATCTTAGCTACCACTCATGTTGTTACTATTGACTTATGTTTGTTGGAAACTGGGGCAAGCACACATTTTTCTATGTTGTAATTCTTATGATTTGGTTGCATAGTCTTTAAATCACAAACTTTTTAGATACAGGAAGTGACCATTTATTAGATTTGGGTGCAATTCCTAACAGAAATTCCATTTTTCCTGCTTGTACACAAATGTTGATTTTCTTTTTGCTTTCTCAGTGAATTGCTTTTAAGATGGCCCTCCAGTTCTCCATTGACAATGTTGGAATACAGACAGCATGGGCAACAGCTGTCCAAACCAGTCATATTATTGAGTTTGGCGACCCCACAAAAGAGTCCAACATACCCAATCAAATGTAGCCCAGAGAATAGTCATGGCATTCTAATCCAAATTGGTTAATCAATTCACTAAACAAATCTCAACTCTTCTACAAACTCAGGTTGTCACCCATGAAGAAAAGGTGTCCTGAGAGACAAACTGTCAGAGGAAGAAGAGGCTGCAGGCTTCCCTGGTCCCCATGAGTCTGAGGTCCCCTAAGGACAGTGGTTCTCCCATTGATTCTCCAGGTGGCCTTCTCATGCAACACAAAGAACAGGAAGAACCAATCAGGAATTTTTTAGTTTCTAGGCTACATCTTGCACAAAAACGATGGCCCCTTTTAGTTTCCAAAGAGCTTTCAGCAAAGGTGTGAACCAAATGAGTTGAGCCAGGATATTGGTGATTAACCTTCTCCCTCAAGGAGTCTCATAGGAGCTTGGTGGCTTCTTAAAGCTTATGAAAGCATCCTCCAGATCCCTTGACCTCTGACCTCCTCTTTAATTAACTGCCCCAAACCCTTACATTCTCTGGTCTGTGTCTAGCTTGCTGCAAGTGGAACCCTATACCAGCCCCACGCCATGAACAGCCTGCTCTGTGCCCTTCTGTGCTTCATGTTCATCAAGTCATTGATTGTGGCCTGGGCTGACAGCCAGGTTCTGGGCCCAGCTGATAGCTTTCCTCCTTTCAGTGCGCCAGCTGCCAGGACTCCAGCCTCCCTGGTGTGTCTCTGTGCCATAGAGGGCTTTGGCTGCGTCCAGCCTGGTGGTGTTCATGCTTGATCACGAGCGCAAGCATGTTCACTGTGCTTTACCATCTTAGAAAGTCTGGCTCATGGCTGCACAGAGGACTCAGGTCTGAGCAACTGGCCTGGCCAAGGCTACAGGGACACCATATGGTCTGAGTGCCTCTGCTGAGCCCCTCTAGGGAGCTTGTCATAGGACAGTCACTGATTTTGGATCAAACATGTGGAAAATTATTCTATACTTTGCAGACAAATACCAGCAATTGATATTTTTCTTCTTGTGTCACTTTTAATTTTAAAGCTGGTTTGTTACTTTTCTGCTAAACCAGAATCATAGCTGGATTCTTATTACTTCCAAATGACCTGTTCGCTTCTTTTGGATGACAGATTCTAATTATATTTTAGACACAGTAAGAAGAACTATATTTTCTGATTTTTGTTTTCAGTTACCATGGAAAAGATGTGAACATGGCCTCGCTGACACAGGAAGTGAGTAGAGAGACCAGCCCTCCCTGGAGTCCACTCAGGCGACAAAGTCAGGAACGATTCTCAGCATTTTAACTGGAAGATGTGTCCAGGCCATTCCTTCTCTACCAGCCTACGGAGCCCCTGAGCAACTCTGCCCCAAGTATCAGCAGCTGGCCATGATGCTGGCATCATCTTTTCAGATGACTCTTACTTGCTTCCTTGGCTGACTGTAAGAAAACCCCCAGGTCCTGGCTTGCTGCCCTGTAGCCACTGTGGCAGGTGAGCAGAGTACTGTTAGAATGCCCTTGGATGCCGAGAGGCATTTTTGGAGGTGAGCTTTCTTGTAGGGCTCATGGGTTAAAGTGTTCACATTTCAGGTCAGCATTTGAAAAGGAAGAAATGAGCCAGTTGAAGGAGGTTTCATTAGGATGGGGTATTACATGGAGGAAGAAGAAAGAAAAAAGTAAAGGCTAATAAAGAAAAAATAACTCATATTTAATGAACATTGATTCTATGCCAAGAACTCTGTTGGGTGCTGAACATGTAATATCTCATTTAAACCTGAGATGTAGGAACTGAATGTGTTCTTATTTAACACAGAAATGTTAAATAACTTGCCAGTGCTCTTCCAGTTGGTAAGTGATAGAGATGGGACTCCAAGCCCATACTGTTAAACACACAACACTAAGACTGTACAAAGGTTGGTCACTTGACAATCCAGATCTTGCTCAATCATTAATAAGCACATGATCATAAATGTCTAAGACTGGATGAAATTTGGGGGAACAAGGAATCCAACTCCTTTACTAGACAGACGAGAAAAGAGTCTCAAAGTAGGAAAGGATTAATTTTCGGTCAAGAAAACACTTTTATTAGAGCTAAAATGAGACCAACAACTTAGCTTCCTGAATATTGAAGAGTTTGGGAAAACTGGCTCTAGGGTTTCATAGCTGAGGAAATTATTTTCCTGGAAGCAACTTCACTTGTCTTTGCCCCTGGGATAGACTTCTATGCAGAACAACATTTCTCAGACTGGCCACATCTGAGACATGTGAATCCTGCCCACTTCTAAGAGAACAGGAAATTAAAAACTTGGGCTTAAGAGGCTGCTGACTTGTTACGCCAGCCTACTGTTCTGAAATTTCTCTTTCTGAGCTCACCAGTGGTTTCTTAACTTCTGAATTAAAAAAACATTGTTCTGGCCTTAGTTGAATCACAGCACCTGCTATCAGTTGCCACCGGTTTATTCACAGACTCTGTCCTGTGACAGTCCCTCTCCTGATTTCCTTTCATGAACTCTTTGCATTCTTCTTTCCAACATGTTCCTTGTCTGCCTCTCCATAGACTTCACTGGCCATAGAATTCTGTCCTTTTCTTTGGTCATCTTTAAAATCACTCAACTTTCTTTCCAAGTCTACAATAGTGCTCCTGTCTCTTTTCATTTTGTAATCCTACGGGGCTTCCAGAGTTCCTGGGGACAACTATGTTCAGTGAATGGAAATAAAAACTAAAGTTGGACTTCTACATGCAGAAGCAAGGTCAGGGAATAAAAAGAAATTAACTCCAGTACAGTCGTCTGCTAAGATGAAAACCAAGTACAACCTACCCATCAGGTTTGGGATGAACAGAATTCAGGCGAGACTTGTTCTCAGAAATGTGGGCAAGACATATTGATGAAGTGAAATTTGCTCACTCATGTTCAGCAGGAATCAGGGGACTTGATATTTAGCTAAGAATGCAATGTGTAACTTTGTGATCTATAATTTGAGCTTAGGATTTAGAAAGGGTTGTGCTCTTTTTGGGGTTGGGAAGTATTTTATTGCAAAATCTAGGACTCTCATGTCTCCTTGGCTGGTGTAGCTTTTGAACAAGTCAGTAGCCTTTTCAAAACACTTGGACCAACACTGTTGTTTTGTAGTTTTCCACATCACACAAAAGGAGTGGATTCCCAATCGTACCTTTCTTTTTTATGACTTTCTAATTTTCTTCAAACATCCCACAATAACCAGGGAAGACACCATAGAGATGTCAACCCTTGTTAAAATGAACTGACCCTTCCCCCAACCCCAGTGAGTTCTACCATATGGTGGTCTGAGTGACAGGGGTACACATACAAACAGCAACCAGATCCCAATTGGCCTGAGGTGACCACGGTTGACTGAATTGATCACTTTGCCCCAGAAACCCAGAGTCGGGGGTGGGGGTCTCAAAGTGTTCATCTCCACAAAGTCCTCCAAACTCACTTTCTTTCCATTCAACAAAGGAAGGGTTCTTAATTTCCTAAAATATTAATATTCTGGAAAAAATTTAAAATTCAACTAACCATGGAAGCCGGTATTGTTTCTAAGCCATTTTAGGTTCATCTTGAATATGTCAAGAGCAAAATATTGGTGAAGAAGATTAGTTTGTGTGGCTGGCCCACTCCCTGCCTAGGCTGCTTCACTTATTCTGTGTTTAAATTTTTTTCTGGTGCTGATCTGTTTTCTATGTAGAGGGATGCCCTGTCGGGAGAAATCACCATCTTCCTCTGCCTGGAACTTTGAGGATGAGCAGAGAAAGGGAAGGGTTGCTATGAGTCATTTAGAGCAAACCTGGATTTAGCCCATCCCTTCCCTCCTCCTCCTCTCTTTTTTTCCTTCCAGATCTAATAGTTTTAAACGGCTCTAAAGCCAGAAACCTAACAGGTCAGAGGTCAGGGAGACCTGAGAGGCATCCCAATGAAAGCTCCGATTTCATCCCCGAGGATCACGGACACCACGTAGTGGGACCACAGCTGGGTCTCCTCAGTCATTCCATCTGAACACAGGAGGCCTAGGCTCTTTGTGTGGTAGGACGTCTAGCAAGCCCTGCCTAGGCTGGGTGTTTTGTGTCCTGAAAGTTCTTACCAGCAACCGAGGGAATCCGATTGCCCTGTCAGTTACTCACCGACGAAGAGCTGGCTGTAGAGTTCCAGACGAGTGTGACCCTCTGTCGGGGCTTTGCGGATCTGCTGGGGCAGCCGATCCACCTGCAGACTGGCCTGCTTCACGTTCCGCTCCGCGGTGACCCTGTGCCACTGGTCGTCATTGAGAGGGGAGGGCGACCGCACCACAATCTCCACGGGCCCATTTCCGACATCAAATGAGAAGGACACTTCGGTGGCAGCTGGAGGAGCAGAAAGCGTGAACGGTACATCAGCTTTTTTTTTTTTTTCTCCTCCCAGATACCCAAACAGCGGTGGATTCTTGGGGAAAAAGAAAGCAAAGAGAAAAGCAATCTGCCGCTTGCTACAAAGCTCCCCTGCAAAATCATATGAGGAGGGTCTGAACCAGAATCCATTATTGACCAGAAACAACCAAATGAAGCAAAATAGATTTGTTCTGGGGAGGGAGGGGTCTTTGAGCCAGATACTGACTTGTTTCCTTCCTTAATCGTTCCATAACTCTTCCGAAGAAACCGAGGCCTGGAGAAGTCAGCACGCATGGAACGTCTTAAACTGTGTGAAGGAACCCAGGTTTGTCAGATTTCACAGCCTGAGAGCATTTGACACTGCCCACAGCTGATCTCCCCCATTGCTCCAAGGTCAGTGATTTGCAGTTAGGAAGAGAGGTTTTGCAACACCTGGATGCAGATTCTGACTGATCTGGTCTAGAGTAGACACAGATCTTTCAAAAGCTCCCCAGGAAATATTAATATGTAGCTAGAGCTGAGAGCTACCGCCTTAGGGAATTCACAAGACTTTATCTCATGAATCCTTATTGTTCCTATTGAAAGGTAGGGACCTATGAATTCTTGAGGCCATAAGGGTGAGTTGTATTTAGTTGGGACCACAAAGGGCAGCACCACATTCCTGCTGAAGAATCCTTTTCCTGTCTCCTGTGTTGCAAATCCTGGTTATTTCCCATCTGGGGTGCTGTTTCCTTCCCCTAACTGACCCAACTGCAAACCTTTGTCCTTTTCAGAAATCTCCAAATCAACCTCCTTCTGTAATAAATCACCTTTCAACAACAAGCAGGTGGCCAGGGTGGTGCTCCATCAGCTTTAGTTAGCAGTGGTTTCCTTATTCACCTTCTCAGTTCTATGTTAAGGTCCCAGGTGACCAGCTCTATAAACACATTTTTAAATGTATATTTTTCTTGCACTTGGCAGGAGAGACAGCTTACTGCTAATGCAGCACACAGGTCTTGAGGCCCCTTAGGCTTGGTAAATTCTTTTCAACATTAAAGATGTGGCACACCAATGCATTTCCTGACTTTACTTTATAAAGATATTCAGCCTCCCCATCCATCAATAAGCCTTCTGTCTAATCTCTAAGCATTTTAATTAAATATCTGTCATTTTTCTTTTTCCTGGGCTAATGGAAAATTCAGCTTCTTTGGCCTGGTACCATTTGGAGATGGTGTCACAAGCAATCAAACTCCTAATTTAAAAAGCACAGTGGGCCAGATTCTCTTAGGATCTGGACTGTTCCCTGCCTCTGTGGCCCCTCGGAAAGCTGCATTAACTTTATTGAGCCACCGTGCTATTACATACACAGCTCAATTTAATCAACCTAATTGTACCAAGGCATTTGATCCTTCATGTCATTAGAAAGAGAACTTTAATTTTAACACCTGTGGGTGATTCCACACCGTCTCCAGTAAACTATCTCAGCTAAATTAGAAGGCTCTGCCTCTAGGCATCATTGCAACTAGATTTCACTTGCAGGCCAGTGACCTCCATCAAGGTTCCTAGGGAAGTATGATCAGGTAGAGGATAACAGGACACCCAGACTGAATGATCTTTCTCTGTAGTTCTGATACAGTTGATGGGGAAATGTAGCCTTGCTTTCAGAGGAAATCTGTTCTTTTCTCCGAGTGCTACATTTTAGCAGATGCATTTTTAAATGTAACTTGTCAGAATAGCAACAGAACAGGGTTCCTGGGCTAAGTAGGAAAGATTGTTTCGTTTTCAAGGCATCAACTGCCATCAGGGAAATAGAATTTAGGGACAAATTGAGTTTAACCCTAAGGTTTGACTCCAAGGGATGAATGTGACTCTAATTTCCTCTACTATTTTCCTTCTGCTATGATGAATTCTTGGCCAGGTCTTTAAATTGTCACCATTTGGAGAAATGCTGCGTGCAGCAATCACTAGAAAATATCCACACCGGCCTCCTCACTTATCATGACTGAGCGCCTATTTCTTCCTGGAAGAAGACCACGGTGGACCACGGTCTTCTTGCTGTCAACCCTCTTCTCTGGATAAGGGGAAAAAAGTCTGCGCTGCTGTAGCTCAGACCTGTTCTTCCCAACTGGTTGCACTAAGGGGGCTCAGAGCCGAGCGCCTCCAAAAGCAACTTCCTCCCCAAAGAGCCTCGGCTCAGACTCTGCTAAAGAAATAGTTCGCAGCTTAGCACATCCCACTTGCCTTCTGCTTCCTCCTAGGCTGCAAGGCCCACTGTGCAAACCAGGAGAGTTCCTCTCTCTCAGTCACTCAATGTCCCCTCCCCTGACATTGCTGAGGGATGTCTTTGAAAAATCCCATCTCCCAGTCAGCCAGCCAGTGTGTTTTAAAAGCTTCTAAAGTTCAGTTTGTGGCTGATTGCTCTTGGTCTTCTGGGTGACAGCCACTGACATCTTAAAAGAGATAATTACAGTGAGAGTCACTGAGCGAATAAAAGAGAGGCAGTATAAAAGACACCAGAGCCAATGACACCCTCCTTACTTAATGTGTGTCTTTGGTTGGAGACTAAAGTGTTGCCCTGTCTCTGCCTGCAGAAGGGAATTTCTTAGAGACCGAATATATTCTTATTTCCAAAAATAAGTTGAAAATTGGATGCATATAGCTTGGCTCGCAGGACTGATTGCTGCAGCAGACAAGAATGGTTGCCTCTCCAGCAGTGTCAAGTCGGGGGAGAGGTCTGCGATTCTGAGCCACCACAGGCTAACGAGTTCGCTGCCCAGAGTTGGATGGTGCTGACAGAAGGCAAGAGACTCCTGGGTCAGAGACAAAGGACTTTCTCATTCACAACATAGCAGGCCGTAGGAGCTTCAGGTTCACATTGGTACATGTTACTCCCTTCTCCCCAAACAAGGGGCAACCATGGAACAGTCAGGTAGACACTACTAGGTTTGCTTCACAGGTGAAGACGCCTGAACTCACAAAGACTCCAATCTGTTAAAAGATTTGCTACCAAACATTTGATTTTTGCCCTGGATAGAGGCAATGTCTTTATTATCCTGTCCAGAGAAAGACACTGTTTTTCAAGGCTCTTAGCTATCCTTCTAAAGGTGGGAACAAAGCTGTCAAATGCTCTTGCTCAGAAGAAAAATGGGGGAAACCCATGAAGCATTTTCTCCCAACAATTTAGTTACCTTCACCTTCTCCCTTGTGAACTAAGCTGATTTTGCTCAGGAATCTGTGTGTCTCCAGAACATTACGGACAGTAATGGACAGCCATAAACAGTAAGGACAGCCATAGCCCAAGCCCAGAGGGCAAATGCAGATTTACCTAAGGCAAACGTGGAAATTCCATGTTCCTTACCAGTTATCCATTCAGGATAAATCAGACATGACTGGAGTCTTTGGCCGTTTGGGGAAGATTTCTTGGCTCATAAGATACCTAAGGAAAAGACAGTCCCTCTTCTCCCCTTTGATGTTGGGTGGGAATTTGTGGTTCCTAATGTTGCCAGAGCCATCTCCCATACATCAGACACACTGCAGAGAACAGAGCATGTAGTGGGATGACCCTTGGTCCTTGGTGACAGTGTCCAATTCCAAAATTGTTCCTGGATCCATTTTCTCCAGGACTTCTTACATGAGGTATTCCGGATTGTTTAGTCACTTTTATTGCAACTGCAAGAATCTTAACTGAGGCAGGACCTGGAACTGTTATCATTTCATCTGAACTCTAGTCTCAGCTGTACTGATGCAGGACCTGGAACTGTTATCATTTCATCTGAACTCTAGTCTCAGCTGTACTGAGGCAGGACCTGGAACTGTTATCATTTCATCTGAATCTAGTCTCAGCTGTACTGATGCAGGACCTGGAACTGTTATCATTTCATCTGAACTCTAGTCTCAGCTGTGTCTTTTCTCTTTTGGACCCCAGATGGCCAGTCTACAAAATGAGGACTATGTATTTAGTTCTCCAAGAGTTGCTGTGTACAAAACTGGTCTGCAACCACTTAATTAGATTACTTATAATGTCCTTTCAACTTACAACATCCTATAATCTAATTTCCAAGAGAGTCTTAGAGAAACAGCAATGAAATACAGTGAGTCTTCATGCAGGTTTTAGATACTGAATGATTACAAGGAGAGAAGGGAAATATTAAAGGGAAAAATGCTCAGGGTGGTGTATCAGCATCAGAAAAGAATACATATGGCAGAAATATGTGGGATCCTGACTTCATCTGAGTGGTTTACAACAATGAATAGGACAAAGCCATGGACAGAACCACGGACTGCAAATTTTTCCTCTTTTCAAGTATAAGTCCAGCAGGTGGCACTATTTGCTCTCATTCTATCTTGTCACATTTGAACAAATGACTCCAGGATGAATGCCTTGAGTGGTACATTTAACAATCGACCAGAATAGCAGACTTTTTGGCACCAAGTTCTCCCGGCAGGTGAGGTAATATTTAGACATTACACCGAAAGCATTAGTCGGAGGTAGCAGAGAAGTTTGGCCATTCAACAGAGACTAGTAATGAAAAAAGACAAAGGAAGGTATGCACAGTGAGCGGGATGAGCACACCAGCTCTCACTGTTGCAGTATTGCTAATGATTTACTTCTCCATTTACACAGTGAACTTCAAGGAGTGATCCTTTCCAAAGGGCTCTTCCACACAAGATCTCATCTGACCCACACAACAAAATCAGTCATTGGTAGAACAGATATTTCTACCTTCCTCTAGGGCAGTGAGTATAATGAATATTTTTTCTTTTTTTTTCCAAAAGAGAGAAGTTTTTATCAAAAGACAAAAGAATTTATATGCAGGTACATCAAAGACTTAGTGGAAAATAGAATTAGGGCTGGTACTATGGTATATTAGGTAAAGCCACTGCCTGCAGTGCTGGCATTCCATATGGGCACTGGTTCAAGTCCCAGCTGCTCCACTTCAAATCTAGCTCTCTGCTTGCTATGGCCTAGGAAAGCAAAAGATGCTCCAAGACCTTGGGCCCCTGCACCTGCAAGAGAGACCCAGAAGCAGCTCCTGGCTCCTGGCTTCAGATCGGCCCAGCTCCGGCATTGTGGCTATTTGGGGAGTGAACCTGTAAATGGAAGATTGATCTCTCTCTCTCTCTCTCTCTCTCTCACTCTGCCTCTCTATAATTCTGCCTTTCAAATAAATAAGTAAATCTTTTTTTAAAAAAAGAAAATAGAATTCAAGGATGCTTATTTTGGTGTAAAATTCTTGGAATCCATGCAATATCTTCATAATATGTATTTTCCATAAACTTTCTGAAGAGGCCTCACAGCAAAGAGGTCATGAGAAGAATAGCTGGACGGCTGGAAATAATGCCACCATGGGAACCGGAGACACAAGGAAAAGAAGGAGAAAAGGAGCAAGAAGTAAAGAGGCGTGCTCTCTCTCTCTCTCTTCCCATCTAAGAGACAGCACACTGCACGCTGTCCCCTCCATTCAGTGACGCCACTCCAGAGATTCCTTCCCTGTTGTATAACACCAACGATTGTCTTACTCCTAGGTCTTCCCACGTGAACATCTCAATCTGCTTCTCATCTTCACCACCACCCTACAAAAGGTGACCCTTCCCCGTACTTGCTCTGCTAGTTACCATTTGATTCCTGTGCTGCCCTTTGCTAGCAAATTCCTTGAAAGAACCACGTGTACCCTCTGTGTCCATTTCTGCTCCCCTTAGTCTTTCTTCAACTCCATCTTACGTGTAGGGCTTTCTCTTTCACTGCATTTGAAACTGCTGAAGGAACGTGCTTCAGATGCCTATCTGCTTGCAGAGCATCTGACTCAGTAAATGCATAGCACAGGGCCCTGGATCTGCCTGGTGTCATTGCCAGGTGATTCTGACACATGTGCACCTGGAATCCTACGGTATGAAACACTAGCATTGCCAAATTTCCTTCAGTAAGAACCAATGAGTATCTTGCTTCCTTGTTCTCCATAGAAAGATTTGTGTAGTGAAACATTTAACCTTGCTCCCAAAGAGGCCTGACCTTCACCCTTAGCTTTGGGAAGGTACTATCTAAGTCCTTAGAACTGCCCTGCCTGGGGGGCTGGCACTGTGGTGTAATAGATTAATCCTCCGCCTCTGACATCAGTATCCCATATGGATGCCAGTTCGTGTCCCAGCTGTTCTACTCCGATCAAGCTCTCTACTTATGGTCAGGGAAAGTGATAGAAGATGGTCCAAGTGCTTTGGCCCCTGCACCCACATGGAAGACCTGGAATAATCTCCTGGCTTCAGATCAGAGCCCAGCTCTAGCCATTGCAACCATTTAGGGTGTGAACCAGTGGATGGAAGACCCCTCTCTCTCTAACTCTACCTCTGAAATAAATAAATAAAATCTTAAAAGTACCATCCTGCTTGAGAATAGTGTCTTTGTTTGCCTGGGAGCCTTGGGCTACACCAAATAGTCTACAATGTGATTTAGATATGCCAGATAGACCAATGATGTGATGTTGTACATGCAGTTGAGTTACAGTTATTTAAGTAAGCACACCAGAGACGCCAGCCATGTGATGTAGTCTGGGCTCTGCAAGTTACACAGTGCAACTTCTAGAGGGACCGGGAACTGAGGGTAGCCATGTGGGCAGTGAACCATCCCAGCATAAACACTCTGAACAGCAGGGCTCAGGAAAATCTGAGTAGAGGATGCCCCACACCTATGGTCACCCTTCCCTTCCAGGAAAAGAATGTGTTTGTAACTCCACTGGGAGAAGTGAACTAGAAGCTCAGCATCTGGTAGCTTCCCTGGACTCTGCTCTCTGTGCCTCTTCCTTTGTCTGACTTTCATCTGCATTCTTTCCCTAAAACAACTGTGACCATGAGTGCAGCAGCCTATAGTGAGTTCTGTGAGCCCTTCTAGAAATTACCAAACCTCAGGGTGGTTTGGGAACCTCCTTGAAATTGCAACTGGTATCAGAAATGCATGGAGGCTTATGGGAACTGTGGGTTTTCTAATTTTTCAGTTAGTTTTAAGTCTACAAAACAACAAAAACAATCACATCACTTTAGAAGATTGTGATCGAACCCAGAAATCTTAACAGCTAAAGACTTTCGAGAATGGACTTCAACCTTCAAGCTCACTCTCATTGCTAGGATAGGGAAATTGATGCTGTTAGGCACCAAAATCCAGGAATGACTAAGTAGAGACCTTTTGTGCCCTTAACTATATTTTATTGCCTTTCTTATTGTGAAGGAAATAAAAAACAACCTATTTTTCTTCTAGTTTAGTCTTAGTTCATGAATGTAGGCATTCCTTGGGCCACATATACATATTCACACCAGAAAACTTGGTGTTAAACACATCTGAGAATGAACATTGGCAGGGAAAATTTATTTGAAGTCTTTTGGAAATTCTTCAAGGAAATGCCTGGAGCTTAAGAATCAATGTTATGAACTCATTTAAAATCTCTGGTATCTTGATAACCTCTTGAGTATGAGAAATATTTCTCTCTATGCATTTTGGCCTTTAAGCTTTTTATTATGGTTAAAAAATAACTTCATAAACAAAGGCATCCACAGAGAAAAGGAAGCAAAGGGGAGATACCACTGGCCATGCAAAAATAGAGAGCTATCTTTAAAATGCAAAGCTTTTCTAATTTTAGTTTTCTCCATGCATCTAACCACCTTCTGAGAATAACTCCTTGAATATTAATGGACCTATGATTTAAAAAGGAAAAAGACAAAAAACTCATTCCAAAGTGATACATGGATTGAAACAACACCCTGTGCCTCATGTAGGTCATGGAATTGCATTTCAATACCCTCATGGTTGGAATGAACAGAGACGGACTCCTGCCCTGGGGGGAGAGTACCCAGCTTGGAGAGAAGATGAAAGTCCCAGATGGTGACTCCAGGGACAGGGTACTTCTGATGAAAGGACACACAGAAACTACTTTACAGAGACCTTGAAACTGGATGCATTAGGATTCTCCGGAGATGAAGAAAAGGCACATTGAGGAGGTGGATGGATGACAAAGGAGCTATTTTTTTTTTCCATATCCAGATTTTACAGCTAAATGAGAAAAACTCATTGAAGGAAATGGGCTTTAGCGGAGCACCAGGGGTGATCTCTGTGGCTGGTTTCGGGTGATGTCAGAGAGCAGGTTCATCAAGATATGTGACTTTGGAGAATTCAAGAAGAGATGGTGGGATCTGAGGCTTGCACGAGGTCATATTTGTACGGCTGGAGGCTGAGAGAATGTGAACTGGGGTAATAAAAAGGCTGACAAGTTGTAACTTGGACTAATCTGAAGCTTATATGGTGACAACATATTAGTCAACTAATCAATTATAACTTCTAAACAACTGAGCTATGGATGGCTGTCTTGATGGGGACACTGATAATGAGGAAATACCAAAGACAGGATTGCAGGATGAAAGGCTGAGACTTTGGAAGTCACAGCCAGCTGATGAGTCTATCAGAGGCGAGACAGCCAAGGAGATGCCCCTTTCCAGGTCACTTAGACTGAGTTTCTGCCCAGCCAAATACAGGTCACGTCACAGGCATGCTTTTCTTTGTTTTGTAGTGAATGATCTCTGTCTAGCAAGTCCTTTCAATGACACCTTGGAATAACTTCAAATAAGACCTTGCTAATGAAAATTTTAAAGTGCTGAATGAAGAACTATGTCCTACATGCTGTGGGTTCAGAATATAAGAAGATATATGTTTTGTTTTCCACCACAACACCAGATGCACTTCAACTATCATGCATTTTCATGATTGGACAGAGAGTGGAGAAAGGGTGAAATCGTCCTGCCAGGTTGACAGGGACCTTGGGTGGGAGTGGAGAGACATATGAGAGGAAGGAGAATCAATCTCCTTTTTAGAGAATAAGCTTTTGAAAGTGTGAAAGACTTCTATAAGCATTCCTTTTATCTTGGAATCTTTGCAAAGCAGGCATAGCTGGTCTAATTTTATTGGTTTTTCTCTAGCTACAACTAATTTATTCTCTATCTTCCACTTAGTAATGAATATTAGCAATGAGGAATCTAAGGGTTGAATATTACAAATACAGCCTAGGGTCTCCGGGTTAAAGGTATCCTAGGATAGTTGCTGTGTTAAAGTTATGTGGGCAGGGAGGTTGGTAGCAAATAAGAGCTGAGGACTGATAACACCTGGCTGTAGCCCCATATGTGCTACAGGCCCATGTACACTGGAAAAACCACCCCTTCCAGGCAGACCACAGGTGCCAGGGGTCCTGCAACCCTCCCCAATTAGAACCAGCACCAGCTAAAAATATCTGGTGTGGCTGCAGGCTGCATTCCCAGGATGACCTTTAGGTCATTCTAATGTTATTGTAGTGAAGTTACCATGGCTGGAACTCTCTCTCCTGTTATGCACCTAATGCTGGTACCCTTGGAATATTTCCAGAAGGGGCATGGAAGTGGGCAGCACTCAAGCCTCACCCCCAAACTGCCTTACTTGAATATTCAATTAAGCCTCACCCAAAACACTACCTTCTACACCTTCAAATAGTAGAAGGATGGCCCCGAACCTTGTTGACTGCAGTCCTTTCTTTCTTAACCTTACCTACACTTATTCCTTGGTATGTACTTTTGCCTGTAAGTAAATCTTGCTTTCCTGATCAACTTTTTCTATATCTCTTCCTTTAATTTTCTCTCATGGTGACAAGCCTCTGGACCAAGCCTAGCTAGCGTCATCCCTACAACACTTGAAGTCACATATTTCCAAGTCTGAAAAGTACAGAAATCTTCATAGCAGCCCTGTTGGTCATGCCCACCACCTCTTACTTGAACAAAGCACTCTTCTGCAAATGGCTGATGTTAAATAATGATAGTGATTCATCACAAGTATTCTTCTTTTCCCTTTGGTTCTATTTATATCAATTGAATTAAAATTTCCTATATATATTGCACAAGTAAGTATTTTTCCTTCCTTAAAACCACACATACAAAACATGTGCAAATCCTTTTGGGCAACGTTTGTGATTTAGTGAACTAAGGGAACATGGTTTCTCTTTAGAGCAGTTGGCATAAGCTGGTCATCAGCCTCTGCCTTGGGATGGTTTGGCATTCAGCAAGGTGGCTGAATGGGAACAGCATTGGGAACAGGGCCATCTGTTAGTGACAGTCTCCTGCTGCTCTTGCTTGGCTGGCCCAGATGAAGTCCTCCAGGGTCATCACTCAAGCCTGCTCTATTGTTGGAGGCTTTGGGATGTGCTCAAGACTCAGAAAGCAATAGCCACTTCACACTAAATTAACACAAATGCCATCACATGATGGCTGTGATGGAGAATTAGCAACAGGCAGTCAGATTAGACTGTGTGAAAATCTATTCAAAGGTTCAACCCAACCATGGGGTGTAGTTGGTTAAACAGAACACGTGGCAGTTAAGCCCTGTATTTCATGATTGCTTTTATCCTGTGTTCCCACTTGATGAAATCGCTATCTCAATATCCCCTATCTACACTGATCTGCCACCCCACGTAGGAGGCAAATAGGTAATATAAGAAACCCCAGAAAATCTCAGATCAATATCACACTAGCCAATAAAATAGTTTATTTGGTTTTCCATTCTATTGATTGTATTACAAAAAACAATGAATTCATTTTTCTAGGGTCTGTTTTTAAATATAAAATTATAAATTTTCAAACTATAAATGCCTTCTTGGGGATTCTGATTTGGTCTTTGCCTTCAGTTAAAAAAACATAAGTGCTGCAGAGTTTCAAAAATATTGACTTGGAAATATGTTTCTAAAATATTATATGAAAAAGTAGGTTACAAAACAGAATGTAACATATGATCTCATTTTTATAAAAAACACATAAATGCATAGAAAATATTTGGAATTGTAGACACCAATATGGTAATTTAAGGATGTTAGAAGATGGATTAGTGCCTCATATTTTTATCTTTTTTGCATCTCTGGATTTTTGAATCATTCAGCAGTAAACAATATTTGTATAATTTTAATGTTACAATATGATAATTTCCACTTTATTTTAAAGAGATTGCTGACATTTTAAGCAACTATTCTATAATTTTATCAAGTGGTTAATTAGGGGGATTAGTTAATCAAAATGCAGAAAATGAGATTTCATTTAAATACAGATAATTAGGGGGAATTTAAAACTACATTGAAAAATTCTTCCTTCTTTTCTGTTTTTAGAAATGAGATTGACAAAAAAGTGGTCAAAATGTACCATAAAATAATTTTGAACAAGATGTGGATTTTTTTTTTTCCTGGTTAAAATGGCTAAAAATGAGGGCATGCTATTTTTTCAAAGTGAAATCCTCACAGGTCTGAAGTGCCAGCATGTTCTGATGTTTAAGCTAATGTATACAGGAATCTGAATGCAAGATGAGCATAATTCAGTGTTATAATTACACTTGACAGATATATACTGTTTCTATTATTCATTGGCTCTGGTTGCATTACCCAGCAAGACCCTGCAGAATACTAAATATCAACCACTCTTCACTCGAAGTCATTTGGCATTCCCCCTCAGTTCTCATCAGAGGAATCAAATTCAGAGATGCAGAAAACCAAATTTGATCACTTTAACATCGTCTACAAAGGCAAGTGAAATGGATCATTTCCTCTGAGGATGTACATCCAGCTCCCTCTCCTTTGTCAAACTGTAGCACAGATACGAGGTGGATCATTTCTGTATAGGAAAACACCTCAATGGCCCTTGGGCTTCAGCAGTATGGTTTTCAACAGCTTGCCTGCTCCACGATTCACCTCCTCTACTTGTATTCACCTATACTGTTTTCTCTCTAGAAAAATGCCTTTATCTCAGCTTATAAAAATTGTACATATTATGAGGGGTACATATGGATGCTTCAATACAGGTACACATTGTATAAGGCCCAATTAGGGGGCAGTGCTCTGGGTGGAGCCAAGTGAGCAGTCCTCACCAATGGAATGAGAGAAAATGGAATGAGAGAAAAGACACGTGTTGTCTCTTCTGGATCCCTCTTACAGGGGAGAGCAGAGAGGGCAGAGGGAGAGGGAAAAAATATCTTCCATCCATTGCTTCACTTCCCCAAAGCCTGCAATAGCTAGGGCTGAGCCTGACCAAAGCTCAAAGTGGTTAAGAAGAGGGAATGCTCTCCCATCTTCTTCTTCTCTGCAAACTGGAATCAGATGCTCCCAGGCTCTTGGAGATGATGGAATCTCAGACAAAAGAGCCTGGATCGCTAAAACATCATGTGGAAGATTTACATGGTTAAGATCGAAGTCGGCGAACTCAAAAGGCTTCCATAGCCTTGGCAACTCATGACTAGAACCTAGGGAGATTACTGATGCCATAAACAAGAGTGTCAAATTGTTAAGTCAACAATAGGAGTCACTGTGTACTTACTCCTCATGTGGGATCTCTGTCCTTAATGTGTTGTCCAATGTGAAGTAATGCTATAACTAGAACTGAAGCAGTATTTTACACTTTATGTTCTGTGTGGGTGCAAACTGATGAAATCTTTACTTAATATATACTAAATCAGTCTTCTGTATATAAAGAGAATTGAAAATGAATCTTGATGTGAATGGATGGGAGAGGGAACAGGAGATGGGAGAGTTGCGGGTGGGAGGGAAGTTTTAGGGGGGGAAAAGCCATTGTAATCCATAAACTGTACTTTGGAAATTTATATTTACTAAATAAAAGTTAAACAAAAAAAGATTTACACAGACCAGCAGTAGCAGACACATTAGATTGTTATACAGCAACTCACATCTGGGATCTCATTTGTTACAGCAGCTTATCTTATCCTAAACAAGAATACATATTGGCCAGCGCCGTGGCTCAACAGGCTAATCCTCCGCCTTGCGGCGCCGGCACACGGGGTTCTAGTCCCAGTTGGGGCGCCGGATTCTGTCCCGGTTGCCCCTCTTCCAGGCCAGCTGTCCCGGGAGTGCAGTGGAGGATGGCCCAAGTGCTTGGGTCCTGCACCCCATGGGAGACCAGGAAAAGCGCCTGGCACCATGAGCGCGGTGCGCCGGCCGCAGCGCGCCGACTGCGGCGGCCATTGGAGGGTGAACCAATGGCAAAGGAAGACCTTTCTCTCTGTCTCTCTCTCTCACTGTCCACTCTGCCTGTCAAAAAAAAAAAAAAAAAAGAATACATCTTATTGGTAATTCTCTCTCATGACCTTTTCAAATTATTTTCTTTATAAGAATTAAAAAAAATTGGTTGGCGCTGCAGCTCACTTGGCTGATCCTCTGCCTGTGGCACCAGCACCCCGGATCCTAGTCCTGATTGAGGCGCCGGATTCTGCCCCAGTTGCTCCTCTTCCAGTCCAGCTCTCTGCTGTGGCCCGGGAGTGCAGTGGAGGATGGCCCAAGTGCTTGGGCCCTGTACCCGCATGGGAGACCAGGAGAAGCACCTGGCTCCTGGCTTCGGATCGGCGTAGTGTGCCGGCCATAGCGGCCATTTGGGGGGTGAACCAACGGTAAAGGAAGACCTTTCTCTCTGTCTCTCTCTCTCTCTAACTCTGCCTGTCAAAAAAAAAAGAATTAAAAAAAATTGACCAGAAGATCTTCCTTCTTGGGTCACTGGAATTTTAAAGGGATGGATTGTGATGTCCAATTCTCAGTTCTGTGTCAGAACATTGTAATATTTTTAAAAACGATAGATTGCAACATTACATGCATTTGAGTTAATTAGTGCAACTCTCCAATTCACTGATGTAGAGCACAGAGAAGTGGCTGGAAGCCCTGTGGGCAGCTTTTAGACAGGTACATGCTCCTGTGCATGTCTGAGCTGCCCCAATATTACAGGGCTGTCCTTTGAATAACATAAAGCAAATAAAAATGTTTTCTGTTAAGTGTATCATGGACAGGCTTGACATTCAGAAACATGGCAGACAATTCCCTTTGTTCTTCAACATTTCTATTCTATTCAAATGACCTCCAGACCTCAGGACCCAAAAACCTCAAGTTGGCCTGTGCCATTGAGACAGCACTTAAAAACAGCAATGTTTAAAAACAACAACAAAGCTCCTTTGGTAGGTACAAAATATGAATGCCACAGTCATTGATGTGTGTATAGGAAAATACATTTCAGGTTCTGAACAACCAGCTCAGACACTTCCTAGTCACAGTCTCCTTATAACTTGGAAAGGACCTAAACTAGAAAATGAAAAAAGAAGAGACAAACCTGGAGTGTACTAGAAATAGAAACAGGTCCTCTTCTGATAGTATCGAAGAAGACTACATCTCAGCTACCATCCTAATCCCTTGTAAGATTTCAGGTAAACTTTTCTTTCTCCTTCCCTCCTCAAAGCTCCTGTCTTAATTGTTATTAAAAATGATCTTGTCATTTCAGCAATGTGTGCCCTTAAAAGACAAATCTCTGAATTTTTCCATTTGTAAAAAAATGTTTTTTTTTTCTAAGCTTTCCAGTGGACATACAGCTGGCCACTGTTTTCTTGCATGGTTTTAGTGATGTGATGCTTGTCTGCTGGTTTGTAGAAACCCAGGACTGCTGTACTTAGAGTTGTTTTTGGCTCTCTGAGATTTCCTTTGGTTTGGAGTTATTCAAGTAATTTACCCCAGTCACTCAACTACATTTGAATGTAGCTCTACTCATTGATTTATTATATCTTCTTCTTTTTCTCTTAACTGGCTTTGAATTGGTCCCTAGCGTCATCTTTGACTCAATCAATTCTCTAGCGCTAGTAACCACACTGACTGTCTATGGCACCAACTCGTTTCTTGAAGCATTGTTTTTATGAAAATATTGAGCTGTTAGCTCCAGGAAAGCAGGTGGAAGGTCTCTAAACTTATTATAACTCAAATTTCACATATGTGTGTTTACTTTCCTCACTACACCATTTGTTTATTGGAGTGCAATAATAGCACAATCTTTCTCCCATTTCTGTCTCAGAATGTGTGAATTAAAACTTCTTTGATTTCTTCTCCCCCTTTGGAGGTCTGTTGTCTTCCAACTAGTCTTCATCAGGCAAATTCTTGTTGATGGTCTTTTTGACATTTTAATGTGACATCTTTTTGAAGGGAAAGATTTGGTGGCCTCTCATCAGAAAAAATATTGTTAAGAAATTTCTGCATTTCTCTATGGTGATGATGTACAGCTTACACATTATTCAAGCAAACAAACACCATGTGAAGATGCTACTTAATCAGGATGGCTTGGGCCAGCGCTGTGGCACAGAGGGGTAAGCTCCTCCTGTGGATGCCCACATGCCATACTGGAGAGCAGTTTCAAGTTTGGATCCATCACTTCTGATCTAGCTTCCTGCTAACACATCCTGGGAGGCAGCAAATGATGGTTTAAATACATAAATCCCTGCCATACTTGGGGGAGATCTAAATGGAGTTCTTAGCTCCTGGCATTGGCCTTGCCCAGCCCTGACTGTTGTGAATAGTTTGGGAGTGAACCAACAGATGAAAGATCTCTCTGGCTCAAACAAAAATAAATAAATACATAAATGTTTTAAAAATAAGGATGCCTACTCTTCTTAGGCAGTGCACCAGAATTAATTGTCCTGAAATTTTGGTGTGTCTTTAGAAAACCAAATATCTACTTATTTATTATGGTTTATATTTTAAATAAAAAATGAAATAAATTTTTTGTGGGTAGAATTTCAGTGAGGGGGGAAAATTCGAGAATAAGCAAAGACTAAGTGAGTCTTCAGGAGAGGTGAGTATTTACCAGGGAATATCAGTATTTGTGAGTGTCTGAAGCTCAGGAACACAGTACTGCTGAATGAGGGGAAATGATTGTACAGAGTAGAAAGAAAACTGAAAAGTTAATGCCTAAAATCTCTTATTAAGTTTAAGCTTTTGTATTTTGTCTTGTAAGACATTGAGCATGATTATGGGCTGGAAATGCTGTGGTGTGGCTGTGGTTCGAGTCTGTACCCCAGGGTTCCTGTGTTGGGAGCTTGGTCCCCAGGGTGGGGGCAGTGGGAAGTGGTGGGACTTTTGGGTGTTGGTGCCTGCTGGGTCAGTTAGGGGTGCAGCCTTGGGATATGTTGGGAGATCCAGACCATCTCTGGTTTCTTGTTTCTACACATGATTCTTCCTTCCACATGTGCTCCCACCATGGTATGATGGAACCAAGAGGTTCTATCTAATGGAAGCTGAGGTGAGGCTGGTGCCATGCCCTTGACTTCTCCAAACTAGGAGCTAAAGAGTCTTCCTTTTTTACAGAGTTGGTCTGCTTCAGAAATTTTGTTGTAGTAACGAAAAACTGACTAATACAGAAAGGAAAGGAGTAAGAGGATATCTGTGGAAATTTGGCCTCATTGGGGAACACAGACTTTAAGAGAGAGGAATTGGGGTTAGAGAGACAAATCATGGACCTGTCTGAATCAAGAGTCCAGAGCTTTCAATTAGCCATGCTATCATAGGAGATAAAGAGAAGATGATTGGGCAGATTTCATTATCTTTGCATCTACATAAGGTCTTTAGAAAGTTCATGGAACATGAGATTATGAAAAACCTGTGCATGGATTTCAAAATTTTTTTGTGCCAAAATAAAACTCACACTAATTTTTTTACAACATGTCGGAACAGGATCTAGTTTGACACATTAAGGAAGATAACACATCATTTTGAAGAGAGCTCCTCTAAGAGCAACCTAAAATTTGTAAAATTAAAGAACAAACATCAAATTTATCTCGGAAGGATGGTGAACTTATTAATGTTTTAGGAGAGGTTCGTAAGACAACAACCCCTCCCCCCCAGAATAAGCAGTTTGCAAATGGATAACTTATTTTTAAAAAGGATGTGATGATGGTGAAGATGAAGCCTACAGCAGCAGGTAATTCACTTGAATTTTCAAGTAACCAACCTTGTTTAAGGTCCAGTCGAAGAGCATGGGCAATGAAGAGTGGAAACAATAGCTGACACCACAGACATCTCATCTGGTCCAGTTTACATAGTGCTGACTAAAATTAGAATGGAGCAAACTTTCTGTTTGATGGGAGCCAAAATGGTTGCACCCCATTCAACTTCAGATAAAGAGCAGAGCTTTTCATGGAGATTTGAAACACGAGGGATCAAGATTCTGAAGTATTGCTTGGAAGACTTAGAACAGGAGATGAAGTACACGCTTTACCCATATGATCTTGAAGGGAAACCACAAAGTAACAGCCACCACCAGGTCGGTGTGGTCCATTCAGAGGAAAAGCAGACCCGTCATGAAGAAACATCATGGCAACAGTTTTGGAAACGATCAAGGAACTTTGCTTTTGGACCTTTAAAGTTCTTCCTTACCTTTCTTTTTTTCTGAAAGATGGGAGGAGGGAGGGAGGGAGAGAGGGAGAGAGGGAGAGAGGGAGAGGGAGAGAGAGAATATGCCCTGTTCTTGAGGGGGAGGGCGAGAGGGAGAGAGAGAATATCTTCCATCCATTGCTTCACTCCCCAAAAGCCTGGAGAGCCAAAGAACGATAACACCTGCTGATGAGGAAAATGTTTCGAGAAAATCAGCCAAAGCTTTGTCAGAAAAACACCCAGGAAAGCTTCACCAGAGACTCCTTCTCCACAACAATTCTCCTGCTGCCTCTTCTCATCAAATAAGAGCAATATTGTAAGAATTTTCATGGGAATCAATAGGCATCTACATTACAGATCTGTTTTGGCTCCTTCTGACTTCTCTTTGTTTTCTGACCTTAAAAAAACTTTAAAGCACACCCAGTTTTCTTTAGTTAATAATGTAAAAAAGACTACATTGATTTAGTTAAGTTCTGAGGACACTCATTTCTTTAGAAATGCACCAAATAATCGGTAATCACCACTTTCAAAAGTGTATCGAACTTGATGGAGCTTACATTGAGTTATAAAATTTATATATTTTATCTTTTAATTCCACTTTCCATAAACTCATTGAAATTTCCTTATATGTGCCATCTGGGGTGTGTGTGTGTGTGTGTGTGTGTGTGTCTAGCCAAGCTTGGTGCTTTCTGTGGGATTGTATGCTATGATGACTTACGAGACTAGCATTTCTCCATAGTAAGAATACAGTGTTCTTTTTCTTTTTCTTTTTTTGACAGGCAGAGTGGACAGTGAGAGGGATAGAGAGATAGAGAGAAAGGTCTTCCTTTTATTGCTGGTTCACCCTCCAATGGCTGACGCGGCTGGTGTACCGTGCTGATCCGAAGCCAGGAGCCAGGTGCTTCTCCTGGTCTTCCATGGGGTGCAGGGCCCAAGCACTTGGGCCATCCTCCACTGCACTCCCGGGCCATGCATAGAGCTGGACTGGAAGAGGGGCAACCGGGACAGAATCTGGCACCCCGACTGGGACTAGAACCTGGTGTGCTGGCACCACAGGCAGAGGATTAGCCTACTGAGCCGCGACGCTGGCATAAGAATACAGTGTTCTATCAGGATAAACAGTCTATCCTATGTGGGAAAGCCAGTGAAATGCTAAGTGTAATTCTGAGTTTTCCAATCAGGACAGTGAAGAAGACAGTGAGGACATTAACCAAACTGGTGAGCACAGGAGAGGATTTTGGGTGAAGAAAACGTACTTTGGTTTTGATATATTGAGTGTGAGGTGCCCATGAGCCATTCTGATGGATTCTTAATTAGAGTTCACCAGGAGGTGTCAATAATTTTAGGAAATCTCATGATTATATTTATTTCAAGAGTGTATGTTGGCTCAAATTATTTGAAGCAGATGTGTCTTGTTCTTGCAAAGCACTCTCCCCGTCATTAAGAACACAGCCTGCCACGGCATGAGACACTAAGGTGCTGCTTAATTATGAGTGCACTCAGAACGGGAGAAGATAAAGCACACTTGATTCTAATGGTCTCTGACAGGTTTGTGGAATTGTTAATGCTGGAAGAGAACTTAAAAATTATCTCATTCAACCATTTTACTTTATAAGTGAACATGAAAAAGTCTGGAGAGGTTCAGGCACTGGTCTTGGGTCAGTCCGTTTAGAGTCCTGGTCTCCAGCTCTAGTTTTTCTTATTTATAGTAATAACCCAGCCAGAATCATGCTTCAGGTCCAAAATATTGAATAAATATTGAAACCATGATTTGACTTGTAAAATAGCAGGACACTAAAACATTTCCCAGATTCATATTGATAACCTTAATAGGCTTGGATAATTAGAAGGGAAATTCCAGGTGTTAATACCTGATTTGAATTAATAAAAACTCATGATATTTAAAAACATGTGCTCAGTAACACTGTGACCGCACAACAGCCCAGTAAGGTGAATTAGACCTTCCTGTTGCCTACATGAGCGAATCTCCTTTAATTCTGAAACAGTGGAGGATAAATTGCCATTAGTTCAATTCTTCTGATTCATCAGTTTTCATTTGTTTGGGAACATTTTCTTCTGGGATTTTCTTGAGCCTGTGTATTACAGAAGACCACATCTTGGAAATGAAAGTTTTCCCTTAATACCTTTCCTAAGATTAGTAGGGCAGGAGTTTACTGCATGCACGCTTTTTGTGGAGGGAGATATGGCTGCTAAGTACAAAATTTCCTCTGAGTCATCCTGACATCTGAAAAAGCTCAAACTTGGCCAATATGGAGGCTTATGCAAAAAGTATTACAATAGGTTTTTGGTTGCTTTACCTGAACATTGCCTGTTTGGGGAGCATTCCCTTCAAAATTCACTCCACCAAATCCCCTTCACAAATTTCCTTTGAAATCTCTTTTGAATTGTTAAATAAATAAGACCCTATTTATCATCAAACACCTGCAAGCATGTCCTTTCTCTGCAGTCCAGTTAAGGAGACCAGATGTACAACTACCAGGAACACTACCCCTTCCCCAGTGGTCTCTGATTTTGGAGCTGGAGAGGAGCTGGTCTGCCCTTTAGTTCTCAGTACTTCTACCATGTTAAGCACCAGAGTTTGCATTCAGCAATGTGTCTTCCTGTGACACACTCTTCCCCCATTTCTGTTGCTGTTGTCTTCTGTCAGCAGTCTCTGGCTTACAGGAGTTTGTTCACCTCATTTCTTGACATCATCATAGAGGTCTCAACAGCAGCATGGATGATTAGTCAACACTCTCACCATCCAGTGCAGTGACTCTCTCCACAGCCTTTCTATAGAACCTAGAATCCCGCTTGCGTGGCCAGCTTATCCATGTAATTCTTCCAAAATTTCACCAACCATGAAAGGTCCTTCCACTCTTCAGCATATTGCTTGTGTTCATTTTGATCGCCGGTCCTTCAGCTGATTGACTACCACTGACTCCAGTGACTTCCTCATTTCTGACAGCAACTTCTGCAGGTGAAACTCAAGGTTGCTATGTCTCCTTGTGTGGTTGATCTTCCAGCAGTAGCTAACACTTCTTTAACCTTCTTGAAATTCCTTTTTTGTTGGGTCTCTGGGATGCTGTTGCCTTCCTACTTCTCTGTCAGTCTACTGCAAGCTGTTTTGCCTCCTTCTATTACTTGGATTTGGCTTTCATTCTTGAATAGCTTATTCCTCTCTACCCATTTGTTTTAGGCCACTTCACTTGTGATGAGGATGCCAAATAATCATTTCCTGATTATTTTCTAAGTAATGATGACCCCCAAATTGTATTTTAACTTGGGAATCTCCATGGGGCTCCTGTCTTGAGTACTAAGCTCCTAATTGGTTGGGTAGTCCTACAACCTGCAGATGCCTTAGCTCCAAGCATGCACCAGACAGTTGGTATTTTGCCCTTGAATAATATATTCCTTCATGGAAGGTATCTTACACACCATCAAAACCAGAATCAGTAGCCTTTTTCTAGACCCTTTCCTTCTACTTATCATCATGACTGTTGTGTTTAAAATCTGTGGAATCTAACTTAGCATCTCTCATATCCTTCATAACCTTCATGGCTGTCCTCCTCTCCTTCCATTCATTCTGTGGCTAGGGTAATACAAGCCCCCACTTTGCTCCTTGTCTGTCTTTCAGTCTATTCTCCTGTGAGTGAAAAGCTGATCATGTCTCACCTTGGCTCACCACACAGCTCTCAAGGTCATGCCAGGGCAACAGCTTCCCCAAAGAGAGTGCACCAACGGCTTGACCCTGCCTGGATTTCTCGTTCCAGTTCCGTCCTTTGCCCATGCAGGAGGGTCTCTGTGCACCTGCTCCTTCCTGAGCCCTATGGTGTACTTTCTGACACTTTCACTCATTTGATGTTATCCTGAAATATCCTTTTCTTCCCAATTCCAGTTCTTCCTTCACCTTTTTTACCTAACTGACTCCTGCTCATCCATCAAAATTTAATTAAAGCACTCTATTCCCTGGGAAGTGCTCCTTGTTCACTCCAATCAGGTTTAAATATTCCCTCTTGGTGCTCTCAGCCACTCTCTCACTGTCTGCTCTGGGAGACAGTGTGGTTTAATGTTAAGAACAATGACTCTGGGACAGATAAAAAATGTTCGGGGTCACTTCCAAGCTGTGTGACTTTCATCAGGCAACTAACTTACCCTGTACCTCAGTTGTCTCATTTGTGAAATGGAGATATGAATTGTAGTACCCACTCCACAGGGTGATTCAGAGTGAGATGATTTATGCAAAATGCCTGGAGCAAGACCTGAGACACAACAGTCTGAACAAAGCTGAGCCATTTTTACTATGATCATAACTTCTGACTTACTTGCCTGCTTCCCAGAACAAACAGAAAGATCTTTGAGAGAGAGAATCATGCTGGACTTGAGTATCTGTGGTCCCTCCGTGCCCAGCACAACACTGGGACACAGTTGACACTCAGTAAATACTCATCAAATGAATAAATGTGAGCAGTAAATAAGTAAAACACAGTTAAATCTTACTGTATAAGCATGCTAAAGTGACATTGCCTTAATTGTATCTTCTGTGTGTTTCTACTTGCACAAAAAATGATGATGGTATCTCATTAATTTACTGTACCCTGACTCATTGCTTTCTGAATCGAGAATCTTCCAGTCTTGACAGAGGGCACAATGTAGTTAATTAACAGGACTGTTATTCCAGAAAGCAATACATAAGCATGAACTGTGACAAAATTCCTTTGAGACGCATGCAAAGAAACAAAACTTGAATTCCTATCAGACAGTGATCAGAAAGCCTAACAAGTGGAAGGGAAAGAAACCCCGGCTTCAGGAACCACCTTTCTCTCACCCCTCTGGGAGCCACTGTGGCTGTGACAACTTTTAGGAATACAGAGACTTCAGGGAAAGGGAGGAACGGGCCTGCGCGAGTTCTCTACTCACTGCCCCAGGAACCCTGACAGAGAGGAGTCGGGCTGAAAAGTAGGTTATCCATGAGAGAGCAGCCAGCCTCAGTCCTGTGGGTTTTTCTCCATGCTCCTCAGAGGAGCACTGCTTTGTGCTGACGCTGAAGAAGTTTTTCTCAAATGTAGACATCTGTCCCCTGCCCCACTCCGGTTAGACTTCTTGGATGCCCTATAGATGACCCACAAGGCAGGGCATCTGGGGCCTGCCGTTTAGGGGACCTGAAGGGGTGTTTTCACTCCAGGGGACTTTGAGCAGAGTTGAGGAGCTTCAGATTTGTGCTTTGCATGTCTCATGTATTTTTGCCAGAGCAAGCCACTTGACAACATGAGGCAACGATGCAACCTCTGCCACAAAGTTTTCATATTGTGGAAGGGACCCGAACACTTGAAAATCTGTCTGATGGTGTTTTATGGTCAGAACTCAGTGAAGGGAGGATGCTTGGCATAGCACTTAACATACTACTTGGGACACCCAAGCAGCACTTGATTTGAGTCCCAGCTCAGCTCCCGATTCTCAGCTTCTTGCTAAGGTACACCCTAGGAGGCAACACATGCTGGCTCAAGTGGTTGGGTCCCTGTCGCTCACATGGGAGACCAGATTGAGTTCTGGACACCCTGCCTTCACCTTAGCCCAGCCTTGGCTGTTACAAGCATTTGGGGAGTGAGACAGCAGATGGAAGATACTTCTCTGTCTCCCTCTAATAACTTAGAAAACAGATAAATGCATGGAATTCTTTGATGCAAGTGCTAAGAAGAAACACCTATTCTCTCTGCATGCGATTTGTCTTTCTTCCCTTTATGGTTTTACAAAACATGAGGATATAAAACAAAGACAACAGGGGTGGAGGTTTGGAATCCTAGTAACTTCATAGATAACCAAATTACTCAAAAGTGGAATTGCCTAGTTCCTTTTTATGGCCATAAAATAGTACTAAAATATTATCTAACTGATGCAGTAGTCAGAAAGTAGTTTGATTCCATTGATTTTAACTTGTGGGAGTAAAAATAATCACTTTTTAATCACTAAAATCCATAATTCATTCAAGTGTTTTAATTAATTAATTTTAATTTTGGGCCTAGAATATCCTAAGTCTCCCTTTTAATTAGATCTGGCTCAGATCAGATCTACAATGAGCATGCTTGGGTAAATGGGATAGATACCAACTTCCAGACACTGAAACAAATACTGTGTGAATAACCTGTCAACATAAAGATCTCCACAAATAAACACCTCCATGTCACAGATCAGGGAATTGGGATTCAAAGAGATAAACAATTTACCTGAAGATTTGGATCTGAACCTAAGAAGCTAACTCAGAAGTTTGAACAATCTTAATATACCATTCAAAAAGAACACAACAGGATTCAAGCATAAACAGACATATCTGAGATGCCCTTTTTAAAAGACCACGTTGCATAATTATAGCCACAAAAAGCAAACCAACAGACACTCCTAGGAAAAGAATTTGGGATCATTTTCTGACCAGATGCTGAAACACAGGCACGTGGTTAAAAGAGGGCAGACTGGATGCGGGAGGCAGCCTGGAGGCTGTGGTTCTTGAGTGACACAGGGATCCCAGTTGTGTCTTTCGACTATGATTTTGTCTCAACAGCCAACGGAGCCTGGCATTTGAAACATTGGCCTAACCTAGAAGTCTGTGGATTGTAAATTCCTAAGGCTGAATTTAGGCTTGGAAGATACAAGGGCCCTGGCAAGGCAAGACTTGGCTTCCCAGACCCCAGGGATGCTGCACTTTCTCAAGCTGTGCCCCAAACCTTAAACAGCTTTTCTCCCATCTTCTTGGGGCAGTACCTTCCCGTGGTCTCCCTTGAATAACGTTGCTTGCATGTCTGTGTGCACCTGCTTCCTTGACAGTACCTGGGACAGGGACTACTCCTGCTCCTCAGCCAAAAGGACCATCCATTTTGAATCACATGGGGTCATGTAACCAGCCAGGAATGACAAAGAGGGTACTGGGACTTGACAAAAAAACTACTCAGCGGCTGGCATGGTGGTGTAGCAGGTAGAGCTGCCATCTGGGATGCCATATGGGCACCAATTTGTGTCCAGCTGCTCCACTTCTGATCCAGCTCCCTGCTAATGGCCTGAGAAAAGCTGCAAAGGATGGTCCAAATCTTTGGGCCCCTGGGAGAGCAGTGGAAGATGACCCAAGTGCTTGGGCCCCTACACTCACATGGAAGACCCAGATGGAGCTCCTGGCTTTGGCTTGGCTCAGCCCTGGCCATTGCAGCCATCTGTGGAGTAAATCAGTGCATGGAAGATCTGTCTGCCTCTCTCTCTGTAACTCTGACTTTAAATCAATCAATCAATCTTAGAAAGCAAAACAAAATGAAACTGGTACTCACATTTCAGTTCCAACTTGATGAAATCCGTTTTCCCCAGATTTTCAAGAAACACTCCCCTGGGGGTTAATGTTTTGAAGTAGAAGGAAATGTCAGCACTAGTTTCCCCTTGGAAAGTAGAGAAGTGCAGGTAGGATGACGGGTTTGGGAAAGAGGCGGCATTCCAGTAATTCCCTGTAGGAAGAAGTAAACTAGGTCAATGCAATCTGGATCACACTAGTTACAGAAAACATATCCATTTTATTTTTTTTAAAGTTCTCATTTAATGAATGTGTTTTTTTTTTCATAGATATAACTTTAGGAATATAGTGGTTCTTTCCCCCATATCCAGCCTCCCACCCCCTACTCCCATCCCACCTCCCTCTCCCTCTTCCTTTCCCATCTCCTTCTTCATTATGGTTCATTTTTAGTTTGATTTTATATACAGAGGACCCATTCCATGTTAAGCATAGACTTCAACAGTTTGCACCCACCCACCCACCCACACACAACATATAGAGTACAGTTTGAGAACAAGATCTGCAGTCAATTCTCATAGTACAACTCATTAAGGATAGAGGCCCTACATGGTGAGTAAGTGCACAGTGACTTCTGTTGTTCCTTTAACAATTAATACTCTTATTTATGATGTCAGTGATCACCCGAGGCTCTTGCCATGGGCCATATCCATTTTCTGAGTTTAACAAATCTCCACTGGCAATAACCCTTGTTTCCTTTCATCCTGCTCAACACATTACACTAAATCACCACAAACCTAACCTTGACTTTGCAAAAGTTATACGTCTGAGTTCATAAAATACTTTATTTATGTATATAAATATTTTAAATATTAATATACAAAGTTATAGGAATTAAATATTAATGCTTAAATTTATATAGACTATGTAAAATATTTATTTTATATATAAAATATTTTATTAAAGATTGATAGTTGGGGTTTTGCCTACAAGCAGCCTTGGAGGGACTGATGCTGCTAGTCAGACAGGTAGACATGAGTGACTGAGTGGGGGCCCCCAAACCTTACTCCAGAGGAGGAGCCGAGGGCCCATACTCTAGCCCAGGGCACCTGGGAGCCACCCAAGTTCACCCACTTTATAGCTTAGCTCAGGTTAATAGATGCTGATAAATGGGAACTCAGCCAAAGCAGAAGAATCTAGTTTATGGCACATGGTCTGTGAGAACGGAGCCTGGCATTACGATGACTTTGCCTCATTCTAGAATCATTATAAGTAGCACCATCCTTCTCCTCCTGTGGAAACTAGCTCCATGCACTTTGCTGTGCCTACTGTGATTTGCTGATCTGTAATTCTTCACTGCCTCAGTGAGAAAGACTGAGCCCAAACCCGTCTCCACTGGTAACAACACTGAGAGAAAGTACCAGGAGAGGTGACAATTGGAAGAAGCTCCTGGGGTTCCTGTATGGGTGTGCACATGCTACTGGACTGATTGGATCCTGTGCATTTGAACTGGTGGCTTTGGTCTGGTACTGGAAGCATCTGGGCTAGACCTCAGGAAGATAAACCGGGAGCTGAGTTTTTGGTATTCTCTCTTTCTTCTCTACCTTGGATTTGGAGTAACTAGTGCCTCCCGCCCCTTCCCGTGCAGGCATTTCAGGAACGTGACAGAAGCCATGTGAGGCAGGGAGTTGGGAGAAGGGCATAACAGCCAGGGTGGTGGTTTGTCCCCTCTCCTGCTCAAGCCCCTAGCGGGGAGGTGCCATAATGGGAGTGTCTCCTTCCTAAACACTTCCTTTCTGGGGACTCCAGGCGAAGCTCTGACCTGTGGGGTTGTATAGTGGGGTGGACGGTGATGAAATGGGCCCAGCTAAGGAGCCTCACTCCTGCTTGAGCTCTGGGGGACACATCCTTGTACCTGCTCTCCCAACCCAGTGCTTCACGAAGTAGTCAGTGTTCCCAGGAGAAAGGTAGTTCACAGAACAAAATAAAAACACCAAACCTGATCATTCAGATTCCCCTAGGAAGGCAGACCAAGATTTTTATATGAAACCAAGAGTTGGCTCTCAACTCCAGTGGAGAAATTTCTACTTAATGTGCATATTTCTGAATACATTTACTATCACAGCCAAAGACTAAAATACATGAATCTGTTTTAAAGCAATTACTAAAGCCTTTAGCTTTAATTACAAACTCAAAACATGCTTCTTGAACAATATTTGCTATTTCTTTCATCCGAAGTGCACAATGAATGAACCAAGTTCACGCGATTAGTTTCTATTCACACAGAAATCAGCTTTTCTTTTCTTTTATGCAAATTTCAGATGTATGCTATATTAAATTCAACTACTATGCTTAAATAAAAGTGACTTTCTGTTGGTACTTCTATGCTTAAGGCGTAATTTAAAATTAAACATGCAATTTTCTGTATTTTGTGATATTCAAAGACCTTCTTATTTAATTAATGCTATTGGCTTTGTTCTCAAAGCCATGTTGAAGGATAAGCACATTCAAATTTTAATGTTTATTTGAGCATTCGGTGAATCATGAGTTGGGAAGCACCAGACCATATAGGGTCAGTGCTTCAGTAGGGCCGTAGGGAGACAAGGGAAGAAATTCTTTAATTCTTGTTGAAGCAAGACAAAGGCAGTATTTGGTTAATGTGGAAAGTCTTTAGTCAGAGGTTAGTTGGTGGTTTCTGATTAAGCTTACATTTCCTTTTTTTTTTTTTTACAAGGAACTGGGTTTTATTTGTAAGGAATTTGTGTATCTCAGCTAAATTGTTGGATATATGGACATAGAGATATTCATAGTATTTCCTTAAACTCCGAAGTTGTCTCAATCTAATGGTCTCCCTATTAATTTTACTTTTTTTCAAGATTCATTTTATTCATTTGAAAGGCAGAGTTACAGAGAGGTAGAGGTAGAGGTAGGGGTAGGGGTAGGGGTAGGGGGAGAGGGGAGAGGGGAGGGGGGAGAGGAGAGAGGGGAAGGGGGAGAGGGGAGAGGGGAGAGGGGAGAGGGAGAGAGAGATCTTCCATCTATCTGACTGTTCACTCCCCCAATTGGTCACAACGGTCAGGGGCTGGGCCAGGCAAAGGCAGGAGCCAGGACTTCCATGTGGGTGTCAGGGGCCCAAGCACTTGGGCCATCTTCTCCTGCTCTCCCAGGCACATGAGCAAGGAGCTGGATCAGAAGCTGAGCAGCTGAGACTCAAACTGGTGCCTATATATGGGAGGCTAGCATCACAGGTGGCAGCTTAACTTGGGGCACCACAACAGAGCTCCTCCCTGTTAATTTTTAACGGGGATACATAAACAGTAAGTTGGTTCAAAATCTGCCTGTAAATATCTTCAGGTAAAAGTTGTGAGGAGGTGGTGATGGAAAATGGACTATTTGTTAGGGGCTCCTGAAGTCTTAGTGTAATTTTAAGCAACAAGAACAAGAATTGCAAAAACATAGCTTTCAGTAGGAGAAAAACAGGCTAGTTTCTTTTTGTGAAGAAAAATATTGTGTGATGCTGGGTAGGATAATACTGGAAAAGAAGATCTTTAGTGTCATTAAACTTGCTATTATCTCAGGAAGAGTCCCCTCCTGGTTCAACATCTGGTCTACCTCACAGTGGCAGGTGCTAAGCCTCACCTTGGTCAGCTGAGGAAAATGAAAGACTTTTGTTGGAAAACCTAAATCCTATGAAAAGTTGCAACCCTCTCACCCATCAGGGGGCCTTGAAGCTGGAAAGGGAGAGAGATGAGTCCCTGGAGCCAAAAGGATTGAGCTCATCCTACCTGGGGGAGAGCCCTTTAGCATCCTAAGGGCTTGCACAGATCAAAGTCCCCAACCCTTCTTCAACCTTAAGGAAAGCAATTCTGTCTCTTTAAGCTGTATCCTCTGGACATGAATGTAATTAACATTTTAAAATCTCAATCCAATCAAGTACATTCTTATTTTTCTGGGGTGGTGATGTATTAGCAGAAGGGCAGTTGTCTAAAATGATTTTGGAAAAAGGAAAAGAAAAAGTAAAACATGTCAGTATTTATTTGAGGTCCAGCTCTGGTTATTCAGACAGAATTATCCTGGGAGAAGAGACGGGCAGTTCAATCAGTCATTCTGGTTTGATGAAATATCTCCACAGACCATGATTCCATTTGTTCGAATTCTATGCTCACTAACCAACTTCAATCTAATTTGGTCTCTTGAGTGGACTTAATCACAGGGAAATCATGCCTCCTGCAAATGGTATGTAACTAGGATCTTTCTGGAAATGCCTAGATTATCGCATGACTCCTTGCACTTGACCCAGATCTCTGCATGAGCTTATTTAAATCCAGATTCTTGACCAGTAATGGGGAGGACTGTCCTCTAGACCTGGCTGGTGGTCGTCTACTAAGGAGATCCTGGAGGTGAGCTCACCGGGACCAGGCAGAGGGTATCAGTGCTCCCGTTTACATTCATTTTCTTTTTTTGACAGGCAGAGTGGACAGTGAGAGAGAGAGACAGAGAGAAAGGTCTTCCTTTTTGCCATTGGTTCACCCTCCAATGGCTGCCGTGGCCAGTGCACTGTGGCCGGCGCAATGCACTGATCAGATGGCAGGAGCCAGGTGCTTCTCCTGGTCTCCCATGAGGTGCAGGGCCCAAGCACTTGGGCCATCCTCTACTGCACTCCCTGGCCACAGCAGAGAGCTGGCCTGGAAGAGGGGCCACCGGGGCAGAATCCAGTGCCCTGACCAGGACTAGAACCCAGTGTGCTGGTGCCACAAGGTGGGGGATTAGCCTCGTGAGCCGAGGCGCCGGCCCCCATTTACATTCATTTTTAAAATCTCATCCTTTTAGACACACATTTTAGTGAAACTTTATAATGCATGGTATATAAATCCAGTGGCACATGGGTAGAATCTATAAATAAACACACTTAATGGGGTGTGCACTTAAAGACTTGCACACGGGGCATAAATGAAAAGTTGGGATGCTTCCACGCCAGCCTGGCAGCCTTTGGTCTGCTGTCCAGCTGGAATTTTTGGTTATGACAAACCACTTGAGTGCTGCTGCTAGTGCTCATTGTACTTCATGATGCAATAAGTATTCCCATCATTTGTATCGCTCTCAACTAATCACAAGATCCATGAAGGATGGGACAAAATTATTCCATCTCTGTAACATTTGGCTTCAGAAAATAGTCAGTATTGACTAAATAATTTAGTCAATGAATACGTATTTATTTGCTGCTCTCATTTGTGTTCAATTCTACTCCAAACTCAAATTCCTTATGGGCTAAAATGTACTTCATGGTAACCTGAGTATTGAAGAAGCTAAATAAATATAAATAAAAGTTAGTGCTGCTTTAGCACCTACTGATGACCAGACAGCTTCCACTAGCACACTGTAATTTCCCTTATACATGAATTTATTCCTCTTATTCCCTGTAGACTTCATTGACCAAAGCCATCCATTTGCAAGACTGATGGTCTCATAACCTGAAAGGTATTGAAATAGCTGCCATTTGCACTGGCTATCAAGGTCAGTGCTATGGAAGGTGAAGTGGCATTCTATGAGAATGCCAAGTTGGAAATAAGAGAGTTACTGTACAGCAAGGACAGAGTCAGAGCAGGTGGCAGGGACTGGGCACAGTGGACAGGTGAGGAGGGCAAAGTTGGAAACTGAGAGGGAAAGTGTGATGCCAAACAGAAATAAGTCTCTGAGACAGGAAGGAGCAATCACCATAGGTGGAATGATGAGAGAGGTAGACAGGGCCAGGGACCAAGGTTGGAGCCAGAACAACAATCCTCAGAAGCTGGGCATGATGGATGGGATGACCTTGGAATGTCTGCAAGCTTGAACATGACTCAGTCTATGAGAAGCTTTGTAAACACATGCTGAGTATGGCCAAGGCTCATCGTGCACGTGAGAGGGACCAGGGAGGCACTTCCAGCTAGTGACTGAGAACGGCTGGAGACACACAGTGAATCATCAACTCTGACTGGTGATTATTTGCTGTGGGATTCCCCCTTGAAAATTTCTAAGTGTGTTTTCTGATGGCCAACATTTAATTATCTGTCGAATGTTCATTTCTGACAAGCTATTACATGGACGTGGTTGTGAAAGTCTGGTGGTGCTACAAGGGCCATAGCAAAGAGCAGCTCCCTGTTCCCCACTCCTCTGTCCCCCTTCTAATAGTTTTACCTCTTTCAGGTATACTTCTGTATTTAAAAATTGTGTAGGTATCCACCAATTTGTACCTTTTAGATAACCCTTTATCGACCTTCCTGAATGCTAGGTGAGGATTTAACACGTGTACAAGCCTGCCTCCCTACACTCTTTTTGATATTCTCCCCAAATAGCCAAACCCAGATTTTCAGTTATAAAGGAGTTCAGTATATTTTTAGGGCAATATAAGTATTATTTAGGAATGAGCCAGGTAGTAAAATGTAATTAGAGCTGATTTTTCGTATTTTTTTCTCTAGAATCAGTAATATGCACTTTTTTCTTTTTTAATTTGCTTAATTTTCTAAGTATCTGTTACAAATTCTCTCCAAACTAACATGACCTCAAAACTCTCTGTAAGTTCTTCCCCGGGTTGAACCTATCAGAGAATCTGGCAGTCACATTGTTGTCCCCTGGAGGTGTATTTTCCAGACCTGCACGGCTTCTCCTGAGCATTGTTCTACAGCTCTGGTCTTGGGAATTCCTTCTGCCATGGTTGCAAGGACTTCCTTGGCCACTCTTTAGTATTATATCCCCAAGTTTCAGGACACCATGACCTCCTCTGCCTCGGTTTATAACCTAATTCCCCTGGAACACATCCTCAGATAACTTCTTGAGAAATGGGTGTTCAAGGTTAAGTTGCTAAGTCTTCACTCTTCTGACGCGACATTAGTCTACCTTCACACTTAACCGCGGAACTCTACAAACAAACTGCCAGGCTGTCAGAGCTGCTGCTGAGACAGCTAATGCTTTCTGATGGCTGTGCCTTGGATGTGACCTTGTATTTTTTTTTCCTCTGGAAGCTTTTAGGATCTTTTTGGTAACTCTTTCAATTGAAACTTCATATGGTTGCCTAGGTATGGATTTTTTTTTCCACCGAAAATCAGGTCTGGAATTTCAATAATTATTTGATCTCTCTCAAATACTTACTAATTATAGATTTATCTTTATTTCTATTTTTCTCTTGCTCATTTTCCATCTCATTCTGATTTTTTTTGTATTCTCCTTCCTTCGACATCTCCTTAGTTTTATTTTCAACACTGCCATCATGTCTTAATTTTATCTACCATATTTCTATTTCTTGTTTTCAGATAGTCCTTTTTTTTAAAAATAACACTCTGTTTCAGTGTTTTGGGTGCAACATCTCTTATCTCTCTGAGAATGTGAATTTAATTTTCACAAGTTTTCCTCTTCCTCCCACATTGTCTGTTGCTCCTGAGATCCCCTGTGCCCATGATTGTTTGTGTAGACTCCTTCTTCCGAGAGGTTTGTGACATCACATTGCATGCCTGGTGAGTCTTGCCTGTGTACTCATCATGAGTTAGAAGGTGCACTGTGATGCCTGGTGTGTGTGTGTGTGTGTGTGTCTGCATGATTGCTGATGACCGGACTTCCCTACAACACAAAGGCTGCCCAAATTTCAGTGTTTGACTTGGTTTACAGATCATTAATTTCTGGAGAAAAGAGTGCTCTAGCTTCCTCATGAGGAATGTATGTCTGGTGGCCCATCTTTTGGGAGCCAAGAGGAGGGACCTTAAGTGGAGAGGGGTCATCCTTATGAAGATTTGCACTTCTTAACTCTGTGTTGTGCCCCATTTTCTTTGGTGTCCAGTGTCAGGAGGGTGCATCTCCTGCCCTCTACTTGGGTAGAGTAGGATAGCCCCCCGCAGGGGCAGACAAGGGAGCTGAGGTCTGACTGCCCCTCACCCAGACTTCCAACAGCTCCTGCAGTTCTGAGCCTCGCCCCCCGCTGCCTGTTGCTGACTGCAGGTCCTGCACCTCTTGGAATTTACAGCTTGTTTCTCATCTGCCACCACGAGTGGTCAGGTTTATAGATTTTCTTTGACTGTCATTCGTGCAGCATCTCAGGTTGTGATGTGCTAAGATCTCCTCACAGAGGGGGAAGAGGCACAGATAAAGGGGGGAGCCCACGATGCACACTTGAACAGAGCAAGAAGCCCCGATGCTTAGGTGGATGTGGTACTGTGAGGGCTCAGGGTTGGGAGGTGGCGGGTCGGGGGTGTGGGGCACAGGCAGTGAGTCCTGGGGGCTGCTCTGGTCTGCCTGTCTCTTGGTAGAGCTGCAGGCTCTGGAATCACAGGATCCGGTTCCCATTCAGGTGTGACCACTTCCACCCTTTGGGTGACTTAGGGCAGATGACCTGATCTTCCAGAATCCCAGTTTCCTCATTTGTTCAGTGGAGCAACAATGAAACCTCTTTCCCAGGGTGTGGTGAGGATCACAGGAGATAATCCACAACATGCATGTGGCAGAGTGCTGATCAATAAAATTATTATCATTATTTATTATTATTATATTATCATTATTATTAACTGCTATAGATCAGTACTGAATGGATGGCTTTAGATATCACTTGAAGTCATTCTAAGGAAAGACTTGGCTGCTAAGCAGGAAAGGATGGAAAAAGAGCCTTCCTTCCTTAAATAGAGAACAGAATACAAGCTCTGAGTCTATTTCTGAGGCTGCTTGACCACCAGAGCTCTTCTTGGGAGCAGCAAGGCTCACCCAGCTGGCTTGAGAGCTCAGCTCATGATGGCAATGTCTTTAGTCTGCTGGCCCATCACTGGTGCATCCTTTTTCTTCTGTTCTCTACTGTGTGATTCCTGTTCCTTCAGCTCCTCACTGATATTTAAAAATAATTCCATTCAGGAAACACAAATGGGAATTATTGTTGAGCCTTGGCAAAGTGGTAGATGGTTTTGGAGAGTGGCCATCATATGAAATTCTGAAAATCTAATGAAAGGAGTGACTGGAAGCTAAGAAGGTAGAGTTACATGAACAATAGGAATCATTGCCTTTGAACAGGTCATTATCTCAGCAGCCTGTACAGCAGCCTGAGTGAAAGACAGGCATGAGGGGAAACTGAGCCTCAACCTTGCTGTCTTCCTCCTCCACCAAATGGTGGAACAGTAGTTAGGAAAGGGGAGGACACAGCGGGTGGTGGGGTTTTTCACTGGGATCATAAGAGGAGGACCATATGAGGGTGTTCTAAGCTGTGGTTTGGTGAGGAGTGTGGCTCCTGAGGTGGCTCTTGTTGCCAAAAAATTCTTGTCCATTCTCTCTCTCTTTTCCTTAGGCCATCAAAGGGCTTGGAACTGGCATAGCACTGAGAAGCACATCTATAGCTTGTGCTTTAAATGATAAACACTTTCCAATGTAAACACCAACTTTGAAGAGACTAATTACTCTGGACATTATTAGTGATCCAAAGGTTAAAATTTAAGTCATATGCAATAAGAATTCTACTGTTTATTAGGTGCTGGTGGTATTTATATCAATAAGCCAGATGGCTTCATTTGCATGAAGATTTCAGTTTATTTGTAGAGGTTTTCTTATGCATAGAACAAAATTACTTCTTTAATCAAACCTTTTTGAACATTCAGGTTAGGTTTGAGTTGCTTTGTTTGGTGTTAAGGCTCATTTTTCTGGGAAAGCTGAACTCAAAATGAAGAGCTGCATGTTAAGATACTGTCCCTGGATTTGAGTTGGCTGCTCTCAGCAAGCCTTTCCCACTATTGCAACACCCAGGATAATTATTACAAACTTCAGGGAGGAGCCAGCCATATAAATATTTCAACCTGTGTGTCTCTGGGAGTTGCTTCCTTATTATAGAATGGGGACCGTGTGTGAGCAAAAAGAATATGATGGTGAAACCCTAGAGGTTTTGGTGCTTAGACAGCTTCTTGCACTGGCATGAGCCCATGGATAGCCTGGTTCTGGAGGAGTGTGAGTAAACCGGTGTGCAAATTAATCGTGGAGGCTAACACATATTGAATCTGTTAATGGTTTATATAACTGATACCAAAGGGGGTAATTTTACTTTCTTTTGAGTGCTTGGAACAGTTGTGTGTGTTTGCATGTTTGCATGATGGGGAACAAGTCTACCTTTTTTTTCTAAAGCTCTTTTGGCCATCCACATTAGGTCCCTGATTTCTCAGACTTTCCTTATTGAGTCTGTCATGAGCAGTTCCAGGTTCCTTATAAATCGAATAACACCAGAAGTGGAGAAATGAAGAGCTAGGTAGAATGAAACTTTGGGGCTTCCTGTTCTTCACTCAAATTTCTCTTTCAGGAAAGCCCTGATGCTTTCTAGGCGACAGATTCTCAAAAAGAAGAACCAATAAGACTGATTCTCATGCTGCAGCAAAGACGAGATTGAAGGGAGGTGTGGAAGCTATATTTGATTTAGCAAAAACCCAAACCACAAACACCCACTATGTCATATTTCTTGCATGTGGAGGCTGTAGAACAAATCTATGTCCACTCTATATAGGTCGATATTAAACATGTTTCACAAATACTGTACTACTCTGAGGTTGCCATGGGAGGGTCATTCTGGGGACTGCTTGGCTTTTAATGCTCCAACGACCCAGGAATGAATAGTTCTACTTTTCTCTCTTTTCCTGAGTAATTTCACCCATATCATGATTTCTAGCAGGTTAGTGATTTCCAAATTTATGCATATAACTATATCTCTACCATTAAAGTTTTAATATGTATTTCTTGCTTGACAGCTACCTAATAGGTCATTGAAACTCTAAATGTCTGAAAGTGGACATATTTTCCTTCCAAATTAACTCTACCTGCAGTGTTCTCCAGTACTCTCCATTTCAGAAGGTAACGTTTTCCCTTCCTAAAGCCAGAAACTTGGAAGACATCTGTCAGTGTCCAGTCTATCCTCACAGCCTGATTACAGCACTTCCAAAATATGCTGCAGAGTGTCCTTTGCTCTCCGTTAGCTTCCCTTGCTTTGGCCCAGGCCATGCTCTCATGGCCAGGTGCCACAGCAGACTCCTAACATGGTTCTGCTTCCATCGTACACCCATTCTACACAAAGACAACAGAGGAACCTATCTAAAATGCAACACTGTACATTTCACCTTCCTGCACAAACCTCTAGTCCTTCTAAAGAGCCTGAGGAATACATTGCTAGATTCTGGGCATGGCCCAGGAAGCCCAGGTTTGCTTTCCAAACCAGTCTCACTTCCCCTCCTGCTTGCCTCCTGGTGGCTGCTCCAGCAATTGCAGCTACCACTATGGATTCCATGTCTTTATTTGCATTACTTCATGTTTTGGATCATTCTTTTCTTCACCTTTTTTCTCCTTCATTATCTTAACTCACACATTTCATTTGGCCTGATTCCTATTTTTAAAGGTTTATTTATTATTTTTATTTATACAAGAGAGGCAGGGGGGAGGGAGGGGGAAGGGGATAAGAGGGAGGGGGAGAGGAAGTGGAGAGAGGGAGAGAGGAGGAGGGGGAGAAGGGGGAGGGGGGAGGAGGGAAGGAGAGAAGGGGGAGGGAGGGGGAGGGAAGGGGAGGGAGGGGGAGAAGGAGGAGGGAGAGAGGAAGGGGAAAGGGGGAGGGAGGGGGGAGGGGAAGGGGCGAGGGCCAGGGCGAGGGCGAGGGCGAGGGCAAGGGCAAAAATATCTTCCATCCATTGCTTCACTTCCCCAAAGCCTACAATAGCTAGGGCTGAGCCTGACCAAAGCCAGCAGCCAGGAACTACATCTGGGTCTCCCATATGGGTGGCAGGGACCCAAATACTTGAGTCATCACCTGCTGCCTCTTAGGGTGTGCATTAGCAGGAAGCTGGGTCACAAGTAGAGTGGGACTTGAGCCCAGGCACTCTGATCAGGGATTCAGGTGTCCCAGACAGCAGCTTAACCTGCTGTGCCACACCATCCACCTCTCCTACTCATTATTTAAGAATCTGTTCATGCACTACCACCTCCGGAGAGCTCTTCTGACCTCTTTGTGGGCCAGGGGTGGTACTCTTTCCCTAGCACATCTTGAATTTATCACTGTAGTCAACTTACTGCAATGTTATAATTAGCTTCATGGGTTCCTCTCCTTTGCTAGGCTGCAAATTTCAGAGAGCAGAGATAGCTTTTTTCATCTTCTATCAATGATGCCTATCTTGACACACAGGTATTCAATATGTGCTTTTGAAGATGTGAAAAAATGTGTCTTACAATCATTGGAATGTTTGCTAGTCCCACTACCCATTATTATTCATTGACATGACCATTTGCAAAGCCTACCTTAGATGGCTGCAGGGTTGAAGAGTTATTTACAGGGTACAGACCAAAGTTTTCCTATGTTTGGCATTATGTTGGCTTTTAGGCATTTTCAACACTTCCCTTCTCCGAGATCTGATAAGGTGGCTGTCATCACCGCCCCAGGGTCCCCTGCCTGGACCAACAACGGCAGGCAACTGCCAACCCGTGCACATCACTTCTACCTTTACTGGATCTGCTTCCTCTGCTCCCTTTCTCTCTTCATATCATTGCAATTCACAGCCTAATGCCATTAACTCTCACTTTATTGCCAGCCCTGTTGTAATGAAGAATGGTCATAGCCGACTTTAAAGACTGCGATGCACTTAGGCACCCTCAGCTGCCGTGCACAGAAGGAAGGCTGCAACGGGAGGCAGCCTTTATGTATTGATAGACTACAAAACTGCCAGAGCCCCACATCCAAAGAACAACAGACTTTATATCAAATCCATTAGGTGAGTAAGCTGCGGAAAAAGCCACCCATTGTAGCAGAATGACGCATGGCAAAATCAGAAAGTGCTCTACGCTCAGGGTAATGGATTGATATGCTCCATACAATTATGTTACACAAATCAAAGTTTCCTTTTCGTGGTCTTTTCATTACAGGAAATAAAGATCCATGGATCCTCCTGGTAGCTACTGTTGTTTTCTGGTTGGAGACAGTAACCTGATCCCCAGTCTCAGAGGGGCACCAGGAGAGCAGGATTCTACCCATTGGGGCAAAGTGCACAAGCAGAGGAAATGGATGCAACCTTTCAAAACCTCTGTTTTTTCATTTGTAAATTGGAAAAAATCATTCCTTCTCCACTTAGTTGTAATTATTTTAAAAATATTAATTAATGAATTGCACTTACTCAAAAGGCAGAGAGACAGAGACAGATAAACAGGGAAAAGAGAGCTTTCATCTGCTGGTTTGCTTCACAAGTGCCCACAACAACCTGGGCTGGGCCAGGCTGAAAGCAGAAGCTGGAATTCAATCACAGTCTCCCACAAGGCTGTCAAGGATCCAACCCTTTGAGCTGTTACCTGATGCTTTCTAGGGTACATGTTAGCAGGAAGCTAGAATCAGAAGAGCCTGGGAGTTGAACCCAGACCTCTGATATGGGATGTGGGCATCCTAAGTGGCGACTTAACTGCTGAGCCGAATGCCCACCCCTGCTGTAATGGAACACCATCACTCAGAAGCCTTTCTAAATATAAAATAACTATTAAAAAGATAAAAAGCCTGTATTTATTCACAATAACAGAAAAATAACAAAGACTTCTATGAATGCCAGGGTGAGGGAGTTGATCTGGAATTTTGCTTATGTGCTTCAGTTTCTTTACAAATCACATATCTTCTGGAAGCAGAGAATACTGTGCCTGAAAACAAATTCCATAGGGCTGCTTAGTGAAAATAATTTATGATAGAAAAATAAATAGGGCATCAAAATGGAAGCAGATCAGGATAAAAAGCACACATTGAGGATTGGATTCCATTTTGCTTTTGTTCTCCTTTGTTGCTGCTTCTGCCCTGTGATACAGAGCACCCTGGGGGTGAAGATGGAAACAATGGAGTTCAAGGTGACTACAAAGAAGGTACACTGGTCTGTGGTTATGTACAACTAGTCTCAATACTAAGACTGTACATGACTGAAGAGTCTTCAAACTTTGTGTTACATGACTAAAGCAGATACAAGGCAGATTACATGATGGCCAGTAAGTTGACATAGATCAGTTTCAGTTTCATGGGATGCTGAGAATTTGCACAGGAACAGAACAGATGGCTTGTGTGGCAACTGGTTGTGGGACTGTCTTGAATAAGGAGCAGTGTGCTCACCAGAAGACGCTGCTTAAGGATGGCTTCCAGGGTGCGGCAGACCCGGGACGCTGTGCAAACTGCTCTGAGGGTCTGTGTGGGCCACCACGCAGCTTTCGCCTGCATAAAGAGGTACCGCAGACCCACTGGTAGAAACTCACTTCATGTTTACCAAGCATGATGTGGTATAAAAGTACACATCTGGATAATGAACTATCAAATAAATTATTACAATGATATTCGGGATGGCCGATTTCTGATTAGACTCATAATTCCCACTTTGACATTTCAAGGTGTCAAATGGAGTTTTGGTCTCTTTGTCTTGCCTTTGAGGTTACTGAGAGCAACAGGGAAGATTGCTTGTTCAGAATTGAGCTGCTGGAGCATCCCAATATGTTTAAAAGTGAATTTAGATGATAACAAAAAGCAAAAGCTGAAGTTCCAACTGCCACAGCATGGTGCTGTAGGTTATGCTAATTTGCAACTGAGTAGATGGTGCATAATCTGGGTTTTGAAAGCAATTATTTCCAACAGTCTGGCAGCCGCCCAGAGCACAGCAGCTTTGCAACATGTTGCATTCTGACCTTTTCCTGGGCTAGGGGCTCCAGAGAAAGAACGAGGGCTTTAAAATTCAGATGGGAAGGTGCACAAACAAAGCGCCGAATAGATTCTGACGGAACCAATCTCACATTTCACCTCTGCAAAACTTTATGGGAAGTTTATGGGGATTTATTGTTTCTAGAACAGAAGGACATTTACCTACAGATGCAGGGGAATAAATTTCAAGTACATTTAGTATTGGAGAATGGTCGCTTTATTGCTGATTTCAATCCACTTGACTTTCTCCTTAATCTTTCACCTTCCATCTCAAGTAGAATACCACGTGTGCATGCATGCACAGACACACGCACACACGCACACACACACACACACACACACACCCCTCTTTGGTTTGGTGCTTCAGTGGCCTTGGTGACTTATAAAACTTTTAAAGAGTTTTTAAAAGCAAAAAAAAAAAAAGAAAATAATGGAAACGAACACATAATAATATATATTATTTTTTTTTTGACAGGCAGTGTTAGTGAGAGAGAGACAGAGAGAAAGGTCTTCCTTTGCCATTGGTTCACCCTCCAATGGCCGCTGTGGCCGGTGCACTGCACTGATCTGAAGCCAGGAGCCAGGTGCTTCTCCTGGTCTCCCATGCAAGTGCAGGGTCCAAGGACTTGGGCCATCCTCCACTGTGCTCCCTGGCCACAGCAGAGAGTTGGCCTGGAAGAGGGACAACCAGGACAGACTCTGGCGCCTCGACCGGGACTAGAACCCGGTGTGCTAGTGCTGCAGGTGGAGAATTAGCCTATTGAGCCACGGCGCCAGCCAATATATATTGTTATCATATATATTTAAATATAAAAGTATTTAAATAAAATATAATCAATGTGGCATAAATCATGAGGGACCCATATAAACTGTTAGTTGTATGTGGTTATTGGCAAACAATTTTTAGAATAAAATGTGTATCATGCCTTCATTTTTGTGAAGCAGTAACATGCATGTGTATGTGTTTGACATATATGTATACATGCACACATACATAAAACATACATACACATGTGTGTATGTGTGTGTGTGTGCATTTGTTTAAACACACGGTAAAGGACAAAAGTCTAGAAGAATCCACATCAAATGTTAATCCTGGTGAACTTTGTGAGTAGCCATGGATGGAGGGTTTACATTGGGAAGGACCTAGGTGGCTTCTTTTGTTTTTGTTTTCCCTTAAAGTAGAAAGAAGAAAAGAGAAAAGAAAGAAGAAGGAGAGGGAGATGGAGAAACTTCAGGAAGGCCTCAAGAAAAGGAGTTTTGGGTTGTTCTTGAACAGAGCAGGACAGAGAGCTATGGCGCACTGGAGCATCGGACAGGGATCTTTGACGCTCTTCGTGTGGTATAAACAAAGGTTAGATTTTTTTCATTATTTTGGATACTGGACTATGATTTGATGAGACAGTCCACCCTGAGACTATGAAAATGGGCTTACAGGAGGCCTCAGCTTTTCTGGTGGGATTGTAGGCCATGGGTTCACCCTGAACTCATTCTGAAGCCACTGGGCAGAAAGGGACATTTCTACTTACACTTGAAAGAACAGGTTCCTGTGGCCACACCATTCTCACCAGAGGCTGGGGCTCAAGTTTGGCATTCCTAAACCATAAACTGCCCTTGCCTACAAACAAGCAGCCAATGATATTGTAAAGCTCTCTTTGTACAAGGAATTCTCACTGGCCACAAGCACACCTTTCTTCACCAACATTTCCTTAAGATTCTGGACTTCATAGAGTTATTAATAGTAGTTCAAATCTATCCAGCCCTTCCCATGTTCTAAGCACTTTTATCTAACTTAATCCTCACCTCCCTTGAAGTGCTATTATCCCCATTTTTCATTTGAGGAAACTGAGTCACAAAAAGGTTATTGTGTAGGAGAAAGGTACCCTAACCCACTGTTGGTGGAAATGTAAAGTGGTACAGCCACTGTGGAGGACAGTATGGAGATACCTCAGAAATCTGAATAGAGACCTATCATATGACCCAGCCATCCCACTCCTGGGAATTTATCCAAAGGAAATGAAATCAGCATATGGAAGACTGACCTGTACCCCCATGTTCACTTCAGCTCAATTTACAATAGCTAAGATATGGAATCAACTCAGATATCAACTGAAGACTGGATAAAGACATTCTGGTATATACGCACTATGGAATATTACACAGCAGTAAAAAAAAAAAAAAAAGAAGTCCTGTCATTTGCAAGAAAATAGATGCAACTGGAAACCACTATACTCAGTAAAATAAGCCAGTCACACAAAGACAAATACCATGTGGTCTCTCTGATCTGTGGTAACTAGTATAGTACATAAAATGTAATCTACAGGAACAAAACTGACACCTTGAGATGTGATGACTTTGAATATCTCTTGTCTTGACTGTTGAGGAACAATGTTTTTCTTGTTTGTTTCTGTTTTTTCTTTTTTCTTCTTACTATTCAGCAAACTCTCTTAGTGTGGGGTTAATCTTATCAGTCTAAAATTAACTGAAAACTGAACTTTGTACAAAATAAGAATGGGAAAGGGAGAGGCGGGAGGAAGAGGAGTGGGATCATGGGAGGGAGGGAGATGGGGGGAAGAATCACCATGTCCCCAATTTTGTATATATTAAATACATGAAATTTGTATTCCTTAAATAAAATTTTAAGAATAGAAAAAAAAGGTTAGGTTGAACACTTAGATTTTCATTTTATGCTTAGGTCTCATGGCTGTAACACCAGGGCTTTTTCCATAAAAAATGCTGCTATCATTCCTTTTTAAAATTTATTTGACAGATAGAGTTAGTGAGAGAGACAGATAGAGATAAAGGTCTTCCATCCGTTGGTTCACCCCCCCCCCCAAATGGCTGCTATGGCCAGAGCTACGCCAATCTGAAGCCAGAAGCCAGGTGCTTCTTCCTGGTCTCCCATGCAGGTGCAAGGGCCCAAGCTCTTGGGACATCCTCCACTGCCCTCCCGGGCCACAGCAGAAAGCTGGACTAGAAGAGGAGCAACTGGGACTGGAACCCAGCACCTATATGGGATGTGGGCACCACAGGCGGAGGATTAACCAAGTGAGCCACAGCACTGGCCCCCTCATCCCTTTCTTTAAGCAAGTCTGCACCCTTCCCCTTCCCCATTCTTGTCTATTAGAAAACACTCTTATGGCACTGATGGCCAAGGCACATTGGAAACTGGTGCCGCGGTAGCATTGTGAGCCTTGTTTTCTGGGCATTCCTGGTGCCAAAAGTGCACCTGAAAATGGCATTTGATCCTTCTATTCAAATTTCAGTTAATGGAAATTCAGAAGCGTTTTCTGAAAGGTGCAGGAATCCTAGGGAGAAGACAGTCACCACGCTGTGTCTCATACCTTCACTAAGAACCTACCATATGTCATGCACAGCCCTGGCCTTCATAGACGTTATGGCATCTGAAGATCTAGTTCTGATTCCGCTTTCGATTTCATCCTATCCTGCTTTCTCTTTTGCTCTCTGGACCACAAGCACACCAATATTCTTTCTGTTCCTCAAAGTCTCAAGCTTGTTCTGGCCTCAGGATCTGCTCCTTCTGCCTAGAATGACACCCATAGACTACATGGTCAACTTTACACAGCAGTAAAAGCCAAGGCCAGCTACTCAAAGAAGATATTCTGAAGTCACTCTCAGTCACACATCAATTGCGTTTTTGTTTCATGTATTTTAAGTTTATTTATACATTTATACATACATAAGTTTATTTATACATCATTTATACATGGCTTATTTATTTTGAACTAGCCTGTAACCTGCACATGTCTAATCACTTTGCTTCTTTCTTCACTGTTTCTGGCACCTAGACTCACTAGACATTATTGAATGAATGAAACCTACCACTTTGTGTCCACCCATTTGGGAGCTGTGCATCATGCAGTCTAGCAGGAAAGAAAGATGTCTAAAGGCTAATTTCCAGAGAGAGAGATGCTGGTTGACCAGTTGCTCCTTGTTGTAATATCAGTAATATTTAATACAGTTTAGAAGAAGTAGCTTAAAAATGATCTCATGTGATAAAACACTCAAGATATTGTTATGAATTTTTTATTTCAAAATCTCTAATATACCTTCCCAAAAGCACCTGCTTATTTTTTTTTCAAATGACATCAAGCTGAGTTTAAATCATACATTTTCTGGTTGCATGTGACACACCGAGAGGGGCTTAGTGGCTCTTAGGTAGAGTGTAACTGCAAGAGAGGCCAGTTGTTCTGAATTGGTTGGGATGGTTCAGCTTCCTAATGCCCTGGACTCATAAAAAGTTGTCTGAAAATGTGCAATTGAGCACAATGTGTTCAATCCAGTTTTTCATGGATCATGTGACAAGATTTTAATTTTCCCATATGAATCAAGGTCATGCTGCAATAACATTTCATGAAGACATTTTATCATGATCAACCATTGATCTATAGTTTGCAACTCTGCTCTGAATTCTTGGGGCATGGATCTGGCCAGGAGATGGCATTCTCCAGCTTTGTTATCACCAAGTAGCTTCATATTAAAGGAAGGTCAGGCATTGGACCAGATTGGTCCTCAGTTGGCTAAAGATTACTTTAGTCCTATTACGATCTTGACCTTTTCCAGGAGGGCACCCTTTTGTCTACTGAGGACAGGGTGTTGGAATGGTGTGTGCCTCGGTGTTCAGTGAGGATAAGTCCTTGGTGGTTTGGCTTGCCTTCTGAGCACTGGCTGTCCTATGAAGGGAGAACCTCCGCTGGGGTCTTGAGGAACGTGCGAGGTGCGGTTTGTTTTCCATGCTCTTCTGCCTCTCACAGCCCTCATTCCCTTGATGTGCCTCCAGCTTCACCTGTCCCCAGGCTGCTGTCACCTACTTGTCAACCAAACCTTCCTAGGAGGGTGGCAGGGAGTGAATTAATGAATACTTGCTCCTATTTAAAAAATTATTTTAATGAGGGTTTCTTGAAGATTGAAATGCCTTTAAGATTCAAATTAATGAGTCTCCAAAGGTACAGTTTTGAGTATCAACAAAGAGTGGGGGTGACTATATCAATACCTATGGCCTATATTTATTTTTAAAAGGTTTGGTTAGCATGTAATACCTGTGCACTTATAGAGGGTACCATGCAACGTTTTAACACATGCATTTGGTACCCATTGTACAACCTTGTTCTATTTCACCTCCCTGCATCCTTCCTAGCCTCTAGTAATTACTATTCTAAGTTCAGATGGACTTTTTAAAAAAACTACTATAGATGAAAGGGAACATGTGGCATTTGTCTTTCTGTGTCTGGTTTGTTTCATTTGGCATAATAGTCTTCACTTCTATCCATTTTGTGGCAAATGTCAAGATTTCATTCTTGCTTATGGTTAAATAATACCCAAATTATCTATATAGCCATAGTCCATATATATTCCTATAATAATTATCTGGTAGTAACCTTCCAGACACATTTCCATTTCACTACCAGCATACACAAATCCATGTAGAAAAATGTTCAGTTTAGGAATCTTGATAAACGAGGAGACAAGGTTAGGATAACATAGTGGAACATAAATTGTTGCCATTTCTCCTCTAATGGAAATCAGATAATCCTGAAGTTTCCCTGTGACAATGAGTTTGGACATTGATATTTTCAAGTGGAAAAGAGGGTCAATTTTTATCCTCGAGGAAAATGAAGTATAAATTGAAAAGTGCTTAATAAAAATAACAGTGCAAAAACAACTCACTGCTTCCTATGAAAAAAGGTTAACCTATTTCGTGACTTTTCCTTTTAATACTAGATTTCAAACTATCTTTCTTTGAAGAAAATGCACGGGAAATTTGCTCCTGCTCTGCTTCGCACGCGTGAAGTACTATCAAGCATTCCGCTGTGTATTAATCAGAACGTCGGAGCAGGAAGGGGGCACAGCTTCATGGAATCATTGGGAAGCAGAGACCAGGCTTGATTAGTCTTCGCAAAGCATAGCAGTACTGCTAAGGATTATTCACCATGAGTCAAAACGTAGGCTTTCCTGTGGATTATGTCTCCCAGGTGGTGCTCTTTTCTGCACATTTCAGTCTGATACTCTACTCTTTTGCGAAGTCAATGGCTCGCACACTTTGGTGAGCATTAGCATCATTTGCAGGGCTTGCTAAAAGTGTAGCTTGCCGAGCCCCAGCCCAGCTATTTCGGATCACTCTGTCCTGAGCCCAGGAATCGCAGCTTTTCAATGCGCTTCTCAGCTGTTCTCAATGCAGGTCATCTATTCCACGGACGCTTTGCAAACTCAGTTTTGGAGTCTGCGTTCCTCCGAGATCGCTTACGAGCAGCCAGGCTAATTGTGGAAGCTGCGTTACTTCGCACTTTGTGGAGGGTAAACATGACATTCAGTTCTTGTTGCTGGTGCAGCCAGATCAGGGGCTTCCCAGGGACAGTGCGCAGCGTCTGCCAAGGCTTCGCGCCTCGCTCCCCATTTAGGTTTGGATGAGCAGGAAGGTCTTGGCGAACCCCGCAGACACTGAGCCCAGCCGGCTCATGGGCTTTGATGCGGAAGCACACGGCCGCCTCCATCAGCCGAGGCTGCAAGGTGGCCGCCAAACTGGCTTCTCCCTGGTCTTGCCAGGGGAGTGAGACACTGGGCTTAGTCCATGGTGCGGGAGGGAGGGCATTCAGAGGCTTGGCCCGCGGCCTTTATCCTTGATTTCTCTGTCTACTCAAGCTCGAGGCGCAGTATCTTGCCACGTTAGCCTTGGTCCAGCTCAGTGGTGGCAGCCTCAGACCCCTTTCTACATCCTTCGCATTCCTCAGGGCCCGTCTGCTCTTTTGTCTCTGGACTGGTATTCTCTCTCGGCAGGATCTCTGTTTTCCATTTAGTAATCCCATCCATGCCTCCAGCACAGCATGGATGGGACTTCCAACCCGACTTCTAGAACTGGTGCCCAAATGCCCCAGGGCCTGCCCAGTGGATCAGGCTGCAGAGCTTGTAACAGCAACACCAACGCGGTATCCCCACGCTGGCTTCTCTCGGTGGCATCCTAGTTCACACTATAATGCTGTAGGGTCTAGTCTGAGCCATAACTTGCATGCCTATGTAAAATCAGGCGCCAACCTGTGGATTCCAGCTCAAATGTCACTCAGGTCCTGGTCTGTTCTCTTTCCCCCTTGCTCTCTTCTCTTTGGCTCTACTCCTGCCCTTCCAGTTCACGGTCCACACAGCCACCTGGAGGGCTCTCTAAGCACAGACCCAGTGAGCTCCACCAGCTACAAATCTTGTGGGCAGACTCATTGCTCTCCCCATCTGCAAGGGACATTTTATTTTCATCTTCGTTTGTAAGGAAAGTGATGATATGGGACAACAGCCAATATTTATCAGTTTTCTGTGTCATTCACTGTGCTAGGTAGTCACACGTTTCTCTGAGTTTCATACTCAGCCAGCTCCCCCATAAAGTGCTGTTATTATTCCCCTGTGCAGCTGAGGTGGCTGAGACTTAGAGGGATTCCTTCGCATATTCAAGTTCCACCAGAGAGTCTATCTGAATCCAAACTCTGCACTTTCAATCATTTCCCTCCGCAACCAGTTTCTGTGCAATTAAAATAATCTTATTGAAAGTATTTTTACTACACATATTACCAGTGATTGTCTCCAGATGGAGAATGGGAGCTATTGATGGGTGTCAGGCAGCCCACCTGCGTTCTCTTACCCAGTTGTCCAGCTGATCAGTTGGGTCAGGTGAGCTTGTCTCTGCATCACCTGTGAAATCCTGGTATGGACAAGAGGGCAGAACCCAGGGCCTAGGGTTCCTGAAATCTCACTTTCCCTTTTATGCTGGATGTCTTTCAAATGTATTAGCTGTTAATGGCCACATGACGTTGGAACTCTTCCCACTGTATATAGTTTGGTTAGATTTATTTATTTACTAAATATGTTCCATAGAATACTAATTCCTGGGAGATGCTAATGGTTAGCATATCAACAAAGGTGTTTGTAGTCACTTACTTATGAGAAATGCTAGATTAAAGAATGTTAACCCAGTGTCTCTTCAGCAAGACCCAGGGTGCCTAGTTCTCTAAAAGCAGTAGACCGTGGGTGTTGGTGTGCACACTTGACCACAGGCCTTTCTAACTTCAGTTTCCCCTTTTACTTCTTTTCCTAAAGGAGCTCTAAAATATCCCAGTCTGGAAAATGCTTCATAAAGAAAGCTACCCAGCATTGCCATTCATACACACTCAGTCTTTGTATTTGAAGCATGTAGACTGTGCTACTTATTTTTTTTTTTATCTAAACACCATGTATGTTATTAATGAGTGTCACCGTGTTTTATTCTATTTAGAAAGTATGATAACTGGAACAAATTGCTGGGTTTAAGAAGATGTGGAGTATTATCAATTAACCTGTTTATCTGTGCTGTCAGGAGGTGGACACATGAAACGGAGCTTGATTTTTTAAAAATTGATACTGTGAGTCTTTCTTCTTTGCGACCCTCTTTGCATATCTAATAAATCATTCACAGGCTCTTGAACAAGCTCTTTCATCAGCAGGGACCGAATCTGCTTTCTGTTGTTCTCTTCTCCCCGTGCTAATCAAAGCACACAGGGAAGTAGCAGCCCCAGCATTGCCAGTGTATGCCTTCTTGAGAAATTGGAGGTACACCAAGAGAACATAGCTGGGCGTACTTGCAGTGAAGAATTTTTAAACCACAGTGAAATGTTCTGAAAGTTCTTTTCTTGCGACTGTTGGATTTGGGGCTGGGCAGTGAGACCTCACTGCCTCATGAGAGCAGGGGTCGCTGGCTCACTCCGTGTGCACTCAGCCTTCTCTTGAGCTCCAGCCTGTTCTTGATTTGCAGTCTCTGTGGGGACCACCTGCCTGTGCTTTCAGCCATCCAAGCCAAGTGCAAAGCACAATGAGTTTCCCTATTTTTTTTTCAGGGAGGCTGTAGCGCTCTCCTGGCTCGTTGCCTTCTTGGAACTGTGCCATTCGTTAAGATGGAAACACCTGATGCATTCTCCTTTGTGGATGGATGCTGTCTGTGTTCACCAAGCTAAATGGAAAATAAGGACATTCTTCTTCTGTCAAACACAATACAGCATCTACTTTCATTGGTCAGTATTTAAGCAAATGTCGTGTGAGAATTAGGAAAACCATTTTCCCAAGGAAGTAAAGCTGAGCGGGTCTCCAGGTCCAGAGCACAGCCTGTGTAAGTTTACTGTGTTTTCCTTATGCACATACTATTTTCAGTTAAATATTAGCAAACTAAGACTCCCAGACCATGATGGAATTATTAACACGTCTGCATCCATCTGCATCTTATGTCTATTTATTTTCTTTATTTGAAAGGCAGAGAAACAGCAAGAGATGGATGAAAGACAGACAGAATCTTCTCATCTGCTGGCTCACTCCAAAATCCCAGCAATGGTTGGGGCTGTGCGAGGCAGAAGCCAGGGGCTGGGAACTCCATCCAGGCTTCCCATGTAGGTGGCAAGGACCTAAGCAGTTATCACCTGCTCCTCATAGGGTGTGCATCAGCAGAAATCCAGAATCAGGAGCTGGAGCTAGAACTTGAACCCAGACACTCTAATGTGGGAGGTGTGTATCCAGAGTTGTGTCTTAACTGCCATGTGAAACCCCTATGCCTTGTTTCTTTTGAATTTATGGTAGGATCTCAGCAAATTAGCTCCTAACTGATAAATGTAAATACTTCATTTTTATGTCTCTGGAACCTGAGGGCACTTGTCTGATCTGGATCCTGTGCCTTTAAGCCTAGTCTTTTACTTCTACTGTGTCCATAATGTATCACCTCCCCACCAGTTAGCTCAGACTTTCTCCTTTGCTTGTAGTGTCTCAGATCCATGGAGATGTTCGGTGGAAACAATTCAAAGTGAGATGCAACAGACATGCCAACAAATGGGATATGTTAAAATCATTTAAGATGAAAATTATAAAAACGGTGGAGAACGAACCCTTTCCAACTTTGTTCCTTTGTTTTTTAATGTTTCCTTAGAAGAGAAGGCACTTCTATTTTTTACTTTATTTAATCTAAAGAAAATTCTTTTTACACATCCTGCTTTTGTTTTGTATGTATTACCTTCTCTGAACCACATATGCAAAATTACATAACTTTATCCTCAATTCATTGCTTGTCAATTTTGAGAACTAGGGCACTATTCCAAAGAGAAATTATGGAAAAGTAACATTCCATTTTTTAATTAAAGGGGCAATTGTTGGGCCCAGTGGTTAAGACGCTGGTTTAGATGCCTGTGTCCTACCTTGGAGTGCTTTGGTTCAGTTCCTGGCACTGGCTGGGCCGTCAGCTCTGCCAGTGTGGATCCTGCGAGGAAGTGGTGATGGCCCAGGTGCTGGGGTCCTGCCCCTCATGTGGGAGACCTGGATGGATTTTCTTGCTCTCAACTTTGGCCTCGCTTAACCTTAGCCCTTGAGGGCATTTTGAACTAAACCAGTGAAAGAGAAATTTCTGCTTTAAATAAATGAATAATAAGTATGTGTTTTGACAAGTAAAAATTATATATACTTACATAATTAAATATAAGTTCATTTATATATAATTTTAATAAATTTCAAATTAAAATTATATATATAATTATATATAAGTCCATTTATATTTTTATACATTGATAATTTTTACTTATCAAAACACATATAATACTTATGATTGTACCTATATATTTATGTGCTTATACATAAATGTGCACATATAATTGCATGTATACACATATGTGTATATATGTACACATGTGTGTATTGTGGAATGCTAATTCAGGCTATTTAACATATGCATTACTTCACATACTTATTTTTTTAGTGAAAACACTTAAAATTTTCCCTCAGCCAGTTTTATATAGATAACATTTCATTGTTAACTAGTCACTCTGCTGTACAGTGCATCTCTTGAACTTATTCCTCTTGTCTAGCTGAAGTTTTGTCTTTTTTATTTAAGGATTATTTATTATTTTATTTGGAAGTCAGAGTTACAGAGGAGAGAGAGAGGGAGAGTGAGGGAGAGAGAAGGAGAAAGAGGGAAAGAGAGAAATCTTTCATCTGCTGGTTCACTCCCCAAATGGCAGCAGTGGCCAGAGCTGGAACAGGCTGAAGCCAGGAGCCAAGAGCTTCTTTCTGGTCTCCCATGTTGGTGCAGGGGCCCAACGACTTGAACCACCTTCCACTGCTTTCCTAGATACATTAGCAGGGAGCTGGATCCTAAATGGAGCAGCCGGGACTTGAACTGGCGCCCATATGGGATGCCAACACTTCTGATGGTACTTTAACCCACTGCACCTTAGTGCTGGCCCCAATTTTGTGTCTTTTGACGAAAATCTCTCCAATCCCAGCACTCTCCAGCCTCTGAACCACCACTGTACTGTTTGTTTCTATGATTTCAACTTCTTTACATTCCACACAAAAGTGAAATCATGCCATGTTTATCTTTCTGTGCCTGTATAATTTCACTTAATATAATCTCCTCCAGGTTCATTCTTGGTGTGCAAATAGCAGGGCTCAGTAATACTCCATTGTGTATATATGCCATATTTTAAAAATCCATTCATCCATTGATGGACACTTAGATTGATTCCATGCCTAGGCTACTATGGATACTGTTGCACCAAGCATGGGAGTGCAGATGTCTCTAACCCACTGACTCATTTCTCCTGGATATGTACCTAGGAGTGGGATTGGGTCATATTGTAGTTCTATTTTTAATTTTTTCAGGAAACTCCATACTGTTTTCCATAATGGTTGTATTAATTTATCCCCAACAATCATGTATAAGTAGTCCCTTTTCTCCATATATTCTCACCAACACTTATCTTTTGTCTTTTTTGATTCTAGCCATTATAACAGGTAAGAGGTAGCACTCACTGTGGTTTTAATTTTTAGCGAGTTTCAGAATCTTTTATATACCTATTAGCCATATATATATCTTCATTTGAGTTAATTTTTATTTATTTGAAAGAGAGAGAGAGACAGAATCTCCAACTCACAGTTTTACTACCCAAATACCTGCCACAACTAGGGATGGGTCAGGTTGAATCCTGGATTTGGGAATTCAATTCAGATCACTCATGTGGATGACAGGGACCCAACTTCCTGAGCTCATGCCTGCTTCCTCCCAGTACACAGTAGCAGGAAGCTGGAGTTGGGAGTGGATTAGACTAACATGGAATGTGGGGTTATGAAGCTGGGTCTATTTTTTTTTTAACGTATTTCACTGTATTGGAAAGGCAGAGAGAGAGAGAGAGAGAGAGAGAGAGAGAGAGAGAGAGAGAGAGAGAGAGATCTTCCATCTGGTAGTTCACTCCCCAAATGTCCACAGCAGCTGGGGCTAGATCAGGTGGAAGCCAGGCGTTAAAAGCTTCATCCTGGTCTCCCACATGGGTACAGGGGTCCAAGAACTTGGGGCATCTTCCACTTCTTTCCCCGGTGTATTAGCAGGGAGCTGAATCAGAAGTGGAGCAGCCAGATGGATGCCGCCGGCCTTGCAGGCAGCATCTTAGCCTGTCATGGCACAACACTGGATCCTCAAGCTGGGCCTTAAATGCCAGGACTAATACCTGCCCCTGTGTCTTCATTTTGTTGATTCTGTATATATACAAGATGAAGGTCTAATTTCATTCTTTTCCATGTGGATATCTAGCTGTCCCAGCACCATTTACTGAAGAGGGTTGAATTTATTCCTGAGTATTTTATTATCTTTTATAGCTATGGTAAATGGGATTGGTTTCCTTTTTGGAAAATTCATTATTATATAGAAACATTACTGACTTTGTATCCTGCTATTTTGGTAAATGTTTTTAAAAACTCAAACAGGGGCCGGCGCTGTGGCTCAGCGGGTTAATGCCCTGGCATCCCATATGGGTGCCAGTTCTAGTCCTGGCTGTTCCTCTTCCAATCTAGCTCTCTGCTATGGCCTGGGAAAGCAGTAGAAGATGGCCCAAGCCATTGGAACCCTGCACCCACATGGGAGACCTGGGAGAAGTTCCTGGCTCGTGGCTTTGGATCGGCACAGCTCCGGCCGTTGCAGCCAATTGGGGAGTGAACCAGCAGATGGAAGACCTCTCTCTGTAACTCTGCCTGTCAAATAAATAAAATAAATCTTAAAAAAAAAACTCAAATAGTATTTGGTGGAGTCTTTAGGATTTACTCTATGTAAGATTATATTGTCTGCAAACAGAGACAGTTTAACTTCTTCCTTTCTAATTTGTATGACTTTCTTTTCTGCCTGTTTTGCTTAATTGTTCTGGCGAAGACATTCAGTACTCATGGAATGGAAGTGGTGAGACTGGGCATCCTCAGGTTCTTTCTGATTTTAGAGTAAAACCTTTCAACTTTTTACTGAGTATGTTAGCTTTAAGCTTGTCATATATGACCTTTATTGTGTGTAGGTTACATACTTTCTATACCCAATTTGCTATCTTTAAAAAATAATTTTCATTTTTTGACAGGCAGAGGGACACACACACACATACACACACACAGGAATAGAGAAAGACAGACAAGTAGGCAGAGATCTTGGACCTGCTGCTTCATTCCCAAAAGGCATGCAATAGCTGGGGCTGGGCCATGCTTTTGCAACCTAGAACTCCATCTGTGTCTTTCACATGAGTGGTAGGGATCAAGTGCTCGAGCTATCGCCTGCTGCCAGGGTGCACATTCACAGGGAGCTGGAATTGGAAGCTGAGCCAGGAGTCAACCCAGCACTCTCGTGTGAGATGTGGACATCCCAAGCAGCATCTTAGCCATTGCACTAAACACTTGCCCTACAGTTTTTATCATGAAAGGAAGTTCAATTTTGTCAAGTGTCTTTTCTACACCTACTAAGGTGGTCATATAGTGTTTGACCTTCATTTTGGTCATATGGTTATATATCATATTTACTGATAAATGTATATTGAACCATCTTTGGAATAATTTATCCTTGGGATAAATTACACTTGATCATGGTAAATTGTCCATTAAAAATGCTGTTCAATTCTGTTTCCTTGTATTTTGTTGAGGGTTTAACATCTATGTTTATTAGGGATATTGCCTGTAGTTTCTTTTTTTTTTTTTTTTTTTTTGTAGTGTTGGTGTCTGACTTGTATTCAGGTAATGCTGGCCTCATAAATTAGCTTGGAAGTATTCCATCCTCTTCAATTTTTGGAAGCGTTTGGAAAGGATTGACATTAGTTCTTTTTTTGGCATTAGTTCTTTAAATGTTTGGTAGAGTTCAGCAGTAAAATTATCAGGTCCTGAGCTTTTCTTTTTCTTTTTTTATTAATTTGAAAGTCAGAGTTACATATACATACACATATGGAGAGAGAGAGAGAGAATACCTTCCACCTTCAGGTTCACTCCCCCCCAGTGGTTGCAACAGCCAGGGATGAGCCAAGCCAAAGCCAGCAGTAGCTTCATCCTGTTCTCCACAGTGCTGCACAGCACTGCACCACAGTGCTGGCCTCCTGAGCTTTTTTTGATGAGAGACTTTTTACTACGGATTCAGTCTTGTTACTTTTTATTGACCTGCTCAGACTTTCTATTTCTTCATGCTGAGTTCTTCCCAGGCAGTACATTTTTAGGGATTTATCCATTTCTTCTCAGTTATCCAGGAGGGTGGTGCATAATTGTTCACAGCAGTTTCTTCTGATTCTTTGTATTTCTGTGATGTTAAGTGGAATGTCTTCTCTATCATATATGATGTATTTGAATCCTCCCTCTTTGTTTCTTAATTTTGTTGCCTTTGTTTTTTTCAGAAAACCAATTTCTAGTTCTATTGATGTTTTCTGTTGATTGATTACTGTCTAGCTAATGTACTTCCATTCTGATCTTTATCATTTCATCCCTTCCAGTAATTTTGGGATTTTTTTGAAAAGGTATAAATTGTTATATAAGTGTACCTCACTCAGAAATATAAACAAAAAAAATCAATGAAGGGCCACAGCTAATATTAACTCATTTGGGGTGGGACAACAAAATACAACACATAATGAACATCAGTGCTAGGTAAGTGGAAACAATCTACTGCTTCAAACAAATCCCAACCCTTGTGTACATATGTACTGGGACATATACCTTCTGTGAGGCACACACGGGATGGGATTCTAACAGAGTTGGGTATAAGAAATCTCCCAGTGTAATTTTTCTACTCAGAAAGGCTAGGGAAAATGATTTAAAAATGTCTCAGTAGCCAGTGCAATCACATATTCTGAGAAAAGCAGAATTCAGTAATATGTAATTTTATTTGAAAAAAGTCATCATGAACCTATGACATTAAAAACTTTTTTTCTCATCTCTGTCATTGTAAATATGATCAAACAGCAGCATTATTTACTTAACCATGAATTCTCTCAGTTACTCCTAGTGCCCAGAGTTTGGACTTCAATATTATTCTCTACCACTTGTGGGGAGAGGAGCTTGTTCCATATTTTGCAGGCAATAAAATAAAAACAAATTGGAATAAGCCTGGATCATCTTGTTATCGAAAAAAGGCAAACATTTTTTTAAAAGAATGTGGGAGGTCATTATAAAATTCTAAAATAAGGATGAAGTCAAGTTAGAGGAATTCCTGCTGGCTAAGTTTTGATGATTTGAGATTATGAGAAAGGAAGGAGAGAGAGTGAGGAGCGAGGCAGGCAGAGAGAATTCAAAAAGCATGAATTATGGTTGAATAAAAAAGTTGAGTCTATTCCATGACAGACCACAGCTTATAATGATACTTAGAAAAGTTAACGTAAGAGGCATAAAAGGTAGTTGATTACAAAGAAGGGCAATGTTTCATGGGGAAAAAGTTAACCTATGTGGAAATTCAATTTCCTCTGGATTCTAATCCACATTCCTGACTGTAAGTTATGTAGTTTCTGTAGTAGCTAGTCAGCACGCACAAAACCAGTAGCCAAATGACCCTAGGATGGCAATTTTATAAGGAGAGCAGAAAGGACTAAGTAGGAACTGAAGACCCACACGGTGACTGTGCAGGGCTGGAGACTTACAGTTCATTAGTACCAGTGACCACACTGTGCAGAAAAAACAATGGAAATAAGAAGTGATAATGTGGATAGGGGTCTGGAAGGGGAAATTTAAAGCACAGATTCAACACAAATACTAGAAAGCAATGCTTCCATGTAGCCCCAATAATTTTAACAAAAATACTTAAATTCCCAAGGGGGTGTTCTGACAGCTCAAATCAATACAGGTGTCCCCTGTTATCTGCAGAGCTGGTTGGCAAGACCCCAAGCAGATGCTGCTGGATCCTATTGAGTATACATTACAGTCCTCTGTTTCTCCTGTACATTCCTAGCTGTGGTGAACTTTAATTGATAAAGTAAGCACCGTGATAGAATAACTACAAAGCTAAAAATAAAGCAGAACAATCATAACCACATAGCCAGCCATGTTGTGAGAAGTGGATCTGATAACTGAGATGGCTCAGTGGATCATGGGCAGGTGCTGTATTAAGTGTGGACATGCAGGGCAAAGGAATGACTCACATCCTTTGCAGGCTGGAGTGGGATGGCATTAGATTTCATCATGCTACTTAGAACAGCATGCAATTTACAGCTCATGAATTGCTTCTGGGATTTTCCGTTTAATATTTCAGACTGAAGTTAACCATGGGGAATTGAAACTGTGAAAGTGAAGCATAGGTAAGGGGGCATACTCTATTTCCTAATGATGGGAGGATAAAATAGGACTTCTGATGCTGGTCAAATCTATTATGAGGAAACATTGTTGTCAAAATAAAAGAAAGTTTTACACCCCCTTGGGAATTTAAGTATTTTAAGATTATTGGGCTACATGGAAGTATTGCCTTCTAGTATTTGTGTTGAATTTGTGCTTTAAATTTCCCCTTCCAGACCCCTATCCACATTATCACTTCTTAAATTGCCATTGTTTTTTCTGCACAGTGTGGTCACTGGTACTAATGAACTGTGAATCTGATGATTACTAATGGGGTCTAAATTTCCTTGGGAACCAGGTTCTGTGTTCTCATCTACAAACAGTTGGTTCCTAACCCAGATCCTGTCATCCCTGACTACTCTGAGATGGTTGTTTTCCATTGAGAAATATTTTTCGATTCTAAAAGCCACAGAAACAGTAACATATTTGATATATTAGCAATAAAACCCAGGAAAAGAAAAAGAAAAAAAAATACATCAGGATTAGGATAAAGGGACAATTTAAATTTATACATTAGCATATTCATGATCAATTTTTTTTAAATGTACTTATTTACTTGAAAGGCAGAATGATCAAGAGAGAGGGAGGTGGAGGCAGTGAGAGAGAGAGAAATCCTCCTCCCCAAGGCTGTAACCCCTGGGGCTGGGCCAGCGGCCAGGAGCCTGGAGCTCCATCCAGTTCTTCTGTGTAGGTGGCAGGGCCCAAGCACTTGGGCCATCTTTTGCTTGCTTTCTTCTGTGCATTAACAGGAGCTGGATTTGAAGCAGAGCAGTTGGAACTCCAATTAGCACTGCCATATGGGATGGAAGTGGTGGTCTAACCTAATGTGCCGCAACATTGGCCCCCACAACCAATTTTAATCTGATAATATTTGTAATATTTTTTCCAGAGTTTTATATACTTGTAAGTAATTTAAAATGTTTAGGAAAACTATATATTAGAATTTTTATTTCACTGTTTATAACCATTTGATGGAAGAAGTTTGTAATCAATGTTTAAGTTATGGGAAATTTGATCTGTTACATCTCTAAGTTTTGATTGTTAGTTATACAAATAGAGGATAATCTATGATGATTTGGGAAATGTTGATAATTCTATTTAAACAAATATATACTGTTTAATTCATTAAATATAGGCATTATGGAAAGCACAAAGAGAATTTAGTATTATTTCTTTATTTTTATTTTTATTTATTTATTTTTTGACAGGCAGAGTGGACAGTGTGAGACAGAGAGACAGAGAGAAAGGTCTTCCTTTGCTGTTGGTTCACCCTCCAATGGCCGCCATGGCCAGCGCACTGTGGCCAGCGCACCACGCTGATCCGAAGGCAGGAGCCAGGGACTTATCCTGGTCTCCCATGGGGTGCAGGGCCCAAGCACATGGGCCATCCTCCACTGCACTTCCAGGCCACAGCAGAGAGCTGGCCTGGAAGAGGGGCAACTGGGACAGAATCCAGTGCCCCGACCGGGACTAGAACCCGGTGTGCCAGCGCCGCAAGGTGGAGGATTAGCCTATTGAGCCACGGCGCCGGCCAGTATTATTTCTAAATAAATGGTCTGTGTAAAAACCCTTGGAGAGGCCAGCATTATGACACAGTGAATTGTCACTTCCTGCATTGCCCGCAACCCATGAGCTCTGCTTCTAGTCTTGTCTGCTCCACTTATGATCCAGCACCCTGTTAATGTGCCTGGGAAAGCAACAGATGATGGCCTAGGTCCGTAGAAACCAGCCACCCATGTGGGAGACCTGGATAGAGTGCCTGGCTCCTGGCTTCAGCCTGCCTCAGCCCCAGCCATTGCAGCCATTTGGGGAGTGAACCGGCAGAAGGAAGAGCTCGCTCTCCCTCCCTCCCTCTTCTCTCTGTAACTCTTTCAAATAAATAAACCTTAAGAAGTAACACTCTTTGGATATTAAAATATTCATCATCATAACTACCTAGTTTTAGATCTCTTCAACAATCCAAGCAATTATGGCAAATTTCTGGTTGGACAAATTAAACCCCTTCTGAGCACTATTTAATGATTTCATAGAAGCAGACCCAGGCTTAGAGCTAGTAACTCATTAGAAACTCAACAAACTCAAGAGTAGAAAGACAATTTATTGAAAATTTAGTATGGTTGGAACTGGCTGTCTGGGTCAGGCTATTTCCTTCCTCAAAAGCGTCATCAGAACTTGGGGTCTTGTGGCTCCTTGATTCCTGTGGCCAAGGGAGTTACCAGGTTTGTGGTTTCAAAGGGCTCTAGCACTAGATTTTTCAGAGTGAGTCCAGAGCTTCAAGTTACAGTGGGTGTGGTGTGACCCTATGAAGATATCAGTGTGGGCGTGCTTATCTTCAAGAGTCAACTGATGACATTTTCCCAATTTCCTGCAACTGCTAATAAACTAGATTGTGTCCTATATTAAGGGGTATAACTAATGAGTGAGTGACACTGAGGCACCAAGGAGAGTTAAAGAGACTCAATCTTCTTAGACCTCACAAGTCCTCTCTGCACCTCCTCCCCTCCTACTTTTATATGGAGCACCCCAAAATAAATGCACTTGGATGACCTGCCAACTGTAGTGGCACAGGATATCTAAGTTTAATTTTATTAGGAATAACAACAATAAAATAAATACTTAAGTGAAAGTAAGCAGGCATTTCTGGAGAATTGTTCAAACTGAAGGCACACTAACGTTCTCTCCATTGTCCCCTACTGCATCCATCCCTGGGGTGGGCACTCACCCATGGAGCTTGACCATGCATCAAGCCATGCAGAAAGCCTGCTGCACCATGCCTGGCCAGTCTAGGATGTGCATATCTCCCTCACCCCACCCTCACGCTGCTGCCTCCATCTGCTCTGTCAGTTCCATAATTGGTTGTTTTGCTTTCATCCTTTGCTCCTCCCACTTTCCCATAGCACCCACAGAGGCACAGACAGCCCTCATGCTTCAAGGTAAACACAGACCAGACATGGAGAACAAAGATGCTAGTCTGTCTAGAGAGGGTTCCTTTCTTTTTGAAGAAAGTGCTTAATCCTAGCAGAGTCTCAGGTTGTCACAATTTTTTAAACTATGAAATGAATAGAAATTTGATTAAAAGGTGAGAAATCACAGTATTAGCTAATAATCCTCTCATCTGAGACCCAAAGAGGCACTGGTATTCTTTTAAGATTAGCCTGGATGTGGCACACAGAGCAGAGGGGCTAGCCAATTAACACAAATTATATACTTAACAAAAAAGATTCTATAAGGCCTTTTTGTGAAAATCAAAAGCAATTTTGAAAAACACTGATGTTTAATAATGCAAGTTATATCCTTATAAAAACTGGAAAATTCACAGAGCTCGATCCTAAAGAATTGCAAACTTCCTCATAAATGTTCTTAACTTTATGGCATAGTCATCAACAAAGACATACCTGATTTGAACTGCATTTTCAGATCTCAGTGTATTTTCATAAATAATCCAAGAGAAACAGGTGGCTTCCACCAGCTCTAATTAGGTTTCCTTCTATGTGGGCCATAATCCACTTTTACTTAGATATTACTTTCGGAAATGGCTGTTAACTACAAACTGAGTGTGTAGCTGGGAACTTTAATTTATTGACATCTCCTCCTAGAGAGCATGGAGCACCAACCCTGCCTTCCTATTACTCAAAGTTTTATCACTGGTCTGAAATTGAGTGACTAAATGACTGTTGTGAGTAACCCATAATGCTGCAAAACTGTGCATTGACTTATTACAGAATAAAAGGCTTGAGGGATCATTGGGGTGTTTAATATCAGGACTGGCTTGTTTCCCCCATTACACTTGATAGAAGAACCAGCCAAATGGCCTTGAATGAAACTTTATTAAACAAAACAATGTCATTTCTGTATATGTCTGCTCCTTTATGTGAGTGCACATCATTTATGATCATACTAAAAGCACTCCCAAGCCCTCTCCTCATGATTTCTCTGCACAAGAGACTTAGATGAGTAAAACACAAATGACCTGTCATATCATTAAATTGCAATTGCAGTGAGTTAATGAAATTAAGCAAGTAATATAATTTTCACACAATCTTCTTTACACAAAATGCCTGTTCTTTCCTTCCCTCTTTTAGTACATCTCAGGAAGAGAGAGTAAGAAAGAACAAATTGTGATTTTAAAGAATTTTCGAGAAAGAATTACATTCAAGATCTGAGAACCGCAGGAGTCTAAAGATAAAAGAAGAAGAAAATGCTGTAGGCGTCCGACATGTGACATTTTGCACAGTCCCAGGGCAGGGAGCTGAGCCTCTGCTGTTTCATTGCCAGGGAGTTTAATAGAAAGCCTTGCTCTTTGATCACCGTGTGGGATCCTGGCCCCTCTCCTGCCTCCCTAACACTCTCATGTGATTTCCACCAGGTGGCAGCAAGAAATAAGGTTTGCACACATGTCGTGATCTTGGGATTGAGGAACGAATGTATTAAAGGAAAAACTTCTCCCAGTCTTGTGAGAATTCGTATTAAGAAACATTGCCTTAAGAAAAGAAAGTCCCTTGTGAAAATGTTCCTCAGTTGTAAGTTATTGCCACAAAAGAGAAGTTTCAACTCTCCGATGGGCTTAAGGTGGGAATGTAAGAGTGTACATTGTGGAAAGGGGTGGCTCTGTGAAACTGCATCTGTGGCCACCCCAGAGGCATCGACCCCTTGGTTTAGAAGGTGCCAGCCTAAATGATAAGCTAAGGAAAGGAGGAGGATCTTTTCTGTCTTCCTTTCTAGAAACAACTAGTACAACTCACAGAAGAGCCTTCATCCTGTAACTTCCAGAACTGACACAGCTGTTCAACCAAAGGTATGCTGAGCACACAGTAGGTCTGCATTAGGTAACTGGATTTGTCAGGCATATTGACACAAGATTCCCTAGGGTTTCCAGAGATAATAGTCAAACAGCTTGAATGTTTTTGGAAATAAACATAAGCTGTCTTTTCCTTCAAATGAGGGTATTTTGCTTCATGCCTGGGAGACACAGAGATGCAGAATGCTGGATCGGTTCTGCTGTGGGTGGGAGAGGAGCTGTTCCTCCTCAGTGAGTAAAACCTAAGCCTTGCTGGCCTCCGGTCTTACAGCCAGCTTTTCTTTGTAATGCTACCCCACCTGGGGCTCTCCAACCCCAACTCCCTGAGTCAGAGGTCGCATCTTCTCCAAGATGGTTTTCTTCCTTGCACACATGTCCCTGCTGCAAAGGAAAGGGACCTCACTCTGCAATTCATCCTGATTTCTGATGTTACAGTGAATGGTAAGCAAGAGAATGTCCATGCAGACCATACATTCTTAGGTGCAGGTAAGAAATTCATCCTGTTTGAGCGTCTTTCTAAGCTGTGGTCCCTCTGCTTTCAGAGATCACCCATCCTGACCACACACACACACACACTGAAACACCTGGCCAAGCCACTGCTCCCAGGGCTGGAGCCTCTGCTGCCTCCCACAGTTCTGAAATGCAAGCATGCACAGGGCTCAGTGTCCTGCACTGCCCCTCCCCACGGGCCTGTGTAACTTGGTTTTCCCATCCACCAAGGAAATCCCAAAGTGCAGAGGCAGTGTCCTGTCTTCATCCTCGTTCCCTTTCATCCTGTGGCCCCCTGCCTCTCCAGACCTTGGCATCACGTGAATATCCTGGCCCTCCTGGCCCTCAATTTTCCTTGGTGACTTTTGTCTCTGTGGCCACACCTCCTTCCAGCTCCTCCCTTAGCCCTTCTTGATGTTCCTTTGCTGTGTAAGTTACAAAAGATTCAGCCAGTAATGCCTCCCTCCAAGCTGCCCCCTCTACAGCTCATGAGAGAAAGACACCAAGGGCTTTAACTCTTCTCCTGGGCTATAATCTAGCATCCTTGCCTTTCGGTGTTCATTGGATACCTTCCGGACCTGGCCACCTGGGCCAAAATACCCATTACTGTTCTCGCCTTGTTGGGCCCAACCCTGATTGCCTTCCTGCAGCTTTTCCCACGCCTGGATCCTGCTTTGGAGTGGCTCACACATTTTCTCCATTCATCTCTTCCTTTTTGTCGCCCACACACTTCCCACTCTGCTCACTCTCCTGACCTATCACTGCTTCTTTCTCTTCCCACAGCTGGCTCCTCCAGCCTTGCTCCGCCAAACCCACTTTCCCACATGCATTCAGGCCATCAAGTCTTCCGAAAGCATCACTGTTTATCCTATGCCTGGGGCACGTGCCTGCCCTCTCAGGGATGCGTGTCCTGGAGGCGACCTCCGAGGTTGAGGTCAGTACCATTGCCCTCCAGGAGACTTTCCCAGGTTCTCTCAGTCACAGCCTCGAGTTTGCATCTGGAGTACAATAATTCACACTTTTGTGACAGATAGTGGTTTATTTCTAACTGTGCCATTTTTAAGATACTTATTTCTTCATGTTTCTTAATTGTTTGGTCATTGAGATTTTATGTGTGTTTAGGGAAGGCTTGCCACCTTATCCTTGTTTCTGGCATGGTACTCAGATGTATGTGATACAAATGCTCAACACATAAATAGATACCACATGTATACATGGTTTCCATCTATGTCCTAGCTCATCTTTACTCTTCCTGGGTCATCCCTAAACACGTACCAGGCTCATGCATATGTTTGTGGAAAAATACAGTGAAAACAAGGACAACTCACACAGCCATGTGTACTTCTTCATGTGTATGGATAAGAGGACAACCCAGATCCCCATGACTGTTGGCATTTGTGGATTTTTTTTTCCTGATCTTTAATTTTCATCACTGAGAGCAGTAAACAAGTGCCTTGGCAAAATATACTTTGCACTGAGAGGGTTTCAATTAAATAACTCTTGGATTATTACTACTCTTTGGGAGGCATAGAGAGAAATTTTTTAAAAATCTCTCCTCAGGCTTTCCCTAATTCCTTGAGGGCAATGATACTGCAAGTCAGTGCCTTGAAAGGGGAGTTTACCAGTCAGGATGAGCTGGGGTTTGCAACAGAACAACCAACCCTGACATCTCTGACTGAACACAGCACATGCTTATTGCTTGTGCCTGCTGTTTCTCCTCAGCACGACAGGGTTTAGTATTCGTCATGTCCACTCTGGGACGCATGGTGAGGCTGGCAAAACTGCTGTCATCCGGAGTGCTGCAGTCCACAGCGATGGCTGGTGCAGAAAGGGCTCACCTGGTGGGTGAATTGCACACTGGCTCTTAAAGACATTGGCAAAAAGGTGACCCATATTGTTTCTGCTCCCACATCCTAGACCAAAGCAAGTCACATGGCCATACTGTAATTCATACAAGAGGAAAACTGTCATCCAACCACGTGCTGTTTGGAAGGAGGAAAACCAGAATATTGATGAACAGGAAGACAAACGTCCAGTGGGAAGTATTCAAAGTATTCAAAGCAATATCCAATGACTGGAAAAAGGTGCCCATCTCAATTTTCCCTTCTAGAAACACAGATATTTGCCAAAGAAGACTATTAAATGTGAGAAAAAGCAAACATATTTTGAAACCTGAATTTTGATACATTTATCTTTTTTTGAAAAGTATAATGTTTTCTTCTTGGAAAATCTATTTAAGAATATTAAAAATAAGTATTTAAAACTTTTTCTGCATTATTTCTGATGGATAAAATGAAGGCCAGGAAAATTATGCAATTAGAAATATAAATGCTTAGGTTTTAGGTGCATTGTTTAGTCTTTTTATATCTGAAACTATATTCTGAAGTATGCTATAATTAAACCCAACCTTACTAACTCTGTTTTGCATGAGAAGGAATTTATTTTGGCAATAAAACTTAAAGGAAAAACAAGATCAGAATAAATCATCCACAGCTTGTTGAATTTTATTTTTAAATAAATTAAGGTGTATGTCAACTAATGGAAGTTAGTATGTGTGTAACATAAATTAAAATACTTGGATAAGGCACTTGTTTATTTTCTATTCTGGGCCAATTCTAATGAGATGCAATTAGCCAGGTGATATTTTATTGACGAGCTAATTCAGTCAAAATGTGTAATGATTCTACCTCCATTTAGTTTTGGGCATTCACTTTTATCTCTGAAAGAAAGATTTCAAGCGAACAGAGTGCCAGTCCTGGCCTGTGAGAGACTCTGATGGAGTGTTCTGAATTTATTTAAATTTCCTCAGTGTTCCTCAAAATGGGAAGAACTGTATCGATGGCCTATGGGATCCAGCTCTCAAGCAACAACACTGAAAGTTTCTGAGGGAAGAGAAAAAGAGGGCTGAAAACTGGTACCCATATAAAAATTGGGATGTATCTTTAGGGATGCAGACAGATACATATGTACAATATTATGGTTTTCTCTTACTAAATAGAAATGAGAACTTTCACATTGTTAGTGCATGGTGTAATATTTCTCAGGCTTCAAGAACACCAGATATGTGGCACCAATTGCTCTGTTGGATCTAGTCTACCCCAAGCATATGGAGTTGGTCTTGGTCAAACAAGATAGGTGCAGTAGACTTAAACCAAGAACTTTTGTTTCAGTTATGCTACTAACATGTACTGCTCTGTGGTGGTGGAAAGTGAGAGACGGGATACGAAACTGCTGAACAGTGTGGATCTAGAAATCAAAACTGTCACAGGTTTACACCAGGATCTTTCCACGTTGGCATTTTGGGCCACTTAACCCCTTATGGAGCTTTGTCCTGTGTGTTGTTGGTTGTTCAGTAGCATCCCTGATCTCTATTCATTGAATATTTTCAACACACCCAATCCCCCCGCCCCCACCAAGTTGTGATGACAACCATGTTTCCAGTCATTGTCAGATGTCCCCTAGTGGGCAGAATCTCCCTCCAGTAGAGAACTGGGCTACACAAAGAATTATTGGTGTGCTTGAATCTGAACTGTTCGCTTCCTTAAGAAATTGCTTTTTGAACTTTTGTTGATTTCTAAGTTTTCCGTAATAACACTAAACCTGTCAATGCGTTACACTATGTGATTTAGCATTTATATTCATTCTTATGTCCTACATTTTAGAGGTCAATATGTGTATAGTTTATGGGAAGAAGGGGAAACTAGGAAACACTAAAGAATTCACAGACACAAAAGCTACTTTCAACTTACTAACAAATTCTCCCAAACTTTTAATTTAGAATTTTGGTACCACTTGATACCAACATTTGAATAGCCATATGATGATACTGTGTGATTGCTTTTACAAACTGTACTCAGGGATTTTTAGAAATTACATAGTCCAGCCAGCGCTGCAGTTCAATATGCTAATCCTCCGCCTTGCGGCGCTGGCACACCGGGTTCTAGTCCCGGTTGGGGTGCTGGATTCTGTCCCAGTTGCCCCTTTTCCAGGCCAGCTCTCTGCTATGGCCAGGGAGTGCAGTGGAGGATGGCCCAAGTGCTTGGGCCCTGCACCCCATGGGAGACCAGGATAAGCACCTGGCTCCTGGCTTCGGATCAGCACGGTGCGCTGGCCGCAGCATGCCGGTCATGGTGGCCATTGGAGGGTGAACCAATGGCGAAGGAAGACCTTCAATCTGTCTCTCTCTCTCACTGTCCACTCTGCCTGTCAAAAAAAATTTAAAAAAAAAAAAGAAATTACATAGTCTAGCTTTTCAATTCGGGGATTAAAAACTAAGGTTCACAAAAGGCAAAAACTGTCTGATCAGCCTAAGCAGCCAGACGCTAAAATTGAAAATCCTTTTCAAAGCACATTATTCTGTCCCTTCACAAGTTATACTTTACATTGTTGCTGCGCTGAGGCAACACACATGCCCAACAAATTATCCTTCACTCACCAGAAATCATGTATTTCAGGCAAAAGGAGCATCATCAATTTTTCTACTTGGTGATATCAAATGATTAAGTATCCATGGGAATTTTCAGAAAGGTAAAGATTCATAATTTGGGTATGATACCCTTCTCACCAGACCCACCAAAGTTTTGGAGAATGTAGGGACAGAAAAGATTGTTTAAAGAACTCTCTCCTGGCCAAGAGCATGTGGCAAGAGCAAGGATCATAAGTTTTTGTTGTTGTTGTTGTTTAAAAATTCAAATAAGTAAAATTAGAGATAAAAAAAGAGATACTATAACTGATAAGACATAAATACAAAGGATTAAAAGAAACTACTATGGACAACTATATGCTAACAAATTGGAAAACCTTGAATAAATGGATACATTCTTAGATATATACAGCATATAGAAATTAAACCAAGAGCATATAGACCATTTAAATAGAGCCATACAGGGGAACTACATTGAAGCAGTCTTAAAAGTGTCCCATCAAAGAAAAGTTCAGGACCTAATAGCTTTTACAACAAAATTCCATAAAACATTTAAAGAGAAACTAGTCAAATACTTCTCACAATATTCTAATATATTGAAAGGGATGGAAATCTGCCAGACTTTTTTCATGAGGTCAGGATTACCTAATCCAAATACAACACATAGGGAAATTACAGGCCAACATCCGTGATGAACACAGATATAAAACTTTCAACAAAATATAAGCAAACTGAATCTAACACTACATCAAAAAGATCATGTACCCAAATCAAGTGAAATTTATCTCGATGCAAGGGTGGCTCAACAGTTACAAATCAATAAGGCAGAAATCATTTCAACAGAATGAAGAACAAAAGCCATATGATCATCTTAATATATGCAAAGAAGGCACTTGATGAGATTCAGCATGCCTCATGATAAAAACTCAACAAATTATGGATAGAAGGAACATACTTCAAAACTATAAAGGCTATATATGACAAACCCACAGTCAATATCTTACTGAATGGGAAAAAACTGAAAACATTTCATCTCAGATCTGGACACCTTTACCATCCTTATTCAATATAACATCAGAAGGATTAGCAAGAACAATCAGGGAACAGAAATAAATGAGGGCATCAAAATTGGAAAGAAAGAAGTCAAAATATTCATGTTAGCAGATGACATGATTTTGTCCCTGGAAAAAACTAAGTAGTCCACCAAAAAGTTGTTACAAGTAGTAAATCAATTCAGTAAAGTTTCAGGATACTGCATAGTTATTTATAATGTTGTAAAGAATGACCGAGAAAAATGTTTTTAATAATAAATACTCTAAAAGAAAGAAAGAAAGAGACAGAGAGAGAGGGGGTAGTTGGGGGGGAACAGTGTGAAGGAAGAAGGTACTATCATAAAACTATCTATGAACTATACAGAATCTGTGCTTTTTGTATTAATATTACATTAGCATGAAAAATAAAGTATGAAAAAGTTTAAAAGAATATATAGTCTAATATTCTAAAGATGGACTTTTAAACCAATCTAGAAAAACTTATTTTAATTATAAAAATTATAAAATTATATTCTAAAGTGAGGATAGAAGTTTGTTGATACCAACAATTTAAAGCTGGGGATGAAAAAAGGTAGTGAAAACTAAGAGATGGCACTCTTTTTGTGACATTATGTCAGCACAACATCTCCTGTGTTGCTTTGGCCAAAATAATTATCTAAACGCTAATAGTTGACTTCTCACAATTCTCCCATCATGAGGAAGCTCAGAGAGAATGGAAATTTATGTGGGAAGAGAATTTCCATAGATTAAGTTAGGCTTTTCATTTAACATAAACTATGTATCTGTGACTATGTCCATCCCCAATCAGATATTCTGGTTGAACAGGTGAAATCCTTTACTGAAATATTAGATTCATCCCTGTAGTCTACAGCTGGGTACATACTGCCTGGTGTGAGTGTGAGGAGGTAGAAAGCAGAGAGGAAAGGGGTATAGAAAGAAAAAGGGGGAAAAGGTATTTGTCCATAAGCCCTCTTGTACCACATTAGCCTATCATGTGAGTTACATGAAGCATTGCCTTGGGTATTATATGTCCTCCATGGCTGTTAACTTGTCAGTAGAGTTGTCTTTCCTATATGAAACACATAAGGGCTGTATGGATAGTCTCGGTGTTGAGTGTCCCTGTTCAGAGCCACACACCCCATCAGCTCATCTCTCATGTGTAGGATTCATACGATTCCATTATATTCAGTCAATGGTTCTCAGCTGGGCAGTTTTGTCACTGAAGGGTGTCTTTTGATGTTGGGGACATTCTAGTTGTCACAACTGGGGGAGTGTGAGTGCACATGGTATCAGGTGGGAAGAAGCCAGTGATGTTTCTAAATGTCCTTCAATACACAGGGCAATACCCCACAGCAAGGAATGATCTGTCCTGAAGCATCACTAGAGGCCCTAGATGAGACATCTCACCAATCGTCCAGGTAAGTGATTGCCCACAGCTAAGAGCCACCTGCCACCTGGTTTTATGCAGCCCACATTTAAGAGTGGTATCTGCTCTTTTAAATGGTTGAGGAAGAGATAACAAAAGAAAGCTATTTCATGACACATGATTGACGTGAAATTTAATTTTAGTGTCTTTAAAAAGTGTTTTGTTTTCATGTGTTTTTTTGGGGGGATAGCTACCCCCATTATTCTACAGAGATTGTCTATGGCTCCTTTGGTATCATGGTGTAGACTTGAGCAATTGTCACTGAGACAACAATGCTTGAGAAGCCTGAGATACAGACTCTGGCCCTTTACAGAGAAAAGTTCCCTGAAGCCTGCAGTAATGACAGCAGACGAGCTACCATTAATACAGGAAAGAAGGTGATATGGCAGACTTTGGCTCGCCTCTTGGAAGATTTCCATTATTTGGAGATTTAAAGTGTTGTTATTATCTAAACTTAGAGGTGAGGGTGGGAGGGAGAACATAGGAAATTCTGAAACACAATTACAAAGCAGTCTGCATTGATAGATGTGTGTGTATGAGATGCAACATGCTGTGACATCCAAAAAGAAACAGAACTGTTATATTCGTTCATCTGCTGGTTTACTCCCTCAGGGCTTATATCAGCCCAGACTGGGTAAGGATGAAGGCAAGAGCCTGGAACTCAGTTCGGTTTCCCATGTCAGTGGCAGGGACCTAAGTACTTGAGTCATCAGCTGCTTCCTCTTAGGGTGTGCATTAGCAGGAAACTGGAATTGGGAGCAGAGCTGGGACTGGGACCCAGGCAGTCAGTTATGGAATGCAGGTGAGCAGAGTGGCCTCTTAAGCATAGGGCCAAACACCAGTCCCTAGTCTTAAAAAGAAAATTAACGGGCATATAAAAATTATACATTTTAATGGGCTACTATGTGATGTTTTGATACATTTATACATTGTGTAATGTCCAATCAGGGCATATATTTGTTTCTCTTCAAATATTTAACAAGAAAGATAACTCTTCACCTGATTAACAAATGTGATTCAGACTATGAATAAGCAAAGCCACTTGATGGGAAAACCTAGGGCAATATGCAGTCTCACAGAAATTTTTATAGCAAATCCAAGAGCAACTACGATCTTTTTGAGTGAACCAGCCCATGAGTTTTCAAATGACTTTTCCAGCTTCTCCTTTTCAAAAACCAACCAACCCCGTGCAGGCAGTGGTGAATTAAAGGCTTGTGTGTGGCATTTATCAAATTCACTGATAGTGGTGGTTGCAAGGGAGTTTTCACAAAGTGAGTATCTAAAGGAAAAGAATCCAAATCCATAATTCGCACCTTCAGAAATGATGTTAGCATTATTATTGTTCCGCTGTTGGGAGCGTTGTGAACGGTACTGAACCACAAGGCTGCCTGTGAAGCTGTCCAAATAGAAGTACTCGCAGTTGATCTTCTCCATCATTATTTTTCTGTGTGTTGTATCTCTCACAGCAGATATTTTATGTGCATTCTAAACCAAAGTGAGAGTCTCACAACAACACATGGCATAAGGATAGACGGATCTGCTCCTGCTCGGAATTGGAATATGTTTGGGGCTAAGGATGGAAAAGTCATCAAAAAGGATGACTACAGTTGAGGCATGAGAAGCTTCCAAGAGCATTTCTACAAAAATCCTTTATTTTTGAAATCAGAGACCTAATTCTACTCCTGTACTTGCTGGGAAGAATTTTGAAAGAAAAACCAGAAATGATTAAATCAGATTTGAAGTTGTGTTGCTTTTAGCACACTGGGGATGTGACAAGATTATTTAATGTGTACAAATAACTCCTAATTTATTAATCTGGCACTGCTCAGGAATAAGTTTTGTGTATAACAAAATTTACCTCTACCAAGCATCTTTTCTATGGTCTATCCTGGAGTAAAAATTCTTTTGATATCAGAGAATCATTCAAATAAATAATCTTTTTTAAGATGGAAACACTCTAAACCATATTTAGAACTGTAATGGAAGTTATCATAGGTTGAAGTATTTTAACAATTAGGTCATTATTTGAACCTACACTCCAAAATGTGCTAGTGATGAGCTTCTCAATGTGATATCTACTTCTCAGGAGTCTATGCCCTTGTCCTTTTTACCCGATTGAGATTTTATTTTTTTTCCTTGTATTTATAGTATTTGTAACTATCTTCAAAAGTATCTTCACCTTAGCATGTATAGTTCTGTGGTAATATGTTGTGTGCTTCAAACCAGAGAACCAAACTTGATCAGATAGATATTCTTAGCAGTACAAAATACATGGGGACTTCAAAGAGTTTGTGCAGATGTGAAGAATAGAAGATAAGTTTAATTTAGTGCAAAACACTGTTGAAATTCATACATGGTTTCTTACAATATGCATTTCCATGATCTTTTGGAAGATTCCTCACAGCAGTAAAGAAGCCAAGTTTAAATCTATAGTGAAGGGTAAAAGTCATGCCATTTTCTAGCTATAGGATCGTGGGTAATGTGCTTACTCTATTTCTTCATCTGTAAAATGGGGTTTCCAACAACTTCATGAAGTTGACAAGGAATTAACTAAGTCTATGTGAAGTGCTTTGAATGATGACTCACAGATACTAACTACTAGGATCTCATTGTTAAAGTTAAGGGCTTTATGAGACACATACTTTTCCCTAGTTCTCTGAGGCTTTGTATTAGAGAGCTGCTGATGATTTTGGTGGTGCGTGCATGTCCTCCTCTTCTCACTGCCCCCTCCCTTGCTGATTTCCTGTTCTGCTCTTCTCTCACCTTCTCCAGAAATCACCTATTAGGTTGCTTAGAACACAAAAAGTGCACCCTCTCTTCCTTGTTTCCACTGAGAATACTGGCTGAAATTTACCACTAAACGCTGAGGGTCTCAGCTGTTATCCAGGAAAGTCTTAAGAGCATATGTATACACTCACAACGTCCTTACAAAACTTCACATTTTAATTAGTCATTAGCATTTAAAAATCACAAGATTTAGAGACTTCTTCCAGCCAAGATGGAGTAACAGGGATATGATGTGCTCTGCTTGAAACAAAGAAACAAAAAAACTAGAAAAAAACTGAAAGATATTGGTCATCACATAGGGCAGGACAGGTACATCTGCGAGATGGACACAAATAATGGGACCCCAACAATGGCCTCATCTTACTGCCTGGTAGGGTTTTCCAGGCCTCAGTGCAGTGACAGGAAATTCAGGCACTGTAGGGCTCCATTGCTGGTGGATACAGAGTTGGTGGGGTTGGGTTCTCAGACCAGAATGCCAGAGAGGAGAGAGCTGCTCAGAGAGTGAGCTTTGGTCCCTGCAGAAATTGTCCCTTGAGTATTTAGCTGAGCACACGTAAGTTGATGTGTGCCTGGACACTGCCTGGGTCAGGGGAAAGAGTTTCTTGAAAGGAGATGAGGAAACAGTTTCCTCACACATGACCAATAATAGTTCATACCCCTGCCAGTCAGAGTGAAAAACCATGTGACCCAAGGCATCAAGTATCAGCACCCAAAATGAGATTGCATCAGAATTTGGGCAAAACTAGCTCTAGAAAAAGGCTGTTCTGGTTTCACGTGACAAAGTCTAAAACATACCAAAAGGACAACTGTTTCTAAGTAAGACAACTGCATTCCAGAACAAAGCTCAAGAGTATTATAGGAATAGAAAACTGTCTCCACCTAAGGAGGTGCAATTCACACTGCCTGGGATCCAATAAAAATTCACTAGGCATGCAAAGAAATAAAATCCTTAATAAAGAGAAAAGTAAATCAATGGAGACAGATTTGGAACTGACAGAGATGCTAGAATGAATAGTTAATAGTTATTATTTTCTATATTAAAGATTGTAGAGACTCAAATTCTAACTAAAAATATACTGGAAAGGCTTAACAGCAGATTAGATGCTATAGAAGATAAGATTAGTTAAGTTGAAGACACAGCAATAGAAACTATCCAAAAAGAAAAACAGAGAGGAAACAATGATTGAAAAAAGTGAAGAAAGCATCAGTGAACTGTGATCTAATATGAACAATGGAATTCAAAACTGTAGGGTGGAAAAGTAACAAAATATGAGAGAAAATGGCTTCACATTGTATTTGATGAAACACTATTTATAAGCCTGCAGAACCCAAGAACAAGGAACTTCAAGCAAAACCCCAAACCAAAGAAAACTATATTGAGTGACATCAAGAGCACATTGCTTCAAAGCAGTACAGGAAAGGACCCAATGCACACAGGGAAAAAGAAATAAATAACTGAAGGCAAATTTCTTATAGGGAGTGATGCAAGCCAGAAGACAGTATGGGCGGAGCCAAGATGGCGGAATAGTGAGGACGCGCACTAGCAGTCCGCAAAAAGATAGTTTAATAAAAACAGAGTTACTGTAGCCTCAGGAAAAATCTCACGGAAAAAAATGCAGTGGAAATTCTTCCGGACCCAGTGAATGAGACGCAGAGGACCTAGGGGAAAGTAAGTTTGCGAACGGCAAATCGTGCCTTAGTGGCACGGGAGCTGCCGGGAGGGACGGGAACCGGACGGAACACAGTCGCCATTGGAATCGAGCGCTTAAACGGGAGCCGATACAGGGATCCCGAGACACTGGCGGGGGGAAGCAGACGCCAGGGGGGAAACAGCACAATTGAGGCGAGCCCACACGGACACTAGCCTCTTTCGTTGCCCACCCTGCTCACTCGAGCTAGACTGAACACAGTGGGACGGCGCGCGCCCGCCGGCTGAACCGGAAGCCGGGCGGAACACAGTCGCCATTGGAACTGAGCGCTTGAACGGGGGCCGATACAGGGATCCCGAGACAGTGGCGGGGGGAAGCAGACCCCCCACGGGGGAAACAGCACAATTGAGGCGAGCCTGCACGGACACTAGCCTCTCTCGTCACCCACCCTGCTAATTCGAGCTAGATTAAATGCAGTGGGACAAGGCGCGCCCGCCCGCCCGCCCGCCCGCCCATCACTGAGGCAGACGGAACCAAAAACCCGAGGCTGTAGAAACCTGAAGGGGATCCAAAAACTGGGAACACACCGCGCACACAAACTCCGTTACCTTGACAACCCAGAGAAAGAGTGTGGGGAAAAAAAAAATGCCAAATAAAAACAGATTCCGAGGGAGCAAGATCAAGGAAGACGCTATGATGACCCCAAACGGAAAAGACACCCCAAGTCAGGATTATGAAGATAATGAGATAGAAGAAATGCAAGAAGCAGATCTCAAAGAATTGATAAGAACATTAAGAAGTTCTCAAAAACAAATTCTTGAACTACAGAAATCCTTAATGGATAAGATAGAAAATCTCTCTCGCGAGAATGAAGTACTACGGAGAAATCAAAACGAAATGAAACAACTAGTAGAACAAGAAGCTACGACAGTGACAAAAAATCTTAATGAATTGAAGAATTCAATAGATCAAGTGACAAGCAATCTTGAGGGCCTTAAAACCAGAATGGGTGAAGTAGAAGAGAGAATATCGGACCTAGAAGACAGAGAACAGGAGAGGAAACAGTCAAACCAAAGACAAGAAGAGGAAATTAGAAAACTAAAAGATATCGTCGGGAATTTACAGGATACTATTAAAAAACCCAACATTCGGGTTCTAGGTGTTCCTGAAGGTATGGAGAGGGAGAAAGGATTAGAAGGCCTTTTTAGGGAGATACTAGCAGAAAACTTTCCAGGCTTGGAGAAAGACAGAGAAATCCTAATCCAGGAAGCTCATAGAACCCCTAATAAACATGACCAAAAGAGATCCTCTGCACGACATATTGTAATTAAACTCACCACAGTGAAGCAAAAAGAAAAGATCCTAAAATGTGCAAGAGAGAAACGTCAGATTACTCTCAGAGGATCTCCAATTAGACTTACAGCTGACTTCTCAACAGAAACCCTACAAGCTAGAAGGGAATGGCGAGACATAGCCCAGGTACTTAGAGAGAAAAACTGCCAGCCCAGAATATTATACCCTGCAAAGCTCTCATTTGTGAATGAAGGTGAAATAAAGACCTTTCATAACAAACAAAAATTGAAAGAATTTGTTGCCACTCGTCCAGCCCTGCAAAAGATACTTAAAGACGTGTTACACACAGAAACACAGAAACAGGACCATCAACATGAAAGAAGGTAAACGAAGGGAACCTCACGGCAAAAGATCACAGGGAATTCAAAGCATACATTAGAAAATATCTGGCAAATGGCAGGGCAAACTTACCACTTATCAATAGTCACATTGAACGTTAAAGGTCTAAACTGTCCTGTTAAAAGACAGAGATTGGCTGATTGGGTTAAGAAACAAAAACCATCTATTTGCTGCCTACAAGAAACACATCTTTCCAACGAAGATCCATACAGACTGAAAATAAAAGGATGGAACAAGATATACCACGCCAACAGAAATGAAAAAAGAGCGGGTGTAACCATCTTAATATCGGACTACATAAACTTTAACACAAAAACTGTTAAGAGAGACAAAGAGGGGCACTATATAATGATTAAGGGATCAATACTACAGGAAGATATAACAATTCTCAATGTATATGCACCTAATTACAGGCCACAGGTTTATTTAAAAAATTTGTTAAGAAACTTAAAGGGAGACTTAGACCCCAACACAATAGTACTGGGGGACTTCAATACTTCACTCACAGATATTGACAGATCGACAGGACAGAAGATCAACAAGGAGACAGTAGATTTAAACAACACTATAGCCCAAATGGATCTAACAGATATCTACAGAACTTTTCATCCTACACGTAAAGCATTCACATTCTTCTCAGCAGTACATGGAACCTACTCTAGGATTGATCACATATTAGGCCATAAAGCAAGTCTCAGCAAATTCAAAAGAATTAGAATCATACCATGTAACTTCTCAGACCATGAGGGAGTGAAGTTGGAAATTAGCAACTCAGGAATCTCTAGAGCATATGCAAACACATGGAGATTGAACAACATGCTCCTGAATGAACAATGGGTCACTGAAGAAATCAAAAGAGAAATCAAAAATTTTCTGGAAGTAAATGAGGATAACAGCACAACATACCAAAACTTATGGGATACAGCAAAAGCAGTGTTAAGAGGAAAGTTTATATCAATAGGTGCCTACATCAAGAAACTGGAAAGGCACCAAATAGATGAGCTTTCAATGCATCTCAAGGATCTAGAAAATTTGCAGCAAACTAGACCCAAATCTAGTAGAAAAAGAGAAATAATCAAAATCAGAGAAGAAATCAACAGGACTGAATCCAAAAAAACATTACAAAAAATCAGCCAAACGAGGAGCTGGTTTTTTGAAAAAATAAACAAGATTGACACCCCATTGGCCCAACTAACTAAAAAAAGAAGAGAAAAGACCCAAATCAGTAAAATCAGAGATGAAAAAGGAAATATAACAACAGACACCACAGAAATCAAAAGAATCATCAGAAATTACTACAAGGACTTGTATGCCAGCAAACAGGGAAACCTATCAGAAATGGATAGATTCCTGGACACATGCAACCTTCCTAAATTGAACCAGGAAGACATAGAAAACCTAAACAGACCCATAAGTGAGTCAGAAATTGAATCAGTAATAAAGGCCCTCCCAACAAAGAAAAGCCCAGGACCAGATGGATTCACTGCTGAATTTTACCAGACATTTAAAGAAGAACTAACCCCAATTCTTCTCAAACTATTCAGAACAATCGAAAAAGAGGGAATTCTCCCAAATTCCTTCTATGAAGCCAGCATCACCTTAATTCCTAAGCCAGAAAAAGATGCAGCATTGAAAGAGAATTACAGACCAATATCCCTCATGAACATAGATGCAAAAATCCTCAACAAAATTCTGGCCAATAGACTGCAACAACACATCAGAAAGATCATCCACCCAGACCAAGTGGGATTCATCCCTGGTATGCAGGGATGGTTCAATATTCGCAAAACAATCAACGTGATACACCACATTAACAGACTGCAGAAGAAAAACCATATGATTATCTCACTAGACGCAGAGAATGCATTCGATAAAATTCAACACCCTTTCATGATGAAAACCCTAAGCAAACTGGGTATAGAAGGCACATTCCTCAATACAATCAAAGCAATTTATGAAAAACCCACGGCCAATATCCTATTGAATGGGGAAAAGTTGGAAGCATTTCCACTGAGATCTGGTACCAGACAGGGATGCCCACTCTCACCACTGCTATTCAATATAGTGCTGGAAGTCTTAGCCAGAGCTATTAGGCAAGAAAAAGAAATTAAAGGGATACAAGTTGGGAAGGAAGAACTCAAACTATCCCTCTTTGCAGACGACATGATTCTTTATTTAGGGGACCCAAAGAACTCTACTAAGAGACTATTGGAACTCATAGAAGAGTTTGGCAAAGTAGCAGGATATAAAATCAATGCACAAAAATCAACAGCCTTTGTATACACAGACAATGCCACGGCTGAGGAAGAACTGCTAAGATCAATCCCATTCACAATAGCTACAAAAACAATCAAATACCTTGGAATAAATTTAACTAAGGACATTAAAGATCTCTACAATGAAAATTACAAAACCTTAAAGAAAGAAATAGAAGAGGAAACCAAAAAATGGAGAAATCTCCCATGCTCATGGATTGGAAGAATCAATATCATCAAAATGTCCATTCTCCCAAAAGCAATTTACAGATTCAACGCAATACCAATCAAGATACCGAGGACATTCTTCTCAGATCTGGAAAAAATGATGCTGAAATTCATATGGAGACACAGGAGACCTCGAATAGCTAAAGCAATCTTGTACAACAAAAACAAAGCCGGAGGCATCACAATACCAGATTTCAGGACATACTACAGGGCAGTTGTTATCAAAACAGCATGGTACTGGTACAGAAACAGATGGATAGACCAATGGAACAGAATAGAAACTCCAGAAATCAATCCAAACACCTACAGCCAACTTATATTTGATCAACGATCCAAAACCAGTCCCTGGAGTAAGGTCAGTCTGTTTAATAAATGGTGCTGGGAAAACTGGATTTCCACGTGCAGAACCATGAAGCAAGACCCCTACCTTTCACCTTACACAAAAATCCATTCAACATGGATTAAAAATTTAAACCTACGACCCGACACCATCAAATTACTAGAGAGCATAGGAGAAACCCTGCAAGACATAGGTACTGGCAAAGACTTCTTGGAAAAGACCCCAGAAGCACAGGCACTGAAAACCAAAATTAACTACTGGGATTGCATCAAATTGAAAAGTTTCTGTACTGCAAAAGAAACAGTCAGGAAAGTGAATAGGAAACCGACAGAATGGGAAAATATATTTGCAAACTATGCAACAGATAAAGGGTTGATAACCAGAATCTACAAAGAAATTAAGAAACTCCACAACATCAAAACAAACAACCCACTTAAGAGATGGGCCAAGGACCTCAATAGACATTTTTCAAAAGAGGAAATCCAAATGGCCAACAGACACATGAAAAAATGTTCAAGATCCCTAGCAATCAGGGAAATGCAAATCAAAACCACAATGAGGTTTCACCTCACCCCGGTGAGAATGGCTCACATTCAGAAATCCACCAACAATAGATGCTGGAGAGGATGTGGGGAAAAAGGGACACTAATCCACTGTTGGTGGGAATGCAAACTGGTGAAGCCACTATGGAAGTCAGTCTGGAGATTCCTCAGAAACATGAATATAACCCTACCATTCAACCCAGCCATCCCACTCCTTGGAATTTACCCAAAGGAAATTAAATTGGCAAACAAAAAAGCCGTCTGCACAGCAATGTTTATTGCAGCTCAATTCACAATAGCTAAGACTTGGAACCAACCCAAATGCCCATCAACAGTAGACTGGATTAGGAAATTATGGGACATGTACTCTACAGAATACTATACAGCAGTCAAAAACAATGAAATCCGGTCACTTGCAACAAAATGGAGGAATCTGGAAAACATCATGCTGAGTGAATTAAGTCAGTCCCAAAGAGACAAATATCATTTGTTTCCCCTGATTGGCGATGACTAACTGAGCACCAAAGGGGAAACCTGTAGAAGTGAAATGGACACTATGAGAAACAGTGACTCGATCAGCTCTTGTGCTGACTGTTGTTGTACAATGTAATACTTTATCCATGGTAGTATTTTTTTTTTCTTTATCCTAGTACTAGTGGTTGAACTCTGTAATTAACACACAATTATTCTTAGGTGTTTAAATTTTAACTGAAAAGTGATCTCTGTGAAATATAAGAGTGGGAATAAGAGAGGGAGGAGATGTAAAACTTGGGACATGCTCAATCGGAACGGCCCCAAATGATGGAGTTAGAATTGTGCCAGGGGTTTCCAATACAATCCCATCAAGGTGGCATGTACCAAGGCCATCTCATTAGTCCAAGTGATCAATTTCAGCTCACAATTGATCACACTGATAGGTCTAAGAGTCAAAGGGATCACACAAACAAGACTAGTGTCTGCTAATACTAACTGATAGAATGAAAAAGGGAGAGAATGATCCAACATGGGAAGCAGGATACACAGCAGACTCATAGAATGGCAGATGTCCTAAATAGCACTCTGGCCTCAGAATCAGCCCTTAAGGCATTCGGATCTGGCTCAAGAGCCCATGAGAATATTTTAGGCATGGAAAGCTAAGACACTCTGGAAAAAACAGAAGACCTAAATGAAAGATCTCTGCGAGTGAGATCCCAGTGGAAAGAACGGGGCCATCAAAGAAGGAGGTACCTTTCTCTGAAGGGAGGAGAGAACTTCCACTTTGACTATGGCCCTGTGGGAATAAGATCGAAGTCGGCTAACCCTAAAGGCTTCCATAGCCTCGGCAACTCATGACCAGAGCCTAGGGCGATTACTGATGCCATAAACAAGAGTGTCAAATTGTTAAATCAACATCAGGAGTCACTGTGTACTTACGTCTCATGAGGGATCTGTCCTTAATGTGTTATCCAATGTGAAGTGATGCTATTACTAGTACTGAAACAGTATTTTTACACTTTGTGTTTCTGAGTGGGTGCAAACTGATGAAATCCTTACATAGTATATATTGAATCGATCTTCTTTATATAAAGATAATTGCAAATGATTAAAAAATCTTGGTGTTAAACTGGAAATTGCATAGACAATTAATCAATTTTTTTTAAAAAAAATCATGTAGGATCTCTGTCCTTAATGTGCTGTACATTGTGAATTAATACTATAACTAGTACTCCAACAGTATTATCATTTTGTGTCTCTATGTGAGGGCAAACCGTTGAAATCTTTACGTAATATGTACTAAATTGATCTTCTGTGTACAAAGAGAATTGAAAATGAATCTTGATGTGAACAGAAGGGGAGAGGGAGCGGGAAAGGGGAGGGTGGGGGGAGGGAGGGAAGTTGGGGGGGGGCATTGTGGTCCATGAGCTGTTCTTTGGAAATTTATATTCTTTAAATAAAAGCTTTATATATATATATAAAAAAGAAGACAGTATGGTGTCATATTTAAAATAAGAAAGAAAAATCCATCAACCTCAAATTTCCTACTCAGTGCAAACAGCTTTCAAAACTTTAGAATCATTTCCTGACAACATGCACTACACTTGGTCCAAACGTGTTGACCAAGTTTTCTCCTGTGTTCTCTCATTGTTTTAAAATGTCTGCTGCCTATAATTATTCCAGTTTCTAATTTCTTGTGTGGTGCTCTCATTTTGTCAACCAATTATGTTAAAAGATTTTTTTCCTATTTTTTAAAGATTTGCTTCTTTATTTGAAAGTCAGAGTTAGAGAGAGAGAGACAGACAGACAGAGAGACAGAGAGACATGCAGAGAATCTTCCTTCTGTTGGTTCACTCTCTAGCGGCCAGAGCAACCAGGGCTGAGCCAGGCCAAAGCCAGGAGCCAGGAGCTTCCTCCAGGTATCCCAGATGGGGACAGGGGCCCAAGCACTTGGGCCATCTTCTGCTGCTTTCCCCAGGCCATAACAAAGAGCTGGATCAGAAGTGGAGCAGCCAAGACCTGAACTGGTGCCAAAATGGGATGCCAGCACTACAGTTGGTAGCATTATCTTGTAAGTCACAATGCCAGACCAAAAGTTTTTCTACTTTCAAGGAACTAACTTTGGATTATGTTGATCATCCCTTTTGAAACGTCAAATTTTATTTCATTAAGCTTTGCTCTTATCTCATTCTTCAAGTTTGAGTTTAGCTGTTGGTTTCCAGCATTAACCCATTTATAATTTAAGCTTTAAACTATAAAATCTATAACTATAACTCTCTTTGTGTTGCCTCTTATAAATTTGTCTTTATAGGATTATTTATTCATCTTCGCTTCTAAGTACTTTTAAGATTTTTTGTCATGTAAAGTGATAATTTATGTATTAGAAGACTGTGTAACCTTTATTTTCTTTGTTCAGAGTCTATAGCCCCCAAATTTGTTAATTATGTTTCCAGAAACTTCTATTTTTACTTATGTCTATGTGCTTAAGTTATAAGTTTTGAAATTCGTATGTAAAATTTCCTTCTATGATACTGGGACCTGGTACTTCTGACAATTTCTGCTTCACATATTTTGAGGATACTTTATTTAGTGCATTCAACTTTGCAGTTGCTATATAGGGGTTCTGACAAGTTGAATTTTTTATTGCAATTCAGTGATACCCTCTGTCCCACTAAAGGCTTTTATTTTGAAGCCTGTTACATGATATTATATTTACCCAGTTTTTCTTTTAACTATTATTTGTATATTATGGCTCTTTTCATATTCAGCCTTTCAGAGTCCTCCTATTTTAGATATAGTTCATAAACAATTTAGCTTCTTTCTAATCTCAATATGATGATTTATAGTTGATATATTTTAGCCTATTGGCATCATTCATACACACACATGAGAAAAGAGAGAGAGAGAGAGAGAGAGAGAGAGAGACAGACATCTTTATACTGTGTTATGTTGCTTTTCCCTGCCCAATTTTCTCTTATTGCTTTTTCCCTTATTCCTACTTTCCACATTTATTATTTTTGTTTTCTTACTCCATTTAATTCCCCATCCTGGCTCTGAAGAGATAGAGTACTTATTATTAAGTGGGCACCTTTGGGAGCATATCGTGCGCAGTTAAGAAGTCTAAATTCAATCAGTCTTTTATTATCTCTTAAAATACAAGAGTCTCAGAAAACTTTAACTCTGATTATTCCCTTCCTGACTTCAGCTTCATTTTTAATTGTTTAATTTGTTCCCTTGCTTTTAAAATACACTAATTTAGATATTAATATTTCAGTAGACAGCTTTTAAAGCTTTTTATCTATACATTCTTCAGCTTTTTTGCTCAAGAATAATTTTTACTTCTTCACTTTGTTTTTAGTAAGTTAAGTCCTTTTGATGTTCCTTTAGTGAAAGCCTTTTGGTCTCAAGCTGTCTCATGTTTGTTTGTCTTTGGCTCAACACTCTGAAGGCATCACTGTGCAGTCTTGTCTTTCGACTGTGCTGCTGAGAATTCTGCTTCCATTTTACCTACTGGTACTTTTTTCTCTTCCTGCGTTTAAGCCTCCCTCTCCCCCTTCAGAGCTCCAGTCTGGAAAAAAGCAACCTGACTTACAATCTGCAGTCTGAGAACAGTGTGCACGTCATCATCAAATAATACTTCCAACAGTCCTGGGACTCTGCAGCAAAACACACTCTCATTTCTAAACTTAATTTTCAGTCAGTAAGTACTGAAAACACTAAATAAGCTGATTTTACCCTGGTTTTTAACCAATAAAATACAAACATATATTTTAACCAAAGAACTGCTTTAAACCTTGAAATATGTTTATGATAGGGGTTACCATGTTGATACCTCTCAGTGAAGATAAAGGAGAAATAACAAAATGTTGGTGTCTGGAAAATTCTATTATTTAAGGGCTAAGGGAGTTTGAGGTATAATTATTGATTAGCAAGTATTTATCAAGTACTTGTAAAATGTTCAGTTTTCTGAGTAACAACTGATGATTGCTGTCATCCGTCCCATCAGATTGTTCAAAAGTTCTATACCACTGCCTGACTCTTAATTTCACATTGCCTAAAAACCCATATATATATAAATAAATCACTTCAAAACCATTCGCAAACATTCTATAAGAAAGTGACAGTTATACAATCAGACCTAAATATAACATATTTATTTAAACTAATTTAATATCTTAAAGTTTAGAAACATTTCTATTTAATAGCAAGCTTATTTAAGATGACTTTAAAAAGTGAACATGGCTGTTTTCCGACTGGAGTAAAACTAGTGGATCTTATTAATGTCTGCGTGGAAATACTTTGTTGTAACAAAGTGAGCGTTATGACAAACATGTATAGTCACAGCTTAGTTCAAACACTTTGTAAATGAAACCATAAAGGATATAACTTATGTATAAAAAGTGAGTGTTCCGGGAACTATATTATAAAATGGAACCTCACAATAATAATTCTGTTATTTCACACTAACTGTTACTGTAACTTCCCAAGCAATGACTATTGCTAACCAACTTTTAACTTTCAATGTACTTTAATAGGCAGTTGAATGTTAACTTTTATGAAAATACTCTAACATGGAATAGACTTTGTACCTAGAGGTACGTATCTCCTTCCTTTCCTAAATGTATACCTTTGTATATTAAAAATTTCTTTTGAGAGAAGGATTTTTTTTCCAATATCAACTGAAGCTGAAAGATAACCTACATGAAGAAAAATGCTCTCTCCTCCTGGGTTTACAGCATGATGAATTCCACAAAGAGAGCACAGTCATGAGACTGAGCCCAGCGGGGACTCAGAACACAACTGCAGCCCAGACACCCCCTTGCGTCCCATGTATTCATCCCCCCCTTTGCAGGGTAAGGAGGTGCTTCTCTGTGAACACCTGGGCTGCGCTGTGATAACTCTAATCCTACTAGGTGTATGGCACTACAGAGAGAATATTTCACAGGAATTTAAATTTGGGTGAGGTCCTGCTCCTCTTCTTCCCATTTTACATCTGTTTGCATTGTACCTATACCAAAGTCCCTAAAACTGACCATCCCTCTGCAGCCCCTAGCTGCCTCCCACCCTAATGACACATTTTGGCAGGAACCGGCCATTCTGTCTGATACACACACCTGCTTGTGCATGCTCCATTTGTGCCGAAGTTTTCTGTGTGGGGAGAATGGTAGGTGTGAAAATATAGGCCAGCAAAAGCCAGGGAGCGCCACATGAATTATCCTGCCTGGGACCTGCTCCAGGTTTGGTTGCTTCTGGCTGTCTCTTCATGTTGCATAGGCCAGCTAGGGCATTTCCAGGCCAAGAGAGAAGCCCCGCAGAGTGAGGCTGCACACTGAGTTGTTTAACCATGTGTGGAGGGGGTGTTTCACCCTCTTGGCATAAACACACGCCACTGGGGCAGGCACATTTGCATGGCTTGTTTTCCCTGCTCTAGGAGCGCCTGAGCACTGATGGCATGCCAGCTCTTCATGGGAATCTATCACCAGTGATGTGGCGTGGAAGGCTGCCTTCCACTGAACTGTACAATTTAATGCTATGCTGTCTGCAGGTGTATCAAGAAGCATCATTAATACACTCCAGAGGACATGGATTGAACTTGTCTTGTGAATGGCTAGTGTTTGTGTTAAGCACTCCTCAGCATCATTATATCAATGAACTTGACTTTGTGGTAACTGATTATGCAGAATGTTAGAGAACAACAAAATGCATCATCGACTGCGTTTCTGGACAGTTTAATTCTGGAATAGCTGTAATGACCATATTGTTGCTATTTTTGCAGTTTATTTTAAGCTACTTAAGCAGACAGTTTCAAATGAATCAAGCGCATTTTAAGGACCATTTTGCTTTACACGTAGTACTTTAGATTGATTAACAAAGTTTGAAAGTAGTCATTTGATCTGTCGCGTGCAGTTCAAAATTGTAGTCAGGTTAATGATAACATCTATCCATTTATTGAGTACTTACAAGGAACAGACACCTTAAAACTGGCTTTACTATGTTACCTAACTTAGTTCTTAGGAAAGATTTGAGACAAGGAATTTGAGACCCAGAAAGGTTAAATAACTTCACCCAGGTCAACCAGCCAGTGAATGGCAGAATTGTGATTTAAAGCTAAGGTAAGCTACGTCCTAAAACTCAGGCTTATGCCCTAGGCGATACTCCCAGACTCTGCAGAAATATAATGGCTAACAACAAAGAATCTACAACCTTCACTCCCTTCAGGAAGTTTTAACTGAGGATAGGAGGCACTTTTTAGAACCAAAAGTAACAGATTAAATTATCACTTTTAAACTCTATTGATCAAGCTAAGGTAATATGTGTACAGCAAAATGGTGCATGTTTCATTTCAAACTATCTACTTTTGTAGCTTAGAAGAAACAATGAAAATAGTAAGAATATAATCACCGCAGCCATTTAAGTACAGTATTGCACATCCATACTCTTTTTCTTCTCTTTCATTCATACTGAAATAATGCGATCTGACTTAAAAGGCTATTAATATTTATAATTTGCTACCATCTTACATCCTCAGAGAGCACTATCATTTGCAACTCACTTCACATTCATAAACATTATAACTTAGGTTAAAAGGGGCATGTTATTTTACCCAGGGTGCCTCTCAGGCTGATTGAAAGCCTTGAATTAGATGAAAGACTATGCTAGACCTTCTGACCGTAGCAATGTTGAAAGTCTTTTTTACTGAGTTGTCTCTGTTCTCTGCCAGTGTGTTATCCATATGCAGACTATCTCACAGTTGAAGTCTTGAAATGACTTGAATTGCCCACAGTGAGTCCTCAAGGAGACCGGGAAATGGAGCAGCTCTTAGCTTTGCCCTGTCACCACCTCATGGCTTCTGCTTCCTCAAGGCTTATGACTTTGTCCTCCTCTCTCTGAATCCCTTAACTCGGGACTGTGCTAACAGCCGTGGTTCTTGTTAGGTGGGGCACATTGCATTAAGTATTTTGAAAGTCATTTAAGGCTCACAGGAATCACAAGGGTATGTGAGCATGGGGAGCTGGGGATGGCTCAAGTACTTTGGTCCCTGCCACAGGCATGGGAGACCTGGATGGAGTTCATGACTCCTGGCTTCAGCCTGGCCCAGCCCTGGCTGTGTGTGTATGTATGTATGTATGGACAGGGGAGTGCATTTTGTACCTAACTAACTGTGGCCGACCTACCTGTACTCTACATGGCACAAAACGGGCATTACTTGAGAAGTTTTTTTTTGTTTCTGCTTGTGGTTTGTAACTTGTCAGACCAGATTTGAAAGTTTTCATAGTGCAGTGGAGCTCACTGGCCACGGGGACACATCTGAGTGTCCACCCATGTCCATATCTTAAAGGCCTCTCCATGCCAACAAAGGTGTAGCTAGGGAACACAGGGTGGTTTTCCAACCACTGATGAGTACTTGCTAAAGCTCACGTGCGCAGCCTCAACAGCAGCGTGGACAGCTCAGCAGTCTTGTTTCTTTTAAAGTATAAAATTCTGAGCCCAGTTCTGAAAACGAGGTCACTGAGACAAGTTAGATGGATGGATTCTTTAAGGACTATATAATGCAGTCCCATTTTTATCATTTTGCTAAACACAGACCTGTTCATGGGTGAGGACGCTCTGCCTCTGAGACATTGTGCACAATCCCAGAGCTAATGAGAAGTGGAGCTGAAGACTCATACTCAGCCCCCTAGTTCCCGGTTCAGTTATTTATTTATTTATTTTTTAATCATTGTACTCTTCTGTAATGATACATTGCAAAGCAGTAGGATGAAAACTGTCTCAATGACTAAATAATTTACCCTTCATTATAACAAAAATTGAATCTTGTTCATGATTATCTGATGATCTATACAATTTATTTATGTCTTATTCTATAGTTCTAATATAATCCTAAAATTTGGAGTGATAAAACAACAAATCTCTTGGAAGAGCACATTTTTTCTAAAAGGTAATTTAAAAAAAAAGCAAAAAATGTCCCAGGTTTTCTCTAGTTGTTTATTGGTCACTTATTCAGTCTGCTCTTCTGTCATGTGTCTTTCACAAAGTAGATGAAGCACAGGCAAGATACTTATTTATCATACCACAAACAAAAATTCATACAACAACTTCAAATTTCTACAAAAATTGGAAGGGGTTTTGGCTTTGAGTAGGCATAGCAGTAGCTGAATATTTGCCAATATTTAAAAATATAAATTACTAGTAGGAAAAAAATAAAACATTACTCTATATGATGTTAAATATTCAGCTTGATGGTTTTGACAATCTTAAATTAATTGGATTAGAAAAGGTGAAAAGCAAATTAAGGAAAAAGTAGTTAAGGTCTATGTTTGAAAAACTTATTTTAAAATTAACAAATAATTATAAAGCTTAGGGTACAATGTGATGTTTTAATAGAAGAATACATTGTGGGATTGTCTTAATAGGGTAATTAATATATCTACTATCTCCAACATCTATCATTTCTTTGTGGTGAGAAACATGTAAAGTACACCATTGTTAACTGCAGTCACCTTGCTGTGCAATGGGACCCCAGGAATCAGTCTTCCTGTTTTTTTTTTTTTTTTTAACCCATTGGGCAACCTCTCCTTTTTCTTGCCCTCCTAACCCTGCTTCCTCCACACCTGGTAACTACAATTTCACTCACTACATCTGTGAGTTGAAATTTTTTAACTTATCCATGCTTTTTTAAGTAAATGAATAGTGTACATTATACAATATTTGGGATAGATAGAAAGTTATAAAGAAGAAAATATGGATATAAAGTTCCCATGAACTCACTGATGAGATATCATTGGCTAACATTTCCATCTTATTTTTCCCAGCAACATGTAAATACATGTGAAAATATATACTTATAAATGGGGGATAATATTCAATCAGTTTTCTATCGTAACTTCTCATTAAAATTTTACATTATCATGATTCCATGTCAATAATCTTCAAATACACTTTTAAGAGATTTATTTTTGGGGAACAGCATTGTGTGACTAGACTTAAATGTATTTAACTATTTCTTTTTGGGGAAAAGATATTGATTTACATTTTTCAAAATTACATAGGATGAATGATCTAAAAGAATTTGCATGTTACCTATAATTATTTTCTTGGGATATGATTTTTCTAAGTGAAAATCTTTGTTCAACAACTACAATTTATTTCTATTTTTTATTTATCTGAAAGGCTGAGACCAAGAGGCAGAGAGAGAGCTCTCATCTGCTAGTTCACTACACAAATGCCCACAACAGCTTGTGTTGGGCCAAGTGAAGCCAGGTGCCTGGAGCTGTCTTGGTCTTCTACATGGGTAGCAAAGACCTGATCAGTTGACTCATCACCTCTGGCTCCTGGGGTGTGATTTGCAGGAAGCTGGAACTGGGAGCTGAGCCAGGATTCTACCTCAGGAACCCCGATATGGGATAGGAGCATCGCCAGTGGTGTTTTAACTGCTGAGCCAACTCCTGCCCCAAGAACTACATGCATTTGAAAGATTACTGATTGTCTTGCAAAACTGTCCGGCAGAAATGTCCTACTATTTTTATTAATCAAAACTAGAAATAAAATGTTGTATTCTTAATTTTGTTTGTATTTATTATGTTGAAAACAACCATCTTTTATGTGTTTACTGAGCAGTTTTGAATATTCCTTTATGAGTTAATTGTTCATTATTTTTCAGTTTTTTATTGATTTTTTAAAAGTTTAGTGGTATGACTTTTATCTCAATAGTTGCATGCATTTTCCAAATTATTTTAATTTGTTGACTTTTTTATTTATATGCAATTTTAATTGTTATGCTGTCAACAGCTATTGAGATTTCTTTGTCTTTACATTTACAAGATTTCGTTTTTTCCACTTAGATCTCAAAGAAATACTCAGTGTTTTAGTATCACTTTTCCAAGCATTCTTCCTCTTTGAACACTGAGGTCTTTACTTCCATGGAAATTATTTTAGTCTAACGTGCAATAAAAACTTAAGTTTTTTAAACAAGTCATGCAATTTTAAAAAGCAAAATTATCTTTTCACATGCATTTGAATTGCTAGCTTTAGTAGGCACAAATTCCTGTGCAAACAGTTTTCTAACATTCTAATCAATTCCAATGATTCTTCTACCTATGCTTGAGTTAGAAACACAATTTTAATGATAGCTTTGCATTTCTCTTTTTATTCAACTAGTGCAGTTTGTGTTTTTATTTCAATGGCAATCTTTAAAAAAATTAATGAAGAAAGAAAGCAGATGGTACTTCTGGCTGGTCCCCTAACCACCATGCTCTGCTAGGATATAGCAGTCTCATTTCTGTTTGTGTTTGGTGCCAACTGTCATTACTTTAATTTTGATCACCTATTGAGAAAAGATGTTTTGTCAAAGAGAAAGTGAATCACATCAAAGCAGACTTTGTGGGTGAAATTTTGGAAGGTAGTTTGATTAGAAATAAGTAATAACAAAATTGAGCTTTCACAAAACAGTGTCATTGAAAGTGGCTAGTTCACTAATGTCTAATTTGTTTCATTAAATTCACATTACTGGTTTCTTGGTTTCATAATTTTCCTTATGTCCAAGTTTATATGTTATAAAAATTTTTAAATCTTACAGGTCCATTAACTTGATGAGTTTCTATGAAGAATTCTTTTCATACAGGTTTTAGCTAGTTTTGTTAATGTTAGTTGGTTATCAAGGACAGTCCATAATAACTTTTTCCTTTTAAAGGTATCCATAAGTGATTTGTTTAAAAATTCAGAAGTTGAAAGATAACATGAGTATCATAGCTTCACCACCTGATCATATTATAAACTGACATAGCTACATTTTTATAGTCATCGCTTTACTGATAAGATAGATCTGTTCTTCAAGAACATATAAGAATACTTTATATGTCAGGTCCTCCACTAAGACTCACATCAAAGTGATCCCAAAAAGTCAGCCTTGGGCAACAACTCCATCCCCAGCCAATTTCCCAGGTTTGCTTCTGGTTATTAGGGTCACCAATTTCTCCTAGTTCTCGACTCCCAGGCTGTCAGAACTGAACTTCCTTCTATTGCTGATTTGGGTGATATGCTCAGATTTCTCTCTATGTCTTGGATCAATTTTGCACATCTCTTGACTCCAGAGAACCTGCTATTCTCAGTAAGAGATGCTCTGTCCATGTTCCCGTGCCATAAATTCATCACTGGCTGGACTTGAACCTCATCTAATCTCCCTGTCTTTGGACTGAATTCCAGAAAGAAATGTCAAAGAAGTGTGAATCCTCTTCTCACAGGTGGTTCATTCTATCAAGAAGGAGTGTGGAGAGAGCTGCTGATGGGGATAGGGGCTATCGTATTTAAACTCAATATGTATAAAAGATGTAATTAATACATGACTTAAAACCCTTGGCTGCCAAATAACATAACTCAATGCAACTGCATGATAGTGGTGAGTTGACTGTGTCCTTGGTTAATGTGTTGGGGAAAGTAGGGCACATGACTCACAGCAAGTACTCAACAAATGCTAGTTGCCATCTACCACCAATTCCAAGTTGAATTGTGGCTTTTATTTTTATATAAAAGAATAAAACAGTTGATCTTTATTTTTTATGGATTCAATATTTATGAACTCACCTACTTGCTAAAACTTATTTATAGTCACAAAATCAACACTTGCTGTGCTTTCATGGTCATTTGAGGATGTGTGCATGAGCAGAGTAGCAAAAAATTTGGGTCACTTGACATGCAAGTTTCCAGCTGAGGTAGAACAACTTGACAGACTGCCTCCTTGTTTTAGTCCATGCTGAAAACCAGTGTCTTTTAATGGTCCATTTAGTGCCACACGTTTTCACATTTTTGTGCTTTTTATTGGTGATGTCACTGTTTAAAATGACCCCCAAGATGCAGTGCTGAAGTATTGTTTATTGTTTGTAAGCACAAGAAGGCTGTGATATGCCTTATGGAGAAAATACATATATTAGATAAGCTTTGTTTGGACATGAGTTATAGTGCTGTTGGCCATGAGTTCAATGTTACTGAACCAAAAAGAAATACTAAATAGGGTGCCTTAAAGCAGAAACACACATAAAACAGTATAATGTGCTGATGGGTTGAAAATGATGCAATCAGAGGTTTGCAGAAATCTAACACCACATTTCCCCAGGATACAATGGCTCAGTGTTCACTAATCAGTGTTTTCCTGACTTGATTGAACATAACTCCTGAGAATAATGAGAACTGACTGTAATTAATGCCCAGCGGCAAACAGTTATATAGTGTGGACTGACGAATCAAAAGAAAAGGAAGTTCTGATAGAAACAGCCAGCTTTCATGGTAGGTGGGAGTTAGGGTGGGGCTCAAGGAGAAACATCATTTAGGTCTATTCCCAATTCACCAACTGTCATAGTTAACAGCTATTCTACACAAAGACTTGGTACTACATTACTTGTATCTAAAGTTTAGTATAATCATTTTTTAAAGAGTCATACTCACAAAATGAAATATATTGCATATTCTTTTTAAACAGGCTATTCAGTTTCACCCACGTAAAACTGAACAATATTCTTGTAGTCTGGATATTCAAGTCAAAACAGCAATTTGTCTATTAATGCTGATTACAGAGCTATTCCTAAGAAATTATATATTTAGAGTATTATTCTCTATTTCAACTTAAATTTTTGAAGAGTACTTACATACAATTCATAAATGCTAAGGTCTGTGATGAAATATCTACCATCCCCTTTAAGTATACTCAATGTTGACCGAGACAAGAATGATCATATTTAAATTCAACACTTCATAAGCAAAGATCAGCATTTGGAAACGAAACTCAGAGAAGAAAAAGGCAGGTTGGTCCTGAGAGCTGTCCACTATGATTCCTAACAAATGAAAAAGAAACTGATAGAGAAGGAGGAAGGAGAAGTGAGGATATTTAAAATAGGAATCAGAGCACATGGTTAGCACAGTGGGTAAGGTGCCACTTGAGACACCTGCATCTCATACTGGATTTGAGTCCAGGCTCTGCTCCTGGTTCCAGCTTCTTCCTAATGTACACCCTGGGAAGCAGATGATTCCTCAATTAGCTGGGTCCCTGCTACCCACGTGGGAGACACAGATTCAGTTTTGGGCTCCTGGCTTTTAGTTGGCCCATCCCTGGCTGTTGTGGGCATTTGGGGAGTGGAGCAATAGATTGAAGATCAATCTCTGTCTCTGACTCTTTTCCTTTTAAATAAATAAAAACATTTAAAAAATACAATAACATAGGAATAAGAGGTTTTGTTGTTGGAATTTGTTCTTGGCTGGATGACAGACAGAAATTGAATTATTCATGTCCAGTGTAATAATATTGCATCACACTTATACATAGTTAATTGATCAAATCAAGCAATTAGCTTTTCTATCTCTATATCTTTTTTGTTTGGAACTCACCAGCTCCTCTCTTCAGTTCTTTATACAGAATATAATGCACTGCCGTGGATTCTAGTTCCCCACTGTGCTATGCAACACTAGCACTTGTTGCTTCTGTGTCACTGGGTGTTGGTACTCATTACCCCACCTCCCTCCAGCACATTTTCCACAACCCATCCCACACTCTAGAAATCACTAGCCTCAGTTCAGATCGACTTTTCTTCTTTAACTTCTACAAGTGAGAGGGAACCTGTGGCATTTGTATCTGTCTGGCTTATGAAACTTAACATAACGACCGCCACTTCCATCCATCTTGTTGCAAATGCTGAAATTCACCTAGGATGTGCAACATGATGTTTTGACCACTGAAACCACTTCCTAAATTCTTGAGAAATTTGCATTTTCCTTTAATCTCATTTCCCCATAAACCCTTTCAAGCTTCCTAGTACTTATACACAGTGGATTTATTACTACAGTGGAGCTAATTAACATAACCATCTCTTCACACAGTTACCTTTTTGTGTGTGTGGTGAGAACATTCTTTTAGCAAATTTCAAGGAGCCAATACAGTATTGGTAATAGTGTCACCATGCTGTATGTTTCCTCTTGAGAGCTTATACACTCTATTAACTGGGATTTTGTCTTCTCTAACATCTCCCCATTTCTCCTCCCCAGTCCTGCCTCTGTTAACCACAATTTTACTTTCTGTTTCTATGAGTTCAACATTTTAAGATTCCACATGTCAGGGAATTACAACAAAGAAGAAGCCACACTCTAAGCTGCCCTGCAAGAGGAAATCGCCAAACCTCAAAATCACATCACTATAGCTAGGAGACCCTGGGAGGGCGGCGGTTGGGTGGGGCTGACCTTTCAAAACTGTATATAAATGGACCCTCAGACTCTGTAAGCAGAGGTTGCTCAGCTTCTCTCCTCGGTCCGTAGCGCCTTGTGCTCAGAGGAGTTTGGCTGAGTAGTCTCTCCCTCTAGATGCCCTAATAAAGAGCTTTAAGGTGTGTACCTGAGACTTCTCATTCTCCTTTGTTGAACCCTTCATTGGCTTCCTGGCCAGTTGCTAATGATCGGGAAGCTGACACCACATATATGTGAGTTCCTATAGCATTTTGCTTGCTGTTTTGTTGTTGTTGTTGTTGTTGTTGTTTTGTTTTACTTAGCATGCTATCCTCCACGTTCATCCATGTTGTTACAAATGACAGGACTACCCTACACAAGAACAGATGTATTTCCCACAATGGCTTCATACACTAATCTGCCAGTGGACACCTAGGCTGATTCCATTTCTTGACTACTGTGAATAATGCAGCAACGAAGAGCAGTGAACATGGGAGTGCAGATAGCTCCTGGTTTACTGATCTCATTTTCTCTGGTTATGTATCCAGAAGAAGGATGGCTGGATCATCAGGTTCTTTTTAATTTCTTTAAGAACCTACTATTTCCTACAAAGGCTATACCTACCTACTTTCCTATTTTTTGAGGAGGTAAGAAAAAATGGACTGTAGCCAAAAAACTAGAAACCAAGTAAAATTCCAGATGTGTCCAGGGTAATACATTATAGAAGTGAATATTTTCAATTCATAGAAACTGAGAACATTTCTAATGGGAAGATACAATACAAATCCATCTGGAATTATTTCCTACAATATGAATGTTCTAATTCAATCATGCCAATCTCTTTACTGTCTCTTGACTATGTGCCTGGTAATAAACTCTCCATCTAAAGTGTCTTCCAAATTAAGCCCCACATCTCCCATGGTATTGTCTAAGATCATGACAGCCTACAATGATTTTTCATCTGAACTTCTTAAAGGAAGTATATTTGCGATTGTAGAGTTCATATTTATTCAATTTCCTGCTTTGATATATTATTTAATACTTAAGTGCTTATATAATAACTTTCCTTAGTCTTTTTAAGTTTCTCAACAGGAGAGACCATATCTCATATGGTCCCATAGCATCCATAACACCAAATAAAGTGCCACTGTGTACTTGCATGTCCTACATTAATGCTGATGTAACAGAATTCAATGCTCTCAACAGGAGGATTAACTGTTTTTATTTACTAATGTCTAGTTTAGAAACTACTTCTAGACTGTTTATTTTTGCCATAAAAGTTTGTTCTTTTTATGGGGTTTCATTGGTAAACATCCAAATATTGGCCATATTACTTTATGGTGACATCTTACTATGTAGTTATAGAACAAGGAGAAATCCCTGTGCATCTAAGAGCTCTCAAGTACAAATTGTAGAGGTGAGTGGGGCTATTTCCCTGGCAGTCTCAGACTGATAAGATGTAATAGCAACCTAAGTCATTACTAAATAGGTACACAATAATTTATAAAAGTTATTACATATATCTTGCTTCTGAATTTGATGATAAGTTTTTCAATACTTGTCTTCTAATGGCCTATGATACAATATAGTGCAGTAGTTAGATTATCATGGTCTCTGTCTACCACTTGCTGGCCTTGTGGATCTAAATTTAAGTTTCCTTGTCTATAATAAAGGTACAACAGTAACTACTTGGTAAGGCTTTAAAAGCTAAATAAGGTAGTAAATATAATAAGCATGCAATAAAAGGTAGCAATCACAATTATGATGCTTTTGATGATATTTTGGCAACTTTGGTAATATTGTTTAATACATATTAAGTTCTATAAAGACCATTATTCTTATAGAGTAAGTAGACTATTGTCTATTTTTAACAAGGACATTAATTCTTAACAACACCTCCAGTTTGCCAAATGCAGTGCGATGGATTTTCAGGAACTATCTTATTTAAGAGAGGTTTTGTCTAGTAGTTAAAATAGAAGCTTTGGGACAAATATCCTGGGTTCAAAATCCTGGCTCCACCAATTACTGTGTCCCCTTGAGAACAGTGCTCACTTGCCCTGTGACTCCATGTTCTCTCTGTGTAAAATGCCAACAAGAATTGTACCTACCACATAGGACTGCTGTGAAGATGAAGAGCATTGATATCCAGAAAGCACTTAGCACAGTACAGTAGCAGACATCCAGTGTGTGGAGGCTACTGCTGTGGACTGAATGTGTGGGTCCCCTGCCAACTCACAAGTTGGAACTCTAACCTACAATGCAACAGATGGAGGAGTGGGGGCCTTCTGGGAGAAACTTAGGTCATGGATGGGTGTGGGGGAGCCATAAACGTGTTGATGTACTTGTCACAGGGCTGCTGGGAGAGCACCCACTGTCTTCCCACTGCATGACTCAGAAGAGGCCCCTCACCTGAACCTGGCTATGGTGGTACCTTGGTCTCAGACTCCCAGCTTTCAGATGGCCAAAAAAAAAAAAAAAATGTGTGTTGTTAAAAGCCACCAGCCTGTGATATTTTGTTATAGCAGCTCAAGTTGACAAAGACAGCTACTATGTAGCTTTTATTTTTATAAATTAGAATATTGAAACTAAATTTCCTCACTTAAGTGTGGCAAATTCTCATAATTTTGTGTTGCATTTGTATCCACTTGGAATATAAATTGGACATTCTTATACCACAAACAGGACTTCCTCACCCTTGGTACAGTTTTGAGTTCTTTGCCTCCTCCTGGTTCCTCAGGTGTTTGGTTTTGATATCGATCCTACAGATCGGTACCCTTGTGGCTCCCTTCCTGTGGGACAGCTGGATACAGCTTATCTGATCGGACCTCACACAGACTGCACAGCTGTGCTGCCATGACCACAGTAACGCAGGGACTCTGTAGAAGCTGTGCCTGCTTGCTATAAACCCCCAAGCAGAACTTCCTGCAGAAAATTTGAGCAATGCCTTTGACCCAATAAAGGCGTAGGCCCACAGGTCCCTTGCTGTCTCTCTTGCTCTCTACCCTCTGGTTGAGCATTTGTGTTCCAGACGGCTCTCCCTTTCCTTTTGGCCCTTCGATCATTTCCTTTGGTAATACATAGCTCTGTTCTTTCTCCTGTAAAATTTCACTTATTTGTTTTAACTTTATTTGAAAAGCAGAGAGACAGATATCTCCCATCTATTAGTTCACTACCCAAATGTCTTCAACGGCAGGGGTTGTCAGGGTAAATCCAGGAGCCTGCAACTCAATCCAGGTCTCCCCCATTTATAGCAGAGACCCCAAGTACTTGATGCCTCATCTGCTGCCTCCCAGGATGTATATCAGTGGGTAGCTGGATCAGAAGGGGAGGAATGAACCAGGCTCTGATATGGGATATAGGACTCTCAGGCAGCAGCTTAACCGTTGTACCCAATGCCCACCCAAGCTCTGTTATTTCATATGTTTTATTGCAATGCCTTTCTCTGTGTATCACCTGAACAAACTGGGACCTAATTGTCTCCAGTCAGGGCTCTCCTAGAAATGGATGTCTAGGTAGAAATAAACTGGATACATGTCAGACAACAGTTTTGTCTTAGTTTATCTGGGCTGCTTTAACAAAATATCATAGGCTGGGTAATTTATAAACAAGAGAAAATTACTGATCACTGTTCTGGATGCTAGGAAGTTCAAGATTAAGGTGCCAGCAGATGTGGTGTCTGGAGAGAACTGCTCTCAGCTTCATAGATGGTACCTTCTGGTGTGTCTTCATGTGGCAGAGGGGTGGGTAAGCTACTTCATTCCTCTTTGGCAAGGATACTAATCCAAGTACAAAGGTCCTGCCCTCAAGACTGAGTCAATTCCCAAAGGCTTCCCTTCTTTATACCACCACATTGAGGCCAGTGATGTGGGCCAGTGGGTTAAGCCAGCATCCTATATTGCAATGCCAGGATCCTGTATCAGGATGCTGATTCAAGTCTCAGCTGCTCTGCCTCTGGTCCAGCTCCCTGCTAATGCGCCTGGGAGGGCAGTACAGGGTGGCCCCAATGTTTGCTCTCTGCCATCCATGTGGAAGACCAGGATGGAGTTCCTGAATCCTGGCTTTGTTCTGGCCTAACCTTGGCTCTTTTGAACATTTGTGGAGTGGACCAGAGAAAGGAAGACCTTTCTCTCTTTCACTCTTCCTGTAAAAATAAATAAATGAATATTTTTAAAGAAGTCTTCATATAAAAATTTAATTAAAATGTCATCCTATTAGAGTTTAGGTTTCAATTTGTGAGTTTTTTGGGGAACAGAGCATTTAGACTATAGCTAGACATAGGGACATCTGCTGGTGTAAATAAATTTCCCACAAAAGGGATTCCTGGTCATGCATCAAACACTTAGGCATTAGGCTGTCCACCAGGATGAAGAAGAATCCTATGTAAAACTCACAACCACTTCCACTGAAGCCCTGTTAGGTCAGGGCTAGAAGTTACAGTCACTCTTGGGGAGAGACCTCAAGGCCAAGTTGAAGGGAAAAAGACATCATAAGGCCATAGAACTAGTAAGCCATTAGTGGACTGAGAGATTTGAACTCAGATCCACATGGATCTAAAGCCTGTGTTCTTTTCATTTTTGCTGTGCATTCTCCTTTTGTTTTTTGTTGGATTGATTAAATTTTTCATACAGCTTTACCATGGGTCATTTTAATGTCTTTGTTGCAACTTCAAGTGAGACATATCTTTAAACATTTGGGGCATGAAAAATGCCTTAAGAATTCCAAAATCAAACATGCCACTCAACGGTCAAATATACCCTTTTGTGTAACCAGGGGCCACATGCAAGAAATCAGGTAAAGACTTAGAAGGGCTCATGCAAATATCTAGAGAATCATCCTTGGGACTCCAAAATAAGTACCTGGCCTGGTCAGAAGGAAACCAGGGAAGAAAGGTTGAATAGCTACTTCAAGCAAGGAAAGAATAATCAGCACAGTGGTCTCGATAGCGTGTGTAACAAAGCAAAGCAAAGCAAAACAAAACACTATGGACTTCTCCAGCACCTTTTGGTGCAGGACAGGTGCACACTTGTTTGTATAACCAACAATTAAACAGGAAGAAAGGGAAAATCAGGGAGAGAAACAGAAATGTTCAGGTTGAAATTAGTCATTTAACTATCAAGCAGCAACCACAATGAAAAAGATTTATTTTCCTTTGTAAGAGCTCCCTTAATATTGTAGTGAAGACAATGGACAATGGTTTTCCCTTAACTCAGAAATCAACGTTGTAGCTTGACAGATGAAAGTCAGCACCAGGAACAGCTCTCAGTAAATTGAAGACACAGAGGAAAATGGGGAGCCCCCCTGTGGGTTTCTTATATCCAGTCTATGTATTTGCTTCTTGGGAAGTCTTGTAAAAATCAATGTCTTTGTTATGTACGTTTATCACAGCACATGATTTTATAATGGTTAATAACAAGGGAACCAGAGGTGTGCTGATTATTTACCCTCCTGGAGCTAATTGTCAAACAGCCTTTATGTGTTTTGCAAGGGCTGTAAACTGGTTTAGCAACATGTTTAATTCTGAGTTAGTGACACTATGACTCACTGGGAGGTGGCAATGTATCAGACTGATGGAATATGTATCATGTCAAAATGTCAGAGATGTAGTGTCAAACCAAAAATAGATGCTTTTAGCAGGTAAAGTCTTACATTGACAATGATATTTAGAATTGTCTAGAGAATCCTTACATTTATACATAATCCTCAGCAACACTTTATAGGACATTTCTTTGATATATGATCAGCCATGTGTTGGAGACCTAAATTCTTACAGATTGTATAAGGTGCCACACCGATTTTTGAGATTGTTTGTGGTTTACATTTTCATGACTTCTTGCTTCCTGGAATGTAAAGATGGGGTTTGGGGCATTTTTGGAAGTGCGGTGTCTAATGCTGTTAATTTGGGGGAAATGGATGTGTATTATGCAGTATGCTCCTGCAAAGGGGTAAGGTAGGTAGCAGCCAGCCTAGAAGAAGAGAGTCAGCCGGGCTAGGCACAGATAATGAATCCCAGGAGTGGAGTGGCATGAGCCTGAGAAAGCTGGAAACAAGTCAGTTGCACTGAGTAATTACAGCAAGCCTAAAACAGAGCAGAAAAACAGAGAGCAGATCCAAATGGGTAGAACCTGGGTGCAGGTAGGACGTGGACCCCTATCAGGTAGAAAGCAGCACCTCGCAAATAGGGGCTGGTGGAATCATTCCAAGCAGTGAAGGGGAATCTGATGTCCTCATACTCAGAACTGGAGCCAAAGGAAGGACTGAGATGGAAAAAGAAATCAGGCACTGACTCCTTAGTCCTCCCTGTCCTGGACCCCAGCAACCACATCCATTTTCTGTGCCCATGGGTTTGACTACTCTGGGTATCTCAAGTGAGTGATAGTTAGCAGGCACAGAGTTTCAGTTTTGCAGGATGAAGAATACTACAGAGATTTGTTGCAAAACAATGTGAATATCTTAATGCTTAAAAATGTTAAGATAGTAACTTTTGTATTATGTGTTTTTACCGCTATTAACAAATCAAAACAAAAAAGTAACCAGGGAAAACAAGAGGCTGCAACTGTGAGATCACTTTGGCCTTTTCTATCTTGAGCTGGTCTTTCAGCATTTACAAAGCCAAGTGCAGAACTTGATACTTGGCTTAGGAGCATTTCTGAATACATGATGGACTGCAGCTTACTCCAGGATATCTGTCCAGGGGATTCTCCAGGTATATTCCAGATTGATTTTGATCATCTGTAACTGTATATATACAACTGGGCTTCTGTCTCATTTTACCTTTTTCATCTTGGCACCTACGTAACTCTTGGTAAACAGAGTGTCCATTAGTTGATCGTTAGCTGACTGGTGTGACTATTTTAAACTCAAGATAATTGACAAGGAATTATACAATGATAGTCTTCCCCTAATCATAGGTTGTATAATTGCTTATAATCTAGGTTAATTTTTATAATTTCTTATAATCTATGTTTCTTACAATCTAGGTTAAGTGGGCACCTGCATGGACTTTGCATAATTATAACAATCTAATACAAAGAGAAAAATGGGAACAGAGGAAATATTACAGTTTAGGAAAATGTTTTACTCTCTGCATCCTTTTTCCTATTGGGGAACAGCAATAAAAAGAAGTCCCAGATTAATTTGAGGTTGGGATGCCATGACCTCTGTTCTTCTTGATAATGTCCACTCCAAGAGGGCCCCATATTTGTGGTCCAGCATGGCTTTTCGTGCCTTTCCAGCTAGTGTCCAATCAAAATCTATGTTATCTCCTGTCTAGCCATATCTCTGTGCAGCTAAGGGTCCACCCTACCATTAAGGTTTGGAAACTTGCTGTCACACTGCATCAGTTGCTCCCTGTTAATTGCAGTTGTGGGCTGACCTTCTCTGCAAGATGTCTTTAATGAAATGCATCTACTCATCTGCCTGGGATTTCCAAGGGGTTGTTTTTCCTGAAAGATAGTAGTTGGCTAAATAAGTATGAATGTCCCTTCCTAGAGGCTAATCGTAGTAGTTCAATCTTGTTTTCAGATAGGTAATGAGACAGGCTAGCAGGGGTACAGTCACACTAGGCTTTCAGAGAAATGCTGTTGATTTAGCAATTATTTCCACTTATGTCCTATAAACTATGAACACAAGTCATAGTGGAAAGTGGAAGTATAGGACATACATTATCTAAACTGGGGAAGAATGCTTGCCCAGAATGGCTCCATGTTTCCTCTCATTCTCCTACTCACTATATGAGCCTATCCAATCTAGATTAGCCTAACTAATGGTGGTATATGGAAGGGTCAGAACTGTGAGCAAATTAGAAATTATCCATAAAAATTACTTGCTTTCCATCTCCCCCAAGTGATTCCTATTTTCACACTCATGTCCTCTACATCTACCCTGGGAGCTTTTTGGAGTCAGGACCAGTTTCTTGTTTGTGTTTATTCTCACACTTCTTTGCACAAAATTCAAATTTGAAATTGAAATAATAATGAGTGAAACATGGTCAGTGTGTGCATGTGTGTGAGCATGCTACTGCTTCTGTGTCTATTTGAGAGAAGGGGCAGCATATAAGGCAGGATTTGTGGAAGGGAGGGGCTTGTGTCAACGCCCTCTTGAACAGGTTCTGAATATTGTTCAAGTAGGTTTCTTAGTCCTGCCAGCACATTAGAATTGGTTGAAAAAAAGCTGAGTAACACTGATGCTGGGGCTCTATTCCATGGCACTTAAGTCAGAAGATCTGAAGGTGGAGCCTAGGAGTGAAAATGACATATAATAACATTTCAGTGGAAGTCATGTTTTGCTTTTTCTTTCAGGATTCATAGATGAGAGTGTCTCCATGGTTTTAAGCTTATCTTGAGCCACATTTTCCCCCCTAAGTTAGTTCAGAATCTTAAAGCAGTTAAAGCATTATCATTTTAATGCATTTGCTTATTTTGGAAAATTTTCCATTTATTTGACTTTTTTTTTTACCCTATGCTTATTTTGGGTACATAGTTTCATTTTAGAAATTCAAACATTTGCCTTAAGCTACATGTGAATTTGAAGAGCAACAAGTGAATTTTAAGTAGATGAAAAAAAAAAAAAAACCCAAGAGAAGGAGTCGGCATCTGAAACCAAAGCTAAGAAGTCCTTATTTATACAAGGTTGGCTCTCTGGCCAATTTAGAGAGAGAAGGGATAGTTTTGTTTATGCCTAAGGAACAAAGCTGCTTTGGTGAAGAGAACAGAGGATCCTTCCTAACAAACCTCCTGTTTAGTAATTCAGGAGGCAGACACTATGGTAAGGTGTTTGAATTGCTTTGTAAAGAAACATATTAGAAATGAAAGCATCTTTGGGCCTCTATTCCTGTTGCTTTGGCATCTCTGAAACTCTTTTGGAAGAAAAAAAGCTTAAGGATTCTTGCAGGTGAGACTAAGCCGACGTGTGCACTGGGGTTGCTGAAACTATGAAAGGTGACACAAATGTTGGGTTACAGCCATCCTGTTGTAAGTGCAGCGAGACTTGTCTCTCAAGAACTCAACAAGTCATTTAAATTCTGATGTCCTAATATTAATGGTTGATGGATTAAGAGTGGAGATTTAGCTGTGGCAGCTAGAAGGTGGAAGGTTAAGGCATTGGAGGTGTGTCCTCTGAAAATAGTTCTCAAGAGAGTTGATTATTGTTTTGAGTTCAAGTTCTCTCTCTCCTTGGCTCACGATATAAACATGTTTCCCATACCTGTCATGGCCAGTCTCCACAGACGTCAGACTGTGGGGCCACCCAATCCTGACCTGTAGTCTCTAAACTGTACACTGAAGTAAACCTTTTCATTCCCAAAGAACCTCCTCTCAGATGAGTTAATTAAAGAAATGAAAAGCAAACTAATATGAAAAACTGGCACCAGGAGTAGGATTATTATTATTAACTGTACCTGCATATGTAGAGGAGCATTTGGAATTGGTTTGCATTGAAAGGATGGGAGAATTGGGAGGTGCAGGGTAGAGGAAGCCTAGACTCTGGGCTCAGTGTTAGGAGCCCAGAAGACCAGAATGCTGCTAGAAATGTGGACTGTACAGGACACGCTGATGAGGTTTCAGATGGAAATGGGGACTTTTGGGATTTGGATTAAAGGCCACCCTTGCTAAGTTTTGTTGGGGAACCTGGCTGTATTGTGTCCCCATCTGGAGACTGTGTGGGAAGCTGAAGTTAAACATGGTGGACTGGGTTGTTTGGTGGAGAAGATTTCAAGGAGCAAAGTGTTCAGGCTGCAGCATGGGTGTGCATGACTGCTCTCAATGTTTTACAGTGAGAACTTGGAGCTAAAAATTTATAAACTGGCAGACTGGCCAGAAAAAAGAATGGAGAGAAAGAAGTGTGTTTGAGGCAGGAAACCACCATAGAGAACCTGCCTAGCAGAGAGAAAAATTCAGACAAAAGGAAGCCTGTTGTTAATGAGCAGGACAATGGGAGAAAGTCCTTGAAGGCATTCCAGAGATATTCGAGGATGCCCTTCCCAAACAGGTGAAGTGAATGTTGTTTCAAAGATCTTTCAGGGTAGAGTCCTTTCATGAAGGAATCCCAGGGTGCCCTCCTCTCCTGCCTCTGACCAGCTCTGCATTCTGGTTTGCTGGATCCAGGCGTGCCTCCTGCTAGAGGCATTATTCACATGAGGATAGCTCTGCAGGTATGCAGAATGCAACAGCTATGGGATCAAGATTTCAAAGTAACACCTGTAGGGCCAGGCAGAGTGGTGTAGTGGAGCTATGGCCCCAGCACGGAGCAGTGTGTAGTTATGCTGTGAGAGTGGAGCTGCCAAGGAATCCCCAAATAGTAAAGCTGCCAGTGCTGGGAGACGCCTGCCAAGAAGAGCTGCAAAGCAGTGTGGCAGGTCATCCTGGGCAGGATACAGACATCAGCATATGGCCTCCGAGAACAGCCACACAGAGTCTACTAAGGCCAAGGAAGTACCAAGAGTTCCACCTACACTATAAAGGTATTTCCAACAAATCAGGGGGCCCAACAGAGATGAGTTCCAGGGGCAGAGTCACAACAAGGATCTTATATTCAGTCAGTGCCTAGGATGCTGGATGTGGAATGATGGGACATAATGTTTGTCCTCTGCGATTGTGATCTTGTTTTGGACCAATCCATCTCTCTAGCTTTTTGTCCCAGTTAGGAATAGCCTCGTATACTCTGCTTGGCTCACCACTGTATGTTGGAAGTGTGTAACTTGTTTTTGATTTTATAGGTTCATAGCTAAGAGAGTGTGCCTTGAGTCTTGGATGGGACCATGGAATACTTTTAAGTTAATGTTGGGCTGAATCAAGGCTTTTGGAATTTGGGGGATGGAATTGATTGTATGTTGTATGTGAGATGAACCTGAGTTTTGGGGAGTCAGGTGCAGAATGTTATGGACACAGGAGAACTTGTGTCCCCAGAACTCATGCAAAATGCTTAACCTGATGTATTAATTTAATGACTGATAGACTGAAAGTGAATATTAACTGAAAAATGATCCCTGTTAAATAGAAGAGTGGGAAAAAGAGAGGGAGGAGATGTACAATTTGGGACATGCTCAATCGGACTTGCCCCAAATGGTGGAGCTAGAAATGTGCCAGGGGATTCCAATACAATCCCATCAAGGTGGCATGCACCAATGCCATCACACTAGTCCAAGTGATCAGTTTCAGTTCACAATTGATCACACTGATAGGTCTAAGAGTCAAAGGGATCACACAAACAAGACTAGTGTCTGCTAACACTAACTGATAGAATGAAAAAGGGAGAGAAAGATCTATCATGGGAAGCGGGATACACAGCAGACTCATAGAATGGTAGATGTCCTAAACAGCACTCTGGCCTCAGAATCAGCCCTTAAGACATTCGGATCTGGCTGAAGAGCCCATGACAGTATTTTAGTAATGGAAAGTCAAGACACTCTGGGGAAAAAAAAAAAAAAAAAGAGGACCTAAATGAAAGGTCTCTGCGACTGAGATCCCAGTAGAAAGAACGGGCCATCAAAAAAGGGGGTACCTTTCTCTGAAGGGAGGAGTGAACCTCCACTTTGACTATGACCTTGTCTAAATAAGACTGAAGTCAGTGAACTCAAAAGGCTTCCATAGCCTTGGAAACTCATGACTAGAGCCTGGGGAGATTACTGATGCCATAAACAAGAGTGTCAAATTGTTAAGTCAACAACAGGAGTCACTGTGTACTTACTCCTCATGTAGGATCTCTGTCCTTAATGTGTTGTTCAAGGTGAATTAATGCTATAACTAGTACTCAAACAGTATTTTACACTTTATGTTCTCTGTGGGTGCAAACTGGTGAAATCTTTACTTAATATATACTAAATCGATCTTCTGTATATAAAGAGAATTGAAAATGAATCTTGATGTGAATGGATGGGAGAGGGAGCGGGAGATGGGAGGGGTGCGAGTGGGAGGGAAATTATGGGGGTGGGGGAAGCCATTGTAATCCATAAACTGTACTTTGGAAATTTATATTTACTAAATAAAAGTTAAAAACATTTATAAAAAAAAAAAAAGAAAGTGGATATTTGATCTAATTGTGGTAATTAGGAGGTGGGGCCAGTGGAATTCCTTAGGTCACTGGAGGCACCCTTGGAGGGTGGTTCTCATGAGAGAGCTGATTATTCTGAGCTCACATGTGCCCTAGGTTCTGTTTTTCCTCCTGGCTCACCTTACGATTGTCCATAAACACCAGCTGCCTGATCCTGAACTGTCATCTGCCAGCTACAAGCTGAAACAAGACTCGTCTTCTTCCAAGAATCTCCTCTCAGATATTGAATAGTGGACTACTAGACATTCTTGATTCTTTATCAGGCCCCCAGCTTTCAGTGGATTTGAGTGCCAATGGTGGACAGCCTGAGCCTAGTGATTGGAAACCCATGGATTTATTCTGGCCCAGACATTGACTGCCCGCATGATTGTGAGGCAAATTACTTCTCTCCATTTGGTGTTCAGTTGACTAGGTAAAGCAGTGTCTAGAGGGCCAGTAAAGCACATTTCTGGAAGGACTGTGAGGGATTTTCAAAGGAGACTGATATGTGGGTCAGTGGACTGAGCAGGCACCACCCAATTGGTGGGAGCCCAGATAGAACAAAAAGGCAGAGGAAATGTGATTTTCTCCCTGACTCTTCTGGAGCAGGGACATTCTCTCTCTCACGCCCTCGGACATCAGAATTCCATGCTTTCTGGTTTTTGTACTCTGGAAACTGTTATCAGTGGTTACCTATGTTATCAGGCCCTTGGTCTTGTGGTAAGAGTTGTGCCATTAAATTCCTTCCTTCTGAGGGTTTTGGACTTCAGCTGACACATGCTACTCTCATCTCAGGATCCCCAGCTTGCAGATGGTCTCTTATGGGACATCACAGCTCCACAATCATGTGAGTCAATTCCTCTTCTAAATCCCCTCTTATCTATCTACCTACATACTTATCTACTTATCATCTATTGGTTCTGTCTCTCTGGGGAATCTTGAATAACACAGTTGCCTTACTTGACCTACTACAGTTAATTATAGTTATTTCTTTATCCTGCTTAACAGAATTACAATTGGAACTAGATGAAATCATGGAAACACTCTTTAGGCTTTTGTATAAATCCAACTGAGGAAATATTTAATGGGTACTCCCATATGGAAAAGTAGGTTAAAATCTTGGTATGCTAGGTCATTATGACATATCTTAATTCTTTTGGCAATTTGCCATTTAGAGAGGGAGACAGAGATATCAAAGAAGATACACTCATGAGACATGCCTCATAAAGGTCTGGATAAAGTGTTATGGGAACTTCAATGAAGACAAGACAACAGATTCTGCTAAATTGGAAGGAAGCAAAGAGAGGTATTGAAACTTCCGGGACCCTAGATACCTGAACTGAATCTGGAAGGGCCATGGAATTTTAACTGGCAGACTGAACTTAGGAAGGGTAGAGATGCATGAAATGCATGCAGTGTTCAAGAGAGCCCTGGTGAACTGGACTCATTTGGCATATGGGACTGAAATGAAACAATGGCGGTTGGTGGAGTTGGGTGGAACAGATGAGGATTCAGACTGTGAAGTGCCTCGAGTATCCTGCTCCATACTTTGAAATGTATTTTTCTAGTTAATAAAACATGTGGAAACATTTTGATAGGAGAATATCGTCTATGGCTGACTCTTTACACATGTGAACTGAAAAGATATCTTGAGTTTATGAGTGCAGACTTTTCTTATTTTCCCTTTTCTCTAATAACATTTTGAAGTTCTTAAAATTTAGTTTCTATGTCATTATAAATTTTAGAGAAGTTGGAACACTAGTAGCTGGAGTTGGAGTTCATGGAGCTGAATGATCATTGTGTTCATTTTTTTCATCATTGACCTCAATGTGATCCATTAAGATTTATCACAAGCACAAAGTAACAGGTGGACATATAATGTTCAGTGGACAAGGTATGATAGTGCAGAGAAAGAATTGGAGAAATTGTTTTAGAACAAAAGGTGGTTCAGGAAGTACATGCACAAATGCAGCACAGAGAACTCACTTCCTTTCAAGCCAATCACCTCCAGCTCTGGGTTCTGGTTTGGTTAATGGTAAATCTAATGCTTTCTGAGGTGAGGAGGAGAAGACAAAGAACAACAAATCAGCATAGGAGAACAGAATCCAGCTTTGCTATTGGTAACTATGCTCACAGGCTGGCATCTCACTTGTTACGAAAATGGAGAGGGGAAAGTGTTGCATCTGCTTCTACAGATGGTATTGCCACAAAAGAAGTTTCTAGATGTTAGGACATCCCCTCTACCCAGAATTCTACAGGAATAAAAGGGTTCCATTTCTTTGACTCTATAAGTGACTATGCTGAGACACTCTAAAAAGAGAAACTAATACTATTCCTTACAGTTTCCTGATCACTCCTCCTTCCCCTTCAAAGAGGGACTCTCAAGATTTTCAGATTTGGTATTCCTGTGATGTAATCTCAGAACTCTGCTATCACTCAGATCAACTTTCCATCCTATAAGAAGAAAGTTCAGTAATCTGATTTCAAGTTAAGGCTCATGTGTTTATGGAGACTGAGAAGTCTCAAGAGCTTTAGTCCACTGATTGGAGGCCCAGCAGAGCTGACCATTTAGAGAGGGAGACAGACACACCAAAGAAGATACACCCATGAGACATGCTCCCATAAAGGTCTGGACAAAGTGTTATGGGAACTTCAATGAAGAGAAGGCAACAAATTCTGCTAAACTGGAAGGAAGCAAAGAGCTCTAATAATTGTAGTTCCAATCCAAAAGCTCTCAGCAGACGCAATACCCAAGAAGAGCCTAATGTTTCAGCTGGAGTCTGAGGGTGGGAACAGACTCATGGTTTCCAGTCCAAGCTGTCCTCCAACTAGTGTGAAAAATATGCCTTACTCAGTTTTCCAATTCCCATGTTAATCTCGACTAAGGATACCCTCACAGACACACCCAGAACAATATTTGGCCAGGTGTCTGAGTACCACATGGCCCAGTCAAATTGACATGTAAAAGTTAACAGTCCCAGAAAGTGTCCTCCAGAAGAGGGGTGGAAATTCCTCACTTTAGGGGTGTGTCCCTATTGTGCTCAGCAATGCTATCATGATCACTTCCATGCACCTCTTAGCACTTGTGGCAAGGCCCCATGCCCCATGTGGGCAGTAACTCATGGGCGGAGAAGCCAGAGACTATGGGAAAAACCCAGGCAGAGTCTAGTGCATATACAATGGTACTTCAATAAGTTTGTGGAAAAACAGAATTAAAACGTAGGTTTATTTTGGTGCAAAAACTTGAAATCCATGTGTGACTTTTTCATAAGCTTTTTGAGGACTCCTTATATGTGTAGGATCTTACATCTACTTCTCTGCTAATAATGATATGAGAGACAAACATGTCAGCAGTGCTTGTCTAAGAGAAGTTTTCTTCTGTTTCCTGCTAGAGCTTTTTTTATACCAGGATTTTTTCTTTTTAAATTTTTTTCTTCTTTCTTTCCCTATAATACTGAATGCTTTTCTGTAATATTTAGTAATCCTTGGATTTTTGTTTCTCCATGAAAGACCTCTGAAATTTCCTTCCTGGCAGGACAATCGGAGGAGGGGCAAGGAGAGGCAATAGGTTCAGCTGTTGGTTTTCTTGTAGTGAATGAGACATGCATTCTCTGAATTCCTCCATTTGCAGCACTGCATTTGGCCTCAGCTGGGCCTGTCTTCTCTATTTTGGGTCTCCTTGTTCAGGTTCTTCAAATCTTAGTAGCCCAATAGTCTATGGATAACCTAGATATTGGGTATGTGGGAATAAGCACATTTTTGGTATTGGATACAAAAAGGTAAGCACAGTTGTGCAAGCTTACCTTCAACTAGCCTTTAGTTCATCTGCTGTCTATATTTTCCCTCCAAAATACCTAGTGTCTCCAGGTGCTGTCTTCATGGCAAAGAGCCAGACTTCTTTTCTGTAACCCCTTCTGCAGATTCTTTATCTACCCTCTTGCATCTATTGCCTCTCCTACATCAGCTTTCCATTTTCTAGAGATGAGCTGAAATCTCTAACCTGCTTTTGTCTTCTTGCATGTTCATTTTGTCCTTGTGAATTTATAGGTGTTTTTTATTCCTTTATTATCATTTTAATAGAGGCTGCCAAGGGAGAAGATTTAAACGGATGTGGGCAATCCTCTATCTTTAAGTCAAAGTCTCTTTGCATGTACGTGTACAGACACACACACACACACAGTCAAAAATGCAATCTGACATAATTAGTGGAGAAATTAGTAGCTAAACAAACATGTCAAAGTTTCATTCTACTTTTTACAACCAATATGTGTATTTAAACAATCTAGCATACTAATGCATTCTGAGAAATAGACACCTCCTGAATTATATTGTCTTGCTCAGGACCTCGGTGGTAAAAATGTCTTACTGGGAGTTGGGGGTGTAGTAAGAGGAAAGCAGAAGGGAAACAACTATATTCTATATTATAAATTCTTATTCCTTTTATCCTATTCCAACATAGGTAGACTTAGAGGTACTTTAAAATTTCCTATCAGTGGTTCCGAAGGAGGAAGCTTGCAGGCAAGCCGACACAGACACAAAGATGTCCTCAGTTGCAGTTGTTCTACACTATGTATTTATGTAAGAGTCACTGCTAGGTCTATGACTAAGTGTGACTCTAGGCTACTATGGAGCTTGGTAAATGCGAGGCTCATGAAGCATCCATCAGAATCCAACTGTGCCCTGCACTGCCTATGACACAGAACTTGACGGACATCCATCATCTGGCCACCAAGTGTCTGCCATGAATTCACAAGTGACACTGGTGGGTATTGTGGTGCAGTGAGTTATACCACCACTTGGGATGCCTACACACCATACTGGAGTATCTGGGTTTGAGTCCTGACTCTGCTTCCAATCCAGCTTCCTGCTAATGCACCTGGGAAGCAGGAGGTGATGGCTTAAGTACTTGGATTCCTGCCACTTATGTGACAGATCCAGTTGGAGTCCCTTGCTCTTGGCTTCAGTCTGGCCAGACCCCAGATGTTGCAGGCAGTTGGGGAGTGAACCAGCAAATGCAAGATTGAGTGATCTTTCTCTCTTTGGTTCCGCCTTTCAGATAAATAAAAATAAATAAAATATACTTTAAAAGATTTTGCTTTATGTCAAGGAGGCTTTTCTTATACAAAGCCAAAGTGGTTGCCAACAGAAGGAAGGAACTAACACTGGCAAGCAGTCCCACAACAGTAGGTGGAGCCTGGATCCTCGTGGTTCTCTCTTCTGCTTAGTGCCTCAGTGTTCCTGCTTCTGGAGTTGGCCATGGTCATCTCTAAGATGAGAGGGAGAGCATGCAGGGTAACCCTTTGCTTTTGGAGATGTTCTGCAAATGAGGTATCATGTTGAGACCTCTGCACATTACTGTTGCTTCTCTCCTCCCAAATGTCTGTTCCCCTGCAACCTTAGTTCAGCTGGCTCTTCTGTGTTCTCTGAGCAGAGGAGCTGCGAGTTCTCCTGGCACCTCCCACTGAGCTCCATCCAGTACAGGAGCTCCCTCCAGCTGGCCCCTCTTTCTGTCCCTTGCCATTGTACTCACCAAGCACGTACAGCATAGCACATACTCTCCTTTTGTAATGTCAAGCTTCATGGAGGGGCCAGAAGCTCTCTCTGAGGACCACCTGTACTGCTGACTTTGCTATTTTCTTTGAATGTTAGCTTCCCAGTAGCCCCATGGATGTCACCAGGACATTTAAGCAAGACAGAGGGGCATCAATGTCTTCCTGGACAGAGCCACAGCCACAGCCACAGCCAGAGAAGCAGAGTATATTCTATATTCCAGCAGTTCTTCATCAGGCAGATGTCTCCCTTGCTTGAGCCATTCCTTAGCATTAAGTTAGATTCTTAGGGAGGCACATTAATTCTTTCCAACCACTCAAGAGACATCGAGGGCATTGCTGCTACAGTCACACAGCTGACAGATGGGAGGCGATTTGTCGACTTGCAACAATAAAGTCGGTAATGGTACCCCAGAGACCTGAAAATGTTGAATGATCTCCCTTAAGTAGGTAACTTGGTTCTAGGGAGTGATGTAGCCTTGGGGAATGAGGGTTTATGGTGATATTAGGAAGAAGCAATTAATGCGCTCTCTGCCTGAGTCTCCTCAATAAATCAAGTGTGAAAATATTGTCCTTTCCTTCAGAAAGACCAAGTATAGCCAGCAGAAATGATAGAGAAGAACCCTGTACCTGATCTTCTTGCAAAAACACTGTCCACCCAGCAACTTGCCATGTGTTAGCCAGTAAGGCTATCCCACCAGGCAACACCACCCATCTTGGCCAGAGCTCAATACCATTTCTACTTCTATTGATAGTATTAATATTTCTATTAATTATTGTTGAATAAGATTCCTACTTCTGTTGACTACTATTAATTTGCTTTCTATTAAGTGGTATGTAATACCATTTACGCTTTTACTAAATACAAAATACAGTGTTCAATATATGTAAGGTAACATGATGCAAGGATACAAGGACCAGGCTCTCTACCCATCAGCATGGCCATTTCAAATTCTGTGATTCTCCATGATGTGTTCCTGACACACATGTTATTCTTTTACATTGAATATCAGTGTTGTCTATTCAGTGGTCTGCACTGGTAGATATCCACAACAATTAAAGACAAACTTTTCTTTAACTCTATTTTAAGTCAAGTTTAATAAGTGCACCGACAATTCCCCTTTCTTTTAATTAGATTCTAATATTTCCCCCATGCAACAATACAATATGCACAACGACTAAGAAACTCAATAATTGAGTTTGTAGTTTTTGACTTCACTGAGGCCCAACTGTCAAATCTTTGTTGATAGCACAGAATAATTCAAATTAGGGAGTCAAAAGAGGATTAAGAAAAACTTCAAGAAGACCAGCAGGACTTACTAATTGGACTGGGCTACTGGAGCTGGAAATCAGCTAAAAAAAATGCAAGCCCCCAGAAAAGAACCAATAAAATGCTATTTTCCCAGTGTACTTAAGTGTTAGAAGTTAGCCACAGGCTGTGCACGGGAGTCTGTTTTCTGATGATTTCCAGCCAAAAGGTATCATGATATCAACATTAATATTAATCATGAGACATGATTCTGGAACGTAAACATAGTTTCAAACACATAAAACCTTTCCCTCTTCCTCCCTGCTAGAATTCTGCCAAACATGAAACAGCTCTGTTTGAAGACTATTTTCAGACAATTGGCCTTATTTTCATATTTTGGTCACACTTCATTTTTGTTATCCAGCAGTTATGTAGTTTCCACTGCACTAGCTACTAAAAATTATTCTACAAATTTATACATGGTTGAATAAAATATCTCCATATATTCCTTGAGACTATTTTCAAGACATGGTATTCCTCATGTATTTTTAGGTTTAAAATTGTAGTTAAACCATCGGATAGATATGATACCGATATTTCTGGCAACCATCAGTTGTAGAGTGTCAACAATAGCCCCATTGATGCTGAAGCACTGCTAGCGTGCATAGAGAGAATATTGTTACTGATTTTCATTTTAGCAGACGTGCAACTATTTTCTCTAGTTGTTTATGACATGAAAATTTTATGCAAGTTCCTCCATTCCTCTGTTGTGTCACAGCTGGAAGTGAAATCCATATATTATCTGCAAGTGCAACAAGAGAGATTCATACCTATTGTTGGGGGCAATTAGTAAACTCCGCAAAAGAAAAAAAAATCTCATATTTTCCACAGCACAAAACCTCTAAGGCTAATTAGAATATTCCTTATTATAGCTGCTTTTCTAGCTACTTGGTAAAATTTATAACTGACATTAAGCATAGAACTTTGGAGTTGCACATGTGTTTATTCTGCTGAGCTCACCATTACCTGACTAGAATAATCAAAATGGAAAATATAACAAACACAGTAGACAGAACAACAAAAACCCACCATAAACAGCATCTTCCTTTAAAAGAAGTGAAATGTGCTGTTCAAAAGGAGACCCGAATCTTTCTAGCAGAGTGCTCTCTTCCTCTATGGCTGCCTCCAAATTCTAAAATTTTAATAATAAAAACTGCAAACTACCTAAAATTATGATTGGGATTTTATTTGGGGAAATATGAAAGCCAACATATGAATTTCTTTCAATCATCATACTAGTATGATTCTTCTTTCCTCAGATCTAAAATGGAAGGTTTATTATCCAGGAACAGGGGACTTTCAAGAGCTGTAATAGTTACACAGCTTCAGATGTGTGGAATGAGCTGGGGATACTGGTGTTCTTTTTTTCTTACCTCAAATCCTTGCTAAACCTAACCCTGGGCTGCACAGGGTTCACGCCATTGGTCTTGGCATATGAAGTGAAAGCTAAGCCTAATTCTCAATCTCTCTCGCTTTGTCCAGGATGTCAGAAGGCTGGTCTGAGGCATGAGTTCAGACAGCCTGGATCAAACTGACTTCCTCATAGCCCAGAAATCAGCCAAGCAGTCAACGTGTGTGGAACATCAGATCCGCCTGGTGGTGGCTTTGACTTTAGACCCCGCTCTCCTAACAGTACCCTATTGGACTTCACCCCTGGCCTCTCTTGGGGAGTGTGAATTAGTCTTGAGAGTACCATTCCCTCTCCTCTGCTTCCTGTGACTTTCCAATGGCTGTAGGCTGACGGAAGTTGGTTTCAGAGGCTATACTATCTTAGTGAAAGAAATCTTCTGACTCTAAGTTTGTCTTTGTGGAAGGAGCAGAGCACAGTTACACTTTTAAAGGCACACGAGCTTTAGTGGAGGTGGACACTCATCTTTGAGAAGATTTGGAGACTGTTTTCTGCTTTAAGGACAAGAGAATGTTTGTGAGTGTGAAGAAATCTCACATTCCTAAAATAATCTAAGGCTCTAGATCTCTTGATTGGATATCTATTTACATAGTGCTATTGCGCTTCTAGGAGCATGGAAGGTGACGGATCTGATGGAGATAAAATGATCCTGGTTATTTAAAGCTTGGCAAAGTCTACAGGTTTGGAGACTGAGAGGCCCAAGTTGAGCATTTCAGTCTTACTATAATTTCCAGTATCTGTTTTATAATTGACACGTTTCATTTATTAATCCTGACAAGGCTATAGAATTCTTTTTTTTCTTTATTTTCATTTGTGACATGCATAACCAAAATGAACATCCATGTCTGTAAAGGAAATCATGGTATTAGGTTTGATTTTACCAAACTTGATCAATGATATGATTGACTAGGATGTTTTCCCTGATGAAATTCTGATCTGGTGGCTTGTATGGAGACTAAGAAATTGTTTTCAACAAGGTCCCAGATAATTGTTTTCTATTGACAAGTAGGAAACTAAGGGACTAAAATGATTCTTATAAACTTTTCTGGTTGTAACATTCCATAAATTCATAATCGTTGTCCACAACGGATGGCTCACATTAAGGCGAAAAAAATATTCAAAACCTTGTCATGATTGATAAACAGGATTCTCAAAACTTTGGGTAGACAAGATTTGAATGTAGACTAGGTCCAGCACTGTGACACAGAAGGTTAAGCTTCCACCTGCAGTGCTGGCATCCCATATGGGCACTGGTTCAAGTCCTGGGTGCTCCATTTCCGATCTAGCTCTCTGCTAATGTGCCTAGGAAAGCAGGGGAAGATGGTCCAAGTACTTGGGCCCCTGCACCCACCTGGGAGACCCAGTGAAGCTCCTGGGTTTGTCCTGTCACAGCCCTGGCCGTTGCAGCCATTTGGGGAGTGAACCAGCAGATGGAAGACCGACTGACCTCCCTCTCTCCCTCTCTGTATTAAATAAGTGAATAAATATATTTATTGGCTAAAACATTGCATGGTTGCCATGACAACCTTCATATATGCTGTAATATGGAGAAAATTAGATATCAGCCTGAATAGGCATTTGGAGAAAGAGAACTCTGATAGAAGTACTGATTTAGACTTGTTAGTAGGCCATAGAGCTGCTTAACTCAGTTCCTATAGTAGGCTTTGCTTAAACCCAAAATTCCTTGTTTTCAGACAGTTGGGTGAAAACCCAGAGAGAAAATTAGGACTTGGGGCAGTTCTCTGTTAGTCCAGAACTCTTGGGGTTAAGAACTACTCTGTTTTGCATCTAAGCCCCTTGCAGTATCTGGGAAAGCTCAACAACAGTGACAGCTGCCTCTGCTCAGAGGGTGGACTTGATGTTAACACTGGGGAAGGGGGTTATGATGGGTTTCAAGCAGTTAGACAACAATTGAGTTTCCACCAAACATGCAATTTTAGTAAACCTTAGGTTTACTAAATAATTATTACTAAACAATGTATACAGTCATTATTTCCAAATAATTAGGGTTCTAGAGCTTTAAACATTAGTCTCACAGAATTATAGAGCTGTATAAGAGGCAGGAGGGTATCTGGTCCAGTCTCTGAATCTTAAAAATGGGGAATCTGAAGCCCAGAAAATGTAAATAATTTTCCAAAATTGCAAAGACTGTCAAAGACTGGCCAGGAACCCAATTGACCCTCTGGATTCCAGATTCTGTACTCTTTATACTGCTCAAACTCCAACGTTAGTCCTCTACACAGAATGTTTTCCGTGGTTTTCTCCACTGAGAATTAGGCAGAAATAGAAATGTGAGACTACGTGGACATTTCCCCTATTTCTGCCACCATTTTGCAGAAGGCAGTAACATGGAACTGTTTGTTTTGTCCTAAGCAATGTGGGCCCAAAGCTCTGCCTTCATATTATCATTTCTTCCCAGGCCAAATGTGCTACGCATTCTGGGGTGGAGCAAACAATACAGTGAGACAACTCTGAGAAGGAGTGTGTCAAATAATCATACTAGCAAGGCTCTAAACACATTCGAATCTGCCATACAGGCAAATAGACAGTTTGATATGATTTCCAAAAACATTTGCTTTCACATATCCCTTTATGAAAAGGATGCTGCTGTTTTTCTCTCATTATGGATAATTACAAACCCTCATTCATTAGAGTTAAAATGAGATAGAATGTATTTTGGGGAGAGGTTACTGACAATTCAATTATAACCTGCAGGCTATTGCAGAGAATGGCAAGTAAGTGTAAAAAAGGTAACAGTGGTGAAATAACCTAAAAAGAAAAGAGTTTGGGATGAGGGGCCCAAGATTGTTTTGAGTAATAGGGTAACAGGAACTATTTGACTTCCCCTCTGGCTGCTTCAAAGATGCAATGTTGAATGCTTAGTACTCAGAAGAAAGAGAATGCAAGAGAATGGGTACCTAGAGTACAGCTCATGGCATGGTCCAAGGAAACAGAACTTGATGGATCTGTTTGATTGATCCTGTATCTTGATGGATGATAAATAATAATAATATCCCACATGAAATTTAATGATTTTGATCTTCAGGATAAACTTATAACATGTTATAACAGAAACAGGTGAGTTGGGTTACAGTGTCTGTGTTTAGAGCTAAAGAATGTAGAATAAAGCTAATGGTTAGAGGAATGGTAATATGTTCAGTGCTGAATAGTAAAGCCAATAGGAGGACAGCTGACCCCCCACGAGGATAAATGTCCTCCCCAAACATTCTTGAGAATCACTGATAGTGTTTGGAACAAAACTGGATTTCCTAATGTAAGATGTCATTAATCAGATATTAAGAGAGAAGGCAGCCCCCAGGATTGGACAATTTATAGACACTGTGGTTCTGGTATCAAGTACACTAGAGGTGTGTATATACTACACCTTGTTTCCTCTAATTGGGGTTGGGAGAAAAGAGGGAAGAGCAACAGATGAAGACACATGCCTTGCTGGCAGGGAGATCACAACTTCTAAATTAGCTCATAATATCCTGGAAGCTGAGCTCTATCTTAGTGCCTAGAATTTTCCATTTTACTTCTAGCCAGCTCTCCAAGGTCTCAAACTGACATGAAGTCCATTCCTAGGTTTGAAAGGTTGGGCTGAATGGGTGACTCATAAATAGAAGAATGGTGTAGACTAATTTGGAAATTGTACTCTCAACATCATGGCTTAAAAAGGCAACATTTCTTACATCTGGGTATAGCAATAGTCAGATCAGGACAGTGTCCAATGAAAGCAATGAATTTGAAAGATCATAGACTTCTACTATAAAAGGTCTCATTATGTTATTCTTATATCACTTCTATAGCTTTTCTTTTCTTCACCATAAATGCAGTTTTGACATCTAGAGAGCTTCTCATTTGGGAGGAAAATTCATATAATTCCAGAAAGCAGAGTTCCTGAAATTGCCAATCAAAATTTAAATTACAAATACACAGAAAGGAAAGAGGACTTATAAGGGATAACATTAAAATGTTTTAAGGGAAGTCCTCAGAACATTAAATAACTTCCAACTTCACTAATGGCTTCATTTGCCACAAATCAGAATATTGAACCCCTGACCTGGCTCCCACTGGGCCCATTAGGGCATCTTACCCAAGAAAAATGGGGCAGTTGGACATGTACTTCACCACTTGCAATGAAGAGTATTGCCTGTCTGCCTTACACTTTGGGAGCCTCTTTGCTCTATAACCTAGAAGGGCATTGGCATTTCTTTGTAAATTCAGGCAAAAATCTTCCAACCAGACAAGAGGAAGCAGTCAGGGGGGAATACAAATAAAAAGAAACACAAGGAGATTCATCACAGCAAAACAACAGATGAATATTTAAACTAACTTAAGTATGACCAATGAGCTGCATAAACTGTATCATTAATCACTTTGGCACATACGAGTATGCTTTTTGGGCTAAAAATTATGTCATTAAAATTCGGTGAAGCTTAGTCACAGTGCATCTCTCTCTGCTGAACACAGTTAATGTTGATTATTCCCAAGCCTATGATGTATTTTGTGCATTACTCAAGAGACTTTTGTCTCCTCTTTTCTCTCGTGGGTAGAGGAGTGATGGGGATATTGGGAACAGATAATCCCAGAGAAACCACAGAGCTGAAATTTATTCAGAACAACTTGTCCCAGCTTTCTGATATCTTTGTAACGGTCACTGTGGCAGTGCCATGTAATGATGATGATGGCAGGGATGGGACTGGCACAAGAGAAACCCAAAGAAGTGACTGAACACTAAAGTCTTTAGCTGTTCCTGCCTGTGGGATGGTTAACAGTGCTACCTGGCCAATGTCACGGTGCCACACTTTGGGCAAGTGTGTTCTATGTTCAGATTGCAAACATGAAGAAGCTCTTCCAGGCACTTGCACTTCATTCATTTTAGGTGTATTTATCACTTATTATTTTAAAGGAGGAGTGACAGAGAGAGAGGTAGACACACACAGAGAGAAGTGGTATCTTTCAACTGTTGATCTACTTCCCAAACGGCTACAAGAGCCAGATCTAGGCTAAAACCAGGAGTCAGGAACTCCATCTGGGTATCCCAGGTGAGTGGCAGAGGTCCAAGAACTTGCACTATCTATGGCTGCTTTCCTAGGGCATTAGCAAGAAGCTGGATTGGGAGCCAAGGAGCCTGGACTGGAGCTGGCACTCTGATACAGAATGGCAACGTTCAAAGTGGCAGTTGAACCTGCTGTGCCACAGAGCCAATCTCTGACACTTGGAATTTAAAGAGGTCTGCCCCCAATATCATTTCTCCTGTACCAAAGACCTGGAAGGCGCAATGGCTGCAAGAGAGACTGCAGACATGTGGCTCCTGATGACAGGCACACAGAGCATTGCACAGCCATTCCCAGAGTTAATGAAAAAAGACGAGCACACTCTCTAAGTGGAAATAAGGGATTAATGAACAGACATACAATATATAGCCCAGACAGAAACAGCGTAAGGCACACTGACAGGATCCAAGTATTCCCACAGCTACAGTCATTAAGGCTATTACCCATTTCACAGGGAACAGTGACACTGGATAGCCTTTGTAGATTCTGGTATAAACCTGTACATGGGGTTATGTAGTTCTTATATTGGAATGCATGATTTGTCATTAAACAGCACCTACTGGGGGTGAGTATTTAGCTTTAGTGTTCAGGTGCCACTTAAGATGCCTGTGTCTCACCTTCATTCAATTCTTGGCTCCAAATTCTGACTCTACCTTTTTGCTAATGTAGATTCTGGAAGGCAGGGGTGATGGCTCACGTGCTTAGGTCCCTGCCACCCAAGCGGGAGACTGGGACTGAGTTCCTGACTCCTGGCATTGGCCCCAGTCAGGGCTATGGCAAGCATTTAGGGAGAGAATCAGCCTAAATAAATAAATCAAAAACATTGTCATCCAAAAGTCCCAATGTACAGGACCCTAAAGTTAAGTCTACAAATAATTGAATCAGGTTAGGGCAGAGACAATAAAAGCAGGAAGGGGAGAGGGAGGTTGCAGGAAAGGAAAGAAAGAGAGAGAGTAGAATGACAACATGTTCTGCTCTGGGTCCACCTTTCCCTTCCACAAAGGAGAGGAGGCAGTGAAATAACACCTCTAGCACAACGAATATGAAGAAAAAAGGTAGAGCAAGAATATTCTTCTCCTCACCCTCATTCCAGATTCCATCCCTGACTCTGTATGGCTCTGGAGGAATCCTCTGGGTCTTGGGTCTTTGGGGGAAGCTGTGCTCACTTCCCAAATCTATGTGGTGCCCTTCTTGGTGAGCAGTCCTGTGGCTGCATTGTGCCAGCTTTCCTGGTCTCCTGCTCTGTTCTCTATACTAAGGTCTCTGAGGGCACAAGTGCCCTTCCAACTCACTACTGCATGCCCTGGCTTAGCTCACTCACCCACATGGATTGCTGCTCAGCAACATCTGATCAACTAAGTGGACGTTGGCCCTAGTGGTCTTCATGAGTCACCACAGACATCCCCCAAATCCTTCTCATTTTTTGGGACTTAGTATCAGGACTTGACATGCAGGAGACTATGTCCGGAAAAAAAAAAAAAAAAAAAAAACCAACCAACCAACCATCCTACCTTGAATCTGAGACTGCTCACTCAACCATATTGGCGTTAATTTTCATTCTGACTCTTTTGTTAGAAATGCACTCAACAGTCTACAGAGGCTGAGAAATAAAACAGGTACTAATTGAGATGCCTTCCTGCTTAATGTGGGCACAAGGCTGAAAAGAGGAAATGCAAGGAATTACTCAATAACCAATGTAATGCTTGACTGTCTCAGTACATAGTGGTAGCTGGCTTCCATTCTCTGAAGCTGCCTGAGGTTTACCCCATCCTAGGATGTGACCTTTTTAGTTTTTCTTTAATTACGGTAGCATTCAGTCATGCTGGGCTTCTTTTTCACGCTCACCTCAGGAGACGAACACATTGTGTGTTACAGCAAAGTAGTTTGAAGGAAGGTAATTAAAGGTGTTTATTGTTAAAAAAAAAAAAGGAAAATATAGTTGCTTAGGCTGAAGTCAGATTCAGTGGCTTTAAAGCAAATAATAAATATATTGGTGGAAAAAATATTGTTCTGCTGAAATTATGTGGTATATAATCACAAAACCCACTCTTTTCTGTTCAGTTAATCTTTCCCATTTAACATAACTCAGTGAGTTTAACCAAATGGCTTTAATGTGTTTCTTGGCCAAAGTTAATATGAATTTTCAAATATGATTTATCAAGAGAAAGAGGATATAACAGTAAAAGTTCAGAAGTCCAGTCATTTATCTTCACGAGGCACAACCTGTACTTTTATTGTGTTCTTTTATATATTTTGGGGGAAAATATGCCAGCTTAGACCACAGATATATAGTAAACTTGAAAATGTTGCTTATCTGAGACTAGCGATAAAAGTAAGATGAATTGCTCTTGCTTTTCTTTGTTTTTAGTACAGAATACAGAACTCTCTCTTCATTGTTTTAGGATGCCAGGTGCTGGTAAAGATCTAAAGCAGAATGAAACTAGCCCTTGTTTTCAAATGGTTTGTAATTTAGTGTGGGCATCCAGCAGAGAAACTCCTAATTAGAACAGGAACCTCGAGTGTGGGACATTAAAGGTCAAACAGTGTACTGTGGTTTCTGCTTGCCTACAGAAGTGGGTAAAGAGTACTGGGAATGAGGGAGATCACAAGGAGGCACTGAAGAATCAGGACAATCATGCAGATCATGGGGATGCAGAAGAAGGTCTGCAAGCCTCCCCGTGGGAGAGTTTCGGCCTTGGAGGATGATACCAATCACTGTGCAGGTTCTGACCCCCAGAAATGAGAGACAATTCCCAGGGTGATGCTGCAGGTGTATTCTAAGGAACTCCAAAAAGGGAGACCTGGGGTGATCTGGGCCACATCAAGGAGGAATGTGAATGTCACATTAAAAAGAATGCAGAGGGAACTCGTCGTAAAGTTATTTATACACCAATAAAAGATTAATTTATGCACTGACATGCTGAAATCCAGTAGGTATGCAGAGCCACACGCTGTTGCAGACTGCACTAGGGTGGTTCAGGCAAGGAGAGTCAGAAGAGGAAGCACACGGGCTGCTGGAATGCAGTCATCCCCCTCACTCACTCGTTGGGCCACATGACCCACGAGCTCAGTGGATGCCTAAACCTTGCCATAGTGCTGGATTCTACACCTGTGTACCCCAACCTGTTTTTTTCTCCCATATGTACAGGCAGGGCAGAGTGGATGGCTTGAGAGTCCATAACACGACTTGGAATCACACACATTTTAAAATCTATGAGATGTCTATTTCTAAAATTTGCCCTTTAGTATTTTCAGACCTCAGTTGGCCTTGGGTTATTGAAACTATAAAAAGTGAAATAGTGGATGAGGGTGGCAGGACGCCATTGTAATGCTAAAATTTTCAAACACTAGTTTCAGACAACCATAAGGTTGGCAAGGATGTGGAGTTCTCTCATCTCCAGAATTCTGGCAGCGCTGCATGAGTTTAAAGGGAGAAGAATACTACATGACTGTGTCTCTCCATAACTTTTCAGTTCAGGAAAAATGAACTAAGCCAGCCAACAAAAATCTTAGGAATCTCAGCCTGTGATACTGTCTGATGTTTTGTTGGGTGAATAAAACTCTTTCCATGACAAAAATCAAAGTGCATGGTTACATTCGTAGCAAAGGTCTGGGCTGGAAATCAATGTGGGGGATGCACCTGGGTCCCAGCACCCCTGAAACTTGGTCACTTTGTCTCCTATGTAAGCAATTCTCCAGCTTTCCTCACCAACACACCCTGAACATTCAGTTCGATTTCAAAAACAATGTAAAATCCTCAATCCCTCCCTCTTATCTTTCCCTCTTTCATTTTTCCTTGTTTAGAATGATTCTGTTTCATTGTCTTTATGTTTTTTCTTAGCTGTTAGGACTTGGTTCTTGAAATTTCAACAAACAACATCATTATATTTACTGTCATCCTTCAGAAGTGAATTTCTGCCCCCAGCACACATAATCACTAGATTCTATCTTACAACCATAAATATTACAAATAAATAAACTGACATTAAGAAATTATGGGATCTTGACCATTCCTACCATCAGCTCATATTTACAGAGTCCTCCTAAACTACCTGGTACTAACAGCTCAATAAATCAATAGTTAGCAGCAGTTTCAATTAGGCCTTGGGTCCCTCGTAGATATTCATAAAGCCACAGAGATTAGGTGCAAGATTGGTGTCAGAAATTGCAGGTACCAATCATATTATTTTTTCCAATATGATGAAAAACACAGTCTCTCGGGAGCAGCAAGTGCTCTTGAGATGCACAAAGAGTGCTTGGGAGTTGAATGTATCTGTGAATGCTTTTCCCTTTCTCTCTCTGCAGTGAGTTTTCCTAGAAAGCATTTATGTCTTATAAAATCTTGCACAGGAAGATTAAAAACCATCGATCAGTGCCTTTTAAGGAAAACAAAAACCAAAAGGAAGGCTCAGGTCATTAGAATGTTGGTTAGCTGGCCTTATTTTTATCAGACAATCTTTTACCTGTTCTGAAGAAATATTTTTCACAAATATAGATCTCTAGAAGGAGTTACAAAGGATAATCTATGCCCTTCAGTGGAATGCATGCTACCTCCGTTGGTTGCAGCTCACTCTAATGTAGATGGACGTTTCTTATTAACCTTTCTAGTGGCAGAGCTTGACAACATGCTTTTCTGAGTCGTACTGCAATGGTATTAGAATCTAAACTACTTTACTAGTGAGATGCTAGATTTCAGTCCTAGTTTAGGTTCTAAAACTAGAACATGTATACAAATAGAATTTTAGCCAAATTTTATAGATTGTAGGACCAACCTAAGATTTCATTTTAATTCATCTTATCATCTATTTAGTTACTATCAATTTTATAACAAAAGTAACCATTTTTAAATAGCTTTATTTTATTTAGTTGAAAGGCAGCCGTGTGTGTGTGTGGAGGGGTGTGGGGTGAGAGAAAAGGAGGAACAGAGAAAGAAAGAGATTTTCCATCTGCTGGTTCACTCCCCAAATGGCTGCAACAGTCAAAGCTGGGCCAAGATAAAACCAAGAATCAGGTTGAAACCAGGAGGAACTCCATCTGTGTTTCCCAAATGGGTTGCAGGGGCCCAAGTACTTATCCACTACTTTCCTAGGCCATTAACAAGGAACTGGATCAGAAGCGAGCAGCTGGTGCTCCAATATGGGATGCCAGTGTTGCAGTTGGCCACAACACCAACAGTACAAGCAACCTTTTCATATTATAGATATGGAAACATCTTAACAAGTCTAAGTCACATGCAAATATAATTTTCTTATCTGTTATATCTGCTTCACTTTGAAATATTTATTAAATGTAGTTTTTTTCTTTTTTTGTTTACTAGATGAACTGTGAAAACCTTCAGTCAGTTTCATAACATATTGACAGATTTAGGAAAGTACTTAATTATTTACAGGAAATGTTCATTTCCCTTTGGTATGTGTCAGTGAACAAGGTGGGCAACCTTATGCAGACCAGAAGTGAAGATACTGAGTTGAGGGCAGGCTGCTGCTGCATAAATGCTGCCAGTGTCATTTATTCTGACCATCTATCAGGGGATCTTGTATGTTGTGTTTCGCATCATTACAGTACATGCGAGGTGACTCGGGATCGGTGTAGTATCTTTCCTGATTATTTCTCTTCAAGTCAAAATGAATATGTTGCCTTTTTTTTTTTTTTTTGAGAATTTTGGAAAGGGGAATGTTCTATCCTTAACATCCAGTTTTCAACAAACCTGAATAATTCAACAAATTTGTTGAAGAAAGAGAAGGAATGATATTCTAGAAACACACGCCTTCTCATAAATCTCGCATTTGAAATGCTATAATTTAGGACCCAAGGGTGTTTAAAAATCCACACGATTAAGGGAAAGATACCTTCTTACTTGACAACTGGGCATTTTGCAATTACAAACGCACCACATCATTAACCAGATAGTATAATTGATTATGGTGATTTTCCTTCTTCCAACTTCTTATTTCCCAAAATTCTGACAATAAGCATGCATGACTTTTGTAATCAGGAAATGAAATTCTTTTTAAGCAAGCAATTTCTGTTGTGAAGCCTTGAGATTTTGCAGTTGCCTTTTATCTCCCCACCTCTGCCTCTCTTCAACCGCTCCTCCCAGATAAGCTAGACACCCACAGTTTGATGCGAACACTGCTTGGGAGTGATAATGTGCAGGAACTGGAGTCCCTAGAGCTTCCAGGTGACAGCAGCTCGGAGAGATAGCAACAGGCGGCCACAGTGGAAAGCAGCGCACAGGGGAAGGTCATGTCAAAGCCATGAGACTAGATCAAACAACACAAATCAGGCTCCAGGGTCAGCACAGGCAGGCAGGTGCCATAGCACCAACTCCATGTGGGGACTGCAAAGCCCTCAGCATGAACAGACTTCCGTAGGAGGGCGCAAACTTACCAGCCCTGTTCCTCAGCAGAGGACACAGAGATTCACACGCAGGTGAAAGAGCTGGGCCATCTTAACTCAGAACTGGTGACTGATGTTGTGGTTCAGGGGGTGAAGCAGCTGCCTGCGATGCCAGCACACAGTGTGAGTGCAGCTTACAGTTGCTACTCCATTTCTGATCCAGCTCCCTGCTAATGCACCTGGGAAGGTAGCTGAAGATGACCCAAGTGCTTGGTCCACTGCCACCCATGTTGGAGACCCAGATGGAGTTCTTGGCTCTTGACTGCAGCTGGGCAATGGCCCAGCCCCGGCAGTTGTGGCCATTTGGAGAGTGAACCAGAGGATAGAAGATCTGTCTCTCTCCATCTCGTTTTGTAACTCTGCCTCTCAAAAAAATGAATAAACCTTTCAACAAAAGAACTGTTGGGACCGGCATTGTGGTATAGAGAGGAAAGCTGTCATCTGTGACACCAGTATCCTGCATGGGCGCTGGTGCATGTCCCAGATGCTTTACTTCGCATCCAGCTCCATGTTAACGTGCCTGGGAAAGCAGTGGAAATGGCCCAAGTCCATGGGCCCCTGCACCCACGTTGGGGACCTGGAAGAAGCTCCTGCTTCCTGGCTTTGGCTGGCCCAACCCAGGACATTGCAATCATTTGTAGAGTGCATCAGTAGATGAAAGATCTTTCTGCCTCTCCTCCTCTCTCTCTGTAATTCTGCATTCCGAACAAATAAATTTTTTTAAAAAAGAGAGCTGGTTCCTGAATAACAGAATTTTTTTTTCATTTGGAGCTCAAAGAAGATAGAACTATATAGATCAGTCACAGGGCTTGTCAATTTTCTACGTTTCAAAAACCTTCTTATAAATGTGGTTGTAAGGAAAGCTTTGACTTGGGAGGAAATGTTCCCTTTCATTTTGCTATCAGGTTTTTGGATAAAGTGAGTTGGTGAATTGGAAAAGATTAGCATTTGAGTTTCTAAAATACTGAAAATATGTATCTTAATCCACCAGATCTACAAAATGCTGCTGAAATCTTTCACCTGGAAACTTTCATTTTGGAAGGTGTTTATTAATCTCTTTGATTTCTGGATGGAAATCCTGAAGAAGTCAGTTGTCCCACTGGCGGTAAGGCAAAACACACACCCAAGGATTGGTCTCCAAAGTGAAGAAGAAAGTGCTGCATGTTTGCACGGGGACAATTGAAGGAAACTGGGAAACGGGGTCCTGGCCTTTCCAGGTAAGCTGGCACTGCGGCTACTAATGAAATGAGGCTTAAAAGTGTGGACACTGGGGGGATCAGGTGCTCCCTGCAGTCTGTGGGCGTTTGCACCCCAGGGTAGCAGCACACAGACACATCCTCTGTGATGTGGGATCTCCTGAATGCTCTCCGTCCTGCTGCAGATGTTCCTCTCCTGGAGGCCCCTGTGTCCTTGGACTTATAAACAGGGCCCACAGTGCCACTTGTAGGTAGGAGAGCCTTTTCCTCTACATGCTGAGGTGAAGGTGACACAGAGAAGCCTCAGGGAACCCCAGAGAGCCAGCTCAGCTTGGAGGACACAGCCCCTCCCTCGCATTTGGTAAGGGACAAATGCCATGAAAATTCCTTAACAGCAAAGAACCAGGAGGTGCTATGCACATTTTCCCCTCCTGCTTTAAATGTTCTGTAAATTAAAGGGGAAACACCATGGATTTTCTGCATGTGATGGCTGGCGTTTTTCATCAGATACATCGGTAGCTCTGGACAATGCCATTACAAATAAAAGTGCTTACTCCTAGAAAAAAAGAAAAGAAAAGAAAAGAAAAGAAAATGCTACCTGGGGTTGTAGAAACTCACAGGCAGGCTCATGGTGCTCCACACTAATCAAGAATAACTCAAAATGTTTTGTCCTAAGATCCCTTTCACAAGTTCTTCACCTGCAAAAATAAGACTCTAATTTTCTTTACTGAAGGCTCCTCTCTCGGTCGGGCTTCCTTCAATTAGGAGAGCAGGCATTGGACTGTGGCCTGCCCCAATTCCAGCACAGCGCCACAGTCTAGTTGGCGGATACTTTCTAGTTGGTTCCACTGGGGTGCTTCCCTTTTACCTGCAGCTTTTCTTTCTTTAATTAGGGCTGCTGTTGAGATCTGCAAGCTGTGCTGGGTGAACGCTCAGTGTTTCACCAGCACATTTCAAAAATGTTTGCCGCTCAAGGTCTTTATACCCACAAGGGGCAGTGGGTAACTGTGTTCAAACAGGAACATGGGAGAAGGCTGCTCCAAGGTTTTGCTACCATTTGTGGGGTAACAGAGCTATCATTCTTGGCCAAGGTATTCCTTTTTATTAGTAGAGTTTGACATGTCGACTTAGGGGAATTGGCCAAAGTTATGGAGAATAGTGATTAGGATCTCTGCCAGATATCTATTAAGAATCTACAATAAAATATGATGGCATCAGGGCTGGCACTGTGGCACAGCGGGTTAATCCTCTGCCTGTGGTGCTGGCATCCCATATGGGCGCCAGTTCTAGTCCCGGCTGATCCCCTTCTGATCCAACTCTCTGTATGGCCTGAGAAAGCAATAGAAGATGGCCCAAGTGTTTGGGTCCCTATATCTGCATGGGAGACCCAGAAGAAGCTCCTGGCTCCTGGCTCGGATTGGCTCAGCTCCGGCCATTGCAGCCATCTGGGGAGTGAACCAGCAGATGGAAGACCTCTCTCTCTGTCTCTACCTTTCTCTGTAATTCTTTCAAATAGGTAAAATAAATCTTTAAAAAAATTTAAAAAATGAAAAAAGAAGTGCTATGATTATGATAACATAATAAGGATTGGCTAATACAGCCTGGTACAAGGAAACTAACCTAGATTTAGATTTTGAACTATAGGTACTCAGAAATATATATAATAATCTAATGTCCCTAATGACTGAATTCTTGGCACAAATTATTTCATGTTTCCCTCACATGGACTTAAATATGTTAAAATCCTCACTTGGATCTTGATCACTATAGCATTTATAGGAAAAAGGGTTCTGAATTCCAAATAAGTTCACAAATAAAAATTTGAAACAGAACCCATTCACTGTCTGGGTACTGACCTGTGTTTCTGGATTTTAAACTTGCTACTTGATTGTAAGTGGAAAAAGAAATAGAAGTGAGGAAATACGGGAGAATCCCACCTGTCTGATGTGATCTTGCAATGAGCTTTGTACTGATGTGTTTTTTAAAAGATTTATTTATTTATTTGAAAGGCAGAGTAACAGAGTACGGGAGAGACAGAAAGAGATATCTTCCATCTACTTACTGTTTCACTCCCCAAATGGCTTTGATACCCTGGGTTGGATCAGGCTGAAACCAGGAACCAGGAGCTTCCTCCAGGTTTCCCACATGGACAGGGGCCCAAGGACTTGGGCCAAGATCCACTGCTTTCCCAGGTGCATTAGCACGGAGCTGGAGTGGAAGTAGAGTAACTAGTACTTCAATCTGTGCCTATATAGGATGCTGGTGCTGCTATGTCACAGTGCTGGGCCAGTACTATAGTTTTATTTCACATGAGAAGCAACTATAAAACTTCACATAGATAAATAAAGGAAGGGCAATTGGTGAATGTGATGTCATCATTCTTTTTTTTTTTAAGATTTTATTTATTTATTTGTGAGGTAGAGTTACAGACAGTGGGAGGAAGAGACTGAGAAAGGTCTTCCATCTGTTGGTTCACTCCCCAAATGGCTGCAGTGGCTGAGCTGATCCGAAGCCAGGAGCCAGGAGCTTCTTCTGGGAACCACATGGATGTAGGGGCCCAAGCACTTGGGCCATCTTCTACTGCTTTTTCACGCCATATCAGAAGAGGATCAGCCGGGTTTAGAACTGGTGCCCATATGGGATGCCAATGCCACAGGCAGAGGATTAACCCATTGCGCCACAGTGCTAGCCCTGACGCCATCATTTTTTTTTTTTTTTGACAGGCCGAGTGGACAGTGAGAGAGTCAGAGAGAAGGGTCTTCCTTTTACCGTTGGTTCACCCTCCAATGGCCACTGTGGCAGGCACACCACGCTGATCTGAAGCCGGGAGCCAGTTGCTTCTCCTGGTCTCCCATGTGGGTGCAGGGCCCAAGCACTTGGGCCATCCTCCACTGCACTCCTGGGCCACAGCAGAGAGCTGACCTGGAAGAGGGGCAACCGGGACAGAATCCAGTGCCCCGACCAGGACTAGAACCCGGTGTGCCAGCGCTGCAAGGCGGAGGATTAGCCTGTTGAGCCTCGGCGGTGGCCCATCATTTTTTATTGTAGATTCTTAATACATATCTGGCAGGAATCCTAATCACCATTTGCCATAACTTTGGCCAATTTCCCTAAATCAACATGTCAAACTCTGCTAATAAAATGGAATACCTTGGCCAAGGAGCCAGGAGCCTCTTCTGTGTCTCCCACATGGGTGCAGGGGCCCTAGAATTTGGGCCATCTTCCACTGCTATCCCAGGCCACAGCAGAGAGCTGGACCGGAAGAGGAGCAGCCAGCGCCCATATGGGATGCCAGTGCCTCAGGTTAGGGCTTTAACCTGCTGCACCACAGCCTGGGCCCCCACAGCACTTCTTTTTAAAGCAATTTGAATACTCCTCCAAGAAAGTACCACCAAGTAATCCCACATGATGTTTTACTCATGATGTTACTTAACTTTATTAGAAACAATATAACCAAGCATATTTGCTGTATCTGATGCTATGCAAACCTAACCAGTAGCCACTCTTCCATTCTCCTTTGTTGCAGAACATTAAGGATTAATCTAAAACAATGAAGGAATCCCTGTTAGTCACATCAATAATTGACTGGCTTAGGGGTTGGCATGTGATTCAATGATTCAATTCTAGTTAATCACACCCAAGAGGAGGTCCATTTAGAGATTCTTGAAACTCTCCCCCATCCCATCTTTAAAAATAGAGAAGAAATAAAGCAATAACCTCTTTTCTTTGGGAACATATTGTGTCTCCATATTCATGTGGTACCTGGGACTGTGGCAGCCATTTTGGAAGGATAGGGTATTAAGTAAAATGCTGGGATTTTGCCTTCTTCCAAACATAATGGTGTTAATACCTCTATCTACTTACATTTTTGCAATGTGTGTGTATATATTGGGCATTCACTGTTGACAGCACATAATCTTCTTACTTACAGCTTTAGTGATATTTTAGCTGCACTATTTATTCTGCATGAAGGAAAGTCCTCAAAACTAACACACTGGAACAGTTCCTCTCTTACCTTGAGTAAGGTCAGTGTGAGAATGGGTCTCTTGTCAGCGTGCTGGGGTAGGAGAACAGGAAAAGGAGAGTGCAGTGCACAGGCTTCTCCTGAATCGCACATGCACTGTGGGTTTTTACCGCTGCGAGCACTTCCAGCCGTTTGTTCATTTAACTGGGATAATAATTGTCTCTTGTACACAACAGGGAAAATGGAAATTCAAATTATAATGAGAGGCCATTTCCCCTTTTCAGGCTATTATTGACAAGGCCATTGTTGAGGGTGTGGGGAAAGAGGCATTGCTACAGTTTACATAAAGGAAACTGAATTTAATTAGAAAATTAAATTTCTGTTATTCTTAACCCAGCAATTCTACTTCCAGCAATGTTTCCTATGGACAAACTCTACATATTCACAAAGTACATACTGAGGTGTTGCTGTAGTTATTATTTATGGTGGCAAAACAGTTGCTATTTTTTATTTAAGATCTTAATATCAAGAGTTACCTATTATTTGTTTAAAGACAACAATATTTTTACCTTTGGAAATGAGATGTTAAGAACTCGGAAATTCATGAAAAAGATAAATGTCTAATTCTTGATAACTAACTGAAAGCAATGATTGTGAATGTTGTTACATTTCTATTTATAAGCAGTGTGACTCACTTCTCTAGGCAACTGTGAACTCATTTGTGAAGTTTTGTTTTGTTTTTAGTCAAAAAATAGCCTTCAATTCTTTAAATAAATTTTTAATTGTGGTAAGGGCACTTAACGTGAGATCTACCTGTGTAACTTTTTATTGTACGACACAGTTCTGTTGACACTGGGCACAACATTGTATGCAGATCTCTAGAGCTTGCTCCTCCTGCAGTACTGAAACTTCACACCTACTGAACTGCAACTCCCCATGTCCCATTCCTTCTGGCTCCCAGCAACTACCACGCCATTCTGTTTAGTCTCAGTTCCTTAAAGAAGACATAGTATTTTCTACTTATGGAATTATGACAGTCCAGGGGTTCTGAAACATCTCAAAAATATTTCCTCAATTATTGCATAAAAATAACAAGTACTATTTTAATGCACAGCTGAGGGCTTTGGAAATTCCAACAAAATATGGATGAATTTACCGAGACATTTTAAGAACTATATTAAAAAATCAATGACGTGGGGGCTAGCTCTGTCAACATCAAGTCCCATTATAAATGTGTCTCACTAATATAGTATAAGATTTGTGCAACCTTGGCAATATGAGCAATGAACTAGAACTGCAAAGAGACCCTGTACACATAAAAATTTGTTGTATGCTGATAATGGAGGAGGTCATTCAGGGGGTGAATTGTTCTGTGCGTCTAAAACTGCTCTGAAAAATAAAGTCTAACAATAACAACAAATAATATTGATGAATGACAGAATGGCTTTACAGTTCTGTGGAGAAGGAATGTTTTTTCTCACATGTTTGATGATGGGAAATTTGGTTGCGAATATATAAAAAATAAGAAAGAAGATCCTATCTTATACCATATTTTAAAAAATGAGCTCCATGGGGCTGGCACTGTGGCACAGTGGGTTAAAGCCCTAGCCTGAAATGCCAGCATCCCATACGGGCACTGGTTCTGGTCCTGGCTGCTCCTATTCCAATCCAGCTCTCTGCTATGGCCTGGGAAAGCAGTGGAGGATGGTCCAGGTCCTTGGGCCCCTGCACCCATGTGGGGGACTCAGAAGAAGCCCCTGGCTCTTGGCTTTGGATCTGCGCAGCTCCAGTTGTTGCGGCCTTCTGGGGAGTGAACCAGTGGATGGAAGACCTCTCTCTGTGTCTCTATCTCTCTCTGTAACTCTGTTGTTCAAATAAATAAAAAAAAAAATCTTTTAAAAAAATAAAAATGAGCTCCATATATACTAGTGACGAGAATATAAGTAAGAATTATTACTTTTAGAACCCTTAAAAAGTTATTTGAGAGTCAGAGTGACACACAGAGAGAACTCTCATCTGCTGGTTTATTCCCCAAACAGCTACAACAACGCAGGGTGGGTCAAGAGAAAGCTGTGATCTGGGAATCCAATCTAGATCCTCCCACATTAATGGCAGGGATCTAACTAGTTGAACCATCACCTGTTACCTCCTAGGCTGCACATTAGCAGGCATTGAGAGTGGAATTGAAAGTGGAGATTGGACCCCTAACCCTGCTTTCTGATATGGGATGTGGGCATCTCAACCATTAGGCTAAATGCCTGCCCCAAGAGTTAAAACTTTCAGAAAAGTGAGGATGTTATCTCCATGGCATGAGGCACAAAAAGAAATATTTGTATGACCCATAGAGTCTAAATGAAAAAGGAAAATTGGTAAATTTTATCGTATTCTCTCATATTCAAATTAAACTCCACTGTACAAGAAAAAAAGAGTACTCCAAGTGAAAAGATGAGACAGAGACTTAGAGATGAAAACTATAACATATTAAAACTATTAATAACTATCTATGTAAAATATAATTACCAGAAGATACAAACAACTCATATTTGAAGAACCTTGAAAATATGCCCATTTCACTATTAATCAGTAAAATCCAAATCAGATCAGATTATTCTGATTAGCTTAAATGATAAGATTGATAAAATTGAGTTTTTTTGAGGCTGCATTGTTATGAAGAAAGTTGAACCAAAATACTTTCAAAACACTTTAAAGTATAAGTTGATTGAATGATTTGGAAATATCTAATAAGATTTAAGATCTTGTATCTACTCCCAGGTATGGTTACATTAGAGAAAATATTGGATATAACTTTACAGAAGCAGTAAATGAACTCTCACAGGAGTAATATTTGCAATAATCAAGAAACTAGGGACAATATAACCCTTCATTAAAGAATATATAAATAACTTGAAGTATAATCATGTGACTAGAATACCATAAAACACAAAAATTTACTGACTATTGCATACATTAATATGATTAACTCAGACCATAATATTTTTGAATGAAAATTATGTATTATACTATGGCATTTTTTAAAGTTTAAAAATATGTGAAATATTATATACATATATATCTATACTGACACAGTTCTGATAAGCAAAAATTTCACTTACCTTGATTTAGTTAATTATATCAGTCTCCCAAAAATATGATCCAAATTTCAGTTACCATGGCACATTAAGACTAATTACATAAAGCATAAACATCATTATGTAGATGCATGATGTTCCAGTCTCATTGCTACTTCTTCTACCCATAAACACCACATCTGTGATCGGTGTGCATCTTTATCAGGGATCAGTCACATCACTTCTTTCAAAGTCTGTGTGTGAATGATCATGGTACATCTATTATTCCTTGTAGGCACTGACAACAAAGTGTGTGGTCGTGCTGCCTTACTGATTCCCATGGATTAAACCTACGAGATGTTTTACAAAAGGGTCACTGGCAAGAGGGAGGTGGACAATTAAAATAAAAGTGCATCAAGGAACAAGCTGGTCACGAAATGTGAACTGAACGTAAATGAAGATACAGATGAAGCAGAGGACGGTGCTGCTGTTTGAGACACTCTAGATCTGTGCTCAGAGAAACTTAAGGATGCAAACGGATCTACATAAGTGAAGAAAGTGGTTATGACAAAGAGCAGAATGAGACAAAAATATCCCAGAGATAGCAATGTACAATACAGCATGTAAAAGGAGTTTTCAAAGGTTCTTCACAATGTTGAAAATACAAAAGATAAGTTGTTGGATGCTGATCTCAAGTTAGAAAGGAATACAAGAAAAAATAATGCTTAATTTGTATCATAAGCTGCACGCTGAGAAAAGGAAGGGAAGCATTGTTCCAACTACTACTAGTAGGTTTAATACCCAGAAATAAAGCAATGTAATCTCAACGTTTCTAATGTTTTAAAATACAGTGTGTCAAGTAAACATTAGCTTTACTAAGTTTTTCTTTCTTTTTTTTTTATTTGACAGAGTTAGACAGTGAGAGAGAGACAGAGAAAGGTCTTCCTTCCATTGGTTCACCCCCTAAATGGCCGCTACAGCTGGATCCACGCTGATCTGAAGCCAGGAGCCAGGTGCTTCCTCCGGGTCTCCCATGCGGGTGCAGGGGCCCAAGCACTTGGGCCATTCTACACTGCCTTCCCGGGCCACAGCAGAGAGCTGGACTGGAAGAGGCACAAATGGGACTAGAACCTGGCCCCCATATGGGATGCTGGTGTCACAGGTGGAGGATTAACCAAGTGAGCCACGGCGCCGGCCCTGTTTTTCTTTTCTTATACATTCATCAGGGTGATGAGCTTTTAATATTTTGACAAAATGGTTAAGATCACAGAACATTTGTAATTTTTTCCACTGATTATTAATATTTCTTTGAATGGTTGCAACTTGCACATCTGTTTTGTGTCCTACTACTTGTATAAAGGAAAGAGAATATATATATATATATATATATATATAGCCTGTGTGTGTGTGTGTGTATATATATGTACATGTTACTTTAAACGTTCATAGAAAATGCAATCCCATCAAGGTGGCATGTACCAAGGCCATCTCACTAGTCCAAGTGATCAATTTCAGTTCACAATTGATCACACTGATAGGTCTAAGAGTCAAAGGGATCACACAAACTAGACTAGTGTCTGCTAATACTAACTGATAGAATCAAAAAGGGAGAGAATGATCCAACATGGGAAGCAGGATACACAGCAGACTCACAGAATGTCAGAAGTCCTGAATAGCACTCTGGCCTCAGAATCAGCCCTTAAGGCATTCGGATCTGGCTCAAGAGCCCATGAGAATATTTTAGGCATGGAAAGCCAAGACACTCTGGAAAAAAAAGAAGAGCTAAATGAAAGATCTCTGCGAGTGAGATCCCAGTGGAAAGAACGGGGCCATCAAAGAAGGAGGTACCTTTCTCTGAAGGGAGGAGAGAACTTCCACTTTGACTATGACCCTGTCAGAATAAGATTGAAGTTGGCGAACCCTAAAGGCTTCCATAGCCTCGGCAACTCATGACTAGAGCCTAGGGAGATTACTGACGCCATAAACAAGAGTGTCAAATTGTTAAGTCAACATCAGGAGTCACTGTGTACTTACGTCTCATGTGGGATCTGTCCTTAATGTGTTGTCCAATGTGAAGTAATGCTATAACTAGTACTGAAACAGTATTTTTACACTTTGCTTTTCTGTGTGGGTGCAAACTGATGAAATCTTTACTTAGTACATACTGAATTGATCTTCTGTATATAAAGATAATTGAAAATGATTAAAAAAAACCTTGGTGTTAAATTGGAAATTGCATAGATAATTAATCAATTTTTTAAAAAAAAATCATGTAGGATCTCTGTCCTTAATGTACTGTACATTGTGAATTAATACTATAACCAGTACTCCAACAGTATTTTTCACTTTGTGTCCCTATATGAGAGCAAACTGTTGAAATCTTTACGTAATATGTACTAAACTGATCTTCTGTATATAAAGAGAATTGAAAAGGAATCTTGATGTGAATGGAAGGGGAGAGGGAGAGGGAAAGGGGAGGGTTGCGGGTGGGAGGGAAGTTATGGGGGGGAAGCCATTGTAATCCATAAGCTGTACTTTGGAAATTTATATTCTTTAAATAAAAGCTTTATATAAAAAATAAAAAAATAAATCTTAAAAAAGATTAAATATAAGTTTATTTGGGGGAAATATCTTTTAAGATATATGTATGTATTTGAAAGGCAGAGTGACAGTTCATTCATCCATTGGTTCACTCCTCAAACGCCTGCAAAAGTCAGGAATTCCAGGTGCCTGGAACTCCTTTCTGGTCTTCCAAGTGGGTGACAGGGACTCAAATGCGTGGACCGTCATTTACAGGAAGCTAGATTAGAAGTCAAGTAGCCAAGACTCAGATTGGCACTCTGATACAGGATGCAGGCTTCGCAAGCAGCAGCTTAACCCATTGTGCCACAACGTCTGGCCTCCAAAAAACTTCTGAAATCCATGTGTATCAGGGATCTTCAAAATGTTCATGGAAAATATGTGTTATGAAAAAGCTATGCACGAATTGCAAAATTTTTTTTACTAAAAAATCTTTTATTTCCATCTTCTATGAGCCTTTCTAAGAACTGTCATATATGACATATAAACATAATAAAATATTAAAATATGCACGTTAATAACAAATGTCAAGTTTGGAGTACTACAGTTCTGTTTTAAATACACAGAAAATATGATTAAGGATAGATACACAGAGGGCTTCAACTGTATTTGTAATTTTTTCAGCATTCAAGTTAATTTATATTGACAGTTTGAGTTAGGTGTAGGAACTGAGAAAATCTTAGGCTCTAATTATTGATTCCTTATATACTTAGTACAGCTTCTAATTTATCATAGGAGCTGCTTCTGAAAAATGTTAATCACAGCTGAATTTAAAGAGTATTTGGGAAATGGGGTAATGTTATTTATAAGTAGTCCAACAATGTAAGTCTACAGAAAATATAAAAGGATTTGTCTTTGTGGAATTTTAAACAAAAGAACAAGCAGCAAAAGCTATTGAAGTAGGTCCAGTATCATAAAAGAAAAAATTAAAAAATGTATCCAGTATTATAAAGAGTAAAACTTACTTGCAATATTTGAGTTTGTCAAGAACTCTGAAGAAAACCTGGTCTATTTCCTGAAACATGAAAGGTATGCCCATCCTAGCTTTAAGAGTAACATTGAATATGTCTTAAATATTTAAAATAGGTATAGTTGAAGTAAAATGAACCAAATGACAGCTTTGATAGGCTAAAGAGTTTAATATGGACAAACACCATGAGCATCTGTAGAATGGAAAGATTGAGATCTGAGGGCTCTGAGGCAGAAACTACTGAACTCCAAAGCAACCTTCAAAGAAAATGACCAAAAAAATACTGGAGAAGAGTTGAAGTCTGTAACTTACCTGAGCCAGATCAAAGAGGGAGAGGAGCCCAGCAGATGCAGAGTGCCCAACTCCCAGATCAAAAGCAAGGAAAACATCCCAGAAAGGTGACATTAAAGAAGCTTTGGAAATTTCCAAAGAAAACAGGGGTGCATTTCAAAGTCACAGATGTCTTAACAGGGTTTCTAATTTCCTCAGATTTAGAATTCTCTACAGGAGAGGGCAAGTATTATGGAGACAGTCCTTTCTTAAAAACAATAGGAAACTTAGAAAAAACATAGACACGCACAGTAGAAGAAGTTGCAGCATTGAGAGGACTTTCAGAGAAAGGAGAGGAAAAGGGGGAGGAGAAAGTAACTAGGTAGGGAGAAGGAAGGGAGAGGGGGATCTTTGACATTATTCTGTCTCAGATAACTCTCAGGCCAGTGGCTCTACAGTCATAGCATAAATTCTATTGGTAGTCATTGAAAATATTCCAGCTTTTGTAATGCTTTTAATGTTTTATCTTGTAGTGGCTGCTATTTGAAAATCCTTTTATTATTGCTATTGTAAGTCCAAAATGTTTTAGTGGAAGAAAAAGAAATAACAACCATGTCAAAAAAGAAGCAAACCTTTCTAGAAAATGTGAGTAATAACAGGGATCCTGGAAAATGCAACTAGCCTCTTGACTTAGGTTGTCAATCTTCTATGTTCACTGAAAAATCTTTAAGGAAAAAATATGAGCTCCAGAAAGCCCACTGTTTCTTTGATTATAAGCTACTAACAATGAGGAAATAAAACAGTACCTGCTCAACTAGCCCCTTCTGGTCCACTTATAGGCTGCTAATGTGATTTCAAGAACTAACTCTGCTTGAACTCAGAAGCCACTCCTGAAGCATATCAGACTTTATGGGTTTTAAGATGTTCACCATGAAGGAATGCCCCAGGGAGATCTTAGTATCCTGCTGCTGGGTTACAAGAAAGTCACAAAGGAATCTCAGACATGAGAAACAAAACATGTATTTCTAGCTTTAAAGCATCCCAACTTATGCACTGACAGAGGCAAGTTTCCGTTATTCTAAGGAACACTGTAGCATGGTCATTCTCTTTAGTAGAGTAAACAAATTGTAGACCTAGGATTCCTTTCCTATGGCTGCTGTAACTAATGACTACAATTTCAGTGGCTTAAAACTGTATAAATTGATCATCTGTTGTATAAGTCAGCTGACACAAGTTTCAAAATTAAGGTAACAGCAATGTTGCGCTGGGAGAGTCCCTTGCTTTGGCTTTTCATCTTCCAGAGGCCACCTTCATCCTGTACTCATGGTGTCTTGGGTCCCTCTTCAAAGCCAGCAAGAATGGGTTGAGTACTCATATCACATACCTTTGATCTGCCTCTTCTGCCTCACCCTTCCATGTAAAGATCAATGAGATCTGATTGGACATACCCAGCAAACAAGGATAATTTCCCCATTGAAAATCCTTAATTTAACCAGGTCTGCAAAAATCCCTTTTGTCATATAGAGTAACGTAGTCACAGGCTTTGAAGATTAGGATGTGGGCATCTTTGACAGTACTCTGTTTCAGGTATCTTTCTAAGCCACCAGCTGTGCAGGAATTCAGGATCCTAGTACAAGACCTAGACATTTTATTATATCATGAAGCTAATGAGAGAGAAGGCAAGTAAACTCACTCTACTTTTTTCTGGTGTTTTGAGTGATGATATCAAGAAAGCCAGCATCTTACCCTAAAACAAAGTGTGGAGCAGTGCAATCACTATGACCACTTCCTTACCATCGATACGACCCACCCTAGAGCACAAACTCGCTAAAGTCTCATGGTCAGTTCTTGCGGTACGTAATCCACACTGAAATAAATGAACTTTGTGTGTTGCCAAAACCAGCATCAAATTTATGTTCCCAGAGATTCGGTGAGAAGTTTCATTTTCACATTTCAATATTATTTCCAGCCAGAAGTGCACATAAATCTGTAGTTTTAGGGCTTTGGATGCAGTCTAGCTTATAATGAGACAGATTGTTTCTATATTGTCAATGTAAAAGACTGCTTACAGGGGAGAATATCATACTTCCCTACAGAAGCAGTGCAATTTATTTATCTGAACTTTAAAAATATGATATTTCGACTGTGGTAGACTATTGAGGCAATTGAATCAATCCCCCCAAGTCCAATGAAAAATCCCTATATTTTCTGAATTTACTCTGTTTTGTTGATAGCATTTGGATGTCTTTTGAAATGTGTTTACTTGTTAAAAGACAGGCACAATTTTCCATCAATAAGCTCACAAGGAGTAGAGATTAAATAATGAAATGTGTAGTGAGCGTGTTCTGCATATTGTTGATTCCATGTTGCAAGAGCAACTCAACTGCTTGTCTCAGAGGCTGTTCCAAGCATATTTTTCTGCAAAACTTCCCTTAGAAATGACTGTTTCCTTCTGTTTATTTATGGCAAATCAGAAGTACAGATGAATCTTCACAAATATGTGAGCCAACGATGTAACCACTAAAGAAATATTTGCTAGAATGTTCCATGTATTACCATGATGCTGGTGGCCTGGTACTCAATGAAGCTTATCCCTGACTTAAATATACAAATTACTGGGAATATGGGGCTGGCACCGTGGCTCACTTGGTTAATCCTCCGCCTGTGGTGCCAGCATCCCATGTGGGCGCTGGGTTGCTGCTGTGGCTCAGGAAGGCAGTGGAGGATGGCCCAAGTGCTTGGGCCCCTACACCCGCATGGGAGACCAGGAAGAAGCACCTGGCTCCTGGCTTTGGATTGACATAGTGCCAGGTGTGGTGGCCATTTAGGGGGTGAACCAATGGAAGGAAGACCTTTTTCTCTGTCTCTTTCACTGTTTAACTCTATCTGTCAAATAAATTTAAAAAAAAATTACTTGGAACACCTTACTAGAGCATTGAGTAAAATTATTTAAATTGCTCACTTTCATGAAAGAGCAGAGTATGATTTAAATATTTCCATCAATTCTTCCCCTCCTTGGAACATACCATAAAATCAAACCAAAGACAAAAAATAAAAAATCATTATCATTAACCTTGTAGCATCTAGTCTATGAAGTCTAACTCTGGCTTTAGTTCTCTGGGACATAAAAGTTACAATTAAGCTTATTTGCATAAAGCATAGGCTATTTCTCATAAAGATTATTATCTTTTTAATTTGGTGACACAAATAGTCTTACTGTCACAGGTTGATGACACTGTTGGCTCTGTCCCCCAGCCCAACCCAGAGTTTTCATAAAACTTACTGCTTAGAGAGCATCATTTATTCAAAATGGACATGAACAGATTTGTTAGAAATGGGTTCATCATTTTGTGCTCCATGTTATGTTCATTTTTTCCAAGACCAGGATTTTAAAAATGTGATACAGACTTCAAGCCAGTGCTGTCTAAAAGGGTCATGGACTCTCGCGAGAAGTTATTGAAAGCAATGGTTTCCCAGGGACTGTGAACCCCAGGAAAAGAAGAGCTATAGGATTACAGTTAAGTGCGCAGGCTCAAGTGAAACCATTTTTGAAAACAGTGGCAATTGGATTAAAGCAAAGGTCTCTTCAGTAGCAAAGCAATAATACTTCTAAACCATTTTTGAAAACAGTGGCAATTGGATTAAAACAAAGGTCTCTCCGGTAGTGGAGCAGTAATACTTTTAAATCGTGCTGGGCAACCGAAGCAGCAGAACACTGTGCTCATTGGAAAACAGGGACCCTCAGAAGCTATCGGCTCTTTCAGATCAATTTATGATAAAGTCCTCCATGGATCATATATTCCTAAAATAAGATTAAGCTTTTTGAGAGAAGATATTGGTATGATGCTGCTTCACCTTTAGCCCCAATTTTCTAGTTTATGGCATCTACACATTCCTCTTGGTGCCATTAAGCTATTCAAATGCCCTTCAGCTTCTACCCCTTCCTCCACTGTCTGCCTGTGGGGTCAGTGAGCAGGCTGCATAGCAGGGCTTCAGGAAGACAGCGCAGCAGCACTTGTTCGCACTTCAGGAGATGCAGCAATTACACGGCAGGACGGAGCCAGGGAAGTTGGCACAACAGCCCTTATTCTCTGTTGCTATGGATCAAATGTGTGTGCTCCCCCTCAATTCACACTGGACCATAATCCCCAATGGGACAGTGAGATGAGGTGGGACCTGTAGGAGGGGATTAGGTTATGAAGGTGGAGCCATCATGGATGGGATTAGTGCCCTGAAGAGAAGGGGACTCCAGGTGCAGCTGTCTTGGTACAGCAGGTTAAGCCACTTATTGGAGTTCCAGTACAAGTCTTGGCTACTCTGCTTCCAGTCCAGAATCCTGTTAATGCATCCTTGGAAGTAGCAGATGGTAGCTCAAGTACTTGGGCCTTGACACTCACATGGGAGACCTGGATGGATTTTTAGGCTCCTGGATTTGGTCTGGTCCATCCCATGTTTGTTAGTATTTTGTGGGTAAGCCAAGTGATGGGAAACTCCTGTCTGTCTTTCTCTCTCTCCATTTCAAGTAGATGAAAATAAATGAAATATACATTTTATTTAGAAATGGAACTCCAGAGAGCTCGGTTGCCATGTGAAGATTCAGGAGAAGTCATCTGCAATCTTGAAGAGAACCCTCACCAGAACCCAATGGTGCTGTCACCCTGGCCTTCCACTTCCAGCCTCCGGAACTGTGAGAGAGAAGTTTTTGTGGTTTATAAGTCACTTAGTCCATGGAATTTTGTTATAGCTACTCACAATAATGAAGACAGTAAGTTATCAAGAAAATCTGCAATTTTTCCTTTGGAGATAATACATAAGGCAGACCAGAACTTGGTCCATTTAGGAATATTTTCCCTCAAGATGAGAATGCAGATTTCAGGTTTTTAAAGTTCAGTGGACTTGGGTTTGCAATCACATATACCTGCTTTTGTAACTATCTCTATTACCTAACAAAGAGGAGACAGATGTTCACTTAAAGATTTGTTGCTGGGAATGTATCTATAACAGTGCAGATGATGGTGGTATAACAATAGGGGATGATGTGAGTCATGAGGGGCAAAATAGATAGTTAAAAAGGGGAGAAGATACACTCTAGAGATAGAACCATGGGAAATTCATGAAAAGAAGCCCAGGGGAGCAACAGAGACTGGGCAGGTCTACACTGAAAGAGCAAATAAGAGGGAAGCGGTGGAGAATCAGAGAATCGGACCAGGGAGGTTGGCACCACCCCCACACAGACCAGGTGAGATGGGAAATTGCAGGTCCACAGAGCTACAAATAGCAGTGGGAGGGTACACTTGGCAAATGGCTTTTGAAGTTCCATGAAAGAAAAAAGAGCAAGTATAGAGGAACAAATAGAGAGGCCAGGCAACCTCTGCCCATCTCCCTCCCTCTCCCACCTTGACACACAGGAACCTGTAGCCAGCTGGGAGAAGTCATTTTATTTGTTTACATTTTTAAAATTTTTTTAATTTAATTTTTTTTGACAGGCAGAGTGGACAATGAGAGAGAGAGACAGAGAGAAAGGTCTTCCTTTTCCGTTGGTTCACCCCACAATGGCTGCTGTGGCTGGACCACGTTGATCCGAGGAAGCCAGGAGCCAGGTGCCTCTCCTGGTCTCCCATGTGGGTGCAGGGCCCAAGGACTTGGACCATCCTCCACTGCACTCCTGGGCCACAGCAGAGAGCTGGACTAGAAGAGGTGCAACTGGGACAGAATCCAGCGCATTCTGACCGGGACTAGAAACTGGTGTGCCAGCACCGCAGGCAGAGGATTAGCCTATTGAGCCGTGGCGCCAGCCTATTTACATTTTTGAATGTAAGCTGGGGACTGCTGCCTTTGCATCCTGTGCACATGTTTATCAATAGCAAGGGCCACCTCACCACACTTCCCCACCACACAAGCTGTACAACAGGGAGAAGTCCTGTCTATGAAAAACTCGAGCCTGCTCCAACCACTATTCAGAAGTGAGCTGGGCTCCAGTAGGCAGGGCTCCATGCACTGGAGCTCTTACCTGCCTCCATCACGACTGAGCGGTGAGCCAGGATCAATTAGGCAGGGCTCTGTGCTTCCACTTGCAATGTACAGACCCACAGCAGCTCATAACAGACAGAAACCTCACCACAAGAAAGTCTCCAAAGGCTAGAGGTGCAGTTTGTTAAGCAAGGTGATATAACCCTGAACATGCCAGAGACTAACACCAGGGCATCCCACAACTGTGAGGAAAAGGACAGGTCACATCAATAGAAAATGAACAACCTCTTCTACCCAAAAAACCAGATGAAAACTATAAAGCCCCATGGGAGCCTTACATTGGATACCTGTGCCACCCTGGAATACTGAATAGAGCACCCAGGCTAGATCCAGTATGTACCTCTTGGAACTCACCAAAGATATAAATGTCCCACTAAATCACAAAGACACAAATTAAAGAGAAAGGCAACCAGACAAAAAAAAAGAAAAAATACACAAATGCTGAAAAACAAAGGAAAAATCCTAAATAAAAATAAGGAAGACACGATGAGCCCCCAAAGGAATACTATAACACATAAATAATAGAAGGTGAAGATGAGGAGATCAAGGATGTGCCAGAAACAGAATTCAGCAAATTAGTCATCAGATTACTTAGAAGTAATCAGAATCAAATTCACAATCTAATTGAAAAGTTCTCCCATGAAATTGAGATATTAAAGAGAAGTCACAATGAAATACTAAAAATGAAGAACTCAATCGACCAAACAAAAAATGAAGTTTTTGGAAAACCTTAACAACAAAACAGGTGAGACAAGAAAGAATACCAGAACTAGAAGACACATTTCAGGAAGCATTACAGACCAAAAGAAAGAAGAAAATAGAAAACTAAAAACACTGTTGGAGAGCTACAAGATACTATGAAACATCCCAACATACGGATCCTAGGATTTCTGGGAAGCAAGGAAAGAGAGAAAGGATTAGAAGGTTTCTTAATGAAATAATGACAGAAAATTTCCCCAATCTGGAGAAAGAGACATCCAGGTACAGGAAGTATACACAGACCTCCCAATAGACGTGACCAGAAAAGATCTTCACAACACATTGTAGTAAAACTCTCCAGAGTAAAACATAAAGAAATGAACTTAAAATGTGCATGAGAGAAACACCAAATCACATTAAGAGGAACCCCAAGTAGACTCACTACAGCCTTGTCATCAGAAACCCTACAGGCATGGAGAGAATGGCAAAATATTTTCAAGTCCTAAGAGAATAAAACTGTCAACCCAGAATACTGTACCCCCCAAAGCTCTCATTTATGAATGGAGAAGTAAAGATATTCCACAAGAAACAAAAAGTGAAAGGATTTGTAACTACCTTCCCAGCCCTACTAAAGATGCTCAAGGAGTGATGCACACAGAAACACAGAAATATGAACATAACTGTGAAAGAAGATGAACACAGAAAATGACCAAATAAAATTACAAAGGTAAGCCAAAGTAAAAAATTAGGACTATTAACACAAATATGGCAGGACAAAGTGGATACTCAACAATACTCACCCTGAATGTGAATGGTTTCAACACTCCAGTTATAAGACACAGACTGGCTGAATGCATTAAAAAAGGAAGTCCATCTATTTGCGCCTATAAGAAACACATCTCACCAATAAAGATGCTCACAGACTGTAAGTGAAAGGATAGAAAAAGATAACCCATGCTAACAGAAACCAAAAAAGAGCTGATGTAGCCATTCTAATACCAGACAAAGTATGCTTTAACACAAAAACTATTAAAATAGACAAAGAAGGACACTATATAATGATTAAAGGATCAGTTCAGTAGGAAGAAGTGACTATTATAAATTTATATGTACCTAATTACAGAGCATCTGGCTATCTAAAAGAAATGTTTATGGATTTAAAGAGAGATGTAGACTGAAATACAATAGAAATGGGGGACTTCAAAACCCCACTTTCAGCAATAGATCAACTAGACAGAAAATCAACAAGGAAATAACCAAAATAATTGACACTATATACCAAATGGTCTTAATAGATATCTACAGAGTTGTCCACCCTACAGCCACAAAATACAAATTTTTCTTGCCAGTGCATGGAAGTTTTTCTAGGACTGACAACATGCTAGGGCAAAAAGTTTCAGCAAATTCAAAAAAGTCAAAATCAAACCATGCATGCATCTTCTCAGACCACAGTGCAATGAAGCTGGAAATCAACAACTTAGGAAATGTACAAACAAATGGAAGGTGAACAGCTTGCTCCTTAATGAACAGTAGGTCATAGAAGAAATCAAAAGAGAAATAAAAATTTCTGGAAACAAATGAAGGGGACAATAAAACATCATAACTTAAGGGATATAGAAAAACCAGTGTTAAGTTTATAGTAATTGGTGCCTACATTAAGAATTTGGAAAGGTAGCAAATAAATGAGCTATCAATGCATCTCAAGGATCTAGAAAAACAACAGCAAAGCAAACCAAAACTAGTAGAGGGGAACTAATTAAAATTAGAGAAGAAATCAACAAAATTGCAACCAAAAAGAAAATATGAAAGATCAGCAAAATGAAGAGCTAGATTTTTGAAAAATAAACAAAATTGACACACCATTGACTGAACCAATAAAAAAAAGGAGAGAGAAGACACCAATTAATAAAATAAGAGAATAAAATGAAAATATAACAACAGACTTCACAGAAATAAAAAGAATCATCAGATATTACTGCAGAGAGCTGTCTGTCAACAAACTGGGAAACCTAGAAGAAATGGATAGATTCCTGGACACATACAACCTACCTAAATTGAGCCATGAAGACTTGGAAAACCTAAACAGACTCAAAACCAGGACAGGAATTGAATCAATAATAAAAACCCTCCCAACAAAGAAAAGCCTGGGGACCAGATGGCTTCACTGCTGAATTCTACTAGACATTTAAACTCCAATTCTTCCAAGTTATTCAAAACAATTTAAAGGGAATCATCCCAAATTCTTTCTATGAATCCAACATCACCTTAATTGCTAAACGTAGAAAAAATGCAACAGAGAAAGATAACTGTAGACCAATTTCCCTGATGAACATAGAAGCAAAAATCCTCAACAAAATTCTCGCCAATTGAATCCAATAATGCTTCAGAAAGATCATCCATCCAGACCAAGTAGGATTCATCCCTGGTATACAGGTATGGTTCAACATTTGCAAATCAATCAACGTGATACACCACGTTAACAACTTGAAGAACAAAAACCATAGGGTTTTCTTAATAGATACAGCAAAAACATTTGATAAAATAAAACACCCTTTCATGATGAAAACTCTAAGCAAGTTGGGTATAGAAGGAACATTCCTCAACACAATCAAGGTAATTTATGACAAACCCATGGCCAGCATCTTATTAAATGCAGAAAAGTTGGAAGCATTCCCACTGAAATCTGGAACCAGACAGATGCTATTAGAATTCATAAAAGAGTTTGGTAAAGTAGCAGGATATAAAATCAACACACATACACACAAATTACTTGAGCAGCCAGTATTGTGGCACAGTGGGTTAAAGCTCTGGCTAGGGCCAGCTCTGGGTGTAGTGGGGGTAAAGCTGTCACATGTAGTTCCGGCATCCCAAATGGACACTGGTTTGAGTCCCAGCTGCTCTACTTCCAATCCAGATCTCTGCTATGGCCTGGGAAAGCAGTAGAAGATGACTCAAGTGCTTGGATCCCTGCACCCATGTGGAGGACCTGGAAGAAACTCCTGGCTCCTGGCTTTGGATCAGTACAGCTCCGACTATTGAAGCCAATTAGGGAGTGAACCAGCAGATGGAAGACTCTCTCTCTCTCTCTCCCTCTCTCTCTCTCCCTCTCTGTCTCTCCCCCTCTCCTCTTCCCCCTCTCCTCTTTCCCCTTTCCCTCCCCCTCTCCCTCTCTCTCCTCCCTTCTCCCTCTCCTTCTCTGTGTAACTTTGACTTTCACATACATAAATAAATCTTTAAATAAATAAATACATACATACTGACAGACACTGTGGATTCAAAAGGCTTCCATAGCCTTGGAAGCTCATGTCAAGAGCCTTGGCTGATCAGTAAGGTCATACATAAGAGTGTTAATTGTTAAATTAACAACAGGAGTCACTGTACACTTACTTCCCATGGAGGACCTCTGTCCTCAATGAGTTGTATTATGAGAATTAACTATAAGACTTGCTCTCAAAGTGTTTTTTGTGTGTGAATTTGTGTTTATTTACAAATTGATGAAATCTTTACTTAGTATAGAGTTTGTCTTCTGTGTATAAAGTTAATTGAAAATGAATCTTAATGGAGAACGGGACTGGGAATGGGAGAGGGAGGAGGAGGAGGGGTGGGAGTGGGGATGGGAGGGTGGGTATAGTGTAGTGGAAAGAACTGCTGTATTCCTACATTTATACTTACGAAATTTACATTCATTAAATAAAAGGTTTCTTAGGGAAAAAAAGTTTCATTCCTGGGACAGGTTGACAGATTTTCTACGTGGTGTGCTTGTTTTTTGTCAGAAACACTGGGAAAAGTTGAGGTCTTTTTCAAAATCAGCCAAACTGTGATAATGAGGTGAAGAGGTTAGAACATTAACCATTTTTCTGATGAAAGATGAAGCACAATAATTAAATTTGAATGAACAAGGGTAAGAAGGAAACTGTGTTTGTTTCTAATGTTTAGCATAGAGGGTCCACTGGTCGTTTGTTGTTTTAGGAGGTTCCACATGACTGGGAAAGAAGAAACACCTGGTATCAGAGCTAAGGGGCCTGTATGGAAGGGCCAATCAATGGTTTCTCATGTGTCACAAAACGTATCCACCTTCCATACCTGAGAGGATGAACATGGTGCACACATAACTGGGCTCTGCTTGTTTATGTTTTAAAGAATTAAAAGGCAATTTTGGGGCTGGTGCTGTGGTTCAGTAGGTTTATCCTCCGCCTGTAGCACCAGCATCCCATATGGGCTCCAGTTCTAGTCCCAGTTGCTCCTCTTCCAGTCCAGCTCTCTGCTGTGACATGGGAAAGTAGTAGAAGATGGCCCAAGTCTTTGGGCCCCTGCACCCATGTGGGAGACCAGGAAGAAGCACCTGGCTCCTGGCTTTAGATCCGTGCAGCTCCGGCTGTTGTGGCCATTTGGGGAATGAACCAGTGGAAGGAAGCTCTCTCTCTCTCTGTCTCTCCATCTCACTTTCTGCAACTCTACCTCTCAAATAAAAAAAAGCAATTTTAATAAATCCTATATCTAAGGAATACTCCTATGCTAACAATTCCAATCTACAACTCTATAATTTATGCAAAGCTGTGAATTAAGAAATACCTGTTTAAAAAATACAAGGCTCAATCACACACTAGAAAATGTGTTCTAGGACTGGCATAACACCTGAAGAATTTGCGATAATGGAATATTTACTCCATAATGGGTTAAAAGATAGGTACTTTAAACTGACAGTACACAAACTACATGCAGAGAGATCTGGTATATTTGCTAGAAGTATAAACTCATAAACTGTACAAAGTTTAATTTGCTTTACATATTTCTAGTTCATTCTTGCAGTGGCTTCAGAATTTGATGTTATATCTGATTGAACGAACTTTTCTATGTTATTGTAAATTCTTTATTGAAGCAAGTAATAATAACTCATCTAGCTTTGTAATAGATATTTTTGTTACTTTCATTCAGGAAATGTGCATGTAATAATCTTGATTGAGCTCAGTATTTGTGCTAGGTAGTAATGTAGGCATTGGAGATGCAGAGATACATAGGTAGTTTGATTGCAGACAATGAAAACATGCATAAGAGTGAATACTGTGCCTTGGAAGCGCATCTCCTACTTCCTGGCAATTCTGATCTCATCCTTGCACATGAGTGGGACAAGAAATGGTCACAGTATCTGACTTCGCTTTGTACTGACATCTTCTAGTCTGGAGCCCTTGCTTTCTTGGGGAAGATGTGTGAAGCAGAATCTTCTCCAGAGCTCTTCCATGTGGCTACTGAGCTTTGGTTTATCTTCATCACCCTTCTACACTGTGCGATGTGTCGGTCAACAGGCTTTCTAACGGCCATTTGTTTTTTCTGAAGGATCTAAGGGTGGGGCCACTGACACCTTCCTGTGTTTAGTTCAGGTCTTAATTTCACCTTTATTCCCTAGGTTTCATAGCTGCTTAGAAACAAAGACCTTTTTATTTGATAGTATGTACTTTAGTTTTTGTCTACATACATTAGAATCATTGCTAAACTTTAAGGTCAAATAACAAAGTAACATTATCTGAGTTCCCTCCATGGATAAACCATTGTTCTGGGCTCCATCACAGAAACAGAGATGACTAAACCCCTCCAAGGCTCCAAAAGCACTTACAGCCCAGTGAATGAACTGAAGTCATACTGGTACTACGTTTAGTGTGAGGATTTGAGGGTCCAGCTAATATTGTTTATTTTTATATTATTTTTTTCTGCTAAAAAGTTGTTGGGTAAAGTTGTGTGATTCAGCTGAATTTTTCTAGCTGATTGAGGTATTTTTGAAGAGAAATGATTATCATAATACCAAGATCCTGATTGCTGGTCTGCGAAGCTGGCATTCTTAGCCTAGAGACAATAGATGGCCTTCAGATAGTTTTGAATCTTTCTGAAATTATGTGTAAAATTTTGTGCTTATATGAAAATGTGTATTTTTCTAGCAATAGAAATTAGACAGAAAGGAAATATTAACTAAAGCAAAAGTAAAGAGCCATTGAAATTCTTGATTTAAATATGTATGCAGTCTATCAAAGCTTTATGAAGTTCTTATCAAAATTTTGCTATCATTTTGAAAAAGCATATGCTTATTGTTTTCCCACCGTGAAAGGCACGTGGCAAGGGTGAGATGGTGAACTGAAGGCCAAAACATAGCTAAACCCTCCAATTATCAGTACCTGGATGAAATTTGGAGATGTTCTGTTTTTCTCATAATGATGAATCATACATGCAGCTAATTATAGTGCAGAAAGATAGCATCAATCCATGGAAAGAGAATTTGTGAACTTAATGGTCTTTTTTAGTAGCACAATTATTTTTTCAGGAGTAGACTTTATAGGCATAAAATGACTTACATTTAATAAAAAATGTACAGACATAGATAATGTCATTCATTGGGAAGACCATGAAATATAAAGTGAATGTGACTTGATGAATGATTAAGCTTATTTCTGAACAAAAACCATTGGATGAGCCTTATTTAATAGCTGAACTGTTAAAAAATACCAACTTGAAAATGATAGGCCAGACCATCTGAAAAAATATTACTGTAACCTTCGATGACAGTATTTTTAAAAGTTCATGGAAAACTGAATAAAAATTTAAGTTCTTTTTAATGCATGCTTTTGAAATTCATATAGGGATTTTTCATAACATACAATTTTCACGAACTTGTTGAAGATTCCCTGCATATGCAAAGATGTAAAAATCTTTCTGAAAACAAGTACCTAAATAGAAGGCATAGTAGATACGTTGCTTATAAATAGATAGAGGAAACTCTCATTAATCCAGATAGATATTAACATAAAGCTTGCCTACAGTCCAATACATATAACTCTCAATTTACCTTCCTATATGATTCTTTTGTGTTATGCTGTTCCTTAACTGGCAACTCTTACTGCAATTTTAACAGCAACTACCAAATTTTGTTAGAGTCCAAAGCCCATGGATTACAAGGCACTAAATGGTGAATCTTAACAATGGTGAATGTGGTGTTCACAGTGACAATGATGTGATGGAATTTTCCAGACGGGACCCTGGCTAGCTGGTCACTCCTGTGAAATCTGAGCAAATACTGCTGGAAGGATATTCTGCGCAAAGAGCTGTGCTGAGCACTGGACTGAAGGTCAAGCAGGAGGAACAGCTGAGAGGCTGTCAGGAAATCCTGTTTTCTGCTACATTTTCCAGAAGCTCCATGGCCATTGCTGCAGGTTGAAGAGTGTCTCCCTGCCTCCCAAATTCATGTCTACTCAGAACCTTAGAGCACGATCGCATCTGAAAATAGGGTCTTACCTAAAGTGATTAGGCAAGCGTCAAGATGAGGTCATACTGAATTAGCATGGCCCCAAAATTCAACAAGAGTGTCCTTATGAAACGGAAAAGGACACCTGGATTCACAGTGAGGAATGTACTGTGAAGATGAAGGTAGAGATTGGAATTACACTTCCAAAAGCCAAGGACTGCTAGGAGCCCACAAAATCTAGAGAATTCAAGGACAGATTCTCCGTGCTGACACTTCCTTTGAATCTGAATTTCTGGTCTCCCAAGTGAGTGAAACCCCTGCAGTGCAATCCACCCAGTTTGTGCTAATGTGTCAAGTCAGCTCTAGGAAACTACCGCAGCCAATATCTTTGCATATGTTTCCAACTCTGCAGCGACCACAGCACTCTAGAGCTTGGAGTCTGTTAGAATGCAGCCAGGGAATCGTTCCCTCGTTACATAAAAAGAACTGGTTTTCTGGCATAGATCTGGTGCAGGCTTGCTAAACTATAAAGGCTGACAGGTGGTCTACCTGGGTGAAATTCCAGCTCTGTCATTCACGATGTGATTTGGGACAGATTACAGAACCTCTAAGATTTCCCATCTGTAAAATAAGGGAAAGGAATGATATTACTTTCTCCACACAATACTAGTGAGGATTAAATGAGTTAATCTGTAAAGTGTTTAACTTCACCTGACACATAGTCGACACACAGCAGATGGTCCTATAATCACTATCATAAAATTACTATTATATGATTAGTCTTCTCGTCATTATTCCAGGGTCTCACCATGAAGGGCTCCCTCCTCACGCAGGTGGGTTCATCACACTGGGGAGCTCATAGAAAGTGCTCTCTTAAGGGCACTGCCCTACAGGGGGAGGTGAGTGTCCTCCCTGACTGTATCAGATCACACCACTTCACTTTGTTCTTTCAACAGTTCTAAACTGAATTTTGGCCGACAGTTTTAAACTGTCCTTTAAATCAGGAACACAGCTTACTGCTGGCAGAGTTGAAAAGACTACCTGAACTGTGCCTGTTTTCTACAATTAGGAAGTCGCTGCCTAGCTTCCTAGCCTGCTTTAACAAAGTCCTACCAACTGACTGGCTTAACATAACAGATGTTTATTCTCCCAGTGTGCTGAGGCTGGAATTACCAACTCTGGGTATTGGCAGCACAAGTTCTATCTGGGGTTATGAGGGAGGGTCCATTTCATGCTCTCTCCCAGCTTCTCCTGGTGTGGACAACCTTACCCACTCCTTGGCTCAAGCCAGGGCAACACCAATCACCACCTGCATCCTCATAAGGCCTCCTCTCCATTCTGTCTATGCCTTTGTTTTCTCACTCCCAGGGATGCCAGTCATATGGCACTAATGACCTCGTCTTGGCTTGCTTACATCCACAAAGACTCGGCCGCCCAATAATGTCATAGTCACAGGCACTGAGGGTTAGGACTTCAACATGCCTTTTGGGTGCACACGATTCACGATTCCACCACAACAATCACCATGTTTAAACAAAACAAAGCAGAAATGATGGCAGTCACCAACAATTTGATCTTCTCTGAGAGCTCACATCCAATTCAGAAATGCTATGCGATGCCCTGTTGAGTCCCCACCACAACTCATGCTGAAACTGAATCCCTCTGTGGGGTATTAGGAAGGTGCGGACTGTTTGACTGTGGTATTGGGACATGGGATGTTTGGAGAGTTAGTACGTAAGTAGGAAGGGTGTTTGGGTGTGACCTGAGTCCAAGAGGACTGTGGCTTTACAGGCAGAGTAAGAGGTACTGGGGCTGGATGCCCTGTCTTCCCAGGGGATGTCCTCTACTGCCCCGGGATGCTGCAGAGTCCTCACCAGCAAGAAGGCCCCCACCAGATGCAGCCACCTGACGTTGAGCTTCCTAGGCTGCAGAACCCTGAGCCAAATAAACCTTGATTTTATATAAATTACTCAGCTTGTAGTAGTCACTTATAACACAGGAAAACAGGTTGTCTAAAATTAGTTTTTAGAAGTCTTGAAAGCAAACGTATTATGAGGATCTGACGATATGCTTTAAATGTATGTTTATGTTATACCATTGCTGGATGTGGACTAATTGTGAGGAGTTCACTAGCTATTTTCCTTCTTTTTAAAAATAAACTTTATTTATTTGCTTATTTTAAAGGTAGAATGCACACAAATACACAAGTAAAGGGGAGAGGGAGAGGGAGAGGGAGAGTGAGAGAGAGGGAGAGAGAATGAATTTCTCCCATCCATTGATTAATTCCCCAAATGCCCACAACAACTGAAGCTGGGCCAGACTAAAGCCAGGATCCAGAAATCCCATCTGAGCCATCATCTGTTGCCTCCCAGATGCATTATCAGGAAGATAGAGAGCGAGCTGAGGCGAGGCACAAACCCAGACACTCTGATGTGAGACACAGGCATCCCAAGCAGCAGCTTAAACTGCTGGATCAGAAACTCCCTCCCCATTTTTACTTGTTTTCCTTTACTTTTGAAAACACATTGGAGAAGGATAAACTGCATGAACATAGATCTCTGCATAATAACCATTAATGATTAGTTTAATGTCATATTAAATTGAGACTTCAAAGATTGCCCATGCATCTCTTCCTTTATTGGCTCAGACACTCTCTGCCATGTATAGACTATTTTCAGTTCTGTTCTCAGCATGTGTAGCTTCTTCTCATTCCAACTCACATCTCATTTTCCTGATTCATTTATCCAGATACTTTCTATGTCCTGTGTGCATATTTTCCTACAGGAACCTTTTGCTTCTATTTGCTCTGGCTAATTGTTGCCTCATATTCTCCAACTCTAACATTCTACCCACTCTACAAATCCCCATAGAAAATGTCTTTTCCTCCTTCTTTCCTCCTCTCAAGACACTGCTAAGGTAATGACTGCACCTTCTGTGCTTGCCTTCATGTGGTTCTTTCCAAAGAGATGCAGTTTATCATCCCTGATTAGACTATAAATTGCCCCACTGGAAAAATCACTGGTGGTGCTTCTGTATCTGCAGCCTGTGAATACCCTATGTACAGCTGGTACCTGTCTCAGTCTGTTCATGCTGCTATAACAGAGTACTGTGACCCGGGTGGCTAATAGGCAACAGAGTTTCTCACAGTTCTGTGGATTGGTAGGCCATGATCAAGGCAGAATTGGTGGCTGGCAAGGGCTGCTTCCTGCATCATCGGAAGGCAGAATGGAGAAACGCCCTCCCTGGGGGTCTCCTTGATTCATGATATTGGCAACTCTCATAGGAACTCTGCCCTCATGACCAAGCACTCTCCAAGGCTCCACTGTGTGTGTCATCACCTTGGGGATTAACTTTCAGTGTATGAACTTAGGAGCATGCAGATCCTAGCAGTGCTCACTGTGTTTACCATTGGTAATGGATTGATCCTTTTGCTCATTTCAGATTGTAATTCATTATTTCTGAATGAGTTTAATATGACAGAAATAATAATGGTTGCCTTTAGCAGTATTTAAGCATAATTCATCTAGTTTTACAAAACTAAGGGTTTAAAAAAGTGTTACCCTTTTGCATAACATTTATAACTATCATTATTGAGAACTTATTGCACCAGTCACTGTTTTAAGCTCTTTACATCCATTTATCCCATTTTATTCCCATAGCAACCTTTTGTACTAAGCATAATTATCTCTATTTTACAGATGAGGAATTGGAAGCTTAGTGAGCTAAGTAACTTTCCCAATGTCACACAGCTGATAAGCAGAGAGTTTGGGCCTAGGTCTCCCTGTTCTTAATGCTGTGCTCTTAGCTAAAGTTTCTGTAATTTCCTGGTCACAAAAATCTAGAAAAATTCTTAAAAGCAGAGTCCCAGGCACCACTTCTGGAAGCTCTGATTCAAAATCTCTGAGGGAGGCAGCTGCACACAGACCCACACACTGATCGGCACCTCAGGTAACTCTCATGCTCAAACTTGAGAAACACTCAGCAGTGTGATGTGCTTTGCCAGTAGTTAGAAGAAGGCCCCAGAAGGTGTCTGACTCCGTAGTCAAGATGCCCACATCCCGGGTCAAAACTACGAGCCGCAAATCCTGATGCTACCTTGAATCTGGCTTCCTGTGGGTGCACACTACGGGAGGCAGCAGTGACAGCTCAAGTGCTTTGATCTCTTGCACCCTTTCGGGACACCTGGATTGACCTCCTGGCTCCTGGCTTGGGTCTGAGCCAACCCTGATTGCTGTGGCATTTGTCGGTCAAGCAAGTGGATATAAGATCTCTCCCCTGCCCATCTAAACCTGTCTCTTTCAAATAAAACTAGTTAATTAATCTAAAACAATTAATTAAAGAAGAAAGCTCTGTGTTAAATATATAGTTTGTTTTCTACCACATAATTCTCCTTGATTTTTCAGTTCTACCAAGGTAGCATGTTTGTCAATCCAGTTCTCACTTGGTCCCATGATTCCTCCAATGTGTCCTTGATTCCCAGGGGGTCCTGGGAAATCCCATCTTGGTACTTTATCTTCCCAACTCCAACCTCTCCTCAATTGGCTTAACCTGTTCTTTAGCAATTAGGCATCAAGATAGCCGTGTCCTAACAGTCCTTTGAGCGATGTTCAGGGCACCCATAAGTGTCAATGACTGGCACTTACCTAGCACATTGGAAAGAAGCCACAGCTATGGATGGTGGGAAAAACATGGCGGGAAGAGGGGGGAACTTGAGGATGAGAAGGACACAGAAATGGAAAGTTGGTGGGGACAGCGAAGCTCACTGCCTCTGTGTTTCTCACTGGCTAAATCCAGCCATGGAGAAGATGAACACAAATGCCCATGGAGGTAGTTCCACCTGAGAACTACTTATAGTCTCCCATTTTATTTTTATTTTGCAGTGTGTGAGGTATGCATGAGGCATGTATCTGTATCTCCTTTCAAAGGACTATTATTTTTTGCCAGTGGAAAAAAATTGAGATTCTATTGTATTTTAAAATATGAGCAGACTTCAAAAAGTTCATGGAAAATGGAATTAAATGATAAAGTTTACTTTGGTGTGAAAACATTTTTGAAATCCGTGAAATCCATGCAAATGAGGGGTCTTCGAAAATGTTCATGGAAAATATATTATGAAAAAGCTATGCATAGATTTAAAAAATTTTTGCACCAAAATAAACTTAGCTCTTAATCCTATTTTCCACAAACTCTTTGAAGTGCCTTCATACAATCTAAAATTAAAACAGAATTTTTTAAAAATGAAACTGATTTAGTAAGGCTCTAAACATATTCCCACATGCAGACAGGTTATTCCAGGAGTCAATAGATAAAGGAAATGGAAATTCTCATCATAAAAAATCTTGTTCTATGGTTATAATTTACTATTCTGTCCCATTTTCCTAGCTAATGTAAATGATGCCCGATGGAATAGCTGAGAAAATACTCTATGTATCTTCCAGGGAGTGAAATTTATCCCATAAACTTTCCGACCTTGTCTGAACCAAGGTTTAATCCCGAGGGAAAATCACACTTCTTTTCCCCCTTCAACTTGAATTCCTTGTTACTCTAGGGGATCAGAGCAGGTGGACAAGTAAGATTCAGTTCCAAGTAGGGACAAATTCTTTGGTTCTCTGAAGTGGGCTCTCGCTATTGCTCTAGAGCCGTGCAGTGCAATAAGGTAGTCACCAGTCACACTACTCACATTTCAAGTGCCCAATAAACATGTGCCTGGTGGCTGCCACATGGAAAACACAGATGATAGAACATTTCCATCATTATCAAAAGTTCTATTGGGCAGTGCTATCCTAGGATGATAACCAACAAAAAAGCACAGTTCTGGCTTCTGAATGTGCCACATCACACCCAGTAGAGAGTGGATCACATAGATGGAAGCTCTGTCTTACCTTCTTAATGGCTTTTGGGGTAAAATGGCATGACATAACATACATATAACTTTTCTGAATTAAATATTACCTCATTGGGGCTGGCGCTGTGGCTCACTTGGCTAATCCTCCACCTGTGGCACCAGCATCCCATATGGGCACTGGGTTCTAGTTATGGCTGCTCCTCTTCCAGTCCAGCTCTCTGCTGTGGCCTGGGAGGGCAGTGGAGGATGGCCCAAGTGCTTGGGCACCTGCACCCACATGGGAGACCAGGAGGATACACCTGACTCCTGGCTTCAGATCTGCGCAGCGCACCAGCCGTAGCGGCCATTTGGGGAGTGAACCAGCGGAAGGAAGACCTTTCCGTCTGTCTATCTCTGTCAATAAATAAATAAAAGATTACCTCATTGTTAATTTAATGTTTTAGCTTCTAAGTGGGAATGGTGATTTCCCTCTTGGCACAAAGCCCTGAGCTTTGAGTTTAAGTCTGTAGTACATACAGGCTGCTCAGGGCATCGAGCTTTCACAGAGCTGAGCACAGGGCACTGCATCTCCATGGTCCTGTTGTTGCCGGAGCACATGGGACAGGGCATTCTCATTTCATTTTGTCTTCCTGTCCACATCCAACAAGGATGCTTCCAACTACACCAGTCTCAAGCAGTTTGAAGTCTGGGGTTATGGTTACCTTTGGCTTAAGACAGGTCAGGGTTGAGGTGACTTCAGGAGCGGTAGTAACAAAGGCTGAACTCCATGGTTAGGCATGTATGTGTGTGTTTGCCTGTGTGTCTCTGTATGCGTGTGTATCTCTGTATGTGTGTGTGTCTCTGTATGTGTGTGTATGTTTGTGTGTGTGTGAGTCTCTGTATGTTTGTGTGTGTCTGTGTATCTCTGTGTGTGTCTCTGTATATGTGTGTATATCTGTGTGTAGCTGTGTGTGTGTGTGTATTTAATAGAAGGATAGGAAAATCTGTAAGAACAAAAATCACAGGGCTTGTATTATTTTATTCTGAAAATTAGTGTCGCTCATTTTTTTTCTTGATTTCATAATAGCTGGTCCTCGGGAAAGGGGAAGTAGACAAGTAGGAAGGAGGCCTAGCCACTGGAGTTAGATAATACAGAGGAGTTAGAAGAGTACTTTAGGAGTATCCTCAAATATGAAGTCTGAGGAATTGGTGCTCCAAGCTGGGATCCTGTTGGCTTCTGTCATCACCACAACATAACTAGCTGCTTTGCAGTCGTTAGATGAAACCTAGGTTTAACATTTATGGCCACCTAAAGTCCAGGGTGGGCTAAATAGCTCATTCTAGCTCCTTTACCCCAAAGGAAAGCTGTACATTTTGTTTTATTTTAGATACTACCCTGAACTCTGGTCTTATTTCCTGTAGCTGTTCAAGACACAAGCAACTTCTTTTTGGGCTCAGTGTTGCAGGCAAAAAAAAAAAAAAATACTGCAACATAATTTTGGTGCACTAAACAATAACAGATATGTTTTTCTTAAACAATAACATGAATTTTTCCATAAGTAAATTTGAAGTATTAAAAAAACTGTATATGTCTTTGAATACTTAAGCAAAGAACATATAAACATTTAAGAAAATTTAAGACATTTAAGTCATTTAAGAAAATAAATAAAATGCATTAAATATCTTCTCAGCTCTAATGTTAAGATCATGTTCCATCTCTACACATCTAATCCCAAGATATGAAGTTATTTAATCAAAGATTCCATCTTTTCCCTGTCTGGAGAAGCAATGAGGCAGAGATAACTTAGTCTCTTGGTCAAACCAGGAGAGAATAAACCAAATAAAATGGGATTATCTCTGGCAATCCTGACTTCTTGAGCTGATGGCACTCATTCTCTGAGGCACATCAATGGGAATACCAGAGTGAAGTAGCTGAGACTTTTCTATCTCATTTCTGTAAAATCACAGGTCACATTTTAAGCCCAAGTGGTAATTTGCATCCTATTCAGTATAACAAAACTGAAGTCAAAATACTGTCAACAAAATTGATCAGGGTAATGTGTTCCAACTGAACCAAAGAATACTTAAGCTTAGAGATAGGGATGATAGAAATGATTGGCAAGCAACTTATTGTCAAAATCGTGAGGAAGTCAAGAAAACCCTGAGTGGAGGAAGCATGCCAAGAATCTGAATTGGAACATTACGCACCAACCACCAAGTAATCCTTGCTAAGTCTTTGTTTTCTATTTCCACTTAGGGACAGAGAAATTCTTGCCCATGTTTTGGTATAGCAACTAGTAATTCCTCACATCAGGCAGCTTGGAGGCCTCCATTTACTTTAAGACAACCAGTTCTTGGATTTACTCAAAGACGAAACATAGGAATAGGACACAGGATCCCCTTTTCCTCTGAATTTGGGAGTGGACATCTATTCTGAAAATGAGTATAACATACCAACAGGTAGATACTGATTCAAATGAACTGTGTCCTATCTACACACACTAGATGAGTTTCGAATTAAGATTTTTAAAGAAAGTAATACAAATATTATATAATATTTATCATTGTTTAGTACACTTTCAAAAAATTCTGGTAATACTAAAATTGCTTTGACAAGAACTGCCAGCAAACCTTAAGAGGAGGCTTACTTTTAAAGTCTTCTTCAGTATTCCCAAGTTTCTAAGTCTTGCATGCAGTAAAGATTGTGAAAAGAAGTTTGATGAAAAGCCAAGTAGGCATCATAAAATAGGTGAACTGGAACACGGTTTTAATTATGCCAGAGTAAGGTAGTTTATAGCTCACAGCTTAGCACCCTAACAACAGATTTGAAGTACTGACTAATTGTAATTTTGTCAGTAATAACCTTGAGACATGGATAAACAAAAGTGTGGAACACTCCATTCGGATCTGTGAAGAGCCAAGGGGGTTAATCTAATTTAGATTAAACAATGAGTTCTATAAATTTAATACTTCATGTGCATCTTAATTTAGAACTTCCAGAGAAAGTATAAAAACGTAGCAAGAGTTTTTTTTAATCCTTAATTTGAAGATAATCATCGGATTCAAGGGATTTTCAAGGTACAAAGGAATAAAAAGTTTTCATTTAGTTAAAAAGAACAAATGTGCAAAACCTTGTGGAGGTTAAAAATAGTTGTGCATATAAATCAAGTGATAGCTTTTCTCAATTATTGTCTCTGCAAATTTTCTACAATTTATCATAAAGTACTTGGTGGTACTGCCTCCAATGTGAGTCTGAAATGCTTATTTAAATCTTTGGTGTCTATTTAACTATTTGTATTCACAATGAACACATATTGAACTGTCTCAATGTGCCTGGCACTATATTTGGCACTGGGATATAGACCTCTATTTGAGGTTCCCAAGAACTGTTTGGAGTAACAGTGATAATAATGCAAATAAAGAATAATAATGCAAATAGAGAAAGGAGGTTGATGTCTAATAAATTTATTTATTTAATGTACCCCAGCTTCTTGGGGCTCAGTTTCTAAGCCTTTAGAGATTGGGTTGGATCATGTGGTCTGAAAAACCCAAGGAACCCCTATCCCGGTGTTCTGGTGTGCTCAGTAACCAGTATAGCTAGGAGCTAACTGCAAATTTTGCTTCTGTACTCAATCACTTTGCTTGCTAAATGCCTAACCTTGTAAAATGCCCCTCCCTGGTCAGCTTTCTCCACAAGTTTTGATTTCCCAAGAGTTTCACTTCTCCAAAAATTTCGGTTTTCCCAGAAAAGAAACTAATTGTAACTCCTGCCAGGGACAGCCACTCCCTATCTAAAGATATGTTAATCTTGAGGTTTTTGCCTTTAAAAGTTGCTTGTAGCCACTGCTCGGGCTTCTGCCCTTCACCTTTGATGGCAGGGAGGGCGCCCCTTTGCGCAAATGCCTAATAAAATCCTCTTGCTCTTGCGTCAACCCGGTTTGGAGTTTGGGTCTTTGGGCGTTGGATTCCCAATTTTGGGGTCCTTCATGGTCAAGGATGCAATCAATCGAGTGCACATAATGAAATCCCTGTAAAAACTGTGGATCCCTGAAACTCAAGAGGCTTTACTGGTTGGTGCTGCACATTGATGTGATGGGAGAAGGACACATTTGCCTCACAGGAAGAGGATACGGAGGCATCGCATTGGGGTTCCCGGAGTTTGCACTCTTCCTTTGTCTAGCATTAGTTAGGGTCTACACAGAAAAGCTGTGATTGTCACTAAAACACTTTCCTATCCAGTGAATTATTGACTCTGAAGGGATAGTGGGAACCCCCAAATTTGTAGTCTATTATTGGAAGCAGGAGTGGTTTGCAGCTGGAGTCTGAAGTGAAGGCAAGCTGGTTGTGGACTTTTTCTTTTTTAAAAAGATAATTATTTATTTGAAAGAGTTATAGGGAGGGAGGGAGGTGGGGGGGGAGAGAGGGAGAGAGGGAGAGAGGGAGAGAGGGAGAGAGGGAGAGAGGGAGAGAGGGGGAGAGAGAGAGAGAGGGGGAGAGAGAGAGAGAGGGGGAGAGAGAGAGAGAGGTTGATTGATTCCATCTGCTGGTTCACTCCCCAGATAGCTGCCAAAGCCAAGGCTATGCTGGGCCAAAGCCAGGAATTTCTTCTGGGTCTTCCACATGGTTGGAAAAGGCCAAAACAGTTGGGCCATCTTCTTCTCCTTTTCCCAGGCCATCAGTAGGGAGCTGAATCAAAAGTGGAGCAGCTGGGACATGAACCTGTACCCATATAGGATGCCAGTGTTACAGGCAAGAGACTTTGCCCACTACACCACTATGCTGGCCCCGTAGACTTTGTTCTTAACTTGTGGAGGCCATGATAACTCTGGACAGCTAGTTTCAGCAGTTGAGTTTTAGACAAGTATTCCAGCCATCACTCCAAATTTGGAGGGTGTTAAATTAGGAGGGTGGCTAAAAGTCTTCTCCATCTCTAAAAATGGGGTGAAGGGAAAAGGTTAGAGGTAGTGGAACACAGAACTGAGAGATGGACAGAGTTTTCTGGTATCAATCTGCTACTCTTTGTATGTTGAATTAATATAATATGAAATGATGACGCTAATAGGGAACACTGACCACATGGGATGGCTAAGGAGAATCAGGCTTTATAAGAGCAACCTCAGGTATGTGGTTACAGGAATTCTCACCTGCAGCTGAGGTAAGGTTGTGGGTGGGAAGTAGAAGCCTAGAGAGGTCAAAGGACTTGAACGTTGTTCTGGGAGGGGTTGGCAGTTGGACCCAAGAGTGCGTAATTCCAAAGCTGGTGCTATTCAATACCCTGCAATGTACCTTTGCCACTCTAAGTGTGAGCTTCTGGGCGGGAGCAGTTAGGGCATTTCAAGTCCTGCCCCAGACTTCCTGAACCAAAATCTGCATGTTGACAACCATTCCAGGAGACTTCTAAGCAAATTACAGTTTAAAAAAGCACTACTATATGTGGCCTCCAAACTTTACACTCAAATTCCTACTAGAAATTCAAACTTCCATCCTCATCCTCCTCACTTTGTTAAAATTTCCACTCTCATTGAAGTATAAAATGAGGCAGGATGAGGTCCTGTTCTATTTTTCTTAGCAAAGGCTCTAAGGATGAATTCTTTCTAGACACTGATGGTGGAAGAGGTTAAGGTCTGTTTCACTTGGTGCTTTTTCAATTCCAAGCATGCTGCACAGTGGAAATTTTTAGAACCAATAGATTTAGCCTATCGCAAGACTTGCAAATAGTAAGAAAGATCTCTTGGAGAGTTCAGAAGAGGAACACAACTACAGAGATTCAATTTACAGAAAATATTCCCTCCTGTATCTGGGGATGCTGTTACTTCTGCTGAGTGCCAAGGTCAGGAGGAGGCTAGTGCCCAGAGAGAGAATAAGAAGAAGCAGGACTCACCCCGTCAGAGGGATCTGCAAAATCAAATCTTGGCATCAATCTCCCTCACACTGATTATCTCCTCTGTGGGATATGATGATTTCTCCAAATACAAGTGGTATTTGAAAGGATGGGTAAGAAATTGTCACACATACACACAAATACCATATCAATTGTAAAATAGAAGCACCATTATCTTTTCAAATTGTAAACCATTTTACTTCCCATTTCAACACTGAATTCGCAGTGAAAGTTGAATGACCAAATAATTCTCCAGGACTGCTTCCTCCCCCGGGGAATTGTCCATTTCTCCTAATTGTTCAGGAAGACTTTTGTCTTTTGAGGCTCCTTTCTCTAGCAAAAGTTGCTGCCTTTGTAATTGGAGCTGACCTCAGATATGCCCAGAGGGCTCAGTCCTTTGATGGGAATCAGGCTGGGTTGTGATCCTGAAAAGGCCACCATTTCCACTTGTTCTTAGAGCCACTCCTGCTCCTCAGTTGTTAGGAGCCCATGGCACTAGCAGGGAGACAGGGTCATTAAGAAAAAAGAGAGGTTAATGGTTTCTACACATTGCTCCAAGGTTTTCCCCCTGCCTTCTATTATCACCAAAAAACTGCTAGAGCTAGAAGTAAAAGAAAAAAAAAACAGAAGTCATCAACTTTCTACCACTGACCCCTCACCCCTGTGGCTATGGGTTTTCTATCAAAGTTTTCAGATGGATGATCTCGGGGCTGGGTAAGATTAGGAGCTCTAGCATCAGGCTCTCGCACCACTCAGCTGCTGATAGGCAGAGTCCTCAGGTCAGGGTCTGGGACCAAAGGTTCCTCTCCTGGTCTCAACATTCATCTTGGCCCTTGGGAATTATTCAAGAAGGCTTTTGTCAAAGGATCCCTTCATCTGACAGAAGCAGCTATGAGATCCTTTGCTGGTCACTTAGCCTCCCCAGACCCAGTTCTCTCATCTGTGAAATGAGGAGTCTGCACTTAGTGCTCTCTGAGATGGTCCTACCCATAGGGAACTACGCTTTTTTCTTGCTTTGAGCTATGCTTGAGTATATGGCTACCTGCTGTGGTAAGACGTGGAGAAAGGAAAAGGATTTGGAGCAACATTTTAGGACATAATGATTGATTGCAATCAAACTGTATCCTTTCTGAGATTTGTGGCATGAATGTTCCCTCATCATTTCTGAACAGATCAGGATGCTATAGAAGCAACCTGGGGTGTGCCTTCCTGGGCTGCCCAGAAGCCATCTCTTTTCCAAGTAGGGCTAAACAGAGGTGTAGAGAGGCAAACTGCGCTGGATAACAGAGGTCACTATGCAGCAAAGAACTTTGAAAAGAAAGGGGCAGAGGAAAACTATATCCAGGAAGGAGTATAGAGGGTCAGATGCCACTTGGAAAGTCAGTCTACCACGGACCTGTGACTCAAAGAATCACAAGCCTGCAGGCTCTGAGGTTTCTCTCCCTGGGTGGATGGTGGTGGAAGGGCACACTCTGCCTTGTGTTTGCATCCCTTCATCCTCACAGAAAGTAACCCGAGGTTAACCAACCAGGTATTTTTCCATTGTTCTGTTTCACTGTCCCCACCTTAACAAGAGAGTAACATTAAAGCAAGCCGTCTATTATTGTTCTTTGCTCTTGCTTTCTTCAGCCCTGTGTTTATGAAGCCGACCTCTTTTACTCAACCCATTGGAATACATTCTCTGCTTTGTGGAATGAAGTGTTGCCCGATTCTAGAATTACAAAAACAAAGCCAAGTGAGATCACTCAGCTGAGCTGTCCTAATGTGTTTTTTGACAGTAAAGTTAGAAGATGCAGTTTGCCAGAAACCACACTGACTGCACACCACTGTTCCAGCCTGCAGGGCAGGATGGAAGCCTGAGTTTCCCAGCCTTCTAGCAGTTACAGTGTTGCCATTTGGCTGAGGTTAGAACACTGAATATGCACAGAAGTGGTCCAAGCCACATGGAAGTCAGTCCTTAAAGACACCCTCCCCCCTGTACACCCCAGTTTTCTTTCTACTCTCACAATGGCAACCCTGGAGCTCAGACGGCAGGCCATGAGATGGACAAGGGCTACTGAACCCCAATGGGACTTTGCCTCTGTGAAATACAAACCCTTTCTTGTCTTAAGTTGTTGAGATCTCAGAGTTTGCCACCCTCACACCACCTCTCCTTCCTCGTTTTCTATGTTTCTCCAAGGCCACCTCTGTCCAATTAGCACTGTGTAAGTTCATCATTCATGCTTGAGATGCGGTTAGTCCAGCTCGAGGGTTAAATATCATCTTACTCAGCTACGTACAACTGCTCTGAGGAACTGAGGCTTTAGTACTGAGGGAAAGTGATATCTGGAGATGTTGAAGCTATATTTGGAACATGCTGTGTTCTGAGCAGGGTGTGGGCTCCAGATGGGGTGGGTGATTTGTGGAGGGATTTGGCTAGATGAGAACCAAGGAGAGAGTCCCAGGGAAATGGGAAGCTGGGAAGAAAGATTTCAAGGTTTTGAGAAGAGGGAAGGTATTTTAGGCTAACTCATCCTTCTTAGCAAATGGCTAGACCCATCTCATAAGAACAAAAGAGGGGCCAGCGCTGTGGCTCAAGAGACTAATCCTCTGCCTTGCGGCGCTGGCACACCCAGTTCTAGTCCTGGTAGGGCGCCAGATTCTGTCCCGGTTGCCCCTCTTCCTGGCCAGCTCTCTGCTGTGGCCAGGGAGTGCAGAGGATGGCCCAAGTGCTTGGGCCCTGCACCCCATGGAAGACCAGGAGAAGCACCTGGCTCCTGCCATCGGATCAGCGTGGTGCGCTGGCCGCAGCGCGCCGGCCGCGGCAGCCATTGGAGGGTGAACCAACGGCAAAAAGGAAGACTTTTCTGTCTCTCTCTCTCTCTGTCCACTCTGCCTGTCAAAAATAATAATAATAAATAACAAAAGAGGATGTTTTTCTTTCGCACTGTAATCCTAACATCAACTCTGAGTGAGTGGCGAAAAACAAAGGCTCTGGACCACATGACTCTCTGCAGCCACATCCCTGACACTTTTCAGCAAATCCCTCCAGGAACCCTGTTTTTCTTTCTTCCTAGATGCCCTGGAGTTGAGGACACCACCTCACATGGGATGTTGGAAGAATCCAGGGACAAACTGAATGTAAGGGGTCTGGTTTAGCACCTGCAGCCTGGGTCCCTGATCCCTTTCTTGTTTCTTCCATGCCTGAAGTGGTAAACCAGAAAGGAAATTAAGCTTGGGGAGCACCTGCTTTTCCACAGTGAGCCCAGGTGAGAAGCTCTTCCTCCCTCCTTCTCTAGCCTTCAAGAGCTTCCGTATGTTTCATACTCAGAGGCTCGTGGATAGATGGTGTGGCCTGGGTGTCCGCATGGGCCTATTGGACATGGCCTTGGACTCATCTGCACTTGCAGTGGAGGTGTTTGGTGTGTGGAGAAAGGAGATCGTGTAGACCCAAGCAACTGCCTGGACGTTCTCGGCAGCCAGTGGCAGGCTGTGCACCTGTTTGTACAGTTCTTGAACTGAAGACAGCCCGGCCTTTCCACTACGATGGAACACAAGTTCACTTTCCCCAATGTGCCATGTCCACCTCCATTTGGATAAAATGTCATCACCAGTTTTGTTTCTTTCCCACGCACTGCTGTTACTGCCCTCCACAGATTCAGGAACCACATGTGTCGTCCTCTGTGCCTTTTCTTTTCTGCTTCTCTGAGCTACCACTGAAGCCTAAGAAACTGAGTTTACGTCTTAAACTTGCAGTGGGACTTGAGTGCTCTGCCTGGCACCACTGACAGCCAGAGTGGACTTCTGGCAAGACTCAGAAGAAGTCTTGAGTAACACATTTTTCCTAATCGTTTCTACCCAGCTTTCCTGAAATCACTTGCTTTTGTAGCAAACTTGCCCCTAATTAATTGTTTAGCGTCCCTATCTCCCAAGAGAGATTATGGTAAATTCTTACTGTGTATGGCTGAGAATAAAGCAATTATCTAGCAAATATTGTATCCTTACAATTGATCATAGTCTTTACAGATAGGATGAATATGATGTCTCCCTCTAAACATTGAAATCTTTCATTTTTTAACTAATTCCATGAAAGTGTAATAGTCACCTTCAGAATGATTACATATTTAAATTTGGAAACAATATCTGTTGGTTTTTGATCCTTAAATAGCTCTTTTGTTTCTTGCTAGGGACAGATGTACATTGTGCTTTAAAGGGAAATTTGTAATTTCTCTGCACTTTTTATCTTAGCAAACCATCCATCACCAGTCACACTTTCAGTTTCATTTAGATCTGAGGTTTCCATTTGGACAGATTTGAAAACACACACACACAAAAGCCCTGTAAAGGCATAAGCATTTCACAGTGCTATATGGCAGAGGCAGCAGACCTGAGTGGAACTCACTGATTTTCTTTAGCATTTTGATTATATGGGTCTATGAGTTCAGAAGAATCAAAGTAAAAATGAAACTCAGCAGGCATGATGAAATCAACCGAAACCACCGAAATGGTTGGGCAGAGTCCACAAAAATGGTTTCATTCTCTGAAACTAGGGGATAGGAGAGGTCCTAATTCAAGAGACAGCTTCTGAGAGCTGTCATCACTCAACTCCTCAAGGAGAGAAAGAGAAATTTTTCAACAATAGAATTGTTTTTTTTTTGAAACTATGGTTATGAATAGATTCCAGTCAATGATACAAAGTAAGTCAATCTCTGTCAACAATAGGATAAATGCGTTAATACTGCTTTTAAAATTTTATTCATCATTGCTTTGTTGGTCATGGATGTGGGTGGGGCTCGTGGTGGGCTAAAACTCCAAGGAGCTCTTTTTAAGACATTTCAATTTAATCAGCAAGTGACTCAGGGAAGACAATGAGTCAGGAAAATAACTCCAACCTTGCGGAGAGAAAGCTATTCCTTTTCTCTGCTCCATCTCTGCCCCTAGAGCCTTCTAAGACTAAAAGAGTGAGTGCTCAGAAACTTGTTGGGTAAATGCCATTTTCAAATGAGCATTGAGTTCATTTGTGAAACACAAAGGCTCATATTTGCCTTATGCCTTGCAGGGGACTGTGCATGACTGGAAATGCTGCTGGTGCAGACCTGTCACATTATCCATCCAGGTCAGAGCATTCTTAAAGGGAACCTGTGACTCGAAGTGCTGACTGCTGCCTGACAGTGCAAGCACTCTGTCAAACCTTCTCTCAGCTGCCTGGGGAAGGGGCCCTGCTCTGTCTCACAAACACAAAAGTAGTCCACATAATTGCTGGCAATTACTGACAGAAGTTCTGTGTTTATGAAGCATCAGGCAAGACGATGGTGCAGAGGCTCTCTGGAGCTCCAGTACTGTGTGAACACCAAGATCAGACAGTGCCAGTTGAGTAAGGCGCTGTGTGTTCTACTAACGGGTTTCATAACTGATTCTTAGAGCAATAGCCTTGGAGCAGAGCCACAAATAGAGCACCAGTCACTACTCCTATTTTCTCTTTTTAAAAATAAAATCTGGGTGAGAGAAATACACCATCTCTCTTTTCTTGAGCAGCAGTTGCAATCATTCTATATCACACAAAATATATTAAACTAGAAGCCATTTTGTGTTTTCCAGTTTTTTAAAGTGCATTTCTTAAACCTGCTTTGAGCATCTTTTTCTTATTCTCCAAAGTATCTAACAAAGTCCTTGACAAATAATGGGCCCAATATAAATTCTTTCTGAGAAGTGTTTTACTGATTGAAAGACAACAACCTAATATTAATCATAGTCATCTATATACCAAGCATATACTATTTCATCTTGCTACAATTTTTTTTAATTTGACAGAGATAGAGATAGAGTGAGAGAGAGAGGTCTTCCTTCTGTTGGTTTACCCCCCAAATGGCTGCTATGGCTGAAGCTATGCGGATCCAAAGCCAGAAGCCAGGTGCTTCTTCTTGGTCTCCCACGCGGGTACAGGCACCCAAGCACTTGGGCCATCCTCCACTGCCTTCCCGGGCCACAGCAGAGAGTTGGACTGTAAGAGGAGCAACTGGGACTAGAACCCAGCCCCATATGGGATGCTGGCGCCTCAGGTGGAGGATTAACCAAGCGAGCCATGGCACTGGCACCTACAATTTTCTTCTTAAGAATGGTAATAAAATTTTGCAATAAGTGGAATTTTTATAAATATTTAAGTTAACCAATTACTTCATGAAACCCTTTATCTAATTAAAAGCTAACTTTGACATTAGAATTGCTAAGCCACATGCATACATCAACACTGATTTTTATTTGACAACTCATGAAAGCCTAACTTTACAGCAATGTTATAGGTCATCTCTCAGAATAGTTGTTCAAAAATGCATATTTAGGGACTGGCTTTGTGGCAAGGTAGTTAAACCTATGCCTGCATAGTCAGCATCCTATATGGGCACCAGTGTGTGCCTGCTGTTCATTCTAATTCAGCTACATGCTAATGGCCTGGGAAAGCAGTGAAAGATGGCCCAAGTACCTGGGCCCCTGCCAGCCATGTGGGAGACCTGCAAGAAGCTCCTGGCTCCCGGCTTTAGCCTGGCCCAGCCCTGGCTCTTGATGCCATTTGAGGAGTGAAGCAGCAGATGGAAGATCTCTCTCTCTCTCTCTCTTTCTGTCTCCTTCTTTCCCTATAACTGCATTTCAAATTAATAAAAATGCATATATATTACTACTTTATGTCAATGTTTTTCTTAAGCAGTTGAAATTAATTTTCTGAATGCATGGTTCTATAGAACTCAACCTGAAGCATTATTGTTCAGTAAATGCATGAGAAAGACTTTTTTTGACCCATCTTAGTTTTGCTGAGAGCACTTTCATTGTCTCAACATGAGAAAAATCAGTACAAACAGCATCTCTCTTTTGTATTAGGAACATTGCATCGCTTAATTGCTGACAGCCTCGATTTACTAACTTGTGAACTGTTAAGTATGCATCATTACATTCTTTAGGACACCTCTTTGAGTCGATGCAATAATTTATTATCAAGTAGGTCTAATTCTACGTTGATTTACAGAAGTGGTAATAATATCCCATGTCACACAATGCTTTGCTTGGAGGAATCCAAATCCAGGCACTAAAATCTTTATGGTCTCCCCTGGAGGAGTTGGGACGCAGGTGGTATTCTCATTACCACAGCTGAGAAAACGGAGAGGTTTGCCTGAGGTCTCCCAGCAAGCCAGCAACTGAGGGAGCAGAATCTGGGGCTCCTGGTGCCTAGCACATAATCGCAAAAGTCTAGAACTCCCAGGAGAGTCACCCAAATCACGAGTGCAGAAAAGAAGAGGGAAAATGATACCCAGGATGCCCATTGCAGAGTCCCCATGGCAACCTGTCACCCGTTTCCCTCTGACTGCACATAAAGCACACCGAAGGGTATCAAACAACATAAACCCTAATGGTACCCTTAATTAGGTGGGACCATAACGCCAACTCCCTTACCTCCCACTGTCCAAGTTAGCAGCCCCAAAGTCCTCTCTGTGATGCCCAGTCCTTCAGGCAAGGCACAGTTGCAGAAACAGTTTTTGGTTTCCTAGGGACCATCAAGCTCTGATGATGATGAAGTTTGATAGTAATAATGTCAAACTTTATATGACCATAATCCAAGTTTACAATGATACATTAAGCCATAATGCTACTATTTATATCACCATAAACTGAGTTTATGGTGATATAAATAGTCATGCTAATGGCATTAACAGCAGCACTCAGTTGAATCACAGCTGTTGACTGCTGCTTGTATGCTATAAGTATTGCTATTTATATTACCGTAAACTTAGGTAGTCTAACTTGTTATGGATATACGAGAAAGATGGTTATTCTGCATCTTATTCCCAAATCTAGCTCCTGTACTGGAGACTAGAACTGTTGCCCTCCTCTACATACTAATGTCCATCCAACTCTCAATCTGGCTGTGCTTGTGTCGTGTATTTCGGCAGGAACTACAGAAGTGTCTGTTTTCTGTCATCCTCTGAGGAGCCTGGGAATGCACTTGAATCTGATTAAGAAAGCATAGCCCCAGATGTTGGGCACACTTACTGTCTCCTTGGCAGCGGAGGGGACCCACACTCAGTTTGGCTTCTGAGCCTTGCCGGTCGGTATCTCCAACCACCACCTGGCTCACGGGCAGGTGATCTTTGTAGGATAAGAAGCCAGCATCCTTCCTCCTGAATCATAGGGAAACACAGAAAAGAATGAGGGGTTAGAAGCATGTCTTTTCTGATCATTGTTCAAGTTGTCTAATAATTGATGACATTTCAGTAATTGCTCAGAAATTCACCAAATAAAACCAGAATTGGTCTCCCTCCTCCATAGGTGGCCTCACAGCACATCACTCAGGAAGAGCTCTGGCACCCTTGTCTTGTGGAAAGCAGAACTGACACTGTGATTTCCAGAGAGCACTGCCACACAGTGCAGGCTACTCCAGCTAGATCATAAACCAGGGCACACACACAACACTGAGCTTACAAGCAGAGCTTGCTGTTGTCACAGAATCAAATGTTCGACAAAGTCAACCTCAATAACATGTGAAATAAAATCCTGCCAATACCCCCTCATCTCCTTAATTGCTTTGAAGCAGTTCCCTTGGAGCTTTTCTTCCTCGCTGTGCTTCAGCAAAATAAAGAACATCTCGTTTCTTCATGTTTTCTTACTTAGTAGCACAAGTGGAATAGTTCATGTGAAGCTTCCAACACAAGGTTCACCACGTGTCTCTTTCCATCTGTAATAAGGGGCGGTGCTGAGATTCAAGCCCAGACTGCTATTCATTCCAGGATTGTTTCCCTGTTTGCACTTGTCTCATTTGGAGTCTCCTGACTCTACTCTGTACCTACCCTAAATGAAGAACTGGACAAGGCTAATCACAAAGTTCTGCTTCTAGAGTGGCACATAGAAGGCCAAGGTCTGTTCCTGGGGATGACTGCAAGTTGAGTTGTGTGCAGCCCAGACTTCATGTTAGTGAGAAATCATTGCCCCTCGCTATTTTCCTGCCTTCACAGGTAAGGTGTCCCCTCACTTGGGGCTGAATGGATGGGAGGCACAGATCAGGCTGAAGTCATTTTATCACCTTACATTTTTAGGTGATTTTTTAGTTTCAAAAATTAAAATTTTGAAATTGTACATAGAACTAATATAGAAAAGTAATGATAAAAATGATAAAGTTCTTTTTTAAAAATTTTATTTATTTGAAAGAGTTACACACACACACACACAGAGAGAGAGAGAGAGAGAGAGAGAGAGAGAGTGTCTTTCATCTGCTGGTTCACTCCCCAAATGGATGCAATGGCCAGAGCTGCACCGAACTGAAGCCAGAAGCCAGGAGCTTCCTCCAGGTCCCATGTGGGTACAGGGGCCCAAGGACTTGGGCCATCTTCTACTGCTTTCCCAGGCCATAGCAGAGAGCTGGATTGGAAGTGGAGCAGCTGGGTCTCAAACCAGCGCCCATAGGGGATGCTGGTGTTTCAAGCAAAGCTGTTAACCCGCTGTGCCACAGTGCTGGCCCCCGATAGAGAGTTCAATAGTCAGGTTAGAAATTAGTTGCCATGCACATCTCTTGGCAAATAGTGGAGGGAATTGGGTGAAATCAACTTGCGAGCCTACTTTGAAGATGCTGTGCTGTTAGGGCAGTTTCTTATCCCTTTGACCTTGAGTGTCAGTGAACATACTTCCTCTCCTGGGTCAGGACCCATAGAAACCCAGAGAGGAGGCACAGATCTTTGCCAGTGGGTCTCAAAAAAATGTATTGGACATTGCTTTAGTTATTCCATTGACCTCAAGTTTCCAAGATAAAGCATTTTTCCTCTAAAGATTTATTTCTTTATTTGAAAGAAAGAGTTACAGAGAGAGGGAGAAAGGGAGACACAGAGAGATCTTCCACTTGTTAGTTCATTCCCCAAATGGTAGCAATGGCTAGAGCTGGGTTGATTTGAAGTCAGGAGCCAGGACCCCACATGGGTCCAGAGGATCAAGCACTGGGTCCATCTTCTGCTGCTTTCCCAGTTGCATTAACAGGGAGATGGATCAGGACTGGAGAAACCAGAACTCTAACCAGCATCCACAGGGGATTCCAGTGCTGCAGGCAGTAGCTTAACCCACTACACCACAGTGCCAGACCTGATAAAATTGTTTTTAAAATGTTGCTTATCACATTAGAGCTAAGATCATATATAAAAACACTCTGATTCTTATTGACACTGTATCTACTGATGACAAGATCTCAAACCTCTTGGGGAAAACTTTGCAAACCCACTTTCTTTTAGTAGAAATTCTATGAATTTGTGTAGGCATTAAATCCAGTGGCGAAGATGTTCAGATATCTGCAACCGATATTGGAACACCTGGGTGGGATATCTGGCTCTGACTACCGACTCCATTTTCCTGGTAGTGTGCACTCTGGGAGGCAGCGGATGATGGCTTAAATAATTGTGTTCTTACTGTCCATATGGGAGACCTTGACTGAGTTCTTGGCTGCCAGCTTCTGCCTGTCCTAGCTCTGGATATTTCAGACGTCTGGGGAGTGAACCAGCACATAGCTGCTCTCTGTCCGTCTGCCTCTGACTCTGAAACAATATCTAAAGATGTTATAAAAAATTCTATGAATTAAATTATGTCAAAGAGGGAACAAAGACTTTGATATTAAACTTGGTGTAGAATGTTTCTTTTTAACTTTTACTTAGAAAAATATAAATTTCCAAAGTATAGTTTATGGATTACAATGGCTCCCCCCCCATAACTTCCCTCCCATCTGCAACCCTCCCATCTCCCGCTCCCTCTCCCATTCCATTCACATCAAGATTCATTTTCAATTATCTTTACATATAGAAGATCAATTTAGTATATATTAATTAAAGATTTCACCAGTTTGCACCCACACAGAACAAAAAGTGTAAAATACTGTTTCAGTACTAGTTATAGCATTAATTTACATTGAACAACACATTAAGGACAAAGATCCTACATGGGGAGAAAGTGCGCAGTGACTCTTGTTGACTTAACAAATTGACATTCTTGTTAATGGCATCAGTAATCTCCCTATGCTCTAGTCATGAGTTGCCAAGGCTATGGAAGCCTTTTGAGTTTGCTGACTTTGATCTTACTTAGACAAGGTCATAGTCAAAGTGGAAGTTCTCTCCTCCCTTCAGAGAAGGGTATCTTCTTCTTTGATGGCCTGTTCTTTCTATTGGGATCTCACTCGCAGAGATCTTTCATTTAGGTCCTCTTTTTTTTTTTTTTTAAAGTGGACAATAAATGGAAGCACCCTCAGAATAGCCCACTGTCACTTGACTTCTAGAAGCAGTGTTGTATGTTCCTGTGGAACACAGGACTGAGATTGCCTGCAAGTGGACTTTCACTTAGAATTATGTGACTCTAAATCAGGGATATGCAGATTAACTTCTAAGAACCCAATTAACTTTGTCTCATTTTCAAATGACCCAGAAGCCAAGAATAATGTTCACATAGTTGGAAAAAAATCAAAAGAATAATATTTTGTGATATGAAAATAATGAGATTCAAAGTCAGTGTTCATGTCAAAGCTTTACTGGAATACAGCCACTTTTCAAAGGTGTTTTCTATGACTACATGCTCCAATAGCAGAGTGCCATTCGGCCCTCAGTCTAAAATATTTATTATTGGTCCTTTATAGAACAAAAGGATGCCAACTACTCTTATTCCTATCCATTTTATCCTTAGTTTATTGAGCAGATATCCCACTGTATATCATGGTAGATCACCACTGTCCAACTCAAATCTTCAAAGCTGAGCATGGAGTTAATGAAGGGGCAAAGGAAGGAACATGAGAATGAACCTTTTCCTGTTGTCCTTTTGTTGTTTCCAGTTCTTGGCTAATGCAAATAATGTTGTTTATGAGCATTCTCACACTTGAGTTTCTCATTAGCATTATTTTTGTTGAGTATCTGCCCAAAAGCAGAAATGCCATCTCACAAAGTACACTTATGCTTAACTTCGGTGGGTACTTACAAACAGCTTTCCTAAGAGCTTGTAACAAATTACGTTCCTATCCTCAGTGAATGAGAATTCAAGTTACTCAATATCCTTGCCAATATTTGGTGCTATTGATCCATTTAGGATGAGTGGAAGTTAAGAGCTTTATAATGAAACTTAAACTCAGGTAAGAACATTTAAAAATAAATGTTTGTGAATACTCCCTTAATAATTATGTAATTGTGTTACCCAAACACAATGTTATTGGGATTCACATATCTACATACTTTCACAATTTGGAAATAAGATTCTTAAATTGTTGGAGTAATTTTGAAATGTAGATCTTCTGTGCTATTTTATATTAAAACTGGGCATTGTTCATTGATTTTGCAAGAAAAACTCATACTCTATCAAAATCTTTCCATTATTGCTTGAAAGTAACTGAAAAAACTAATATTATGTTTCATTAGATGTACTTAATGGTTTATATACTATCCCCATTTTACTGATGAGGAAAATGAGAAACAAAGAATTTATTCTGACCAAGGCCACCAGCTCATAAGCAGTAGAGTCTGGATTCAAATCCAGATCACCTGAACCCCATCCTTCAGCTTTCCACAAAACAAACAAACATACAATAACAACAATAACAAAAACCACAAAAAAACAGAGAAAGACCCAAAAACCCACAATATCAACTTAAAGTCTTATTTCTTTTAATGCTCACTGACAGTTGAGGTGGCAAAGTACCTTTTAAGACATATTTAGCCAGTCTAAAATGCTGAAGTCAAGTGTAAATCACAAGTTCAAAGGGATCTTCAATGTTTTACTTACACTTGCTCTACAAACAATAAACAGTGCAAGAGAGCTTGAGACTTACCTTATGCCCAAAGCAACCATTATTTTTTAATGATATACTGAAATTTATAATACGGTGCAGTATAGCTAATAGTTATAACACTCAGATATTCCATATCAAACCAAAAAAGAAAAATAGGGAAAAACTGTTGACTGAGAAAGCAAGAAGTTTCTTTCTCAATATTTGAACAATAGAAAGGGCTCCAGACATTGCATAAAACAATGTGTCTGATGCCCACAAAGCATTGACTTCTATAATGATTGTAGAAATGAACTTGTTGGTGGGAATAAAGTGGCTTAGTTGACACAAAGTTTCTGCCATATTCTTACAGCACACCTCCTTTAAAAAAAAAAAACATTTTATTTATATGAAAGGCAGACACACACATGGATGTTCCATCCGATGGTTCTCCCCAAATACCCAAAAATAGCTGGGGCTGGGCTAGGTCAAAACCAGGGACTGAGAACTCAGCTTTGATCTCCTACAAATGGGACAGGGACCCAACTATGTGGTGCACATTAGCAAGAAAGTGGAATCAGGAGTGGAGCCAGGACCCAAATCTGGGTATTCCTATCTGGGATGTGAGCATCCCAAGTGCCATTTTGATCACTTCTAAATGCCTGTGTCACCCCACTTTTAAAAGATCAAGTGAGATTTGGGGAGGTTCCTATAGGCTATCCATATTAGGATGTTGTTCAAGTTTTTGTAGCAAGCAAAACAAGCCTTGGAAGTGCTGGTCCTTATATTCTGTGGTCCATCTAATTTAGGGAGATATTTGCTATCTATTTATCATGTTAGCATACAAATCTAATTAAATTTATCAGTTGGTTGGATTTTAGAAATTCCACCACCCATTTCAACTAGGTCCTAGGCTCAGACTCTCCCTAAGTCTATCATCATTGTTACTAAAATAAAATTTGACTTTATAGATTTTGCTTCTCTAGCTGGCACTACTATTATTTCTCTTCTGTACTGTTTTCTTGAGTAACTGTCTGTGCTGTGGTTCCCTTTCCTACTCTCTCTATCCTGCTGAGAAAGCAAGTAAGCCTCTAGGCGGTCTGTGCCTTTAGCTCAGTGAAAAAGAAAACACTCCTAAAGGACCATGAACCACCCGAGCATCTTTAATTGTGAGCCTGATCTTCTACCAGATGCTATGGAAATGTTCATACTATGAATCCACCCTTTAATTTCAGCAGAGTAGGCAAGCTTTCTTTGCAAAGTTTTAGGAGAGCTTGTTTGACCCTGGTAACAAACATTCACTAGGATCTGCAAAAACTGTAACCATGACACATTGCTGGTGGGGATATAAACTGATAGAGTCATTCTTACAAGCCATTTGGTAGTTCCTTGAAAAGCTAAACTATATATTTACTGCATGATGCAATAAATAATTCCACTCCTGGATATACATCGAGAAGAAATGTGAATTTAAAAACATGTCTATACAGATACGTCTGGTTGGTGTTTATAGCACTTTTATTCATAATATAGTTCCAAAGTGCAAACAACTCTAATGTCCACCAATTAATGAATGGCTAGACAAATGTGGCATATCCATACAATGGACTATTCCAGTAATAATAACCAATGAAACAAGGATACATATCACAATATGAAGAAATATCCAAAGGCACTATGGGAAAACCAACATGTCCTGGCAGATTCCAAATTCTATAATTCCAATTACATGAACTCTCCAGTAGAACAGGCAACCTACAGACAGGAAGTGGATTAGAGGTTACCTGGAACTGGGGGTGGAAACAGATTAAAGTAGACTAAATCTCATAGGAATAATGGAAATATTCTATATCTGGATTGTGGTGATTTGTTGGACACAACAGTGAATTTACTACAAATCCCTGGAAGTGTGTACTTAAAGCAAGTCAATATTAAAGTATGTCAATGGTCAATACTTATCTTTAAAAAGAAGAAAGATTGATGCTTATTGGCAACAGGGAAGGCAATTCTGTTCCATATATGTCACTGAAGATACTCGGGTATGGAATTATGGGGTAGTATATTTCCTGGTTTTGAGTCATCCACTTTGTGACGTAAACCTTGGATTACTAAATGTTCATTAACTCCTTTTTCAGAAGGTATTTGTCCCTGCATTTTAAAGTTGACATCAATATGTACATCTTCCACTGATACTGCTTGCTGGATAGCATCCCACAACACCTCTGTTCAATCTTCTCTCCTCACCCTTGACCTCTGAATTCTTTGACAAGAGTCAAGATGGCACAAGACACCCCACCAATTTCACCCTCATCCCAGCTTCTTCTCTACTCATTATTCAGAATCTGCCTTCTTTATTCCTGCATGTATCAGCTTTCAGATTCCTAAAGTAGCTCTATAAAAGGAGCTGTACCTAATTTACAGAAAATCAAATATCCAGGGGCTGGCATTGTGGCACAGTGGGTAAAGCTGTCTCCTTCAATGCCAGCATCCTATATGGATGCAAGTTCATGTCCTGGCTACCCTGCTTCTGATCCAGCTCCCTATTAATGGCCTGGAAAAAGTGGCAGAAGATTACCAAAGGGTTTGGGTCCCTGTTACCCACAAGAGAGACCTACTGGCTCCTGGCTTTGGCTTGCCCATCTAGGGAGTGTAGCAGCAAACAGAAGATCTTTCTTCCTCACTCCATCCCCCCACCTCCCACTTGTCTCTCCATCTGTAACTCTTTCAAATAAATATATAAATCTTATTTTTTTTAAAGAAGAAAGAAAATCAAACATCCTTGGTTTTCCAGGACATGCTTAACAGTACAAGTCTATTCAACTGTCAGCACTTGCAATTGTGTTATCCTAAAAATGTCAACAGTTGCAGCATCAAATGTTTCTCTCAAAGATGGTTTCTAAACTTTTTGGAAGTTTTTGTGTGATTTTTGGTTCAGGTAATTAAGTTCACTTTATTTACAAATCTGTGTGTTTTCTTTCCATATTTTCTGCCTTCTGATGGCCACTCCTAGACATAGATTTTCATGGCAAGGATTCAGAAAAAATGAGTAAAAAAGTGAAAATCTACAAAACTACCCTGGAAAGTTATTATTTTACTAATAACTTGCACTAATGATTTTTGTTTTGTATATACTTATTTTTATTAAGGGGGTCTTCAGATTATTATTCTACCTCTTCAGTTAAAATGTACATAAATAGCTTGCAAAGTTTTAAAATGTTCAAAATTTCCCCATAGATTATCTCATTTGATCCTCCTAACTCTGTAAATAGGCTTTGGAGGTACAAGGGAATAGGAATAGGCAGTTGAATTTAACAAATTTTGATTCTCAAATAATTAATCCAGAGCACATCCATTATACACAGTGATAGCCTCTACCTAGGAATGGGATCCTGGTTTATGGTATATTATGAAACACTACTTAACTGACTCAAAATTTACACCTAATGTTCTCTGAAAAAGAAGGATGGGGTGGGCATTTGGCCTAATGATTAAAACACCAGTTGGGACACCCACATCCCACGTTGGAGTGCCTGGGTCTGATTCCCAGTTCCACTTTCAGCTAATGAGCACCCTAGGGGGCCACAGGGATGCTTCCAGTGTTTAGGTCCCTGTCACCCGTATTCCCTGCTACCCTGCTACTGGCTTTAAGCTAACCTGGCCCTAGCCATCCTAGGCATTTGGAAAGTGACTCAGAGTTTGGGTATGCACTCTCCCTTGCTCTTTCTTTCAAACGAAGAATAAAGAAACCCAGCAAAACCATAAAGTGAAGTTAAGGCTAGATCTAGTTAAGTAATTTTTTAAGTAAATTAGGAATTTTTAATTTATTTTCCTCGCCGGCGCTGTGGCTCAACAGGCTAATCCTCCGCCTTGCGGCGCCGGCACACCGGGTTCTAGTCCCGGTAGGGGCGCCGGATTCTGTCCCGGTTGCCCCTCTTCCAGGCCAGCCCTCTGCTGTGGCCCAGGAGTGCAGTGGAGGATGGCCCAAGTGCTTGGGCCCTGCACCCCATGGGAGACCAGGATAAGCACCTAGCACCTGGCTCCTGCCATCGGATGAGCGCGGTGCACCGGCCGCAGCACGCCGTCAGTGGCAGCCATTGGAGGGTGAACCAACGGCAAAGGAAGACCTTTCTCTCTGTCTCTCTCTCTCACTGTCCACTTTGCCTGTCAAAAAAAAAAAAAAGTTAAAAAAAAATTTATTTTCCTCACCTCTCTGTTTCTGTGTTTTGTCTGCAATTGGGACATAACCCCACTGCTTTTCACCAAAAAGGGAACAAATGTCCCACAAATGTCATCTGTCCTGGTCCCTATTAAAATCCAGTCTCAGAAAATAATCAGAAAAATCATTTATTCCTAATCATTTTTTTAGTAGAAGCAATATACTACTCAGACTGTTAAAGTTTTTGGGAGGCCATTGTTTTGAAAAAGGCTGCTGTGCTAGACCCCAGCACAATGAACTGGAGTCACCTGTACCAAGTGCTAGGTAACCAAACTGACCCTTTGAATTGGGTCATTTTACCAAAATGAAAGCGATTCATAACAACCAATAAGAAGGGGCATAGTTTATCTGAGTAGGCACATAGAAATCCTCTGTTTTGATCCCCTAAGGGAAGCAACTTCTAGATCACCAGTCTATCTTTGTCCTCTATTTCTGCTTTCTTACATCCTTTTCTGCCTAGAAAGCTACCCGTTTTGCTCATTTCAGTGATGTGCCTGTTCTATTTGATGGAATGAGATGTTGCCTGATTTTAGAATCAATGAAATTCAATTAGGTCTTTAAATTAAATTTGTTGTAATTTTGCCTTTTGACAAGACAAAGGGTTACTCCAGAATCCAGGTGTCCATGAATGCTGGAGACTGGACTGGGAAGAGGAATGTTGCTGGCATGACTGAGAGGCCTGTACGGAGATGACTGTGTGTCCCTGAGTAAGGGATGACCACCATCAATTTGCCAGTTCCCCATGATCATGACAAAAGACACATCTCTATCAGCAGTCAACGTTTCCGTCCACAGAACACACAAGGGCTATCTCAGAAATGCGGCATCATCAGAAGGTAAAGTAAATAACAGAGCCATCTGATACTCAATAAGGTAGAACTTTATAAATTCATCTGATGGTGTCCTAAGTCACCATTGACTATTGAGCTTTCCTCAACGGATACAAGGTACTGCTCCCTACAAAGCAATTAGAGTAATTAAGAAAACAACCATCACAATTAGATCTTTCAAATCTATGCCTATGTCCCCTATGAAATGGCAGTAATTACATATTCAATTACTCCTTTTCAGTGGGAATAGCTCCGGCCTTTTATAAATGTAAGACAATTATCTGTTCAGTTTACACTCTTTTAGAAAACCCTGGTAACCATTTTTAAATTTTATACAAAGTGTCCCAGAATGCAAGTTCCCTGAGGGCAGATATATAGTTTTATAAAACTTTATAAAATAAACAAAAGCAGATACTTAAAAGTGGGTGACTGCATGTTTTGTGATGGAATAAATATATGAATAAACAAAGCTCTTAAGGCCTCATTCTACAGTTATCAATATGTGCACACGATCAGTGAGATGAGAAAGAAAACCTTTCTTACAGTGAGTTACTAGAATATTCTTGAAATATTTTTGTAATTGACATTTTATTATTTTCTGTAGAAAGCAATAGTTATATCATTAACACAGTGAAAAGGCCATAATAGTTATATCTTAAAGACAGATTCTAAACCTGTTTTGTATCTGTGTAAGAATAAGTTGGTTAATTTATCTGAGTCATTGTTTTCCACACAGATAAATCTTGGTTCTTTGATTCTACGTGTGTGTGTGTGTGTTCAATTCTAGAGCAAGAAGTAGTAATTGAAAAAATTTGACAAACTTGAGTGTGGCATAAGATACCAAAAGTGTGAGATCTTTTTTTTCCTGGAGTGGAGTTAATTGAGACTCCAAAAGGCACAAGCCCTTTGAGAATAGGACTTTGTGGTCCTATAAAGTTTCCCCAGGAACTACTATGATAGAATCCAGCATTTATTTTGCGAAGTTATCTGGTTACCATGGTCATTTTTCAGAAGTGATAGACTATGAATAAAAGAATGTTTGGACTAATGTTTGCAACTAGTTAGTAGCTAAGTTAGGAAAAACTGACCAAATTTTTAATGCTCTGTAGTTTAAGAAGAGAAGATGTTTACATTTCTCAAATTCTACTAAAATACTTTCAATTGATTTTCTTTAAATGATACAAAAATCTAATATTTTTATCAAATAGGAAAATTGTCTGACTGGATTAAAGACTAGGTAGGGCTATTTTTATTTTAGTTTGCTCTTCTGTATTCATATTTTCCCTAAGAGTTCCCTATATTCTTGTAAATCATGGCTCATAAATTTTATGATTAGCAAAGAGGGAGTACTTGATTTGTACTCTCCTGGCCATTTCCCTGTATTTTCATCTCAGCAATTAATGGCCAACCCCTGGCATCTCAACACCCAAAGGGCAAGCATTTCCTTACACTGGCCCAATACGTGTCTAAAAATTAGGATGAATAGTTTGAGCTTTTGTGTGTTTGATTTCAACCAACAAACAAGTGTGGATTTGGAGCAGCGTACCTGCATGCTCACCTAGCTCCTCTCTGCTTGCACAGGGTTCATTTCCTTTCTCTCTCAAGGCTTGGGGGCTCTCAAGTGGGATCCACGAGGCTGCTCATGGATGGCTTCATTCCATAGGTTCTATGTCTACCCTGCAAGCCCAGCCCTGCATCTTTCCCCACAAAGATTTGACAAGGGAGGCCACTGATAACACCTCCATGTACCTTCATCTTGAAAGTAGGTGGGGATATTCTGGACTGATATGATCCTGATGGTCCCCTGTGTCTCTCAAAATCCAGGTTATACAGGCCAAGCTCTCTGATAACCCTGACGTTCGCTCTCCCTACTCTCATGATGGTGGTGGCAGTTGGGGCAGATAGAATGCGTTCACAACTCAGCAAACAAATCTTTCCCCCTTATCTCTTAGACTTCTGCAGGAATGTTGAGCTTCTCTTGTCTCCGGAGGCTATTAATTAGTTCACGCAGGCAGGGCTGGCATTCAGACTGGGAATGCAGGGGAACCAGTGCCTTAGTCTGGCTCACAGCCTGGAGAAACTGTTTTTGACTTTTCCTCAGGTATGAAAAAGAATTCTAGAGATAGTCTATTTTGGTAACATTAAAATTTTATCTAATTTATTCTCTGTAAAGTATTCCTTCTCTGTTTCCATGGGTCTCCATAATCATGAAAGATAACAAAAGACGCTCCACTCTCCACATACTTCCTTAAACAGCATGGTCTGTTTAAAAGAGCATTAATCCTGATGCATTTGGCCTCAGAAGGGAATGCAATATGCCTTGCATTTTTATTTTATGGACGTGACTGTCCTAATAGGTACTATTTTTCAATGATACAAGCATTCTTTTAACTGAGAAACATTGCTTTTTCTTCCTATTACCACTTCTAAAGCCCCCTCCATATAACACAAATCCATATAAATGATTCTCACATTGGTTACCACTGCAGTCTTCTCTACAAACATCACATCGTACTTTGTCAGACCTACTGCTTCTCAGCAGGTCATTTTGCTCCCCTAGTAGACACAAAAGCCTTGTTTGAAGGTGGAAGCCATTTCCTTTACTAGTCTATGAACTCTGTCAGGCCCTTAAGATGATCAATATTTGGTTTTATGTTATCAATATCTTGAAGAGGCTGTGGAATGTTAATATCTGAAAAAGACACACGACCTCAGCTACAATCACAACAAGCACTTACTCTTTGAGATGAGATGGTCAAAATAAAAATAAAATTCCAAACCACTTCTTAATAATGGGGAGTAATGAGAGTCTCAAGATTGCTATCAGTCCCAAGCATGAAGGCAGAAGGATGAACCATGGAAATTGAAAATAAACAATCTACATTTTTGGAGAAAGCCAAAGGAATCATGAGTAACGTAAGCCAAGAAAATACAGAACTTCTGCAGGAAAAAGGTAGTCCATTATGAATACTTGTATGTTCAGTATTGCAAAAATACCTCATGTTGGAAAGTAGAGTGAGTGCCAGGTACATTGATATGGAGATCATTGGTGGATATATCACAAGTTCTAACGTGGTAATGAAAAGTTCAATGGTTGATAATTAAATGGGAAATGAAAAAGTAGAGATAAACTTTAAGCTCTTGTTTCAAAATTAGAATGAGAAATTAAACACACATTAGGGAAGAAACTAAAAGAGTTTTAGCACTCAGATTTTTGTGTCCAGATTGGGAACTGAATCCATTATGGTTAATCACATGGGCCTCCAATCAACTTGCCAACATTATTTTCCAAGCTTGGCAGTAAAAAGTCATGAATATTACTGTCTTTTATACATGGATAACATAGAAGTTTGTCCAGAGGTTGACTTAAAGTGGCCCATAATCAGGAACATTCTGACCACTGCTTAGGGATACTTGTGTCGATTTTATTTCTGTATACTCTTATTTCAGATACAGTGAACAAATAGCACTTGGGCTTTTTTCTTGAAACCATAAATGACCAAGCACATGGGTTTTCTGAAATACAATAACCAACATTTTGAGAAGAGATTCTCGGGCCTGTAGCCTTGAGGAAAATGACTAAAGAGGAACAAACTAATGCCCAGTGAGGTGTTGAGCTTTTTGGTGAACAACAGCCAGCTGGATCTCTGATCTTTATTGGGTTTGGAGAAAATCAGAAATGCAGTAACGCACTCAGGGGCTTTTTAAAACTTCAGTTAATTAGATTTTAATAAACAAGGTCATCTCTATTGGCAAGCTTACTCAGTAATTTAGAGGGGGAGCCATTTATGAGGCAGTCCAACCTACATAAATTAAAAGACATATAAATCCTCCCCTCTGAAGAGAAGCAATGAAAATCCATCATCATTAATTGAAGGATAGCAAATACCATCAAAGAAAAGAAGGGCCAGGAATTACAGAGCTATGCAAATCTCAAACACTGCAAAACTCAATTTAGCAACCGTTTTATGGAGTGAATACAGCATGAGTGTCTTGTTTGTGTGAATTCATTTTTCTCTTGAAGATCCAAAAGGGGAAACTGCCACATGCTTCTTACAGGGCACAGTCTTCAGTTTGCAAATAATCTGAACACAGAAGGGAAGTGATGCAAACAAGCCTGTGGAGGAGCAGTCATTCCATCTCTTTGAGGTGCACAACGTTTGGATGACTGATAACTGAGACTGTTGCATGAAGAGTGTTCAAAAAGATGATGGAAGATGCATGTTATGAAGCAAACTGCACATGGGTCTCATAAGTTTTTGGAAGCAAACTAAAATTACCTTTCAAATTCATTGTTTCCCCCACTTTTTCAAAGTACGCTCATATTAGCCTGCTTGGGCTGCCTTGGCAAGACAGCACAGACTGGGCAGCCTACACTCCATGTACTTCCTCTTAGCTCTGGAGTCGAGAGAGAGTGCCCTCAGGGTTGGCTCCTGCTGAGACCTCTCTTCCTGACTTACAGATGACTCCTTTTTTACTGTGTTCTTACATGTTCTTTCTCATGTGCACACATGGAGAGAGAGAGAGAGAGAGAGAGAGTGCTCTCATGTTTCTCCTATTCTTACAAGGGCTCCAGTCTTACGTGATTCCAGCCCTAACCTTATGACCTCATTTGATGGCACTTACTTACTTATAGGCCCTGTCTCCCAGTACAGTCCACTTTAGGGATTAGAGAATTAACACACATTTTAGGGGTACAAAATTCTTATACAAATAACTCAAAATTCAGTTCGTATGAGGTATATATAATTTTTTTTTGACAAGCAGAGTGGACAGTGAGAGAGAGAGAGAGAGAGAGAGAGAGAGAAAGGTCTTCCTTTGCCGTTGGTTCACCCTCCAATGGCTGCTGTGGCCAGTGCCCTGTGGCCAGTGCCCTGTGGCCAGCACACTGTGCTGATCCTGATCCGAAGCCAAGAGCCATGTGCTTCTCCTGGTCTCCCATGCGGGTGCAGGGCCCAAGCACTTGGGCCATTCTCCACTGCACTCCCGGGCCACAGCAGAGAGCTGGCCTGGAAGAGGGGCAACCGGGACAGAATCCAGTGCCCCGACCGGAACTAGAACCCAGGGTGCCGGCGCCACAGGCGGAGGATTAGCTTAGTGAACCGTGGCATCAGCCAAGGTATATTTAACTTTGTTAACACAGCATCCTGGAAAAATAAACTTTTTTTTTTGTTCAGCAGACATATTAATGCCCCAAGAAATTAAATAATCTTCTGCATTAAGCCAATCCATGAAGCATAAATCTTGGCAATCTATGGCTTCTCACACGTAACTTTATTGGGAAATAATTTCCAGAGCTTTGGAATGTAATAAATGAGATCAAAAGACAAAAGAGTACAGAGTACTGGTGAGTCCTTCACATCTTGTTTATGGATGCAATGTCTACTGTTGTGTGCTTGCTCACACCACTCAGATTAATGAACTGGGAGGGGACAACTCCTGAGCTTCTGCTATTGGATTTTCTGGGATATTCTTTCTCCTGACTGATGCAACTCTACTCATATTGAAGTTCTCGTGCAGTTGTCATTTCTTCTGTGAAATTTTTCCTGATCCCTAAAAGGTGAATTGCTTTTTCCTGGGATCCCATAATGATTTACTTACATGGCTATTTCAGTTGTGGTTGACACAGACTGTAAATTTCATGGGACCCTCCTGGTTTCATCTATTTATGTCTTTATCTCCATTCATATTCCTACCATGTATTTTCCTTTGTGGACTGGGAAAAATGGACAAAAAAACCCAACTATAATGATAGGAAAGTACTTTCAAAGTTCGTGGAAATGGAATCAAAAGAAAATTTTATTTTGGTTTGAAGCAAATTTTGAAATCCATGCAAATGAGGGGGTCTTCAAAAAACTCTGGAAGATGTATATTATTGAAAAACTCTGCATGGATTTCAGAATTTTTTGTGCCATAATAAGCTTATCTTTTAATTACATTTCAATGAACAGAGCTGTGGCATAGTGGGCTAAGCCTCTGTCTATGGTGTGGGCATCCCATATGGATAACAGTTAGAGTCCAGGTTACTTCCCTTCCAATCCATGTTCCTTTTGATGGCCTGGGAAAGCAGTGGAAGTTGGCTCAAGTGCTTGGTTATCTGTACCCATGTGACAGACCCAGAAGAAGCTCTTGGTTCCTTGCTTTGTATTGTCCAGCTCTGGCCAATGCAGCCATTTGGGGAATGAACCAATAGATAGAAGACCTCTCTCTCCATCTTTCCCTCTGTCTACAACTCTGCCTCCCAAATAAATAAATAAATCTTTTTTTTTTTTTTAAAAGAACTTGATCTTGACATTATAGTGGTAATTTTCTCTGTATTATAGGTAAATTTCACCTTTCTAAAGGCAGAAACTTTGCATTGTGAATTAAAAATAATATATTTTACTGCTACCTTTTTGTAGACATAATTAGATTATAAGGCAAGATTTTGTTAGCGTCACTTACAACACCCATATTTCTCCTGGGTAAGATAGTATTCTGTTTAAGAAAAGAGGTTCTCATGTCAAACTCTGTTCAGTTTCTATGTCTTCTTCCTTTGCTGGGTAGGCTCCTTAACTTAACTCCATTTCTTCATCAGTTAAAGCACTTTTATTTTGGCAAAATCTAAACAAGTGACCTGACTCTAAATTACTTAGCATTGTGCCTAGCACATAGTAAGAACTCAATAAATATTGGGTTGAAAAACATGAAATTGTCAGTATTTACCTGTGTTTAGCCTACAAAAATGGCAATTTCATATGGTTCAATTTAATGTTAGTTGCTATTAAATCATCATTGATGATGTTCCATAAACACTTTATGATTATTTGCTTTAGTACTTTGTATGAGGACACAAATTCAACGTGTGTATAAAGAAGACTAATTCTGTTCTGGGCTCATGTTTTCTTTTTAGGTAATGAGCAATGATCTCAGCCAATAATGGGAAAGAGATACGGACAGAAAGGGACAATGTACCACGTCTCTTGTCCCTCCTCTGTGCCTGGCTGCTTCCTGAGCAGCTTCTTTAGGACAATTAAGTACCACAGCACATAAAAGAACATTCCAATAAAGCACACGTATTCTAACTATGTCCAAATATAAGTTTTCTTAAATGTTACAGCTTTACACTGACTAGAAAAGGTATTCATGACCTTAAATGTTATAACAGACAGAATTTGCTTCCTTATTTATCCAACAAATATTTACAGAGTGTCCACTAGGTTCCAGGTGCTGCCATTGGACTTGTGAGAGATTCAAGAAATAATAAATTCTATGTTCAATATTTAAGAAGGATAACATTTACTAGACTTTACATGCCTTGTGTATATTTTTTTCATGACTGAATCATTAAATTAATACTCTGCTCTCCCACCATGGCATAACAGGGATCTGTTTTGTTTCTATTTCTTTTACTGTTTTTTTTCCCTTTTGCTTTTCACAATTCTTTATTTTTTAATATTGCAATTCCATAGTTCTCTAAGAATGAAAATGATCTTAACTCCTAATTCTTTTAATAAACTTCATATGTGTTTCAATAATTATAAGCATTCTTAAATGAACCTTGCATTTTAATTATCATTAAATAATGAATATTCAATTTGCTGAGATTCTGAAACAAAATTATAATGCCAGTGATGATAATACACAGTATGTAGAATCTTTTATGATGGAATTGCCAATGAGAATAATCTACTGGGAATAACTAATTTACTCAAATAGGTTAAAGCAAGTGAATGTGGAAATCAATATTCTCTCCTTTGCTTATATCTTTTATTGGAAGACTGTAAAACACATTACTAATAATGGCATCCCTGGACCCAATGGCCCTTTGAAAAGGAGGGAAATGGCATTAACCCACAGATATAAATCGGCCCTGTCAGTTGGAGAATACCTTTCTCCATGTGCATCATTTGCTCATCTGGGCAGTGCTGATTCCTCTATGTGTTAAATGACCACTCTTACTCATCTAAAATGGACATACAAGATGAACTTTACTTCCGTAGGAGATATCAAACATCTCTGCTGTAGCAAGCAAAATAAATCAAAATGAAGCACAGCCATTTAGCACTGCACTGATCCTGATCCGAAGCCAAGAGCCACGTGCTTCTCCTGGTCTCCCATGGGGTGCAGGGCCCAAGCACTTGGGCCTTCCTCCACTGCACTCCAGGGCCACAGCAGAGAGCTGGCCTGGAAGAGGGGCAACCGGGACAGAATCCGATGCCCCTACCAGGACTAGAACCCGGTGTGCCAGCGCCGCGAGGCGGAGGATTAGCCTATTGAGCCGCGGCGCTGGCTAGAAATGGGGCTTTTCATTCAGTATGTTCTAATGATAATGAGAAGCAAGTTTCCAGTAGGCAGAAGATGGAAGTTCTGTAGAAGGAACATAAATAATTGCAAGACAGAAAACCCAGACTTCCCAAGGAACCAAGTAGGTCTCTGAGATGAGTAAGTCAGGTTTGAGAGGAAGACAAGTGTAGAGAATCAAGGACTTGAATGAAAATAAATTTTCCAAATGGGGATACATCAGACTTCTATAATGGATGTGCAGTTACCCCCTTGAACGTAATTTGTGTCCTTAGCTAACCTCATCAAGTAGGCTTTTTTTTTTTTTGTTATACTCAAGAATTACTTGCATATGGGCAGCTATTTTTCATCATCATTTCTAGGGAAGAAAGGAAAGACTTACTTCCAAGGCTTCAAAACTACGAAAGAGCCTAAGGTCCTTGGATATATTATCTTTGGCAGAGAGTCCCTGAGTGCCTCTAAGGGAGAGTTTAACCACCCTTACTCACTCCACTGTGTATCGCACCATGTTGGACTAATCCTAAGTTTTTAACTTACTTTGGGTAGGAAATAATGCTCTAGTTGATGCTGGTCAAAGCTATCCATTACCAGCACTGTTGGATATTATCCTTTCTCCTGTCCATCTGGAGTTTTCTCATATTTGGAAGGCTAATTTTTACAATCCAAGATTTAGCTACGTGCTGAAGTTGAATACAGCCGACCCTTTAATTACACACTGCTGGAACCAGTGCCACCTTGTGGCTAATCATCTCACCATCAGCTTTCCTCGCCCTCTACTGCTTCAAATTTTGTTGTAGTGGTGCAAAGCTTGCTCAAACAACCCTGACTGTCCTACTCACTCTTCAGTGACAGATGCTGACTTATGTACCTCACCATAAAGCACATCTTTCTCTTCTAGCCTCCATAAAAATTGGCTGTTATTTTCCCTTACTCATGCAGGAACACCAGGTAACAGGGTCTATGATCACTTGGAGTCTAAACTTAAGCACTCCATGGTTCTGATGATTCGACTTGGTTTGTTGTGACACAAGTGGGTGATAGGGGTGGGGGTTTTTCAAGGATGTATTTGCATAAAGTGGCAATCTAGCAGAAGAGGAGAGTTGAGGGCTGAAGCTTGCTTTTAGGATAATGGATCCAGCTTGTGAAGGGAGTAATTTTCAACAGAATGAGATGCCATGCAAATGGTTTCAAATTACTGTTAAGTTGCAATAAAAACTTGATTTAGGTAATTTTCTTCAAGTGATGGATACTTGGGCAGACCTAATATCCTGAGGATTGGCAAGCCCATATCTGTCCTAGGACAATACTAGAGACATCCACATTGCAGCTCTAATAGGAGAGAAGAGCATTCTCAGATGCTACAAGGCAAATGGAGAACCTGTGTTTGCACTAACACTTGAGTCAACTTTAGGGAACTCTAACATAGTTGAACAGAATCTGAGAGTGGATTAAATTTCCAAGTTTGCTATTTCAGATGGAATCAGAGAAATGCATTTTTATATTATTATTATTAAACTTACGTGGCATGGAGAAATAAAAGTCCCAATGGCCAAATAGAGAAATGATTGATACTATTCCTCTCCAACCTAGTAAATAAATGTGTAAATAAGACCAAAATAGTTTCTACAAAGAAGTGACTTGTACTTCCAAAATTAAACAATACTTGCTCTACAGTATTCAAACAATTATCTCCTTTTTTCTGGTGATCATTAAAATCAATGAGTTGCACTGAGTAAAAGAAACAATACATTCCAGATAAAGGAAGGAATTTCCAGATAATCTAATTCAAACTACCTATTGTACAGACAAGGGAAGGTAAAGAATCTTTAATTAAGGTCATAGTATTAATTAATATTTATTCTTTTTACATATTTTATATATCCGATTTGACTTCAATTTAATATTCTGTATAAGACAAGTTAGTTATATTTTGACTTTTTTATTATAGTGACAATTCTAGTGACAATTTTAGAATGACAAAATGCTTAATATCTTTGTTAACTAAAACTTAGTACAAAATCATTACAATTTTGGGCCAGAATGACTTATGAACCTCACATTTCTTTGACCTTCTCACTTTCAACTCCCTTTTCAATTTTCATCCAACTACTCTCCAACCAGCTACTCCTCTGGTGATACTCTTGACCTGACAATCTTTTTCAAATTTTTATTTTAATTACCCCAACCTCTGATCGCTGCTTTTAATTTTCCAGTTCACTTACTTTGTTCCTTAATCCAATATTTCTTTCAATTCGTTGGTTCTACCACTTTTTCACTCTCTATTATTCCCTCTTATCCTCACTTTCTTTCTTTACATTGTCATCACTCATTCACAAAAACAAACACCCTTAGCTCCTTCTGTTGTGTTTTTCAGTAAATCCCTGTCCATCTTAAAATCTAAATCTCTTTTAATCCAAGGACTTTTAGTTTCCTGGAACAATCCACTAATTTAGCCTAGTAATTTTCACTCCTATTCTCCTTTTGAAAATTAATTAATTAATTAGAGAGGCACAGAAACAGAGGAGGACACACATACACAGAGCACACAAGCACAAGAGAGTACTCCTATTGCCTATATGCCCAAAATGAAAGAGGCTGAGCCAGGCTGATTCCAGGTTCCAGGAACTCAACATATTTCCCATGTGGGTGGCAGGAACCCTATACGAGAGCCAGAGCTACTGCCTCTTAGAGTCTGTATTAGCAGGAAGCAGAAGCAGGAGCTGGAAATGGCAATCCAGCATAGGTACTTCAGTGTGAGACATGGGTGTCTTAATTGTGAGGCTCAACACCTATCCCTCACTCTTGTTTTCTTAAGAGACTCTTTTTCCCTCTCACCTAAAACTTCAAACATGTTCTCTCCTTCCTACTTCAGTAGGTAATATCACCTGGAAACACAACTCAGGAAAGAAAAGCTGGTGTTTTTTTTTTTTTTTTTTTTTTTTTTACTATATCTATCTAGAGAGTAAAACTTGGAGAGAGCTTGGAGAGAAACAAACAGAAGGTGCTGGCCTGATGTACTTTGCACATACACTACAAATACAAGTATCCACTGGGTCCTCAGTCCTACAGAACAATACCAATGCCTGCTGTAGTCAATTCCAACTTCCCTTCATTCTCTACAAATGTGTAGCCAATACTTTTTGCTCTCTATAGCTGAGGATGAACAGATACCACATCTCCTATTTCTGGATAATAAATACGGTTAATTCAAGTAAAATTGTCATTTTTTTTGTGCCCTTGTGTCTATCTGTATCTGGATCCCTATATTCAGCCTTTCCCTATGTGGAGTCAACCTATCATTCATTCACCAGACCCCATCACCTCTTGCCTGATTGAGTTCTTTACTTTTGCCAACGTACCTTATGTCATTTTGTCTTTATATTTTCCCTTTATATTGGCTCATTAGTCACAGCATGAAAATATATTAGAGTAGTTCTCATCTTAAAACATAATAAAAATGTCTCATAGAGCCTTATCCCCCTCTATCTATTATCCCATTTCTCTTTGATTCCTTATAGAGAAAAAAAAAATACCTGAAGTGTGTACTCCATATTTGTATCTTAAAAACAAAAACCCAAAAAACAAACAAACAAATAAAAAACCAGAGAAGCAGAAAAGCAAGTTTGGTGAACTGGACCAATTTTCTTGCTAAAGACCACGAGGAAACTGGACGAATATAGACACGTAGAAGAGCTATCAAGACAGATGGCAGCTGAGAGGCCAACAGGTGCCTTTGAGAGCTTGAAAGGACTAAGAGAACAGGGTCTGAGTCCAGGGACTGGGGTAGGGAGTCAGGCTCTCTGGCAACCTCTTGTGCTCTAACTGGGAACCCCAGGGGCTTCACTGTAGGGTTAAGAGTAGACCTGGAACACATCTGCCACCATAGGTCCTGCAGCTGAGCTTTGGATCATCCAAACCTCAATCTGATGGAGTGTTATCTCAACCATGCAAGAACTTAGGACAGCAGCACCATCATTGCCCTGTGTTCTCCCCCAAATAATATCCTTTAGAGCAACTCCATGGAAAATTTCTCTCATATTGTTGTTCACCTAAATTGCTCTAAAGCGACTTCACTTCATTCTTGAAGTAGAAATAAACTGTTCCGTGTTGACAGGTATTTTCTTTCAGCACTTCAAAGCTATTCTTTTGTCATCTGATTTTCCTGTTTTATGTTCAGAAACTGTCACTGTAATTTTGGCTTATTTAAAGACAATTTGTGTGGGGAATATTTAGGCTTTTCTTAAGCAGTTTCACGATTATGGAACATAGACTTAAAGCACTTTTTGATGCCACAATGCTTTTAGAAAATTCTCCATCAGCAAATCCTCAGTGATTTCTAGGATTCCACATGGATGAGGCCTTCTTTATAGCCTCCATTTGTCTTACAGTGCATTTTCTCACCTCTGTTTCTCCATATTTCTTTCTAAATATTTTTCCTACTAAGCTATTTTCCAAGTAGCTCATTTTCTATTCACTTGTGTCTAATCCAGTGTTCCTTAGCCTTTTTAAAAATTACCATTTCTTCAAAGCATCTCTTTAGATATTTTTCTCCTTGTCATGTTCCCATGAAATTTTAATGCAGATACACCAGTGGTAAATGAGAAAGATACTGGAACGGTTACTTTTGGAAATCTAAAAGACCCACAAGCCTGTGTAAACATACTTAATCTCATTAGTGTAGGGTTATGAAGATAAAAACCTCAATGGGATGCTCCTACACAACTCACAGGGTATCAAATATTTTTAAAATATTGGTAAATGTGTGGAGCAACAAACTTTCAAACACTTTTGTAGATAGGTAAATTAGTAAAATTGCTTCAAAAAGCCTTTGCCAATATCTACTAAGGTTGAAGATTCACATGGTCTTTGATATAGCACTTCCGCTCTTAGATGGAAGTAGCTCCAGAAAAATAAAAAAAACAAGGGGCCAGTGCTATGGCTCACTTGGCTAATCCTCTGCCTGAGGCGCCTGCATCCCATATGGGCACCGGGTTCTAGTCCTGGCTGCCCCTCTTCCAGTCCAGCTCTCTGCTGTGGCCCAGGAGGGCAGTGGAGGATGGCCCAAGTGCTTGGGCACCTGCACCCGCGTAGGAGACCAGGAGGAAGCACCTGGCTCCTGGCTTTGGATTGGCGTAGTTACGGCCATGGCAGCCATTTGGGGGTGAACCAATGGAAGGAAGACATTTCTGTCTCTCATTGTCTATAACTCTACCTCTCAAATAAATAAATAAAATCTTAAAAAAAAAAAAAAAACAAGAATGCCCATGTGCATCCAGAGATATTGATAAAACATTCATATCTTATTCAACTAGCTAAAACTATGGTCCGATTGTTTGTGTCTTCCCAGAATTCATGTGGAGAAATCCTGATCCACAAAGTGATGACAGTAGGAGGTGGGGCCTTTGGGAGGTGATTACTCATGAGGGTGGAGCCTACATGAACAGGGTTAGTGCCCTTGTTCAAGAAGTGCTAGAAGGTGTGAGTACATAGCAAACCAGCAGCACCTATGAAGAAGCAAGTCCTCACCAGACATCCCATCTGCAAATGTCTTGATCTTATTTTTCTATCCTTCAGAATAGTGAGAAATAAATGTCTTGTTTAAAAATTATCCTAGGGCCGGCGCCGTGGCTCAACAGGCTAATCCTCCGCCTTGCGGCGCCGGCACACCGGGTTCTAGTCCCGGTCGGGGCACCGATTCTGTCCCGGTTGCCCCTCTTCCAGGCCAGCCCTCTGCTGTGGCCCGGGAGTGCAGTGGAGGATGGCCCAGGTGCTTGGGCCCTGCACCCCATGGGAGACCAGGAAAAGCACCTGGCTTCTGGCTCCTGCCATCGGACGAACGCGGTGCGCCGGCCGCAGCGCACCGTCAGTGGCGGCCATTGGAGGGTGAACCAACGGCAACGGAAGACCTTTCTCTCTGTATCTCTCTCTCTCACTGTCCACTCTGCCTGTCACAAAAAAAAAAAAATAAAAAAAATAAAAAAAATTATCCAGTACATGGTATTTTGCATAGAAACATGATCACACAAAGATACCACATGTTCATCCCATTTTAAATCATGGCATATGGAACATATCAGGGAGCACAATTATTATCAAAATGCAAATAACTACAGCTACCTCCAGCAACAAGGATGAAGTACACATTTAATATTGATCAAATGCAAACTAGGCAAAAAGAGTATGTGTTGCAAGTGTCCTTTTATATAAAGTACAGACATTTACAAACTGGATTTATGGTGTTAAATTTCAGGATAGTAGAAAATTTCAGGGAGGAGGCAAGAGTAGTGATTTAGGGAATACGTGAGGGCCGCTCCAAGCTACTGGTCATTTTTTCCCCTCCATTTGTCCTTGTGGTAGTTACAGGAGTGGTTCCTGTGAAATAAACCATTGAGTTGCACATATTTGATCTTGCAGTCTCAACTTGATGTCATTTCTCAGAATAAAAAAGCTTTGCAAGAGAAAATTAATAACAGACATCACTGGTCTAGTGGAGGTTAGGGATGAGAAAAAGGTTTTCGTTGTGTATCTTTTCATAACTTTTGGGTTTTCAACCAAGCCTATAGGTAACGCAAATTATTTAATTTTTGCAAAGACAAAAACTTAACGGTAAATTAAAAATCTTACATGGGAGTCTCGCGAACCCCAGGTTTTCGGGGTCTGGGCATGAGGAAGGGGTGCCTGCAGGTGCTTCACGAGTGTCAACCTTTGGATAGAACAACAGTGGCAGAAGCCCGAGCAGAGTCTGGCTCCTCTGACAAGCCTTTCAGGCTGACTGCAATGTTTCCCGTCTGGCTCTGTCCAGATTTAGGAGAAACCAGAGGTGTTGCAAACTTTTTCCTTCTGGATATTTTCAGTGTTTCTATTTTGAGCCATGACCCACTTTTAACGTGATTCAAAAGAAAGCAGAGCCTCTGATGTATTGTGCTGATATCATGGAGGGCTATTCTTTTTTCCCCTTGCCAAAGAATATTCCCTTTGAGATTTTCTCCATGAGTCTTCTGGAAAACATTATTGAAAAAATACACGTAAATATTCACTCTTGTATTCTGTACTTCTTAAAACATGATAAGTAGCCAAATACTATCTCATAAAAGTCAAGTTTAATAATGCTTATTTATTGAGATTATTCGAGTGTAGTTATTATTTTTATGGTAGTCGAAAGAAGTGGTATGTATGAGCAAAGCGTGTAGCTAAGTAGGCTAAATGGCCCTTAAATCCTGAATTGTTTTCAAAACTTTCAATGTGTGAACCATAATTTTCATTTTACTATAGAATTCTTGGGTGAACATATTTCCCTATAAATAGTCCCTCTATTAAATTATGGTTTAATTACAATCAGTGATTCTTGGGTCACAAGATGTCCTCTGCAGAACCTCTGTGCCAGTGTTAACTATATAGCTGCTGCTTTTGCTCGTTCACCTGTATCTCAAGACGTTGGATAGCTCTTCTGTGCTTTCATCTGGATATTAGCTCATGGTTCCCAGAGGGCACCTTGAACAAGAACAAGAATTTCTCATCCAGTTGGCCAGGGACAGCACGCTGCATGATGGCTAAAGGGTAAGCAGGCCAGTGAGTTATTCTGTAGCCTCTGAGTCCTACTACTGAACTACTGAATCTATTTCCTTTAGTACATACTAGAAGGGACTAAGGCAGAAGTTCTGTAAATGTGGCCTAGAGACACAGGGGTTCCCTCAAGGACATCGGTGGGGGGCAGTCCATGAACTATTGGAGTAAACGATTTTCCTAACAATACCGAGCTGTTACCTCCCGTTTTCCACTCTCATTTTACTCATAGATTTATGACAGAATTTTCTTGAGGCTACACTGTATGTGACTACTACAGATTGAACATAGGAGCCCAGCTGCTTGCATTATTACAAACATGAAAGAGATGGGCAAAATTGTGAAACATTGCCATTTCTCATTAATCATTTTTTTTGGATAACAGATTCTTTTTAAAGTACATTATGTTAAGAAGTAGTGGGCTGTTAGTGTTATTTTGAAATGTTATAAATATTCAAAATGTAACAGTATACATGTTTAATAATTTAAATAATGATGTGTAAGTTGAAGAGCTGGGGTCTTCAATGTTTACAATTGTTTTGAGGTCTTAAGGAAAAAGAGAAATTTGATAATCATCGCTTGAGAGAAATTCATGTTAATCAATACAATTGACTGTGCAAGAATCATCACATAACTTTTATTTTCCCTAAATTGATCTTTAAGAAGCTACTCTGACATTTCATTAGCGGTGGGAAATTCAGTATCAGAAGCACAAATCAGCTATGTTATCTGGACTCAAGCAACAGAAAGAATAAAGTGTCTGTGTCCGCAGAGGTCTAGGAGCTAGGTGGGGTGTGAAGCAGGAAGCTCTCAGAGGGATCTCAGCAGAGAACAGAGGTTTGGCACTTTCTGTGCCGTTCCCTGTTAGCATGGGCTTTCCCACCTGGAGCCATTCTGAATTGTGCCAGGCTGAATTTTTCCTGACTCTGCCAGAGCCACAGCCTACAAATCAGACCACGCGTGCGCTCTCACACACAAGGGCAATCAGTAACAAACGCACTCACCACTAAAGCCTAGAAGCCCACACCACAGAGCCTTTCTGGTGCTCTCTGCTACTATATCCCACTTGATTCTGAATTATTTCTGAGTTTCAGGTCTGTGAGGCCCTGTTCAGTTCCTCATAATGGGTCTGTTGAAAATATGCTGGTTTCAGGGCTCACATACAATGCCTTATCAAATATCAATGCACACTCGCTGTGCGAGAACTTGCGGCCCACAGATCTGGTCTCTCATTAAAGCAACTTCCCTGCTTGCTCTGTCTTGCCCTCCCCTGCCAGCTTGGATCTGACCAATGATTGGAGGTTTGTAGTTCTACAGCCTCCCTCCACCCATGTGATCTTTCTGCAGAGACTAATTTCTATTAACTAAAATTCTTTTAAGAAATACATTCTTTCCCAAAGAGAGAGCTCTGTCATGAAAATGATCATTTCCTTGCCAGCTTCCAATGGTACCATTTAAAATAGAGATGAGCTTGTCATTTCACTATTTGGAACTACAAATAGTTTCTAACATTTCATACCGTAGATTAAACTTAATAATTAAGAGGGAGAGTAAAAACAGAAACAATTAAATAGGAATTTCATATAATGAATTTCAAGTATGTTAATATCTGCTTACTGTTTCCAGAGAAATTTGTTACTTATTAAAAAGTGTTTTTTCCTTCCTCCCTAAACTCCCAAAGATATTTTTCTCTTTTAGACTTTAATATCCTTAATGTTTTCCTTTACATTTGGGTTTTTAATCTACCTGGAATAGGTTTACATGTATGGAGTGAGACAGGGTTTATGGTTTTTCCCTATGGGCATCTGAGTGTCCTAGCATAGTCTATTTAAATGACCATCTTTTCATAATTTTCAGGCCAGTTTCCTCATAAATTAAGTATAATTATTTATGAGTCTGTTTCTGGATTATCTATTTCTTTTGTACATAACTTAATAATCCTAGTAAGGCCAGAGGACCTCTTGTCTGTGTGTGTTTGTGTTAAACGTATTTTACTGAATTAAACTGCTTATAATATGATAAAGATATTCACACTATAAAATAGTTTTAAAAATAATAAAATGGGGTTGGCATTGTGGTATAGTAGGTAAAGCTGCCACCTGTAATGCTGGTATCCCTCTGGGTGCCAGTTCTGATCCAGCACTCTGCTAATGGCATGGGAAAAGCAGTAGAAAATGGCCCAAGTGCTTGGACCCCTGTCACCCATGTGGGACCCCCAGAGGAAGCTCCTGGATACTAGCTTGGGCCTGACCCAGCCCCGCTTGTTGTGGCCATATAGAGATTGAACTAATGGATAGATATCCTTCTCTTTCTCATTCTTTCTATAACTCTTCTAGCATATATAACTCTGCCTTTCAAATAAATAAATAGTTTTAAAAATAGTATTTTAAAAATATTAGGTATAATTGAACAAGCATGAATATTCACATATATATGAATATATATTCACACACATGATCTTATGGTTCCATGTTTTCTACACTATTATATATTTTTTATACTATGTATTACCATGAAGAGAAGCTTTTGTAAATTCCACAAGACTCTAACAATATAAGGAGATAGAGATGGAATTATGCCTTACACTTTGTTTCCATATTTCTCAGTGAATGAAAGAATAATGATTTATAAGAGAATTAATTATTCACCTGAAAATTTAGATAAAAGATTAACTATAGCATTCAAAGAGCAACTGTTAGCCGGAAATAACCATGCTTTTCATTACTAGAATAAATATATTTGTTCAGTGTATAGAATAACAAGATGCATTTAACTTTATCAGTATTCAGGTTTTAGCAAAAAATGTGTCAATAGTATTGTTTTATAGAGGCGTCCTTCAGCAAAGTCAACGTACGTTTGTCTTTTCTACCTACAGTCTTTTTTTCGTCTGCATACTGCTAAGGCTCTGGTTGAAATGTGCTAAATCTTCCACTCACAATAAAATTGAAAAATTACAATTATTATGTTTAAAATAATGCCAGATCACTTGTGAGCAGTTTTTGTAGTATAACATCTTAGATAAGTCCACATCCAGCTTGCATGAAGTCTAGCAAAATCATTTGTGATTCACAGAGGTCTCCGGAAGTGGCAGCAAAAGCAAAATTAAGCTGCATGGCCAGAAGCAGAGTGTCTTAAAACCACCAGAGTTCACTCCAGGCATGCTCTCCTCACCCTTTTTTTTTTTTTTTTCCGAGAAAGCAAATCCGTTTGCTTGTTTTCATGTCCCATTGCCCATCTCTCTTCTATCCCATTTCCCTCTCCATCTCTTCAAGATCTGTTAACTTTCTTTTTAATGTAAATTAACTCATACCCTGTAGTGGGTAGAACTGTGTTACCCCAAAACGTATTTTCAAGTTTGAACTTCCGGTACCTATGAATATGGTCTTATTTCAAAACAGGATGTTTGCAGATTCATAGTTGGTTAAGGTCGGCTTTATTCAAATTACTACTGTCCTCATACAGGAGGGAAAGTTGGATAGAGAAGAAACACAGAGAATATCATGCAACAGTGGAAACAGACGAGCTATGTGTTTGCAAGCCAAGGAACACCAAAGATTGCTGGCGACACCTGAAAAAGCCAGGGGAGAGACCATGGCATTGCTAATAACTTGACTTCAGCCTTCTAGCCTACAGAATTGTAAGAAAATAAATTTCTACTGCTTGCAGCTATTCAACTGGTGGCACTCTGTCATAGCCATCGTAGGAGAATCCAGCTTGTCTTACAATTTCTCAAGTCTTTTTCCATTTATTAATTGATCAGCATTATCAATAGAATTTACCCTCCTTAGAAGAAAAGAAAAACATCTATGGCTACTGAAATACTGATATTCTTGCCCCACTTATTCAACATTTAGATTATTCATCTACATGAGCCTATCTTTCTAAGGGATTCAATCATTCATACTGCTTGGCCTGCATTAGGGGACACTGATATGAATATAATTATTCTTTTTTAAAAAAGATTTATTTAGTTAGTTGAAAGGAAGAAATACAGACAGAAGGAGGGAGAGGAGGAGGGAGGGAGGGAGGTAGAGAGAGATCGAGATCTTCCATCTGTTGGTTCACTCTCCAAATGGCCGCAACAGCCAGGGCTGGGCCAAGCTGAAGCCAGGAGCCAGGCGCTTCCTCCCAGTCTCCCACATGGTGCAGGGGCCCAAGAACTTGGGGCATCTTCCAATGCTTTCCCAGGTGCACCAGTAGGGACCTGACCTGGATGGGAAGTGAGCAGCTCAGACCTGGACCTGCATGCCCACTTGGGCTACTGGTACTGCAGGCAGAGGCCTAACCCTCTATACCACAGCGCTGGCCTCATGAATACAATTATTCTATGGCAGCTTTCAATTTAGGAGGAAGAGACAGGAACACATGATTAAAAGTGAGTATAATTCTAAAAAATTAAAGACTAATTAGTGCTTCCCATAAATCTCAGAAAATGCAAAGTGATCAAGACAAATATCCACAGAATAATTCTCACTTCATCAAATATGAGAGGGAAAGAAGACCATATATATAACTACTCAACTTGAAAATGATGTAGGATAGGGGAAAAGTCAGAGGGCCAGGGCTTGAAAGACTAAGTATCAGCACAGGCTGGCTCTTCTACTTTCCATAGATCTTGGAAACATTGCCTCAATCTCTAAATTTCTCAAGTGTAAAATGAGAAAGCCAGTCTAGCTCTTCTCTTAGGCAATGTTTTTCAAATTGTAGGTTAGTATCCATCATTAGCTGGTAATTTCACATTGGGGGAATGAAAACCAGCATTAAAAACAAGAACCTTATTAGGAAAAGAGTGTAAAGACAAGAAATAACAAGAAATAACCTCTGCTGTACAAAGCAGAGGTTAAGTATTATTTCAGGAAGTTTGAATTTGTTATGTTTATGCATGTGGATTATCTGTGAATGGATGTACATATTTATACTTGGGCCACATAAAATCACTTTGTTACTGTGGGTGACAGTTTGTTTTTAAAATAGATGGCCCTGAGTTCCCTTTGAGCACTATTATAATCTATGATAATTAAGCAATACATCACCAGGTAGAACACATTTTTATAGGCATACATTTAATTACTTAAAGAAATATGTTCAATTGAATGTGTCAAAATACTATTATCTATAAATAATGAAAATAAGAGATTTAAATGTGCCTGCTTTTAACTGGGATATAAACATACTTTATATTTTAAATTACAAATTGATATTAATTTTGGCATCAACACTAGATTTTAGGTCTTTATCTAAATCTTCCCTATCTACTTATATTATGCCCAGTTTCTAATATTGGAACCATAACACCATGAAATTGTTTGCACCCTTTCAAGATATTATTCTAAATATTTGTATTGCTCTTTGTTTTAACACTTTCCAGGAGGGTTTGTACTTTGAATTCAGCTACATAAACAAACCATAACTACTCACTGTTTATTATATTCTTTTTAAAAAATTACTTTAACTTTATTGACAGAGGGACACACACATTGGGGGGGGGCAGCACGAGAACATGGTCACATCTACTGGTTCATGCCCCCAAATATCTGCACCATCCAGAGCTGGCATAAGCAGAAGCCTGGAGCTAAGAATTCAAATCCAGGGCTCCCATAGGGGTGGCAGGGACCCAACACTTGAACTACCTTTTAATGAAATTATTGATTTATTTTGACTCTTCTTAACCCCAGCCGTAGATGTAATATCTACTTCTCTCCAGAATCACTCCCCTTCCTAATCAGATCACATATTCTAGGGAGCAAGATATTTGTCTTACTATGTAGTCTTCTCCATTGTATAACCTTTTAGTGTCAATAATGAATTTTTCCTTTCATCCTTGCCCAATACAGGAAAAAATACACCCATTTACTCTCTAGAACAGGCTCTCCAAGTCCCTTTCTGTGCTTTCTCTTACTGTTGTCCTTATACATCCTCACACCTTCCTTAGGGAGCCACACAAATGCACTTTTTCTCTTCTCTATTTCTAAGGCTCAGATTTTCATTTTAAAGCTCCCAAGTATGGTGAGGTAGGGGACACAAAGACTCACTTTAACCCTCTTTTGGTCTCTGGCTATGCATGAGAATTCAGTTGAAAGAAGACAGAAAAAGAGAAATGCATGTGTATTTTTACATGTACAAGGCCACCCCCTAGGAAAATGAAGATCATTCAATGCAGCAGTGAGAGGGGAGAGTCAAAGGTTTACATACTAGGTGGGTATACAGACAAAGAACAGATTGTGAACTTTCAAAACAAAGGGGCTTGGGCCAGGCAGGTAGTGGAGCAAAGGCTGCACAAGTAAGGGTTAGTTTAACACGGTCTATTTGCATGGCTATCCCTGCACCTGTTTCTGGTGAAATGGATGCTTCTTTCCTCCTGGTACAATGAAGACAACTTTCCTTCAGGGTTCTGCTTTCGGCTTTTAAAATGGAAGAATAATGAAGGTCAGAGTCATCTTCCTAACTCTGCCATTTTTCAAGTGCCTCCAATACAACATAATACTAAGACTAAAGTGGCATGTTTTGGGGTGGTGCATTTTACCATGCATCAGCGATTTAGGCTGAGCTGAAGTCCCTAATATTGTGGGCAGGATTCTGGGTCTTTGTGAATCTGTCTTCTTCCACTGGGGTGCTTAGAGCCTATTTGCCTACAGTGAGCTGACTTTGCCCAAGGGTGTTATAATATTATAGCATATTAAAGATCAGCTGAAATGTCAACAAACTTTGAAAGAGGACTATTAGCAATGCAAATATGAGCTTCCTGCACTTATGATAAGCTCAATAAACAAAATTGTAAGGACACCTCACCTTTTTTTTTTTTTTTTTAAAAAGTCTTCCTAGGTTAATAGCTCAAGGTAAGAAGCAAAAGCCAGTTCTCATTGGACTGAGTATAGTCCATCATACTTATCTGATGTTCCAGCCAACTATATGGAGTATAAAGATTACATGAAGCATGAAGACACAATCTCAGTTGTAAACAGCCTTCAGCTTGAAAAATTACTTCCTAATTACAATTGGTGGTCATAAACTTTCTGCAAACCATCCTGGATTCTGGATTAAGCACTGGTTTCACTTGACACCTTTCTCAAGACTAAGATGGGTAGGAATGGGGACTTTGCAGGTAAATGCTGCTTGCATTTGGCTCCTGAGGACAAGCAAACTGGCCATACGCCCAGAGTCAAATGATCGTTTTTCTTTTTGGCTATCAATGCCAGTATTAAGTCAGAGCTCTGACTTCTTATGGACTGTGCTCAGGTGTTATCCATTCATCTGGATCTCAGATTAACCCTCAGTTGAAGATGGAAATTATTCACGCTTATGCTTCTTAGGAAGAAATTCCTAAAATCCCATTTGGGTTTCTTAACTTGGCTTAGGGCCAACCATCAAGGAGGCCCTGCTGGCTTCTTTGGCTTCTATCTGAGCTAACAGAATGGAACCAAACTTCCCTCACCTGTCCAGGTCTTAGAATGGTGCTGAGTTCATTGACTGTATTTCTTGATAATGAACTGAGTTTCTTTTTAATTTTCTCTTTCTGGGAACACAACCAGCTACCTTGTGCTGTAATTCATTCTTGTCTGTGTTCCCAAGAGTAAGTTTCTTGGGAAATCTTGAGCTAGATAGTGTTATGCTCATAATCCATAGCTTTGGAGAAAGGATTTTATTCCTGCAATAAAACTAAAACTATATAGATATCAGTGATCTATCTATCATCATATATCATTGTACACACAAATACTGATTATGTGGTTAGGATCATGTTATTTTGCACAATGGGGCTTTTTTCTCCTTGAAATGGCTAGAATAAAATCTCATTTTTTACTGAGGATAGTTAGAATGAAAAGATAAACTGTAACCAAATTGGCATAAACATAGCTTTGAGAAGGAAAGTTAATTTTTTTTGACAGGCAGAGTGGACAGTGAGAGACAGAGACAGACACACAAAGGTCTTCCTTTACTGTTGGTTCACCCCACAATGGCAGCTTGGCCGACACACCTCACTGATCCGAAGCCATGAGCCAAGTGCTTCTGGTCTCCCATGCGAGTGCAGGGCCCAAGGACTTGGGCCATCCTCCACTGCACTCCCGGGCCACAGCAGAGAGCTGGCCTGGAAGAGGGGCAACTGGTACAGACTCCAGCACCCCGACCAGGACTAGAACCCGGTGTGCCAGAGGATTAGCCTATTGAGCTGCGGCACCAGCAGGAAAGTTAATTTTTAAGGTATGTTGGATTATCCACACCCTCTTTGTGGATAAAGGTACAAATGAAATATGTACGGAAATGGAATTATGTACTGGTTTATTTGTTTACTGGTAAATTACAGTAATAGAGACGATGTTTCCTCTGGAAACCTTAACCACCTCTCGATCATGCCAATCAGGCTTAGGATGACAGAAAAAAATCCAAGGTTATTAATAAACATAAACTGAACTTAGATTGTCAGACACTCTATTAATTCTGTGAGGGGTCAGTATCTTTCTCTGTAAATGTGAGAGATCTAGCAAGACCGAGAACATTCTACCACGACTTTCCCGTGTCAGCTCTCTCCCCGCTATTCTTCCCCTCGACTCTTGCTTAAAACTTTTAGTTTCTTTCCAATAAGATTCAAATTGCCTATGCTAGTGATGATAATCAATAGAAAAATTCCTTCCTATTTGGAGAACCCTCCTTGACAAACTGTTCCTGAAACTAGTTGAAATTTGGACCCATCTACATTAAATCTTTACAGAAATTCTCCTGCCATGACTTACACTAATGGTGCTCTGCTTGATTCTGTTCTACATAAGACAAAGCTAAACTATGATTGATTTGAAGGAATATCTTGGAACTTAACTTCTAGCCTATTCCTGTCTGCACCTTTTTCCATTAGTTTCCATTTACACACATGGGCATTTGGCCATGACATAGTAAAAAAAAAAAAAAGGCAAATATGGTTACCCAATGTGGAATGGGCCTTTTCACATTAAAGTTCTGTTACGAACAGTATTCGGTTACCTTGATTGTGCTCCATTTTGAAGAAAGTAGCCTTCTTTGGAAGGCATTAAAAATGAGGTTTGTGGAACTCAACTGCTATGTACTTGTGTGGTGTGTTTTAAGTGAGTAGCAAAAACAATGGAAAATTCAGAAAGGACTCCTAAGAGTGCATGCAAGGCACTTAAGTGGGAGAATTATAGACTGTGTATGCGCGTGTGTATGTGTATCTATCCTCTTTGGACTATGAGGAAGCTTGTGATTATGTACAGGACTATTGTTTGCTTTTCTTGTCTATACATCATCACCTTGCTAAATATTGTAGGCATGATGTCAGGATTATCTAAATACTTATTCCTATTTTTTATTCTCATGAAGATGAGCATCCTTTCTTTACTTGCCCCAAACAAAAAGCCTTCTGAGTTTTCAAAGGTATGAGTCTACTTGATTCTCAACTCATAAATTTACACCTTTCCAACTTTGCACTTTGAATAATGCATAATTCATATACAAATATGCAAAGAAAAGTTAGTACATTTTAGAGCTGAAAAGATTCAGGAAATTCAACTCACTTATCATCCCTTTTAATGATTCCAAACTGATTTTAAAAGTCACATTTTTCTCAATTTCTTAGCAACTTAAATTTGATGTTAAATTTTACCTATACATATCCATCAATTTTTTTCACAGATCCAAATCATTCAGTTATAAATAATACTGATTTTTAAAATATTTAGTATGTGTAACAGTTGACAGTAAAAGAACTGGCAAACTACAGACACTTGTCAATTTCCCTCAGCTAGTAAACATGCGCATATGCCTCTTAATATTATTTTCTTTTCAAGAAAATATCAGAAGAAATATTAGTAAAATCATTATAAACAATTTCTCAGGAAAATTAATTTTTCCATTGATTTGCTTAGCAATTTGAATATAATTCTATGCAATCTATTGACATTGTGTAATGACAGAAAATATTCTGCATTCTACCTTAACATTTTTTTCCTGTGTATTTCATGAACTGTGCTTGGGAACATCAAACCTTAAATTATTCTGTAATTGGCAGGCAGCAAACAGCAATTTCAAGTTCCAAGCAGTGCCAAGGCCAAATGGAAGAAGACTTTCATAATGACTGTGCCTAAAAAAAGTGTAGCTTGAAGGATTATCTACAAATGGAGCTATAAACATAATGTGATCAACACTGGGAGGAAAAGGAGGAAAAAGAATTTATTACATCAAAGAATTATGCTTTGCAAAATAGCTGAATATCCATCCCTACACCCTGTAAATGTTCTTCTGTCCTATTGCAAACAATGATTTGGAAGGGATGCTTCAGAAATTCTAAGCACATTTAAGACAATGGGAAAGCAGAATGGTAATTACGGATTTTAAATTTCCTTATTATGTGTAACAGTTGACAGTAAAAAACTGGCAAACTACAGACACTTGTCAATTTCCCTCAGCTAGTAAACATGCGCATATGCCTCTTAATATTATTTTCTTTTCAATTAGGAATTTTTAAGAAAAAATCTTGCTCACAGGCAGATGGTCTTGTTGGAAATGTGAAATGCTGCCTCTTTCATGTGCTGCCATTTTTATGCCCTTTTAATTGTTTTAAAATAATAACATTTTACTTTATGTATCTTGAACATCTTGGAAAATTAGGAGCCAATGTAGAATAATTACACTACTTGTATTGGTCCAGAAACATGGTACTTACTTAATACTAAGGCATGCAGCTTGTACTTTACCAATATGGACAGAATTTTAACATTTTAATATTATATATTTCTTGAGAATAAAGTTATATTGTCCTGATTTGAAGAGTGGTAGAGAGGATAGAAAACAAAAATGAGAAACCAGTGTAATGGAAGATCTCGCATTTCAAAGTCAGTTAGGACTTCTAGAAGTTATTCTGCAGGGAGATTAAGAGACTGGGGAATTTTCCAGTGAATATGTTTTCATTACAGAAAAGCATTTATTGGGACCACTTATAATGTCTGTTATATTGGGACATGGTTGAGTAATGGAGATGATCACTGTGCATTCTCCATGTTGGTACATGTACCACATGTATATTCTTGGTCTTTTTCTGCTCAGTAGTATAAACAACAAAATGGATGAGAAACAAGATTCACAGAATTTTCATATTTTTAGAAAATTTCAGATTTCAGAAAATTCATAATTTTCAGAGCCAAATTTGGAATCTTTCATGTAGTTTTCAGAGCAATATTAACATGCCTTAAATATACTGGAATAATAAAGCACATAATTCAACAAATAGAAACATTGCTGATTTAAGATCAAAGTACAGAATAAAAATATACAATTGGACAACATTTTTTTTGATAGGCAGAGTGGACACAGAGAGAGACAGAGAGAAAGGTCTTCCTTTGCTGTTGGTTCACCCTCCAATGGCTGCACGGCCGGCGCACCGTGCTGATCCGAAGCCAGGAGCCAGGTGCTTCTCCTGGACTCCCATGGGGTGCAGGGCCCAAGCACTTGGGCCATCCTCCACTGCACTCCCGGGCCACAGCAGAGGGCTGGCCTGGAAGAGGGGTAACCAGGACAGAATCCGGCGCCCCGACCGGGACTAGAACCCAGTGTGCCGGCGCTGTAGGAGGAGGATTAGCCTAATGAGCCGCGGCGTCAGTGGGCAACATTTCTGGTAAAAATGATTAGAAGACTTTACACAAAAATCTTGGTTATGCCATCAGTGAAATAAATGAAATTATATAGGAAGTTATTCTACTATTGGCAAGTACAGAAAGTTTTGGTTATTCAAGACGATGATACATGTATAGTCTTATGGAATTCAGTCCTAACAAGTGCACATGTGAACATGTGAATTTCTTTCTGAATGCAGATAATTGAATGACATTGACAAATAAAATGAAATTCAAGGAAAGGTAAGATTCCAGGAAAACTACTATTGAAGTGAGAATGTTCAACCTGGAGATGTCTTGAAGAATTGTTATCAGTGTTCACATACTTCATGGGCTGGGAAATGGAGTAGGCTTCCTATATTTTTCTTGCACAGGGCAAAGCAAGGATCACAGGGTGTAAGATATAGAAAGATAAATCATGATGCCAACGAAGTATGAAGCCTCTAGACTTAAGCAGTGCTGTTAGTTGCAGCAGGAGATACCTAGATATACAAGTAGGTTTCTGGAAGAGCTGTTTGAATGCCACAGACCAATTTCTTACAAAAGATAGAAACCTAGATGTGATGACCTCAGACTTTGCTGATTTAGCGCATATGTGATTTTTCCTCTCAGGAAACCTGTCTTAAGAAATATCTGAAAGTATTTACCCAATTTTTAAAATTGCTGTAGAATGAAATATTTAATTCTACAACAAGCTAAGCTATTTCAATGTTCTTTAAGATTCCAGTATCACTGGAAAAATCTGTCAGCACCTTCTGACATATCCTACTTCAGTTAGCCCAGCAAATAGGTGGGTTAGTTGCAGGTCAGTCTTCTGTATGGGGCAACTGCTTCCTTTAGTGCTGTCATCCTTGTGTTGGATGTTAAACTTCTAGGTTCACTTTGCCAGGCCTGTGTTAAGCCCTGCTGAACCTTAAAGACATACAGAACTCCCAAAATTACAGTGAGATCCTATGTCAGGTTGAAGAGAGAACCAGATGCCGCATGATCTAAACTCATCTTAAAAGCAGTAAATTACCCTGGCGTACTAAGAAAGGCAGTCAGCATTCAGCAGAGTGGCCAATAAAGATGCCCACTTATTGGTTCTTCAGTAGACCTAAACACATCTCAAAGAACTTAGACCCTAAGAATTTCAGCGTACCTGGTCCCAACTGTAAATATATAGAATACCTCAGCATTATCACCTACATCTTGAATCTACTATATATTCATTCCTAGAGAAGTGTGACGGTTATAAATGCAGTACTACAAATGAGCAATAAATGGTACTGCCTTTAAATGCCCCTCCTTTGTAGGAATGATCAATGGCAACTCGTCATTTCATGGTAATTATTGAATCTTAATGTGTCACATTTGGACTCATTAAAAACACACTAATTACATTTTAAGTCTGTCATCAAAATAGAAGCAAACCTGGCAACTGAATGAGTAAGAACTCTGCAGAGAACTGGCATATTTGTGTACCCACTGTCATTCACAGAGCAATTTGTTTATAAAGATACAAAGCTATTTTCTGTCTGCTGAGTTCTCCTGAGAGAAGCAGTCTCTTGGCCATGATAACTTTTTCTGCAAGCCTTCTGAAATTTGTGTTTTTTAATCAAAGAAAGTATAGGGCCACTGGGAAAGAAGGACATGCTAGCTACCTCCAGAGAAGTTACAGAATCTTGTGTGAGGCAGACTATAATAATAATTCTGTAATATGAACTATTCTCACCCTCTATTGCCATTTGGATTCCTTTGCTAATTATACATGTGCAATCCCTAGTTCACAAAGAAGTCATGGAGGGGTGGGCATCGTGGTGCAGAAGACTTAGCCTCCCAAGTCAGAGCACACGTTCCAGTCCTGGCTGCTCTGCTTCCCATTCAGCTCTCAGCTAACATGCCTGGGAAAGCTGGATAAGATGGCCTGAGTGCTTGGGTCCCTGTGCACGTGGGGAGACTCAGAGGTATAGGTTCCAGGCTTTGGCAGGCTCAGCTCTGGCCATGTGGGGAGTCAAACAGCGGATGGAATAAAACTCAACAAACAAAAAACCTCAAACAAGTCATGGCCTCTGAAATGCCTTCTGGGGTCTCTCTCTTCCCCCTCACAAAGTGCCTCTTTACAATATCTTCCAGTTCTCCCCATCTCCCAGGAACAGTGTTCTCTTGGAAACATGTCTGCTGCAGTCCTTCACATTATAGCAGGCTCTCAGTGTGGGCTGTGGGTGGCCCTTGGAGAGCACCAGAAGGGAGAATGTAGTTTCTTGTTGGAACATTGCTGGTGTAATTCCAGCTGAGAATACCTCCAAACCAACCCCAACAATGATGTTACTCTTTGACAACACAAAGGTAAGATAACTTAAAACATTTCTCTTTTTATACTGGTTACTTCAACTATTATACAGAAACCATCGTTGGGACTAACAGCTAAATAGCATGGTATTCTTTTTGTTTTTAGTGGTTTTTCTGAAGGCCATTCTTGGGGTTTAAAACTCAGGCTCAATGAAGCTGATTTTGAACCCACCATTGCTCTGTTGGCTTTACTATGCCATTTGTTTCCTTTCACCAGAAGCAATACAGTCTGTGTATCAGTAAAGATTGGTACATTTGGGTGTTAAATTGCTTCAAAAGTCATTTTCAAGGCTCTGATCTTCTTTGGCTTAAAGCAATTGCATGGAAAAGCCGAATTTACAGCTTTGCAGCACATTAAGCATCACTGGGATTAAACTAAGCAAGCCTCAGACCCAGGTGGGAGAAGAAAAACCCTGCAATGAGGTATTTGTTTACTTTGCTCACGGATGTACTGGCATGTGCGTGTGTGTGTGTATGTGTGTGTGTGTGGATGCAGACGCTTGCCTTCGCATTTGATCACCAATGGTATAATGACATGTGGCTCCTTTGGCATTTAAATGCCCTCTCTGCACGCTCTAAGCTTCCCTGCTTGAACCCTATGCATGTGCCTGTTCAATTCTGTATAGACAGCTGTTGATGGGCTCAGATTTGCTGACACTTTTTTTAAACTTCATAGACTTAACATGTACAGCTTTTTAGTTAGGGAAATTGGTGAGGTAAAATAACAACATGTAATATTGAAAACTACAGTGGCTGCTGAGAGTCAAAAGTGGGATCTGTAGACACTTCTCTTGACTCCAGTACTCTCTGTGACGAGCAGCTCAAAGCCTCCAGCTGGGTAGGACGTAGGATTACTCAACGTGCCCCACATGAGCCCATGTTCTCTTGTTTCTTTTTAATAGGAAAACCAAGGAAATACACTAGCCTCAGGCTGTTAGTGTTGGTTGAAAAGTGAACAATGTTCTGGAGTCGGAGTAGATTCACACGAGACCTAATTTTTGGAAGGAGCAGGTGTACTTTACAAATTGTATAAATTTAAGAGTCATTCCTCAAAGAAGCCTCCTTCACTTAATATCCACATCCTTTTCCTGTGAACTCAAAGCAGCCACACTGAAAATTTAAAGGTCTCTTGTTATTGTTACCAGATTCTAGGTCGGTTCTTTTTTTTTTTTTTGACAGGCAGAGTGGACAGTGAGAGAGAGAGACAGAGAGAAAGGTCTTCCTTTGCCGTTGGTTCACCCTCCAATGGCTGCCGCGGATGGCGCGCTGCGGCTGGCGCACCGTGTTCATCTGATGGCAGGAGCCAGGTGCTAGGTGCTTTTTCCTGGTCTCCCATGGGGTGCAGGGCCCAAGCACTTGGGCCATCCTCCACTGCACTCCCGGGCCACAGCAGAGGGCTGGCCTGGAAGAGGGGCAACCGGGACAGAATCCGGCGCCCCAACCGGGACTAGAACCTGGTGTGCCGGCGCCGCAAGGCGGAGGATTAGCCTGTTGAGCCATGGCGCCGGCCGGTCGGTTCTTGTTTCAGTAAGAATCCGCCACCCAGAGCATCTGTGCTCATTTTTTGTGGACCAGAATTGAGGCTTGTCCTGCATTTTCATTGTTTTAATATGAATGCAGCAGAGGCAAACCTAGTACGTTACTTTCTACACAGTTATTCTCATAGATCTCATAGGATCCAGAAGAAGGCTAAAAACACAACGATACTTCATTAATAAATTTGGTTGGTAGGAATATTAGCATGGGGGCTAGAAAATAAAAACAGGGCTGGGGCTGGCAGTGTTCGACCACAGGCTCAGCATCTGCATTCCATATCATAGTGCTGGTCAAATCCTAGCTGCTCTGCTTTCTATCCAGCTTCCTGCAAATGTGCAAAGACAGCCCAGTTATTTGGGCCCTTTCTACCCACATGGGCGATTAGGATGGGGTTACTGACTCTTGGCTTTGGCCTGGCCCAGACCTGGCTGTTGCAGCCATTTGGAAAGTGAACTGGCAGATAGAAGATTGATCTCTCTCTCTCTTCCCTTCCCTTCTTCTCTCCTTTCCACACTCTTTCTCCATTGCTCTTTCAAATTAATAAGTAAATCTTTAAAATATAAAAATTACATTGAAATTTTATATGTAAATAATTCTGGCCAATTTCTAATCCAGATTTTGTGTGCTTCTCTATTCCTTTTATCATCTGTAGGAGCTTGTTCTAGTAGTGTGAATAGTAAACTTTTGTTATATAATTGTCATCCTGGAATCTACTATCCATGTTTTAAATTTACATATGATGATATTTGTCAAGTGAGTATTTCTACATCTTGACAAGTTCAAGTTTATTAATGTTTTCATGACTTTTCTTTGCTACTCAGATATCATTAAGATGTCACATAAATTATTCTATACTATTTTTAAAGTCATTTATAATATATTTTTAAGCTTTTTTTTTTCTACTGAGATGTATAATCCCTTTGTCTTTTGTTTCTTTAGGAGAGAGTCTATATACTTAATGCAATATAATTTGTTTCTTTTCCCCATAAATTCCTCACATTTTCTCTATAATAAGTTCTATTTGGTATTGGTCCTAATTCTGGAAAATGAAAAATTTTGGTGCAAGAAAAGACAATGATATCATATCACACTTCCCATCCCTAGCCAGAAAGTGATCTCATGGAAATAAAATTATTTGAAATCAAATAAGATCAAATTTTAGCTAATTTAAAGCTACAATATGAATAGGAAAAGAGAATTCACTTCCCTCACCTAAAAAAGGGAACACTATCCTTTTTATCGAGGATTCCCCATGAAGGTTAACTATAGCTAAGATACAAGGCACTTGGTGCACAGTAGGTACATTATGGTTAGCAACTATTATTATTGTCATCATCATTATTATTATAGTGAAATTAAAAATAAATTACTGTCTCTAATCCAAAATCCCTCTTATCATGTGATTATTGATGAAATGTCAATCTTCAAGCCCTAGGCAAAAAATCTAAAATGTCACAGGGTTTAGGAAACGAGAGTTGAGGTTGCTTTTTAGTACCATTCTGGAAATTGGGAAACATGCCATGAACTGTTGGCTCTGTTTGCTGGACTCAGATATTATGTGAAACATGGGTATCTACTCCAGAAAGTCAGATGGTACAGAGAAGGGGAGGTAGCATGCAGCATGAGAGTAAGAGTGCAGGGTGCCTGCAGGAAAAGGTGCAAAGACACAAATAAGGGACCAGCCTTGGCTAGTCTGTGGGGTCAGATGACCGCTTCCCTCAGGAGACATCCACTGTCCAGAGTGTCTGGGTGGTTATGTGATTTGTGTCTCATACATTTACTGGCCTCAGTATACATGGACCAGCAATAGTCAAACCATAGCAACCACTGTATTATGGAATACGCTGTGATGGGCAAATACACACAATAGCATCCTCTAGTTTCTTGTTTAATGATTTATTCTCTTTTAGATCCATGCTCCAGCGGGTTGGATACAAAATACTCCAATTTTTGATATCCTACCTTTCTCTGTAACTAATCCCTTTCTGTCTTCAGATTAAACCATACTTAAATGACCAGCTTTCTAGCACTACCCACTCACCATCAACAATGGTAAGATTCATTGGCCTACAATAGGTATTTTAAAAAAATATCATGTATAGTATATACAACCCTGGAAAAGAGATTAAAAATCTGTGTGTCAAGATCGGTGATCCAGGAATCATGTCTTTCAATTTTTTATTGTGATTTTCCTAAAAAGAACTCTTTTCTTAAATCTAATGTGGTAATATAGGAGTCTTTATGTTTAGCTCTTTTAGTGCACTTATTTTGAAACATGATATATATTTTAAAAAGTATGAGAAAGGACTAGTTATTTGAGAATTTTTTCTTATCTTCTCAACAAGCACACTTTCAGTTGAGTTTTTAAAAATTATATGAGGGGAAGCTGGGGAGAGGGAGAGGGAGAGGGATGGAGGGGGGAAGGAGGGAGAGGGAGAGTTGGGGGGAGGGGGAGAGTCTCCAGTGTATTGGTTCAACCCCTAAATGCCTATATCAAGCCAGAGCCAGGAGCCCAGAAATCATTCCAGGTTTCCCACACGGGTGGCAGCCACCAAGTGCTTGAGTCACCACCTGCCACATCCCAGAGTCTGCGTCAGCAGGAAGCTGCAATGGGTGCGGGAACTGGGACTCAAATCCAGGCACTATGATGCTGGGCATGACGTCCTAACTGCTGTCCTAACCACTAGGCTAAATATTCACCCCACTGAGTTTTTACGTGAAAATAGATTTAAGTTAAAAGAAGAGTTCTGGGGCCAGTTCAATGGCGTAGTGGGTAAAGCCTCAGCCTGCGAGATCAGCATTTCAAATGGGTGCTGGTTCTATCCAACTCCTTGCTAATGTGCCTGGGAAATGACACAGACAGCCCAAGTGCTTGGGCCCCTGCACTCACGTGGGAGACCTGGAGGAAGCTCAGGGTTCTGGATTTGGCCTGGCACAGACTAGGCTGTTGCAGCCATCTGGGGGGAGTAAATCAGTGGATGGAAGATTCTCTCTCTCCCTCTCCCTCCTCTTTATTTGTAGCTCTGCTCTTCAAATAAATAAACATTTAAAACAAAAGTTTTAAAAAGCTAAATAATGACTGAAAACACGTGTTTACAGCAAGTATAATGTTATATTTCTTAAAATAGTCTGACACTCTGCAGGCTGCAATGCATAGCTGATTTCCAGATAAATACATCTACAATGAGGAGGAAAATAGCGAAGTGGGAAAATATCCAAAAGATAGAATTTTTCACAATTTTGAACAAAAATGATATACTTAATAATTTCCCATTATATTGAATGAACAATAAATTTATTCTAAAATAAAGCTCACTTTTTTTTTTTTTTTGACAGGCAGAGTGGACAGTGAGAGAGAGAGACAGAGAGAAAGGTCTTCCTTTGCCGTTGATTTACCCCCCAATGGCCGCCGCGGTCGGCGCGCTGCGGCTGGCACACCACGCTCATTCGCTCATCCGATGGCAGGAGCCAGGTGCCAAGTGCTTTTCCTGGTCTCCCATGGGGTGCAGGGCCCAAGCACTTGGGCCATCCTCCACTGTACTCCCGGGCCACAGCAGAGAGCTGGCCTGGAAGAGGGGCAACCGGGACAGAATCCGGCGCCCTGACCGGGACTAGAACCTGGTGTGCTGGCGCTGCAAGGCGGAGGATTAGCCTGTTGAGCCACGGCGCCGGCCTAAAGCTCACTTTTTAATCTTAAATTACATGAATGGGACAAAAAGGCATGGGTATAAAAGAAAATGTACTGCATATTTATAATAGTTCAAAAAGTAGCTAAAATTTCTAAGGATATAATTTAATAGATAACTTTGAATCATACTTCATAATATATTCTCTCAACCCTGATTTTACATAATCTTGTAAACAATTTCAGTTACACAATGTCAACTCACAATTGGCCAAAAGGTGGCATAAAATTCAATTCTGAGTTGATGCAAATACAGAATAATAAATTCAACCTCAGTATTTTTAAAGAAAGATTTACTCAAATAATTTAAATAAAAAGAATGACCTTGCATTAGAGTACTTGTTAATGTTATTTCTAAGTTATATGGCCAAAGGACATAAAAATTCTACCAAAGTCAGCTCTAAAATTCATAAAATATAATAAATCATTCGAAAATTTTGTGTCTTGCCAATTTAAATGTAGCACAGAGAGGGAAATGCGTTGGTAAATAAGCTACAACAGAACTGGTTACAGAGTAGAAATCTAAATAAACTTGTAACAGTTACAGATTTAGGGGAAGACTGCTATGCATATTGTGATTAGGATGTTAAATAAGCTTTTTATCTTTTGGTCTTTCTATACAAGCTGCCTACAAGAATTTTTTAAATTCACAGACTATGAGGCAAACATGCCATTTTTTGATTATTTTGTTCCAAATCTAAGATTCTAGAGCTACTGATAATTTTGCAATTTCCTGAGACCTCTTGAACAACCAGCTTTCACACTCCTGGCTATGTGTTTTGGTTTGGTTCTAACTGTGGTTAAAAACAGGCAAAACGAGATCCACTCTTTCAGCTTTCACAGTGTATACTGCAATGGTGTCAACTGTAGGCCCAGTGTATACAGTAGATCACTAAAACTTACTCACCTAGCATAATTGCAACTGTACACCCATTGAAGAGCAACTCCCCATCACTATCCCCTCATTTCCCAGGAACCAGCATTCTATTCTCTGCTTCTGTGAATGTGACTATTTTAGATCTCGCACATAAACTGAAACATATATCATGCATCCTCTGTGACCGGCTTACTGCAATTAGTATAATGTTCTAAAGGCTCACCTTGTTGTCTCATATGCAGCATTTCTTTCTTTTATGGCTGAATAGATTCCCATGTGTGTACACACCACCTTTTTGTTATGCATTTATCTGTTTAAGTTGTTTCTACATCTTGGTTATTGTGAATAATACTGTAATGAACATGAAGGGGCACATAGCCCTTTAAGATCCTGATTTTAATTTTTTTGGATAAATTCTTAGAAGTGGGATAGCTGGATCATATGAAATCCTGATTTTTAATTTTTTTAAGCGAAACTACCTACAGTGACTCCACTTTCCATTCCTGCTCACAGTGTATAAGAGTCCCAATTTCTTCATATCCTTGAAAACACTTATTTTTGGTCTCATAAAAGCTGCTGTAAATGGTATCAGATAATGTCTCATTATAATTTTAATTTGTCCTTCTTTGATAATTAGGGATGTTGAGGAATCTTTTCACATACCTGTTGACCATTTGTGTCTTCCTCGCAGAAATATCTATCCAAGCCCTTTACCTATCTGTACATTACATTACTTGCTTTTTGCTATTTAGTTACAAGAATTCCTTATATGTTTTAGATACTAACAACTTAACAGAAAATGCTTTTTAAATGTCTTGTTTCATTCCACAAGTCGCCTTTTCATTATGTTGATGATTTATTTTTTTTCCTATGTGGGAGTTTTTTTAGTTTGATTTGGTCTATTTTGCCTATGCTTGCTTTTGTTGTTTGTACTTATCCAATAAACCACTGCAAAAAATCAGTGTCATGAAGATTTTTTCCTGTTTTCTTTAAGGAGTTTTACAGTGTTGTGTCCTATGTTTCACCTGTTTTTTATAATTTTCAGTGTTAAGTCTTTCACCTATTGAGTTTATTCCTAATTTTTTTTAGTATTTTTGATGCTCTGGGAAATGTAACTACTTTCTCAAGTTTATTTTAGACAGTTCATTGTTAGTACAGGATCCATGACTGTTAGCTCATTCCTTTTCCCTCCCTAGTTTATTGAGGTTTAATGGTAGGGTGTTAATTTGAGATCTTTTTATTCAATGCAGATGTTTGTCACTACAAATTTCCCTCCTAGTACTGCTATTGTTGTTTAATACTGAAGTTAGTAAATAATGCATTACACATATATTATTAATCTATATGTAAGTGATTAGGCCTACATAACATTTTGTATTTTGAAACTGTACCTTTCATAGATTTAGATTTTAAGCATTATTTTATAATGATGACACTATTTTATGACACTGATAAAATGGTAGTAAAACCCTAGTTACAGGATATTATATTCTCAAAGAAGTGGATGCAGTAGATTGTATATGAACAGCTATGCTTTTTGTTAGGCATTCAGATGAGCTCTCCCCCACCTCTGTGCTGCCTACTGCTCATATAGTGTTAAACAGAAATCTTTAATTTTTATCTATTTAAAACTAAAAATAATAAATGTGTATTAAATTGATCACTGATGGAGCTTGTTCTACCCTTTCCAATACATATAGTTGTTTTATTGTCTAATTATGCTAAGTATTAAACCGTGAACAATCTGTGGTGATTATTTAGGTGTTGACTTTGGAGATGAATGTTAATTTAAATTGGTTTCTCTGGCATTTATTAGTAATTCAATTTTATTCTGTGTAATTAATCATGAGATTATAAATAATTCAAATTAGGGAGGAAATATAGTCTTTAGATGTCTCTAAATAATCAAAATTACTATTAAATATTTCAACTTGTCTTGAGTCTAAAATTCCATTGTCATTACATGAATTCAAATCAATATTTTGAATCCCTGGAGCAAGGACAGTCTTTTCAACAAATGGTGCTGGGAAAACTGTATATCCACATGCAGAAGTATGAACCAAGACCCCTACTTTACAACTTACACAAAAATCCACTCAAAATGGATTAAAGACCTAAATCTATGACCTGATACCAACAAATTATTAGAGAACAATGGTGAAACCCTGCAAGACATTGGCATCAGTAAAGAGTTCTTAGAAAAGACCCCAGAGGCATAGGCAATCAAAACCAATATTGACAAATGGGATTAAATCAAACTGAGAAGCTTTTGCACTGCAAAAGAAATACTCAGCAAAGTGAAGAGGCAACCAACAGAATGGGAGAAATTATTTGCAAACTACGAAACTGATAAAGGGCTAAAACCAGAATATATAAAGACCTCAAGAAACTCAACAACAACAACAACAAAAACCAACCCAGTTAAGCAATGGGCAAAAAAAAAAAAAAAAAAAACTTAGACATTTTTCAAAAGAGAAAATTCAAATGGCCAACAGACGCATGGAAAAATGCTCAGGATCACTAGCCTTCAGGGAAATGAAAATAAAAAACCACAATGATGCTTCACCTCACCTTTGTTAGAATGGCTTTCATACAGAAATCAACAAACAACAAATGCTGGTGAGGATAAGGGGAGAAGGGTACCCTAATCCTCTGTTGGTGGGAATGTAAACTGGTACAGCCACTGTAGAAGACAGTTTGGAGATACCTCAGAAATCTGAATCTAGATCTACCATATGACCTTATCCATCCCACTCAAGGAAAGTGAAATCAACAAATGAAAGTTATCTATACCCCCTTGTTTATTGTGGCCCAATTCACAATAGCTAAGACATGGAATCAACACAAATGCCCATTAAGTGAAGACTGAATAAAGAAATTATGGGATATGTATACCATGGAACACTACATAGTGGTAAAAAAAATGAATTCCTGTCATTTGCAACAAAATGGATGAAACTGGAAAACATAATACTTAGTGAAATAAGCCAGTCCCAAAAGGACAAATACCATATGTTTTTGTATTCCCTGATCTGTGGTGACTAATAGAGCACCTATAATCTACAAAAGTGGAACTGACACTCTGAGATGCTAGAACTTTGAACAGCCCTTTTCTTGAGTGTTGAGGAACAGTTTTTTTTTAATATACTATTTGTTGAACTCTTTACTTAGTATAGAGTTAATCTTAATGTATAAAGTTAATTAGAAATAGATCTTAGTAAAAAAAAATTAAGAATGGGAGTAAGAGAGGGAGGAGGAGGAAGGGTGGGAATACGAGTGGGAGGCGGGTAGGTGGGAAGAATCCCTATGTTCCTAAAGTTGTATTTACAAAATGCATGAAGTTTGTATACCTTAAATAAAAGGCTTCTGGGGAAAACATTTTAAAAAGTACTTCTTGGGGCCGGCACCGTGGCTCACTGGTTAATCCTCCGCCTGAGGTGCTGGCATCCCATATGGGTGCCAGTTCTACTCCCGGTTGCTCCTCTTCCAGTCCAGCTCTCTGCTGTGGCCCAGGAAGGCAGTGGAGGATGGCCCGAGTGCTTGGGCCCTGCACCCGCATGGGAGACCAGGAGAGCACCTGGCTCCTGACTTCGGATCCGCATAGCTCCGGCCATAGCGGCCATTTGGGGGGGTGGAAGAACAGAAGGAAGACCTTTCTCTCTGTCCCTCTCTTTCACTGTCTAACTCTGTCAAATTAAAAAAAAAAAAAGCGCTTCTTGTTTTCAAGTAAATTTTCATGTCCTTAGCTTTCTTTTATGAAAATCATGTTTACCTTTCTTACTTTTTGACATTTATCTTAAATGTTCATAGGTAAACTTAGGTACAAAGATTATAGAAACTTCTTGTGAAGTATAATTTGATTGCCAAAGTTTAACTTTAATTTGGGGAGAATGTAATTACAAGGAGATCATAGATATTTGATATATTCAATGTGTAAAAAGATGTTGACTTTAATTTTCCTTGATTTTTGACTATTAGTAATATCTTTGGTATACAAATATCAGATCTTGAACAAACCCAAGAAATTATATGCCAATGGATTACAAAAAGGCAGAACTCAAACAGATCAGATAAAATTTAATAGTTTTATGGCCTGCTTTTCAAATTTTGTTATGGAAGAGAAGGGCATTTTCATCACATTCCTATTATGAATTTACTAAATTTTTCAAGTTCTCATCTCTGAAGTCTATGGTTTTAATTTTGTGCTTCATGAATCACTGGAGATTCCATGGAAGTCTCCAAGGTCCCTTGTTGAGGGTACGGAGTTGGTGGATGCATGGAGTTGGTGGAACTTCTGACCTTTCTCTCCCTTCATCCTGAAATGTTCCACTTTAATCTCTCTTCATATCGAATTTTCAACAAAGATTTAAGCTTAAGGAGGTATATCCAGCTTGAACAACATTTTTATCTACTTTAAACAAATTCCAACTAACTGCAAATGTTTTAAATATAGTTCTTAAAATGTCATCATCGCTAAATTCATCACCATTAAAATAAAACTAGCACAATCAGAAATGACTATATACTTTACGATTTCAACTATATGACAATCTGAGGACGCAAAACTATGGAGGCAGTAAAAAAGATCAGTGTTTTCCAGGGGCTAGGAGGAAGTGAGGGATGAATGGACAAGGCTACAGAGGAGATTTAGGGCAGTGAACCTATTCTGTGTGATTTCATACTAATCGATCCATGTCATTATATGGTTGTCACGACCCTCAGAGTGTACCACAAGAGGGAGCCCTAACGTAAACTGTGGACTTTGAGTGATACTCATGGGCCCACGTGGGTTCACGACTGCAGCTAATGCACAACTCTGCGGCAGGATGTTCAGAGTGAGGGAGGCCGAGTTATTTTTGGATGTGGAATTGCTGTATCTTCCATTGAATTTGGCTGTGAACTGAAAGCTACTCTAAAAAATAAAGCTTACTGAAATAATAGAATGTTTATTTGTAGTGTGCTATGATGCATATCTAACAGCTTAGAATTTATTTTCCACAGACTGCCAATGTGGAAGAGTTATAATTTCTTTTAAAATGCTGGAAATTTGTAAGAGTCAGACTCCGAGTGGCATCTCTGGATGGCAAGAACGGCTGCACAGCGGATGTCAGGATTGGCAACATCCCTGGTGGTTCACAAGGAACCTGGGTGATGGCTGTCACTTGGAAAGGAAGGACAGCTGTACTGGCTGTACAGGAGACCAGTTTACTGGGCTTTCTCCAACAGTCATGACTTATAGTTAGGGAACAAGGGGCTCCCGGCAATGAGAGCCATGTTTCTCAGGGTGACAGAGAAGAATGGGTTGAGGAGGAAGATGAAGAATCAGAGCCTGTGTGAAAGACCCTGGACGAAAACTGCAAAGCTTTGCTGGTTCTTTGTGGGGAAACAGGTGACAGAGAATTAAGTCTGGTAGATTCTAGACAGAAGTAACCAGAATACTGATGAGGAGACACTCAGGGTTGTAGAAAGGAACTAAGGCAGGACCCTAAGTATCACTGGAGAAACTGGAAACACTTGCAAAAAAAAAAATTCTGGCACGTTGACTATGTCACTGATGAAATTTTATGTATCTTAATTTGGGATATTAATTTATATATTCTTAACTTACATATTCTTAATTTAGTTTGGCATTGAATTATTGCTTTTTTTTTTTACTTTTCCTATTCATTGTAGAAACTTTTATGGATCTCTCTTGTAAGACCTGAGTTCTACATACATTTTCTTTCATTTTTAAACCTTTTTTCTTTAATTTTAGAGGTAACAAGACAGAGTGAGAGCAAGCTCCCAACTGGTAGTTCACTGCCCAAATGCCTGCATGGCTAGGGCTGGGCCAGGCTGAGGCCAGGATCCTGGAAGGTTAATTCTAGTCTTCCACATGAGCAGCAGGAACACAGCTACCTGAGTCACGAGTGCTGCCTTCCACAGTCTGCAGCATCAGGAAGCTGGAGACAGGAGACACAGCCTGGTATCTGCACTCCTCAGTGGGACACAGGGGTTAACACCTGCTCCCTGTGTTTCTAATTTCAGGCACTGACACCTCTCCTTAGGCCAGTATAATGCACAACACCCTTCTCATGCTCTGCACAAGGATAGCTAAGGTTGTGTTTCCTTCTTCATCTTGATGCCTTCTCAGTTACATCTTTCCCTACCTATTTTTATCTCTCTTAAACATCGCTCCAGTTCCTCTCTCTACAGGAGGTATAGTAAAATGACTGCAGCATCACATTGCTGGCTTTATTTCACTTGCTCCTTATTAATTGTGTTGTCTTGGGAAAGTTGAGCAGCCTCTGCAAGCCTCAGATCCCTGGCAGAGTTGGACTAACAATGGGACCCACTTTACACGTTTATTGGGAAGACTTCATAAAGAAATGCAGAGAAAGTGCTTGGAGTGGTGATCAGCAATCGGGAACTCCTCGGGGAGCTGTCCAACATGGGAACACTGCCCTGGGAGAGCGGATCCACGTTAAGAATGTATCGGCAGAAGTGAATGCCCATCTCTGTGAGCGGTGCTGAATCTATTAATTTCCTGTTCTGGTGTAACAAGGTACCACAAACAAGGTGGCTCACAGTAACAGAAATCGATTTTCTTCTAGTTCTAGAGATGAAAAGTCTGAAATCAACGTATACATGGGGCCATCCTCTCTAAAGGCTTGTAGAAGTTGCTGACAATGCTGTGTTCTTTGGCAGGTGGATGCATCGCTCCAGTCTCCACCTACATCCTTACCTGGTTTTCTGTCTCTTATTTTTACATAAGGATGTCAGCAATATAAAATCAGAGCTCACCTTTATGGCTTCATTTAACTTGAGTACATCTGCAAAGGGTCAATGTCTAAACAAGGACACATTCATGACATATCCCTCTGGAGAGCACAGTTTAACTGCTAACTTGCTAACACTTGGAGAGGTATTCTCACACTGGGCAATGGCCAGGAGAGCCTGTCTCCCTCCTTCAGTCCCTGCCTCCTTTTTCCTGCCCTCAATCTGTACCCTAGTTGTTCTTCATGGAGAATCTTTGTTAGTTTTCTAACTTCATTTCCCACCTTTTAGTTTTTCAGCACTGGATACAATACAATACACATACTTCGGATGTGGTCTGTTACTTGCTGTAAAATCCTGTGATGTGAACACAACACTTAAGATGGTATTAAGGGGCCAGTGCCTCGGCTCAATAGGCTAATCCTCTGCTTGCAGCGCCAGTACACCGGGTTCTAGTCCCAGTAGGGGCATCAGATTCTGTCCCGGTTGCCCCTCTTCCAGTCCAGCTCTTTGCTGTGGCCCGGGAGTACAGTGGAGGATGGCCCAAGTCCTTGGGCCCTGCACCCCATGGAGACCAGGAGAAGCACCTGGCTCCTGGCTTCGGATTAGTGTGGTGCACCAGCCACAGCGCACTGGCCACAGTAGCCACTGGAGAGTGAACCAATAGTAAAAGGAAGACCTTTCTCTCTGTCTCTCTCTCTCACTGTCCACTCTGCCTGTCCAAAAAAAAAAAAAAAAAAAAGGAGATGGTATTAAGGGTGTCTTGTTACTTTTTTTTTTTTCATTTTGGTAGGCACATCAAAGTACTACTGGCTATCAAGCTTGGAATAAATTATAACAAGGTGAAGTTATATACTTTCTTTCCTAATAGCTCATAACCATCTCATGCTTCTTTAGTCTACTATTGCTGCATGACATCTCCAGGGAGTTAATGGAAATGAACTTGGTCTGAATTACTCCTAGAATTGGAGAGATGGACGGTCACAGAAAATATTTTGGTAGTCTGTATAGACGCTAGACTCTGCAGCCCAGATTGGTTGGCATAGTCCAAGAACCCTGCAGCAAGTCAACACAAGGATGAAGCTGCTGTGAAAAGTGGCCCATCACAAGAAAAAAAATCCAGGCTTCCATTTGTGTGTCTCACATTCTCTCCAGAGATGAATTCCTTCCTCGCTGGACACAATCTCTGAAAAGCTGATGGTATCTTTATGAAAGACTACGAGGCAATCTAAGTCCTTCCAAAGCATAGGAGTGAATCTTGGGCAATGTCTCTCCAAATGCTACTGACCTCCCTCTCCAGAGGGCTGCCATGTTAGTGTTACTGATAGTTCTCCTAGTACTGATGTCAAATTTAAAGCAGGGTTGGGAACACTCAAAACAAAATTGATGCATACAGTTAGAAATGAGAAGGCTGATCTACACAAGACAGATTGGCTGCTTCATGCCATTGTTTTTCTTTCTCTCAACAAATTTCTTAATTTATTTTCATTCTATCTTCATTTTCTTTTCAATATTTATAATTTGCATTGGCATGCATATTTAAAATGTAACAAGGATTAAATATGATCATTGTAATGCTTTCTATACTAGAAATAAAGACTATGGATAGTCTACAATGGGGATAATTTGTACATGGCTAATTGGGGCTTGACAGAAACATTCTTAACAGTTTTCAAGAGGGCTCTTAGAAGGGTTTACAAATTCTGTTTGATTTGCAAAATGTGCACTCTAAAATCGCTCCCCATGTCTTAATGTTTTGTTGTATTCTCATAATTGAATTCGCCTCTCATAATGATATTCTTCCTTTGTGCATGGTAAGCACTCTATAAATATTTGTTGAATAGATCTGCCTCCTTGCTTATCTATTTGGTCCATTGCTCCCTCGTTATTAGCGTTTTGAACTTCTGAAATTCAGAGGCCTTACAAAATAATATACATATTGTATAAAAACATGAATCTTAACGAAACTGTCTGGGTCAGTAGATTATTCTCACTTCAGAGATGAGGAGACTGAAGTGAGAAAAGTTACGGGACTTCTGAAAGTCCTGTAGTTAATAACTAGTAAGGGCACTATTGAACTTTTATTGTCATTGTTCCTGCTTGAGTGCCTTGCGCATAATAGGGTCTCAATGAATAAGTAGCTAAATGAATGAATTAAATGTCTATTTTATAATTGACTAATGCATCAATCCTTAGGAAATAAGATAGTTTCCATACAATGCAGAAAGTTCACCAACAGTTCCCCTAAATAATAATAATGATTATAATAATAGTAATAACAGGACGTAATACAGCTGGTAATTTTCCCTTCACTGTTCTAGCTATGAAACCTCACTTCTAGTGAAGCAGAAGCTATCTGTATCATGAAGAACGTAATACACAGAAGATACACAATGAGGCCACATTAATAATGCTGTGGAATGCAGGCTGATGGCACCTGCCATGAAATAAAACCATTACAACTGGAAATGCCATAACTCCCATAACACCCCTCTCCAAATCATAATTTATGAAAATAAGAGAATGGATAATGCTCACATTATCCTATCATTTCTCTGCCTATTACAAAAAAAAGTGACAGGAGCATGATCAGTATATAAAATGTGGCACTGACGGGATCAAGAAGGTTCACTTTGACTTTCAGCATTAAAACAGCACCTACCCCTGCCCCCTTGTTTCTGAGGTCTACTGGGAAGGGTGCGGCACAGCCATGGATCTATAGCAAGGACTGGTACTGACTGAGCTGAACAAGCCATCACCAAAGGAAACCCTGCTTTCCCCTCACAGGATTGAAGCTCCCGGCACAAGCAAGTGACAGACAGGCAGGGGACATGGTGTTGGCTACAAATCACTTTTATGGGCACACTTTGTAAGTTATCTGCAGGGTTCTTCTACCAGTCATCCTTCACACTATGCCAATAGGAGGGAAAAATAAAGTTTTTTGGAGCCCTTTCAATGACATTACCACAGCCAAAAGGAAGCCATCAATTTTCTATTGCTGCCGTAGCAAATTACCACCCACGAAGTGGCTCAAAACAACACCAATTTATTATCTTACAGTCCCGAGGGCTGGAATTCTGACATGGGTGTGAGCAGGGCTGCAGTCCTCTCTGGAGGCCCCTCCGCGGGAGAATTCAGGATGTCCACCTTCCAGGGTCCCTTCCTCTGTCTTCAAGGCCAGCAGCGGAGCATCTCCCTGACCCTCCTTCTGCCTGACCACTGCTAGGAAAGGTCTTCAGTTTCAAGGTCTTGTGTGATCAGATTACCTCCCCCACCCCCATCAACAACACAGAACAATCTCTTAATTTCAAGGTCTGACCCCTGAATTATAACTCCAAGGTCGCTTCTGCCAGGTAAGGTAGACTACTCCCAGATTCTGGGAAGTGGGAGGAAAGCATCTTGGTCCATCGTCCTGCCTCACTTGCTGATCTAAGGTGAATGTCCACCCTTCCCAGAGCTGGCAGAGATGGGCAGCTATGAATCCTCATGAATGCTCATTCCTGTAAACTTCCCAGATGCCTTGTATCTCCATTTTGAAAGTTTCTTTTCCTGCATACAGGTAGCAATTAATTTCACCTTAATTCTAAATATCAAATTAGCCTAAGATGACAACCATGCATCCTGAAAATGAATAGGTATTTCACATCACATATAGTAACAAAGGATGTGCACAAGACAGGACACCCTCCCCTTACGTATGTGCACACCTAAGTGAGTGTAGATATCAGTATACAACATGATTAGCATTTTAAAAACTATCTTTGTTAAATGGCCTTACTATGTAGCCCATTTCCAGTTTTTGCTGTGTATAAAAAAACTATATACAAAGACTAAAGTAGAGATGTGTGTGTGTGTGCATGTGTGTGCATCTAGGTTTATTGCTCAAGGCAAATGGAAATTTTATAAACACTGAAAAAGAAATAGAAAAATCTGAATCACTAAAGTGCTACAAACTAAGTCAAATCACAAAATGTCGCTGAATAACTGCTAGGCAGTAGCCACAAAATGTTTGCAAACATGCAATGGGGCATGACACTTGGCCTGCTGAGGATTCAAGGGAAAGACAGGGAAATAACTAGAGAAAGACAGCAAATAACTTCATGATAATTGTCATTTGCTTCGAGTGCCCCAGGAAGTACTTTAAAGAGAAGACTTTTATTGGAAGCCAGGGATGTGGGCAAAGGGAAGGTGGTCTCCCTGGGGAGGGGCAGAGAAGCTGGGTCTGCAGGAGAGAATGATGTTTAAAAGGCAGCTGTGTGAAGGCTGTCTGAGGTGCATGCAAAAGGAAAGCAATGCAAAAGCAGCAATGTCCCTTGAGTGTCCACCCCGTGGAGTAAGGCAAAGCAGAGAAAGTGAAGTCAGGAGAGGCTTTGCAGCTTCCCAGGCAGTTACTGAAGAAGCCTGGATGCTATTCCCAAGGGTGCGGGGGCTATGGAGGGGATGAACAGAAGGTTAGCCTGACCCTCCCAAGCAATTAGCCCAGTTGCATCCCAATGCTCATTTTCCCTCTAATGGAACTTCCACTTTCAGTGGGGTGTGTTCTTCCCCAGTTAAAGGCCACATAACTTTGCTGAGTTGTGGTGGTTTAACTAAAGGTCCAGCAGATGACACATATTTAGAACTGAAGAAAATTCAATTTCAGTGGGAGAGAGTGTGCCTGCTTTCCCCCCTTTCACCCCCTTCTCTTGTTTCCACTTGGGATGTGACTGTGATGGCTGGTGAACAAGGAGCCATGTTGGATCCAGAGGATCATATAAAATCTGAAGGAGCTGGAACAGAGAGCTAGAAGGAACATGGGCTTCCTTTATACAACAGAGAATGTTATTTTGTTTAAGCATTTTTTAAAATTTGTCTAATCTGTGCAACTCAACATATTCTTAAATCAGTGGTTTTCAACCTTGGCTATGCACTGGAAACCTCAGGAGTTTGCAAAGTCAAGGACAGCCAGAAATGATCCCCAGAGATTCCCATATAATTAATCTGAGTCAGGGTCTAATGATCAGTCACAGTTAAAGCTCCCCAAGTGGTTTGACTGTGAAGCCAGGCAGTGATAACCAGTGATGGAATTATAGGAGGGGGAGTTCCAGGGCCGGAAGCTAACTTGGAAGGTTGTTGCAATACCATGCTTAGGCTTACATCTGAAAGGAGGCAGTGGTGACCAACGGCCAGGTGTGTGTGAAAGGCCCAGGGGGTGCAGAATCCATGCAAGAGGCGTGGAGACAACTTTGTAGTATGGGAGGCAATGGGGTTTTATGCAGGGGAAACTGGAGGGAGCAGATATTGCCAACACTTAGAGGGGATCCTAGCAGAGGTGGGGACAGTGGGGGCAGTGTGATGATGAGTTTCAGGTATGATGGATTAGAGCTTTCAGTAGGACACAGAGCAAACAAACAAACAAACGGGCTGCCTCCCATGGCACCGTCATAGTGAGCTTCAAAACTGCTTCGTCCACACTTGTTGTCTTTAACTCAGCGGCACACCTTTTAGCCTGATCCTAGGGCTTGACTGGTTTTGGGGAAGAGTGCAGTTTTTTTCAGAAAATATAACAGACCTGCTTCTTTTCAATGCCATGTACAGAGAAGGAAGCCAATCGGCAATAAGCTCCCCTTTCTCAGAATGCTACCTTGGATTTTAGTTCTGCTTTCCTCAAGACAACTAAAGAATCTATTCTGCTCCGGTCCATTTAACATTCTCTTGATAGGTTGTGTCTATCCCAGGAACCCACAGCACTCTGAACATTTGACAGGCTCACACCTGATTAATCTCTCTCTCTCTCTTGTCATCAATATTGTTTGGGGGCAGTGGTCAAACTATATTGACACTTTGCTGACATCTTCTCCAGTGCCCAATTACCTTTCTGTCATGATACAATCCATGACGTGACAAGAGGGTTCTATGCCATGCCAAGCAGCTTGGCCCAAAATATCCCTGAGACAGTAGATAATATATCATTTTTATTCTTTCTCTGGAAACTAGCAGAGACATTTCCTTACATCCATTGCCTACAGGTATTTTAACTCACAGAGCTGCAGAAAACATAGTGGCACGGGGGGTAGCCTTAGAACTTGAGCTATCCAGCACCTACCTGAACCAGGATGGGCCCTCCTGAGACTTCCTAGCTCATATCCCAAGGTGAATTCATCGTGAAAAAGAGCAGAAGTTCTTGCCTGAGAGTTTAGCTACTAGACTTCCCAGGGATACCCTACAGAGAAACAGCTTTCTGGTGGGAAAACATGGCCCAGTCAAGTCCTGCAGAGTTAGGTGTAGGGAAGAAAACTGAAGTGGCCGTGCAGCCATCCTGAAAATCACTCTGACCCTACTCTGATACCAAAACACCTGCTCTGGGATTAAGTGGAATTAAAGTTGAATTCCCTTTTTCCCCCTTGGCATCTGTTGACAGCTTCTTCTTTATCTTTAACAAAGCTTAACTTAATGAAAGTGGTCTTTCTTCGATGCAAAGAGCATCTCCATTTACTTATCTAAAAAGAAAGCATATCAAGTGCTGTCCATTTTAACCTTTAATCTTATACATATATATACATGCAAGAGCATGCATACATGTTTATTTGATCGTCAACTATTGTTTCAGTGAGTTTAGCAACCAGGGGGATATTACTCATAACTGGTATCAGTACTTTTCAAAATATTTCATTGTAATACTATGTTAGAATAAGACCACTGAGTATTGGGATGCTCTTGCTAGCTAAAACAGGATCCCTGGAGGATTAAAAGCATGAACATGAGTCCAAGAAATCAGATCAATGAGGAAGCCTTGTGTCGTGGTTGTAAGGCTGACAGTTTGAGTGTTCTCAGACAAATCTACCAGTGCCCTGAGAAATCTCCATTTTGGAGCTAAAAGAACCAATAATAGGAACCCTTTTTCTTGATACTACTGAAAATCATTCTTCTGTCTGCTGTTTCCTAAGGGAATAATTTAATATTATTTTGCTGTATAATAGGATGCTGAAGGGTTTAATTTTTATTTTTAAACTATTTAAAATATTTAATTGAACAGGTTAAATATGATCATGGCAAAACATTCAAAAATTTTACAAGCCAAGGCATCCACAAAATTGTATACCCTTCATCCACTATGTTAACCAGTATTAGTGTAATTGCCCATGCAAGTATAAGGGTTATAGTGTTATACACATTAAAGAAATACTGGGCTTGTGTTATGCACATTATTCTTCAACTTACTTTTTGTACTTTCATCTTGACTATCTTTCTATGCTAGTGTTTAATTCTGTACTTCTGTCCTCTAACAGCCTTAAACCATAATAATTATCTAGCACTCTATTAATGAACATTTCTGTTGTTTGCATGTTTATTTGGGCTTGTTTTGACTGCCACAAAACAAGTTAGGCCACATGTGTTTCTCTTTCTTCAAGAGGATTCACACCATATGGTGAGGGATTAAAAAATATGATGGTCAAGTTTTGATTGCAATTTCCAAATTGTCCTCAAAACGGTGGCACCAGCGCTGCTTTCCTGCCAGAAATTCATGGAGCGGCATGCTTCCAGCTCCGCTGCCAAAGACCATGCACCTGCGACGCTCATCACGCTGCCAACGAGATGCAGGTCTCAGCACCTTTCCCATGTGCTGTGAGGGAGCCTGGGCTATCTGTGAAGGCAGGCACCTCTACCACATCCATTTTACAAATGGGAAAGAAGCAGTGAGGTTCTCCTAGCTGGCTGGGGGTTGGAGAAGAGATACAAACACACATTGTCCAACTGCAATGCAGAATCTCAACTACTTAGGCTACAGTGACCTCTCATACCCCCAAATTTCTCAATCCAGGCCTCCCATGTGGGTGGTAGGGACCCAAGACCATTGCCTGCTGTCCACCAGGATCTACCTTAGCAAGAAGAGCTGGGAATCAAATCCTGGCACGCTAATGTGGGAAGCGCTTTAACCACTAGACTACACGTCTGCTGCAAGATTTTTTAAAAAAATACCCATTGTCTGTTTCTTCCTTTATTTTTCCTTTGTTAAGATGCTTGCTGTTGAAACTAAGAGTCTGAAGGTGTAAGGACTGCTTTTCCTTTGGGGATGGATGGGACGGGTTGTATGAGATTTCTAGTTCCCGAGGGTCCTTTGTGGCCTTTCCCGGGGCAGGGGGGGGCTCACCTGGTGGAGGCCAACACCTCCATAGTGCCTCAGCATCTGGAGGTGATGACTGAAGCTTACTAGCCCTTGTGAAGTGTTTTTCTGTTTAAAAACCAAATTGACCAGGACCTTGTCCATGCATGATTAGAGCTTGACCCCTCTTATTCCTGGTAAATCTGGATTTAAACTGTCCTGCGCCTGAGAACGAATCTTCCTTCTCTGCCACGTGGCTGTGTTTTGGTCCAGGCTCCCCCACGTGAAACAGCAGATGGGCCAGTTTGCAGGCTTCCCGCTTCCCAAGGAAAGACTGAAGCAAAACCAGACTGATAATGTCACTGCACACGCTTGGTCACACGTGTCACCCAGAGGATGCCCCCTCAGAGCGAGACCTTGACTTGGGAAATGCACCCAATGGGCTCAGGTCCACAGCAGATGGCACTCATGGCCTGAGACTCCATCACTTCTCCTGCTGGAGGTAGGGCTAGGGATGGGCTCATTTGGAGGAGGTTCTGGTTTGGATCCAAATGCCCATCGCAGCCTGGGCATGGGCAGCCTCAGTAGTGAACACAGGGCTGAGATCCACGGCAGGAGTCAGGGGGAGGGTGGGAGGACCTCCGGAGTCAGGTTCCTGCCCTTTGTCCAGGAACAGCTGTTTCAAATTGCTGTTGTAAGTTTGTCTCAGTGCAGTATTTTCTGTTAGGTCTAAGCTGTCAGTCAAGTCTTGCTAAAAGCCACAGTCTGCTTTCTGGGGCACAGGGGATGAGTCAGGAGCTGACTTCCCTCCCTAAGCGCATCCGTGAGAATCGCAGATGGAGACAGCTGGAGCCAGCAGAAGGAGCAGCTCAGGATGGCAGCGTCAGCAGCAGGGGTGGTAACAGGCAATCAGCCAAGAAGGCCAGCGTGCAAGAGCCCTGAGGACCTCTGGGGCCACACTGCCAAAGACCAGGAGATAAATGGTGGGCGTGGGTAGGTGCAGTTTGAGGAGTACATACCAGAAACAGTAATGACAATGACAGTCGATTTTTACCGAGCATACACTACTGAAATATAGATGTGTCTTCTCACTTAAGAGTATTTCCTTACTTAAACGTGTATCTAGCACATGATGTAAATATTTTCTAACCATTACATTTGGAGGCTAAAGAAACAGTCATCAAGAACGTTTGTAACTTTTTGAAGGTTGCGGAGCCAGCAAATGACAGAGCCAGCATTCAAAACCAGTTTACATCTAGAAAATAATTTGAGGAGTGTGTTGTTAGCCTAGCAGCTAAACCATCTGTGGCCCACATTGGAGTGCCTGAACCTGATTCCTAGTTCCAGCTCCTGACTTCAGCTTCCTGCTGGTGCAGACCCTGGCAGACAGCAGTGATGCTGAGGTACCGACTCCCGCCACAATGTGGGCTTAGCTGGGTTATGTTCCTGGCTCCAGCAGCAGCCCCGTCCAGCTACAGGGCACTGTAGGGAGTAAGCCAGCAGCTGAGAGCTCTCTCGTCTCTGTCCAGTAAGCTAAAACATTTTTTTTGACAGGCAGAGTGGACAGTGAGAGAGAGAGAGAGAGAGAAAGGTCTTCCTTTTTCCGTTGGTTTACCCCCCAATGGCCGCTGTGGCCGGCATGCTGCAGCCGGCGCACTGCGCCGATCTGAAGCCAGGATCCAGGTGCTTCTCCTGGTCTCCCATGCGGGTGCAAGGCCCAAGCACTTGGGCCATCCTCCACTGCATTCCCAGGCCATAGCAGAGAGCTGGACAGGAAGAGGAGCAACTGGGACAGAATCCGGCGCCCTGACCAGGACTAGAACCCAGGGTGCTGGCGCCGCAGGCAGAGGATTAGTCTATTAAGCCGTGGGACTGGCCGCTAAAACAATTTTTAAAAAGAAAAATCTGTATCTATTTATAATGAAGAATACTTTTAACGTAGAATTAATAACATATTTTAAAAACCAAAGCAGGAGAATCATAAAGGCAAGTAAAAGTAGATATTTAAAAAGAAACTCCACATGCGTGTTCATAGCATTATTCACAGTGACTTAGGACGTGGAAGCAATGCAAGTATCCACTGATGGGTGAAATGTGGAATATGCATACAATGGAAGATTATTCAATCTTACAGAGGAAGGAAAATCTGACACATGCCACAAAATAGATGAACCATAATGAGGACATTATGCAAAGTGAAATAAGCTAGTCACAAAAAGGCAAAGTTGTAATTCTACTTCTGTGAGGCCTTACAGTAGTCAGAATCATAGAAACTGAAAATAGAATTGTGGGAGCCAGGGAGAGAGAGGAATGGGAGCTACTATTTAATGGGTGCAGTTTCAGTTTTGCAAGATGAAAAGAACTTTAGCAATGGATGGTGGTGACGGCAGCACAATACAGCGAATGGACTTAACTCCAGTGGAAACAAAGACGAAATCATGCAATCGGTAGTCCACGAGCTAAAAACTGAGTGGTATCTCAGAATGAGTCTGGAGCTGCCTGCGGGGGGTTTGCATCACTGCTCTGCCCCTTGCCAGTCGTGGGACTCTGGGAAAGAACTTAACCTCCCTGGGGCTCGAGTTCCTCATTTGTAAAATGTGGCTAAAATACCACATTCCTTGTAGAGTCAGCATGATCTCTAAATAACACAATACATTTTTAGCCCTAGGAACAATGCGGGGCCTATAATTAAAACTCAATAAATGTTCACTGTTATTTAAATAACATGAGGGGTGGAAATGCACATATTAGTATTTCACTTTTAGTAAAAATATCCTGAAGACTTTGTGAAAAAATGTCATTAAGAAGATTGAATCGGATTGTTTATAAATAACAAAAATGTATGATTCCCTTTCGCATGTTCAAAAACACTTAGCAACTGGTTGTTGGATAGCAAGTTGACACAATCAAGTATAAACTTGTGGCTTTTTAACATTGAAGAGAATCTTTGGTAAACTTCTCTCTGCTGCCGACCAAGGGTGGACGCACATTATTTCTGGCCCTGGAAGAGAAAGGTCTCCAGACAAACCAGTCTGACTCAGGGCCAGCAGAATATCGCATAACCAGTTAGAATTTGGCCGTTCTAATATCAGGGTAGGAAAAGGTTACCAGTTGCAACACAAAGGCTGTGCTAATGACTTTCCACCTCACTTTTATTTCCCATCCTATATGTATGTGCTCATCCTGGCTGGGACACAATAATCCAGAAATTCACAAGGACAACGAGAAAAGGGCACTCAAGCAACGAATGGCGTTCCTTCACTGATAATTCCATTCTGGAATTGCTAATTTCAGATGTGATGATTTAGTTCATTGAGTCAGGCTGTGAGAGACCAGGAATTACCCAGCAGTGGGCACTTAGCTGAGACCAAGGCTTGCTTAATTAGGATTCTGGCACTGTAGGTGGGAATATTTACTATTGCTGTGAATAGTAAATCATAAATGTTAAATTACATTCAATCTCAGAAATAACTGTGCAAAAATTCTCACAGCATAGATAATCAGGCAATTACTGAGATAGTTCTAGGACTCACAGGCCATGGCAGCTTGGTTAAGAGGCCCAGCCACGCTCTCAGCTACAGTCCCATTTATCTTGGCTTCTTTTCCATGTGATTTACTCTAGTAAATAAGAATAAATGTTCAACCTATGTTCCAGAGTTCTTCAAAAAGAAACATATAGCATGTGGTCTATGGTATAAGCTTTAAATTTAAAACTTACCAAAAGCATGTCAAAACTTTAAACCCACAAATCATTACCAAGATAAAAGCAATGGGTGAGCTCTTCCATGTTCACGGTTTTGTAGAATAATTTTGGAAGAGGAACTTCGATACGTGGGTCTTTAGTCATCTCTCTGTTCCTCGTTTCAATGTAGTTTTTGGAAAGTAAATCAAAATTGTCTGTGTTCCAATTTACATGTATGATATTAGAAATGTGTAATGACTTTAGCTAGGGTTCTGTTCAATACTCAAACAATGATAAAATTGTATATTCTTCCACACTTATGGAATATTAACTTATGACAGCAGTTTGCCAAGATCTGTGCATGACTTGCGAAGTATTAGCAATCTGTATTTTGCCAAGAATAAAAACTCAGAAGTTAAATGTCCTGAGTTAGGCCACAAAGTGACAGAATGGCATAGAGATTCTTTGTGGTCAGTCTACCCTAATCAAATGAGCCTTTGAGGTCAGATTATTGCAAGGAGCAACTTCATTAACTGGAACACATAGTTTGGAAGCATGGGATTCAACAGAACATTGGTTTTTACCCTTCTCTCACAATCAGTGTTGTCATGGCTATAGGTGCTAGATTTTCTTTTTTGTCTATCAGCAATGCTCCATGGTTAAACAGAAAGAAGTACACAGCAGTGACTGTGGCAACACACTCTGGGTTGCCAGGGTAGTGTTCCTCAGGTCTCCTGGGAGGATGGGGTTGCATGCAGGTTGCATGCAACTGTCCCTGGAGGGGAAACACTCCAAGACAATGTCTGCAAACAGCAGGCATCTGCACCCAGACTGCCTGCTGCCCTGGGTGTCTGATTCTCCCTCACTGACCACGCAGGGGCTTCTGTGGACCATTTGGGCTTGGGGACTTCCGAACAATGGCTCCAGCACCTCTCTTGAGGGATAATGCAGTCGGGGACCTCTTGATGTCCCCGGATTTCAGACTGTCTCCAGTGAAGCGTATTCCATACACTGTCCACGTGTGGGGTTGTGGAATTTGATTTCGAGCCCGCTGAACAGCAGGTGGAGAACATGAAGGACCTCACTTTCCACAGTTCATTCCTTATGATTCATTTGGAGTCATTAAGAATAGCATAATTAAAAATAGCAGAGAGCTGGATCAGAAGTAAAGCAGCCAGCACTCGATCGATCCAGCACCTGGAAAATAGCTATGTATCCCATCTTGCATAATTTATAAAATGTTTCAATTTCTATACACTATTTATTGCTCTCAAAAGTCCCCCAATCAGATTCATTGTTATTATACAGACAACAAATCTATGTTTCAGGGAGGTTTTAAGCTGCTTATAAGCCTCTGTCCTAAATTGGCAAGTTTGGGCCTGGGTGTAAGATCTTCCTGCTTCAAGCTACACTCACTCTTCACTGCTCCTGAACAAGCAGAACGTGCCTCTAGGAGCAACCCAATCCGTTCTGAGACATTTTAAAAGTCCGCATGGGAGATCCTTTGTCAGGTGATGCCAGTGAATTTAAAGACCAATAATACATCTGCCAACACTTTCTTTCTTGGGTTATATAGGGAATAGCATTGTAATAGCTATTTGTTATAAATGTACCCATTAATATTGTTGGTCTGCTCAGAATGTGAGAATATTTCAAAAAGTTCATGGCAAATGGAATTAAAAGATGTTTATTTTGTGGCAAAAATTTTTGAAATTCATGCATTCCTTTTTCATAATGTACATTTTCTGTAAGTTTTCTGTAAACTCCTCATAGGGTGCCTGTTACAAGATGTCAAAGAAGGTTTACAGAAGCAAAAAAGTAAGGATGCCTTGGTTACTACTCAGCCATAAGTAAGAAAGACATCAGCAGTGACCAAGTCTCAGTGTAACTGTGAAAAATACTTCAATCAAAAGCCTACCAGAGGGGCGGTGCTGTGGTGTAGCAGGTAAAGCCACCACCTGCAGTGCTGGCATCCCTTATGGGTGCTGGCTGCTTTACTTCTGATCCAGCTCTCTGCTATGGCCTGGGAAAGCTGCAGAAGATGGCCCAAGTGCTTGGGTCTCTGCACCTGCATGGGAAACCTGGAAGAAGCTCCTGGCTCCCAGCTTTGAAATGGCACAGCTCTGCTGTTGTGGCCACTTGGGGAGTAAACCAGCAGATGCAACTCACTCTCTCTGTCTCTACCTCTCTCTGTAACTCTGTATTTCAAATAAATGAAATAAATCTTTAAAAAAAAATAAAAAGCTTGCCAGAGTGGGGATGAATTAGGTATGTCCTGTAGTAGGTTTTCTAAAATGTGATCTGGGGTGAGCTGGGGAGGATGGGGGTGGCACAACACTGACACTGCTGCTGGGGATACTCCTACCCCATTTCAGAGGCACTGGGGTCAAATTCTAGCTCTGCTCTAGATCCCAGTTTCCTGCTAATGTGCACCCTGGGGGGCAGCGAGTGATGGCTCAAGTATTTGGGCCCCTGCCACCCCTGTGAGGGACCCACATTGAGTACCCAGCTCCTGGATTCTGCCTGGGGTATTTGGGGAGTGAACTAGCAGACTGGAGGTCTCTGTCTCTGTGCATTTCAAATATAAATAAATAAATAAATAAATAAGAGTATTTTTGAAATGTTTCAGAGGCAAGTATGTTTCTCTAAAATCTCTATGTGTTACCTGTAATTCTACTGATGGTGCCCCTCTGGATTTAGACAGAAAAATTAGGCTTGGGCCTCAAACTTAATATTTTACAAACTGAACTTAACACCCACCCCCTCTCCTGAGCCTGATATATGGCTTTCCATCCACTCCATTTCTAGGAGCCCAGTGGTACGCCCACCTGGACTCCTCTTTTCTTTCCTGGCCATCAACATCAGATCCTATGGATATCATTTCCCAAATATTTCAAATGAGTTCCCTCATTTTGCATATCCTGCCATCCTTTGTCTTAAGCCCTCAATGGTTTTCAAGGGTGATCACAACATTCTCTTGCCTCTGCCTTACAGGGCTGCGTTGGCAGGACGTCCAAGCTTCCGAGCCCCTGAACAGAAGGGAGGCCCTGGTGCCGTTGTGCTCACATCCGTAGCCTGCCGGTGGCTCCTCCTTTCCTTTGTAGGGGTCATTCCACAGCTACCGCACTGACTTAGCTCCTTCATGCTTCTCCTCCAAGACCGTCAGGCAGGGAAGCGTGCGCCAGGCAAACTTCTCTTCTGAGCATGCCTCTTTCTCTGAGATGTCCTTACTTGTCTTCACTACCTCAGGCTGACATTCTCTTCTATCAGTCCCTGTGGGATCCTGCACGTGCCCTCTCAGAGCAATGACTGTGCCATGCTGGGCATTTTTTAAAAAAGATTTACTGATTTATTTGAAAGGCAGAATTTGAGAGAGAGAGAGAGAGAGAGAGAGAGAGAGAGAGAGAGAGAGAATGAATGAATCTTCCATCTGCTGGTTCACTCCCCAGATGGCTGCAATGGCTGGAGCTACGCCAATCCCGAAGCCAGGAGCTTCTTCTGGGTCTCTCACATGGGTGCAGGGGCCCAAGCACTTGGGGCATCCTCCATGGCTTTTCCAGGCCGTTAGCAAGGGCTGGATGGGAAGCGGGGCAGCTGGGCCTCCAACCAGGACGCCAGCGCTGCAAGCCACTGCTGTAATGCCCTGAGCCACAGTGCTGACCCCTGTGCTGTCCATCTGTGTGTTTCCCTTCAGCTAGTGCTTGGCCACGTTCTGGTGATCACTGTACCCTGAGCTCTTATGCTGGTATCTGACAGCAGCGGGTTGCCCTGGGGCGTAGGCAGTAGGTCTTCCTCTCCCTGCGACCCTCAGCTCTCCTCCGTGAGGGGCAGGCAGGATGGATCTCGGGGTGGTGGTGGCAGCACGTGTCAGGTTGCCTGCATGAGGACAAGCTGGGACACTTCTGGGTAGGGAGGCAGCACTCAGAGCAACTTCCCGCCCAGGCAGGAGTCAAGACAGATACACAAATGGAGCACAGAGGCCGCTTGCCAGGCTTGCTGCACAGCGCACAGATGGTGAGGAATGACAGCAACATGAGTCAGCAAGTTTCCTGCTCGTGTCACCCACTGCTTTATCCCCGGGGCTAAGTGGAGTCTCTGACACTTAGATGTCCAATCAGTATTAAATGAATGACTGACTGACGGTCAAAGAATGAGAAGTTAACTTCAAACCCAGGCCCTTTCAATTGCTTTCTCTTGGCTTCCAGACTTTCTATAGGGTGTGCACACGGCTATGTGTATATGTGTGTAGATATGTCTTTCATATAAAATTAAAATTGAGCAGCATGTTCCCTTTATAATTAATTACAACTAAAGCAGCTGGTGTTGTGTTGCTTGCAAAGCCAGCATCCCACATTGGAATGGTGCTTCTGGTCCAGCTCCCTGGGAAAGTAGCAGAAGATGGCCCAAGTCCTTGGGTCGCTGACGCCCACGTGGGAGGCCCAGCTGGAGTCCCAGGCTCCTGGCTTTGGCCGGGCCTACTTCTGGCTATTGTGGCTTTGGGAGGGTGAACTAGCAGATGAAAGATTTCTCTTTCTCTCTCTCTCTCTCTCCCTTTCTCTGTTGCTCTGCCTTTCAAACACACACACACACACACACACACACACACACATAAAATGTATTTTTTTAAATGAATGATAGCTTTGTACAAGTATTTTACACACAGAAATTCTAAGTCATTGAAATGCACAGCTTTGGTGATTTATTCCAGCTAGTAAAAGAAGCATGGGTTTTGGAAAATGAGTAGACATTGTTAAATAAAATTTATAGGTTCAGAGTGCACCAGGCCCAAGAGACTAAACCAAATGGGAGTCGCTCATGCTGAGGTTCCAAGCCAGCCATCCATAGTTAAGCTGTTCATCAGACTGTCTGAGACATCAGGAGAAAGAGATACAGTAGCCCAATACCCAAGCAATCCAGTTTTGGCTGGCATGATAAGAAAATCTCCTCCACTTTATGCCTTACGAAAAAGTCACCTGAAGTAATGTGATGTGAGCAGTCGGGTTTTTCTTCCTCTGTTGTTCAGTGTTTCTGCCTTAGAAACCACTGCTCTGCTAGTGCCCAGTGGGGGCGCTCATCATTTTGTAGAATGGCCATTGCCTTGATTCATGAATTGCCAAAATCCAATTAAATTTATAACCTGATTTGTTGCAATTGTGCCTTTTGACAACGTCCTACCTGAGCATCACATAGCTTTACATTCTGAGAATTTGCTCTCAGTTAACTGGCAGGATGAACATGTCTTAGAAATTGTCCTTGCCCACAGCGTAGTGCAGGAGGCAGACCGAAGCAGACGGGGCCCGAGAGGAAACCCAGGGCTCAACTGTGCAGAGGTGGGGACCGAGCACACAGAGCCCTTCGGGGCTCTAAAACTGCAGGAAGGCAGCACTGCACTGTGTGCTTCTGGGAGGAAACATACTTAAGTTTAGATCCTTTCTCCTTAAACTTTTGGGCCTTTTATTTAAAAAACAAACAAAAAACAACAACGGGGAATGACAGCCGACTTTATCTTTCTCTGTTACTGAAGCAGACCTAGCCGTTCGCTGCAAAGCAGGACAAAAGCCAGCAGAGCGATGAAGGAACCCAAATAGATCCTTCTTGAACTGATTTGTATCAGTCATACACAACGCAGTGAAGGGAAAGGGACAGGTAAGCACTTGCTGCAGACAGGAGCAAAGAATAGTCCCCACCCCCATCGTGGCTGTTGTTCTGTTTTGTTTTGGTCCAGAGACTCAAAGCAAACATCACAGCAGGTGGTAGCACTCCCCAGGAGACATCACCGACCAGGCACCCGCCCTGCACACATATGGGCTTGCTGCCTGGCCACTCTCTCTGTTCTTCCACACTATGTTTTATAATGCAAATCACTGTCTACATCATGGCTCATTATTTTCCTTTCTGAATAAAATAGAACACATCAATTATGTGTCAGTCCATTCCTAAAGGCATACCCTTGTCACACTGACCTCATTCTGCTTTTATATTTTTCAGTATCTTCCTGAAATTTGTCAGCTGGGCGAGTTCCAAACCTTCTTACCTATTCTCTTCTTTTTTCCAGCGCTTTTCAAACGTCCCCCTCTCTCTAATTAGCATGACGTCAAGGCACATTGCCAGGGCGGGCAGGGGATACTCACCACTGCTTGTAGTCGGCATCGCAGTTACAGTAGTACCTGGGGTCTGTGCAGTTACGCTCGATGCCACAGGCGCACTTCTGAATGCCAGGCCCGGAGCCTCCCCAGTAGTAGTGCTTCTCGTTGGCTTTGCCAACCCACCAAGTGTAAGGACTTCCATCTACAAGAAAGGGGGAAGGCACACTGAGAAACAAATCTACTTCAGTCATTATCACGCCATACTTACACCCATTCTCCCCAAGACAGGCGTTGTTATCTGAGCACTGACTGTCCCCACCTCTCTTAAAAATAAAGTTATTTCAATAATAGAATATTTAATTAAAAAACTTCAGAAGAAGTAGAAGAAAACACACAAAAAAGGGAACAAGCTTTCATGTTCATAAGTTGGAAGAATTAATACCACCAGAATGTTCATACTACCCAAAGCAATTCACAGATTCAATTGATTCTAATCAAAATACCAAGGACATTCTTCTCAGATCTATAATTCATATGCAAACACAAGAGATCCCAAATAGCTAAAGTAATCCTGAACATTAAAAACAAAGCTGAAGATACCACAATACCAGATTTCAAGTTTTAATCAAAACAGCCTGGCACTGGCATAAAAATAGACATGTGGATCAATGAAACAGATTAGAAACCCCAGAAATTAACTCATATATCTATAATTCACTAATTTCTGACAAAAGAGTTAAAATCACTCCCTGGAGAAAGGAAAGTTTCTTTAGTAAATGGTGTTGGCAAAACTGGATCTCTACATGCAGAAGTATGTAACAAGATCCCTATCTTACACCCTATAAAAAAATCAACTCACAAGAGATCAAGGATCTAAATCAAATTGCTAAAGGAAAACAGAGCGGAAACAAGACATTGCAAGACATTGACCCAGGCAACGACTTCTTGGATAAGACCCCAGAAGCACAGGGAATAAAATAAAACATAGCCGGATGAGATTACATCAAGGTAAAGAAGCTTCTTAGCAAAGTGAAGAGGCAACACATAGAATGAGAGAAAATATTTGCAAACTATGTGTCTCATAAAAGATTGCTATCCAGAATATATAAGGAGTCCCAGAAACTCAACAACAACAAAAGAAACAATCCAGTTAAGAAACGGGGTGAGGATATGAACAGGTGTTTTTTCAAAGAATGAAACACAAATATCCAATACACACATGAAAGGATGCTCAGGGTCACCAGTCAGCTGGGAAACACAAATCAAAACCACAATGAGGTTTCACCTCACCCCAGTTAGAATGACTAACATCTACAAATCAAAAAATAGCAAAAGTTGCTGGGGATGTGGGAGAAAAAGCTATCCTAACACATGGCTGGTAGGAAGGTAAACCAATGCAAACACTATGGATGATAGTATGGAGATTCCTCAGAAATCTGAAAACAGATCTACCATATGACCCAGCCATCCCACACCTGGGAATTCACCTAAACGAAATGAAATCAGAATATGAAGAGTTTATTTGTGGGGAAGCCAATAGCAAAAAGACATTCTGAGTTGCAGGGGGAAAATAGATTGCTAATAAGGAAAGGGGATACAGGCTGGCGACAGAGCCCTGAGAGTTTTGAGTGGAGAAGCCCGGGAGTCCAGCAGAGACTGAGTAGGACCGCACAGAGGGAGCAGAGAGGCACAGAGACACAGCAGAGGTGTGGTGGTGAAGCTGAACAGGGCGACTGACGCCATCCCCCCTCCCTTCCCAGACAGACCAGGTGAGGCGTGAGGTCACAAGTGGGAGAGCTGGGTGAACTGTGCTTGAAATTCCAAGAGGGAAGAATAGGGGAATAGATAGAGAACTTGGGCACACCTCTGCCCATCCATGTCTCCCCCTCCCCACAACTGGACCTGCAGCTGGCTGGGAGAAGCCATATTGTCTGTTTACATCTCAGAATGTAAACAGGGTGCTACTGCATTTGTCTCCCAAGCACATGCCCATAAATTGTGGGGGCCACTTCACCACACCCCACTCAACTCACCTGGGAATGAGGATCACACCCCCCACCACCACCACAAGAGCTGTACAATGGGGAGAAGTTCTAAACATTGAAATCCTAGCTCCTTTCACACACCGGGGCACGGCTCAAGTAGGTGGGGCTTAGTGCACAAGAGCTCTCCTATCTGCCCCCATCATCATCCAGGAGTGAGCAGGACTTCCAGAGGCCGGGTTATGTATTTCCTCTGGCAACGCAAAGACACACAGCAGTTCACTGCAGAAGGAAGTCTTGCCAACAGCACCAAGACATGTATTAAAGATAAAAGGAACAAGAAATGCTGAAAAACTAGGGGGGAAATTTTAATAAGACTAAGGAAGACAGTATTAGCCCCAGAATGGAACACTACATCACCTCTTCAATAACAGAAGCAGAAGAAGAGATTGAGGATATGTCAGAAACGGAATTCAGAAAATTAATTGTTGGTTACTTAGAAGCAATCAGAAACAAATTCATGACCTAAATGAAAGGTGTTCCCAAGAAATTGAGATATTGAAGAGAAATCAGAATGAAATTCTAGATATGAAGAATTCAATAAAGCAAATAAAAATACAGTGGATATTCTCAGAAACAGAATAAATGAAACAGAAGAATGAATGTTAGAACTAGAAGACAAATTTCTGGAAATAACTCAGACCAAACAAAACATGAAATCAGGAAATTGAAAAACACGGTTATCGATCTGCAAGATTCTATAAAAGAATCCAACATACGGATCCTAGGAGTTCCAGAAGGCATCGAAACAGAGAAAGGATAAGAAGGCCTTTTTAATGAAATAATAGCGTAGAACTTTCCCCTTCTGGAGAAAGACACATTTAAATTCAGGAAATATGCAGAACTCCCAACAGACAGACCAGAAAAGATCCTCACCTCGACACATAGTGGCAAAGCTCTCCTCACTAACACATAAAGAGCCTAAAAATGTGCAAGAGAGAAACAGCAAATCACATACAGAGAAAACCTGATTAAACTCACCCCAGACTTCTTATCACAAACCCTACAGGCAAGGAGAGAATGGCAAGACTGACTCGAAGTCTTTAGAGAAAAAAAAAAAACAAACTGTCAACCCAGATTACTGTATCCTGCAAAACTTTCATTTATGAATGAAGGAGAAATAAAGATATTCCACAGCAAATAGAAATTGAAAGAATTTGTACATACTTGCCCAGCCCCAGGAAAGTTGTTCAAACATGTGCTACACACAGAAACAAGAACATCACTGGAAAAGTAGATAATCACCCAGCAAAAGAACAAATGAAATCTAAAGTACATAAACAGAACTATTTAGAGAAATATGGCAGGGCAAAATCAGTACTTATCAATAGTAACACTGACTATAAATGGTCTCAACTCCCCAGTTAAAACACACAGACTGGCTTAACGGATTAAAAAAGGAAATCCATCTAGTTGCTGCTTATGAAAAACAAATCTTAACAACAAAGATGCTTGCACACTGAAAATGAAAGGATGGAAAAAGATAATCCATGCTAATAGAAACCAACAAAAGCTGGTGTGGCCATCTTGATATCAGACAAAATAGACTTTAACACAAAAACCATCAAGAGAGACAAAGAAGGACACTATATAATGATCAAAGGATTAATTCAACAGGAAGATGTGACCATTATGAATGTATATGCACCCAACCACAGGGTACCTGGCTATTTAAAAGAAATGTTAAAAGATTTAAAGGGAGATATAGATCCAAATACAATAGTGATGGCGAACTTCAATACCCCACTCTTAGCAAAGGACAGGTCAACGAAACAGAAAATCCTAAGGAAAACAACAGAGTTAATCGACACCATAGACCAAATAGACCTAGCTGATATCTACAGAACCTTCCACCCTAGAGCCAAAGAGTATGTATATTTCTCTCCAGTACATGGAACATTCTCTAGGATTGACCGCATGCTAGACCATACAGCAAGTCTCAGCAAATTAAAAAAAATTAAAGTTATAGCATGTATCTTCTTGAATCACAATGCAATGAAGCTGGACATCAGCAACTCAGTAATCCCTACAACATATGCAAAAAAATGGAGAATGAACAACATTTTAGTGAATGAACAGTGGATCATAGAAGAAATAAAAGAAATATCAAAAAATTTCTAGAAACAATTGAAGATGACAATACAACATACCAAAATTTGTGGGATACAGCAAAAGCAGTGTTAAAAGGAAAGTTTATAGCAATTAGTGCTTACATCAAGAAACTGGAAAGGCACCAAATAAATGAACTATTTATGCACCTCAAGGATCTAGCCAAAAAAAAAAAAAAACCAGCAAACTTAACCCAAAACCAGTAGAAGGAAAGAAATAATTAAAATTAGAGAAGAAATCAATAAAACAAAATTGAAACCAAAAAGCAATATCAAAGAACAGCAAAATTAAGAGCTGATTTTTTGAAAAAATAAAAAAAAATTGACACAGCATTGGCCCAACCAACCAAAAAAAGGAGAGAGAAGACCCAAATCAATAAAATTAGAGATGAAAAGGAAATTTAACAACAGATACCACAGAAATAAAAAGAATAGTCATAAATTACTACACAGAGCTGTATGCCAACAAACTGGGAAACCTAGAAGAAATGGGCAGATTCCTTGAGACATACAACCTAAATTGACATACAGCCTTAATTGAGCCATGAAGACCTAAGCAGACCCATAACTGAATCAGAAATTGAGTCAGTAATAAAGGCCCTCCCAACAAAGAAAAGCCCAGGACCAGATGGGATTCACTGCTGAATTCTACCAAACATTTAAAGAAGAACTAACTCCTATTCTTCTCAAGTTATTCAAAACAATTGAAAGGGAGAGAATCCTTCCAAATTCGTTCTATGAACGAATTATTAATACCTAAAATACAGAAAAGATGCAACAGAGAAAGAAAACTACAGACCAATCTCCCTGATGAACACATACACAAAAATCCTTAACAAAATTCTGGCCAATTGACTTCAACAACACATCAGGAAAATTATTCACCCAGATGAAGTGGGATTTATCCCTGGTATGCAGGTATGGTTCAACATTTGCAAATCAATCAATGTGATACACCACATTAACAAACTGCAGAAGAAAAACCATATGATTATCTCAATAGATGCAGAGAAAGCATTTGATAAAATACAACACCCTTTCATGATGAAAACTTTAAGCAAATTGGGTATAGAAGGAACATTCCTCAACACAATCAAGGCAGTTTATGACAAACCCATGGCCAGCATCCTATTGAATGCAGAAAAGCTGGAAGCATTCCCACTGAGAACATGGGAAGCAGTCCACATAGCAGACTCATAGAATGACAAACACCCTAAACAGCACTCTGACCTCAGAATCACCCCCTAAGGCATTTGGACCTGACTGAAAATCCCATGAGAGCATTTCAGGCATGGAAAGCCAAGACATAGTTTCAAAAGTGGTTCTGCATGAAAGATCTCTGTGAGACCCCAGTGGAAAGAAGGGGCCATCAAAGAAGGATGCACTTTTCTCTGAAGGGAGGCAAGAACTTCCACTTTGCATATGGCCCTGTCTAAATACCAATGGAGTTTGTGGATGCAAAAGGCTTCCACCCTGCACCCGCATGGGAGACCAGGAGGAAGCACCTGGTTCCTGGTTTTGAATCAGTGCAGTGCGCCAGCCGTAGTGGCCATTTGAGGGGTGAACCAATAGAAGGAAGACCTTTCTGTCTCTCTCTTTCAATAACTCTGGCAAAAAAAAGGCTTCCATAGCCTTGGCAGCTCATATCAAGAGCACTGGGTGGTCACTAATGTTAAAAATAAGAGTGTTAATTGTTAAATCAACAACAGGAGTCACTATGCACCTGCTCCCCATGTTGGACCTCTGAGATTAAGGAGGTTTACTAAGAGAATTAATGGTAAAACTTGTCTGCAAACTGTGCTTTATATTTTGTGTGTCTGTGTGGATACAAACAGCTGAAATCTCTACTTAAAATAGACTTGGCTTTCTGTATATAAAGTCAATTAAAAATGAATCTTAATGAAAAATGTAATGGGAGAGGGAGTAGGAGGTGGGATGGGAGTGGGGTGGGAGGGCAGGAATGGGGTGAAGAAACACTATATCCCTAAAAGCTGTACCTATGAAATTTGTTTTCATTAAATAAAAACCTTCAAAAAAAGAGTTACATGTACTCCAACTTTTATAGCAGCTCAATTCACAATAGCTAAGATATGGGATCAACCCAGATGTCCATCAACAGGTGAATGGATATAGCAAATTTGGTAAATACACATGATGGATTTCAGCCATCAAAAAGAATGAAATCCTATCTTTTGCACCAAAATGGATGAAATTATAGACCATTATGCTTAGTCAAATCAGTCAGTTCCAAAAAGACAAATATCATACACTTCCTCAGATTTATGGTAACATATATGGAACACTAAAAAAAGTAATGTATCTGAATGAAATCAACATCTTGAGATTTTTTTATTGTTTATAGCCCTGCCTATACTTCTGAGGAATGGTGGTTTTTCCTACTTACTACTTGTTGAATTTTTTATTTAGTGGAAGATTAAGTTTGTGATTGGGAAGTAAATTGAAAGTATGTCATTATAAAAATTAAAAGTAAAATAAGAATGGAAGGGGCAGGGAGAGTGAGAGCAAGCGAGGGTGGGGAATATTAGTATGATCTTTTTTATTTATTATTTATTATTTATTTTTTGACAGGCAGAGTGGACAGTGAGAGAGAGAGACAGAGAGAAAGGTCTTCCTTTGCCATTGGTTCACCCTCCAATGGCCGCCGCGGCCGGCACGCTTCAGCCGGTGCATTGTGCTGATCCGAAGCCAGGAGCCAGGTGCTTCTCCTGGTCTCCCATGGGGTGCAGGGCCCAAGCACTTGGGCCATCCTCCACTGCACTCCCGGGCCATAGCTGAGAGCTGGCCTGGAAGAGGGGCAACTGGAACAGAATCCAGTGCCCCAACCGGGCACAGGTTGTTTTTATTTTAGAAATGAAAGTTTTTACTCATTCATGCATAATATTAAAAGATGCCCCCTGCAGTTCTCATTGTTTGCATTGTATCGGAAGATTCCTAGGCTGAAGTTTATTATTTCTATCATTTTAAAAGATTTATATTTATGAAGCAGGTTTCTGGTTATGATGTTTCTATACACTTTAATAAACATATCCAAACTTAAAAGAAAATCAGAGTGAACAGTAAGATACAGAATATTCACAGGGATGTATACCTCTTTCCTTGGAAAATAACTTTACATTCCAGCTTTTGGAATATGGGAATGGATTCAGGAGATCAGTGGCCCTGGTGGAGTCAGCCCACACAGAAGGCACACAAGCCTTGAACTGATTTTACTGCACACAGCCAACACCATGGTTGCTCTTGTTTTTCTCTGATAGGCAGATCATAGAAAATTAGGGTTGAAAACAGACTTTTGCTGTGTCTGTTACCTCCTAAATTAATAGAAAAGAAAATCTGGCCGGCGCCGTGGCTCAACAGGCTAATCCTCCGCCTTGCGGCGCCGGCACACCGGGTTCTAGTCCCGGTCGGGGTGCCGGATTCTGTCCCGGTTGCCCCTCTTCCAGGCCAGCCCTCTGCTGTGGCCCGGGAGTGCAGTGGAGGATGGCCCAGGTGCTTGGGCCCTGCACCCCATGGGGAGACCAGGAAAAGCACCTGGCTCCTGGCTCCTGCCATCGGACAAGCGCGATGCGCCGGCCGCAGCGCGCCGACCGCGGCGGCCATTGGAGGGTGAACCAACGGCAAAAGGAAGACCTTTCTCTCTGTCTCTCTGTCTCTCTCTCTCACTGTCCACTCTGCCTGTCAAAAAAAAAAAAAAAAAAAGAAAAAAAAGAAAAAGAAAAAAAAAAGAAAATCTGGCCTAAAATAGGTCAAACAATTCTTTCAGTTACCCAAATCAGCCCCCCCAAACCCGAATCAGAAATCTGATACTTCAAGGTACAACACATTGTTCCTGTTTTGTATCCAGGCCGCTGTCTGTATCTGCAAGTTCTGTACCCATGGGTTCAAGAAACTACAGATCAAAAGTAGTTCAAACCAACATGTCTCTGTTGAACATAGACAAGCTTTCCCCCCTAGTCATTGTTTCCCACGCATTACAGGAAAACAACACTTTATAGCATTTACATTGTATTAGGTACCTGAGTAATCTAGAGAGGACTGAAGGCAGGTGGGAGGCGTGCATGTGCTATAGGCCCTTTCCTGAGGGGAGTCTGGGATTAACTCCCAAGGACGCTGAGAGGTGGCTGTACCATACTACTTCCCTTTATTGTTTGGCCTAGTATTCACCCACTCATTCATTCATGCATTCAGCAAGCATCCATTGGTTTTCCCTGAAAAGAAGAAACACGTTGGTGGAGAACATAGTGTAATAAGTCTCGTGGGGGCTGGTGCTGTGGTGTAGTGGGCTTAGCTTCTGGCTGCGACGCCGGCATCCCACATGGGTGCTGGTTTATATATTGGCTGCTCCTTTTCCAAGCCAGCTCTCTGCTATGGCCTGCAAAAGCGGTGGAAGATGGTCCAAGTCCTTGGGACCCTGCACCTGTGTGGGAGACCTGGAAGAAGTTCCTGGCTTCTGGCTTCTGTCCAGCCCGGCCCTGGGTGTTGTGGCCATTTGGGGAGTGAACCTCTCTCTGTCTATAACTCTGTCTCTCAAATAAATAAATAAAATATTTAAAAAAAAAGTCTTGTGAAGACAGAGAAGGGTGGGAGAGGGCAAGGGGGTCATGAAGATATTTTCCTAGAGACGATAAAATACTCCTATTTGAGTTATGTCTTCCATGTTGAACAGGTGTTAGCCAGATGAATAAATATGAGAGAGAGGTAAGGGCTCCTATGCAAAGGGTCAGGTGGAGCATGGGCATCAGTGGTAGAATAGGGCTGCAGTGGGCTGTCTGAGAGGGCAGTGGCAGCAGATGGTAACAGATATAAATGAGCTCCATATCACACACAAAGTTGTCCAGTTACTTTCCTTGGTTTATTCTTACTTTTCTGTGCTTATTTGCCGACATTAACTTTATCCTCAACATCATAGGAAACCGCTAGAGGATTCTAAGCAATGAATTATGTTTAAAAAGTTCGACAGTAAGATGGAGATGGCTGTCTGAGGGGTGGAATCAGGGAGGACAGATGTGATGCCCTGATTTTAATACAAAGGAAAAAGAATAGAAGAGAGAGAAGAAACAGAGACTTAAGGTATACGATTGGCATGGGACTAGTGGGATTTGGGTGGGAGGGAGGGTGGCCACAGGTGCTGGGGTTTAATCACAGGCTGCTGTGTTGGGCAACCAAGAGGGTGGTGATTTGCTTCCCTAAGACAGGGACTATGAAGGGGGATCAGAAGTTGAGGGAATGTTGAAGGCAAGATGACAAGCTTGCATGATATAATAGGCAATTGGCTGTAGAAGCCTGGGACTTGGAAGCATTTTCTGAACTGGAAATCTTGCTTTAGAAACCACCAGGACAAACAAAAAAATATTGGAAGTGGCAGAAATAAAGTTGGAATCCTTAGATTATGACAGCATTTTGAGAAGAGAATGTGAGGCAGAGGGCCATGGAGGAGCTCTGGGCAGAAGGCAGCCAGAGGGGGTTGAGGGAGAATGCAGGAAGGATTTCCAGAAGACCAGAGTGGCCAGCATTGCCAGACAGAGGAATTAAAGTTTGCCTTTTGACAGCTAGAAGGTCACGGCTGAGCAGGGTTGTGGGTGAACGGTGGGAAGAAACGCCTGGAGGCAGCAGGCAGAGAAAGGAACAGAGAATGAGAAGGTCTTGACAACAGATGCCTGTTCTTAGAAATTTGTTTCTTTTGGGGGAAGCTCTTAACAGAAGATTTCCTCTCCTAAGAACCTTGTAAGGATTTGGAACAGTATGGTTAACTCCAGGTAGAGTGTTGGGCAAGGGACCTCTGGAACGTATGCATCTCGTTAACGGAAGTCCTTATGGCTGTTGATTGGCAACTGCCCATTTCCCCTCTTCCCAGTTCTTGGTGACCACCATGCCCTTCTTTCCTTTTGTCATGTGACCTTTTTACTATTTTAGAGTCCTTATCCAAATGGGTGGTTCCAGTAGGAGTCCTTGGCTATGCAGCCAGGCTCAGCGGTTATCTCGTATTCCAGACCCTCAGGTCACTGTAAGGGAGGGCTCTTATTAGCAGGATGGGACCAAAGGGGAAACCTGCAAGGACGTTCCTCTACACAGTGCGAGGGTGACAGGCTACTACCCAGTCAAAAGAGCCTGGTTTCCCAGTTCCTTTCCCGTTCCTCACAATTCTGTTAAGTCACCATAGCTTAGTCTTCATGTAACAAGTGCTGTTAGGGAGATGCAAAAGTGACATCATTCTGTTTTCCTCTTAAGAAAGTAAGTTCAGTGTAGCACAAAATGCTTTACTCAGCTGTTTCCACATCAGCCCCAAAAAGAAGAATGCCAACAAGAAAAACAATTGTAGCCTTGTTATTAGCACTAATTTGGTTAAATCACCATAACTAAAATAAATTATTAATTTGGTATGTATTCAGCAAGTTCAATTTACTTTGAGCAAATAATTGCCTTATTCCAGCACTATGCTAATGAAGTGCTACCTCTTGCTTTACAGATCATTATTTACCTGTTAATTGGCTTTGGGAAAAGCGGTTAAAGGTGATGAAAATGGAAAGACTTTTTTAAAACTACATGAATATGAAGTGGTGAGAAAAGAAATAATTTAATTATACAAGAGTTTAGGAATTTCTTTAACCTTAGAATATGAAGATTTTAGTTAACTATATTAAGGAGATATAATCATGGCAACAAGATTAGCTAATGATGAACTAGATTCTAAGTTAACTAGGAGCTAAATTATCAAAGTAAGGCCTATTGAATTAAAGCAGCCGAATATGGATTGAATTAAACATAATCACCATACTATTTGTACTCACTTAAGACCAAGTTTTATTAGGGTGAAGGGTTTATTATGATTCGAATGACTCAACTGGGGGAAGGAGAAAGGAAAAACTCACAGAACTCTGTGATTTTGCTGATAACAAGGTGTTTTGGAAGCACATGGAAAATGCATGGGGGCCCCTTGATGGAAATGTGGTACATACCTGTGATTTCCAAAATGTGCTCTTTGGAGCTTCTGGGAGGCACACAGTAACTTAACAGGCTGCTTAAGCAAATATTATCCTGGCACAGTCTAAGATAAGACCCAGTGCAGTCACTGGGGCATTCAATTAGTTCCATTCCATCTACTTCTATAGGGTATTAAAAATAATACCACAGGCTTTTACAGTCTACAAAATGAAAACTTAAAAGCATCCTTTACAGCTTGATGAAGCCTCGTCTAACTGTATATGTATTACTACTACCCTGTCTACAGATTCTGTCAAGGAGTCACAGGGGGCTCTTTAGTGGAGGAAACAGAACTTGTACAAAGGCTCAGAAACACTTTCACTGCGTTGCTTAGCGCCCCCTTCTGGCAGCTCCTTTTCAGCTCTCTGCAGGTCCTGCTCTCAGTATTCTGGTGTTTGCAATGTTCTTCCCTCCTTTCCTTTCCCTTCCTTTTTGTTTTTTTGTTTTGTTCTTTTTTTTTTTTTTTGAAAATAAATGTTATTGCATATATTTGAGCACACCACATTAATGGATATACAGAGACAGTAAACTGGTTACTATAGGGGAACAGATTAACAAATCAATTATCACACAGGATCTCCTTCCTAAGTGACTCACATAGTGAAAAAACCTCTCACTTGCGCTTCTCTTCCATCCATACTACTGCACTGATGAATCTATTCCCTCCACTTCATTAGTAAATTTCAGCTGACCACCTGATCCGCAACAATCCACCCAAGTTAGGAGTGGTGATAATATCCTTGCAAATGAGCTCCTTAACTAGAGTAACTCTAGACTAGATATATATATCACAGAAAACTGTGATGCCTGGAGACCACCCTTTCAATGCAAATGACCTAGAGAAGAAGGAAGGTAGAGGAACCTTCCTAACACATTCCAGGTTGGGATGGAGGAGAGGACTTCTGGAGCTGTGGTAGCTACTGCAGAATCCACCAGATCATCTGACAGTTATAATTTGGAAGCTCAAGGAGGTTGGGTTTGCTTTTCCCTTCTGTGTCGAATGTGGGTAGTAGGGGCCCACAATGAAGCTGACAGGAACTGGAATGTTGGTTTCTAGAGTTCTCTGACTTAGAGACAGTCTCTCCTTTGCAGTGTGCTGTTTGTCCGTCTGCAATACCCTAAAGGACTGGATTCTGGCAGCACAACCCTCTGGATCTTTATACATGGATGAGGCCAGGCAGGTGAAGCCAGGAAGTGACCACTTCTGCTTTTTGCTTGTTTGTCCATTTCCCAATTGTGGGAGAAGAATAGAGGGGAGCCTTTCCAGCTTAATTAAGATTTCTCTGGGCTTTTGTAAGCTATATGAGATTTCCTGGACTATAGAACATCTGCAGAATAAGAATCTCACAGCAAGATCTAGGGACTTGCTCACCAAGACCTTGCTGACTTATATTTTCAGATGACTCTGCCAAACGCTTACCCATGGGAGGACAGAGAAGAGTTTAGTCCACTGGACACTTGGGAGGGGGTATCTGTCAAGAAACAGAGAGAACTGGGAACTTGGATCCCACTGGGATAGCACTCCACAGCCTTGTTTACTGGGTAGGAAATGAAAAGGTCATAATGGTGTTCATTGTAGTAAACGCCCTAATTCAATTCCCATGTATTTTCCAAATTGTGTAGTCATTTTAACCTCTTTATTTTTAAAAAATGTTATAGCCATGATCCTGATTTTAAAAATGTCTCTATTTAGGTTAAGACTTTAAAAATAAAATTTGAAATCATTTATCTTGGTATTCTCAAATATTAAAACTCTCTCATCACTCTATCATCTGCAACTACTATAATTTTAGAGAAATCAGCTTATCAAACTGGACAAACATTATCTTTGTTTTCTAACCATCTACTTCTATACTGTTCTATGTTCACTTAAAGACTCAACAAAGAATGGGAAAAACCCTTGTAGCGAGGGATGTGACGTTAGGAAAAATTTTGAAGTTCTAATAAAAACATCCAATTTGATAATTAAAGGTGAATATGTTCTCTGTGATTGAATGTCACTAAACTCATCTGATTAGGGATGAATAGAAATGAATGTGGTTGATTAGCTTGAGGTTGTATCTTTCAGAATCACATTGGATTTTGCTATATTTTATTGATTTGAATAAGGGCCAAATTTAGAAATGTATAAGTGAAGTTCAGATCCAAGTGGACCTGAATTGCAGTGTTAATTAATTAAAAATTAATTTCACTGCCTAATACTTAAATTTATTTTATTGAATTGAACTTAATAGATTTCAATCAAGGACTGGTTCCAGTGAGCAGAATTTGATGCAGGTGAATCAAATCACTTTGAATCCTATTCAAATGAATTAGATTTTATGTATTTGAAAGAAATTGAAGTGATGGATTCAGCTGGAGTTCATAATGCTGAGCAGTGTTAAAGAGAACAAAGTGAACCAACTCACTCTAAGTTACTTGGCCCTGGTTTCTGTAGAGGTCACGGGAACAAAATAGGCCAACCCATTGCAGGTTCAGTTCGCTTTAGTTTCTACTAGGGTCATTGGCACTGTGGCTTCCTCAGTACCTAGGTTAGTTTCTTTGTGCTACATTGCCTAGGAACAAATGTGATTAATAACACATTTGTTATTAAAATCATTACAAAATCATGGTATGAAACCACAGCCATTTGTTTCTTTCTTTTTCTTTCTCTTGATTACTTCAATGATAAGTCATTTCTTTCTTCTCAACTTCTGTCTACCACTATCTTCTTTCTTTATGGGTATCATCCACTGTTCAATGTTAAATTGGTGATGAGAAACTTCATTTGCTTCCTGATTTCAAGAAAAATATTTTGAAAGTTTAATCATTAAGTTGCAATGCTACTGTCACTTAAAAATAGTTCATCTTTATGTTTAAAGAGTTCTGTTACATTTACATTTACCAGGATTTTTATAAAACACGAATTGATGTTGAATTTTATTCAATGCTAGTCTGTGTTTATTGAAATGATCAATAGTTTTTTTCTCCTTTTAGCTGTTAATATGGTAATTAAATATATAGATTTTTCAATCGGGTTTTTTAAAAGTCAAATTTGTTGTGATAATTATATATATATATTGAACTAATTTTGCTATTTTAAGATTTTTTAAAAGTTTATTTGAAAGAGTTACACAGAGAAAGAGAGACATAGGGAAACAGAGAGATCTTGCATCCACTTGTTCACGGTTCACTCCCCAAGTGGCTCCAATGGCTAGGGCTGGATAGATAATGTTTCTATCCAATTTGATAAAGTGACTAACTTCTATTGATTTATTTATTTGAAAGAGTTAAACAGAGAGAAAGAGAGAGAGAGAGAAAGAGAGAGAGAGAGAGCGAGAGAGAGAGAGAGAACTTATATCCACTGGTTCACTTCCCAAACTGGCTGCTGATTTCAAACTGCTATGGGACATCAACTTGAAATTTATCACCCATTAAACCATCTATTTATAAAGTTTAAATAAGGAAAAAATAATTTCAATCAAAGACTATATAAAGCTGTATTTCAAATAAAGATCCCATGAGAAGAGTCAGAGACAGAAAAAATGAGAAATGTTTTAGCAGATATGCCTAGCCTGATTTGAACATTACACCCTGTGTACATGAACTGCATTGAAAAAATTAGCAAACAGCAAAAGAGGCAGCAAAGAAAATGTTAAGGTGTGAGTGTGTATATATATATATATGTATATATATATACACACACAGAGAGAGAGAGAGAGAGAGAGAGAGAGAGAGAGAGAGAGAAGCATTGAGTGTATTGAATGATAAAGTTCAAAGCCTTTTTACTATAATGTAAACCTAAAATATATTATTTCAAAAACTAAGAGAGAGAGAGAGAGAGAGAGAGAGAGACAAGGCAGGTGGGTGGGAAGGAAAGAGACAAGGGAGGAAGGGGTGGACTACCATCTTGGAACTACATCTACAAAGCTCATTGAATCTGTTAAAAACTAATTAAAATTTAGAACATAAAAATAGCAGGGCTGGCATTGTGGCATAGTGTGTAAAACTGCCACCCATGATGCCATATCCCATATGCACACGGGTTTGTGGCCCTGACGCTCCATTTCCAGTCCAGCTCCCTGCTAATGGTCTGGGAAGATGGCTCAAGTTGTTGGGTCCCTGCCACCAATGTGGAAAACCCAGAAGGAGCTGCTGGCTTTGGCCTGGTCCAGCCCCTATCATGGCCATTTGAGGAATAAATCAGCTGATGGAAGATTCTCTCTCTCTAACCCTTTCAAATAAATAAATAAATCTTAAAAACAAAACTCCTTCCGATTGGTCTCTTGGGGAAATTTCTTCAGTTTACATTTCCATGTCACCATTCTCAGAGTAGAAACTGCTATGTAACACCACCATTAAGTTTCTGATTTTATCCATTGTATTTTTACTTCTGTAACTTTGTTTCTTCTTCAAATGTCACTCACGATTTTTGATACTGCCTTCCTTAATCACATCTTCTACATTTAAAAAAAAATCCAAGAATGTCAGTATCTGAGATACCCGAGGTTTCTGTCACACTGACAATGCTATCACTTATTTCGGGGGATGCACAATGTCGGTATCTTGTTTCCCTGTGCATTTCATGACTCTATTTTTCTCTGAGATCATGCTTCTAGGAAAGTACTTGTGTGATTTCTCTGAGCCTGATTTGAAAGTAAGACAGATCTTCAAAGAGTTCATGAAGAAATGGTACTACCAGAAAACCATACAGAAGTTTCAACAATTCTGTGCACCAAAACTAACATATTTCAATTTCATTTTTCCAGTGAGTTTTTGCATGTCCCACTCAGAGTTTGCATTTGTTTTCATCACAAATCTGAGGACATCAACTAGGCAGGGCCTCCTTAAAACTCATTTTTAGCTGGAATTTTTTCCAGCTGTCTAAACAGTGTGAAGTTACACTGTGGACATGCAGTGCATCTAGATTTTTGTTATACAATTTCAAGAGATAATTTCTTTTCCCCTTTATCCCAAAATGAGTTTCAGAAATTCAAAGCTACCCTCTTTTGCAGAGTAGGGTATTAGTTTTGGTTCAGTTTACTTTTGTTTTGTTTTTTAAAGATTTTATTTATTTGAAAGGCAGACCCATAGACAGAGGGGAGAGGCGGGGAGGTAGCTTCCGTCTGCTGGTTTATTCTCCAAATGGCTGCAATTCCAGGGCTGGGCCAGGCTACAGCCAGGGCCCAGGAGATTCCTCTGGGTCTCCCACATGGGTGCAGGGCCCCAAGTACTTGGTCCATCTTCTGCTGCTTTCCAAGGAGTGTTAGCAGGGAGCTGGATCAGAAGTGGCACAGCTGGGACTTGAACAAATGCACTTATGGAATGCCAGCATCTCAGGCGGCAGCTTGACCCACTACGTGACAGTGCCAGATTTGGTTTGGTTTTCTTTCAATGAAAATCTAGGCTCTTGGATTCTATTTCTATAAAGAGACTTTTGCCATAACTCATCACTTATCAGGAACCCTTCTTCCCCATTAGCTGCTGAAATTAAAGCTGTAGGTTGCTGGCGATGAGCAGTTGCCTTTAGGTGAGCATCTGCCTTTAGCATGCATTTATGCGGTTGGTTCATGATTTTGCTTCACTGTAGATCTCTCGGGATCTTCCACATTTTATTGCAAGCTCAATTATACAAACATAAGGATTGAAAGATACCTGAAACACATTTTTACCTGTTTGCAGGGAGAGTTTTACTGTGTCTCTTCAGTCTTACTATAACATAAGTCAGTTGCTGTGGGTTGTACAGCAAGTGAGAAGCATGGTGAATGTGATGTTTAGGATGCGCTGGAAAGGAGGCTGGAAACAGAGGATCTGTTCTGCAAACTAGGAGATCAAGACTTGGATGTCATGATCATGATGTGTTGCCTAACATATACAGAAGTCAAATCTACTGTGTAAAGGTACTGGTGACATTGGTAACCAGGTTGGATCACCTAGCAATGATGGGTTAGTTTTAAGACTGGGCAAATAGGTATATTGTAAAAGAATGTTCAATTTTAGAGGAGATTGTTACTTTGCAGAAAAAATATTCAGTACAACTTTACTGTAGAGTAAATTTAAGGTGGTGATTGGTTTCAACAAGGGCTGGTTCTACTCAGGCATGATTTTGAAACATCTGTAAGGTGCTACTGGTATTCAGTGCCTAGGGATTTTGAACGTCCTGCATTATGTGGTACACACCTGCACAACAAGTACCTGTCATGCCTCATATGCCAATTGCTCCCGGTAGAGAAGCCTTCTGACACAGCAGTGCAAATATGAAGACATCGGGATACAGAATCTATAACTTCAAGACAGAGCCTCCAGAGATAAATCTTTACATCTGAGTCATCCACAGTGACAATAGAGGAGGAAGGAAGGAACAGAGCAGGAAAGAAGATGGACTAGGACGAGTGGCCAGCTTAGTCCTTGTCTCTCAGAAGTCTATGACCCAGGAGAAGAAGACAGTCTTGAAAGCAGCTGTGAAGTGGGAAGAGAACGGAAGCAACTGTGGTCTGAAGAAAGTGAACTTCTCTGACATCTGCTCTCATTATCAATCCCCATGGCAGTTTGCATGAGGTCCTCTTTGTGTTAACACAGAGTTTGTGCAGAACATAAATGGTATTATTGCCTTCCTTGTACTGCATTGCATTGGTCTTATGTACTCATTTCCCTCCCCATTTGGACACCTATTCTCTATCTCCAGCTTCTAGCATAGGTATACAGAAGATAAATGAGTGTTCTAGAAAGGTGAAGGATAGGGTTGAAGTATACCAATGAATCTGAGGACTGGGAGATGACAGATTCATCTTTCAAGTCATCAAGTTTCTAAAGCCCAAGGAGGAGGCTGGTTTTGTAGAGCAGTGGGTTGTCTGACCTCTTGCAACATCAGCATCCCATATTGGAGTGTTAGTTCAAGTCCCAAGTACTCTGCTTCTGATCCAGATCCCGGCTCATATATAAGGGAGACAGTAGATAATGGCCCAAGTGCTTGGGCCCCTGTTATCCAGGTTGAAGACCCAGATGGAGTTCTTGGCTCCTGGCTTTGGCCTGGCCCAGCCCTGGCTATCACAGTCATTTGGGGAGTGAACCAACAGAAGGAATATCTCTCTCTCGCTCTCCCCCTCTCCCTTTTCCTCTCCTTCTCTGTCACACTACCTCTGAAATAAACAAATTAAGAAATCTAAAAAAAAAAAAAAAAGATCATGTGATGAGGATAGGAGGAAGCAAACACAAATGATCATAATAGAGAAACCATCTGAATATGGGGATGGTTTGGGGCAACTAAACAGTGACCAGAGAGTTTATAGATTCTTCAAGACATGAAGGTTCTGAATGTATGCATAGTCAAAGTAAGAGAAACTGAGGCACAGGAGAGAAATGCTGAAAAGACTGGGCCAACACTGATCAATGCCAATAATCACAATTATGACTTCTATCTTCCCAACATGCTGGATCCTGAAGCGAGCTGAGATCATCTCAACCCCTTGTGATGAAGACATGACCAAGGAATCATGAGAAGGACAAGACGGAAGGATGAGGCTTGATACCAAAAAGGTTTTTCACAGAGTCAGTATTTTCTCTTCTTTAATGAGTCTAAAACAAAACCCAAAACCTCTAAAATATTAGCCTTTATGTCTAAACCTATCAGACTTCAAAAATTAAAAAGAGAAAGATGTATTGATTTTAAAGGCCGAGTCACAAACAGTTACACATACATACATATACATATACATCTTCTATCCTCTGGTTCATCCCTGAAATGGCCACAATGGCCATGGACTCGTTCAGGTCAAAGCAAGAAGGCTGCAACTCTATCCTAGTCCCCTGTTAGGGCAGCAGTAGCCCAGGCACCCGGCCCATCTTCCACTGTTTTCCCACATGCGTTGGCAGGGAGAAGGATAGGAAGCGGAGCAGCCAGGACTCCAACTGGTTCTCTGATGTGAGATGGTACCATGGCAAATGGCAATTTAACCTGCTGTGCCACAATGATGCCCCATGCCCACAACTGCTCACTTTTTTAATTTATTTTTTTGACAGGCAGAGTTAGACAGTGAGAGAGAGACAGAGAGAAAGGTCTTCCTTCTGTTGATTCACCCCCCAAATGGCTGCTATGGCTGGCGCACTGCGCTGATCTGAAGCCAGGAGCCAGGTGCTTCCTCCTGATCTCCCATGTAGGTGCAGGGGCCCAAGCACTTGGGCCATCCTCCATTGCCTTCCGGGGCCACAGCAGAGAGCTGGACTGGAAGAGGAGCAATCGGGACAGAACCGGTGCCCCAACCGGGACTAGAACCTGGGGTGCCAGTGCCACAGGCAAAGGATTAGCCTAGTGAGCTGTGGCGCCAGCCACAACTGCTCACTCTTAAGACAGCAGTAACTATCTTACTCTCTGAAAAACACCCCTATCCCTCGACAGCAGAACAAGACCCTTCTTGTGAAGCGTAAAACCTGAGGTTATGCATCCCACTGCTGTTCAGGGCAACAGAACCCTTCATCCTCCAAGAGAGAGTAAACCCAGCCCTTCCCTAATTTGTCTCCCAGGAAACTAAGACATGAAAGCCTTTCTCAATGGCACAAGCAGTTAATAAAAGTGACATAAATTCCAAGTCCTCCAGTCATACAGAAGAGTAGGACGATGACAAGAAGTTCAATAACAATAGCAAGTGGCAGATTTTTCAAGTGGGCAAAAGGACCATTTATTTAAACAATGAAATCTCAAAACTTTGCCCTGATATTTTTCCCCTGACAACAAAAGAATTGAATAGTACAACACAGAATACATTTCTTTTTGTTGTATTTAACTAAATCTTGTTTTATTAGCCTGTTGATTAACCCACTGGTACTCAATCAGATTCTTCAGAGCTCTTCACATTATGTCGATTAGTCATTTTTTTCATTGACTTTGATAGCTTATTTCAGTTTGATTGTAATGAATGTAACAAATTACAAAAATATTCAGGCATACTTTTGGGTTCCTATTGCCTTGGAGCTCTAGATGAATAATTTTATTAAGATACCAACTAGGAAAAAATTTTAAAACTTATCAAAATCACCTGCCTCTCTGATTTTCACTGTTGATCTTTTTATTTTTTTTATAATCTGCCTGCATTTTTATTAAGAATAAACTTCTTGGGGTAGGTGCGTGGCAGAGTGGTTAAGATGCCACTTTGAGACGCCTGCATCTTATCTAAGAGGCCTGGATTCAAGTTCCTGCTCCATTTCAGCTCCAGCTGCCTGCCTATGTGCTTCCTGGGATGGAGCATACCATGGCTCCAGTACTTCAGTCGCTGTTACCCACTTAGGAGACCTGAACTGAACTCCAGGCTCCTGGCTTCAGCACACCTAGCTCTGGCTGTTAAAAGCATTTGGGAAGTGACTCAGTGGCTCTGCGATCTCTGCTTCTGTTTCTCTTTCTGTTGCTTGGCCTTTCAAGTAAATAAAAATAAATAAAATTTAATAAAAGAGCAAGGTTCTTTATCATCGGCCTCTTTCTTGGGCTTTGGCTCATGTGGTTTCAGTCACCCCTGAAACTCCTGAGGATGTCCCCTCTCAAGGCTTCGTACCTGCTCTGTTTTTCTGCTCTGGATTCTCTCCCCCAAAACCCAAAAGGACCCCTCACTCCACTTCCTTAGATACTCCCGGAAGGCCAAGCGGATGACTTGCCCTTAATTACCTACCTAAGTAGCATCTTTCATTCCTTCCCTGCTTCTTTATTTGCTTACTTGCGTTTATTATTTCCCCAAACATTAGTGTTTTGTTGTTTACTTTTTCTCCTCCCACTAAGATCCTTGGCAACTGAGCTGTGTGTGTTTGCTGATAAATAGCATGAGTCCATAGTAGGTGCTGAACAAATAATTTTTTTGAATACATGACTAAGTCTTTTTTTCTATTTTTTTCCTACCCAAACAAAATAAAATTGAAAAAAGAGAAAATAATATCAAGTCATGCTCACATTCTGATTTCTCCTAGTTTTTTTTCCCACTACTTTTTGCCCTATCAGTTGAAAGTTGCTTTCATTCAAATCAACCTGTTCACACCTCATCAGTTTCTCGTGGACTCACTTGAGCCTGGACATACTGAAATATGTCTATGTAAAGGTTACAACCCTGATGCCTTTTTATTTAACTATCTCTGATCAAGGATCTGCAATGTCCATATCAATGTTCATACTGGGTTTGTCTTTGAATCTGTCTTCATCCATTTGCAATAATTATACTTGAAGTCTATTTCTCATCTCAATCTTTATACCATATCCCCCCTCTCAGCAGCACCATCATCAATGTTAATTACTTGGAATCTAGTTTATTCACGGAGCTTAATAATCCACTTGTGTCTTATACTGGATTTCACAGACACACACACACACACACACACACACACACAGAAATTCAGAGCTTATTTTGACAGTTGCCTTATAGGATATGGTTATGTTAGTGGACTCCAAGGGGCAAAAGTCCAGCTCACAGTGTGCTCACAAGGCTGGATGAGATTAACTGATCTTTGGAGAAGTGGGACCCATTTTATAACCAGTCCCAATCTCGGTATCCTGGGGTAGCCAATAGTCGATGACAATTCAGCAGAATTGTTTACACTTATGGCATTTGTCATGCTCTAGAGCTACATCAATGTTCAGAATCATGCCCTGAGGAAAGACAATTTGACCTAACCAAGAAATAAATTTAAAATTCTATGCAGTCCATTAGAATTACAAAAGCAGGCAAATCTCAGTTTAAACAAATAAACAGAAAAACAAGAGATTGTGGATATATTCTTTGACATATTTTTTTTCTAGTAAGCTCTTCATTCACAAGAAATTCTGATGAGGCTGATAATCAGAGACTTGACAAAGACGGACTCAGGTGCTTGCGTCTCCTGCCAGCCTGCTTCCTGCCTCAATGTCAGTCCCGCGGAATCAGCAGTTATGTCTTCAGCGTATCACAAATCCCACAGACCCGCCAGAGGAATGGAGACAGCTCTGGAGACTCAGGGAACTCTGACTGCTGACCCAGTAGCCAGGGAGCTTAGCCTCCCCCTCATGTGAAGCTCCCGCTCCAGTTACCTGCTGCTTGTGAGTGGAGCCCAGGCAATGCTGCCCCTTCCCATGGGACATTCCAGACCATGCACAGTTGCATTCAGTGGAGGCGTGGCTGTGAGATAGAGATCCCTGACTTGGGAGTTCTACCCTATTATTATCTGGATGTTCCATTTCTTCTTCTCTTGGGTTCTTTCCTGCTGTGTAACATGATGGTGTGGACTTTGAAGATCTCTGTTTCTGCCCTTAGTGCTCTCTGAATCTATGAGTTTTCTGTCTATGTATTCAAATGTGACCTATTCAGTTTATACTGCGGCATCACTACTCTGTATACAATTTCACAGATGGTAGCAACATTACACTTCCTCCCACTACCAGAAATAACATTTTCGCTTTCTCCTCCAGGTTTACTACTATTTATTCTTTACATATAAACAGAAACACTATTTCCTATTCAGGTTTCCTCTGAGTCTCACTAGCAGAGAGGTACATTTTTCATACAAACGTTTATAAAACCTTGTCCTGCTTATTACAGCCCTTGTCACTCTGCATCACTGTAGCTTATTTACATGTCAACTTCTTTCTAGATTAATGCTGTGTTTGGGAGCAATCTCACTCCATCTTTGTATTCTCAGAAGCTGGTAAGGTTCATGATGATAACTCAGTATATATTTATTAAATGATTGCATAGGTCCAATCTCACAGCTTCAATGCATACCTCTGGTAATGCTGATGTCACATATGTTCAGCTCTGTCCTCTCCCCTTTTCAACTCCAGTCCTAGATTTCTAGCAAGTTAACTGATTTCTGCATTTGGTGGTACTCTTTGCACCTCAATTCCAAGCTGCCTCTCCATTCTGCCTTGTGCCAAAACTCTTGGATCCATTTGTGTTTGTGATCTCAGGGCTTCCTTCTCATTCTTCAAAAACTGATGGCACATTTTAATTCACACAACCCAAGAGCATCAGAGAGAAACCCTCAACTCTCTGTGATCAAGCACAGAGACCTATCTACACAAATGCCAGCCTCTGCCGTCCTGCTCTCTGATAACATCTCCTACTCTGACTGTCCTTTCATTTTGTGCTGGGATCTTACCCTTTCCCAATCTCTTAGGAGCAAGACACATTTGTTTATTCTTTTATGTTGCAATTCTCACCATTAGCACTTAAGACTGATGGTGCATTCTATTTGAGAAACAAACATGCAAACAAACCTCACTCCCCACCCCACTCCAATGCCTCTTTCCACCATTTCCTAATATCCTCCCCCCAAGTACAAGAATTCTTGCAAGTGTTAAACACTGTGAACTTGATGTTCTTATTTCCTCATCTCCTGTTCACTTTTGAGCACTCTCACATGGAGTAGATCCTCTAGATCCTCTAAGCATTCTAAGAAATCAGTCCCCAACAGTCAAGACAAGGGCTGCTCTAGTCACTGTGTCTCACACTGTCCATTTCACTTTAACAGGTTTCCTTTTTGGTGCTCAGTTGTCATTGATCAGGGAGAACATATGACACTTGTCCCTTTTGGACTGGCTTAATTCATTCAGCATATTTTCCAGATTCCTCCATTTGGTTGCAAATGACCGGATTTCATTGTTTTTACTGCTGTATAGTATTCTATACAGTACATGTCCCATAATTTCTCTATCCAGTCATCGGATGATGGGCATTTAGGTCGATTCCAGGTCTTAGCTATTGTGAATTGAGCTGCAATAAATACTGAGGTGCAAACAGCTCTTTTATTTCCGGTTTAATTCCCTTTGGGTAAATTCCAAGGAGTGGGATAGCTGGGTCCTGTGGTAGGGCTATATTCAGGTTTCTGAGGACTCTCCAAACTGTCTTCCATAGTGGCTTTACCAGTTGCATTCCCACCAACAGTGGGTTAGTGTCCCTTTTTCCCCACATTCTTGCCAGCATCTGTTGTTGGTTGATTTCTGTATGTGAGCCATTCTAACAGGGGTGAGGTGAAACCTCATTGTGGTTTTGATTTGCATTTCCCTGATGGCTAGAGAGCCTGAGCATTTTTTCATGTGTCTGTTGGCCATTTGGATTTTCTCTTTTGAAAAAGGTCTGTTAAGGTCCTTGGTCCATATTTTTATTGGGTTGTTCGTTTTGTTGCTGTGACATCTCATGGCAAGAGTCTTGGGTGATTACTGATGTCATAAATAAGAGAGTCAATTGTTAAATCAACAACAACGGAGTCACCGTGCACCTGCTCTCCACGTAGGATCGCTGTCCTTATTGTGTTTTACTATGAGAATTAATGGTAAAACTACTAGTCGAACAGTTCTCTATAATTTGTGTGGTTGTGTATGTGCAGTCTGTTGAAATCTTTGGGATGGGATGGCTGTGGGTGGGAGGAAGGTTATGGGCGAAAAAGCCACAACAATGCAAAAGTTGCACTTTGTAAATTTACATTTATTAAATAAAAAACAGTCCCCAGTAAGGTCACCCCTTCTTCCTATTTGTTACAGGCAACAGGCCTTTTGCAATGTTCTTTTCCCACAACACTCAGCAGCCTTTGATGACTGGCAGTGTCTCTGTTCTCTCCCTGATTCAAAACAGCCTATATTCAACCCATGTCATGGGACCTGATTCTGATTTCTGTCTCTTGGGCCATCTTTTTTTTCTCCCAGAAGCCTTTTATTTAAGGGATATGAACTGTATGCTTTAGGAACATGGTCATTCTTCCCACCATACCCACCGTTCCATCCACACGCCTTCCCCTATTCCTCCTCCCTCTTCTATTCTCATTCTTATTTTTTCCAAAGATCTATTTTCAATTAACTTTATACACATCTGATTAATTCTATACTAAAAGTTCAAGAAATAGTATGAAAGAAAAAAATTACTGTTCCTCGGCCATCTTAACATTTTCCACCTAAGCAATTAAACACTGGTACTCTCCAACCTCTTTCTCTGCTCCCCCTTTTGCTCTCTCTGCAATGTCATCCACAGCCAGGGCTTCAGTGGGCATGTGACTTATTCACACATTTAATCCAGCTCTCTCCTCTGAGACTCTGATTTACACACCCAGCAGTTCATTCAATGCCTCCACTTAGCAAACACAATGCAAATGCATGGAACAGTTGTGAGAGACTCCTCCCTCCCAAAGCTTATCTTTAAAAGCTGGTGAGAAATTCAGTTGAAATCCCAAACCCATGCATTTGACTTCACAAGCCACTGAGAACTATCATGCACAAATCCTCAGCCACTATTTCTCTGGAGCAGCCCTGTGCATGAACTGTGATAAGCGGAGCTCCAGAGAAAGGTGTGGGTCCAACCTTGGGACCAAGGAAATGTTAACTGCTGTCTATAGAAGTCCATCTTCCTCAGAGCTGAGCACTAAAGCTGCAGGAGAGAAAGCTGCTTACTTCACTGGAAAGGAACACTGCAGAACTGGTCTCCTGGCCATTGTTTTTACCCTGTTTTCTTAGTTATTCAAGAGGTGGGGTGGAGAAACAGGAAGAGAGAAAGAGAGCCCACTCCCATCATCTTGAATCATTCCCCAAATGCCTGAAATGGCAGGGACTTGGCCAGGCTGAAGATGGAGCCAGGAACTCAATCTGGGTGGCAAAGACCCAAGTAGTTCAGTCATTACCTGCTGCCTCCCAGGATCTGCATTGGTAGGAAGCTGGAGCCCCCAGAGGATCTGATGTGAGCTGTCTGTACGCACCTTAACATGTGTCTTAACCATTAGGCTGAAAGCCCACCCCTCTTTTCTACTAATTTTTAAATAGTATTTTATATTCTATTTATTTATTTGAAAGGCACACACACACATCTTCCATCTGCTAATTTACTCCTCAAATGCTCACAACATGCAATAGCTGGGGTTAGGCTAGGTCAAAACCAGGAGCTGGAAACTCAAACTGGGTCTCTCACCTGGGCGGCAGGGACTCAACTACTTAAACAACCACCTGCTTCCTCCCAGAGTGCATTTTAGTCTGATCCTGGAATTGGGAGTTGGAGCTAGGAATCAAACCCAGGCACACTGACATGGGACGCAGGGACTCAGAGTGCTGCTTAACTGCTAGGCCAAATGCTCACCCCTGTTTTTTCTTATGCCTTTAAACTCCATTTTCCATGCAGTGTCTCAGCAGCAAGCATTGACTTTTCTCTGAGTGCAATTGCACACCTAAGGAAATAAACAATTCAGGAAAGATTCAAGAATCCACGTGCCCCATGGGTAGGGACGGGGGACAATTCCTTCAAACATCCCCACATTTCTCTAATCAGATGGCACCTCCTGCTTGACAACCACAGAGGCTGTCACAGTGGGCAAAGCCCTTTATTATGCTTCTCTATCTCCCTGCTTATTTCAGAGCATGTATTTCTCCACGGTATCACTCATCTCAAGAATATATAGTTGCAAAGACACAATTTCATGCAGATACAGGAGTAAGAGACCAACAAATTCAAAGCTCCTCTTGCCATCAGTCTTTTGATTAAAGTGCCCTTTCCTGAGAGGTAAACATGACACTTCCATCAGCCCCTACACGGACTTATTGCACTATTAGATTGCTGCATTTTTATTGCAGGACCGTGCCTGCCCTTGTTTAAAATTGTTTTGACCTTTGGATGAGCATGCATTAGGAAAGAAAAAAATCCATCTTTCTCCAGAATTAGTAAGCCATAATAAAAACAGGAAGACAAGTTTGTCATATCCGAATGGCACCTGGCAGACTCAAGGCAAATACTTGCTTGACAACTTTATTTTGCTTCTGGAAAAAGCTGCTTTGTGACCCCTGAGTCTGAATGCCAGGCCTGTGTAAATGACACCTGCCTCGTCAGAGTCCAGATGGCAGGTCTCTGGCCAACGCTGCCTTGTTATTTCACATCGAGCCACAATCCCAGGAGTGACATTCATTCTGGGGAAGAGGCTGCCGAAAATCCCCAGGTGGATCAATTTGCTACTTTGCAACCACCTAAAAATTACCATGCTCAGAAAGGTACCAGGCATTGTATTAGGGTGAACTCCTGAGGGCTGTGAAATTACTGCTTACAAGATTTTTGAGGACAAAAGAGAGAGTCTCTTCAATAACAACTGTGGTTAGTAATCAGCCAACAGACGCGGGTGTTACGGTGAAAAATGTTAGTTAGTGCCAAGGAGACTGAAGCCCTCCCAGATGTAGTTTTCAGGAATATTAACTAGAGATGTGATTGAGCTCTGTCGGAAGATAGCTGGTAAGAATAATATTAAATAAAACATTGAAACTAAGCCCAGAACTTCAGTTTGGTAAGAAAGTATGCAGTAGTATTATGGCCTGTCATCGTCACACTTAAGAGAAAGCCATCTAGTGTTGTATATTCTCAAAAGGATTTGACATATGTTGCCTTATTCATTCCATGATGAACCTAGAGTCATTTAACAAAACTTTAACGTGATCTTTTATTTTGATAAAGAAAAATTAGCAAGGATCAATATTGGGTCAACTTTAAATCATTAAACTTGAATGAATTACTCCCTAAATCTACAAAACTATGTGCAAATAGACAAAAATAAACTTGATGGTTTTTTAATAAAAGATTTATTTATTTGAAAGAGAGAGACAGAGAGAGGGAAGGGGGGGAAGAGAAAGAAAAGGGGAGAGGGAGAGAGAAGAAGAGAGAGAACAAGAGAGCGAGAGAGCAAGAGAGCAAGAGAGCGAGAGAGAATCTTCCATTTGTGGACTTAATCACCAAATGCCTACAATACCTGGGATTTGGCCAGGCTGAAGCCAGGAGCCCAGAACTCAATCCAGGTTTCCCACCCTTGTGGGTGGCAAGGACCCAAATACTTGGGCCATCATCTGCTGTCTCCCAGGGTGCCCATTAGCAGGAAACCAGATCAGAAGCAAAGCCTGGACTCTACCCAGGAGCTCCGATAGGGGGTGTAGGCATCCCAAGTGATGTCTTAACCACGTGACAAATAGCCACTTCCTTTTAAGTGCAACCAGGTTTCTTCTCAACTATCCACTGCTTCATTCTACTTAGCATAAAATATAACCAGTTTTCTCTCTCTCTATGGGGCTTCGTTTCTGAAGGTTCTTGTGTCACATCAAAGTTGTATTAAATATAAATGAACATGTCCCCCCCTACACGTCATATGCATTTTACTGATGAGGACACTAAGGTTGAGAAAAACTCAGTAAAATGCAGATACTGAAGGGTGATTACACTGACACCAGATAAGTGTTTCACAGGAAATGGCACAGCGAAGTGAGGTTTACCAAACAGACCAGTAAGCAAGATGGAGAGTAAATCAGTAATAAAGACCCCCCAAGGGGCTGGCATGGTGGTGCAGGGGGTTAAAGTCCTAGCTTGCAGCTCTGATATCCCATGTGGGTACTTGTTTGAGTACCAGCTGCTCAACTTCTTATCCAGCTTTCTGCTAATGCACCTGGGAAACCAGCAGAAGATGGCTCAAATGCTTGGGCCCCTGCACTCATATGGGAAACCTGGAAGAAGCTCCTGGCTCCTGGCTTTAGTCTAGCCCAGCTCCAGGCTTTGTCCTGGCCCAGAGGATGAAAGACCTCTTTCTCTGAGTCTCTACTCTCTGTAACTCTGCCTTTAACATAAATAAAATAAATCTTCAATAAATGTTTTTTTAAAGACTCTTCCAACAAGAGAAGCCCAGAATACTGCTGAATTCTACCACACATTTAAAGAAGAACTAATTGCAACTCTTCTCAAGCTATTTAAAACAACTGAAAGGGAGGGAATCCTCCCAAACTCCTTTAATGAGGCCAGTATCATCTCAATTCCCAAACCAGAAAAAGATGCAATAGAGAAAAACAAAGCTATAGAACAATATCCCTGATGAACATAGATGCAAAAATCCTCAAAAATACCAGCTAATCAAATCTAACAGCACATCAGAGATATCAATCACCTAGACCAAGTGAGATTATCCTTGGTATGCAAGGATGGTTCAACATTCACAAATCAATCAATGTGATACATCACATTAACAAACTGAAGTACAAAAAATATATGGTCATTTCAATACATTCAGAGAAAGCATTTGATAAAATACAACAATTTTCTTGCTGAAAACCTTACTCAAATTCAATATGGAAGAAACACTACTCAAGACAATCAAGGCAATTTATGACAAACTCACATCAGCATTTTATTGAATGGAGAAAAGTTGGAAGCATTCTCATTAAGATCCAGAACCAGACAAGGATTCCCACTCTCTTTATTTCTTTTTTATTTATTTGACAGGTAGAGTTACAGATAGTGAGAGAGAGAGAGACAGAAAGAAAGTCTTCCTTCCATTGGTTCACTCCCCAAATGGCTGCTACAGCCGGAACTGCACCAAACTGAAGCCAGGAGCCAGGAGCTTCTTCCTGGTCTCCCATGGGGTGCAGGGCCCAAGCACTTGGGCCATCCTCCACTGCCTTCCCGGGCCACAGCAGAGAGCTGGACTGAAGAGGAACAGCCCGGACTAGAACTCAGTGCCCATATGGGATGCTGGCGCTGCAGGTGGAAGATTAACCAAGTGAGCCATGGCACTTGCCAGGGACGCCCACTCTCACCATCACTATTCAATATAGTTCTGGAAGTTTTTGGCAGGCCATTAGGCAAGAAAAAAAATGAGGGGCTGGTGAGGTGGCTTAGCAGGTAAAGCTACTGCCTGCAGTGCTGAAATCCCATATAGGAGCTGGTTTGAGTCCTGGCTGCTCTGCTTCTGATTCAGCTCTCTGCTATGGCATGGGAAAGCAATGGAAGATTGTCCAAATGCTTGGGCCCTGTAACTATGTGGGAAACTTAGAGGAAGCTCCTGGCTCCTGATATTAGATCAGCCTAGCCTCAGCCATTTTGGCAATTTGGAGAGTGAACCAGTAGATGGAAGACCTTTCTCACTGTCTTGCCCTCTCTGTGTCTGTAACTCTATCTTTTGAAGAAATAAACAAAATATTTTAAAAAAAGAGAAATCAAAGTGGTACAAATTGGAAAGGAGAAAGTCAAACTATATTTGCAGATGATATGATTCTATATAAGCGGATCCAAAAGACTTCACTAATGGAACTCATAAAAGAGTTAAGTGGCAGAATATAAAATTACCACACAAAAATCAATAGCCTTTGCATACACAGACAGTATCAGGTTTGAGAAAGAATTTGTAAGATCAAAAACATTCACAATAGCTATAAAAATTAAATACCTTGGAATAAATTTAACCATGGATATTAAAGATTTCTATGATGAAAAATAAAAAAAAAACATTAAAGAAAGACACAGAAGAAGACATCAAAAAAAAAAAGGAAAAATATTCCATGTTCATGGATTGGAAGAATCAATATCATCAAAAGGTCCATACTACAAAAAGAAATTTATAAATTCAATGTGATCACAATCAAAATACCAATGGCATTCTTCTCAGATCTAGAATAATGCTAAAATTCATTGGAAACACAAGAGACTCCAAAGCTAAAGCAATCTTATAAAACAAAACAAAGCTGGAAGCATTACAATATCTGATTTTGAGACCTACTACACAACAGTTATAATCAAAACAGCCTGGTACTGCCAAAAAAGAGGTGTGTACATGAATGGAACAGAACAGAAACTCCAGAAATCAATGTGCACTTCTACGACCAACTTATCTTTGACAAAGGAGCTAAAATCAATCCCTAGAGCAAGGACAGTCTCTTCAACAAAAGGTGCGGGGAAAACAGGATCTTCACGTGTAGAAATATAAAAGAAGACCCTTACCTTTTACCTTACATGAAAATCCACTCAAATTGGACCAAAACCTAAATCTATGACCAAATACCATGAAATTACTAGAGAATATTTGAGAGACTCTGCAAGGCATTGGCATATGGATAGACTTCTTCAAAAAGACTCCAGGGGCACAGGCAATCAAAGCCAAAATAGACAAATGGGATTACATCAAGCTGTAAAGCTTCTGAACTATAAAAGAAACACTCAACAAAGTGAAGAGGAAACCAACAGAAAGGGAGAAAGTATTTGCAAACTATGAAACAAAGAAAGGATTAATATAGAGAATCTAGAAAGAGCTCAAGAAACTCAACAACAGCAAAACAGACAATTCAGTTAAGAAATGGGCAAAGCACTTGAACAGGCATTTTTAAAGAGAGGAAATTCTAATGAACAACAGACACATGAACAAACATTCAGGATCACTAGCCATCAGGGAAATGCAAATCAAAGTCAAAATGAGGTTTTACTTCACCCCAGTTAAATTGGTTCTCATAAATTAATTAACAAGCAACAAATGCTGGCGAGGATGTGGGGAAGAAGGTATCCTAATGGACTATTGATTGGAATGTAAACTGGTTCAGCCACAGAGGAAGACAGTAGGGAGAAACTTTAGAAATCTGAATGCAGACTCAACCATCCAAGTCCTGGGAATTCATCCAAATGAAATTAACTCAGCATATGAAAAGAGTGAGCTGTACCCCCTGGTTTATTACCCCCTGGTTTATTGCAGCTCAATTCACAATAGCTAAAATATGGAATCAACCCAGTCCATCAACTAAGGCCTGGATAAAGAAATTATGTTATATGTACACTGTAGAATACTGCACAGTGCCAAAAAAAAATCCTGTCATTTGCAACAAAATGCTGCAAATTTAATCCATGATAATTAGTGAAATAAGCCAGTCCCAAACAAATGCTGTATGTTTTCCACAACTGGTGGTAACTAATAGAATACCTAAAAGGTAATGTATAGGAGTAAAATTGACATTCTGAGAGTCAATGATTTTTAAGAGCTCTTTTCTCAAATGTTGAAATACAGTGTTTATTTCTCATACTATTGGTTTGACTCTTTACTTAGTGTAGGGTTAATCTTATGCATATAAAGTTAACTGAAAATAGATCTTTGAAAAAATTGAGAATAAAATAGGGAGTGAAGAAGGGTAGGAGCATGGGCAGGAGGGAGGGTAGAGTTGGAAGTATTTCTATGTTCCTGAATCTGTACATAGTAAATACATGAAATTTATATACCTTAAATAAATTTTTAGAAAAGAAGTAAGGTTTACTATGTAGTGCAATATGTGCTACTAAAAAGCCACAGAGAAAAGCAAAGCAGGGACTGACAAGAGGCTTTTACCATCTCAAGAAGAAACACCAGGGATAATAATTTTCCAGTGAGCAATTTCATGGAAAATTATTTTGTGTAGACTTTGGGACAGGCAAATATTTTCTAAATGGCAACAAAACACATTTGTATGTGGTGATGGATATACACTTGAAAAACTTACTAACTTATAATTTAACTTTTAAAAATAAAATAAAAATGGGTCAATTTCATCAAAATTAAGAACTACTATTATGGCTGGCACCACGGCTCACTAGGCTAATCCTCTGCCTTGCGGCGCCAGCACCCCAGGTTCTAGTCCCAGTCAGGGCACCAGATTCTGTCCCGGTTGCCCCTCTTCCAGGCCAGCTCTCTGCTGTGGCCAGGGAGTGCAGTGGAGGATGGCCCAAGTGCTTGGGCCCTGTACCCCATGGGAGATCAGGAGAAGCACCTGGCTCCTGCCATCAGATCAGTGTGGTGCGCCGGCCGCAGTGCGCTGGTTGTGGCGGCCATTGGAAGGTGAACCAATGGCAAAAGAAAGACCTTTCTCTCTGTCTCTCTCTCTCATTGTCCCCTCTGCCTATCAAAAAAAAAAAACCCTATTATAAGCTACCATGAAAATAGTAAAAATTTCCAGTCACAGAGCAGAAAACGATATTTGTAATCCATGTTTTTGACAAAGAATGCCTATCCAGAGTTTACTTAAAACTCTCATTAGCCAATAAAAGAAAGCCAAACAACCCAAGGAGAAGATAAGCAAACTATCTAAATAGACACTTCACTGGAGACATTATCCAAGTAATCAATAAGCATATTTCAAAATATTCAACTTCATTATTTATTAGCTAAATGCCAATTATAAACCAAATAGCTACTATAAAGTTTGCACTAAAAGAGGTAATAAAAACATATTAATAATATCGCATATTGGTTAGGATGCAGAGAAAATGAAATTCTCATACATTGCTGATAGGAATGTAAATGGATCCAACTTTATAGTATTAACTGAAATTATACACATGCTGCCTCTGTAACCTAAATATTTCATTACTGGGTACATATCCAAAAGAAATAAATGTCTGTGTCTTTATAAAGATATGCACAAAATTTTTAGTAACACTTACTCATAATAGCCCTAAACCAGAAATATTCTTAATGTCAACATAGAAAAGAGAAGCATATTAACTAAAGGGAATTCTACACAGAAGTAAGGAAAAACACTTCATGAATGAATGTCAAAGATGTGCTGAGTGTTTCGTCTGTATGATTCAACTGATGTGTATTTCAAGAGCAGGTAAAACTAATTCATAGAGATAGAGGTCAGAGTAGTGGTTGCCCCTGCAGGTGCTGACTGGGAAGGGGACACGGTACTTGCAGCATGCTGGAAGTACCTAAAAATGGATCTGGATGGCTGGTACACGTGTGTACACATGAAAAATTGTATAGGGTTCCACTTTTAAGATTAATGTACTTTCTATGGATACACATGAATGTATACATATTTTTGGTATATATGTATGAATCTTATGTATTAATAGAATGCAAGAACATAAAGTATTTAAAAGACTAAGGCACAAATGTATATATGTGTATACAGTTGGCCCTCCATATCTGTAAGTTCCTCATTTAAGGATTCAATCAACTGCAGATCAAATGTTTCAGAAAAATAGCCATGTCTGTACTGAACATGCACAAACATTTTTTGTCAGTATTCCCTAAAAAGCACAGCACAAATATTTACATAGAATTTACAAAGTATTATGCATCTTAAATATCTAGAAATGATTTAAAGTATACAGGAGGATGTGGGTGAGCTACATGTAAATATTATACTATTTTGAATAAAGGATTTGTATTCATGAGTACTTCTGGAACCAATTCCAGCTGATACTGAAAGATAACTACTCAGATGCCATGTTTTTAGTAGCTCTATTATGGTATATTTTTACAGATTATGAATTTATCATATTTTCTGCATATACTTTTATTATTTTTAATAAATATATAAGCAACATAATAGGGGGCAGAGGCACAGAGAGAGTGAAACCTTGCTTCCACTTATTCACTCCCCAAATGCCTACAACAGACAGGATTGGGCCAGGACAAAACCAGGAGCCTAGAACTAAATCTGGGTCTCCCATGGCAGGGACCCAACAACATAGAGCCATCACCGCTACTGCCTGTCAGGGTACATCTTAGCAGGCAGCTGGAAATAGGAGTGGATCCAGGACTCAAACTCAGATGCTCCCATATGGGATTTGAGCATCCCAAGTACTGACTTAACTGCTGTCCCAATGCCCACCTCATCACAATTCAATTTTTAAACATTTCCATGACCCCTAAAATTCTCTTTAGAGATAGAGGTCAGTCTCTGTTTCCCATGTCTCCAGCTCCAGGAAACCACTGATAGGATTTCTGTCTCTATAGGTTTTTCATTTTGGATTTCTCATATAAGTAGAACCATGTATTTAACATTTCAGATTTGGTTTAGATCACTTAGCATAATTGTTGTTTATTTTCAGTACTTCCATGTTGTAGATACAACAGTATTAGGTTTTATTTTATTAGTAATAGTCCAATTGATGGATGTGCCACATTTTTTTTTTTCTGAGAGGCAAAGTTAAACAGTGAGAGAGAGACAGAGAGAAGGTCTTCCTTTTGCTGTTGGTTCACCCTCCAATGGCTGCCGCGGACGGCGTGCTGCGGCCGGCGCACCGCGCTCATCCGAAGCCAGGAGCCAGGTGCTAGGTGCTTATCCGGGTCTCCCATGGGGTGCAGGGCCCAAGCACTTGGGCCATCCTCCACTGCACTCCCTGGCCACAGCAGAGAGCTGGACTGGAAGAGGGGCAACCGGGACAGAATCCGGCGCCCCGACCGGGACTAGAACCCAGGGTGGTGGTGCTAGAACCCAGGGTGGTGGTGCTGCAGGCAGAGGATTAGCCTAGTGAGCCACAGCGCTGGCCCCACAATTTGTTTATTTACCAAATGGCATTGCAATTATTTGTTGCTATGATTTTTATTTATTTATTTATTTATTTTATTTTTGACAGGCAGAGTGGACAGTGAGAGAGAGAGACAGAGAGAAAGGTCTTCCTTTGCCGTTGGTTCACCCTCCAATGGCTGCCGCGGATGGCGCACCGTGCTCATCCGATGGCAGGAGCCAGGTGCTAGGTGCTTTTCCTGGTCTCCCCATGGGGTGCAGGGCACAAGCACTTGGGCCTTCCTCCACTGCACTCCCGGGCCACAGCAGAGGGCTGGCCTGGAAGAGGGGCAACTGGGACAGAATCCGGCGCCCCAACCGGGACTAGAACCTGGTGTGCCGGCGCCGCAAGGCGGAGGATTAGCCTGTTGAGCCACGGCGCCGGCTGTTGCTATGATTTTTAAATTCATATGTTTCCCATTCCTCAACAAACCACCATATGTCTTTGAGAGATTCCATTCTTTAAAATAAAAATGCGGGCTGGCGCTATGGCTCAATAGGCTAATCCTCCACCCGCGGCACCGGCACACTGGGTTCTAGTAACAGTTGGGGCGCCAGATTCTGTCCCGGGTTGCTCCTCTTCCAGGCCAGCTCTCTGCTGTGGCCCAGGAATGCAGTGGAGGATGGCCCAAGTGCTTGGGCCCTGCACCCCATGGGAGACCAGGAGAAGCACCTGGCTCCTGGCTTCAGATCAGCGCGGTGTGCTGGCCACAGTGTGTCGGCCGCAGTGGCCATTGGAGGGTGAACCAATGGCAAAGGAAGACCTTTCTCTTAGTCCCTCTCTCTCACTGTCTACTCTGCCTGTCAAAAAATAAATAAATAAAAATAAGAATGCAACACCATCTCTGTCACCCTGTTAAATTAAAATATCACATCATTCCATAAAATCGAAAGACAGACAACCTGAATTTCTCATGTTAAACTTTTCACTGAAAAAAGACACCTAGACGCCTAAAAGATGACTAGAAAATGTTAGCACCACAGCTACTACCAGCATTAACATCCTTCGTTTAACCCTGGCTGAATACCGCGATGAGAAATCTCAGTGTTGGAAGTAGGAGGACTGACAGCTGGGGCTCCCCTACACTGATAGCACAGCCATGGCCCTGAATTCTCTAATGAAGGGTATGAAGAGGGGTAGAGAAGCAGCCACCAAACACGAGTGTGCACCTGCCAAGTCATCCTGCCATCACAGAGAAATTCCTAATGTTTTACTTCCCTTCAAAGTTTAAAATTAATAAACTGAAGCTTAAGTTATAGAATCAAAGACCATACAAATCCCATCTGCTTCACAAGAAAAACAAAACAGCTAGTATCTCTAATTTATAATCAGGATTAAAAGGAAGTCCTTGTTATGCATTCATATAACAAAGTACTTTGAACTTATCTAGGAGGAGCAGTTCAACAAATAATTTATAAAATTAATTTTCAAGCCTAGGATTTTTTCTATGAAATAGTTTTCTCAAAACTTTCAATTAAAAATTTTCTATGGCACAAGATTGATGAGGGTTGGAATATTTACTTCAGCTTCAAATTTCTGTTAAGTACTCTTTAGTTCTTTTACATTATTTTTTAATCTTGATGTTTTATTACTGATAATTTCTCCATGCAGTGTTCATAACATTTAGATAAGGTGGGCATCGTACCCATCATACACAAGGGACTGGTTAGTTATTATTTGCTCTGGTACTTGAGAAGGAAAGAAGAATAAAAAGACTTAGAGAGCTGGCAGCTTGTGGAATCAGGTAGGCTCCTGAGCATGATACTGTTTCCACAGAAATCAAACAGGGTCACTCCACCATCACAGTCAGACCAAAAAGACTACTTCTGTCACCCATGTGACCTCAAAACTAACCAAACAGCTCCCTCTCCTGGCAAATGTGAATGGCTACTTCTTCTTTCCCAGTGACAGTGCCATGTTGCTTCTAGAAAAAATACATGTTCTAATGAACCATCAAACTGCATGCCCTAATGCCTTCCAACCAGAACAATTCTCTTCTTCAAGGCCTGCCTGAAATCACCCAACAGAAGCTGTGGTCCTGTAACATCCCCCTTATTGTCTTGCTCAGATGCTGGGTATGTGCCCTTCCCTATTCCTTGTGTGTGCCTGTGGTCTTTGGCTGGCAGCCATTGACAAGTTGAGCTGACATGAGTGATAAGCACCCTGCCCTCAGGCTTTCTGGAAGAGATGGTTTCTACCTTATGCTGAGCTACAGAAGACCTTAGCAGAGCAAAGTCGGGCATGCCAGCTGCACTGCTGCTTTAGGAAATGACAACCATGGAGGCAAGACAAGGGATATCAGAGACGTTTACTTTACAGTTTGGTTCCAAGGTCTGGTGAAGCATGTAATATCTAACTTTAGCAAATTTACCTATCATATGATCTGATTGAGGTTTCTGTGATTCATAATTCCTGCTTATTTTAATAATATAGGTCTTAGTTTAGAAATAGGATTTCTACCTATTAGATTTAGAATGTTACCTTTTGAAATGTATGACAATCAGTATAACTAATTGGCATATTGATACTCTAGTGCTAAACTCAAACTATTAGCATTTTGACTTTATTAAATGTTCATATTTAGGCTTTGATCAGTAGACGTATTGAGTCTTACCTCTTATTTCTGAAAAAATCAAAAGAGATACAAAGGATATTTTATCAAACAATGGCTACAAATGTAAACTATACATTTGCCTTTTACCCCTCTTGTTTGATACTTATAGCAAGGATTTCAGATGTGAGTGGATCCTTGAGGGACACATTTGGGTGACAGGAAGTCATGTTCAAATCTGATTTTCTTGTGGTAAGGGAAGTGATCAATGCTAAAAGAGAATGTTCATCAGATAAATTATTTTGTACTAATTTCTAAATAACCTTCAGAATATAATTGAGTCAAGATTTACTGATTTTTTTTCCCATCATTTAGTGAAGAACGCCTGAGAAGTTTGAACTAGAATTGCCACAGCCAAACACCAAGGTGCCTTCCAGAAATTTGTTGTTACAGTCATCTGTTGCAAGAGCTCATCACACCAGTGCCTCTCGCCTTTACCCTTGGAAGTGCGATGGGTGAGTCTTCAGACCTCTAGACAATGGTGCACACACTTACAATTTAATGAAGAATACGACCATCAGATCATAAACATAGTGAAATAATATTTATACTCCAATTCCCATCTCTTGTGTTCCAGTGAATGAATAAGGAAGATGCGTATTCTCCCCCAGTTGGCAACTGTGGGTCTCAAATATATATACACAAGTATGAATAAGAGCTAGAAAGCTGAATCTGATACCTGAACACTTACAAGAGAAAAGGTCCAAAAATGTGTGGTCTGGTAACATTAGAAACTGAGAAATTTCAGAAGAGCCAAACCATGCTCATAGAATATCTCAATAAACTGGGACACACAGCAGGTGCATCTCTTTCTTTCCACTGGCATTAGCGATGGTAAAAGAGCACAGAGTGAGACCCCGAGGACAGTATTCTTATTCTGGCTCCAACACTGGCTTTTTTCCTCTAAGGGCTGTGATTATTACTAAATCAGTTTCACTTATGAGAGTGAAAAAAATGGAAATATGTGCTTAGGAAACGTAGGGGCGTGCATCAAGGTGGTTGCTCTGATCCAAGTGAGCATCCCAGAGGCGAGACAGACACCGGAACTTGGAAGATAAAGAAAGCGACTGCTGAGGCAGCCTGACAGGCACTGCTGGCCTGTGGAGGTTTTGCTGAACAAATCCCTTAACTACTCAGCCACAATTCACATAGGCTCAACGTGCGTGAGAGCTGATAGTGGCTCTCCTGTGCTTTGTCGGGTAATAAGGTAGACATGAACTCAGAAGGAAATAAAAATTACAGGAGACCATTGTTTTGGACTGGCTCCTGCTGTGGGCTTCATCACACCAGCTAGAAAGTACATTGTTATCTGACCCTCCGAGAAGTCAGGATGACAGCACAGCCAGATTCCCAGAGAGGCCGACTGGATGGCAGTAGAATTCCCCTCTGCTTTAATCCCCACGAGAAGTAACCTGATGTTCACCAGACAGCCGTTTTCCTGTAGTTCTGTATCTCTGTTCTCTGCCTTACAGAAAGGAACTTCAGACTGAGAGATTTGATTTTGGCTCTTTGTTTCTGCTTTCTTCAGCCCCTAACTGTCTATAAAGCCACACTCCTCTGCTTAGCCCATCAGAAGACTCAATCCTCTAATTCTAGAAAAAAACAGAGAATTAAAATCTTTCGTAAACCGAACTGTTATAATTTGTTCTTTGACAGAAGGTTAGATTAGCAAACAGGCAAGGAAGCCATAGGGATGAGGGACTGGGGAAGAGAGAGTCCACCGGCAGGAGTGGGGTGTGTTCAGGCTGTTGGAAAAGCTTCCGTGGAGGCCGCTAACCTCAGTGAGGGCACTGGAGGAAGGGGAGGGGTGAAGGGGGCATTAGCCACTCTGTCCCTCCGTGTAAACTGCAAGCTAATATTATACCTCAAATAAAACAGCACATTAAAAGCAATCTGTAAAGCCAAAGTGAAAGAAAATACCTACTGTAGGGCCCATGGAAGACAAGGGACATGACCATCAGGTCAGCTAGACTTAATTCATATCCTGCCCCCAATGCAGGATTTTAGCTACTTACGGACTTTCTTCCTCTAATGCCAATGACAAAATAAAATACAACCTCATGATTAAAATGAAAAAGAGTCACTCTCCACTACCTTGGTGCCTATGCACCAGCCTTCCCTTGGGCTGTCCCCAGCGGGTGTAGGATGGGGCAGGGATACTGAATCAGGCTAATCCTGAAGGAATGGGACTCCTCAGTTGGCAGACTTTAGCTCAAGGACCACTCACCAGCCTTTCAATGATTTTCTAGAACTCTGCTATGGTCTAATAACTTTCCTACACAACCTTCCTCTCTCCCCTCTTTCCTCTACAGGGTAAGACCTGCTTCATGGCCTTCTCTAATCGATTCCTCACCCTACTTTCACTTATGGGCAAACATCACAAATTTCCTGCATATCCAATCCTGGCTTAGCATCTTCTTAGAGTATGATGACTAATTCTCCATTTATTGGCTACATAACTCTGGGCATCAAATGCACCTTTGTTTCAGTCTCTCCACACATTAAATTAGGTTAATAATAATGACTGTCTCATACAATTATTGCAAATTATTTTTTTTTTTTGTTTTTTCCCAGCATTAGGAAAACACTCAGCATGGGTAAGACTGTAAGAAGTATTTGCTGGATGCTCTTAAAAACAATAAAAGGTCAGAATGATCCATTTAAAAGATAAACAAATCAGATGTAAAATACTGTAAATTATGTTGTAAACTGGTGTGAAATTGGACAAAACTGATCAATCCTTGGGACAAACTTATTTTCAGTCTATGTTTCCCATCATCCTGTAGGTTGTTTCCTTAAGCAAAGAGATCAGAAAAGCAAAACACAAACCACAGCCATTATTCAGGGATCTGGATCAAGAGTCAGTTTTTGCATTGTGGTTTTCACTTTCCTTCATTATTTAGAAATTACCACTTTCTTTCCAAGTTGAAATTAACACCCAGTTTTTCTTTTATTTGCTTTCCTTGCCTGTGGTGTACTGATCTCCACCCTCACCCTCATCCCCAGGCTTGATTCATTTTTTTTTTCACTTTGCATACATTTGTCTCTTTCAATAGCTCTATTCTGAAATTCCCATTCTCTTAACACCTTGCTGTCAACTTAGAGTTTTTCTCATTTTTTCCTCCTACAGAATGTACACTGGCTTGGGATCTAATCTGAAAGCAAGACCTGTGCTGTCTCATCTTACTTTATATATCTGATGTATACTTTAATAGACTTGTTTGCTTTTATTTTCAAAATGATATGCTGATGTGGCAACAATCAGATAATGCACCATGCCATATACAGTAAATTACTCCAAGATCACTGTTAGCAGGAAGAATTGCTGGAAGGTTTTATCTTTTTCTGTAAATTTTCAGCTTTAAAAAACTGCTGATGTGGCTGCATTAAAATGGCTTCTCTTGTACAGGGTCAATTTTTTGGGTAAAACCTGTGGAAATCCATTTCCATGACTGGGCTACTTAGCTCTGTGAATGTCTTCAGCATGTATTCCTAGGGTTACCTACCATATTATATGATTAGTCTTCATTACTAAAATGAAATACCTGAAGTTGGGTTTTCCAAAGTATAGACATTTGTTTAACTCACAGTTTTTAAGGCTCAAACTGTATAGCACCAGCTCTGGGGAGGAACCCTTGCCTGTATCACCTCAAAGTAGGACCACATGGGAGAGGGAGAGATCACATAAGATAAACAGCCAGAGGTCCTGGGGGAATGCTCAGGATTGCTTTTTTATAACAATCTTCTAGGGAGATATAACTCAGGGGTCTAAAAAGAACTGTATTATTGTCTTCTGAGAGCAGGAACTCAATGACCTAAGAACTTACTGCCAGGCCCTCTCAGAGTTCTAACTCCATCATTAATACCACACTGAGGATCAAGTTGCAACACATGAACTTTTGGACAACAAACCACATACCAACCACAGCAACTAAAAATCATATGGTTTCAGAAATATTCCAAATGACAGTGATAGTACAAAAACCTTCTAAACCTTATCATTAGGGGCCAATACCTTTTGACGGTATTAAAACACCACAAAACATTTTTTCCTTCATTAAATAAGTGATGTCTCAAAGGTGCTAAATCAGCCAGTTTACCAAACCATGGTCCCAACTGATGGGAGGGATCCCTATTATAAATATTTGCAACTGAAGTACCTCATCCCTAGGATGTTCTTAGGCTATGTGATCTCTCGTGTTCCCTTTCTGTTCATGCAGATTCAATAAAGAGTTGCTTTGTAGGAAATAATAATAAATTTCCATTGTGCATTATTATACAAACAAAAGATATATTTTATAGCAAATACGTTGTGATCTCTGATGATTTCCAAAAAGTTATCTTGGATACAAAATAAGCCATAAATAATGCTTGGAGAAATAGTTTATTGGAAGATAATCTCATTGATGATCAGATCATTGCTATATTATCCAAAATTCCATGCTGGCTACTTTCTTTATATATTACTTTACATGCAACTTTAAAGAAATCTCTTCTGGTTCCTTTGGTTTGGATGAGATGTCTTAACTATGCTTTTCCTTAATATTTGGAAAGTCATGTTTCATTGCACATATGACTTTATAACACAAATGCTGGTTTAAATACCTTGTCTCTCAATTGAAAATCAAACTTTGTGAGGTTGGCTGCTGTCTATATCTGGTTCAATCTGTTTCATCAACCTTCAAGACAAAGATGGCATGTGATAGACATTCAGTGGATTTGTTGAATGTATGAGTAAATGATCAGAAAGATTGTCTTTAATATTATTTATGTAGAATTTATCTGTCCCTTTATGTTATGAAGTATTTGTAAATGCTGGCTGGACCTTACTTATTTCTATATCCTCTTTTACATTTAATATAAGCTTCATATAAAGTAGTTGCTCAAGTGTGTCCTCCAAGAATGGGCTGATGACTCAATAACTACCACTATGCTAGAAAGACAGTGGACTATGTTCCAAAGGGTCATGTTGTCCATGCTGTGACAAAAACTACCTGTTGTCTGGGATTAGAAATGTATGTCTGGCGGTAGAGTGCTCTTTTCTCTACAGGAGGTGCAAATCCTTATCACAAACAGAAGTCTTGTTGACACAGATGGGAACACCTACAGGGATAGCACCTGGGTGATATTAAGAAAGAGCTCAAATTAATAGATTGATGAAAAAAAGTAGTGATTGGTCTTCTCAGCTTGAAAAAAACCTTCAAGAAAGAGAACAGTGGGTTCCCTATTCCTCACTGCAAGTTATCATCTGAAATTCTTTATTTAACATCTTAAAGACGGTTTGATACAAGAGATATGAAATAGAAGGTTTTAACTCATGCTGGGCAACACACACACACATATACACTTAATTCTTGTGAAAATTTTCAAATGTTAAATCTATATATTGATGATTATAAAAGAAAGCCATTTTGAAATACCTACATATCTATCAACTAATCTATATATCTATTTATTTATCATCTAGTATGACTATGATCAACTAATCCTTTATTAATATATGAATTTAATTACTTAATGTGTAATCATACTAACACTTTAAGCAAAGTTTTCCATTTACCTTACTACATTTACTTTCCATGCATTTTATTTAAAGTTCCTTAGCCTAGCATTTGAGAGGCAAATTAAGGGACCCATGTCCTATATTGGTGTACCTGGGTTTAATACTTGGTTCTGGTTTCTAACCACAGCTTCCTGCTATTGCACACCCTTCAAAGGCAGCAATGATGGCTCGAGTAGTTGTATTCCTGTCACCTATGCATGAGATCTGGATAGAGCTCCCAGCTCCTGGCTTTGGCCTTAGCCAAAGACCATTGCACATATTTGGAAAGTGAACTAGCTAAATGCTATATGCTATATGCTAGCTATATGCTGTATGCTTCTGTCTTTGCTTCTCAAATAAATAAATAAATAAATAAATAAATAAATAAAATTTAAGGCTACTTTTTAACTTAATAATAAGCTTTACTGCATTAACTTATTTTGTGAAACCAACTGTCAAGAAGTGATACTGAAGGAGTTTAGGTTTTATGACATGGACATCCTTTATACAGAAGGATATCAAGAATGACAGCAAGATAATATCTGAATTCTAATAATTTTAAAAACGAATTGGTATTGAGAAAAGTCATCTTATACCATCTTGCCTTTTTAATTTTTGTCTTTAGAGAAATCTTTCAAACTTGTTTCATTGGCACTGAAGAAAATGTGACTGTTACTTTTATTTTTTTGTCTTCTCTTGTTCTTGTCAGCACATCATTAATTTGCTATTAAACTACCTGCTTTACAAAGTTTATTTTGTAGCCCAGCATGGTTTTTTCTCTCCTTAGTGATCTCATGAGACAACAAATTGCTATGTAAGATAACGAATGACTAGAACTTGGCAGATATAATATTTTTGTTGTTTTCCCTGCTTCCATTGAGATGCTGTTGATCCCTAACAGCATTATAAACAGATGGCTAATTGTTACAAAGCTACATATTGTTCATGTAGAAACTTGCCTACTTCTTGGTAACATATGGCTTAAAAAATAATCTTAGGGCATTTATAAGGATAATACAAACTCAGAACTAATTCTTAAAGAGTGGGACAGCATTCTTAGGTGTGAATTTATAGCTTATATCTGTCTAAGGTTAGAGTGCAATCAGCCTATACAACCAGGAACTTGTTAAAAAAGTGTCAATTGCATCTAGATTTCTTCTTAGTGGAGTTTTCTGCTCTAAGACAACAGAAGCATTAACACTGGAAAGCCCATGATGAAAGTGTTTCCATGTTCAAAGTATTTTTGTTTGATGAATATCCAGTATTTGTCCTTCAAAGCAGTATATCCCACAGTTCAACATTCCTGGGTCTGAAATAGGTGCAAAGTTTATATACAATATATCATCTTTTCTATGTACCATATTATGAATAGAACGGGAAAGACTTCTCAGAGCACAGTCTCTGATCTCTGAAAACAATCACTATTGTCCATGCTCTTGCTGAGACTCATGCTACTTAAATATTAATAGCAGGTATAGCAACTGCCTGTAATAGATGCAAATCACTGTTGCTTGAGTGTAATTTGTATTAAAGCTGTGTATTCAGATAAAAGCTTTATTGTCTCAGTCTTGTGCTCTGTCTGGCTTTCTTCTATTGAAGTTATATTGTGTTGTGCTAGAGTTTTACTTTCCAACTTTAGCTTCTGAGTGGCAAATGGGTTTTGCCTCATAGATGCAGATAACTTTATCAGTACTGAGGGTACCTGCTCTCCATTGACAGGAAGCATAAGATGAAGGCAGCACTTCTTCCCCTGAGGGATAAGTTCCTTGCCATTTGTTTGCAAAGTCTGATATTATGAAACCAATTTTATTCAGTAATCTAATTCTCATAACTATCAGGTATTTTTTGATAATATGATTGATGAAAATTTATATTCTCATTATTAGCTTTATAAAAAGTATAAAAGAGTCTCAATGCATAGCACTTGAAACCTTTTACCAATGTAACATTCTGTGTAAGCAGTGTAATATTTAGACATTCTAACTGTTTAATTTTATGGGAGACCAGGAAGATTTTTCTGAAAGAATGAATTTCAAATACGGTAAAGCAATACCGTTAACACAGATCTCACACACAGACACATGCAGTAATTACATGTGTAAGAAAAACAATTGTTCATTTAAATGTCTACAGAAAAAATACAGGAAACATGTTTCTTCAAATTTATATAACTTTATCTTGGTTAACGACTTTAAATAACCTAACCAAGATAAAGAGTAATGACAAATATACCAAACCATTTAGTTTAGAATGAAAACTCTGAAAATCCATTCTGGTCCTTTGCCATGGATAGAACCTGTCACCTTTCTGTCCTTGTCTCTGTCTTCCCTTTCTTGCCTTTTGTCACACTATCTCTGGCTGTGACAAACTTCTCCAGGAAAGCCTGACAGCTAACTATTATTTCTCCTGAAAAGAGGTTTTCTTGGACTTAGGCCGCACTCAGATCTATGGACTTTTAAAGATTGCCTGGATTTTCACATATTACTGACACATATTTTTGCTGGGTTTCATTTACTGCTAGAATGTCCATTGTTTAATGAATAATTCTTTAAAAGGAAACATTTAAATAACATACTAGAGCCAGAGAAAAAATTAAATTCCAAGGCTTTTCTAATCTTGACTTACACTAGCAAAACACTTCTAGAGGTAAGAAAACTATTTGTGACATAATCAAATTATTCTTTCTGCCAACAAATAAGCATTGAGCATATAATAAAAGCAAATATTGCCTAAAATACTGCAGGTAGATCCCTGTCTGGTATTAACTCCTCTCCCCACTTCTCTTTCCTTTCCATCTCCATTCCTCCTTCTTACTTGGAACATAAAGTATGTTCTACTTGAGAATTCTAGGTAGAATGTTTCCACTGTTTCCCCACCTTCCCTATTCATTCTAGTATTCACGAGAAACATGAGTGACATGGCTACTGAGATGGGAAGAGGGTCTGGGTACACATGGGTCCTTTGCTTGGCCAGTATCTTTTTAGGTCCCCCTAAGTAGCTGAGATGCTCATATGGCTGGTCTGGCCCACACCTTGTTAAAGATGATCACCGTGATAGTAACATTGCATTACAATAGAGGACCATGGCTGGACAAGGAGTCTGCGTGGGCTCCAGGAGGCAGCAGGGTGGTCCAGCTGAATATCTGGGCAACATGTCTCATTAAGCTTAAGAAAGGGAAAAAAAACACTTATCTTGGTGGTACAAGTGGTTTCCTGGCCCTCAAACTAATCAAGCAGAATTCTGATCAGAGAAAGTTTTTTGTTTTTTTGTTTTTTTTTTTTTTCTTTTTAAGGTCTGGAGAACTTCTGGGAAATGTCAACTGGTGAGGCAGTTTCACTTCTGTAGGGACTTCAGGGCCCATATGAGAAGGGAGATCTTTAAATCAAAATGGGTAGAGCTGTTTTTCAGATCTCAGAGACCCAACCTTTGATGTTGCCTCTGAGAACTCTTCACAAACGATTTTTGGGGAGCTGGTGTGTGGCATAGTAGGCTAAGCCTCTGTCTGTGGCACTGGCCTCTCCTAGGGGCCTGATTTGTGTACTAGCTGTTTCTTTTCTGATCCAGCTCTTTCTTTGCTCATGGCTTGGGAAAGCAGTGGAAGATGGTCCAAGCGCTTGGGCCCCTGCACCCACATGGGAGACCTGGAATAAGCTCCTGGTTGCTGCCTTCGGATCGGCCCAGATCTAGCCATCATGGGCATTTGGGGAGTGAACCTGTAGATGGAAGACCTCTCTCTCTGCCTCTCCCTGTCTCTGTCTGTAACTATACCTCTCAAATAAATAAAATAAAACCAATAAGATTTTTGTAGGGCTGAAAGTTGGGGGATTATTAATATTTTTTGTATTTTTCCTTAATGGTGGTCAAGGAATGAGTGCACATCCAGGGAACGTCATATCAAGCTACAATAGGAAAACAGATAGTAAAAGGATATTTCTATATTGCAATTTTAAGGGTTTAAACTAATCAAATACTAGAGGAAGTCAATGAACTAAAAAGGCGAGGTTTGGAAGGGAAGCATCACATTAAGATGACGCTCAGCTTTAAAAGTCTAGGTTTGGAAAGAACAAGCACCTGTCAGCATAAATGGCCTCTTGATGGGAAATTTTTCTTTTTCTTTGTTTATTTTAAAATTTACTGGTTTAATTTGAAAGGTAGAATCATATAGGCTGCTGGCATTGCAGGTGGTGGCTTAACCCTCTCTGCCATAACACAGGCTCTGGGATAATTTTTCTACTTAAGTTCATGTTCAGAAGCCAAGCAGAGATGCAAACTGACCTAGACAACAGCCTCCAGGGAAGCTGAGACCGAGGAGATTTTCCCTTTCTCCCAAAGATGCTTTTTATTCTCCTTCTCCTAGACACAATTAAATGTCTGCCACTACCTTTGCACACCAGCTAGAGTGTGAATCTAGATCACACTCTAACAGAATGTGTCCAACAGAAATATGTGAGCCATGTGTATAACATTTAATATTAGTCACATTAAAAAACTAAAAAGAGGTAAATATTTACCATTTTAATCCCATATATCCAAACCATTACTATGACAACATGTAAATAATTATTAATGAACCATTTTCCACACTCTTTTTTATAATACAACTTCAACATCTCTAGTGTATTTTATATTTCCAGCATATCTCATTTTGGCTCCTTCATTCTATGAGAAATAATTTATATTTACATATCATACAATTAATGGTTAGAAAAGCAGATTTGCATATTTAAGATGTTTCAAATTGAGCTAAAAGACTTCCAGTAAACTGAGTATTGATTTTTAATTTAAATTCAAATTTAATGAAGCATTCCTCTACCACAATAGCTATATTTCAGGTACTCCATAGTCACACGCAGCTACCATATTAGACAACACATAGCTAGATTGAACTATGTTCCTGGTCCTGAGAACAAGCTCTTGTAATAGAGGCTAGGGTCTTTTGTACTTTCTTAGTGTACCATCAACTTTTTAAGATTTATTTCACTTGTTTGAGAGAATTACAGACAGAGGTGGAGACAGAGGTCTTCTATCTGCTGGTTCCCACCCCAGACGGCTGCAATGGTCAGAGCTGAGCTGAGCCAGGAGCTTCTTCTGGGTCTCCCACCTGGATGCAGGGGCACAAGGACCTGGGCCATCCTCTGCTGCTTTCCAAGGCACATTAGTAGGGGGTCGGATCAGAGGCGGAGCAGCTGGGACTTGAACCAATGCCCATATGGAATGCCAGTGCTGCAGGCCAAGGCTTTAATCTTCTGTACCAAAGTGCCAGCACCACACACTGCCCCCTTCAACTCTTATTAAGTAGGCTTGCCTGGCCTGTACTTCTAGGGAAACTCTGTGTAAATGGATGATTTGGAGCTGGTCCTGTAGCTTAGCCACCCGCAGTGCCAGGATCCCATATGGGTGCTGGCTCTATTCCCAGCAGTTCCACTTCTAATCCACTTACCAGCTAATGTACCTGGAGAAAGCAACTGAGAATGCCCAAGTGCTTGGGCCCATGTACCCACATGGGAGATGTGAAGGAGCTTTGGTCTGGACCAGCTCTGGATGTTGTGGTCCTTTAGGGAATGAATCAGCAGATGGAGGATCTCTCTCTCTCTCTCTCTCTCTCTCTCTCTCTCTCTCTCTCTCTCTCTAACTCTGTCTTTCAAATACAAAATAAATAAATCTTTCAAAAAAGAAAAACTATTGCTTTGATTTTTATCTGACGCTTCTGTCTCTTTCAGTTGGTTCAGTACTCAGATTGAAGAGAGAAATGACGAATTTTCAATCCAAAATCCTTATAAAGTAAAAATAAATTTACAATACTTCCTCGCTTTCAAAAACCTTGTAATCCTCCTTTTCTATAAGTTTAATATGTCATTGTAATACTACTATAATTCTAAGAGAAATGCAAATAATTCTTCTTAACTATACTCCAGTTTCCTTTAGAAAGCACATTTTGTTATGAATCAAATATATGAATTCTTCAGTAAAATGACCAAGCTGATCTGTAAGTAAAGATACAAGCTATCAACATATCCTGCAGAATGTATGCAGTTGATCTGACCAATCTTTGATTTTCCATTTGCTGTATCCTTGAACTGTTCTGAGTTACAAATGCCACTCTGATGACAGTGAGAGAGTTCTAATGGATAATTTTAGGACGTCTTAAAGTAGTATACCATTTAGATAGAGTTTGAGTCTCACCCAGCCTTCGTGTGTTGAAATTTACACCCCACCGTGGTATAGTTAGAGGCTAGAAACTTGATTTGAACAAGATAATTAGAAGTGGGGCCTTTACGAAAAGATTAAGAATAAGGGCCAACAGGGTAGAGCATTGGTGATAGAATCCTGGCAGCTTTATAAAGGTGGGGAGACCATACCAAAGGAGAGGTGTGCTCCCTGTCTCTTACCATGCTCTGCCTCAAGACTGCCATCAAGAACACCATTGCCAGATGAAGACCCTAAACCTTGTACCTCCAGCACCATGCATTAAAATAAACCTCTTTTCCTTAGCACCCTGCCTTAAGTTTTTCATTACAGTAACAAAACTACTATAAGAAATTTTCATAGTCCTATAATCTTTCTACTTCAAGTAGGAATGTACCTCCCAATCTCACAAGCTTGAATATGTTCAATAATATCACATCAAAACATATAAGGGCACAGTGTTTTGTGTCTTTGGTATCAGAAAGTGCTTTGTATATGCAGATATTTAAACAATGAAAAAGAAAAATACAGAAATATTCAGAGACAAAGATCAGTATTAATATATCATTAAGGTTAACCATCAGCTAACCTAGCCTGTTAGAATTCATGGCAAATGATTCACCTAGAAAATGATCAAATTAGATTTCAGATCATGGAACAATTGTGCTAAATCAGATTCTAATGCTCATAGTGCATCCCTTTAAGCTGAAGTGGAACATATAATTAGCCTTCCAATTTGGATTCCACTACACTAGAATTTGTGAAAATTTAGGGAAGGTTTGGGTTGAAATGTACTTGAGATTTGCTCACAGAATAAATAAACAAACACGATTTTAAAAGCAGTTCATCTACTCAAACAAGTAAGCTGTTGTTAAGGATGGAAAGCACATTACTTTTTGCTAATGGACAAATAGGTTGTTTCCATGCTTTACAATCTACCCTCTAAGACGCTTCTGTAGTAATCATTCTAGCTGTAAACCAAGCTTAGAAATGAATGCCATGAACTCAAACTCATTTTAAAAGAGTACTTTGGTGATTCTTAATTCAGACATGCCTCCCCCTCACTTAATCTTCACTAGGGGTTATGATTGAACATAAACAGTGAATGATGGTCTTGGAAAGTAGTTACATGAAGCAGGAACTTCAGAAAATCAGTGACATCAGTGGGCAATGAATGCAAGGAGGTGGGGGCATGGCAGCCTCACTGCCATCTGTGACTCATAAAGGCTCTTTAATGACAAGTCCATTCTTCCTGGAGAATTTGAATGTGACCCCTGCAGTACAATGCTTCCTCCATCTGTGAGCTTTTCACGTTTTTTTCTATACCTCCTTGAACTTCAAGTTAATGGCATAAGAGGAGGTGGAAGAAGAAAAGAAAGTAAGAGAAAGGAGAAGGTGGACCACAACAGACCTTGAGTCTTACAGTGTTATTACGGACACACAGATTCAGCGGAAGAATATTCACCATGCCAAGTACTGTGAAGATCTCAACTGGAAGAAAAAAGGAAAATTGAGCCAACACTGAAATGACAGAGATGTCAGAATTATCTGGAAAAGATTTTAAAGCAGCTGTTCTAAAAATGCTTCAGTGAACAACTGCAAACATGCTTGAAATAAATGCAAATAGAAAGGCTGAGAAAAATAAATGGGAAACATAATAAGTGTAGGTAACTCGGTCTCAACACAAGAGCATTAAAATTTTACTGTAGTGTACTGGAAAATTTGTTAAGAGTCAATATTAAAATTCTAGAGAAAGCTGTGTAAGCTGTCGTTTTGTTCCATCTAATCCTGCTGCTAAATCAAGAAGAACTCCAAAACATCTTAACACATTTTTGAAAATTTCTCATTCACACTTGCTTTATCATTTTAGTTTGCAAACTGGAGGGGTGTAGGAGAGAAACTCTTAAACAGTCACAGTTACAACTGTGAGGCTAATATGAGTAAGATAACTTGGAAAAAAATATGGAGAGATTGCTGATACATTAATTAGCTAATTAATGCTGTAGCTTGTCCAGCTGTAAAACAACCTGAAGCCTGCGTGTGTGTGCAGAAATCTCTTCATCCTGGAGTTCAGCCAGGCAAAAGAATAAACAGTAAGTTCACAGTATGAAAGTTCTTCAGACTGTGGGGACCCAGGTGAGGGTGAGACATTCTTAGACCAGCTCCGTTTGTAGCTCTGCTACAGCAAGCCTACAGTGATTCATGCTGAGCATGAGTTTCCAGGAAAAGGTTAAATTAGTCTCAGTGCGCTCCTTAGAAAGTCAGGGAGCTGTTTATTAATTTTGTCTGTGCAAAAGTGATTGAAAACAAAACATTTCTTTGCATTCAGTAAGGAAATTTTCAAATGATCTTAAAATATGGCTTCTTTCCCGAAGCAGCTTTCTCAATGATACCCAACAATTAAGTTATGATTGCAGGCTGAAGCAGCCTGTCAAATTGATAGTTAAAATCTCACATGGCTGACTCTTGTATTTTCTGTTTGTGCCTCTTACATCTACACATCCATACCAATGCTAAATACAGGCTTACTGCTAAAATGGATCCAAGTGAAAGTGATGACAACCTCACATGCCTTCTCGGTGATACATATACAGGCTTACTGCTAAAACGGATCCAAGTGAAGGTGATGACAACCTCACATGCCTTCTCGGTGATACATATGAGCTTAGTGATAGAAATGAAGTTGTGAACGCCGTGGAGGGCCCGCCCAGTTCACAGGTGTGAGCATCTTGATCAGGAATTCCCACTTCCATAGACAAACATGAGAACCAGATTTTCTTGGGAGTTTCTATTGGGTGTCCCATATATCCTTATACAGATAAACTCTCTGACCCTACATGGATATCGATACTCAGGATATTTATCTAATGATAAGATGATCTCACAAAAGGACAATCAGAAAAATAATATTTCTGTTCAGTGAACAGATTATACTCCAAAGTCTACATTTCTACGTGCTACCTCAAAGATGATTAATTTGTTTTTCCTCCAATAAACAATGGTGTTGAGAAATCAAATTACTCAATCTGTTGGCATATTAACATTCATAATTGTGTTTATTGAAACACATGGTCATTGACTTGATGCAAATGTAATACTGGCTTTGAGAAATTTTCATCTGTGCAGATTGCCATAATGATATTACTGTATTATGCTAATGGTCACTTTACAAAAATGAAAGTTATAAAATGGCAACAGAATGTTGCTGTTTTATGCCATTTTTTTCCAGTAGAATCTTGATGATATATTAAATCAATCATATTTACTATACTTCTAGGAGAAATTCTACTGAACAATTATCATTTTGATTTAATACACTTTTCTGAGGACTTAGCTGTAGCCTGGCATGACTGATGTGATTCAGAGTCAAAGAGACGATAAGGCTCTTTTGATTCTGATCCCATTATTTTTGAAATATAAACAAAATTAAAATTCCTCCTGAACTGGCAACAATGCAGTTATTCATTGAAAGGTTTAGCCTTTTGTATACGAATCAGGATCTCTAAACTGCACGCAGTTTTATTCTTTGGTTCTTAAGCTTTCTCAATGTTTCTGTAATTTGGAATCATTCTGGGAAATTAAATATTCAGCTATGTTTTCTTCTCATTAAATAAAGTTTGAAGCCCAAATGCCTTTTAGAATTCAGACAATATTCAGCAGAAAAAGATATTTGAACTGGAACAGAAATAATTAAGTACAAATATTAGAGCTATTTTAAAATTGCTAAAAGTGATTGCCTTCCCTGTATAGTTACAGAAGCCATTAAAAATAAAACAACAGTAAACTCAGTATAGAATAGAACATGTAGGAACAAGTACAACAGGCCTGTTGCGGAGTTGATTACACTGTCTTAGTTATCTAAAACATGATGACTGTTACTGTTTTCTAAGAACTTCTTTATTTAAAGGGGGGGGGGGATGAATGAATCTTCTACCTATTGGTTCATTCTCCAAGTGACTGCAGCAGCCAGATATGGGCCAGGCTGAAGCCAAGAGCTCCGTTCTGATCTCACACATCAGTGGCAGTGGGCCAAGCCCTTGGGCCATCTTCTGCTGTCTTCCCAGGCACATGAGCAGGAATATATCGATCAGAAGCAGAGCAGCTGTGACTTGAACTGGCACCTGGATATGGGATGCCAGTGTTGCTTGTGGCAGCTTAACCGGCTGCACTACTACTCTGGTCCTCAAAAAGTACCTTTATCCAAATTCCTTGTCCATAGGTGACGAATGGCTTATATCTGTTCTGTTCTTCACAGGTATAGGAACAACACTCTCCCCTAGGCACAGGGTTGCCACCCGCTGGCTCTACGATCTTTGGTCAATTATTTCACCTAGGGGTTAGCTTTCTTATCTGTAAACTATTAATAATTATACATCTTTCATGGTTGTGAAGAGCAAGTAAGTGATGCGTGTAAAACACTAAGGACATATGTGATGCTTGTGAAGTCAAAAACATGTTTTTTATTAGCAATAATAAAAATTAATGGAAATTAGATCAATATGAACAGTGTATGATACATTTTAATTTCAGAGTTACCACTTGGTTTATGATTTAAAATAATGTTTTATTAAGTGTGTGATGTTTTAGTGATTTTTAGTGTTGATGATTTCTTAAAAGTATGTATCATTATAGGGATTAATAATGATTTTTATTTTTTATGCTTCCGTTGAAACCAAATACTTAAAATACAATTTATCGACACATTAAAAATTCAGTTTATGTGTCCTATATCTCTGTGTGTGTGAACTCTATTCTTCAAAAGTTAAGATGTTTCTAAGTAGTCTTGCTTCAATTTTAATTATTTTCATCTGGATTTGGTCAACAATCTCCTGAATGATTGCTTATAGTTAAAACTTGCAGCTATAATTTTAAGTTAACCTTTGAAATTTGCATGATGCTTTCTGGCTTAGAGAATTATGATCAACTCCGTCCACATTTGCCAAGAGCATCCACTCCAATTTGTGAACAGTTCCTAAGTATCCTGTGTTCCTCATGTCATACAGCAAGGGATGTGAGCAACTCTGAGAAGCAGGGAGCAGAGAACTTCTGGGCAGAGCAGCATCTATGAAAGTCACACCTTGCCCTGACCTGTTAATTGCCTGGTACCACGCATGGGCTCGCAGCCAGGGATTCTCTTTATGACTCAGATTGCAGACCTGACCCTCCTTCCCTCACAGTGGGTGCAGCTGACATTTCATCTGGTCAGTTCTCACATAAAGGACTGCCTCATACGCTGAGAAGTGGCTGAATGAAAACAGGTCTCGTCAAACACTAAGATAGTCTGTCAGAGAGCCAAGTATTTTAAAATATCCAAGCGTACAAGGTTTTCTGCTATTATTATATAGAATTGGAGAGTAAAGCAGAGAAATGAGACAATTTTCTGGACAATCAGGCAAGAAAAATGGCCTCATTCTTCAATCTGGCTCTTTTGCTTACTTGTCCTGATGTTGCTTGAGGCGGGGAGGGGGGGGCAAAAATTTAGTAAAGTCTTCTATTATATTGATTACTCCTAAACCTAGTATTTTTTTTTGACAATTTGCTCAAGGAATTGTTGCTGAAGGCCTAATTGAATTTGAAGCTTGGGGTAATGCTATTTTTATTTATTACAGCATGAGTTCACCTAGATTATGCTTAAAAATCTTTACAAGTCATTTTTCTGAGTTTAGACCTCAAATAGTTTCTCTCATAAACTCATATGGCTTGATTTTCAACTGGATATTGGAGAACACTTAGGAGAGTATCTTCCGATCATCCAACCCAGGGAATCCAGACCTCAGCCTTGAAAATGTCTTAGAGAGTTGATGAGAATACCTCTTCCATCTTCCTTTTCCCCTCTGTTACCATGCATCATGTCTTTCCTAGACAGCATCATGTTTATTTGGATTTATTCTCCACCCAATCTACCCTTTCCATTGTGACCAGAGTGATCCTTTTAAATACAAATTATCCCACATCCTTTTTCTAATTATAATCCTTTAATTCCTCATAAGTGCTGCCAGGATGAAGTTCTAAACTCTCTGGCTAAACACGTAAAGCCCCTAGTACAACAGTTGTATTTTGCCTTCTTTCCCATCCCTGTCCATTGGCTTTCCAAACACTTCTTGCTAAAGCTATGAGGACCCGTTGTACCTGTGGTCAGAACCCACTCATACCTACTGCAGACTTCCTCTAGGCCCCTAGACCAGTGCTTCTCCACCTGGGAGATGAGGCACTCCCAGAGACATCTGGCAATGTTGGAAGATACTGGGACATCACAGGCAGAGGTCAGGGTGCTGTAAAGATTTAAAAATGCACAGAACACTGAGCCCCACCCCCCGACAACCATCAATAATCCGAACTGTCAAGGATTAGAAACCCAGGCCTACACCAGCCGTGATGTCTCTGATTACTCCCTGTCTTCCAAGCACCAGTTAGGACTCAACTCTGGTACTGCCTCTGGAAGTGCCCTTCTGCACCACGCGGTCTCATTGAGACTCCCCTCTTCAGTTCTTCACGGCTACCCTTAGACTGCACCATCACAACTGGTTCTGCATTTATGGTGCTTGTCTTCTGTAGATTTAAAATTACTTTGTACAAGAATCTCTGGAATCTCTTAGGTGTCTCATAAATGCTTAATCATGATACAGATGAAAAAGATAATTAGGGCAATGATGCCTATCCATGAAAGTCAGCAGAGAAAAATGCGGTAACAGATTTGAATTTCTTTTAACTTTACTTAGTTACTTACAAAATTTATACTTACAAAATTTATAATTTATAAACAAAATTTACAAATGGAAGTTGCAGGGCAAAAGTTTTACCTATTTAGAAATTCACAGCAGAGAAATTACGACCTTACTAAAATCAACTAATTTTGGAGTTATGGCTATGTACCGATTTTCTTAGAATTTCAGTTTTACATGTTGAAAACAGGGTAGCTTTCAGTATGAAAATGGGCCATAGTTCCATTCTAAGTTAAATATTACTCTTCTTTGTCTACCAAACACTCATGAGTGCCTGCTGTATATTTGCCAGACACTGGACTAGACCTGGGAGCTACAGTCCAGTGGGAAAGAGACAAATATTCTCATAAGGCTGCCAGTGTATAATCACAAACTGAAGGAGAAGGCAGTAGAAGAGCTTATTAAAGGGGTAGGTATGTGGCTGACCTATTACAAAAGCCAACAGGGGCTTCCCACAAAGGAGTGCCTTTGGATCTATTTTCAGAAGCAGTAGGAGATGCTGGGTGGGCATAGAATAAAGTCTGAGTAGGAGGGGCCTGGCATGTTCTAGCACCTCAGAGATTAGGGATGTCAGCTGAAGGGACATGGGGCTGGGCAAGGCCTTTTATATATTGTTAAATATGTAACAGGTCCGTAGGCTAAGAACATTCATGGGGGCCGTTAAGTGTACAGTCTTCCCTAATCCAAAAGGTCAAAGTAGCATCATTTGAAGTAGGCTTTGTTAAAATAAACCAAGAAACTTTTGATACAATTAAAATTCTTCTCAGATTGCTTTTGTAGGTTGGAAACTTTTAGAAATGTTTTCTCTCACAGTCCTGGTGGCTGAAAACCTGTGTACAGTTTGTCAACAGGACCTAGTTCTCCCTGGAGACTGCTACTGCGTCTTCTGACTGCAGGGGCTCCTGGCATTCTTTGGTTTGTGGTGGCAGAATTTCCTCCTCTGCCTCCTTCACATGGCCACCTGTTGTGTGTCAGATTCCTCTCTTTTTTCTCTTACAGGGGCACCAGTCACTGGATTTCGAGCCAATGCCAAATGTACACTGAGCTCATCATGAGATCCTTAATTTCTTTGCACTTGTATAGACCCCATATCCAAATAAGGTCAAATTCACAGGTACTGGGGATTAGAACTTGGACGTATCTTATTTTGGAAGGCAAAATTCTAGCCACTACAATACTGTTTCAAAAAGTTATTGGGTTTTACTTGTGGTTTATTGCTATATTATTTTTTAGGGAATCCATATCAAATCTTCTCAATTTATCACCATTAGAAATAATAACTTCTATAGAAAAGCAAGCTCTAGACTGGTTCCCAGACATGGCTTTCATCCAAGTTTGGCCATCATATGCTATGGGATGGTTAACTCCCATGGAGCTCATTTTGTTACTTTTTCATTGAAGAGTTGCACCTGATCTCCATACGTTACACCTCTAAACATATCTTCTGTGAATCTACAAATTCATGACTTGATTCATGGTCCTTCTTTTTCTTGGCCCTGAGGACTTGGTGGTCTGTGGCCATTATGCTTGAGAACCTTGGCAGCCGGGCTGGTGCTGTGGCTCAATAGGCTAATCCTCCGCCTGCAGCACCAGCACCCCGGGTTCTAGTTCCGGTCGGGGTGCCCAATTCTGTCCCGGTTGCCCCTCTTCCAGTGCAGCTCTCTGCTGTGTCCTGGGAGTGCAGTGGAAGATGGCGCAAGTGCTCGGGTCCTGCACCCGCATGGGAGACCAGAAGAAGCACCTGGCTCCTGGCTTCAGATCAGCATGGTGCGCCGGCTTCAGCACACTGGTCATAGCGGCCACTGGGGGGTGAACCAATGGAAAAAGGAAGACCTCTCTCTCTCTCACTGTCCACTTTGCCTGTGAAAGAAAAAGAGAAAGAGAAAGAGAGAAAGAGAGAAAGAAAGAAAGAGAGAGAGAAAGAGAGAGAGAAAGACAGACCTCTGCAGCCTACTCCTCTGAGTCGATGGGGATGGGGATGGGGATGGATGGCCTACATCACTTGATTCATAATCCAAGCCCCAGCTGTTCAGTTCTAGCTTGTGGCTCGCCAAATCTTTGCATGGAGACAAGCATTTTTTTTAACCAGAGACTGCTTCATTTGGGAATAAAACAGTGATACTTTGGTAGCTGGGGCAAGTCTTCTCTTATCCTTATTAGAAACCAGTACCCAGGCAACATTTGTTTAGCAGTTGCAGTTAAACAAAAATGATTGGTTAAAAGCAAGCATGAGGAAGGAGATTGAAAAGAAATGTGTGACTCATCAGAATTACAAAGAAAGGAAGCACCTCTTTACAAGTTAAGATAAACATGGCTGGACAACGTTAAAATGATGAAATAAGCTAAAACTTTTATCAACCTGACAGTGGAATTATCATTAGCCATAGTCTGGTACAACATAACATAGAGACCCAAAATAGGATTTGAAGGATGATTGTTATATTTATCATAAAAACAGCCAGGACTTCAACTACTAGTCATATTCAGCTTTGTATTGAAAGTGATTCTTCCTACATCTGAGGTTTCTGCTCTTATGGTCACCAAACTCTGCTGGAGTTTGACAAAAAACCCAAAGTTGGGAGACAGATCTGGCCAGTCAGTGTAAGTGTCCATGAAAGTCTCAGAAATATTAATCTGGCTGTGCATCAAAAGGAAAGAAATAACTGAAAAGGAGACATAAAGGGAGAAAGAAAGATAGCTATTAAAAAGTTGAAATCTGCTAGAATTATGAGGATATTTTTACAACATTCAATGTATTTTTAGATGGCTTTCTTCATAGATCCCAACACAAAATGTATTACAGAAAAGTACAAAAGAGCAGTAGTCCTTTTTATGAGATTCTGTTCATAGGAAAAGAAAAAGAAGATTTAGCCAGCAGCAAGAATTTGTTCCACCTGGCTCTAAATGGAAATCACTTTTAAAGGAGTTATGGAAAAATTTAGTTGAGTTCCCAAACAATATAACATGCTCAGTGCAAAGGCTGATGCATGGAGCTTCTGCCAGCAACTCATTATTCGTGCACTAGGAGGGGAAAGTGTATTGTTCCTGTTACAGGGAGGCTAGGGAAGAAGAACATGACAGTCAGTGGATAAGGCAAAGAGACTAGATTTATAGATGCCAGAATCTGGTGTTCCTCCCTTTGAAGTAGCTTTCAGATGTGCAGTTTCTGCCCTTGACTTCCAACTGTGTCTTCATATTGTTCCCCCCACAACCTGCCCACCTTCACTGCCATCAGAGTCCATGATTCCCTAGCTGGGTGCCAGAGAAAAGTCTGTGGCAGTCAGCACCATTCCTTCTTCCTACCATCCCTCCCTTAGCACAGGGGCTGGCAGTGTGGGAACTACACTTCCCAGAATCCTCTGCCAACAAGTTTCAATTTTAGATTCTACCAGTGAAGAGCCCCTGTGTGAGATTTGGAATATGTCAGGAGGCATGCAGCTTTTGGGAATACAAAGATTAGACCACTCTTTAGACGTTTACTAGGGGATTTCTCAGGCATTACAGTCTGTGTTGGAAATTCCCTTCAATTCCCAACCTGTGAGGCCAGAAACATCATGTAATCTCTCTGCGGCCAGGGGAAAGGCTGGCAGATCAGTGGTGGCCTTCGTGGACCTCAGTTATTTCATCCTTCCCGTCACTTCTAGAAACACAAAATGCCCTACATTAAGTCCATTTTCTTGGACTATGTAGAATAGATTCGATTTTCTTGGTTGGTTGAGCTTGTCGCCCTATGCTAATTCTTTCCAGTACCCAGCCAGATGCTCGAGAGGATAGCAATTGATTTTACAGATGAAGTCTTAAGAAACGAAGTGACTTGCTCAAGGTCACTAAGCTCCGTAATTATTGAATCAAGCTAAGAGTCAGTCCATCTCCTAACTTCCTGGTTGGCACTAATTTCTATTGCATTGGACTTCTCAGGATTTCTTTATCTACCCCTGTGTTCTTGTGTCCACTCATTTTAAAGTACCTGTGATGTCAGCGGTTATTACTGTTATAGGAAAAAATAATTGAAGGAAAAATACCACAAATAAAACTGACTCAACACAGTCTTTCACTTAAATGCTCTACACTTATTGAAAGAAATAATTTATTTGATGATTCATAGATTTTTAAGTTATTTGCTGCATGTATATAAAAACAAAATATAAGTAAAATAAATTAAGATATTTCTGAAATTTCTTTCCAGAGTCTCTTTCAATCATTTTTTGAACCAGAGTCATTAAGGTATATGCATAGAATGGCAGATGTCCTAAATAGCACTCTGGCCTCAGAATCAGCCCTTAAGGCATTCGGATCTGGCTCAAGAGCCCATGAGAATATTTTAGGCATGGAAAGTCAAGACACTCTGGACAAAAAAAAAAAGAAGACGACCTAAATGAAAGATCTCTGTGAGTGAGATCCCAGTGGAAAGAACGGGGCCATCAAAGAAGGAAGTACCTTTCTCTGAAGGGAGGAGAGAACCTCCACTTTGACTATGACCCTGTTGGAATAAGATTGAAGTTGGTGAACTCAAAAGGCTTCCACAGCCTTGGCAACTCATGACTAGAGCCTAGGGAGATTACTGATGCCATAAACAAGAGTGTTAAATTGTTAAGTCAACAACAGGAGTCACTGTATACTTACTTCTCATGTGGGATCTGTCCTTAATGTGTTGTCCAATGTGAAGTAATGCTATAACTAGTACTGAAACAGTATTTTACACTTTGTGTTTCTGTGTGGGTGCAAACTGATGAAATCTTTACTTAATATATACTAAATTGATCTTCTATATATAAAGATAATTGAAAATGAATCTTGATGTGAATGGAATGGGAGAGGGAGTGGGAGGTTGGAGAAGTGCGAGTGGGAGGGAAATTATGGGGGGGGGCATTGTAATCCATAAACTGTACTTTGGTAATTTATATTTACTAAATAAAAAACTTAGAGAAAGAAATTCAGAAAAAAAATATCATTTTTTCCTTAAGCTTATGCCTTATCTATTTGTAATGTTATGGTTTAGAAGCAATGCATCAATTACTGATAGTTTATGATTAGTGTCCATAAGGCATATCACATACTGCTTTAATTCATCTTTGTGGTCAATATAGCTTTCACTGCTGAATCTGAAGAAATAACTGACTCTCATATTTAATAACAATTCCTCTACCTTTTTGAAGGCTCAACTATTTCTGTGATACCTATGTATGGATAGTGAGGCTAAAATAATGGAATTGGGAAAATCTTATTTTGTTTGAGAAAAATAAAGCAGAGAAAGAAATTTACTTCTGAAAGGGGATACACTCTCTATCTCTTTTACATTTCTCAGAAAATGGGCTTTTTCCCTGCTATTCATAACCAGTACCTGCTTCTTGGCTGAGCAGGAAACACTACCTATGGCCCATGGGAACTTGCTAACATGAGGGAGCGTTACAGAAAATGAAGTAATGCGCAAAGATCATGGCACCTGGCAGCTGTGTTTCCGCCTGCTGCTTAGACTTATTTTGTCTTCCCTCCAGTCAGTCATATGACATGTCCAGTGCCTGGCAAATTTTAGGTAATCACTGAATGATGACTGCTTCTATTTCTTAAGCTTGCTCCAAAGTTAGAGGAGGGAACATGTTCTTGCTGAAATGAAGTTTTCCTTTTTATAGTTGTCTACAGTCCTGCAGAAAGTGGGTACCATGAAATGCATATTTGCACCCCCTCCCAATTTACACAGTGAAATCCCAATCCTCAAGGTACACTGTTAGAAACTAGGGCTTTTTTGAGGCTAGGAAGTCATGAGGACAGAGCCTTCATGTACGACATTAGTGTCCTTACAAAAGAGACCTAGGGAGTTGTCATTTCCCTTCTGCCTTGAAAGGACACAGCTAGAAGGTGCCACCTGTGTACCAGAAAACTGGCTTTCACAAACAACAAATCTGCTGCTGCTGCCTTGTTTTTGGACTTCTAAGCTTCAAGAACCATGAGAGCTCCTTGTGTATTTGCTGATTATAAGCCAGCTAGTTTGTCGTATTTTGTACAGCAACCTGAATCGACAAGGACAGTGGGTTCTCCAAATGACTCAACCTCATATTCGCACATTTGTTCAATGTCCTAAGTGGAAACAGAATTAAGCATAGCGTGTTTGGACTAGAACCATCTCTGGGGCTCTTTTGGCCTAAGGTTGCCATGGAGATTCTCTCATGGATCAATACAGCTTCAGGATGCTGAGAGATTTTCTGGGTGAGAAGCACTGTGAATTGCTGCAGGGATGTGATTCACCAGGGCCTTGTGTGTTGGCCCTTTGAACCTTGGCTTCACGGGGGACCACATGGCTGCCATGATAGCTCTGCAGTTCCCAAAAGGATTCTGGCAGGAGCAGAGGAGTAACTCAAAGAATCCTAGGCCTGTTTCATTGTTCCTTTGTAAAGGACCTTAGAGTTCTTGAAAGTTGACCATTAATTTTGTTTGTATCCATATCGCCTAGTGCTGAGACGTAGTACTGTCCAGTGATTTGATTTGTGTGGTCTTTCTAACGAGACAGTGCATTCAAAGCCCTGTTCTGTTACCTAGAGTCATATGAATTTGAGCAATTTAATTACCACTTCAGTTTTCCCTTCTGTAACATGGGAGAATGCATCACACAGGCTGTTTGTGAGGACTGAATGAGATGTGTATGTGGAGTGCCTGGCACCTGGCACCAAACAGAGCTATTATCATCATCGACAAATATGGCATTTTAAGACTCCTAATTCAGTATCATTAGCTCATCTGTCTTGCTGAACCTTAAGACTGTCTCTAAAATGGGAGCCCGCATTTATTTCCCGGTAATTCAATTGTCTATTCCAGTTCATTTTCTTGAACCAAACTGAAACTAACTCCTGTGGCATGATTGATCTTGCCAGAGTGATTGTGCATATCCTAAACAGGATCTCTCCATCTGCTGCTCAACCCCATCTGTTCTTGCCTCCAGCTGATCCAATTTCATATCCAGTTGGTAGAGGGCCACCTGAAAAAAAGTCTCCATTATTTTCTGATGTCCTGAAGAAGCCTTGAGAAAAATTTAGCATAAAGAGTTTGGTCACTTGGACACACTAAAGCCTCAGTAAATTATGTGAGGGAAAAAGGGGCACCTGCCATATGGTGCTGTTGGTGGTAGTAAAATTAGATCATATTAAAGCCATATTAGAAAAAAATAATAAAAATTTATATCTAGCACAGACTCTCAATACTCATGGATGGACTTATTAATGAAGTATTATTATAGTGCAGAATTGCACATCCATTGAAAGTACTAAATACTCCAACGATGCATCACTTCATCCTGTTAGACATGATTATTATTTTTACATTAAAAAATTATGATGCTTTAGATGATCAGAGAAACTGGGACACTTAAGACTTTAATTACTCTTTCAGAAAATGTGCTCTGGATGACATTCAGATGAGCTGCAGCACTGGTGAGCATTTATGAGGAAAGGGAAGCTTTCTCTTGTGTGATGTAGCACAGTATAACAACAACAGCATTGAGCATCACCCCACAAATGACTTGCTTGTTGCTTATTACACGCCAGATGTTGTGGGGCTCACTTCGCCTTTATCACCTTCTTGTATTTCATCAGATTAAGGTACCATATAGTGTATGATGTCCCACCACTTTATGTGGAACTTCCAACTTTACAGAGAAGGGCACTGAGGCTCAGAGAATAAATTAAATGCTCGAGTCCCATCTAACTAGGAGACAAGGTAACCTGGGATTGAATCCAACTTTCTTCTTGGATCCCTAAAATCTGCATTAACCTTGGGCTTCAACATTCTACCCTGCAGTGGTTATAACTCTGTAGGGAAAAAATATCAATGAGCAAAGTCCTGGAATGCATTTGTACAGCTGGTGCTGTATGCAGGAAGTACGTCTTTACATATGAGATAGTTTTATTACATTAAAATATACTCAGTATATTATAATACTATATTACACACACTCGTCTCTTTCATTTTCCTTTTTGTTAATATAAGGAGAATAGGTTTTATGCCTTCCATAGGTACAGTTCCAAGAAGGCAACCATACTTCACTCATTCCCTTGCTCCCCCCCCATTACCCCTACCTACTTTCTCCTCCATCAGTTTTTGCAAGAACATAATTTTAATCTACTCTATATCCACAGGCTTAATTCCCCACTAATCATAATATCCAACAAGTAAAAAATAGGAAGATCACAGTTCCACAGAAATATAAATAAGGGCTAAAATGACTATCATATCCCAAAATGACCATTTAATTCCTACACATTTTTGGGTGTTCTACATTAACTGTCACATATCAGAGAAAGCATGTGATGTTTGTCTTTTTGAGACTGGCTTATTTCGCTGAGCATAATGGTTCCCCATTTCATCTATTTTGTTGTGAAAAACAGGATTTCACAATAAATTTTTTAATGGCTGAGTAGTATTCCATATTGTATGTATACCATATTTTCATTATCCTGTCATCAGCTGATGGACATCTGGGTTGACTCCACATCTTAACTACTATAAATTGAGTTGCAATTAGCATGGGGTTATGAATAACTCTTTCATATACTGATTTCATTTCTTTTGGGTAAATTCCCAGGAATGGGATGGCTGGGTTAAATGGTAGATCTATTTTCAGATTTCTGAGCAATCTCCATATTATCTTCCATAACGGCTATACCAATTACATTCCCACCAACAATGGACTAGGGTACCTTTTCCCCCAAATCCTCACCAGCATTTACTGTATTTTGTTTTTGGATGATAGCCATTCTAACTGGGGTGAGGTAATATCTCATTATGGTTTTTATTTGCATTTCTCTGACAGCTAGTGATCCTGAGCTTCGCTTTGCTCTTTTCCTTCCCTTTCCCTCTCTTTATCTCTCTCTCTCTTTCTTTTTCCCTCCCTCCCTCCCTCTCTCTCTCTCTCTCTTTCTTCCTTTCACAGGTAGAGTTATAGACAGTGAGAGAGACAGAGAGAAAGGTCTTCATTGTGTTGGTTCACTCCCCAAATGGCCACTATGGCTGGTGCTGCACCAATCTGAAGCCAGGAGCTTCTTCCTGGTCTCCCATGTGGGTGCAGGGGCCCAAGCACTTGGGCCATCCTCCACTGCACTCCCGGGCCACAGCAGAGAGCTGGACTGGAAGAGGAGCAACTGGGACTAAAACCCGGCATCCATATGGGATGCCGGCACAGCAGGCAGAGGATTAGCCAAGTGAGCCGCGGCGCCAGCCCCTTTTTTCTTATGAGTCCCTTCTTTCCCTATAGAGATCACCTGTCTTGACAGTGTAGGTCATATTAGAAACTAGAAGAAAATAAAGACTGAATGTCCTTAAGGGACCCCATCCTCCCTTCCTAGGAGGAATTCTTTTAGTGCAGAAATGTGCTGGATCTTCAATTAAAGAAATGAGACTAGTGCAATGAGGCATGTGGTCCCCTTCCCTGGCCTGGAAGAGGACTGTGTAAGAACTTCCCCTGCATTTTTTCTCTTGTTCTAATTCATCTACATTGTACCTGCATGGGATCCGTGAGCATTACAGAAGTTACCTATTTCTTCCTATGAAGCAAGACCCCAAGACTCTAAATGAATCTTGGCAACAAAAATTTCCTTAACTTAAACAGCATGTTTCAATCTTTTTACATATTTCTCCCTTCTTCCACCAAATACACAGAGGACAGCATATAACATTTGCAACCTAATTTGTTTAGTAAATTTAGTGGGCCACCCTATTTAGGGTAAAAATATTCATTTAGCTAACAGTTATTGAGCACCGATTACATGTAGTGGTATTGCTAACCACTCTACATTTATTTTGTACAATTTAGATAAGCACCCAATAAATTTGTTCCTGGGGATTAAGTGAATAGCCAAGTCAATGAAGCTCTCAATTCAGAGACAAGTTGGGCTGATTCTGAAGCCATTACTTCATCTACTACTTATCACAATGGGCAAAGAAAACTTTCAGCACTAGAATGTTTCTTCTTCAAAGTAATTATAGAAATTATTACTGACAAGGACTTCAGCTCTTAAGATCTATTAGTTTTAGTTATGTACACTTAAAGACATAAATTTCTTTAGAGGATATATAAAAGTAATTTAATTTATTAAATTTCACCATAATAGGAGATTCTGTCCACTTTTGCCATGCAGATATCAAAAATGGATTTTCCAAAATGGAACTTTTTATTTTAGAAAAAAGCTTCCAAGCAACATTAATTTACCCTGAGTTCTCTCTCCTCAGGAAGCTTGCTATTCACATCAGTGATCTGGGTTTGAAGTCTCCCTGATAATCTGATATTTTACTAGAAGAAGAGCTAGCACTAAATGGTTGCTAGAATCATCAGATCTGACCTTGCTTTGTTTGTGGATCTTATGTGTAGCATGTGTTGTGGCTATTTAGTTCCTATTCTCTGGCCAAAATTAAACTATAAATTAAGTGGAAATTCTTGATTGCAATCAAATGATTGAAGCTTAAGGGGATCTTTAAGATAAACTAATGTTACATAAGCTATAGAAATTATTTCAATTAAGGAATCAGAATTATAGACTCTTAATACTGGATATGTTACAGGTTTATGGTATCACATATTTTAAGTCTTTATTGAATTAGATATTGGGATTTCCTTCTGTTTTTCTTTCATCATTTCTATCTAAAAGCTCAGGGAAAATGTTCAATTAATTATCTCGTATTAGTGATAGAATTTTTAAAAAATTTTTCTTTGCTTCAGCATTTCTCTAACTCCATCCTGCACATGACTGACACATTGCCCTTTCTGGAACTCATATCACGTCCCAGACTGGAATCCTTTGATGACTTTAAATGCTCAGCTTAATAGGGAATGCCCATCACTATCAGGGTGACATCACTTACTCACCTCCACATGGCCTCACGGTTCTTCTCTCTTACTGACCACTTTCATCTCCAAAAACAAAAACATGAACTGAAGTAAAAATGACCCCATCAAGGGTTCCATGTAAGACTTTGCCTTTTCTAGAATTTTTTTTTTTCCTATTTTACATCCTACTTTCAATACCCTCTGCAAAATCATCTTTCCAGCAAAGCTTTCTCAGTGCCTGAGTCGAGAGAGACTTCCGTCCACAGACTCTCTGAACACCCCTCTCTGCAGCTCTTCCTTCACGTTTGCCCTCTCTTCTCTCCATTTCTGCATATATATTTTTTTATAAGCTGGATTCTAAACTCCTTGTGAAAAATATTATTCCTGTGTTTGCACCTGTACATGGTATCTACTAGTTCACAACCCAAATGCCTGCAACAAATATTGTCATACTTCAGGGTTTTCTTTCTGAGTACCAAGAATCTTCTTTTAAGATTTTATTTATTTATTTGAGAGGTAGAGTTACAGACAGTGAGAGGGAAAGATCTTCCGCCCGTGGTTCATTCCCCAAATGGCCGCAACGGCCCGAGCTGCGCCCATCCAAAGCCAGGAGCCAGGAACTTCTTCCAGGTTTCCCATGTGGATGCAGGGGCTCAACAACTTGGGTCACCTTCCACTGCTTTCCCAGGCCATGGCCAAAAACTGTATGGGAAGTAGACTAGAACTGGCGCCCACATGGAATGCTGGTACCTCAGGCAGAGGATTAACCCACCGCGCCACGGCGGATAATCTTAGTTTCTCCTCTGAAACACACCTTTATAATAATGAATTATTCTATCCATAGCTTTATTACAAACTTTCCTCAAGTTCTGGTCAACTGTATTAATTTAAGTTGTGAAGTAAAGTGTTAGATACAATTATAATATGAAACAAATCGACTCTGAGTAGAGCGGAAGGACTTGTCTCAATAAATTGTTGGATCAATACTCCATTAACAACCAACCTCATGCTACTAGGAGCTCATCAGAAACATTGCTGAGGATATTTATAAACTGCATATATCCATAGAGACAAATACCTATATATTCTTTGTCTCTTTTGATTTTCTTTTAATAGCTGAACATATAGAATTGAAATAGAATCATTTTTGTTCCAAAGAATAAAAGTAAGTACAACTATTGAATTCTAATGTATAATATGCCTCCCTACAAAAAGAAAAAAAAATAGGTAAGTATTGGGTCCAGAAAATAAATATTGGATTCTATTCAAACAGTATTTCACCTTCAGTACAATCTGTGGTAAATAAATTTACCAGTGCTTTATACATAATGTAAAATTATTTTCCTCTCAGCATATAAGTCTTACATTCCCTGAATTCAAAAGGAAATCAACATTGTCTTCTCTCTGTCCTCCCCTATCTGGAAAGTGCTGGGTGGCCACCATGGTATCATGTAACACACTTGCCTTGTCTCAGGTCTCCACAAGCAATTACCCAGAGTCCCCATTTTCAAGCACTGTGTGTGGCCACTTACGGATGGAACAAGGACATAAGCCTCAGCCGCTTTTTGCTCATTTCCCAAAAGAGATAAACTTTGGAATGTATCCCTTGCCCTTGAATCTCAACTGGGTCTCACACACTACTACCTTCATAACCCACCCCTTATAGCACCTGAAAGACCAGTTGCTTGAACACTTGAAAGGCCAGTTCCAGGAAGTCCCATCTCCCTGCTGCCCCTTACCCCACCCCATCCCCAGCCCTCCTAAAATATAAAAAGGTCTGGCCCTTGGGGGTCAGGGCCTTCTGCCACGTGTTCCATCAGTGTGCACACAGGCAGTTGGTCACCCACCTCTACAGATTTATTTTCTCTGGATAAATTCAGTCTGGCTGTAAATTCATACACTGCCTCCTCTCTATTCTGCGCCTCTTTTCCTAACATTTTGGTGCCCGGTGTGAGGAGGCACCAATATGCAGCTTTTTTCCTAATACTTATTTCTCTTACTTCTTAAATATTATTAGAGGTTTTAGAATTTAAAGATAAATAAAAAGAAGGAAGTTAGTAAGAAGGGATTTTTGGTAGTAAGTATTAAAAATCCTATCATTCCATGACCAGTGGTGGCAACACTGAAATCAAGGAAAATCATGGTCCAAGGTATTTATGCTAGTGATATAAGCATGCTAAAATCCTTTCCTTCTACATGAGATTTAGTGATAGGCATCTCCTCCATGTTGGCTCATATGACAGTAGGGCTATAACTTTGCGGAAATTCTATACTTATATCATTCTCCCCCGACCCCCGCCACACACACCCACTGAAATTCCAAATCATCATGGATTTGTAGGCATCAGTAAATTTCTCCGGATGTCACCATCCTGAGATGTTGGCAGGAGCGTTGGGTTTCTGGGTCCACATCTTACAGATTTTTGCTCTTTTGCTGGAAGCCAATGAGACAGGAGGGAATTCTACTCCTGTGATAGTTTAATCTGAAACTGAAGCTGGAGAATTCCAGGAACTGGAAAGGCATTGTATCTGTCTTTCAAATGAGGGAGAGACTACACAGTCAAGCCTCTAACGGTTTCACCAAGCCCCTCAAAGCGAATTTATGCTGAACAGAGTCTTGAGACACAAAACACATAACATTGGCATGCAGAATGTCTGGGTACTGAATGAGAGGTTTGCTGGTTTATGCAGATAAGCCATCCCCATGCACCTTCTGAATGCCTTGATGTTTACTAGGAAGACAACACAAACTTCAGTCACAACAGCAAGTCAGGAAAATACCCTTCTTATACTGAGTTATTTGTTGCTGTAATTTCCTTTTCAACATAAAAATTGATGGATTTATGCAAGTTAATAGCAAACATCAAAATAAGTAGAAATAAGAATTTTGCTAGTTCTACTCCGATTTGTGACAGTTTTCAGCCATGCCAGTGTTTTGTTTTAAGTCATTCTCTTACATACAACCTCTATAGCTTCAATGATTTTTCAGCCCTTGCTTGTAAGTAATTGGTATTGATTTTGCAGGTTACTTCTAATGTGTTTAGTTCCTAAAAGAAATCTAACTGTACCCCTCTATATCTTCTAGTCTCCAGAAGAAAATAATATTTATAACTTGAGAGCAAATGGCAGTCTTATTCAACTTCCTTAGGCGAAAATTAGGGGTGACAGGTTTCTGCAGGGCGTGTGGCTTCATATTTGAAAGGGGGTGATGTGTTTTAAGCTCCCCATTATTTCAGTTCAATGTGCTGATAGATGCAGTGTGGTCTTGGTGGTTAAAACTCCTTATGCTAGAGGAGTAAAACAGTTTAGGAATCTCATTTAAGAACAAGGCCTTGGGGAAGAGACAAGGAATAAGTGTACCCCTTAAATCAGCACAGTCAACAGGGCAGTCATTAACAACATTGTCACTGATAGCTTTTAGCAGCAGGGCAGCTTCCAATTACAACCAGGTTTCCTGCAACTGTGGCTGAAGAAGTCCTGAAGTCCCCATCACAGAGGCAGAAAGTGGGGGGCACCCATGAATTCAAGGGACAAGGGAAAGCAAAGTGGCATGTGTTATTGGAGCAGGAAAAGCAGGCCCCATGATTTTCCACTGCAAATGCAACCTTGCATATGAGCAGACAGCTTAGGTAGAGGGAGTCATGTGCAGGTTCTGGAATGCTCTGGTTTTCTGTGAACCAAGCAGCACATCAGTAGCAGTTTAAGGTGGTGTTATCCACTGTAGAAAACAAAGTGTCTTGCTGAAACATTTTCTGTACCAAATCTCACCCTTGTAGAAGTAGACAAAAAGCAAATAAGAGAGCTAAAACACTAAAATGTACATATTATTATTTTGTTTGTAATAAACCCAAAGCTCACACTTTAAATGACAGCCATATATTTGACGGAAGATCTTGTTTCAGTGATGTGATACCAATCTCACTGACGATCATCGGCATCAAACTTTGAAGCATGAAGGAATACAACTGCTCAGGCCATGGTTCAGATCCTACAGTAGTCATGATGCTGCTGCTTAATCAGTCGAAGACAGTTAAAACAGCACATGTGTGCAAGTAGAGTGGCTAAGGAACATGAGAGGTACTGCCATTAAATAGGAATCTTTTGAAAGAATCTCGCAGGCTGGTGGAACATGCAATACTCCAAAAACATAGTTAAAAGTCAAATAAAAATTTCAGTTGGACCTTGCAGTGACACTACTTGCAACAACAGAGTGAGATCTTTTTTGGATTTATTCACTGGATGTTGCCACTGAAATCTATGAGCATCTTGTCATAAAGCAGTTTTCCATATAATGCTGTTAAGTATGCATTTTCTACACTAAACATGGTGGTGTCCTTCTGGACATATGAGGTTGTTTCAAAAATTCATTGTTAGTATGTTGTTTATTTTAGTGCATAAAAATTTGAAATCCATGCACGGTTTTTTATAATATGCATTTTCCATGAACTGTAAGAATTTTTGTTTTTATTTGAAAGGCAGAGAGGAGGGGACATAGAGGTGGGGGGAGAAATTGATTTTCTGCCTACTAGTTTACTCCCCAAATGCAACAGGTAGGCTGGGCCAAGGTGAAGCTGGGTAGAAGGAGGGACTGAAGTACTTGAGCTGTTACCTGTTAGCTCCCAGGGTGTGCATTAACCAGAAGCCAGAATCAGAGGTGGAGCTGGGATCCAAGCCCAAGCACTACCACATGGGAAAAGGCATCCCATGTAGTATTTTAACCACTGTGCCAACACCTGCCCCTCCATGAACTCTTTGAAGTACGTCTGTGCACAGCATCTCTATACTTTCATTATCTTTATAGAACTCTTGAAAGAGCTGACTAAATTTTGCTAGCTCCTTTATTTCTTATTCATTTGTGTGTGTCAGGGGGTGCAGGGAGTGGGAGTGGGGAGGAGAGTATAAAATACAGAGAATCCATTCACTTTCCATTATATTCTGCTTTCTGTTCCCACTGCTTCTTAGCAATTGCTCATGTCAGGGCACAGTGCATTCCCATGTTCTACATGCAGCAGACAGTTCTCTGTCTTCAGTTGTGACAGTGGGAGGGGCGTTTCCTTCTTTCCTTTCTTGGCTTATATTAGTCTACAGGTTTTTTTTTTTTTTTTCTGTTCAACCTATTTTGGAAGTCTTTCTACACTAGTACATGAAGCATTCACAACAGAAATGAAGGTAGTATAACACTGCCACGACAGACAAATGTGTCAGTAGTTAGGATGGTCCAGAAATAGTCACAGCCATAAGGTCAACTGGTTTCCAACACAGGTTCCTAGGGAATTCAACAGGGAGAGAAAGTCAATTTAAGTTTTTCTATAGGTGTTTCTGAAATCCTGAACAACCTGACAGGAAAGAAATGGCTTTTGGTCCTTACTTTATACCACATATACAAATCAATCAGTAACTTAAATCTAAAATTTATAAAACTTCTGGAAGAAAACATAAGAGAGTATGCCAGTGAGCGACTTTGAAGAGACCATGAAGAAAATAGACAGGGGATGGCTTGTGGCACAGTGGGTTAAGTCACTGCTTGTGTCACTGACGTCCCATATTGGAGCTTAGGTTAGAGTCACGGCTGCTGCACTTGTGATCCAGCTCTCTGTTAATGCATCTTGGAAGGATGTTGGGCTGAGTATTTGGACCCCTGGGAGACCCAGATGGAGTTCCTGACCTGGCTCTGGCCTGGCCCTGCTCTGACTGTTGCAGACATTTGGGGAGTGAACCAGCGAATGGAAGACCTCTCTGCCTCTCTGTTTCTGTCCCTCTGATATTTATATCAAAGGTCTTACGTCTAGAGTATGGTACACTTATAACTCAGTAGTCCAGAATCAGAAAACACTGAACACATGACTTGAACACATATTTAACAAAGAAACCTAACAGCTGATGAGCCATAAAAAGGTGCTCAACATCATTAGTCATCATGGAAACACAAATCAAAACCATTTTGACATAAAATGACAGACACACTAAAATGGGATAAAATTAAAATTAAAATGTTGACAACATCAGGTTAGGGTGGAGCAACTGGCCCTATTATTCTGCTGATGGATTTGTAAATTGGTACAACATCTTTGGAAAACAAAAACAGCTCAGTCTCCATAAATTTAAACACAGCTATAAGGTCAAATTTAAATTTAACCTTATAACCCAGAACCTGTACTCCTAGATAGATTTACTAAAAAAGTAAGTCTACAAAAAGAATTATTCAAGAGTTATTCATAGCAGCTTTACTCATAATAGTAAAAAAACTAGAAAATCTCTAGTGACCATACACCAAAAAAAAAAAAAAAAAAAAAGCAGGAATAAGGTAAGGTACTCAAGGGTACATTACTTGGCAACATGGACAAAGCTTAAAAATTCTATTCTTAATGCAAAAAGACAGACCTCAGACTGTATTTTGCCTTATTTTATTTCCATAATATTCCAGAACAGAAAAAACAGACATGGATGGAAATAAGATGACAAGATGCCTTTGGATTACAAGGCAGTAAAAACCGAAAAAAAAAAAAAAAAGGATATGAGAGAACATTCTAGACTGCTGGAAGTGCCCTATTATCAGGATAGGGCTCTGGGGTACACAGGTGTATATTTGCCAAACCACATATTCTTAGAGTACATCTCATGTGATATGAAAACTATATTTTCACAAAAAGCAATACAATCAAATATTTCAAAATATAAATTAACAACAATATAATTAAAACGTATTGAGAGGGAAGGTATTTTAAAAATGTGGATCAAGATCTGGAATAGAGTTTGCTGTTTAGACGGGATGGAAAAAGGAAGAAGATATAAGGAACACTGGCTGATAGAAGTCCCTTCAATTGGCTCCCGAGGAGCCGAAGCAAAAAGGCACCATTCGAAAGGAATCCATGGACACTGTCAAAAGGTTGTGAAAAATAATTTCAATTAAGAGATAGGTTTATTTTGGGGCAAACCACAATTTAGAAATCCTGGAAGTTCTTTAATGATACACATCTTCCCATGAATTTTTGGAGATTCCTCACACAAACTCCAAAGACCTGCAATTTAATTCTGACTTTTTCCTGATGCTGGGACATTTTACAATGAAATCTCTGGAGCTAGTCCCATCTATCTGAGATTGAATTCTTTTCCCATTATACCACTAATGAGGTTTGTGTCTGTCCTTGCTTTCTCACCTCTATGATTAAAATTCTATAGTGACCTTTAAGTTCAATTACTCCTTCTTTCATCCAGAAACCAAATTAACCAGAGCTTAATCCAAAACCTAAATTACCTGTAAACAGAGTTGCTCTGTAGAACAGAGTGAGAAACATAACAAGAAACATCAAGAAACCCAATTCAATGTCTCTCGAATGGGACGAAAATCGAGAGCAGTTCTGCTTGACTTAACATTTATGGAATTTACTTTGAAGGATATTATGTTACTATGAACTGCCTTTTTTTCCTTCCCTTCCTCTGGAAACAGGAATTATAACCATAAATAAGAAAATGACAGAGTCTCCTAAGAAAATGAGATTTGTTCTCATTTAGCCTTTAAGCCATTTTGTTAATTGCTTTTTTTAAGGCTGGAAAATGAAACTTAATAAAAGGAAAGGACTATAATTAAGCATTGGGAAAAATGTGTACAAGTTTACAGTTAGCATCGTTAAATTTTGGAGGAGGAAGGGCAGAGATAAAAATAGAACTGTATTTTCATAGAAATGAAGAAAGCATCTCTGACAGTGGCCCTGCCTACTTCTAAATAATGTTGGTGTCTGGCTCCAGACTGTGTGTCTTCCTGCCTTTCACCAAGAGAAGGTGCCAGCAAGGGACTGCACTGGGCATCCATCACTCAAAATCATTCAGTCAGTCTTCTAAGACTGATCACCACACTGCTCTCCAAGGCAAAGCAAATGCGATCAATTATCGTTTCTGTTCCCCTGTTAGTATATGATTAGCTTCTGGAAGTCTTGGAAGAGGGTAAAATTGCATACAAATTGTATTAGCAGAACTAATGTATTCCTGATTGAAGACTGTCTATTAATGCAAACTTCAAAAATGACAGAGCTTTATCAATTGACACAGGCCCTAAGGGACAAAGCCTCAAAGAAGTAGACCCAAGGAATTTCACAGGCCCACACTTATGGAACGGGATGCTCACCCTCACCACTATGGAGCAAGAGCACAGTGCCATTCGTCTTTGTGGAAAAAAAAAAAAAAGAGAGAGAGATCAATAGTTTTAAAATATGCAGCTGAGTGAGAATAAGTGATTTTCAAAAACTTTTAATGAAAAATTCTGTAATTACCAATTATTTGAACAAAGGGAGATGGAATAATAGATTCTTGTGTACCCATGATTCAGAGTCAATAATTTTCAAGGTTTTGCCACATTGATTTAATTTCTAAAGAGAATCTGGGCAACACGCAACCTCATGCCCAGATATTTCAGTGCATATCGTAACAAGCACAGAAATTTTCCTATAAAATAACAGTGATATTATCTCATTACATGTAAATAATAATGTCTTGGCATTGTATCCAGTCTGTATGAAAATGTTTCTGTCTTAAACATGTCTTATTTATAGTTGAAATGCTCAAATTAAGGTCCAACTATTATATTTTCTAAGTCTTATTTTAATGTACAGCAGTCCTTTTGCTCTCCTTTTCCCCGTTCCATTAATTTTTGGCAGAAACTATCTGATTTGTCATATAAATGTCCCTAAGTCCAGATTTCTTTTTGTTCCATTGGCCACTTCTCTACTCTTTTCGGCTGCAAGAGAGTCATAAAAGCTCAACTAGGTTCAAGTTCAAATTTTTACAGGAATGCTTCATGACTGGCATAGTAATCTTTACATAACATTGTATCATTTGGAAGAAAATGCTCTGATTTTCCTACTTTTATTAATAACGAAATTTGACTCTTCTGTCATTTAGTTCTCCTTCAATAGTTCATATAATGGTTTCAAATGCTGATGATCAGTGCCTGGATCATTTTTTATTAAGTTTGCAAAACAGTGATATTCTATATTTATAAAATAATATTTCTTTAAGTATTTATTATTATTTAAATTTCCATCCTCCATCCTCAGAATGTTCCTCCTAGTCCCAGCCTGAAGTTCAGGACATCTGTGTGCTGAGCGCTCTACAAATCAGAGGTGCTGCTGATCCATAGACACCCTTGAGCTGAGAAAAAAACTCCTTATAATAACACAAACTGGGATAGAAGATGACCCTCTTTTATTTGGGTGAGAATTCTGTTAAGATAATCTGAAACACCACTGCTTATTCCAATGCTTTAAACAATGCTAGCAAAACAGGTCATTCAATTTTTACATAAAACCAATTTAACTTCCTTTCTAGAAATTACACACAAGCCTCAACACAGTCTATCAATATAGCAGCCCGAGCCTCACAATATGCAAGAAAAAAGAAGTGGTACTTGGGGTGCATATCTTTGGAAATAAGATGAAGAACTGCTGAGGAGGATTGGGTAGCTGCAAACGTGAGGCCAGTGCACATCACTTTATTTCCTGATGAAGGCTGAGCCCTACCCTGGCAGCCATCTTTTGTATGTAAAAGATACCTACACCTTCAGTTCCTAAAGGACAACTCAAAGCATGCTATATTTGTGAGAAACAGAATAATGGCTGTTAAAAAATGTCCACAGCCTAAATTCCAGAACCTGTGAATATGCTCCATTTCGTGGCAAAATGGACTTTACAGATGTAATTGCAATTGCAGACATATAATAGATTATCCAGGACTATCTGTGCGAGCATTACTGAATCACAAGAGCTCTGAATAACATGGAGTGTTCTCTGGCTAGAAGAAATAAAGGAAAACGGTGAAATCCAGAGTTGGAAAGGATTCCCTAGTTTCTAGCTCTGGGATATGGTGGCCCACATACAGACTGGAGGGAGGCCTTCAGTGGGTCAGGGTGGCTCCTGAGAGCCAGCCAGGAAGCAGGGACTTCAGTGCTACAACCGCAAGGCACTGGATTCTTCCAACAACCTGCACGGAGTTGGAACTAGCTTCTTCCCAAGTTCAGCTTGACTTCAACCTGCTAAGACCCAGAACAGACGGACCAGTAGAGCCAATTTGGACTTCCGATCTACTGAACTGTGATATCAGCTTGGTTTAAAATATACACACAGACACACACACACACTTATTTGAGATGTAGAGTTACAGACAGAGAGAGGGAGAGTTAGGTCTTCCACCTGTTAGTTCACTCCCTAACTGACCACAACAGCTAGAGCTGGGCTGATCTGAAGCCAAGAGCCAGGAGCTCCCTGTGGGTCTCCTACACGGGTGTAGGGGCCCAAGCACTCCAGTCATCTTCTACTGCTTTCCCAGGCCATAAGCGGAGAGTTGGATCAGAAGAAGAGCAGCTGGGACAGGAATGAGCACCCATATGGGGAGCTAGTGGCAGAGGCTTAGCTGACTATGCTACAGCATTGGCCCCCAACTTTGGGTTGTTTGAAGCAACTCAGCTTGTAAGAATTTGTTATAGGAGCAATAGAAAACCAAATTAAATAATATTGGGTCAACAGCAGTAGGATTTCATGGAAGGAAATGATACTCTGCTTGCTGGATCACCCCTTGTTCCCATACTACAGAATCTATCACAATACACATGGGGAGCTGCTCCTCCCCCATTTTGACCTTCGATGCCCTCTCTTCCTGACCTTGTCTCCAATACATATGGTTTACAGCTACTTTTACAGCCACATTATTTTGCTTATTATTTTCCCACCTACATTATTATCACCAATTCAATCATTAACAAAGATATGATAATTATTTTGCTTTGGATGTTACCTTAGAAAACCAATCATCGGTTATAGGGGGATTTTATGTACATATTTTATATATATATATATATATATATATATATATATATATATATATGTAACACTTCAAATACTGCCCTAATGGTGATCTTTTAGAATGCCTCTTGTTCAAAAGTTCGGAAATAAACTCATTTTACCCAGTGATGAGTATGTTGATGACATGTAAAAGTGTTATACTAAAAGTAATAAAATTTTTACATGTAAAACTAATTGGTTTCAGAATCAATAGATTATACAAAGTGAAAGTTTTAAAGGCCAAGATGAATCCTTTCTTTAATTAAATAATGTGCTTCTCAAGATGTTTTCCACAGAGTAATCAGGGATGACTATTATTAATCCAAACTAATTTCATTCTTTTTGAAAAGAAAAAAAAAGAACAAGGATGCTGAAGGAATAATGCCAAATGCCACTACAACATTTTGATGAAGATAAATGTATAACAAGCGTCAGTCCTACAGGCAAAAAGTACCAGAAAAGACACCAAAATAATTTCATAAATGATGAAAATCATGTAACAAAAGCTTTCTAGATGATGAGTTAATGGGATGTTACTAATGTAAATTTTATGCCTTGTTTAACTTTTTTTCTGCTGGAATTTTCCAGTGTGACACCCTTATTTAATATCAGAGTTTCTAGGAAAACAAAAGAACTAAGATGGTGTTTTACCTGAACTCTCCTTAGAAGGCTGGGGGGGCGGGCAGACATATCAAAGTCACATTAGAAAAAGTAATTAACTTAAATCCCTTTTGGGGAAGGCAAAAAGAAAAGTGAGTCAGAAATTTAAAAAAAAAAATTATCTTACAGAGAACATTTAGGAAAAAGTGTCAACCAGTAAATGTTAACAATTGTTCCTGAACACCTTGTCCTCCCAAGCTTGTCGAGTTCTGAGTCACAAGGCACTGCACAGTCATACTGCCCAAACAATTTACATCACAAAGCAATGATAATTTTCTTTTAAAATGAAGAGAGGGAGAATTAATAAGAACTATTATTGCACCAGATTCCTTCCATCTCAACGGAACGGTCAAACACTAGCTTGGAAAATTACTTCAGACTTCTTAACTACTATAATTGAAGTGAGATTTTCCGGCACACATGCATGTGTGGAATATAAATATTTTAATTTCTTCTATCCAGTGAGTAACATCACAGGGCTATTCCATTACAGGACTGATGCTGGGACATTAAAAGGTGAGTCTGGGAGTGGACTGTGTTTTTTAGAAAACGTTTACGTTGCTAAGAGATTTTATGATCATGTGCTCATTTCCCCTCTTTATTTCTCCAGGAACAGTAAGAATGATTTGTGTCTCCGCCCTAGAAGGTAACCCTGTTGGATGCTATCAACACAGCTGTGGAACTATTAATGATTACATTTAAAAATACAGCTACCTTCTGCTTCAATTACATTCCTCTCTAGCACATACAAGGGTCTAAGTGATATGACTATGCTTTCCCTAAAAAAAAATCTTTCTTGTAATTAGAAATTCCAGGCAAAAACCATTCTACAGACTTGCTGAGGGGACTGGATCAACTATCCAGTGAAGGACTTTATCTGGTGAGATTGGTCCTTCATAAAGCTAGGTTTGAGTGAGGCCTTTTTGCTACAGTAAGATCTCACACTGACCCTTAGCTAAGCATTACCATATAGCATAAGGCATCTGTTTACCATCTGAATTTGCATTTTTAAAAATCAATATGGTGGGGCTGGTACTGTAGGAAAGCAGGTGAAGGCGCTGCCTGCAGAAACGACATCCAACATGGGCGCCGGTTCGAGTCCTGGCTGCTCCATTTCAATCTGGCTCTCTGCTATGGCCTGGGAAAGTAGTAGAAGATGGCCTAAGTCCTTGGGCCCCTGCACCCACATGGGAGACCCAGAAGAAGCTCCTGGCTCCTGGCTTTGGATTGGCCCAGCTCCAGCCATTGCGGCCATCTGGGGAGTGAACCAGTGGATGGAAGACCTCTTTCTCTTTGTCTCCCTCTCTTGCCTCTGCCTCCCTGTAACTCCGCTTTCCAAGTAAATAAATAAATCTTTAAAAAAATCAATGTGGTAAAACAACTTTTCCCCATCTACTGAAGATCAAAGGCTCCCTCAGATTTCATGGTTTAACTAAATTTTGCTGTCTGTAGGATCCAGGTTATTATGGTATTATTTCATTTATTTTCTTATACTCTGATTTCATATATATATATATATGTGTGTGTGTGTGTGTGTGTATGTGTGTATATATATTCCTTAATATATATCCCCAATATGTATGTGTGTTTTTGTGTGTGTGTGCATGCATTAGCACACAGTTGTTGGATATCAGTAGGGCACTTTGATTCATCATAAAAACAGATGTTCATTTGCTGTGTAAGAAAGAAAACCAACATAAATATAAAATCGCTCCCCCTATTTATAACCAGGTGAAATTCTCCTATTAGACATGCATTTTTATGCGATGACATGGACTGTGCCATCAATCACTTCTCCTGTGGTGTTACTGACTTAGCTTCGCCTCTCTGAAAACTTGCTGGAGAAGAGGGAAGCAGCCTCAGTGCCCACGGGCATCGAAGGCTGAGGTGGCACAAGTGTCAGGACGTTGAGCATGTACAGTCAGTGGGCAGGAGCGACTCTGGGCACACCATCCAGGAAGGGGCCGCTCCTGTGCTAACTGGTTCTTTTCTTCCCTAATCATCACAAGTTTCTTTTCCTATTTATGTAAGAACTCCCAATTCCAACATACTCAGACTAATCTGTGCTTCTTCCTAAGAGAGCAGATAAGTGCAAATATCAAGGTAAGTCATCTTTCATAAGTTAGATGTTATTTTTGCAAACCAAATGCTTCATATTTTTTTCACAAATAATTATTTTAAATGAAAACGTTGAAGGTGAGAAAAGAACTAACAGGGTACAAAGTGTATTCTGGGAACACTGACTGCCCTATTCTTCTTGGAACATCTCAAATAGATTTCCCCAAGCCCTGCACTGGCTGTCACCACTGCCTGGCTGGTTCCTCTCCCAAATAGCCAGGTAGCCAATTCCTGCATCTTTTCCAAGTCCCTGGTAAGTGTCACCCTCTCAACAGGGCCAATTTCTACAACTCTATTAAAAATTATAAGGCATCCTCAAATTCTCAAGCTCTCACTTCCTTATTTTGCTATTATTTGATTTTTCCCTCTAACATGCTTTATACTTTGCTTACTGCATAGTACATTCTTCTTGCCATTGTGGGTCGCATTCATCAGTCTGTACGAATGCAGCTCCCACAAAGGGGCTCTTGTGTTTACTCACTCACACAGTCAGAACACATGCATTTGTTGGATGAATGTGAAAAAGAAAGAGGAATCGTCTTTTACATCAAGGATACTGAGAGGAATACAAATATACTCAAACTTACTTGGATCAGGATTGAAAACTCACATTTATGTGGATCACTAAATAATTTAGGGAGACTATAGATGGACATAACAAACAATAGATAATGTCCTCAAAGTTCTCTACCCAAAGGCCTTCAGTATATTTGTTAATCATACATTAACTTGCCATACAATCCAGTAAGGATTATTTTAAGCTTTTCAAATTGGCAATTCTTCCTGGATGGCATTTGATTCTAGGGCCAAACATCCCTGAAGTTTTACCTTTCAGAAAATGCAAATATGGCAGAAGGTGGGATTTGGCAGCACTAAGAAGACTGCTGCTGCTTGCCAACATAACTGTCCACATTTAACTGGCAATTGGAGAGTCAGACTATCTAACGGTACACATCGTCTTCCTCAGATCTCCCCAAATCAGTCACCCTGAACATGTGCATATGATCCAGTAACTCTTGATTGCCCACCAAGCCCAACTCTGAAGCTGTCTTTGTTGATGCTGTCCCCAAGGCATGAGGTGAAGGGGAAGTCTAGTTTTTACTTTTTGGAAACTTCTGCCTTTCTTTGCCATAGATTAATTTAGGTTGAATATTCAAACTAGTCACATGTTACTTTTAAGTAAGGTAGAAACAGAACTTGATGTTTTAACCTTACAGGGAGATAAAACTGCACTTCAAAGCATAACAATAATATATTTTTAAAGATTTATTTGAAAGTCAGAGTTCCAGAGTAGAGACAGAGACAGAGACAGAGACAGACTAAGAGAGATGGTCCATCTGCTGGTTCTCTCCTTAAATGGCTGCAATGACCAGAGCTGGGTCAATCTGAAGCCAGGAACCAGGAGCTTGTTACAAGTTTTCCACCTGGATGCTGAGGCCCAAGCATTTGGGCCATCTTCCACTGCATTCCCAGGTGCATTAGCAGGGAGCTGGATTGGAAGTGGAGCAGCTAGCACTCGAACTGGCACCCATATGGGATGCCAGTGCCACTTTACCCTCTATGCCATGGTGCAGGCCACAATCAGTATGACATTTTAAACATTTTAAAAAAATTTTAGTGGCCTCCTTCATTTGTTTTTAATTAAGTTGGAAAGATGACAGGGTTAGTCAAAGTCTTGGTCCTTAATGACATTCATTTTGAAAGGATGAAAGATGAGCAAGAGAACATTACTCACATGGAGTCAGATCCCTCTAAGATTTCTATAAAATAATACCTAACAAATGCTCAGAAGCATGCCTTCAGTAGGGGATCTTAGCTAAGCTACTCTCTTTTTCTTATCTAAAACCCACACAAAGGGAAAAGAGGGTGTTTTGAATGCCAACAGAATAAAAATGAATATTAGACTTCCCTGTCCATATTGCATCAGCAAGTCTGCCCTGAATTCTAGAACATGCAAGGGGTTGTCTGAGATACATTTTAATGAAGAGATATTTCCATAACAGGGAAAAAGGACTGATGATATGGCAAACTCTGTGATATCTAATTTTGTCCTCGACATGAACTTTGTAAAGCTCTTGTTATTATAAGCTTCTTTAATACAGGAATCTGAAGCTTTTGTGGTACAGGAATCTGAAGCTATGGGAAAAGGTATAGTTCCTAAGATCAAACAGATTTTAAATTAAAGCTCATGGATTCTACTCTGCCCACCCATAGTCCTGAGTCCTGTCATCTTCCAAAATAGTATTTCCAATGAGTGAAAGATAAAATTCTATTAAATTCTAGAAGTTTTATTGAAAATTAAAATTGATAATTTTAAGAAAAAGAATGAAAGAATTAGGTTTAGAAGTACTTGGCCTTTGTCATACTGTACGACAGCATCATAAAGAATTCCCCAATATCCACCTTTATTGCTTTTAAGCCTGTATTCAGGTGGGTTATTTTTACTTATTTTTTAGTTTATTGTTTATCTTCATTTTATTTAAAAGTGAGAGATAGATAGATAGATACCTTCTATCCACTGGCTCACACAACATTATGGCTGGGCCCAGCTGAAGTCAGGAGTCGGGAATTCCAATCAGATCTCCAGTATGGGTGTCCTTGACCCAAATACTTGAGCCAGTACCTGCTTCTTCCCAGGGTGTGAATTAGCAGGAAGCTGTAATCCCAAGTACAGCTGGGACTTGAGCCCAGGCACTCTGATATAGGATGTGGGTATCCCAAGTGGTGTCTTAACCGATGTGTCAAGTGCCCACCTAGATGGATCATCTTTTCAGCCATATTTACAAATGTCAACCCAAAACAGAGCCAGTGGTTTCTGATAATACTCAATACTATTTTAAGTCGAGATCCTGAATCAAAATTCCAAAATGCGACTGAGCTGAATCAGAACCTCCTGCTCCCTCTCAGTACCCCACAAAGAAGTAAAGAAAGGGATTCTACATTTTAACAGCAGGAAGGATCTTGCATGTGGTCAGCACCTTTCAAGTAATAGAGAACAAATAGATTATATCTGTGCAATGTAGACTTTTTCATTGGCAAACTGTGTCTCATGGGCAAACCAATTCTCTATAAAAACTGTATCATACTATACTAGTATGTAATATAAAGTAAAGTTAAAATTGCTAGAACAGGAGCCAATAACTGACAAGAGAAACTTCACTTGAAGGTAAAGACAGAAAGGAAAAGAAGATGATGCAGAAAAGCTGCTCTAGAAGATGGGGAAGACACATTGCAGAACGTATGCTACAGGCCAGGTAGAGACGCTTCAGAAAGCCTAAGGGAACTCAAGCTTATGCAGCCTTGGCCCTGATGGTACTCATGTGAGATCTGGATTTAAATCCAGTTCTGCTGGGAACACATCCAGCCACATCCAACCCTTATCTAACAGGAAGAAATAAAAGAAAATGCACCTTCCAATACTATTGTGAGGATTAGCACCAATGCCTAGCACCATGGCGGGTAGTAACACAGATTCTCAATAAGTAGTAGCCGTTGTGATTTATAGATGATTAACCTGAGGGCCAGAGAGGAAGAGAGATTCTCAAGATAGCGCTACAGTTTTCTGAAAGAGGGGAAAACTGCTTAATGTGAACTGTGCTATGTCAAATCAATTCTGGAGAGCTTTGCAACTGCACCTGTCCTCACCTATCCTTGGCCCAGGAATACGACTGCCTGCTTATGCAGGAGGCAGCGGGTGATGGCATTCCAGAAAGACTTGTTGCAAATAAGCACTGAACCATTGTTCTTTCCTCTCTGGTTTCTGACCTCACTTACAAGCCTGACCATTTTACCCTGATCCCAGCCCAGTCAAGTAAACCACATCAGGTTCTATGTAATGGATTCATCGTGGTGCTTCAGAAAAACCAACAAAAAAACCACATCCTACAACCAACCTTTGAGTTTCCTATATTATTCCAGAGACAAGGCATGTGTGTCTCTAACCAAAATTCAGCAACAGTATTAGTTCCAGGAACACACTACTGTGAATTTCAGAAAAATATAGGTCATCTTTGGAATGCTCAATAAAGACTTGAAGGAGTCAAATACAATTGGTTTTAAAGGCTGAGAAGGAATTTCACATCAGAATATAAATTCTATTAACACAGAGGATGCATTATGGCAACATTTGTACATGGTCATAGCTTGTATTACCAAACAAAGAAACAGTGAGGACACAAAAAATAATTCCAGGATGTCAGGTGGGAGGAAGGAGAACTAGGGGTTAAGGGAAGGGTTGGACATGGGGAAGCATTACTAACATGAAGCAATACAAATCAGACTATAAAGAAATACAAATATACACATGGCAGTCTTTGTGAGGATGGAAAGAATAAGGTAATATGAGGAATTTGATATGCAGTAGATTGTCTCCAAAGATACTAGCCAGCCAGTCCTTTTGGGTGTATGTATGAGAGATGGCATCAATTTCTCCTTTTCTGGATGTGGCTGGTCTGTCACTTTCTTTGACCAACACAGTGCGGTAGAAGTAATGCTATCCACTTTCTGGGTATGGATATTGAGTCATGGAGCCTCCTACTTTTGCTGTCCTGGATCTCTGTGGACAAGCTACAGAGAGGTCCAGGATGTCCTCCAAAGACAAGCCATGTGGAGACACCCAGGATGTTGGACATCACACAGAGAACACAGCCACTTTTTTCTTTTCTTTCTTTAAAGATTTATTTATTTACATTGAAATCAGGGTTACAGAGAGAGGGATACACACACACAGAGACAGAGAGACAGAGAGACAGAGAGACAGAGAGACAGAGAGAGAGAGAGATCTCCCATCTGTTGGTTCACTCCCCATATGGCTACAATGGTCAGTTCTGGTCCATGCTGAAGCCAGGAACCAGAAGCTTCATCTGAGTCTCTCACATGGGTGCAAGAGCCTACACACTTGGGCTACCCTCCACTGCTTTTCCCAGGCCATTAGCAGTGAGGTGGATCAGAAGCTGAGTAGCTAGGACTCTAACTGGGGCCCATATTGGCTGCTTGAGTCACAGGAAGCAGCTGCATTTGTTATACAACAATGTTGGACTCTCTACTATGGCCACTTAGAAGGGAACTGATGAGAGTCCATGCCAAATTGCTGGATAAGTTTAGTCCAAATTTATTTACACTCCCTTACAAAAGTCTCAAATCTCTTAAAAAAAAAAAAAAGACAAGTGAATGAATAAAGAATGAATCCCAGGGCCTACGCTGTGGTGCACTGGGTTAACGCCTTGGCCTGAAGCGACGGTATCCCATATGGGCACCGGTTCTAGTCCCGGCTGCTCCTCTTCTGATCCAGCTCTCTGCTATGGCCTGGGAAAGCAGTAGAAGATGGTTCAAGTCTTTGGGCCCCTGCGCCCACATGGGAGACCCAGAAGAAGCTCCTGGCTCCTAGCTTCAGATCAGCGCAGCTCCAGCCCTTGCGGCCAATTGGGGAGTGAACCATCGGATGGAGGACCTCTCTCTCTCTGCCTCTCTTCTCTCTGTGTAACTCTCTTTCAAATAAATAAATAAAAAATCTTAAAAAGAAAGAATGAATCCCAATACTTTCTGAGCACTCTTTTTTTTTAAGATTTTTTTTAATTTGAAGAATTGCAAAGAGAGGCAGTGACAGAGAGAGAGAGATCTTCCATCTGCTGGTTCATTCCCCAGATGGCTGCAACAGCTGGAGTTGTGCCGATCCAAAGCTAGGAGCCAGGAGCCTCCTCTGAATCCCCAACATGGGCACAGGGGCCCAAGGACCTGGACCATCCTTCACTTCTATCCCAGGCCATAGCAGAGAGCCTGATTGGAAGTGGAGCAGCTGGGACTACAACTGGTGCCCATATAGGATTCCGGCGTTTCAGGTCAGGGCATTAACCAGTTGTGCCACAGTGCGGCCCCCTGAGCACTCCTTTTGTAACTGGCAAGTGTTAGGGTTCCATGAATGGGAGCCTGATAAGTCTCTCTGGAACCTGAAGCAGCACCTCCTATTCATGATTTAACACTTGACTCAAACCAACTCTTAAGAGAAACTGTCTTGATTTCCATACTAACCAACCAGGTTTATATTTGAGGATCCTCATTTGTGTTCCTAGAAATTCTGATATATATATATCATATAGGAATCTATTCATTATTCTGTCTTCTCCACTAAATTTAACTACTTATGACTAAAAGCTTTTACCTCCAGTATTTACTAGTTACTTATAGAAAGAAGATAAGATCATAAGAAATACCATCACTCTAAAATAAGACTGAGTACTAGGCACTTGATTGATAGGTGGACGACTAGATGGACAGAATGACCAAATGCTATGGAAACACAGTGAAGACTAAAAATTCACTCTCTTTAATTTTATTCTAGATGCACTGTGAACTCTTTGAAAGGTTTTAGAAGCAGAGCAATGTGATAAGATGTTAAATTGTGGAGTAATTCTGCCCCCAAGGAGCACAAGGGAGAATAACAAAATTTCCAGTGTGATTCTACATTTCTCATCAGAAAAATGTTGGACGAGTAGACACCACAAGTGTCATGGCTAGTGGAGAGCTTAGAAAAGCATTTCTAAACTACAGACAGCTTAACTCTGTTATTTTATAAAAATAGACTGTGATAGAAAAAAAAATCCAAAATCCTGAGAAATATTAGCAGATTCCCTTATAGACTGACAGATTTCCAAGGACTTCTGCTATGCGTAAAGGTGTAGAAGCCCAATTTGGAACTAGATTTGATCAGAAGTCACCTAAAATTGGCTGATAATGAGCTCAAACAGTTCAGAAAAGTTGCCACAAGCAATGGAACTACTATCTCGACGTCTTGTGCCATGAAGAATACAGTGAAAGCTGCTGTGAGCCCAAAGGAACTAGAATTCATATTCTCTCTTAAATTTAAAAAGACTGACATGTAAATGAGTCAAAGAAATTGAGTCCAGGCAATAGGGGAATGAATTCGATTTGTTTCGCTGTTGTGGAGAAAGCTCTGCGCCAGATTCCTGGGTATTAACAACCCAGGGCTTCAGAGATGAGGCGGCTGTCTCTGTATAGTCCCTGCAGAGAAGGATTCACATTAAAACATCCACTTCTCTAAATGGCAGTAATTGGCCCCCAGCTGACAGCCTCAAAGCAGGGCAGGAAGTGGGAGCTAAGTGGAACAGGCTAGAAGGAGATGTATTCCTTCCAGGACCAGGTGGAGGCTATTTCTGACAGCCGCAGAGAAAAGCCAGGGACAGCCTTTGTTTCCTGTCATTCCTGCATTTTGAGAGTTGAAGTACATTCTGCACTTCAAGGTCAACAAATCTCCAACTCTATGACTGGTAGAAATGACAAAGTAAGACTCTTGAAGAACGCAAGTGGCACCTCTGTCCAAGACTGAGCACGTAGTATCTAACCTTTTACTGGAGGACTGGTCTGTGCTGACCTGGCATTATGCTATGAGTGAGTCCAGAGGCACAGCACAGCAACCCACAGTACCTGCCTCATCCAATCTCCAAGCTTGCTGGCTGCATTTCTATGAGTACAAAGTTGTGCCCTAAGAGCAGAGTTCCGCCGTAAGGTGAAAACACTGCACTGACTGCAGGGCTAGAGGTCAATTCTTTGGGCACAGATTCTGTGCCAGCTTCTCCTTGCTAAACAAATGGAAGAACTAAAAACTCACTTCAAAAGAGGGTTTTCATCTTTTAAATTTTCAGTAAAAAATCATTTCTAAACTAAGCAGTTTTCATCCAATCCATTTAGCAGTCTAATTTTTCATAATCATAAGACTGTTCTTCTATTCATTATTATTCCATTGATATAACTTCCTTTGTCTCTGAATAGGCTTCATCTCAATGTTTTAAACCATTTATTACTATTACTGTTATTATCGTTGCTGTTGCTTTCATATAGTTATTTTTTCTTATCCGAAGTCAATAATGGCTTTGAGAGGTAAAGAGTAACTTGCACATGTACTACTTTAAGAGTGCAGGTTGAGGGCAGAGCTGTGGCGCAGTGGGTAAAGCTGCTGTCTGCAGCACTTCCTAACCAGATCCCTGCTAATGTGCCTGGGAAAGCAGTGGAAGATGGCCCAGGTCCTGGGGCCCCTGTAACCACCTGCAAGACCAGAAGAAACTCCTGGATCCTGGCTTCAGCCTGGCCTAGCTCCAGCTATTGCAGCCATTCGGGGAGTGAGCCAGTGGATAGAAAATCAATCAATCTCAATCTCAATCTCAATCTCAATCTCAATCTCTCTCCTCCTCCTCCTCCTCCTCCTCCTCCTCTTCTTCTCTGTAATTCTGACTTTGAAATATATAAATAAATCTCTTAAAAAAGTTCAGATTGATAAAACATCATAGAGACTGCCAAAGGCTATGTACCATATTAACACACAAATATATTACGTGTGTTTATAAAAGATACTTATATAAAGTTATATCATATTAACTGTGATTCATGATATAGAATACAGTAATTCTTTCCAAACATGGGTTATCTCTACACATCTTAGTCCTTCCAATCTGGAACTCTTCTTTGAGGAGACATTAAACCGAGCTCCCATCTCAGACTCTATATGTAAGGTTTTTGTTCTCCAGTATTTGCTTTCAAGGTCCATGCTTTGTCCATGCTCCTTAATGATCTACTCTGACTACTGTGGCCCACAATGATTTCAGTCTCCTCTAAAGCACCAAGTCAGTGCTGCATTTTCCATAGGTAATATAATGTTCCAGGCTGAGGGGTGCTGATGAGGTGCTGAGACTAAGAGGAGTAGGGAAGTTTAGATGTCCACACGAGGCATGTCTTTCAGAGAGGTCTCAAAAGGCAGCCAGACATCTCTTGTTTGCAGTGATCCTACATTTGCTTAAAATACTTTTCTGTAATTCTCTTTTTAATTGCCTTAATTTTTAGTTCTTACTTTAGGCTTCACATTTACAGGATAAAAAAAAAATCTCGTTTCATACTTGTACTAGAGTTTTAGTCTATAATGACATTCCTGTCCTGACTGGCCACTTATTCAGCTGACTTTGATACAAATGGCTTTGGGAGGGTTCCCAAAATTAAATCTGCCCTCAACAATAAGGATTTTTATCTAGCAATAGCATATACTAAATATTTGATGACAGAATGATTGAATTTGACACGAGGGAAGATAGTCAAAATTAGGTACTATTGGCTCAAAAAGTGGAGTTAGAAATTTGCCACAAGCAATGGCACTATGGTCTCATATTATTATCTTATTTAATTTTGGCACATGCTATATATTCATTGTGTGAAGAATTTATGTTTTCTATTTCTTTTGTAGCCTCTCTCAAGTGCCCATGGCTAAAGCCTGTTAAGTATTTTCTCTTCCTGCATACATCATACTGTGTGTAATTTCCAATAGAAGGTTTCACTGCAAAGACCAGAAGAGAGAGAGAAAAAGTTTTCTGCTTCAAATGTAATACTAAGTAGCACCTAAAACCCATCACATGTGAACACAACTTTTGGTCTCATATATCTGGCTCCTGATACATGGCCTTCCCCTTGTCTGAAATCCTGTTTCTTCTGGAATCTTCCTAAAGACAACCTATTTGTCTTCCAAATCCTGCATAGATTTCATTTGTTTGGTGAAGTCCTTTTTTGCAACTACTGGGCAGGAAAAAATATCTTCTGCTTTGTTTTTTCTATAATGCTTTTTGGATAAAATTATTTCTTATATCTCGGTGGAGAAACAGAGCCTGGAGTTCCTCTAGGGCTGGGCCTGTGACTTCTTTATAGTGTTAATCCAGACTGAGGTGGTCTATGCTTGACGAAGATTAGAACTTGCTAAATTATTGCAGGATGAATGAATGCCTATAGGACTGGTTCTGGTACCTGACACTATTGTGTGTTCCCAGCCCCATCACCCTATGCCTGATAAGAAAATGCTCAATTTTTTTCCCCTGTGAGTTCACCAATAAAATAGGAACTTCTACCAATATATCCTGGGAAGTAGGAGGCTACCATTGTGTCCATACTTTTACTCACTCTTTCTTGAGGAGAAATGGCCCATGTACTTGGCAATTGCTGAGATCACAATAAAGTTATCTTTTTATTACTCCTCTTATTCTCCTGGTTTCTCCCTCTTTCTCCTATTGCTTTGCACATGGGTTTGTAGGAAGAGCTAGGTTTTCACATTGGATGCTTTTGCTTACAGTAGGGAGAAGAAAAAGATGAAGCTCAGCATCTTCTATCCTCTCCGCCCGTGACCAAGGTGGATCAGTACAATGTAAAGAGAAAGAGTGAGAAAACACTGTTTAATTTTTATCAGGAAGCCCACATGGTAGGGCATAGAGCAGAGGCTCTTGGTGGCTGCACTAAGTACTCATTGTCTGCTTTCCTTATTCCTTCCTCAAAATTTATTTCTCCCTAAGAGTTGGAAAGGGATAACATTTTTTTTTTTTTTTTTTGCCAGCTCTGGATATTCTGACTTGTCTAAACCAATCATAGCGATTACATTTCCTTTGCTAGGATTTCAGAATGGACATGTCTCAATTCTGGCCAATAAAATGTGAAGCTTCCAGGAAAGTTTTGCTCACTCCTAAGAGTAGACCCTCTTCTTCCTCTGCATGTTCTTGCGTCCAGAACCACATCTATGGTAAACACAGCTCCCGTTCTTCCAGCCCGAGGAGGAGTCAGTGCACAAAGGACAGAAACTCAGGGAACAGTTGGGGAGCAGCTTCAGAGCTGTGATACGCTGGACCACAGACCACCTCTCAGCTTCTTGTTACAGGAGATAATAAATCCCTGTATTTTTACGTTAGTTTTCCTCGGTGATTTCTGTTCCTTTTAGCTAAAACTATGCTGACTGACCCTATGATAAAGGTAGCACTGTATTAAATTCATCTGACTTTGGATCTATTTCTTGGTTGTTTAGTATCCAAAAGTGAAAATCGCATAACTATATTGCTGGAATTTGCATGCCCTTTCGTCAAAGCTTCTCAAGTTACACCTCTAACCTTGTGAAATGAAGAGCTCTGAGCACTGTGTCAACAATCTTGGAAGGAATATGGTATTCCCTAAAAGAACATGCTATGCATGATCTGTAGGTCCTATTAACTTGTCATTGGTTTCACTTTCCTTGATCTGCATAGAAATACAAGTTATAGCTACATGACCTGGTAGTCAAAAGTATTACACAAGTGTTCGCCTTTGAGTAGCAGCAGACTACTCATATTGGAGCTTGTATGCTGGCATCCCATATCAGAGCACTGGTTCTAGACCTAGGTGCTCTTGCTTTCAATCCAGACAGCTGCCAATGGTGCTGAGAAAGCACTGGAAGATGGCCCAAGTTCTTGAGTCCCTGCCAACCATGTGGGAGACCAGCATGGAGTTCTTTGATCTTGGTATCAGCTTGGCCCAGTTTTGGGCATTTGGGGAGTGAATCAGCATGTAGAAGATCTCTTTCTCTGTTAATCTGCCATTCAAATACATAAAATAAATCTTTTAAAACAAAGTGCTTATATTAGAATATCCTAGTAAATATTGCTAATTCAAAGGTAATTACTGACACTCCAGACTTAACTAACATCTTTGTGTTATTTCCTTATTCTTTAGCTGGGATTGAAATTCTTTCTTAAGATTTATTTTTATTTACTTGAAAGGTAAAGTTGTAGAGAGAGGGACTGAGACAGACACACATGAGAGACAGGAAGACAGAGAGTGTGAGAGAGATATCACTCCCCAAATGGCCAGAGTGGCCAGGCTGAAGCCAAGAGCCAGGAACTCCATCCAGGTTTCCCTATAGGTGGGTAACAGAGGGAGAAGCACTTGTACTATCTTCTCCTGCTTTCCCAAGTGCATTAGCAGGAAGCTGGATCAGAAGTAGAGCAGAAGGCACTTGAACCATCACTCTAACATTGAGTGCTGGTGTCAGTCAATAGCATAACATGCTGCTCCACAACGTCAGCCTCTGGATTGAAATTCTTGTGTATTTGTTTGAATGTTGAAACTTTTATGAGTAATTTTTGCTCTGCGTAGAAATAAATGTAGAAAATAGGCTCTAGTCTTCATAGCTCAAATATTTCTCCTTTTCATCTTTACAAATTTATGTTAGCATATTGAATAAAAGGTACTCCTTGGGACAGCAGTCCTCTAGATGTGCATGGGAACCATTGGGATTTGCCTAACATGTCTGGTATGTTAATCTCTTCAAGATCCGGCAGCTACATTAGCCCATCCAGAGCTCTGCAATACCCTAAAATAAGAAAACATGTTTTACTTAGTGTTCCAGCTTGATAAAATAGCTACTAAAATTCCATGGAGCTGATACTGAGTGGGACCTACTTGGGAAGATGCTGGCCAGGAAATAGGCTACTTCTTCACACGCATGATCTGGCTGAGGACAAGTGTGAAATCAAATATCTTCTGTTGCTAAATACTTTTTTCATTGGTAGCAAATGAAAACCTAATGAGTTGGCCTTAGGAGAATCTAAAATGAAGAATATTAAATCAAGCAGAGATACTCATAAAACAGGAATGCAAGTTGAGAAATTGCTCTAAAGGAAAACTAAAGACTATAATGGTTAAGTATCCCACACAATTATGAATAAGTATTGATGTTTCATTCAGAAAATGTCCTACAAAATAACCACAGAGATGAATTCAGAGGAGATTTATAGTCCTCCAACTAGAATTATAAACAGGAAGATATGATTTGTAACTTAATAGCAAATAGCAGCAGAGCCTCAGGTTGGGATTGAATAGAGCTAGTTAATTGAGACTTACGCTCAGTGAGTTATCTTGGGAATATAAATTTCAACATATGTTTGGATTTTTTAAAAATTTAAATAAATTAATTTATTTTAAAAAGTTTTTCATTGTTACATTTTATTTTTTTTTAATTTGGAGAGAATATATTTCTAATTTACATTATAGTCAAAGGTTTAATATTCCACTAAATAAAAATTCAACAAATAAAAAGTAAAAAGACCACAGTTCAGCAGGAATCTAGGCAAGGGCTATTAACAATAACCAAGTGAAAAGATGTCAGTTTCACTCATATATGGTAAATTTCAAAGCAGTCACAGATCATTATTTTCTTTTACAGTGGCAAGTAGAAAACCTAGGCCATTAGAGCAGACACTAGCTTAGTAGCTAAGACATTCACATCCCACACTGGAATAGTAGGGTTTAATTCCTGGCTCTAGCTCCTGATTCCAGCTTCCTCTGATGCAGATTATGAGAGGCAGCAATTATGGCTCAAGTAAGTGGGAACCCACCCCGACATGGGAGCCCTTCAGTGTTCCCAACTTCTGGCTGTTTGGGAAATGAACCAGCAAATGGGAGTGTTCTCCAGTTTGCTCGCTCGCTCGCTCTCGCGCTCTCTCTCTCTCTCTCTCTCCCTCCTCCATCCCTGTCTCTTTATCTTCTGCTTCTCAAATAAATAAACTTTAGAAATTAAAAAAAAGTAAATCATGAAATTATTGAAAATATCTCTGTGATTTTGGTCATTAATTAACTAGTGCATTCAATTGTATAAGATGCACTAATTGTTATTGGTAGAAAACAGAATGAATGAGACAAAAAAAAGGCCATAAAAGCCTGCATTGTTCCATGAAACAGCTGGACCAGGAACATTTTTAAAGGCATTAAAGGAATGTGCTGCAGGAGGCCTTTGGCACGAAGCTTTTACAGACTAATCATCTTGGCTGTAGTCACCCCTTGAATCCCCTTCAGCGTCTCAAGCACACTTGCCCAGCTGTGCTCGGTTACACAGAAACTTGCTGGTGATTCTGTCCTCTGTGGTTTTATGCATATTCGATTGTTGATTATCTGCATGAGGGTTTTCCTCCTTATGGATAATTCAGAAAACATTTTTTCAAAATCCTGGGCTATCCTCCTGCTAACCATGCACTTTGTAGCCACATTTTCTACCCCTCTATTGGTAAGTGTTGAATGAACAGATATTCATTTTAATACTACCACAGATAATGTATAACTAGGTAAATAGATAGCTTGTAAATCATATTAAAATTTCAAGCCAAAGAAAAATGTCTTTGGAAGTATTTATGCTGAAGCAGCTGAAGCACCCCTAAATTATCATCAGCAATGCTAGGTGCCTGTCTGTGTTAATTCTTCCTTTCATTTTAAAATGAGACCTGTGATGACACGGGACCCTATCTTCACATTATATAACAGCAAGTCACCCTGAAAGCTATGCGCACTGTTGACAGTCTATGGACAACAATTTGCTAACAAAGTATAAAAAAAGTCACTGGAGTGTCAGGTTTTGGTCCCGTGGTGGAGCCTCAGGTTAAGATGTCTGGGCCTCTATCAGAGAACCTGGGGTCCTGCCTCCAGTCTCCTCACTTGCTAAGGAAGATCCTGTGAAGCAGCAGGTGATAGCTCAAGGAGCTGGGTGCCTGACACCCATACGAGATATCTGGATTATGCGTCTGGCTCCCAACTTCTTCCCTGGACCAACCCTGGGCCTGGGAATTTTTAGTGTGAACCAGCAAATGAGACCTTTCTCTTGGTCTCTCTTGCTTCTATCTGCCTCATTATAAATAAATAACAATTATTTTCAGATAACCATTGGACATGGGTATAGGACTTAATGTTAAGCTTTATTCTAGTGTAGCATCTTGGACATTAGATATGGTTGGATGATAGAATATGATTGTACTGTGGACAGTGCCATGGCTCAATAGGCTAATCCTCTGCCTGCAGCGCTGGCACACCAGGTTCTAGTCCCAGTTGGAGCACTGGATTCTGTCCCGGTTGCTCCTCTTCCGGCCCAGGAGTGCAGTGGAGAATGGCCCAAGTGCTTGGGCCCTGCACTCACATGGGAGACCAGGAGAAGCACCAGGCTCCTGGCTTCAAATCAGTGCGGTACGCTGGCCGCAGTGCACTGGCCGCAGCGGCCATTGGGGGTGAACCAACAGAAAAAAAAGGAAGACCTTTCTCTCTCTCTCTCTCATTGTCCACTCTGCCTGTCCAAAAAAAAAAAAAAAAGGATATGATTGTACAGCATAGACTTCTATGCCTATATTTCCTATCCACAAATCCTGTTCATTCACACTTAAGAAAACAATCTGTGGGATGTTGGTCAGTGATGGGGTTTAAACAGTTGCATTCCTATAGTGTGGATCTAGTGAGATCACTTATAGTCAGGATTCCCTATTCTAAAAGGCAAGAAATCTGGTTCATACACTTATGCTTTTAGGGCCATATATTTACTGTGTTCCTGGAATTTTTACACATTGGTGCTAAAAATTATACCAAATAAAATTCAATCCTTTGCCATTTATATTTAAGAAGACCAATCCAAGAGGGGTAACTTGACTATCTCATGTTCAAACAATTAGTTATTAACAGAGCTTAGAAGAAAACCCAGATTTCTTTTCTGGTATCATGTGACTTGGTCACTGAATCAAGCTAAAAAGATGTCTAGGAGAAAAGATTTGTGATGTAATTCACACTCATCTACTGTGAAAGTGGCAAGATTTTTATAAAATATTTGTTGCATGTCAGACAGGAATTTTTAAAAAACAACCATCTGCTTTCTCCAGGTTTTTTAAAAATCTGTATTTTTTCTTTTTTGATATTAAACTTGTTTTAAATTTATATAGAGAACAAATTTCATGTATTTCATATGTGTGTGTGTGTATATATATATAGAGAGAGAGAGAGAGAGCGAGAGAGTAGTTTTAAGAGCATAATGATACCTCTCACCAAGATACAAATACAAGGAAAGTAGCAAAATGGAACAAGAGATATCATGCCAATAACATCTGAAGCTATTGAGAAGAGAGGTAGGCATTGTGGCTTTATGGGTTAGTTAAGCAGCTGCTTGGGAAGCCCACATGGGCTACCTGGGGTTGAGTCCTGCCTCCACTTCTGACCCAACTTCCATCATTGCTCCTGGGAAGCAGCAGGTGATGGCTTAAGTACTTAGGCCTCTACCACTCCAGTAGGAGCCTCAGATTGAGTTCGTCTCCTGGTTTCAGCCTGGCCTAACCCTGGCTGTTATGGGCATCTGTGAAGTGATCCAGCAGATGGAAGATCTCTCAGTCTCTGTCTCCCTCTCTGCCTCTCTCCTTTTCAAATAAATAAATAAATAATTTGTAAGAAGATACTGAAAAGTGAGGAACCAAAAATAAGGAAATAATGACTATTGGAGTAGAGGTAAACAAAATAGAATAGAAAAATTACAGATATCATTAATAAAAACAAATGTTGATTTTTTTGAAAAAAAAATCAATGAAATTAACCAACTTGGAACTAGACTGACCAAAAAATATATAAAAGCCTCAGGTTACTAAAATAAGTTATGAATATGATATAATACTATAGACTTCACATATACAAAAATAATTAACACAGAATTATTATAGACAAATGTATGTTAAGTAACGAGGAAGCAAAGACAAATTTCTAGAAGACAAACCTCCAAAAGTGACTCAGGAAGAAACAGAATAACTTAATGATCCTTAACAAATAAGGAGATTGAACTAATAGTTTTCTAAAAACTATCCACAAAGAAGAGTCTAGATCCAAATTATTTTGCTGTTAGAATCTACAAAACATTTAAACAATAACTAGTAATAATTCTTTCAAATTCTTCCATAAAAAGAAGGAGAAAGCACATTCCAGTTCACCATACAGGCTAGTAATTCCCGCTCAACCAAACCAGACAAAAACCACCACCAGAAAACAAGACCACAGAGTTGTATCTCTTGTAAATTGTGACACAAAAAACTTCAATGAAATACTGCCAAGTCAAGTACAGGCATATAGAAAAAGGAACATACCTCATGAATAAGATGAGTTTACAGATTGAAAAACAATAAACTTAATTAACCTTATCAATATAATTAAAACCACAGAACCATCTCAATAAACGCAAGAAAAACACTTGTCAAAATTCAGCACACTTTAGTGATTGAACCACTCAACAACACGGAAATACAAAAAAATGTCTTCAATCTGGTAACAACTTGAAAATACCCACAGCTAATACCATACGTAATGTTTAAAGACTGGGTCCCTCCCTGTGAGGTCAGGAATAAGACAGGGATGTATTTGTACTACTACATTTAAATATTTTACCGGAGGTTCTAACCATACTGATTAGGCAAGAAAAATAAAGGACATGAGATTGTAAAGGAAGAAGTACTACTCTCTGTTTAAAAGTAACATGCTTTTGTATATTATAAGGAATCTGTTAAAATTATAATAGTTTCAGTATACAAGATCAATTTGTTTGAAAAATTGCATTTCTATACATTAACAATGAGCTATTTAAACATGAATTTACAAAAAAACAAATCCATCAAGAGAAACAAAACTTAAGAATAAATATAATGGGCCGGCCCTGAGACATAGTGTGTTAAGCTGCCATCTGCACCTCTGGCATCCTATATGGACACCAGTTAGTGTCCCAGCCACTCCACTCCTGACCCAGCTCTCTGCTAATGCACCTGAAAAATCAGTGGATGATGGCCCACGTCCTTGGGTTCCTTCACCAACAGGGGAGAGCCAGAGGAAGCTCCTGGCTCCTAGCTTTAGATTGGCCTGGCTCCAGCAATTGCAGCTATTTGGGGAGTGAACCAGCAGATGGAAGCTCTGTTTGTGCCTCTCTTTCTCTTGCTCTGTGACTCTGCCTTTCAAACAAATAAATATTAAAAATATTTTTAAAAAGAATAAATGTAACAAAAGGCATACAATACCGATACTCTGAAATGTACAAAAATTTGCTTAAATAAATTGGAGAAGACCTAAATAAGTGGAAAGATATCACCTGTTTGTGGATTAGGTAACTTAACATTGTTTGATGATTAATACTCCCCAAATTGATCTACAATTTAATGTGACCTGTGTTATACCCCAATCTGGTTTCTTTTTTGTAAATTGAGAAGCTGATTTCAAATTTTATCTGAAAACACAAAGGACTCAGAATAGCCAAAACAATCTTGGAAAAGATAATCACCACTGGAGGTCTCACACTTTCCAAAATCAAGAACTGAAGAGCTATAATGACTGACATAAGAATAGACACATAGATCAATGAGATAGTGTTTAGAATTCATAAATAATTTCCCAAATTTATAGTCAATTAATTTTCAGCAAGGGTGAATCCATAAATAGATCCCCAAATTTACAGTCAATTAATTTTCAGCCATGGTATCAAAAAGTTCAATGGAGGAAGCATAGTCTCTTTGATAAGTGGAGTTGGATTACTGTACATTCACATTTTCAAAAGAGTAACACGGGGCTCCCTATTTCGTGCTACATACAAATATTAATTCAAGTAGATTAAAGACATAAATATAATAGGTAAAAACCATTAAATTCTTAGATAAAATACAAGTCTGAATATTCATGTCTTTGGATTAGGCAATGGTTTCTTAGAAATGATGTTTAAAGCATAAGCAACAAAATGAAAAGTAGATGATTTGCACATCGACAGTACAATAATTTTTTTCAAAAGATATCATCGAGAATGTCAAAAGACAACCTACAGAAGAGAAAATTTTTGAAAACCATCTGATAAAGGTCCCATATCTAGAATATATAAGGAGCTCTTATAAATGAAATTTTTAAAAAGACTAACAATCCAAGTGAAAATTAGTGTAAGGATTTGTATGGGAATTTTTGAAAATAAGATAATCCAAAGTGAATAAGCACATGAAAAGATGCTTAACATTGTTTGTCACCAGGAAAATGAAAATTCAAACTACAAGCTATCACTTCATCTTCAGGATGATGGCTATAATAAAAAACATGGACAATAACAAGTGTTGACCAAGATATGAAGGAGTTGGTCTATTTCATCATTGTGAGTTGGAAAATAAAATGTTTCACTTGCTTTGGAAAACATTCCGTCAGTCCCCAAGATGTTAAACACACAATTATAGCATAACTGAGCAACTCAACTTCTCAACGCAATAGAAATTTAGATGCATAATTTCCTAGACATAATGTGACCTGGTGTGCAGATAGAACCAAAGCAACCCAGTTGTCCAAAAACTGATGAGTTAATATTTAACGTGGTATAATCATACATCAAGATATTATTCAGCAAGAAAAGGAATCAATATATTTACACTCGCTATAGCATGGATGAACTTTGAAGTCATCATTTTAAGTGAAAGAAGCCAAATGCAAAAGGCCATGTATTGTAGAATTTCATTTATATGTAATGATAAGACAATCCATAGACCTAGGGAGTCAATTATTGGTTGCTTATGGTTGGTGGGTTGGAGGAAATGAGAAATGATTACCTACGGGTGTGGGGTTTCTTTCAGGTTGATGGGAGTGTTCTAAAATTGATGGTGGTGACAATTATGAAACTGCGGGTGTACTGAATACCATCAAAATATAAAGCTGAGAATGGTGAATTATATCTTAATAAATAAAGCTGTTGCTTTTTAAAAAGGAATTCTGTCTTTAGTAGAACTTGGAAATGTTGGAAGAACAAACCATAATATGTGAGGCAAGACTCCAAGAGGAGAGCAGAGAGGTGAGGCAGCAGAAAGAGGACCATTGTTCTGCTGCATGCAATGAGCAAACAATCCATCCTTCTAATTAATTTAAGAGGAAAAAGGGAAAAACACAATCGGGGACAAGACAAGGTCTATTTCCATGGCTTTTGGCCAAGGCTCCTGTGCCCAGGATGGCAACGCGGAGTGGTAGGGAAGCTATGGCCCTTTTGCTGAAGGCAGACTCACATGGCCATGCAGACAACCTGCGTGTAGCACATGCTCCTCTTTGTGCCATCTGAAGAACAAGAAAAGCTCAAAGAACTTGTCTTACTACCGCATAATTTTTCTTTTTTAAATTTAATAATAAAATGAAATAAAAAGTGACATAGTAAAGGAAACAGTACAGTGAAAAGACAACCTACAGAATAGTAGAAAATATTACAAACCATGAATCTAATAATGTTCTAAATACCAAATGTCAATGTGAACATTGTTAATACTTAATGTTCTAAATATTAAAAAAATCCAATTCACAAAATGGGCAAATAATTGAATAGGCATGTTTCTAAAGAAGACATACAAATTGCTAATAAGTGCAAAAAAGGGTGCTCCGTATAGCTAATTATGAGAAAACTGTAAACCAAAAGCACACTGAGATATCACATCACATTGATAAGGTAGCTGTTCTGAAAAGGTCAAGAGATAAACAAATGTTGTTGAGGATGTGTATCAAAAGAAAGCTGTACACTTTGTAGGAATGTAAATTGATAGAGTCACATGAAAAATAGTATGGCAGTTCTTCATAAAGTTAAAAGTAGGTCCACTGTATGATCCAGTAACTCCACTATCAGATAAATATCCAAATAAATGAAATTACTATGATTAAGAGATATTGGAACTTCTATTTGTTCATTTAAGCATTATTTATGATAGTCAAGGCAAGAACTTAAGTGTCCACAGATGAAACGATAAAGAAAATGGAATATATATATATATATATATATATATCTGAATATTACTGAACTACAAAAAAGTGGATGAACTTTGAGCACGGTATAAATGAAATAAGTGAGACAAAGGCAAATACTGTATGTTATTACATAAAAGCACACTATATTATGGCAGTCAAAATGGTCATTGGGAAATTGTAGCAATCCAAAAGGAATCAGTAAATATTGGGAACCTATGGAGATTAAGCTTTGGTTCATTTTATTTACACAAATATTCCTGAGGCACTGGTAGAAGAGTATAAGCAGAATATAGCCTGTGCTCTGTGAGCAAAAATGTTAGCTCCACTGCCAGCTCCAGACGTGATGATTGGAGTTGTTAGGCTTTGGATATTTTATTACTCCTCCCTTTCCTTTGTTATGTTTCTGAAGAGTATGATTATGATTAGGGGTACAACGTAGGTTCTATATAACAGTATCACCTAGTTATATGGCACTAATGGAATTTCATGCTTTCCTAAATTGTCCTTTAATAGCTAACAGTAATATCAATGGAAGATGATCATCACTGGGAGACTGATTAGACATTTTGTTACATGAATATGGTGGAAAAACTAAGCAGTAAATATAAAGAATATGACTGACTTATCTACCATAATATGAAATGGCAACTAAGACATATTAATAAGTTAAATCAGCATAATAAAGATAATTTGATAGAATAATAATAAAAAGACTCCTTGGATATTTCAAATAGCTTCACAGGGATCCTTCCTGCTGGCTCAGAGCAAATTCATTGCCTGGATAGAACACGCATGAAGATAAAGAAGACATCAGAACAAAACACAAGCAGGGTTGTCCTGGTCCCACCCCTAAAGTCCATGTATGGAAATAGCCTGTGCAGAATAAGTTCACCTATACAATGATGAGAAAATACCAAAAAGGAAGAGCATGAGGCTTACGCAAAGATACTATCTAAACTAGGGGGAGAAAGGGAGGGAGGAGGCAGAGCAAAAAAGGCCAGAGAAAGAATATATAGCAAATACGAAGCTGATAAAATGTATGGGTGAGTGTTCACCAAGTAATGGGATCTGAAAGAACGGAAGGATGCATGCAGGTAAGATCTGATAGGACAAAAGAGCTAGCTTGAAAGTGAACTGGAAGCTCTTGGAAAAGAAACAAAAGGAGGAAGAATTCCTGGCAGGAATGAAAGTTACTTGCAGATCAACATGAAGAAAAATAGGCTTTACTGAAAATGTATCCAGAGGCATCTCAGACAACCATGAGAAAAATAAATAAAATAAAACTGAAAAGGACAAAATGTCGATTAATATTAGTAAGACACTAATAAAGGTAAAACTACTATACATTTAGACAATATTTTTAAAAACTGAATGCTACAAGAATTAAATCTACAAAAAAGTAAAAACTTCAGTGCATATCTGTGTAAACTGATAATAATGAAAATGTTATACAGAATTTATTGAAAAACAGTCGTATTCTATGAGTTTCCACAGATAAGTTCAAGAGATATAGAAGAATATCAGCAAAGTCCTCAGGGAAATAACTTATGGTCCACTAATGATCATACCCAGAAAAACTGCTGTAGAGGCAACGAGTATATATTTTTCAATAACCAAGGCCTGCAGGATTTTAATTCTGATGAGTATTTCTTAAAGGAATTTAATGGTAAACTCAGTCAAAACCAAGAGATTGAGAAAGGACTTGGGGTAAAAGAAACAGTGGTGATCATTGAAGTCATGCAAATACGGTATGAGTAAATACAGTAAACCAGTATGAGACCCAGGTATGAAATGGAATGCAGATAGTATTAGTTATAACAACATGAACTAAAATTAACAACATGAGCATAAACATAACAACATGAACATAAAATGACTAGCATAGTTTGGGGGGTTAGGGTGGGACAGAGAAGGTAGCAATTACACAAATTAATCAGTTTTCCTTATATCAGGGAGGTGAGTCAACTGATAATCTCTAGAGTTGAAAATCAAGTTACAGAGGACAAAAATATCTTCTTCATTTAACAAGTATTAACTGAACTCTACTCTTCTCTGCAGTTAGTAAGGACAGAGCAGGGAGCAAAGTCAAGGTTCTCTTGCCCATGACGTTGAATGAGCAGCAGACATGAGCACTGAAGTCTTTGGGCAATAGCATTCTTGGCAGTGAGAAGGACTTGGAATCTCTAAGTAGATCCACTTGTGTGAACCAGTACAGTGTGAAAAGCAGGGAGTGCCCTGGACAGAGAGGCAGGCAAAACACCATGGGAGAAGTCAAGGTTTCATCCTAAAGATGATGGGAAACTGCTGGAAAACTGTGAGCAGTGGCATGATTAGATTTGCACTGTACTTGAAAAGATCCTGCCATGCTGTCAACAGAAAGTCCAGCCACGAGCCAACTGCAAGCGTAGAAGTCAGAGGTGCTGCGAATTTGGACTGGTGAGTCAGATTCAGGATAGATGTTGGCGATGACAGAATCTCATGTCTAGCTTTTCAACATTTCCTAGTGAATGATTCCTGGGGTCTCCATGACATACGGTGAAGAGAAGGGGAGAGGCTTCTGTAATCTTTGCATGAGCAGCTGAACACATTGTGCTACCTTTCACTGAGATGGGGAAGGCTGGGGAGGGGCAAGTGGAGTAACAACAATATTGAGGTACCTACTAAAGGCTAGGGAATGGAGAAAGAACCTGTGGTGCAAGTCACAGAAGACCTTCATGTCATGACCCTGGCAACAAAGGGCACCACTGAAACATGGGTGTGGGAGCTTGGCTAAGTCTCTTCACTTCTCCAAGTTTCCTCACCTTATCAGGAGAAAGAGTGGAAAACACCAGTATTCAAGTCATGCTCCCCTACTCCTGAAGGGACTGTATTATAATAATCTAATTCTATAAAAGGTGAAGTCATATGTTTTGTCTCCTACCAAAGTTGCCTGTTTCCTTTACAATCTTCAGAGGGATGCAAACATTGATTGGCACAGTTAAGGACTTATCAAATTGCATGGTTGGGTGCCACCCTCACTGCGGTTTGGATTGCTACATTAGGCTGAGGATTACTTAAATGTACAGCACCTAATTTAGGTGATCCAAGATAATGCAGTAATAACTGGAGAGGCAATAATTTCTATTGCATTTCTGGTGGCAAAATATTATGAAAATGAAGTGCATCCTGTTAATAATAATAACACTCCCAAATACGCAAAATCAGTCCACATTGTAAACTCAGTCCTTCAGGAACACAGACACAATGAACTTCCATAGGTGGGAAAAGTAACTCTGCTCCTTAGCTCATCTCCAGCCATTAGTTTTGGTGGAAGGAGATAAAATTAATACCTGTTGGTTAAGCAACTTACAGTTTTGCATATTTATTATAACGTATGCATTCAATGTTGTTTTAAAATGAGTCCAGTCTAATTTCTCTAATAAAAAAGTGATTAAAGTGATTACTAGCTCTCATTATTGCCTAATGTGGTTGGCTAATTACATATTATCATATGAAAAAAGTCTTACTAATGAGTTGTTAATAATCAGCCTTCTCAGCAGCATTTGTGTGTGTGTGTGTGTGCAAATGTGCTATTTCCTAAGTACCTTAAAAATTACCACATCATACTTCCATTTCTGGTAACTATTTCAAATAGGTAAATATCATTCCTTTTGCTAAATAACTGCTCTAGGCTATAACTGCATGGTACAAAACCAGCTAAAAATAATAAGTTTAAGTCATTAATTAATTACTCTAAGCATGTGGTATAAAATGACTTTTTAGAAACTTTTTACCAAGGATTAATGTTTCATTTTTTTCAGGATCATTTTATTTCTTCTTTTTATACTCTATTTCCAAAGTTTAGTTCAACTTTCCTGTACAGTATCACTTTTACATTTTTTTTAAAACTAGAAACCTTTTATTATTTAAGGTATACAAACTTCATGCATTTCATAAACACAAATTTGGGAATGTAGTGAATCTTTCCACCCTACCCATTTGACTTTGCATCAATTCCACCTTTTTTGTGACAGTAAGTTGTATAAAAATCATACCTACATAACTCTGAGCACGTCAGTTGCTCTGGTGGACATTTCCTGTGACTACCTGGCTGAATCTCTCACTCACACAGAGCTGCCTGTTCAATTCCTGGGACCACTATTCCAGCAGCTGTAAGTGACACGTTCCCAGCCACCTGTAGTCCATGTACTGACATCCCTATGTTCTGCACACTCGTTTTTATCATCCAATCTATAAGTGGAAGTCACCAACTTGAGATGCTCCTCTTCTGCAAGACCATCATCCTCAGGACTGGGCTTGTACTTCCCTGCCCTCACCCAACAGCCCCCCAAATCTTTCCACTGTGCCAACATCCACTCCAAAATGTTCAAAATCTCCAGCTTTCTTTTTGTCCTAAGTTTCCACTCCACCTCTGTGTCTCACCTGTGCTCCCTAGGCTGCTGCCTCCCTGCAGCCCTCTCTGGTTACAGGTGATGTCATGAACATGCTGGCTCACAATTGTGAGTGAAACTGAAGACAACATTCACTGACACTTCCTTATGCGTATAAAACCTGCTTTTAAGATGCTCAGGCCATCGGGCATAGCAACCTCTCTGCCTCTTGCTGCCCTCTCTAACCTCCTAACCTCCTCCTTGATGGAAGACTTTGGGCCTGGTGTGGATCCTTCTATCCAAAAGTGTGTAAGAATACAGTTTCTAGCTATTCATGTCCTCATTTGCAGTAATCTTTCCCTGTCCATTTCTGCTGCATAATCCATTTCACATGTACATGTCCTTACCACATCTCGTGGTCATAATATGCTTCTTCAGTTCAAAATCTACAGTTCAAGCATCCACAACACTTACAACAGCCTCCTGTTTCCCAGCCTGTTGGTTCATTTAATCTATTCTTGTTTTATTCATTTTTGTACTCCCCAGTCCCTCCTCAATCTCCTGGGTTCTCAAGTTCTCATTTATTATCCTGCCCACATAGTAAGTTTTAGGGCACTGTGAAATTCCTATCACTAAATTACTGAGTCCTTCAGCCTTCACCTCATTGGACCCCTTGGTAAACTCAGCTCCACCTTCCTTCCTGAACCATAATCTCTCAGCATTAAGGGGATCCAGAGGTCTTGAGTTTCCTCTTGTCTTCTACTTGTTGCAATGTGTTCATTTACCCAGGAAGTAAATGCCAGTGTCTCAAAGATCATTTTTAGGCACCCTTCTCTTCTCTCTCTAGGTTCTCTCCCAAGGTGATGACTTATCCTCATCCAGAGCTCCATCAACTAAGCACAGATTGCCCCCAAATGTATGCGTCTCATCAAGACCTCCTCCTGAGATCCAGATGGAAGAACACAATGGCCTACTTTGTGAAATGGAGTATCACAAAGCCACATTCATGTCAATAATTCCAAGTACAAATAAATGTTTTCCCTGATGAAACATCTCCTTCTATGTTTTCCCAGAAACTGTGTTCATCTCTGATGATTACCTTATCTTTACTCAGTACACCACCTCATAGCATCCTGTTCATTTCTCATACTAAATACTTTGGGAAATTAATAATCTAGCAATAATCACAATCATTCTGTACCACAGTCTAACTGGACTTCTGCAATAGTCTGTCAATCACTCAAGACTGACTTTAATCAGTGTCAACACTACAATCAGAATTATCATATTTAAATACAAATCCAATCATGCAACATATCTATAAGAAAGTGTTCAACTTTTTCCCATTTCCTTAAAATGAGGACTCTTTACATCACTCATCTCATTTCTCACATTGCACATCATGATTCTTTGTACTAAAAAACTAAGATTTTCCTTATCTCTCCTTGCCTCCCTTCCACCTTCCCTCTATCACTCCCTCCCCTTTCTTTATTTTTTTTCCTTTTTGGCTTAAAACACATTTCCTTAAGCTTCTGAGCCTCTGTTTGCCTATAATGCTCATTTCCTTCCTTACCAAGTGAATTTCTACACAACCTCCAGGGTGGGCTTTTTTGCTGTCCCCCACATAACAGCTCACAAATCTTAACATCCCTATCATATCTCTTTACAGCATCAATATCAATCATGCTTTGTCCTGACATGGTGGAAGGTAACCAGCTAGCCATATGGGACCAATTCCATTCACTACAGCTTCACCCCTATGAACTAATCAGTCCCAAAGGCCCAGCCCGATAACATCACCACACTGGGGATTAGGATTGCAACACATGAGTTTGAGGGAGACATGGAAACTAAGATCATAGCAAGGAACCAACCCTGTGGACATTGTAAACTCATATTTCTAGCTCCTACCACTGTGAGGTAATAAATTCTTGCCATTCTTGCTGTGCATTCTGTGGTACTTTGTTACACTAGCCCTAGAAAAATAACACAAGCAACAAAGAGTATTTAGATCTCCATTTTCATTTGGAGAGATCAAACAATTGAGTCTTAGAACATGTGGATACCACATGATAAACCCTTTTAAGTTTGTATCAAAATTATTCTTAAATTGAAATCTTAAAATATGGTTGCAAGTACACAAACAGCAATCAGATTGGATCCAAACAAAGCAGCAACGTAAGCTGAACTCTTGGAAAATGATATAAAGTAAAAGCAATTACAAAATTATTCCATGAACTCACTGCTAATTACATGGCCTCACAATTCCCAACTGGACTAAAAAATATTAAATGAACAGAATTTAGACTTCAGGATTAATTTCCAACATTATGCATTATTTTCTTGATTACACCCTAAGGATTGTCTAAATGGAAACCAAATTCTTTCATTTGACAAGTGCATCCTTCATGTCTTTTTCTGACAAATACTAGAGTAGCTACGAACACAACAAGCCCTATATATACAGTGAATATTCAGAGATGATAATGATGTTACTTCTGAGGACATGGCCCTATAATAGACAACTTTCCCCAAAACTTAACAGGGATATAATTTAAATTTCAGCATTAATTTCCACCTTTATGCATATTTATTGATTATTCCCTAAGGGGGTTAGTATATATATATAGTTATTGAATAACCAGATTGTGGCTACCTGAGAAGCAGAGGACTGAAAAACTAAAATGATGAGGTAGAGCAGTGGTTAGGGTCTGAAGAGAAAGTAACAAAACAGGCTATTGTGCACTGAATGTCTGTATTTCCCTAAACTTCATATTTGAAATCTAATCCCCCTTGCAATGATAGTAAGAGATGGAACCCATAAGAAGAGTGCCAGTCATGGGCTCTCTTATGGAAGAGGGCAGAGGTAGCCTGTTCACCCACTCCACCAATGAGATGCAGGAAAGAGGCATGGTTTATGAAGCAGACCATGAGCAAGTGAGCATCCAACCAAATCCGCAGGCATCTTCACCTTTGACTTCCTAATTTTCAAAATTGAGCAAAAAATTTCTGTTTTTAGAAAGTATCAGTCTGAAGTATTTTGTGACACAAGTCGGGTGGACTGAGATGTAAGCAAAAGTATAAGTAGAATTCTTTGGCTGCAAATACTTTCCATACTTTCCAAATGTAGGGTTAGAAACTTGTGTTTTGATTTTGGATCTTGCAGAAATTCTTAAGAAATCACTGAATTTAATATTTATTTTCAAAAACTTTGTGACTTTTTTTAATTTCAAATTAATTCTCACAGTAAGACAGATGCTCACATAGTCGTCCATACTCTTTCAACTGAGTATTGGACCTGTGCTGGTACAAGACCAACATCCTGGGGCTGGTGCTATGGCATAGCAGGTTAAGCTGTCATCTGTAGTCTCAGAATCCTCCGTAAGTGCTGGTTTGAGTTCTACCTGCTCCACTTCCAATCCAGCTCCCTGGTAATGTGCTTGGGAAAACAGTGGAAGATATCCAGCCCAAGTCTTTGGGATACTGCACTGATGTGGAAGACCTAGAAGAAGCTCCTGGGTCCTGGCTTCAGCCTGGCCCAGCCCTGGGCATTGTAGCTATTTGGGGAATAAGCCAGTGGATGGAAGATCTCTTTCTCTCTCTGTAACTTTGCCTTTGAATAAATTAATAAAAACCTTTTTAAAAAAAAAATCACCCTTATTTCTTCCTAAGTGTACAGGTTTTGTTTGTTTTGTTTTGCTTTTACAATAATGTACTACTACTACTAACTTGATTGCATTAAATACCTTGCAGGAGTTCTTGGAGATAAGTGAATGAAGCCATCTAGTGTTAGCAAAAATGATCCAGAGAAAGAAAATACAAGCCCTGTCATAAAATTCTTTTTAAAAGTTTATATCTTAGCAAAAGGAAATGCAAAAGACTTAGCAACAGTCACAGAAGCTCAGAGGATGACACTCGATTTGATGCTCATTAACCATATAGAGAACTATAGAATTTGTCCCCCAAAATGGTATGAAGCAGAACACTGGACTTCTCTATCCAGAAATGTCCTTCTTTCTGCATTTTAAATGTAGATCACACAACACTTCCTTTTCTGGGGCCTGGAAAATTGTGAACATTCATTAAATGGCAGTCTCTCTTCTTAAGTCTTTTAGACTCAAAAAACAAAACCAAGTGCATCATGGGATACATGTCCAAAGCCTTATTATTCAGCACACCCCACTTCTTATATTTCCAGTGCATGTTAGAGTTAGAAATTCTATTTGTTTGCTAGGAGAAGAGTACAGCAAAGCTTCAGACACCTATTAGCAAGAAGCAAATGTCCTCAAAGACAACTTGAGGCAAATTCAAACTGTATCATTCCCTTGCTGACATCAGTAATGAAAGTATTTTCATGCATCTTTTTTTTTGGTCCTGGATATCATTTTAATAATTCAAGCTGAAGCCTGCAATTACTCTTAAGGACGAGGAGATAGGAAAATTTATTTCCACAGTAAATTATAATTAGATTTCAGTGGCTACATGTAGATTGGTATAGGCATAAATATTTTCAGCAATATCCTTATACTATTAAAACATTTTTAAACATGTTAATTTTTAAATAATTTTTTATTTCTATGTATACATGCATTCATTAATTAATTATAGATAGTAATGCAGCTGCTGTCACTTCTATATTCATTTCTGAACAGTGAGGACCAATATCAAGCTGAGAAAAGCAATTTTGGAGACTGACATTTCGCTCCTTCAGAAATGTCTGTGTTGCCTCTGTGCCTGTCATTCAGAGTAGCCTTCAGATTAGCTGTCTATATTCTGTCTATTCTGTCTAGCACTCTCATTTACAAATATTTGATGGTAAATAATTGTACATGCCAGAAGATCCCTTGAAAACCATGCACAGGAGTTACAGAGGTAGGTGGAAAAATGATTTTGTGGCATAAGGAAACAGGAAAAATAACTACACCTAAAATTACTGCACATAGTCTCACATTCTGTCTTATGGCAAGATATATACTTGTTAAGGGGGACTAGATTATTCTCAGCAGTAAAGTGTGTTAAAACATTCCTGTGTAAAGAAATGAGCTGAAAAAGGGAGACTTCTGGTGAACTGATGATTTGCAGGAGAGAGCTAGTTCTCAGGATATCTTGAAGATGCATTTTGCAAAACACAACTACTGAAATATACTAGCTAAAGCATCTGCTACTCTGCCAAAATATTCCTAGACTATCTTCAGTTAAATATAGTAAGTTTCAACAGTATTTTCAAAGAACACTGTAAAATATTAAATATGGATCTGCATTCAGAAAACATGGCTTGGGTTCTACTTCAGTCGTTTACTTATTGTATAAGAGCACCTATCTTTCTACCTGGAGAAATCGGTCAGAAAACTTGAAAAAATGAGGCTACTTTAATCAAACTCTAAACTACAAACCATCAAAGTGTAAAAGATGAGTGGCTTAGTTCATTCATTCCTAGAGATAGAGATTTTTTTCCTGCTCTATGTTTCTCCATTTATATACCTAAATTTATACACTATTTGAGCAACACAAAATTTGCCATTGGTCTACATCATGTGGCATTCATACAATATTTATTAATTTTCATCATGATCTTACAATGCCTTAGATTTACTTTCAATATCAGGCCCCTCCTTCGATCTTTACTTCATGCTCATAAATACTAAGTGGATGAGCCCAGGAGGATGCTCTTAGCACCAACAAAACCAGCTGCAGCAGGATGCATAATGGTTCCGGGAAATTATGGTGGCTATAAACTTACTTTCTTTCACTGAATTTTTTATCCACCATTATCTGGAGGGTACATCCTTCATGAAGTGGTTGGATTATTTACAAGAAAAAAAAATGGTTTCATGCTAATGTAATGACAGAAAAAGGATAATTTGGATATTTTTATACTAGTTTTAAAGGTATTTTGTAAATATTTTCTCTTTTGATTATAAAGGATGGTGTAACCCCAAAATATATGAAGTTTTAAGAAATTAAACTGAAAATATTACTCATGTAGGTTATTAAAGGGTGCGAAAATGCTCAGGAAGTATGTCTTCAGGTTTCTGTATTAACTGTGTAGGAATGGCATATTCTACTATCCCAGAAGTCAAACACAGTAAGAGATAAACTACCAATGTGTTTCAATAAGACATTCTCTTACGTGTTGCAAAAGCAAAAGTTGGCCGGCACTGCGGCTCAATAGGCTAATCCTCCGCCCACAGCGCCAGCACACTGGGTTCTAGTCTTGGTCGGGGTGCCAGATTCTGTCCCGATTGAATCACTTCCCGTCCAGCTCTCTGCTATGGCCTGGAAGTGCAGTGGAGGATGGCCCAAGTGCTTGGGCCCTGCACCCCATGGGAGACCAGGAGAAGCACCTGGCTCCTGGCTTCGGATCAGTGTGGTGTGTTGGCTGCAGCGGCCATTGAGGGGTGAACTAACGGAAAAGGAAGACCTTTCTCTCTAACTCTGCCTGTCAAAAAAAAAAAAAGAAGAAGAAGAAAGAAAGCAAAAGTCACAGTATATGATTTGCTTTCATAATATTTGTTCCTTTGGAAAACATTTTACAATCAAAGCTTAATTCTCCCGTTGGAAGACCATAGCATTCTGGTGTCATGTGGTCTCATTAAAACCAACGGCACTGCATCTCGCCTCTCAATCATTTGACTGATTTAAACCCTTCGCTTCCTCCATTTTTGTTCCACAGGTATTAGTCTCAGCTTTCAGCATGGTTCAAACATTCAATAATTATTCTATAATATAAGTTCTCAGAAATACTTTAAATGTGCCTTGGTTTTAATATTTACCTCAAATCATCCTCTAAGTGTATAAATCTGTGAGATTATTGCATGACATAAAGACAGTAGATTGGTCATCATTTATTATTTCTTTATTCAACAAATAACTTATATTTTTATCCCAAATTGTGGCTACCATATTAGAAAAATATTATGATGACTGTGTCTGTATAAAAGCCGTAGGTAAAGGAATGAATGTAATCAAACACTTAATTGAAAAGTAAATGTATAAAGGAGCTTTGTGATAGAATGGGGACTTTATACTGAAGGGTGACTCAAGGAAGGCATTACTGAAGCTCCTATTATCTTCAAAATTCTTAGAAACATCTAACCTGATCAAATGGCACAAAAGTTCCTAAAGAGTAAACTGGAACCAAGTAAGAATAAGCATGCTAGATTGAGGTAGGGAGAAGAATATACACAAATAAAGTCTTTAATGGAGAAGAGATTACTACTCACAAATATTTGTAAGATAGAACAGGATCAAGATGTATGATTTAAAGCTGTGCTAAACTAAGTGATGGATTTAGAGAAAATCATAGGAAGTAAATTAAATGTCAGTGCAATATTACAACTATGAGAAAAAAGCTGGTTAGATGCATGCTTTATGTGATATGGGCCTAAAATTCCTCTCATAACTTTTTAAAAAACATTATATTTATTTATTTGAGAAGTAAAGTTACAGACAGAGAGAAGGGGAGACAGAAAGATTTCCCATTAGCTAGTTCACTCCCCAGGTGGGCGCAGTAGCCAGAGCTGGGTCAATCTGAAGCCAGGAGCCAGGAGTTTCCTCTGGGTCAGGGCCCAAGCACCCGAGCCATCCTCCACGCCCTCCCAGCTGCAGCAGAGACTGGATCAGAAGAGGATTGGCTGGGACATGGATATGAACTGGAGCTGACAAGAGATAACAATGTCACAGGTGGAGGCCCAGCCCACCATACCACAGAGCTGGCTCTGCCCCCTTATCACTTCAAAACACCAACAGCTCTTACAATGCAAGCATTAACTGTGAGGGAAAACATAGTAACCATGTACTCTGGAAACTTATATTCTTTAAATAAAAGCTTTATAAAAAAAAAAAACATAGTAACCATTACTGATTATTGATGCCTTGACATGGCTTAGACAGTCTCATTCCTATCACTCAGAAAGATTTGGAAACAAAATAAAAACTGGAAAATTAAATTCTTTGAAGTAAGCTGGAAGGATGGGAGGTAGAACCTAAGCTGCTGCTCCGTGTGGCTGATCAGGTGGGGACATGAGGCTGGCTCCTGGAAGCAGAGCGGCCGATCCCAGGGCTGCTTTCCAGGGCACTCCTGGGGAAATATCCAGGGAGCTCACACTGGCAGGCCTTAGGCTATTTGTCATTTTATATCACTCTATAAAGGACAGGATGACTTACTGTTTTCTACCATAGGCATTTATATTCCAATTTTAAAAACAATGTGCTAGGCTTAAGGTGATACATATGGAGTTATGTGTTCTAAATGTGACTGTTTTTATATCTGAAGAAGGTACATTTTTGCCTTTTACTCCTCTATAAATTCCAAAAAATGTAGAAAACAAATTTGCATTTGGGTTTGGCATGCTGTATTCCAGCATGTAGCAACAGAATAAACAATCGTTATAAAGTCATATATATGGACAATAACAGATTACTTTTGAGATGTTTAGAAGGTGAGAGGAATAAAATATAAGGTGCAGAAAATGCTGTACATGTTTTTAAGGATATGTGCTTTAAATATAACCTTGCAGGAAAGATAAAAAGTAAAAATATATTATAAATATGCCGGCGCTGTGGCTCAATAGGCTAATCCTCTGCCCTGCGGCGCCGGCACACCGGGTTCTAGTCCCGGTTGGGGCGCCGGATTCTGTCCTGGTTGCCCCTCTTCCAGGCCAGCTCTCTGCTGTGGCCCAGGAGTGCAGTGGAGGATGGCCCAAGTGCTTGGGCCCTGCACCTGCATGGGAGACCAGGAGAAGCACCTGGTTCCTGGCTTCGGATTGGCGCGATGTGCCAGCTGCAGGGCACCAGCCGCGGCAGCCACTGGAGCGTGAACCAACGGCAAAAAGGAAGACCTTTCTCTCTGTATCTCTCTCTCACTGTCCACTCTGCCTGTCAAAATATATATATATATATATTATAAATATAAAAAGGAATATTATAAATATTAATAAAAAGAACACAAACAGATTAGAAATAAAACATGATTAGGGAAGAACAATTTAGAAATGAAAACAGTTTTGGAGGAGGGAAAATCGAGAAGAAAGTAATAAAACCTCATTGCAAAAATGAGAACATTAAAATGTGTTGATTAAAGATGTGTGTGTTTCACCTGATCCTAGAATCAGAGAATGTTTTCAAGTTTTAGTCTCTTATTCATTATCTCCTGAATTTACAGTAGCAATATTTACCTCAATATGTACTTATTTGAAATCTCAGATATATTCCAACAGCTTTCTTCCCCCTTTAAAGTACATATTGTTTTCAATGTCTCAGCAGCCAAGTAAAAACTGACCATCTCAAAGACTGTAACTGACTTGTTAAGAGAGCTAAGATATTAATCCACACACTTGCAGGAGCAGCTACCAAGAATATAATTTATCTTAGTGCAGTTTCTCTTTGAAAAATAGGCCAAATCTTTGAACAAATTGTGGACTATTGGAAATTTATTTTTTTCCCTCCACATCCATTTTTGTCATCCAGGGCTGTTTTACTTTTACCCTGTTCCCCAATACAAAGGCCAAGAGAGAACCACCATTTCCATGTGGCAACACATTCCCTGTAATACATAATGATCCATCACCTGTATTCATAGTGGCAATCACTTCACGTGGGGATGGACTTTTGAGATTAACTCTTTTAGATCATTTTCCAAACACGGTTTCTTCTGCATACTCTGGGGAGATGTCTGGAACATCTCTGGAAAGGTGGAACACTTTTACTAGGGATCACTTCCAGGGAGGGCGACTCTTTTTTTTTTTTTTCTTGACAGAGTTACAGACCGTGAGAGACAAGAGAAAGGTCTTCCTTCTGCTGGTTCGCGCCTCAAATGGCCACTACGGCTGGCGCTGCACCGATCAGAAGTCAGGAGCCAGGTGCCTCTTCCTGGTCTCCCATGCAGGTACAAGGGCCCAAGGAGTTGGGCCATCCTCCACTGCACTCGCAGGCCACAGCAGAGAGCAGGACTGGAAGAGGAGCAACCGGGACTAGAACCTAGCGTCCACATGGGATGCTGGCGCCACAGGTAGAGGATTAACCAAGTGAGCCATGGTGCCAGCCATTCTTAAATGCTCTTAAATTGGATCAAAAATTTACTTCCCTGCAGTGTTTGTGAACAGAATTTAGTTTTACATGTGGAACAATAAGAGAATAAATCTACTGCTTCATCTTTATTTCAGTTCTTCAAAATTCTGAGAACAGCTTCGTATCCGCCTACATCTTCACTTCCCAAATTCCTTTAACCATCCCCTATTTCTTGAATGTCACCTCTGGATGCTAGTCAATAACACATTAAATATAGGACCCAGGAATAGGCAATACATGTAATCTCATCTATATGCTTTAATAGTGCTGAGTCCAGAGGGACTCAGATTTCTTTGATTTGGATACTTTTCTTCTATTGATTCAGCCTTGGGCTCATAATAGGTTTCTGAACAAATATGTCATGCTGTTCTATCAGTACCTTTCAAGAAGGACTCTGAAAAGTCATGGGGCATGCAGGTATACAGTAAAACTGTAAGTCTCATTAATTCTAACTTTTGAGGCAGGATCAACCGTACTAGCAGAAAACATGGCCATATTTCATATATCCACGTCAGCAGAGGACAGGATTACTTTAAGCAAACTATGATTGAGAGTTTTCTAGGATTTTTTTCCTCTTTTTATAGGTCTAAGATAAACTTATTGGCAAAAACATATAATTTAGGAAAGTATCTATGAAATACTCCCATAGGTACTGAAAAGGTTGTCACCATTAACTTTGAATGACAAACCTACTGGAGTAGCATCTACAAGAATAGTTTTCTCTGAGGATAAAATTTGAGAGCTCCTGCTTCATGTTGATCACTCTTACACAACAGTATGAGAATCAATATAGCAAGTAGGAAAAACATTGAACTCAACCTGGATATCGAGTTTAATTTTCCTTTCTACAAACTTTGTGAGCTTGGAAAGTCGTTTAAGTTTTTTCAGATTCAATTTCCTTATCTTTTAAGGAAGGAACTTAGGTTAGATGACTGTTAAGGACATTTCCAGCTTCATTTTCCATGTGCCATAGCAAAATATGTGCTCAAACAAACAGAAATTTATTTCTATCAGTTCTGTAGGTTGGAGGTCCAGATGCAGGTGCCCAGCAATGTGGTTCCTAGTGAGGCCTCTCTTCGGCCTTGATGCTTCTTCAGTGGAGATGGGGAGTGAACCTTTGTTGTCTAAAGGACACTGATCCTATTGGATTAGGATCCCACCTTTCTGACCTAGTTTAACTTCAATTATTTCCATAAACGTTATATTTCAAATATAGTAAACAATGCTGGATTTCAACTTACAAATTTTGCAAGTGATGTAACTCTTTAGTCCATACCAATGTTCATCATGACATTCTACTATTTTAACACTGTTGAGGCTGTTTTTAAACATTTTAATCATGTTGTGTCTGTCCCATTCTGTAAGTAATATGTTAGACCAAAAGGCAAATTCTTTCCTTCTCCATGACATTTCTAATTCGTTCATAGCTGAGATTGTAATTGACTGCCTGTTACCCATCAGACACTGTTCTAGGGTTTTAGGTAATCACTTGTAAAAATATGTTAAAAACCCATTTCCATATGGGGCTTATACTCCATGGGGAAGGCAGACAATGCACAAGAATAAAGTATACACCATCTTGCTAGATAGCAGTTACTGGTAAGGGGTCAAATTAAGGCAGGAAAGGGGTTTATTAAATATCAGAGCAGGAGGGCCAGTGCTGGGGCATTGTAGATTAAATACAGGAGCAGAGGAGCTGACATTGTAGATAGTGAAGGCAATGAGAGTAGCCATGTGTATTTTTCTTAGGTGAATATCCCAGGCAGAGGAAATAGCAAGTATCCAAGAGTCTGAGGTAGAAAACAAATGGTTGAATATCCAGAAAATGGAAAATCTGTCATTGTAACTGGAACAGAGTGAATGGAGTTTAGAGGACTAAGAGATGGGGTTCAAGAAGTAGCAGGAGACATATAATGCAAGCTCTGGTTGATCATAAAACACAAGTTTTGTTAACTCTGAGTGGGAAATCATTAGGAGGCTTGGATTGGAAATGAGAAGGATAAGAAATGGTTTATCTATTAACGAAAATCAGTCTGCTGGGATGTTGAAAATAGTTTGGAGAGAGTAAGTAAAAAAGAAGAGGAGTAGTCAAGAGGCTATTTGCATTATTTAGGTGAGAGAGGAAGCCTTGAACTCATGTGGTAGTGATGGAGGTGCTGGGAAGCAGTCTCTTCTTCTAAGTTTAAAGACTGAACCAGCAGAATTTACCTTTGCTTTCTGAGGAAGTAACAGCAAATTTATCTTCAATGCCAAGTATTTTAACTAAGTATTAGCTATGACTCACTAGTTTATCAGTATCTGTCATGAATATGACTTGGAATGGACCCCTGTATCAGAATCACTTCTGTTTTTTTTTTTAAATATTCAATATCTTCTAAATAAAGATTACTCATCCGTGAATACTGGCAAGTTCAATTCAATTCAGTTCTGTACTTATTGCTAAATAGCCCTTATGTGTATTTGATGTGCTAGGCATATATATCCATACATTTCTATGAATGATTTGAAAATCAGGTAGGGGTGGGTCATGATCATATGACTGGCAGAATTCGAAATGCAATTAAAACATTTTGAAGGAATAGACTCTTGCGGTTAGAGATCAAAGAGGGTGTGGATAAGATACTGGGGAAGTGGTTGGATAGGGTGTGAAAGTTCCTGCTGATGTACTAAGGACCCCCTTATGAGGAGGTCCCACAATGGCATGTCTGTGATATAGAAGTTCCCAGAGACAATAGAAGGGATGGTCTGACAGCCTAGAGGGCACATAGGATCCTGTCACTCCTGTTCCCTTGAGAGATGGATGACATCAGAGACTAAAGAAAGGGGTGGTGTTGGAGACATCTAAAGTAAGGGGGACAGAAACACTTGCTGAGGCAGATATGAGGAATTAAAGTAAGAATGAGTTCAGATCCATGAACTATCAGATTGCAACTCTATGTATTGAGAAATAGAAGGCAAAATGAAAAAATTATATTTTTTGTTTGATTATAGTTTGAGGAAAAATCTTATCTAGTTTGGTATCCAGATCGAATTTCATATTATTAAGCATACATGCTAATCAAGAGATCATATTTTCCTTCTGATTCTAAAATTTCAAGGTCACTGGTATTTTCATAAACTGTAATAGCCATAAATGTTACAATATATTTGAAAAGCCTAAAGCTACTTACAGACTTTGATGTATTTATTTCACTCTTGAGAATTTACATAAAAATTTAGTCCTATAGTTTGTAAATTCCATCTACGGGACAACTCACTGAAAATTTTTTAGCAATGTGAAAAAGTGAATCTATAATGACACATGATGGGGAATGTTAGATTAGATTATAATTTAAATAAATTTTAATTATAATCTAGAAATACTATATGAGGTCATATGTTAACATGGGAAACTATTGTGATACAAGTTTCAGAGAATACAGAAAACACAAGTTATACCTAAATCATAAATGTATGCCAATAGTAAGGATTCCCACAGTAAAAATTAGAAATGACTTTAAGATGCCAAAAAAAAGATGGAGTTGCATCTGGCTTAGAGTTTGGGCCAAATTCAAATTCCTCTTAAAACATCAATACTAATAAAACTGAAAATGAACGACAGCATTGGAAAGGACAAACAACTATATGGTTTCAGAAGTACCATGCCCACATGGCCTCTAGGTGAGCTGCCACTCAAAAGCAATGGAAATCCAGCTTTCTTACCAATTAGGAACACACTCTCTTCTAACTCAAACCTCTCTACCTTAGAAATGCCATCCTCAAATCACCCAGAAAGGCTCCCCCAGGCTCGGACAGGAGGAGCATTCTAGGTCCGAGTTGCACATTGCTAACATCTTGACTTCCGTTGTTTTTCTTTACACTTCGTTTATGGCACCCTTCCTCACATTGAAGTTCTTAGACTCTTTTCTTTATGATTTGTCCTCTCTGGGCACATGTGTCTCATACATACAGTCTAACAGTCAATAATTCTTTGATTTCCCCTTTGCTAAGAAAAATGCCAATATGCAATCTAAATGATTTATATGGACTAGCTCATTTAATATCAACAACGCTAGAAGTTAGCTAGGTCATTATCTACAATTTGCAGCTGAGGAACCAAGGGTGCAGATACTTTTGAGTAATGGGCCAAGGTCAGGTTGCACAGAAATAGCAGAGCTGGGATTCAAACCAGACTATTCTGCTTCAGCACAAACTCTGAGCATTTATGTACACATGCCTCTACCCATAGGAAACATGCTAACTTCTCCTTGAAGGAAACACTTCTCAAAACGACATACTGGAGCTGGTAAGCTCTAGAAGATGAAGTGTCATAAAGCAAGGGAACACAATGAAACAGAAGAGACAGGCAGGCATTTGGTTGAGAGATAAAGATGCCCATGTCCATGAAGGCTGGCACAGTGGCTAAGGGGGTTAAAGCTCTGGTCTGCAGTGCCCACATCCCATAGGGATGCCAGTTAGAGTGCCCGCTGCTCAACTTCTGGTCCAGCTCTCTGCTGGGAAAGTTGCAGAGGATGGCCCAAGTGCTAAGGCCCCTGCACAGATGTGGGAGAGCTACAAGAAGCTCCTGGCTCCTGGCTGTGGTCTGGTTCAGTCCCAGCTGTTGTGGTCATTTGAGGAGTGAATCAGCGATGGAAGATCTCTCTGTCTCTCCTTTTCTTTCTCTCTCTCTCCCCTCTCTCCTCTCCCCTCTCTCTCCTCTTCTCCCTCCCCCCTTTCTCACTCACTCACTCATCCTTTCAAATAAATAAGTAAATCTTAATTAAAAAAAGATGCCCATATCCCATATCAGAGCACCTGGGTTTGAAAACTGACCCCGGCCCCTTCCTTATTGCAGCTTTCTGCTAATGCAGGCCCTGGGAGGCAGTGGTGATGGCCTGATGACTGTCAGCCATGTTGGAGACCCGCACTGAGTTTCTGGGTCCTAGCTTTGGCCCTAGTACAGCCTTGCTGGTCAGGGTAATTTGTAGAGTGAGCCAGCAGATGGAGGATCTCTCTCTACACGTTTGCCAAGTCTCTCTCTTTCAAATAAAAGATTTGAGTGTTATAGAGAAAGAAGTGGGGAAGGATTTCAAAGAAATAAAATATTGAATACAGAATTAAAATGGACACAGAAGGCAATTCTTTCTTGAAGTAGAAATTTATATTTTTGCTTCCTCACTTTTTATATTTTACAAATTCAGTTACTATTATAATTAGAAAACATTAAAATGTTAAACACTTCTCATAGCCTTTCCTTAATGATTCTATTTCTCTGACTCTATTCTAATAGAATAATTCTAAGATTTACTTATATGAAGGTAAGCAATGTATTTCTAAAAATGAAAACTGGAGAAGATAAATATTCAAAAACAGAGGAATGTTTAAATATACTATGGTCTGTTGATATGACAAAATATTTTATTTCTGTCAGAACACATGCTTCCAAAAATATTTATAAGCAAAAGGAAGTTACTGCCATAATGTTTAAATAAAAAGGAAGGGTGAAAACTGAAAAAAATTTTTATTTTCTTTTCTCTTTCTTATTATTTTAAATTTTAGCTTCCTCATATGGGGGAGATGTGCAATATTTGTCTTTCTGGATCTGGCTTATTTCACTACTGTCCATGTAGTTATTGTTCGTTACAGTGTGTGGGGATGTGCATGTGTGCATATTCATACACATGCATTCATTCATGTACTTAAAACACCAGATATTTTTTCCATCTCCCAAATTTTTTGCACAAGTAGTATACATTTGGAGTATTTAAAGATCACTTGCCAAACATATATAATAAGTGATTTGTTAGGTTAGGAAGATTATTGTTATGTCATTTATATGCCTGTTTTTAATTCAAAAATTGTTTCTGCAACTATCTAATACATAAAATTAATTTCCTATCTTGACTATGATTTCTACTTTTTAATTTTTTATTTATAAAAGGTGAACATATTTAATGTTACTTTATATATACAGATTTAGGGACACAGAGATACTAACCACCCTCCCTCCTTTCTTTCTTATTCTTTCAATTTTTATAATGACATACTTTCAGTTTATTTTATATTCACAAGCTTAAATCCCCACTAAGCAAAGAATTCAACAAATAGAAGGAAGAACAAAACACTGTTGCTCAACAGTAGACACAAGGGCTACAAATAATCAAATCTCAAAATACCAATTCCGCTCATATATCTTGCTTTTTAAATATTCTATTAGTTACCACAGATCAGAGAAAACATGATATTTGTCTTTTTGCGACTGGCTTCTTCACTAACCCTAATGATGTGCAGTTGTATACATTTTGTTGCAAAAGATAAGATTTCATTCTTTTTCATGGCTGAGTAGTATTCCATTGTATATACATACTACAGTTTCTTTAACCAGTCATCAGTTGATGGACATCTGGATTGATTCCATATCTTAGCTATTGTGAATTGGGCTGCAATATACATGTAGGTACAGATAACTCTTTCATATGCTGATTTAATTTCCTTTAGATAACTCCCAGGAGTGATATGGTCATATGATAGATTTATTTTCAGATTTCTGAGGAATCTCCATACTCTCTATCACAATGGTTGTGAAGTTTACATTTCCACCAATGGTGGATTAGGGTACTTTTTTCCCAAACATCCTTGCCAGCGCTTATTGTTTTTTGATTTATATATGATCGCCATTCTAAGTGGAGTGTGGTGAAACCTCAATATGGATTTGATAGTGATCCTGAGCATTTTTTTCTCGTGCCTGTTGGCCATTTGTATTTCAGCCTTTGAACAATGCCTGTCCATGTCCTTTGCCCATTTCTGGACTGATTGTTTTTGTTGCTGTTGTGCTGAGTTTAATGAGCTCTTTATAGATTCTGAATATTAATTTTTTATCAGTTGCATAGTTTGCAAATATTCTCCCATTCTGTTGATTGCCTTATCACTTTGTTGAATGTTTCCTTTGCAATACAGAAGCTTCTTAGCTGGATATAATTCCATTTGTCTATTTCTGTTTTTATTGCCTGTGTTTCCAGAGTATTTTCCAAGAAGTCTTTGTCTAAGCCAATGTGTTGCAGAGTTTCCTCAATGTTTTCCTGTAGCAATATGATGGTATCACGTCACAGATTTAGATCCTTTAGCCATTTTGAGTTGATTTTTGTATAAGGTGTAAGATAGGGGTCTTGTTTCATACTTCTGCATGTGTAGATCTAATTTTCTCAGCACCATTTGTTGAAGAGACTGTCCTTTCCCTAGGGATTGATTTTAGCTCATTTGTCAAAGTTAGTAGGTTGTAGATGCTTGAATTGATTCCTGAGTTTTCTATTCTACTCCATTAGTCTATTTTTGTGCCAGTACCAGGCTGTTTTAATTATAACCACTGTGGAATGTCTTGAAATCTGGTATTGTGATGTGTCTGGCTTTGAGTTGGTTGTTTAAAATTGCTTTAGCTATTCAAGGTCTGTTGTGTTTCCTTGTAAATTTTAGCATAGATTTTTCTATATGTGAGAAGAATGCGATTGGTACTTTGATTGAGACTGCATTCAATCTGTGAATTGCTTTGTGTAGTATGGTATTTTCAGGATATTAATTCTTCCAGTCCACAAACAAGGAAGATTCTTCTATTTTTGTACCTTATATATTTCTTTTAATGTTTTGTAATTTTCATTATAGAGATATTTCACCTCCTTGGTTAAATTTATTTCAAAGTCTTTAAATTTTGTAGCTATTGTGAATAGAACTGATCTTGCAAGTTCTTTCTCAGCCATGATATTGTTTGTGTATACAAAGGCTATTGATCTGTGTGTGTTGATTTTATATCCTGCCACTTTACCAAACTCTTTAAAATATTTATTTATTAATTTATTTTGTAAGGTAGAGTTACAGAGAGTAAAAGAGATTGATTGATTATGTCTTCATTCAGCTGGACCACTCACCAAACAGCTGCAATATCCAGGCCTAGTTAATCTAAAGCCAGGAGCTTCTTCCGGATCTCTGATGTGGGTGCAGGGGCCCAGACACTTGAGCCATCTTCTACTACTTTCCCTGGCCATAGCAGAGAGCTGCAGCAGAAGTAGTGCAGTCGGGACTCAAATCAGTGCCCATGTGGGATGTTGGCATTGCAGCCAGTGGCCTTACCTGCTAAGTCACAGTGCCAGCCCCCACTCTTATAAGTTCCAACAGTCATTTCTCTATACATAGGATGAAGTCATTTGCAAACAGGGATAATTTTACTTCTTCTTTTCCAAATTTTATCCCTTTGATTTCTTTTTCTTGCCTAATGGCTCAGGCTAAAACTTCCAGAAGTATATTGAATAGCAATGGAGAAAGTGGACATCCTTTTCTGATTCTGGATCTTGGTGGAAATACTTCCAACTGTTCCCAATTCAGCATGATGCTGGTTGTGTGCTTGCCATGTATTGACTTGACTATATTAAGGAATGTTCATTATGTATCCAATTTGCCTAAGGTTTTTATCATCCAAGGATATTCAATTTTATCAAATGTTTGCATCTATTGAGATAATCATATGGTTATATTATTCAATTTGTTAATGCGATTTATCACATTTATTGATTTGTGTTTGTTGAACCATTCCTTCATACCAGGAATATATCCCACTGGTATGAGTGACTGATTCTTCTGATGTGCAGCTAGATTTGATTAGCTAGTATTTTTTGAGGATTTTTGCAGCTATGTTCAACAGTGGCATTGGCCTATAGTTCTATTTCTTTGCTTTATTTTTTTTCTCATTTTGTAATTAAGGTGATGCTGGCCTCATAGAAGGCATTTGGGAAAATTCCCTCACTTTCAATTGTTTTGAATATTTTTAGAATAATTAGAATTAGTTTTTCTTTAAGCATTTGATAGAATTCAGCAATGAAGCCATCCTCGTTTAGAGAATCATTTTTACAGATTCAGTCCCTGTCTTCGTTATTGGTCTGTTTAGGTGTTCTGTATCTTCATGATTCAATGTTGATAGATTGTATGTGTCTATAAATCTATCCCTTTCTTCTAGATTTTACACTTTATGGTATATAGCTGTTGTAGTAAATCCTGATGAATTCTTTTTTAAATTTTTGTGTTGTCTGATGTAATATTTACTTTTTCATCACTGATTTTTACTAATTTGAGATATCCTCCTTTTTATTTTGGTTAGTCAGTCCATTGGTGTACCAATTTTGTTTCTTTTTCAAAAACCAACCTTTCATTTCACTGTTCTTTGATAGCACTTTTGGGTCTCAATTTTGTTTATTTTTTTTCTCTAATTTTAATTATTGTTTCCTCTTACTAATATGGGGTTTGGCTTGTTCTTAATTCTCTAGAATCCTGAGATGCACTGTTAGATCATTTATTTGCTGCCTTTTCAATTTCTTTTGGTAGGCACTAATTGCTGTATAATTCCCTCTTAACATTGCTTTGGCTTTATCTCATAGGTTTTGGTATGTTGTGTTGTTATGTTCATTCATTTCCAGGAATTTTTTGATTTCTCTTTTGAGTTCTTCTATGATCCACTGTTCACTCAGGAGCATATTTTCTAGAGCTTCTTGAATTGTTAATTTCCAGCTTCATTTCATTGTGCTCAAAATATACATGGTATGATTTTAATTTTTTAAAATTTGTTGAGTCTTGCATTTTGGTCAAGAATAAGGTCTGTCCCATAGAAAGTTCCACGGACTGATGAAAAGAATATGTATTCTTTAGCTGTGGGTTGAAATCTTCTGTAGATATTGAATACATCCACTTGGTCCATACTGTAGATTAGCTCTATTGTTTTTTGTTGATTTTCTGTCTAGTACATCTGTCCATTGATGAAAGTGCGTTGTTTAAGTTTCCCATTACTATTGTGTCAGAGTCAATGTCTCTCTTTAGAGTCATTAACATTGTTTTTCAATAGCCAGGTGCCAGGCATTGGGTGTATATACAGTTACAACAGTCAATCTTCCAGCTGAATTGATCCCTTAATCATTATATCCCTTTAGCAGTTTTTTTTTTTTTTCTGCTAAACTCTATTTTGTCTTATATTAGTATGGCTACTCCTGATTTTTTTTGCATTATCATGGAATACCTTTTTACATCCTTTCATTCTGTGTATCTTTGTTGGTGAGGTGTGTTTCTTGCAGGCAGAAAATAGATGGGTCTTGTTTTTTAATCCATTCAGCCAGGCTGTATATTATAATTAGAGAATTTAGAACATTTACATTCAAGGTTATTATTGATGAGAAATGAATTGGCCTTGCCATTTGCCATAAATATTCCTATTGTTTGCTTTAGATTTCTTTGTAGTTATACTGGGAGATTTTCTGCCTTCACATTCTTTCATAATGATGACTTTCTGTGCTCCTGTTTGTAGCACATCTTTAAGCATCATTAGTAAGGCTGGACAAGTGGTGACAAATTCTTTCAATTTTCTGTTTGTTATGGTAGGTCTTTATTTCTCCTTGATTCAAAAATGAGAGCTTTGCAGGGCACACATTTTTTTTTTCTTTTAATATTTAGATTGAATCTGCCTTCTCTCCTAGCCTGTAAGGTTTCTGCTGAGAAATCAGCTTTTCAATCTAATTGGAGATGCTTTGAAGTTAATCTGGTGTTTCTCTTGTGCACATTTTAGAATTTTTTATGTTTTACTGTTGAAAGTTTGACTATAATGTGTTGGATGAAGATCTTTTCTGGTTATGTCTATCAAGAATTTTGTGTGCTTCTTGTACTTGAATGTCCCTTTGTCCAAATTAAGGAAGTTTTCTGTTATTTCACTGAATAGGCCTTCTAATCAGTTCTTCTCTCTGCACCTTCAGGAACTCCTACAATACATATATTAGGTCTTTTGATAGTATCCCATTAATCTCAAACCCTATTTTCAGTTTTTCTCATTTTTTGTTTGAGATATTTCCAAAGACTTATCTTCTAGCTCAGATATTCTTGTGCCTCACCAAGTCTGTTAAGGATTTCCACTGCATTTTTATTTGATTTTTGCATTTTTTCCAATATTTCATTTTAATTTCTCTTCAATATCTCACAGGAAAATGTTTCGTTTATGTTGCGCATGAATTGTTTTTAAGTCACGCATTTGCTTCTCATTGCTTTTGAATAATCTTAGAATCACTCCTTTGAATTCCTTTTCAAGCATTTCATTAATCTTTTCATATTCACATTCTAATATCGAAGCGTTATTTTGCTCCTCTGGAGGAATCATAGGTCTTCCTTGTTCATGTTTCCATGTTTATCTTTAGGCATTTGTGGAACCACTTGTTAGTTTTCTCCTCTGATGGTGTTTATCTTTGAAATATACTTCTGTGTCTTAGTTCAGTGTCTGCGCCTTCAGTGGATATTCAGAGGTGTGTGCTGGGTGAGGGCAGGGAGCCCTGGTCAGGGCTTGGGGGTGGTGCAAGAGTCCAGGGTGACACCCATTTTGAGTGTGGTAGCTGTCCTCCATTGACAGCAGGAGAGAGGATATGATCACCTGGGCTGGTGTGACTGCCTCACCTCCTCTCTGCCAAGGTCATCAATGCTAAGGGTGACCATGTAGTGGTTACACACCTCACCCATGCATTCACAAGAACCACAGGAGAGATCTGTGTGGCCCTAAGTGTGAGCACTGAACGCTCTTCAATGACTCACCCCAAGCAGTTAGGGCATACAGTGATTGCCCAGAGACTCTGCTATACTCCAGGTTGTGCAGTCACAGAATTCCCACAGTCTTAGCACCAAGTGCTCTCACAGTCACAAGGAGCAGGGGATCCATTTTCAGCCTCATGCTCCATCCATTGAGTGAGCCGAGTTATTTCCAGATGCAGCTATCTGTTGGTGTTCCACCTTGGCAGTTTGAATACAGGTACCAGTGACAATGAGGGGAGGGGAATGCCTCGCAGGCTTAATAGGGCACCCCATCCCCTGCCAACCATCCAGGCCAGACTCAAAGTCAATGTGGACTGCAGATTTATCCCCAAGTCACTCATACACGAGTCACTGCAGTCTCTCCCTTTTAAGATAGTGCTTTCTCCCTGCTCTTCACCATGAGCCTTTGTTAGGGGGATGGGAAGCAGGCAATGTGCTCTCACTTCATGGGTTTAGGTGAACACCCTGCCCCTGGTTGTGCTCCAGGCAGACTCAAACCCCATGTAGTTCACAAGGGTCTCCCTTGAGCAATATCACCAGCGACATGGGCTGCCACAGTCTTCTCTCACGTCTAAGGAGATGACGCCTTCTCCTGATGCTGACTCTGATCCTGGTAGGAGCAGAGCAGAGGAGCACTGTCTGACATTTTACTGATTCCTCTGTAGGAATCAGGGAGGAGAAGGTGTGGGCAGATTTAGCGCCTGGCAGGTGCTCAGTCCCCAGGCTGAAGTAAACGTCGGTGGGCAGCTGTGGAATTCCCACCCAGCTAAAACTGTGGGCTGCGGGGCACACAGCTGTTTCTTCCTACCCTGTTGCATTATGATGGGGGCTCACAGTCAGCAGCTGGCTGTGCCATGTGGGTGGCTGCAGTGGTATCTCTGTCTTCTCTCCTTTGTCCAACAGAGTCTTCATTGCTTTTTTGGTTCTTGGTCAAAAATTCCCATCAGTGAGGCCCCAGTGGTCCTTTCTTTGTTCTTTTCATATCCCACAGCAGCTGAAGTTCATGTGCCTACACCCTATCAGCCATCTTGGATCTCCATGCTCTGTACATTTTTGTACCCAACTGGTCCTCAGGCATTATTTCTAACTCATTTCTCTAGATAGAATGTCCCCTGTACTGCTTTTCTTTCCATGTGGCTGCTATTTTATCTGGAGCATTGAAGTTTGCCATTTTCTCTGTTCCTTTCTTCCACCTCCTCATGCTGCAGTACAGAATGTTTCCCACTTGCGGAGTCTCCCATGAAGCCACCTCCTTTCTTCTCCCAGATGGGTTCTCAGCTGTTTACAGGCGCCCAACAGGCTGCAAATTCCATCCCACGTTAGGGCTCAGCTGTAATTCTCCATACATTCTGCTTTGCTTTTCATGATAATCTTAAGTGAAAATGAAAATGAATATTCTATTTCTGTTTCCTGATCTTTCAGTTTTCTTAGAATTTCACATCATTGGAGGCATAGTCCAGCTTTTTCTCTTTCTCTTTCTCCTTCTCCCTTCTTCTTCTTCCTCTTTTTGTTTTTTGTAAAATCACTTCTTTCCAAGTGAATAAGTATGTAGTTCAGAGTGACCTACTCTCCCTACCCCTCTCTTTCCCTCCTTTCCAACATGTGTTAAGCATTCATGCCAGGAAATGAGCCCAGGCTCAGGAAGAATGAAAGATGAGTGGATCTTTCCCTTCAGCCAGGGAGCCCAAGTTCTACATTGCTTATTTAGAAAGGCAGTCATAGAGGCAAACATGGCTACGTGAGTATAAGTTCCATAACAGGATAGACAGACATTTAAAAATTATTTATTCACTTATTCTCATTCATTTGAAAGGGGAAGGGAGGGATAGAGATGGGGGAGGGGAAGGGAGAGGGAGAGAGTGGATGAGAATGAGAATATCACGCATGTTTGTTTACTCCCCAAACGCCTGTAACAGCCAGGGCTGAAGCCAGGGTCTGGGCTCTCAATCCAGGTATCTAGCATGGATTTGGCCATCATTGCTGCCTCCATGAGTGTGTATTAGCATAAAGCTGGAATCTGTATAGTAGAACTGGGACCCAAACCCTGATATGGGATGTGGGTATCCTAAGTACTATCTTAACTGTTATATCAAGTGCTAACTCTAGGGAGCAAAGTTCATCATGATGATTAAACATGGAAGGTAGCGCATTGCAAGCAGTAGAGAGAATCATGGAAAAAGTATGAAAAAATAAAAGACTGTGACCCATGTGCTGATCTCATCTGGCCTATCTTATGTTTAACAGTGAGGTTTCCTGGCAAACATCCTTTGCTCAGCTAATCTCAGATTTAAAAAATATATTTTATATATATATATATGTATATATATATATATAATTGTTTTAATCATTCATGCTCAAGAAATGCTTTCTTAATTCTTAGTCCACGATGTATGTGTCAGTAACTTCCATATACTGTTTTCCTTTGTTTTTGCTAGTTCTCTATAGCAGAAATTAAAAAACTTCCCTGGATCCAGGTTAGGTGTGAGGGCCATTATCTCCATGCACAGAGCTCAGATGGAAAAGGCAAGCATATCTGGGGTTATGACACATTACCCACAGATGGGATGCTCAGTAGGAATTTCCAGTCACCAGTAACTGTCTAGAAATTGCCATATTTTGTCAAATCTAAGGCTTTGCCTATCTATCAGAACCTTGGATATAATCCAGTTTACTGCAAGTAATTGGAATATAGGGTTGATATTAATTCTCAACTCCTGGCTCACTTCTACTTCCCAAATTTGCAGTGAGTATGTGCTAATGCCTCAAGAATGATAATAGTTAATTTTTGTCTACTCTGTTTCCTGTGTTTGTATTGTCATTGCTATTCTTTCTGCTCCTTTATAAGTCTATGGCAGGTTCCTTCCCAAGTCAATATCAAGTTGTTAGTCTATACATTTAGAACTCTACTTTTTAAAAAATAAATATATATCACTATACATGTCTATTACTTATCCTTCATCTATCCTACAATTTTCTGCAGTGTTCAGATTCAGAAAATTTAAGTTTAGTAATGAACATGCATGCAAAAGGCAAATCTACCCTGAAACCTTGACCCTCAATCATTGCCACAATATGATGAGTCATACGGAAAGCCACCATCACCTACACTTTCCTGGTTTTAGTCGACTGTTTGACATCTAAGCATTTCTTAGCATATCTTAAGTGTGTATTTAAAGCCAGACTACGCAAAAAAAAAAAAAAAGTTAGTGAAAACCAGGCAACATTCTTTATGGATGCCCTATGGAACAAAATACTACTTGTACATGACTTCTTCACCTCGGAACATGAAAAGTGATCATTAGCAGGCATTTTACCTTTAAATCCAAGGCAACATCTCAACTGGTTTTTCTTTCAGTAACAAAGGATAAACCTCCCTTCCAAGCTACCCTATGAAAGTGTTACCCCGTCTCTATTCTAGCTCCACTGTGATAACACATTAATAAATATTGGCTTTTTCTTTACATAATCGAACACCTCACTATGGTTCAAATGAAGCATGAACACTGTTCAACATCACAAACAGAAGAAAAGTGATATTTACATAGGATTCTTTTGAGACTGTTATTATTCCTGACATCACTCTGGTGTTAAGATCTCAGATAATTCTAAGTTCTTCTCTCTGCTCACAGTGACACAGGATGTGCTGGTCAGAAGGGGAGACTCCTTTAAATATAGCCCCAAGGAAAGAATCTTTGGAAAGCAATCTTGAACATTTATTCCTCTCTCTTTTAATGACATTATTTGATTTTATTGTATTTACCAATTAGCTTTAGTTGATGGAATCTACTAATAGGATCATATAAAAGGCTTCCACTACATGAACTAATTAAAATTTTGTGAGTACAATTTCACTTTGATTTCTGAAAGTCTTGTTAAGAAATATTGTTTTATTCTGTGAATAACTGCATTTCAATTTTTTTGACAGAGTTAGGCAGTGAGAGAGAGAGAGAGAAAGGTCTTCCTTTTCCGTTGGTTCACCCCCCAAATGGCTGCTACGGCCGGCGCACTGCGCCAATCCGAAGCCAGGAGCCAGGTGCTTCCTCCTGGGCTCCCATGCGGGTGCAGGGCCCAAGCACTTGGGCCATCCTCCACTGCACTCCTGGGCCACAGCAGAAATCTCTTATTTATCCTGTTAAATCGGATATAAAACAAATATAAATAAAATGCTATCTTTGAAATGAAATTCTATATGTGTCTTTTCCAGTGGTCTTTATTACACTTTAGCAAAAACTATTGGCTAATTCTAAGAGTATTTACTTTTCCACAATGCTTATTTTTTATTTTTTTTAGTTCATTATAGTTTTGTAGTCCACTCAAAAGAAAAAAAATTACAGCAGTAAGCCACTGCCCGGGCTTTACAGGAGTAATTACATCTTCAAAAGCTACCATTAACTTCACTGAAGGTCGGTTTCCTAGGGCTGAAGTAGTTTTCTGGGATATCTCAGGCTATTAATGATCAAATCATCAACCATTTTGGCCTATTCCAAAACAATCTCAAATTAATCAACCTGATCAAAATACTGTTTTAAAAAGAAAGGGGCATGGTAAGAGTTTGGTGCACAGGTTAACTTGCCACTTGGAACATCTGCCTCTTATTTTCAGAGTGCCTGGTTCAAGTACCAGATATTCCCTTTCCAATCAAGCTTCTTGCTCGTACACCCCTGGGAGGCAGTATAGATGACAGCTCAAAGACTTGGGCTCCTGTCACCCCCGTGTGAGTCTCAGATGGAGTTCTGGGCTCCTGGCTTTGGCCTGGCCCAGCTCTGGTTGTTATGGGTATTTGAGGAATGAACCAGTAGATGGAAGATCTCTCTTTGTATTTCCTCCTCTTCATTTCAAATAGTACAAAAAATTAACTAATTAGAGACAAGGGGGTGAATTTTAAAAATACATGTTACAATGACAAAATTTCAGAAAAATCACAGAAAATAAAAATTATTTCCCTGTTTTCTCTATTCCCCTTGACAGCCAATAAATTAATCAATATGTATTAAACCCAAATTGTATGCCTAACAATAAAATAGTATATTTTAAAAAATTTTTTTTTAAATTTTTTTTTGACAGGCAGAGTGGACAGTGAGAGAGAGAGACAGAGAGAAAGGTCTTCCTTTGCCGTTGGTTCACCCTCCAATGGCTGCCGTGGTCCACGCACTGCGGCCAGTGCACCGCGCTGATCCGATGGCAGGAGCCAGGTGCTGGGTGCTTTTTCCTGGTCTCCCATGGGGTGCAGGGCCCAAGCACCTGGGCCATCCTCCACTGCACTCCTGGGCCACAGCAGAGGGCTGGCCTGGAAGAGGGGCAACCGGGACAGAATCTGGCGCCCCGACCAGGACTAGAACCCGGTGTGCCGGCGCCGCAAGGTGGAGGATTAGCCTGTTGAGCCACGGCGCCGGCCAATAAAATAGTATTTTTTTCCTGCTCATGCAGATCTTGGGAGGCAATGGTGAGGGCTCAAGTAACTGGCCCTGCCTCTCAAACAGGAAACCTGGATTGTATTCCTGGTTCCTGGTGCCAACCTGTCCCAGCCTCAGCCACAGAGGGAATCTGGGGAATGAATTAGCAGACGGTATCTCTTACTCTTTCTTGCTGTCAGTCTCTATCTGCCTCACTTTTACAAATTAAATATATAACTTCTTTAAAATAATTTTAAAAGCTCATGGAAAATGGAATTAAAAGTTAAGTTTTTTTTTTGGTGCAAAACAAATTTGAAACCCATGTGTAGCTTTTTCATAACACTAATTTTCTATGAAATTCTAAATTTATTTTTAACATTTTATTACAAAACCCATGAGTAGTAATGCATAGAGTTCTATACACTCCTTATCCCTCTTCCCTATTATTAACCTCTCATATTAGTGTATTTATCACGATTAATGAGCTATAAATCCTTTATATGCCTAGATTTCAAATTTTTGTGCACCAAAATATCTTTTCATATATATTAGATTTACTTATTTAATTGTAAGAGTTATATAGAGAGAAATGGGAAGAGAGAGAGAGGGAGGGAGGGAGGGAGGAGAGAGAGAGAGAGAGAACGAGAGAGAAAGACTTTCCATCTGCTAGTTCACTACCCCCGATGGCTGCAACAGTTGGGAATGGGCAGGCTGAAGCCAAGAGAACATGGGTGGCAGGGCCCAAGCACTTAGGCCAATCTTTGCTGCTTTCTCAGGTCAGTAGCAGGGAGTTGTATCAGAAGTGGAGCAGTTGAGACCAGAACCGGTACGCATATCATATCCCAGGGTAGCAGGTGGCAGCTTAACCCACTGCAATACAACATTGGCCCAGGATTAAATGTTTTTATGTCAAATGTTTATTTTAAAACAAACTCTGGAATGACTGATAATAAATGCATGGGACAGGCACAGATTAAGTATAGTTAATATAGTTAAACGTCAACAACTCATTATAGTATAACTAATGGCATGTAGCACAATGTATTGACAACCTAGCAACACATCAATTATTTAAATTGCTAGTACTCATTGGCACACCCTGACATAGTTCACACTATGAAAACTTATGCTTACTTTACTTTGTCAAATTTTCAATAGCCTAAAACCCTTGAGTAAAGACTGGAAACACTTCTTATGCATAAATAGAAAACCAAGCAGGAAAACAACTAGTTGGTTTTCTGGAACAGATGATGGAGACAGGAATAGAGACAGAATATAACACTGGGAGGAAATTTACCAAACTCCACATGTATTTTAATACATTAAATTTTGTGTTCATTTGGAATTTTACACAACAGAATTTATCTAATGAATAGAGTCATAGCACAAATTAGCTGAAGCAAAAATAGAATTAACTGGTTCAAGTGCATGAAATTCTGGGGTTAGGAGTAGGAATAGGACTGTTCATAGGCACAAAATCATCCAGAAGTACACCTGATGTCAAGAAATTAGTATCTCCCCTCTCTCCTCCTTGTCCTGCCCCTCCCTCCTCTTATTCCTCCTGACTCCTCTTGTGCTCACCCCCTCTCTCCTTCTAGATAAATAAATTATACTTTCAAAATTATAGGGTTGATAAAGTTTAACAGTTGCCAAATGTTAGATTTTATGGAAACTCAGAGCATGTACATAAAATTAACAGTACTTGACCCAGAGGTACAGCATGAACAAATACATATTTTTTAAAAAAAAATTCTTATTCTATTTAAAACATATTTAATTCATCATTGTACAGAAGGGCAGACTTTAAAAGCATAATCAGATCTGACCAGTTTCAGTGGCATTATGAAGTTACTAGAAAAGCTGTCAGAAAAATCATAGAACGCAACCCTGTGTTTATTATTCTAATTTTTCCTAAGTCTAATGTTGCAATTTACTTTGGGTAACCAAATCCATAACGTTCTGTGAACTACATTCGTCTGTCAAAAGCCTTCAGTTTTTACTAAGGACTGAGAAGCAATGGAGGATCTCTGACTTTTTAAAAATTAATAATTAGCCCCACAACACACCATTTAGGTGTTCTGATTTAGTTGTGGGTTCTCTTTAGCAGAATCCAGAAGCTTTTGCTTCCAGAATCTATTATTTTTTTTTTAAATAGTGACCTTTCCCAGCAAATTTTAATGGAATATTCCAAATCTACACCAATATTATGTAAATCAACATTTTCCTACACTTAACCTTTGAATTCATGTAAATATTTCTACATTCACTTTAAAGAGTAGCAAAAGTTTCTAATTCTGTCACTCTTTTGTCTTTTACTGGGAAATAGGAGGAGCCATGCCATAGCTTCCTCCATGTTAATCTGGGAATTCAGCTAATGTTGGAAAAGATAAAACCAGGAGGAGTTAGAAATGCTTGAATAGTAAAATTGGGGACTTGGAGTGCCTAGCTATAAATTTTGAAGCAAAATTAGTCTCGAAGTGCTGGAGTGTTTCAGCAGGAGATAGGATGACCAAGCAAAAGGGTCAGACAGGCACCTAGGAGGTCAGGAGCAGCCAATACCAGGATGCTGGGATTCTACATGTAACAATCTGAGCTCTGGGGACTGGGGCAGCAAGTGCCAAGCACCTGCTATGAATGTGATGCAGGGCAAGATACCAAGTTCCTATGAACATAGCCTACAGCAACAGTTCTGCCTTTGCAAATAAGTGAGATGGGGGGGTCAAGATCAAGGGGAAACACCAGGGAGGGATTTATCATGGTTTAGGTGTCAGGCAAGGTCACAGATGGAGGGCAGGGGTGCAGAATTTCAGTGTCAGGGAGCAACTGAAGAGTCACCATGGCACGGTTTGGCCTTCTGTTTTCACTAAGTACTAGATTGATCCTTGTAGCTGAACTGGCAGGGGGCTTAGCACTGAGATGAAAGGCAGGATGAAAAGTAGCAGGAAAAGACATTTGCTACCACTCAGGGGCCAGTTTGTGGCTTGTGTTAGCAGTCCCAGAAGGCAAGAATATTCTCCTGAACTAGGTTCAGCTCCACACTGCTGCTCACGATGGAGGGTGAGAGTGAACAGTGAACTCGTCATCTGTCTCGGCATGGCCATGTCCCAGGAAACTACTGAAGCATGAAGGTCTTGGCTTGCCCTTTTAGTAAATGCCTTTCTGACCCCTTTCCAGCTTGCAGAACTTTCCAGAAGTGAGGAGTCTTTAGAGAAACACAATGCTAGCCTTCGATGCGACTGACACCTTTAATGGCTCTTTGCTTCCCCAGAGAGGATAGCTGTTCTATCTTCAGTCTTAGAGTTACCGTTCTGCTTCCCCACTGTCAGAATGTGTGCTGGCTATCATGTTTTTCTAATCCCGAGTACCACTTCAGTCTCAGAAAAGAGAGGAAGAACAACAAAGTACTGTATTCTCTTCTTCTCATTTCTCCCAACACTGCAGCACTCACCCGCAAACAGTTCTTATTTCATGGCCATAGAAAGCTCCACTTATCTAATTACTGAGGCAACTGATCACAGCTGCTCCCTTACACCGATACACTTCCAACACACTTTTGAGAGCAGTTACACAGAATCTGATGCTATGTCTAAAAATAACTTCCAGTAACACAATAGATATCTAATAGGAACGTTCAAACTAGCAAGCATTAAGATACAACCTGGATAGAAACACAAAACCAATCTTCCTTCTTTCTACCAACCCATTCATCAAGCCAACCACCCATTCATCCATTAAGTGTTTAAGTAGATAGGTGTTCACCGTATCTTCAATATATTCAAATATCATACATTTGGTATTTTTTGATAATGTACATCTCCTAGAACTGTTCTAGGTACTGAAATAGAAATAAAACCATGTCTCTGGAAATGGCTCGTCAGACTATGTTTTCAGTGAAGACTTCCTCCTCAGGAGCTGATGGTGAGTGTCTAGCTGGACCCCAATGCCCTGCAACAGCTCAGATCCAGCAGATCATAAATGAACTCATCGTGTCTGCCTTCCACAATATCCTTGCCTTCCACAGTATCATAATCAGAATATTAATATCTGTTTCAACATCTTTGCTGGCTTTACATACCTTATTGAATATAGCCCAGATTCTTTTGCCTAATGTTTGTAGTCTTCTTTAATGAATCCCCAGTCATACTTTGTCACAATTTTCTACTTCCAATTGCATATATTTCCTGTTCCATTGCTATGGCCTAATCTATGATTTCTGAAGCTTTGTTTATATTGTTCCTGTTGACTAGATTGGTCTCGGTCTGTGTGTGTGTGTGTGTGTGTGTTGAGAGAGACTGATTTAAACAAATCATGGAATTCATTTATTCAGTAAGTAAATGCCTCAAATACTACTAAGTCTGAGCTGGAAATACCAGACCTATTTTATGTTGTATGTTGTCATAATTCTCTTTGTCTCCCACAGTATAAGTACACTGGTATATGAAGATTGGGTCGAGTATGCATTTTTGTATGCATAGCCTATACACATAAGTCACCCATTTTATTTTCTATTTGACTAAAGAAGATGCATCTGTTCCAGTGCTAGAGGAAAATCTGGCTGTACTTGATTATGTCATTGTTAATGTAGCCTGTGGGAATAAACCTATATTCTCCACTTTGATCATTAACTAATAGATTTTGAACATTATTTTGAATCTTCACAGTTATCATTTTCCTCTCTTATCTGGTAATCTAATTCCTGCTTAACCCCTAAATGTATTATGCTGTGATTACTTTGCTATCCCTTAGGAGGTTATAACCTCCAATAATAATCACCCAAACTCCTAGTATATGGCTTCTGCAGGGTTGGGGCTTGATGCTCAGGGGTTGGATGGCAGGTACTTAAAATGGTGACTGTCAGAGCACAGCAGCAGGCACACTGGAGACCTAAAAAGGCAAAGAAATTCTTTATCCTTCCATTGGTTTCTGTTCTGAAGGAAACTTCTAAAGTCTCACTATTCAAAACAGAATTTAAATATCTTTTCTATAAACTCAGGCTCCAATGACAGGGAATTTCCATTCGCTTGGAGTTAGAAAGAGAGGAGCAGGAAAGAATAGGGTGAATAGTTGAAATAAGGACTCTGATGGAAAAACCTGATTTGAACCTACTGCCTAAAAATTAAATTATGCAAAGCAGAACAATTGCATCAGTTTCAGCATGAATCTAGAAAGTTTCTGTTGTGTGTTCTAGGAGACAATTGTCATTATCTGTCATTTCAAATAACTTTGCATTCAAGGCATTAAAATTCTTATGTTAGTATTTCAAAGCAGCTTGAAGTTTATTGATTTTCTATGATACTGGATGATTAATTTCATTCTTTAGAAATCTAATGAAAATTAATCTAAATCATACAGCATAATACCAGCATCTGGAATCCATAATGAAATCTTCTCTTGTTTGCTAGTTGTTTTTGTTGAATAATCTCATAAGAATATTACTGCTCTTAAGTGTCCAGTTGAATGATACTTTGGCATATCACAATTTATAATTATTTTAGTTTATTTTAACCTTGGTTTCTTCTTTAGGATTTTTTTTAAAATTTTTTTATTTATTTGAAAGACAGAGTTACACAGAGAGGTAGATTCAGAAAGGTCTTCCATCTACTGGTTCACTCCCCAAATGACCACATGGCAATAGCTGTGCTAATCCAAAGCCAGGAGCCAGGAGCTTCTTCCAGGTCTCCCATGTGGGTGCAGGGGCCCAATGACTTGGGTCATTTTCTACTGCTTTCCCAAGCCATAGCACAGAGCTGGAATGGAAATGGAACAGCCAGGACTTGAATCCACATCCAGATGAGAATGACGGCACTGCAGGCCAGGGCTTTAAACCACTGTGCCACAACGTTGGCCCCTATAGGCCTTTTTAAGAGGATAAAAGCATGAGAACAAAAACCATGATTACCTTGCTCACAACTATATCACAATACCTAGGATAATACACTCCATAGAATGGGATCCAAGAGCAATTTGCTGAATTAAGGGGCTAATGGTTAAGAACTCCCAGGTCCTGTGGTTTGATTTCAACTGAAAGGTTACCTGAAGATTCTGCCTCGAAGGACTTTGTCATCTTAAGGACAAGGGGGTTTGGAGACATTATCTAGATGGCTTGACACAAAACAGGAAGAGCTGTAGAAATCAGCCAAAATCATTTATTAATTTGCTCAAAACCCTGTGCTCTATACATCTGGTATGAATGTTTAATTTTCATAAATCTACATAGCTTGTTTCCAATTATTTGTCATGCCTGAATGATACATTTTCTTGTCATCCAAGTGGCTGAGCACATCCGAGAATGTTGAAGACTAACTGTACAGAGATGCTGAGAGCACAGGACTTAGCAATCACTCCAATTCTAATGTGTAAAGGAAAAAGGTATCTATAATTCCTTGGATGGTAAAAGTGACGAGTCAAGAAACTGGGAGAAAACGGAAAGTTCCTCTAGGCTTGTTTTCCTTAGAGAATTTCAAATTTTACCATAACAGATAGTGACACAAAGTGTCAGTGATTGTGACCATTGTGTGTGTATAGTGTGAGTGTGTAACAAATAATCAGTTATAGGGATAACAACAGATAGCTAAAATTAGTCATGGCAGAATATTTGCTGTGGGGATGGGATTGCAAAGTGCCTTAGTCAGCTTTCTTTACAAAAATACCTGGGGCGAGTAACTTTAAAAAGAGAACGTTTGCTCAGCTCATGTTTTGGATGTTCAAATCCAAGACTGGACAGCTTCATGTTTGGCCTCCAGTGAGAGTGTGAAGGGCAATGGTGAAGCGTGGGCACAGGAAGGACAACACGGGGGAGCAGAGAGTGGCTGGGCCCAAACTCAGGCCTATATAACAATATCCTTTCAAGAACTACGTCTTGACAGACTGCCTCCAGGAACCTAAGGACCACTCCCTAGGCCTATCTCTTAAACATCATAATTGCATTAAATTAAGTTCCCACTCAATTAGTACTATTAATTTATGACTTTGGGGTTCAATGCCTATATGTTTTCAGGGACTAAATAATATCCAGCCTATAGGTGGAAAAGAAGGGTTTGTAGCTCGTGTGTAACTCATCATTTCTGCCCTGGCAGTGCCTAAGAAAGGACAGGAAAGAGAGAAAGAGAAATAGGAGGAGATGGAGAGACAGACAGAGAAGTGGCTCAGTAAAGAATCCTTGTAAACATGCTAATCAGATAACCTGCAGGTATTACTAGCCAAAAGATGGGAGCCTTTTCTGTGGAGACCTATCTGGTTTGTCTAAGTTGTTTATAACAAATGCATTAGGAACTTCTGGGTTTGTGGGAAAGGGCTCATTGGAACATGTTAGGCCAGCTCTATCATTGCCAAAGCATTAAGGGGAATTGTTTCACAAGCAAAAAAACTTCATTGTAGAAATGCCCTGTGTGCATCACTTAGAGTCCTCAATCATTGAAGCTGGACTGGGCCACATCCTCGGGTGACATGGAAGGCCCCAGGGAGTTGTAGTAATGCCCTCAGATGCTCCCACACACTGACTTATCCTAACTTGTAGGCTTGAAATGACTCAAAGGATGAGATACTGCGACACTCTGGGTCTTTGTGTTACCTCAGGTTAGAACATTGTTAAAAATGAATAGTGGCAATCTTTCCAGACAACACATAGATTTTGATAGGAAGCAAAATTAATATGACAGGCGGTAGGTAGGCACTCACTGTAAAGAGCACTGAACCACCAGTAAGTCCCTTGTCCTCAGAATGCCGAGAGTTTCTCTCAAATTGAAACAATACACCCAGCAGTTGTCATATGGGCTTTGGAGTCTTTGTCTACACAAACAGACTAGAGGAACTAAGGGGATTTAAAAATGGATTACTAGATTATATTGAACGTGATCCTTTCCCCAAAATAATTTCACATCTATTAGCAATAACTAAGATCTAACCAGGGAACAAAGGCACAATCTACCACTAGAACGGCTCCCATGTGGCAGGAGCAGCAGGCTAAGCCATCACTTGCAGCACCAGCATCCCATAGTGGAGCCTGGTTCCAGTATTAGCTGCTCTTATCCAGGTCCCTGTTAAACTGCGCCTGGAAAGTTGGTGGAAGATTACCCAAGTGCTTGGGTCTCCAACACCTATGTGGAAGAACTGGGTGAAATTCCAAGCTCTTGGCTTTGGATTGGCCCAGTCCTGGCCATTGCAGCTGTTTGAGGAGTGAACAAGCACAGAAGAGCTCTCTTGCTCTCTCTCTGCCTTTCAAGTAAATAAAATAAATCATTAAAAATGAATAGTAAGTCAATGTAAAAGAGAAAAACAGTAACTTTCACTTTTACTCTAAGGCTTCTTGAGCAGTTTATTACATGAAGAAGAATGAAAAAAGCCATAAAATTCTTTCTTATTTTGACAACTCAAAAATCTTTGGAAAATAAGAATTTACTTCTGGAAGGAAATCTGCAGAGAAAGAATAGTAGTGTCCTTCAGAATACCTAAATAATGTTGGTCTGTTGCTAGAAGTAGCCTACTGAGCTCAGTGGAAATCAAGTCCAGGGATGTTCATTACTACCCTCCTCCAACCCCAGCTGTCAAAGCTGCACTAATGTTGTCCAGGATACTTGGCTCTGCCTTGAAGTTCAGGGTATGAGAAATGAAGCCAGAGCTTGGGGGAGAGAGAGCAAAAAGAATGTTACCTCATTGCCTGGCATTTAGGTAACTGTGGGATTCTTGAAACTAAAGAAAAGAAAGCCACAATACAAGCAATCTTTCATGAGACAAATTTTCAGTGATATTAGTAAAACAATTATCAGATGACCCGGCGTATGGACTGAGCTGATGTCAGCAGAATTAGATTTCTGCATCCCAATTGTATTTCCCTTTGTGCCAGTTCTGTAATCAGATTGCTGAACCTTAAACCTAGGCATTTCTAAAATCTTAGGCAGAAGAATTTGGCTTCTTGATGTTTGATTCATTTTTCAAATTGTCTTTGTCATATTCTGAGATACTATGAAATACAGATACATCGATTTTATTTTTCTTAAATGACAGTTGTTCTCTTTCCTATTATAAGGTAACCTTTCTTTTCAGAGTTACAGGTTTGTTTTTCAATGGAACTTCCTTACAGGGTGCTAAATATGTACTCTAAGAATAGGTAGCTAAAAGATAATGACTGCACTACATCTATACAATGTGCTACATTCTATTTCCCATAAAAGAATTGCATTTGCTGGATGTTAATAAGCTGGCTTCAATTGTTTGAAATATTTATGATTGCAGTCAGTGTTTTTGTCCATTGGTTATAATTATTAAAACTCAGATTTTTGTCTGAAGCTGTAAGGAAGCAATTGGGAAGTATATCTAGAAATACAAAAGCTAATTAAGAAAAAATAAGAGTGGAGAATTTAAATTTTATTACATTGAAAGAAAGAACAAAACAACGTTGCATTATTATCTTTGTTTATGTATGCACTTGCTTTCTGTTCTACCTATGTTGAGGGAGGTAAAAATTAAGGTGCAAATCAAACCTGTAAGGCATGAAATGAGCCCTCTAAGGACAAGCCATGAAACACGATTAGGATTGAAGTGACGTGGAGAAGCTACAGAGAAGGCAGTCATTCATCAGTCTCAAACTCTAAACAACATCAGAATGCAAATTTTCCTCTGCCTGGAAACTTGCTTCCTTGAATAATTTAAGGAAATGGCTTACTCAGAAATAAGCACTCTAGAAATGGAGGAAAGGAAAATAAAATAAAATAGAAAAATAGAGCAACCTCTAAGGGAAAGTCGACAAGAAAAGTCAGAAATGGGAAAGCACAGAACAGCGACTGGTGACTGACTTCCCCAAAGCAGTCACGTGGCCATTGGTAGGGGCTGGAAGATCATTACTGTCCCCTAATTTAAGTCCATCCTCCCCCCCTTTTTTTTTAAGGTAAATGGTATTTCTCTATTGGTTTCACAGTTAATATCTTAAGTGTGCACCAAGGTTATTCAGCCCGGGGTATATTAACTTATTTTTGTGCCACACCATGTGATTATTTAGATAGTCATCTTGGCTTTAAGCCTAATAGAAAATACTCATTGCGTATTCAATAACTTGAAAGTTTTGTAGCTATCGCTGATGAATTCATGAAAGGGCAGAGACATGAATCCAGAATCTAACTCCCATTTTCACTTAGTTCTTCAGTGGAAGTGGATGCCCTGTCTGCATCCCACCAGCAGTAGGACGTCTACGAAAAGCTTCAGCCAGTCAAGCAGTGTTCATGAAGGGAAAGAATACTACCCACAAGCAACAGCTTGAATCACAACAATAAAGACTCCTTGGGGCAAGTCAGTTCTGCCAACAGCATTTGATGACCATCTTTAAAACACACATATCATTTCCCTATGAAATTGTGCTTAACCCTGCTTTAAATGTCTCTGTCTTAAAACACTTTGGACCATATTGAATGCATATACATTTGTCCTTAAGACATCATTAGTTGTATAAGCATAGATTATTAGAGGGAACATGGCTGTGAGTCAGATGTGGGTTTGAATTTTTTCTCTATCACTAACAACAGCCAGGGATGAAGCAGGTGGAAGCTATGAACCTAAAACTCAAACAGGGTTTCATGTGGGACCCAAGAACTTGAGCTACCATCTTCTGCTTCTCAGGGTGTGCATTAGCAGGCAACTGGGTAGGAGGTAAACAAGACAGGATTTGAACGAGGCACTCCAGTACAGGATAAATATCATAAAAGTGCACAAAACACTGGCTCTAGTTCTGCAGATTTTAAATACCAAATATGATGACACTTGATACATATTTATTATCTATCTAGAAAATGAAACTTCTTCAGAAAAATCAAGAGTTGAAATTGGATAATTCAGTTGCTTATGACAAGATACAGACTGCATTTTAAACCACAGAGGGAAAAGATTAAAAATTCTACTTTTATATAAAGGGTAATATTGATTTAAAGATCTAAGTATAAGAATATAGTCATAAAATATTAGAAGAAAAATATACATGATTTTTAAAGATAAATTTATGATGAGAGGCTTTTCAAAAAGTAATAAAAGGACAGCATGTTTCCAAGGGCTGTGGATGATTGTGGCCATGGATTCTCAAAATGCATGGCAGCAACATGGAGAGACTTTGAGAGCACCGAACCTGCAGGTGCCGCTCGCTTTTCCAATGTTTCAGAACCAGGAAAGTAAAAAAAGGAATCTAATTCCAAAAGAAAAATGTGAAATAATTAGTGACAAAAAACCATTAAAACTTCAGTAGAGAGAAAGGTAATATACCAATAGCAAAAGAGAACATATTGGCAACACATAGAACAACTACTTAATATCCTTAATATATATAGAATTACAGTCAGCTGGGAAAAGACATAGAATGGAAAATAGAACAAAGATATAGATTCCCACAAAAAGACAAACAGCAATAGTTAATGACTGCATTGAGAGCTAAAAATAAAGACAGATAAACATAATTCATGTTGCACAAAAAACTGGCATTTAAAAATACATATACCCAGTGTTGATAATGGTTAGGAAAAATGGTCTCAAGCCAATTTTGGCACATGATCTTTGATCTCAATATGCTGAGTGGTCTTACTTGGTAACCTATAAGTACATGTCTAATCATCTAGCTTATATAAACAAGAGCGCATAGAATACTTTAATAAAATGTGAAATATAGTATTATTTGAAATACTTAATATTTTAAAACATAGAAAAATCTATTCAGTTGAGGTGTGCCTACATCAATTGTGGTACATACACAGAAGGAAAAATAAATATAAATATAAAATATATATATAATATATAAATATATATTTATATATTATATATTATATAAATATATATTATATATAAAATATATAAATATAAAAATATAAAAAAATAAATAGAAATATAATAACCATAAAAAATGTCGTTTGAGAGAGGAATTGGGGTAGAGGAAGGGAGAGAAAGCAATAGAATTGAGAGGGGAGAGAGACAGAGAGAGAAAGAGAGAGAGAAAGAGACAGAGAGAAACATATCAATGTGCTGTTGAAAAGAGGATGGAATGACCATCCATTTAAGAGAGCAGGATCTAGAGTATAATTTCTTTTCTGATTCCTTTCTTGCATGTCAAAGATCACAAGAAACCAACCAAGAAATCTAATTGCAAATTTATATGTTTAGAGCAGGAAAACCTGTGATTCATGGGAGTTGCTGTGAAAGGTTAATTTCTAAGAAACAATTTCCTGCCTAGAGTTATAATACTAGCAAAAGTAGTCCTTTCCAGAAACATTGTTTGAACAGTGAAAGGATTTGCATTTTTCAAATAGTATTTTTCCTGGGATTACTTTTAAATCTGTGTTTAATTGTGAGGAATTCATATACTCTCAATTTTTCTTCAATGTCCTTAGATCATAGTTAACTTTGGCACTGTGGCAAGACATCAGCTATCTCAGGTTTCACTATGCAAGAGCATGGGCTGCATGGTGATATATGACTTTCTGTGTGCCTTTAGTCAAGATTTCTATGCAGCTGGGATCATTGATGTATTGCTACTAATTGCATATCACAATGCAATAAAATCAAATAGCAACCATGTAGTCTTGTTAGCACTGCTTTGGTGAAACTATTCTTTTATCAGTAGGAAAGAAAAGTATACTCAGAAAACATATTTGTGTGCATGACAAAGACTGCTGAAGGAATTCCATATATTTAGACTGATTTACCTTTCCTTAAGCTCAGTGTTTCAGAATTATCAGTAAGCACACTCACATCTGAAAACTGTATTTCAAAACCAAATTCTTGATGTAGATAGCAATCAGGTTTTAAAATTGGATTTTGCTTTTGGGTGTCATTTTTATGAAGTTAATATTGTCCCAAGTAATAACACAATGCCAGAGGCTGTGTTTACTTAGCTGTCCCCAAAAGAGCTGGGAAGCTAAAAAACAAAAGCACTATGAAGGGACTCTGAAGTGACTAATGTGTCTCCCCCAGGAGAATGAGTAAGAAATGTCATAAAGTCCACCAAACGTATAACAATATTTTTATATGAGTATAATGTAATTTATCCAGGATTACTTACAGAATTTGGAGGTTCAATACAAATGAAAATGGGAGGCCTATTTTTTAAAAAAATTATTAAGAATTTCAAGATGTCAACAACTGAACAGCAACCATTGCAGGCCCCTTCCAAGCACAGGAACCTGTGTGAAGGTGAAGCCGCGTGCCAGGGTTACCCATCTCTGACTAGACCCAGGAACACTACTGCTGCTATTAAATTAAGGCTGGTGAACCTGTCTGAGGCAAAACCAAAATAAAATGAAGACATTAGCAATTTCTTTGTGTACTTTGTTCTTCAAATCTACCTCATATCTGACTCATCTATGCAAATAATACCCAGAAGATCATTGCTTAAGTCACTAAACAAAAGTCTCCCCAACAATTCTCATTACCCAGATAAATTTAAACTGTCATCATTCAAATTATTAGTATTAATTTTTTCTGCCTGATGCCCCAAGTCTCTAGGAATTATCTTTTCCTGTTCCATTTACTACAAGTATTGGCATCTATTTAGAGTTCACAATTTTTCATTTTATATAAAAATTCTTTAAGTTTCTTAACAAATTTTTTAAATAAACCTGTGGCCTGTAATTAGGTGCATATACATTGAGAATTGTTATATCTTCCTGTAGTATTGATCCCTTAATCATTATATAGTGCCCCTCTTTGTCTCTCTTAACAGTTTTTGTGTTAAAGTTTATGTAGTCCGCTATTAAGATGGTTACACCCGCTCTTTTTTCATTTCTGTTGGCATGGTATATCTTGTTCCATCCTTTTATTTTCAGTCTGTATGGATCTTCGTTGGAAAGATGTGTTTCTTGTAGGCAGCAAATAGATGGTTTTTGTTCCTTAACCCAATCAGCCAATCTCTGTCTTTTAACAGGACAGTTTAGACCTTTAACGTTCAATGTGACTATTGATAAGTGGTAAGTTTGCCCTGCCATTTGCCAGAGCCCATGAGAATAGTTTAGGCATGGAAAGCTAAGATACTCTGAAAAACAAAAACAAAAACAAAAACAAAAAGAAGACCTAAATGAAAGATCTCTGCGAGTGAGATCCCAGTGGAAAGAACGGGGCCATCAAAGAAGGAGGTACCTTTCTCTGAAGGGAGGCGAGAACTTCCACTTTGACTATGACCCTGTCGGAATAAGATCGAAGTCCACGAACCCTAAAGGCTTCCATAGCCTCGGCAACTCATGACCAGAGCCTAGGGAGATTACTGACGCCATAAACAAGAGTGTCAAATTGTTAAATCAACATCAGGAGTCACTGTGTACTTACATCTCATGAGGGATCTGTCCTTAATGTGTTATCCAATGTGAAATAATGCTATTACTAGTACTGAAACAGTATTTTTACACTTTGTGTTTCTGAGTGGGTGCAAACTGATGAAATCTTTACATAGTATATATTGAATCGATCTTCTGTATATAAAGATAATTGCAAATGATTAAAAAATCTTGGTGTTAAACTGGAAATTGCATAGACAATTAATCAATTTTTTTAAAAAAAATCATGTAGGATCTCTGTCCTTAATGTGCTGTACATTGTGAATTAATACTATAACTAGTACTCCAACAGTATTATCATTTTGTGTCTCTATGCGAGGGCAAACCGTTGAAATCTTTACGTAATATGTACTAAATTGATCTTCTGTGTATAAAGAGAATTGAAAATGAATCTTGATGTGAACAGAAGGGGAGAGGGAGCGGGAAAGGGGAGGGTAGGGGGAGGGAGAGAAGTTGTGGGGGGGGGAACCATTGTAATCCATAAGCTGTTCTTTGGAAATTCATATTCTTTAAATAAAAGCTTTATATATATATAAATAAATAAATAAATAAAATCTCAGAAGAAAAAAAAATTCTTGAGAACTCTTATTAAAGAATGGGTAATTGTGACTGAAGGTTACTACATCTATGGTCTTTGTGTGGGGTGCCTGAACAATGCTTTGATTTTATTTTTAATTTTTATTAATTCTGTCTAAATAGTGATTTCACTGTATTTTTAGCTTTTTATTGGTAAAAATTTTTAAGCATACAAAAATTAGGATACATAAACACGTGGATTCATTACTAAATCTAAACAGTCCTTATTTTGTCATTTTTGTTTTATTTATTACCATCTGTTTTTCTCTGCCCCTTTCTGGCAGAACCTTTTAAGTGAAGCATCAAATAGTAAGTCATTTATTCATAAAAACTTCAGTGTATGTTTAAATTTTTTTCTTCTTAGGTAATACAATGCATTATTGCTCTTACTGAAATTAGTAACAATTTTTTTTACCATCTGTTAATTAATCAACACATAAATTTCCCTTGTATAAAAATAGATTCTCATAGTTTGTTTTAATCAGGATCTAAAAGTGTTTTGCATGATTTTTTTCATGTCAGTTGTTTCTACTAAGCAATAACAATACCCCAATTTTACCTTGTAATTTGTTCTTTAAAGTTCCATTGACTTGTGAGGACATCATAAATTATTACTCTAAGAATAGTTCAATTTTTCACTGGATTGGTTGTGTTCATGGCTTTGCTGTGCATTCTATGCCACATATTTTCTGTAAACTGAACTTTAGACCTTGACTTTTGATTATAGTTACATTTTTTTCCTCAAAGAACACTTCCCAAATTGTACTCTACACATCACAATGTATACCAGAAGCAACATGAAGTCTGAGTGACTTACTTCAATGATGCTCAAACAGATCAGTGGGTTCAGTGGTTCAGCCTGATCCCATCCCCATATTTTCACTTCTCTGTTTTCAGCAATTTTTATCATTCGATGGCCTAAGTAAATTATTTCACTAGGGGTTGTAGAATAATGCTTTTCTATTTCTATCATTGCAACTGTTCAGAAAATGTCACTCATCTCCAAAGGTCTTTGGGTTCGTCCGCAGTACAATTCTCACTAGAAGGTCAGAATACATGCTGAGTCCTTACATTTAACTACCAATTTTAAGATGATAAATTTGTGTCATTGCAACTTCCAGCAGTGTCCAATACGTTTGGTTTCTCTAATTGTTTTTTTTTTCTTTTTGTTCCTTGTGAACATTATTATGGAATACACACATTTCATCTACTGCAACTATCATTATTTTGATGTTTGATTTGTCTTATCCTTAGTTTGCAGGAGCCACTCTAAGTTGACTTCTGGGTGTTAAATCTCGAGGTAACATCATTCGCTTTTTGTTGCACTGAGAGCTCAGACACTGGACATAGTGGTACTCATTGCTGCTGGGTTGCAAATGCTTCAAAGCAATGGATACAGATGGGAATACTTGCATTTAAAAATGAGTTCACATTGACACATGTATTATGTTTCCTGTCCTTTTAAAAGTTTTACTGTGGGGCTGGTGCTGTGGTGTAGCGGGTAAAGCCTCTGCCTGCAGTGCCAGTTTCCCATATGGACACTGGTTCAAGTCTTGGCTGCTCCACTTCTGATCCAGCTCTCTGCTATGGCCTGGGAAAGCAGTAGAAGATGACCCAAGTCCTTGGGCCCCCGCACCCGCGTGGGAGATTCAGAAGAAGCTCCTGGCTTCGGATCGGCACAGCTCTGGCCATTGTGGCCAATTGGGGAGTGGAACTAGTGGATGGAAGACCTCTCTCTCCTTCTCTCTGTGTGTAACTCTTTCAAATAAATAAATCTTTAAAAAAAAGTTTTACTATGTGGAGGCAGGAATTTGGCTCAGTGAGCTGGCTCTGGTTAAAATGTTCTTTCCCACATCTGGTTTGAGTTTGATCAGATCTAGGTTGGAGTCATGGCTCCAGCTTCTCACTCCAGCTTCCTGCCTATGGAAACCCTGGGAGGCAGTGGTGACCACTCAGGCAACCAAGTTCCTGCACCCATTCGAGAGACCTCAGTTCAGTTCCCAGTTCCCAGCTTCAGGTCCAGGCCAGCTGAGGCCACTGTGGACATTTGGGGAGTGAAGCAACAGATGGTACTTTTGTCTTCTGTGCCTCTCAAAAAATATTGGAAAAAAAAAGTTTTCCTTTTTTCTTTTTTCCTTTTGACAGGCAGAGTGGACAGTGAGAGAGAGAGAGAGAGAGAGAGACAGAGAGAAAGGTCTTCCTTTGCCGTTGGTTCACCCTCCAATGGCCGCTGCAGCTGGAGTGCTGCAGCCAGCACACCGCGCTGATCCGAAGCCAGGAACCAGGTGCTTCTCCTGGTCTCCCATGGGGTGCAGGGCCCAAGCACCTGGGCCATCCTCCACTGCACTCCCGGGCCATAGCAGAAAGCTGGCCTGGAAGAGGAGCAACCGGGACAGAATCCGGCGCCCCGACCAGGACTAGAACCCGGTATGCCAGTGCCGTAGGCGGAGGATTAGCCTATTGAGCTGTGGTGCTGGCCGGTTTTCCTTGTTATACTTATTAACCTATTTTATTACTGTTAAATTATAGCTTTCCTTTCAAGTTCTACTTACTGAGCAGTGAGGCTATTTCTCTTTTTACTCCTAATGCAATGCTTAGTTAAGACCAAACTTTTGTACCTCCTAGTCCCTCCTCCTCCAGGTTGTCAAGTACCCAGATTCTATCCAGAGAATGTCATGATCTTCATCTCCCTTGCAAATTCCTGAATAAATGTCAAGGGGAAGCTTCCTTAACCCTCATCACAATACCTACTTATTGTTAATGCTTTTTGGTTTATCTTCCCTTTAAAAGATCTAAGTTTTTCCTAAATTTCTTCTATTTCAGTGTCATAAACACATAGACACAGAGGTTAACTCATCAACATTTCAGGTTCTAATTACTCTCATAGTGCATTTGCATAATTTATTTAATTGCATCCACCATAAAAGAACTGTTATGATTCATTCTGCATATAACTTTTAGTACTGGAGAATGTCTCCACAATTACTCAGGGTATTAACAGTTGCTGCTTCAGAACCGAAACAAATTCTAACTGGCTGGCACCTCAGAGAGAAAATATTTCACACTACTAATTCAGCTGAATGGCAATTAGACACTGTTGCTAGTGACAGGTAGAGTCTCAGAATTAGTGTCAGTCTATTAGAAAAAATACTCAAGAAAGATTCCAAAGAGCTACCCTTGACTCAATTGATTATGCCAGTCTCTTTCCACGATGGATGGGTAATCAGCTTTTAAATTCCATTCAAAACAGAAGTCAACTAAAGACTAGGTTCAAATCACGGAAGACCAAGATACCTCTACATACGATGTATTTTTCTACCTAGAGAACAAGAGTGCTCCAACACTGCAGGACTGGCATCTAACAGTGGAAAATATGATCGCCTCAATTCAGTAAATACTACATTTATCTTGGTAGCTGAAAGAGAAATTGGTCCATGTGAATCGAGGCCAGACAGCAGGACATGAGTACAGTGAACTCTGCTTTTATAAGAACAGGAGGGAGGTTTTCCTTTATCTGTTATTCGATGCTATGCCCTCCAGCTGCTTTTCATGACACCAAAACACCAGTGGAACAAAATACTATTCAAAACAATGTGGTATTTAAACTCTTTAAACCAGAAGGAAAATTCTAGCAGACATTTTGATCTCAGGGAATGTAACATTTATAAAGGCATGGTTCATTATGCTATGATCACATCTGGAATTGGACTGCTATGAAAACTGACCTTGGTGACCAATATAATTATAAAGCAGCCTGCCACAACTTCAGATGCCTACTTTTCAAAACCCAGATGGACATTTAGAGCTCATTCCCCCACCTCTCATTTTCTAGAGCTTCCAGATGAATTGTCTGTCGCATGCAATTATCCAAGGCGCCTTCCTGTTCACATCACACACAGGAGCTGACCCTATTGACCAGGCTCCCAGCTTTGATTGAATGACGGTTCCATTTTCAAGGAAGAAATAGGAAAGGGACCAAATACTGCCTGTTGCAATTAAACTTGATCATCTATCATCATAGCCTCTAGCAGGAATGATCTATCTAAGCCTTTTCAGATCCTCTAAAATCGGCAGAGAAAAAAAAATGGTACAAAGAAAATAGCTTGAAGATTATCCATCATAAAAAAAATGCACCCCAAACAGGTGTCCTTTGTGTAGAACAAATTACTAAAGATTCTTAAAATAGCCCTGCCTGGGTGAATCAATAATGTGTTTCCTCCCTTCAGTTAAAAAGGAAATCAGTTATATGTCTGGGTTAAAGAAATGATTGTAAAGAACATCTTTTGTGTTCATCAGACCCATTATGTTAGAATATTTCCTATTTCTCCCTGTGGAGAACATAGTAATGCTGTAAGCTCCACAATCTTCATTATGCAGCACAAACTCAGCATCAGGACCTGCTTCCCACAAGAACCTGTGCATAGATCCAAGATCTGCTGCTTCCAACTCCATGGACATGTAAATATACTTCATCTATTTGAGTTCAATGCATTTCTATAAGTAAAATGGAATAACACCATCCAAGCAGTCAAGTGTAAAGATTAAATGAGGTGATACAGGTAATGCCCAAGCATAGTGACTAGTACAAAGTATGATATACTTAGTATTTTGGTAGTAAAATAAAGGAAGGAAAATGAATCAGAGAAATATCTGAGTTTGGGCCAGTGATTATCTTAGCCTACATATATCTTTGATGTCTACATTCTACTGTATTATCAAACATATTCAATCCATTTTTATTCTAGCTTTTGATGATGGTGCTGAAGGACCACAACTGTCCCTCATGATCCAAACTCAAGAGCTATGGCAACACATTCTCATTAATTTATGGTTTCTGTGGTAGGCATTTAATCACATTTTTATCTAAAGCTTTATGAAATCTACAATTGGAACACAGACAAACTTTCAAGGGCATAGGCTCCTATGATTTTAAATAAAATTTCTTTTTATCTTTTGCTAAATTTGGTCTTTGCATATTTTACATGGCAAAGTCAACCACCTAACTCCTCTGCTTCAACCATGAATAAATATTTAAGCAAAATGTAGTATTTTCAGATTAGTTTAAATCCAATTGCTAATAGAACAAATTTGGTATATCAGTTTTCATTTCATTCCATCATGTTTTTGAAATTATGGGGATGTGGATGAGCATTTGGTGCAGCAGTCATAGAACTTCCACTGGGTTGGCACTGTGGTGCAGTGGGTTAACACCCTGGTCTGAAGCACGGCATCCCATATGGGTGCTGATTTTGGGTCCTGGCTGCTCCACTTCCTGTCCAGCTCTCTCCTATGGCTGGAAAAGCAGTAGAAGACGGCCCAAGAAGAGACTCAGAAGAAGCTCCTGGCTTCTGGGTTCGGATCAGTGCAGCTCTGGCCATTGCGACCAACTGGGGAGTGGACCAGTGGATGGAAGACCTCTCTCTCTCTCTGCCTCTCCTTTCTTTGTGTAACTCTGACTTTCAAATAAATAAATAAATCTTTTTTTTAAAAAAAGTTTTTCCATAATCTGTTTTTTAAAACACTGTAGGGGGCTAATGCTGTGGCACAGCAGGTTAAAGTCCCATTCTGCAGCATTGGCATCTCATGTGGATGCCGGTTCAAGTCCCGGCTGCTCCACTTTCAATCCAGCTCCCTGGTAATGTGCCTGGGAAAATAGTGGAAGATGGTCCAAAGTGCTTGGACCCCTGTATCCACATGGGAGATCCAGAGGAAGCTTCTGGCTCTTGGCTTCAGATCAGCTCAGTTCTGGTCGATGTGGTCATTTGAGGAGTGAACTGGCAGATGGAAGATCTCTCTGCTTCTACCACTCTCTGTAACTCTTTCAAATAAATAAAATAAATCCTTTCAATAAAACAATTGTAATGGAATCACTAACTTTTTGTGGTCATATAGATAATAAATTTTTAGGGCTGGTGCCGTGGCTCACTTGGTTAATCCTCCACCTGAGGCACTGGCATCCCATATGGGCACCGGGTTCTAGTTCCGGTTGCTCCTCTTCCAGTCCAGCTCTCTGCTGTGGCCCAGGAAGGCAGTGGAGGATGGCCCAAGTGCTTTGGCCCCTGCACCCAATGGAAGACCAGGAGGAAGCACCTGGCTCCTGGCTTCGGATCGGCACAACACACCAGCTGTAGCAGCCATTTGGGGGCCGAACCAAAGAAAGAAGACCTTTCTCTCTGTCTCTCTCTCTCTAATAAAAAAAAGATAATAAATTTTTAGTTATAAATAATATACATGCAATTGGAAAAAAGTGCAAAGAATAAAGCAAAAATCATCCAATATTTCCCAACTAAGAGGCATTCACAATGCATAGTTTGATTAATGTCATTTGGGATCTCTAAGCAGATACACACATATAATTTGTGCAAATGCAATACTCTCATCCATACTACTTAATATCCTGTTCATAGCAATAATTTTTTCACTTAAAAATTGCAATTAGAATTTGAAATATGCTATGTACAATTTGCTTTATAACGCCAAATAAATTTTTAAGATATGGCTTACACAAAACATACTTGTTCAAGGGACTAGGGTAGAACAATATTTCAATACAGGTATTTTCCACATGAAATTCCTTTGCAATAGCTGAATCACATCTATTGTAAGAATACCAGGGCTGACATTGTGGTGCAGCAGGTTAAAGCCTTGGCCTGCAGCACCAGGATCCCATATGGATACTGGTTCCAGCCCAGGATGCTCCACTTCCAATCCAGATCTGTGCTGTGGCCTGGGAAAGCAGTGGAAGATGGCCCAAGTCCTTGGGCCTTGCATCTGTGTGGAAGACCCGGAAGAAGCTCCTGGCTCCTGGCTTTGGATCAGTTCAGATACAGCCATTGTGGCCATTTGAGGAGTGAACAAGCAGATGGAAGATCTCCTTCCCTCTGTCTCTACCTCTCTCTGTAACTCTTTCAAATAAATAAGTCTTTTAAAAAAAAAAAACAAAGAATATCCAGAATTTCTTTTAAATACTGATGGGTACCTACATAACTTCAAGATTTTTGATTTATTAACACCTCATTGATAAACATCAAAAGATGTGAATTGTTCAAAAACTTCCTTGGATATATTTCAATATAGAATTTGGAGATTAATTTGGCTCTAAATATCCAATTAGAATACTATGATTTTTTTATTATTTATTTGACAGATAGAGTTAGACAGTGAGAGAGAGAGACAGAGAGAAAGGTCTTCCTTCTGTTGGTTCACCCCCACCAATGGCCGCTACAGATGGCGCTGCGCCAATCCAAAGCAAGGAGCCAGGTGCTTCTTCCTGGTCTCCCATGCGGGTGTAGGCACCCAAGCACTTGGGCTATCCTCCACTGCCTTCCTGGGCCACAGCAGAGAGCTGGACTGGAAACGGAGCAACCGGGACTAGAACCCAGTGCCCATATGGGATGCTGGCGCTGCAAGCGGAGGATTAACCAAGTGAGCCATGGCACCGGCCCTCAAGAATACTATGATTTTAAAGAACATTCATTTCCCTAATGAGTACTGCTGATATTAAAATAAGCAGAGATTTACTTCATTAAATAAACTCCCTTGATTGACATTAGAAGTCAAAATGAAAGATGTATACTTGCTATGGATTTTAGCCTCATTCTTTAAATTTTAATAATTGCTTATTAAATGAACTTAAGAGTAGGCACTGTGGGAAACAAGAATGTTTGCTTCATAAATCTCACCATTTTATATCTAAAAATCACCATCTCTTAGGGTCATCTCATATAACAGGAGTAAAATTAAAATATTTTTGGATAGAAATCTCACAATGCACACCAAGAATTTTACTATGTGACTCAGTAATCTCACCAGAAGAATTCAAGTATAGGAAATAAGAAATGCTATCTTAAAAATATTTATTGGTTTTATTGATCATATGTATGAAAATGAACATGAGAAATTTGGTATGCAAAGCAGACGTTGGTTAAGAACTCTGGTATATTCATCAGATGCGCTATTATTTAGCCATACAACTTTGTTACCTTTGTAGATCACTTAATTCATGTGCCAAAATACTCTCAATATTTTAAACAAAATCAGTATAGCTGTTGAGTAATTCTGATTGGTACCCACATGCTGTTTACATAAAACCCAAGGCAAATTTACCTAGCACTTTCATAGTGATTAGATATTTGATTTTTATGGTTATTTCTGTCCTGAATATTCTACAACTTGTTAATGCATAAAAAAAACCCACCTGAGTTTGCCTGTCATTATTATTGATACATATCAGAACCAAAAAGCCACCACTTAATCCTCACTCATTGCTAGTCCTATGAACTACATAGATGACTTGCATCATGTCACAAAACTTTACTGACTATATTCATGGATTATTAAGATCCCTGCCGGGGGCCCATCAGAGCCCTTGGATATGGAGAAGTTTGGGTTCATAAGCTTTATGTATCGGGGGTGTGTGCTGGTAACAAGACAGCACATGGATGCAGCCTGAAGTCAAGAAGGACAGTACAACTGAGAGAGGAAGGGAGAGAAACATGTTCCTAATGATGGGCATAGTCACCTAGGGACTACGCACCTATGCCTAAAGCTGGTGCTAGTCCTAAGACTTCTGAATTACGTGGCACTAAAATTACCTTTTTCTGTACACAAGTCTAGCCTGTAATTTTGTCGCTTATCCTGAGAGTATCAAGAAAGAAAAGTTGATGTATTAGAATTGCCTTTTAGCTCTCAGACACATCATTCTTTCATCTTAATATACATGTCCAGAAAAGGAATAATTCTAACTCATGGACAGTAAGTTTCTCACATAGTCTTTACCCTGCAGTGGCTTTGGTGCTCTCTTATATACCCTTACTTAAAGGAAAATGTTCTAATGAAAAACTCAACCCATATTTTTATTAAACCTCATTGAGTTTAAAACTGACTCCTTTTTCCTTAGCTTGTTTTCAAGGGCACGTACATTAACGTCCCTATCCTTCCCACACACTTTGATTCAATCTGCAAATGTAATGAGAATGCTCTTTTCTATCATGGAAATCATTAGAAGTGATGATTGCTCTTGAAAGGAAAAGTGTTTAGTATCTGTGTGTGCTCTGTGAGTGATTGGCATCTGCTTACATTCCCCTTGGGGGCCTTCCATTCTGTAAATGCATGGTAAGTCCAGGGCCACACAGTGCAAGATAAGCTTTATCTCAAAGGAGCAGTGAGGGTCAACACTGCAATTACTTGCTCTCAAGAAAATCTCCTGAAGCCCAATGTAGGTGTTAAATTGAATCTCAACTGATTAGAAAAATGACACACCATTATAATTAAATTGTAGATTATATAAGAAAAAATATACACAAAAATAAAATTTTTCAAGAAGTCTTTGGGCCATATAAGGAGTGCAGTTGATGCAGCCTAGAATCTTGAAAGGTTTTGTGGTTTCAACAATGGAAAGATGCAAGGAAAGAGTAAGAAGATTGGAAACTTATTGTGGTTGAGAACAGAAGAAAAGGATTGATCAAGTCTTTAGGAAGATGGACCAAACATAAGAAAGAAGGCAGGCATGATAAGAAATAAGGGAGAGTCTTAGATGCGTGAATCAAGACAAAAATTCATCGCAGAGGAACCAACGAGAATTACAATTTTCTGGAACAGCAAGAGGCTTGAGTGTGAATTATTGTGGGCAGAAGCCAGAGGGTGCTATCTTACCCAGTTTTAACTGAGAGTAAATAGGATACTTATAACTCAAAGCCAAAATGTCCTTTCAGGTAGAATATACAAAGCTATTTCTCCTTACCCATACTTGTATCATTTTATCTGATCAGCTGGATATGGGTTAAAAGTAAGTTGAGGGGCTGGCACTGTGGCTTAGCAGATCAAGCTACCTGCTGCAATGTCGGCAGGCCATACTGTTGCTAGCTGGTTCAAGTCCCGGCTGCTCCACTTCTGATGCAGCTCTCTGCTATGGCCTGGGAAAGCAGAAGAAAGATGACCCAAGTCCTTGGGCTCCTGCATCTGTGTGGGAGACCCGGAAGAAGCTCCTGGCTCCTGGCTTTGGATCAGTTCAGATCCAGCCATTGAAGCCATTTGGGAAGTCAGCCAGTGGATAGAAGACCTCTCTCTCTCTATGCCTCTGCCTCTCTGTAACTTCGCCTTTCAAATAAATCAATCAATCTTGAGCCAACATTGTGGTGTAGGGGGTAAAACCAGAGCTTACAGTGCAGGCATCCCATATGTGTGCTGGTTCAAGTCCTGGCAGCTCTACTTCTGATCCAGCTCTCTGCTTTGGCCTGGAAAAGCAGAAGATGGCCCAAGTCCTTAGGCCACAGCACCCATGTGGGAGGCCCGGAAGAAGCTCCTGGTTCTGATTGGCACAGCGTCAGCCATTGCAGCCAATTGGGGAGTGAACCAGCAGATGGAAGACCTTTCTCTCTCTCTCTCTGCCTCTCCTTCTCTCTCTGTAATTCTTTCAAATAAATAAATAAATCTTTTAAAAAATAAATATTTTTTAAAAGTAAGTTGAATTGGCTAAATAAATAAATTGATTTTAAAAAAAAAGAAAGGGTGGTGCTATGGTATAGTGGGCTCAGCCTCTGCCTGTGGCCCTGGCATCCCATATGGGCTGCTCCTCTTCCGATCCAGCTCTCTGCTTATGGCCTAGGAAAGTGGTGGAAGATAGCCCAAGTGCTTGGGCCCTTGTACTTGTGTGGAGACCCAGAAGAAGCTCCTGGCTTCCAATCAGCTCAGCTCTGTAGGTTGTGGCCATTTGGGGAGTGAACCAGAGGATGGAAGGCCTTTCGCTCTGTCTCTCCCTCTCTCTGTAACTCTCTCTCTCTCAGATAAATAAGTAAGTCTTTTAAAAAATAAGATTAGTGGACCTAAAGTTTCCCAACCCATTCTATACGTGTATTTAAGGTAGCAATTTGGGTTGGGGTGGCAGCCACAATACAGGTGGTAAAGACAAACTGGTCCCATTGGTGTCAGTGGAGAACACGAACCTGTATCTTTTCTTTGTCAACGGAGTAGCAGAAAATTATTAGGGTGTCCTGTATATGGAGAAAGCAGAGGAGTTCTGGCTGGGTTGTTGTGGTGTGATCAGAATGGAAGAGGAAATGGTGGGATCTCCTGATCCCAGCAGAAGATGAGAAAATCAGCATGCCCAACCATGCTCCATCAGCGTGATCCATTCATTCTGTCAGAAGATGTTTAACTGAGTATACAAGGCACAGATGTAGAGTTGAGTTTTGCTGCTTGATTATTCTCAGAGTTCAAGTCCAGCATCAGTTTGGTAATTGGGTATATTTCACACAGTACAGCAAATACATTGGGGACCGGATAGTTTTTCTAACAATTTCACATGTCCTTCTGTTTTAGGTCCAAGTTTTAAGTCACTGTCCTGACTAGAGATTTGTAGGGAGTTTGCTTTTCTCTCATGGACAGAAGGAAGCACATAAAACAGATTTGTGCCTTATCAATATTATCTATACACATAGACTTGCACATTGTACCCTGTGTGCTTCTACTCCCTATCCTCAGAGAATAGGTTGACTTTTTTTATTATGGTTTTCTTTGTATAAAAACAGTTTGTATGGGTTATGCACCATGAAAAAGGAATGCTTTAAATAATAGAACATTCTTATCTATATGTCTATAGCTATAGATTTTAAAGATTCTTACACTTGAAACCATAAAACAGACACATTCAAAATAGAAAGGACTTTCTTAATTTTAAGTTCAGTAAGAAAGAACGGGCTAATGAAGGGTCTTGAATTTATTCACTGTGTACTCTTGACCTCCTTTACATTAAAAATATTCTCTAATGATGTGTGAGTATTAATTTGACTAGATTTGGATGTCAATGAAAGGTTTTTTTTTCTCTTTTTTAACCAAGAAGTGCTGACTTCATTGCAGTCAAGCTTCTTCATTAATTATAAAGAAATAATATTCTGGCTGTTTGAAATTAAGGCTGGAGTGAAAACCACTTTACAGTTTTATTTTGTGGTAACCTATAATTGGAATAAAGCAGCACACACCATGGAATTCAACAGACAGGGAATTCACCCCCCCATTAAAGATGATTTTGGGGAGGGGTGTTGATGGGTGAGAGTGGCTTGTGGGTACACATTTTCTCTTTCAGGATACATAAATCATACCTATTCAATGCATTGATTATGAAGTCTACATTTTAACAATAATCCTTTGAGATTATGGCACATGATTGAATGGGAGATGAAGACTGCTGCTTCTGAAATGGTAAAAAGTACATGAAATTCAGCTTTTGGGAAGAAGCCAATAATGAAAATATCATCAGCTCACCTTTGGAGAACTCTTTAATGTTTCTCAAAAACTTTGTAAGCATCATCAGATTTTATTTGATTCAGCCACAGAGAGGTAAGAGTGACTTGAGAAACTGATTTCCCTAAACTGCCATTTCACTGTAGAAGGAAGATTAGAATCCATATACACAGGTTCTCAGTCCAGGATCTTCTTATGGATACCAACATAATGCTTTTTCTCCTACCTTTGCTTTCAGAAAATTTTTGTTAACTCTAAAAGGACATGGTACACTGAAAGACTTGAACTTGGTGTGCCCTAATAAAAATGAATTGTATTGATGTTCTGTTTTCTGATTTTTGGTCACATAGTGTTATGAACAGAAATGTGTCTACCACCCCCTGCTCCCTGCTCCAACACCCAAATCACATAATGAAGCCCCAGCCCCCAATTTGGAAATGATCCCACAAGGAGGCAGTTAAGATTAAATGAAGTAATAACTATAGAGCTCTGATCCAACAGAAGTGGAGTCCTTATTGGAAGAGAGAGACACCAGAAAGCTCCTTCTATGACTTCTCAAAGGAAAAGTCATGTGAAGGATATGGCAAGAAGGTAGCTGCCTACACTCCAAAAAGCTGAGCCCCACCAAAAACTACACCCGAGGGCATCATGATGTTGGGCTTCTCTCTGTAACAACTGTGAGAAAGTAAATGCCTGTTGCTCTCATCACTCAATTTGGCATCTTGGTATCAGAGCCCTAGCAGACTAGTTCAGAGAGGAGGTTCTCTCAGGGCAGGAAGAACATGGCTTGTCCTCTGACAATCTTCATATTCACTTTAATCAAGCATAGCATTAAGAAGACCACATGTTTGTTAAACAAATGAACTGCTGATATAAAGGGTAGAAGAGTGGTAGAATTTCTGGAAGTTTAGGTTGCATTTCTACAATACCCAACGGATGGCTTATGGACAAGTCTATCAAAAAGCCAATATTTAATAATCATATCAGGAATTATGCTTATAATGTTAAATCTTTTCTTCAGTTTGTAAAATGGGTAGATGAATAGAATCCCTTCTATTCTAGCTCATATAGTTTATCGACCTAGAATTTCCTCACACTTGCTGAAGTTCTTGCCACATCTTCTAGCTTCTATGACATCAAACACTAATTATTAATCATGCTGAGACATAATTAAAGATATTTTCACTCAGTTTTGTGCTGAAGAGTTATCTCATTTAGTATACACAACAATAGCTTGAGCTATTGAGGGCACTGACACTATTTAAATATATATGTATATAGGAAATCTATTTATTTGAAATGCAGAATTATATATATATTAATCAGAATTGTATATATACACATATTCTTAATTTTATACATATATGGGGGGAGAGAGAGAGAGGTAGAGAGAGAGAACAAGTTTCCAGGCTGGGGTAGAAATATTGGAAGAGAAGCCGCCAGGACTCAAATTCTCGTTCATATGTCATACTGTTGTCTCTGACAATAGCATAACCCACTGCGCCACAATATTGGCCTCTATTTCCTTTTATAAATAAGGAACAGGTTGTAAAAGACAAAGAGCTCAGGAAGTGACCAAAACTCTCCTGAAGGAAGTTATTCCACGCTTTTGTCTCCCAAAATCTTTACAAAGTGACAATGGGCCTTCCCTCATCTCCCAGGTTACACAATGGATTTGTAAGGCCCTAGGAATAACCCAGCCCTTCACTCTGCATGGAGACCTCAATCTTCCAGTAAGGTAGAAAGAGCCAACCAGGCTCTATGGAAACCATCACAAGTATAGAAATGTGTGCTTGGTAAGAAAGGTTTAGAAGAAAGAGTGTTCTTGATAAGAAGGGTTAAAAAGGAAAGAGCTTTTTAAATAAGGAAAGGACATGGTTTGTAAGAATCGTGATGGCTAGTTTACTCTAGACTGGAAATGATGGAATGTTTCAAGTAAGTTGAAGAGGGTGTGCAGAAGTCACAAAAGGTTATGAAAGAAAGAAATATTGGACATGCTAACTGCTGCTTCCATGTTCCAGGAAGAATATTGTCTCTGGGTCAATCAGACTAGACAAGTACAAATCCAAATTTGTACTTTTCCTGGACAAAGCCAAACAGCTCCAGGACCAGGCCAAGCAAGGCTGGAATTTCTGGCCTGATATCTGGTCATGGAAATCCTGGCTATTTCCTCTCCTTGGCCCAATAACTTCTGTAATCTTGATGCTTCTCTTTGGACCATGTGTTTTTAATGCTCTTGTTTGTTTTGTCTCTAACAGACTAAAAGCTGTTGAACTCCAAATGGTTGTCAGACAAGGTTTCCAGCCCATTCCACTGGATGACCAGAGCAGCCCTCTGGACCGAGCAGGACAGTCTTTCCAAGGCCACTGTTGCACACCATAAGACAGACAACAAGAGGAAATACCCAAACCCCCCTCGATGCCCACATGCCAGCTTTGAAGAAGCTACAGAAAATCGAACTCCATCCATAATCCCAAAGAAAAATTTTGGGTATTGCCTCTTGAGGGGAGAATGTTAGGTAGGAAGTTAGGGATGAGCTTATGTGTGTGTAACAGGCCTAAAGGGAAGACTATGTCCAGCATATGCTGCATCTCAAAGTCATCCTGATGGTGTTTCAGGGGGAGCCTGGTATTCACATCCTGCCCTGCCCTGACCCCTTCTACCTGATAACCTGACAGGTGGGGGAGTCCCCACCCCTTCTGCCTGAGGAATCTTCCACAATCTCTCAGGTGAGGCCCAGTATCTGCATTTCAAATACCCTGCTCTGGATCCCAATTCTCTAGGGGGTCCTGCCCACCCTTCCTCCAGTCTGATAACATTTGCATCCATAAAGTCCTTTGTTTCAGACCTTTAAGAGAAAACTCAGGGAGAAGCTTCTTAACATTTGCATCCATGAAGTCCTTTGTTTCAGACCTTCTATTTACATCCAAAAAGCCCTTTGTTCCAAGGGGAACAGAGGTGGGGAAGCAAGACCCATCTCCTTAAAATCCCCAGCCTCAACCAGACTGCACACTCAGCCCTCTGCCTCTCTGCTCCACCTGTCTGGTCTGGCCAGGTGTAATCTCTCTACTCAATCATGTAACCTTGCCCCCCCCCCCCCCCCAGTCCAAGCAACTAGGCACTCTCTCAGGCTCTGTCTGGAGAGGTACCCATCCGTCCTTACAGATGTCCCTTCCCTACTGAACTTTGCTAATTTTACTTTCCACTGGGGGAAAAAAAAAAAAAGACAAAGCTGAACCTTGATGCCACATAATCAGAATAGAAGTTCTAACCAACACTTTAATTTTATTAGCAATAGCAGCTACCACCATGGCAAAGATTGGGCAAACAATGGGAAGATACAATGGTGCTGATGGTGGAGGCAAGGATGTAATAAGCCTAGGACTGAAGAGATGACTATCACTGGATTTGGATAAGTAGGGTAAGAGATTGTGTATTCAAACCTACAGATTTTTAGCTGTCTGAAGAAGAATAGTAATACTATTAACTGGGGAGAGAGTGAATAAGTCTGGGAGGAGAAAAGAAGAAAAAAAAACAAATTGGCTTTTAGAAAATCAGTTAGGTAGGCTTACCTAATCCCCGACCTTTTGCACCAGAGTTTTTTTGTAACCCTAAGTTGAATTCTTCTGCACCTCATTTGCTTAGAGGCATTTATTCTTCTTGATGATAGTTTAATGAAGAACAAGTTCCCAACAATTTCTCTTTACCAGTTGACATTTACTTTCTTAGATATTTGACAGATTTTTTTTCGCAGAAAAGGAATTGTTATAGTGGCGATAACATCACATTCAGGTCACAGAGCCCTTGTTTTACTCTTTAATTAGAGCAGGTGACTGCACTATACCTCTGACTTTACAGTATGCGTAAAACTATATAAAGTTATAAATTAATTTTAATTTTTACTATATTCTGATGCTAAATTTTATTATAAAAGCATCTGACAACTAGCATTCAGTTCTAGTGTGCAGTGAAACTAGAATTCTCATAGGAACATATACTATCCAAGTTTTCCTCTCAATTTTCAGCTTCTCAAGGCTTCTGACCATATTGGGACTGTATCTGGGATGATTTGCTCTGAAGTAAATCCATGAATCTCACCAGTGTATTAAAGCCTATTAGAGAGCTCTCCACTTTCTCTTGCTCCAACTGTGAAAAAGCTGTGCATTGTTTTACATAAATATACTCTGATGATTTCTGAGAAAAAGCAAATTCATAGCCAAGGACTAGTTTAAAATGTATTTTCAGAGAGATGAGAAAAGTTTCATGAAATTCTGTTTTTTTTTTTTTTGACAGGCAGAGTGGACAGTGAGAGAGAGAGAGAGAGAGAGAGAGGTCTTCCTTTTTGCCGTTGGTTCACCCTCCAATGGCTGCTGTGGCTGGCGCACCGCACTGATCTGAAGGCAGGAGCCAGGTGCTTCTCCTGGTCTCCCATGGGGTGCAGGGCCCAAGCACTTGGGCCATCCTCCACTGCACTCCCTGGCCACAGCAGAGAGCTGGCCTGGAAGAGGGGCGACTGGGACAGAATCTGGTGCCCCGACGGGGACTAGAACCTGGTGTGCCAGTACCGCAAGGTGGAGGATTAGCCTATTGAGCCATGGCGCCAGCCATGAAATTCTTAACTTCTAGATTGAAGCTGAACACCTAGAATCCCCTTCTACTTGAATAAAGCTGTATTCAAAGTCTGATTCTTATTTCAAAGCAGGATGCATATTCTGGGAATTTATGGTTATGTTTAAGGAAAGGATATTGAAGAAAAAAAGGATAGAAAGATGTGTTTCCACTGGTACCTATGCAGACAACACATACTCCAATGCTTGCTATATCCTGTTGAAACACTAATGACAGATTCCAAATGAACAAAGGAGAGAAAGTCAAGAATTAACAAGCAGCTAGGAGACTCTATGGTGAATCATTATTCAAAAAGCAAATGTACTTTGCTATTAAATTATATGACAAGATGTTTCAGAGAAGAAGAATTGTAGGCCAATTCACTCATTCACCTACTCTGAGCTGGTACAGTGATAATAAGCCCCTGGTGCGATTGAAAGATGAATCTTAACACTGTTTTACCATCAAGATAATAATAATAATATGAAATAGGGTGGAATAAGTACTGAAATTAGGAGCACAACTTTATATGAGGATCACAAAAGGATAGAGAGCTTAATTTAGATTAATATCATGAACTCTAATAATATTTGGGTGGGTAGCTTTTCTATGCTACTATAGCCTTGTTAGAAAAAAAGCAGGTAACAGGCCAACATGATTGAAACTCCTTCAGGATTATGCTATGCCTATAGTTTTATTTTTATTATGATGGTATCAAACTTACTACAAAAGCATGTATAAGCCATGACTTACAAGTTTGGTGAAGAGAAGATTATATATTACCTGCTGGTTAAAATCTTGTTTCACGAGACTTAACTTTCAAACACTTTTTCTATATCATGGAAGAGTATTTGCTCCTTATGTGAGCAAAGAATGTGACTCTAAATTTATCACTCTTTCAAGATCTCCCTTAACTAAAAGAGGTCATAGACTAAAGTGTAACCTAGCAGCATGTCATCCTTTGCACAGCCAATTTCGTTTGCTGTTACATTGACCTTTGTGGTCAGGCCAGCATATGAGCCCCATGTTCAAGATGACACATAGATTCCTTATGTGGACTTGAAGAACAGCTCAAGGTCCATCATGTCATGAACTCACATGGCAATTCTGTGATCCATGTGGGGATGACCCATACCCCTTTGCCTCTCTTCTAACCAGTTGGGCCAACTGTAACTTGTACTCCTGAGGTTTCCTGCAGGCTTGGCTGAGTCTGCTCACTGATATCAAGGATTTTTGCCTATTGTGTCACTTCTATCCCTTTTTCTCTCCTACTTCCTCCATTTCATTAGTCTAACCCCTTCATAAATCCCTTGCATGCAAATCCTCATTTCTGGATCTACTTCCAGAGAACCTTAAGACAACATAGTCTCATTATTTAATAATATGATTGACATTCTGCTACTTACAGAAATAATTTGAGGGCATGACTTTTGATATTTTCTACAAAATGTATTCATTTCACTTAGATGACTAACTATACAGTGAACTACAAGTTTCTTCCTATTCATAAAACCTACTTTGGACTGCCTCAAGCTTATCCTGATCAGCTTCACGATGAATTCTTCAAACAGAAGAGCTCAAAGAGCCCGCTCTGCATTGCCTCTTACAAATCTCTTACAAGCATGCAAATGAGCTCGTTTCTGGCACTGAGCCGTGGTGGGTCTGGAAAGCAAGGACTGGGAACGGGCTGTGGCGGGGGTGAGACACTGCTGCACCAAAGTTTTTTTTCCACCTAATCATCTACTCTTCTATTGTTAGTGCAGCTCCTACATGATAATATTAAGAATCACTTTTGAATTTGACATTTAATATGACTTAAAATATGTGAATAAAATATCTTGTTTTCAGCAAAATATTCTTCATAAAAATTTTGTAAATCCTTCTGTATTACAAAAATAGAATCATTGTGACCTGCAAGGCAACAGCTCACCTAGCATCTACCCTAATTAATGTATTTCTCTGACCCATAGCACTAAAGAACGCCACAGCTAGCCCTGGGTGGATGTCTGGAGGATGAAGGCATTCCCACCACCCTTCTCCAGCTCTTCGCAGACTCCAGTCATAGCTACACAGGATCTGGAGTAATGCGATGGGCAAAACCACAAGACTATGTGAAGGATGGCCAGCCTTGGGCAGCATGGAAAGGCAGCCAATGTAGTCCTCCCAGCATGTTTCAGACCTTAAAAGTGCTGATATAAATGCAGAACTTCTGTTTTTCTTTTGATATGTACTGATAACAGAAGTGACCAGGTTCCTGAAAGATTCCAGAAGTGAAGAGCAGACCAAAAACTGAATAGTGACAGAAAGAACTGGGGCCATAGTAACTGGGGGAATTGGCTCTGAGAATGGCCCAGTGAAGACAGGAACTGAGAAGGCTGCCAATCTTGGGGCGTGAAAGAGCTGTCCCTTCTTAGAAGGGAGTGTGGGTGGGTAGAGATGCTAGCCCGGGAAAACTCAAGGAAGCCTGGGTTCCCCATGAGAGGCTAAGGCCCGTAAGCCTGGACCACACTGGGTATACAGACAAATCACAGTGCCAGCCTGGGGCCAGGATTCTAAGCATAGATTTCTGCAAAGTATTTCCAGGGTAGCTGTTCCCCTTGCAGTGAAAACACACATTCTCCAAGTCTCCTAGGTTTAATACCAGGCTCCAATTCCTCACTCCATCTTCCCGCTAATGCAGATCCTGGGAGAAAGTAGCAATGGCTCAGTAGTTAGGTTCTTGCCACACACCTGGAAGACCTGAACAGAGTTCCTGGCTCCAGGCTCCAGCCTCTGATCTGGACCAGCCTGGTTCCCTTATGTGCATTTGAGGAGAGATTCAAATGATGAGAGCAATTTGTTTCTGTCTCTACTTCTCAAATAAATAAAATTTTAAAATTTTATTTCCATACACAAAGTAGGTAAGAATATAAAAAAATTAGAGACCATAATAAAAAAAAATCTAGATTTCACAGACATATATAAAAACTTGCCTTAACCCATTATACCTATCTCTCTTTCAGGAAATGAAATTCCTATTTAAGTTTCATGACTGATGGGACCAAGTCAAGATATGCACTTCCTATGAGTAGAGATTAACTGCTTTAATTCTACTTATTCATAGCTTATATTGTGTTTTTAAAAAAAACAATATTTATTTCAGTTATTTAAAAGGCAGGCTGAGAAAAAGGGATCTTCCATTGACTGGTTACTCCCCAAATGGCCACAATGGTCAGGGCTGAGTTAGGATGAAGCCAGGAACCTGAAAGTCCATCAGGGTCTCCCAAGTACTCGGGTCATCTTCCGCTACCTACATAGGTGCATTAGCTGGAAACTGGATTGGAAGCAGAGTAGCTGGACTTGAACTAATGCTCTGATATGGGATGCCAGAGTTGCAGGCCCCTTAAATTGTATTTTTATACTTAGAACCTAATGAAAACATGTTACTGGAAAATTTTGTATTTGAAAGGAGACAAGAATAGGTAGAGTTACCCCAGAGAGAAAAATGATAAAGATAAGGAATTGAGATTAACAGTGAACATACACACAATAATGGTAATTAAAAACATTTAGATTTATAAAGTACATAATTCTCAAAGTTTCTCATTTTATCATCACAACAACCCCATGAAATCAGTCAGATAAGAAGTAACCTCTCATTTTACAAAAACAAAAATTCAGAGAGACCATGTAGGGAGTGGGTGAGGTGGATGAAGTAAAGTACCTAAAGAATAATAGCTGCATGTGAATAAAAGTCAGATCCTTGCTGGGTAATGGGATTTTATTGTCCTTTTTGAGCTGCCATATTATTCAGTAACTTGAGATAGTTGAAGTGGGTGTGCTTCTTTGTAAATGTTTTCATTCCCATGAGAGGAGCTAAAACAGCACCTTTCAAAAAAAAAAGTCTACTATGTCCACTAAAGTATAAGTGATCAGATGTAATGTAAACCAAAATACTGAAATTATATTCTTGTGTGCTAAATGAAGCCAAACCTCATCTTCATAACAATGGGCATTAATGGTTGACTGTCCCTATAATTTTTATCTCTTAACTAACCTGTTTCTCATTTTATTAACTATTTAAAAGCAAAGGAGATCATTTCACAATGAATTTAGAAGAGGTATTCAATTAATAGTGTGATATGCAAATTACAAATGTTCTCACTGTTCTGCTTTTCGTCTTTTCCTACTAAAATTCAGGTTTCATTATGGTTTCATCATTGATCCAATGCATAGATCTGACCTCATCATCCTCTGCTTAAAAATACTCAGTGGGGGCCAGTGCTGTGGCTCAGTGGGTTAAAGACCCTGTCTGCAGTGCCAACATCCCATATGGGCACAGGTTCAAGTCCCGGCTGCTCCACTTCCAACCCAGCTCTCTGCTATGGCCTGGGAAAGCAGTAGAGGATGGAACAAGTGTTTGGGTCCCTGCACCTGCATGGGAGACCCAGAAGAATCTCCAGGCTCCTGACCTTGGCTCGGCTCAGCTCTGGCCATTGCAGCCATTTAGGGGAAGACTTCTCTCCCTCTCCCTCTCCCTCTGCCTCTGCCTTTCTGTAACTCTGCCTTTCAAATAAATACATAAATCTTAAAAAAAAATGTGATTTCATTTTTTACTATTAATCAATTAATTTTATTTATTTGAAAGGGGGAGGAAAGAGGGAAACAGAGAAAGCCATTCCATCTGCTAGTTCACTCCAAAAATGCCCTCAACAAGAAACTGGGAGCTGGGAGCCCAGTCTGGATCTTCCTTGAGGATGGGATGAACTTGGTTACGTGAGCCATCCATTGCTGCCTCCCAAAATGCACATTAGCAGGAAGCTGGGTCACAAGCAGAGTCAGGACTTGAACCCTGGAGCACCAATATAGAACACGGCTGTCTCAAGCAGCAACTAAACCATGGCACCAAATGCCTGCTTCTCCTCTGCTTTCCATTGCCTGAAGTCCCACTGACTTCACCAAGAGCCACAGTTCTGATTTTCTGTAATCAGCAGGATGTATTCCCCAGCCTTACAACCTGAGCTTCTTTGTCTCATATAGCATGCTCCAGCAATTCAAAAAATCCTTCTCATTCACCCAGTTCTTCTATTTTCTGTCTCATTTCCTTTTCTGAATGCTCTGGCTTTGTTTATCTATTTTTGTCTCAAGGCAAACACCTTTTTGTCTTTTTGCCTAATTCCTTGTAGCTCTGTAAGGCTTACTTCACTCACTATTTCCTGTGGAACACTGCCTTATTCTGGCTAGCAGATTTAGAAAACTCTTCTTAACGCTGTCATCATTCCCAATCCACAACTCTATTATTGAACCATACAGCTCCTGCACTCTCTCTCTCTTTCTCTTTCTCTCTCTCTGTGCGTGTGTTTCCTCACTAAAGTGAGAGAAGCTCTTAACATCGAAGATAATAATGATTTACCCATCTGGGTTTCCAGCATTTGGCTAAAAGTCAAACACCTAGTAGGTGCTGAATCAATGTCTGAATACCCGAGTTGATATGAAATTATCTTCTGTAATATACATTTTTGTTTTCCTTTCATCTTTGTTTATACATGTGACATTCTTGTTTTTTAATATTTCTTTCTGACCTATGTCCCTCATTTATAAAACTTTGCCAGTTTTATAAACTCTTGGCATGAAAACCAGAATAAAGTAATTGATTAAAACAGCATCATTCATTTCTTTTCTTTGCTTTGGGCTCATAATATTAGTTCCAATAGAAAACTAAAAGGATCTACCTTGGGTCCTGAAAGATAACCAGGTGAAAAAGCCCAATGCATTTTCTTCTTGAGAAGTCTCAATGTAATAAAACCTGCAGAAGGAAACTGATTAGGTACTGCAGAGGCATCGCTCCCTGTGTTCCCCAATCCTTCCTCCCTTTGCCCTTATTAATCACGCAACAAAGCGGTGGGTGTGAAAACAAGTACTATCATCAGCCGTACTCATTTCATGGTGGGAAAACCTGCAAAGGTGTGTTACTGGGGCCAAAGATGTGTTGTTTGGGACCATCTGATGCTCATCTTGTATTTCTAAATAATTTTTCTCTTTGTAAAGTGGTAACAAAAATAAATAAATCTCAGATTCTTCCTTCCACAAATTAAAAAATTCAGTTAAAAGATCTTCTTTCTCCAAGATAATATATAATACACATTTTCTTTCTAATTCAGTCAGAGGGATCAGTAGCTTGACTACAATTATATTGGGTTTCACCTGGCAAACAGAATTAGGTGTATTTATTTACATTATAACTGTCAGAAATCATAAACCTAAAAAGTAATTCAAACATATTCAGATAACATATTGTTTTTGCAAAGAGCTAAATGAACTGACACATAAGAGCATATAAATGGCTTGAGCACCCCTAATACCAATATCCAGAAACTGAACTATTCTAGAACACAAAATGCTCTGAGTCTGAAACCTTCTGAATGCTCACATGCTGTTCAACAACTTCTGCGATCTTGGACCATTTGATATCTTCAGATTAGGAATATTCACCTGACGCATCAAGTCTAAGTAGAGACAAGTGTTGAATGTACAAGGGTTAAGCTGCTGCACTTGGGATGTTCCTTCCACATTAGAGTGTCTGGGGTCTGGTACTGCCTCTACTTCTGATCCAGCTTCCTACTGATGCATTCTCTGGTTGGCTCAGATGATGGCTCAAGTACCTGGGTATCTGCTACCCACTGGGAGACCCAGATGGAATTCTATGCACCAGGATTCAGCCCAGTCTAGCTCTGCCTGTTGTGGGCATTTGGGGAATGAGCCAACAGATGGAAGATCTCTCTCTTCCTCTCTCAATCTTCTTCCTGCTCTTGCAAACAAATTTTTAAAAAACTTTTTTTGTGAAAAAAAAAAATAACTAATACTATTTGTTGAACACTTAGTGTAGGGTTAAACTTATGATCATTAAAGTGGAAATACATCTTTGAAAAAATTAAGAGTGGAAATAGGAGAGGGAGGAGAAAGAAGCGTTGGAGCATGGGTGGGAGGAAGGGTAGGGTGGAAAGCATTATTATGTTCCTAAATCTGTATAGATGTAATCCATGAAACTGGTGTAACTTAAATAAAAACTTTTTAAAATTTAAGTGTATATAGTATATACACTTAAAAAAAGAACTATTCTTTTTAAAAGTTTACATAAATATTCCAAAATCCAAAATAATCTGAAATCTAAAGTGTGTACTTTTGGGTAAGGGATGGTCAAGTTGTATACACACACATGCGTGCATACATTCACACACACACACACAGTTCAAAAATTCATGGAAATATAATCAAAAGTTAGAAGTTAAACTTATTGGGGCTGGCACTGTGGCACAGTGGGTTAAAGCCCCAGCCTGCAGCACCAGCATCCCATAAGGGCACCCGTTCAAGTCCCAGCTGCTCCACTTCCATTCTAGCTCTCTGCTAAGCAGTGGAAGATGGCCCAAGTCCTTGGGCACCTGTACCCACATGGGAAACCCAGAAGAAGCTCTTGGTTCCTGGCTTCAGACCAGCTCAGCTCTGGCTGTTGTGGTCATTTGGGGAGTGAACCAATGGATGGAAGACCTCTCTCTGGCTCTACCTCTCTCTGTAACTCTTTCAAATAAAGTAATTCTACAAAGAAAAAGGAAGATAAACTTATTTTGGTCTAAAAGTTTGAAATCTATGCATAATTTTTCATAATATGCACTTTCATGAACTTTTTGAAGACTTTATGTATATAAAATAACATTAACCATTGCCACCTGAAAAGCTATATATGGGAATTCGCTCTTGGATTGGGGAGAATATCACTTTAGTGAAGGAAAAGGCATGGATGGCGATTCTGAAAAAACCTGTGGCTTTGCACAGAGAGAAACATCTGTGGTCCTATTTGTACCAGTTATTGCAGCCAAACACCTGACACCGTGCACGGAGATGAGTACGGGTAACTGTGAAATAGTCATCTCACTGCATCAATGCCATCTATTACCATTATTAGAAAAAAAATATCATTGTAGAAAGTTTTTCTCTGCTTCCCATTCAAGTCCCCCATAATTCTATAACATTATCTCAGAACCAGCAGAACCAGTATCCATATTTTTTTTTTTTTTGTAGCAGAAGAAAAAGCCAGTGCAGTGTAGCAAAAGAAAATTGAACTTTGCAGACAGACTTCTTTCGTGTCCCAGCTAAGCAGCTGATTGGTGATGAGAATCTAGGCGAGTCACCTAAACTCAGTGATGTGCTTCCTTGTCTGTAAAACAGGTATCATGATTCCTGTCTTGGAGTTTTGAAGACTGCTGTTAAATATGCAAAGTCCTTAGTACAGTCCCTACTGCCTAATAAAATTCTCCGCACATGTTTTCTCCTCATCACTAATGGAAGGCAGAAATAATAACATAATTAAATGTGATGAATTGGAATAATCAGATAAAAATCATACAACTGATGGGTAACTTATTAGAATAAAAGATAAATAGCAGCAATTAGCATAGCCAAGGTTAAGTTAGTCTTACATGTACAGGAATCACGATAGGGTCTCTCTGCCCTGGAATTTAAAATTGATCTCGTATTCCACTCTCAAAAAGGCCTTTGTTTGAATGGTTTGATTCAAATAAAGACAAGTAATGGCATCTTTCTAATGCCTACCAGGTGTCCAGGCTATTAGACATTGCTAAGACATCTAGGAAAAGCTTCCCAGTCCCTGGACTCATTTCAATGTACAGAGTAGGAAGGCTCTCACAGTGTTATCTGCCTTATTTTATCTATTCCCAGCACTATTGCTGTATAATTGGCACACAGAAACCTGCAGCTAAGTAACATATAATCTGGTGAATTTGGACGGATGTACATATTATCATCACTATCCAGGTATGACAGATTACTCAAAAGTTTAAATTGTCTACAAGGTATAGCATGCTTGGGTGGTTATAGATAAAATAAATGTTGGTGGGGCTGGCACTGTGGAACAGTGGGTTAAAGCCCTGGCCTGAGTGCTGGCATCCCATATGGGCGCCGGTTCTAGTGCCGGCCGCTCCTCTTCTGATCCAGCTCTCTGCTATGGCCTGGGAAAACAGTGGAAAGATGGCCCAAGTCCTTGGGCCCCTGCACCCACGTGGGAGGCCCAGAAGAAGCTCCTGGCTCCTGGCTTCAGATTGGCGGAGCTCCAGCCATTGCTGCTATCTGGGGAGTGAATCAGCAGATAGAAGACCTCTCTCTCTCTACCTCTTTCTGTAACTCTGTCTTTCAAATAAATAAAATAAATCTTCAAAAAAATAAATAAACGTTGGTTTGTAACTGGCCAGTTTCGGGCTTCTGTACCTCTGCTTGCTTGATAACGGCCAAGGGCACCAGACTATGGTTCCTCCTGCCTTCTCCCTGCTGCAGCCACAGGATAACACAGGTGCGCCAAGGTCAATGACACTACGCATGACTCCAACCAGGAACAAATGAATTGTTACATTTTTCAAAGGAAAAAAAGTAAAACAAAACAAAACAAACAAAAAAACCACAACTGTCTGGCTGACTGCTTTCCGCTTCTGTATGCCTGTATGCCTTCTTTCTACTTGCAGGAGCCGGCATGCACGCATGATTAAATGATAAGAGGTTTCTCTTTAAAACCCCTCCCCACCACTGCAACTTGGAGCTGTCCTCCCTGGACTTGCTCTGTGAGAAGACAGTCACCAGCTGGCTAATAAAGACTCCTAATTTGATCTCAAAGTCTCCCTGTGTTTTTAATCTGTGGGCTCCACAACACAGGCAATAAACATCTCCAAAGGTGTGCTTTTGTTTCTGTTTTACTTGCATGTGTAATGAGAAGACTTAGCATGAGCGCCGGCTTGTCAACAAGGTTTTAAGTACAGAAGAACATGGATACCTGTAGTCTTTCTGTTACACAGCAGATTCCTGGAACTTGCTCCTTGAGTGGCTACAGCTTTATATCCCCTGAAGAACAACTCTGTCCCCTGGAAATCATTGTTCTACTGTCTACTTCTACACCACTGGGTATTTTAGATGCCTCATATGAGAAAAACCATGCAGTATGTACTAACATCAGCTATCCTCTGTTCTCTTGTTAAAAAGAAAATGTCCCTGTGAGGAATAATCTATTGAGCTTACACCAACGGCAACAATTTAGTTCTTCACACAATCACAAACTGGAAAAGTCCGAAACCACCTTCTCCCAGTTCCCCACTTAACAGAGAGGTGGACTGAAACAGGGATGTGATTTTCTCGTTCATAAAACTGGTTTTGGAGACATAGGGCAGGAATATAGACATGCTCATCTCTAGTCCTGGTTGGACCAACAACTCCAAGATACAGATTTTTGACAAGCTATGAATGTTCCCTGAAAAACAATGCCAAGTATATTCCCTACTGAGATTGCTGTTGCCATGAGGCAAACTGACACCATGTTTGTCTTCTACGTCAGAACCAGCCTCCATTCTCTCTCCTTTCATTTTCAGCCTCCAGTCACAGTTGCAGTTGGGCTCCAGGGAGGAGGAGGAGGAAGAAGAAGATCTCCTTCTCTCCTGGAGCTTCCCACAAACTGTGAAGTATTTCTCTTTGCTCCCTGCCCAGAGTAAGACTGTAACATAAAAATTCAGGAAACCATTTTGATAATCAAAAAAAAAAAAAAAACAACTTCTGAAGCATTTACAAGAGAGGATTACTGGAAGAATCGCATTTAAATTATCTATGCTTTCTGCTTTTGATCCCTTAAAGGAAAATGGCGTTAACTCATTCAAATAAAAGATTAGATCTTAATGTTTTCTTTGTTTTCGATTTCAGGGCAATTGGCATAAAAATTGATTTTAAAATCATCTTGAACAATAGGTTAAAGTTCAAAATGGTTACTTTTTAATCACAAAATACAGATATTCTTCAAAATCTGAATATTTTCCATGAGGTTAACCTATAGATTGCTATGAGGGATCAGAAAACAAGGAAAGGTGTGAGTTTGCTCTTTTGTTGCTGGACTGGGAGAGTATTAGACCCAAATCTGCAGGAATTACTGCTCAAAACACTGTTTTTCTTATCTGCTGATTTGAAAGTGAAGATAAGATAGAGTGGCAATATATTTCACTTAATTAGCCCTTTCCCTAGGAATCCTGAGTAAATGTGTTGCTTTTTTTTGTGATGCAAGAAGAAAGTGGTTACTGGAAAAAGCACCAGGTCACTGCTCCTAATTACATTTGCTCTGACATTTAACCTTTTCAACAACTTCACAATAGTGGCATCTACTCTGACAGTTTTCTGTTTACCTTTCTCCCTGCAACATGGTTTTAAAGTTGTATTATCCTCAAAATGTACTCAGGACTCCAGCTGCTGAAATACAATGTGGAAAGTAGAAATTACCTTCAGCACATTTATCCATAAGGGTTAAGAACGAATTGAATGTTCTTTTAAAAATATTTGTGATCTAATTCTTCCTGTCTCGCTATCTACCTCTATGTTTATCTCTATCTCTATCGTGAATTGCAGAGAGTCCCTGTCATGACTTCCAGGAAACAACTGTGTTTTAGCACCACTGAAGTTGTTTAAAGTAAGTTTAATTAACACCTGACAGGGATAGAGTCCAGCTATCACTTAAAGGGGCTGCATAAATTGGTTTGTAACCAAAGCAGAACCAGGATACTGGACTGAAAACCAAACTCTGCAATTGTGAAGACTGAGGACATCATCTTATGACCAGTTGGACTACCTACACCAGCATACCAGGTCATTGTGTGACACTCACTCCATAGGATTCAAGCTCAGGAGTCTATGAGAACCTTGGAGAAGAGAGACTGTGTTGTATACATAACCAGAAAGCCTTTATAAACATGACTGGTATGTTCAGCCTATAAGTATTGTCTAGAGGCAATTCTAAAGCATGAAATTTTATTTTCATTTGAAAATTTATTTGCAATTTGAGTTTTGGTAGGGCTTCTGTTTAGGAATTTCCTGTACACAATAAGTTACATGACTTATAGAATGGTAGTATATGCAGAAAACGTAACAGCTCCATGATTTTATGCTAGTTATGCTTTTAAAGATCTCAAAATGCATCAAAAATTCTATGAGGAGTGAAGGTCTAGAACAAACAGTAGATGAAATGAGAAAAAAATGGGGGCCAGTGTTGTGGCACAATGAGTTAGGCCACCACCTTTAACAATGGTATCCTATCTTGGAGGGCCAGTTAGAGTCCCTTCTGCTGTGCTTCTGAGCCAACTCTCTGCTAATGGGCCGTGGAAGATGGCCCATACCTGGGCCCCTGCCACCCATGTGTCAGTTCTCAGCTCTTGGCTTTGGCCTGGACCCACCCTGGCTGTTGTATCCATTTGGGAATCAAACCAGCAAATGATAAATCTCTCTCTTGTTCTCTCCCTCTGTGTGTGTGTGTCTGTGTGTGCCTGCCTCCTTCCCTCGTCACTCTGACCTTCAAATAAATACATAAATCTTTCTAAAAAAGAGAAAAAATACACTGCACATACCAAAAGAGAACACACAAAGTGTTCTGTGGAGGTTTTAGCAACCCTATGAAACGAATGAAGAGAGCGCCTGGTTCTGAAGACTGAATAAGGTGGGGCGAGATGGACCAAAATGCTTATGTGATATGAAAGGCCAGCAGTATATGAAAGATAGCTACCATCAGCACCAGTGACAGATGCAGGTCGTTCTTTGCTCTTGTATGGGTAGAGTTCTGCAACTATAGTTCGAAAGGAAAAACCAAAGTCAATCATTCCAGTGTGAAAAAGCCTATCAGTAGACAAAGAACTCACACCCTCTTCTTTACCAATGTCCCAATAAAGATGAACTTATTGGTACTGAATGTCAATGACAAAAGCATAGCTATACTCTCTGGATCTTATTTCCATTTTTATTAAATTTCTTCTTTGCCCCAAACCTTTGAATTTCTTCAGGCTTGTCCTCATTCCGTGTCAGCACTGTGAATCAATGCTAATTTGGCTGTCTGGGTGCTAGGGCACATGCTGTTTTTCATCTTCTGCCTGTTTTCTGACTGTAATATTCAGAAATATCGGTGCCTAGTTGAATCTCATGGATCAGATGTGCTTTAAAATATCTTTGATTTAAATAAAAATACAAGAAAGGATTTTTCATGGCCCAGGGAGGAGGGATGGAATCCAGTAGCAGGAGAGTTGCAGTCTAGTGCCAGCTACTCCCTGATTGCAGAAAGTTTGAGATGCTACTTCATCCCTCTAGCCCTAAGTTCCTTATCGGTAAGATGGAGGTACTGGGGCTGATAATCCTGAAGGTCCCTCCAGAGCTAGCAATCTCTTTTTGAGATAAAAATCAACATAAATCAGTGTGCTGCAAGGAAAGCATAAAGTAGAGTACCTATAGCATTATTCAGATAACACCAGCATTTTGGAGTCATAACAGACCTTACAGTGATTTGTGCTCTCCTTCATTCTGGCACTTGGAAACACTGATGCCCAGGAAGATGAAATGAACTATGACATTGAGCCCTACAGCAGCAGATGCAGCAATTCAACTTACTGCATATTCGTAAACAGTGCTAAGAGCTTCTGGAAATTTTAAAGTTTTGTGTAATAACGCTACTTGAGGAAGCGCATGCTTGTGTCATTAGGGGTTAAGGTTAGGATAGAATTCTCCCATACAGTTTTCTTTTATTCACAGTTTTGTTTTCATGGTTTCAGTTATCTGTAAACAAAGTCCAGAAATATAAATGGAAAATTCCACAAATAGGTTTAACTTGTACTTTTTTTTGAGTAATATGATGAAATTGTGTTCCATTCTGCTCAGGCTGGGATGGAAATCACCCCATTGACCTCAAGTCCACACGTTATGAGGCTACTTCAGAACTTCCATGGAAATGGAATTGAAAGCTAAGTTTCTTCTAGTGAAGGTAATTTTGAAATCGACATGTGCGTGGTATCTTCAATATGTTCATGGAAACGCACAACTATGCATGGATTTCAAATTATTTTAGCACCAAACAAATTATTTTTGAAGGTCCATTTTCCATGAAATTTTTGAAGTCTTCTCATATATGCCACCTGCTTATTAGTCACTCAGTAGCTGTCCTGGTTATCAGATCAACTATCATAGCTAAGACACGCATTACTCAAGTTTAGATAACCTTTATTCCTAATGGTCCCAGAGTGCAAGACTAGTGCAAAGGAGGCACTATGACAAAACAACATGAGAGAAGATTAACTCCTGTACCATGCAGCAACAATGCAGGAAGAAACGTACGAGGCTAAGAAACTGTCTGTGGCCTCAGGCATCCATTGGGGACTCTGGTTCCCCTCTGCTGCTAAAGGGAGAGCTAGTGTACGTTATAAATCTGGAAGGCAGATTATAGAAATGAACAAAGTCAAACTGCACAACCACAGAAGTAAATATATCTCCCTAATATGCATGTTGACGGAAGCAGGTGAAGGAGGATGCATAGTGCCCAATACAGTACACTCTGCAAATGTGATGAGGCTCTAAAAACACCAACCTGAGAAACAGGTTTATTAAAAAATCCATGTGCCTTTCAAAGAATTATCAGTTACATAAATCTCCCAAGTAAGCCAGCCTCACCAGTGATTTATGCAATCTCTTCTTGATGACATTTTAAGTGGTGTTGTAAAAGCATATTGCTGTTAATTTAAAATGTAATTAATGCAAGATTAATTGTTATCTCAGAAGCTGGAGCACGTAACTGACAAACCAATGTAGAAGAGTGGTGGTCTGCATGAAATCACATTTCAGGGGAGGAATTTGAGTCCTTCAAGTACTGCCCATGAGGAGTAGGTAGGCTAATGTTGTAGGACTGGCCCCAGCTCCTCAGAAACAGTTAAGAGGAGAAACACAATTTATTACCAGATGTGGTAGAAACTGTGAAACACCTAACTACTTTCATTTTCATTCTCTTCCTGTGTGGCCTTTTGGACTGTAACTAAATAGACTTATAGACCAGAAGGGATGCACCATTTACAACTATGATGCCTGAAACAATTTTTGGTGTTTAGCAAGAAACTGAAGCACTAGTGGACAATTGCCAGGAGTTCTGCAACTTGATCATCCCTTGAAAATGACGGACACATCACAGCAGTTAGAGTCAGGTGATTCTTAAACTTGTGTCCCTTAACAGGACAAGATGAACCCTCATATTAATTAACGTTTTAATTTCATGCTTGATTTTCTACATCTACTTTCTTCCAGGATCTACTGGGACGAAGGAGCAAGGAGGTGCTGTTTTAAACTAAAGAAAGACTGATATAGATTTTCAGAGGATGGAAGTACCGGTGTATAGATGCAATTGCCAGCAGAAATGGCTCATTAGTAAGTTCAATTTCAATGAAACAGAAAAGACTGAAGCTCCACAGGTGTCTGGTTTCCATGGGATCATTGTCAGCCCGGAGGACACAGTGGGGACTCACTCACCTGGGCAAAGGGAAAACGAATAGGCAAAGACCACAGACCTGATTTTGTTGAAGCTGACTCTACTCAGATGAACAGAAATCTCAGTGGTCTTTTTTTTTAACTTGGGAATAAAGTTAACAGGGTTAAAAGTGATTGAAATCCATAAACATGTATTTCTTCATTTTTGTTCACTGAGTCCAAAGCCAAAACAATTTGAATAACCAAACTCACAAAAATGCTACAGTATCTCTACTCAGGTGGCAATATATACAGTAAACAAACCCAAACCAGAAAAAGCAGCCTTGATTTTAGCACTAACTCAATTACACATTAGGTAGGACAACCCACCTCACTCCTTAGGATTCTGTTCAGGGTAAGAAGCTATGCCAGAGATTTATTTTTCTTATTAGAGAACTTAGAATGCTGAGCACAAAGAAAACACTCAGTGAGTATGTGTTGAATTGATATATTCATTAATAAATACAGCAGATTAGGCAATGACTATGATTTGTCATCAAAGTGAAGCCACCTAGCCACTCGGTAACTCACAGGATATGCAATATTCAGCAAGCTCAGAGGATCACAACCACGGGGCCCCTGAGACCCAGGGGTAAACTTCTGAAAGGACGAGCTCCATAGCACAGTGCACCCATGAATCAAAACGTCCTCCTTTTGTTAAACACGATCCCACACTTCAGGGCTATTAGCTTGTTTGGTGATCCTCAACACAACAGGAAGGAAGAAAATTGAAATATCGTGCATGTTACATTAACCTTCCTCAGGGTCTGCTGTTTGCTTTTGAGAAATTATTTTTAGAACTACTTTCCTCCTACAGACAAAATACTATTATGGCTAGCAGACATGTTTATATAGTTTGTACGTCGTAAATTCTTTATCTTTTATTCTCTGTCTCTTTTCTTAGAATTAAGAATTGTTAATGTACAAAGGTTAGACCAGAAGGAACACACATTGCCAATTCACATTTGGAATATTAGAATTGATAAACTATGTGAATCTCAGGGAAGAGTTATAATGATACTGAGTATATGACAAAACTGAGAAAGTAAAAGAGAATGCGAGTTAAGCTTGGATGATGAATATGAAGAATACAGGGGTGTCTGTCTTAATTAAAATGCACAAGGTGGGTGTGTTAGAAGGCGGCAACATATTAACTTTGATGTGGATGATGGGAATATAGAGAGTAGGGAATTTTCAATTATACTAGTGGTAAAGAACATGGAAAGTAAAACCTTGCCTGGTAAAGCAATCTAAAGAGGTGGGTGTTTCAATTACAGAGTAGGTAATGGAAGTGCAAAAACTGAGATGTGTACAAGCCATCATGTGGGTGGCTGCAAGAGGAATGCTGGGAAATTAAAGCATGCTGGAGTATCTCACTCTGGTTTTTAATATCAGTCAAATATTAAACAGCTTAGGCTTAGTTCCCATCGTGATCTGAATTTTCATATTCCCACTGAGATAATTTATGATTTCAAGTGACAGTCTCAGCCAAACTAAACTATAACCCAGTATAAAACATTTATATTTAGTCCTTGTAGTTGCTGTGTTTCTATAAATGACCACTGGTACTTAGGTGAATAATCAAGAAACAGTAAGAAGACACTATACCAAAGCAGATTCAACTAAATACTGCCCATTTTGATGTAAAATTATAATGCATAAAAATATAAGCCAGATTAGAACTATTTTAATTAATCTAGTGGGAAGATTTCCCTTTAATTCATTCAAGCGATCATCATCTTCTGGAGTGATGCATACCAGAAAGAAGCAAGTTTGTCAGTTGTGGCAAATGTGGGAAATGTGAAACAGATCCTGCCCCGTGCTTCTTTGTGGTTGCAGCAGCCGAGACTCGTGGGTGAGGCATCTGGAGTTCTCCAAGCACCGTGACCCCTGCAACAAATCAGCTTGGTGAAATTCTTGGGCAGAGCAGAAGATAGAAGGCAGCAGGGACCCTTATTTTCATTTGCAAAGATGAAATAGAAATCTCCTTACATGTACTTTAAAATAAAAATTTCCTGTAAGATAACCTCAAAATAGTAACATATTTTAATATCAACACTCCTTATTTTCCTTCTAAGTAAAGCTCCATGTTGTAGAGTTTTTCAATGCTTTTTCCTTTGGAAATCCTTAAAGGAGTGTTATTAAAAAATGCTAATATCTCAGTACAAAAATGATACAAAAGCTGTTGAGTTCATTCACAGCACTGCTATTGCACACTTGAAACTTCCATGGGTTGGAAGCATATGTGTAATTAATTATGACATGATTACACTGTGTTCCAGAAGTGGCACTCTGCAACAAAAACTTAGCATTCGCATTTGTAAATAGCTATGTGCTAATGTTTCAGTCGCTCTCTTTCATGAGAGCCACCAGCATGCAAACCACATCATTCTCTATCACCTTGTGTAATACTCATGGAGGGAAACAAGGAAAATGGCCACTTGGAAACAAGTCAGTAAAAATAGGTCTCGCTAAAAATGATGTCAATTCTTGTTTTTGAACTTGCAATGTCTAATTTTTTAACTCTCTGAAAACTTAAAATCTATCCTGTTTTATAAAATTCCATTTTGTAGTAACAGTAACTCTTATATGAAAATTGGAAATACTAATTGTGCTATAGAGTCTGTAACATGAGGCAGAACACATGTTTTCCAACATTCTCATAAACTGAATCTCCAATTAATTAGGAAGTTAGTAATCTCCCATTAGGGTATTTCCAATTGTAAAAATACCTAAAGACATGGTCTTCACCTGTGTGGTTTGTGTTCCGGCCGATGATTGAAAACTGGAGTTTGTTAATGTCTCGTGTGGTTTTATACCCCACCCACACTTAAAAAGTATGAGACAGTCTTCCATGGCATGTACTGTTGTCCATCTATGGACAAAGTACAACAAGTAATTTAATCTGGTGAAGCACATCTCATTATAATTAAATGTGCTGACACCAGCATTCATAAGCCAGGAGTATATTAGGCAACACAGTTATGAAGATGACAATGAATTTATCTTTGCTTTCATGGAGCTTACAAGGCAAACTTGGGTAAAATTAGGTATAATAAAAGTACATTTGGCATTGTTGTAGAAATTCAGAAAAATAAATGGAAATTACTCTAGACTTGCTACCTTTGTGTTGCTTCTTAAAATTCCACAAAAACATCTTTAGCTATAGTATGAAAGTGCATTGTAACACTAAATCTCTCCAGTGAGGCCCTGGAGTTACCTCCAGGATAAACACTCTGTCAGCTGATGATAATTTAAACTGCTCTTTAAGTTTTGTAACTTACTGTAAATTCCAAATTGGAAGAAATAAAATCCCAAAGGGCAGTATTAGTTGTGGAGTCAGACACAGATCTGCAATTTCACTCTGCTATTATCCATCTCTAAATTTGGTTTGCCCATCAAGGAAATGGAGTATTGCCTAACTCAAGGCTGAACTGGAAAACATACGAGATTTCAGGCGAGGATGCTGCCAGTAAATCATGTACCCTCTGCTCTTCCTGTACTAGCCCTAATTATTATTGATGGCTATGAAGAGTCTCCCGATGCTGCACCTCTGGGATTAGTCTGTGCCCTCTGCAGATCTGATCCACTGCAAACAGTAGTAACTTTCTCAGGCCTATAGTCACTGTGGTTTCCTGTGTTTTAAAAATACGACATTTCATTTAAGTTGTAGTTAGCAGCTAAATGAAAGGTGATTGATTTTCCTTTGTTCTCTTTCCTTAGAAATCAAAAGGCTCACTTGACCTAGATTTGGCTATAAGCTCCAAATTTTTGCTGATACTGATGTTAAAATATTTTGAAAAGACACAGGAGGATTTTTAGGTACTTGCCAAACTTGTAGTTCTCGATCTTCTCTTTTTATTAGAGAAGGGGAAAGTGCAAATGGGCTGTTCACTTCAAGCCCAGGACCAGATCAGCCTTCTTATGAGAGCAAAGTGAGTGAATACTACTTTGACATCCAAAAAGCTGTAGAACCTACTGTCCAACTCTTGACCCTGGCAAGATGACGTTTACAAACTTTGAGCAAAGGAGAGTTAAGGAGTAGGAAGTTGATGTATGGTTAAGATGCTTTGGTTTCAGTTTACTCGTCTTTATGAAACCAAAGTAAGAATTGCACAAGTCGCATCTCACAGAAATTAAAAAAAAATAAAAAACAATTACATCCAACTAAACTTTTAAATAAGCAAAAGCTCTTCAATGGAGAAAGGAAAGCCTTTTCAACAACCGATCTAGGGTCCAGCACTGTGGCTTAGTGGGTAAAGCCGCACCCCTGCAGTGCTGGCATCCCATATGTGTGCAGGTTCCAGTCCTAGCTGCTCCACTTCTGATCCAGCTCTCTGCTATGGCCTGGGAAAGCAGTGGAGGATAGCCCAAGTCCTTAGGCCCCTGCACCTGCGTGGGAGCCTGGAGGAAGTTCCTGGCTCCTGGCTTTGCATAGGCGAAGCTCCAGCCATTGTGGCCAATTGAGGAGTGAGCCATTGGATGGGAGTCTGTCTGTCTGTCTCTCTCTCTCTCTCTCTCTCTCTCTCTCTCTCTGCCTCTCCTTCTGTGTAATGCTGGATATCAAATAAATAAATCTTTTAAAAAAATAACTGATGCTAAAGAAATTTGTAGGCATGAATGAATAAATAAATAGATCTTTACCTTAAACAACACACCTTATATAAAAATCAACTCAAAGTCTCCACAGACTTAAATACATAGTTTATAAAAGTATAAAGTTTCTAGAAAAAAATATAGGAGGGAATCTTCAGGGCCTAGGTCAAGCAAAGCATGCTTAAACTACACACCAAAAGGCACAGTTAATAAAAATGAAAATTGACAAATTGGACCTCATTAAAATGAAAAACTTTTACACTCTGAAAGATTCTGTTGTGCATGAAAAGATACACTGCAGCCTGGGAATATCCATAAATCATATCTGATGAAGGACTGGTACCTAGAATTTATAAATAACTCTAAAATCTTAAGAATAAAGGGCCAAAAATAAAGTTAAAAAATGAGACCAAAACATGAAGACACTGAACAAAAAAGCCATACAGGTGGCAGGTTAGCCCAAGACAAGATGTTGCCATCATTGGTCATTACATAAATTCAAATTTAAACCAAATTGAAAATTACTACATATGTATCAGAATGACTAAAGACTGATAACAGCAAATATCAGTGAAGACACAGAGAAATTGGAACACACATACACTGCTGTTGGACATATAAACTAGTTCCATCACCAGAAAACAGTTTGGCAGTGGCTATTAAAATAACAACAACAACAAAAAAAACGGACTTACCATATGATTCAAGAATCATGCTCCTGGGCATTTATACTAGAGACTCATTTTCATGCAGAAACTGCTAAATGAATGTCCTCGATAGTTTCATGCAGAATAACCAAAAATGTAAACTAGCCAAATGTCCTTCAATGCATAAACTGTTAAACCACGGTATATTCGTATCACAGAATATTAATCAATAATTTAAAATGAAGAATTATTGATATGCAAACACTTGCAGAAATCTCAAAGAAATTATATAAAGTGAAAAAAAATCAATCTTGATGGATATATACTCCATGATAGGGCAATTGTGAAATAGCACGAGTAAAGAGATGGACAGTAATTAGTGGCTGTCAACAGTTAAGGATGAGAGGGGTAGAAATGAGTACCTCTGTAAACAAATATCACAAGGGGTTTATTTATTTATTAATTTATTTGACAGGCAAAGCGGACAGTGAGAGAGAGAGAGACAGAGAAAGGTCTTCCTTTTGCTGTTGGTTCACTCTCCAATGGCCGCTGCGGCCAGCGCACCGCGCTGATCCGATGGCAGGAGCCAGGTGCTTCTCCTGGTCTCCATGCGGGTGCAGGGCCCAAGCACTTGGGCCATCCTCGACTGCACTCCCTGGCCACAGCAGAGAGCTGGCCTGGAAGAAGGACAACCGGGACAGAATCCGGCGCCCTCACTGGGACTAGAACCGGGGGTGCCGGTACCACAAGGCGGAGGATTAGCCTATTGAGCCGCGGCGCCGGCCACAAGGGGTTTATTTTTAAAAGCTTTATTTATTTGAAAGTAAAAGCATCACAGAGATGGAGGGAGAGAGGGAGATATCTTCCATTCTCTGGTTTACTATCAAAATGGCAGCAATCCAGGAATCCAGAACTCCATCTGGGTCTCCCACGTGGGTGGCAAGGACTCAAGTACTTGTCCCATCATTCACTGTCTTCCCAGATGTTTTGGCAGGAAGCTGGATTGGAAGTGGAGCAGCTATAACTTCAACTTGTACTCTGATATGGGATGGCAGCATTGAAACTGGCGGCTTAAACTGCTGTGCCACAATGCCAGCCCCACACGAGGGAGACTTCTGGTGAAGATATAGCTTAATACTATATGATGGTAATTACACAAAGCCATCCACTTGGTACAACATAATTTACATACATAAATGCACTCATGGTTGTACACTGCATACATGAATAGACAGGGATGTATATAACTTCTGAAATCTTAAGTTCTATGGGTTACATTAACACCAATACAGAAAACAAAAAACAAAACAGAATTTCTTCCCCAGGACCTTGGTTTTGCTTAAGTAACTCAAAAAGACTCCAAAGAATTATGTTTCATAATTAAACAACCAGCATAATAAACAGTGTCTTCATCCCGCAAACTCTCAGCTTCATAGTTTTTACTCCATACTCTATTTTTTCTCAACCTAAATTTGGAAAAATCAAAACAAATATACAAACAAAAGGCCTTGCATCCACTCCCTTTCTCCATTCTTCATCTCCACAACTGTACTTCTTCTTGCTTTTCCTTTTCTCCTTCATGTCCTCTCTAATTGTTGAGTCACCTCTTTATTATGTATATTATTTTGTTTCCTCCCTTATCACTAAAAGTACAGCAATATTCCAGAAACAGAACAAGCACACACAAGTCCTAAGAACTTGAATATTAATAGATCAATATCATTTTTTCTTTTCATTATCAAATGGGGTTAATAATATCTACATACTCATGGGATTATTAGAAATATTAATTATGATATTACATGTAAAGCATGGTGTACAGTGCTTGGCACACACTGGTTGCTCAATAAACAGTAGCAGATAGTAATAGGAAACACTTGGCATACAAAAAAGAAGGGTGGTTTGCAATTTAGAAACCCACAAGCAAATATTCCCTAAGCATCTAATAATTCTTAGTTCACTAGGACTGTGAAAGAAGTGACGATAGTGCATAAATGAGCACAAAAAAGCTGCCTGATACCATTAGTCACTAGGGACATGGTAGCACTGCACACCCATTAGAATGGCCAAGTTGCAGAGCAACACCATCTCACATTCATCTCTCATCCCTGGGACAAACATAGAAATCTAGAGTCACTACAGAAACCTGTAGGCAGTTTCTCATAAAGGTAAACATTAACTTACAATGCAACCCAGCAACCTCTCCTCTAGGCATTTGTCCAAGTGAAATGAAAACTTAACATCCCAACACAAATATGTAAAAGAATGTTAATAGTGGCTTTATTGTCCATTTTGGAGACTACCCAAATGCTCTCCAACTGGTAAATGTGCACACATAACTAGGTATGTCCACACAACAGGTCACTACTCTGATTAAGAAGGAATATAACACTGACACATATCAAGACTGATCCCAAACGCCTTAAGCTAAATAAGAGAATCTAGACACAAAATCCAGCATGCTGTGCGTGTGTACAAAGGCAAAACTACAGGGACAGAAAATAAATTAATAATAATCTTCATTAGCTACAGGTGTGAGGGGGTTGACCACAAAAGATCGCAAGAGAAATGTTTGAAAAGATAGAACTTTTCCATAACTTGGTTTTCCTGGTCTATGCATTTCTTAAAACTCTTATAAATGTACACTAAAAAAAGATCATTCAAATTTTCCTTCAATTGTTTCAGAGAACAAAATAGAGGCAGCCTGAGGGAAAACGACACAGATTTTGTCACTGTACTTTCAGATATAGCAGATACAGATGGGGCTAACACACACTGAAAAAGAGAAGCACAGGAACTAGTAAATAGCTTGTTTCTAATTTAGGAGATTTAAGGATAGGCATAAACCAAATTTGAAGAAATCACTGACTATGTGGAAAGAAGAAAGATTGGGTTTTCCTGCCAACTATCAAAAGGATGGGAGGATCTCGCTGGGCAGAGAAACCTGAGAGGGTATTTTCGTGTGGAGGAATGTAAGTAGAAAATGTTGAGTGAAAATTTACCCCTAAGAAGTGGAGCTGGTGTTAAGAGTAATAAGAAACTGACTTGATAAAGAGGATGCAACAGGTCTCACAGGTGCCATATCTCAAACATGGTCTGTGATATGATTAAAGTCTTTTTAATAACACAGTTATCACTAAATTCTTGAATGGGAAGTTATCATAAAGAGCATATTTTCAGATGATTATGCTGGAAGTAGTGTGCCCTGTACAAAAGGAAAGAAGTGATGATCTGACAGAACAGGGAAGGGAAGTCAGTATGTTGTTGGAGAACTAGAGCTCTTGTAGCTGATGAATTGACATCTTAGCTAATTGTCTTAATAACAAATATCCTGTGTTAAAAATGGAATCTTTGGATGCTTATAGAAAGCAAAGCACAGCTGCCTCTAGCAGTTTATTTCTATAGCTTCTGGATATGAGACATCACATATAGAAATGATTTCTCTGGGGGCGTTTTCTTTTAGGCCTGTGGAGACTGCAGCTGTCCGGACTACCACATGCTGAAGTCATTCCTGGCCTCATAATTAATGCACACTTTGAAATCCTACAGAACAGTACTTCCCTATGCCAGATTTCAAATATCTTCTTTTTAAAAGATTTATTTATTTAAAAGGCAGAGTTACAGAGAGGCAGAGGCAGAGAGGGAGAGAGGTCTTCCATCCGCTGGTTCACTCCCCAAAATGGCCGAAAGGGCCAGATCTGGGTTGATAGGAAGCCAAGAGCCAGGAGCTTCTTCCAGGTCTCCCATTTGGGTACAGTGGCCCAAGTCCTTGGGCCATCTTCCACTGACTTCCCAGGCCATAGCAGAGAGCTAGATCGGAAGTGCAGCAGCCAGGACTTGAACCCGTGCTTGATGTCGGCACTGCAGGCAGCGGTGTTATCCACTACGCCACAACGCTGGCCCCCAAATATCTTTCAACTCCTACATAAAGTCACAGAGAAAGGATATACATGTCTACCTTGTGTGCTTCAAGGTGAAAAGAGGAAAATGTGATTTGAGATACTTTGTTTGGTAGCTATTTGTCCTCGTGAATGCCTAAGTTCTTACTTTTACGGTTTTAGCTAATAGTCTTAATTTTGAAAAACACTGAAGTTAAATGACTAAAGGTAAAAAACTTGGGTTTCTTGTCAAATTCAGTATAAGTCCCTGAAGAATATATTCATTATCCACTGCCATAAAAAATTCTATTCGGAATCCTTATAGGGACTAACGAGTCTTAATTGTATGTTAGGTTATAAATTAAATATCTCATAACTATTCAAAATAAAGATGTCAAGATCAACATTCCCAGCACATTGGTGTTAGAGTAGGTGTGGCCCTGAGCCTTCCAAAAGTTTTTTAATTAATCTTGGGATGCACTGTATTAAGAGAATGTCAAATGTCTTGCTGAGTAGCAAATAGATGAACCCTATAACAGCTTCAAGTTACAATGAGGCTAATGCCAAATGCCCTTCATCTGAGAGTCCTAGAGGCCTTTACAAATGGCAAAACATTAATCTGAACATCACTCTAGAGGAGCATCAAATTAATTTCCATTTCAGAAATGAACCCCCTGAGAAAGAAGCATGTCCACAACCACAATTAAACCTACTTTTTAGCATACTTAAAGCAAGTTCCTAACAGCCATCTGTTCTGACAGCTAATTTCAGGCATAGGGATAAAAGAGTGTGAAGATGTCAGAAAGGAAAACCAACCATATTCATTAAACATATTTTGAGCACATAAAGTGAATATAGGACTACAGGTCTCAGAAGCAACATTTAGGAAACAGTATCATTAGTGAACAGTATGGTACATACCCTGACAATAGCATGATTGAGATAAAATGATTCCCCTTACTCTCTGGGAATATATTCTAAGACCCTCAATGGATCATACTCAATCCTCGTAGATGTTACTACTTACATTTTTCCCTATACATATATACCTTTGATGAAGGTTAAGTAAGAGATTAACAACAAATAACAGAACAATTATACCAATGTGCTTTAGTAAGTTATGTGAATATGGCATCCCTCCCTCCCTCCCTCCCTCCCTCCCTCCCTCTCTCTCTCTCTCTCTCTCAGCTGGCTGGGTAGCATTTACAGCATGCACCCACTGGGCAAAGGGATGGCTCACATTCTAGTAGGACAGAGTAGGAAGGCATGAGGTTTTATCACTCTACTGAGAATGGTATGCTATTTAAATCATATGAAATTTTTATTTCTGGAAAGTTTTATGAATATTTTTTGGACAATGGTTTCTTGTGGGTAACTAAAAATATAGAAAGTAAAACACAGACAACTCAAGTCTACTGTACAGGAGGCAAAAACAGTCAATCTAGGGAGTGAATGAAAAGTTCACATGGGAAATTTTGCTTAAGCTGAGCTTTGAAGGATTGTAGAAACAGAAGGCAAGATAGGGGATTCTAGAAAGAACAACTAGCATTTAAAAAACATTAAGCCTTGTACTTGCCAGTAGCTAGAACAATTAGTCTATGTGATTGGGTTCCAGGGGTGATGATGGCAGGAGTCAGAGGGTAAATAATGTCACGAAACACATTAAGCTAAGGAGCTAAACATGCAACCCAAATGCTAGTGAAGGTGATGGCTCAATGGCCAGTGCACGTGTTCACTGGGGACCCAGACCCCCATCCACCTTATGATATCAATAAGGAATTATAAATATAATGTTCAAGAACTCCGACATGCAAAGGCATTACCTACTCACAAACTCCATTTACAATTCAGACTTCCATGTGCTTTATAAGAAGCCAGCTGTCTATTTTGGCCTGGAGGAAAAGAAAATGAAGTTGGTGTACAGCTAGACCATCTGTGCAATGGACGTTGGCAAAAGAAGAGATCAGCCGGGCACAGGAAGACAAGAGAGCAAGGGATTTCAATGAAAACAAGTAACTCAGTGATTAGTGGGACATGGGGAGCTAAAGAAAACAAGGAGTGACCAGAAACTTGATTCTCACTCACTGGGCTTTGGATCTTTTCACTGATGAGTAAAGACAACAGAAAATAGGAAAGAATGCTTTGGTGTGAAAGATGAATAATTCCTTCCAAAAATATTGTCAGTTTAAGAATTCAAGTGAAAAGAGTTCCACATAGCTGTGGGGGTGGAGATTGTCTCTGGAAAACATCAGTTTTCCAAGGAACCTAACCTTGAAGTCAAGGGTCTTCAACGCATAACAAATGCTTACAGAGGACTATTAGTGAGTTAGGCAATGTCCTTTTTTCTAGAATGAATCCACACTAAGGGCTACATCCAAAGTTCTGCTCCCACACTGCTGTCCCTGCCCCTCCCCTTTTCCATTTCCATCAGATTTGCTCAGACTTTATGTAGCAGTAACTACAAAAAGCAGCCCCCTAGAATTATTTTATTGTAATGATATTGTGCATGTTAGACTCTCTGGGGAAAAGATGCTGACATGGAGTTCTAAGTTTTATCAGGAGTTGCACCAGTTAAAGAGCAAGTCACAGGATTGCACACGAGGAGCTGAGAGACACCCATACAGACTTGCCATCTCTACTAGTGCAGAGGGGCACCCTGCAATGAAGAAAGCTTAAGGAAGGCGTCTCCAGAGGATGGAGATGGTCTCACACTCATGCCATCACAAAGGGACAGCTCAGAGAAAAGCAAACCTTCAGTTAGAAGCAAGCAAAGCATGAAAGAGCTAAAGATTAGGAGTGTTACAGCAGGGTCTGGGCAGGTGTTTCTCTGAGTCTACACAGACATGTGGAAGACACATTACACAATATTTATCTTATGAGAGACTCTATGGAAGGTATGTGTCTTGCTTGCATGAATAGCTGTGCATAACCTGTCTTTGTTTTGCTTCTTACATTTTCAAATTTTAGTTATTTTTAACAGAATAAATGTGATTTGTAGATGCATTGCTAAGAACATAATGATATTCTCTTCCTCTTTTCCCCTTTTTTCCACCAATCCTCCTCCTTTCTCCCTTTCTTTCTTGTTAGTTTTTGAGACAACGTATTTTAAAATTACATTGCAGTAAAAAGGCTTAATACTTCACTAAATACAAAGATTAACAAGTAAACTACAAAGAGACCCCCGTTTAGTGGGAATATAGATAAAGCTATAAAAAATAATTCAGTGGAAAAATGATCATTTCATCCATATACAGTAAATTTTAAAGTAATCAGAGATCATTAAAACTATAGTAATATAAAATTCTTAACCATTGGTTTGACAAAGGTATAAAAGAAAGTTTTATTTAAGTATTTTCCTGTGGGCCTGTGCTGTAGCGTAGTAAGCTAAGTCTCCACCTGTGGCGCAGTCAATCCCATATGGGTGCTGGTTCGTGTCCTGGCTGCTCTTCTTCCTATCCAGCTCTCTACTAATGTGCCTGGGAAACCAGTGGAAGATGGCCCAAGTGTTTGGGCCCTTGCACCCATGTGAGAGACCCAGAAGAAGTTCCTGGATCTTGGATCCTCAGCTCTGGCTGTTGGAGCCATCTGGGAGTGAACCAGTGGGTAGAAGACTTTTTTTTTTTTTTTTGTATTTATTTGACAGATAGTTATAGACAGTGAGAGAGAGAGACAGAGAGAAAGGTCTTCTTTCTGTTGGTTCACTCCCCAAATGGTCACCACGGTTGGTGCTGCACTGATCCAAAGCCAGGAGCCAGGTGCTTCTTCCCAGTCTCCTATGTGGGTGCAGGGGCCCAAGCACTTGGGCCATCCTGCACTACTTTCCTGGGCCACAGCAGAGAGCTGGATTGGAAGACGAGCAACTGGGACTAAAACCTGGCACCCATGTGGGATTCCGGCACCGCAGACGGAGGATTAACCAAGTGAGCCAGGGTGCCGGCCTCGGAAGACTTCTCTGTCTCTCCCTCTCTCTGTAACTCTGCCTCTCAAATAAATAAAATCAATCTTAAAAAAAGAAACTCTATTCCAGCAATACTGATGCACAAAGACATTTCTTTTGTTTTTTTTTTTCTGCTTTTTTTCTTCTTGTTTATTTTTAACTTTAGTTCCCACATCTAAGACAGAACATACAGTATTTGTCTCTCTGGGTCCAGCTTATTTCACTCAACATGATGTCCTCCAGTTGTGTCCATTTTGCCTCAAATGATAGAATTTCATTCCTTTTATAGCTGAATAATATTCCATTATGTGTATATATCACTTTTTTATACATTCAGATGATGATGGACATCTTGCTTGATTCCAAATTTTGGCTATTGTGAACAGTGCTATTATGAACATGGTAGCACACATATCTCTTTTGTGTTCAAGTCTTTTGGGTATATACCTAGTAGTAGGATTGCTGGATCTTATGGCAAGTCTAGTTCTAGTTTTTAAAGAAATCTCCACACTGTTTTCCACAGTGGCTGCACTAATTTACATTTCCACCAACAATGTATAAGTATTTCCCTTTGTCCACATCCTCACCAGCATTTGTTACTCTCTGTGTTTGGGTTTTAGTCATTTGGACTGGGGTGAGGTAATATCTCACTGTGGTTTTGATTTGTATTTCCCTGATGGCTAATGATATTGAGGATTTTTTTCACATATTTGTTGGTCATTTATATTTCTTCTTTTGAGAATTGTCTATTGAAGTTATTTGCCCATTTCTTAACTGGATTGGTTTTGTTGTTGTTGTTGAGTTTTTAAAGTTGTTGATTTATTTGGGATATTAATCCTTAGATAGGCAGTTGACAAACGTGTTTCTATTCTGTTGAATGTCTATCAGTAGTTCTGTTGAACTCTATCAGTAGTTCTCTTTGCTGTGCAATCACTTCTCAGTTTGATATAGTCCCATTTATTTAGTTTTGCTTTTGTTGTCTGTGCTTTGGGGTCTTGTCCAAGAAGTCTCTATATCAATGTCTTAGAGTGTTTTTTTCCAGAAATACAGAGTGTCAGGTCTTATAATACAGGTTTTTGATCCATCTTCAGTTGTTTTGTCTATCTGTATATTTGTATATTCATTCTTCTACATCCAGTTTTCTAGCACCATCTGTTGAAGAGATTATCCTTATTCCACAATATGTTCTGAACACTTGTTTCAAAATTCAGTTGGCCGTATGTATATGGATCAATTTCTGAATTTCCTATTCTGTTCCACTGATTTATGTATTAGTTTTTATCCCCGTACTAACCTGTTTTAATTACTAGAGCTAAGTAGTATGTTTTGAAATCAGGTGTTGGGATGCCTCTAGCTTGCTTTTTCTTGCTGAGGATCGCTTTGGCTACTTGGGGTCTTTTGTGATTCCATATGAATTTAGCATTGTTTTCTCTAACTCTGTAAAGAATGCCATTGGTATTTTCATAGGGATTTACATTGAATCCTAAAGTGCTCTATGTAGTATAGGCATTTTAATATTTATCCATGAATAAGGGATACATTTCCTACTCTTTGTGTCCTTAAAGATTTCTTTCACCAATGCTTGATCATTTTCACTGTTGAGATCTTTCACTTTGGTTAAATTGATTCCTAAATATTTGATCTTTTTTTTTGTGGCTACTGTGAATAGGATTTCTTTCTTGATTTTTCTTTTTTGTGAGTTCACCATTAGCCTACAAAAAAGCTACTGTTTCTTGTGTTTATTTTGTAACCTGCAATTTTACTGAATTGGTTTATGGATTCTAATAGCTTTTTGGTAGATTGTTTAGGTTTTTCCATGTAAAATAGTATGTCATCAGCAAACATGGATTATTTGACTTCCTCTTACAATTTAGATGCCTTTTCTTTCTCTTCCTTAATTACTCTTGCTAAAACTTCCAGTACTATCTTGAATAAGGGTAGTAAAAGTAGACATCCTTGTCTTGCTCCAGATCTGAGGGGAAATGCTGTGTTTTTCCCCTTCACTGTGATATTGGCCATGATTTTTAATATATAGCCTTTATAATTTTGAGGACTGTTCTTCTATACCTAATTTGAGGACAGTGGGGCATGCAATGACTTCTTCCTACCTTGGCATGCTAAGATGGCGGCTCACTGCTGGGAACTGGCTGTGCCACATGGCTGCCTGCAGAGATGTCTCTGTCTGCTCTGCTCTTATCCCACAGAGTCTTCGTTGTTTTTTATTTTTCACTTCTTCATTGAAAATTTCTGTTAACCGGGACCCCTGGAAAAGAAGCCCTTCCTTTGCTCTTTTCATTTCCTAGAGCAGCTTAAGTTAGTGTGTCTACACCCTATTCAGCCTTCTCAAGTCCTCTTTTCCTGTCATTTGGACACTGTTATTCATGTAGTTGACAGGTTTTCATCTATGAATTGGCTGCTAAGGAGCTCAGAGCTGTTTTTAGAGACCACATAGGGCATCCTAAAATATATTTTGAATAATAAGACCGTAGCTGCTGCAATATCCTTCAATCTTGATCTCATTTTTACTTACAAGGAATGTAAGCTACCTCAGTGGGAGACTAGATCTCAAAGGAAGTAAATCCAAAGGTGAGCTAGCCTTTCCTAAATTTATTCACAAGGTGCCATCATTGACCATACAGTAAGATGAATTACACTGAATTCTCAGCTGGGGCCACATTTGATATTACCCAAAGGTGATCACTGATTACTTCAAATACAAAGAAAATATTTTGTATTTCTACTCTTTAAGTACCTAAAATTATAAAACTGGTCATTTATGGAGTTTTATTGATCTGCAGCCCTAAATAGAATTTTCCAACATGTGAATGTCTTTCAGCACATGCTCAAGACCCCTAGTTGGTTATTATACATTTGGAGAAGAAACAAAAATTCTGGAGGCTCCTTACTTTTCCTGGTTTCCTCCTCGTACTTTATAAGAAGATGATCACTGTTTAACCCACTTCTGCTAGAGAAGCCAGTATTAAAAGGCTGTTTGGCTGTCACTTATCTCTGTTTTTAGCTTTTGAGGTTTTGAAATCACAATGATCTGAATATTAGGAAAGCAAAGCTTCCTCTCTTCGGGGGAAAGAGGGTTGGTAACCAGGTTGGTCAACGGACATGTGGTAAGGTCAAAGCTGTAGTAGCCAGAATGGAACAATCAGAACTGGAAAACAGGGGCTAGTTATGTGATTCAGATCCTACTGACAACCATAAAGGGAACATTTCTTGTCAATGACTGAACTAGGTATACAAGGGTTAATCCTCAAAGGAAAAAGAAAGGCATCAGAGTGAATGATATGAAGTGCTTGGTTTTAACAGAAATAGAATTAGATACACAATCTGTGTAGCTCAGTACAAAGTGAAAATGCAAACCTTGTTAAAAAATTAAGAGTTGTTTTTAATGATTTATTCATTTATTTGAAAGGCAGAGTTGGAGAGAGAGAGAAGGAGAAACAGAGAAAGAAGGATCTTCCATCCACCGGTTCACTCGCCAAATGGCCACAATGAATGGGCTGGGTGAGGCCAGAGCCAGAAGCCAGGAGCTTTCTTCTGGATCTCCCACATAGGTGCAGAGGCCCAGGGACTTGGATCATCATCCACTGCTTTCCCAGGTGCATTAGCAAGATTGGAAGTGGAGCAGCTGGGACTCAAACTGGTACCCATATGGGAAGTTGGCGCTACAGGCTGTGGCTTTAACTCACTGTGCCACAGCATTGCCCCTCCCCTCCAAATTAAGAATTCTGAGACAATCTCGTTGAAGCATTACAACAAGCATGGGTCTTCTGGAGTTTGGGATGACTGCATAGGTCACATGTTTATGAAGCCGGTCATGTCTTCAGACCCAAATGCTAACCACCAAAGAAGTGAACTATTTCCTCCCTCCCTTGAGTCATTAATTAACTACAACTTATCTCTAAATCTGAGAAATTTCTATCCCTATCATTTCACCTATTGGCCCTCTGGACTCTGGAGAGTGGAATTACCAAAGCCTGCTGTGGTTACAAAACTCATAGAATGGTGAGAATCATTCTGTTTTCAATATGCTTTATTCTGGTTGAAATATTTTCAACCATATCTTACAAATCAATATCTTCAGTTTAAAATTGGTTTGGCATCCTTATAGACTGAGAGGTGCTAACCATTTCCTTTCAAAATGTCTCATGGGGTCCCAATCTTCACTTCTGGATATGGACGCAAGCCCTTTTCATAACACAATTGAAGTTGCTTGTTATGGTTACAAATGCTGCAACTACTACTATTGGTGATCTCAGAGACACAGCTGGTAAAGCAGGATTACCTGCAGAATATCATCTTCACAGTATGGAGTAAAGTAGAAGATAATCACTCCAAGTCTATTACATCAGAAAGGAGGGATATATAGAAAGCATATTAAAAAAAAAAAAGAAAAATTCCAAAATAATCTAATGGCCTCCAGGTTGAGAATCATTGATCTACTTCCACTTGTTCTTTTTTTCTACAAAGTAAGAAAATGGACACAGACAGGGGCAATAACCAGCTTAAGTTCATGCAGGTAGAGAGCAGCCTGACCCCGAGCCAGGAATACTGTGTCTCTGATAGGGATTTCTCCACAGTCCATTAAAAGCGCACCACAGCTGCTAGGCTCTGAATAATGTAGTTTGAAGGCCAAGTAATTTTAGATATGGAAGTTCAAATAAAGTTGGACTCTGTGACCAGAGTGAAGTTTTCTGAAATGTGTTTTGTATTAAAGTGAATATACCATGTCTGTTTAGTTAGGAGCACTTAGAACCACTAATGAATATGCCATATGTTCATAATTAAAAGGCAGGATTAAGAGCTGGTGTTGTGGTGCAGTGGGTTAAGCATCCAATGTGGGCAACAGTTCAAATCCCCACTGTTCCACCTCCAATCCATCTCCCTATTAATTCACCCAAGAAAGCAGTGGAAGATGGCCGCAAGTGTTTGGGCCCCTGCCACCCATGTGGGAGACCCGATGGAACTCTGGACTCCTGGATTCAGCCTAGCTCAGCGCTGGCCTTTGCAGCCATTTGGAGAGTAATCCAGCTGATGGAGGATCTTTCTCTCTCCCTCTGTCTCTCCTTCTCTGACACTCTTTCAAATCAATAAATCCTCAAAAAATCTTAAGCTAGGATTAGTAAATAATCTATGAATTTGATAGGCTATTTGTGCTAGGCTCAAATTTGAAAATAAATTCAACATAGTTTAATGGGAATTAAGGAAAAAAAAACTGTTAGGGGACAAATATCCTACCCAGTTTTCATAACATACAGTTTGGATATATAATTTAATAAAATGTGCCTATGGGCAAGTCAGCTGGCAAATTGCTAAAAACTTTTAAAATTAAAAAAAAAAAAACTATTTTAGAAGGAGAGCGAGAGAGAGAAAGAGAGCTGCCTTCTACTTGTTCACATCTTAAATGTCCACAGGCAGGAAGTGGGCCAGGGCCAAATCTAGAAGCCAGGATCTCACAAACATCTCCCAAGTGGTTGGAAGGAACTCAATTAGCTGAACCATCACTACTGCCTCCCAGGGGCTGCACTGGCAGAAAGCTGAAAGCAGAAATTGGATCAAATGCAGGTACTCCAATATGTGACACAGGCTTTTCAACTAGAGATTTAATAGCTTGCTTGAACACCCACCCCCGGTAACATTTGTATGGCTCTTAATGTACTGTATTTTCACACTTACATAATATTTACAGGTTACATTATGAACTAATGTTACAGTAAAGCAACCTGACCTGCTGTAATTATCATTAACCAAAAGCAACGTGCTGACAAATTCCTTCACGTAGAAACCTGGAACCAAAGAGGGCATCTTCCTTGTAAGCAAACCAAGTTTATACTACAGACTAGGGTCATTTTACATGAAGGCAAAGACAGAAAAATATTCAGTTGCAGTGATTCAACACTGAACACAGCTTAAATGAACAGAGCTTGACATACTGAAAAAATATCACTAGCAGAATGCATCTCTAAGGTGCTGTGTGTGTGGTGAAGGAGAACTTCTCTAGCTCCAGGAAGAACACTCGCGGTGATTTTGAGTCATTTTATAAAATTAAATGGTTCCCCTCCCCCAACATGAGGAGTCTCAGAGGCATGAGCTGTACTAAATGTCATTTGTCCTCTTAGCGTTAGATTTCACAGCAGACATGTGGCCCCTACCAGTGGTGCCCTCCTCTCCAGAATTAGCTCATGACAAGGAGTCCCTCTGCAGTGCTGTTCTGTTACAAAAGGAGACCCTATGGGCCAGATGATGAGTGATAGCCATGAGTACACATATTAAAGGACACTAAGGAATTTAGGGATGGTGCCTATTTCAAGTAGTTTCTCGTGAGCCAAACGCTGAACACTGGACTCACACTATTCTTATTTCGGCTTTTCATTTTTAGCTGGCACTTTCTTGCAGAGCACTGTGGGCGCAATTGTGTTTCCTCATAAAATACCAATAAGTTCCCAAGTTTCAACCACTTTACTTCCACTCTCACTTCTTCCTTCTGATGTTTCTTCAATTTTGCACTAACACTCAATGACTCAATTCTTTAATCTTTTAGGCATACGTTTATAGCTTTTAAACTTCTTGCTGTCTGAGAATGAAAGTGGCAAATAGGACAATTTCTAGAGAAGAATTTGAAGTGTACAAGTGTAAAATTGGGCTGACTGAGAAAAAAATAACCAAGAGGATAAGAGCCTGGTGGTTAAAGTCACCTGGGTCATTCTGTAGTTCTGTGGAACTCAATGTAAATGGCTCTTCTGGAGTTGCATAATCTACAACCGTTGGTTGCATTTTACTAAGTGATAATCATTCATAATTATACCTGGGTAGGTTGTCTGAGTCATCCTAACCTACAAAAGATTTTACCATCATATTTTTAGTGATATCAGTATCTGCTCAAATGTCTACATTCTCTTTTTTGATACAACAAAGGAACTGAAAGAAAAAAAAAAGCTTCTGGGGGAGAATTTCAGCCTTGCTTAGGACTAGAGAAGATTCAGAACCAACACAGAGTGAGGAGCAAAGGCTGTGCATAAAGCAGGAAAACAATCAATTCTTCAATTTGTGTCAGACTTGAAAAGCCATTAAGAATATCAAATGGATGAATTTCAAAACCATTATGCAAAATGAAAGAAGCAGGACCCAAACACCACATATGTATGATTCTCTTTAAATGAAATATTCTGAAAGGGGGACTTCCTGAGACTACACAGACTTAGAGTTGCCAGAGGAGTGGGTAATGGTTGCAACTGTTTGATGGGAGGTTTCCTTTCAGCATGATCAAAGTGCTTGGAGTAAGAAAGATGTGCCATATCATGAATGCACTAAATGCCTCTAAACTTTTCACTTCAAAACAGGTACTTTTATATTATGTGTCTTTTACCTACATAACAACACTAACAAAATAAAAGGGAAAACTTGTCTTGACATGTTTTTCTATAATATTAAAGCTATTCTTCAGAAAGTTTTTTTTAAATATGTTATTTTAGTGGAGAAAAGGCATGAATTTTGATCCCCCTTTTTTTCTTAAGGTACCATGCATAACCCTCCACAAATTTATGTTTTTTTCTATCAACTTATAACAAAAATAAAACACATATAAATGGGGAGGAAGCAATAAATACTTCTGTTTGCAGATAACATGACATCTAGCTAGGAAAAACAAAAGAATCATAAAAAAGGAAGCAATTATAGTGAAGTCTCAAGACTCAAGGTTAATATACAAAGAAACAAAAATCACTTTCCTATATAGCAGCAATGAGAAAATGAGGTTTAAAATGAAAACAAATATAATTTAGAACAGTACGCTCCCTCCTAAACCTAACAAGATATGTACAAGATAGGTGCAAGACCTACCGAAAGAAAGCTACAAAATCGGATGCATGAAATCAAAGGGCTAAATAATTGGAGAGAGAGTACATGAACTAAATGAGAGCATAAGTTCTTATGTAAGACTCAACGCTGTAAAGATACACTTTCCTTATAACTTGATCTATAGATTCAATGCAATCTCAATCAAAATTCCAGTAAGCTATTCTGTAGACATAAATAAACTGATTCTTAAGTTCATATGGAGAATCAGAAACTCAAGAACACTCAATACAATATTAAAAGAGATCAAAGTTTGAGGATTGACCCAACTTTGAATTACCTAAGTTAAAAAACTTAGCCTGAAGCTAAAATAATTAGGACAATGTGGTATTTGTAGAAGATTAGAATAATAGATCAATGGATCAGAACAGAACGCCCAGAAATACACCCACATAATTATAGTCAACAGACCTTTGGCAAAGAACCAAGTATACTACAACAAAGAAAACATAGATATTTCAACAGATGATGCTGGAGAAAATGGATTTTTACATGTAGAAAATGATGACTTTATACTTACACGATTTATTAATATTATTTCAACATAGATACTAAAATATAAAAAAGTATAAAACTTTTGGAAACAACATAAGAGAAAAGCTAGATGACCTATGGTTTGGCAATGACTTAAATATGATACCTTAGGCATGATCCATTAAAAAAATATTGGTAAGCCAGCCTTAATTAAAACCAAACATTTCCATCTGTGAAAAGCAATGGCAAGGGGGCATAGTGGTTAAGATGTCCCTTAGAACAGTGGTATCCCATATCAAAGTGCCTGAGTTTGAGTCTTGGCTTTCGTTCTGTGCCATCAATAAACACCTGGGAGGCAGCAGGCAATTGCTCAAGTAGTTGGATCCCTATTGCTCACATGAAAGACTTGGATTGAGTTCTGGGCTCCTGGCTTCAGCCTGGTCCTCCTGGCTGCTGTGGGCATTTGGGGAGTAAGTCAGCAGGTGGAAAATCTCTGTTTCTTCCTATCTGCCTTTCAAAAAAGTCATAATGTCCCCAAACACAAATACCATATGTTTTCCCTGATCTATGTTAACTAATAGAGTACCAAAAATATAATATAGAGACGTGAAACTGAAATTTTGAGATTTGATGATTGTTTATAGCCCTTGTCTCTACTGTTGGGGTACAGTGTTCTTTTTCTTACTACTATTTGTTGAACTCTTTACTTAGTGTAGGGTTAATCTCCTGAATATAAAGTAAGCTGAAAGTAGATCATTGTAAAAATGGAGAGAGGGAATGAGAGAGAAAGGAGAAGAAAGGTGAGGAGCATGGATGGGAGTGAGGGTGGGGTGAGAAATATCAGTATGTTCCTAAAATTGTATATATGAATTACACAACATTTGCTTACCTTAAATAAAAATAAAATTCAAAAAATTATAAAAAGCAAAAAAAGTCATAATGATAATTTAAAAAGACCAGATATAGACTGGGAGAAAATATTTACAAAAGACATATCTGATAGAATACAATCCAGATTATACAAAAATCTCTTAAAACACAATAGGAAAATAACTTGATTGAAAGATATGTTAAATAATTTTATTGAAAAATATATTAAATATATTAACATATTCTTCAAAGAGAAAGCTTTATAAAGCGATGCTTCACATCATATGTCATAGGAAATGTAAATTGAAATACCAACTAGACAGCACTACACTCCTAGTAGAATGCAAAATCTAGATCAATGGCAATAGCACATGTTGCCAAGAATACTGTACAATAGAAATTCTCATTCATTCCCCCCTGGTAAAAAATGCAAACTAATATAGCCACTTTGGTAGATAGTTTGGTAGTTTCTTGCAAAACTGAACATACTCTTACTATAGGGCACAACAATTGTGCTTTTGGCATTTACACAAAGGTCTCAAAACTTATGTTTGCACAAAACTGTTCACAGGGATGTCTGCAGAAGATTTATTCATAATTGCTAAAACTTGAGAGCAGTCAGATGTTTTTAGTAGGTGCTATGGTTTAGATAGGATTGTTTAAGATATGATTGTTGGTTTAGATATGATTGTTGCCCTAAGGTACATGTTCTGGAAGCTTAGTCCCCAGTGCAATGGTATTGTGAGATGGTGAGGGATTTAAGAGGTGGGGCCTAAGTGAGACGGATACACATCATGGCGGCACCACCCTGAAGTCAAGGAGTGCTCACTGGAGACCAGATCAGGTCTCACTAGTATTGTTAGTCTTGTGGGACTGAACTACCCCAAAGCAGAGTTGTTAGAAGGTCCCCCTCTGTCTCTCTCCTGTAGATGTACTTCATACTTGAATGTGTGCCTCTTTGCACTCACTCACTTCCCCTTCTGCTTTTCCACCATGAGTTGATGCAGCATTAAGTCCTCACCAGAAGCTAAGAAGATTTTGGCACCATTCTCTCTGACTTGCAGAACTGTGAGCTAAATGTACGTCCTTTCTGTATAAATTTGCCATTCACAGGTGTTTTGTTATAGCAACCGAAAATGGACTAAGTCAGTAGGTAGGTGTCAAAATAATCTGTGGCAGATTCTGATAACAGAGTATCATTCAGTGCTAAAACGATGAGCTATCAAGTCATGAAAAGACACAGAAGAAATTTAAATTATTAAACAAAAGAAGCCAATTTGAAAAGGCTGTATACTCTATGATTTCAATTATATGACATTCTGGAAAATCAAAACCAGGGAGATAGTTACAATATTAGTTGTTGCCAGGGGTTGGAGGAATGGAGGTATTTATAGGCAGAGCAAAAAGATGTTTAGGGCAGTGAAAGTATTCTGTATAGATGCGTGTTGTTATACATTTGTCAAAACCCATGGGATATGCACCACCAAGAATGAACCCTAATATAACCTATGTGCATGGATTGATAATGATGATTCAATGTACACTCATCAACTGTAACAAATGTAATCAAGTATAACTTCTCTGATGTGGGAGATTGATAGTATGGGAGGCTGTGCATGTGTGGGATGGGGTGTAAAAAAACTTAGAGTTTCTGCTCAAAAATGCTGTGAACTGAAATGTGCTCTAAAACACTTCATTTATTAAAATAACTACATACATTTGGAATTAAATAAACTACATAAGAATGCAGCAAGAAGTATTCAGAAGTTAGGATTTTTAAATTATTTTATGACATTTTAGTATTTTATTGTCTCGAGCCTGTTTATGCCTATTTCAAGTGCACAGTGGAAATCACACATCATGGTATGCCATTTTTCCCCACCTGATCTCTGTGAGAATAGACTGAGTTTGAAATAAATCATGGCAGGATTATTTGCACTACAGAAATAGATGCTGCAAATTAAGATTCTGAGTTAACTGTTTTCTTGACTGTGAAACTTAAGACTGTAATAAGAAATGTTACTAATGATCAAACTTAAAGATGTCTACAGCCATTACATTTTGTATTGCACAAGAAATTGAGAAACCAGTCTTCCAGAATTCAAGACTCTGATCTGGTTAAATAAGTAATTCACTCACATCGCTGATAAACACGGGAAGCTCCAGAACTCATCTTACCTTTTGTTTTACTCATTAATATAAACCAAACTGTCAATCAACATTCATTTTGGAAATGGACTTGGACAGCCAGTTATGAGCACACTACTGTATAAAGATAATTTCTTAAAAAAACATACATGACAATATAACAATTAAAAACTTGAGAAAAAGAGGAGGGAGACATAGTAGATAACAAATGCATTACACATATAAACAAAAATAATTTATAAATATAAAATCAACTATAAATATTATTGTGGAAACACAATTTTATTTCCTCATCAACAGAATGGAGTCAAAAGATTCAGTTAAAACTTAATGTGATCCAAAGTAGATAATTATTACAATGTGTAAGATCAACCGATAAAAAATTAAAATGCTTCATAAAAGATTCCAATTTATCAAAAGAAAAGCATATATACATATTCAAATCTGAGGACTGAACAAGGTCTGATACCCAATGCTGCCTACTATACAAACAGTCCAGAACTGATCAGATTTCCTTGCTCTATGTTTTCATTTGACTCTGTTATTTCTCTTTATGATATACTGACTGATTAACTGCATGAGAATTTGATTAATATCTGCTTTTATTATTTGATAACTTTCAGGAAGGAGGTGTCCATATCTGATTTTTGTCAGCACTGTCTCAAATATCAGGTACAATGTCTGAAACATAAGCTTTGCTCAGTAACATATACATCAATATATATTGATGTAATGGAGTGAACAATTACTGCTTTCAAGGCTCTCTTGAAAGTAGCGTGGAAGCTACACACAAACGGAACAAAATGAAAGGAGCCTGTTTAGGTTGACTAAGCTAAGCTCGATGAGTGGATCCAATAGGCAATAGGCAACCAGAGCCACAGTAAATTTCCAATTAAACTTGTTTTTCGGTGTTCTGATGTCATTACTAATTTGTCATAATTATTTATTCAACTAGAAGTTTTTTTCATTTTCTTTTTAATTTTTATTTAATAAATATAAAATTTGAAAGTCTAGCTTTTGTAATGGCTTTTCCCCCATAACCTCCCTCCCACCCACAACCATCCCATCTCCCACTCTCTCTCCCATCGCATTCTTCAACAAGATTCACTTTCTTTTCTTTTCTTTTATTAGACAGGAAGAGTTAGACAGTAAGAGCGAGAGAGACAAAGAGAAAGGTCTTCCCTCTGTTGGTTCACCCCCCAAACGGCCACTTATGGCTGGCGCATCGCACTGATCCAAAGCCAGGAGCCAGGTGCCTCTTCTTGGTCTCCCACATGAGTGCAGGAGCCCAAGCACTCGGGCCATCCTCCACTGCCTTCCTGGGCCACAGCAGAGAGCTGGACTGGAAGAGGAGCAACCAGGACTAGGACCCGGTGCCCATATGGGATGTCGGCACTACAGGCGGAGGATTAACCAAGTGAGCCACGGCACTGGCAAGATTCATTTTCAATTATCTTTATATACAGAAGATCAACTTAGTATATACTAAGTAAATATTTCAACAGTTTGCACCCACACAGATACACAAAGTATAAAGTACTGTTTGAGTACTAGTTATACCATTAATTTGTATAGCACAGCACATTAAGGACAGAGATCCTACATGGGGATTAAGTACACAGTGACTCCCATTGTTGCTTTAACAATTGACCTTCTTATTTATGATGTCAGTAATCACTCAAGGCCAAGGCTATGGAAGCCTCTTGAGTTCACAAACTCTGACCTTCTTTAGACAAGGCCATAATCAAAGTGGAAGTTCTCTCCTCCCTTCAGAGAAAGGTACTTCCTTCTTTGATGGCCTGTTTTTTCCACCAGGATCTCACTTACAGAGATCTTTCATTTAGGTCATTTTTTTTTTCCACAGTGTCTTGGCTTTCCATGCCTGAGAAACTTTCATGGGCTTTTTAGCCAGATCCGAATGCCTTAAAGGGCTGATTCTGAGGCCAGAGTACTGATTAGGGCATCTACCATTCTATGAGTCTGCTGTGTATTCCGCTTCCCATGTTGGATCGTTCTCTCCTTTTTAATTCTATCAGTTAGTATTAGCAGACACTAGTCTTGTTTACGTGATCCCTTTGACATTTAATCTTATCATTATGATCATTTATGAATCTAAACTGATCACTTTGACTAGTAAGATGGCATTGGTACATGCCACCTTGTTGGGATTTATTTGGAATCACCTGGCACGTTTCTGGCTCTACCATTAGAGGTAAGTCCAAGTGAGAATGTGCCAAACTGTACATCTCCTCCCTCTCTTATTCCCACTCTTATATTTAACAGGGATAACTTTTCAGTTAAATTTAAACACCTAAGAATAACTGTGTGTTAATTAAAGAGTTCAATTAATGGTATTAAGTAGAACAAAAAAAAAATACTAAAAGGAATAAAATAGTAAGTTGTTCCTTGACAGTCAAGACAAGGGCTGATCAAGTCATTGTTTGTCTTAGTGTCCATTTCACTTCTACCAAGTAGAAGTTTTAAAATGATGATTTCCTGATTCTATCCTTCCTTCCACATCGCTTACCTTTAATTTAATAAAGATGAACTTTCCCTTATCAGTTAGAGTCATTGCCTTTCTCTTTAACAGGAAAGAGGATTAATATTCACACATTTCCCTTTGATTGCCAAATTTCCAGAGTAAGGAGCTAGCTTTCTCCACTAGTAACTCATGAATGGTATTGTTTTTGCATCTCTATCATTTCTAAGTATCACTATGAGCTCATGAATTTTATATATTATGCATTTCCATGAGTTCCAGTCAATATTTCTTTTGATGTTAAAATTGATTCATTTGCAGCCAGTGAAGAGATCCCTTGGGGTTCCCTACTGGGTTTCATGATATGAATCCCTCTGCTTTTGGCAACTAGCTCTGGTATAACAATACATTGGGGTCCAAAGATGCATATATTTCCTGCCCCAGTTCTACAGTCAGCCTTTCCTCCAAAAATGTCTGGCTCCTTTTGGTGAACAAGGTTCTTAGAGACCACAATCTGGGTGCTAGGAGTGACGATTGCTTATGGGTTATTATTGTGTCTAGGCATTTCCAGCTGACAAAGCAGGGAATATGTATATTTGCTAAGAGGATCCTGAATTATACAGACATTTCCAAGTATTAGCATTGAAGGAAAGACTTTAAAATTTTAAACTTGCATCTATATACTAAAGATCTCATTTCCTCATGCCAGTGATATAATCATTTGCCTTATCCAATAAAATGTACCTTTGCAAAACAAAAATACCAATATCACTTCTAATAAAAAGAAAACCTATTGTGTGGGTAAAAGAAGAAAGGAGCGTGTTCAGTTTTAAAGAAGCAGCAAAAAGATTAATGTATCCTGACTGAGGGAAGAATTCATAGAGGAGGCATCTGGACTGAATCTTGAAATACCAGGGGATTTTCCTGGCAGGTGGGAAGGATTCCTTTTAGAGATGGAGAACAACTAGTAGAGATAAGTAAGGCTACTGAAAGGCCCACATCATGAAGAAGACTAAGACCTAGATCTAGATGCAGATCGTACTAAGGATGTAGAATCCATCCTGTAAATCTGGAAAAGTGGTGCCATCAGATTTCTTTGAAAAACCCTCTGGTGACAGAAAGAAGGGGAGAATGGAAGATTGGAAGAAGAAATTAGAGATATTCTGCGTCATTTGGATCCCATACTTTGGTTCCTTATGTCATACGACCAAAAGAAAAAAAAATGGTATTTGCATCAGTCACTAGGCATGCCTGAGCACTTTTTTGGTTGAAAGTAAAAATATCGGTTAAGTAAGAGGAAGGGCAAATTACCATGGACAAGTCCTGCTCTCCTGCACGCTGTCCTCTCCTCCAATTGGAAACTTGATTCTTTCTGTGAATGTTCCCTTATTCAAATTCTGACCCTTTTTGGAAAATTTACTTTCTTCAATAGTCTCACCTATCTTTAATTATGTTTATCCTATGGATACAAAATTTTTTAATTATAGTCCTTGTAAGATTTATTTTATTTGTTAGAGAGAGAGCTTCCATTTGCTTGTTCACTACCCAAACAGCCCCAATCACTAGGCTGGGCCAGGCTGAAGCCAAGAGCAAGGAACTCCATCAGGAGCTCAAAGAGCTAGGTTATTACCAGGTTCGTTCCCAAGTATACTGGCAGAGGGTTGGATCAGAAGCAGAGCAACTGGGACACGAATTGGCATGATATGTTTTTCTGACATTGCAAGCTGTGGCTTAACTTGCTGTGCCACAACACTGGCCCCATCACACTCCTTTCATTTTGCCACACTACCTTCCCATAGATTTCCACACCTGCAGAGCCGAAGGATGTATTCCTTACTCCTTCTTTCGTCACTCAGAGTAAGACGTTTAGCACAAAATATATTTTGGTACCTGTTTTAATAATTGGCTGGAAAGCAGTGGCAAATGAGGATTAAAACAAGTGACTGCAGAGGAGGAGAAGCAGGACAGACATGTGCACAGAAAAATGTGAGACGAGAAGAGGAGGATGCTTCCTTAATTATAGTAGAGGTAGATCAAAGTGATTGTGAATGGTCTGCTTGAAATCATAGAAAATGAATGTCCTACAACACTGCAGGAATCATGTTTGATTCCAGTTCTGCTCCTCCTGCAATGATTGAATAAGATCCAGGAGCCTGGAATCAGGCAGTTAATGGTGGAAAATTCAGCTAAATAGGAGGAATAATTGTTTCTTACAATATTTCCAGCACTGTGCATTTTGAATGGTCCCTTAATGGCATTTTTTATGTGTGGAAAAATCACTAAAATTTCAAAATATAGAGATGTTTATAATAGAAAATTTAAAACACATCTTTAAGTCAGACAACACAGGTACTTATTACTGTTCTAGTAATCGCTGTAAGTGGGTCAAAGGAACTACAACACGCAACCATTCACAGAATACTGTGAGGTTATCATCCTGTAGTTTGCTCTCTTCCGTGAAGTGTAGTATAACTGCAGACACTCACGTGGTCCCCATCAGTTCCCGAAGATTCTCACCCGACATGATGCTAGGCTGGGCTCACTGGTGTGCTCCCTCGCACAATCTTAGACTGACATCTCCATCTTCCTCTCTCCCATTCCTCTTCTTAGGGTAAAAATTAAAAATAAAGAGATGAAAAGGCAAAAGCAAAGAAGGTCCCGCTATTCCACGACATGCACTCTTCTAAGGTCTTGGAGTGTGTTAGGGGTTCTGATGTTTGCGTGTTTTTCTATTTTGGATTTTTATTTGCTCTTTTTTATTTGAGTGGTAGAGAAAGAGAAAGACAGGCAGGATTGTAGAGGTCCCATTTACTTGTTCACGCTCCAAACCCCCACAACAGTTGCAGATGGGCTGGAGCCACAGCCAGGAGCTGGGAACACAATTTAGATCTTCCACAAGGATAGCAGGAACCCAATTACTTGCACTATCACCACTGACTCCCAGGGTCTGCATTCATGGGAAGTTGGAGTGAGAAGCCGAAGTTAGTTGGGAATTGAACTCAAGCACTCCAATGTGGAATATGGGTGCCTTATTTTTAAAGATTTATTTATTTATTTGAAAGGATGAGGTTTGGGAGTGGCAGACAGAAAGTGAAAGAGAGAGGAAGGGGGGGGAGGAAGAGAGGGATAGAGGGATAGAGAGCGAGTGAGCGCTTTCATTTGCTAGTTAACTCCCCAATTGGCCATAATAGCTAGACTAAGCCAGGTCAAAGCCAGGAGACTGGAACTCCATCTGGGTCTCTCACATGGCTGGTAGGTCTCCATGGACTGGAGCCATCTTCCACTGCTTTCCCAGGTGCATTAGCAGGGAGCTGGATTTAAAGTGGAGCAGCCAGGACAGAAAACTAGACCCATATGGAATGACAGTGCCTCAGGCAGAGACACTGTCCTGCCTTTTCCTTTTGAAAAATTAGATCTCCCTTTTGGATTGTAGACGTTTTATTATTTTATTGTGATCCCCTGCAATTACCCAGTTCGATCTATCTTCAGAAACAAACAGAAAAATCAACCTTCCCAGGAATTTCACAAGTCAAGTGGTAAGAAGAGATTTTTAGAAAGAGGAAAAAAATGAAAAGGTAGAGAGAGATAGAAAATAAATGAAGGCATACCATGTAGCCTTATTATTTCCCATTACAACTTAGCATATTCTTCCTACAGTGAAACACAGCTTCTGCCTACATGGACTATATATAGAACATCCATGGCTATGAAAATTCCCCAACATAAGAACGCTCCCCCTGCAAAGTGAGACACAACTTGAATGCATAAGAACAATGTTCAGTGGAGGATAAAAATGCCACAGTGTATCCTATCATTTGAATACACGGATGTTAACTTCTAAATATGGAAGTTCTCATAGGGAAGGTGAGTGTTCACTTTACTAGTATTCTAACATGAGCATTAGCACTTGCAAATCCATTGACCTTTCCACATTTGCTTTTTCTATTCTTCACATTCTTACTTTCCTCCTTTCCAATAATTCATTCATTTATTTGGATGCAAGTCCTCTGCTTTTCTTTTGTTTTGATATATATAACTAGAGAATTCTTGTGAATATAAGTTTTTAAGACTACATAAAATATGACTGTTAAAAAAGAGCAGTATGAAGAATGAGCTTCATGGCCACTGAGCTCACGTGAGCCGTTGTTGCTGTCTGGGCCACCCTGCTACAGTCATGGAATCTACACATTGTTCCCTTGATGACTACTGCATAGCTTTTCCTTCTTAGGTATCTACACTAGATTATTCCCACTTTCTTATTCAACTGAGAAAACAAAAGAATCAGAAGAAATATTTCAAAGTTTTCATTGCAACATCAATTAACTGACTTTTGAAGGAGCCCATAATCCTCTCATCACTTAGGAACGAGTATAGAGTATACTAGCATTCACATAAGGCAACGCATCCCATTTGGGTGCTATTTTCCATAATGTCTTGTATCATACAGGTCAGTTCTCTACAAATTCTTCTTTTTCATACATCATCATATATTTTTCCCTTTACTGGCTAATTCTGTCAAAAGTAATGTGGTTTCATCCAACTTTTAAAATTATAAAACTTGGGGGTAGTGGTGTTGTACAGCATTTTAAGCTATTTCCTGAAATGTCAGAATCTCATAAGGGTGCTGGTTCAGGACCTGGTAGTTCTACATACAATCCAGCTCTCTGCTAAGGTTTTGAGAAATAAGCAGCTGAAGATGGCCCCTGCTTGGGCCCCTGCCACCCCCATGGGAGATCCAGATGGAGTTCCAGGCTCCTGACTTCAGTCTGCCTCAGAATCTGCTGTTAGGCCATTTGAGAAGTAAACTAATGAATGGAAGATTCTCTCTCATTCTCCTTTCGCTCTGAAACTTTGCCTTTCAAATAAATACATTAATGCTTAAAAAATTTATAAAGTTTTTCTTTGCCTTATATTCTCCTAACTACTGTCTTACTCTCCTGATTTCCTGGTAAGTGAAATTCCTCTCAATTTTTAATTCTTTTCCTCCTAAAGTCTTTTGAAAGTATTAAATTTATAATTTCACTGCACAATTCACTAGAAACATCAACTTTTTTGGGGACAACTCAAAGACTTCAGTTTTTTTTTTTTTTTTTCTACTGAACTGGCCATTTTTTCCTTGTCTTTTTTTCAGGTTTTTCTTATCATTACAAACTATAAACCTTGTATATTCCAGGACCCAGTATTTAAACATCTCCCTTTATCTGCAATACTGTATTAGTGACCTTATTTAGATTCACAGATTTAAATGTCAGTTCTACACTGAAAATACATCTCTATTCTAGACCTCTTCTCTGCAATCCAGACCTAGGTGTGCAATTCTCTAATCAGTCTCACCACTTGGGTATATGTCCTGAATCTCAAACTTGTACCACGTCCAAACACCAAACCCTTTCTTACTGAGATCTATTTTCAACTGACTTTGTACACATATGATTAACTGTAACTGTATGTTAAGCAGAGTTCAACAAATAGCAGGAAGAGGAGAAAAAAGAAAACTGTTCCTCGACAGTCAAGACAAGAGCTGTTCAAGTCATTGCTTCTCAAAGTGTCAATTTCACTTCTACAGATTTCCTTTTAGGGATGATAAATGATAGAGCACCAAACCTTTTTTTACAATATTCTGTATCTTAGTAATGTAACTACAACCTTCCTCAAGTCAAATACCTTGAAGTTATCTTCAACTCATCATTTCTCTCTCATTTCATATCTAAATCATGCAAAAAGTCCTATTAGCTTTTTCTGAATGCATCCGGAATCCACCAGGCCTACACAGTGTACAACACAACTGTTTCAGGGTGACTGAGTGCAGCTTCTTTTCTCCAACACAAGAAGGAATTCAAAGAGGAGACAGAGGTAAAGGTCAGCATGAAAGCAAGATTTATTTTCATGCAAAGTGAAAACACACACTTAAGAAGAATATGGGCACGCTGAAGACAGAGTGGCACTCCAGGATCTTGAGGGCCATCCCTTTAGTAGATCTGAAGGCAATAAGGGTAGGGTCTTAGGTAGGGCTCGACTTAATATTCAGAGGGGATGCAATTTGGGATGGTGCTTGGATACTGCCCATGTCCTTGTCCTTTTTCGGAAATCTCGCAAATGCCAGCTATCAGGTGCATGATGGGTGCAGGTGTGTCAGCCGTGGTGATTTTATTATATTGACCTTATAATGAGTGCAAGGTCACAGCTGGTAGCCATGATGTTTATATTAAGCTGGCATTGGTTCTAAACAGGAAGACCACAGGATCTGTGGTTTCCCACCACTTGGGAGATGGAGAGGTTGGGTAGTGCAGACAGAACTGCAGAGAGGAACTGGCAATCTCAGGGTCTCCTTGCTAGCTAGCTACCTCCCCATCCATATCATGATCACTAGATCCAAGAGTCAGACATCTGAGGCAGATGTATGGCACAGACTGTAAACTGTTGCTTGGGACGCCCACATTCCATATTGAGAGTGCCTGGGTTTAAGGCCCAGCTCTGCTTTCAAAGTTAGCTTCCTGATATGGCAGACCCTGGAAAGACCAGTAAGTAGTTGTGAACCTGTTACCATTATAGAAGACCTAAACTGAGTTCCAAGTTCCTGGCTCTGGCCTGGCTCAGCTCTGGCTGTTGCAGGCATTTGGGGAATGAACCAGTGGATAGCAGATCTGTCTCCATTTGTCTCTCTGCTTTCAAAGAAGAAAAGAAGACACATCATCATTTCACCCTGTAATAGTGAACAGTCTCCTGATACCTATGCTTCTTCACTTGGGTAAAACAGCTAAAGATAACATATATTTTTAAATATAACATTGTATTAGCCTGCTAAAAAGCCTCCATAATTACAATCTCACTTAACGCCAGTGCCTTGTTAATTGCATGCAAGGACCAGTAAGTCTGCCCCGCCATTACCTTACTTACTCAGTTTCTCCTTCTGGTTCAGAGGGCCCAAGTTATTTGTCCTATTATGTTTTCAAACCATGTTCCAGCATTAGGGTTTTATATTTGCTAACTTCAGGGCTACAGCGATCTTCCATCAGATATTCTTATACTTTGCATTCTTATAACCTTTAGATTTTTGTTCAGATTTTAACCTTCTAGACCTGATCCTGTAGGTACTATTTCTCTTTCATGATATTTTCTACAGCAGTGCTGCCAAGTTTGGTGCCATATTATTTATGTATTTGTGTATGTATTTACGTGTTTATTTCTATTTACTTGTTTATCTCCTCCTACAGAATATCAACTTCAGAAGGCAATAATCTTTCATTTGTTTTACCCACTGCTTTATGTGATGTGCCAAAAATGTGACTGAAACAGAGAAAACACATAAAACACACTCATTGTTGAAGGCATAAAAGAACGGAATAACCATTGCTCAGATCTGATTTGGAGATTTACTTCTGTTGAGTTTGAACTGTATTTTACTTATGATTAAGAACATATGCCTGGAAAAATCACACATTTCTAAATCTCTCCAAAAATTGGAATTATATTTCCTTAGGGAGTCAAATCCACTGGTGTTTTTGGAAACATCCATTCTTAAGACTGTGGCAAGACTCAATACTGTGCAGGATAAAAATGATTTTTCAGCAAAGTTTTAGGGTTTAAAAGGAATTCCTCAAACTAATTTCCCTTATCCAGGTGGTAAAACAAAGCAAAACAAAAGTCTCTACATTCATGTTCAGGAATGCTAATAGCTGGTATCAAAAGTTTTGTTTAAAAGCATATGGCAAATAGACCCAAGGGAAAATTTCCTCATTTGCTCTGCTTTGGTTTTATAGTTTTAAATCCTGTGGTTTTATGCAAGAGGAAATAGATTTTTGAGATGACAATGACAGGTAAAATAGGATGTGAAGAAATGATATTTCAGATCATCATACAAGAACATAAACTCAATCAGATTCCATAGATGTCTTCTATATAAAGATGTATTCATGAATGTGTTTCTCAAAGCCACATGAAAAGGAAATGATCTATAAACCTCCATAAATCCAGAATCTTCAATGAGCAGCAGTTAAGGTGAATTAAATTGGTACTGACTCCAAGGCTTAGTGTTAAGTTGCGACTTGAAAGCAATAATGTATAGTAGCTCCCATCAATAGCTAGTTAATCCATATCTTTCTTTTGCTTAAAATAAGTAAGGAGATGGGAACAAAGATGGTGGCTGAGTCAGAATCTCCAGGGATACCTCCATACAGAGACACCAATTTGACAGCAATTCATGTAGCAAGTCAGGTGAGAAGCCAATGCCTTGTTTTGCTATAGTAATAAGAAAAGCCACATTGAAGAAAACAGAGTTGCCTGGATCTCCACTCCCTTAGCTCCCGGGAGTGTGGCATGGAGACTGAGGCCTCTTGCTTTGGAGAGAGGGAGGGAACTGAGTTCCACTGCTACGCCCACTGTGAAAGCTTCAGTCAGACTGAGAATTCCAGGACTCTGCCTGTAGACTACATATTTGGAGGCTCTGTACTGGTGGCCTCTGCCACCTCTCAGCAACTGCCTACAGGAAACAAAACCCCAGCTGGACTGAGCCACCAGGGGAGGGAGAACCGAGCACCTGATAAACACCAGAGGATTCTCCCCTAGGCCAGTGCTCACAGGTTGAGCTTCTAGAGCTGCCAATTATCAGGTTGAAGCCTGCACTCAGGCGGGCTAAGTTTGTTGTCATGTGTCACTGCTACAGCTCATCTGGCCTGCTGGGCATCCCTGGGGATTTATAAGACCTGGTGACTGTGGGATCTGGGTGTGACCAGCGCAGGTGCAGTCCAGGTGGTCAGGTGGATTCCTTTATCACTTGCCTTCAACCTTGAATACATAGGAAAGAGTCACCAAACTAATTCTTGGGACTCAGTGCTGGGCTAGTAAAGCCCAATGCAGTGCAGATCTTAATGGTTTCTGCCCCTAGACAAGTACCTGTGGATGGAGTCTCTGGACTTACCCCACAGGTAGAGACCTGTGCCCTGGAGAGCCAGGCTTGTTTTGGAGTGTATCACGGGGGCTGCTGCACACCCTGAAGGTTGCACAGAGCAATACATAACTGCAAAGCTGCCGTTGTCACCCCCTCCTGCAATCTTGGGCAGAATATAAAGAATCACAGGACTGTTTTTGGACATCAGTGCAGGGCTGGCAGATCACAGCGTTGAGCAGTTCCTAACTTCCCGTATCCAGGCCAATGCCTGTGGACAGAGCCTCTGGACCTGCTTCAGTGCCAAGCACAGTCCCACAGTTCCAGTTGAGCTGTCTTAGACCAGAGCCAGCATCACCAGGGACTGGGAGCTGCAACACTGGGCAGTGAGCCCAGGTTAGCAGCAGACAGACAGCAGCAGGGTGCCCTTGGGTTGCACTGGTCCCGGAGAGCTGTGGGCTCCAGGTCTGCTCTAGCATGATGGCATAGGAGGTTCCTGGAGGAGTCTGAATGTACCACAGACCCAGACTATCCCCTTTTAGGCACCTCCCCAGTTCATACTAATCAACACATCAATTCCAGAGTTGGTACAAATTGGACTTTGAGTCAGTGAAAACATGTCAACAACAGACAAATTTTACTTATAGTGCTAGCTAGTGCTAAATAGCGGAAATATCCTCAGACTCAGAGAAAACACGCAGAGGGTGTAGGATTTCCATAAGGATGGCCATAGATGAGACCAGATTAGTATAACTAACCCCTCAGGGTGCAGACGATGCTGTGTACAGACGTAAGCACCAAGAACTACTAGAGAACTGGACCTCTCCTAAACAGCAAAATAAGGAGCCCGAATCCAACCATTTAGGAATTAAAACTTTCAAATGCTCAGATGGAGGTTTCTAAATAGCTGTTTTAAGGAAACTTACCAAAATTTAAGAAAATGATGTAATATTTTAACAGAAATATTCAATAGAGATGGAAGTAACAAAAATATAATAGAAATTCTTCAACTGTAAAGCACACCAAGTGAAATTAAAGATGTGACAGAAGCGACCAATGGCAGAGTAAATCAAATAGGACAATCAGTGAGCTTGAAAGCAAACTGTCTGAAAACACACAGAGGGAGGAGAAAAGGGGAAAAGAACATGAAAAGTAATGAAGAAAGCCAGTGCGAATATTAGGTTACCATGAAAAGAGAAATATCTGGGGGGCTCAAGGGGGACCTGAGCATGGCAAAGGGAGAGAAAGCTATTCAAAGAGATAATGATGGAAACCATCTCAAACCTAGAGGAAGATCCAGGTACAAGCAGGTCAAAGGTTAGGAGTCAGATTCAATCCACACAAGTCTACCCCAAGCAATGGTATAATCAAGCCCTCCAAGGTTAAACATAAAGAGAATATTCAAGCCTCTAAGAGAAAGTAAGTAAACAATGCATAAAGAGATCCTCATTCACTCGATTGCCAACTTCTCAGCAAAAATCTTACAGGCCAGGGGAGCAGGATGAGAAGGAAAAAAAAATGCCAGCAAAGCAGGATATACCCAGAAAAACTATCCTTCTGATAAGAGGGAGCTATAAAAACCTTCCCAGAAAAGCAAGAGTCATCACCACCAGACCTGTCTTACAAGAAAATCTAAAGGAAGATATTAAAATAGAAAGAAATATATACTAACAACTAAGAAAATATTAGAGCGAGATACACAGCAGGCTCATAGAAGGGCAGATGTCCTAAATAGCACTCTGGCCTCAGAATCAGCCCTTAAGGCATTTGGATCTGGCTCAAGAGCCCATGAGAATATTTTAGGCATGGAAAGCCAAGACACTCCGGAAAAAATAGAAGACCTAAATGAAAGATCTCTGCGAGTGAGATCCCAGTGGAAAGAATAGGGCCATCAAAGAAGGAGGTACCTTTCTCTGAAGGGAGGAGAGAACTTCCACTTTGACTATGACCCTGTCGGAATAAGATCGAAGTCGGCGAACCCTAAAGGCTTCCATAGCCTCGGCAACTCATGACTAGAGCCTAGGGAGATTACTGACGCCATAAACAAGAGTGTCAAATTGTTAAATCAACATCAGCAGTCACTGTGTACTTACGTCTCATGTGGGATCTGTCCTTAATGTGTTGTCCAATGTGAAGTAATGCTATAACTAGTACTGAAACAGTATTTTTACACTTTGTTTTTCTGTGTGGATGCAAACTGATGAAATCTTTACTTAGTATATACTGAATCGATCTTCTGTATATAAAGATAATTGCAAATGATTAAAAAAATCTTGGTGTTAAATTGGAAATTGCATAGATAATTAATCAATTAAAAAAATCATGTAGGATCTCTGTCCTTAATATGCTGTACATTGTGAATTAATACTATAACCAGTACTCTAACAGTGTTTTTCACTTTGTGTCCCTATGTGAGAGCAAACTGTTGAAATCTTTACGTAATATGTACTAAATTGATCTTCTGTATATAAAGAGAATTGAAAATGAATCTTGATGTGAATGGAAGGGGAGAGGGAGAGGGAAAGGGGAGGGTTGCGAGTGGGAGGGAAGTTATGGGGGGGAAGCCATTGTAATACATAAGCTGTACTTTGGAAATTTATATTCTTTAAATAAAAGCTTTGACTTTGAAAAAAAAGAATGTAAGAGTAACTATACAAATAAGGTCAGAATGCTTCAATATTATAAACATGATGTGTAAACCATTTATGTCTTTAGTGCGAAGACTAAAAAAATATAATTATTAAAATATTAAGCAACTGTATGGAATGTAAAATGTAACAGCAAAAATTTAAAATGTGGGGATGAGTGGAGCACAAATGTAGAATTATTTATTAGGATTTGTTTTTTGTCTCTTTCTCTAACTTTACTTTTTTAAAGTTTATTTATTTGAAAGTCAGAGTTACACAGATAGAGAGGAAGAGACAAGAGGGGGTGGGAGAGAGGGAGAGAGGGAAAGAGCGAGGGAGGGAGGGAGGGAGGAAGGGAGGGAGAGAGAGAGAGAGATTGATTTTCCATCTGCTGGTTTACTCCTCAAATGGTCACAAAGGCCAGGCTGAAGCGAGGAGCCAGGAGCTTCTTCCAGGTCTTCCCTATGGGTGCAGGGACCCAAGGACTTGGGCCATCTTCTGCTTCTTTTCCAGGCACATTAGCAGGGAGCTGGATCTCATGTGGAGCAGCCAGGCCTCAAACCAGCATCCATGTGGGAGGCTGGTATCCTAGGCGGTGGCTTTATTTGCTGTGCCACAATGTCAGTCCATTTTTCTAATATAATTAATGTTAAGTTGTTATCATTTCAAGATAGTTTGTTATAGCCAAAAGTTTTGAACCAGCATATGAAAGATCTCTCTCTCTCACTCACTCATTCACTCTCGCTCTCTGCCTCTCTGTAACTCTGCCTTTCAAATAAATAAATATATCTTTAAAAAAAGGGCACGGAGTGACAAAATGGATAAAGAAATAATGTCCAACCAAAAACTGTGTACAAGAAACTCACTTTACCTCTAAGGACTGAAAGTGAGAACAACTCATTTCTCACACACAAAAAATTTAAAAAATAAAATAGTAGTAGCCATAATTCTATCATATAAAATATATTTAAATCAAAAGCAGTAAAAAAGGAGGCAAGGAAGGCCATAATATAATGATAAAAGGTTCAATCAAGACACAATAAGAGGAAACACCACTTATAAACATATATTCAACCAATAATGGAGCACCCAAACAGAAAAAGAAAATATTAGTAGTGGTAAAGAGATAGACAGATTCCAATAAAATAATAGTAGGGGACTTTAACATCCCACTTTCTAAAATGGACAAATAGTCTGTTCAGAAAATCAACAAACATACAACACAGTTAAATGGCATACGGGATCAGCTGGACCTAACACATATCTATAGCACTCTGCATCCAACAGCCACAGAATGCACACTTTTTTCAACAGCACATGAAATGTTCTCTAGGATAGATCATGTGGTAGGTCACAAAACAAGTCTCAACAAACTGTCACAAAAAATAAAATAAAATCCCAATAAAATAAAATTAGAAATCAATGATAAGAAATACTTTGGAAACTACACAGATGGAAGTTAAGCACTTTATGAATGACCAATGGATCTAAGAAGCAATAAAGGAGGAAATTTTATATTTCATAGGAACAAATAATGGAAATAATAAATCAAATCCATATAGCAAAATCCACATTAAGAGGGAAGTTTATATCAATAAATATCTTTATCAAAACCAAAAAAAGATATCAAATAAAATTTATCGCTGCACGCTATGGAACTAGGAAAATAAAAACCAATCAGATCCAAAATTAACAGCACAAATAAACAAGAGACTAATAGAACAATAGAAAAATTAATGAAATAAAGAGCCAGGTCTTTGAAAGATAAAGTAGATAAACTCCTATCTAGACTAAGAAAAAAAAATAGAGATGATTCAAATACATAGAATCTAAAATGAACATGGAGAAATTATAACTGACACCACAGAAGTACAAAAGACTGTTAGAGGTTACTAGGAACTCTAAGAACAAATTCTATAACCTAGAAGAAATAGTCAAGTTCATACACATATAAACCTTACCAAGAATTCATCATGAGGAAATAGAATACCTACACAAACCAAAAAAGAGTAGTAAGACAGAATCAGTAATAAAAATTTTCCCATCAAAGAGAAATCTAGGACCAGGTGGCTTCACTGCTGAATTCTACAAAATATTTGAAGAATTAACATCAATTCTTAAATTATTTTAAAAAACTAAAGGAGAAAATTCTTCCAAATTCATTCAATAATGCTAGCATAACCCTGATATCAAAATCAGAAAAGGACACAACAAAAAAGAAAGCTACAAGCCAATATTTTTTATGAACATGTACGTAAAAATCCTCAACAAAAATACCACCAAATTGATTCCAACAATACATTAAAAATACTCTGATTCCAGTGATATGAGGATGGTTCAACATATGCAAATCAAAAAATGTGATATACAACATCAATAGAACAGAGATAAAAAAAACTCGGGGCTGGTGCCATGGCACAGGTTAATCCTCTGCCTGAGGCTCCAGCATCCCACATGGGTGCCGGTTCTAGTCCCAGTTGCTCCTCTTCCAATCCAGCTCTCTGCTATGACCTGAGAAAGCAGTAGAGGATGGCCCAAGTCCTTGGACCCCTGCACCCGCATAGGAGACTGGGAAGAATCTCCTGGCTCCTGGCTTCGGATCAGCACAGCTCCGGCTGTTGTAGCCATTTGGGGAGTGAACCAACAGAAGGAAGACCTTTCTCTCCATCTCTTCCTTTCACTGTCTATAACTCTACCTCTCAAATAAATAAATAAAATATTAAAAAAAGAAAAAAAAACTCATGTGATCATGGATACAGAAAAGGCACTTCATGAAATCCAGTATCTCTTTGTAATAAGAAACCCTTGACAAGTAGGTACAGAAGAGCATTCCACAATGTTCAATACTCACGCTATACATGGGCAACGGCCATGTATAACAAGTAAAGAGCTAACACTGTGTTGAATGCAGAAAAGCTTAGATGCCCCTCTTTAAGATGTGGGACAAGACAAGCTTGCCTACTTCCCTAACTTTATTCACCTTAATACTGGAAATCTTATCCACAACAATTAGACAAGAGAGAGAAATAATGGGAATCCAAACTGAAAAGGAGGGTGTCAAATTGTCATCATATGCAGATCACATGATTTTATATAAAGAAAACCAGACTCCACCAAAAAGATGTTAGAGCTGATAAACACATTCAGCAGTCTTGCAGGATACAAAGTCAACATAAAAAAAATCAAGGGAATTGTTATATACCAATAGTCAATTATCAGAAAAAGAAACCAAGCAAATGATCCCATTTCTATTAAAAGTACAAACTAAAAATAGCTAGGAATAAATCTGACCAAATATGTGAAAGATTTCTACTATAAAAACCATGAATTCTTGATGAAGGAAATTGGACATAAAGAAATGGAAAGTCATTCTTCATTTATTGATTGATTGAATCAATGTCAGGAAAATGTGCATATTTCTCAAAGCTATTTACAGATTCAATGCAATAGTATCAAATTTCTAATAGCATTTTTCCATATAACTAGAAAAAATACTACTAAATAGCATATGAAGCCACAAAAGACCCCTAATACAGTCGAAGAAATCTGGAGCAAAGAAAATAAAGCAGGAGGCAGTTTACTACCAGACTTTAAAATATACCACAAAGCTACAGTAATTAAAACAGTATGCTATTGGCATAAAAACAGATCCAGAGACCATAGAAGGAAATACAAGTGGAACCCAACTATTACATTTATAGCCAACTGATCTTTGACAAATGTGCTAAGAATATGCATTGGAAAAAGAACAGCAATTTCAATAAATTTTGCTGGGGAAATCAAATATCCACACACACAAGATTGAAAATGGAACCCTAATCTCTAACCATGTACAAACATCAACTCAAAATGGCTTAAAAACCTATATATATCATGTAGGATCTCTGTCCTTAATGTGCTATACATTGTGAATTAATACTATAACTAGTACTCCAACAGCATTTTTCACTTTGTGTTGCTATGTGAGGGCAAACTGTTGAAATCTTTACTTAATATATAGTAAACTGATCTTCTGTATATAAAGAGAATTGAAAATGAATCTTGATGTGAAGCAAGGGGAGAGAGAGTGGGAAAGGGGAGGGTTGCGGGTGGGGGGGAAGTTATGGGGGGGAAGCCATTGTAATCTATAAGCTGTATTTTGGAAATTTATATTCTTTAAATAAAAGCGTTATAAAAAAAAAAAAACCTAACTATAAGGCTGAAAACTGCTATAAGTAAACAAGGAAATGCTTCAGGGCCTTAGAATGGGTACAAACAAATAGGATTTTAATTTTTTAAATAGTGTGTGTGTGGGGGGGGGGGGGTTATTCACAGCAAGGGAAACAGAGTAAAGAGACAACCTGCAGATGAGAGGAAATGTTTGTTACCAAGACCTCTGACGAGGCTTTTCTACCCAGAATATGCAGGTGGCTCAAATAACTCAACAGCAGAAAAACCATACAATCAAATATAAAAACGGGCAGTAGATCTAAACAAATACTTCTCAAAGGAATAAACACAAATAATCTACAAGTACACAAAAGATACTAATCATAAGTGAAATGCAGATGAAATCCATGAGATGTCACCCACTCCAGGTAGATCAGCTATTATCGAAAAAAAAAAAAAAAACGATAAGCAGTGTTTATGAGGATGTGAAGAAAAGGAAACTTTTGCATATTGTTGGCAGGAATGTATACATGTGCCAAAACATCACATAGTGCCCTGCTAATTTTTTTTTAATTAAGATAATAAAAACAAGGATGATAAACTGTCATGCAACATAGTTGTCACCAATGATAAACTATTTTGGCATTATAATATATTAAATATATTTCTATTACCGATTTCTAAAAACTTAGAACACAAAGCAGTTCACATTTCAATTTTCTAGAACAAATGCAATTTAAAAAGTAATTCAGGATCATGCAATACCCCAGGGCCTTCAGTGATTCTTCAAAAAGTCAGATTACAAAGACAGACAGAGAGAGAGAGATCTTTCCATAGCTGATTCACTCCCCAAATGGCCACATCAGCTGGAGCTGGGCCAGGCCAAAGACAGGAGCCAGAACTGCACCCAGGTCTCCCACATGGGTTCAGGACCCCCGGGACTTGGGCATTCTGCATTCCCAGCCTCATTTGCAGGGAGCTGGATCAGAATTGCAGCAGCAAGGACTTGAACCGGTGCCCATATAGGCTGGTGGCATTGCAGTGGAAGCTTTACCTGCTATTCCACAATGGTGGCCCTTGTCCAGACTTTTAAAAGATGGTCTACTCTACTCTATCCATTAATCAGTTGGGAGGTGATTCAGGAATAGGTGTATCTTAGTGCTATGTTTGTAAATAGTAAAGAATTCCTATTGGGTCCAATTTATCTAATTGACTTTTAAGAAGTATAAAAGTCAAGACACAAAGCAGTAGTTGCTTTTTAAATTTATTGCTTTCCTCAAAAGGCAGATAGACAAAGAGACAGAGAAACAGAGAGACATAACATCTGCTGGTTCACTCCCCACTAGCTGGCAACAGCCAGGGTCAGGAACCAGGAACTCCACCTGGGTATCTCACATGAGTAGCAGAGACCCAAGAATTGAGCCATTATCTGCTGCCTCCTGCCGCGGTCACTAGAAGGAAACCAGACTGGAAGCAGAGGCAAGACTCCAGCCCAGGTATTCTGACATGGTGCAAGTGTCCCAAGCCGAAGTTTAACCACTGAGCCAAACACCAAGCCCTGCATGTATTTTTAAACATAGTATTTCTTTGAAAATTCAGCATCCTTTTTAGGAACATTAATAATTTTAAGAGAAAGATTTTTTTGTTGTTTCTCTTTAAAATTCATGGTGATAAAGCATACTACCAATAATCTGTCAGTGACGCAGACAGGAATGTTAACCTTATCACATTGAAGACAGACATATAGATAAACATACACTACAGGTTAACAGGAATTCTTGTAACATTTTATTCTGAAATGCCAGACTTGGTAAATATTTCAAAAAACTTGTCAAATTTGTAGAAAAATTTTGTTACCTTTTCTTAAAGTGATGAAAACTGAAATAGAATTATCAGGGTCAGCGCTGTGGCGCACTGGGTTAAAACCCCAGCCTGCAGCGCCAGCATCCCACATGGGTGCCAGTTTGAGTCCCAGCTGCTCCACTTCCAATCCAGCTCTCTCCCTGGGAAGGCAGTGGAGGATGGCCCAAGTCCTAGGGCCCCTGCACCCATGTTGGGGACCTAAAAGAGGCTCCTGGCTTTGGATTGGCTCAGTTCTGGCCGTTGTGGTCATCTGGGAAGTGAACAATTGGATTGAAGACCTCTCTCTCTCTCTCTCAGCTCTGTCTCTCTTTATAACTCTGTATTTCAAATAAATAAATCTTTAAAAAAATAGAATGATTTACTTCCACTTTTACTTACAGTAGAAAAGGATTACATAACAGATAGTATAAAAATCTTAGTTTTCTCAAGAATTCCGAATCTTTATGGTCTCTTTTGATTTTTCATTGCTAGAGAAACTTTCACATAATGCAAAAAAAAATTATGCTTTTAATTCATGTGTGCTTTTAAAATCTGGATCCAACTTTACTGAAATGTTAAGAATTAGTCAATCATTAACATTAAATGAGAGACCCCCATTGTATCATGGATTTTGGCGGTCAGGAAGACCAAGAAAGAAGAGAAGGAAGAGACAGTTACAATTCAGGTCACGGCACAGAACAGCGATGGATTCCACTGTGATGTCATGCTGATTGGATGTTCAAAATAAGCTTGAATGTATACAAACAAGTTGTGAGTTCTTCCTTTTAAGAATTCTCATGCAAAAACTGATTTATTAATTATATATCTCTTAGGTTTCTCAAATTTGTATTTGTTTATTTAAACTACCCTGAGAAAGCTGGAAAAATATAATACAGAGAAGGTAACTGTTATTGTAGATACCAATATCTTTATAATACAGATAAAATTAAACTAAATTTTATAAGATATTGGTTTAAGAAAATTAGACAAAAGTAGCCTAATATGAAAGGCTTGGTACTGTTATATTTTCCTTAAATGGGCTAAAAATGCCTACACCACTAGTTTTCTTGGGCATTTCTTTGTTAGTTCAGGCAATCAATCCAGCATAAAGAGTATGGGGGATATTTTTGAAAAGGCTACGTTTCATTTATTCATTGTTAATTACAAATCATAGTATACATATTTCAAGGTTTCATATTTTCCCTATTTAAATGGGGACTAATTCCATTTGTCTTTCTTGGAAATGTTGGACAAAAATACAGAATATAGATACACTCTATAAAGAAAATATATGTAACTTGAATACATCAGCAAATGTTAGATACTACATGGAAAGGAATGTCCAAAATACTTTTTGCATTCAGACCATTCAGTTGAATCAATTTTCAATGGGGTTCTAATTCTTATTCTGTTTGGGATCTTGCCAAACAATAAAACAGTAAGATCTTCCTGGCTGGCCCTTGAGCTGTTTCATTTGGGTATATATAAACCCTTTGGAAGTGTTTTAATCACAGTAGTTTAAAGTTGCTTTTGTGTCCTTCAATCTCATGAAGATGCTTTCTCTATCAAACAAACAACCAAGCAAACAAAAACAGAAGAGAATCCCAATGGGGCACAAGAATAATTCTCATATGCTTTTATGTGTTGCCTGCCATAGAACAGGCATCTGTGTGTGTGAAATATAGAATTGAATATGCAAGAAATATGAGTACCTTTCCCCACTTTGCATAATGAGGCAGTTAGTTGTTATCTGGGTCTCTGGATGATCAGCAATATTCCAGAAATATGTGCTTGGGGATGATGTGTGTGAGATGTAAATGGAAGCGTCCTAATAATTGCTCTAATTGCTGATGGGCTCAGTCTTACCCTACAATTATGGTCCAGATGTGTGGAAGAGTGCTTGGGGTGGCTTATAGTTCCTACAGCTCCAAGTACTTTCAAACTAAGTCAAATTTGCAACTAATAATGGTAATAAATGGTGCAACTGCTTTCCCTACTTTATCATTAGTTCATGTCCTTTATTATAAAATATCACGCACATGTAAATTTCACATAATTAGATTGGCTCATCAATCTGTTACTCCCCAATTACATGACAAAATAGTTACTGAATGAGATTTATGGGTAAGGTGCTAGGAAATATTTTTTAAGCTTCAGAAACTCTTATTTGCATATTCTAATTAGCAGTTTATTTATCTTAAATGCATAAGGAAATTAAATGCAGCTTAATCTCATAAAATTCATCACTGTAATCCTTTATTACATAGCTTTGATCTGCATTATTTGTTAGCAGTTTATATAGTAGAGCAATGACTAGAAGTTCCATCCCCTTATTCCAGTTACTAGCTTCTCATCACGCACACTCACCTGCATTCCATCTCAAATTTTATACTCTCTAATAGACTTGGTTTTCAGTAAATCAAACAATAGTTTGTGTCTTTCCACCAACCCTATTTCTTTTTCAGAAGATCTCTCCAATATCCAACTTTTCTCCCAAATCTACCATCTGTGAAAGCAGATAGAAGACATTTTACCCAAGAAAAAAGCTGTTTCAGTTCACAAGTACTAACTTTCATGGAATAAATTATGCCAGTTCAGAAAACGTTTATTAAGCCACTTCCTCAGGTCAGCAACTCAACATACCACGCAGGCAGGAAGGCAAAGTGGAGAAGCTCACTACCCTGGAGAGATGTGAGCCAGGTCTCTTTCTCCTGCTGCTTCTGTCAGCTTGGGTGGGTGGTGGTACATTCTCCAGGACTTGCGGGCCTTTCAGTCCCTAGGGCTAACATTGGGCCTTTAAAAACACAGAGCACATAGGTGGCCTGCTGTGCTTCATCGCAGTGCTTCCCTGAAGAATGGGATTCATTTAGAGATTAATAGAGGGCACCATTTAGTTGTACCAGGAAGCTCTAAGCTGTTTAAAGATTTAAGGAAAGCTTCTTAAGCCCTCGCCATTTCACATTGTTCGTAGTAAGCTTCCAAATCCAATCTATTTCTATAAAAACAAATGAAACCAACAGGAACAACTTACAACTGTTAAGACTACGCTCTTTAATCTCTGATCACATACACATCAAATTCATCCTTCTACACATATGAGGCAGGAGTATGAAAACATGAAATTAATTTTCCTACATGGTTCATAAGTGGACTTTAAAAGCAAATCCAAAGAAGGATGTCACATAATGATAAAATATTCCAGTTATTGCGGCTGCATATTCTCTGTTTTGAAAATTGTAACTTTATGAGTAGGCTTATTCTATTAAAAAAAAAAAGGTGTTTTTTTTTTTTTTTTTTTTGTGCCTTAGTCACTGCTCTGCTATAAGCTGAATTTCTGGAAACTGAGAAGAGAAAGACAAGTAGGAGGCAAGGGCCTCCTACCACATGGTGGAAGCCAGAGAGCAAAGAGATAAAGGGAGGACAAACTCATCCTCTTATAATAGCCATTAATCCCAATAATGACTCAATACCCTCCAAGGGGTTCATCTTCCAGCACTAGCACAATGGCAACCAAATGTCAGCATGAGCTTTGGAGGACACACACACACAAAGCATCACAACTAGAAAGAGAATACCTCTAATATGCTTTTGCTTTATCTTGTATTTTATTATTATATATTATTTATGCCATTTATATATCATATATACTCTTATCTAAGTAAATTATTACTGTATTGAATTTTATATAAAAAGAGGCAAACGAGAGGGAGGAAGAGAGGGTGTGCACAATGGCAACACTATGGGAATAGCTGTATGACTTTCAGATGTCTGCTTACTTGGATTTGCATTATCCATGGCTAATATTTCATTGCAATGCCTTGGAATAGCCATCACAGTTGCCATACTGCAATACTGGGGTGGGGCTAGCACTGTGTCTCACTTGGTTAATCCTCCGCCTGTGGTGCCGGCACCCCATATGGGTGCCAGGTTCTAGTCCTGGTTGCTCCTCTTGGAGTCCAGCTCTCTGCTATGGCCTGGGAAGGCAGTGGAGGATGGCCCAGGTGCTTGGGCTCCTGCACCCACATTAGAGACCAGGAGGAAACACTGGCTCCTGGTTTTGGATCAGTGCAGCGCCGGCCGTAGCGGCCATTTGAGGAGTGAACCAATGGAAGACCTTTCTCTCTGTCTCTCTCTCTGTCTATAACTCTACCTGTTAAATAAATAAAAAAGAAAAAAAAGAAATACTGGAGAGCAATGGGTAAATAACAAGTGCTTTAGTCTAGCATGTGGGCCAGTGCTCACTCTAAACAGTCAATGCCATGAACTATTGGTGGTGAACTATTTTAAATGGTGCTCCTCAAATGTCCTGATACACTTAATTAAAACCAGCACCATCAGGAAAAACAGATGACATTCTCTTTGTCACAGCCATGCCCCTTTGGGAGCATTAGAGCTATAACACAGAAATACGCGGTTCCTTTGTATTTAAGGAATGTTAATGGCATAAGTGCAGGACAGGAACTGAGAGCTCAAGGATGGGAAAGGTTCTTTTCCCCCATACCTCAGACCTCTGATTTCTTTGTAAAACTACTGCACATAGTACTGTGACATTGCCATGCATATTTATGCTTTTGATCTTTGTCCTTATTGCTCATTGCTATCTGGGTGGCAACTGCTTTACTGAGTGACAATCTGAGTGCTTAACTAAGTGATGTTATGAGACAGCTTGCAATTCTTGACTTCAGGTGAGAAGGGAGGGATGGAATTGAGGATCTGTAACCAGTGGAATTACAAAAAAGAAACCAGGATACTTCAGAGCTGACCACTTGGAATAAGTTGAATTTAGAAGGTATCTTTTCAACTTTCACCTTGGTTGATTTAATTCAGGTTCTTTGTGCGATCCTGCTTTTCAGTTCACTTTTAATGAGCTCTATATCTAAAAAATATGCTGCTATTCTGTAAACTAAATAGTTCTTACATCAACCAATGTAAATCTAAAAGCTATAGTATCATTCCAGAGCAAGGCACCAGGGTATCTGTTGGAGCAATGGGATTCTTCAGCTTCCTGAATGAGGTCAGTCTACGCGTACTCAGCAGGCAGACTCAAAGATGCCTTCTGCTCCCCTAGGCCCAGAAAAAACTGGCAAGGACCAAAAGAAAGTAGAGAGACCAACTATCCAGGCAGTTAACAACAGACTGCCTATTTTTAATGGTGAGAAAATAAATACACCTTCACAACATGGCCACATTTTTGGAAAACCTTATCCATTTTCTGAGTCCACTTTTAATTTATTTCTTCAATCTATTTCTCAATTATAGCTTCTAGGGAGAAACTTCTAAAAAAACCGCTAGACTTGTTTTTTTCATATTCTCTGTTTATGGTGTGTTTGTTAGTTTCTCTGTGGAGAAAGCAAAACCAAGGAAAATCAAAATATGAGTGTTATTTAGGTGACTGGCAGACTATTTCCTCAGTGTGTGATATTATAGAAATGGATGTTCCTGAACCAAAACCATAAAAGATCTTTATTATATTTCTGAAAACATTTGTTTCCTTAATTATGTTTTTGAGAGAGCTTTTTCCTAAATCTTTCAGATAATGGACTGCACTGTACGATGTCACCTCAAGTTATCACACTCATGCATCACTCTGCTCTTCACAGTCAAGCTGATACGAATGGATAAGTCACCAGAGAACGGATGACATGCTCTCATTAAAAACAGACATGCCACTGACTTCTTTTGAAAATTCCTCTAAGGTAGGTACACTAGTTGAAAAGAAGTTTGAAATATAATTTTCAAACATTTCTATTTAATTACAGCAAGGCTCAATGTGTAGCACTGCTCAGCCTTATGATTTTCTGAAGAAAACTTTCAAACTTCTTTCAGTTTCTCACATAAGATCATTAAGCACATCTCCAATTTAGCTCTTTCCTGAGATTCGCTTATGCTGTGCGGCCTGAATCCATTGCCACGCTCACCTACAAGTAGTAAAAGAGATGTGTTTTTAATTGCTCTTTAAATTTCACAAGCCAAAATAACATATGGTTGTTTACAAAAATCTAATTAGCACATTTACCTAAATATGCTTTCATGGTTCTGAAGACATTAAAATTAAAATGCAAATTATGATATGTATATGCGAATGGAGAGAGAAGGATTTCAACCAAAATGCCTGCTGGGAAATGTTTCCCTTTGCTTTTTGCTTGTCATTTTTTGGACCGTGCCCTAAAGAAAAAAGCAGAACCTTCATGTGCAAGTTAGAGGTATTTGTTCTGTAGTCATATAAGACAGTCTCATCAAATGAACACTAAATGCTAACTATTTTACATAGATTATTTCCATTTAATCTTGACAACAGTTTGATGAGGAACATCCCTCATTTAGAATGAAAGTAATTATCATATTTTTAAGGTCCCATATAGACATGATTTATGTAGCTTTCTCATTTGTAACTTCTGCTATATGAAAAAGAGGAACTCTACTAAAACTGAAGGTTATAGAATGATTCTAGCAGGAATAAAAAATATATATATATCATTATTAGCAATCAAAACTGCCAGTTATTAACAATGCAGTGGCCATTGCTATATTGTAAGTCTCACAATGCACCCTATTATCTCCTAAGACGTGTATGGAGCTGATATCACTGGAATTAGTTACATATCATTTTAAAATGGGAAAAACCCATGCCCACTCTGAGGAATGATGGGCATGAAGATGTTGACTCAACAGTCTTCCCAAACTTTAAAGTCTGTTTTTAACTCTTTGTTATGGGTTGACCTATGTCCCTTGAAAAGAGAAGTTCAAACCCTAACCCTCCTGTGATAGCTAATTTTACCTGGCAATTTGACTGTGCCAGGAGATGGCTAGATGGCTGGAATTGTTTCTGGGAGTATCAGTGAAGGTGCTTCTGGGAGAGAAATGACACTTGATTTAGACAGTACAGATCACCCTCACTAATGCAGGTAGGAACAACCCAATCAGTGAGGGCTTGAATTAAAAAATAAAATAAAGAAGGGAAATGGTGAATTTGCTTCAGTTTGAGTTGGGGCAAAAACTTCTTTTACCCTTCATTAAGGCCTTCAGACTGGCCAAGACTTATATTTGTGGCTATATAAGGAAAATACAGAGATCCCATTGGTTTCATGTTTCTGGAGAACCCCAACACCCCACTATCTGTGACCATGACCTTATTTGGAAATTGGGTCTTTGCAGATATAAGGATGTCAAAGGTCATGAAATGAAGCATCCTGGACTTACAGTGGCCCTAACTCCAATGACAAGTTCTCTTATAAGAGCAAGGAGGCTTGAGGCAGACAGACATGGAGGAGAAGCTCTTGTGAGGATGGAGCAGAGATTACAGCAACAACGCCACAGGCAAGGAACTCCTGGAGCCACCAAACGCTGGAAGAGGCCAGGAAGGGTTATTCCCTAGAGCCTATCAAGGACAACACCAGGATGTCTAACTTCCCAGCTGTGAGAGAGTGAATTTCTGTGGTCAGATGTCCTCAAGTGGTGGTAGGTTGCTATGGCAGTCCTAAGGAACTAATGCATCACTGTGTGAGCTAAGATGAATAACTGATAGGCAAACAGGGGGAGAAGGCTATTGATAAAGTATATTTTTAATGCGATACATTAAAATCAGGAAAATCTTCAAAGAAAAATTCAGATGCTATACATACTTTTTAAACTTTCAAGTAGAAAATCTCAATGCTAATAGGGAAAATCTGACCTTACTTTACTTGGGGGGAAAAAAGAGCCTATTTATAAGGTGATAGAAAGGAATTTTATGGATAAGCTCCAACTACTAAAGTAAATTTCTTTGGATCTTATCAAGAGAAAGATAATTATGGGAACTCTATTGCATTTAAACAACTATGCAAAACGTGTTTCCTCAGAGATTCTGCTTCCTAATATCCTAGAAACTCAGCAAAGCACATTGAAATGCTATTTGTATGAATAACTCTCTATAAATAATAATGTATTGTTATACTGCCCACTTTTTTTTTACAATAGAACCAGAATATTTTTTTATGGAAAACAAAAACTGTAATACCACATCTTTTCATTGCCTGCAGCTTTAAACCTTTTCAGAAGCAGAAACTGAAGTAATAGCAGTTTGCAAATGAAGTGGTTTGTAAATCTTAAACTGCAATTTTCTCCCAAACAAAACAACAACTGACAAAAAAAATGCTCTCTAAGGAGAAATGAAACAAGGAAATTTTTATTTGGCATTCAGATGTTGCAGGATGTTTTCCACAAAAAATATTCTTCATTTAAGTGGTACCTACATCTTCCCACCAAAATCTTTTCTTCCATATTTTCTGTCCACAACTAGTGGGAGGTACTAGCTCACATTAGCCAGATGCATTATTCATTTCCTTTCTGCTAATAGATTCCACAGTTGGAAATTTCCTTCAGGATTATAAAAAAAGTCTCAGCTACAATGTATCTTTTGTCTATTATACCCCTCTCAAATTGCCAGTGTAGTCAATGGTACACCATTTACATTACTAGTATTCAGACATATTTTTGCATGTGTTTTATTATCTTATCGCATAAGGCACAAATTGTTTATAAAACCTCAACTGATTACTGTATTATTTAACATGAATTGAAAATTACCTTTGAATTTGAAAGTCCTGAAGAAGCACAGATAGCTCTTGCTTCCTATCTTTTCTGAAAACTTCCTCTCATTTTCCAACGATTTATTTAAACTCTCTAACAGAAATCCTAGCTTCCTACCACTTTGTCTGCACTTCAAAATCTCATGTCCCTGTTGGTGGCCTTACCCATCTTTCCTCTTATTTCCTAGAACTATGGATAGTGCCACCTGGTGTTACAGCCATCAGCAAGCCAAGCACTTAATTTAGACGCATCTGGAGCTAAGTAAAGCAGAGGATGAAGGAAGGAAGACAAGAGAACAGTGGTTTCTCAGTGGGGCTATAGAATAATGAGATTAGCTTTCTCTTGTAAAGCTAGGAGGCGGCGTGCTATCATGGAAAGAGGATGAGCTTCTGACTCATTGCAATGTAATCCAACCTGCTGATATGCCCTCACCAAGGATAATCACTTCTCAGAGCCTCATTCCTGATGTGGCTGAGAAACGGGAAGACGCATGTTGAAAGGATTAAAGAAGATAATGGATGCAATAGCACATTGTTGGAAACTTGAACGATAATCAGTTACGTGGTAATTACTAACCTAGGCACTCCCAGAACTTTGCTGTTTCCTCCTAGCAAAGACAATCCCAACAGCAGAGCTACAATGGCGCAGCAGAGTACTCCTCTGGGTCTCTACATCCTACCTCATGTGGAATTCATAGAATGAAAGAAATTGTAAAATCTTAAGGTCAACTGCTTGTTTTGGGAACAACACTGGCTTTTGGCAGATGTGTAATAGAATGAAATCTACTGACTGTAGTCTGAAATAGGAATCTTTTTTCCATTATGTTTTCAAGTCACAAAAATGACTGATAAGAAAAAAAAAGAAAAAGAAAAAGCAGGCTCCAGTGATGGTTGCTGTCCATTATTATGAAGCCAGGTTCAGAGTATACAGCTGAAATGAAAATACTTTGATTTTGTGAATTCAGGATCAAACTTGGCTTTGGAACCCTTGGATCCAGCTGCAATCAAATCAAAGCTTTGAGGATTTTTGAAACAGAGCAGCAAAATTGTGAAGGATGAAACAAACAAAACAATCAGTACAAATAAGAACGGTCTTGTGAATTTTTAGCCATGGTGATGCCTTGCATAACAGCAGGGTCCACAGTGACTGTACCAAAGCTGATCGCATCACTTCTTAAAAGCAGGAGGATAATGTTTTGAAGTCTGGGGAGTACCTACACGGGAGACTAGGCTGATCCCTGTATGCTTCCAGAGAGATAAAGGGAAGCACCCTGGATCACCTTCCATAGAGGTCATTTACCACCTTTAGTTCTCTCAGAGGGTTTATGGAGAATTCAATCTAGAATTTCCCAAGAATTACTTCCTAAATTCCAAGTACCTCCTAAAGATATTCCCAACCATGCTACTTTCTTTACCTTTCGCCACATGCCCCTCCCTCTGCAAGCCAGGGATAATGGAAAAGACAATAGTTTTGTACAAAAGTTTGTGAGAAAGGGTCACCAACATCATTTTCTGTGATTTTACTGCACTATCTTGTGTAAATAATTCACATTAAGTTTAAACCATACATGTGTACTATTTCTATTTTAACAAAAAGAAAATACATATTAATTCCCATTAATATTTGGGTGTCAGGAATGTGGTTAGAAATAGATTTCCCTCCGCCTAGCGGCACCGGCACACCAGGTTCTAGTCCCAGTCGGGGCACCGGATTCTGTCCTGGCTGCTCCTCTTCCAGGCCAGCTCTCTGCTGTGGCCCGGGAATGCAGTGGAGGATGGCCCACGTCCTTGGGCCCTGCACCCCATGGGAGACCAGAATAAGCACCTGGCTCCTGGCTTTGGATCAGCCAGCCACGGCGGCCATTGGAGGGTGAACCAACAGCAAAGGAAGACCTTTCTGTCTGTCTCTCTGTCCACTCTGCCTGTCAAAAAAAAAAAAAAAAAGAAAGAAAGAAAGAAAGAAAAGAAATAGATTTCCCTACAGTACAACTTCCCTAATAAAAAAACATCAGATTTAGAACATCATTTCAATGTTATCTTATGCATTATAGTCTACTATATTGTTAAAGATTCCTTTCAATTATTTCACTCTGATAGTCTCAAGTACATATCTATTTATTTTTTGGTCTTTGGCTGTCCAAATCATTTGCTTCAGACCAATATCTCATTTTCTAATACATTTTCTACGATACATAGCACAGAATCTCAGAGGGCTTCTATACTTCAGGGGAATGGATGGGGGAGGAACATAACCTCTTTAGGACAGTATCTGTGATTTCCATTAGAGTTAAGGAGCTGACGACTAAATTGAGGGTTCTGTAACAAGTGTGGCTCATGTCCCGGTATAAGCACACATTCTCCTACTTGTTTTCCCTTCAGGTTTCCATAACTCAGAGGAGTCAATGGATGGAGGGCGTAAGTCTTGAGGTTAGAGTACTTGAAAGCCATGTAAGAGATCTCTGGAGGTGACCTTCATCTACCATACCTCAATAAACATTAGTGTGTTACATGTTCTCGCTTGCTCCTATAGAAAGCATTTGGGAAACAGTCTGCCTTGCATTCTACCTGTGGTAGATTCACAATGCTTATCAGCAGGTCTAAAGAAAGACTAGCTATTGTGATCAACCTCTCTTGGATGAACACCATTGAGCACTGACTTTTCATGAGACACAGTTTGAAAAACGAACCTATCAAGTCTGTGTTTATGCCTGGAGAATCAGTTTTTGCAGCTATTCTGAGAGCTACAACCTCACTAAGGATGTCAGTTCAGGCCTGCACTTGACCCTCTTCCATGGTTTTTCATTGCCATTGCATTCTGGTGTAGCATTTGTTCTAGATGAAAGAAGAATCCCTAGGACCATTCACACATATGATGTGCTGGGACAGGAGCTTCAAGTTGCCTCTTTATCACTACTGCCATGTTTTCAACATTGAGCCTCCTCAGCGGGGTCACATGCACCCCAGAATGTGAGAATTAAAAAACAAGAAGACAGAAAATACAAAATTACAGAGAACTAGTTCAGATCTTTATAAAATGAGTAACATATTATGCATGTATATGTATTTTACAGATGACCATTTTCACTCCAGTCACAAGCTAGCTATTAAAAACTGAAATTCCAGGATGCAAGCATTACAGTGCAGTGGGTTAGGCCAGGGTACTGATTGGAATCCTGGCTTCTCTGCTTCTTATCCAGCTTCTTGCTAATGCATCCTGGGAGACCACAGATGATGGCTTAAGTGCTTGGAACCCTGTCACCCACAGGGGAGACCCAGATGTGTTCCTTGCTCCTGGAATCTGACTGGCTCAGTCTGTCTGTTGTAAGCATTTGGGGAGTGAACCAGTGGATGGTTGGGCGTTCTCTCTCTCTCTCTCTCTCTCTCTCTCTCTCTCTCTCTCTCTCTCTCTCTCTCTCTGCCTGCCTTTCAGGTATGTGAAAATAAACATTTAAAAAAATAACAGAATAATAAAGGGAGAAAGGAGGTTACGAAAACAGTAAAGCCTGGGATCCAGAGTCTAGGAGAGTACAGAGGACTCAGAATCCTAGGATACTTTCTTTCTCTGCTGCTTCATGACGTTTGATGATGGCGTTGATTTGATAGTTGGAAAGACAGATAAGACCAACGGATGAACCCTATAAGGGGATGATAATGGCACCAAGCACTGAATTGCCTGAACACACAAATCAGAGGCTGAGTTTTGCCCAGGGACCCTGAGGTTCCCTCCAGGATGACAGGTTGGGGACTGATTTGGAGTCATTGATTCACTAACAGCAAAACCCACCAATAAACCTGTCACACTGACATAATAAGAATTCGCGCAGCCAGCATAGGCTCAAAGATATAGGAAATCTGTAGCTTATGGTAGGAAAGGGGGTATAAAGTATTATTTTACTTCTAAAGCTTCAACAAAGTACAATACTTTGATGCAATAGTTACACTTTAGGACTTTAAGAAAATTAACTAAGGAACTATGCAAACACACGATTACAAGACTAATTTTAATACTGTAATAAAAGCTTTTAATAAGATATTATTTAGACATTAACACTTATAGCACAGAGTTATATTTAACTGTGTTGAAACATTTTCAATGCATTTTATTATGTAAAGTACCAACACTGAATACAATTTTAATATATGCATGATAAAGTATTTCTAAGAGATAGATTTCAGATGATTTTTAGTATCTCATTCCTGTTTGCTAAATTCATATCTTTTGATTTTTTCCTAAACATAAAAGTAATTTTGACAAAATAGTATGTTTTTAAAAAGATTTGGTGTCTCCATATATTTGTGAGAATGGCTCAATGATATAGCCACACTATAAAGTGTTAGAAAATGTACAGATTAATAGGAATTTTTGTATTCTGCTGGAAGTGATGTAAATTGTGAAACATATCTATGTATATACATTTTTACCAAAAGACATAGACATGCACAAAAATACTTATAGTAACATTAATGGATAACATCAAATGGAAAGTAATCTAAATGTCCACCTGCAGTAAAACAGAAGACAAGTTGTAGTTAAAATCAACTACACAGGCCAGCACCGCAACTCAATAGGCTAATCCTCCACCTGCAGTGCCGGCACTCTGGGTTCTAGTCCCGGTTGGGGCGCCAGATTCTATCCTGGTTGCTCCTCTTCCAGGCCAGCTCTCTGCTGTGGCCAGGGAGTGCAGTGGAGGATGGCCCAAGTGGTGGGGCCCTGCACCCACATGGGAGACCAGAAGCACCTGGCTCCTGGCTTCGGATCAGCGTGATGCGCTGGCCGCGGCAGCGTTTGGAGGGTGAACCAATGGCAAAAGGAAGACCTCTCTCTCTGTCTCTCACTGTCCACTCTGTCAAAAAAAAATTAAAAAATAAAAAATCAACTAGCATTACCCATATCTTCAACACAATCTGTCAAGTTTTGTGTTGAGTAAAAAAGTTAGATGCAAAAGACCACTGATTGTGTTCCTATATAAAGTTAAAAGGACAACATACCAGCAGTTTCAGAGTTGGGGCAGTGGTTCGCCTTGTAACTGCAGGCTCTAGGGAGGATGCTAAGGGGTCCACTGAGACAGAGGAACATTTTACAACTTCGCCTGGTACTGGTTACATGGGTTTAACTCGTTTGTGAAAAGTCATCAAGCGCTGTACCTATGATTTTTATATATGTCTCTGGATGGTAGGCTTTAACAAATGTGACTTCTAGGAAAGAGCTGGTTTCAGTTTGGGTACCAGAGGTAGAGCTGTGGGGCCCAGGTGCTGTATGGGAGAGAGGCACTAACTTACAGAAGCACTGTCGAGCGTTGACTAAGAGCACTGGGTTTCGAGCCAGTTAGGCCTACCCTGGAGTTCCTGCTTTGTTGCTTCTAGCCATGTAAGCAGCATGAAGAGTGACAGCTGAGGCCAGAGAGATCTGCAGCAGCCAGACTGTAAAGTTAAGATAAGGGTTTTGGTTTTCACTGTAGGTGTGATGGGGAACCATTTCTATTTACAGCGCAGACCCAAGGAGATTTCTGAGGAATAACAGAACAGGAGCTGTGCAATCCTGGTAGAAGGAAACAAAGACACAAAACTCAGAACGCCTCATTTTGTGTTCCAGCCACTACCCATTCTTATCTTGAAGGAGAGGAAAAGACTGAACTGTAGGAACTGTATTCTGAGGATTAATCTTAAAACAGCTGCAGAAAAACCAAAAGGATGCAGGCAGAGTAAGACTATGCAATATTGGAACACATTTTTGAGATAAATTCTTCCCATAATGTATGAGCTTGCCACCCAAAAGCTGCTTTAGAAACAGCTAAAAATGCTATCTTGGACTTATTGGAAACACTTTCCTCTTGGCTCTTCATGTTAGCCAGAGACCAAAAAGCAAAAATAACAACAGGACACACACATACACACACAAACAAGAGCGATAACAAAACATTCAAAATCTCATAAAAACAAAACCAAACCCAAACTCTTATAATCCTATCACTGCAACCATAGACAAAAATCCAGATGAAGCATTTTCCCCTCCATGCTGGCAGATGCCGTAAAATCATTCAGCACTACTCCTCGTTGAGAAATGCATTCAACAGTAATATAATGTTTTTACTTGGTGATACTCATTTAAAAATAAATAGGATTTTTATAATGACAGCCATGGGAATTAAAACACATATATTGCAAAATGAAATAAAATCTCCCTTAATTTAGTAGAGAACTTCCCTAGGCAGAAAAAAAAGCACTAGGAAAATAATGAGGTTCTTGAAACCAACACTGGGGGATGGGAATTGAGAAATACAAATGAGAAAGCAAATTTGACTCAGTTTGAAATTCTAACCATCACTTGATCATTGTAAGGATTAGAATGTGCTGAAAAATCATTGGGGAAAACAAATAAGATGGTTATGATCTGTCCAACCACACTGAACTACTAAACAGAATGTCAGACTTATTCATATTATATTCCTTTTAAGAAAATATTTCCTAAACCTAGAGATACAGAAAAGTAAAATTGGAGGCATATTTGAGTTACAGTAAGAGAAAAATCATTACACTGACATACATAATGATAAAAAATACTGTAATCTGTATAATACACATAATGCACTACTTCTGTATATATTTATAAGCTATAAGTTTTGTTTTAGGGGGTCAGCACTGTGGCATAGTGGGCTAAGCCTCCACCTGTGGTAGCAGCATCCCATATGCACGCTGGTTTGTGTCCTGGTTGCTCCTCTTCCAATCTAGCTCTCTGCTGCAACCTGAGAAGCAGAAGACGGCCCTAGTGTTTGGACCTCTGCTTCCACATGGGAGACCTGGAAAAAATTCCTGGCGCCTAGCTCCAGCTGTTGTGGCCATCTGGGGAGCGAACCAGTGGATGGAAGACCTTTCTCTGTCTCTACTTCTGTCTAACTCTACCTCTCAAATAAATAAATTTTTTTAAAAGTTTTGTTCTAAGAGCATATAGCTACATAAAAATATTATTGCAATAGTTTTGTAATAACATATACTTTAAAGTGATAAAATGTTAAAAGTGACATCCTTTCACTATTAACAATTATTTTATGATAACCTCATATTTTTTAACTGATCTCTTAAATTTTAGGGGACAAACAAGCAATGTAACAGATCAGTCTTAACTCCATGCTTTCTGGCTTTTTAATACAAAAATGGAAAAATATTAGGATCTTGAAAGTTACTACCAGCATTTTAAAGGCCACAAGAATTGCATTTTTTTCAAGCATGTATTATGATTAGCAATACTTATAATATTTCTGATGAATAAAATAGATAACCAAAAATAGATAATGGTAAGCTGCTTAGGAAAGAGTTGAAGTTATATAATTTTCTTTTCTTAGAGATTTATTTATTTATTTGAAAAGCAGTTACAGAGAGGCAGAGACAGAGAGAGAGGTCTTCCATCTACTGGTTCACTCCCCAAATGGCTGCAATGGCCTGAGCTGGGCTGATCTGAAGCCAGGAGCCAGGAGCTTCATCTGGGTCTCCCATGCAGGTGCAGGGACCAAGGGACTTGGGCCATCTTCTATTGCTTTTCCAGGCCTTACCAGGGAGCTGGATCGGAAGTGGAGCAGCAGGGACTCCAACTGGTCTCCATATGAGATGCCGGCACTGCAGGCAGCGGCTTCACTCACTAGGCCACAGCACTGGCCTCAAACTTACAGAATTTTTATTCTTTCCTTTGTGTATGGGAAGTAAATTTAATAATAAGGTGGCATTATTCACCATAATACTGTCAAAATAGCTACTTTTTTTGGACAGGTGTTAGAAACTGGACACCCAAAGCACACAATAGGAAGATAATGATTCTTGCTCTTGTTTGTTGAAGACAGTAATCAATCCATAAGATGAAGACCGTGTGAAGATGGGGCTGCCTGAACTACAACGTGGAGCAGGGTGTGACAGAAGAAACTTATCTCCTCACAATCCTGAAGTGCAGAAGTCCAAATCATGGTTTCTCAGTGGGTTTGGTTGCTTCTGAGGCTTTCTTTTGCTGTTCAGATGGCTATCCCTCACTGCCCCACACACGGTCTTTCCTTCAATCTGAATGCATCCCTGGTAACCCTCCTCTTTGCAAAAGGACAACTGGACTATTTGATGATGGCATAGCCTGGCAATTTCATTTTACCTTAATAACCTTACAGCCTCATTTCCAAATAGAGTCACAGTTGTAGGCACTGAGGACTAGGGCTTCAACGTGTGAATTTTTGGGGCAGTTTCAGACCTTCTTAGAAAGTTACCTCGATATAGAAAACCAGGTAAAGTATGCGTATGAATGTGTTGGTATGTACATGTAATATGTATGTGAAATCTCTCTCTCTCTCTCTCTCTCTCTCTCTCTCTCTCTCTCTATATATATATATATATATATATGCACAGGCATACAAATTATAGTGTGTATGCACCAAAGGATGTGGTTGGCAATCATTTCAATATTTTTTTAACCATTTAAATGATTTTAATCCTCAGAGATAACAAAATGATACTTTGGTAGAGAAGTTTTCTCTCCTGTGGCATTACTTAAGTGCGAAAAGTGATGCAGAGGGAAGACAGTGTGAGATATTCCCCCATGATCTGCCCCTTGCAGCCCTTCGAAGATGAAGCGTTTCTTCCCCATTGTACGTACTCTGTGCGTTTGGAATAATCTCGTAGAAGTAGTTACAATCGATTTTGAAAACTAAGTGATTTCAAACCAAATCTGTGGTGGGCAGCCCTGCCTCTGCATATCACAGGTGTTCCAGGGTGTCCAGGCACAGAGATAGCAGCTGTGTTCTGTCTTGGGAAGGTGATATTCTGTAGGTAAGGGATCCTCAGGTTCTCCACGTGGCAGCTGTCACCGGCCATTAAGATTATCCATCACTGGGGCCTGCACCCTGGCTCACTTGGTTAATCCGCCTGTGGTGCCAGCATCCCATATGGGTGCCGGGTTCTAGTCCTGGTTGCTCCTCTGCTAGTCCAGCTCTCTTCTTTGGCCCAGGAAGGCAGTGGAGGATGGCCCAGGTGCTTGGGCCCCTGCACCCGCATGGGAGACCAGGAGGAAGCACCTGGCTCCTGGCTTCAGATCAGTACAGTGCTGGCCGAGTGGCTATATTGGGGGGTGGACCAATGGAAGGAAGACCTTTCTCTCTGTCTCTGTCTCTCTCTCACTATCTGTATCTCTACCTGTCAAATAAGAAAAAAAAACAAGATTATCCATCACCTATTTCCCTGAAATCTACGCAGAACTCTGTTACACGTGTACCATTTCCCCGTGGAGATGCTTCCAGGTGAGAAGAGCATGTGTTCTGCCCTTCAGTCACTTAACTAGTGCTTAGCATGCTTATTACATGTGCTTGATAGTGAGCCAGGCAAAGTTTTAAATGCTTGTAATACAGTGATGCACTAGAACAACAACATCCTTGTTCTCATACAATGTAGGTTATTGATCAAAAAAAAATGATTGGGATGCCCTAATCTATAGCTGAAGATAGCTTGTTTTACTGTTCTCCTTGTATTCCAAAAAAATTTGCCCTACCTGACTGGTTTATCAATTAGTATCTTCTAAGTCATTAAAAGTTTAAGACACTTTATTTTTTGCCACTAAAGAAATAATTAGGGAGAATGAAGCTTGTAATATCTAAATTTTGGTATATTCTCATATAAATATACACCTAAGTGTGTTGTATATAGTTTATTTATTTATAGATATTAATGTACCTTTAAAAGTGTATGGAAAATGGAATTAAATGATAAGTTTATTTTTGGTGCCAAAATGCAAAATCCACATAGATTTTTAAATATTTATTTTTCATAGACTTTTTGCAGACATTTCAGATATGGAGGTAGAGAATTGTCTGTTTCAAATTATATCACAAATGTACATTTACATCCCTTTAATAAAGTAGAAAATTTATATTAACACCTTTGCTAATGTCACAGTGTTGCTACATGGAAAACTGGGTGTAGTTTTTAACCTCCACAAAACTTAACAATGTGACTTTCATATGGTAGATATTCAGTAAATGTCAGTGCAAAGAACTAATGAGTTGTACTACAGATAAATAGGAAAGTGAATTAGCAATTCTGGGTGAGCATTTACCCAAGCAGTTATAACGCCAGTTGAAATGCCACATCCTAGTTTAGAATTTGTGAATTTCACGCCCAGCTCTGGCTCCTGACTCCAGGTTTCTGTTAATGCAGCCCCTGGGAAGCAGCAGTGAGGGCTTCAGATACTGGACTCCTGCCACCAACGTGGGAGACCTGGGGAGTTCCCAGCTCCCGGCTTTAGGCAGGTCCGATCCCAATTGTTGAGTGCATGTGGGTGGATGCAAGTTCTCCTTCTCTTCTCTCTCTCTGCCTCTCAATTTTTTAAATGAGCAAATAATTTTTAAACTAAACACCTCCACATTGTTTGAAATGTTTTCAAAACTAATGCATGGGGCCAGCATTATGATATCACGGATTAAGCCACCCGCTGCAATGCCAGAATCTCATATGAGTACAGGTTCGAGTCCTGGCTGCTCCGTTTGTGATCCAGTATACTGCTAATGGCCTGGAGAAAGCAGCAGAAGATGGCCCAGTTGCCTGGGCCCCTGCATCCATGTAGGAGACCCAGAAGCACTTGAAAACAGCTACAACAAGGAATTTGGACTATATCACCACAAAGTGGTGATGATACACCAAGTGTGTTGATATTACACAACAAATATATGTATTAAAATATCACACTGTACCCCACGAATGTGGGCAATTATCACATGTCAATTAAAATGACAAAAACAGCTAAACTGTGTTTTTAGTAATAACTGAAAACAGCATACAAACTGGTTATCCCAAATACCACATCATAAGGGAACCATAACTGAAAATTATTTCTTACAGGTAGCACATTCTTGGCTATGTTGCTTCTAGGAACAAGGTTGTCTACTATAGAATCTGAGGGAAATAAAGAATGGAATAGATCTTTCCTCATGCAAGAAGAAACTATAGCAAATACATGATAACTACTACAACACAATTCTGAGAATCTAATGTATTAATTCCTTAAAAATAAATAACACATCTTCAGTTGAAAAAAATGAACCCTGGGCCAGAGTCATGGATCACTTGGTTAATCCTCCACCTGCGGCGCCAGCATCCCATATGGGTGCTGGTTCTAGTCCCAGCTGCTCCTCTTCCAGTCCAGCTCTCTGCTGTGGCCCAGGAGGGCAGCAGAGAAAGGCCCAAGTACTTGGGCCCTGCACCCGCATGGGAGACTGGGAGGAAGCACCTGGCTCCTGGCTTCAGATCGGTGCATTTCTAGCCATAGCGGCCACTTAGGGGATGAACCAATGGAAGGAAGACCTTTCTCTCTGTCTCTCTCTCTCACTGTCTATAACTCTAGTTGTCAATTAAATAAAAAAAAAAAAAAATGAACCCATAAGCGCTTTCTGATATTGCATCAACCTTTCTTTACAGTGCATTCCTTAAAGCATGGGGCATTCATTTGACTTTTTTCTAATAAGTTGTTAACAGCTGGACTACTTAGAGAGCCAGAACACTCCAAGGGTCAAAATCACACACTAGACCTCAATAAATTCCTCTGTTCTGCAAATAAAATACTTTTACATCATTGAATTTGTAAGATGTAAAATTAAAACTTGCCAAAAACTGTTGAAGTCATGTTCAAATCAATATAATTTGTGGACTTTCATTGATTACATTAATTTGCCAGGTAGTTTTTGGTCATCAAATGCTAGGGGTCAATGGCTGGCCTACTGAGATGTGACTGAAACTTTCCAGAACTTTTTCTTAATGTAAGAACTGCACTCGCCTAAAGGAATGGAAGACAGAAATAATAACTGTTAAGACAGCAAGTTAGCACCAATAGGAGTAATTCCTGTAACCAAATTCTGAGCAGTCTCTTCCTAAGGTAAGAAGTGTTCATTACTCACTCGCACCCATACGAGAATACCATCTGCTGCGTGTTGGTATCACTTGTCTCTTTACAAAAAAGAAGCCTTCAGGGATGGTAGGCCTGATGTGCTGCTCTAATTATAAGTTAGATAATTATATCTTGCTCAGCTACATTTCCCAAGTAGTTTTATCTGAATTTCCTGCCTAACCCCTACACCTTAATTTTATTTCCTATGCTAACTCTTGCCAAGAGCTGCAGTGTACTGTTCATCAGTCTCTTGATTCTGGAGCAGATGTAGGGACTGTGCCATCGTATCAGTGGGCTAAATGACTCCTGAAGACACTGGGACATTATCCTTCAGGCTGTGAAAGAGATGCAGGAAAATGTGGTTTGGGAAGGACAAAGGATCCTTGAGGAAGAGAGGGCAATTATTGCACAAAGTGTGTGCTGTTCCATTGATTTATAAAAGTCCAAACTCGTGGGGGTGCATTTGGTTAATACATGTACCATTTAACACTAGACGAATAATATTGAAGTTGAAAATTAGTATTGAATTTACTAAGAAGAGATTGACCATATTTTCCTGAAAACTGGCAGGAACACCAATTACAAAATATATCCTGAGAAGTTAGGATGATAGGTGACTTTAGGCGAGGTTCTTGATACTTTATTAAATAACGTATAAAGAGCAGGTAGCTCTGCAGACTGATCAGCAAGTCAAACCTTCTGGGAGGGCTGGGTTATGGTACAGGCCAATAGACAAGACAGAACTCCTGCTGTCAGGAAGCATTTCTGAATCACCATTTCCGAATGGTTGAGTTTGGAATGTCACAGCAGCAGGATTGTCTCCAATCCCACCAGTGGCAACCAAAATACTAGTACTACCACATCCTACTCAAGAGTTCAGTGATGCTTTTTCAGACAGCAGAAACTATGGCTCCAAAAGGATAGACAAACATTATTGATATGGGTTCAAAGCATTGCATTAGCCACAATTCTACTTCCAGAAATAAAAAATATACATTTAAAGTAATTTTAGCAAAAAGGAGTTATGGAAAGAAAATGACACTCCAAAAATTTTCTCCAAACATCACACCATACAATTCAAAAGTTTGGATGCTTGAGACAAAGAGAGGGAGAGGACTGAAACTGGACATTGGGTTCTGGGTTAGATGAAGCAGTGTACATGAGCTACAGCTGGAAAAGTAGTGATGGGCACAGTAAACGGAACAGGCCCAGGACAGGCAGACACATGTTGGGGAGACAGGTTTTTAATAACCACCATCAGTACAGCAGCAAACTCCCTTGAAGACAGGAGTTTGAGCAGGATTTATGCACGAATCGGTGTGTGCATTGAATGGGTGGGTGTGGTGATGAAACACGAGAATTCTAACAGGAAAGAGTACGGTTTCTATCTGCCTCAGCTCTCCCTACAAAAAGTGTATTTGGAGGGCCAGGGTTTGGTACACTGTCATTTCAGAGGCTCAGCCTCCTAATTCTTTTAAAGCAAAAGCTACTTAAAACATCTTTAACAGGAGATCACTTCATAAAGGGTTCAGGTCCTATCCCTTTTGTAAATTCCCCCAGAAATTAACTTAGCATCTTAGAGTAGATCTGCAATAGACATTGGTTTATTGAACAATTTCCAAATGGAAAGTGAAGGGTTTTAAATGTAAAAAAATACATACAAGGTGATAGAGTAAATGTGGTAGAATGAGAAGGTGAGAAGGTCATGCCAAGATGGCCGCTGAAAACAGAAAGTGCCTGGCAACAGGCTATGATTGGATGGCTTCAGAAACCACATGACAACAGAGGGCTGGTTAGTCAATGACAGGTAAGATCCCCTAGGGGACAACCTAAGATAGGCACAGCTGCATATGGAGACCACATGGAAATGGGGTCAATAATGGTATGGCCAAGAATCATGCCTCCTGTTGCTCAAAAATAAACGAAAAGGGGGAAATGTGGTGCAATGAGAAGGTCAGAAGGTCATGAGAAGGTGAAAAAGTCATGAGAAGGTGAGAAGGTCATGCCAAGATGGCCACTGACAACAGAAACTGCCTTGCAACAGGCCGTGATTGGATGGCTTCGGAAACCCCATGACAACAGAACCTGACTGACAACAGGCTTTGACTGGATGGCTTTGGAAACTGCCTGGCAACAGGCTGTGATTGGTTAGGGCATAGACCGCCCCTTGACTGGATTGGCTGCCTTGGTTATATAAGCAGCTGTAGCAACTGAAATAAACGAGTCTGCAGGCTGCTTGCCTCAGGCCTGCTTGCACCTGACTCCCAGGGTCTGTGTGGTGACTCCATGCCTCTTGCCCCCAACATGCTCCTCCTCTCAGAACTAATCCTCTCCGAAGAAATCAACTGCAACAAGTATATGAAAGTTTTTAGATTTTTTTTTACATTTTAGTATAAAGTGTCTGGCAGCAGAGTCTTTCCTGTGTGGGTATGGAGCAACTGTTAAGAAACATAATCTGGGCATCAAGCCTCCTGTGAAACTGGGAGAGGAGCAGGAAAGATAAGATGACCCAGAGCTAACAGACTGGTCTAAAAACACAGCACCAAAACTTTTTCCTCTGTTGGTAAGTGGAGTAGGTCAGAAAGCAGGCACCAACAGGAAAAGAAGGTGTTACAATAAAAGGAAAAAGGTATGAAAATGAATAATTTTAAAAAACGGACTTTGAACAATCTTGTCAAGGACTGGCCTTGTGTATCACAATAATTTACAAACAATCCATTTGTAGGAGCTATTCTGGCCCAGAACAACATGGAAAATGCACACCTGCATAGTTTTTTACAGATCATAAAGAGAGTACTTTTCTAAACACAAATGGCATAGCTATAAAAATATAAATCGCAATATATTAACTTAAATATTTTCCATTCTGAAGATATTAGGGTAGAGCTCTCTGGAAAACAAGTGAATCAGAGGATAGAAACATATTATTAATATCTGCAAAGACTGAGAAAGAGTTGTGTTTTGTTATTTTGATTTCCACCTCATTTCAGTTTCTTTGTTATTCTTTCGAAGCAATCTTTTCGAAGAAAAGCATTATGTAAATTTAGCATCAAGTGATGCTTTGTACTACATCACCTCATTAGGCAATGTGCTGGTAGATTTCAGGAGTTCTTTAAAATGAAATCCATTCTATTCTCTTTCTGAGGGATAAATACACTGTCAATCTTAAACAAATTTAAAGTATCAGGCTATAAATTAATTGTATTACTCTCTAGTTGTTGCCATTTGCATTCACTCTGTCTTGCCTTTCTTTGTAGTATCATCTGATGGCTTTCCAGTAAATTCTATGCAACACACACGAGTTGCCTCTAGTATTTCCAACAACAATGCATAGGATAGATAATAGGGTTTATTCACTTCGATGGTTTTCTTTTTGTTGATAGTCTTTATTAGCACAAAAGCTGCTAGGGAGTAAATAGTTTAACATGTCATAAGATTTTATTTATTTATTTTTTGCTGAGAATGTGTTTCTTTGCCTTTACAGTGAATTTCAAATTGGAAGCTCTAACATGAAAAAAATGATCAGAATATTTACACAGGTTACCAAGAAATAAAGTATCGTATCTGCATATTCCATTTGATCCCTATAGGGAGCCACACTCCAAGTTTCCTGGTAATGAAGGCAAACATCTCAATCTCCATCATTCCCTCCTCTCAGAAGTAAGGAAAGATTAAGGACTTATTTATATAGGCTATAAATTCTAAGTCTATCCAGATTTTCCTTGTCATTGCTTCTCCTATACTTTGGAAAGAAAATTCAGTTAAACGTGTAATAAAATTAATTTTTTTTCTGTTTTTTTTTTAAAGAATCATAGGATAGCAAGAAAATTTAAGACATCATCTCTGTTGTCCTACACTGTAAATGTTGGTTTCTGGGAAGCTTCCCTGAAAAAGTTTTCAAAATAAGATCGTCTACTGAGGGTCAAATTAAAATATCAACATTTTACAGAAGAACCGGGACAAAATTACCAACAAGAGACTAAACAGCTCCTAAGCCAGCAAGGCTGAATGCATTAACAGAACTATAGGAAAAAGAATGAATCAGGAGGAAGCTGGAAATACGGGTCAGTGTGGAGGAGAAGGATAGAGATCAAGGTCAACTTTGTGCATCCAACCACGTTGTAGAGGAGAGTACTCCAAGATCCAAAGAGAGCTCATTGCCTTTGACTCTCATCAAATAATTTACTCCTGGCGTACAGATTCTATGATCAAGAAGCATGCATCTAATTCTAATTTGGCCCTCCACATAGCAGTCCTGTGGGGAGAGATTTGGCGAGGTAGGGAACCAAAGGGTCCAGTTCCCTAGCATTACAGTTTTACACTCCAAATTAATACACTGACATCCTGGTTTGTAATTTGGCTTTTCATGTATCTTGCCTACACATACTGCCGGCCAGACCGCCCAATGCTTTCAGCATGTGCTCTTCTTATTTTAAATTAATGTAACGGATTTTGATTGTGGACCTCAATCTTACAGCCTCTGATTACATTAGAGATCAAACTAGAATGTGCTAATAAATCAAGATCCACTGAAAGAATCTGACTTGACTTCTAGGAAATTCATTAAGGTAATGTCAGATATTTTGAGATATAATGTTCAAGACTTCTCCACATGGTGAAATTTCAACTACCAGAATTTGACAGAGCAAGCTAAGAATCTTCCTTTCTGAAACTTATAAACTCTATGCACAGACAAGCATCTCATCTACAGTATCACAAGAAATTGCTTCAGATAAAATCTCTACTAAATCCTCTCTAATACAAGCAAATCCCAATGTCTTATTTTTCTACTTTCTCATTAAAATGAAATTTTTGAGTCAGCTCAATATTATTTTTATTTTCTCAGGAACTGCTTCTCTTAAATAGACCTTTCTCCTACAAGTATAACCCCAATTACATTAAACTTTCTCAGGCCATTCATGTTTTTTGTTTTCATTCTCTGAACCATGTATACACATTTTTTATTTGATAATTTTTTCTTAAGTTGAAAAAAAAAACCGGTTCTTAAAAAACATCCACTACACATTTCTACCACATTATATCTCAGATCCTTTTTTATTCACTATTAGTTTATGTATGTTACCTTAGATCTTAGCCTTTAGTGTTTAACCAAATCCAATCCCTTCCTATGGAAAAATGTATCTGATCTTATAGAATACTCTGGTTTCAGCTGTACAATATTAGGCTAGCCCTTGTTTTAATTTTTTCAGCCTCTGTCACTTGTAGGTACCAAGTTTGTAATTCGCAGTTCATGTTTACTACTTTCCAGCCTGATTATTCTCCCCACAAATGCTGCTTTCAAATTTAATAGCGAATGCCTATTGTATATCAGTAATTTGATTTGTCTGCATTTAAAATAGGCTCAGTAAATTCTGTGTGCTGTTACTTTCAAGACTTCCATCCCACATAGTATGAAAATGCATTGGAACTAATCAATTTCTCATTTCAGGGACAGTTTGGATAGAAGAATCTTGCTTGGGTATGGTTTACTAGAGCCATGGAGGGCATGTGCATATGGTATTTTATAGTTAATACACACAGACATGTATGTGTGTGTGTGTGTGTGTGTGTGTGTATATATATATATATATGATGTTCCCAGAGATACACACTGATACATACTCCAGTGATTTCATACACACACACACACACATACACACACGTAAAAAAAACCACAAACAGTCACTTCCAAAAGTTCATGGAAAATGGAATTAAAAGATACTTTTACTGAGAGATCAAGACGGTAGAATAGAGAGGGAGCTTACTGCTGTAGTCTTTGGCACAGCTCTGGCCGTTGAGGCCAATTGGGGAGTGAACAATTGAATGGAAGACCTCTTTCTCTGCCTCTCCTTCTCTCTGTGTAACTCTTTCAAATAAATAATAAAAATAAATCTTAAAGAAAAGGAAAAAAAACTGTGGCTGCATGTGCAGGGTATGGCTGGGTCTTTGGTAGTCACTGTAAACAGCTCCACATGCCCAGGGCTCCCTGATTCCCTGGTGAAGGTCAATGCTGTAGGACCTGTGCTCTTATCAAGGACTGCAAGGTCCTTTGTGTGGTTCTTGTGGCAGTGTGAATGAATATTATACGCACTGGGGCTAGTGACCAGGCATTGGTCTCCTTGGAGGAAAGGAGGTGAGTGTGAGACAACATCAACAGAGCAGATTAAACTTCCCCTTTGAGTTAAAAGAAAAAAAAGAGATTTACTCTGCCTGGTCAGGGTGTTATCTTGGACACTCCCCTTACCCTGGAGCACTGAACAGAGTATACCTCAGGGTATTCACTGAAAGAGCTGACACTCCACTAAGACACAGAGGCATAGTCCAAAGATAAAAGCCAGCACTGGGAAGGAAAAAAATAAACTGACAAGTACCTCCACAAATTCCTAAAAATAAATGCAGCAATTCATGAAATAGGATTTAAGGAAGACAATGTGATGCCTCCAAAGGAATACAACAACACTTCAATACTAGAATGAGAAATGAAGAGACTGAAGAAATACCAGGAATAGAATTCAAAACATTGATTGTAGGAATACTTAGAAATAATCAGAATGGAATCCACAAATTAAAGAAATCCATACATGACATGAATGAACATTCCTCCCATGAAATTGAGATTTTTAAAGAGAAATCAAGATGAAATATTGAAAATCAAACGACCCAACATATAGATCTTAGGAGTTCCTGAAGGCATCAAAAGAAAATGGAGTAGAAGGCCCTTTTAGTGAGATATTAACAGGAAAATTCCCTAATTTGGGAAAAGAAAAGGATGTCCAAGTAGAGGAAGCACACAGAACTCCTAATAGACAAGACCAGAAAAGATCTTCACTATGACACATTGTAGTCTAATTCTCCACAGTAAAACATAAAGAAAAGATTCTAAAATGTGACAAGAGAAACATCACATAACTTGCAGAGGATCTCCAATTAGACTCACTGCAGACTTCTCATGAGAAACCCTACAAGCTAGGAGGGAATGGTGAGATATATTCCAAGTCTTAAGAAAAACAAAACAAAACAAAACAAACAAACAAAAAGTCAACCCAGAATACTGCAGACTGCAAAGCTCTCATTTATGAATGAAGGTGAAACAAAAACCTTCCATAACAAACACAAATTGAGAGCATTTGTCACCACTTGTCCAGCCTTACAAAAGATGCTTAAGCATGTGTTATACACAGAAACAAAGATAAATGGTCATCATTATGAAAGAAGGTGAAGACAGAAAAATTTCTCAATAAAAGGACAAAGGAAATTCAAAGTAAACAATAGGAATATTTATGGAAACACTGCAGGGCCAAGTCCTGGCTTATCAATGCTCACCTTAAATGTAAGTGGCCTCTGGCCAGTGCTGCAGCTCACTAGGCTAATCCTCCACCTGCAGCGCCAGCACTCCGGGTTCTAGTCCCGGTTGCTCCTCTTCCAGTCCAGCTCTCTGCTGTGGCCTGGGAAGGCAGTGGAGGATGGCCCAAGTGCTTGGGTCCTGCACCCACATGGGAGACCAGGAAGAAGCACCTGGCTCCTGGCTTCCAATCAGCAGTGTGCAGGTCGTAGCAGCCAATTTGGGGGTGATCCAACAGAAGGAAGACCTTTCTCTTTGTCTCTCTCTCTCTCTCTCTAACTCTGCCTGTCAAAAAAAATGTAAATAGCTTCAACTCTCCAATTGAAAGACACAGACTGGCTGAATGGATCAAAAAAAAAAAAAAACCCGTGTATTTGTTACTTATAAGAAACAAATCTAATCACCAAAGATACATGCAGACTGAACAGAAAAGGATGGAAAAAGATATTCCATGCTACCAGAAACAAAAAACAGCTGGTGTAGCCATCTTAATATCTGACAAAATAGACTTTAACACAAAAATGGTTAAGGGAAACAAAGAAGGGCCCTATGTAATGATTAAGAGATCATGACTATTGTAAATGGATATTCACCTAATCACAAGGCACCTGGCTATTGAAAAGAAAAGCTAGTGGATCTGAAGGAAGACACAGACTTCCATGGAGTAGTAATGGGGGACTTAAATACCCCACTTTCAGCAATGGACAGAACAACCAGACAGAAAATCTGCAAGTAACCAACAGTAAGCTGACACTATGGACCAAATGGATCTAACAGATATCTACAGAACTTTTCATCTTACAGTTGCAGAATATATATTCTTCTCACCAGTGCATGGGACTTTCTCTAGGATAGACCACAGGTAAGGCCATAAAGCAAGTCTCAGTAAATTAAAAAAAATCAAAATCATGCCTTGTATCTTCACTGACCACAATGGAATGAAGTTGGAAATCAACAACTCAAGAATCTCTAGACTATATGTAAATATATGGAAACTGAACAACATGCTCCTGAATGAGCAGTGAATCATAAAAGAAATCAAAACACTTTTGAGCAACAGTTTTTTTCCATACTATTTGTTGAACTCTTTACTTAGTATAGAGTTAATCTTCTGGGTATTAAGTTAATTGAAAATAGATTTTAGTTAAAAATGAGGAGAGGGAAAGGGAAGATGGGTGGGAGGGCAGGTACAGTGGGAAGAATCATTATGTTCCTAAATTTGTATATATGAAGCTTGTATAGTTTAAATAAAAGGTTTTTGGAGGAAAAATACATTTACTTTGATGTGAAAATTTTTGAAAATCCATGTATAGTTCATGCTAATATGATTTTTGTGAACTTTTGGAAGGCCGTTAATATGTATGTATGTGTGTTTGTGTAATATATAGTATGTATGTATGGTGAGTGCCTTTCTTAAGTTAAGCAGTATCATATCTTCCTAGATTAGAAGATGGAAGAATAAACTTACCAGGAATAGAAGGAAAGAAGTCATTGGCATTAGTTATCTTGTAACTTCATATTAGTTTACAGAACATTTTTTATATATGGATAATATTCATGACTAAAAAATTACTTTGAAACAATTCAAAGTGAAATATGCATTTCAAAATCTATACACACACACACACACACACACATATCTTTTCTATGTCTTCTATTAATGGATAGTACTTGAGTGTGTCTAGCTATTCCAAAATTCAAGTCACCTGCAAAATTCTGAGATGCCTATGTATGATGACTATCATTTAGAAAGTACATATTTCTTTTTGGTTTTGGCTGATGGTATTTTGTTAATATTTACTATGTTAATTAGAATCTTATAAATGATTCAAACAGCTCTTTTTATGTAGATGGCTAACACAACTGAGACTTCTATCTGTGCGTGAGTAGGTATGCAGTAAGATTGTTTCTATACACTGGAGTATCTTATAATATTGAGTCTCTGAATTTTGTTGTCTTTTTTAAAAAAATATTTATTTGAAAGTCAGAGTTAGAGGCAGAGAGAAAGAGAGAGAAAGAGCAAGAGAGAGAAAAAGAGAGAGAAAGAGAAAAAGAGGAAGAGAGATAGTTAGCTTTCCATCTGCTGGTTCACTCCCCAAATGGCCACAAAGCCAGGAGCTTCACCTGGGTCTCCCATGTGGGTGTTGGGGCCCAAGTACTTGGGCCATCCATCCTCTGCTGCTTTCCTGGGTGCCTCATCAGGGAGCTGGATTGGAAATGGGACAGCCAGGACCTGAACATGTGCCCACATGGGATGCCAGCACTGCAGATGGCAGCTGAACCCATCATGTGAAAGCACCAGCCCCATGAATTTTGTTGTCTTGATTCCCTTACCATGTTTATATTTTGAAATAAGAACCAAATGTTTTTAAGTAGGCTTAAGTGGCTTCTCTCTTAAAACAAAAGATGGATTTGTTCTCACACTTAGTCTGACTAAAGTAATATGAGTGTATAAAGATTGTGAAACACTAACAGTAATGAGTAGGCTTGCTGGTGGCAACTGCAGGATGGGCTGTGTGCTCCAGTTACTTCCCCTCTCTGTTGCCTTTGGGCCTGGCCCTCCTGTCGGTTCTCTTCCCCTTTGTTTAGTTCAATTCTGTTCCTCCTATTATCCAGCACAATTCTCCCTCTGGTACCTTCTTCCCTTGTCTTCTATTCCTCCTAATTAAAAGACTAAACCAAGAGTTATTTTAGTCTTTTGACAGGGAACAACTCTGTACCCTAAAAGAGTAAGTCTCTAATTTTCTGATGGTTAATTTAATGCTTTATCAGTGCCTTCCTGCCTATCTCTCAGGTACTTGCCACCCACGTGGCTGACCTGCCCATCCCTGGTCTTTATCAGCTGCAGAGATCTCTGAGAAGTCTATCAAAAGCCAGTCAATAAGGTAAAAATGCAACATGAAACATGTCACTTATGTTAGGGTTAGGCATGCGTGTTTCTTCTAGAAAGAACAATAGAGAATCAGTCAATATTCTACTTCCAAATCTTATGTCAGAAAAGAACGGGATAATAACCTTTTCCAACATTTTTCTAATTTATCAATATTCAACTCACATATTCTATCTGAGATACCTTGATATTAAAAACATAAAAGTCAAGTGTTCTATAGAAAGGGGTGTGTAGTTATGTCTTTCACATCAAATGTTTTTCAGTACGGTTCCAAACAAATTGTCTTCTAAATCATCTTTTAAAAGATGCTTGTCAGGGCCAAGCACAAGATAATGAAAGAGAAATTAAGATTTCAAAACGAAGTTGTTGCAGCTCCTCTATAAAGGTCTCCTTGGACCTATCTCCTTTAGCCTTTGTCTTTAATAGTGCTGAAAGCAAATGGAAATGCTGCAGTCTAGAAGAAACTGAAGGTTCCTAATTACTTAGCTTACGGATAGCTCTGGATCCTTCATTCCTTCCTTCCTTCTTTCCTTGCCCCCTCCCTTCCTCCCTTCCTCTCTCCTTTTCTTCCCTCACCCCCTCCTTGGTAAAAATCTGTGAGTTTTAGAGGCATATAACCTTGAGTCTTAATTCTGGCTTGTACTCTTATCATGGTATTTATTTTTTCCTTGGGTGAACTAATTAACCTTTATGAAATTACGCTTCTTCAGGTACAAATTGAAAATACTGATACATAACTGACAGAATTTTGAAGATTCAATGAGCCAATATAGTATAAATGCCCAGGTAAGCATTTAGTGAATACTAATGCCATTTTCCCTCTCATTTTTATATTGTAATCTAATTTGGGAGTAATTCCTATTAAGCATTATTTATCCAACTATACGGATGACACTATATTTATACTGAATGTCAGATGCAGTCCCAAGAGAAAAAACTGACCATGTTCTTTAAGCAAATTTAAGATATAGGGTGAGGGTGATAGTGGCTTGTGCCATTCCTGGCCACCACTCTGCAACATTATTCATTGTCCTATGAAACTATTTACCCAATTACTGGTATTGATAAATCTAAGCAAACTTAATGGGTAATAGAATCCAAATGTCATTCTTGTGACTTAGAGTCTTAGAGAATTTCTATCATTCATGGGTGGAAAAATAATAACATGGGAAACATAGTCTCTATAATAAAATTCATGTTTCAGCCCATTCATAGACACCTCTATAAATGAGTTCTTTCAATTTTATTTCCCTGAGCTTCGTTAACATTTCCTTTACTTCACACAGCAATGGAGAAGAAATAACCGCAGAGTTAATGTTGATGGAATAATAGAACTATGCTACAACTTTCCTAATGTGGGGTGAAATAGGCTCAATGGAGATGTTTCTTTCAGACATCACTCTGAGAGTATGATGAGTTCATGCCACATGCCTGGTGGACTATGCCATGTTGGTTGCAATGTGGAATAAAACCATCTATAGCTTACTGAAACAACACAGAGAAAAGAAAGCCTTAGTCTGTTGACCTATCTTCCTAGGTAATATTGACCTACTTAATTCATTCAAATTATCATTGTTACAACCTCGTAAAATATATTGTATTTGACAAGTTGACACCAGACCTGACTTTACCTTCATCAGAAATGGGAAGCTACAAGAATGAAAGATTCTGCAATACCTCTAACAGGTGAATTTCACCTGTCTGTACTGTCAGAGAGAGAGAGAGATACGGATGATGATGGGATAAGTCAGTGCCATTCTAGAAATAGATTTTCCAGTTGTTCATTTTAAAAACTATCTGTTGGTTGTGATAGTCATTATTGGTCAACTTAGCTACACTGTTATTATCAAACACAAATTCAGGCTTTGATGGATAGGTGTGTTGTAAATGTAATTAAAGTCTGTGACCAATTGACTTTAAATAAAACAGATTATTCTAGGCTGGCACCGCAGCTCACTAGGCTAATCCTCCACCTGCAGCGCTGGCACCCCGGGGTTCTAGTCCCGGTATAGGCGCAGGTTCTGTCCCGGTTGCTCCTCTTCCAGTCCGGCTCTCTGCTGTGGTCTGGGAGTGCAGTGGAGGATGGCCCAGTCCTTGGGCCCTGCACCCACATGGGAGACAAGGAGGAAGCACCTGGCTCCTGGCTTTAGACTGGTACAATGTGCCGGCTGTAGCCACATCTGGGGAGTGAACCAATGGAAAAAGGAAGACCTTTCTGTCTGTCTCTCTCGCTAACTCTGCCTGTGGAAACACACACACACACACACACACACACACACACACAGATTATTCTAGGTAGTTTTCCTGGGCCTATCCAATCCATTGAAAAGTCTTCAAACTACTACGGAATACTTCTAGCCTGCATTCTGTGCCAGCCCCAAGTCTGGACCTGCAGAGACAGGTTGAAGTGATAACACTGGCTAAGAGAACTCCAATTTTCTCCTGTTGGCCAGCCTCCTGCAGTAACTCCTTGTATTTCCCTAATAGCTTTTATAAACACGGGGGACATTTTTCTAATGTAAAGCACACACGTGAAAATTTTTAGAAATCATTATGAATTTGAAATTTTCCAGTCTTATAACCATGATGTGCCAGTAAAATCCCATAGTATCAATAAAAGTGATATATAAATAATTTGATGACCATTACATAAAATGTTCCACTTTATATTTTAAGGAAAATGCTGTAAGTATTTTATTTGGCATCATTATATTCTCATACTGTTAGGCAGAGTATTTTGTATTCAATAATTTTTGCTGAATGAAAAACTGAGCAATTTCTTGATAATATTCTAGATACCATCATGGGATTTTTATAATAAAACAAATTTTCAGAATCTCCTTTTAAGGAGTATTTTAAACAGAAATCATAAAACCTGATGTTACGTATATCTTGATTTTATGTTATTAAAATGAATAATTTTAAAGACAGTATGTAAACATAAAATATTTATGATTTAATGTCTGGTAGAAGCGACTATGAGACTAACTAGAATCCAGTTTTGTTTCAGGCTGTGAAAGTATGTATGGATTTAAGCAAAATCTAGAGAAGAATGTTTATAAAAGAAAATAAAAATTGTCTGACTTTTTTTCTCTTTAAATGTGATTATATTGTTTTATAATTCTAAACATTTGAAGTTTATGTCATTTTATCCACCTAATCTTTATAGAGGATTTTAACAACTATCGCTTCTTTTTCCAGAATAGTAGAATAAAGAAAATATAATTAAAAGAATAACCCAAACCAAGTTTTTAAAAATATTTATAATTATACAACAGCCATTTCTTTATTTTTACATATTGTATAGAAAACTAAAAGGCAAAACTTAAAGCTTTGGTTTATGACCTTTTAATTATTAAAGTTTAAGCAATAAATTAGGAGGAATATTTTCATTAAGATGTGATAATGGTGATGGGCATTGTGACACAGTGGGTTATGCTGCCTTTTTTTTTAAGATCTATTTTATTTATTTGAAAGAGTTAGAGAGAGGCAGAGACAGAGAGAGAGGTCTTCCATCTGCTGGTTCTCTCCTCAGGTGGCCGCAACAGCCAGAGCTACACCAATCCTATTCCAGGAGCCAGGAGCCAGGAGCCAGGAGCTTCTCCCTGGTCTCCCATGTAGGTGCAAGGGCCCAAGGACTTGGGCCATCTTATACTGCTTTCCCAGGCCACAGCAGAGAGCTGGATCGCAAGAGGAGTAGCTGGGTCTAGAATCAGCGCCCATATGGGATGCTGGTGTTTCAGGCCAGGGCGTTAACCCACTGTACCACAGCGCTGGTCCCTATGGTGCCTTTTAAGATGCTGTCATCCATATCAGAGTGCCAGTTCAAGTCTGGGCTCCTCTACTTGTACTCCAGCTTTCAACTAATGCATCTTGGGAGGCAACTGGCGATGGTTCAAGTGCATAGGCCCCTTCTACCAACATGGGAGACCCAAATGGAGTTCTGACTCCAGGTTCCAGTTTAGTGCAGCCCTGGCTGTTGCAAGCATTTGAAGAATGATCAGGGGCAGCAGATCTCTCCGTCTGTGTCTTTCTGTCTGTCTTTCTGTCTCCCTCTCCCCCTCTCTGGCTCTTGCTCACACATAGATGAAAATAGATAAATTTTAAAAAGGATGCAATAAAGATGAAAAAAAGTTAGATTTAGTATAATTTTTTAAAATTTATTTATTTACTTTGAAGTCAGAGTTACAGAGAAGAGAGGAGGAGAGAGATCCATCTTCCATCCACTGGTTCACTCCCCAAAAAGCCTCAATGGCCAGCATAGGATCAGGCTGGAGCCAGGAGCCAGGAACTTCTCTGTATCTCTTAGATGGGTAGCAGGGGCCCAAACAGTTGGGCCATCTTCTGCTGTTTTTCCCAGGTTATAGGGAATTGGACAGGAAGTGGAGCAACTAGGATACAAACCGGTGCCTATGTGTGATACTGGTGTTTTAGGCAGTGGCTTTACCTGCTATGCAACTACACCAGCCAGATTTAGTATAATTTCTAAGGTGCTATAGTTTTAAGGCCTGATCTCTGTTTAGAAAAACTGAATAACAGTGTAATAGTGTACTGTACTGTCTAAAAACATTTAAAAAATGGTAGAAAAAACCCTGCAAGTTTCCAATAAAACCCATAATTCTCTTATATGCTTTGCATTTCGCTTTCCTTATAACTTATAGCTAAAATAAATATTTATTGGAAAATGGCATTGGGAGATCAAAAGGTTAAAGTCTATCCCAATCAAAGGCCACTTTAAAAATCTACAGAGTGACAAGGTAATCTTACAGTTTCCATTCATTCCTATTTTTGTCAAGAGGACTGACTTATACACATAGGCACTCTCAAAATAAAATGGCAGAAATAAAAACAGTCTTCAATAGAAAGTCAGTGTTCTTCAAAGCCTCACCCCAAACCTCAACTTAAAAGGATTCAGTAGAAATTTCAGTAGAAATCAAAGTATCCTTAATAAACTGTCTGAGATGTATTTATTAATTAGAAATAGGGGAATGGACCAAAGGTCGATGACTTAGAAAAAAGCTTTTCTAGTAAAGGAAGTGGGCACAGATAAGAGAGGAAAAAAATACAGGGGTGGATACGGCACCTACATGAGATGCCAGCTCTGCAGGCAGAAGCTTAGCCCAGTATGCCACAGCCCAGTCTTGTTTTTTCTAAAAAAATTTGGGAGGGCAGGGGGCTGTGGCATTACTGTATGGCAAGCCTCCTCCTGTGGAGCTGGCTTCCCACATGGGCACTGGTTTCAGTCCAGGCTGCTCCTCTTCTGATCCAGCTCTCTGCTATGGCCTGGGAAAGTAGTATAAGATGGTCCAAGTCCTTGGCCCCTGAAACTCCATGGAAGACCCAGAGGAGACTCCTGGCTGCTGGCTTTGGATCAATGCAGCTCCAGCTGCATTTGCTCCAGCAGCCATTTGGGGAATGAACCAGTGATGGGACACCTTTCTATCTCTCCTTCTCCCTGTCTGTAACTCTACCTCTAAAATCTTATAAAAAATGTTAAGGTGAACAAATTTTATATATTTTATCAACACAGATTTAGAAGCATAGTGACATTTCCCACCCTACCCTTCCTACTTCCCTCCTTCATCATCTCTTAATCTCTCAATTTTTACGGTGATATACCTTCAGTTGATTTTATACTTATAAGATTAACCTCACACTAAGTAAAGAGTTCAACAAATAGTAAGAAGAAAACAACACTGCTCCTAAACAGTAGAGATAAGGGCTCTAAAGAGTCTTCGAATTTCAAAACATCCATTTCACTTATATACATTGTATTTTTGATACTCTGTTAGTTACCACAGATTAGAAAAAACATATGGTATTTGTCTTTTTGGACTGGCTTATCTCACAAAGTATAATGTTTTCCAGTCCATCTATTTTGTTGCAAAAGACAGGATTTCATTCTTTTTTATGGCTGGGTGGTCTTGTTCCTGACCAAGGCAAATTCCATCTGCTATTTTCTCTCCTAGGATCCAATCTATTTTTTTTTCTGTCCTGAATCATTAGCCTTGATCTATCAAATGAATATAAATACATATATATTTATATATACACACTCATATTTGTATACATTCATAAAATAATTTTTATAAAAATTTACTCATAGTTGTAAGCAAAAATTTCACTTGGTAAGCTTATTTGTATTCCTTTTCCTTAACAATATAAAAAATTTCCCCAACTCTTGCTTCTTATTTGCCTTAAGCAGCTCTTCTATATTTAGCCATCCCTTAACTACCAAACTTGTTGCAAACCTTCACTTGAAGTTTTTTTTCCCCATTCTCCTTGGGCCTTTCAAAGCTAATGCCAGGGGCTGGCTTCCTCTCTGGGACCACATTTAGATGGTGAATACAAGCAAGTGGTGAATGCAAATGGTAATTTTTTACTTGTTTGTTTCATTATTATTCAATACTCATCTTCCTTAGGTCCCCTTTGCAAGGCTTTCGATTGTCCCTCTTCCTATGCTCTGATTATAACTTCTCAATGCCCTTTAGTCAACTGTCTCATCACCTTCAACCCCCTTTCCTTGCTCTATGTCCACTTCACCTTTGCTCTTGGGTCCATGGGACAACTGCATTTCATTGCATTCTGATGACATTCTTTCATTTTCTTTTAGGTTTTGGATGCGTTGAAGGAAATTTCAACGAAGATGAATTTTGATTAGCTAATTTTCAATGTCATTTAAAATTATTTTACCCTATTGGTCATCACTAAGATGGAAACCTGTGTCCCTAGTGTTATCACTTCACACATTAAAGCTAAGTCACCATGAAATGCCCAACTTCCCCTTAAAATGCCATCATCTTAAGTAAGCCTTAGAACTGCTGTATAGAGGTCAGAAACTTGAGTCACCCATTATCTTCTTCCTTCTTTGCCCTGCATAGATAAGCAATCACAACACCTGCTGATTCTACCTTATAAACTTAGTTCTTCCTTGTAAGTCCCAGTTGCCCTACTGGTCATCCAATCTCACTGACACTTCTGTGACAACATGTTCTTTTCTCCATTCTATTCTCCTTGTAACATCTAGATTGTCCTCTTGAAATGATTCATTAGTCCTTTGAGCAAAATCCTCAATATTATGCAGTGACTATAGATTGATCTCCAATCTCCTTACCTGCCTCCCCCTACTCATCTATCCAATCATACCCACCTCTTTTACTTTATTCAAAATACTTTGTTCCTTTACGTTGGAGAACCCCTGAACATGATAATGTCTCTAACCCAGAATTTTCTAATTTTTCTTGGCTAGCTCATACAAATCCTTTCCATTTCAACTATATATCACAATTCCAAAAACATAGGATACACAATAAATGTTTGCTGATTAATTCCCTATTATCCTAATTTAAACTCTCAACAATGTCTATCCTATTAATGAAATAGTCTGAAGTTTTTTCTTTGCTACAACTGTGTTTCAACTGCAGTGTCTACCATGGCAGATTCTATTTGCCTGAATTTGGAATGCTACTATCTTTAATGTTCTCATTTTTACCCTTTAGTTATCATTTAATTGTACCCTCCAATATTAATACAATGTTGAATACTATAGTTAATTAGGTAGATAAGTAATCTTCTGATTAATACACTGACTAGTAACAATAAACTTCATTTATGGAAATAGTATCCTTACTTGCAATAGGACCATATTTTTATCTATGTTATCTCAAGAATTAAACATCATAGTTTTTCATAATAAACAGTACAACCATGAAAAATTCATTTTCTTGAGAACTACACCAAAGTTTAGAAGTTTTTGCTAAAAATAGGTTATAAGTTACAACACTAGAGTCATGTTTTCTTGTCTTTTGGACACCATTAAATCACATTGTAGTATCGTCAGAGTATATTGAATTTTGTATAGTTTACTTTACAGGAAAAATTCTGAGCATAACTTCTTTCAAATAGATACAAAATCTAGTGGTAAGCTACCCAAAAGGATGCATAATTTATATTGTTTCTTTCAGCAAAAGAAGCACTAAAGATGTGACTTATGAGAAATAGAATACATTGAGAAATTAAAAGAAGTGAAACACTGGAAACCAACAAAATAGCACTAAATACCATAAAAAAGTAAGAAATATGACAACTGAATGTGTATGTAATTAAAAAAATCTATATATGTAGGGAATAATTACTTCAATAGAAGATCCTTAATTAGAAAGTATGTGATTTGTAAAATATATGACAACAACTTACCTAAAGATATATGAGTAAGCATTTTCAAGTAGGCTAACAGGTCTTGTCCAGATATAGATACATGAGTGATCTAAAAGCATTAGGATTGTTGACTAAGACATTACTTAAATAGACCTGATTGAACTTTCTGTTGATGTCTGACTTATCAAATTCAAGTTCTTAAGTTAGACATTTCAGAAGATCTCATTCTTCAATAACCTTTGTCTTTCATAAGTTCAGATTGTATTGTGTTTGCACTTCTGGAGACATGAAGATAAATCATGGATAGCCATTGATGGTTTTCTCTTCTCTCATTTTGGTAAAACTAATTTGGTCATTCCCAAATTGGTATACCTCACTCCAAACTATCTATTTTATATAAGATAAAATAAATTACTAGTCTTGTTTCTATATCCTTTGTAAAGTTGATTAAGGACAACTAAATTAATAGTTACATTGTAAGAATAATATGACCATAAAGAATGGCAAACTCATCATTTTAAAATCAATTTCATTTTTATATTTTATGGCAATAAAAGAGATAACATTGTCAGCCGTACATAACTATCCTCATAAAAGCTGTAAGAATCCAATAATTAGCAATTCTACATTTGCTAGCTAATGGTATGGTTAAAACAAACATTTATCAAAATAAAAATGAGGTCCATATGCATATCTACTCTTTATCATTGTATCATTAGAAACTATCGAAACTCAAATGAACTCTTGAGGGTAAGGCTCTTAAAATAAGGAGTAACATTTTAAGTGCATAGCTATTACAAACTCATTTGATATTCATTTTAATTGCAATGACTATAATGAATATACTTTGTATTCAAACAGATGTCACAAGACTACTACAGAAATTCCAATATAATTCAGTCTTAGTTAAGAACAAGTAAATGGATATTTAAAATTGAATGCTACCATGAAGGAGAAAAAAAACCAATTACAGCAAGCATTAGCTCCTTAAAACAGCAAATTAAAGATTTGTATTAAACTGTGTTCTTTCTTGTTTTGACAGAATATATACAGAATACAATATTGTAGAGAACTTGCTATGTCGACCATCGACCACTCCTTTTCCTTGCATCAGCTATTCTACATATTAGACTGGAAAACAGAAATTGGGAGTTGAAAAATGACTCAGAAGTGTAGCCTGAAATTCACTTAAAATATTTAGGGATTGGCCCATGAGGAATTTAAAAGGATCATGCCAATTCTCTTTAGCTGGAAGAATAGGGAATTGTATATACCACTGTGTTTTAATGGACCACACGGACCCTAATATTCCTTTTTATCTCCCCTAGGAAGGCCTAACACCTTAAATAAAAATGTGAGAAACATTCATGCCATAAATTTAAAATACTGTTTCTAAGTGTGTGGATCACAGAACGTGGCCTGCAGGTGTGTGTTAAAAACAAACCACGGGGCCGGCGCCGTGGCTCAACAGGCTAATCCTCCGCCTTGCGGCGCCGGCACACCGGGTTCTAGTCCCGGTTGGGGCACCGATTCTGTCCCGGTTGCCCCTCTTCCAGGCCAGCCCTCTGCTGTGGCCCAGGAGTGCAGTGGAGGATGGCCCAGGTGCTTGGGCCCTGCACCCCATGGGGAGACCAGGAAAAGCACCTGGCTCCTGGCTCCTGCCATCGGACGAGCGCGGTGCGCCGGCCGCAGCGCGCCGTCTGCGGCGGCCATTGGAGGGTGAACCAACGGCAAAAGGAAGACCTTTCTCTCTGTCTCTCTCTCTCACTGTCCACTCTGCCTGTCAAAAAAAAAAAAAAAAAAAACCCACGGTCCAGCATTGTGGCACAGCGGATTAGGGTAACACCTGTGATGCTGGCATCCCATATCAGAGCTTTGTTCCAAGTCCCAGCTACTCCACTTCTACCCCAGATCACGGCTAATGAACCTGGGAAAGCAGCAGAAGATGGACCTTGTGTTTGGGACACTAGGGTAGCGTTCTGGACTCCTGGCTTCAGCCTAGCCCAGCGCCTGCTATTGCAACCATTTGGAGAGCAAACCAGCAATTCAAAGATCTCTTTCCCTCTCTGCTTTTCCCCTGCCTGTCACTCTGCCTCTCAAGGGCTTAACATTACAACACAACACCACCAACAACAAAGAAACTCCACAAAGGAACCAACTCTCATCAAAGCCTGGGATGTGGGCAAGGGAATCAGCATTTTGAGAAGCAACCAGAAAATGCTGATGTGCATACCTGCATGAAAACAACCACCTCAAGGCTGGATGAATTCATAGTATTTTTACTCAAATCAGCAAACATTTATTAAGTACTGTTCCTACGTGAAATAACTATTACATATAGGGTATCCAAAAGGACAAGACGTGTATGATAACCTTATTTTCAAAGTACAATGATAAGTACAATAATAATCTACAAATGTCTGGAAGCACAAAGAAACTAGTATGTTTTTACTGCACGGATTAAAAATTCACTCAATTTCAGTTTAGTAGCCCTTCCCCTGAAACCAACATTGGAAAGCTGAAGTAAAGTGTCTTTATCTCAAATTAGAAAATGTAACTAACTTATTGTTGGAATACAAACTTTTATATGTTTTGTGATGGAAAATGATAAATATGTGAGACTTCTTGATGACTGAGAGAGATAAGGATGGAAAAGTAAGGAGGTGAGTTTTTAGATCAGAATCCCTAAAGATAAACTCTCTGTCCTCCCCCTTAATTGCTCTGATGCCTAAATTATAAGTGGATCTTATTACGTTCTTAAACCAGCAGAATAAAATTCAACAAGTGGAAGTTTACTTTGGAGTTTAGTAGTAGAAACAAGAAAATAAAGCTGAAGATTTTCCTGGTCAGCAATTCTCTCTCCCACAATTCCCACCCTAGGGCACAAGACTAATTAACTGAAATCTGTGAATAGAGTTTCACCAGGGGGAATTCACTTTACCAGAGTGAAGACAAGATGATAAGATTCATGAATGGCTCCTACTGCCCTTCATTTTCTATTGTCCCTGGCTGACTTTCCCTAGAACTTAAAATGGGATCCAGTTTCTTAAAAAGACTATGAAAATTGAAAGTGAATAGAAAATAAAATAGGCTGTAGGGACTTTCAAGGTTTCCATTGCTCATAGCAGTGGTTTTCAAAGAGTATCACTAGACAAGCAAAACGAATATCACCTGAGAATTCACTGATTAATCTGCTCAGACCTCCATAATAAAATATCATCAATGAGTTGTTTAAATGGCAGAAATTCATTTTCTCATGGCTTTGTAGGCTTGAAAATTCAAGACCATGGTGATGGTTGACGCACTTCAACATGAACACCCTCCTTTGCTAAACCACTTCTTACGATGACCCAAAGACCATTCCTATTATTTCTTGTCTGGCAGACCACTGCTTACCATCTTGGTATTCTCTGCCTCAAAAATGAAGCATTACCTCAACAGCCCAACCATCATCATCTCCTCTCTTCCAAACAACAGCAAAGCTCACTGTCTGAATCAGTCATTTGCATGTTCAATAGACTTTCCTTTCTTGGAGTCCACAGGATCCACTATAATTCCAGCACAGGTCTTTACCTACAAAAGCACTTAAATCTTCATAAAATATACTGTTTCCTTATAATTCATCTGTCCTTATAACTGGCTCTGATTCAATCCTGATTTAGGGCATTAAACATCCCCTTGGTTTCGGATATGGCACAATGGCACTTTCAAAGTTGGTAAATATTTTCAAAAAATAGATATACTTTTTATTATGTCTCTAATATATCAAGCCTTATAAGTGCTTAACATATTGCCTCATTAAATTTTCATATTTGCCCTGAAATAGGCATATGATCTCTGGCAGAAGAAACTGGAAACTGAAGCCTAATATCAAGATATCTATTGTACGACCCAGTGACCATAGTTAATAACACTGCATTATATTCTTGATAATTGCTAGGAGAGATTTTATTGTGATCCCACTATGGAAAATAAGTATCTTGATTCAGCCATAATGTACACATATTTCAATACTTGTACGTTATGTAACTACACACACACACACATTTATATATACAGGCATACTTTTGTTTGTCAAGTAAGATAAATCAGGAAAAAAGAATTCAGTTAACTACCCCAAAGCCACAAACATGGGAAACGACAGATTGAAAATTATAAACACTTGTTTCTTGGATGCAAACCACATGCTGGATGATAGACCCAGAGTTGTAGTTTTCAGTCAACATATTGAATGTACTATTAAGAATAACCATCCATATAGGTGTTTCTTGGAAGAAAAAAAAAAGCTATACCAGTGAATTCTTTAGAATCTATCCATTCTCTACACTTCTAATATGATATTGCATGGGCATTGTGTACAAACATGCATGCATATTCTGAAGCATTGCAAAAACTAGGCCATCATGAACAAAAATCCAGGACTGGATTCAAAGCTGTACTCTTTTTGGCAAATAGATGCTGTTAAATGACTGTGGACAACAAACAGCTTTGAATTCTGTTGCTATTCCATATGCTACTTACCTATAGACAGCATATATTACATTAAAGACAACTGAAGAACTCAAAGGGAAATACTTAAAAGTTTACAAGGAGCTGTAATAAATGTGCCCAAAGCAACTAGTGATCATTAAGCAAACACATAAATGCATGTAAGTTCTTCCAAAACCCTATATGCTTAAAATAAGTGATTTTTTAAAATAAAACATACATTCTTAGCTTCATTTCCCAGAAAACAGCCAAGTGATTATATTTTAGTTATTTACAGCTGCTTGCACATTGAAGACTGGACTATAAGCTAATAAACCACACCTGTTGGATTGTTTAAGCAATTCCAAGCACCAGCTGAGAAAGTAATTAAAAGTAACATTCCATTCTCAGCCTACCTGGGGTGTTCAACAACCTCGACATCTTGCAGAAGTAGGAGACGTACTGCTCACAGTACTCGGCGCTGCTGGTGATGGCGCTGATCTGATCCATGGAGGCACTGTAGATGAGTTGTGTCACTGAGTACTTTTCTGGGTTGTAGCCTACCACAGTTGTCTGCATCTGCAAGTCATGAGACACAATGGTCCACACTTTGTCCTCTGTGGGCAGAACACAAGACCATGACAATGATCATTAATATGCAAATTAATCTGCAAATGTCAGAAAATAATCGAGCTACACTTTAACTGGCATTTTCACTGAACTCCTTCTGTAGAACAGTGCTAAGGGTCATAATTCTTTTTAAAAAATGCTTTTAATACATTGAAAAGCAACATAGTACAAATGTTAACATTAAAAAGGATCCACATTTCTTCAAGGAACGAATTTTTATAAACAATTCTGCAATGAAACAACAACTATATTTTGATCCATGAGACCTGCCAACCAATATTTTTAAAATTTCAAATCAGAAAGCATTTAAATTCTTTCCGATGTTCAAGAAAAAAGCAAACCCTACAATCTCCATAACAAAATGTGTCCTTGTATGCTCATCCCGGATACTCTGAAAATGTGAACTTCTTTTTAACTATTCCACTTTTTAAATTGTTCCCCCCCCCCCCGAAACCTTTTATTTAAGGTATACAAACTTCATGCATCTCATATATATAAATTTAGGAACATAGTGATTCTACCAACCCTACACTCCCTCCCACACACACTCTCATCCTTTTTCCTCTTCTCTCTCCTATTCCCATTCTTGTTTTTAACTAAGATGTTTTCAATTAATTTTATACATGTAAGATTAACCCTATGCTAAGTAGAGTTCAACAAATATAATAGAAAAAAAAAACAAACAAACAAGGACTATTCAAAGTCATGGCATCTCAAAGCGTCAATTTCACTTCCATAGATTAGCTTTTAGATACTCTATTAGTCACCACAGTTCTACCAGATCTTTTTGGGACTGACTTATTAAATATAATGGCTTCCAGTTGTACCCATTTTGTTGCAAATGACATGATTTCTTTCTTTTTATTTTTTTTAAGTGTCCCAATTTTTTTTTCAAGAGATATGAGGCAGAAACTCTTCATGGATGTTTTCAATAACCAGTATTCTCTCACTTACACAACTTATTGTTTTATCTGATTATGCATTGCCATGTTTTTCTTCCAGAAAAAATGGACCTTTTTAACACCATAATTTCTAATATAAAAATACACAATATACTTAACTTCCTGAGTGACTTCAGCCATGCAACAAATATGATTTACTGAATATATTTCAAAACTTTCAGATGAAGTACCACATGTAGATTTACACTTACGTGTTCAATTAGGATTTAACTAAAAGAGCATGTCACAGAATTTAAATTCTCAAAGGTAAGCAGTATGATTTATCCCGAACGTTAACCATTAAGCTTTTTTAATTGTTAATAAAATGAATCACTGAAAAGTTATGTTTTTCTAATTACCAAAATACTGATAGCCATTTCAGACTATCAACTTTTTTATTTTCTCTCATACACACCAAAATCTAGCTCACCAACAAGAAACTTATTGCAATACAAAAGAACAAATAATTAATACATTTGCTTTATAATACAAACGATCTATGTAATTCACCCTCTGAAACTGTCTAAGCGGCTGGCAACTGTGGCGCTCTCTTTCCTAAAGCCCTGAGGTGAAGGCTTATTAACGTTGTGAACCAGGGAAAGCTTTGGCGCTATTGGCTTTAAAAAATTATAAAGAAAGGCGGCAACTTGTAAGCTGCTCTGTGCAGCTTTTAAAGAAAACATTTCCAGACCTGCTTAGTCACAAGTGCCTAGAATGAACCGAGAAAACATGGTCCTTCCCGCGCTTAGGGTTGTCGAGATGAACACCATCTTCCGTCTGCACCGCACCACTGTCTCCCGTTACCACAGATCCGGCCCTCAGGGCCCCGGCCCTTCCCCAGGACTTCCGCCCGCCAAAGGACTTCCGGCCCTTCCCCAGGACTTCCGGCCCACCCCAGGACTTCCGGCCCGCCCTCAGGGCTCCTCAGGGCCCCGGCCCACCCCCAGGGCCCCGGCCCGCCCCCAGGACTTCCGGCCCTTCCCCAGGGCCCCGGCCCTTCCCCAGGACTTCCGGCCCTTCCCCAGGGCCCCGGCCCGCCCCCCAGGGCCCCGGCCCGCCCTCAGGGCTCCGGCCCGCCCCCAGGGCTTCCGGCCCGCCCCCAGGACTTCCGGCCCTTCCCCAGGGCTCTGGCCAGCCCTCAGGACTTCCGGCCCGCCCTCAGGGCTCCTCAGGGCCCCAGCCCGCCCCCAGGGCCCCGGCCCGCCCCCAGGGCTTCCGGCCCTTCCCCAGGGCCCCGGCCCGCCCCCAGGGCCTCGGCCCGCCCCCAGGGCCCCGGCCCGCCCCCAGGGCTTCCGGCCCACCCTCACGGCTCCGGCCCTCAGGGACCTTACCGCTGTGGCCACCTCTATGAGGACCGGCGGGCTTCTGTTCAAGACTGCAATGCCTGCCCGCCTGGTGGCAGACTTTTTTTTTTTTGACAGGCAGAGTGGACAGTGAGAGAGAGAGACAGAGAGAAAGGTCTTCCTTTGCCGTTGGTTCACCCTCCAATGGCTGCCGTGGCCGGCGCACCGCGCTGATCCGAACCCAGGAGCCAGGTGCTTCTCCTGGTCTCCCATGGGTGCAGGGCCCAAGCACTTGGGCCATCCTCCACTGCACTCCCGGGCCACAGCAGAGCTGGCCTGCGGGCAGACTTTATAATGCGGCGCTGTATCCTGGCGCCACTGGGCGCTTGAAGACAGGCTAACAGTGTCACTCTGGGACTGAACTCAAGGCGAAAATCCCGACCGATCCATCTGTGGAGAACCAAACTTCCCACCATAAGGCTTCTGTCTCAGTACACCGTCCCACACCGCTTGTCTCTGCTAAATTTCTGGAGAGGAGAAAGAGCTGTGGACTCCGTGCTGATGGAGCGACTTTATCCACAGTCCTTTAGTATCTGCCGCTATAGGGGATGTGGAGAGAGGGCTTCAACTTCCAACGCGGTGCTGGGGCTGGGAGGCGGCACTACTTCCTGATCTGAACTGAATTTGATGGGCCTTCCAAAAAGTTTGATTCTGTTAAGCGGATTTATTGCATAAGGAACCGACACTTCCTGTCTGAAATTTACAAAGGCAAACTACTGTGGTGTACCACCCTTTATGGCTAGCCCGGCCTGGTGGAAAAGCTCCAACAGGAGCTCCTGGGTCACTTTAGTTTCAAGGTTGCCTAGAAAGAGGGTGCACTCTGCATCCCCGCGTTGCCCTCTCCCTTCAGGGCTGATGCCCCGAATCCAAACAAGAGTCCGTAAAGCAAGTCCTATCCTTTGCTCAGACCTGGGATCTGCCAATAAAGGCAAAGTAGAAAAGTAATATTTTTAATGCAAACCAAACGCAAGATACCTCTTGAAAATAAAATAAAAACTGGGCTGTGTGTCCAGGTGTTGCTGTATCATCCAAAGTATTGACCATAAAGTCCATTGTGTTTTGATTCCTGACTTTGGAAACTCATTTCTTCTGGGGAAGAGTATGTGCTGTTTCCTGAATGAATTGTGCTCCCTCGAGCTGTGAGGTCTTCTGAACATGCTGTTTGCTCTAATCGTAATATGCATCCTCATCTTGTCAACAAATGTTCCTTTCACCCTGACCTTTCAGGCAAATTAGACACTGCGTTCTCTGTGATAGAAACACTCTGTACGTGAGGGATAAAGCAAGTAAGTAATTATCATGGTATTTTGGACTCTGAAACTTTCATCTCGACAAAAGAAAATAGATAAGGTTAAATAAGACAGGTAAGGCTTAATAAAAAGCTCAATATACTTAGGTATTTTAATTAGAATCATCACTGTGAGCCCAAGATAATGTCAACTTTTATACAAACAAGACATATATTCAAATTCTGTACACTGACAAGAGCTCCAAACAAAAACCAGTCTCTAGCACCAGAATATCATCGTAAAATGCCACTTTTACCCAAGAGAAAAATACGATCCCTGAAGAAATGTCTGATTCCAGGGCTGAATATCTAGAAGAGGAAGGAGGAGCCAGGAACGTTTCTTCACACCAGAAACAAGCGAGCTATTGGAGACTTAGGGATGCTCAAAAACCCCTGTGGTCAAAACACATAATTGAACATCACTAAGAACATCTACAATGAAAACTATATTTAAGAGGCCAGTGCTGTGATATGGTAAGCTTAGCCTCCACCTGCGGCACCAGTATCCACTATGGGTGCAGGTTCATGTCCCAGCTGCTCCTCTTCTGATCCAGCTCTCTTCTTAGGCCTGGGGAGGGGGAGGCAGTGGAGGATGGTCCATGTGCTGGGTCCCCTGTACCCACTGGGGAGACCCAGAAGAAGCTCCTGGCTCCTTGCTTCAGATCAGCCCAAATCTGGCTTTTGCAGCCATTTTGGGTGTGAACCAGTAGATGGAAGATCTCTCTGTCTCTCATTTTCTCTGTCTACAGGTCTGCCTCTCAAATAAATATATAAAATAAGTATATGTAATAAATCAATTGACCTATCTTTATGATTATAATATAAATATCATCTTTATGAAAACATTTCACCTCATGAAAGACTGATGGTAGAATAAGTGTATTATTATTTTATAAGTTGTTAACTACACTGATAAATGGGTGCTAATACAACCAACAGTGAAGCCAGAGGTGGTGTGCTGATGGATAACAGTGCAGGGTCATCCTAATACATGAAGTACTGGTGACAAAAATCAAGCAAGAATGAGCATTTTGAAATGCACATACAATAGAACAATTATAACAATGTAATGTAATAAATCTGCTAGTGTCCCTACTCTCATACTTGGGACTTTATTAGGTAGAATAAGGGTTGCTTGAACACAAGCAAACCAATACTGAATAGTCGATTTGACAGCTGAGACAGCTGCTAAGTAGGCAACAGACAGGTAGCATATACAATGTGGATACTCTGCAAAAGGGATCACCAGCAGGACAGAGTGGGACCATGTGGGATTTTATCATACTACTTAGAATGGTGCACAATTTAAAACTTGTGGAATTTTCCCTTCCATGAAGAATCATAGCTGACTGTGGGTAACTGAATCCACGGAAGGTGAAACTGATGATAAGCAGTAACTCCTATGTTCAGAAACTGAGTACTCATTCCTTCAACCCCATCCCCACTACTCTGATCAAGCCCAGCACCACCTCTTGCTCCATGGCCACCATGACTTCCAATCCTTTCCCTGATTCCTTCCTTCCCTGTATCTATACATCACCTCTCAGCACAAAAGCCACCGTGAATCTTTACAGAGAAGCCACATTCCAATACCAGGCTCAAAGGCCTCATAGGGCAACAGGTCTTGACTTACATCATCTGCCCCCTCACCTCTAACCCCTCACACTCCCCTACTCCCTCCAGATCACTTGGCCACAGCCACCCTGACTCCTGGCACCCCTCAAGCATCTCAGCAGGTGCCCGCGGGGGCCTTTGCACTTGTCATTTCCTCTCCGCAGAGCTGTCTTTCCTCAGACATCCTGGAGCGCACTCCTCCAGAGCTCAACTCTGGTGCTACCTTTCCTTTGCTGTTGCTCACCCCCAAACTGGTGGCTCCCCATCTCCATTCCCTGCTTTTCAAAGAGCTGTGGAAATATGGAATTAAAAGAGGAGTCTACTTGGGTGCAAAAAGTTTCTGGACTCCACGTGTACCTTTCAGAAGACGTATTTCCGTGAACGGTTAGAAGTCCTTGGGGACTTTTCTAGCATTCTTCTCCATCTGACCTGTGATTAATTACTTTTTTATATGTCAGTCTCTTCACATTAAAAGGTGAAAACACAGGGATTGATACATAGTGTGTCTTAAAAAAAAAAATACCTTGAGTAGAATAATGAGTTAATGAAACATAAACAGAAAGAAATACTTGATCTAGACGTTGCTGAAGATTCCTGTGGCAGCACTTCTGGCTCTGCCATCACCATTGCAGAGAAACCCTGAACCAGTCACTTCCCTCCTCTAAGATTTACTTTCCCTTCATCTGTAGCCACAGGCCTCTTTATTAGAATATGTTGGTGTATACATACACAATGCACTATTATTTAGCTATAAAAAGGAATTGAATTCTATAATTTGCATCAAAATGGTTACAACATGTTAAGTGAAGTAAGGTGAACACAGAAAGACAAATATGCATGTTCTCCCTTATGCATGGAAGCTCAAAAACACAAAAACAAAAAAGAAATAAATGTCTGCAAATCCTATTTTAGATATTCATCAAATTGTTTATATATATATATATATATATATATATACACACACACATACACACACACTATAGTTTCAATTATCTGTGACTATTTTTTATTTATATGAAAGAAGGAGTTAGAGAGAGGAAGAGGAAGGAGAATGAGGTGGGGAGAGAGAGAGAGATTGATTGATTCCATCTGCTGGTTAACTCTCCAAATGGCTGCAATGGCTGGGGCTGGGCCAGGCTGAAGCCAGGAGCCCAGAGCTTCTTCCAGATCTTCCATGTGGGTCCAGAGTTCCAAGAGCTTGGGCCATCTGCTGCTGCTTTCTCAGGTGCATTAGCAGGGAGCTGGATCAGAAGTGGAATAGCCAAGTCTGAAACCCTGCATATGGGTTGCTGGCCTCAGAGGCAGAAGCTTAACCTGCTATATCACAATGCTGGCCTCTACTGTGAGTACCTTAATATTTACTTGATATGAGTGAAGGTGAACATCTTTTCATTTGTTAGCCCCTGCCTATATTCCTGCTTTTTATTTGCTGAATTCCTTATTTAGGGGATCATTAAGCCTTTGACTATAATGTAAGTTAAAAATGTTCTCTCAAAATAAAAAAAAGATAAAAAGGAAAAATGCAAGTAAAAAGAAAAAAAATACTTTGCTGTTTAATCAACTAAAATAAGTTCAGTTATGCTGCACCCTAATGGATAAGCATTTTAGCCTATTTCTCTGTTCCTTTAGCTCCCCTGATATAGCAAAGAAGCCACTGCATACTTGAGTAATTCTGTCATTATCTGAAGAGAGTCTGATGACACTCATTTTCATTTATATACAGATCTGCAGATTTACCTTTACCTAATTAAAGGCCCATTAATTAAGTTAGGTTTAGTTCTGATCTCTTTTCTGTTTCATTCAGCATCTGACATATAACTCTTGTCTGATAGTACTTCCCACTTTTATCTTTTTTTAAACAACACATTCCTATCAAGAACTGAGCTTGTGGTAGAACTCAACATCTTTCTTTAGCTCATGATGGAACAGCATTCTAGCCTGACCTCTGTAAAGGCTCATAAACTTCTTGTTCACATTAAACAGTGTTCACAAAGGCAGGCACTAATTTAAGCAAGTAAATCAAAATGGTCATGCATTTATAGTCTCCATCCTATACAAGCTCAATCGCTTTAAAAACATTAGGCAATTTGTTTGGATTGATGGGTCTCTAACATTATGTTCCTAGTGACTACCTGCACTTAAACTCATCCTTCCCCTAGCCCCAACATGTTTCAGGATCCAATCTCTGGGTACATGTTTGCTTGACAGTCTGCTCTTCTATTTGAGCACCTACTGTATGAGAGATATCAGTTGAGGCAGTATGAAGGCCATGGTGAACAAATAGTTAATTTTTGGAGCTTATGTTCTTGCATTCTAGTGGGGGAAAACAAGGGATAATAAGCAAAGCAATGGTAAAGTTAGAAAGAGATAATGGTAAGGAGGAAAACAAAATCAAGGGATGAAAGGTTAGGTTTTTAAATACAACAGGAACCTCTCTTATTCCCACTCTTATATTTAACAGGGATCACTTTTCAGTTAAATTTAAATGACTAATAATAATTGTGTGTTAATTAAAGAGTTCAACCAATGGTATTAATTAGAACAAAAAAATACTAAAAGGAATAAAATAGTAAGTTGTTCCTCAACAGTCAGGGCAAGGGCTGAGAGGGAAGAGATGTACAGTTCGGCACATGCTCTCTTGGACTTATCCCTAATGGTAGAGCTAGGAATATGCCAGGGGATTTCAATTCAATCCCATCAAGGTGGCTTGTGCCAATGCCATCTTAGTTGTTAAAGTGATCGGTTTAAGTTGATAATTGATCAAAAAATAGGATTAAGTGTCAAAGGGATTACATAAATAAGACCAGTGTCTGCAAATAATAATTGATATATTAAAAAGGAGAGAATGATCCTACATGGAAAGCAGGATACACAGCAGACTCACAGAATGGCAGCTGTCCTAAACAGCACTCTGGCCTCAAAATCAGCCCTTAAGGCATTCGGATCTGGCTGAAAAGCCCATGAGAGTTTCACAGGCATGGAAAGCCAAGACATTGTGGCAAAAAAATGACCTAAATGAAACATCTCTGTGAGATACCAGTGGAAAGAACAGGCCATCAAAGAAGGAAGTACCTTTCTCTGAAGGGAGGAAAGAACTTCCACTTTGCTTATGGCCTTGTCTAAATAAGATCGGAGTTCGCAAACTCAAGAGGCTTCCATAGCTTTGGCAGCTGCTGACAAAAGGCTCGGGTGATAACTGACATCATAAAAAAGAGTGTCAATCATTAAATCAACAACAGGCGTCACTGTGCACTTAATCCCCATGAAGAACCTCTGTCCTTAATGTGCTGTACTATGCAAATTAAAGGTACTACTACCCAAAAAGTACTCCATACTTTGTGTGTCTTTGTGGGTGCAGTCTGTTGAAATCTTTACTTAGTATATACTAAGTTGATCTTCCGTATATAAAGATAATTGAAAATGAATCTTGATGAAGAATGGGATGGGAGAGCAGGAGATGGGATGGTTGTGGGTGGGAGGGGGGGTTATGGGGGGAAAAGCTGGTATAATTCAAAAGTTGTACTTAGGAAATTTATATTTATTAAATAAAAGTTAAAAATAAACAAATACAACAAGAATCTTTAAAGGTATTATTGAGAAATTGACCTTTGAATTAATAATGTAGTTATCCATTAATTCATGCCAATATGTGGGGAAAATATTCCAGATAGAGGGACTGTAAATACAATTGTGTTAATTCCAGAATGTTCCTGGCTTCACTCAGATATACAAAGAGGCCAAGGAATGAGAAAGGGAAGAACAGGGGGAGTTGAAGTCAGAGAACTAATGGGATGGAGTCACAGGTTCATCAGTAGCGTTCTCTATGTCATAGTAAGAGATTTGTCATGCTTTACAAGAGAAGGAACACTGAGCAGAAAAGTAGTCTTCTCCAACTAAAATGTCAACATACTATTCTTTGCTTCCTTAAAATTTTACATTGGGGCTGGTGCTGTGGTATAGTGGTCTAAGACTCTGCGTGCAGCATTAGCATTCCATATGGGTACCGGTTCATGTCCTGGCTGTTCCACTTCCGATCCAGCTCTCTGCTATTGCCTGAATAAGCAGAAGATGGCCCACGTGCTTGGGCCTCTGCACCTGCCTGACTCCTGGCTTTGGATTGGACCAGCCCCGGCCTTTGCAGCCATTTGGGGAGTGAACCAGCAGATGGAAGACGTTTCTGTCTGTCTTTTCCTCTACCTGATTGTAACTCAACCTCTCAAATAAATAAATCTTTAACAAATTATGTCAGAAACATTTTTAAAAGGAAAGAATGCAAATACATATGAGTATTTCATAAAGAGATCTTATTTTTTTTACAGTGTCATTACATTTTAAGGTGATTTCTATGGTAATCACAAGCACATGTAAAAGGTAATACATAAAATCTACTTTGATGGCATAAGACAATTACTGTTGATGCATTTTGCAAATAATTTTGTTGTGCTCATACATTACACACTGCAATGTTCCTCTGGAGTCATTAAGTTCAATGGATTTTAATAATTTTGCAGGTATAGAGCATCTATACCACAGTAAATGGCTATACTATATAGATTTTCATTTGCTGGATATGATAAGTAGAAAATTAAGAATCGAATTCCCATGTTAACGTGTTATACAATGTATATAATCATATGTGTAGGTAATGGGATTAGAAAGTCTGGCAAATTAGAAATTTCTAACTTTCATTTTCATGGAAAAGCAATTGATAAGCTAGTGCCTTTTAAATATTGTCTTTGGATTACAGTGTTATGAAGATGCTCTCTGTGATTACTGAGAACTTATCATCTATTCACCTCCTGAGATCAAGTATTTAAAAATTACTATATTGCATTCTGTTGCAAATACAGCTGACTGAACAGTATGCTTTAAACATTGGGGCATATATGGAACATAATACAGAGACATGTCCCCATCCTTGGGAATAACAGCATCCTCAAAATGAAGCAGTTTAGTTATACTGATATGAGCACGTTAGAAAGTGCCCTCTGCCATCTGTGCTATTGACCCCATATCCTTACCCTATCAGTAATCTTCAGTAATTTGCTTCATGAGAACCCAATTCCTTGCATGGTTGGAGTTCTGATCAGAGATTCATAAAGATGGAAAATGACCAGTAAAAAAAAATTAAGACTAATTTCTGCCAGAATATAACCAATTTCTTAACCATGTATATAGCTGTATTCTAACTCCTTTTCATGTTATCCATTTATAGTCTGAAATCCACATAAAAGAACAGGTTCATATATTTATATTTTAATAAAAGTTTCAATCAGAGCTTCTGAGAGAGTAATATTTGAGCAAATACTAGAGTGATATGAAGATTAGTAGAGAGAACACCCCAGTTTGGGTGGTTATCAAATATTAACCCATGAGTCAGAAAAAAATCTGACATGTTAATTATGTTGGAATAAATGGACACAAAAGGCAGAATTATATAAAACAAAAATTCAGGGACCAGATATTGTAGTTACTTCTACACCATTTTATGTGTGGATTTTGTGTTTTATCTTAACTGTTGTAGAAACCCATGGTCACCTGGTTTTAAAAGCTTAAAGCAAAATCCATGTTGATCATTGCTGAGATAAATTTGAAGACAGAGCCAGCAAGATTTACTAATGTTTTAGATTGAACATGTCAAGAAAAATGTGAGACAAAAAAATTATTGTGAAGATTTTGAACTAAATATTTACCTGGGCAAATGATAGTGATATTTACCAAAATTAGCAAAATTATGGGGGAATAGGATCCAAATAGGAACCAAGACTAGGTATGCAAAGATTTATGAATTAAGTATATTTGCAATAAAAATGCTAACAATTAGTTTCTGTGTTTGTGTGTAAGTTCAACTGTGCAGCTGAGTGAAATCTTCGTATGCAAGAGTCAAGATCCAAGAATAGCCAAGACATTCTTTAGGGAGAGGAATGATGCAGAGAGAATTGACTTAAGAGAAACCGTGACCAATGGTAGATTTGGTACAGTCATAGACAATGAGAACAATGAAACAGTTTTATAAATTTAAAACAAAATATTTACATATGCAAAATTAATTTTCATTAGACCTGGCATTAGATATCTCTCAGAATAATGAAATTTGCTCTGTCTTTATCTCTGCAAAAGTCAATTCCAAATGGAATAAAGTTCTAGTGGGAATGTAGAACTTCCAAATACATAGAAGACAGAATAATATTTGCATTATTTTTTAAAGGCATAAAATTAGCACATTTTAATAGAAAAATGGATACATATGATTCTACTAAAATTAAGTCATCTTCTTTATCAAGACACCATAAATCATGGGAAACATTTTGTTACAGAAGACAAAAAGGTATTTCTAAGACATATATCTGTCAAACATTAATACTCAGCTATATACAGAATATCTACATGGGGCCGGTGCCGTGGCTCACTTGGTTAATCCTCTGCCAGCAGCACCAGTGTCCCACATGGGCACCAGATTCTGTCCCAGTTGCTCCTCTTCCAGTCCAGCTCTCTGCTGTGTCCCGGGAAGGCAGTGGAGGATGGCCCAAGTGCTTGGGCCCCTGCACCCACATGGGAGACCAGAAAAAAGCACCTGGCTCCTGGCTTTGGACTGGCACAGCACCAGCCATGGTAGCCATTTGGGGAGTGAACCAACGAAAGGAAGACCTTTCTCTCTGTCTCTCTCTCTCACTGTCTAACTCTGTCAAAAAAATAAATAAAAAAAAATGCATTTAAACTATTGTTTGTTATCATACATAAATCTAAAAAAAACATCTAGAAACAACAGAAAAAAAATCGAACTATGGCCATACAATTAAATTTTATAAAATATTTGAAAAATTAATCAGTGCATATTGTAATTATTAATACAAGCTAATTCTAAAGCCAAAATATTGAGTGAAAAATATAACTGGGACATTTATAGTACAATTCTATTTATAGTTTAAGAAGACAAAATATCAATAAAATTTTCAAAGGACTGAAGGACGAGAAAAGGATTGGGGAAACACATGGGCTTTAGCCTTATATGTGATGCTATGTAAGTAAGTCTTAATCTGTTTGTAGGATGTATACCAGAAATATTCATTGAAACAAAAAATTTACCTTATTTTAGGCCAATTTTACTTGGACATCCATATCTACAAAAGTAACTAGTAACTGTTGGTCTTTTTTGTAACAGCTATGCATACTTTACAGAATAATTTATAAAATAGCTTCTTAAAATATAATTTCTAATAATGTAAAGTATTAATCTACATGATTATTTATGAAACAGAACAAGCTCAATGCAATGTTATATGATAGTATGCTTTTTTTAAGGGGCAGAATCTATTTCTTTTTAATTGTGGTAAAGTACATGTAACAAACTTTGCATCTCCATTCTAAGTGTGTAACATAGTTGTTCTCAGTGATTTGTATCAAGATTCACATGGAAATTTCAGTCTTCCAGGTAGGTAGGTCAATGTTAAAGACTATAAATGTGCAGGTCATTATTTTGTTTGGAAGTCTTTCTCTATAATCGCTATCCTCTCAGTGCAATTTAAATTATTAGAAACGTGCAGCTGGAGTTCTTTTTCTCAAGTGTGTGTTGTGTGAGTGTTACACGCGTCTCTGTACAAGTAGCTTCGACTACTGTAAAAGCCCTTCCAGCACGGCTGGCTGTGGCATTCAATAGCAGCAGCTATGTATGCAGCTCAGGTGGCAGGAGCAGCTTTAATCACGTGTCAAGAAATAAGGTGCATAAAACAGATGGATCTCTGCAGGAAACTGAGGAAATGAGCTCGAACTGCAGATGATGTTCTGCAGGTGGTGGAAAATGTTGATTATTTTCAAGCTCACAATTCCAGCCCCAAGATGGATAACAAATCAAACACTGTAAACAAGTATAAATAATAGTGGCTCACTCTTACCCACCTGAAGAACAATTTGGAACTGATATGCATCTTTTTTCTAGGAAGACATTAGCTATTTTCTGGGAAGAAGACTATTTGTTAATGTTTGTGTTTCATTGTAGAGGTGTTAAAATTCTTTCTCAATATAGCCAGAGTTATTGACGGCATTTATATCAACACTTGGACAAGCTAATCTTCCCTTTTTCTCTCACACTGGGTAGAAATGTAGTTTGCGTATATTTGATAGTCAAGAGTTCATCTGTGTAGCAATAGTTTTCCAACCCGTGTAGCAAGGAAATGCTATTTCTGATTCTTGTTACTTATGACAGTGATTAGATTTTGATCTGAATTTAAACTTGGGGGCACTGATCATTCCTGTGGTCCTTTACAAATGACACTATATATTATTTAAAAATATTTTAAAACTTACTAGCAGCAGATGTTTATCCTAGCAGGTAAGATGTCGCTGTCCCACATCTTAGTTCTGGGCTTGAATGCCAGCCCTGGCTCCTGATGCCAGCCTCCTGCTGATGCAGACCCTGGGTGTCAGCAGTGTTGGTTCAGACAGTCAAGTTCCTATCATGGAAGCCCTGATTTATACTTGTGGCTTCCAGATCTGGCCTTGGCCGAGCCATGGGTAAGTACTTGCCATTTCAGGAATTTGAAGGGAGCCTTCTCTCTGAGCATCTCATAAAATGGATCTTCCTTTCCCGTGGCCCTCTCTCACATCACCATCTGCCCCTCAAACTTCGGAAGACCAAACGCATCCAAGCTATTCACAGCTTTGGGGCCACTAAGGGTTGTGCGTGACTCCTTTCTCCTCATCCAACTGAGGCAGAGGCTTAATTAAATTTTTTTTTGCTAAGATAGATGACATTTTTCACCTTGGAAGAGAATCCCCAAGTAATCAACTCCTCTAAGTATTTAATTTTCCCTATTAAATCAGGTTCTCTTCACTGAAGCAGCCCCCAATTGTGAGCAACATTAGTAAGACAGGCTGACAGATTATGTTCTTGGTGAGGATAATTAGCTAGAAATAACTTTGCAGAGAAAGAAAATCCTGAAGATAACAGAGTTAGCATATTCACAAGGACAGAAATTGGTGCTCACACTTTAATTTTAAGGATGGTACAAGTGTACTAGGTGATTTTACTTCTTAAAAAAAATATATAAAGGCTGGTGCTGCAGCTCACTAAGCTAATCCTCCGCCTGCAGCATCGGCACCCTGGGTTCTAGTCCCAGTCAGGGTGCCGGATTCTGTCCCAGTTGCTCCTCTTCCAGTCCAGCTCTCTGCTGTGGCCTGGGAAGGCAGTGGAGGATGGCCCAAGTGCTTGGGCCCTGCACCTGCATGGGAGACCAGGAGGAGGTACCTGGCTCCTGGCTTCAGATTGGCGCAGCACACCGGCCATAGTGGCCATTTGGGGGGTGAACCAATGGAAGGAAGACCTTTCTTCTCTCTCTCTCACTAACTCTGCCTGTGAAATATATATACATACATATATATATATATATATATATATATATATATATCCCCTTGCCAGGTACAGGCTCACCTGTCCCAGCTTTTATTCAGTCCTGTAGGTCTCAGCTTCTAAGCATTTTGCCAAGAAATCCATCCGACTTTCAACCCTCAATGCCAAGTGGAGCACAAACTGGTTGCCCATCTCCCTCTGCTTGCATAACGAACTGCAGTTACTTCTGTGTTTGCATTCATCCTATCATACTTACTAAGTGTTCGTTGTGGTCACAACTCCACTACTCCTGAGAGCAATATGGGGGTCATTTTCACTGCTTCCTCCTTATTGTCAGACAGCATACTTGATAATGACATGAAAATGCTCCGTAAGTACTTGTTGAATTAATAAGTAAATGTCAAGAACAAAACAAGCAAAATATCTGGTCACCTGAACCCCATGCAGACACAACTGAATGCATGAACAGGGTGTGTCATCACTTGTGCCCCAGTAACAAACCTCTGAGCTGGGAACTGCAGAGAACCAATGTGTCAGGGAAATATTCAAGACATGAATCAGTCCTTCTGTGCTTTTTAGGGAGACAGCAGAGTGAATATTAATATAATCATTCTTGTCATGTAGGGTTGAGGAAACATTCAATATGCTGGCAACACTGACTCATTTATAATGATTAATGATTATTTCTGGGGACTAAAGTGTTACTACCCTTACTTAAGTAAAAGAGAAAGCAGATCTTTTGAGTTTTTGTTATTATTGTGAGAAACAGTAACTTTGATTTGTGTTAGAAAAAATCCATTCAAACTTGGAAATGTGTGAAGGGATTACTGTTCATTCTTATGATATTGTCTAGTAGGCCTGTGGTTAACCAGACTTTTGATTTGACATTCACTTCTAAAGGATTTACTACCACCTAAGGATCACCATTAGTTACTGCAGAATGGAAAATAAAACAGGGAGAGAGGGAGGAAGAGGGACAGAAAAAGAAGGAAGGACAGAAGCAAGCAAGTAAGGGCAGAAGAATCAATAAACCAATTAGTATTGAAATGAACAATGAACAAAATAGTGAATGATCAGGGATGGCACTGTGGTGCAGCGGGTTAACGCCCTGGCCTGAAACACCAGCATCCCATATGGGTGCTGATTCTAGACCCAGCTACTCCTCTTGAGATCTAGCACTCTGCTGTGGCCTGGGAAGACAGTAGAAGATGGCTCAAGTCCTTGGGCCCCTACTTCCATGTGGAAGACCCAGAAAAAGCTCCTGGCTTCAGATTGATGCAGCTCCAGCCGTTGTGGCCATCTGGAGAGTGAACCAGTGGATGAAGGACCTCTCTCTGTCTCTACCTCTCTCTGTAACTCTGTCTTTCAAATAAATAAAATAAATCTTTAAAAATAATGGTGATCGGCCGGTGCCGCGTCTCAATAGGCTAATCCTCTGCCTGCGGTGCTGGCACACCAGATTCTAGTCCTGGTCAGAGCGCCGGATTCTGTGCCGGTTCCCCTCTTCCAGGCCAGCTCTCTGCTGTGGCCCGGGAAGGCAGTGGAGGATGGCCCAAGTGCTTGGGCCCTGCATCCCATGGGAGACCAGGAGAAGCACCTGGCTCCTGGCTTCCAATCAGAGCGGTGCGTCGGCCACAGCACGCCAGCCACAGCAGCCATTGGAGGTTAAACCAATGGCAAAAGGAAGACCTTTCTCTCTGTCTCTCTGTCTACTCTGCCTGTCCAATAAATAAATAAATAAATAAATAAATGATGGTGAAATGATCAGGAGGCAAAGTAAGATAGGAGCTGGGTGATACACTCTGTCAAACTTCTCCCAACAGAGACATCAATATCATTGTTATTTATGCACTAAGTCAGCATTGCAAGAGATATAGAAACCAAGCCAGTACCTGAGGGTATGGCCTCTGGAATTATCCTGTACTAAGTGGATTCCTGTGGCCCCCGATGAATGGAATTATATTCCAAGGATCATCAATCTGTGGTTGGTTGTAGTGGCCTCAGATTTTGTGTCTATCTCAGCCGCAAACTGTAGCAGTGTGCTTCGGTCCCACCTTTGTGCTATCCTTGTTAGGAATGGCTGTTTTTCCCCTGATCTGATCTAGCACCGTGGCATGGATGGCTAGAGCAAGGCATCCTGTGCCTGCCCTGGCCCTAGTGGGAGACTTTAAGGGACAGATTACCCCTCTTGGGGGCACTTCTTCATTTCACTGAATAGCATGTCAACTGCAGACTGAGGATAAATGTGAACTCGGGAGGCCTCTAAGACTGAGGAGGTGACGACACAGTGGCAGTGTACCTGCAGCAAAGCAGGACTGAAGCACCATCTAAAGCTGAAGCTCTAGAAGTGCCCATGGTCCCAGAGAAAATAAGCAGCTCATTCAGGATTTTTGGAAGGACAGAAACAAAGTCAGATTAAGGGGGAAAAAAGTACCTAATCTTTCATGATTTCATACACCAACAAGTATCAGCAACTGTGAGGGAACTATCATCTCATCTAACTATCATCTCACCTAAGATACCAGAATCAAACCACCTAGGAGTTAACATTTTCAAATGCTTGCTTGAGGAATTCAAAATAGAATTTAAAAATATTGAAATGGCTTTAGAGAAAGTCAACAAGAGAATATCAATCAATGATTTAATACTCTAATTGAGGAAACTTAATAGAGAGAAAGGAATAATTTTTAAAAATCAAACAGAAATCCTGCAACTGAAAATCACACTAAGGAAACTAAAAAATGTGACAGAATGCATGAATAGCAGAATAGACCAAACAGAAGAAAGAATTAGTGTTCTCAAAACACACTCTCTCTGGCCTGGCTGTGTGACGCAGTGAGTTGTATCACTGGTTATAACGCCAGCATCCCATATCTGAATGCCCTTTGGAGTCTTGGCTGCTCTGCTTCCAATCCATGTCTCTACTACTGTGCTTGAGGAAGCAGCAGCAGATGGCCCAAGTGTTTGGGCTCCTGCACCCACATGGGAGACTAGGAATGGAGTTCTATGTTCATGGCTTCAGCCTGGACCTGCCAGGGTCATTGTGGCCATTTGGGAAGTGAACCAGCAGATGAAAACATCTCTCTCTCTCTCTTCATTTTTTCTCTCTCTGTCTCTCTTCCTCTATCTCCATCTTTCAAATAAGTACACAGATCTTTAGAGTAATAGGCTTGCTGAAAGCACAAAATTGGAGAAAAAAGTAAAAAAGAATTAAAAAGAATGAAGAAAGCTTATGGGACTATCAGGACAGCATGAAAAGAGTAGACATCCAAATAACTGTACTTTGAGAGGGGTTTGAAAATTCTAAGGGTAGAAATTAAAATCAAAGAGATTATAGATAAATCCCCAAACCTCAAGAAAAGTATGTTTGCCTAGTACAAAAAGATCACCAAATTAAACTGAAACAAATTGACCCCAAAATATATTACATCAAGCTCTCTAAAGTTAAGATAAAATTGGTTCTCAAAGCTAAAATCAAAAGAAAAAAGTAACACACAAAGGGATTCCAATTCATCTGACTGCAGATTTTTCAGCAAAGACATCATAGACAGGAAGGCGATGGAATCAGACTTTCACAGCAATGAAGGAAAAGAAACTGCCAGCCAAGAATGCTAAATCCAAGAGCTATCCTTTAGATGTACAGGAGAGATAAAGCCATTCCCTTACCTTAAACTGAGAATTTATCTCTTAAACTGAGAATTTATCACCAGCAGACTTTAGTTCTTCAAACTAAAACAAAGAGTTGCAGATGAGTAAGAAGAAAACATCAGATGTCAAGATTCCTGATGGGGCCAGCACTGTGGTACAGTTCATCAAGCCTCCGCCTGCAGTGCCTGCATCCCATATGGGTGACTGTTCAAACCCCCATTGCTCCACTTCAATCCAGCTCTCTGTTTACAGACTGGGAAAGCAGGGGAAGATAGTACAAATTCTTGGGGCTGTACCTACATGGGAGACCCAGAAGAAGCTCCTGGCTCCTGGGTTTAGATTGGCACAGCTCCTGCTGTTGCAGCCATTTGCAGAGTGAACCAAGAGAAAGATCTCTCTCTCTCTCTGTATCTCCATCTGTAAATATGCATCTCAAATAAATAAATAAATCTTCAATGAAAATAGAAAATAAGAGATAATGCAGGCATTTAAAAATTTTTTAAAAATTCCTGGTAAGAGTAGCTGTATAAACAAATTCAGAATGCCCTAATACAGCAAATGTGCTTCAAAATCATTCACATCTTTAGTATAAAGACTATGAAGCAAAACAAAAGTAATAACTAAGTTAATATGTTAGGGAGAGATAATAAAGAAAGATATAAAATATAAGCATTCAATATCACTACACCCAAACTCATAAAGAAAATATTAATGGACAAAAAGATGAGATAGTATAGGACTTTCACACTCTACTTTAAAAAGCAGATAGATCAGACAGAACATCAAAATGGAAACAGTTAAATTGTACCCTAGATAAACGGAATAACAGACATCTAAAGACCATTCAACCCAGCAGCTAAAGAATACAGTCTTTTCGACAGCCTTGGGACATTCTTCAAGACAGAAATGTGGCATGTCACCAAACAAGTCTCAACAAACTGAAAAAAATACATATATCAAATATATTTTCTGAAGAATTTATTTGCATTGATTATAAATTAATAAGAATAAAAACATTGAAAACTACATAAACGCATGGAAATCAACTTAAACCTATAAAACCATTGGATCAAAGAAGAATTTTAGAAAGATAGTTATAAATTTTTTTGAAATAATTGAAAGCAGAAACACAATATACTAAAACCTATGGAATACAGCAAAATTGGTAGCAAGAGAGAAACTTATAGTAATAAATACTTATATAAGAAGCTATTAATACTTACCTGATGAAGCTAAGTGTACTTGATCTAGTGGTTAAGATGCCTATATCTTACAGTGAAGTGTCTGGGTTCAATTTCTGGCTCTGTTTTTTTTTTTTCCCCTTTTCTTTTTCTTTCTTTCTTTCTTTTTTTTTTTTTTTTTTGACAGTCAGAGTTAGAGAGAGAGATACAAAGACAAAGGTCTTTCTTATGTTGATTCACCCCCCCAAATGGCCATTATGGCTGGCTCGCTGCGGCAATCCAAAGCCAGGAGCCAGGTGCTTCTCCTGGTCTCCCATGGGGTGCAGGGCCCAAGCACTTGGGCCATCCTCCACTGCCTTCCTGGGCCACAGCAGAGAGCGGACTGGAAGAGGAGCAACCGGGACAGAATGTGGCACCCCAACCAGGACTAGAACCTGGGGTGCCGGCACCGCTAGGCTGAGGATTAGCCTATTGAGCCATGGCACTGGCCTCAAATAAATTTTCAAAAGTTTAAGAAAAGCATAAAAATCTCAAACAATTTATCACTATACTCCATGGAATTATAAAAGCTAAAACCAATCAAACTCAAAATTAGTAGAAAGAAATAATAAAATTCATAGCATAAATAAATGTAATAGAGACTAAAAAGCAAAATATGAATAAAACAAAGAGCTAGTACTTTGAAGAGATAAACAAAATTGATAAAAATTTTAGCTAGACCGAAAATGAGAATTCAAATAAATAAAATCAGGAACATAAAGATTACTACTGACACCACAAAAATATACACAATTATTATAAATTATTTACAGTTGCATAGAAAAAAATTTATAATCTAGGAGAAATGGATAAATTCCTGGGTGGATATATTTTATCAAGATTGAAATATAAGAAATAAAGTATATAAACAGACCAATAACAAGTAGAAAGATGAAGCAGTAATAAAAGTTTGCTATCAGAGAAAAGCCCAGGACCATACGGTTTCTTTTCTAAATGCTACAAAATATGTAAAGAAGAACCCACATTTATTTTTTTTTTCTTTTTGACAGGCAGAGTGGACAGTGAGAGAGACAGAGACAGAGAGAAAGGTCTTCCTTTTGCCCTTGGTTCACCTTCCAATGGCTGCCGCGGCCGGCGCAGAGTGCTGATCCAAAGCCAGGAGCCAGGGACTTATCCTGGTCTCCCATGTGGGTGCAGGGCCCAAGCACTTGGGCCATCCTCCACTCTACTCCCTGGCCACAGCAGAGAGCTGGCCTGGAAGAGGGGCAACTGGGATAGAATCCGGCGCCCCAACTGGGACTAGAACCCGGTGTGCTGGCGCCGCAAGGCAGAGGATTAGCCTGGTGAGCCGCGGCACCGGCCCAACATTCTTTTGATATCAAAGCAAGATAAGGACACATATACGCACAGAGCAAACAAAGAAAACTATAGGGCAACATCTTTGATAAACATAGATGCAAAAATCCTCAACAAACTACTAGCAAACGGAGTCCAACAGCCATTAAATGGACCATTAAGTATAATGAAGTTTATTCAACCTAGGGATGCAGGGATGGCTCAACATCTCTAATCCCTATGAAAATACCAATGTCATTTGGTATAGAACTAGAAGAAAATACTGCTAAAATGTGTGTTGGAACCACAAAAGATACCAATAGCCACAGAAATTTTGAGTTTAAAGAACAAAAGCATCAAGAATTTGACCACCTGACTTTAAACATATTACAAAGCCATACTAATCTAAACAGTATGAGATTGACATTAAAAGCATACTCAGAATAGACCAATGGAAACAACTGAGACCTTAGAAATAAGCCTAAGCATCTATAAACCACTGATCTTTGACAAAAGGATAAGAACACACCCTAGAAAAGCAGCAGCTTTCAGTAAATGGTGCTGTGGAAACTGGATATAAACATAGAAAAGAATGAACCTGGGTTCCTACCTCATACAATGTACAAAAATCAACTGAAGAAAGATTAAAGACCTAAATGTAAGATCTGAAACTTTGAAATTACTAGAGGAAAACAAAGGAGATGATTTAAGGATATTGGAATAGGCAGAGATTTCTGGATCAGACTCCAAAAGCACAGAAAACAAACAAACAAAAAAATTTGCAATTTATACATCTGACAAGAGATCAATAACCAGAGTATATAAGAAACTCAAAAGACACAATAGCAAAACTGCAAATAATCTAATTAAGCATAGGCAGTAGATTTAAATAGACACTTCTTAAAAGAAAACTACAAATCACTCTGCCAAAGAGACATCTGTACTTCCATGTTGACTACAGTGTCATTCACACTGGTCAAACAATGGAAGCAATCTAAGTGTCTATCAAATGAAGACCAAATAAAGAAAATATGGTATATATTCACAATAGAACACTTCAGAGGCATAAATTTTGTCCTTTGCAGCAACATGGATGAAACTGGAGATTATGTTACCCAGAAGGGAGGAATTTGAATGTTCACACCATAAGGAATTGTTAAATGTTTGAGTAGATTTGTTTGTCTTGATTAGATATTACCCAATGGATACATACATCAAAATACCACCTGCTACTCCATAAATATGTACAATTTTTGTGCCAGTTAAAAATTTAAAAGTTAAAAAAATAATGATCTCTTCCCTAACACAGTCTAGAGACTGTAGGTTTGGTAAACAACAACACACTAGAAGTCAGATGATCTGGAGATCACATCTCCTACGAATGTGTAAGTCACATGAAATCTCAAGGTTTCAGTTTGCTCAAGTAAAATGTGACATCAGATAAAATGTTCTCTAAATTCACTTTCATTTCTATTAGCTACAGATATCATTCATCGATTGAAACTTGCTTAAGGAGAATTTATTAATATAACATTAGATGGCAGAATATAAAGTCTGTCATAGCCCACACATAGTGAAAATAGAAGTCCATAGATCATGTTTTTGAAGGTTTCAGAGTGAATCACAAATGAGACTACTGTTCAGCATACTTCTTTTGCTCTTTGCAACAGAAGGCAATTGCATTGTGAATGCGTTAAGAAAAACAATCCACTTTCCTCAGTTTTAGGAGTACCAGAGTTGCAGGATTGGTTGGTTCCATTGTATTCTCACTGTTATTACTGCCAGCAAGCTGCATCCTCTCATGTAAAGCACTGGGGTTCCTGAAAGGTAACTACATTGCGCTTTCTTCACCAAATGGTGATTGGAGATGCATAGTACAAGAGAGTTCAGAAGAGGCAGACTCAAGATGTAGGGCGAGAATTTAATTTGAAACATCCTGTTTTACCCCAAAGGAAGAAATGACAAAGATCACTAAGGTCAAGTTTGAAGGAATTAAAAGTCAACTGGAATGCACTCCCACTGACCAAATTTGGGATAATATGAGCATCGATTAAGTGATAATTGCAATGAATTGAACTATGGAAGAATAAGCAGACAAGCATCAAGCTTCATTGGTCAGCCATGGAGAATGCTGGAAAACATACCAACTGAAGACACAGGAAAGGAATCAAAGACTTGTATTTCCTATAAAAACTCAGAGTCAACAACTAGTTGAGAGAGAAAGATTTTTATTTTTCTTTGCTTTTTAAGATTTACTTATTTTATTTGAAAGGCAGAGTGACACAGAGAGAAGGAGAGAGAGAGAAAGATCTTCACCTGCGAAATGGCTGGGGCTGGCAAATCAAAGCCAAGAGCTAAGAGCTTCTGCTAGGTCTCCCACGTGGGTGCAGGCGCATAAGTACTTGGGCCATCCTCTGCTACCCTCAGGTGCATCAAGAGGGAGCTGGATCAGAAGCACAACAGCTGGGACTCAAAGTCGTGCCCACATGGGAAGCCTGCATCACAGGCGGCAGCCCTAACTGCTATGCCCCAATGCTGGCCCCGAGTTTTTTCTTTAAAGTGGTAGCTAAAGTAATGAAAGAACAATTATAACGTAAGAATATCAAGATTTTTGCAACCACTAATGATTACATTTATGGTTATCAATGGCTCCTATCATCATAAAAACACAACTCAGCACTGTGCGTCTCTTGATATAAGGACAACCCACAAACTATGAAATATTATCAAATTCAGTAAGAATCTAACCAAAATTCTAAACCACATAATTGGGATGAAATCAGTGAAAATGGGAAGAAACACAACATGCTAAAAGCCTGGTTTCTTCCACAAATAAATTGTTAAGTGAGTGAAGAGAGTAACACTTTGAATTTTAAAAGAAATTTATCAACAAAACCAAGTGTTGAGATGAGCGGACATTGTACAGTGCAAACCATGCTCTTTGCTAGAAAAGATGAGGCAAAGACAAACCAACAAGAGGGAAAGAGCAAGACTTGGCAAGGATCAGTAAACTTTGGCCTCCTCTTCATAATATAGTCCGCAGATTAACAATTCTTTTGTTTGTTTCAAATGGGTGTGGGAAAATCATACAATTTTCATGTGTGTTTCATGGCACATGAAAATCATGAAATTCACATGTCAATGTCCCTAAGCAAAGTCCTGCTGGAATTTGGCTATGCTAATTTGTCATTATCTCTTGCCACCACTGCCTGCAAAGGCTGGGTAGAGTAGTTGTGGTACACAACATGTAGCAGAAACAGCCCAAAATGCTTACAATCTGGCCCTTTACCAGGAAAGACTTCTGGTCTCTCAACAAAAGTGATGAGAAAAGGCAGAGAGAAGACAGAAAAAACGCCTTGTTCTATGGGAACTTCTAAGCGGCTTAGAATGAAACCGAGATGACAGTTTGTTCCAAAGGCATGATCAAGCTGTAAGACAGATCAGCAGAGGATGACCGAGCAGGATTTAACTTGTCCATGTCCACAGTCTGTTCCAATTTCCTGCATGAGCCAGGGCTGGGAATCTGAGTGTAAAAGGATTGGACAAACATTTGCAGTTTCTCATGCAGGTATACTTAAATCCTCAAATCTCATTATTTTATCCATTATGATGCATATAAAGTTGTTTTTAAATGTAAAAGACTTAAAAACACTATCAAGGTATTATCCAATATAATTGCATCTGAGTTAAGCCTACATAAATACTGGGTTAAACAGTACCATCTAAGAATCAGGCCCACACGGAACTTGTGAATGTGACCTCATTTAGAAATAAAGCCTGTGATGATGCAGTCAGGAAGAGGTCATAGGTCACAGCCCTTATGCAATAACTGGTGATCTTAGAAGAAAAGGGGAATTTGGACACAGACACACTGAGTGCCATGTGATAAGACAGAGACTGGAGTGATGAAGCCGGAAACTGAGGATTGGCAAGAATTGCAACTGCTAGAAGCTGAAGAAGGAAATATTCTCCCCCAGGGCCTTCAAAGAGATAGAGAGAGCAAGGCCTTGTGAACACCCTGATTTCGGACTTCTGGACTCCCAAACTATGAGACAATAAATAAATTTGTTTAAGTCACCACTGGTACTTTCTTATATCTACCAGGCAACTTTATGAACCATGGGAAGCACCCCAAGTTTATATTCCAGGTAAAATTTGGAAGCATTGAAGGAATTCTTACATTACCTTAAACTTGTGTACAGGGTCAGTTAACTTTGTCCCACTTGGTGGTAAACAGAAAATGAGATAGTAAAATACCTTGAAGAAGCTCACAAGGCAGAGCTTGTGCACTGATAATCACAATATGAGATACTGGGGAAACCTATGAATGGGGATGATCAGTAGAAAGGTTGTGATTAATATGTAATGCCCAACTTAGGGGCTAAGTAATCATGGAACTGAAATCATCCCATGGGTTGACAAGCCTTTTACCTTTTATTCCTTTGCTAATATTCTTAACAATCCTTAGAATGCCTCTTTCCTATTCTACCTTGTAAGCGATCCCTATGTTGCCTCTTACCTGAATACCATCAATTGGAGAACCCAGCAATTCTGGTATTTGGCCCATCTAGTGCAGCCAGCAATTCCATGTAACTGAAAGCCCAGAGCTTAGTTTCTGACCAGCCTTTCTCCATGGAAAGTATGTGGTATCATACTTTATCATACACAGCAGCCAAGTGTTCAGCAAAGGGTATACAGAAGAAATGTTTCTCTTGGGTTCACCAGGACAAACATTTCTGAATTACCAATGGAAGTCACATTTGAAATTCACCCCTTTGCTTACAACAGGCTCAGCTGCTTAGAAATACAGGCTAATGTGATGAAGGTGCTGAAAATTAAAATATGCATAAATATGTGAAACAGCACATCTTTGACTTGAGCCTGAGATACTTTCCATTTATCTCAAAATGATAGGTACCATGATAAGCTCACGCATCCATTTAGTAAGTGTGTCTTGGTTACTATCAGCCCTAAGCAATAGGCTTGCTAAGGATGAATAAAATAGCCATGGTCTTGACCTTCAGGAGAATACAATAGAGATGAAGTAGAAAAAAATAAGAATTTAATAAGATGATTGGCTTGCAAGAAATGAATAGACTACAGTGGGAAACAGTAACAGGAAGTAACCCCTTAGGGTGAACATGGGCAGTTACAGAGCCACAGATATTGAAATCGGTCCTACGAGCTGAAAAAGCAAGTGACAGAGGAGAGTGGGAGGGATAAGGTAGTGTTTCAGGCAGAGGGCAAAGATGACAAAGACGAGAAAGAACTTGGTGGGTTCCAGAAAAACAGGCAGGGCTCAGGTTGAGGTTCAGAGGAAACCATTCCACAGAGCTGAAACCCTGAAAGTGAGTATGGATATACAATGCAAAGTATGATCAGAAACTCTTAACAGCTGGAAACACTTTGTTTATAAAATATCACTTTGGCTGTTGTATGGAGAATAGATTGGCTGGGATAAAGGTTCAAAAAACAAACTTGGAATAGAGGTAATTTAGGGTGATGGCAGTAGAAATAAAGAGTATAAGTTTGAAGTATTTTGATGGGTAAAAATGAAATTATCAATATGTTGGATACTCAAGGGTAGTGGGGCGAGTGAGCAAGACAGGGAGTGGTGTTGGATAACTGCTAGCTTTATGGTTTGAACAAATGAGTAAATGGAAATGGTGCAAGGATCAAAACTTGTTGAAAAGGCCAGGACTCAGCCAGCTCAGAGCTAAAAGTGGGAATGATATTCAGATTTCTGTGTGGTTGGCAGGGACCCAGTCACTTGAGCTGTCACTTCTGCCTCCCAGAGTCTGCATTAGTAGGAAACTGGAATCAGGATTAGAGTTAGGAGCCCAGAGCCAGGAATTGAATCCAGGTAGTCCAATGTGTGACATGGGAATTTTAATTCTAGGCTACCTGCCGGTTCCCAAAGCTCCCTCTGTAACAAGCCAGAGATGCTAATTCTAAATCAACAATTAGATGAAAACATCTGAGACTCGAGAGAGAGAGGCCTGGAGGAATGCTGGTGTTGCAGCATAGATTGTACTTAGTGTCACAGGAATGAATGAACCCACAGAAGCAAAACAGTTAAAAAAAGAAACTAAGCAGAAAGACTAGGGTGAGGTCTGAGGAACTCCAACTTTCTGAAGTCACCAAGTGCATCTCAGGTTGAGGAAATTGGTTAGGAGTCAGAGTCAGAGATGAGTTATCCCTAGGACATTATCTTCCCATCTTCAGCAGCAGCAATGTCTGAGCAGGATCTCGGGCAGGTAACAAGGGAGGCAGGTACAAGCACTGCAGGAATTGTTTAGGCAGTGCTATGTGCTGGAAAGATCAAGTGCTGGGGGAGATTGGAGAAGCATTTTGAGAAATGAGATAAGGCTATGAATGATTATGAAGAGCAAGATGAAGAATACTCTTCAAGAGCTCATTTTCTTCCATCGAACAGATCATTTCAAATGAGACGATGTACAACATTAGGGAACATTTCAAGCCACCTATCATTTTAAAATGCCCCTATAAAAATCTTGAAACTTTTTCAATTCATAAGTATGAGTCACATATTGGATGGAGTAACATTTATATCCAGATCTGCATAATATTTCTGAAATGATACTTCTTTGGAGATTGTAAAAATAAGGCGTAGCAATGCAATTGCAAGTATAAATTGGTGAGTCATTTGATTGCTAAGGTTAAGAGACGGTAAATATATATCAGTTACTAAATCTAGACATGATGAAGTAGGCCAGCGCACAGGTTAAAATTGATTAGGTTTGTGAGCTGGAAGACCACGCCTTCGCCACCCGCTGTGTGACCCACACCCTACCTGTTACCTTCACCACGCCCCTGTGTGACCTCATGCCCCTACCTGGCCACACCTAGGTGCCCACCAATCAGGTTAATTAACCACTCCCCTTTGAGAGTGGATTAAAAGCCTGGATCAGGGTGTGTCCAGCCCTTCCTCCATTTCCCTCACCCTGGCCTCTTGCCAGGACGGGGCTGTCTGTAACCCTGCACCCCCAGGGCGCGTGGCCTTTGGGCCATCCACCCTATGCTTCCAGGCCTAGATGCTCCTCCACGTGCCTGGTTCCTGGTATTCGGTATGAACCCAGATCTACCTCTCTCCTATAAAGTTCTCACTCTCCTATGCATTTTTTGCACTAAATAAAAGCTTAAAATGTACCATGCTGCCTCATTTATTTATGCCAGTATTTGGAATTCTTCTCTAAATATTAGGCAAGAATCCACTCAGGCTTATTAATATTGGGGATTTATTAATAAGCATATGGTGATATCGTATGGCACCCCAAATTCCAGTAACATATGTGGAACCCCAGATGGGACTTCTGGGGAACTTTGAGGAGCTACATTCCAATATATTTTTAAGGGGTCAAATTCCGATATCAATGAGTCCAGTAAGAACTTTGTTTTTATGTTATCTTTTTACCACATTCATTCTTAATCTTCAGCTTGTGTTAATCTATGCCATTGATTTTAAGGGTGTAAGAAATGCCACCCTGGTGTTTAAAGCTGCCATCAAGAGTTCTTATAAGCATCGTCTAAGGATCCAAACTGTGTAACATCTCAGTTCTCGTGAACCGAGCGAAAGCATTCAGCTTCAGACCTTCATTACTGCCATGGGCGGGATGGAGAAGATAATGTTCCATAAGGGAGGACAATCAGGCAGTATTTAGGAGCATGGACTTGTTCCCACAGTGTAACTGATATATCTTCATACATACTGTTTGTGAATTCATAACTAGGGTTAAGTTTGGTGTGAAGCAGCTTCCACACATTTTAAGTTTGGTTTGAGGGTTTCTGTGTAGATGGTACACTGCACCCTAACTTGATGAGTAAACAGAGTGTAACTTACTTTTGAAGCAAGTAGCTGAGTCTCAGCCAATCACAAATGGCTAATTCACAAATGGCTAACTATGCAAACCATAGTGAAATTATACAGACAGGAGCTGTAACAGAGACAATCAGGCTGTCCCTGTAGCCCTCTCTTTTCTGTAGATCACTTCCTTTTCCCTGGCTATAAATACAACCTGCCCATATGGTAGAGCAGGACGTACTGAAAAATTTCTGGTCTGTACTCCTGCCTGATTCTAGAACTGCAATAAAGGCAATTAAGATCTACGAGGCTAGATTTGTTGTAATTTCATCATCTGTGCAAAAAGATTTGTATTTATTGAATGTCAGAATTATAGAGATGGAGAGAAAGAGAGAATCTTTCAACCATGGGTTCACTTCATGGCCACACCAGCTAGGGCTGAGCCAGGAGGAAGCCAGAAGCCAGGGGCTTCATCCAAGTCTCCCATATGGGTGGCAGAGGCCCAAACACTTGGGCCATCTTCTGCTGCTTTTCTCAGGCCATTAACAGGGAGTTGCATCAGAAGTGGAACAGCAGGGTCAAGAACCAGTGCCCACATAGAATGTCAGCATCACAGGCGGACGTTTTACCAACTATGCCACACTGCTGGCCCCTTTATTTTCATCATTTAACCCTAGGAATTCAAGTCCCTTATTCAAGGCCGTCCCTTTGTTGGCTAAAACATTTCTCACTGCAGTATTGTGAGATGAAAGAGATGTATGAGATGACAGCTGGAGGGCGGGTGGGAACCTTTGCTGCCACCAGGCCCTCTGTGTACTTCTGAAGCCATAGCCCAAGCTGAAGATCGGCGGCAACCCCTCTCATGTCTTGGCACTGCTCGGGTGGTAGGAGTGAGGAGGGAGGTGGTAAAACGTGTACTTTAATATGTTTAAGTTACAAATCCTCTGTGTCTGTCTAAGTGATGACAACCATCCCTGCCTACCTCGTGAAGTTGTAGAGGAATAAATGGGTTAAGACGTGAAAAGCACTTAGGACAGAACCTGTGTTATGTCAAGCACCCCCTAGTGTCAACAACTTTGGGATTATGCCTTCTTCCTCCCTTGGGAATCCTTACAATTCCTAAGAGGCGGAGGCTTATTAAAGCTACACACGCATGAAGTAGGATGAAGCAAATGTAACAAATTTTCCTTCTTGAAATGCCTTCTCTCATTGTAGTGGGATAAACACCCATTTAACAGCTAACACTGGTATTCTTCCCGAACCCAAGCACTCAACTCACTAGTCTTTCATTTCTTCCTAATACAACTTTATAAAACAGAAGCTTTGGAAATCTGTATGGCACATTTAACATGGAGCTTTTGAAAGATTAAATAACTCACTCAAGGTCAAACAGCTGGGAAGCTGTGAAAGGAGTATGGAACCCAAGTCTTTGACCACTGAGCCTGTGGAATACTAAATGGCTGAAATTAACTGTAGGGCATGTATGTTGCTTACCATGAAATTTACTTTCCAGGTCTCCCAGCAGAAGGACAATCAATCTTTACTAAGTTCTTTGGCTTCTGTGGGCTTTAATTTCCCAAACTGTAAATGAGTTATATTCATATGTACTGGGTGATCTAAAAGGTTCCTTCCAAGTGTCAAACTTTGCAGTTCTGTTACCTAGCCACAGAGATAATAAGCATGTGGAGAAATGAAAGAGAAGGCGCCTAGAAACTACACCATTATTGTTTTATTCTTTGCTTAAAATTATATTGTCTGTCCCTTTTTTGCATTTCTTGTAAATGAAAGTCATTCTACAACTTTGCCCAAGGGCAATGTTTATTTTGTTAAACCATAGAAAAAGAAACATTTAGGTAATAATACTCTGCATGATGTAATTTTAATAGAAATAATGTTTTTAGCACTGTTTAATCCTTTTTTTTCCTAGATCTGCCTTGCATCCTGCAGCTATGCAGTATGTGAGCTGCAGAGATGAGTCTTACCTTCATAGCAGCAGGACTGCGACCATAGGAAGACTTTCTATCTAACGGTAGATAATTTTAGCTTGAAGAAACCCTTGATCAAAGATTAGATTCTTCTCTTGTCCTTAGGGCCAAGACCTGAAGTAGTTATGAAGGGCTTAATGGGAATTTCATAGGGGGCTGTGAGAAATTTATCCCCTGAGCCTCATTATGTGTTTTTTGGTTCCCACAAAAAATACACACTGTGGTTGAAGGAAATTTTCTGCAGCTACCATTTTCTTACATTCAAAATGGTGAGATGTAGGGGAGACAATTAGATAAGGTTGAGAAAAAGTTGGTGAATTTGTTAACACCACTAAAGTGATAGGAAATTTTATAAAACAAAGGTAACTTGAAACATAGGAAATGAAAAAAAGAAAATTATGTACAGTCTCATCATTTATAAAGAGAACTAATCAATATTACTGGTATATTAATTTTTGGTGCCTTTTGCAATGCATATTTTAATTTATACCTACCTATACATGTGAGGGACTTTCAAAAAAGTTGGAAAAATGGGATGAAAGATATTTTTTTGGTGGAAAATTTTTTTGAAATCCATGTACAGTTTTTTCAAAATATGTAATTTCTATGAACATTTTGAAGATCCATATACTGTCATAACTCTACTGAGAATGCCATTTTATAACTGAATTGCTCATTTTAAACTATTGTTATCCTTAGAATAATGGCATTGAGTATAGAAATAGTATAGAAAAATATTCTTTTTAGTTCATTTTATTCAATCATATATCCATTCTTTCACCTCTGTCCATTCACATGCATACTGAATGTTTTTTTTTTTTTTATATAAAGCTTTTATTTAAAGAATATAAGTTTCCAAAGTACAGCTTATGGACTACAATGGCTCCCCCACACACACAACTTCCCTCCCTTCCGCTACCCTCCCCTTTCCCGCTCCCTCTCCCCTTCTGTTCACATCAAGTAGGTGCTTTGCTGGACACTACAGATACTAGATTAAATGAGTCCCTACTCCAGGGCATTCAGCTCAAGGCATAAGTAATTATGTTGGCAGTGTGAAAAAAAATATTCTGGTGTTGGAGACCTAGAGTCATAGCTAACTTAAACAATGGTGAGAACGGTGGCCCAGTAATGTTTTCCATAGAAGATACTGAGCTATGTTTTTAGGAAGAGGATGTTATTCAGTCACTTGGACTGGAGTCGGGAGGAGATGGGATTTCAGGCAAAGGCTCTGGCCTACAGGGAGTTTATGACGACTGAGGTTGACAGAGTGGAGTTTACCTAGAGAGAGACAAGACTGGATGAAGAAAGGTGCAGCTCTTGGAACGTGCAATATGCTCACGGGTATTATCCTGACACTAACCGTGGACCCAGTGGATGTTTCAAGTGGAATGAAACATGATCCAACTTTCATTTCTGGATGCTTATTCTATACAGCTGTAGGAAAAACTGATCCTAAGAATTTAAGCCAAAATCAGGATACCAATAAACATAAATGAAAAGAGAAAGGTTTTTATTAGATAATTGCGTGAAAACAGGAGGCATGATTAAATTCAAAGGTACTGTTATGCACTGAGTTGTGTCCCTTCCAGATTCAGATGCTGAAACCCTAACCCTGGTACCCCTGAATATCACTGTATTTGCAGATAGGGCATTTAAATAGGTGATCGCACTAAGAGGAGGCTCTTGGGATGGCCCCTGCCCCATTCTGATTGGTGTCTCTGTAAGAAGTGGACATCAGAACACACAGAGAAATATCAGGAGCACGTGTACAAAGGAAAGATCATGGAGAAAGTGATTATCAGTGGCTGAGGGTGCTCTGATAAGAAAACAAACCTGCTCACACCTTGATCTTGGACTTCTAGCCAGCAGAAGGTAAGAAAACAGATTTCTGTTGTTTAAGGACCCAATTGCTAGTATTTTGGTATGGCAGCCAAAACAAACTAGAATAGATAGTAAAGAAATAAAAATAAATATACAATTGATGAAATAGATGCTTCGGGTAAAAGATAAAAAATGAGGCAAAAATTTGATGGGTTTTGATTTGAGTCACAGGTTAATAGAATTGCCTTTTACCAAATTAAATAAAAAATTTAAAGATAATCCAAAAGACTAATTATGAGACAGAAGAAAATAATTATAGTATAGGTATACACAATATAGATAAATCTCAGCTTTATAATACTATTTTACATATATCAGGGTACAGTTTTTATAAACTTAAATTACTACAGAGAGGAGTTGACACTGTGGCATAGTGGGTAGAACCACTGCCTGCGATGCTGGCATCCCATATGGGCACTGGTTCAAGTCTCAGCTAATCAACTTCCAATCCAGCTCCCTGCTAGTATGCCTGGGAAAGCAGCAGAGGATGGCCCAAGTCCTTGGGTCCTTGCACCCACATGGGAGACACACACGGAAGATGCTCCTAGCTCCTGGCTTTGGTCTGGCCCAGCTCCAGTGGTCACTGCAGCCATTTGGGAAGTGAACCAGCAGATGGAAGACTGCTTTTTCTGTTTCCCCCACTCTCTGTAACTCTTTCAAATAAAATAAATCTTTAAAAATATTATCAAAGAGATACACTTTTTAATGAATACATTTTCACATCATAAAACTATAAAAAGTACATCAAGAAAACAGTATTCAACTTGCTGGTCACTCATGGGTTGGAAAGACAATTTGTTTATTATATTATTGCCATAGTTCCAGCTCTTTTGTGGGATGATTTGTTAGCAACCTTTATTACTATTTCACTGTTACATAAGAGTTGGTTAATATATTGTGAATGTTAGGACACACAGCAAGAATTATGGTTTGTCTATCTGTTTGTGTGAAGTCAAGTTAAGGGGAAAAAATTCCACCAAGCATGGATTCTTGTCTTCTACTAACCAGGTGTTTTGGAAATTGGCTTTAGTTCAATACGGCTTTGTTTTTAAATAAAATAAGGACTTAGGGCATAATCATTTTTATGAAAATGTTCAATTCTAAATGGCTATGGTTCTATAAAACAAGGTAGAAGTAAATGTTTTTCTTTAATTCACACTTCAAGGAAATGTGAAACACATTAGTGCATCATTTTGAATATAGCATTAGGGGCAGGCATTTGGGACGGCAGTAAAAACGCTACTCTGGATACTTATGTCCCACATCAGAGCGCCTGTTTAGAGTTTTTGGATTCCGGTCTTGGTGCATCCAATTCCAGCTTCCTGATAATATACACCCTGGGAGGCAGCAGGTCAGCTCTTAAGTCCTCAAGTCTCTGGCACCCATATGAGACACTGGATTGAGTTCCTGGCTTCATCCCAGCTCAGCCCTGGTTATTGTGGGTATTTGGCAAGTGAATCAGTAGATGGAAGCTCTCTGTGTGTCTGTCTCTGTCTTTCTCTGGCTTTATGCCTTTCAAATAAAAATAAATAAAATATTGTATTTTGGTGGCCATTCACTTTGGGCTTCAGAAACCAATTGCTGTCCCCACGATATAATCAACTTACCCCTTAGAAAGCAGAGCAGTACTACTGATTTAATTGCATGTTGCTGCATCCTTCTCGTTACCCTATAATTAAAGAAGCTTTAAAATAAAACATGAGAGTATAAATGCCTCAAAATGAATAAGTGATGAAGCCTCTGTCTATAGACCAGCTGCTTGCCAGCACTTGGTGTGAGGTTAGATGAATTATTGATGCCATACCATAGCTCCCTTAAATGTCAGTTGTCTGAAGAGGCTCAGTATGTCTCTGCTGTGGAACCAGACCGGCCCAGCTGTCCATCCATTATAGCCTAGTGCTTTGATGCAAAGGGAAAAATGTGATGGTACATCCAATTAGCTTGGCTTTAATTATTGCATGGATACAGAAAAGAAAGCAAATTACAGGTTGATTTTCTTCAATAGTCAAGGATGAAGATCTTGGGCAACATTTAGCCATTTGCATTAAAATATTCAAGTTTGGGGGTTACTGCAGCTTGAAGGGATGAGGAATGAGTGCTTATATTGGTAGGTTCCAGTACAACTGTCTACATCAAAGCCTCTCACTGGATAAACATTCCCTCATAAAGTGGTGAATCTACTTTGAGATGTTCATTCTAGGCTATCCCAGTGATGTGATTATACCTGATGTATAGCTTAGTGTCACTTCCTGGCATGAGAATCCTGACCCAAATTTTGTCAAGTTGATGGTGTTCCCTCAAAATTTGGAATTGGATTTTGGAAGCACTGCTGCTCTGCTTAGTGCTTATATTTTCTTTTTAAATAGAGCTGTTCATTTTCTTTCTTCTTTTTTAAAACTTATTCATTTTTATTTTATTTGAAAGGCAGACATACAGGCAAACATACAAAGAGAGAGGGAGAGAGGGAGGGAGGTGGAGAAAGGAAAGGGGGAGAGGGAGAGAGAGAAAGAGAGGGAGAAAGAGAGAGAAAGAGGGAGGGAGGGAGGGAGGGAAGGAGGGAGGGAGAGAGAGAGAAGATAGTAGTGGGCAGATGAGAGAGATAAAGAGATCTTTCATCTGTTGGTTAATTCCTCAAATGCCTATACAAACAGAGATGGACCAAGCTGAAGCCAATAGCTCAGAACTCAGTCCAGATCTGCCCTGTAGGAGGTGGCAACCCAAATACTTGAACCATTATCTGCTGCTTCATAGAGTATACATTAGCAGGAAGCTGGATCAGGAGTGAAGACAGGACTGGTATCAGATACTCCAGTATGGAATGTGGATATCCCAAGTGGTGACTTCATTATTGTGCCCAATACCCATTATGAGTATTGAGCTTTCTAAATCTGAAATTTTGAGTCTTCCAGTTTTTGTCCTCTGCAAATATCCTGGAGTTCTTACAAAACAATCTACTTTTTCCTTTAGACAATTTGATTCATTTCTTAATGCTAAGGATGGACTAACTATATCTAATTCTTCTCTTCAAATTTAATCTTTCAAATAAAGAAAAATATGAGAATGTACAAGTAATTCCACCATTTATAAAATATCTCACGATTATCTATCTCAGACTTAACTATGACATATTTTCCTTTGGCATTATGAAACATCTATACGATCTTAAATTTCATCTGGTTCAATTGTCTGATTTTATAAATCAGAACACAGGGGCCCAGTGAGTAAAGCTGCTGCCTGTGGCACCAATATCCCATATGGACACCAGTTTGAGTCTTGGATGCTTCACTTCTGAAAGAGCTCCCAGACAATGCACGTGGGAAAAGCAGAAGATGGCCTAAGTGCTTGGGTGCCTGTACCCATGTGGGAGACCCAGAAGAAGCTCCTAGTTCCTGGGCTCATAGTGGCCCAGCTCTGGCCATTGCAGCCATTTGCAGTGTGAACCAGAGGATGGAAGATTCTCATTTTCTCTCTCTCTCTCTCAACCTATGTTTCAAAGAAATAAAAAAAATCTTTTTAAAAAGAAATAAAACAAAGGCCCAGGAGGAAAAACTGATGTGTCCATAGATTTGCAGCTGCTCAGAAAGCAAAAAAAAAAAAAAAAAAGGAGTTTAAGACTTCCTGCTTGTAATGTAGTATATTTTCAAATAATGTCGATTTACCCTCAATCTATGCTATAATAAGGAATAAACCCAGAAATAAGTTAAATATTTGAAAACAAATGCCCGGGTATTTACCTATATTGAGTTGGCTGTCATGAGGTTCCAAGTGAAATACTTCTGTGAGTCTTATTTGTCTATGAAGGGATGGCTTATCTTCCGAGGAGAGGTGGACAGTGAAGAATGGACTGGCAGGACTTTGGGAGGTATCCATAAATCTTTGCTGTTGCTTTAAATAAATGATTCTTCAATAAGGCACTTCAAACTCTCTCCATGTGGCTGTCATTAGCAGTCTAACATTACCCTGATTTAGGTAATGTTTAGGGTGACACAAAGTCCAAGCTATATGAAGTTAAAAATCAAAGCTGAGAAACTAAAGGTGGGCTGAAATGGAGGCCTAAGGTTCCAAGCAGAGAAGAAGCCTGGGGTTCTCCCATTTCCATCAATGAGTTGCCTGCGGTATGAGATTTGTCACAGAGGAAGGCTTACCAACACCATGCTATGAAAATGCAGGAGGAGAATTTCTCTGGCATAAATGAGCTCCAAACTATTGCATAGAGCTTCTGAGAAGGTTTTATGACTTTCCCACTCTTGGTGCTAATTCACAAGCGTTGGTTCTGCATGCCATCAGTGAAATACAAAGCATATTAAAGGAAAAGGTAGCTTTGGTGAGGTACTCAGGTAGCTTCAAGGAGGGAGCTGTGTTGTCTTTGAGCTCCATCATGCCCCTTCCTGCTTTCCCTGGGGTTCCTCTGTCCAAACCCCTTTGGTTTTATATACTGCCAGTACCTCTTCAGTCACCAAAGCAGCAGCATTTGAAAGACCTTGCAGTTCATTGTCGCTGATTTTCAAAGACACAAGCTGGAAGGGTAGTGGCTAGTACAAAAGCTTGAATTTCTATGGGCGTAATCTTAGATTCCATGTTGCTGGGATGGGAACAGTGTATTTCTGTCACCTATTTCTTAGAAAATATATATATATATATATTTCTATGACCTATTTCTATGTCTTATATAGAAAATGCTTCTGACCTTATGTCATTGTGTCCATCAAACCTGATAGTGAGGCAGGAGGCTGAGGGCCAGGCAGAGCCTCAAAGACACTGATGTGCCCTAGGACCCAAGAGGCCCCAGCAGTGGTTCCTCGGAGTCTGAGAGGGTCCTGTCAGTCAACGTCTCTCCTGCCTGCCTGCCTTGCCTCCGGAACTCCGCGAGACTTCAAGGGCAGAAGCTTTCCTGAGCCTCTGAGCTGGGGCTGTCCTCTAGAGGGCGCGTCTGCGAGGCTGCCCGCCAGAGGCCAGCTCGGCAGAGGCCAGCGAGCCTGGAGCTGTCGGCTCCTGCAGCCTCTTCAGAGCCCGGTCATTCCTTCCCCAGATGCACCTGTTGCAGCAGAGAGCAAGGGGCACACAGGCCAGAATTTTTCATGTAAGTAGTGATACCCTTCGAGGAAATTCTGCTTACAGATTTGAACATGATACGCCCTTCCCCTAGCTCATGTGCACAGTTTTATTTCTCCACTATCTCCCTCACATGGAAACTGTGCAACGAGATTGATCAGACGATAATGGAGTCGTTTCTCCATCACACTTTGTGCTTGAAGGACTTTCATTTTTCCATTTGCTATTCAGGCAAAACTTCAAAATATCACTTCAATGTGCCCACTACATCTCCCTCACAGGTGAGTTGACCTACCCCAAAAAGATGTTGACTCCTGTCCAAAGACATTGCCAATGTATGTATATACATTTAATATTAACATTAGAATATACATTACTATATAATTTAGGAGATCTGGGACTGTAATACAATACTATTTTATGTACCACTAATAAAGGAAAGAAAATCTCCAAAAAGCTCTTTTTATTCAATCATATCACCCTTGTGCATACTTGCAAAGGAAGGCATCAGTAAGATGAACTGGTTAAGGCATCCCCCAAATTTCTTCTCATTTATAGACCAAGGCTCCTCAAACATAAACTGTTGGTATCTATAAGAAGGGCTTTGTGTGCTTATTAAAGCACTGGTGAGAGAGAAGTTGTTAAAAAGACTGCTCCTCAACTAACTCCGGAACTTTCTCCTGAGCCACTTAGAAGTATACTGCAAGTTTTGTCAATTGCCCATAGGCAAAGTCAACTGTGTCACAACTGCTGCTTGGCCAACAGCGTTAAGACACTATCAATAGTGAGATGCACCGTGAGTTCAGAGACGTTAAAATTGTAAAACAATGTGTGTCTGACAATGAATGAACTTTGATTTTTCTAAGACACTGTCATAATTGTCCATGTTTTGTAATGTTGACTTACAAGGCATTGACATCTAAAGAACACACTGTGAGCTCTTCCCTGAACAGAGTCCCAAGACTGTAGATACATGAGCAACAGAATACTTTCCACAGAGTTAAGCTTTAAAATTGACAAGGGGGACAGAATAAAACAGGAAACTAACTTTTAAGAGGTAGATCGACTTGCGGGCCTGAAAGAATAAAGTTTAATCTGTTTGCTGTTTGCCATCATTTATACATGAAGAAAGAAATGATCAGAATGGTAGGGTTTTTTTTGTTTGTTTGTTTGTTTTGTTTTTTACAGGCAGAGTGGACAGTGAGAGAGAGAGACAGAGAGACAGAGAACCGTTGGTTCACCCTCCAATGGCCGCTACGGCTGGTGCACCGTGCTGATCAGAAGCCAGGAGCCAGGTGCTTCTGGTCTCCCATGCGGGTGCAGGGCCCAAGGACTTGGGCCATCCTCCTCTGCACTCCCTGGCCACAGCAGAGAACTGGACTGGAAGAGGGGCAACCGGGACAGAATCCGGCACCCCGACCAGGACTAGAACCCGGTGTGCTGGCGCCGCAAGGTGGAGGATTAGCCTATTGAGCCGTGGCGCTGGCCCAGAATGGTAGGTTTTAAAGATTAATTTATCTGAAAAGTATAAGTGTGTGTGTGAGACAGAGAGAGAGAGAGAGAGAGAGAGAGAGAGAGAGAGAGAATCTTCCACCTGCTGGTTCATTCCCCAAATGGCTGTAATGGCCAGGGCTAGGCCAGGCCCAAGTCAGGATCCTGAAATGCTGTCTACATATTCCATGTGGGTGGCGGATCCTAAGCACTTGGGCCATCTTCTGCGGTTTTCCCAGCAACTTTAGCAGGGAGCTGGATGGGAAATGGTCCTATAAGATGCTGGCTTTGCAGGCAGAGGATTAACCTGCTGTGCCACAACACCAGTCCCAGAATGGCGACTTTGTAAAGAGTATATTTATTTATTTGAAAGGCAGAAATACAGAGAAACACAATGGGAGACAGACGCACACAAAGATAGAAATCTCCTATCTGCTGGTTCGTTTCCCCAAATGCCCTCAACATCCAGGTCTGGGCCAGACCAAAGCCAAAATCCTGGAGCTCCTTCTGGGTCTCCCACATGAGTGTCAGGGATACAAGGTTATGAACCATCACCTGCTGCTTCCATGAGTGCAATCAGCAGGAAGCTGGTATTACAACTGGAGCCCTGACGTAGGATATGGGCATCTCAAGTGGTGCCTTAAGCATTATATGAAATGACTCTCCCCAGAATAATTTGTTCAAACTCTGAAGCTTGGGAAAAATAAACATTGTAGAAGCAGAAATCATTGATGTTGTAGTGAAATAGTGCAACAAACAGGTCGTGTCTGATATCATTGATTCATGTGATTTATGTTATACCTTATGCAGTGATTCCAAGTCCCCAAATTGATTTTATTACGTAGGGCAACAGCAGGGAAAGGATAGTTATATGGATTTGGGATAATTATTTCTCATAACTTAGTTGGTTTTCTTGTATTATGCACCAATCTACTGAGTTTTCGTTATTAGGTCATTCTCTTAGGGTTTCACCACCTGTGAGCTTTCAACAGGTCTCTAGTCAAGAATTGCATCACCAGTGTCATGACTAACACCTTGTGGGACTTCCTCAGCATTACTCAGGAACACAGAAAAGCATTTTTCTCCTTGCATGCCAAATCTTTGATGTAAAAAAGAGAAAAATGCAATTATGTGTACATAGGTGATGGGGACTAGAGTTCATACATAGTGGATGTGAAAATTGTCTTGCATGGAGATGTCAAAATTAATATTAGTTCTGGCTGTAGCCATTTTTGTATGTCTGATAGACTTAGGATAGGATAGGGTTAACTCAGAAAGAATGGGATCATGTTGACTTATATGCTATGTAGAAAAACATGAAAAGAAGCTGACTCAACTAATAAAGGAAGCTAAAAATAAAAAAAAAAAATAGTATCGGGTAAAACCTCTACCTGCTGTGGCAGTGTCCCATATGGGCGCTGGTTTGAGTCCCGGCTGTTCCACTTATGATCCCTGTTAATGCGCCTGGGAAGGCAGCGGAAGATGGCCCAAGTCCTTGGGAACCTGCACCCACATGGGAGACCCAGATGAAGATCCTGGCTCCTGGCTTCAGCTGGCCTAGCCCTGGCTGTTGTGGCCATTTGAAGAGTGAACCAGCAGGTGGAAGACCTGCTCTCCCTCTCTGCCTCTGCCTCACCCACTCTGTACTGACATTCAGATAAATATTTTTAAAAGAAAACATGCTAATGATTTTGTTTTCCTTCTGTGATGAAAATGAGAACCTACAAACCACAATTGCCATGGAAAATCCCTTTACGCCTAAATCCAGGGTGGAAATTGCTTTATTATTTGAAATGCTTTCAGAATGTTTTGTAGATAATGGCATACTTGGTCAGATTTGGATTACTGAAGCAGAGAGCACATTTTAGTAAAGTATGATCGATAACCAACTTAATGTAATCTCTCCACGTCACCTGCAATAAGAACATGCAATCTGCAAGTGCCAGTGACCACTAGCCCCTGATGAAGAACTGAGGCTACAAAGCTAATTTACAGCACCACAACTCTCTACTAGAGTCAGCTGTCAATTACAGACATTCACTTGTGTGGAACTTAAGCCATTACAAAAACTCGTACAAGTACCATCTCTCTTCATAAAAAATTTCAATGTCTCTAAGTTTTTAAAAAAGCTATACAATTAATTTTTTCTTCTGAAATCTCTTCATTCTTTTTTACATCACAAGGAAAATTACATAGTGACATCCAATTTTGCAAGACATGTTACTTGTATGACTAAGTAGTGGTGGTTTAGTATTGCCTTTTCCTTAATCCTTCAGGGATCTTTATTTACTGAGCTCCTACTATGTACATACTTTCATAGCACATGTACCACTAGAAACATTTTTTGCTGTTTTATTTCAGATAGGTAGGTTGAGCATATACTGTTATTCTCGAGTTGCTATAAAGTTAGAGCTAAAGACTATTCATCAGATTCGAACAGGAGAAGGGAAACTCACTGTGTGACGTGTCGTAGTACTTTAGCCAGGAAAATTCTATGTACTTAAACTGAGCACTGGAACCTGCTTTTATGGACTTTTCTTTTGGTTGACCAAGAGCTCTTGATTGGCCTTATCAGGGAAAACAATATCAAGCTCATTTTGGCCATGCCTATGTATTTATGCCAGTGATTACGTCACTGCCCAAAGCAGTGTGGAATGCTTTGAAAGGAACTGCCTACACGGCACATATGTCAATGAGCATGAATCTTGTTTCTATAAAGGTGGCTTTGAGTTTTGACAATAGCCAAAAGTTACTTGGATCTAAATCTGGTGAATAAATATATTAAATTAGGTTCAAATAAATAAATATTTTTAAGGAGACCACTGATATTCTCCTTCTTTTGAACTAGGCTAAAGGTCTATTAACAGTATGAATTGTGTATTACACATTTATACAGTGTCTTAAAACTTTAGCCTGGCTATATGGAGTTCAGTGGTGTTAGAAGAAAGTGACAAGGAGGGTGGGCCTCAGAGTCATACATGCTTTGCTTCCACTTCTTATCCTAAGAATTCTGGGTTCTAGGCCAGTTATCTACCTATGGCTTAATCGCCCCACACTTAAAAGGGAATAATAGTCCCACCTTCCTCACATGAAATCGTTAACATAAGACACAATGCCAGAATACCATGTTGGTCAAACTGTAGCAGTGTATTATTGTTAATGTTGTTATTATGCTCAAAGTGTGGGTGGTGAATAAGATATCAGATAAATAAACAGCTTAAACAACCTAATCGAAATCATTTTGCAAGCTTATTAAAATAGATACAATATAAAGTGTTTTGAGGAAGTATTAAAAGTATTGTGGTTGTGGCATATTCTATGAATATGCTCAACTCAATTTAAATGTATTCCAGTATTTTAATTAGGACTGTGAAACACAGGTCTCAATTTTTCATCTGTAAAATGGATGTGACTTGGTTATTAAAATTCTCTTTAGCTCCACATCCTGTTGGTACAATAACCATCACATGGTCCACGGAACTGCGTGTTTCCTAAGGAGTAAGGCAGAGCAGAGTCCAGAGAGGGTGGAACTTCATGCGGCACTCATGGGTCTGGGGTTCCTGTGAAAATGTCTGGAGCAGCCTGTGTTTTTTCTCTCAGGGAAAAGATCCAGGACATAGTCATTTTATGCTCACCATTAAATAAGAGCTACAATTGGCAGGCCAGATGAAGGAGAATGAAGGAGTGATATGGGGATGACCGATGCTTAGACCAGCATTCATGGACAGCTAGCAAGTAACTGATTAGGGGCCAGTCGATAATAATGCACTAGCAAATTACAACACCTCTGTTTTAAAATGGAGTTCTCATGCTGAAACATTCCTTGAGCTCAGATACCATATTCCATTTTGAAAATATGTGAGGTGGACTAGTTAAAAATCTTGGTTTAAGGACATGCAAGTTAATAGCTTGACAAACAGATATTAGACTGTTTTCAAGGATTTACTTGTTAGAATTTCTCAAAGTTTATATAGTACTGGTGCTTTGAGAAATACCATTTCATTTTAAAATGCATTCTGTTGTATACTATGATGTTTAACAACACATTGGAAAAGAATGTCAAGTATATTATGCACAAAATTTTATGGACATAATTGCTTAAGATGAGGACAAGTTTTAGAAAATTGAGTCAATACAAAGAAAACTATATTTACTAAATAATTAAATGGTGGCCTGGAGACTCAGCAGAACTCATGCAGATGGAATGCAAATCACTTAATGTTTGGGAATTTCTGACTTAAAATAATGAATTTTCTATCATAAATTTGTTAAAAATAGCACATTAATAACTGTAAATTTTTCTTACTTTAATGTCTCCAATAGCAACAACTGGGGCACCGGTAGAATGTTGTGTTAACTTATTTGAAATAATTATATCCATATTTACATCATTATAAACTCCATACAAGCAGATGTTACATCTAATGTGTGTCACTATGTGCCTAAGTCTGTCACACGATGTGCACTCATAAACATTAGTTAAGAGAATACACTACAATCTACATAAAACACATGGAAATTCTAGCAGTTTACCAAGGATAACAGAAAATGATAAGCAGAGATGTTTTGTCAGTCTGTGAAATAATGACTCCCACTCTATCCCTCTGCTGTCTGACAGTATGTTGTACGTGCTGTTAAACTTACTGCTAATCAAACTACATAGTCCCTTAAAGAAAGAACACAATGACCAGAATTGGGATGAGATGTACACCCTTGTCAATTAAGGATCAACCGAAGTACCTGGGGAGTGCAAGCAGTGACTGAGAGATAACACTGAAAGTGACTTACGAGAATGTTTGAGTTAATTTTTTCCTCATTTATTAAGAAAGATTCAGAGTCCCTAAACAGCATTAGTGAGAAACTAAGAAACTGAGGTTCATTTTTATGTAAAGGTTAAAATTTTTGTGAATTTTCTAAGCTTGCAAAAGCAAATGATGAATAACGTTCAACATCTGGTTGAAAACCGTAATTTTGTGATATACAGAATTTCAATATTGAAATGAGTATTTCTTTTGTAATTTTGTTAAATGAAAGTTGAGATTGGCATGTTTATTTAACTTCTATAATTTTTTAAATCAGAAATAATTTATACACTAAATGCTTCCCTACTATGACTCAGAAAATTAGCATCATTTTTAAACTAAGAATTTTTTGACAGGCAGAGTTAGACAGTGAGAGAGAGACAGAGAGAAAGGTCTTCCTTCTGTTGGTTTACTCTGCAAATGGCCGCTATGGCTGGTGCGCTGCGGCCGCCGCGCTATGCAGATCCAAAGCCAGGAGCCAGGGGCTTCCTCGTGGTCTCCCATGCGGGTGCAGGGCCCAAGCACTTGGGCCATCCTCCACTGCACTCTCAGGCCACAGCAGAGAGCTGGACTGGAAGAGGAGCAATCCGGACAGAACTGGCACCCCAACTGAGACTAGAACCCAGGGTGCTGGTGCCACAGGTGGAGGAGTAGCCCAGTGAGCCGTAGCGCTGGCCTAAACTAAGAATTTATGATTCAGAAACACCTTTAGGACATAGATCCTTTTAAAATGTGATGATATAGGAACAATGAGAAACAGAGCCTTGGCAGGGTAATCTGGTTTTGAACGTTGTTTTGTTCCTTTAGTACAGCATCATTACTAGGACAGCAGCCAATGTGAGTAAGCATTATCTACAGAGTTAAGAGCGAACTGCATGAGTACTCAGACTTCACCTTCATGACACTGTATCAGTGATTGAGGCTATGATTAGTCCATCCAAATGTTCCAGAAGGCTTTTGATCAAGACTTGAAATGGGAGAAGGAGAGTATCAATGGTCTTCTTAAAAAATATTTATTTATTTGAAAGGTAAAGATACAGGGTAGGGGGAGGGGTATCTTCCACCTACTGATTCACTCCCCAAATGGCTGCAACCAGCTGGGCTATGCTGAACCAGGAGCAGGAGCTTCTTCCAGCTCTCCTACATGGGTGCAGGGTCCCAAGCACATGGGCCATCTTCTGTTGCTTTCCCAGGCACATTAACAGGGAACTGGATCAGCAGTGGAGCAGCCAGGACTCAAACTAGTGCCAATATAGGATGCAGGCACTGCAGGCAGAGACTTAGCCTTCTATGTCACAGTGCTGGCTCCAACATCAGTGGTCTTAACAACAAATCTGAAAACAGAACTTCTTCCTAATCACCTCTTGGAAGAAGCTAAACTACTGTCTCCCTGAACTCTCCTGTATGATCCAAAAATTTCTAAACATGGGTGTCAGTTACAAGAAAGTATTATCCCGCAGACAGGAAAGGAAGTGGTAACTCACAGAATCTAAAGCAGCTTCTGAATGAACCTGGTTCTTGCTTAACCCAAATTATACACAAACATACCCTAAAGTTTACAAATGGAGAAAATATTCAAGTGCTATTTAGGAAATTAAAGCATTTTATTTTCAAACATTCATAGGAATGTAGATATTAGAATTTCAAACATTTTAAAAATGAATTCTGTGTATGGGGATAGTGAATGCTTTAAGAAACAGCATCAGAACTTTCCGATGGACGCTAGAACTTGGGGGATAGAGCTGGTAGGAACAATGTAACAGAAAATTCTCTGCAGAGGGAATAAACCTTTCTTGCATTTTGTGTCCCTTCCTATTTTATTTCTGTAAAATATTTAATTCAAATTTGTTCTTTGATGTCATTTTTCCCTAGTTATTATGTATATAGTGGGATTGCTAAGGAGAAAGAAGGGGAAAAAAAAGACCCATATGGACACTGATTAAAATTCCTAGCTGCTCCACTTCTTTTCCAGCTCCTTATTAACGGTGTGGGGAAGCAATGGAAGATGGTCCAAGTGCTTGGGCCCTTGCATCCACACAGGAGACATAGAAGAAGCTCCTGGCTTCGGCCTGACCCAGCTCAGGCCATTGAAGCCAGTTGGGGAGTGAACCAGCGGATGGAAGATATCTTATTCTCTCTCTAACTCTGTATTTCAAATAAAATAAATAAATCCTTTTTTAAAAAATCAAATATTTGGGTGTTGGAATTATGGCTTATCAGGTAGTCATTGCCTGCAATGCTGACATCTCATACAGTCATCAGTTCAAGTCCCAGCTGCTCCACTTCTGATTCAGTGCCTAAGTAAAGGCCTGGGAAAGCAGTGGAAAACAGCCCAAGTGCTTAGGTCCCTGTGCCCACATGGGAGACCCAAAATAAGCTCCAAGCTTCGGATCACCCCAGCTCTGGCTGGTGTGGTCATTTGGCAGTGAACCAGCAGATGGGAAAACTCTCTGTTTCTCTCTCATTGTATCTCTGACTTTCAAATAAAATAAACAAATCTTTTTTAAAAAATCAAATGTTTGGGGTGCTGGTATTATGGCTTAGCAGGTAAAGCTGCTGCCTGTAATGCTGGTATCTCATATGGGTGCTGCCCACATGGGAGACCTTGAAGAAGCTCCTGGCTTCTGGCTTCAACCTGGCCCAACCCTGGCCATTGTGACCAACTAGGGAGTGAACCACTGGATGTAAGACCTCTGTCTCTCTTTCCGTTTCTGTAAAACTCACTTTCAAATAAATAAATAAATAAAGCCTTAAAAAAAATCAAACGGTGAGGCCAGCATTTGGCCTTGTAGCTGAGATAGGATAGGATCTAACATCTAACATTGGAGTACCTGCGTTCCATTATCATTGCCAGGTTCTGATTCTACTGTCCTGGTAATGTGGAGCCTGGGACACAGTGATGAAGGCTCTAGTAGGTGGTTTCCTGCCACCCACCTGAGAGATCTGGTTCATGTTTCTGGCTCCCAATAGTTTGTGGGAACTAGGGAACGATCTAGCAGATGAGAACTTTCTGTGTCTCTTTGCATTTCTTTTAGTAAAAAAGTTTAAAAAACTCATTTAGGCTAACATTTTATATACATAGGAGCTGGGGATATAAGAAGGAATAATTTAGAGAATAAGATATTCTGAAAATATTTCCATGTTTTGATTTCTCTTTTTGTTATTCTCTTTCAAATGGAAGTACCGCTGAGAGAAGACATGACATTAATCTTTTAAGGTCATATCAATTCTCTCGTATCCTATACAATGGAAAACATAGGGGAAGGCTGTAGAAATGAGGATACTTATAAGAAGAAAGTAGTAAAACAAAATATAAGAAAATTGCTGCCCAAGCTAATCTGAGATTGCAATTAGTAATTAGCAGCCACTCAGAAGTATGAGGGTACTTGAAAAAGTTCACAGAAACACTGAAGTCAAAGATGTCTATTTTGGTGCAAAACTTTTTGAGATCCATGCATTTTTTCATAACACGCAAGTTCAATGTTATAGCACAAGCTGTATCAGAAAAATTTAATCATATTGCTATTAAACAATTGTCTTCTAATTATAAGTGAGACAAACACTGTCCCCAACACTGCTTTCTTATTGAGCACTGAGATTGATGGTGGGTACTTAAATCCATTCAAAGAGCCAAAACAGTCAATTTTTTTCACAGAAGATAATGTGTATGTGTATATGCCAAAAATTTCTAGGTTTAATAATGAACGAGATAGACATGATTCCAGTGAGCCAGAAAACAGAGATAATGGAAGAGAAATTTTACATCATCTTAATAGTAATTAATTGTATCACAAGAATTGTGGTTTCTTTTAATGTTTCAAGCTATTAAAAAGTAAAGATAAATGTATGCTACTGAAAGATACGGAATCATCTCATTCAAACCTATAATCTTTGTGTAAACAGTCTTTGGTAGATTGTGTCATAAATGAACTCACAAATGATAATATATTTAAACATTCATAAGCTGTTTGGAAAATATTAATATCTGTCTGTGTTTCAGTTTTCATATCTCCAAAATTGGAACACTAATACCTTTCAGGGTGACTGTGAGGAATAAATGGAATACCATATTTGAAAGCATATCTTACAGTCAATAATAAGCATTTAAACATGATATTCTTTAATCCAAAAGGAACATTTGTTGATAACATTGAATTCTGAAATATGTATTTTGAAAAATGATTTTCATTCATGGTATTAGATTGCAGGATTAAAACTGAGTAAGGGGGGTGGGGTACAGCACTGTGTCATAGCAGGTAAAGATGCCGGCTGCAGTGCCAGCATCCCAAATAGACTCTGGTTCGAGTCCCAGCTGCTCCACTTCCAATCCAGCTCTCTGCTATGGCCTGGGAAGCAGTAGAAGATGGCCCAAGTCCTTGGGCCCCTGCAGCCATGTGAGAGACCCAAAAGAAGCTTCTGCTCCTGGCTTCAGATCAGAGCAGCTCCAGCCATTGTGGCCAATTGGGAAGTGAACCAGTGGATGCCTCTCCTTCTCTCTGTGTGTTAACTCTGACTTTCAAATAAATAAATAAATAAATCTTTAAAAAAAATGAGTAAGGGGATAGGATGGTGAGTGATCTGGCATCTAATTTTATTTCCTTCCTAAAATCTTCACTAAAGCTGGAATATCATCTCACCAGTGAGCAGGAGAACAGACATCTATGGCAGAAGGTCAGTTTTCAAGGACAGAAAGCAAATGGACATGTGCTTAGAGATTTCGTAGATATAGGGATGTTGAGAGAAAATCTGACAATCTCAGAAGACCAGAAGCATCCTTAAAAGGTCCAGTAATAAATAAAGTAAAATGGGCTATACTAAGGCTGATTGACAGAAGATTCACAGCTCCCCCTCTGCATTATGGCTGATTGATTCCTCCTCTCTCGTTATGGTAGAGAACTGGAGAGTCATTCTTCAGAAGGAGCCTGAGAAATACCAGGCAAAGTAAAGGGCATGGAAGCCACACAAAAAATGGGGACTGTATTTGCCTGCTTGTTTTTGTAAATATTTGTTTTTATTTGTTTTAGAGGCAGAGTTGCAGAGATGAGACAAAGAGAGACAGAGAGAGAAATGGAGAGAGACACTTCCATGTGCTTGTTTATTCCTTAAATGTCTGCAAAGGCTAGGGCTGAGCCACACTAAAACCAGGAACCTCAACTCCACCTAGGTGTCTGATGTGGGTGGCAGGGGCCCAAGCACTTGGACCAACTTCAACTGCTTTCCCAGGTGCATCAACAGGTAGCTGGATCAGAAATGGAGCAGCCAGGACACAAACTGGATCTCACATGGGATACTAGGTTGTAGGTGGTGGCTTAACCTACTGTGCTACAGCCAGCCCATGGACTATCTATGTTTAAGTCAAATGCTGAATGTTAAGCTCCCAGACCTCTTCCTTCAAATAGTTCCAATATTGCTGGCAACCAGATCAGCAACATGTAGACAAGAGTTTAAAAACTGATCTCCAGAGAACCTGACCAATGGAAAGAGAAGACTTAAACATGCTGAGGACAAGTGAGAGAGAGTCTAAAAGCAGGGCCACTTCACAGCTCTGCAGTGAGATGATCCAATGATGCAGCTAACAAACAAGGACACCACTGAGAGAAAAGGCAGAACTGCTAAGAACTGTACCAGGGCAGCAAGAACAAGACGGGACCATGTGGACACACCAGGGTATGTGTTCTCTCCAACCAAGGCTAAAGTTCAGAGTCAGTAGGCTCTTCTCACTCTTCACAAGAATGCAGCTAATAATGATGAGGAATCTGAGAGTACTGTGAAGGACGGCAAAGAAAAAATCACAGAAAAAATAAACAGAATAAAGTAACTTAAGGGAAAAGAAAAAAGATGTTTATTTCCCTCAGGATGGAAGAACTGATTATATATTCATAAAGCCATAATAGAAGGCTAGTAAAAGGAACTTATAAAGAATAAAAAAGCCTCTTTGATTAAAAACCACAGTGAAAAGAAATTCTACAAAGAAAAAACAGAGAAGCTCTGAGAGGTAAAATCATGAACAAGTGAAATATACAAGTTACCAGTGTTAAAGGGAACGCCAAGCAAATGTATAAGATTATACATACTCCAAGGCATATAAATAATATAACAACATATAACCACAGCATATTTTTTTTTTTTTTACAGGCAGAGTGGACAGTGAGAGAGAGAGACAGAGAGAAAGGTCTTCCTTTGCCGTTGGTTCACCCTCCAATGGCCGCCGCGGTCGGCGCGCTGCGGCCGGCGCACCGCGCTCGTCCAATGGCAGGAGCCAGGAGCCAGGTGCTTTTCCTGGTCTCCCCATGGGGTGCAGGGCCCAAGCACCTGGGCCATCCTCCACTGCACTCCTGGGCCACAGCAGAGGGCTGGCCTGGAAGAGGGGCAACCGGGACAGAATCCGGTGCCCCGACCGGGACTAGAACCCGGTGTGCCGGCGCCGCAAGGCGGAGGATTAGCCTGTTGAGCCACGGCGCCGGCCATAACCACAGCATATTAATAAGTACTATAATTTCATGTGAAATTTCAGGATATCTGGAACAAAAAAAGAGGATTGTTCTAATTTTCAGGGAGAGGGAGGTCATCCTGAAGAATTAAGAAAGTAACTGAGGATGAGCTGGATCTAAACTGGAATGAAGCACACAGGGGCAACAGGAGGCATGAGTTTCAACTGGGAAATTTTTGGATGAATAACCACAAAGTGAAGAGAAATTCCATGATGATGGTATACCTCAGATACAGAAGACAAACAATCCAGGTTGGAACAAAGGGAAATATCAACAAAATGCCCACTGTTATATCATGGTCTTTTATAACTTGAGAACAGGGTATATCAATTCTGCTCTGTACTTGGTTTGTCTTGGCCATGTTTCAATAAGCTTCCTGCTCTGATCTTCATGTTCTGTTGCCTAGAATAGCAAGGGCATTCATGTCACCTACAAAATCATGCTTCCTTGTTTTAATCTTGAATCCTAGAGCTATATCATGTGAATTTAGATGCAGAAAGGTAAACAGGAAAGATAGAACACAGATAGAAGAGTGAAATACGAATAATAGAAACGACAATAAGGATGATGATATAGCAAATTCTTATCAAACACTGATTATTTTTGTTCAAATATGTGAATAAAAATGTGAGATTAATGATTATGTGAAGACAGGTCAGCCTTGATAAAATCATCTGCAAACGCATGAGAGAGATTTTTTCAACTTCATTTGTAGGAATGTTATTTCCCAAACTTAGTTTCTCACTCTTCATTAATAAGAAATGACTCCCACGCAGAAAGCATTTTATATGAGCCACTGATGAGATTTAGGGCTTCTAGTTTTAGTCATTTCCAGGAAATATAACTAAATCCTTACCAATTTTGGCAACATATAGTATTGGTTCAGTTGATTAAGTTTGTTGGTTGCAGTAATTAATCAAGGACACAAGATAAAAACAGAGATAAGCCCTTATATGAAAGTCTATCCTAAAATTTCTAGGAATATTCTGATATGAAATTGATCTACTCAAAAGTAATGCGAACTGGCACAAAACTGAAAAACCCAGTGTTTGCAGAAATACTATCATCACTAGATTTAAGTTTACACAGAAGAGAGGAATTCCCAGAGACAAAGTATGAGATTACTCCTGTAGCTTTTGGCTTCTGATCACCAAGCAATGCTGGTCTTAATTAGTGTTTCCTATTATTTTTTCATCCTATTTGAAGTCTTGATTATTGTGGGCTGTGAAGAGTTTCAGACCTGCAATGCTGGAAGCAATCCAACCAAATTCCCCAGCCATAGACAACGTGAAGACATTATTATATTTTGACGTAAAACCGCCCAGCAGAGACATGGGAGCTTGAGGTCCCATTCAGGAGAATTCAAGGACATGAAAGGAAGTGTATTTAAAACAGTGTTTTTCAGGTTATGTGATATACTTGAAGGCAGGTGTATTTGTATCTCAGATGCCATTTTGGAGGTTCCAGAATCAACTGAGTTGCCCACTACAGACCTAAACCCAACTTGATCTCTATTTAACCAGCCTCATCCACTGCTTCCTAGGTCCTGTATGTGGTGTGGGCCACCTCCCCAGTCTCTTCAAATTTTCCTTTTCTTCCCTCGATTTAAAGTTCAAAAACTATTTGAGAACTTTTGCAATATTAACCTATCTCTCTGACTGACACACAATGGGGGAAAGATTTCAAAGAAAGCCTGGCAGGTAGAAGCCATCTATGGAATAATGAATCTGGAGAAAGGGAGTCTTTGGTGAGTGGGTAATCAGTTACGGGGAAGAGCTTTTTTATGGGCTGTGTTTGATCAGTGAGTTGGTTTCTAGATTTTCAATTGAAGCTGTATGAACAGAATTGAATTCAAAGATTTATACTGATTGTGAGGAACTGAAATAGCTGAACGCATGACGCAGGAGTTGCTGAGTGATTACAAAGGTTTGGGACAAAGACAGCTTGTGAGAGGTCGACAAAGAGGAGAAGATGTGACTGCCAGAAGACAGAGGAGAGCTACTCTGCGTGTAGGTTAACTACAGAGGATGTAAACTAGGCCAGGAGATAGAAAAAGGGGAGGAAATGGCTCTATGAGAACAAATAAAAATGAATGTCAGGAATTAAATGGAAGAAGACATTGTTTTGAAGCATATTTTAGGCCATCAGAGTCGTTTTTGTTACACAGGGACATGGAGGGTTTGGAAGCTCAGTAGTACCCAAGCTTTGGATGTTAATAATCTCTAATACAGAATGAGAAAATTCAGGTTATCTTCACTTCTAGCTGGGTTTCTTTCAAAAAGAATAAGAAAGGATACTACAATCACACTAAATATTATAGAAGGCCGGCGCCGTGGCTCAACAGGCTAATCCTCCGCCTTGCGGCGCCGGCACACCGGGTTCTAGTCCCGGTTGGGGCGCCGGATTCTGTCCCGGTTGCCCCTCTTCCAGGCCAGCCCTCTGCTGTGGCCCAGGAGTGCAGTGGAGGATGGCCCAGGTGCTTGGGCCCTGCACCCCATGGGGAGACCAGGAAAAGCACCTGGCTCCTGGCTCCTGCCATCGGATGAGCTCGGTGCGCCGGACGCCGCGCGGCCATTGGAGGGTGAACAAAGGCAACGGAAGACCTTTCTCTCTGTCTCTCTCTCTCACTGTCCACTCTGCCTGTCAAAAAATAAATAAATAAAAAACAAAACAAAAAAAAAAAGACCTCTAAATATTATAGAAGACAGCCAGTATAATTCCATTCAATACTGTGATGATCTCAAATCAGATTTTGTTAGATTTCACATTGAAAAATTAAGTAGCTATTGGGATTGAATTTAAACCATCCTAAAATTTGGTCTCAGATCGTAAGGAATGATTAACCTAGGTACACAGGACATGTACAAGTTATCTTATAAAGTTCTCAGAAAATATTATATATAAAAAAGAAAATGTTACTATGGAACACACTAGAAGGTGAATTAGCAACTAAAACTGATAATAATATATTGATTTCACTTAAAATGTCTTCTCTGATTAAAAACCCCAAGGCATTAATTGGACAATTAAGAAGTAAATAGTTTATTGCAAAAATGTTATCTGGGGGCCAGCGCTGTGGCACAGCAGGTTAAAGTCTCAGCCTGCAACACCAGCATCCCATTTGGGTGCCAGTTCGAGTCCCAGCTGCTCCACTTCTGATCAAGCTCTCTGCCAGGCCTGGGGAAGCAGTAGAAGATGGCTTGGGTCCTTGGGCCCCTGCACCCACATGGGAGGAATCTCCTGGTTCCTGGCTTCAGATCGGCTCAGCTCTGCCCGTTGCAGCCATTTGGGGAGTGAACTAACAGATGGAAGATTCCTTTCTCCCTCACTCGCTCTGGCTCTGGCTCTCTCTGTAACTCTTTCAAATAAATAAAAGTCTTTAAAAAAATGCTATCTAGGCCGGCGCCGTGGCTCAACAGGCTAATCCTCCGCCTTGCGGCGCCGGCACACCGGGTTCTAGTCCCGGTCGGGGCACCGGATTCTGTCCCGGTTGCCCCTCTTCCAGGCCAGCCCTCCGCTGTGGCCCGGGAGTGCAGTGGAGGATGGCCCAGGTGCTTGGGCCCTGCACCCCATGGGGAGACCAGGAAAAGCACCTGGCTCCTGGCTCCTGCCATTGGACAAGCGCGGTGCGCCGGCCGCAGCGCGCCAGCCGCGGCGGCCATTGGAGGGTGAACCAACGGCAAAAAGGAAGACCTTTCTCTCTGTCTCTCTCTCTCACTGTCCACTCTGCCTGTCAAAAAAAAAAAAAAATGCTATCTAAACCATATACAGTAAGTTAGAGGCATGTAGGAGAATTCTGATGACAATGAAGTGATATGAACAAAAAATGCTAATTTCAGAAACCATATGAAAAATGATATTACAGCTTCTAGAACAAGGCAGACCTGTATACAAATGTGAGGCTACAAACACACATCTTCCCCCAAAACACACATGCTCACATATCCTGTAACTACAAACTGGCTCTGAGCTACACAAGTCTGGCTAAAGTCTGTCTTCAGTATTTAATAGATGTGTAGCCTAATGAGCTTTATTTTCATCACTCAAAAATATGGGAATCACAATAATGTTATCTACCTAGTAGGGTTATTATTTGTTTATTGAATGAGTTGACATGTATCATGCACTTAGAATGTGCCTGCAAATAGTTTGCCTTCAATGAGATATCTATATATAATTCCAAGTGAAAAATAGAAAATCTTTATCATACATTTCCTAACATGTTGGTATTTCTCATTGCCAGCCAGGATTTTTTTTTTTTTAAATTTGTTTATATTGTCAAAATTTTATTGAACTATATGCCACAACTATAAGACTGATAGAAATATTAATATTTTATAAACTACATATGCTGTTTCTCAAAATATAGGAATAAAAGTTGACAGGGTTATAAGTCACATTCAGAGGCTCCTAGACAGATGTGATAAACAGAATTCGAAGAGTCCCACCACCTGGTGGCCACATGTGCATAGTCTCCATTCCTCCATTGTGAGTGGGGCCGGTTGGTAGGATTTCATACCACTCCTGGACTTACTTTACATGACAAAGGCAAAGAGAATTTGCAGATATAATTAAGTTCTCTAACTTGATGACTTTGAGTCCATCAAGTGAGAAATTATCCTGGGTACGGGTAATCTACCCAGGTGAGCTATACAAAGAAGGTCTAGGTCATGTACATGCACAGCCATCCGGGTAGGACTGGGAGCAGTTCCTGGGAGCTAAGGGTAACCCATGGTCAGCAGTGAGTAAGAAAATAGGACCTCAGTGGACAGCATTATTGTGCAAAAGGTTCAACTGTGCTTACATTGCTAGGATCCCATACAAGGGTCCCAGTATTTGCTAGGATCCCATACAAGAGTACCAGTATTCCACTGCCCATCCAGCTATGGCTAATGTACCTGCAAATACAACAAAAGATGGCTCAAGGATTGGGTCCCTGCCATCCTGTGAGAAACCAGGATGGATTTCCTGGCTCCTGATTTTGGCCAGGCCCAGACCTACTGTTGTAACCATTAGGGGAGTGGAACAGTAGAAGGAATATCCCTCTATCTCTGTCTCTGTCTCTTTCCTCTCTTGCTTTGCGTTTCAAATAATACATCTTGTTTTAAGAAAAGAAAAAGAAAATAGGACCTCAGTCTTAAAATCACAAGCTACTGAATCTATCAACATCTTTATGGAAGTTCCCTGAGGATCAGAAGTCTTTGATGAAATCATAACTCGGGCTGATGTCTAGATCTCAGCCTGGCCATACAGAGCAGGCAAACAGCTCACCTGTGCCAGACACCTGCCCTGTGTAGAAGGACCCGCGTGGCTTTGGAGAGGTGGGGGACGAGGAATGGCCAGCTTTATGATGCTTGCCTCAGAGCCCAAGATAACTAACATGGAGGTCCATCTTCCCCTCTCTGCCTACCCTCACTGCATTATTGAAATTTGTGAGAAGTATAATAATAAATAAAACAATATCACCCAGTGCAAGTACTTAAAAACTTGAGTAACAAGCTCTCTATAAATATTAGATTAAAAAGACATGAACAGCTTTTACCATTCTAGAGGATAATAGAATCTGATCAGCTAAATCCCAGGGCTTTATACAGCACAAATTATGTAAACAAGCTTAATGGCTTTCTGATAAAACTACAAACCCAGTGCTAGGAAAAATGTAAGAGGTGTTTTTTATTTGCACTTTCAACTTCACACACTGGAGCACAGATGCTTACTTAAATTTTTTAAAAATTAAATATGAATGCAAAGAGAGCTATAGAGAAAATTAATTGAAGGATAGAATATTATGAAAAACAATGTTTTCTGATGTAGGAATAGGCTATACCCTTCCAAGGACAATGACTGAATCTAGCGTTATTTTTATTATTACTATTATTATTAATCATTGCTCACAAAGAACTAAATAAAACCTCTAAATATGAAATGTCAAGATTTTAAGGACAGAATGTTGTTAAATAACTGAAGAAAATAAGTAGTTAAAATATCACAATAAATGTACAACCAAGATAGGTAAATACTGAAAATTTGATGTTATACATTCATAAAATTTATAATAGCAAATTATCAGAGAGAAGATAAAAATGGAAAAAGAAGACAGGGATAACCATGACCATATTTACAGCATGCTGTAAAATTTAAAACAAGACCAGGTTTCACTTTTATAGAGTAATGAATCTTCCACCAAGTGAATATATCCTCTCTTCATTGTCAACTGTGCAGCACTTGAAAAGCTGATCATTGAAGGAACCCCCTAATTTCCAAGAGATGTAGTTCAATCCATGGTTCCCCCATCCAAGCTGTCTACACGGGCTCGAAAGAAGTTTCATCACTTTTGGCCATACTGCATTCCCCGGATCCTAGCTGTTATAATTTGCCATACTTCTGGTATACCACTGCATCTTTTTTTTTTTTTTAAAGGATGTATTTATTTATTTGAGAGGCAGAGTTACAGAGAGAGGGAGAGACAGAGAGAGAACTGCCACCCACTGATTCACTCCCCAAATGGCTGCCAGAGCTGCAGCTGGGCCAATCTGAAGCCAGAAGCTTCTTCTGGATCTCCCACATGGGTGCAGAGGCCCACGCACTTGGACCATCATCCACTGCCTTCCCAGGCCATTAGCAGCGAGCTGGATAGGAAGTGGAGCAGCCGGGACTTGAACCTGCACCCATATAGGATGCTGACACTGCAAGTGGAAACTTACTCTACCATGGCACAACCCTGGCCCCCTCCACTGCATCTTTGATATACTTTTGAATTTTTCAAAGTCACTGTCCACAATGAAACATTTTATCACTTTTTAGGACCCAAACAGTCATTTCAACATCCACGGGATGACCCATTGCCAACCAAGATTTTCCTTTGTGTGTGTGTGTGTGTATGTGTGTTCATTTCTACAGACTTTCTGACCTTTTTGTCACAAGATACCAGACCTGTACCTACTGAATTTTGAATAGGTGATTCCTAAAATGCCTCTATTCTGTTAACATCATCCTCTAAGTGATTTTATCAAATCCCATATATTCATATGCTAACAAGTAGCACATCTCTATCTTTAACCCAAACAGGATTTTGGGGTTTATTCAACTGCAATATTTGCATCGCAATTTAGTTAGTATATAGCACTTTATATTTAACTAGGTCACAACTGAATTCTTGAGCGTCTTCTAAATCTCTTCTTTCTTTAGTTTCCACATTCTTAAATGGCACCATAATACTGTTATTCATAACTACTATTACCTTTTTATCTAGTCCTTAACTACTACCTTTAAAATATATCTAAAATCTATCCCCATTTTATTCAAAGGAAGCCTCATCTCTTCCTTGGATTTTCATAACAGCTAAGGAGTTGCTGTTTTCACTTGGTCTCCCATGGCACCCCATGAGGTTGTTTTTAACTGCAATCAAGATCTTCCCATCTTCCTGATTCAAATCTCTCATCTTTGTGAATTCCACCCATTGAAGAATAATTAAACTCTTTCTCCATTACAGTTCTCACTGCTGGTTTGCTCTGGCCCTTGCCTATCATCCCACGTCATTTTGAACTCCTTCCTGGGGCTCACTGTGCTGCAGGTGCTGGGATGTCAGTTCTTTGGAATAAACCTGGCATTTTTATGCATTGGGGCATTCATTTGTGGGGCTCATTTCTTTTCCTCACCTTTTTGAGTGCTTTGACGGCTTCTATACTTTAATGTATATGTGCCCCCAAACCTAAAGTGAAACATCAAGATGTTAAAAAATATCTTGTGCTGTTCTCGTTTTTCTGGAACATGTATCTCTTGGGAATGCAGTAGCCCAAGCCAAGCTTTGTGATATCATGCTGTTTTAATGACATAAACTTTGTGTTCTTTCTAGAGATGAAATGATTGATGAGTGACAAAGGCTAAAAAGTGCCTCTTGGCCTGTAAGACAAAATTCTTCAAGTGGTTTGGGACATACACATGTTCATAACTATTTTGAATGAATTAAAGAATGTTTTAACTGCAAAAAGTTATTCCATGTTCCTTCCTCCTGGGACCACATCTGGATTAATGGGCTAAACTCTAGTCCCGAATGTTAAGGAGATCTTAATGAAAATCTAGGGATTTTAAGAAGTTTCTGGGAAAAAATGGAATTAAAAGATTAGTTTGATGCAAAGTTTTTTTTAAAATCCATACATCTTTTATAACAAACAGTTTCCAATAACTGTGTGAATATTCCTAATATATATAGACTCAATTTTTTTTGCACCAAAACAAGTATATTTAATCCCATTTTTATGTTGCATGGCATAGAGTCATATGTGGCAATCATTGTTAGTAGCATCATAATTTCACTATCTCTACCATCGTCAGCCTCAGGAACTCACATCAAATACTGAATCTCTCATGAAGCCAGTACATACTGAAAGTTTCATGCCCTTTTCCTTATTTGGGGGAGGATTCCGAGTGTCTGATGGAAAGATCTGCTTTTATTTCACACACCACTGTGGCAGTTTACAAGAATCCACAATCTAATATCATGACTCTGACATTTGATGCGGAAGTAAAGAAAAACCAGGTTATGTTTCCTAGTAGAAAATTCCAAATAAATTTCAGGAAACCTTCTGGGAACCGCACTGCAATACTCACAAAGCTTCTTCCACTGTGGGGAATGGAGGCAGGTCTGGCACAGTGTGTAAGTATCCACTGCTGGGGAAGTAAGGAGTTTGAGCAAGGACAAGAAACTGTCCTGGTCTCCATTACTCACAGAGGCTGCTTCAAGAACTAGATTTTTCTGTTAACTCACTTGGATTTTCCCCCTACATTCTGATGTGTTGCAATGCAAACCAGTAATTGTTTAAGCCAAAGGCAGAATTTTCAAAATACACAGTGTCAGGTTACTGCTCTGGAGATGCATCTCACGTTCTACCTAACAAAACCAGCAATATTTAGCTCCTTCAATGTGGTGCTAAGAATTCAGCACTAAAGAAACAGGCATCCATAGACTTGTTGGCCCTCAGCCCGTGGAGAAGCCATCTTTATAAAACATGACAATGACACAGTTACCTGTCATGTTGCAGTACACCTTGAGAGGCCCCAGGGGTCCACTGCCATCAGGGTCTATCCAGTAGTAATTTGACGTCTGGCCCAGGTGCTTGTAGGCTTCGCAGGAAGGTTCGTAGATAGCTGCAATGAAACGGCCTACGTGAGCACAGCGTGAAGAGAAAAGCTCCCCAGGCACTGCCCCAGTATCACAGCCAGGGCTGGCAAACCCCTGTGCAGCAGGGACTAGCAAGAGCAAGTGGTCTTTGTCTCTAGATCTGAATGAAGAACTTGGTATTTTCTCTAGTTAACAAACATAGACAGTGAATTCCTCCAATGACTTTATAGTTGGGAAAGGATGATAACGATCAAATTGTAAAACAAAAATAAATTGTTAAACATACGTAATGTCTGTTTCATGGAGACTCATGATCACTTTAACTGACAGTTATTTATAGAGATCATCTATGTATTATAAGGGACCTTATTTTGTAATGTCACAAATATTGTTTGCCTTCTTGGGCTAACAACTAAGAGAGGAAAGAAAATTCCTTTTTGTACTCATTCACACACATAGTTTTTTTTTTTTTTTTTTTTTTTTTGCATAAACTCTCCCACAAATTGTATGTGATTTTTGATCTTGTTTTATCTCAGGAAAAAATGAGAGATTTTTCTGACTCAGTTTATTTGTTACAGGTGCTTTAATTACATCAAATCTAGTTTGTGCGGAAAGTTGACATTCATGTAAATTAAATTACAGGTTTTTTTCATTATTTTCCTTTTTGGTTTTGTGCTTGTGACAATTTTCTTTTTCTCACAGATATTGCACCTGTCTTCAGAAGTACAAAATGGACATTTACATATTTCCAGTGTTGTGAGAACATCTAAGATGCTGTTGAGAAAACTTATTTTTTAACAGCTCCACCTGGCATTTATCAACAACACTGAGAAGTGTTTCCAGTAAAACGCTGCCGACCTGACGCACAAGTAGTGGAGAATTTTGGTAAAGTGCACTCCTGTCATACTCCCAGGACCTATTGTATGTTAAATATGAAATAAGAGTTTTGACTCTGGGACCTCCCTTTGTTATGTTCCTTTACCAAATCCTCTGTGCCTCCCTGTGGCTTCCTCTGAGAATGGCAAACTTTCAATTTATTTTATTTCAACAACAATAGCACACTCCTCTGAAACATTTCTAAAATTCTTTGGTTTACTCTTCTTCTTTCTCTCACTTCTGTCTTTCTGCAAATAGTTGAGTGCCTGTGTGTTGGGCAGTGGGCCAGGCACCGCAGACACAGCTGCAAACAACACAAACAGAGTCCTTGGAGCAGAGAGCAGGGCGTGTTTACCAATTGTTTTGGTTTTCCCTGTGCAATCAGTGCTGCTGGAACTAAGTGTGGTTCGAAAAGCAAGCAGATCCCAGCCACCTTTTGTCCCACTGTAATTATTCATTTGCCCATCTACCATCTCTTTAGAATCTTACTTAGGTAATACACTGTACCGATGCCCTGATCTGAAATGTCACATCAAGTAAATATTGCTATAAAAAACATGGGAAAGGTATTTTTAAATTTTAAGCAGGAAGACTCCATACTTAAATGTAGGTTTTAGAAAGAAAACTCTAGGCCGGCGCCACGGCTCAATAGGCTAATCCTCTGCCTTGCGGCACCAGCACCCCAGGTTCTAGTCCCCGTCAGGGCGCTGGATTCTGTCCGGTTGCCCCTCTTCCAGTCCAGCTCTCTGCTGTGGCCCAGGAGGGCAGTGGAGGATGGCCCAAGTGCTTGGGCCCTGCACCCCATGGGAGACCAGGAGAAGCACCTGGCTCCTGGCTTTGGATCAGCGTGGTGCGCCAGCCGCAGCGCACCAGCTGCAGCGGCCATTGGAGTGTGAACCAATGGAAAAGGAAGAACTTTCTGTCTCTGTCTCTGTCTCTCTCTCTCTCACTGTCCACTCTGTCAAAAAAAAAAAAAAAAGAAGAAGAAAAGAAAACTCTGTGTAGCAAAGCAATAGGAAGTGATGCAAAGATAAAGAGAGCTTTTAAAAGGTCCCTTTTGCCATACAGCAGTTGGAAGCTGCCCGGCACACAACAAACGGAAAGTAGTTGGACTGACATTTTTTTAAGATCAGCAGGGCATGGAGGCCAACTGAATGTAGGAGGCGAGGGATAAATGGGAGCTAAGAATGAGCTAAGCTCACAATCTGAAAATAAACTGCCCTAATCATTTTTGACTCCACCCTCCACGTGTTTACATTTATTTTTGGTATAGCTCAACATAACCTATGATGTCAGGCTCAGATTATAATGTCTTCCCCTTAGTCCCTGTGGCTGTATGGCATCGGAGTCCTTCACCAGGTTGGGCACTTGGCCTGGAAGGTAAGGTGTTGGTTGAGGTGCCTGGGTCGGATCCTTGGCTCTGCTTCTGATTGTAGCTTCCTGATAAAGCAGACTCTGGGAGACAGAACTGATAGCGCAACTGATCGCATTCCTGCTACTCACATCGGAGACTACTATAGGCATTTGGGAGTGAAGCAGCGAATGGGATCTCCTCTTTCTCCCTGTGTGTCTGTCCCTCTGCCTCTTAAGTAAGTAAAAAGTATAGAAAGAAAATGTTGAAAACATTGCATTCTCTTTTCCTTCTGCCAAAATTCCTGTCATTGTTCTTATCTACCAGTATCTGGTTTATAACATTCACTCTTAAGTTGATTGTTCTATTAAAATACCTCTTCATTTGACACCAGTTAGGCACATTAATGTTAGTCTAGTCATAAACCATCACTTTCAGTATGTTAAAAATGTATAATGTTGGCCGGCACCATGGCTCAACAGGCTAATCCTCTGCCTTGCGGCACTGGCACACCAGGTTCTAGTCCCGTTCGGGGCGCTGGATTCTATCCCGGTTGCCCCTCTTCCAGGCCAGCTCTCTGCTGTGGCCCGGGAGTGCAGTGGAGGATGGCCCAAGTGCTTGGGCCCTGCACCCCATGGGAGACCAGGAGAAGCACCTGGCTCCTGGCTTTGGATCAGCGTGGTGTGCCGGCCGCAGCGCGCCAGCCGCGGCGGCCATTGGAGTGTGAACCAACGGCAAAGAAAGACCTTTGTCTCTCTCTCTCTGCCCACTCTGCCTGTCAAAAAAAATGCATAATGTTTCTCTAATATCTGTGATACTATATCATAGACCCTCATGCACACATGTAAGAACTTTTCAAACCTAGTTCTTTGTAATATTTTGCTAATGTCAACCTCACACTCTGGTCTGGAAAATGTGCTCCAGGAGCGTGTTTACTCATGTTTACCCTTTCTGGGGTTTCTTTTGTCTGCAATATGCCACAACCTTCTTTCTCAATCCACAGAACTTCTTAATCAGAGCTAGCAATTAAGGAAGAAGGGGTAAGAAGCACACCTCTGTAAGTAAACAGATTTAAGTTCAAATGCTGACTCTACAAAAAACTACTTCTATAGCATTACCAAAGTTTCCTAACTCCACTTAGCCTTATCTGGAGAATAACAGGTATATGAAAGGACATTATGAGGACTGGAAGAGATAATCCCCACCAACTGCTTTACATAGTATGTTATCAATGATAAACATTTAACAGGTGGCATTTTTGGCATTTTATTATTAACATGATACTTACTGTCTAGGTACCACTAACATTTCTCCTTAAGGAAGCTCTCTCTAGTCAGTATGTCTTTCTGTACAATCCAGGGCACTTACTGCTTTTTGCATGTACTGTATTACTGGAGTGCAGTTAGAACTTGATTGACTGTTATTAACTGAATTTAATATGTGAAAACCCTATTTCCTAATAGACTGTGAATCATCATAAGGGCAGGGTCTGTAAAATGTGTTTTTCTTTTCTACTTCAACCTCATACAGTAGATATTTTAGAAAAAGTTACCAGAGTTGAATTTTAAATTTACCTATGCTTCATGCTATTCTGATTTTGGTAGAGGCATATGTATCTTAAAACATGATTGAATAAGTTTAGGAGACTATTGTATTTCTTCGCAAGTATACAAGACTTAAACAAGGGCTATGGACCACTTCTCAATAATTTGCTAATAGTAGATGTTGAAGGCAGAGGAATGTAGAAAATGTTGGTAAACAAGACTGCTTCTCTTTTTCTTCCAAGTGTGACAATTATTCTTGTCTTTAACTTATGACAAAATCACTACTTGCATTTGCCTCATCCAATTAATGGAAAACTAGGGACTCCAGTCCAAGCTTGTACATGTGTGAGAATCACCTGAAGAGCTTATTAAAACAGATTCCTGGCTTCACCCGAGGGTCTGACTTGGTGGAGAACTTGTGGCTTAACAAGCTCCCAACTACTGCTGGTGCAGCTGCTCCTCGGACTGCATTTTGAGTAATGTGGCTGTAGTCCTGAAAAGGAAGTTAGCTCAAGGAGGGTGGACCAGGGCAAGCATTGTGGTGTGGCGGGTTGAGCCACCTTCTGACATGCTCATATCCCATATTAGAATAGCAGTTTGAGTCCTAGCGCCCCCTCTTCTGATTCAGCTTCCTGGTATTGCATTTTGGGATGCAGTGGATAATGGTTCAAGTGTTGGGCCTCTACCACCTACATGAGAGACATGGATTGAGTTCCAGGCTCCTAGCTTTGGCTTGGCCTAACTGGCAAACAAAGATCTCACTGACTGTTCCTCTGCCTTTCAAATAGATGAAAATAAATAAAAATAGTAGATTTTAGAAAGCGTGGGTTAATTTTTATACTTAAATATCTAAGAAAATTAGATCATTAAAGGTAATAAATTTTTATTTTTATTTACTTGTTGGAGAGTCAGAGAACTTTCATCGCTTTATTCACTCTCCAAATACCCACAATAAATGGGGCTGAACTAGACAAAAACCAGGAGACTGGAACTCAATACATGTCTCGCACATGGAGGCCCAAACACTGGGGCCATCAGAGCTACCTTCCAGGGTCCTCATCAGCAGGAAGCTGGAGTCAAGAGCTGGAGCTGGAATTTGACCCCAGGCACCTGACCTGGGATGTGGGTGTTTTAAGCAATACAGTAAAATCCTAAATGTAATAAGGTTGAAATGCCACTTAACTTCCCTCAGAATATTAACATGGAATGAGATTTAAAATTCTAGATAAAAGCACAATATAGGTAGGGGTCGTTGTATGGGGAGCAGTTCCCTCCGCTGGGATGATCTGCGTTCCACACTGCAATTCCTGTATTGCAGTCCTGGCTCCACTCTTGATTCCAGCTTCCTGCCGATGTGCACGCTTGGAGGCAGCGGGCAATAGTCATGTCCCTGCCACCATGTGGGAGACCTGGCTTAACTCCCTGCCTCCTGGTTTCTGCTTGACTCAGCCTGGCTGTTGCAGGCATTTGGGGATTGAAATGATAGATGGCAAGACTCTGTTTCTGTCTCTTTGACTGTCAAAAATAATAAATCCTAAAAATGTGTATATTTATGAATGTACAAAAAATACTTGGAAATAAATATGTCAAGACAATAACAGTGGGTATCTTAGAGTGAACAGTTTATGGTTGACTTAAAGCTTTTCATACTTTTCGGTATTTGCAACATCACTTTGTAATGTATGCAGTTTATATTATTTTCTCATTAAGAATGCACTTTAAGATATATCTAGAGTACTGGGGTAAATGACAAGGGTAGTTGTCATGTAGTAAAATTGCATTACTTTTATAATCTGAATAAGGAAATTTTAGTTCAAATCTCCCTTCCTTCATTTACTACCTGCAAACTCTCCCTAACCTTTTGCCTTCTCAACTGTAAAATGCAGGCAATGATAACCCCTTTATCAAATTACTGTGAGAATTAAATGACATCACATACTTCGTAAACTAGAGTATTGCTTATATATATTTAAATCTTATGCAAAGTGAGCTAATGAAAGAACTGATCCTGCCTACCTCAACAAATTAACTCTTTACCAATGGAACAGTAGCAGAGTTGCATGATCTTTGCACATCAAACCTTAGCAGATGACAGAACACAAGGCAAAGGGAGAACCCACCTGGGACCATCATCAGTAACTGGGGTTTGCTCACAGACAAGTGAGGTAATGGGGCTGATGGCAAAATAAATAGATGTATGAAGATCTATTGGTAAAGTTTCTCTGTTGGAACTCTAAGTCCCAAATAAGAAGTCTCATATTGTTCTATTAATTCATAAGTGAATCTCAGCTATTCAGAAATGGCACTGCTTGAACACATCTGAATTTCACAGCCTGTCAAAACTCAGAAATAGACAAGTGTTAAACATCGTGCTCCTATTTATTAAATAATACTGTCTAACACCATGCGGCATACAATGGAAGATGGTAAAGGATATTATGAGTTTGTAATTGCTGCTATGCCAAGTGACCTGACACTTAGAGACTTAACACAAATTATCATCTTATAGTTCTGGAAATATGGACACAGTTATGATTATAAGGTTCTAGTCAGAATATGAAAGCAGGGTTTACTGTGTTAAATTCAAGGTGTCAGCTGGGCTGAAAACTCCAGGAAGACTTCACTTATTGCCGTTTCTAGGTTCTAGAGGCTCAATGCATTCCTTGGCTAACTGTCTCATTCTTCCATCTACAGTATCAGTAGTGGCTGGTGGAATTTTTCCCATGCTGCACTGCTCTGAATCTATGCTTCCATTGTCATATCTCTTTGAGAATTTTTAAAGGCCCTGTATTTACATTAGGTCCATTCAGATAATCCCGGACAATCTCAAGCAAATGACCTTGATTTAATCACATGGTGTCTGCCATACAAATTTACATATTCACTTGTTCTGTGGATTATGCCATTGGCGTATTTTAGGGGGAAGGAGACTATATTATTATTATTAATTTTTTTGACAGGCAGAGTGAACAGTGAGAGAGACAGAGAAAAATGTCTTTCTTCGCCGTTGGTTCACCCTCCAATGGCCGCTGTGGCCAGTGCACCCCGCTGATCCGAAGGCAAGAGCCAGGTGCTTTTTCCTGGTCTCCCATGGGGTGCAGGGCCCAAGCATTCTCCCTGGTCTCCCATGGGGTGCAGGGCCATCCTCCACTGCACTCCCAGGCCACAGCAGAGAGCTGGCCTGGAAGAGGGGCAACCGGGACAGAATCTGGTGCCCCAACTGGGACTAGAACCTGGTGTGCCGGCGCCACAAGGCAGAGAATTAGCTTAGTGAGCTGCGGCACTGGCCTACTATATTATTTTTTTAAGATTTATTTATTTTACTTTAAAGTCAGAGTTAGAGAGAGAGAAGAAGAGGCAGAGAGAGAGAGAGGTCTTCCATCTGCTGGTTCAATTCCCGGTTGGCCACAATGGCTGGAACTGTGCTGATCCGAAGCCAGGAGCTTCTTCTGAGTCTCCCATGTGGGTGCAGTGGCCCAAGGACTTGGGCCATCTTGTACTGCTTTCTCAGGCCATAGCACAAAGCTGGATTGGAAGAGGAGTAGCCGGGACTTGAACTGGTGCCCATATGGGATGCCGGCACTGTAGGTGGTGGCTTTACCTGCCATGCACCCATGCCAGCCCCAAGGACTTTATTTTATCTTTGTAAAATATGAAAATATGAGTGGGTATTTTGAACAGTGGTTAAGACATTGCTTGGAGCACCTGTATCCCATATTGGAGTGCCTGGGTTCTTGTCCAGGCTCTGCTTCCAGTTCCAACTTCTTGCTAATGCGCACCCTGGGAGGCAAATTGATGGTTTAAGTATTTGGGTTCCTGCCACCCATGTGGGAGAACTGAATTAAGTTTCAGGATCCTGGCTTTGGTTTGGCCTAGTCTTGATGTTGTGGGCATTTAGGGAGTAAATCAGCAGATGGAAGGTCTTTGTCTCTCACTTTGTCTCTGACTTTAAAAAATTGAAAATGAAGTCTCTCTGTATACCTATATGAATATATTATAATTGCTGTATTTAAAGTACAGCCACTATTGGGCAGCTAATGTATTCTAGTGTCATTGAATAATAAAAGCATATTCAGCTGAAAAATAAATGAAGACAAAAGAAGGAAGTCAAACTTTTGTAGCGAAGGTTAAAGGTCCAAATGGTCCTGAAGGTTACGGTCATCAGTAAAACACTGCACGTGTGCTTCCTCTGGTCACCTAGACCTAGTCAAGGCCAGGAGGGGAGAGACACTGTCAAAGCAAGCTTCTTAGGATTGCCTCATCACTGGCAGAGAGAAGAGAAAAAGTTTCACAGATGCCCAACAGACCTAATGCACTAGGAAATAAACCATTCATAAAGAATGGGCAAGGGGAGAAACACAGAAGACCAGCTAATTCCAAGAATAGCTGGGCTCTGCTGATGCTACTGTGTTCAGGGAGGCTCTCACCATTTCTCTACATTTTGTATCATGAAAAAGGCCAATAAGCATGGGGCATGCATCCTTCCTGTCATTACCTGGAAAAGCATTTGTAATGCTAGAAGGGAATAAAAATCACCTGTATTAAAAAAAATCAGAAGTCAAAAATATACACAAACAAAACAGCTGTACTCAGAACATCATCTTCAGTCTCCCTGATAGCACATGAGATGGACAGAGTTTCCTTCTAACAATTTGAGCTAAAACTGGGAAAAACATAAGACAATGTCATACTGTATTTGAGACTGAATGTTATAGCACGACATTTGAGAATCAATTTTTACAAGCATCCTCACCTTCCAGCTTTCTTTCTTTGGAAGATTGCTGCTTAGCCCCCATTTCTACTCACAATGGTAGGGACCAAGTCACAAGATACTTCAAAGAGACATTGGCTTCCTGGAGAATCCAGCCCTGACATTTAGAAACCTTTTAATCTAAAACATGAGTGCAACAGAAGTTTTATATGGGGCCTACTTTAGTTGGCAATGTTCAGGCTAGGATGGTTTCTTGGGTCCTCTCTACTCTGATTCCTCTTCAACAATGAACCCACTTTATTATCTTTATCTGGCTTCGAAAATAGATTTCTTTATTGTAAAGAGATGTCTCTCATTTGAAACTAGGAAACTAATTGGCTTTCTGATTTCAATCGGGTTCTACTGAATTTGTTTGAAGAAATTGGTTTTCCTAGAACCTAATTATTCCTGTTAAGGCGACTCCTGAGGTTTGTGCACAGCCAAGCTGAAAATCCAGAGAGGTGACAATGACCTTGGGACCTGCCTCAGTGAAAGCTCCCTAATTCTAGGACCATGCAATTATTTTTAATTAGTACGATGGTAGCTTCACAATAGCTATGTCCTCATTAACACTTGAATATTAACCTCATATGTTTTCCGTCTCTTTGGATTTTTCTGTTAAGACTTGAGTGAATGCCCCGAGTAAATTACATTATTTCCCACAGGAACAACTGTCTCATTATTGTCATATAGCAAACAATGACAGTAGGGAGAGTATGGGTTTAAAAACAGATATTCCGCATGCCAATTTTGTGTTATGATCTCCCCATGAATACAGTGTCTGTAGAAGGTGTTATTCATTACAGCCCTCTAATGGGTTCTTTCACCTGTCCAAATCTCAAGGGAGAGACAGTAATTTAGGAGAAAATGAAGAAAAGTTTTGGTTTCTTTTTAAAAGAAAAAAACAACTTGTAGTTCTCTTACTCGTCAAGTTCTTCTTTTTGAAACTGGAGCAACATTTGCTTTTGATTATTTCCACTCTCTCCCTTCCCCACACCCATCCCTTTTCTGTTTTTTGTTTCATTCTTCCAAAATCCTACTATTATTTGCATTGATTCCAAGACGCTGCTTTAAAGAAAACAAAGTCCATACATTTGCAATGGTACTCACAAAACTAGAAGGCTTTGTCTCTGTATGATTATGGCTATCAGGTTTCTTGGCAATTTTTTTTGACAGGCAGAGTGGACAGTGAGAGAGAGAGACAGAGAAAAAGGTCTTCCTTTTCCGTTGGTTCACCCTCCAATGGCCGCTGCGGCCGGTGTGCTGTGGCCAGTGCACCACGCTGATCCAAAGCCAGAAGCCAGGTGCATATCCTGGTCTCCCATGGGGTGCAGGGCCCAAGCACTTGGGCCATCCTCCACTGCACTCCCGGGCCACAGCAGAGAGCTGGACTGGAAGAGGGGCAACCGGGACAGAATCTGGTGCCCCAACCAGGACTAGAACACGGTGTGCCGGCGCCGCAGGCAGAGGATTAGCCTAGTGAGCCGTGGTGCTGGCCTCTTGGCAATGTTAATATCCATTCTTGGTATTCTCTGACCTCTACTCTACAGGATAGCAAATGGTCCAGTATTTCCTGACCCAATCTGGACAGTACTACCTGTATTTCATTCATTTTTACTTTTAAATAATAGAAAACTCCAAGAGGAGGTAAGGGGAAGGGAAATCTCCAAAAACCAAATGGGCATATTAAAAACTCATGCCTCTCACTTTAATCTCCACAATAGAGCTCACCACTCCTGATTATCGCTTGCTCAGATCCTGTAGGGATTGCTGTACCATCTTTTTGCTCCATCTACTTAATTTATCATTCCCGTTTTGAACCTTCTCACTCTCATTTTCACTGTCCAAATAACAAGACTAAAAAGATTTACTTATATGTGTCAGCATCCATATCTACCTCCTTCACTATAACTCTGAGAACATTCAGCAGGTCCTTCTCCCCCTCCATTTTTAAAGATTTGTTTTATCTGAAAGGCAGAATTATAGGAAGAGAGGGAGAGACAGACACAGAAAGAAATAGATCTTCTATCTTCAGGTTCACTAACCAAATGGACACAAAGACCAGGCCTGGACTTGGCGGCAGCCAAGAACCTTGAATTCTATCTTGTCTCCTACATGGGCAACTGGGGCCCACATACTTGTATCATCTTTTGCCTTCCCAGGAACATTAGCAGGGAGCTGTGTCAAAAGTGGAACAGCTGGGACTCAAAGCAGCACTCATGGGATGCTCATGTTGCAGGTGGCAGTTTAACTCACTGTCCCACAACGCCAGTCCCCACCTTTTCCCTTCTCTATTGCTGATTAACTAAATTGGTAATATGTACTAATATGATGCCAGTATTTAGTACTATGCTTTCTACAAAGAATAAAAATCAAATCAATCATAGATTCTGGCTCTAGAGGATTCACTATCTAATAATATATGGGACAGGCATGTTAACAGATAAAATACTGTATGACCTATTAAGTGGTATAAAAGAGATAGAAATAAAGGACTTTGAGAACTTAGATAAAGAATTGGATAACTCAGTTTGGGATAGTTCAGAAAGCCTTCATTTGTGACGTCAGTTGAAGTTAATTCTTAAAAAGGAGTTTGCAGAGAAGCAGGGAGAGGGACTCCATCTTCCTAATGCCATGTTATTCCACCTGTGCTCAGTTAACTTAAGAGTGCTTTCTGGATTCTTCTCCCTTTTTCTACTTGCTGTGCATTCTCTGTACATATACACTGGTCTCCCTTATCTCGGTGGGTAGGGAAGGTGGAGGAAGAAATACCCATGTTGTCCCAGTCCTATCCTTCACCCAGTGTAGGCAAATTGGGGTTTCTCTACCACTTGCCCCTTAAGTCCGTAGGTCACAATGATATCACTGCTTCACTTTTTGGAGCACCATTGACGTCTACCACAACTTCCATGAAGTCTTGTTCTCTGTGAGGGTATAGACACTGTAATTGTTGGCTGTCCCCTCGTTGAAACGTGTTCTTAGCTTCTGTGCCCTGACACTTGTCTGCATTTTCTCTTGCCCTTCAATCACATTATCCTGTCCCTTACATGTTTTTCTTCTCCTGGCCTGGAAAAGGAGCTATTCTCTGAGGGCTCTTCTTGTCATGAAGGCTGTGTCACTGCCATCTGCTCAAGACAACTATTTAAATTGTACAAGACTATGCACTTAGGAAAAGGCAGAGCCAGACTATGAAGGAATTCTGCCTTCATGGTCCCTGACTTAGTATCAGGCTAAATCTTCTACACTGATCTCCTTGATGAAGGTGTGTTGCATTCTCCTTTTCTGAAGATAGCATGGAAATGGGTGTTAAGTTGTGTTTTGCTAAGGAAACACCTAAAACAGAACAGATTGTTCTTGTTTATAACTTGTGTGTGTGCATGAAGGAAACATATAAAACAGAATAAATCATTCTTTCTTATAATTTATGTGTGTGCATAAAGGAAGGGAAAATGAAGTGGGAAAATTGTCCCATAGTTTTTAGCTGAATAAAATTTATTAAGAAAATCAAATGTGTTTCTGATGAGAGAGTGCTAACTCCAAATGCAAACTGCAGTCATTTTGAGTAAAGTCATCCTGGTGACTTAAATAATAAAAAGATAATTATATTTTATACTAATTTACACCTTTAAAGTGTTTTACTTTGGGGCTAGCACTGGGGCCTAGTGGGTAGAGCCCTACCTGCAGTGCCGGCATCCCAAATGGGTGCCATTTTGAGATCCGGCTGCTCCACGTCCAATCCAGCTTTCTGCCATGGCCTGGGAAAGCAGTAGATGGTCCAAGTCCTTGGGCCCCTGCTCCCACATGGGAAGACCCAGAGGAAGCTCCTGGCTTCGCATCTGTGTAGCTCCAGTGGTTGCAGCCAACTGGGGAGTGAACCAGTGGATGGAGGACCTCTCTCTTTGCACCTCTCCTTCTCTCTCTGTGTAACTCTAATTTTCAAATAAATACATCTTAAAAAATAAAATATTTTACTTTAATATATTGGACATAATGAATGAGGAAATAGGACTGATTTTAAGTGTCAAATAAAACCTTTTAAATTTAATGGAAAGATGCACCATAAAAAATTGTGAGCCTTAAAACTTGAAAAGGAAACAGGTCATTTTTTATTAAGTTACCATTTATAGCCATTAGCTATATTCCCACTAAACTAGAGTCTTTTTGCCTTTTTACTTGTTAAGTTTTTTTGTGAAATATTAAGCCTTTTTACTGCAATGTAATTTTAAAATATATTATCTCAAAGAGTAAAAAAAAAAAAAGGGAGAAGAAAAGAGCGTGGAAGGGAGAGAGGAAGGGAATATCATTAGGATCTTTGAATTATATCTCCAAATCACATTGAATTTGTTAAATACAAATCAAAAATTAAAATTAAAAATTATATAAATAAATACATGTTTTTTTAAAAAAAGAGAAACAGACTGTTTCCCATAGCAGAAGGTCATAAAGAAGACTAACGCAATGCGAAGATCCCTGGGTTAAGTCAAAATTCCTTTCTTGTGTTTGGGTTTAGTAAGTCCATCGGCTTCAATTGTTTGCACTTCACTTTTCTGAGTACGAATCTTTGTCTATGGAATGAGCAATTTGACGGGAGAGTATTCACGTTCACTTAGGTCAATCACTCCATGATGTTTTATGTTGATGGTTCCCATTTCAAAGGCCATAAAAATGAATTATCTTTGCTAACACTTTATTACCCCTTGCCTATTATTTAAGCATCAGTGTAGTGGTGAAGATATTATGGTGATTTCAGAGATCTTCAAGATGTTGGCATTTACTTTAGATTTAGGATACAAGAATTCCCTGACAGTGGGAAGATTATAAAAAGGTAGGCTTGTTTTATAATGACATGTTTCAAAACATGAGAATTTTACTATTTTAAATGTGATTTACAGCACTTCCTGCTGCACGAGGTCCTAATCAAAAACAAGTAACAGAATTTGCCCGTCTTCAAAATAAGCCACTTGAGTAGAGATTAAGGGGTCAACATTTTCACCATTTTTTAAAGATTTATTTATTTAATTGAAAGAGTTACACAGAGAGAGAGAGAGGAGAGGCAGAGAGAGGTCTTCCATTTGATGGTTAGCTCCCCAATTGGCTGCAATGGCCGAAGCTGTGCCAATCCGAAGCCAGGAGCCAGGAGCTTCTTCTGGGTCTCCCACGTGGGTGCAGGGGCCCAAGGACTTGAATTATCCTCTGCTGCTTTCCCAGGCCATAGCAGAGAGCTGGATCAGAAGTGGAGCAGCCGGGTCTTGAAACAGCACCATATGGGATACTGGCAATGCAGGCTGGGGCCTCAATCCTCTGTGCCATGGTGCCAACCCCAATGTTATACTTTTTCTATGTTTTCTTCCCTAACAGCATGGTATCTGATGACATGAAATAGTTTAAAAGGTCATAGAATATTTAATTTCTGTGGAAATTAATATAAAATATCACATTATCCAGTGTTTCCAAATAAAATAATGATTTTTTATACCAATGTTGTTTGATGTAAGTACATATTAAAAGTACACATAAGAACAATCGTTTCACTTCTGCCTTTACTTGTTAGTTCATCTACTGCAGGGGTAGGGAGTCTCTTTCTGCCAATCGCAATTTAAATATGTATAACATCCCTCATGGGCCACACAGATTATCAATTTGAAAATTAATTTGGGGCCAGTGCTGTGGTATAGTAGGTTCAACATCTGCCCATGGTGCCAGCATCCCATATGGGCACCAGTTCATGTCCCAGCTGTTCCACCTCTAATCTACCCCTCTGCTATGGCCTGGGAAAGCAGCAGATGATGGCCTAAGTGCTTGGGTCCCTGCACTCATGGGGGAGACCCAGACGAAGCTGCTGGCTCCTGGCTCTGCATTGGCCCAGCCTCAGCCATTGTGGACATTTGGGGAGTGAACTGGCAGATGCAAGAGCTCTGTCTCTGTCTCTCCCTCTGTCTGTAACTCTCTCAAGTCTTTAAAAAAAAATAGCTTTAAACAGATTTATTGAATTTTGAATGCCATCTGCAGTTGACTCGGCAGCATCAGATCGGATGATTTCGTGGCCTCATCCAGCCCTGAGCGGAACATTCTCCACCCCTGATTACCGTCTAACATCTGCGATGGCTGTTTGGGAAACAGGATGGTTGTCAAACGTGCTTGCCCAGTTCTGCAGCTGCCTGACGATGTGCGTCCCCGGGGGCTCACAGGCATTGCTGTGGAGACTGTGCTGCTCCCCACACCAACTTCTTTCTCTTAAGATTCTTCCCGACTCACACTCAACTCTTTCAAAAAGGACAATGAGAAAATAATTAACAAAAGCTAAGTAATAGTCTATCAGAACTTCAACCTATGAACAATATGGGTCATTTTTACAAAGCATTTATTTTGTTAACAGCAGGATGAGGTATATCTGCTAAGGACCTGTAATACCCATCTTATATAGTAAAATTGCTAAATCTTTCCAAAAATTTTATTTCACAGGGGAAAAGTTCAATAAAGAAAAATTCATAATTTGATGATAAATACACTAAGTGTATTTATGTAATATAACATATACAAACAATAATTCAAAAATAATGCATGTATTTTATACATGAACAGCTTTCATTCTAATATGCATTTGGTAAGAAGTTATGAAAGAAAAGAAATAAATGGTATGGACAATTAATTCTTATATGTGGCGTATGTATTTTATATCTGATAAATCTTGCCTGCACCTTCATATCTCCGTGTATTCTCCCTTATTCCAGCCATTTCTGAGATGACTAACTTTCACAGACTTCAGCAGAGGCGTCATACGGGTGTTAACCATGGAACATACTGGTCCTACCATGGACCTCAGATATAGCGTTCCCCTATATTTGAAATGATGCTTATATCCTTGTCACTTTGGCTTCCTCTAGAAAAAACAGAGCAGCTAATATACTGTCAGAGATCATGGATCTGGATTATAATGAAAGCTGGAGTTGCTACTGCTTCTAAGGGGCTGAGAGAAACATGCCTGAGTCCCAGTGGGATTGAACACAGACTCTGTTGATGCTTCTGTGCTCAGCATGATGGTGAAAGCAACCACAGCATCGATAGCCGGTCAAGGGCAAGGTAAAGGGCCTGGACGTTTGAGAGAACCGTCTGGGCCACTGCCCGAGACAAGCAAGCAGTCAAAATACTGACCGAGGGTGATCAGAGGAGTGGATGAGTAATACCAAGTATTACTTTGATTCTGCTGGAACAACACAGGTTGTGGTTTATTCCACAAATCTTCTCTCTCAAAACTTTACAGAGATTGCTAGCAAGCACCATGGACATAGCCTACAGTGAACTTAATGCAAGGCGTGAACCTGTGACAGTTTGGCAAAGACAGAGTTCACCAGACAACGTGGGTGTATCACTTTACATCCCTTTGGCCCCACCTGTTACGAGAGCCGCTGTTGTGTTGACAAATTTCTCCCTGAGTGTGATCACAGATTCAGGATAGCACATGTGTTACGTTCCTCCGGCTTCTTGCCGTTAGAGTTCACTGATACTGCAGAGCAGCAGCGTTCTCAGAAAACTACTTGGCCTCTTACATGCGTATTCCAGAAATGCGGCAACGTCAAGGCTCTTGGCATCAGAGGCAGATGAGAGCCAATTTCATTCACGTACATCACTGGGCATAAGGATCGGCAGTGTGCTTCATAGGGCGCCTCAAAATTCCCATGGGAATGAGCACGAGCCTCACACGGCCACTGCAGACTTGATAATGCATTTTTGTATGGGGTTTCCCTCTTTCCCAGTAACCTGGCTTCACCCAAGCACCAGAGATTTATATTTACAAATGATTTAACTCTAAGAAAGCCTTTGGCTCAAACTTTGCCTCCAAGATAATCTAGACTAAGGCATTATAATGCATAAACCCCAAAGATGTTGTTACAACACTCACATACGCAGTGTTCATTACAGACTTGTCCATCAATGTCATCTTACCAGAAAAATTGGCTTTCATGTGTACCACACTCAGCATATGGCAGACAGAGGGTAGGGACTTGATGATGGTTATTAGTGAATGAACAATATCAAGATGTATGCAACTTAATTCCAACTGAAATTAGTTCCGTTTTCCCCTTTCATTGCTGATTTTTTTTTCGATACCAGAAGTATGCAGTTACATCCAGTGGTAGAATTTTACATTAAAGTGTTCCAATGAATCACACTTCCCTGAATCTACTCTCATGTGTGGTTCCCTTCTACATTGATTCTGGGTCTGATCCTGTAATTGGTTTTGGTTAAAAATACGTTAGCAGATATGATGTAATGTCAGGTTTGAAATATTGGGGCTTATCTTCTGTGACTCTTAAGAACATTTCTGCTCCTCATGAAGAACCCTGGGTTAGCTTGCTCTAGATACATAAGCTCCAGGTGCAGAAAATTCACTTTTCACTAATGTGTATGGCCATCATAGACTGCACAGCTCAGTCAAGCTGTCAATTGACTGCAGTTGCAGAAATTACCCCAGATGAGACTAGCAAAAGAATTTCTAAGAGATACCAAAAATAATACATTACCTCATTCTATGAGGCCAACATTGTCTTGATAACAAAACCAAGGACACAACAAAAAAAAGAAAGCTATAAATAAATAACATTAAAAAACATAAATGAAAAAAATCCTTAACAAAATAGTACCAAATTATAGTGATAAGTTTGTACCCTTCATATTAAAAATTTAGATGGTATATACACCAGACTTACAATATTAGGGCATTCTGAGTTTGCTCGCCTAGTTACTGTTATTAGTGAGTTTTTTACTGTCTGATATTTTTGTCTTACTTGTTAGCATCTCTTTCTCAGTTTGAAGAAGTCCCTTCAGAATCTGTTGTAACACAATTCTGGTAACGATAAATCTTCTCAGCTCTTGTTAGGCTGAAAAAACGCCTTTTTTCTCCCTCCTATCTGAAGGACAGTGTTTCTGGAGAGTTTGTTTTTGGCTGGCAAGTTTTTTCCTTCAGTACTGAAAAGTCTCATTCTACTCCCTTCTGGCCTGTGAGATTTCTGCTGATATGTCCAGTCAAGGAAACTCAGGGCCGTTGATGTGTTATTCGACTCTTTTCTCTCATAGGTTTCAGAATCCTCTCTTTATCTTTAGCCTTGCACAGCTGGACTATAATATGTCTTGGGGTCGCTTGGCTGGGTTGAATCTGGCTGGTGACCTTTGACCTTCCTCTGCCTGGATAGTTGTATCTTTCTCTAGGTTTGGGAAGTTTTCTGTCATTATCTCTTGGAATTTGCTTTCTACTCTTTTGGCATTTTCAAGTCCCTCATGAATTCCAAAAATTGGAATATTTGCTCTTTTCATGCTATCCCGTATTTCTTGTAATCTTTCTTCATTTCTTTTTCCCTTACAAATGGGTATTTTCAAACGGCCTGTCTTTGAGTTCACCGATTCTTTCCACTGTTCTATACTGCTACAGATGCCTTTTATTGCATTTTTAAAATATTTATTTATTTATTTGAAAGGCAGAGAGAGACAGAGACAGAGAGAGAGAGAGGTTTTCCATCTGCTGGTTCACTCCCCAGGTGGCTGCAATGGCTGGAGCTGCGCTGATGCACAGTCAGGAGCCAGGAGTTTCTTCTGGGTCTCCCATACGAGTGCAGGGGCCCAAGCGCTTGGGCCATCTCCACTGCTTTCCAGGCCATAGCAGGCAACTGGATCAGAAGTGAAGCAGCCGCGACTGGAACCGGCACCAATATGTGACGTCAGCACTGCAGGCAGGCACTTTACCCACTACACCACAGCATCGGCCCCTTTTTACTGTATTTCTAATTTCACTTAGTGTGTTTTTTAGTGCAAGAGCTTCTACTGAATTTACTTCCATCTCTCTATCAAACTTCTGTGTTAGGATATTAAATAATTTATTGGTGTTGTCAAGAATTCTATTGAATTTCCTTATGACAGCTATTTTAATAGCTTTATTCAAGCCTTTGGAAATTTTAATTCCTAGATGGGTAGTATGTGGCGTCTTATCTTGCTCTTTAGTGAGGTCATAGTTCTCTGGAAGTTCTTGATGACTGTAATCTGACTTCATTTGTGGCTGTCTGTGCAGAAATTCTAAGCAATCTGTATATTTTCCTATGGATAGTTCGCCCATTTCAGTACCAAAAAGTACTGTTAGGTTTGAACTGGAGAAGACCTAAATAAAGGTAGTCCATTCCTACAAGTCTCTTCCTGGGCCTGTTAGGCTCAGCCTTTGTTTACCAATGCAACACTGCTGGATCACATCTAGAGCCCATGGTCCATCAAGACCTGTGTCGTATGGGAATAGGACTAGAGTTTACCCTGCTATGGTCTGTCTCTACAGAGGTGGGCTCATTGTTTGATGCCACTCCTGTCAGCTAGGGGAGTTGTGGGGTTGGGTGTAATATTGTCCAACTGGGACCACAGAAGTCTGCTGTGAACTGAACTAGATCCAGAGGTTAGGTCTGCAGGCACTGACAAGAAACGTTAGAATCACAGGATGCTGGGTTTTTTCAAGTAGGCACTGAGTCCCAGAACAATCCTATAATCCCTTGATGTCAGCCCTCAGTACTGTAGGTAGGGTGACAGAGGCAACTCCCCAGCTCCTGAGGCAGGCCCTTGGTGGATCACATCTTGGTGTCACAGTCACCAGGCCCTATGCACCCAATGCTTGCAGGGGGCTGGAGGAGACACACCAAATCAAATCTGACTCAGCAGTCTGCAGGTTGCTTCCCGATACTGGGGCAAGACCAGAGACCCATCCACAGGTATTTGTCTTAGAATGAAACTGTTAGAATCCACCCAGCGTCGGGATTTACCAAACCAGTTTTATGGTCCAAGACAGTCTGTTGGCCCCTGTGGACTGGCTGAATTTGGGAGAGAGCAATAAAGGGAGCCCTCAGAATTGGCCTGTCACTTTTGATTTCCAGTCATAGGTCCCTACAAAATCCCAGAGGTGTCCTCCAAGCCCACTGGAGATACAAGTGATACACATCAGCCACTCAGAGCACAGGTTTCTGCCTATTGCTAAGCAAGTCTCAAAGCTCAATCCACAAGCAGCGGTCAAGGGACAGATGCCTCTGGGCTTCGGCAGTGTGGTTGGCCTGGATCTAAGCTTAAAGGTCAAGCCTAAGTTCCCTCTCCTGGCCTCTTCATGTGGCTGGAGTTTCACTCTCTGCTGGTGGTTGGAGAGGAGGAGCCTAGATGGCCTGGTTGCGAGACCTCCAAATATTCACTTCACAGATGTGGGCCTGGGGGCTGGGACAAGGGGGGCTTAGTCCGACTGTTTTTTCACAGTGGGCCCAGCACTGGGATTTGCTTCCTTCTTCCTCTCCTCCTCCCAAGTAGGAGGTATCTGTCCATGCCCATTCCCTGGAGCTGGGGGAGGGGTGATGTAGACAATTGTTTCCTTCTTTCTTTCTTCAGTATGACTTTTCTCATAACGTTGGTACCTCACCTGGGTTCCATAGGTCTTCTGAAGACACTGTGGTGTGTGAATAACTGTTCATGTTCATCTCTCTGCAGGGATATGGTTGCCAGAGCCCCTTATTTGGCTGCCGTCTGTGGACAATCTCGTTTTTCTTTTACTAAAATGGGATCATAGTATGCACAACTTAATTTGTTCAACTCTTATCTACTGAAAGTCTTTGTGTCCAGTTTTTGCTACTACGACAGCACTACAGGAAATTTTGCTGAAGTTCTTATTTATGGCAGATTTTTGAGTCATGAGTCAGGACTGCTGTCATCAAGCACAGAAAGTGAAGTGTCCAGGATTTAAGTGACATTTAGGGCCTAGAAAATCTCAACCTTGATTTCTTTTAAAATTAGCAGAAAAAAATGAATATAATAAGGAATCCAGTTGGAATTATGTTCATCATGACACCAATAGATTTAGCAAATGTATTTCAAATATGTATTATTCATATATACATATTATTATGAAATTTTTTAATGGAAAAAGAAACTCACAAAGGCAAAAGTTCTATATAATCCTGGAAAGAGGGCTTGCATTTTTATTTGATTAGATAGTTGAAGATTGCTTTCCAAAAACCTATAAAATTACAATTTTTGGAAGAAATGGATAAAGATATTCTTTTAATCCACTTCCAACAAGAGTAGGTATGATCACCTATTTTTTGTCACTCTGTATATTGGTAGTGCACTGTTACTTATTCTAAATTTCTCTCAGGCTGGGGAAGTTGAAACTTTTTCTATAAGCTTACTGATCACATACTGCTAAGCATAGTTTGTTATCTGCCATAACCACTGCAAACTTTAGTTGGCGATTTACTATTTGTACAAGGATGTCATTTATGGTACACTGGCCTCACATGGGTGTTGGGTTTTTACTTATTGTTCACTGTCTGCTTTGTGTAGGATGCCACCCCAAAGCCTCATTTAAGCACATGGATTTTAAATCTCTTCTGGGAGATATGTAATTTAAGTCTTTAGTCCATTTAAAATAAACATTCTCTGACATGAAGAATATTTGGAAATTATTTTGTTTAAAATAAGTAGCTTTATGTTTAAAATTGTAAATTAATCATAATAAAGACCTTTTTTTTACTACTAGTGACGTAAATCTGGGGAAAACAGTTATGGGGAACTGAACATAGAATTGGAAAGAGGAGTGCATATAGCCTCTGTGGTGCTAGTTCCTATTATAAAAAGAAAATTCAGCTGAATCGTGAATTCTAAAACTGGATCCCATGGACTTCTAGAGTTCATTGTGGTTCTTTGGTGATTTACACAAATTAGAGAATAATATTACTCAGCTATTAAAGCTTAAGCTCCTACTATGCCTTCTGCTTTTTGTGGTGTTACTTTCCTTTGAGAGATGCAAATATCTCTGATCAAATTCTTCACTCAAAAGAAGAAAGAAGAAGAGGAAGAGGAGGGTAAGGAGGTGGGAGTGAAGGGGAGGAGAAGGAGGAAAGGAGAAGAAAGAGGAGGAGGAAGAAAAAAAAAACAAAGGAAAAGGTACTACTATAAATGATGAACTGTATCAAGGTGGGGAAGCACGCCTAAATGACAGAGTAGGTGATTCGAACATCATAATGCTGGATGGTAGCTATAGTAGTCATTGTACCAGGTAATTCTAATTATATCCAACTTCTGTTTTGAAAATTTAGATATCAGTAGAAAAAACTCAATGGTCATCTTCTGACTCTTAGAATTTCAACACATGGATGGACCTGATCTACCCTGAACTCTGCAAAGGCTTCGTGAGATGTGCTGCTGGCTCTTGACGACAGGCGTGGCCAAGTCCTGTGCCAACACTGTAGTATTCTGCTCGACTTCTCCGCTATCAATCAGTTGTTGGTTGATTTTACATCAGTTGCTGGTGATAGTACCTAGCACTGCATTTTTCTTTTCTCTTGGTGAACATAGAAATGGCATACTGGCCGGCGCCGTGGCTCAACAGGCTAATCCTCCGCCTTGTGGCGCCGGCACACCGGGTTCTAGTCCCGGTCGGGGCACCGGATTCTGTCCCGGTTGCCCCTCTTCCAGGCCAGCTCTCTGCTGTGGCCCGGGAGTGCAGTGGAGGATGGCCCAGGTGCTTGGGCCCTGCACCCCATGGGGAGACCAGGAAAAGCACCTGGCTCCTGGCTCCTGCCATCGGACGAGCGCGGTGCACCGGCCGCAGCGCGCCGTCTGCGGCGGCCATTGGAGGGTGAACCAACGGCAAAAGGAAGACCTTTCTCTCTGTCTCTCTCTCTCACTGTCCACTCTGCCTGTAAAAAAAAAAAAAAAAAAAAAGAAATGGCATACTTATTTTAATCACTAAGCACAATGTGAGAAGGACAGGAAGTATTATTTTTAAAAGTTCTCTGTATTCTAAGACAAATTTGAATATATTGTGTGTAGCTGAAGTTTTAACAATTCACACTCCATTCACCTTAACTTACTGTATACAACTGAAAGTTGCCCATACTGCTTTCTTGCCCAATGCAGGGTGAGACTTCATTTATCCAACATCATTTGGGGATATGTTGTTCGCAGAATCATAAAATATTAGAGCCTAAGAAGACTTTGGAGATCATCTATCTCCCTCATTGCAAATAATTACAACAACAACAGATGTGTAAGCTCTTACTATGTGTCACGTTCCATGCTGAGTGTTTTGCTGGTGTTATACCATCTGTTTCTCATAGTAATCCTATGAGGTGGGTATTACTGTTTCCATTTTACAAAGAGCGAAAGTAAGCCTTAAAGAGATTAAAGAAGTCTACATAGCTTTAAAGTAATGGGACAGAATTAGGTTTGAGTCCATAGCCTCTGTTCTTTGCCTCTATTTTATACTGAGTGATAGATGTCATATGGCTTACTCACCCAAATCACTCACTTGTTCAGTGTCAGTTATCAGACAGAACTCAGGTCTCCCGAATGTCTGCTATCACATTCCTCAACAGCAAAGAGACTCTAGTAGAATCACAAATGAACTGTTTTCCTTGCTGTAAGCACTAAAACTCATTTAAGCATTTTTTTGTAAAAATCACTAAAAAACTTAATATAGTTTTCTGCCTCCTTAATCATAGTACATTAAATGTAATTGCCATTTCTTGATGACTCAGGTTTCATAATTATCTACATCAATCACTGGCTAATGCTATACCAACATGATATCCTCACAAATGATCCCAGAAATGTTGTTTTGTTGACTTGTTTTTATAGGTAGTGAATCCTTACTATATTGTTACATGGGATAATATGTTGCTATTGTGCAAATTATGATCCCACTTCTTGTATTTTGACACCCAGAAATAGAAATTATCATTCTATCTGACACAGGTTTGGGAAAAATACAGGCAAATTTGTTTAAATTGGGTGTTTGAAAAAGAAAACTAAGAAAATATGACTTTGAGGATAGAGTTGGCTTGCTTTGATGCTTTTAAGCTATAATGTGAAGGATTAAGGCTGGAGGTAGCCAGGAGAGGCCAGGAAAAATTCTGTACAACAGAGGGTGCAGGATGTGCATAGGTTCAGAGGTCAGAGTACAAAGCTCTGGGGATCTGAGGATATCTACAGTCACTGGAGCCCAAATTTCAAAATGAGTGAGCAGGAGATAAGACAAAAGACAATTAGGGAACAGGTCATCAAAGAACTTGTACTTCTGTTTCAAGACTTGATTGAGTCTGGCAGTAAAGAGGAACCTCTAAATGAGTTTAAAGACATAGGAGGAGGTAATCCAATTTTACTAAAAGTCTCCCTTGGCTATGATATGAGAGTGGGCATGTAAGAGCTAATAAGAGTCAGGGAAAGCAGTTATCAGCCATTGAATGGTTTAGAAACAGCATCCTCTCAGTAGAAATCGATATCCTCATCTCCATAGTGAGAAGGGAAGAGTGGACAATTCTTAACACCTCTTCCATCTCTAAAACTATAAATCTGTGATTCTTTTTGCTGTGGTTACTCATGAAGTCATGATCCATACTATGCAAAGAAATCAAAGTCTTTGACTCTACTCCGTGATCAAAGTCTCTACCTGATAACAACTGGAAGTTGATGCTATCACTACAGTGGAGTCACCATGCAATCACTGTTGGCTTTTAAGGTTCTTAAAGTTGTTCTGCCTTTGAGTTACTTTCCTGGTTTGTACAAAGGTAAAGATTTACGATGACAAGGGTGAAACATAATGCAATTCAGAATTCCAGAATTTCTACAGGTCTAGTAGTTCAGTATTCTGAGATCATGCTAGTGGCTTCTCAAGAGGTACTAACTAGTGAGAGGCTAGTGTCATTGACAAGTGCCTGGACTCCGACCCAGGCCAATCTGACACTTGACTGAAATTTCTGTGCTTGGCAAGCTTGAGTGCTTCACTTTCCCTCTGCTCTCTCAGTTCTCTGAGGAATGAACACTAAGAGAGTCTTGTACTTACTCAGTCCTGCATAGGTACCAATGATTATTATGTTAGCTATTACCTTCCTAAGGACCATTATGCTGGAAGCAGAAAAGATAAGCAGAGTACTGTAGATGATTGGGAACTTAGCTTATATTTTTAAAAATATATTTATAATTATGTTTCTTTGAAATAATTAAAGAATGTATTTGCTTATCAATTAAGACCTAATTTATAAACATTCTTAAATCAGAAGGAACATCCTAGGTAAACTTAAATCATCTAATGTTGATTTTACATATTGCTACATCATTTAGCCTCTTTATAAGCAGATCTATTGAGAGCAAGCTTATTATTGTGGAGGAAAACAAATTGTCAAACAGCTCTACTTGCTTGAAGGTTTTCTTTAAAATTGAGCTGACATTTGTCTCCCTGTAACATAGTGCAGAATCTCCTAATTCTCCTCTTGGATTATGTAGAAAAAGGCAAACACCCCTTTTACATCATATGTCTTATTTTAATTATTTATTTATTTTGAAAGACAGACAGATGGAGAGAAAGTATTCATCAATTAATTTGCTCTTCAAATACCCACAACAGTCAATGGTGGGTCAGGTCCAAAACGGGAAGTGGAAATTGTCTAGTATCTTGCATGGGCAGCAGGTATGCAGCTACATAGCTGTTTCACAGAAGATGGACAAGAGAGGAGCCAGGATTCTAACCCAGGCCCTCTGACCTGGTGTGTGGGCGACACAAGCTGCACAAAGTGCCTGTCCCTGTGTTTAAACTTAATTTTATGACTCTTTGCTATTAGCTTATAACATAAGAAGCTTTTAAAAGCTTTGAATATCAGGTACTTATAGCAGGACTAATAGCAAATAAACCAACAAAGTATTTCTCAATTACCTTCTGTTGACCTATAATGTTATTCTAGGGTATGCTTCCACAGTTGGTATATTTTCCTCCAAAACAGTCCTTTAATTCTTCCCACATTAACATCTTAACTTCCAATAAATCTCTAATTAGCTCTTTCTTTAGTTCTTTAGTATTTGCAGCAGAGAGCAAAGACTTGCTAAGCCAATTCTCATCATGATGTGACTGGTTGCAGACAACTCTCCCTGGGCAGCTTGTAATCGTGAGTTTGAAAGGCAAAGTACCATTGTTTGCTACCAAAGAAATTTCAGGCCTCATGGCATCTGATGAAGGGGAATATTTAGGAGTGAATGGTTTCCCAGCCACCCACAATGCTTACTAACACACTCCACAAGAGCCTATATGTTATTCTTTTATGACCCATTGTAGACAGAAAGCTGTAGGACAGTGAAGAACACTTAGGCACAGGATTGTTTTCTACGCAGAAGAAAACACATTCATGAACCATCTCCTCTCATTGTAGTCTATTATCACCAATTACAAGGAAGACATGTTTATAGAGACCAATTAAAACAGATGGAAAAAAATACATTACCTCTCTTAATTGTTAAGTCTTTGGTTGATGGAACCAAGCAGGTTAAAAAAAATAAGATGAAAACATCCAGGAAAAAATCTGGTATAAACATATCAGGACTTTCAGTCCTTTTTACTTCCTATTGCCCAAAGCATCCAAAATATAAATTTCACTATGAAAATTTCAAAGATAGGCAGTCAATTTCTTTTTTATTGAGGTTTTTTTTTTCCACACAACTACTATCACTACAGGAGAAAGTTGGAAATACTCTGAAAAAGTTATGTCCTTTAAATAATTATCTGCAGCAAAGAAATTTTCATTGGTCAATGACCACATTTTATTCAACACATTTAAACCATCATCTGACATTTAGGGCATCTTGATTATGATCTTTTTTTTATACTTCTTATGGTTTGGTCCATTCTGTATTACCTATGACTTTTACCATTTTGAGAAATTGTTTATTGAAAGGTTTTATGGGGTTATGTGTACATATTTGTCCAGAAATTTAGAATCAAAATAATCACTAAGCCACTTTCCTAGGAGATTTTCAGAATTGCATGCACATAATCTTCTTGAAATGCACAGAAGTAGGAAAAGTAGTAATATATTCAGAGGGTCTTTTGTTGGCATCTAACATTGTGCTAGGCACAGTTCTAGATACTACGAGGAAGACAATCTATTCACCATGGATTTCTGCACTCTGGGAAAAACGCAAACATAAAATATGTACATGTTTCTGTGACAATGTTTAAAACATTTAATGTTGTTAAGCTTTATTTATTTATTTTGAAGTGAAAGGCAAAAAGAGAAAGAAAACAGCCAGGGCTGAGCAAGGTCTAAGCAGGAACTCCATCCAGGTCTCCCACGTGGGTGACAGGAACCCAAGTGCTTTGGCCATCATTATCAGTTCAGCTTGGGACAACACATGCATGGAACTGTCTAGATATCAATGATGAAGAGTTGGATTTAGAATGGGAGGGAAGAGAAGAGCGGGGAGTGTATATTCTGGGAAATGTGGAGAGCACCCTGGCATGGAAGTAAAACTTTAAGAAGACATGGTAGAAAGGAGGGCTTTATGTCCAGGAAGATGTAAATCTAGCGGACAGTGGGCATTTTGAAGGCCTGGGAAGGAGCAATGGAGCAGCCTGGGCTGTTTTTAGCTCTTGAAGAGGAAAGTGAAGGAATTCAGCAGGTGTTCAGGACCTTTGAAGAAACAGCAAGTAAGGAGATGAATTAGAGATGGTCAGCAGTGAGAGGACGTGGTGTTGTTGGAATAGAGCGCGTGCAGGACGTGAATGTGGTTCCTTGTTCATCTTCCTTATACAAGTGTCAAAGCTGGAGTTATATTTACTTCTTTAATCTGCTGCTCTCCAATAGAGAGTAAGGTCCATGAGGGCAAGTGCTCTATTCGTCTCCTTCACAGATGCATTCCTGACATCCTGTTCATTAATCGAGGCTCACTAAGTATTTGAATGAATGAATGAAAATATCCTTGTGTTTATATAGATGAAGAGTGAATTGTGGAGAAATTTCAAGAACTAAGAACTCTGAAAAATAACTATGTAATTTTAGTCTAATCTGGTCATTTTTTGTAAGAAATAACAAAGGCATTTTGGATGGCTCAGTTACTTTTTACAGACCTGTCCCTTCCTGTACTAGGGTGGGCATGTGTGGACTTGGCTTTTCTTCTTCCTGTCTGGCTATAGTGTTCTTTATGTGAAATGCTATCAAGACTATCAGAACTGCCTCCTAATATATTAAATGGGAAGATAAAGGAATTTAGAAAATCCTTTCTTGGCATGGTCTGTCTTCAAGTCTGTTACAGGATATTGCTGCACACTGAGAAAATTGTATTTTTGCTGACAGAGGGTGAATTTTAACCTGTACTTACTATTTGCATTCTTATTGTAACTCTCTCAGTTCTGCCCTCTTCCCCCTATTCACTTGCAGATGGATGCTTTGCATTAGTTGGGAAGAAAATCCTACACAGAGACACATGGAACCAAGGACATTAAAATATTCCAAAAAGCCCACCTCCATGGCACTTTGATAAGATTACAACTGTAGGTAGAAAATAAAACCTTTATTCACCAGCACACCAGAATGCTGATGAAATTGAATAATGCCTTAATAGAAGTCATCTTGGATTTTAGGAAGTTATTTCTTGCTTCCTCTGGAAATGGTAGGATTTTAATATAAGGACAAATCTTAGTCTTAGTTATAATTTTCCTCTCCAGCTCCTCATCTTACAGGTAGGGAAAGAAAACAATCCAAAATGGCAGTGGTAGGTAGAATACAGATCACCCAATCACTCGGGATGAAAATTCAAATAAAATTAGATTCCAACTCAATTTTCCAACTTTCACCATTTTTCTACTATGATTTTTAATTGCCACTTTTTAATTAGTCAATTTTGACAAACCCATTGGCCACCTGTTGTCACCAGAGCTTTATCACACTGTAGTTCAGGATTTAACAAACCTCTGGATATTTTCAAAAGGATGGGGTATGGGTGAAGAAAGAGTCTAGCACCAGAGTCTGGCTTCCTTGTAGCCAGTGGGACTTCTCCCATCAAACTGTCGATGCCACTGTAGTTCATGTGAGTGAGGAAAAATCGTTGTCTGCAGTTTGTGTGCTAGAATATTCAGGAATCCACGTTAGCATAAAGAAGAACAGTCAGAGAAAGGAACTCAACACAAGATGAGGCTAGCAGGGCTGAGCTTGTCCCACAAACACGTTTCACCTTGGTTGAGACTGTCAGAGGAAATTATCATTTGGAAGCAGCTTTCCTGTACTTTAAAAGTCCTCTCTTTGAAATAAAAGTAAATTCTTAAGAAATCCATAGGTTTTTCATACTTGCTGAAGTCTCAGGTATTCATAATTTTCTTGGGAGCTGTCAAATGTGTCACTTTACAAAATCATCTACCTGAAAGTCCCGGTGGCATTCAGCACAGTGTGATTGCCCTGTCTTTGTTCTTTGAAAGGAGGCCACTGGCTCATCCTTCAGTACCCTAAGGAGGCCTTGGGTTAGAAGAAATTGAGCTCTATCTTCTTAACAAACACAATTTCAGGTGGTACCTTACCAACTGATTTAAATAAAAATTGGCATTACTATTCAGCTTTTGAGTTCTACTCCAGAGTTTCTCAACCTTAGTACCACTGACATTTTGGGTTGGAAAATTCTCTGTTGTGGGGCTGCTATGCTTTTTAGGGTGTTTATCTTCCATCTACCCGATGCTAGTAGCTAAGCTTCACCCTCCAGCTCCCAAATGCAGCCATCAACTAATATCTGCAGACCTTGACAAATGTCTCGTGGGGGTCAAGGCACCATGGTTGAAGAACCACAGGCTTGTACAATGCCTACAACTCAGGTGCAGTCTCCATGTGCCAGAGAACTGTGTAATTCTATGTCAGAATGGCAGATGGAACACTGACTTCTCTAAGAAATAGCTGGTTAACTTAACAGCTGTGTTACGAAGCCCCCTGAGCTGCTGATTCTTCAAATGTGAAATGGTCTATTGCTAGTTATAATGGCTTCAGTGGAACTAATATTAATAGTTAATGAAATGGACATTTTGAGATTTGTTGTTTATAGCCTTTGTCTCTTCTGTTGAGGAAGAGTGTTTTTCTTTTTTACTATTTGTTGAGCTCTTTTATTTAGTGTAGAGTTTACTTTATGATCATTAAGTAAACTGAAAGTAGATCTTTGTAAAAATTAATAGTGGGAATGAGAGAGGGATGAGGAAGAATGGTTGGAGCGTGGGAGGGAGGGAAGACAGGAAGTATCACTATATTTCTAAATCTGTATATATGAAATACATGAAACTTGTATAATGTAAAATTAAAACAAAACTAAAATCAACTTTAAAAAGGACATGTCCAATTGTAGGGTCAACAACAGTGAAATATTTTAAAAACCTTGATTCATACTGAATTGAATTGCTAAAAGGCTATGCCAACTTAGTTTTATTCTTAGGTCTGACAGCACCTACCTGTTTAACTCTATTTTTGCCCAAAGAGAAGATTCTCATTTTTAATAATTTGTTCCAGTTTTATTGGTAAAAATTATCAGTGTTTAATTTGTATTTCTCTCATTTTAGTGAATTTTGACATTTATTTACAATTTTTCATGCCTTTTCAATTTTCTGCACTCCCATTCTTTGAATCACTCACTTTTGAAGTTAATATTAATGTTGAAATAATGATGACTGCAATATTGTAGCAGCCAGCATGAACCATATAAACTGAGAAGTTCACTGAGCACAACCTTATTACTAATATTCAGTTTACAGATGAGAAAACTGAGGGCTGAAGAGATGAGAAGCCTTGCTTAAAGTCACACAATTAGTTCCTGAGCTGAGAGTGGAACTCGGCCTTACTTTAGAGCCAGCCAGAGGAATCATTACATTGTGAAGACTGTGAGTTCAGACACCTTAATAAAGTTGGAGACTTCAGCTATGGATTTGTTCAGTTAAGAATTTACTAGGACAAATAAGTCCAGGTTCAGAATGCTATTTGAGCAATTGCTGACCTAATTCAGTATCTGCTAAGGCAAAGGTTCAGAGAAGATGCTGGGGAAGTCTGAAGGAGGACGTGATGAGCTCATTTCTAGGGTGTGAACCAAGCTCGTCACCACAAGTGTGTGACCTACTCGCTGATGGAAACTTCCGCTACATTTGAATTTACCTGTATTACATGTAAACTGTAATCACTCTATTTTAAGGAAAACATTGGAAAGAAAATGTAGAATATCAAAAAGTGTTTTTAAAAGATAATTCCTTTCCTTTATAGTAAATGCTTTCAAGAAGTAAATAGTACTTAGAATTAGAAAAAGTAGTTACTGCTTATTGCATGCTTGATGTGTCTGCATTGTTAACTTATCTACTAGTGTAACTGAGGCCTATATAATTATTACAACTACTCCTACCAGTTTTTTAGTGCCTTATTGTGTGGAATCCCTGAGGAATAAGGAAAGAGTGTTTAAAAATAAAAAAAAAAAATAAAGCTTATTTCATTAAGCATGAAACTTGAAAGTGTTTTCTCCATTTTCACCCACCAGCCTACTTTAAAAAGGTTTCATTAACTTTTATAAATATGTTACTTTTATTTCTTCACCACTAAAGAATGTGCAAAATGATTTCCTGACCATTTAGCTCACTATTCTTTCCTAATTACTAAATTTATGGAAATTAATTCAGGGAAAGTTTACTCCAAAGGATTCACACATATGAGCATCAGAAAAAAAATCCATGTCTTTCTGTAACATTTGATTAATAGACTTTCAGGCCTGGGCATGAACAAACCTAGTTATCTTTGAGCTTTCAATGAGAAGGAGAGTCTTTTAGATGAGATTTCATTCTTTTTAAGATCAAAATAAAACAACACAACATAACTAAACACTAGTCTAGCCACAGCCCTGTCATTCTCATCTACCTGATCTTCAACATGTTCAGCCTGTCTCCTCATCCATAACGCAGGAGAAGTGAAGGAGGTAGAACTTGAGAAGTTACGCTACCACGCTGTGCTGTTTCAGGGATCCTAGTATTTAATACAAAAACAACGGATTGCTTTTGTCATCACACCTACAGTTACCATCAACATTATTATGAATAATCTGAATATTCTGAGTAGCGTTTTGGACCTTGGTCGAATATAGAGGTTGACACTGCTAGGCAGAGAGATAATTAAACTCTCATCAGAGAGGAACCTTAATACTCCTGGAGAGTCCTACAATTTCCTAGCAATTAGAATATTTTTTCCACATCTAGAAACATACCAGTACATGATGAACACAGAAACAAATCTTTTTTTGTTCAGCGTATATAGTTTTATGCCTTGTTGATATCAAGTAAACTTATGCCCTCTTTGAAATCTCTAACAATGTAATTGCCTGGGCATTAAATTTTATTTTATGGAAACCCCTAGCACTAACACATGAAAAAATATGCTTTCCTTTTATATTTATTAAACATCAACTCTCTTGATTCCTTGGCCTCTGCTTTGGGAGAAGTTGGTTACATCACCATAATATTTCTATTTTCAAAAACATAAACAAAAGCAAAAAAAACTAGTTTGCTCAGAAAGGGGCTGGGGTGGGAATAGCTCTCTGAAAAAGCCACAGTACTCTGTTGCAGCTTCATGATTTTAGCCAAGGGGGCAAACGCCTTGTTTTTGGTGTCTGCTGATTATGCAGAGTGTGGGTGCAGTGCCTGTAATGTAGCAACAGGAATGAATGACTGATGGGAGGAAAAGGAAGGATCAGTATATGGGTGCTGTCTTAGTAAGCTGGCATTCACCTTAAAATGCCAAAATGAATCACAACATATTTACAAGATAGTCAACTATATTTGCTATTTTTGTTTATGTATTGCTATTTATTGTTTATGTATTACATTGGTAAATAGCTAAATTTTCCACTGAGAACTGTGTGTATGAAAAACATCCTCATCCCCTAATACCACTTGTCACGGTATGGTATCACATCGATGAAATCTACAAGATCTCAAAAGTGTAATGTGGATAAATGATGCTGATATACTCACTCTATTTTCCTGCTGTTTGGTTCTAAAATAGGCACAGTTATCTCTATTTTCTTTATTAGCATAACTTTCTCATATATGATTCTGCTTCCTATCAGAAATGACAATTTCACACCCATGACCTGACTCAGTTCTTCTGTTATGTTTTGGGCTCATCCAATGTTTTATTCTGTAGACCACTGATCTATTCTGACTGACATTATCGTGGATATTCATAGAAAATTAAAACTTCAGCTCCGCCTTGCTCTAATTCGTGTAAGTGTCAGCACAAGTGTTACGTCCTGCTCTGCTACTCCAATTCATGCAGGTGAACTTGGGTCCCTAGGCCAGGAACATAATTTCAACTAGAAAAGAGATTCGTTTTGCCATGGTTAGACCGGGAACCTGTAAGACTCACAAGGAAAACAGATGAAGCTTGTCAGTGTATGTGAGAACATGTGTGTGTGGTGTGTGTGTGTGTGTGTGTGTGGTGTAAAGGAGGGAGAGACAAGCTATGTTAGGGACAGAATGACAGCCTGTTAAAGTTCCCGGTCCTTGCTGGGCCCTTCCCTGCCCTAACATGCTGGGAGATAGATTTGCATCTTCAGAAAAACAATCACAGTGACCTTACTTAGCACAAGGAATGGTACATTACTGGCGGCCAGAACTGTCCTGACTAATGCAGTCTGTCCTCTGGCCGTGATGCCTACACGTGTGGAAGTCCAACTTCACTGTTGTTTGTTTGTATCTTCAACACACCTCTGACTTCAGCTGCAATGTGTGCTGACGCCTGTAAGCACTGTGACAACTTCCCACTTCAATCACCTGCCTCCTCCAAAGAATCTTTTTAGGTTCAAAGGTAGCCTGTTCAATCTCCTGCAAGTGTAACCAGGAACTACGTGAGAAATATCCTGAGTCCACCTGGAGACAGTCAGAGAGAGAGGTCAGTGCCTGAATGCTATGGCATCCTCACGTGCCAAAGGGACCCTCAGAGACTTGTGTGGGATTGAGCCCAGTTGATGTCCATCATCACTCTCACCTATAGATAACATATTGCACTGCTTTTCTCCCATCCCTACATGCTTATCTCTACTCCTTCATTTGGGCTTCTCAGGATGACTTTCTAAATAAACTACCTCCACCTAAGTTCCAGTCTCAAGATTTGTTTTGAGGAAAATCAAAACTATGACAAAAGGCAACTTCTCTGTTGTGAAAGAGGCTTCATAGGGAATTGATATTTTCATGGTTAACCCTTCTTCCTCATTCAGGGGCCTTCCTACAGATGGCAAAACTGTAAGAAGATTCAAGCCACTGTAAGTTAGCTTCTGCTGAGGACCTAGGCTCCCAATGCTACTCTGTGGAAGTGAAGTGTAATAAGACTCTTAAATACGTATTTTAAAAATTAAATGAGAGTTTGTTTGGAGAAGATTATACAGTATTTTTCTGGAAGTGCTACCTATGTGGCTATGTTGTAGAAAATGTGCTGGAATGGAGGATTTACTAAGAGGACTTAACTTGAATATCCAATTTTGTCTTTTTTTTTTTTTTGCCTTTTAGGACCTTGAATAAGAGTTCTAATGTTTCAGAACCCCGATTTCCTGAATTATAGAACATGAAAAGGAATATATGTGACTTATATAATTAATGGAAGTAAAAAGTAGGTAGCGTTCTATTGCTTGTATAATTATTGGCACCTAGGTGATAGGGGAAGCTTAATTCAGGACTTACATTTGAAGGTAGCACATACAAGTGCAGATCAAACAGAAGTCTAAAAGAGATCAGACTCCTTGGAAATGTGTTCAGTCAATTTCTTTATGCTTTGACACACTGGTAGGAGAACATTAATTGCAAGTATGTGATTCTGTCATCTTTGCCAGATTGGCTAATTTTATCTGCTATACCTGAATTCAGAGAGGTTTCCAATTTCATTTAAAAAGTCTAATTGATTTGACGGGCACAGGCTGAAATACATCTTGGAATGTATTGACCCATCTATCCCAGATTCTAGTTCTTACTTATGGTTGAGGCAAAAACGGACATTAGCCATTAAGATCATGACTTTCTTAAAAAAATCACTCCTTCAAGCAATGGGCACTAAACCATTATTAGAGTTTTCAAGTTGATTACATATTTTTTCTTAAATATGCCACTTGTCACTGACTTAATTCTCATGAGTGAAACTTTACCTCAAGCTCCACATCTAATATTCCAGACAGGCTGATTACAGCATATTTTCCAAAGGCTGACAGCGTATTAGAGCTAGAAAGGATCACAGAGACTATTTAATTTTCCCCTGCCTCCTTAGTTAACCAGGAAAGAGAGTAAGCCCAAAGAAAGGAAGTTATGTTCCCAAAATCACGCTGTGGATTAGACGAAGACACCTGCTACGGATATGTGTGTCTCTGCAATGCTTTTCAACATTATTTCTAAAGCACATGCGGTGGACTACTGGTCCCTTAAGATCCTGCAACCCCTTTTTTCCCAAGAAAAAGTTTCTGTTTTAAAATAAATTTAGAAACCAAAGCATATACTTGCATTGAATATTAAAAGTGCCTGAAATTAATGTAGCTAAAAAATATTTTTACTGAAGTATTTGGTCACAGAGAATTTCTTTTCTATGTACAATTTATTAACAATCTTTTCTTGTTAAGAAGTGCAACCCTATTAAATCAGAAGCTCCCAGGATAAAGTTCAAGCTCTTAACTTGAAGCTACCAACATTTTATCTCCAGCTTCCACCTGCCTACCCCACTGCATGCCCTGTGATTCATGCATATGCTCCAGACATATCCAACCATCCCTAGCTGTCCCCCAGGTCTGATACCTCGCTTTTCCTTTCACAGGTGCTGTTTTGATACTTTAGATTGTTTCAGGGGCCTTGGGTATTGGTTTATATTCTCTCTCACCTTCCCTATGTTACACACACACATCATCATCATCATCATCATCATCTGCCATTTAGAATGCCTAGGACAACACAAGTACTATGTCTATAACTGTATCAAAGATGTGTTCCTGATTTTTAATAAAGGCATATAAGAATGTTTTATATATTTATATATATGGTATGTCACGGTTAAGAATGAGGATTGTCCCTTGGTATATTCTGTCCTGTTTCTTGCTACTAGGCCTCACAGAAATGCCAATCAAATGGGTCACCAAATGTAACTGCCAATACTCAGTGGTCCCTGTGGTCAGAATTCCAACGCAAGCTTCGTGATCTTTTATTTGCCTATTAACAAAGTCTAAAAGCAGTTGTATCATTCCTTAGCTTTACTGATGTCTAAGTGGCTGGAGTTTTTTGTTTTATTTGTTTTAATTTGGAAGCGATTCAGTAGAAATTGAATTAGTAGAAATGACTATATGACTCAAGCTCCTAACACTCTTTTTGGTGCCACTGGGGCCACTAAAACTGGTTTCTCTCTGTTTTTGCTCCAGTCTCTCCTTTCTTGAGAACTTGATCTGGAGAGTGATATGGAATCAGATCCCCTTTACTGCACTGACCTAGGAGCAGTGTTGAGGCTGTTCTGCAGCTCACTAAGTCCCTCATTTAGGGTTTTAGGTTTAACTCCAGCAAAGAGTGTCCCTGTTCATTGGTGTGCAGACTTGCACCTTCTTACACAGCTCTTTCTATAGTTCCTAAACTATAAGTCATGCTCCTCCATGTAAGTTCTTGTCCCATGTGCACAATCTAGCTCAAGAGTTGTCCCTTCAAAATACCTTTTTCTCTCAACAGAGAAAACACGTTTCAGTCTGCCATGAATGCTGGAGATAGGCACAGTGCCGGAGCACAGTGGTGCTGTGATATATGTTTACTGGTAGCAAGGGGGTAAAGAAAACTCAAGTACTTGTAATAATCTAAGTAATAGACATATTGCCCAGGCAGCAAGGATACCATCTGCAGGGTTGTGTGAGAGTCTGACCCAATGGTACACCAGTGGAGAATAATCATGAGCATTTCATACATTTCAAAAGTCATTTTTGTAACTGTAACTGTTGTAAGTAATTACAGGTGACTGATAAAATGTTTTATTAAATATCAACCAGAAATTTTGCAGAGGAATGTTACAAACAAGTTAGTGATTCTGTTGCGATATGTGCTTCCTATAGGTAACCTGAGTAAACATCCTTTCTTTTCAACTACAACTTATGATTCCATAAAAAGAAATACGAGGGAGCTCCTGGCTTGTGCTGTGAGCTAGGCATGAGAATACGAATCAGATGGGGAGATACCCATAAGGACAGGTAATTGCAATGCACAGAAAGTCCTAACAGGGAGAAGCCCAGGAAGGTGTGGACACAAACAGAAGGGCACTCAACTGCATTGGGAGTAGTGGAGACAACTTTCTGGAATAGCAGATTCTGCAGATGTCTCTGGAAAGACAACTAGGAGTCATCCAGACAAGGAAGGGAAGAGGAGGTGGTGGGCAGCCCCTGAAATGATTGCACGTGACCCTTGCCTCCTGGCTAAATTTACCTCCTTCCTTAGATAATGTCCTCCCTCTGAGCATGGCTGTAACTAGTGATCTGATCCTACCATTCCAGCCACTGCAGCCAATTGGGGAGTGAACCATTGGATGGAAGACCTCTCTCTCTCTCTCTCTCTGCCTCTCCTCTCTCTGTGTAACTCTGACTTTCAAATAAATAAATCTTTAAAAAATATATTTATTTTGAAAGGCAGAATTAGGGAAGGAAGAGGGGAGAGCAAAAGTGCATGCACTTGCTGGTACATGTCCCACAAGGCTACAATGGCAGGGGCTGGACCAGACCAAAGCCAGGAGTCTGAAACTCTATTCAGATCTCCCATGTTGGCGGCAGGGGCCCAATTACTTGGGCAATATGTTGCTGCTTTCCCAGGCACAATAGCAGGGAGCTGGATCAGAAGAGGAGCGGATGGGACTCAAGCCTGCACTCATATTGGATGCTAGTGTCAGAACAGCATCTTAGGGGCTGGCGCGGTGACATAGCGGGTGAAGCCACTGCCTGCAGGGGGGATGTTCCATATGGGCGCCAGTCTGAGTCCCGGCTGCTCCGCTTCCGATCCAGCTCTCTACTATGGCCTGGGAAAGCAGCAGAAGATGGCCCAAGTGCTTGGGCCCTGCACCAATGTGGGAGTCCTGGAAGAAGCTCCTGGCTCCAGATAGGCATAGCTCCGGCCACTGCAGCCATCTGGGGAGTGAACCAATGGATGGCAGACCTCTCTCTCTCTCTGCTTCTGGTTCTCTGTAGCTCTGCCTTTCAAATAAATAAATAAAATCTTAAAAGAACAGAATCCTAACCCACTGTGTCCCCATGCTAACCCCTCCTTCTTCTTCTTATAAGGACTTTGTTAAATTGGGCCCAACCAGATAATCCAAAATACACTTCCGCCTCTAATTATAAGTGCAATCACAACTATAAAATCCCTTTTGTCATGGGAAGTACTATATTCACAGGTTCTGGTCATTAGCACATGGATCTCTTTGGGGAACCATCATTCTGCCTACAACAAACATGAAGTTGTGATCTGCATTTAAAAAAAACAAACTCGTCAAATCAAGTGCTCACTCCACTATTTTACACATACAGTGACTGTAAAGCCTTATGACAAGCCACGAATCATTAAATCTTTCAAAGGACCCATACGTCAACAATTTCCCAGTGGAGGAAGCCTCTCCTCCATGTCTAAAGCTTTCTCCATGATACTTTAGCAGATAGAGATTTTTAAATTTCAATTATTTTCTTTTTATTCCAAAGATTCCAGTGACTATTTGTTGGGCAAAATAGAAGCCTGGGAAGTCTGAGTATGAAAACATAGTGAATGTTCTCATGAACTCAAATACTTTGCAGCCACTGTGGAGGCTGAGGATGCATTTAGAATGATAATGTATTCCTATAATATTACAGATCAAGGATTCCAAAGCAAACTTAATTGCAGATTTAAAATAGAGAATGTACAGGAATAGTTGTTTTCTAGCTCTTTGTACAAAATCAATTCAAATAAAGCGAGAGATTATCCCTACGTTCTAGATCTTTTCTCAGAAGAGTGATTTTGCTGACCTTTTCTGTCACTGAAATACCACTCGCTGAAGGACACAGTAACACCACAGCAGTGCCGTCTGCAAGGTCTCCTCTCTTCCTGGCACCAGCTGCAGAACTTGTCCATTGTGTGAATGAGATGCAAAGGTGATTTCCTCTTATGGTCCAAACACGTGTGCTCACACTTAGCCATGGTGGAACAGGAATATGCTGGAGGAGGAAGGAAACTTCACATTTCTGGTTATCTCCTTCTGCAGGGATATCGTTTCTGGCACTAATGACCAGCACAATGCTTGGCAAACAGTGGCAAAAAACTAATATTCCTTAACCAAGTAACCATGTGGCACTGCTGTGGTCAATTACTGTCGGTGGCTCTGTCGGTAAGAAGTGCATGCACTTTAAAATACAGAGGAAAAGTGTCGAAGCAACAAGGGTGATGTCTAGAGACTGATGATTCTTTCTCATTTTTTAATTGGATCACTTTTTTTACATCTGAAACTTCAACTTCAAAAAATATTTCTTTCTAAAAAGGACAGCATTTTTCTTTTGTTTTCCTAGTAAATGTTTAATTTTTTTTCATTTAGTTGAAGGGGAGAGAGGGAAGGTGGAGGGGTAAGAGAGAGAGAGAGACAGGCAGACATATCTTCCAACTGTTGGTACACTCCCCAGATGTCCACAATAACCACGGCTGGGTTGGACCAGGCTAAATCCAAGAGTTGGGAACTCAGTCTAGGTCTCCTATGTCGGTGGCAGGAACTCAACAACTTTAGCTACTATCATCAGCTCCCTCCCAGGAAATGCATGAGGAGGAAGCTGGATTGGAAGGGAAGGAGCCAGGACGCAAGCCAGGCACTCTGATATGGATGCAGGCATCCCAAATGCCATCTAAACTGTAGAGACAAATGGCTGCCCAGATATTAGCTTTTTTAATATCTATTTTTTAAACGAAGTAACCGAAGATAAGGAAAAAATGACTGCTAATTCCAACCAATTATTTAGAACTTTTTCTGAGACCATTTTAAGGACTTGAAATCTTATTCATGTACCAGAAATTTATACCATTTTAAAGTGACAACTGAAGATAAATTATGCTGGGCCTGGGACTGTGGCATAGTAGGCTAAGCCTCCATTTGTGGCCACCAGCATTCCAAATGGGCTTTGTTCATTTCCTAGCTGTTCCTCTTCCTATCTAGCTCTCTGCTATTGAAACAGGAAAAGAGCCCCTAAAATTTACCCTGAAATGTGTCCCCTTAAAGTTCCCTAGAAATGCTGTCCAGGATGCCACACGCACTACCGGAATTTGGGGTGCCTTACGATTTCACCACGGGCTTATTACTAAGTCCCCGATATCAATAAGCCCGAGAGGGTTCTTGCCTAATATTTAGAGAAGAATTCTAAATACCAGCACAGATAAACAAGGCAGCATGGTACATTTTAAGCTTTTATTTAGTAAGAAAGGTGCATAAGAGAGTGAGAGCTTTATTTAGGGGAGAGAAGTGAATGGGGTTTCATACCAAGCACCAGGAACCAGCCACGTGGATGAGCATCTAGGCCAGGAAGCCTAGAGCACATGGTCCGAAGGCTATGCGTCCTGGAGGTGCAGGGCTGTAGCAAGCCCTGTCCTGGCGAGAGGCCAGGGAAGAAGAGTAGGCCAGAGAGCCTGCAGCCACATGGGAGATCTGGAAGAAGCTCCCAACTCCTGGTTTTGATCGACAGAGCTCTGGCTGTTGCAGCCATTTGGGGAGTGAACCAGCAGATGGAAGATTTCTTTGTCTGTCTCTCCCTCTGTAACTCTACCTCTCAAATAAATAAATAGAATGTTAGAAAAAGATAAATAATGCTGAAATTGGGTCCCTTATTTAGTTACAGACTCCCACTGACATGTATCCAGACAAATCTGAGCTCAGGTTTTTTTTTTTTTTTTTCCTTTGGTAGGCAGAGTTAGAGAGAAAGAGAGAGAAAGGTCTTCCTTCCATTGGTTCACCCCCTAAATGGCCACTAAGGCTAGTGCGCTGCACCGATCCGAAGCCAGGTGCTTCCTCCTGGTCTCCCATGCAGGTGCAGGGCCCAAGGACTTGGGCCACCCTCCACTGCCTTCCTGGGCCACAGCAGAGAGCTGGACTAGAAGAGGAGCAACCAGGACAGAACCGGTGCCCCAACTGGTACTAGTAAGCTCAGGATTTTAAATCTGAGTTCAATTTCTTATAGTTACTTTTTCTAGTTCCACTTATACTTGTTTGGTCACTACAGTGCTACAAGCTGATTGTGCATTTTGGGAAATAACTTTTTAGACATCAGTGAATTGTCAGTGCCCTGCTCTCCTATGCCACAGCTGCTCACATTCACCAGATGTCCCTAACAGTGCATTGGATGCCTTTTCCCCAGGACTCACAGCCCATTCGGCACTCAGCAAAAAACGGGGACAAAGAAGTTCTTCACACTTGCTAGGTAAGAGTGGGTGGGTTTATTACTCCCCTTGTTGAAATCCACCTTAGCAGTCAAAGCTGCCTCTGAAGTATTAAAAACCCCTGGTGAATATTTTTAGATGCTATTTCATAATTTGTTTTCCTGACTATCTCAGCAGGGCTGATTCCAAACTTTAATCAAATTCATCACCTCATGAGGTTTTCTGAATAAAAGATGCTTATGGACTGAATATATCTCTATTATTGACACAGAAGAAAAAAATCTGAAATTAAAGGCTCACATTATTGTGGATTGTTCTGTCTGCTTTATGATGGTGTGACTAACTGCACTTTCACACACATACATTCACATGCACACACGCACATATTAGAATACACTTACATACGTAAGCCAAAGAAACACACACACATCATCAGAATGTGGTTGGGTGTTTCAGCAGTATTTCTTTAACCTAAGCCTCCTTAGGAGAGCTGGATTTACAAATCAACTTTAAATGCATTGTGCTTTCTTGACACTTGTAAGTCGGATTTTAATATTGGTCCCTAATAATGTTTTGCAATTAACCAGCATTTTAACACTGAAGTAAGCAATAAACTAACGCTATAACGCTTTTTTAATTGAAAAGATTAAGAGAAAGCTAATTAATTTGTAAACTGTATGTAGTGAATCATTCTGACTCCATGATTAATTTTGTCTATTTTTGTTCTACACATGAGTAGCTTTTAAAAAAGGTACAAAACATGTAATTAGCAGTATATAATTTCTATCAGCTCCTAGAAATATTTGTTTCTGTGTGTGTTTGCAATAACATTATAAGGACTTTATTATGTTTTCTCCTACTATGTCAATTTCCAAGCTTCTGTTAACTCATGTGGGTTTTATAAATTCCCTGCTGTAACAGCGGCAATGGAGCTCAACTCTGATTTTCTAGGAAGAAATGATTTGACGCTACTTGTTGTAGGATCTATACTTAAATTTTATTATTGGTTTCTCCTCTCATTTCATTATCAATGTATCATTCTATAACTATCATCTTAACACAAACCCTCCATATATTTCAGCTAGAAATTTCCTGAATTAGTCATTTGTAGGACTAATTTCAGCCTTTTCTCTCCAGGCTAGTTCCCTTGCTGTTCTCAGGAAAATCAAATGAATTTATTTAATTGGAAAATTTTTTTTATCAGGCACCTAATAATGTGCTGGGCACTATTTTATATGCCAGAGAGACAATAATGGATGGAACCTGCAAAATAACTCATGTAGTCTAACTGCAGGAGAAAGGTAAAAAACCAGAAAAATAGGTAAATTTTATGGTATATTAGAAAATGATATGTGCAATGAGGAATAATGGATCAGATAAGAATGATAAGAAGGACAGGGGCAAAATGACTAGTTTTAAACATGGTTGTCCAGGAAGGGCTTAGTGAGAAGTCAGCATTTAAGCAGTGACTTGATGGAGCTGATGAAAATTTCCAGGAAGCTTAGTATGTTGGACAAAGAGAAAATTCAATGGCCCCAGGGAGCAAATACCTGTGTCCAGGTAACAGCTGAAAAAGAATCCAGTGTGCTAAAGTTTAATGTTTGAGAGCAATGTGAAGGCTGATAGATACCAAGATGAGAGAGTTTATGATGTTGACAGCTATTGTCTCTGAGATAGGTCTGGAATGTACTCTTCTTAACATCATTATTTGAGGGGCCAGTGTTGTGGTATAGTGGGTTGGGCCACTCCACAGTGGAGTGCTGTTTGAGTCCTCACTGCTGCTCCACTTGTGGTGGATCCAGCATCCTGCTAATGTACTCGCGAAGGCACTGGATGATGGCCAAGGTTCTTAGACACCTGCCTCCCACACGGGAGACCAGGATGGAATTCCTGGCTTTATGACTTTGGCCTGAGCCAGTCCTGGCTGGCTGGTGTGGCCATCCGGGGAGAGAACCTGTCATTCTCGCTCTTTCCATGCCTGCCCCTGACACCGTTTCCCTTGCAGTCATTCTGCCTTTCAAGTAGCTAAATAAATCTTTACCAACTTTTATGTGAGAGTCATAGAAAGAGAGAGATTGGGGGGGGGGGCGACAGAGGGAGAGAGACAACAAACACACACACGATAGAATACTAATTATTAGCTAGTTCACTCTCAAAATTGCCCACAAAGGCCAGCGCTGGGCCAGGCTAAAGCCAGGGGCCAGAAACTCAATCCAGGTCTCTCACATGGTTGATAGGGACTCAAGTGAGCTTTAGGAGAACCTGTTGTCAGGAGCTGGCATTGAATATTGAACCCAGGCTCTCCAATATGGGACGTGGGCATCTTAATTAGTGTTTTAACTGCTAAGATAAATGCCCAGCCCTGGGATGTGGATGAAGACATCACAATCTACATTAAGAATGATACATGGCTAAGTGCCCACCCCAGGGCATAGATCACTCTGGCAGGAATGAGAATAAATTTAGGTATGGGGAGGGTGTAATTAGGTAGACCTGGCAGGAAGTTACTGCAAAAACAGGTGCAAAAACAGGCAACAAATGATGCTGTTTGAGCCAGGCTGGTATTGAAGGAGGCAGTGAGGGCAATTAGCTATGGAACGACTGGATATGCAGAGTGTGCTGAGAGAAAGCAGAGATCAGTTTCGACCCGAATGATTGAAGGATGTGCCAATTCCCTTCTCTGTACTCTGTGTGCATTGTAAGATATTCTCATTTCTATCAGCACAACAAACTATTTCTTTCATATTTTAACTGAAACATAAAGTTGTACATATTTATGGGATATTATGAGATGCTTTTAGTTCAAATCTCACTTTCTAAGAATTTAACCTAATTAAACTCATGCTGTTTTCAACACTTCATTAAACTCCATTTCCTGGGGTATGTGGCTAGGTTTATTATGTGGCTTTGTCCTGATTAAGATAGTTTTCCAGCTTTCTACTTACAATAGGTCTTCAAAATTTCGTGGGGATAATGTATTGTGATAAAACTGTATGGATTTCACATTTTTGCACCAATATAAATTTATCCTTTAATTGCATTTTCGATAAACTTTTGAAATACTCTTATGTGTATAGACACGTTAGAAAACTTGAAAAGGGGCGGAGCCAAGATGGCGGAATAGTGAGGACGTGCACTAGTAGTCCGCAAAAAGATAGTTTAATAAAAACAGAGTTACTGTAGCCTCAGGAAAAATCTCACGGAAAAAAATGCAGTGGAAATTCTTCCGGACCCAGTGAATGAGACGCAGAGGACCTAGGGGAAAGTAAGTTTGCGAACGGCAAATCGTGCCTTAGTGGCACGGGAGCTGCCGGGAGGGACGGGAACCGGACGGAACACAGTCGCCATTGGAATTGAGCGCTTAAACGGGAGCCGATACAGGGATCCCGAGACACTGGCGGGGGGGAAGCAGACGCCACGGGGGAAACAGCACAATTGAGGCGAGCCTGCACGGACACTAGTCTCTCTCGTCACCCACCCTGCTAATTCGAGCTAGATTAAACGCAGTGGGACAAGGCGCGCCCGCCCGCCCGCCCGCCCGCCCATCACTGAGGCAGACGGAACCAAAAACCCGAGGCTGTAGAAACCTGAAGGGGATCCAAAAACTGGGAACACACCGCGCACACAAACTCCGTTACCTTGACAACCCAGAGAAAGAGTGTGGGGAAAAAAAAAATGCCAAATAAAAACAGATTCCGAGGGAGCAAGATCAAGGAAGACGCTATGATGACCCCAAACAGAAAAGACACCCCAAGTCAGGATTGTGAAGATAATGAGATAGAAGAAATGCAAGAAGCAGATCTCAAAGAATTGATAAGAACATTAAGAAGTTCTCAAAAACAAATTCTTGAACTACAGAAATCTTTAATGGATAAGATAGAAAATCTCTCTCGCGAGAATGAAGCACTACGGAGAAATCAAAACGAAATGAAACAACTAGTAGAACAAGAAGCTACGAGAGTGACAAAAAATCTTAATGAATTGAAGAATTCAATAGATCAAGTGACAAGCAATCTTGAGGGCCTTAAAACCAGAATGGGTGAAGCAGAGGAGAGAATATCGGACCTAGAAGACAGAGAACAGGAGAGGAAACAGTCAAACCAAAGACAAGAAGAGGAAATTAGAAAACTAAAAGATATTGTCGGGAATTTACAGGATACTATTAAAAAACCCAACATTCGGGTTCTAGGTGTTCCTGAAGGTATGGAGAGGGAGAAAGGATTAGAAGGCCTTTTTAGGGAGATACTAGCAGAAAACTTTCCAGGCTTGGAGAAAGACAGAGAAATCCTAATCCAGGAAGCTCATAGAACCCCTAATAAACATGACCAAAAGAGATCCTCTGCACGACATATTGTAATTAAACTCACCACAGTGCAGCAAAAAGAAAAGATCCTAAAATGTGCAAGAGAGAAACGTCAGATTACTCTCAGAGGATCTCCAATTAGACTTACAGCTGACTTCTCAACAGAAACCCTACAAGCTAGAAGGGAATGGCGAGACATAGCCCAGGTACTTAGAGAGAAAAACTGCCAGCCCAGAATATTATACCCTGCAAAGCTCTCATTTGTGAATGAAGGTGAAATAAAGACCTTTCATAACAAACAAAAATTGAAAGAATTTGTTGCCACTCGTCCAGCCCTGCAAAAGATACTTAAAGACGTGTTACACACAGAAACACAGAAACACGACCATCAACATGAAAGAAGGTAAACGAAGGGAACCTCACGGCAAAAGATCACAGGGAATTCAAAGCATACATTAGAAAATATCTGGCAAATGGCAGGGCAAACTTACCACTTATCAATAGTCACATTGAACGTTAAAGGTCTAAACTGTCCTGTTAAAAGACAGAGATTGGCTGATTGGGTTAAGGAACAAAAACCATCTATTTGCTGCCTACAAGAAACACATCTTTCCAACGAAGATCCATACAGACTGAAAATAAAAGGATGGAACAAGATATACCATGCCAACAGAAATGAAAAAAGAGCGGGTGTAACCATCTTAATATCGGACTACATAAACTTTAACACAAAAACTGTTAAGAGAGACAAAGAGGGGCACTATATAATGATTAAGGGATCAATACTACAGGAAGATATAACAATTCTCAATGTATATGCACCTAATTACAGGCCACAGGTTTATTTAAAAAATTTGTTAAGAAACTTAAAGGGAGACTTAGACCCCAACACAATAGTACTGGGGGACTTCAATACTTCACTCACAGATATTGACAGATCGACAGGACAGAAGATCAACAAGGAGACAGTAGATTTAAACAACACTATAGCCCAAATGGATCTAACAGATATCTACAGAACTTTTCATCCTACAAGTAATGCATTCACATTCTTCTCAGCAGTACATGGAACCTACTCTAGGATTGATCACATATTAGGCCATAAAGCAAGTCTCAGCAAATTCAAAAGAATTAGAATCATACCATGCAACTTCTCAGACCATGAGGGAGTGAAGTTGGAAATTAGCAACTCAGGAATCTCTAGAGCATATGCAAACACATGGAGACTGAACAACATGCTCCTGAATGAACAATGGGTCACTGAAGAAATCAAAAGAGAAATCAAAAATTTTCTGGAAGTAAATGAGGATAACAGCACAACATACCAAAACTTATGGGATACAGCAAAAGCAGTGTTAAGAGGAAAGTTTATATCAATAGGTGCCTACATCAAGAAACTGGAAAGGCACCAAATAGATGAGCTTTCAATGCATCTCAAGGATCTAGAAAATTTGCAGCAAACTAGACCCAAATCTAGTAGAAAAAGAGAAATAATCAAAATCAGAGAAGAAATCAACAGGATTGAATCCAAAAAAACATTACAAAAAATCAGCCAAACGAGGAGCTGGTTTTTTGAAAAAATAAACAAGATTGACACCCCATTGGCCCAACTAACTAAAAAAAGAAGAGAAAAGACCCAAATCAGTAAAATCAGAGATGAAAAAGGAAATATAACAACAGACACCACAGAAATCAAAAGAATCATCAGAAATTACTACAAGGACTTGTATGCCAGCAAACAGGGAAACCTATCAGAAATGGATAGATTCCTGGACACATGCAACCTACCTAAATTGAACCAGGAAGACATAGAAAACCTAAACAGACCCATAAGTGAGTCAGAAATTGAATCAGTAATAAAGGCCCTCCCAACAAAGAAAAGCCCAGGACCAGATGGATTCACTGCTGAATTCTACCAGACATTTAAAGAAGAACTAACCCCAATTCTTCTCAAACTATTCAGAACAATCGAAAAAGAGGGAATTCTCCCAAATTCCTTCTATGAAGCCAGCATCACCTTAATTCCTAAGCCAGAAAAAGATGCAGCATTGAAAGAGAATTACAGACCAATATCCCTCATGAACATAGATGCACAAATCCTCAACAAAATTCTGGCCAATAGACTGCAACAACACATCAGAAAGATCATCCACCCAGACCAAGTGGGATTCATCCCTGGTATGCAGGGATGGTTCAATATTCGCAAAACAATCAACGTGATACACCACATTAACAGGCTGCAGAAGAAAAACCATATGATTATCTCACTAGACGCAGAGAAAGCATTCGATAAAATTCAACACCCTTTCATGATGAAAACCCTAAGCAAACTGGGTATAGAAGGCACATTCCTCAATACAATCAAAGCAATTTATGAAAAACCCACGGCCAATATCCTATTGAATGGGGAAAAGTTGGAAGCATTTCCACTGAGATCTGGTACCAGACAGGGATGCCCACTCTCACCACTGCTATTCAATATAGTGCTGGAAGTCTTAGCCAGAGCTATTAGGCAAGAAAAAGAAATTAAAGGGATACAAGTTGGGAAGGAAGAACTCAAACTATCCCTCTTTGCAGACGACATGATTCTTTATTTAGGGGACCCAAAGAACTCTACTAAGAGACTATTGGAACTCATAGAAGAGTTTGGCAAAGTAGCAGGATATAAAATCAATGCACAAAAATCAACAGCCTTTGTATACACAGACAATGCCACGGCTGAGGAAGAACTGCTAAGATCAATCCCATTCACAATAGCTACAAAAACAATCAAATACCTTGGAATAAATTTAACTAAGGACATTAAAGATCTCTACAATGAAAATTACAAAACCTTAAAGAAAGAAATAGAAGAGGATACCAAAAAATGGAGAAATCTCCCATGCTCATGGATTGGAAGAATCAATATCATCAAAATGTCCATTCTCCCAAAAGCAATTTACAGATTCAACGCAATACCAATCAAGATACCGAGGACATTCTTCTCAGATCTGGAAAAAATGATGGTGAAATTCATATGGAGACACAGGAGACCTCGAATAGCTAAAGCAATCTTGTACAACAAAAACAAAGCCGGAGGCATAACAATACCAGATTTCAGGACATACTACAGGGCAGTTGTTATCAAAACAGCATGGTACTGGTACAGAAACAGATGGATAGACCAATGGAACAGAATAGAAACTCCAGAAATCAATCCAAACACCTACAGCCAACTTATATTTGATCAACGATCCAAAACCAATCCCTGGAGTAAGGTCAGTCTGTTTAATAAATGGTGCTGGGAAAACTGGATTTCCACGTGCAGAACCATGAAGCAAGACCCCTACCTTTCACCTTACACAAAAATTCATTCAACATGGATTAAAAATTTAAACCTACGACCCGACACCATCAAATTACTGGAGAGCATAGGAGAAACCCTGCAAGACATAGGTACTGGCAAAGACTTCTTGGAAAAGACCCCAGAAGCACAGGCACTGAAAACCAAAATTAACTACTGGGATTGCATCAAATTGAAAAGTTTCTGTACTGCAAAAGAAACAGTCAGGAAAGTGAATAGGAAACCGACAGAATGGGAAAATATATTTGCAAACTATGCAACAGATAAAGGGTTGATAACCAGAATCTACAAAGAAATTAAGAAACTCCACAACATCAAAACAAACAACCCACTTAAGAGATGGGCCAAGGACCTCAACAGACATTTTTCCAAAGAGGAAATCCAAATGGCCAACAGACACATGAAAAAATGTTCAAGATCCCTAGCAATTAGGGAAATGCAAATCAAAACCACAATGAGGTTTCACCTCACCCCGGTGAGAATGGCTCACATTCAGAAATCCACCAACAATAGATGCTGGAGAGGATGTGGGGAAAAAGGGACACTAATCCACTGTTGGTGGGAATGCAAACTGGTGAAGCCACTATGGAAGTCAGTCTGGAGATTCCTCAGAAACCTGAATATAACCCTACCATTCAACCCAGCCATCCCACTCCTTGGAATTTACCCAAAGGAAATTAAATTGGCAAACAAAAAAGCCGTCTGCACAGCAATGTTTATTGCGGCTCAATTCACAATAGCTAAGACTTGGAACCAACCCAAATGCCCTTCAACAGTAGACTGGATTAGGAAATTATGGGACATGTACTCTACAGAATACTATACAGCAGTCAAAAACAATGAAATCCGGTCACTTGCAACAAAATGGAGGAATCTAGAAAACATCATGCTGAGTGAATTAAGTCAGTCCCAAAGAGACAAATATCATTTGTTTCCCTTGATTGGCGATGACTAACTGAGCACCAAAGGGGAAACCTGTAGAAGTGAAATGGACACTATGAGAAACAGTGACTCGATCAGCTCTTGTGCTGACTGTTGTTGTACAATGTAATACTTTATCCATGGTAGTATTTTTTTTTTCTCTTTATCCTAGTACTAGTGGTTGAACTCTGTAATTAACACACAATTATACTTAGGTGTTTAAATTTTAACCGAAAAGTGATCTCTGTGAAATATAAGAGTGGGAATAAGAGAGGGAGGAGATGTAAAATTTGGGACATGCTCAATCGGAACGGCCCCAAATGATGGAGTTAGAATTGTGCCAGGGGTTTCCAATACAATCCCATCAAGGTGGCATGTACCAAGGCCATCTCATTAGTCCAAGTGATCAATTTCAGCTCACAATTGATCACACTGATAGGTCTAAGAGTCAAAGGGATCACACAAACAAGACTAGTGTCTGCTAATACTAACTGATAGAATGAAAAAGGGAGAGAATGATCCAACATGGGAAGCAGGATACACAGCAGACTCATAGAATGGCAGATGTCCTAAATAGCACTCTGGCCTCAGAATCAGCCCTTAAGGCATTTGGATCTGGCTGAAGAGCCCATGAGAATATTTTAGGCATGGAAAGCTAAGACACTCTGGAAAAAACAGAAGACCTAAATGAAAGATCTCTGCGAGTGAGATCCCAGTGGAAAGAACAGGGCCATCAAAGAAGGAGGTACCTTTCTCTGAAAGGAGGAGGGAACTTCCACTTTGACTATGGCCCTGTGGGAATAAGATCGAAGTCGGCGAACCCTAAAGGCTTCCATAGCCTCGGCAACTCATGACCAGAGCCTAGGGAGATTACTGACGCCATAAACAAGAGTGTCAAATTGTTAAATCAACATCAGGAGTCACTGTGTACTTACATCTCATGAGGGATCTGTCCTTAATGTGTTATCCAATGTGAAGTGATGCTATTACTAGTACTGAAACAGTATTTTTACACTTTGTGTTTCTGAGTGGGTGCAAACTGATGAAATCCTTACATAGTATATATTGAATCGATCTTCTTTATATAAAGATAATTGCAAATGATTAAAAAATCTTGGTGTTAAATTGGAAATCGCGCAATTAATCAATTTTTTAAAAAAAAAATCATGTAGGATCTCTGTCCTTAATGTGCTGTACATTGTGAATTAATACTATAACTAGTACTCCAACAGTATTATCATTTTGTGTCTCTATGCGAGGGCAAACCGTTGAAATCTTTACGTAATATGTACTAAATTGATCTTCTGTGTATAAAGAGAATTGAAAATGAATCTTGATGTGAACAGAAGGGGAGAGGGAGCGGGAAAGGGGAGGGTGGGGGGAGGGAGGGAAGTTGTGTGTGGGGGGAGCCATTGTGGTCCATGAGCTGTTCTTTGGAAATTTATATTCTTTAAATAAAAGCTTTATAAAAAAAAAAAAAAAAAAAGAAAACTTGAAAAGTATATATATTATGTGTTAAAGTACATTGTAATTTTCACAATGAAAAAACTGAACTGTGCTAAAAACTCCCTAAAGATGTATTACATCCATAAAATAAAATATAAAATTAAAATATGTAAAATATACCTGTATCTCTTTATCTATCCATATTTGTATCTATAACTAATATATGTGTATATCTTTACCTATCCAAAATTTTGCAAATTACTTAAAGGGTTGAATAAAGAAATACAATTGTTTCGTATTGTCTTTTTTAAAAAACATTAAAAATTTTAGGAGAATTTAATGTTAGAGCTTTAGAAATTTTGAAAGAACAGAAAGTAAATCAGTAGAAAGAGGACATTGCTTTATTTTCATTTTAAATACACAGTTCTACCAATAGGTCCTCAAATTAATACTGGGAACAGCCTAACTGCTGGCCCAATTTTAAGCTATTTTCTATGATAATTGCCTATATTTGTATTTTTATATTTAGTACTATTTATAGTGACAAAATTATTTTTGTTTTAAATTTTTATTTATATTTATTTGAAAAGCAGAGTTATAGAGAGGCAGAGAAGCAGAGAGAGAGAGAGCGAGAGAGATCTTCTATCGGCTGATTCTCTCCCTAAATGACCACAAAGGCTGGAGCTGGCCTCATCCAAAGCCAAGATCCAGGAGCATCCACTGAGTCCCCCATGCAGGTACAGGGGCCCAAAGACCCAGGTCATCCTCCAGTGTCTTCCCAAGCTAAAGCAGAGATCCTGATCAGAAGTAGAGCAGGCAGGACTCAAACTGGTGCCCATGTGGGATGCCGACACTGCAGGCAGTGATTTTTCCTGCTATGCCACAGCACCAGCCCCTAAATTGATTTTTAAGATTTTAGGAGTTGTCACTGTGGAATAGCATGTAAAGCTGCCTTCTGACTTGCAGGTATCCTATAATCATGCCAGTTGTAGTCCTGGCTGTTCCACTTCCAATCCAGCTCCCTGCTAATGTGCTTGGGAAAGCAGAAGAGGATGACCCAAATTCTTGAGGCCCTGCACCCACACGTGAGACCAGGAAGAAGCTCCTGCTTCCTGCCTTCAGACCAGCCCATCTACAGTCATTGTGGTCATTTGGGGAGTGAACCAGCAAGATATCTCATTCTGTGTTTATCTCTCCCTCCTTAACTCTGCCTTTCAACAAATTTTTAAAGTATTTATGTATTTAATGTGAAAGACAGAGTTACAAAGATAAACACACACACACACACACACACACACACACACACACAGTCTTTCTTCTGCTACTAGTTCATTTCCCAAATAATCCCAATGTCCAGGGTTGGGCCAGACTGAAATCAGGAGCCAGGAGCCTCTTCTGAGACTCCCACACAGGTGCATGGGCCCAAGCACTTGGGTCATTTTCCACTGCTCTTCCCAGGCACATTATCAGGGAGCTGGATCATAAGTGGAGCAGTAGGACTTGAAACAGTGCCCCAAGGGGATGCTGGTATTGCAGATGTTGGCTTAACCCACCACACCACAGCACTGGCCCCAAAATTAATTTTTTAACAATATAAAGAGAATACATTTCAAGAAGTACATACATAAAATTCTGAGAATTGTATCTCCCTCTCTCTCCCTCCCAACCTCCCACCTCCTTCATTTTTCTTTTTCTTTAACTTTTGTGATAACATATTTTTAATTTACTTAAGCACCTAAAACATTATGATTATGGTCATAGGTTTATACTAGCAAAATCTACTGCCACTTTTTAAATTTTTTCAAATAATACAATAACAACTGTTAATAATGTGTTTTCTTTAAAAGGGGTGAGATTTGCCTGATTTAGAGATGTAGGATTTAGAGATCAGTGTTAGCATCCTGTCTAAGCTCTCTCTGCAGCTGCTGAAGGCAGCCAGTGGTTGGCTTTCAGAAACAGGCAAGCAAATGTGGCGGGATTCCAGGGTATCCACTAGGATGGTAAGACCTATGACTGATTCTTGTCCTGACTGATGAGCTGTTATTGCTGGTGAAAATGTATATCCACTGGATGTACATGGAAATATGGGGTCTTGTTTTTACAGGCATAAAATAAAAAAAAAAATTTCTATGAAAACTGGAGATAGCGCAGAATGATACCGGGAGCCTGAGGGAGGCAGGCGTCCCTCAAGTGAGGAGCAGGCACAGATGAGCAGCTTGTTCTTCTTGCTTGCTTCACAGTTTCGCCCTGAGCCATGCCTGGTGGTGGGAATTCAACACTTGCTTCACTGATTATTGCAAGTATAAACACTGGTTAAAAATAATGCTCTTTAACATGCCTGGGATGTTATACTCAGTATGTATTGTGTCATTCCAGCCCTACAGAAATCCCCAATGAGGTGAGTAGAGCACCATATGTTTACTCTGTAGGTGAGAAAAATGAGCCTCAGCACCACAACCAAGAATGCACTTAGTTGTAATACGTTTACTAGATATCCACTATGAAGAAGGGCATTGAGTGGAATTACAATCCTTCCTGTCACTCAACATAGCTCTGCTTCCTGACTAACGGTTTCCTGGTATTAGATCATCTATTTTTTCATAAGCTTATTGATATCAATGATAAACTATTTTCCTAATTTTTCATCTTTCAGAACTATGTTCAGTTGAAAGGCATACAATAGTCCTTGTCCAAAATTTTCTTGTTAAAAGTAAAAGCCAGAATAATAACATTTGCACTATTGTTTGGACATTTGATCTTTAAGTATATATTTTTTCATGTTACCAATGTGACTATTTGATACTAAAATTTTGATGTGCAAAATTTGAGATTTTCAAGAAAAATATTCCATGAAGTTTTCATGTCTCTCTAAAGAACATGTCTAGGAATGGAATATAGAGATTTAGATGCCACAGGATAACTTATATGTGAATGCACACACATATGAGATCTGTGGGCACAGATATGGCAAGAGAGTATAGCAGGTGTGTTTCAGGTTTTCAGATACAATGCACATGAAACAGAATCCTACTCAATATGTTTTCTCATTCAACTCATATTATTTGTTCTAAAACATTTTTCCAATTTATATGTGTCTTACTAAGGCTTTCTCCAAAGTATCATTCTGTTACAATTCTTTGATCAATGTAATTATATACATAGTCAGGCAACTGAATATGATTTAAAACAAATGATTTTATTTCAATTAATTGGTACCTGTACCTCTCAAAACACAAAGCATTTATACATACTTTCCTTTGATCCTGCAACGTCAAAAAAAAAAAAAATAAAGGCTGAGTTTTATCCAGGGAAAACCAGTGCAGTATAAACACACGAAATAAAAGATCTTCTGGTACCTACTATGGTGATTTGTCTCTGATCCTTGTCATTTTGTTGCAAAAAGCTTTCCATATGCACATTGACTAAGTATGATTGGATGCTGTTAAATGGTCCTATTAAGCACTTTGGGGAGCTATGAGTCTGTTTTTAGCTTTTCTTTCTTGCTGGTAAGTTTTTTTTTTTTTTTAAATCAACTGGGGTTAGTTTAGAAACATTATGTACACATAAAAAATATGCACCACATGATACTAGCTTTTGGATAAAACTCATTAACTTACTATTAGAAAGTTACTAAATTACTCCCTAGTTTTATTACAAAATGCAAAAAATGTTGTTTTAAAGGATAATTAGCTTTTTCATTAAAGAAAGAAACGAGCTTAAGGGAGAAAGAATCCTTTTCTTGAAGAAATGTGGAATTAAATAGTGAAATCATTACTCTATGAATTCTCAGTGCTGGTAGAAGTCTTAAATAGCATGTGAAGATCAGAATAACTGGAAAAAGAGCTAGGTAGGGTTCAAAGAAGTGACAGGTTGGTATTCTTGATGTGCTAAATGTACCAGCTTTGTCATTAACATAAAAATGGTAGCCTGAGGGGTGAAAAATTAAAAAGGACCAGAATCATCTGTATCCATGCACGGAACCAGCCACCTTCCATTTGGTCTGGCTTTAGGCCAACGGGAAGCAATACTATTCTATTATTATTTTTTAAAGTTGTGAGCATATTACAGACATGTCACCCATTAATCAATCATATCTTTTGTAAAATGCATAATGGTTGTTATACTGTTTTGGAATTTTAAATTAATAATTCTGAATTACTTATAAACTGAATTATATATAAACACTATATATGTATGTATTGACATTTTATATATATATATATATATATATATATAAAAAAATGTCAATGTAAACACATTTGGAAACTTTTTATTCTTTTCTGTGTGGCATCAGTTGTAATTTGATTTGGGGAAAATTTTTCCTTGACATCATTTGTAGTAATCACACACATTCACTGTGAACCCCAAGGACACTGGACTGAGAACATAAATCTTCCTGGATTTCACCTGACAGCCCCTTGAGGGGTGTGAGGACCTCCAGAGACTCCCTTTCCTACTGATGCCCTCTGGTACCACAGGGACCTATTTCTTGACCCTGCCTTACACCCTGGAGAGGTGGGGCAGTCTGAAAGCTTTGATCCCTAGGTAGAAGGTAGCAGTCTGCATTGCTAAAATGTCACTGCATGCAGAGCTCACGCCAGACAGGTAGAGTCTTTGGTCTTTAGAAGGACCCTAACTGATTCCAGCCCTCAGAGTCAACTGATGCTGAAGTCCAGGGAGGGAGAGAACCGTGAAAGCAGAGCCTTTCCCGGGCTCCATCTTCTGGTCACAGGAAGAAGACAGCAGGGGAAGTCTGCGGCCTCCTCCGAGGGGTAGGAGTCAACTGCCAGAGGATCTGGGCCACACTCGCAGGAGTCACACCCCCTCGCCCTATTACAGACCTCCTGTCAGATGTGGACAGAGGCCCAGGAATCTGCTCAAGTCCTTCAGAAACAAGTCATGATGTAAGAATCACGGTTTTAGAGAAAACACCACAACACAAACCAGGAAAACCCAAGACTGGGGCATCCAAGTTCAGTAACTAACGTTCAACAGCCTTTCCCTTCAGTTCCCAGAAGTGCCCAGGAATTAACTGCCCAACGAAACCATCATCACAGCAATCTCTGAACACATTCCAGGCAGCATAGCAGGATTAAACCTTACCTGAAAGGCTACCTTTACAAGCAATAAAACAAGAAATGAGGTTTTCTTCCCCCTGAAACTTTAACTGTGAATCCAGCCTTTCATTTTGCAGCCAGATATAAGCCGGCTTACGGTGTATCTGATAGAAACATTGACAGAGACTGAATTCCACTCATACTAAAGAATTTCCAAATCTGTGACTGACATCACACCCACCATCATTTGATACAGATCAGAAAGCATAAACAGAATGAAAGTAAGGGACAAAAAGTCAGAGAGTTCAGCCCAACTTCAGTTGCTTTTTTTCCCCCAAGAATCATACTAATTAGCAGTTTGGTGGGTAGCTGGCTGGGTATGCATGGGATTCTCATTCCTGATACAGCAAGCCTTTGTAACTGCTCAGTCCCTCAGTCTTGTCCTGTGAATTTGTAAGAGAAGTCCATGAACTTCTTATTTTTTGACATCAAAAAGTAAATATTGAGTAACTATACTGTTCTTTGACATGGTCTGTATAGTGTGTTGTAGGAGAACGAAGGGTGGTGTCCTACGTCAGATTTGGGGTGATAGTTTCCAGCAAAAAAGGAAAGAACAGCTCAAAGTTAATTAACTAGAAAAAAAAGAAGTAATTGTATTCAGCAAACGTTGGTGTAAAACATTAAAACAATCTCAGAATGCCTCTAGCAAAGAGGGGGTTCATCCTGAAACTCCAGTAAGAGCATCAGGAACTAGACCAGGCACTTGTCCGTCACACTAGCTTATTCAAAGTTTATATTGACAAAATCAAGGACTTATTGAGCTGATGGCATCAAATTCTCACTAGCAGATGTTGAAAGGATAACCTGAAGGCTCTCAAACCAGGCTTCCGAAGATTCCAAGAATTACTCAGAAATGGGGTGAGCCTGCATGAAAGCAGAGTTCTGGAGAGCAAGGCTGAACCAGGGGCAGAACCTGTTGACCTGGGTGATGGATTAGACTTGGGTGTCACTAGATTACTGGCTTCAGGGGCTGAATTGAGAATGGAATCCCCCTGCATAGGAAATACAGGAGGAAAAGCAAGGCTGAGTTGAACAGGGAAAAGTGCATGATTTTCAGACTGCCAGGCTTGGTATGGGGATATGCCATATAGGATATGGACACATTCATTAATGCAGCAAATATGTATTACATTTCTCCTGTGTGCTGGTCACTCTTCATTAGGCAGTTCAATGGATCCAACTGAATGTTCTTGACTAATAATAGAGATGAAAAAAGTCTTCATCCTATAAATTGCCATTGAAGCCACAGGTAGGGGCAGTGAAGGAAGTGTACATAGTGGAAAGAAAATACTAGGGAGAATCACCATGAGAGTGAGCCCAGAAAGTCAGGTGAACAGGGAAGCAAAGTCTTACACAAAACAGCTCGGATGAAAAGCTATTGATAGCAAACAAAAACCGCTTCTAGAAAGAGAAAGCTGCCAATCTTAACATACAGATGCCTGTTTTACATAAATTTTTGTCAATGTGCCAACATGGGGGAGACAGATGAGAACAGACTAAGTGGGGGAAGATGAGGGAGGCCATATTGAAGAGCTGATGGTACAGGAATGAGTGAGTGAAGAGGGACCACGTCTTTGGATTGCTTGGCTGTGCTCCTGAAAAATCTTTGGGGAAAGACTGACAATTTTTAAACATTCTACTCCCATTTTCTCTCTGCCTCCACACTCCAGCCTTCCAACTTGGTATTTTGTAAATGTCAGCTTTGCTCATTTGACTTATGTGTACCTGGAAACATAACTGTTAGAGGGAAGGTGCTTTCCTGGGAGTAGATATGATTAAAGAGGAAGGAGGGTATGTCAGTCCTAGGAAACCCAGGAAACTGACATTTGTGATAACACCCATGGCTACTAATTTTCAGGACCTAGTATATATCTGGTAATGAGTATTCACTTCACACACATTTTTAAGGGTTTAGCAAGAAACCCCAAACAACTGGTACTATCTTTTCCAACATACAGAGAGGGAAGAGAGGATCAAGGGTCCCAATCCTCAACGTTTATATCACATGCATTGTAAGTAATGAAGTCAAGACTGACTCCTGCATCCATTCTCCATTTAAACTATCCCAAGAAGCAAGGAAATGTTGAATGATTTTGGAAAGTTGAAAGAGCTAGGCCAGCGCCGAGGCTCACTAAGCTAATCCTCCGCCTGTGGCACCAGCACCCCAGGTTCTAGTCCCAGTTGGGGCACCGGATTCTGTCCTGGTTGCTTGTTCCTCTTCCAGTCCAGCTCTCTGCTGTGACCCAGGAAGGCAGTGGAGGATGGCTCAAGTGCCTGGGCCCTGAATCCCCATGGGAGACCAGGAGGAAGCACCTGGCTTCAGGCAACGTGCTGGCCGTAGTGGCCACTTGGGAGATGAACCAACACTGAACTCTGTGATAACCACTCTGGAACAATCAAGATGGTAGAGAGAGGCTGGGGGACTTGGGTCAGGATCCTCTTCCATATGGGTGGAATAGAGGGGTGGCTTCCATGTGGGGGAGGGCAGACAACAGTGATACGGGACCAGACAGGCCCCATCTTGAAACTTAACCTCCCTCTGATCAAAGTTACTCTACCTCACAGCCTCTCTCCTGCAGGTTCCAGTTGCTGAAACAGAACGTGGCATTCAACACTCAGTCTCACTTGCTTACCCACAAACACCTCCACCAAAAAGTCCCCCTTATTTGCAACCCTGAGCAAAGTTCAGCACCCAGCAGCTACAGCCATCACAACAGGGGCTCATCAAAAAGCCTTCCATTCTCAGGGACCCAGTTGGGGACCCAATCAGACAGCACTGCTCAGAATGTGAACCAAGGTGTCAAAAGCAAGCCTGGTGCAAAAATCCCCATGTGCCCCAGGAAAGTCACTCAGGGGACGGGAGTGGGCCAGGCCAGTGCAGGGAACACACAAAAACCTGGCTTACCCACTGGATCACGGACTCCCAGCTTTGGGGCCCCTCCTCCCTATGGGCAGCCCGTTTGCTTCCTCTGCAGTAAAGCTTACTTAGGCTTTGCAATTCTTCAGACCCCACTATTTCTATACTGAGAAGACAGTCTCGAATCAGGGTCTGTGGCACCTGTTGGAGAAGGCACACAACAGGTGCCAGCTGCTCCTTCCCCACAACAGTTTTATATCATTAGGTTAGATGAGCTGCACCTTCAAGCACAGCTCACAGAATTTTAAAACAGATCATTTTAAAAAGATGAAGGCGCTGCCCACTAGATGTTGGAAGCATGCCTCAAAATTTAGAAACAAGAACAACAGTGTGATGCTGATAGCTCTGTGCTCTCCTACTGAAGGGTCATACAATGTTTCCAGTGCCTAGTGTGTCTTGGGCTGCTGTTCCCAGTCCCTAATCGTGTTAACTGTTTTTATCAGAGAGAGAGGAGCGTTTCAGCAGAAGTTCATGACTTCTCCTGAACTAAGGCCCTGCATTATCTTTTCCAATTGCTCGCCCCAGTCTGCTGAAACGTTAAGTGATGCTTGAGGCAGGTCTCAGGGGGCTCCTTCTTGACAGGGGGAGGGAACGAGTGACACATTCCCATTATAAGGTCTGATCCCAACCCCTTTGACTCTGATCTTTCTGGACCTGCGAAAGATCCATTTGTTAGCTCAGACTTTTCCCCAGAAGACACTACAGGGAGGAAGTGGCACTGATTCTGACATGAAAAAGCTTTTACTGAGCCTTAGTTTTATGTCTTTTATGACCTACAACTCTACAGGTTGCAAAATACTTTCCACTAGCTGAAACTACAGTGTTTTCAGATCATTTGTTTGGTAATCTACAGCATTCCATTAAAAGAAGTTGGAAAGAGAGAAAGTAAAATTAAGAACGTGGATACACTTTTTCCATTTAAATAAATCTCTCTGCCCTTTTGCATTGTTCCTAGCACTTAAATCCTCCCAGATTTACAACTGAGTGTTATAATTGCTGGAAATAGCCACGAATTTCATAGAATAATTGGCTCTATTTAAAGACATACTTTAATGTGTGTACTACATGGTGTGGCTCTAAAGTAATAAAATAGATTCTGTATGTTGCTTTTGGAAACCACTCTCATTATTTTAGTCACACATTGTGTATATGTGTGAACACGGCAACATTTTATAGTTTGAAGGTCCTTTATAGTTCTTGAGAAGCTACAAAATAATAGAATTAATTGCTTTGAATTTAGTCATTTTGCACTGGGCAAATATTGATTTCTTTCCCAACACCTTTAATTTCTAATGGAGCTTGAAATTAACTTTGGATTTTAATTCTATTATATTCTGGGTTTGTACATCAGGGCCATTAATAACGTCAGGACAGTGCTGAGGAAAGTATTTCCGAGCCAGGAGCCCACAGTGAACTTGGTAGCCTGTTGGGTCTCCATTCTTTGCAGGATGTACCGAAGTCTCGGTAGGGATGGATTTTAGGAAAGGGCAAGCAAGAACAGAAGGTAGTCTGTAAAAACCCAGCCTCTGGTCATTTGCAGAAGCTTACGTCATGCGTGCACACATGAGTGTGTGTGCATGAGTATGTGTATTTTGCCTGATCCAATGGTAAGGACTATAGGTAAGGACATAGTCCTATTAAGCAACAAAAATCTGGAAAGAAAACATTTCTGATTCACAAGGTAAGAGGCTGTCTTATTAAGGAAAAGAAAATGTGTATGTGTGCGTGTTGTGTATCACACACATTCTCATTAATGTAGGATATAAACAATGCATTTTCATATAATTTACTTGTAGTCTTTGAGGTTTCAAATCTTTATTAATGATTTAAATTGAGTCTATAACAGGGTGATGGGAGTGAGCTCCTGCAGCCATCCTTGGAGCCCTGTGCTTCCAGGTATACCTGTCAGCAAAGGTCCCTGTGTTTTTCTCACAGGTTTCCTAGACCTGCACCCACAGCAGCAGCTGTCAGGCTGACGCACACCAGTCAGGACTGTGCTGCGAGGCACGACTCCTCTCCTAGCGATGCTGGCATCTGCTCCAGCTTCTCGGGAGCACCTCCCCAGTCTTCAGGCTCACGGAGTCGGCCGTGCTCTGAGAACACAGCTGTGCCAGCCAGCAGAGCACAAAACACAAAGTGGGTACTTTGAAACCTTGGCTCTGCTTCTACTTGAGTCATAGAATTTCTTTAATTTCCTCCCTCTCTTATTCCCACTCTTATATTTCACAGGGATCACTTTTCAGTTAAAATTTAAACACCTAAGAATAATTGTTTGTTAATTGCAGAGTTCAACCAATAGTACTAGAATAAAAAAATTACTAAAATGGATAAAGTATTACATTGTACAACAAAAGTGATCCCTGTGAAATATGAGTGGGAATAAGAGAGGGAGGAGATGTACAATTTGGGACATGCTCAATCGGAACTGCCCCAAATGATGGAGTTAGAATTGTGCGAGGGAATTCCAATACAATCCCATCAAGGTGGCATGTACCAAGGCCATATCACTAGTCCAAGTGATCAATTTCAGTTCACAATTGATCACACTGATAGGTCTAAGAGTCAAAGAGATCACACAAACAAGACTAGTGTCTGCTAATACTAACTGATAGAATCAAAAAGGGAGAGAATGATCCAACATGGGAAGCGAGATACACAGCAGACTCAGAATGGCAGATGTCCTAAACAGCACTCTGGCCTCAGAATCAGCCCTTAAGGCATTCAGATCTGGCTCAAGAGCCCATGAGAATATTCTAGGCATGGAAAGCCAAGACACTCTGGAAAAAAAAGAAGACCTAAATGAAAGATCTCTGTGAGTGAGATCCCAGTGGAACGAATGGGGCCATCAAAGAAGGAGGTACCTTTCTCTGAAGGGAGGAGAGAACCTCCACTTTGACTATGACCCTGTCAGAATAAGATTCAAGTCAGCGAACCCTAAAGGCTTCCATAGCCTCGGCAACTCATGACTAGAGCCTAGGGAGATTACTGACGCCATAAACAAGAGTGTCAAAGTGTTAAATCAACTTCAGAAGTCACTGTGTACTTATGTCTCATGTGGGATCTGTCCTTAATGTGTTGTCCAATGTGAAGTAATGCTATAACTAGCACTGAAACAGTATTTTACACTTTGTGTTTCTGTGTGGGTGCAAACTGATGAAAGCTTTACTTAGTATATACTGAATCAATCTTCTGTATATAGATAATTAAAAATGAAAAAAAAAATCTTGGTGTTAAATTGGAAATTGCATAGAAAATTAATCAATTTAAAAAAATATATCATGTAGGATCTCTGTCCTTAATGTGCTATACATTGTGAATTAATACTATAACTAGTACTCCAACAGTATTTTTCACTTTGTGTTGCTATGTGAGGGCAAACTGTTGAAATCTTTACTTAATATATAGTAAACTGATCTTCTGTATATAAAGAGAACTGAAAATGAATCTTGATGTGAAGCAAGGGGAGAGGGAGTGGGAAAGGGGAGGATTGCGGATGGGGGGGAAGTTATGGGGGGGAAGCCATTGTAATCTATAAGCTGTATTTTGGAAATTTATATTCTTTAAATAAAAGCGTTATAAAAAAAAGAATTTCTTTAATTTGTGAAATAGAATAACAACAACTTTCTTACATGAAAATTTGAAAAATATAAAGCTCAGTAGTCAGCATACTCCCCTCTTCTCCCAAATGTTCTTTTAAGCCCCAGTGGGTATTTAACATCAAAAATTCAACCCACCAAGACTGATGGCTAGTTTTTGTAAAATATGAGAATACTTGACATAGACCTATGTAATTTACCTTCTGAAAGGGAGCACTGTAAGCAAAAAAAATTTGAAAAAAATAGATAGATACCAGAGAAGAGCAGGTGTTTGGTGTATTGATTAAAATAACACTTGGGATGTCGGCATTCCCTGCATCAGAATGCCTGTGTTCAATTCTCAGGTCTGCTTCTGATTTTAGCTTCCTGTTAATGTACACCCAGGGAAGCAGCAGGTTACAGCTCAAGTAGTTGGGTCCTTGCCACACACGTGAGACACTTGGATTGTGTTCCTGGCTCTTGACTTTGGCTCCAGCCCAGTTCTGGCTATTGCCTGGCATTTAAAGAGCAAACAGAATAATCAAAGCCTTTCTGCCAATTTGTCTGCTTCCCTCTAGCTCTATGCCTCTGAAATAAAATAAATGAATAAAATTTTAGCAAGTAAATACCAGAGAAATCATCCAGATACTAATTTCTATGGAGTTTTCTTGGAGAGAATTTGCTTCTATTTTGTAAAATAGAAAGACTACGTACTGGAATGGCATCTGGACAATGAGATTAGCAAAGGCAGGCAGTGGGAAGGCACAAAGGACACACAGGAACGTGAGTGTGCATAATGTAGCTAAATAGCATCCTGTAACAACTCACCTCCACCCACACCTTCACAATGGGATATTTTGAAATAGGTTCTCTGAATATGTAACTTGTTAGGATGAGTTTATCCAAGATGTGTGGCCCTCAATCCAATTACTGGTGCCTTCTTAAGAGCAAGCAGGAGGTGATCCCAACACTGTGACACTGAAATGCCCAGGGAACAAGTCCACACGAAGAAGGCAAAGACTGGAATGATGCCAAAGTCAAGGAGCGCCCCCAAATTACTAGGGTCCACCAAAAACTGGAAAGAGGCAATGACAGATGCCCCTTAGAAACTTAAAAGCTATCAAAGCCCTGTCAGCACCTTAATTTGGACTTTTGAAATCTCTGTAGTTTTACCTAGCGAGATTATGGCCACTCAGACCATCCTGTCTCTGAGAATCATTAAGGAAAAGCCAGCGGGACTTCTCCCTTAACTACTGCTTTCCTATACTTTTTGGATCATAAGTAGAGTCCTTGCCTTCTAGTTCCCAAAAGTCAACTGTGTTGACATCAAAGCCAACTTTTCATGCTGTTCTTTGTTTTGTTCAGCATCACTGTGGTATAATTTACCAGTAAAATTATATATATATGTATATATTTAAAGTGCACAACATGATTTGATATATATATTGTAAAATGATTACCGCAATCATGTTAATTAACACATCCATCACTTCACATAATTACCTCTTTGTGTAAGAACACTTAGGATCTACTCTTCCAGCAAGTTTCAAGTATTCATTACGTTATTAACCACAGTCACCATGCTGTACATTTGAAACTCAAAACTTACTCATATTATAACAAAAATCTGCACCCTTTGATCAGCATTCCATTTCACCCGCCCACAGCTCCTTACAACCACCATTATTTCACTCAGTTTCTATAACTGTTTTTTTAAGATTCCTTTTATGTTGAGCAGGAAATTGACCGAGCAGTTAATTAAATGCCAGTTAAGACACCTGTATCATATAGCAGAGTGCTTGAGTTTGAGACCCTACTCCAGACCCCGGCTTCCTGCTATTGTGGACCCTGGGAAACAGTGGTGATGGTTCATGTAGCTGTTCATATCACCCATGCAGGAGATGTAGGATTTCCAGCTTTTGGCTTAGAACCAGATGGAGGGCATTTAGGGAGTCAACAAATACATAGGAGCCCTGTTTCTGTCTCTCAATGACAATAATAGCAATAACAGTAACAACAATTTCCCACGTTAATGAGACCATACAGATTTCATCTTTGTCTAACTTATTTCACTTAGTCTAATGCCTACCAGGTTCAAACATGTTGCTGTAAATAGAATTTTCTTAAAAAAAAAAAGGCTCAATAATATTCCATTGTATTTAAACTATTTCATTCATTCTTCTGTGAGTTCACAGCTTGTTTCTATATCTTGCCTAATGTGAATAATGTTGCAATGGACATGGAAATGCAGCTCTTAGACGTACTGATTTCACTTTCTTAAGATAAATACTCAGAAGTGGGATTTCTGAATAACACCTGTATGGTACTTGTATTTTTGAGGCATTTTATACTGTTTTTCATAATATTTATTAGCTATCAAGCCCTTATTAGATATATGGCTTAAAATATTTTCTCCCATCTATACATTTTTAAAAATGTTTCCTTTTTGTGCAGAAGCTGTGCAATCCAATGTAGTCCTGCTTATTCGTTTTTCTGTTTGTTACCCATGCTTTTAGGATTATACCCAAAAATCATTGTCAACTCAAGGTCAAGGATTTTTTACAGTGTGTTTTCTTTTAGGGTTTTTATAGCTTCAGGTTTTCCATTTTGAGTTAATTCCTTTAAGTGACATAAGATAGGGTTCAATTTTTTTTTTTTTTTGCATGTGGATATCTCATTTTCCAGCACTGTTTACTGAAGGGGCTATCTTTTTCTCTATAGGGTATTACTGGTGCCTTGATTAAAGATTAGTTGCATGAGGCCGGTGCCGCGGCTCACTAGGCTATTCCTCCACCTGTGGGGTGGTGTCCGGGTTCTGTCCCAGTTGCTCCTCTTCCAGTCCAGCTCTCTGCTGTGGCCCGGAAAGGCAGTGGAGGATGGCCCACGTGCTTGGACCCTGCACCTGTGTGGGAGACCTGGAAGAAGCACCTGGCTCCTGGCTTCGGATCGGCGTGCACCTGCCATAGTGGCCGTGTGGGGAGTGAACCAACAGAAGGAAGACCTTTCTCTCTGTTTCCCTCTAACTCTGCCTGTTAAAAAAAAAAGAGAGTTGACTGTGTATGTATGGGTTTATTTTTGAGATCTCTATCTGCTCTACTGGTGTGTCTGGTTTTATGCCAGCACCCTGGTCTTTTGATTACAATAGACTTTTATATTAGGTAATATGATGCCTCTGGCCTTGTTCTAGTTCCTCAAAATTGTTTTGGCCATTCAGGATCTTTTTTGATTCTATAAGAATTTTAGGATTTCAATGAGTATTTCCACAAAAAGCAGTCATTGGGATTTTTGACAGGGATTGCACTGTATCTGTAGTTCAACTATGGTAGTACAGATATTTTAACAGATTTAATTATTCCATTGGGACAAAATGTAATATATTTACACTGTATACTCAATTTCTTTCATAAATATTTTACAGTTTTCAGTATACAGCTCTTTCATCTCCTTAAATATATTCTTTTTGATGCTATTCTGAATGGAATTGCTTTCTTAATATCTATCTCAAATTGTTTGCCATTAGTGTGTTAAAGCACAACTGATTTTTTTTCTATGTTGATTTTGTATACTCTAACTTTATTCAACTTGCTTGTTCTAACAGTTTTTCATGGAATCTTCAGGGTTTTCTATATATGAAATCCTGTCATCTGTAGACAATTTAATTTATTCTTTTTTGATTTGGATTCCTTGTATTCCTTTTCTCATCTATGGTTCATGCTAGTACTTCCAGGATTACATTCAATAGAAGTGGTAAGAGTGCTAGGGGGCTGGCACTGCGGCTCAATAGGCTAATGCTCCACCTGCGGCGCAGGCACACCTGGTTCTAGTCCTGGTTGGGGCGCCAGATTCTGTTCCGGTTGCTCCTCTTCCAGGCCAGCTCTCTGCTATGGCCCGGGAGTGCAGTGGAGGAGGGCCCAAGTGCTTGGGCCCTGCACCTGCATGGGAGACCAGGAGAAGCACCTGGCTCCTGGCTTCAGATCAGTGTGGTGCACCAGCTGCAGCACGCCAGCCCCAGCAGCCATTGGAGGGTGAACCAACAGTAAAGGAAAAACTTTCTCTCTCCCACTGTCCACTCTGCCTGTTAAAAAAAAAAAAAAGAATGCCTGGGGGCTGTCCAGCCAACGTTGTGGCACAGCAGGTTAAGCCCCTGGCTACAACACTGGCATCTTGTAGCAGAGAGATGGTTCAATTCCCAGTTGCTCAGCTTCCATTTCAGCTCCTTGCTAATGAACCTGGGAAGACAATGGAAGATGAAGCAAGTGCTTGGGCCTCTGTCACTCATGAGGGAGACATGGATGGAGTTTCTTCAAATAAATGATTTTCAAAAAAAAAAAAAAAGAGCCAGAAACTCCATCCAACTCTTTTTTTTTTTTTGAAAATCATTTATTTGAAGGCAGAGTTGGGGGGGAGGGGAGGGAGAGGTCTTCCATCCACTGGTTTACTCCCAGATGGCCACAACAGCTGGAGCTGTGCTGATTCAGAGTCAGGAGGTTTTTCCGCGTCTCCCACACAGGTGCAGGGGCCCAAAGACTTGGGCCATTTTCTACTGCTTTCCCAGGCCATAGCAGAGAGCTGGATCAGAAGTGGAGCAGCCTGGATAGAACCTGCACCCATATGGGATGCCAGCACTGCAGGTGGTGGCTTTGCCCACTATGCCACAGTGCCAGCCCCATGTTTCTGGCTCTTCAGTTTTGCTCAGCCCTAGCCATCAACAGCCAGGAGTGAACCAGTAGATGCAAGACCTCTCTGTCTCTCCCTCTAACTCTGCCTTTCAGATACATACATAAATAAATCCTAAAAGGAAATTGTGAGCATCCTTTTCTTGTTCTGATCTTGTAGGAAAAGCTTTCTACTTTTCACTGTTGAGTATCATATTAGTACTTGGCTTATATGATCTTTATTGTGCTGAGGCACATTCCTTATACACATAATTTGTTGAACTTCATCACCAAAAATATATTCAGTTTTGTCAGGCAATTTTTCTGCATATGATGCAGTATGATTTTTCCCTTCTGTTAATATGCTGTATTATGTTTATTGATGTGTGTTGACTAATCTTTGCATCCCAAGGATAAACCCCACTTGATCATGATGAATGCTTTTTTTATTGTGCTGTTGAATTTGGAGTGCTAATATTTTATTCTGGATTTTTTCATCCTCATCAAGGATAATGACCTCTAATTTTTTTCTTACAGTGTCCTTGTTTGGCTTTGGTATCAGTGTAGTCGTGGACTAAGATATAAAGTGAGTTTTGAAGTGTAATGATATCTTATACACAGAAAAAACTTATCATAAACAAAATATATCATGGAACGAATGTCAAGAACACTATCAAGTTAAGGGAAAGTAATTTCTTGAGAAGCAAAAGGGATTTTAAGATGTGGTACCCTACAGGGAGACGCTACATCATACAGCAAAGACTTCACAAGTTCAGAGTCTGAAAAACCTATGTTTATAGTTGTTTGATAGGAATGGAAGATATATCTATGCTCCTGTGTGTTGATACATAAAGAAAGAATTATAGCTCCCTCTCAAAAGTTCATTTCACACTTACCAGGTGCTGACCAACAAGCTAGCAGTTATGTTTACAGATGAAAAAAAAGACATGGTCAGAGCCCTACAATGGATAGTGAGAGAGCTTATTTCAATGTATCGAGGTTGCTGACAACATAGATAGAGTGATAGCTCAATAAGTGCCTATTATTTGATTTTTCATTTGAGTTCTGTCTAGTCTAAGAGTTGTTGATTTGTTTATCTGTCTAGTATAAGAGTGTTGATGTATAAGAGATCTGGATGGTCTATTTACCTCTGATATTTTCAATTTTAAAATATCTATGACTTTCTCCTTGATATGTTTTAATAACATATTATCTTTCTCATTGCTACTTATGAATGGAATGTCTTTCTTCATATAGGAGAAAATGATAGTGTCATTGATTATAGTCTTTAATTCATACCCCAATCTCTATAAACTGTTCTCAAAGAACACATTTTAAAAATATTACTCTACATTTGCCAATAAAAAAAGTATTATTCTCTTCACTTGACTTTAAAAAGAGAGCATTTTGGCCCTAAGTATATTATTTACATATACAGAAGTAAATAAACTTTAAAAATAAATTACTATTTGTTCTAAGTTGTATTTACATAATCTTTAGAACCCCTTGGAATATACAAACACTGTCTACTACAAGTCACTCTGTGGTAAGACACACCAGAGCACTTAGCCTTGCAATGCAATTGTCAAAATTTTGTTCCTTGGTCCGGCTCTCTAGCATAGTGAGTAAAGCTGCTGCCTGCAGTGCCAGCATCCCATATGGGTACCAGTTCAAGTCCCGGCAGTTCTGCTTCCAACACAGCTCTCTGCTACAACCTGGGAAAGCAGTAGAAGATGGCCCAAGTCTTTGGGACCCTGCACCACATGGGAAGACCCAGAAGAAGTTCCTGGTTCCTGGCATTCAATTGGCACAGCTCGGGCTGTTGCAGCCAACTGGGGACTGAACCAGTGGATGAAAGACCTCTCCCCCCCCTCCAATTAACTATTTCAAATAAATAAATAAATCTTTAAAAAATTCTCTTCCTTCTCCTCACATGTGTTTTAAGTTTACCCTCTTTATTGAAAGGTAGTAGGTACCCATATACTTGGGAAAAGAACCAGAGGCAAAGTCAGGAACTCAGGGTTATCACCAATGACCTAGAAAGAAGCCTGTAGGAAGGCTGTACTTTAGGGCATCCATTTATCCTTCTCAGCCTAATCTTCAATCTAAATACATCAGTACATCCATAAGTATTTCAAAATACCTGCTAAGATACCCCTTCTTAAAATCTGTAATGTTTTTAAGTTTATGGACAATAAGCTCATCTTTCTAATTCTCTAAGTGCTACTTATTGTACTGTTAAAAAGCAAAAGATTTTTTGTGATTCATGTACGGTTTTCCTCTTGGCTTCCTCACTAAAAAAAAAATACAGAATGAGAACACAGTGTTCTTAGGCTACTCAATAGAGAGACTGCTGCAATCTAAATGATCCCAATATGAAAATTAGTTTGTGCATATTAAGTTGAGTTTTTTTATTACTACATGTGGAATTGGTGTTAATTAAGTGTCAAAGTGAACCCATTTCTTGAATAAGTAACAACATTTGGTAGAATTCAAGGCTGGACATTCATTTATCCCTTCTTAATATAGGTAATACATGGAAGGAAGGAAGTAGTGGTGGCAAGTAAGAAAAAGAAGCACCTTTTGAATGAAAACTGAAATCTTAATTCATTGATGCTTAAAATTTTTTAGTATAGTAAATTACCTGAGCCCTAAACATTTTCTTTTACAATGTTCAAGGCCTTTCAATATCTAATCTATATGTATAAGGAGTGGGGGTGGAAATTTTCTATTGATAAACATTCTTGTTTGGTTGCAAACAACAATTCAAATGCTCAACAAATTTCACTTCCATATTTATGCCTTATAAATCCATGTGTGTCATTATTTTTATTCCTACAATCTCGGTTCACTCAGAAAGCTAGTTTAGGCTGTGGACATAGAACTTTGTAAAAACGATCATATTCAGGAGGGCTGTGGCAGTGACACAGAGGTCAAATACAAGCTGCGATGCAGGGCTAATGCTGCAATTTATTTTAATAAAAACCATAAGAAATGTCACAACATTGATGTAGCAGCAATGACGATAGAAAATTTGTCCTGCAATAACTTGCTTGTCACTCATGCAGCTTTCCCTCTCAGTCACTGCTCATCTTCAGCACCCTTTGGAATGTCCAACCCTGTGCCTAATTGGCCATGTGGTCAGCTGAAATAAGAGGCATTCTCTATAGTAGCTCTGATTTCCTCATCCGGTGCCATAATCACAGGAGCAGGTGCCCCACTGACAACCTTGCAGCCAGAATTTCTGCCTGGAGTTTTCTACCTGCTTCACTCAGGGGTGTCTAACCGATGTGTAAACCCCATATTCACGTCTGTACCAGAACTGCTGTGCTCTGAGAAGTCAAGAGAGTCTTGATATTGAGAACCTTCCCTGAGCATGTTCAAGATACTTTTCCTCTCTCACATAGTTTAATAATTATACAAAGGGAAAAATAGTCCTCTGGGGCATAAATTAACAAAGTTTGTGCTCATTTTGGGTAGTTTAAGAACTTGCAGGGTGGGGTAGGCATGTGTCATAGCAGGGTAAGCCTTCACCTGGGGTGCTTGTACCTCATATCAGAGTGCTAGTTCAAGTCCCAGTGGCTCTGTTTCCAGTGTAGCTCCCTGCTGATGCACTGGGAAGCAGAAGGGATGATGGCTCAAATACTTGAGCTGTGGCCTTTAAGGGGCAAACCAGCGGTGGAAGATTCTCTGTCTCATTCACTCACTGTGCTGCTCAAATAAGTAAATAAATATCAAAAAAGAACTTTTATGGCAATCAATCTGATCTGCTGAGATTCAGATATTATTAATTCAAGGAGTCTATATATGCCATGCAGCCCATAGAGGAGCCTTAACGTGCTAGCATTTTCTGAGTAGGGATATGGCTTTCATGCCGATGCTTGAATGTTCTGTAAGTGTGGTAGCTCTGGCACATACTTATGGCAGAAAGCATGCACGAGGTTTTCTAGAGTTCTAAATTCCATTATATGGATGGAAAGAATTTCCACTCCACAAAAACTCTTGGAGGCATGTTTCTTTATGCAGTTCAACTGGATGGCCTCATTTGATCCTTTCCAGTATTGAGAAGGTTACTCCATGACTTAGCAGCCAAGATATGTTTAATTGACATTTCAACAGACTTGGCTAGTGACAGAGAGTATTATTAGGATATGTTGATATCTGCTAATGAATAACGACAGCATTTTCACACTTGCCAACATTCTGTAGCATTTGGTGCTGGCATCTGTGATGGCACGAAAGGTCTTCCAAGAGTTGGGTAGACATAGTTTGCAAAGGATCTACCTGGAAGCTTTGGGAAAAAAATTAAATGATGATGCCCAGGGACTGCAAACCAGGCATCATTTTATTGGTTTACTTGAAAATAACTGATATTCTTTAGTCAAACCTATATCCATGTATTGTATGTCACTTTTAATTAAAATATTTTCAAATCAGATATCTCAAAAAATTTGAAAAAAGTCAGATATAAGATTGCCCAAAATATTAACCATCAAATTTTTCTAGAAGCAACCAGCTTTTCTCAGTGTGTGAATGTGCTGCTTGTGACACTGGCATCCCGTATCAGAGCACTGCTTTTGAGGTGTGGCTGCTGCTTCCAATCAATGTGGGAGACCAGGATGGAGTTCCTGTCCCTGGCTATGGCCTGACCCAGACCTGGCTGTTGTGGCCTTTTGTAGAATCAATCAATGGATGGAATTTAATGAATGGAACCCCTTCCCCTTCCCACTCCTCCCACCTTACCCCCATAATCCTTCTTGTCAAACAGTTTTTTTTTCCCCTTGGATACTGCTATATTTTCTGTGGGTAACTTTTTCTCCTTAATGGCAGTAGTCACCTTATCAAATATTGCAGCAGGAGTTTATGTAGGTGGATGAACAATTTTATTCCAGTTTCCAATAATCTGAACTATATTCAGCCTTCTTTTGCCAGCAGGAGTGGAAAGGAGGTGGGGAAAAAAAAGCAAAATGCAGTAATATCAGCAATGAAATGAATGAAGAGAGTTTTTGTTCACTGTGATACTGTGAAAAATAAAACAGCAGCAGCAACAACAGAAAAACCTCAAGAGCCAATAATTCATTCTTTAGAATTGATTCATGTAAATAGTGAAAAATCATGAGACTCATTACCCAGGAGTTGTTTCACAGAGAGCACTTGGCAAACAAACTCAGGTGTCTTGATTTCAGAGGAATAAGTCTGACACCACTGGATCACAGTGGGAAGAAATGCTCAAGGGTGGACGTTTCTCATTCTGTCAGATTCATGTTAACACTCATAGAATCATCCTAAATTAGTACTGGTGCCTGGGATTTGGGTCTAAATATTTAAGGGACATTTCAGTAAAAGAGAAAAAAAGTCAATTGCTTTCAGTAAAAGAAAACAAAAGTGTTGGCCATTGAATCAGTGACATCAAGTAAGCCAGATGATTTTTCAAAAGTGCTCTCTAAACATTTTTTGGTAGCCTTATTAGTCTTCTTGATTTCAGGAATAATTGAGAGCCAATAGCTCGTTATGGGCAAATGCTAGCATTTATGATCTTTCTTCCTTCAAAAGGATGTAAAGCATTTATGGTACAAAGAATGAGATGAGGACTCAGCACCTGAAGTGTCATGGTGATATGGAGTTGTTGAAAGATCAGCATCCCTCAGTAGCTCAGCCCACCTGCTCAGTTCTGCCCCGCCTCCTCGACTGGACCAACCTCCACACAGTGTTGCCTTGACAACCATAGATGCCATCTACCGAGAATCAGCCACGATGTTGACCCTGTGCTACACATTTCACAACAATATTGGCAGGAGCAGATTGTGCTTCTTGCTTTATTAATAATTTAACATGGCTGCTTCAGCCCTCCCCAAAATACTTTAATTTGCAGGGTTTGCCATTTTTTTCATGGTATAAATGATCTTACCATGGCCCATTCAAGCTATGAGAGTTTACAAAGGTTAAATAACTAGCTTACACAAATTTCTGAATATTTAACAATTGTCTCTGCTTCTCTGAAGAGATCTGAACACAACCTAGCTCATAGGTCAGTTTCTACGGGCTCCTCTCCCTAGCAATCTTGCTTTATATTGTGCTTCCTCCAGACCGCACATTCTGGCCTTACACCAGTTTGACACATAAACATCGGCTACCTTCTACTGATACGTTGTTTCCTGACTCTTTAATTTGTATCCTTTTTCAAACTTATTTGTGTACTTCTCAAAGAAAATGGTTACTCTCTCTACTTCTGTATACACAGTGTGCAGCACACAAAACAGACATACAATGTTGAATGAATTGAAGCTTCATGAATTAGAGAAAATCATATATACCACATTTTTAAAGCTAAAGACTTGTTATAAGAACTTAGTGACTACAACCACTATGAAAGCAAAATTTAGTGTGATTTGAGAGATAGTGAAAGGATGAAAGGAAGGGCATTTACTATTTTAAGCTCTAATTCTCCTTTACTGTTTTTTGGTTAAATACAAATCTCCCTGATGTTCCTTTTCTTATCTTCAAATTAAATTGAACATTTCCCCTCTATCCTTTTTTCCCATAACCCAACTTGACCACTGGATAGAGACAGGCGTTTTCTATTCATTTTGCTCTTCACTCTGAACCTTGGATAAGACATTGACTGGGATTCAAACTACAGGGCAGTTTGATGAATAGTGCCAATCCCCCCAAGACCTAGCCCTAGCACACTAAAGCCCCTGAGCTGTTCAAAGATCACAGCCTGTCTCCATGGCATACTGCTTTTAAATATGCATTTGCACACCAATTGTTAATTTTTTTTGCAAAGGCTCAAAGAGAAAGACATATTTTTGAAACTAATGAAAGAGTCTTTGTAACACTGAAATTAAACCCTTTTTTTCTATGTTTAATCTTCACCATCACTCCAAAGCAAGGCTTGAAAGAAGGGATTAATTTCAAATTTTGTCTGACTTAGAAATGTCAAGGTCCTTGGGCTCTGTTTTCCAAATGACCCGCACTATTTTAATCCATTGTAATTTATTTGGTTGTAGCTGAAAGATAGAATGGCCTTTAAATCCCCTTCCAACATTTTCACACAGCTAGCACTTTTCCATTTCTTTCCATCTTACTTTATCTGCAGATGCCAGGTGAAAATGTGGTCAAAGGAGCTGCTAGCATGATTGTTTCTTATAATAATAAGTGTGATTTCAAGAATGACACCACTTGTCATTGCTTCCCTTTCCCCAGTGCTACAGCTCTCATCAAAAAACAAGCTTCCTGTCTACAGAAGACATAAAACCAAGCAAGGGCTCATAATATTTTAACTGTGCAAATTCTATGGAAAGTTGGAATCTCTACCCATTGTCATACGAGTTTGCCTCTTCCTCACCATGATTTCTCCCTGTCTGGTAAGGAAGGAAAAAAAAATCCCGCAAAACAGAAATAAAAGAATTAGAAAATATAATCTGAAAAGATGAAGCAATTGTTTAAAGTTGCAAAGAAGGATGGATATCTCCCTTAGTGGTTAAGACACCTGCATTCTCTATCAGAGTACCTGGGTTCCATACCCAGCTCTGGCTCCCATCTCCAGCTCATGCTCATGTAGACTCTGGGAGGCAGAGATGAGGGTTCAATTAATCCAGCTCCTGCTACCCACATGGGAGACACTGTGTTTCCAGCTCCTGGCTTCGGCCCGGACCAGCTGGGCTGTTGCAGGCATTTGGAGAGTGGTGCAGTTCTCTGGAAGCTCTTTCTCTCCCTTTCTGTTTCTCTCAGCATTTCAGATCATTACAAACTTTTCAATTGCAAGGATTTTGTGACTAAATATTAATTTTGTTTTTCTTCCATTAATATTTATCCATCATTTGTAAACATGAAAAATTATAAGTTAGACTTTAAAAGGTAAGCAATAAGCACAATGTATCCATAGTTCATAATCCCAATGAACCATAGATAAGGAAATGAGATTATAAAGACTTTTATTTTAATGGAAGTATATATATATTTGGAGAGATCTATTTACTACTGCACCCTAGCATTTCTGTCCCCCTTACTTCTATATTCCACATCTGAGCATCTATTTCTTATATAGAATGGAGTCAGTTCTCATAATCATGAATCAGTAAAAATAAGTAAGTGATGGTAAAAACGCAGACCCTCAGTGTGTGGGGCTCAGCTCTGTCCCACAGCCACTCCTGAACAACAGGGAGACACTAAGAATTTGCAGTAGGTCCAGGAGTTAGAATGGAGAGGGAGGCAGAATTGAAATAATCTGGTAAGTTTAATAAAGATGGATATTGTGACTACCTAATGCCTTGTCCACATTAGAATGAGTAAATTTACCATAGGCATATGTCATCCAGTGTGCCATTATGTTTGCTAATAAAATCTTGTATCTTTTCAGTCAACATTGGTTTAAATATTGAGATACACTATGAACTTTTGAGAATCATTTGATAGGAAAATATGGTCCATGTACTTAAAGAAGACTCTGTTGGTGCTCTACATGCTTATGTGATTGTAATTAGAAAAAAAAAATTGGCTCATTCTTTGAGACTTATAAAATACTTTAACAGATCATATCTCATTGAAAACTCAAGAAGACATTTAAATTTAGAGTGGTTAAGTGATTTTCCAAAAACACATAGGCCAAGACAACACAGAGTGGAAGAAAAGAAGAAGGGAGGAAGAGAAAAAAAAAATAAATAAAAGGCTCATTACATTGCTGCCAGTAATCTGTGCCACGTACTGGAAGCGCTGATGAGCAAGATCCACTTTAACTAATGTGCCAGGAATGCCTGGGGAAACACTTTTTGTAAGTTGTGGGGAGCAGTCATTGTCTTAGAACCACGAAAGTCCAGCTGATTGGAAAATAAGGCTGTCAATTTAATGTAAAGATCTTTGATATCAGAACATCTGGTTTCAAACTCTGATTATCTTTTCCTCTCCAAAGTTTCCCTATTGCAAGAATACACATAGAATATTACATGGTAATCCAAAGGATTGCTGTATTTATCTTCCTTAAATTCTGCACAAAGTTTGAAGAAAGCATTTTTGTTATTCACTAGTCTACACATAAATACATCTATAAATATTTTAGAATGGCTCAGTCTTCCAGCACATTAATGAGCTGCACCCAGTGATACCATTTTTGTCGCAATGTACTTTGCTACTGTTACTCTGTGATGAGTCTCCATAGAGTTCATGGAAATGCATAGTATGTAAAAACATGAACTATGCATGAACTACAAACTTTTTTTTGCACCAAAATAAATTTAATCCCATTTCCCACAATATTTTTAAGAATTCCTGTATATTCCCACAAGTTACTTGAATGAACGATACCTTGGCAACAAAGAGCATTTCCTTCAAAGAATATTTAAAATGTGTAGGTTTGTTGGCCAACACCCTGAATCTTTCCAAAAGACATTTTCTTACAATGATTTACCTCATCTTGTGCTTCTTCTTGCTGTCAGCACTCTCTCTGCCTTCCATTAATCCATATATACTCTGTCTTCTTTCCTATTTTCTCTTTAGTATACTGTCTCTAAAGTTTCACCATCTTCATAAATTTGTACAAATGGCTTGTGTTTAAAAAACACCTCTCGGCACATACTCGGATATGCATGCATCTTTTTGATCCAGTGCATGTTCATTGAGACATGTCCTATGATGGTGAACCATCTGCCTATTGGCTTCTCTGAGAGCTTACAGCCCAGTAGATAGACTTTAGTAAAGAATCTGAATTAATCCACGCAAAATCATAACTGTCACTAACACTACAGGAGAGATGTAGTCACACATCTTAGAATGACAGCATGTGACCTCATTCCAGAGTCACAGAACATTTCTGTGAACGGAAGTTTGCTGAGCTGAGATCTGAAAGGGAAGTAGGCAAGGTGGAAAGGGAGGATTGTTTACAAGCTCGGGGCTTGGTGTGGGAGAGGGGATGGTGCTGGGGCACCGAAAACACATCAAACCTGAAGGGATGCTTATGGGACTGGAAGGGAGAAAGGGAGAGAAAGTGGTGGAAAACAAGTGTAAAGGCATAATCAGGCCAGGTGGGACTTTGCTAGCTGATTGATCTTTCACCTAAGAATAAATACCTAAACTTTATTGTAGATATACAGTAATATTCCATCCAATCTCTTCTAGTCTTTGTTGCAAAGCTCAAACTCTATTTTATTCATTTATTTTTTGACAGGCAGAGTGGATAGTGAGAGATAGAGATACAGAGAAAGGTCTTCTTTTTGCCGTTGGTTCACCCTCCAATGGCCGCCGCAGCCAGCAGGCTGATCCGAAGCCAGGAGCCAGGTGCTTCTCCTGGTCTCCCATGGGGGTGCAGGGCTCAAGGACTTGGACTTGGGCCATCCTCTATTGCACTCCCAGGCCATAGCAGAGAGCTGGCCTGGAAGAGGGGTAACTGGGACAGAATCCAGCGCCCCGACCAGGACTAGAACACGGTGTGCCTGCACCGCAGGAGGAGGATTAGCCTAGTGAGCCGCAGTTCCAGCTGCAAATCTCAACCTCTAAGTCTTCATCATAGATGAGTAAATTGTGGTAATTCCAAATGGATAGAGGCACAGAGTTTTAGTGTCAAGAGATCTATGCATTTATGCCCTAGGTTCGTGCGACTCTAACAGGTTGGATTACTTTCTTTTTAGAATTATCTTTTGAATTAAATGACTTGGAGCATAATGGATTATAAGTAACACAATGTAGGCTATGGACACCCACTGCACTTTTTGCATGTGCAGTAAAAAAATAAACTGTGGCATAATTTTTCACATGGTTACAGGATCAGAGCAACAGCTCCAGACAGCAATATGTACAACAGTTACCTTCAGATTGTAAACTCCCTCTAGTGCTGGCTAACAAAATTTTTACTTTGACTTTGTATGACAAAATCAGGATCTGTTCCTTGTTACAATTTTAAAATTGGAAGAGATTTATAAAAATAATATAATTTTTCTCCTGTTATTACTGCTGAAAACAATGTCTGGGGTAAGATGAGGATCTCTGCTTTCATATAAAGATAACTGGAAAAATTTTTTCCTCAGAGTGCAGTCTTGACATTTAATCATTCTTAGAAATTTACACACCAAATTTTGCACACCTTTTTCACAAAGCATGTTCATTATCCTCCTTGACCATTTAAATAGTTAGAATTTTCCTGTTTTTGATACTGTAGAGAATGTTGGCAGTTTCCCATAAAGCACTAATGATGCCTAAGAATGACTAAAGCCTAAGCAAAGATGCATCAACATATTCAGAAGAAAAAATATTGTAGCATGCATCGTGGTGAAGCCGGTTAAGCCACACATGATGCCTGTGTCCCATGCCTGGTCGAGTCCCAGCTACTCCACTTTCTGATCCATCTCCCTGCTTATGTGACTGGGAAGGCAACAGAAAATGGTCCAATGACTTGGGCCTCTGCCACTCAGGTGGAGGACTCAGATGAAATTCCTGCCTCTTGTCTTTGGCCTGGCCCAGACTTGGCTGTTGTAGCTATTTGGGATGTCAGTTAGCAGATGGAAGATCCTTGTCTGTCTCTCCCCTTCACTTTTTCACTGTACCTTTCAAGTAAATAAACATATCTTTTCAGAAAAAAAAAATCTAAGCCCTGAGGTAAGGGATACATTTATAATTTTATAAAGTTGTAATTGTAAATTCAATTGAAAACATGTAAAAAATTGATAATTTGATCTTAAAGAGCATTTCAAATATTGGAAAATATGCTTGGAGACCAACTGGAAAGTATCTACGTAGCACTGGTAGGAAAGACTACAGGTATAATACGAAGCTTTGCTTACAACAGGGGTCCATCCTACACTTTTGGGAATGCAAAGCTGGTTAAGTCAATGTACCAAATGCACACACTATTCCACATGAACTTTTTAGTCGCTTTGTCATGATCTGACCTTCACATAAGGTTACTATTAATTCCTTAGACATTCATTGAGAATGGAATACCTGCATGGGAAAATTTAAGAAGTAGAAAACTGGGGCCAGCACCATGGCTTAGTAAGCTAAGCCCCTGCCCTCAGCATCTGCAACCCATATGGGTCCCAGCTTGTGTCCTGGCTGCTCCACTTCCAATCCAGCTCTCCACTATGGCCTGGGAAAGCAGTAGAAGATGGTCCAAGTGCTGGGGCCCCTGTACCTGCATTCCTGGCTCCTGGCTTTGGATGGGACCAGCTCTGGCTGTCGTGGTCATTTGGGGAAGGAAGCAGTAGATGTAGGATCTCTGGCTCTCCCTTTCTCTGGAACTCTACCTCTCAAATAAAATCTTTTTTTAAAAAAAGTATACAACTGCAACAATATAATGTATTTGCATTTTGCTTCAAATTTGTCACTTTTGGGCAACCAAAACTGCCTATCCTTTTCCTGAGTTGTAACTATATCTGACCTCCTGTTATCCTTATAGGATTCCCGTGCCCAAAGGAGAACATCCTGGTCCTCACCAGAGGAGTTTCTAGATGACAATCCTCTAGCCCTGGGCAAGTTATTTTAAAGTAAGGTCCCAATTATCAACTCACAATCTAATAGGAGCAGCTTTAAGAGACAGGGTTATTTGTATTGCTCTTCAATTCTTTTCTTTTCTGAAGATTATTTATGTAAAGGCAGCGTTGCAGAGGCAGAGAGAGGGAGAAAGGGAGAGAGAGGGAGAGAGGGAGAATGAATGAATATGTCTTTCATCTACTGGTTCACTTTCCAGATGGCTGCAGTGGCTGGAACTTGGCTGATAAGAATCCAGGAGCTTCTTCCAGGTCTCCCATGGAGTTACAGTGCCTGAAGCACTTGGGCCATCTTTTACTGCTTTCCCAGGCCATACCAGGAAGCTGGATAAAAGAAGCTGGGATTTGAACCAGTGCCCATATGGGATGCCAGTACTGCAGGCAATGGCTTTACCTGCTAAGCCACAGCGCTGGCCCCTTCAATTCTTAGACGAAATTTTATAGACACCAATCATTTACTTCAACCTCAAATCTGCCATGCAAATGATAGCAAACAACGTGTGGAAGTATGACATTAACTGACAAACTGGGATGCAGATAATTATTGGTATAGAAGTTCTGAGTTACGGGACAATTGTTCTGAAAGGGATGCAATGCAAAAATGTATTGAGTCCTACATTTATTAAAGCTCCTCTCAGCATCTTCCACAAATCATTTCATTTACCTATTTATCTAAAAATGGTTTATGAGATGAGTATCTTATATCCTTTTCACACAGGAAAAAATGAAGCTCAAGGCATTTACATGTCCAAGGGAACAAGTAAGTAAGGGGTAGAATCAAGTTCAAAGCTAGGCAGTGTAATCTAGCTTGTATCCTGTTCTGAACTAAAGGGTGTCTCCTGGTAGATCTCAATCACTTGTGGAATTGCTATTTCATCCTAATGAAGCTTGAAGCAATACAGAAAACGTGTTAACATACACTATAGCCTTACTGTGATGTTTGGAGCTCTATCAAATGTATATTTATGCTAGACTTAATTATCTTTCTTTTAATTTAAGCGGAAGAGAGGGGTTGAGGAAGAGAGAGAACTCTCATCTACTGGTTCACCCCCAAATGCCTGCAGTGGCCAACCCTAGGTTGGGTTGAAGCTGAGAGTCAAAAACACATTCCAGTGTCCCAGGTGGGTGGCAGGAACCCCATCCCTTGAGTCCTCACCACTGCCTCCCAGAATCTACATTAGCAGGAAGCTGGAAGCAGGAACCAGATTCAGGGATCCAAACCAGGCCCTCTAATATAGGATGGAAGTAAGTCTATAGGATAGACGCTAAATGCCTACTTATGCTGGCATATCTCCACGTTACTTTAAACTTTGCATTTCAGTTAGCTCAATTTTTAAAATAGCATTATTTAAAATTAGCATAATTTCTTTTTTTTTTTTTTTGACAAGCAGAGTGGACAGTGACAGAGAGAGACAGAGAGAAAGGTCTTCCTTTTTGCCATTGATTCACCCTCCAGTGGTCGCTGCACCTTGCTGATCCGATGGCAGGAGCCAGGTGCTTCTCCTGGTCTCCCATGGGGTGCAGGGCCCAAGCACTTGGGCCATCCTCCACTGCACTCCCGGGCCACAGCAGAGGGCTGGCCTGGAAGAGGGGCAACCGGAACAGAATCCGGCACCCCGACCGGGACTAGAACCCGGTGTGCCGGCGCCACAAGGTGGAGGATTACCCTATTGAGCCACGGCGCTGACCTAAAATTAGCATAATTTCTTTTCTAAAAAGTGCTTAGTCATCTGTGGGAAATCATGAGTAAAACATGTGGTAATACAGTTCAAAACCACGAAACCCTGAATAAGCAAATGCAAATCTCAATACATTGGCTGGTAGAACCCCAGGGACTTCAACAGCCAGCAGAGTGACTCCAGACACACAGTGTGATGTTCTCAGCCAGAGGCTTTGTCCTGGCCTGTTCCTGCCACAGATGCAGTCAAGAGTGTTCATTCTGTGTTTCACTCCACAGCACATACAAGGAGTTTCTCCAAAGTTCATGGAAAATGCATATTACTAAAAAAACTATGGATTTCAAATTGTGGGGGGCCCCACTAATTGTAACAAAGATACTAATATGACATGCTAATAGGGAAGATGAGGTGAGGTGTAAAGGGAATCTCTTTGTATTAATAAATTTCTTTTAATGATGTTTCCAGAAGGTTTTTAAAGTACCTTTGCATTATATCCCTTACACTATGTTTTATGTTGTACTAGATCCTCCCAATGTTAATTAATCCATGGGAGCATTAAGAGATATATCAAATCTTTTAGGGTGTTAGTAAGCAAATGCACTTAGAGAAGCTAAAAGGTACATTTCGCAAAACAAAATAGTGTCTAATCGACCCATTCTTGAATTATGCAATGCATTCTTTCACCCTCTATTTATACACGCACTTGATATGCAGGATTTTGGCTTCATATGCAGAAGACAACAAGCGATCAGGCTTTCATTGTTACAAATAATGATGCTTCTTTTATAGATATATAAATAGAACAAGTAATATGTAGGAAGAAGTACTAGGTAAGAGATAATTTTTCTTTTACATTTATAGCTGGCCACTAGAGCCACACTTAAGCACATTTAGGACAGTTCTAACACTAGAAGTCATTACTCTTGGGAAAAACAAACAAACAAAAAACTCAGACATTCAACCAGTAGCATGTATCTTCAAACTCTGTACATCTCTTTGCTATGCATTTAATGATGGAAGTAGATATCAAAAGGAATTACTTTTCAATTCATTATCAAAATATCCACTGAATTAGGAGAACCTTGTAACCACCACCAATTTGTTGGTGCTGTACCTTTAGTCGTTTTTCCATATTTCAGAAACAATAGCCTTTGTAATTATATACAGTATTTATAGCACATGATACAAATTATACTGTGGAATGAAGCTGCCTAGTTTTATCAGTTATTTAATTTGAACATATTTTTATAATGAATATAATGTGCCGAAAATTAGTCTTTTAGCATGATTGGCAAAGAGCAATTTTAGTCATCTTTTTTAAAATTAATTTCATTATCAATCATTTTTGTCCTTCATTCATTAAAATACTTCTATATGCAAAGATCTTACAGATAATGGATTGTGTCTGCTTTGACTTCTTCTCAGTCACATTAGTTTTACCAGAGTTCTTTTTTCTCTTGTTCTCAAATATCTTCCTAAACGAATTAAAAGTGCAATAAGCTAAATTTTTTTCTTACTCAAAGTCTTACAGTATATTCTAAAAATGATTTCTCATTGTACATATTACATACGGCCATGCAGGAAACACAGAGAACTACACTGCATTTTTGTAATCTTCATTTTTGCTATTCCACTCTGAAAATAGTTTCTCATTGATTCCAGAAAGTAAATTGAAGAAAATAAATCTGCATAACTAGAGGGCTTGTGTATTAGTTTCAGATTTTTAGCATGGTAAGAGCAGGTTTAACCTGTCTCCTTTTCTCTCCCTTTTCCTCCTTGTTTCTCCCCCACACACATGCATATATACTACACGACAGATGAACCTCTCACCTCTCCTATGTGTTTTGTGGCAAATACATTTTCAAAAATGCCTTGTAAATGGCAATGCACTGCAGAAAAATTAGTATCACAACTCTAGGGTTAGCATTCACTTAAAAATATTCTTTGAATTAAAAGTAATTTTAATTAAACCTTGTGTGATAAAGCTAATGCATAAATCAAGGTACATCTGTGTTTTTCTAGTCATTTCTGCGTGTTAGCTTTAACTTAAATATTTTTAAAGCTTTGCCTTCTTATGTTTTCATTTTAGATATACAACTTTAGTAGACTTCATCCACTTTGACTCATTTTACTGGTCTACAAAAATATAGCCAAATAGTTGGGCAAAAGCATGACGCAGCCACTGTCCAGAAACTAAATGATCAAATTATAGCCTCCCTCTCTCTCTTTGATGAATTGATAAATGAGGATCCAGTCTGAAACAACACACTATTGCAATTCCCCAAACAATCCATCCAGACAGACAAGGCTTAAACAGGGAGGCAGGTTCCAAGTTCCATGTTCCAATCCCAACTACACACTTAGGAGATGCTGGAAATGTTAGTCCTTCGTTTTGAGCCATTAGGCATGAGAGAATATATTTTGACAACCAGAGTGCAATTTTTTTGTAGACATGACAAGGGAATCTGTGTTCATCAGAACCGGGTGATATACTAAGAGACGACTCAGGTTACTGAGCTTAAAAGCATAGTGGAAGACCTGGGATTCTCATGCAATTACAAGATTAAAGTGAGATAAATCGGCACTCACAGTTGTGGCAGGTGGCCCCGCTGTACCCTGTCTCATCACAGGTGCATTTGAAGCTGTCCCACGTTTGCGAGCACTTGCCACCATGCTCACAGTGATTGGGCACACATCTGTCAGAGAAAGAGACAAACAGAAATAAACCAACAAACAAATGAGATTTATGAGTGGCCAAATTCCAAGCTGTTTGGGCAATATATCATTTCAATGCCAGGGTTCCTTACCAAGGCAATTAATCCTTGTTAGTTTAAGCAGATTAATATAATTCATGATGGAAGGTGCCAAGCGCACAAAAGATGATGTATCACAGGCCTGGTGCTTTCCATTTTTGAGTAAACAGGAGACAGTAACAAACAGTTGAAGGATTCATTTGCATATCATAGGTTCATTTTGTTTTCTTTTACCCAAAGACAAAGACACTTGCTAAATTATTTCTAGTTGAGAGATGGAGGAAAACCTTCTTGTTCCCTGTTGTATTATATGCTTTATCAAAGCTAGAGTGCTAGCAGTGAGTTTTTTGCAACAATTTAAGTGTTTTTGAAATGATGTCATGACAGTAGCAATGAAAATACAGTAAGCTGATTTTAAAAAAAAAGGATTTTTAAGCTTTCAAACACCTCTGCCCTATACCCAGCTGGATAATTACAATTGCCTATTTAAAGAAGTAGAAAACATAATATAGACAAAGAAATAGGAAGACTGTGGTCAAATCCATGTCTTTCTGCTTATTAGACAGCCAACTGTGGCTACTCAATTCAGACTTTCTGAACTTCAATCTTCTCATTTGAAAAATGAGATCATTTATATCATCACACCTTTGTTGCAAATAGTTTCAAAGGTTGGAGATAATGTTCTTGAAGCAGGTATTTAAGAGGCAGAAAATAGGCCTGATGAGTGGAAACTGAGAGATCTGAGCCCCAACATCAGGGCACAATTTGTAGCCTGACTGCACGCTGCAATAGTGAGGAAAAAATGTGTTCTCAAACACTCCTGTTCTATGGCTCATTTTCTTTCCTTTCTCCTGCTCCCATCTCTTGACCCCACCCATAATTTCTGCTCTCCAACATCCTTATAATCAGATTCTTTCTAGCTTTCTTAAGATGTTCACAGATTACAAAGATACAGTTACCTGTTAGCATTAACCAAGGGTATCTGGATTTTAATAGGAAATATGCCAAAATAATAAAGTCCTCTCAAACATCTAAATACTTACATAAGCCAGAGGCTGAGGCATTACAGAGAGCTACACTGAATTACCTCCTTAATCATAATTTCCTGGTACTATCCTGTTCCAAAATCTGATAGAACAGGCCACAGAGATAGTTTTCTCTAGCCTGTTTTTATTTGCTCTTGGCCATGCCTACAACCACTTGTAGCAATGTACAGCTGAGTTTAGCATGGGTCTGATGGTTCCACGCAGGTTTTTCGTGTTTCCACAAGTCTTTAGAAAACTTGAGTCAACACTTGCTCAATTTTATTGAGCATTTGCTACATAAAAAGCATGATGGAAAATGGAAGATGAGTAAGATCATGTTCACAGCCTTTGAACAATGTGTAGTATATCAGAGTGGATCTATCACTGAGATCAGAACCACAAGGGAAGGTGGGAATGAAAGATGGTACAATGCAAGGAAAAAGTAACACAGAGTTTCATGGGAAGGATGCATGGATTCTGAGCCCTAATAAAAACATCTACATTGCGTGTCCATGAACATATTGGTTTATAAGAGAAGAAAATGAGAGAAAGAGCACTATTGGGAGAAATTACAATATTAACACAAGCATGATCTTGGATTTATCACGGGGGTGAGATATTCTCTCTACATTTAAATGCCACTTATATTTCATAGAATTTGAAATTGGTATTATCAAGGCTATAAATATAGTTCTCCAAATACTTCATAAACTATGTGGAGTCAGGGTTGGGAAATGAGAACCATGCAACATGCAGTGTAAGGAAGAATTTGATGAGTCATGAAAAAGAAATGCTACAGACACTTGAATAATGGAGTAACTATGGGAAAAAGATATAGCACTTAATAAAGTTGATAACACTTCACCTGGGCCTTAAAAGAGACAGTTTTTACAGTCTGAATACATAATAGCAAGTCAAAGCAATGGCATGACAGAGCGCCACACTGAAGGGAACTCCTTTATTATAATCCCTGATAGTTTCCTGTTACAAAATCTGATGGAACTTTCTAGGACAGCCAATGAAGAAGGCAGTGACAAGGAGGCAGAAGAGTGAGCACAGATGGTCCAGGGGTCTTAGAGTTGATTCCAACAGCCAGACTGCAGGGAAGGGCCATAGCAGAAGGAATTTATACCAAGCAGGTCTGATTCTTCAGATCATGGCAGTAAATAATGGGCTGGAGAAGCTGAGATCACATCAACTAAAACATCCTCGACGCTAAATTTTGGAATTCAGTAGGTATATGCTTTGTGTGGTATATTTACTTTCTAAATTATTATGGCTTAATAGTGGCTCAGCCAAATAGTGAAAGTAATTTACATCAGCTCATTATATCAATTAATTCAGGGGGAGTAATACAAAAGTGTACCAAGTAGCAAAGGAAAACCAGGTTGGAATCTAAATGTGCTCTAAATAATGCACAAAATATAAAGTCCACATCTCTATTATATAAAGATCACCATGAACTCACACACACATGAGCAGTGTGTAACCATCCAGCAAGAACAATGGAACACTTTTGAAATTCAGTATTCAGAATTTCTTTAGTGACGTTTTTTCTTTAAATGAGATTGGAATATTTCATTTTTAATGTTTCTTATAATTGATATTTTTAAAACTGATAGCCTCCTTAGGCAGATTACTGGTCTTCTCATTCTTAATGGTGGGACATATTCCATATTGAATTAATTCAAATATGATTTTAAACTTTCATATCTTATCACCACGTTGTTTTAAGGTTTAGAACCAGTTACCAAGCAAAGCAAAATACAAATTAACCTGGCTAACCCTTTATGATTATTTATTCTCCTGTGTTATCACAGATCCATTTGCATATGTCCATTACGCTATCACAATGTTTAATAATCATTTATTGAGGAATCTGTCTCTTCTAAACTGAGACTCCTGAACCCTGAAAGCAGTGATTTTTATCTTAGGATTCTTTGCATAGCTATGAGCCCAGCACACACTCCATAAACACCCACTGACAGAACGACTGAAGGACTGTATGAATGGAATGCTGGAAAGTGAGGCTGCCAACAGCTGAAGTAATTCAGAGCAAGTATCTTTAGCATGATAAGAAATATAGATCAATTTTATCTGATTTTAGCCTTAAATCTAGACTTTTGCTCTAATAAACTAATTCTTTTGTAGGGCATAGGGAATACATAATTTGTATCATGCATGTTCTAGCTTGAAAGTTTAATTCACATAAAAAATGAATCAAAATGACTTGACAGCTTCCACTGCAGAAAAACTTGACCATATCTGGATCACACAAGGGAATAGTTGGCAGGTGTCAATTTGCTATGATCAACAGATCCGGAAGAAATGATGCATCCAATTAACTTTGCCTGCAGTGAGTCTGGGCAGCTGAGAATCCTTCAGCTAGAATCATTCTTTTGTCATGGTTTTCAAATGCATGCATTTTTTTCCAAATGAAATTTGCTTGCACCCTAATACATAACACAAACAAAAGCTATTTTGAAAGCTTGAATGTATAACCCTTACTTCACATAAAACGGATCAGCATAAACATGGTGGCTGGCTAGATGCAACAATTGAATTGAAGACAATGCAGCTTTATTTTATCGATAGCATCTATTTTATTTCTGTATTTGATTTTAATTGCAAAGCATTGAGAAAATGGAGACTCACAGATATAAGACATCACAAATAGTACCAGATTTATCTGCTTATATTAGATCACTTTGTACTTTATGGATACTTTTTAAACAGGGAAAGAGGAGGAAATTTTATTTCAAATCTTAACTGTATACAAGGTAATCGTCAGGGCATTTGGAAAGTATCTTTTCCTCCTATAGTGTTTAAAAGGTAAAATAGATATCTGAAAATCAAATTCAAATCACATTTTTGTGTTTCCTTTAAAAGTGCATTAGGTTTTTTGGAATTCAATACATAGATTGTCAGCAGCTTGAGTCCAGAAAACCACATGGAAACTTGTACAACATGGCATCAGCTAGCAATTAACAGTGGAGTGTTAATCTGAGAAGCTTCCTGCCACTTACCTACTGAGCCCCTAGTAATCAAAAACAGTGTTTTTTATACTTTTACGTGCCTAGAAGTCTCTTGAAAAATCTTGTTACCAGAAGATTCTAATTCTTGAGGTCTGGGTGGAGTCTGAGACTGCAATGCTAACAAGCTCCCAGGCGATGCTCCTGTGCCTGGTCGGAGGACCACACTTGGAATAACAAGGCTCTGGAGCATAGCTGTGGGACTCTGCAGTGGGTCTCAATGAGATGAAGACAGGGAATGCCAAGAGAAACAGCCCGGGGGAGCAAGTCCAAGTAGGGGGAGTGGGCGGAAAGAATATAGCAAGGAAAAATCTGACCTATTCATTCATCTTTCCTAAGACGACTTTGCATGCAAAGGCTCTCCTGCTATTTTTCCATGATCCATTCAAAATAACATAATCTGCTAATCTCATTTTAATAAGCTTAATCATTTCAGAAGCTGGCTATAGACTTCATGTTAATAGAAAGTGATCACTGTGTATACTGTTGTTTCACCTGAAAATCAAATTCAGCATTCTCAGGCTCCTAGTTAGCCATGATGTCTGCTCTGCCTAGTTTTCATACAGATATCAGTGGTGAAATACTTAATTTGCTATTATATTAATGCGAATTCTATACCTGGATGTTAAATATTCCTTATTCTAAACCTTAGAAAGGGAAATATTGCTTCTAGGTGACTGAAAGGGTTATTTGGTAAACTATTGGAAAATTACTTAAATGAGCCAGTACCTTCATCCCAATATAAAAAATCTATAACTTTATCCCAATATAAATTACCTGCTAGATTTATGAGTTTTCCCTTCATCTCAGTGCCAAATTTAATTTTTGCCTATTGAAAGGAGAAATTCATTTAGAATGTTTGGAGGTTTTTTTTAAGTTTATTTATTTGAAAAGAAGAGTGAGAGCAAGAGTGTGAAAGAGAGGAGGGGGGAGAGAGTGGGGAGAAGGGAGAGGGGGAGGAGAGGAGGGAGGGGGGAGGAGAGAGGAAGGGGGGAGGGGAAGGGGGAGGGAGACTATTTTTTGTGCACTGGTTCACTTTCCAGATGCCTGCAGCAGCTGGAGCTGCATCAGGCCAAAGCCAGGAGCCAGGACCTCCATTCAGGTCTCTTATGTGGATGGCAGGAACTCAAGTACTTAAACCACCAACTGCTGCTTCCCAGGCTGCATTAGCAGGAAGCTGGTTTGGAAGCAGAGATGGGACTTGATCCTAGGCGCTCTAATATGGGATGTGGCTGTTCCAAGTGGAGGCCTGACTGACTGTGCCAGGATACCTGTCCCTGACGTTTGTCTCCTTGAATACCAGTGCTCATGGTCTTGGCTCTCTGAATTCTACAAACATGGTGGGGTTTTCTTCTGCATTGCCTTCTACATTGATTTCAACAATATTTTAGTACTTCTACACTCAAACTAACTACATTTCAATTTTCATTGAAGGGATATTCCCTATCAAGTACAAACCACTGCCTTATATTTCTTTTGTTCAAATGAAAATTATATAGAGGTAATCATAATTCTAGCAACTAATTTTCATTACTATATGTCAGTATTATAATAGTACAGGCATAAATGCTAATATTATATTGACAGTGATCATTCAATAAGCACTTATTTATGGAAACACATAAATGTAGAAATATTTACTGTGCTTCTTACATTATGTTCAAATGTCCCATTAAATGAATCTTGATGTGAATGGAAGAGGAGAGGGAGCGGGAGAGGGAAGGGTTGCAGGTGGGAAGGAAGTTACGGGGTGGGGGGGAGCCATTGTAATCCATAAGCTATACTTTGGAAATTTATATTCATTAAATAAGTTTTTAAAAACATCCCATTAAAAATATTCAAGCATCTTTGGTCTACATCTATCCAACTGTACATTTTTATACTAATGATATTATTAATTTTAGTTTTAAAATATAAGCACCTTTACTTTGGTTTGCTGCTATATAAATCATTTTCATTATAATAAAAATAGCTAACTTTATCATATTTTGTTAACTTACTTAGAATTATATTTTTATAATGCATTTTCTGTTTTATGAACAAATCATTTGAGAGATTGCAGCTCACGGAACACGCAAGATCTGCAGACCCTTCACCTGTCACCAGGTTTAACTGTATTAAACCTAATAATAGTAAGTTCTTTTTAATTGGTTTCCTGATGCAGACAATACACTCTAAAACAAACTCTGAATAAGTAAAAAATGAAGGACATTTCTTCTCCAAAACATTCATGCGTGATAATGTATTTAGCAAGTCAAGTCTATATGTATGCTTGACATTACAAATACTAATATGGAATAAAGATCACAAACCATTGATTTATGAGTGTGCTCAGGTGGTATGGAATAGTTAACTGCTGAAAGTTTTTGATTTAATGGATATATATATATATATATATATAAAGCTTTTATTTAAAGAATATAAATTTCCAAAGTACAGCTTATGGATTACAATGGCTCCCCCCCCCCATAACTTCCCTCCCACCCACAGCCCTCCCCTTTCCCACTCCCTCTCCCCTTGCATTCGCATCAAGATTCATTTTCAACTCTCTTTATACACAGAAGATCAGTTTAGTACATATTACATAAAGATTTCAACAGTTTGCCCTCACATAGAGACACAAAGTGAAAATACTGTTGGAGTACTAGTTATAGTATTAATTCACAATGTACAGCACATTAAGGACAGAGATCCTACATGATTTTTTTTAAAGAATTGATTAATTATCTATGCAATTTCCAATTTAACACCAAGATTTTTTAATCATTTGCAATTATCTTTATATACAGAAGATCGATTCAGTATATACTAAGTAAAGATTTCATCAGTTTGCACCCACACAGAAACACAAAGTGTAAAAATACTGTTTCAGTACTAGTAATAGCATTACTTCACATTGGACAACACATTAAGGACAGATCCCTCATGAGACGTAAGTACACAGTGACTCCTGATGTTGATTTAACAATTTGACACTCTTGTTTATGGCGTCAGTAATGGTTATTTAATAGTTAACTGCTCAAAGTTTTAGATTTGTGAAGCCTGGAAGAAACAGAAGCACCTATCTACTTAAAGAGAAAGCAGGGGCCTGCCCAAGATTGGGCAAGTACAAAGTGAGGCTATAGAGTAATGAACTGCTAAGTTCATCCAGAGCAGGAACGAGGTGAGACTGGAGATGTATGGAAGCCTACCCAATGGTCATTTTTCCCTTTCTTCCTTAATCACCCTAACCTGGATCAAATATAAAGTTCTTTCATGCAGTCACTTATCTTTTGGAAGTGGAGACTTGCTAGTCTCCAAGGGACAAAAAGGAAAGAACCAGGCTCTTTTTTAAACAAAGCTATTAAGTTGATGCACATTGCTCCCTTGAATCTATACTCCTCCTCCGTAGTGATAGGATTTAAGTCTTGATGTAGAACTGACAGCTGAAACAGCCATTCCAGGTTCTCTTTAAGTTAGGGTATCCTGTGTCTAAGTTCAAGGTAACAGATATATTATGTCTAGATGAGCCCTTAATTGTTTGGAACAAGCCTTTAAGAGTTTCAACAGAGCATGAACCATTCTAACTTTACTGTCCTCCCAACCTGTTTCCAGAAATGAACCTGTGATGGTGAGATCTAAAGCAGAACACAAGAGAGGAGAGCAAAGGAAACTATGTAAGGAGTGTGGGATCTGAATAATGTAACAGACCCTGGCCACCTACCCAAATGTTTCTATAACAGAAGTAAACTTCTATAAGACTGAAACCATGATATTCTGCATCTGTGTTAACAACAACAAATCATCGTAGCCAAGCAAATCGTGGTTACCGAGATGTTGACTTAATTCTTGCCTTTTTACTGTGATATAATAAACTTGGTGGCCACTAGTGTTCCAGTCACTATGTGTTGTCATCTATTTTGGGGGGGGGGGGGTCAGGTAGAGTCAGACAGTGAGAGAGAGACAGAGAGAAAGGTCTTCCTTTTTCCTTTGGCTCACCCCCCAAATGGCCGCTATGGCTGGTGCGTTGCAGCCAGCGCCCTGCACCAATCTGAAGGCAGGAGCCAGGTGCTTCCTCCTGGTCTCCCATGCGGGTACAGGGCCCAAGGACCTGGGCCATCCTCCACTGTACTCCCGGGCCACAGCAGAGAGCTGGACTGGAAGAGGAACAACCGGGACAGAATCCGGAGCCCCGACTGGGACTAGAACCCAGGGTGCTGGCACCGCAGGCAGAGGATTAGCCTAGTGAGCCACAGCAATGGCCGTGTTGTCATATATTAATAGCAACTGAAAACATCTGAACTGATATTTAATCGATAAACATATGTTGAATTCAGTCTGTGGAATGCATCAATATTACCTCAGCGGTTTTCCTAGGGAAAGTAGCTGTGTTTATTCATGTGACATATATTTATTGAATCCCCACTATGTAGAGAACCATACCATTTGATTTAGCTTTCATCAAATTTCATTGCAAGAAATGATACTTCTGAGGGCTTGTGAGATGATGTGTAGTCCATCCACTCCTCAGAAGATCTGGAACTTGATCCATAGGCAAAAGCAAAGCAGACCTTGAGGGGAATGCATGATGGAGCTTTGTTACCTTGACCCCTAGTGAGATGGCTCTAAATGACATTGAGATGTACAATATTTTCTCTTCTAGCCATGAGGAGACATTGCGGAGCCTTAAATAGTAAATTTACTTAATAAATGCTGGATTTTGAGATATTAAGTTTGATATGGATTGAAAGAACTTGGCTTCCCAAATTCATGGATAAGTTTACACTGAAGTCATGTGTTAAGAACTGATAGATGAAGGGTGGAGATTGATCTAATATAGTATCAAAGATAAAAGTCTGATTAGAAGCTAGTTCTTGTAAAAAGGCTGGTTATTTAAAATGAGCTTCAGCATAGTACCTCCCACCCTCCTCTATGCCCTGGCTTATCACATGATCATCCCTTCACACCCACTCCTCCATGGTCAGCCTCCACCAGATGGGAGAGTAATGGACTTCTGATTATAAACTGGGAACCTCAAAATCACAAACTGAAATAAACCTCTTCATTTTCAAGCAGCTTTTCTGGGATAGATTACTTAAAGAAACAAAACGTTGACTGATACAAAGGTGCAAGATAGAGAAGAAAGGGAGATCCAAAGCCAAGATCAATGAAACAGCTATTTTAATGTTGCTAAAAGAAGTCCATAAAAGCATGAAGAGACTGCAAAGAAGTAATAATGTTAATTGTTTGTTTGAAGGTAAATTAACTTAAGATGCCTGAAGTGTTCTGTGTTTAGGAATCACTGATAGCCAGTAACATTTTCAATTTGAGGCAATAACTTTTCTCATGCAAAAGGAAATGTAAAACTCCATTAAAACTTTAAGGAAACTAACTTTTAAATTTAAACTTATTGTTTGCTTTTTCTGCAGAGTGATCTAAATTTAAAATAGCTATAAACCATACTCTTACAAAAAGATTATTAAAATTTACCTCAATGTCATCCCCCTTTAATAGAGTTGGGGTGGATGATGATGACAACAAAAAAGAGGTGCAAGACATAGTGTGCCCAAGACATAAATGTTATGAAATTCACAGGAAGACACAACAAGGAGAGAGAGAGAGAATTCTATAGAGAAATATAGGTAGGAAGGAGGAGGGAAACAGTATGAAGAAGAGAGAAAGACATTCAAGGTATCTGTATCTTGCTAAAAGAATCCAACCATAAGCATTACTACTGAATATATATATATGGAAAAATAAACATAGAAGCCTGGAATATTTTGAAATTGGATCATAACAAGGTAAGATCATCCTTAATTAATAAAATACTTGATTGATCATAGTTGATAATGAAACACCTAATAGACCTTTAGGAAATTTAAGCTTACATTGGCTCATTAAGACAAAGATAGAGCCAAGGGATATAATTGACTATCTAGAATTAAATAAGAGGACATATACAAATTAAACATGTTACCAGATAGAAAACATTTAAACACAAAAAGAAAAAAATGGTGTAATATTTTGTAATCTATTAATACAGCAGATATTTTTTTTGACAGGCAGAGTGGACAGTGAGAGAGAGAGACAGAGAGAAAGGTCTTCCTTTTGCTGTTGGTTCACCCCTAATGGCCGCTGTGGCCTAGCCGGCGCACCGCACTGATCTGAAGGCAATCGCCAGGTGCTTCTCTTGGTCTCCTATGCGGGTGCAGGACCCAAGGACTTGGGCCATCCTCCACTGCACTTCCAGGCCACAGCAGAGAGCTGGACAGAAGAGGAGCAACCAGGACAGAATCCAGCACCCCAATTGGGACTAGAACCTGGGGTCTCGGCACCACAGGCAGAGGATTAGCCTATTGAGCCGTGGCACCGGCCCCAGAAGACAGTTCTAATGGAGACACAAAATCCAAGAGTCATAAGATAAACAGTAACAAATTTGACTACCTAAACATTTGTCAAAGTCTTGTATGCTCATTGACTGGCATTGTGGCACAGTGGTTAGCCACCACTTCTGATGTGCACATCCCGTATCAGAGGGCCAGTGCAGTCCAGGCTGCTTTACTGATGGTTCAGCTCCCTGCTGAGCCTTGGATGCAGCAGATGATGGCTCAAGTATTTGGGTGTCTGACACCCACATGGGATAGCCCGACGGAATTCCTGGCTCCTGGTTGCACCTTGGCACAGGTCTTTGGTGAGTGAACCAATAGCTAGGAATACTCTCTTCTTTATCCCTCTTCCATTTTCCCCCTTTCCCTGTCACTCTGCCTTTCAAATGAGTAAGTAAATAAGGAAACAAATCTTTAAAAAAAATCATGTGTGGTCAAACATAACTAAAATCCAATGACTAGTAACAAGTTGTGAAGCATTTTCTAATATGTCAAGGGACCAATTTGTTTATGTAATAAAGAACACTTAATAATAAATAATTCCACTGAAATATGAGCAAAAGGGCTGGGTAGGACAGCCCACAAAAAGAAATACAGAAGATTTTTAAATATATGAATTATTGAACATTACTCATAATCGAAGAGGCATGAATTAAATTTCAATGTGGTATCACTTGTAATTCCTCTCAGGGTTAACAGTAAGGGATATCTACCCACTCTTGATCAGTGTAAACTGTCTGGAGGGAGTTTAGTAAGGTCAATAAATTTCTAGGGTGCGTGTGTTGTGATCCAGACATTTCATGCCAATGGATTTATCCTACAGGACTATTAGCACACATTCACAAAAAACAGTATTGTATAAATGTTGATTATAGCATGGTATGTATCAGTCAAAAACTGGGGTAAATATTTGTTGGCTAGGAATTTAGGAGTAAATGACAGCTGTGCCTACAAGAAACCTCTGACAGTCACTAAGAAGTCAAGGCAGATCTAGGTGCACTAATGAGATGCATTGTCTAAGATACAATGTCAGGGGCTGGAAGCAAGTTGTATAGAACAGCGTTTATAATATACTTGCATTTGTTTTAAATGACGATAACCCCAGTGGTTGTGTGAATGGTGAACTGTCAGAATGCATGGAGATCAGAAATATTCTATCTGCCCCTTCAAGAATCACTCTTCATCTTTCCCAACTCTGCTTTCATCCCATGAGGGTTCGGCAGGAGGTTGGAGTGAGCAGGAGCTGTAGGTAAGTACATTTCTGGTTCTCTCCTTGAAGGCTGCCTCAGTCAGCCTGTGTCCTTCCCAGAAAGTCACTTCCTCAAGGTCACTCTGCACTATACTGTACTATTTCATGCTCAGCTTTATTACCAAGAAGGCACTTTTTTAATGTAGGTCACTATACTTTTAAGGTCTCTCATCTCTCCTCCCCTCATCCCTTTGTGCCTGGGGTGGTGTTCTGTTGTGCTAGCTCTGGGTTCCTGCAATATACTCTTAGGTACCTATATCCCTTGTAATTAACTCATTTTTAAATAAATCTTCTTTAAGTTACCTGAATTCAAGTGGGTAAGTTCTTTCCTCTTGGGATTCTGATTGATATAAGCAGGAATGGAGTCCATCTACCTGTATCTACATCCATATTCATGTCTATATCTAATTAACATAAGCACTCCTGCATGGGAACAGGCAATTTATGAAAAACGCTGGTAGTGTGAAATATAAGAGTGGGAATAAGAGAGGGAGGAGATGTACAATTTGGGACATGCTCAATCAGTCGTGCCCCAAATGGTGGAGTTAGAAACGTGCCAGGGAATTCCAATACAATCCCATCAAGGAGGCATGTACCAAGGCCATCTCACTAGTCCAAGTGATCAATTTCAGTTCACAATTGATCACACTGATAGGTCTAAGAGTCAAAGGGATCACACAAACAAGACTAGTGTCTGCTAATACTAACTGATAGAATCAAAAAAAGGGAGAGAATGATCCAACATGGGAAGCGAGATACACAGCAGACTCATAGAATGGCAGATGTCCTAAATAGCACTCTGGCCTCAGAATCAGCCCTTAAGGCATTCAGATCTGGCTCAAGAGCCCATGAGAGTATTTTAGGCATGGAAAGCCAAGATAATCTGGAAAAAAAAAGAAGACCTAAATGAAAGATCTCTGTGAGTGAGATCCCAGTAGAACGAATGGGGCCATCAGAGAAGGAGGTACCTTTCTCTGAAGGGAGGAGAGAACCTCCACTTTGACTATGACCCTGTCGGAATAAGATTGAAGTTGGCGAACCCTAAAGGCTTCCATAGCCTTGACAACTCATGACTAGAGCCTAGGGAGATTACTGACGCCATAAACAAGAGTGTCAAATTGTTAAATCAACATCAGGAGTCACTGTGTACTTACGTCTCATGAGGGATCTGTCCTTAATGTGTTGTCCAATGTGAAGTAATGCTATAACTAGTACTGAAACAGTATTTTACACTTTGTGTTTCTGTGTGGGTGCAAACTGATGAAATCTTTACTTAGTATATACTGAATCAATCTTCTGTATATAAAGATAATTGCAAATGAAAAAAAATCTTGGTGTTAAATTGGAAATTGCATAGAAAATTAATCAATTAAAAAATATATATCATGTAGGATCTCTGTCCTTAATGTGCTATACATTGTGAATTAATACTATAACTAGTACTCCAACAGTATTTTTCACTTTGTGTTGCTATGTGAGGGCAAACTGTTGAAATCTTTACGTAATATATACTAAACTGATCTTCTGTGTATAAAGAGAGTTGAAAATGAATCTTGATGCGAATGCAAGGGGAGAGGGAGTGGGAAAGGGGAGGGTTGCGGGTGGGAGGGAAGTTATGGGGGGGAAGCCATTGTAATCCATAAGCTGTACTTTGGAAATTTATATTCTTTAAATAAAAGCATTATATATATATATAAAAAAAGAAAAACGCTGGTAGTTACTATAACAGTGAGAAGTCCTGGAGTTGGGGAAAAGTTATATTTCACCATATTTCCTTTCGTATTAGTATTAAAAAGAAAGCTATAGGCACTCATTTTCTGAATTAAAACAGATTACTTAATTTTAAAAAATAAGGAAAGTTATTGCGCCACCCACACCAACAGCCCTAAGTCTGGGGAACTTTCCAGGCTCCTGCCAGGATCAAAAAGGAGACTGCAGAAGCTTGTGCTTTGCATTGTTGCCTCTGGCTTTTCATGGACAAAACCCACTCAGCCACTACTTCCTCATCAATTATTCCCCTCCATGTGCAGTCTTTCACTTCATCTAAAACAAGTAACAAAACCTGCCTTTTGGAGCCCATATACCACTCCAGTTTCTGACCAATTTCTGTGATTCCTTTCACATCCAAAATTCTTGAAAGATTTCGTTAAGCAAGCTTTTCCACTTCTGTCAATTCAAGTCTGAAATCTACTATCATCCACCCACAAGAACTTCTTTTGTCAAAGACAAGTTCAGGGGCTGGCACAGTAGTATAGCGAGTAAAGTAGCTACCTGTAGTGCTAGCATCCCATATGGGCTCTGGTTCAAGTCCCAGCTGCTCCACTTCTGATTCAGCTCTCTGCTATGGCCTGGGAAAGCAGTAGAAGATGGCCCAAGTGCTTGGGCCCCTGCATCCACATGGAAAGATCCAGAGGAAGCTCCTGTCTCCTGTCTTTGGATCAGTATGGCTCTGGCCTTTGTGGCCAGTTGGAGAATGTACCAGTGGATGGAACACCTCTCTCTCTCTCTCTGCCTCTCCTCCTCTCTCTGTGCAACTCTGGCTTTCAAATAAATAAATAAATCTTCGAAAAAAAAGACAAGTTCAGCACCAGTTTTCTCCATCTACGAATGTGTTTGAACTTACAGTATTGGTCTACATTGACCCTTGCTATTTCCTGTACTCTCATTAATTGCCCAAAGAATTGGGAGTCCTCAGGACACAGTCCCTGACTCTCAGAAGGCCCCAAACTTCTCTCTAGTTTACTTGTCCTTTGAGAGTTCTAGACTTCACTCAACCAGATCCATGACATTTAATGCACTCAGATAAATCAGAGGCATCACAAACACAGTCAAATGTACCTTTTGATCACACTTGCTGATTTTGTTACTGCTTTGTTATTGATCTTCAGCTCAGTAAAGGCAACATCATCTAAACAATCACTCATATCAGGAAGTCAGAAGTCATTCTTTGCCTCCCTCTTCACCTCACTTCTGCATCAATTGCTTAAAAAGCTTTGTGAATGAAACTTTGGAAACAGGTCTCAGATTTGTCCAGCTTTCTATGTATCCATCCCCCCAGTTGGGTCCACTTTCCCCTTTCCTCTGGCTTGAATTTTTCCTTCCTGCATATATTGTCTCTTTATTGCTTTGCTCTAATTCATTCTGCATAAAGCGCCAGAACAAGCCTTAATAAGTTGTCACTCTGCTGCTTACAGACATTTTATACCCTCTCGTTTCACATAGGAAAAGGGTGAGCTCTTGTACATTTTGACATGATTTGCTGCCTGCTCTCCATTACCCTCACGCACGCTCAGGATGTTATAGAGACATCTACATTCATTTTGTTTACCCAGTATCCCATGCTCTTCCCATAGTTCCTTTGCACACATGTTTTATCTTTTCCAATGCACTCTTTACCTAGTTTATTAGCAATATTTGCAAAAATTATACTACTTGAAGTAGAATGCCTATTAATTTGTTCTCCATTTCTTAAAATCTGAAATCAAATGGAAACATCTCCTTAAACAAGTATCACTGAGTTCTGATTTCCCAAACATTTGCTAATGAACAGTTAAAATGTCTTATCTGAGTGAGAATTGTTTGAAAAGTATAAAACATTCTGTAACCAGTACTGTGAAAAAGAAACACAAATGGCTTCTACAAGTCTAGATTACATACCTTATGTTAAAGAGAAGATATTGTCCCACAACAAAAATGTATATCAATAGATCCTTATTTATTTATTTACATGAAAGTCAGAGATAGTGAGAGTGATAGTGAGAGAGTGAGAGAGAAAGAGAGAAAGAGATAAATAGTTTGAGATCATTCATCTGCTGGTTTACTCCCCAGATGGCTACAATAGCTAGGACTGGGCCAGCCCAAAGACAAGAGATTTTTGTAGGTCTCCCACATGGGTGGCAGGGGTCCAAGCACTTGGGCCATCTTCTGTTGCTTTCCCCAGGCTGTTAGCAAAGAGCTGCATCAGAAGCAGAGCAACCAGAACTCACACCAGTGCCCATATTAGATGCTGGGGTCACAGGTGTCAGCTTTACCTGCTGCGTCACTATACTGGCACCATAGGTTAGATATTGACCTTGTATTTATTAGATGCAATGAGGTTTGCCAACTCCCAAAAAGTCAAAACGAGGACAATAGCCAGTGAAGAACTGAACCAAGGTAGAGCTTCCACTATTATGTGATTTGCTAAATTCTATCTCCCTTCACTTTGGGATACAGGAAGCTCAATGTTTTCCTAAGACATGGAGACATTTGACACAAGGCTTTAAAAAGTGGAACTGACTACCAGCAAACAGAGGTCAATCATTTTTTTAAATTACACAGCAAAAGGGAGTCTGCTTAAACATTGTTAATAAATGTATTGCTATATAATTGAGTACCATGTAAAATGTTCTATAAGATTCAAAACGTTAGCAGTCTAGATATAAACTCATACCTCCCTACCACAATAAACCATTCTTGTATATACAATCTTTAGGAGAGACTACTGACACTATCATTATTTCCCAGAGCTGTAGACAGCAGAAAATCTCAAATGAAATACCTATTAGGAACTGATTATAATAATTGAGCCTCTTGGCCATGCAGATTGATTACACAGTGTTAGCTATGTAATGTTCTATTCACTTCAACTAAAATTGTTGACAATCTTTTATTTTTGTTTCAGACCTAAGTACCTAGCCTGTTCAGATCATGCTGACATGAAATTATCTACTATGCATGTGTGTGCGCTTTATTGTTATTGGCAATTTTCTTTTTAATTCTATACTTTGCATCTGTTCAGCTTTCCTGGGTTAAAAGAAAATTCAAACCATGGGAAGCACAATGGTAAAGTTTAGAGTAAGGAAGAATTATAGAGTTCTTTAATACTTCTAGTATACAGATGAAGAAACTAAAAACTACAGAAATTCAATGAAATTGAGTACACTTAAGGTCCCATTTGTGACACTTGTCTAGTACTTTCAAAAATTGTATTAATTTATTTAAGAGGCTGAGAGACAGAAACAGAGTTCCCAATTGCTGGTTCACACCCCAGATGCCTTCAAACGTTGGGGCTGGGAAGGGGGTGGAAACAGAGCTGGAACTCAACCCAGGTCTCCCACATGGGTTGCAGGAACTCGATTACTTGATTCCTTACCACTTCTCACCAGCTGGACAATGGCATCCCAAACTAGAGTTGAGAATCAAACCCAAGTACAGTGTGATATAGTGGCTTAACTAGTATCTTAATCACTGGGTTAGATGCTCACCTCTATCCATATTTAAAAAACATTTTTTTTACTCGAAAGCAGAAAGCCAGACAGCCAACATAAAGATCTCCCATCTGCTGATGCAATCCCGAAATGCGTACAGTAGCCAGGACTGAGCTGGGAGACAGGATCTAGGAACTCCATGTGATCTCCCACTTGGATGGCAGACACTCAAATACTTGAGCTATCCCTTGGTACCTCTGAGGCTGTGAATTAACAGGAAGCTGGAATAGAGTGCACAGCTGGAATAGAGTTGAGCCTAGACGCTTCAATAAGGGATGCAGTCATCCCAAACAGCATTTTAACCATTGTCCCAAAAAAGTATTCCCCGGTACTTTTAAATAGAACAAAACTGACATATGTTACAACGGAAAGTCAAAGTCTCAAATTCGGGGTCTTTGGAAAACACACAGATAAGTAACTTTTAGTATTTAGTAAGCAAACAAAATATACATTTATAGCTTTGAAACAATTTAAATGTCTCTTGGGTGGACACATTCTCTCCAATGTCTGGCCTTATCACTTTTTTTTTTTCCTAACACCTAGTCAAAATAGGTATACCGTGTTTATATAGATTTTTAGTATTTGGACAGTAATGAAATTGAAATGAATAATTCTGACATTATTTTACAATTGATTTAAAACAAATAGTATATGAACTATTTAAACAATTTGCTACTGTTTTGCTATTGTCCTCATTGTTTAACTTACTATTTTTTTTTCTGGAAAACCATGCTAATGTCTTAAAAGTTAATGTTTTTGAAAATTAATCTGGTTAGAAATCTCTTTATCAGAGTAAATTTATGAAAGATATTTTTTGCAAAAAGCCTGCGGATTTTGGCTATCTAAGGAGTAAAGAAAATAAAACTATTCTACTGGATATGGAAGATTTGAAAATATTTCAGGAAAGGTAGGGAATTAAAGTTTAAGATCCTTTTAGGAGGTCAAAGGATATGGACTACCAGTCCCATGACACAGGGTTTTATTTTATTATGTAAATATTTACCGATTCTACAGCTGTATTCTAAATTGCTTTATGAGAGTTATATCTGTAAGACCTTGTTCTGTGCACTGGACATAGTAGATAATAAATGCACATTGATTAATTACTAAATTGAAGAAAGCAGTTTAAGGAACTTCTTATCTATTAGATATCCCTTCACAAAAATAATCAAAAACATAAAAGGTTGTCAAAAATAGTCACAAAAATAGTCAAAAACATATAAACGTTGTACAAAATTTTTTAAAGAGCATCTGTTCTTAACACTTTCTTCTGAGATGTACACAATTATGGCCAAACATTCTAAATAGCTTCCCAAAGGTCTCACAGCTTGTCATTCCTAGAGGAAAATTTCCACGATTGACGTCCTTAATCCTTGACTTCTAGCATTCTCCACACTTGTTTCTTTTTCTGATAAAGGAAGATAACTGATCTTATAAATGTCAGTAAATTATGGGAGGTAGAACTAGCAATTTCACACTATTTCCTTCATCATAATTCTAGTGGTTAGCTTTAGTCAAGACTGAACATAGCCTGTTCATTAACATGTTAATTCAAGTAAGATTGTCTTAGGTTTTTTTATTGATAGCACTTTCCAAATAAGTATGTACACAATTGTTACTTCTTTCGATACATTTATAGAAGATAGTGTTCAGTTGATAGCCCACTGTTTATGCTGTTTATGCTCATGTTAAAATAGGCAAGAATTTATGGGAGTCATTTCAAATTTACTATCCTTTGGGGTTTTAGCTTATTTATAGAACTCCTGATCAGCATGGTATATGATAAATGTCTCATTAATTTGAATATGTCCCAACAAAACTGCTAAGGATTGTCCTATTTGTCTTTGTATGAAATTGAATGCATGGATTTTTTTAAACTGAGAACTTACATTTATACAAAAAATTATATTATCAGTATAAGGATATGGACTAAACTTTTTAGGTGTTGGTAAATGAAATACTTTCCAAAGAAAATGTCTTTAAAGTCTACTGAAGAAAATATTGATGTGAAGTAAACACCTTGCATCTTGTTTATAAAGGGGAAAATATTTATTGAGTGCTATTTTATGTCTCACACAGTATAGGAAGTAGTAGATATTCTAAGGCAATTTGGTAAAATCAATACAATGTGGTATTATTTATTGTACAGGCATGTACAGTACATTCTGGGGACATACAGGTTGGTTATGCTCATAGAGGGGGTGGGGTGGTAACCTTCATGGAAGCTCTTTGTTCAAGGTGTTCATTTACAGGATGCATAAAGTTGAGACTGTAACTGAGTCATGAGAACAGCTCAGGCAAGAGCAGGCACAAAGGCTTTTAATATTGAACTGTGCAAGTCAGAATGCCATTCTTGCTGAACTTTAAAGCGGTAGAGGTAGTAGAAATTTTAATAATTTTCATATGACTAATAATGGCATCCAATGTTAGATGCTATGTTCCTGATATCTCTTTAGGCTGACCTTTCATTCATTTAAATGCTGCTGCTTTGTAATTAGGGTCTCTATCTCTAATTCTAGTTTTAAGCTAAGAAAACAAGCTGCCCCAGTGATTTGATAGCAGAATTACACAGTAGTCACTATTTTATGATAGATGTGCACATTATAAAGTTGATAATACAAACTCATGCAATTAATCTTCAATTCTTCAGAAATACATAAAAAAAGCAAGCCAAAAGATAGGTTTTCTGAAGTCCAGAATAATTAAATTTCAGCATCTCCTCAAACTGGACCACTTTCAAGGAAATAATTCTTTTCAATTGGAAATAATTTTAAATAAAGTAATAACAATGAAAATCTAACTGTGTTATTAACAGGCACTTGACTTTATAAATGATCATGAAATGATTTGGCATGCTTAATTTTAATTACAAACAGCCCATTTCTGCAGATTTATTATCTTACATAAAACTGGTCCAAGTGCCCTATAGAAAAGAAAAGGCTATAATTTGCTTCTGGTTAGAGGATCTTGATCCTACTTTTGTTCTCATCCAGTTATGACAGCATTTGTATTTGTGCTAAGACAGTTGGGTCTTGCTTTACATTTCTGGAAGTTACCAAATTGGATTGTAGGGACTTGTGCCTCAGTAACAAAAATGAATCCCCAAACACAATTACTCAAGACCAGACTGGAGTGTGTTGCTAAATATTTTTTTTTCAATTTTTTTTATCATCTTTTTGTTTTGGCTACTAAAAAAAAAGGTCTCACAAATCTTTCTTTTTTAAGGGGAGTGGCAGACTTCCGTTGCATACATATATATTAAAAAGCAAGTGCAACTCTATAGCATTTCCCTGGGGTGTGCATTTAGGAATTCATTCTGGTTTGTCATGATTAAGGTTAACTCAGATTATACAGCCACAAAATACCACCCAAAACACCAAAATTTCTCTTTCAAATAATGTCAATTCTCACATATTCAGCCAAAAAACTTGACAAGAAGATGTAGCTGTCTACCTACCTTCCCTAATCAAAGAACACTGAAGTCAAAATTCAATTTCACTGCCCCACATATGTCCTTTTACACTGACAGATGGATCCCGAAGCCTTTAACAGTTAATGCTAATGAAAGCCTTCCAAATAAGCACATTTCTCTAAGGTAAAGCTCTGAGGGAGAATGACACTACACAAACAAAAACAAGAACAAAAGCAATCAAGAATGGACTCTTCTCTGATGAGGCTCATCTGACCTAGGTACATTGAAAACCCAATTCCAAAATTATTAGCTTAACAATTAAATTTGGCACAGGGAAAATTTAAACCAAATTGTAAAACAAAACAAGATCAAAGCATCACTTCTTTCTATCTTCATCTTATGGAGTCCTAAGTTTCAGTAGGGGCAGGTGGAAGGCAGCATCTCTCCCTGGTCTTAGCGAAGGGCTGTGGTCCATGTGCTCCACCACACTTGTATGGGTAGGTAGCAACACGCATTTCAATAGGTAAAGTAGCAGGGATAATTTACCCACAAATGCACTACTGCTTCTGAGCAAACGTTCTTAGGATCTCAGATATGTCATGGTCAAGGAAGGTATGAAATAAGTCTGCTTGCACATTTTCCAGTTTGTTTCTGAAAAGGAGTTTGATTTAAATAAGAATTGAAACACATTGCATACATTAAAACTGAGGATCAAAACAAAAACCAGCTTGTTCCCCCATGTGGCATTGGTAGCTGGGGCTAGTAAGCTGCAAAGCCTATAGCTAGCTTGAACTGATGACAAGGGTTTGGAATTTTGTTCCCTTCTCAAAAGTTTAACTGATATTGGCCGGAGCCACGGCTCACTAGGCACCCCGGGTTCTAGTCCTAGTTGCTCCTCTTCCAGTCCAGCTCTCTACTGTGGCCCAGGAGGGCAGTGGAGGATGGCCCAAGTGCTTGGGCCCTGCACCCACATGGGAGACCAGGAGGAAGCACCTGGCTCCTGGCTTTGGATTGGCGCAGCGTGCCAGCCTAGTGGCCATTTGGGAGGTGAACTAACGGAAGACCTTTGTGTCTCTCTCTAACTCTGCCAGTCAAAAAAAAATTTAACTGATAGAAGGCTGGCCTCACACTGGTGTTTGCACATCCCTTGGCCAGCTATCTTGGCCACATCACTGGAGGGAACCTGGCCTCTTTAGCTCCATTTAAGTTCTGCCCACCTGTTGAGGTCTGAGGCATGAGGCAACTTTCAAATTCTGTTTAAGTGAGGAACATCAAGACTAGACAGAAGGGCGTTTTTCAGTTTGCTGCATGAAGGAGCTACACTAGTCTGAGTAAAAAGTAGACCCCAAATAATTACATGATATAAACTGTGAGGTTTTTAAACTGTGACAGGGACAGAAAGGTAATTCTACTTAGGGTAAAGAAATCTTCACTTACTCTTCTGTGAGACACCAGCACATAAAACTCAACCCTCCAGCTGATAGTCCTTACTGCAGTCTCTATGAGGAACTGGCATATTGTGCTGGCCACCCTTTCCCATATTCTTGGGGGATGCTTGGTTACAATACCATCACAGACAAGTTTCTTCTTAAATACCTCCACTAGCTTCTATCATAATCACCAGTGATGCCTTGTACAGTAGTAATTGTATTCCCTCCATTGTTCTATTGAATTCTTATATGGATAGATTCCTCAGTGCTAACATCCGCAGGTCATCACTCTTACTTGCATCAGCAAAGCATTCAGGAGACTAGAAATTCTGGATAGCAGATGTACAATATGCCACAGTGTTCTTGGTGGAAACAGCCTGTTGAAGCTCTGTGGTGGTCAGGTGGGTTGCAGGGAAGTGGGAAGAGAACTTGAGGGAACAAGGGGGCTTAACTGGGAGGCTGCTGAGTTTGCATCAGTGGCTCAGTGACTGGGACCTGCTTGTGCATTTTCATTTGGCATAGACAACTGAATCCCAACTACACTCTGTGAAGCAGGATCCCAGACGCACCTATTTTACAACAGATTGGCATCCTGGATGCAAGACATTTTCTAGAGCAGTATAACAGTTTCCTAATGTTACTGAAACGAATTATGGCAAGTGTAATTGCTTAAAGCAACACAGATTTATGATCTTACAGTTCTGGTGGCTAGAAGCCTACAATGTGTACACAGTGTCATCGAAGATGCTTTGCAAAGCCATAGGGGAGAAATCCTTGCCTTGCCTTCTCACGTTTGAGAGGGAGCAATAGCACAATGGCTTCTAGTGGTCCATTTCCCCCATCTTCAAAGCCAGCAACATGGTACCTTTCTCTTTTCTCCCCTGGTTCCTCCTTGTACTCCTTACACCTTCTCTCCATCTTTAACTCTTCCACCTCCCTTTAGTAAACACATGCGATCAAGCCCACCCAGATAATCAAGCTAAACTCTCTAACTCAAAATCCATGGCATATTCTTATTTTCAAGTACTTTTTGTCATGTAATGTATTCACAGATATTGGGGAATAGGCATTTGGGTGGGAGGAATCATTCTACCAAGTATAGAGGGCTCCTTTTCTTGGACTGTTAAGAAGGAGATTCTGGAATTGGAGGAGCTAGGTAGCTTCACTGGTTTTCAGGTAGCATGTAGAAGAAATGCAGAAATGGATTTGATGTGCCTCAGGACTATTTTATCCACTGTAACAGCCATCACCGAGTTGTAAATATTAAAGTTGAAGTAAGCTGAAACAAACTTAAATTTTGTCAGTTTCGTTGCATTAGCCATATTTCAAGTACTCAACAACCACATGTGGCTAGGGACCACATAGTAGTGCATATACAAGGATTCAGTATCTCCATCATGAATGAAAGTTCCATGAGAACTACTTAGAGGGATATTCTAAGAAAGACAAACATAATACAGTGGCACAGTGGGAACAAAATCTATCTCCTAACTGTACTCCACTATAATTCCTTTCTTTATTTCATGCATATAAAGTATATATGATAAATGAAATAAAAGTATTTATATTCCGCTCACAAAATGTACCAGCTCCATTTTTTTTTCTGTTTAAATTTGTTTTGGGGAAAAATTCATGTTCCTAAAATGAACTTCATTTTAAGAAAAAGTTAAGGCACATTGAAACTGGGAAAACTGCATTCCAGAATGAATGGGATTCCTGTTGCTGAAGCTGCACGTATCCCAGAATATTACAAGCTCATTCTCTTGACACTGGTGATGCTGGCGAGCAGGAAGTACTTTGCAAGTGTTGCCGCACCAAGAGATCCTCACCCAAGTCTGTTTTCACCCCTCTGCTCCTATCTAGAGTGGTCCCTTCTTGGCAAGACTGATATCAAGGCCCTAGCATGTTTGTAATAGGAGAACTTTTTCAAAAAATGGTTCTTTATTTTCCCCTTCACTGGTGAAACAAGATCAAGTTCATAAAGTACAAAGTCACAGAAACTCTATCATGTTTTCAAGACAGCATCTCAATAAATAGGCATCAGCTTCTACTTATGAGCTTGTGTATCAAGATTCTGCAATTTATTAACAGATTTGGAATAAAATTAGAAATATGGACAAATGCTGAAAAACATCTGCTTATTTATAATATGAAAAAAACAGAATTAAATTCACTGTTCAACACTATGCAGGTGCATAAATAAATCACAATATATTCAATTTATGATATATTAAGCCGGATTTGAAAAAAAAATAGAAATTATGTTTCATGCAGTAACTTGAAAATTGTTATTTCTGATAGCTTTTGTGAAAGTAGTATATCAGCTATTAACCATTATCACCATTATTAAAATCTAAAGAGATTATCTCTCCTTTAGAGTGACAAAAACTTACAACCAAAGGTCATGGAGTGCTTTGAGGTTTCACAAATGCAAGTCTAAATGTTTCTAAACAATGAAGAAATATCTGAGTCCAAGGAGAAAGGGCTGGAGAATATATGGTGCCAGAAAACTAATCATTACCTCCTTCTTGAAAAGTCAGTGACCTTCAAGAGCTAAGGAATGGCCAGAATATTTTTCTCATTTTTTTCTTTTTCCAAAAACATCTATATAGCATAATGTTTGTTATTTTTAAGGAGAAATTTCTCAAATAACTTTTTCTTCTTCCTCAAAATTGTCTTGATGATAAAATAAGATACAGCTACAAGAGCTTGCCAGGGTACTATTACTAGAACTTCTCATTCATTTGTTCATTCATTTATTCAACGAATATTTAGAAGATGCCTCTTCTGTGCAAGGTACAGCTTTAAGCTTTCAGAATGCAATAGTAAAGGGAAAACAAAGAAAACAGAAAACACAACATGCATATCAGAGAAGAAAACAAATGGTAGAAAGCTAGATAAATGTTGTGAAAAACAAACCCAGGTCCAGGGAACACAACTTTTCTGTTGTTCTGGTAGTTGATTAGATGGTCAGGCCTGAAGGAAAAGGGAAAGGACCGGTGACTGAGGAATTCTACCCACAAAAGGCTCAGAGCGGGGAGTGAGCTTGTTGAAAGAGAATGAATGATAGGGCCTGTGAGCCTAAACTTCCCTCTTCTGATTGGTAGGTGGTTGGAATAAGCGTAGAGAGCTCTTACAACTTCCAACACTATCCTTCTTTGTTCTCCCTCTTTTCATCTCACTTTTTCAACATAACACAGTGAAGAGAGAGTTAGAGTCGGTGTTTGGGATAGAAGTGTGAGAACAAAGGAAAGTAATGCCAAAGAGGGAAAAGTACGGGTCCAGTTCATTCTAATTTTATAACAGCCTTGACCATTCCCTAATGTGGGGCAGGAGGGGAAAACAGATAGGAAATTGTAGTGGGAATAATCGTTGACCACAATCTCCCCAGCACTACTTGAACCGGTGTCTCCACCCTCATCCTCAGATTCTACAGACCAAGGTCAATGTTCTCTTCCTGGCTCAGTGAATTCACTGCTGTCCACCATGTTTGATTTCAGTCATTTGTATGATTTATCATTTGAAAGGGCTCCTACCTGGTCCTGTCCCTTCCCTCACTGTCCCTTCTGGTCCCTGCCCCTTCACTGTTTATGTGCTCATAGCCTAGCTGTATTTTTTCCTGTGGTTAAATTTCCAAAAGCAAAAGTCAGATTCTGCCCCCAGTCCTTATAGCAACCAACTTTACTATTCACCATCCAAAGTCTTCCAATGAGTTTTCTCCTCTACTCTCTTCTTGTTGTTCTAAGACATAAAATCTCATTGTTCTATGTGCACATTACACTTGCTGCCATTCCCCAAATGCAAAAATATTTATGAAAATAACTACTATTTGAAATTCAGGAAAAAAGCTTTCTAGATACCTTCATTATTAGTGTGTAATTATACGTATCTGTTGATTTGTGTAAGTCAAAATTATGCCTTGCTATTTTATTAAATTATTTCTTTATATCTAGTAGCAGTTTAATTGATTTTTCTCAATTTTTTCTAAAACTAACCATATCAACTGCAAACAGAGGTGGTTCCATCTTTTTATAAGTCATATTCCTTTAATTGCTTTCTTTGTCATATCTCACTAACATATTATTAAATCACAGTAACAATAGTGTATACAACTATCTTATTCCAGTGGGAATTTCTCTAGTGTGTCTCTTTTAAGAAAGACACTGAACAAATGTTATATGGATAACATATAAGTAGAAATACTGATATATATATATATTCATATTGAAGAAGTATTCATGCATTCCTATTTAATAGGATATTTTTGGTATTTTGGGGGAACTTATATTGAAATTGTTAAATGCCTTTTTGTCATCTCTAAAGAGAATTATATTTTTTCATTGGCTCTATTAATAAGATAACTCATATAGTCAATATTCAACTGCTTTGTTTTTCTAGAAGAATTGCTCATGATGTTATTTATAATGTGCTATTGAGTTTCGTTAGTATCACTATTTAAGACTTACATTAACAGTCATTGGTGAGACTGGTCTGTTTTTGTTGATGTTTGGCTTGATAAATTTTCTGTAAGATTTGTCATTTTGAAATTACTTCATAAAATGACTTTGCAAGTCTTCTTTTATATTCATGACCTAGAATAGTTAAATAAAGATTTTCTTTTATATCCGTAATGTCAAAGGCAAGTTTGTGAACTTGAATTGATTTAAAATGAGATGTTAAGGATAAGAAATGTAGACAGGTGTTTTTGACTTGGAGATGGCATTCTGGTTTTAAACTGGATAGTCTTAAGAAAGTGAATTCTGCCACTGCTTCTTATCATTTATGTAACCTTGAACATTTAAGTTTTAAAACTTTATTTACTTACCAGTAAATGGAACTTGTAACACTTGCCAGCTAGCTTTATAGTGATAATTGAGTTTTTGTTCTACTAGTGGACACACAGAAATTGTAGAAATTGTTGTTGTATATCACCAGCTCCCAATTTCAGGGTTATTCAATCCATAAAATGTTGAAGAGAGATTAAGGGACAAAAATGAAAATAAATGGAATGGAAGCCTTGGTGAATCAAGTCTACTTCTTCATATCAAATTTCTTCTACTTTTAGATACAGGGCACTTAGTATTAATGGAATAGGTGATCAGAAAGTCAAAGTTGGGGACAGGGAAACCTATCTATTACTGGAGAAAATTATTTCCTGAGGTCCTCAGAACCATACAAAAATGCCAGTTTCTACCTGCATACAGTCACCTTGCACACACCAAAAATAAGATTAGAGACCATGATCCTGTCAAATGAGGGAGTCAGGTTCTCAAATGGAATTTTAAACTACAGATCCTCTGCCAGGAGCACAGGCGGCCCCAGCGTTAGTGAAGGTCGTCAGGATCTGTTTTCTTAAAGTTGCAGCGTTGGCAGCTTTATCGTGAGCCCTGACCTTTCAGACGTCTGTGCTGCAGGACTTTTATTAAAATCCCATTCGCTGTACTCGTGTCAGGAATAAAGGCTAAGGCACCTTGAAGGTTACGGCTTCGGAAGAAGCCTTCTTTGAGACATTCTGGTGTTCAGTCTAGGAACCATCCAACGCACCCCTTCTGAGACAGCACCCGTGCTGCTTAGATTCTAAAGCCTAAGTTTTGCTGTACTTTCAAAATTAGAGAACACACACTGAGTATTCATAGTCTTGTTGGGAAACTCAACAATATTGATAGATTGGTTCTTTGAAAGAGCAAAATCATTATATACTGAATACAGATACTTCTATATTGTAGTTATGAAATAAAATAATGATAATCAGAAAGCACCATGTAATTTACCAGGAAACAGAAAGGTCTTGTGTGAATATCTACAATTTATAAACAAGAGCATAGCCCTGGCTGAACACATAGTTGATTTAGTCTAGACATACTATTGCAAAATCAACAAAATCTCAGATTAGAAAACACCAAAAAAATCAATGAAAATTAAGCCTATGTTTGAATTAGAAATGTGTGGTATAGGTAAATATTTTTAAGAAATGTAAATTAAGGTCAGATTAAAGAATCAGGGCTTAGCATATGTCAAGAGGAAATCTCATTGAATTAACTTAAGTGAGAGAATATACTGAAATACAAGACTCCTTTCTTGGCCTAAAGTTGTATGTCTGATCCAAGCACAGATGCTTTGTCTTACAGAATTTTTTAAAATATATTATTTTAATCAGGTGTTATCAGTCAGTTCTCTTAGAAAACAAATAACAGATCGTGATGTATGTCAGTTTTCTGTTTCATAAATTAACATGAACTTTTACTTTCCTACAACAATTATGTGGAAAGAGTACATTTTTCAAAGAACTCAAAACAAAAACAAGCCTACTTTGCTCTTCAAGTTTTCATGTGAAAGACAACAAAGATTTTCATTGTACTCTCTTTTCATGTTTATTTGCTTATTTTTCATTTACTTGAAAGGCAGAACAACAGAGAGGCAGAGTGTCTACTCCATTAATAGCCATAATTGTCAAGGCTGACCAGGCCAAAGCCAGGAGCCCGTACTCCATACAGGGCTCCCAAATGGGGAGCAAGTACCCAAGCTCAGACCATCATGTGCTGCATCCCAGGCAGATTAACAGGAACTGGATAAGAGGCAGAGGAGCCAGGCCTTCAACTGGCATCGCGATATGGGTCGCAGGCCTCTCACGCAGTGGCTTAACTTACTGAAGCTCCTGGCTTCAGATTGGTGCAGCTCTGGCCATTGTGGCTATCTGGGGAGTGAACCAGTGGATGGAAGACCTCTTTTTCTGTCTCTCTTTCTCTGTAACTCTTTCAAATAAATAAAATAAATCTTTTAAAAAAAAGTTTATCTCACATTTCATGTCATTCCATCTTTTAGATCCCTTAATTTGACTACTGCCTTAGTCCATCTTGCTTTTGTGACAGAGTATCTGAGACTGGACAATCTGTAATTAACAGAAATTTTCTAATTCACAGAGCTGGAAGCTGGAAAATCTAAGATTTGGCATGGGTATTCTTTTGGTACCATCCCATGTTTGAATGTGGAATGGCAAGAGAAGGCAAGGCTTAGGTTTCGCCTTCTGAAGATGACACAATCTAACCCATGAGAGTGAGACCCTCATGACACAGTCACCTCTTATAAGCCCATCTCTTGGTACTGTAAAAATGCAAATAAATTTCAGTATGAGTTTGGGAGGGGACAAATATTCAAACCATAGAACCCCCTCTCAGAACACGAAGGATACTGATACTAGACTGTTAGAGAGCGGACACTGAGTGTGGTTGGGCAAGAGGGTGGTAGAGAGATGATCAGCTCAGACACAACCTGCTGTTCCAATACTGGGCTCACTTTATTCCAGCCATGTGACCTTGAGTAACACAATTTTCTCCGGGCCTTCGCTGTGTTGTTAATCCTACTACTTCTCATTTCCAGCTTTATCATAGTGGGTCAAAACAGGTAGGGTGTTTGAATAAAAAAAAAGAGAGATGACATGAGAGTATGACAGTTGCTATAGTTGCTGTATGCTCTGAAACATGTGGAACTTTATTACTATTGTTCCTTAAGCATCTATTCTATGTCAACAAGATTTTACTAGGGGTATCAGAGAAGTGAAAATATTACTCTTCTACTGAATTCATTCCTAGTTATGCTAAAAAAAAAAAAAACTTTTTGAAAGACTCTTCTTGTTATTAAGGAAACTGACTCCCAGCTAGTACCCTTGCCTTTGCTGAGATCTATTGTTTTTAATATTCCAAATATTTATCTATTTATTTATACTTATTTGAGAGACAGAATAAGCTCTTATTTGCTGGTTCATTTAACAAATGCCCACAATAGCCAGGGCGGGGCCGGACCATAGCTGGGAGCCAGAACTGGAAAACAGGTTTCCCATACAGTAGCAGATTGCAGCTGCTTCCCAGGGCACCATTAGCAGGAAGCTGGAATTGGGAACAGAATCAGGATTTGAACCCAGGCACTCTGTCCTGAGACGCAGGCATCTTAATCACTAAGCCAAAGATGTGATCTGCAAAGTCGTAAGGCAGCATTTTTCTGGAATAGCTGTTTACCTCCATAAAGGACTTGCAGACTGATGACTCGGAGAGCTCAGCTGAGGGAGGCGCAGTAGCAAAGGCCAAAGGGAAGGAGTGCGCATGACCTTGACAAAGGACAGAAGAATCAGGTGTAGATTTAATGTGGAGTTAGGGTTCACCTGAGGGCGAGCTTGTAGACCTGTGGTGCTGAGGGATGTGCTAGGTACAGAGAACATAAAGGGCCTGGAAGTGCCACTCCTAGTTCCGAGGAATCAGTGTCCAGCAAAAGCAGTGACCGGTGAATACATGGAACAGCAAACATGCATGGGAATTGGGAGGTCAAGGTCAGCAAAGTGTTTTGAGAATATTTTGATTAAAGAATAGTACAAATCATTGTAGGAGGAGTTTGGGAGATTTCGAATTTGAGGGAAAGCACTGAGAAGGCTTGTTGATTTTAGCACAGGAAAGGAGTCTAATAACGACCTGGTGTGATGAATACGGGTCAGTCACTGCTACGGAACCAGTTACAAAACTCAGTAGTCTAAAACACTACAAATACAGGAGTGTGTAGAGCAGTGGTTAAGACACGCGTGGGACACCCACAACCCATTTCAGAGTTCCTCACTTAACTTCCTGCTGCTGAGCACTATGGGAGGCAGCAGGTGGTGGCTTAAATAGTTGGGTCTCTGTCATTCATGGAGGACCCCGACTGAGTTCGTGGCTCCCTGCTTCGATCTGGTCTAGCCCTGGCCTTTGCAGGTATTTGAGAAACGAACTAATGGTTGGAATATCTTTGTCTCTGTCTCTTTTCCATTAAAACACAATGAAAATTTTTAAAAGATAAAGCCAATAAACTATTAAAATTAAACATGCAAAATTAAAAACAAACACGTAAATTCATTATTTCATTGTTTCTGTAGATCACAAGTCCATGTAAGCTGTTCTGATTCTCTGCTTATGAACTCTCAGGCCAAAATCAATATTAGTTATACTGAGTTCTTTTTTAATCTTTTTTTTATTTTTTATTGTTATTTTTTGACAGGCAGAGTGGACAGTGAGAGAGACAGAGAGAAAGGTCTTCCTTTGCCGTTGGTTCACCCTCCAATGGCCACCGTGGCCAGTGCATCGCAGCCGGCGCACTGCGCTGATCCGAAGGCAGGAGCCAGGTGCTTCTCCTGGTCTCCCCATGGGGTGCAGGGCCCAAGCACTTGGGCCATCCTCCACTGCACTCCCGGGCCACAGCAGAGGGCTGGCCTGGAAGAGGGGTGCCCCGACCGGGACTAGAACCTGGTGTGCCAGCGCTTGCAGAGGATTAGCCTATTGAGCCGCGGTGCCAGCCCCCCACCCCCCCCTTTTTTTTTTTTTTAAGATTTGAGAGGTAGAGTTCAGAAAGAGAGAGGGAGAGACAGAGAGAGCTCTTCCATCTGCTGGTTACTCCCCAAATGTCCACAATGGCCAGAGCTGGGCTAATCCAAAGCCAAGAGCTTCTTCCAAGTCTCGCACATGGGTGCCGAAGCCCAAGTACTCAGACTACCTTTCACTGCCCTCCTCCCCAGCCATTAGAAGAGAGCTGATGGGAAGAGGAGCAGCCATGACATGAACCATCACCCATATGAGATGCCAGAGCTGCAGGTGGAGGCTTAATCTACTATGTCACAGCGCCAGCCCATGTATTATGTTCTTACATGAAGGAAATAGATGAAAAATTAGCTACTTTCATGTTCATTGAGGGATTACTGGAGAAACTGGCTGTACATGACTGTGGCACTGAGGATGACTTTTTCTGTTGTTCGATCTTGGGCCCCTTTCTGTAGCTCAAGGCTCTGCACATCCATTCCCACCTGGCCCTGTCTTCAAGTCCTAAACAGTAGGTCTAGTTCCTCTCACCTTCCAAGTCCCTGTGACAGCCTCCCCTGCCATCAGCAAGAAAAAGTTCCTTGCTTTTAAATAGTCTTGTGCTTCATAAGGCTCATCTGGACAATATGTGAGCCTGCTGTGCCATAATAATGTGGTAAGATTGTATAATATGATATCTTTGCATACACACGGGTTTTGGGAAGCAGGGCAAGGCATGCTTAGCTGGGAGGGTTTTAGAACTTTTCCTAATACAGAGGCATGGGAATTGCAATGAAACAAATATACTGGACACTGATGAAAGTCACATTCTAAAAGAGGTGACCATAGGAACACATGAGCACATGCAAAATCAATTAGTTATAGAGCCAATGTGATTGGCAGATTGACTATTAAAGAACAAGGCTATATGGAGGGGGAAAGAGTGTCTGGAATTCAAGTCTAATTCCGTGAAAGAGTTTTATTTAATGTATGTATGTGTGTGTGTGTGTGTGTGTGTGTTTGTGTGTGTGAAAAGAAAAGTCACTTGGGGTAAGGAGGAGTTTCCACCCTAGGTGTACTCTAAGAATCAATTTTTTTCTTTATCATTTTTGATCAAACTATCTGGATGGTTATATGAAGGTATTTCAAAAAGTTCATGGAAATGAAATTAAAACATAAGAATAATTTGATATAAAAATTTTGAGATATGTGCATAATTTTTCATAATACAGATCTTCCAAAAACTTTGAAGACTATATGAAGCTTTTCAACCTAATATAGAAATTTTCCTTATCCAAAGCTTTCTTATTCCATATTTTTAATATGAGACCTTCTCTGAGAAACTGCCTTATCACATGTGATCATTGCCACACTTTAAAGCCTGGTCTGCCTCTTTCAGCTTTTCCTCAGCTAAGACAATCTGATCGGGATTCTCTACTTCTGGAGGGGACCAGCACTCCCCTGCCAGGATAAGCAGCCTAATCAATGACCGGGCGCCAGACAGAACAGGGCGGATTTTAGATCCTCAACAGCAGCTCCGTGACGGCTTTGCATATTTGATGAGAATACCACTTACAGCCATTCTGAGAAGTCAAGGAGTACATGGCGTGATTAGTCAGTCACGCTTTTGCACTTTACGGTCACATTTCTCTTTGCAACAAGCAGGCTAATTAGAAGGAAACTGCAAATGTCTACTGCATCGTGTGCATTGCTGAGAGTCCCTCTTGCAGACAAGACAGCCAGCCAGAGAAGAGATATTCGTGTTTGATGTGCTGTGCTTTCATTGGGCATATGAGTATTTCACACTTTAAATTATTTACCTTACCTGTCCATTAAGATTCTTTATTCTTCTAAAACTAAAGGAAAAGTGCTTTCAAAGAAATTTCTGGTTCATTAGCTTCTTATAACATTGTAATATTAGTTTTTTCATGATTTTGCACTATTTGCAAAAAGTTCTTCATAGTCATACAAAAGATAATATGAAGGTACTTCGGAAAGTTTATGGAAAATACTATTAAAGGATAATATTTGGCAGAAAAAAGTTTAAAACTGTGCATAGTCTTTTTCAGAATATACATTTTTCATGAACTTTTTGAAGACTGTTCATGTGCGTGAACTTTAAACTCTTGTGAAACTTGATTTCTTTTTCCCTGAATTTTGTGCAATTTCCCTCAAAGATACTAACATAACACTAAACTGCAATGATAGTTATCCCTGCAGCAGAATGATGTCAGATAAATAGGTGCAGGAAGCTGAACCCCAAACAAAATTATAAACAAGCAAAATGACTTTCTTTTGCCACATAAATTTTCATGCATATAAATTATCAGGTGGTATACAAAATTGAGTTATTTCATGATGCCTCTCCATTTCTATTGTTACAGTATTATTTCAGTAAGAATGTATATGTACATGACCTAAAAGAAAAACATACCTCCTGTCACTAGAATATTTTATATTTATCATGACAGATGTCATTTAAGAGAAGAATCAACATTTCTGTCAAAGGCTGCTGTATATATGTTCAGCCTTTCTAGTAAGATTGATGGTGTAAAGTAATAGAGGAACACAAACACATGGCTTGTTTCTACTTAGGATTGGTTAATGCTATGCAACATCCACCTTGTAGCAAGAAGAGTGTCCTAGGATGCCCTACATTTTTATGAAGACAGATAATCTGACTGGGAAGGGGGGGACTACTGCTAATTTTTAAAATCTCTTTAGTTGTAAACAGCACGCTGGCTTCAGAATCAGCCCTTAAGGCATTCGGATCCAGCTGAAAAGCCCATGAGAGTATTTCAGGCATGGAAAGCCAAGACACTCTGTCAAAAACAAAACAAAAAAAACACTAAATGAAAGATCTCCGCGAGTGAGATGCTGAGATCCCAGTGGAAAGAACAGGTCATCAAAGAAGGAGGTACCTTTCTCTGAAGGGAGGAGAGAACTTCCACTTTGACTGTGACCTTGTCTAAATATGATCAGAGTCGGTAAACTCAAAAGGCTTCCATAGCCTTGGCAACTCATGACTAGAGCCTAGGGTAATTACTGATGCTATAAACAAGAGTATCAATTTGTTAAGTCAACAACAGGAGTCACTGTGCACTTACTCCTCATGTAGGATCTCTGTCCCTGTCCTTAATGTGCTGTACATTGTGATTTAATGCTATTACTAGTACTCAAACAGTATTTTTCACTTTGTGTTTCTATGTGGGTGCAAACTGTTGAAATCTTTACTTAATAAATCCTAAACTGATATTCTGTATATAAAGAGAATTGAAAATGAATCTTGATGTGAATGGAAGGGGAGAAGGAGTGGGAAAGGGGAGGGTTGTGGGTGGGAGGGAAGTTATGGGGGGGGAGCCATTGTAATCCGTAAAATGTACTTTGGAAATTTATATTCATTAAATAAAAGTTAAAAAAATGCAAAACTAAACAAAAAAATCTCTTTAGTGGTAAATTCAAAAATTTAATTTAGAACTCTTAATTGATTATGATCTAACATTCTAAAGATAATCCCTCTTAACATTATGATTTAAAAATAAAATTCCATAAGTGAAGAGAAAGGTTTTCATTTTCAAAAATAGTTGGAAGATAAGGAAATATCACATTTCATTTGAGGTCACTAATATTAAGTTAATTTTTAAACAGTTATATTATTGAATTCTAGTATCATTCAATGGCAAGAGCATTTAATTAAATTTATCGCATTATTAATTGGCACCTTCTTATTTTTTTTTCTTCTTTTTTTTTTTTTTTGACAGGCCGAGTGGACAGTGAGAGAGAGAGACAGAGAGAAAGGTCTTCCTTTTTGCCGTTGGTTCACCCTCCAATGGCCGCCGCTGCTGGCGCACTGCGGCCAGCGCACTGCGCTCGTCTGATGGCAGGAGCCAGGAGCCAGGTGCTTTTCCTGGTCTCCCCATGGGGTGCAGGGCCCAAGCACCTGGGCCATCCTCCACTGCACTCCTGGGCCACAGCAGAGGGCTGGCCTGGAAGAGGGGCAACCGGGACAGAATCCGGCGCCCCGACCGGGACTAGAACCCGGTGTGCCGGCGCCGCAAGGCGGAGGATTAGCCTGTTGAGCCACGGCGCCGGCGGCACCTTCTTATTTTTTAAGAGCTATGTGTAGTTCGTGGACAAATTGAGAGCCTGTACCTAAGAAACTGCCTTAAAAGCTTTTTTGTGTTTAAAGTGCTTTATCATATTAGAATAGTGGGGACACTTTTTATTTGACAGGTAGAGTTATAGACAGTGAGAGAGACAGAGAGAAACATCTTCCTTCTGTTGGTTCACTCCCCAAATGGCCGCCACAGGCTTGCAATGCACCGATCCGAAGCCAGGAGCCAGGTGCTTCTCCTGGTCTCCCAAGCGGGTGCAGGGCCCAAGCACTTGGGTCATCCTCCACTGCCCTCCCGGGCCACTGCAGAGAGCTGGACTGGAAGAGCAACAGTTGAGACTAGAACCCAGTGCCCATATGGAATGCCAGTGCTGCAGGTGGAGGATTAACCAAGCGAGCCACTGCGCCAGCCCCCGGAGAATTTTTTTAATGAAGTTTGAATTGGTTATGACTTTGATACTAGCCATATTTATGTTAATTTCTATGTCTCATTTATTTAGTTATACAAATTCATGTTTTTATATAAATTTGTACAATGTATAGAAGAATGTATAGAAGGTAACAAAAATCGTCCTAAATACAATTATTTTGAATATAGTCACTGTAAGTAATCTGGCGTATAATCACTGTAAATATATTGGCATACATTTTGCTTTTTTTTCCTTACAATGGGGCAGGCAGTGTGGCACAGCAGGTTAAGCCACAAATTACGATGCCTGCATCTGTTTTCAAAGTACCTGGTTTGACTTCTGGCTATTCCAGGTTTCTAATCCTGTTTGCGTTCATGTGGTTGGGAGGCAACACACGACGGCCCAAGCACCTGGCTCCTAGCTTTGGCTTAGTTCAGCCGCAGTCTCTCTGTCAGTCTGTCCCTTTACTTTTAGGGTAAATAATTTTTTTTTTTTGCTTTTTTGACAGGCAGAGTGGACAGTGAGAGAGAGAGACAGAGAGAAAGGTCTTCCTTTGCCATTGGTTCACCATCCAATGGCCGCCGTAGCTGGCGCGTTGCGCTGTTCCAATGGCAGGAGCCAGGTGCTTCTCCTGGTCTCCCATGCGGGTGCAGGGCCCAAGCACTTGGGCCATCCTCCACTGCACTCCCGGGCCACAGCAGAGAGCCACACTGGAAGAGGGGCAACCAGGACAGAATCCGGCGCCCCGATTGGGACTAGAACCCGGGGTGCTGGCGCCGCAAGGCGGAGGATTAGCCTAGTGAGCCGCAGTGCTGGAGGGTAAATAAATATTTTTAAAAATTATGTCCATAAACTAATGCATATTCTCTACACAAATATACATATCCATATGTAAAAATACATATGCATGCAAAAAAGAACAAATGGCAAGAACCTCCAGAGCTTTCTTGAAACAGATTGGTTTGTCCGTATCTTCTGGCTCCATCGTGGTTACAATAATTCCATGCCCTGCATGACCACAGCTAACTCTGTCTTCTTGAGTCTCTTCCTTAAACAGGACCCGTAGTGATTTTTAAAATTAAAAACTGGGATTACACCTCCATGCTTAAATGTCTTTTATTGACTTTGAACTGCACTCTGCTAAAAGTGAGAAATCTTTCCATGGCCTAAAGGCTCTGTGAGCTGTGGCCAGGCCACCACCTGAGCCTTAAGCCATTCCAGCCTGCCTTTCCTTCCTTCCAGTTGGGTCGCACTGACTTTGCCTCTCTCCTAAGATTCCTTAAAGCCCTGTTAACCTTACATTGCACTTCTTTATGTAAAAAGAACAAGATTCATTTTATACTACAATTAATATCCAGAGAACTTTCGAAAGTGCTAGCTTTGTTTATAGTTGATCTTTCCCTCACCATGGGCCCCCAATGGCTAATATGTAGGATAAGAAATTTAACTTAGGCCGGCGCCGTGGCTCAACAGGCTAATCCTCCGCCTTGCGGCGCCGGCACACCGGGTTCTAGTCCCGGTCGGGGCACCGGATTCTGTCCCGGTTGCCCCTCTTCCAGGCCAGCCCTCTGCTGTGGCCCAGGAGTGCAGTGGAGGATGGCCCAGGTGCTTGGGCCCTGCACCCCATGGGGAGACCAGGAAAAGCACCTGGCACCTGGCTCCTGCCATCGGATGAGCGCGGTGCGCCGGCCGCAGCGCGCCGTCTGCGGCGGCCATTGGAGGGTGAACCAACGGCAAAAGGAAGACCTTTCTCTCTGTCTCTCTCTCTCTCACTGTCCACTCTGCCTGTCAAAAAATAAATAAATAAAATAAATAATTAAAAAAAAAAAAAAGAAATTTAACTTAATAATCACTCATGCTAAAGCTTAGACTATTTCAATAATTTCAAGATTTTTCTGAGATGATGTTCTTGGGAAGAGCTGTGCTCGCTCATTATCTTGTTGTGAGGAAGGTACAGTGTTAATTAGAGTAGCCCAGTCAAGGCCTTCAAGAGCACCTAGAAAAGGCTCTCGGGTCCCCAACGTTGGAAACCTCGATCTACTGAAATTGCACTACATATGCTCCTAGATAACATCAAACACTGCTTCAGGCTAGTTTAACAAACAGTAACTGTTTCAGGAATACCCTTAAGTAACAAGACTCACCCGCTAAAAATGGGAAGAACATACTCTCTATGACATTTAACGAAAACTGTAAAATAAAAGCATATATGGAAATTAAAAGGGAGCCAATAGGAGGAAGGTTACCACCTTGCATTCTAGCAAACATCACATATAGCTCAAAAATGTAACATTGTTTACTGAGAGAGAGGAGCGTGGGAGGGAGAGACAGACTCTCACAGGCAGAGAGAAGAACAAAGATAGCTCCCATGACTGTGTACTGGACATCTTGGGACTGCTCTATGATGGCACGTGGGAGCAGGGTGATAAGTGGTTTATCAGATTCTCCAGAACCCAAATACAACATCTATAACAAGCACAGATCCTTTGCTTTTTCTATTTTACCTCATGAAAGAATCCTCTGAAAATTAATACAGCTTTCTAGTTAGTTTGGTAACATAAACAGAGCATTCCAAAAGGAGAATAAACTAATTCTGGACTCCGTTAAGTGTGTATTTCTTGCATTAATAAATTCACATGCTTGTTGACTGAGAATGACAACATTTACTGAGTGCTCTTGGCAAGCAATATTATGGTGCACTCTCAAAACAGGGACAAACTACATACACTTTTTGTCCACGTGCACAAGCCAGAAAACCAAGGCATGAGGTTAATCTGATAGTCCCATTACATAAAACGTGATGTGAAAATAAAGCTTCCGGATCCGCAATATGGAGATTAAATCTGCAACAGTATTTCAACCAGCTAATCCTGCCTGGAAAAGCTCTTTCTACACCACCAGAAAATCTCTAGCACTGTGTTCCTATTAGGGCTTTTTAAAAATGTTTTAAAGATCGAAGATGAACTACAATGCACACAAGAACAAAAGAAGCGCTCCCATTTTCTGCTGCAGGCTTTGACCTCCACAGTGCAGGAGGGACACTCTGCTCAATGGGCGGACAGGGCTGGTTGAACATCTTGTCTTAGGTCCTCTGCCTGGACTCACTTCCCACACCTCTGTTTTTCTCCTAGACTTGCTCACTCCCTGGCTCTTTTTTCACTCTTTCCCAACAGTTCTTGTTTTTCTTCTTGGGATGGAGTTTGAGAAACATTTATTGGTAATGATCTAGCAGAGCCTTGCCTTCTGAGAAACTGTAATGTAATTTTAATGGCTTAACAAATAAAATCTGTTGGTTTTATTTCACTCTTAGTGACCGAGGGAAATGATACCAGTAAAAATAAGCAAATTAGACTGAAAGAAATAAGCAAGTAATGAGATGTCTAAAGCAAATAAAATCTTTGTTACAAAAAAAAATAATATACAAGATTTAGAATTCTCTAGCCATGTATTAAATATTATTACTGACTTCTACTTTTCAAAGACAATGGTTTGCAGAAAATTATTTTAAGTCTGTGCCAAGACCCTGACGTCATCTTGTTTTGCCCTATGATTGGCTCTGTGTTGGTCTTTTGTGCTCTCAAATTGCCACTGGCTTGGGCCAGTTGTTGCACACTCTTTCTTCGCTGGGAAAGTGATAAGGTTAATGACTACTATGTTTTCCTATCCATGTTCCTAATCTAACAATTCTGCCCTTTAGAAGATGGAATAGATTCACCACTGACAAATAATAATTTCCCAGGGACCTCCAAGAAAATGATTGATGCTCTTGCCTTTTGGGTGTTTTTGTCCAAAAGACTGATGGGAAAAACAAAAGACCATACACAAAAAGCTTTTCACTAAGAATGGAAAATGTGAATGGTGGATGGGAGAATATGACCAAAAACAGTGGTCAAGAACGATGGAAAAACAAATGGAACTGGCGCTTAGGAGACGATCTTCCAGGAACTGAATTACAGCCAGCGGCTTTGCTGTCAAATGACTTCAGTGTTAACTTGAATGTGTGTGTAGGTTTTGCTCTTTAAAGTTTTGAGACTGTGGGCCTGAAATGGAATATCAAAGGGAAATTTAATCTACAAACATGTCTCTAGGTGTATTTATCCACATCTCTAAGGTTTATGTAGAGACAATGCTTACAATGATGCTGTACTACTAGAATCTAAAAAGCTGTACTACTAGAATCTAAAAAGATTTAAAAAGAACGTCACAAGTTAATGCTCACCTTGAAACCCAGAGAATGTGAAATGTCCCTGAAATCACTGAGAAAACCTTGGGTGTAATGTCTGATTGCCTAAGATGAAAAACCAGCCAGTGATTGGAGGGGCAGTGCAGTGGGTTAAGCCACAGTCTGCAGTGCCGTCATCCCGTATGAGTGCTAGTTTGAGTCCCAGCTTCTCCACTTCTGATCCTGCTCCCTGCTAATGCACCAGGGAAAGCAACAGAGGATGGCCCACATGCTTGGGCCCCTGCATCCACATGGGAGACCTGGAAGAAGCTCCTTCCTTGCTTTGGCCTGGCCCAGGCCCACCATTGCTATCATCTGGGGAGTGGACCAATGGATAGAAGATCTCTCCCCTCCTCTCTCTGCCCTCTCTCTGTGTAACTCTGACTTTTAAATAAATAAATAAATGTTTTAAAAAGTGATTGGACTAGCTGGGGAAATGAAAGTTTATTTACAGTTAAATATCAAAGATAATAATGAAAAACAAGCTATGGAAAAGTCAGAAACATATTTATTCCTTGATTTTTTTTATCACTGTAGCTGTGTTCACCTTTTGCACCTGGATCAAAGCATTGGCTCCAAATTTACAGATAAAGTCAGCCAAAGGTCCCCTGTGAAACAGATTTGATCACATCAAGCACATGTCTTTAACCAAATGTCAAATGACCTATTTTGGATATAAATTAAAAAAAAAAAAACAACTATGCTATCTCCTAATCAGATCACAAGTTCTGATTGTCTCCTAACCTATTCCTGCCTTACAATATCTGTGACTTGGATAAACTGTGTTGTCAATGTATTGTCAGCCTGGCTGAGCCAAGCTGAAGCCAGGAGCTTCTTTACCAACATGGGTGCAGGTGCTCAAGCACTCAGACCATCTTCCATTGCTTTCCCAGGCACATTAGCTGGTTGCTGGATTGGAGCCCACATGGAAGAGCAGGAACTGGATCCAGCACCTACATGGGATTCCAGCACTGAAGACAGAGGTTTAACTCACTGCGCCACAATGCCTGACCCAGGAAATGCTCTTTGCACTCTGGTGAGGTCAAGTTGGGACTTGGAATCTATCTGAAGAGTCTCTTTCTAGTCTCTAAACATTCCCCAACTTCCCCACCCAGGTTACAATATCAGGTTTCAGCCTCCTAATGGCAAGAATGACAGATAATTTCCAAAATGGACAAAACATTAAGATTTTCTTGATACATAATAAGTTTACTATGTGTATGGGTATTTTTAGGTTTATTAAAGTATGATTACAAAATAAAAATTCTATATCCATGACTTTATGTAGTAGCTTTTTGTGTGTGTGGTGAGAACACTAAAGATCTATCCTTTTGGTAAATTTTAACACATTATCATTAACCATGCTCACATAAAAGAAAAATCACGCAATATTTGAATTTCACTATCTTATTTCATTTAGTATGATGATTTCAAGGTTCATCCATGTTGTCACAAATAGCAGGCTTGCTTAACTTTTAGGGCTGAATAAGAGTGCATATAGCACATTTTCCTTCTCCATTCAACTATTGATGGATACTTGGGTTGTTTCTATACCTTGGTTATTATGAATAAAGTTACAATGAACTCAGTAGTATAGATATATCCTTGATATACTGACTTCATTTCTTTTGGATATATAACTAGAAGTATGATTAATGGATTAAATGGTAGTTCTAGTTTTAATTCTTTGAGGAAACTCTGTACTATATTCCATAATGGTTGTATCAATATACACTCAAATTAGCATTGTAAAAAATTCTTTTTCTCTGCATCCTATCCAATACTTATCTTTTTATAATAACCTTCCTAATGTGATATTTTCTTAGGGCTTTGGAGGGGCTGATAATTAGTCATGTTGAATACTTTTTCACATATTTGTTGGTCATTTGTGTGTCTTATTTAAAAATTGCCTATTTAGGCCTTTATTTTTATGTGGGTTTTTGTTACTGAGTTGAATGCATTTCTACCATATTTCGCCTACTAAAACCTTATTGAATAAATGGATGACACATATTTTCTCTCAGTTTCTGTTAGCTCTTCATTTTTTGTTTCCTCTGCTGTGAAAAAAATTTAATTTGATATAGTCCTATTTGTTTATTTTCTGCTTTTGTTGCCTCTGCTGTAGCTGCCATATTCAAACAATAATTGTCAACACTAATATTAAAAAGCTTTCCCCCCTTGTATAATTCTAAGAATTTTACAGTCTGAGGTTTTACATTCAACTCCAATGGTTTTTTTAGTTGACTCTTGGGTATGGTGTACAATAGAAATCCAATTTCATCCTTTTGTGTGTGAAATCCAGTTTTCTAGTACCATTTATTGAAGAGACTGTCCTTCACCCATTGTGTTCTTCATGGCTTTTGCAAAGTTAGGTTGACTGTATATGTCTGGCTTTATTTCTGTGCTCTGAATTCTGCCCCATTAGGTTATGTGTCTGTTTTTGCACCAGTTTTATAGCATTTTAATTGTTATGGCTTTGTAATATAATTTTACCTCAGGGTGTACGATGCTCCAGCCTTAACCTCTTTCTCAAGACTTGGAGGATATTTAGATTCTTTTGTTATTTCACATAAAGTTTATAATTGTTGTTTATATTTCTGTGATAAATGCCATTAAAATTTTGGCAAAGTTTGTATTTGGACTGTAGATTCCTTTGTGTGGTATGGGTATGGAAATTTTAACAATATCAATTCTTCTAATCTACGAACATGGAAATCCTTCTTTCTATTTGATGTTTTTCAATTTCTTTCATCAATGTTTTTGGTAGTTTTCAGTATACAGATCTTTCACATATTGGTTAGACTTATTCCTATTTTATTATTCTTGGTTCTATAATAGTTTGAGTACATACAAATGCATTCAAATTTTGTCTATTAATAGTATATCTTGCAATATTACTGTATATAGTTTTTAGTTTTAACGGTTTTTTGATAGTGTCTTTAGTGTTTTCTCTATCTAGGATAATAACAATGAAAAAATAAACAATTCAGTTCAGAAATGGGCAAATAACCTGAATAGGCATTTTCATAAGAATACAAATGACCAGTTAATATCTCTAGCCAATAGGAAAATGCAAATCAAAATGACAATGAAGTACAATATTACTATGGTTAGAATGGCCATTAGCACATGACCGAAGTAACAAACGTTAGTGAGGGTGCAGAGCAAAGGGAACCCTTGTACACTGCTGGTGGAGTGTAAACTGACACAGCCATTATAGAGGTATGTGGAGATTTTTCAAAAACTAAAAGTAGATCTACTATATGACCAGCTAATTATATTTCTAAGTATATATCTGGAGGAAATGAAATCAGCATATGAGAGATACCTGCAGTCCAATGCTCATTGCAGCACTATTTATATTAATCAAGCTATATAATCTACTTAGGTGTTCATCAACAGATGAATAGATTAAGGAAATGTGGTATATATGCAGAATTGAATATTACTCAGTCAAAAAAAGAATGAAATCCTGACAGCAGAAGAGTTGGAACTTGAGATTATGTTGAATGAAATGAGAGAAACAGAAAGACAAATACTGTATGTTCGTTTCTTACATGTGGAAGTTAGAAAAAAATAATTGAGGAGAGAACATTAATGTCTAGAGGTTGGAAAGGGAGGATTGGAGGAAGCATAGAGGGTGATTTAATAATGGTTATAAAACAGAGTAAGACAGAACAAGTTATAGTGTTCCATAGCACAGTGAGAGAGCTATAATCCACAATAATGTATTATATATGGGATTAAGAACTGAAAGGGAGAAGCTGGTAGATTTCAAACACACATAAAAAAAGACAAGGAAATGGAAATACTAGATTCCTGGCTTAATTGGTTTTTGCTAAGTATATGTGTTGAAATACTATACTCTATCTTTCTTTCTGGTTTGGAGAAATTTTTCTTGCCTAATTGTTCTAGATAGGACTTCCTGCACTATCTTTAATAGAATTCATGAGACTAGGCATCATTTGTCTTGTTCCTGATCCTAGAATATTTAAATATGATGTTACCTGTGTAGTTTTTAACTATGGCCTTTATTATTATTATGTTAAGATACATTACTTTTTTAGCTAATTTGTTGACAGTTGTATCATAAAAACATGTTTAACTTTTTCATATTTTCTGTATCTATTAGATTATCATAATTTTTCTATATTTTCATACTTTTCCTATATTTGGTGAGATCATAGGATTTTTATACTTCACTCTGTGATTAAGAGTTCATATTAATTTTCATATTTTTAAAAGATTTATTTGAAAGGCAGAGATACAGAGAGATGGGGGAAAAAGAGAAATATAATTCTGGTTCACTCCCCAAATGGTCACAAAAGCCAGGGCTGGGCCAGGCTGAAGCCAGGAACCAAGAACTTCATCCAGGTTTATGGGTGGCAGAAGCCCAAACACTTGTACCATCTTCCTCTGCTTTCCCAGGTGCATTAGTAGGGAGCAGGATTGGAAATGGAGCAGCTGGGCCTTGAACAGGCACCCATAGGGGATGCTGGCAGTGCAGGCAGCAGCTTCATCAGCTATGCCACAATGCTGGCCTCAATTTGCATATGGGGAACCATCCTTGCATTCCTGGGATAGATGCTTCTTGATCATCCTTTTAATTTTCTATTGAATTCAGTTGTCTATTAACTTTTTTTTGAGGATTTTTATGTCTAATTTTCTTGTGGTTTCTATGTCTTCTATGTCTGGCTCTGGTGTTAGTGGAAGACTGTGCTGGTGACATGAGTTTGAAAGTAGTCCTTCTTCAATTTATTTTCAATCCCTTGGTAAGGACTGACACTAATGATTCTTTAAATGTTTGGGAGAATTCATCAATAAATCTGTGTGTTTGTTTTGGGCTTTCTTTTGTTGGAAGATTTTAGTTACTGATTCAATATCCTTATTAGTTACTAATGTATTTACATTGTTAGTTTCTTAGTTTCTTTAGGATCCACTACTATCAGATGGTATATTTTTAGGAATTTATAAATTCCTCTTAGGTTGAGTAATTGCTCATAGATCCTTTGTATTACCATGATATCAGTTATAATGTCTCCTCTTTTATTTGTGATTTTGAGTCTTCTCTCTTTTTTCCAATGTCTAGGAGCTAACGTCTTATAATTTTTCTTTCAAAAACCCAACTCTCAGTTTGACTGAATGAATAGTATATAAAATTATGAGCCAAAATTGTTAAACATAATCCAATTCTTCATTCTCCAATGGTGAGTACACTCAGATACATAAAGAGAATTCATCTCATAATGAGTAATAGAGGTAGCAGGTTAAGCTACTTCCTGTAATGATAGCATTCACACAAGCACTGATTTGAGCCCTAGCTGCTCCACTTCTGATTTAGCTCCCTGCTAAAGAGCTTGGGAAAGCAGAAGATGACCCAAGTGCTTGGGTCTCTGCCTCCCATGTAGCAGACCTGGATGGAGATCCAGACATTACAACCATCAGGGAAGTGAACCAGCTGACAGATCTGCCTCCCCAGTCCCTTATAACTCTGCCTTTCAATTAATAAATCTTTAAAATAATAAAATTAATGAACAATTCCTGGCAAAATCTGTTCCCACAGGGTCAAATTATTCATCTCTAATGAGAGTTCATTACTGAAGTGGAGAACGGAGTGTGAGGTGTAATATTAAATATTATGTAGAGTCACCAAATAAATGCGAATTAAACAATTGCCAAGGCAGTAGAAGTTATGATTTAGGGCCCTTCTGCTTTGGCATGCTAAAATTAAAGAGAATTATAATACCCAAAGATTTTTTATATGAGTTTGTATGTTCCAGCACCAAATTCCATTATAAACTCTTCCTATGTATTTGTTTGAACTGGCTTTGAAATATTGATATGTCTTTTGCTTAGAAATATATATCCATTAATTTATTACTTAATTTTGATATTTGGACCAATAGATTTCCCATGAAGGAATTTTCTTATTTCATGAAGTTGAAACATAGTTAATACAGCAGAGTTTCCAAGCAAAGTAATTTCATCAATTGGAACAGTTCACAAAACAAAATTATTTCATTGGATTCTAACAGCTATGTATTTCAAGTTGTGCAAAATGTCAATTTTCATGTGAAAAATTGATAGTTATTTCACTTAATTCCCTTCTACCACACAAACTAGAATAACGTCTAGATTCTACAGTAATATTAGACAGAGAGTTCATTCTATATAAACCTACTTGTTATCCAGGAGTCCCAAAGTATAAATTAAGGAATCACTAAAACAAGAAATGTCAGTAGTAGGATTCACACTGTGGACAAAGAACAAACATTCTATGAATTGTGGATTTATACTAATAAGATTTTGTCTGTTTACTACCAAGTTTAGCTTGTTACAAATCCCATATTTAAACCATAATCAGAATGCCAGTCTAGGCTTTGTAGATCAGGAAGCCAATGTTCACTGGAGTAGATTAATCTCTCCAGGGTTTCACAGTAGGGGGAGAGTTAAAAGTGGAACCAAGCCTTCTGTCCCTCTCTGTCTCCCTCTGAAGTCTTTTTAAGTTCTCTTATTCATAATTCTAGGAACATATTTTTAGAAGTTCATTAGTTTGTTAGTCTACTAATTTTATTTACATAATATGTTTTTCTTTTCCAGATCTTGGTTTACTCATCTACAAACATAACAGGATCTCAGGTGTTCCTGAGATGGTATAATTTAAAATAATTAAACCTTACATATAATATATGAGCCACTTATGTGTTCAGGGTACCATATATACATCAAATTTTAAAATAAATAGCTTTTAATGAAAGAATTTAGCACCTGTTCATTTCTATCCCAGCCTTGAGCAGTTTCCAGCCTCTTGAGTGAGAGAAAGACTCCTGTAGAGTAGCTGAATTATAGGAACCACCACAAACCAAAGATCAACCCAGGAAGCCTCCAGGAGAGCACCTGTCCCAGACCAGGATCCATTCCAAGTAGCCACTGGTGTGACAACACAGCAACAAGGTCCCGCCAACTCTAGCTTATGGACACTTGGTAAGGACAGTTTGGAGTGGCAACCCTTTTACTATATATCTGACAATTTTGGAGCAAGATGACATTGATAGCAGAGATCTGTACAGAATCAACATGTTTTCCCTGGTTCTATTTATGCTTCCTTATCTGTTCAGGGCAGTGTTGGGATCTGCTTGTGTACTTTCCTCTATAAGCTAATGTCTTTTCTTCACTTGCTTTCATTTCATTAGAAAATGCAGGAATTAGATGTGCTCAGCAAGGCACCTCTGTTGTGGGCTTCTCTCCAAGTGTGTTCAGGCCTCTCACTGTTTCTGGATGAAACCTTTAGAAATGAAACATTGGCTGGGGTTAGCACTGTGATGTAGCAGGTAAAGCTGCCGCCTACAGTGCTGTCATCCTATATGAGACCTGGCTGCTCTACTTCTAATCCAGCTCCTTGTTGATGAACTTGGTAAAACAGCTAAGCAGGGACAAAGTACTTAGCCTCTGCACCCATGTGGGAGACCTGGAAGAAGCTCCTGGGTCCAGGCTTTGCATACACCTAGCTCCACCTAGCTCCAGCCTGTGCAGCCATTTGGGAGAGTGAATCAGCAGATGGAAGACCTATTCATTCATTCTCTCGCTCTCTCTCAAATAAGTATTTTTAAAAAAAGAAATGAAACATTGACCAAGACAGTGTTTCCCTCAGATGGGCTAAACTTGAAAAAGATTTCTCCCTGATTCTAAGTCCTTGATGTCCCTTTCTTAGAGCATTTATTTTAGAAACCAAGTGATTTAAAATCCTTTCTCTGTCCCCATTGAAATGTAAATCTTTTTCTTAAAGCTTCTTACCAGTTCTAAAAGCCTAGGACTACTTTACTTAGAGGTCTGAGAACCATCTCACTGAAATGTAATCTTGGAGAAAATAATGCTCCTATCCCCAAACACTGTGGGAGAGCAGCCATTGAACTTCCAGAAGTCTTGCTCCAAGTTGTAAAACTACCTCTGTCAGGGAGATGGGAGAAAAGGGATAAAAGCCATTAAGGAACACAAAGGGCTTACAGGTACCCTCTCTGTTCTTAAAAACTTGCCAGGTGTTTCCGTGGGCTTGAACCCTGACTCTTTGTCCGACAGCTCTTAAAGTTTTCCTTGCCTGCTCACCTTTGATTGTGACAATTTTGTTTTTGATTTCATCTTTTAATTACCAGACTTCTTTGCTTTTTGTTTTGTTTTAATATGCTTTTTTCCTCTGGACATGGTTCGATTTTCTCAGGCCATGTTATAGTTAATCATGCATCTTATGACAATAAAACACCATAAACTAAAATTGTTTAATTTAAATTAAAGTTTTCAAGACCAAAGTTTTTTCATGTTTCTTTAAAACAGTAACAGCAACAAAACACTCCTTGTTTCTGTAGCTGGTCAGTAAGGGTATGTAATAAATTGGTGTATGTATAATGTCCTTTAGTGAAGAATACATTATCCAACTGCTTCAGTCAACTAATAAGACCTCTTGATTCTGCTGGTCGTTTGCTAACCTACAGGTGGAGCTCCTCTGCAAAAAGACATTAGAGATGGCACCATTAAGGGTCCCAATCTGAGTATTTTAATTACTAATTAATAAATTGCCTTATTTAGATGATAGCATCCTGGCCTTTTAAATCCCTGTAAAAGCTACTATCAAAAACAAGCAAACAAAATCATTGCCAATAAAAAAATAAGGATGGGGAAGAGCCAAGGTTTGTTAAGTACAATAATTATCCCTCAGTCCCCAGGGGTATGAGTTCCAGTCCTCCCACATTTGCTAAAATATGCAGATCTACAAATGTTCAATTTCCTTGTATAAAATGGCATACTGTATACACGCAACTCATACATATCTCCCTGTATACTTTAGATCTATTTAAATTGTAATCCCTAATACAACACAACTGCTGTGTAATACGCTGTTATACATTGGTTTATTGTTTAGGAAATAATGACAAGGAAACATGTACTTGCTCATACAGATGGTATTTCTTTTCTGCATATTTGTGATCCAGGGTTGGCTGAATCTGTAGATGCAGAACCTGTGTGTACAGAGGACTGGTTGTAGTTGGGATTTGGCAGGTGCTGTTCCAAATGTGTTATGTATGTTGCTTCAAAAATTCTAATAGCAATGGTAGGGGTATGTGCTATTATTCCTGTCCCATAGATGAAGAAACCATGGCCACCAAAAGTTCACAGCTTGCACAAAATTGTATAGTTAATAAATGGCAGAATAGGGATTTGATAACCTAAGAAAGAGTTCAGTACCATGCCCAAGTGTTCCTTCAGTACACTACAGTAGCTTCTAGGCTTGCAGGCTGGAGACAAAAAACATGAGAAATAGATAGAACAAAGCAAAAATATACGTGACTAACCACAGCCTCACTAGGTCAGAAATATCCTTGTGTGTGAAGCAATGGAACGCATCCTACTGGCTAGCATCCATGGTCTCAGATTCTCAGATACATGGTCTCAGATTCTCATGCCTGAGGAAGTAGTGCTCAAAGCATGGCTCACATCATTTGATTATGTATTAGAAATGCAAATTTTCCCACTGAATTGAGAACTTGGGATGGAGCCCAGCAGGGAGTTCAGCCAAGCCTTCCTAGGAACCTGATGATTGCTCAAGTCCCAGACTCCCCAGTCCAGGATGAATGCTGGCAGATCTAGAGCTCAGCTGGGAATGCCCCTGCTGCTTCTGCGACTCTGGGCTGCGGTTATTGAAACTGAACACCTGAGCAGTGTCTGGAATGCGGACACTAGATGTCATCCCACCCCGTCTCTGAGCCTCCTTCCGTAGGTTAAAGTGTCCTGGCCCTGCCTTCTGATAGCAAATCACCCACTCATTAACATCAGCTTACTGAATGAGAGGATGGCGCAGCTAGTCCCACACCAGACTCACTGGGTCATTTGCTTATCAGATACGTAATACCTTGATGCCAGGTATTGTCTGGAGGGGCTTCTTTTGAACAAATATAAATCTGTGTCAGAAAATAATTAACCACCTACATGTAGCCACCAGACTCACAGAAGCACACCTTGACATCATAAAAATTCTTTGAAGAACACAACATCTCCAACCAAAGGAAGGTTAGAAGCACCGCTGATCAACAAGGAACCTGGACACATGTTCAACCTGTACCTTTCATCCTACCTTCAACCTATAGGAACCTTCAACTTTGGCCAATGCTGTGGTGTAGAAGGTTAAGCCTTCCGTTGCAGTGCCAGCATCTCATATGGGCACCAGTTCAAGTCTTAGCTGCTCCACTTCCGATCCAGCTCTGTTAATGGTCTGGGAAAGTAATGGAGGATGGCCCAAGTCACTGGGCCCCTGCACCCACATAAGAGACTCAGATGAAGCTCCCAGCTCCTGACTTTGGATGGGCCCAGCTCTGGCCATTGTAGCCATTTGGAGAGTAAATCAGTGGATGGAGGATGGATTTATTCTGTCTCCCCCAGATCCTTTAAATAAATAAATAAATCTAATAAATAGATAAAAGCACCTTCAACTCTACCCCCCTGGGAGTCTAGGAATTAAACAAGAGCTGCCTGGCTTTTTACACTGTTCTCTACAACAAATGCCTCCTTTATTTCATGACCCTAATGTCAGTGATTGACTGAGTGTCAGGTGACTGGATCTTGTTTTTGGGGATCTATAGCCATTCCTCTAATAAATTTTGAAGGCTTCACTTTATCATTATCTTAATTATAACCTATAGTAGTTTATAGAGTTCAACCTCCAATGAACTCTATTCATCTATGGTAGCAAAACTTAGAGAAGGTGGCAGAATTTGATTTTATAAGTCAAGAAACTTACATTTAAAAATCTCAGCATTTCCTGTGTTAGCTACAACAGATGAACAGACCTGACATGAAATACTTGCTTCATAAGTCTATGCTAGATCAATCCATAAAATACAAAGTGTTAGTGAAATGGTGCCACCTTATTTGAGCCACCATCTCAAGCCTTGGATGCCATCTTTGGCTCTGGCTGAGCCACCACCTTGTACACTGAGTGTACACTCTCCAGGATCCAGCCGGGCTTACTAGGAGTCAGGTAACAGAATGGCCCAACCATAAGTGGCAACCCCATTCCCACTCTAACGGGGTTCACTGTTCCCATTCCCTCATCCCTGGAAAGCTATACCCAGGTCTGCTGTTATACACATGCAATCTTTTCACTCTGTCCTTCCAGCCTATTGGGTTCCCCATCATCAATAATCCCTTTCCCTTACTCCAGCATTTGGTGTGTTTTATGGTGGCCTTTCATAGTACTGTGACTTGCAGCCAGCCTCTCCCCTCAGGGATCTGAGCTGCTTCATGATCCTGTATCTGTGCCAGCCACAACACACACACCCAGACCTCCACCTTTACCACCAAACACTCTGGCATTCCCTGTCCACACACTGGCCCTTCAAAACCCCGAGAAAAGACAAGCCAAGTGGTGGATCCTCTCATTGCAACTTTCTTTGGGTTTGGTTCTACATGACTTGGCCCCCAAAGTCCTGAAAGCTGGCACCACAACTCCTACGGCCTCTCATGCCTCTACAGACTCTGTGTCCTGGCAACAGTGAGTGTGGGTGACGACTGAACCCGTTTCCTTTCTATGAGCTTCACACCCCAGACTCCAGTGGGTGTGGGTGACGACCCCAATCTCTGCTGCTGCACTCTCTCCATTGGATGGCTGCTGTCTCAGGGACACCTGATATCTGCCAGTCCGACCCCACAAGTCACTATGGAAGCTTCCTTGTCCCACATTCCATCTGATTCTCCTCTTGGTTATCTCCTGAATCATCTTGTTGCTCTCAAATTTGCTCCAGATCTCAAGTGCTGTCACCTCATATCTTTCTTTGTAATCAGGAGTGGCCCATGTATGACCTTGACAACCAGTCCCAAAAGCCGCTTAACAGCACGTTTGACCTTGACATTACTCAGGATCTCTATTACTTCTATGAGCATTCGGGAAAGTGGAAGGAAATCCCGTATGTTCAAGCTTTTTTCTCTCTCCATTCTAAACCTTCTCTCTGTACCTCGTGTTCTCCAGCTCAGGTCCCCTAGGCCTCCAAGGTTTCCACCAAAGGTCCAGAGCTTGAGCCCAAACCCCTTTCTTCTACCTTCAGTCCTGCAGACAAGCCTCCACTCTACTGCTCCAACCCACAGGCACTAGCCGAGCCACATCCTGCTCTGGCCCCAGTGCTGTCACTTTCCACCCAAAGCTCACCGTCTACATCGGCCCTCACTATCTCATCAGCATGCCCCCTCCTTCCCAGGAATTCCAGGAGGCCACATTGGCTTCTACTCCAGCTCTCACCGTACTTCCCCCACCTTATCTCAAGTTCCCTGCTTGCCCTTTACCCCAAAGCAGTCCCTGTCCATTTCTACTCCTCCCCTCACCCTTTGACTTATCACAAACCAAACCTCCACTCCAACCTTCACCCTCTCCCTTTCTGCCAAACCAACATTCCATCCCCACCCTGTTACCACCACCTCAAGTCTTCCCCCAATGCCCCGTCCCTGAGACTCACTCCTGAACAGCAGCCAGGGAGCCTGCCTCCATGCTACGTCTGCGGGAAGTGGTAGGGGTGGAGGGATCAGGGTCCACATTCCTCCCTCACTTGCTGATCTCTCCCAAAGCGAACAAAACCAGGATTCCTTCACCGCTAACCCTATGTCATACATTAAGGAGTTTCTATGTTTAACCCAATCCTATGATCTGAATTTCACAATGTCTTCATGATCCTCTCCAATATCCTCTTTCCAGAGAAGCAAAGGCAGGATTGGGAACAAGCCCGTCTCCATGCCCAGACCATCAGACTGACGATGCTCATGCTATAGGAGCAGATGCAGCCCTCAAACAGGACCCCAATTTGGATTACAACTCTCCCAATGCCGTAACAGCCAGAAATCATTTCACTACCTGCTTATTAGCTGGCCTAAAAAAATCCACCAGAAAGGCTGTAAATTATGACAAACTGAGAGAAATTATTCAAGATAAAAGGGAAAATCCTTCTGCCCTTTTACAGCTCCTTACACAAACTCTCTTCCAATATACCAACACAGACCCAGAGTCTCCCGATGGTTGTAGCCTTCTCATGAATCATTTCTTTGCCCAGAGTTTTCCAGACATCAAGGCAAAGTTAAAATAGCTTCAGAGGGGTCCATTGACTCCACAGGCAGAAATTCAAGAGGTGGCCTTTAAAGTATATAATGGGAGGCATGAGAGGGCCCAAAAGGAAAAATTCCAAATGCTGGCCAAGGCTTTTCATCAACCTGCTGCCTCCAGTAACCCCACTAACCACAGAAGTCCTACTGACTGCAGAAGTCCTTTGGGTTCATGCTTTAAATGTGGACAAATGGATCACTGAGCCAGAACATGTTCTAACCCCAGAGACCCATTGGGTCCTTGCCCTAAATGTTGCCAGAAGGGACATTGGGGAGTAGACTATCCTTTTGTCCATCGAGCCAGTGTGCCATCCACTCTACCTATGCCCTGGTTGATCTTTTAGGGCTGGTTACTGAGGAATGAAGGAGCTCAGACTCCCACCACCCGCTTATGGCCATCACTGTGCAGGAGCCCAGGTAACTGTGACAGCAGCATGTAGTCCACTTTCTTTGCTTATTGACAGTATTGGGAGCCTGCCTCTGTTGCCTCAACCTCCGCAGCTAGAGTAGAGGGAAAACCTTACAGACCTCTACAGGCCCCAACCTGCCCTTTAAATTAATACAATGCCCTTCTCCCACTCTTCTCATCATAACTCAGTGTCCTCCCTCTGTCTTGGGGAGATATGTACTCTATCAGTTTGCTGCTCAGCTGGTTTTCACTCTGCAGCCATTGGCTTTGTCCTACAGCCTGCTTCACCTCCCTTTTTACTACTTCTCTCTCAAGATGACCTGGTCCCAGCTACCCTGCCTACCTCAGGGCTCCTGTCCACTGTCAACCCAACTGGGGCACCAGTCACCTATAGTAATGGCTCACCATCCTCCCGTCCAAAAAAATTATAAGACTCCTCCACATTACTCACTACCCCTTTCCAGCTTTCAAGATCTAAAACCTATAATTTCCAAACTCCTCCACCAGAGCCTGCTATGCAGGACTAGCTCCCCCTGTAACACCCCAATGTTGGTGGTTAAGAAGCCTAGTGGGCTCTTCTGTCTGGTATAACCCTTCACCTTATTAATGCATCAACAGTATCCATACACCCAGTGTTCCCAAATCATACACCCTCCTCTGCTCTATCCCCTTATCACAACTCATTTCTCCAACCTGAATCTAAAGGATCCATTTTTTTTTTACCATTCCCCTACAACCTAGCTCTAAGGACATATTTGATTTCACCTGGACTGATCCTGACACACAAGTCTCCACTCAACTAACCTGAACCATTCTCCCCCAGGGGTTCTGGAATAGTCCCACCCTGGTTGGTCAGGTCTTGACCAATGATCTAGATACCCTGGACCTATCCCTCTCCTTTCTTCTCCAGTATGTTGACAACTTCCTCCTTTGCAGCCCCTCAAAAACAGATAGCCAATGACAGACTCTGCTCTCAACTTCCTAGAAGGCAAAGTTATGGGGTAGCCTTCACCAAGACACATATTTGTTTATCTGGGATAACCTATCTTTGGGTACATTTCATTCCCACACACAAGACTATCATTGTAGACAGAAAGTGTCTCATAGCTAACCTCCCACCTCCTTCTACCAAAGAAGAAATTTCCTTTCTGGGCCTGGCAGGAGTCCTACATTAATGGATTCCAAACTTCTCCCTTCTAGCTCAACCACTCTGAGAAGCTGCAAAGGGATCCCTCCTAGAGCCTCTCATAATCCCAGTCACCTCCCAATATCATAAGCTCCAACAGGCTATTCTACAGGCCCCTGCCTTACACTTACCAGATCTCACACAGCCCTTCCTTATTTATGTCACTGAAAATGAAGGAATGGTCTTGGGGGTTCCTAGCCACCCAGTTGGTCCTTCTTTTGCTCCTGTGGCCTATCTTTCAAAAACATTAGACCCCATAGTAGAGGAGTGGAGTGCCCTATTTATGAGTGCTAGCCTCAGCAGTGGTTCTCATACAAGAGTAAAAATACTCACCTTTGGCTCATGCTTACCATTCTACTTACAAGAGCCTCCAGTCTCTCCCACCATCTCACATTCTGACCCTTCAGCTGGCAATAATCGAGGACCCTACCCTCACTCTTGACCCTTGTCCTCCCATTAACCTAGCTACTCTCCTTCCCATCCCCCTCCATCTCCAGATCACATGGTTCCTGTCTACTCCTGCATTGAGAATCTCAAACACTTACTAACTCATCCTTCAAACATCCAGGGGAGCCCCTCCTTAACCCCACGCTAGTCTGGTTCACAGATGGTGGCTCCATGTTTCATGAGGGAATAAAAAGGACAGGATATGTATCAACCACTGATACAGTTGAGGTGGGACTGCTCACTTCCAATACAAATCAGCAGGCTGAGCTCTATGCTCCAACCCATACCTTTATGCTGGCAAAAAATAAAACATTCACTGTCTATACTGATGCAAAACACAACTTCCATATTCTCCTATCCCACTCAGCGATTCTTACAACTGAGGTACAGCCATTTCCAATGCTACACTCATAACCCCTCTCTTAGAGGCAGCCTGTCTTCTGACATGAACTGGACTTGTCCACTGAAAGGCTCACCAGACTGATAACTCTGTCATCATGCTGGTAATAACAGTAGACCAGGTAGCCCATCAGGTGGCACTGTCTTCCGTTTCCTTCTGCTCATCATCCACTCCATCTGCTATAGTAACAAATCACCCTCAAGACCAACTATCTCAACAGCCCTCCCCTCAGGGTATCTTATTCTGTGTTCATCATTTGTTTCATCCCAACATTTATTATTGTTTGTTAACCAATCTCTTCCTGTCTCATCAGAAAATACCAAATATCTTCAACAACAATTCACTCTTCTTGGTCTGTATGTCAAAAAACAAACTGTAACTCTAACCTCTGCCCTCCACCCTTCCACTTCATTAAGCCAGATGACACCTGCTAGCCTCTGACTGGCAGTTTGACTTCACCGATATACCCAGAGCATGATGCTTTCGATATCTCTTGGTACTGGTAGATACCGGCCCTTTGTGGGTTGAAGCCTTCTGAACTAACACATGGGCATTAACAGTTTTCAACATTCTATTTCAGGAGATTATTTCCAGCTTTGGGGCCTTCAGTAAGCCCCAAATTTACATCCCAGGTAACTCAGCTACTTACCAAGGTGCTTAACATCTCCTGGCATCTCCATCCCTTACCACCCTCAACCCTCAGGAAAAGTAGACAGTAGACATATGCTAAAAAATGCTCTGACCAAAGTTTCCCTTGAGCTCCAATTGGACTAATCTATTCCCATTGGCCCTGCTTTGTATGAGGGCCCTTCTTTAAATAAATCCTTTGATTCCACCAACTATAAACTCTCAATCTCCACTCCTGCCATCCCACCTACTCTCGCCTCTCCTCAGCTATCTCTGAACAAAGTTATGGAAAATACAGACACCTACTGCCTAGCTCCAGGTCCAGCCACCTCAGACAGCTTTTCTCACATCTCATGGGAAGATGAAGTCTTCCTGTCCTCCTCACATCCCTCCTTGCCCCCCTATTCCCACTAAACTACAGGCTAAATGAACCAGACTTTACTGGGTTGTTCTCACTACTCCCACAACAGCAAAGTTACAGGGAATCCCCCACTGGGTTCATTTTACCCACCTTAAGTGCTCTTTTCCCCTTCATTATAGAGTTACTCCCACAGGACCACTCAGAGCAAGTTTACCCTGACTCAAGTTCCATTAACAATGATGATGCCCAAAACCTCAGACCCTTCTGCCCTTAATGAGCCCACCTCCAAGAAACAGTGACCACCGGGCCACTCACCATTCCCAACACTGGCTAGGTACTGATGCCCTCTTATACCACTACCAGCTCTTCGTACAACTTCTGTGGGAGGAGTATCAAACACACTCTTGGCCATGCACCGCTCCTGGCTCCTTTCAGATACTGAGGATGGAGGATGGACGCCTCCAGGAAACGTTCTTCTGTGGGAGGAGTATCAAACACACTCTTGGCCATGCACCCCTCCTGGCTCCTTTCAGATACTGAGGATGTACGCCTCCAGGAAATGTTCTCGAACTTCACTCTCTTCGAGATCTATGCGTTTGCATATCTTCTCTTATTGTCACTCCTTCTATACACCACGATGAAGTTCCTGATAATCTCATTCTTCTGCTCTTCTATGTCTGTGCCACAGGGACCCTAGCCCCATGAACATGTTATGCATGGCAGTTTCAGATTTACACCACTTCCAATCCAGCTAAATTGCCTATGTGACCTTCTGCCCCATCACAGGCTATGCAGGCCCTATCACTCTGTCCTTCGACTTAGCCCAGGCCTGCTCACATAATTGTGTCGACTGGGCTAAATATTGTTTATCTCATTTTAGAGCAAATCCACATTATCTCACCTATCTAAGGACAACACAGGATCATGTAACAATGCTTACTGGAAAGAGTACTCCTCATGGTCCTGTAAGTGCTTCTATACCAATCATGGATATGACCTTCCGGGAAAATAATTCTATAAGGTCCTGCCCCAAGAAAAACTCGCTCGACCTTGGAGGCCCTGGGTAGACACAGACCACCGAGCCCAACCCCTTTTGGCTTTCACTATAACTGACCCCCACGTTCAGGCCTGGCAAGACGGTATCGAGAGATCCGTCACTTTGTATACAAGATTTAACCTGCAAGATCCTCATGGAACCATAAACACTATCAAAGCCTACACTCAGCTCCCAACAGCTTCCATGGATGTGGTGGTTGATATAGTAAAGGAATCCTCTAAACACCTGTCCCAGCTAATTAACCCAGCCAAACTTCCCTAAATGTGGCTACAATGCAATCTGTCCCTCACCCTACTTTATCAACTACCCAATTCTACTTTAACCTCAGCCCTTTACCATCCATGCTGCTTTATATGCACCTCCCTTGGGGAACCTCCCATTGCAGCTACCCTACTCACTAATGTTTCTGCTCCTGCAAACTCCTGCACTCCCAATCCTCAGAAAATCGTAGGGCATCTTCCTCTACATTCAGGAGACAAGATGCAACGTGTTGGATTACAAACAGATCAGAACACCCTAAAGGGCTTTTGCCACCTAATATTCCCTGTGTCATCAACAGAACCCTCACCTCCACAGCCTCCCTCTCTAGCTCGCTTGGAACTTTATTTCTTTGTAATTGTACCTTATACACTTGAATCAACCCTTCTATGCCCAGTCCATGTATTGGGGATCTTTTCCCCATGGAACATTATATGACTATTCAGAGTTCCTCTTATAGACTAATCCCCTCTACCCACAACAGATGAGCAATTTTTCTCCCAGTCTTGGTTGGAATCAGCTTTGCAGCTTCCCTCTCTTCGGTGGTGGTGCTGGGAATTTCTCGAGGCACAATGTTGTGTCTATTAACTGGTTCCAAGAACAACTTCAACAACTATGAGAGGAGGTCATCAGGTCCATTGAACTTTGGCAGGAGCTATTTAGGGCCTCCAAAATTGGATCACTTCACGGGCAGATGTGGTCTTACAAAATAGACCAGCTCTGGACCTTTTAAGAGCTGAACACGGGGGAACTTATGTTTTTCTTGGAAAATAATGTTGTTATGTTAATCAATTGGGCCAGGTAGAGCAAAACGTGAGAAAGCTCCAACAAATGCCACATCTATTAAACAGTCTGCCCTAGGGTCCAGAGAGCCTTACCTCTTTTCCTCCCTATGGCGTCCCCTCAGCACTTGGTTAATGCCACTCCCAGGACCATAGGCTGCTATTCTCATCTGGCTTTTTTACTACCTTGCCTAAGTGTTTATGGGAGATGATAATGGAACAATCCAAAGCCTTCACCAACCAGGCAGTCAACCAAATGCCACTACAGGGCACTACTCAGCTCCCCACACAGGAGATCATGACTTGAGATGTCGCCCCACCAGTAGAGAGTGACTCCTTACCCCATGTCAGCAGAAAGTAGCTCTAGAAGATAGACCATCATCCCTCCACCCCTCCTGGAATTTGGGGGACAATGTAATCCCATACAACACTTGATTTATAAAAAACAAATGTGGGGAATTGTAGTGAGATGGTGCTATCTTATCTGAGGTGCCACCTCAAGCCCCAGATGCCACCTTGGACTCTGGCCCAGCCACCGCCTGCACACTAAGTTCAGACTCTCCAGGACCCAGCCTGGTTTACCAGGAGTCAGGTGACAGAATGGCCCAACCGTAAGCAGCAACCCCACCCCCACTCTAATGGGATCCGCTGTTCCCATTCCCTCATCCCTGGAAAACTATAACCAAGTCTGCTGTTTCACACAGGCTCTCTTTCCGCTCTCTCCCTCCAGTCCGTCAGGTCCCCCCATCAGTAAACCCTTTCCTTTACTCTGCCATTTGGTGTGTTTTGTGGTGACTTTTCACAAAGGAGCATTTGAAAGTTCATGGATAGGCCGGCGCTGTGGCTCAACAGGCTAATCCTCCACCTTGCGGCGCCGGCACACCGGGTTCTAGTCCCGGTCGGGGCGCCGGATTCTGTCCCGGTTGCCCCTCTTCCAGGCCAGCCCTCTGCTGTGGCCCAGGAGTGCAGTGGAGGATGGCCCAGGTGCTTGGGCCCTGCACCCCATGGGAGACCAGGAAAAGCACCTGGCTCCTGGCTCCTGCCATCAGAGGAGCGCGGTGCGCCGGCCGCAGCGCGCCGACCGCGGCGGCCATTGGAGGGTGAAGCAACGGCAAAGGAAGACCTTTCTCTCTGTCTCTCTCTCTCTCACTGTCCACTCTGCCTGTCAAAAAAAAAAAAAAAGTTCATGGATAACTGAACCAAAAACTAAGTTTATTTTGGTACAAAATAATTTTGAAATCATGTACTGTTTTTTCATAATGACCATTACCCACAAACATTGTAAAGACTCCTTGAATAAATGGATTTCATTTTTTGCATGAAAATATATTCATCTTTAATTTTCCATTAAAATTTTGAAATATCTCAAATATCTACTGTCACTCTTATCTCTACATACTGCAAGTATGAAACTCTTGCAGAAATTTGGAAGAATTCACATAGTACCCCTTGTGTCCCCTTTCCACATATACCTAAACCATAAGTAAGACACATATGGTTTTTGGTGTGAGAGTTGAGAGAGAAACCAAGTTATCATGTTATTGCCAAAGTCCAACAATGGACGATACATCTGCATAAATACCCAGAATCAGGAACTTGGTCTGCATAGCACAGAACGCTGTGGCAAGCCATAGCTAATGTACATGAAGGGCTATGGCTTCCCAGAGTAGCAGGTGCCTGTGTACAACAGAAGCCACAAAATACTTTGAAAGAACTACATAATTACCTTATGATCCACTTTTTAAGATAATCGAAACCAGCTTTCCCACCTGTTCTTGTCAGCTTGACTGCATTAACCTGGACATTTCAATCATACGCTTAGGTCTAGTGTATCAATAATTTTGGAATATTTGTTAACAGTGCATATAAAATCATATTCTCATATATAGTAGAAATTATAAAGATTTAAATATGAATATATTATTGATATACTTTTTATATAAAAGTGCCAGATGAATCTGTCTATCAGTGTTGAAATTTGGAGGAAGAATTCAAACATCAAAATAAAATAAATACATAATGTCTAAATATCTTGAAAGAAAACATTTGTGAAATAACTCTTGAGACTTTTGAAAATATTTCACACTACGCTATATAGAAGACAGAATTATTCTTCTAGTACTCACTCACAGAATTCTATTTCATTTGGATAACTGAAACTACATATAGGGGGCCAGTGTTGGGTTTAGAGTCTGTGATGCTAGCATTCATATGGGCACCAGTTCATGTCCCAGCTACTCCACTCCAATCTAGCTCCCTGCTAATGGCCTGGAAAAAGCAGCAGAAGATGGGTCAAGTCCTTGGGCCCCTGATATCCATGTGGAGGACTTAGATGAAGCTCCTGGGTATGCCCTGGCCCAGCTCTGGCTGTTGTGGCCATCTTGGGAGTGAACCTGTGGATGGGAGGATCTCCCTGTCTCCCCTCCCTCTGTAACTCTGCCTTTCAAGTAAGCAAATCTTTAAAAAAAAAACTATATATAAAAACCAACTTAGTTTTTATTTGGAAGAGAAAAATATTTGCTTAAGGCAGTCAGCTCAGTAATTGTGGCATATGATACTACAAATATTGACAAATGGAAAGAGTACATGAATTTGAATGTAAAGCCTAGATGAATGGTCACCAAGAGCATATTTCTCTGGACATTTGTGGGCTTGTCTTGTGAAGTCCACACTGTTGGTAAGAGTGGGGCAATGGTGTTCTTCCACAAAAAGCACCGGGGACAGGCTTTGGCAAACATGACTACCTTTATTAATGACCACATACACTTTTAAAGGGCAGGTGGAAGGGGCGTACTAATTCAGGGCAACACTAACTCTGTAGGTCAAAACTGACACTGGCACCAATGTGCCTCTCCAATCAGCTTGAAGGTCACGTAGCTAGGGTAGCTTTCCAGGTGGGCCTGGGCCACACCTGGGGGCAGTTTACTTGATTGGCAGAGGCGGGGGATGGGGAGAAATGTGCCTGGGGCTCCTGCTGTCCAGCAGCAGCCAGGCTGTGTGATCCCTCCCAACCACCTGCACGGGCAGGGCAGTCTCATGGGATCACCCACATTCACTTGGCAGAGTGGTTAGACTGCTGCTTGGGATGCCAACATCCCATGTCAGAGTACCTGAATTCGAGTTTGGCTCTGAACCCAATTCCAGCTTCCTGTTGATGCACACCCTGGGAGGCTGCAGGTCCAGCTCAACTGGCTGGGTCCCTCCCACCACATGGAATACCTGGATCCAGTTTCTGACTTGCAACTTTGCCCTAACGCAGCCCTAGCTACTGAGGGCATTTAATGGCATGAATCAGCACTCATATGAGTGCTGCTTCTTCCTTCTCTCCATCTCTCAATCAATCTCTCTTGCTCACGTGTGTCTTTCACATAAATGAATATATTTTACAACAGAAAAATGTCTTCAATCTTAGTTCTAAACATGCAGGACTATGGAACCTCAGTATCTCTTTTTTTTTTCTATCAGCTTTGCACAGTTTTAGCAGATTAATAATATATGTAGAGAATAAAGTTTCCTAGCACTCTGAAATGCATGTGATACATCAAATGAGAATAAAGCACTACTATTTTAGTAAATATTAATTCCATGATCCCAAGATATTTGAACATGTCAGGGTTTTGCCATTGTCCCTACCTAGGTCACAAAACATGAAGAATTATCAAAGAAAACAAGTTGCTTTTAGATTTTGATATTTCAATTCTGTTAGTCACAGAAGTCAGGATATTAACAAAGCTCTGTCTACCCACAGGCAGTTTGAAAACACCCAGAGGCATGCTACTTTACCATAGTTTGTAGGACATGGAGGAGAAAGAGTTCACAGCAATTTCAACTGACATAAACTATGAAAATCTGGTAGCAGGTGTTTAGATTAGTGTAAGACGTTTGTATCCCACAACAGAGTACTTGGGCTTGATTCCTTGCTCTACTTCCTAGCTACAATTTTCTGACTCCATCTTCCCACCAATGCAGACCTTGGAAGGCAGCAGTGACAGCTTAAGCTCCTTGAGTTCCTGTCACCCACATGGGAACCTGCAATATACCCCAAGTCCAACACAGTCACAGGTCTTGCAAGTGTTTTGGGAGGAACCAGCAAACAGAAGTTCTCTTTTTCTGTCTCGGTAATACATTGTAAAAGAAAATATGGTAATAGGTTGGAGTTCATAATTGTCTTCCCAGAAGTGATGTCAAAATCACTCCCCAACACTTTTGCCTGAAGGGTCTTCCTTCTTATTGATTCATGAAACAATTATGGTGTGAGACGTAACTCTTTTCACCTAGCAACTATCCTACCATATCCTGAAAATCATAGCCCTTTGTCCTACAGATTCAAAAGTAAACATGGTCTGACCAGATAAGTTACTATATAGTGTCTACAATTACAATGCAGCTCCAGTTTTGGGTAGTGTTTTCAGTTTAAAACCCATTCCATTTTGTGAGGTAGGATTAAATAGCACATTTATTCACTAAATAAATATGTGTTAACATTGAATGTAAAATATTCAATGGCGGGAACGTATCAACTATGAGATGTAGTATTTTAGATGATAGTGGGTAAAGATTTAAAAATTGTGATGTACAGGATAGAGACCTGATGGAGGAGAAAGATCCAGTACTTCAGATTTGTTTTGCTTTATTTTTAATCACAATGGTAATTTCAAATACCCTGTGCTGCTGGTGATCTGCCTAGCCTAAATTTAATCAGATATTGATGCAAGAGATGGATGCCTTCTAGTTTCTACTTTACATATTACTGGATATATAAATAGTATTCAAACACATAATAATCAGCTTAGGGAAAAGCAAAGTGACTTTGGGGTTCCAGGGAAGGTTTCTTGGGGGAAGTGATCTACACAAGGTGTTCTGAAGGATGAGGGGGATTACGTGAAAGCAATGAGGAAATCAAGCAGAACAACATTGAGTGACATCAGGTGACAGATAGAAGGAGCTTGTGACTTCAAGAACTGTGATTAAAGAGTGTGTTTTGGGGGTGAGGAGGGTAGGCTATGAAAAGTCTGCAGCTATCAGAAAAGGTCCAAATGCAGTATCTTGGTTCTCACTGAACCAAGTTGTTTGGACAAAGACTGTGAAGCATGTTTTAGATAACTGATGAAATTCATAGTATGTAGCTAACATGCAAAATCATGGATGCATAAATGGCACTGGATATTATCCATTTTAGAAGTGATTATTTACTTACAGATTTCTTTTTATCTTGCTTTAAATTAAGTCATCTGTTCCACTGATACCATGAAAATATTATTATGATTTCTGTGTTTTCAAAAGACAACATTTTCTCTTGGCTTCCTTGTGAACTGGCGATTCTAGGTCCAGGCTGATTTGCCCCCAGCCCTGCCCTCCAGGAGATACTGGGCAAAGTCTGGAACAACTTGGTTTCACAACTGGAAGGGGATCTTATTTGCATCTAGTGGGTACAGACCAGGGACACTGATGAAGCCTCTACAACGCACGGAAGAGACCCTCACGACAAAAATTACCCTGCCCAAAATGTTGACAGTACCGAGACTGAGAAACTGTTCTACCAAGACTTTAAACAATTTTAAAAAGCGTTTTCATGGTCTCTTGATATAAACCTAAGCTATGTATTTGTCTTTTCCTGCATAAAAGAGAAGGGGAGCAGGCCTGATTCAGGAATTAAGGAGTGAGAAATGTTTTGAGACTCTTTACATACTAAAAGGCAAGACTTGACTTGAAATTTAAATTGGGAGGTTTTAAGATTACACAGAAATTGCTTGCACAGGTTTGCATGAGACTATCTTGTGCAAGGAGTAAGACTTAAAAAACGTAATTGCCTAGGACTGAGTATCAGAACCCCTTATATACTGATGAGGGAAAGGAGCAGGAGCCTCCAGTAAGAAATTAGCAAACGCAGGCCGAACCCAGGAAAGTCGAAAGACGAAAGAACGTCATGCCATGGAAACCAATCTAAGAAAATGCTTCAAGGAAGAGAAACTGATTTGTAATGACTAATGCATCTAAGAGGAGAAGCAAAGAAAGGACAGGGAAGTCCATTTTATTAAGAGGCATTCAGGAAATTCGTGGCCTTTGAGGAGGGCTGCTTTGAAGTGGTGGAGCAAAAAGCCAGGCTGGAGTGGTGCAGGATTAAGTGGCAGTGTGGGAGAGGGAGAGGGATCCTGCATCCTCTGATCCACTCCTCAAAGAGCCAGGACAGCCAAGGCAGGGCCAGGCGAAAGCCAGGAGTCAGGAGCTCCATCTGTGTCTCTCACATGGGTAACAGGAACCCAGAAACTCGGACCATCTTCTGTTGCCTCTCCACGTGCTTTAGCAGGAAGCTGAATTGGAAGCAGAGCAGCAGGCACTCCTACTGGCACTCCACATGAGACGCCAGCGTGGCAAGCAGCAGCTTGACCTGCTGCACTACAATGGCAGCCCTGAGAAAGTATATAATAGAGAATTGCTCAAAGAGATAAGGGGACAGGTGATAAGAGACAGAGGGACCCTACTGCTACTGTGACAGGAGGGAAGAATCAATACGTACATTTATTGATTGACTTACACAGAGTTCATTTAAAGTTTGTGGTCAATTGCATAGGAAAAATTATTTTCCAAACAATATAGAAATAAGAAATGGTCAACATCACTATCTTTTAGGTTCTCAGAACAATCCAAGCGGGGGTCCTCCAAACCAGTCACAGGAAAGGGCCTGCACTTCTCGCATCTGCTGGTGCCCAGGGGTTGCCTTCAGCCTCATTACTCTCCTACCTCATGCTCTCTGGGAACTCTTTCTCGTACTCTCACTTTGAAGTTGATGCCCTCCTCCAGCAATCAACATGATTTGCTAGACTCGGAGCTGCTCCAAGACATGGTAACATCATATGTAAACATCAGTGTACAGCGCTTGATAGATAACGAGAGAGCTTCAGAAAGCTCATGGAAGGTGGAATTCAAAGGTAGGAAGAGTTTTCTATTTTTTGAAGACCCCTTATACATGTATCTCTGAGAGTATCTTTGAATAGTCCTCTTAAGATACAACCTTTTCTGTTCTAAGCAGTGTCACTGAACAGAAGGCTTCGTCCTGAGATAATTAGAAAATTCAGTTAAATAGAAATTCTGCTAACTGGAAGCCTAAATTTTATAAGCAAGCCAATTATTCGGGTCATTATTGAACCTCTTTGTTCCCAGCTTGTGACCCCACTGAACATAGGCCCTTTCTCTCATTAAATATAAAATATACTTATCAAACTACTTACTGAGAAAAGTTGTACTTGGTTCATACTGATTTGGAAGAAAATGTATCACCAACACAAGAATAGAGTTAGGTCACTTTCACTATTACCCACTTTCGCCTCTAACATAAACTAGGCTGTGTCAGATGGCACATAAGTAGAAAATTAGACAATGGGGATTCTCACTCTTGTCTTTCTAAAGCATAACTCTGTGTATGCAGTGAACAATGAAAGTCCAAAAGTCAGACAACTAATCAATGGACTCTAGAATCCTGTATAACAGTACAGTTCCTTAAATAGAGAAAACAGAGCCATGGATGACCAGTAAGCTTGATAGATCTAAATCAAATCTTCCATTCTCAAGTAGAAGACAATAGTAATACAATTTACTACAATTTATGAGATGCCAACTTTAATCACTGTATGAGAAAAATGAGACTTAAAAATATAAGGCCCTTGCCTTACGTTATCTAGTTGAAAAAATTAAGATACCAACTAGCAGTATATAGTAGTTTTATTAAGTGCAGAAATATACTGTAAAGTTAGTAAGAATAGTCATTTCACATTTATTGAGTAGGTTATAAGCTCGTCTTGGTGAGGTCCTGAGGGCACACTGTAGGCTAGACTGCTTTGGGAAGTCTTCATGCTTGGAGAAACTTGAGTTCAACCACTTCTGATTGCTTCAGTCTCCTTGGCCGACCATTTGACAAGTGACAAATCAAACTATACTGTTACTATTGAGCATTTCTTTCAATGTGAGCCAATTAAATCACGATTTACTTTGATAAAAATTTTTCTCTTTGAACAAGAATTTAGCCAGGAATGTTTATTATTGACATGAAATCTGACATTTTAAATGCCAGATTTCCATTGCTTTAAATACTTTTAGCATTTTCTTCTAAATATTATATATTTAAGTTTGCATATACAAAGTGAAAGTCATCCTGAACAAAACAATTGGGCTGTTTCTACCCTTTAATGTGGGCTTTAACCTTGTCCTCTTCCTGAAGCCCAGGAAGATAAAGGCTCATTGCCTGGAGTCCTCCATGAAAATCAATCACAGACAGAGAATGCATGCACCTGCATATCTGAATAGTTGAATCATCCTAGAAAAATATCTTTTTTACATTAGCACCTCTCTTCATGTTCTTTATTATGGCTACCTTTCAATTCTATGAGTTTTCAATGTGAATATTATGCATTTTATATACTCCCTGTTGTTTTTCGTATTGGTTACCTACACAGTAAAGCGATCTCTGGATTAGAATTCAAACTCTGCATACTGTGAACTTGGTTTCATTTCTGTATTTTAGCCTAACTACTCTTCACCTTTCTAACAAGTCCCCCAGTCTCCCTGCCCAGTTGCCATTACCTCCATTTGCTGTGATAGTAATCAACTTGTCTATTCCCTGATCCTGTCTGCTGAAAGAACCCATATTCTAAAAGGCACTTCGAAACACTCCCAGTGAAGTTTTATTTCTGTCTACTCTGTGGTCTAGTAAATGGCATTAGTACTCTCATAAAGTTAATGGAGGTTGCCCTCTTCTCCTTCCACTAAGTGGGGATGTAGTGGTCTAGTTCCCCGGGGATTGCAGCAATAAGGTGTCATTTTTGGAAGCAGAACAGCGCTCACCAGACACCAATCCTACCAATACCCAGATTTTGGACTTCCTAGCCTCTGTAACCTTGAGAAACAGATTCGTATTACTCAAAAACTTCTCAGTCTATCATATTATGTCATGGTATCACAAACGGATTAAAGCACTTATAGCAATCCAGAATAATATGTTGGTGATGATTTTTATATCATTTATATTTAGAGGATGAATATCACACAATCATCACTCAACAGAAAATTAATTTACCCACAAAAAAATTGATCATGAACTTTTCGTTGGGTTAAACATTAAAGATACAGGAGTTAGCAAGGCACACTCATTCCCAGACCTAAAACATGATGCTCAGAGAGGTAGATATTCTGTTAAATCTCAAAGTCAAAAGGGTTTTAGTTAGAAATGTTATACATCTGGAGCCATCATCTACCTAAATAATGTCAATTACATGAGTGGTGTGGACTAGAGGTACAGGGTACACAGAAGCCAGTTCACTGCCCTAGGGTGGAAACTAAAGGAGCTCTCTGCTTTATGAAAATAGGAGTCACTAGAACATTTTGACTGCAAGAAGACTCCAAGCTTCAAATTTCAGGATCCATGGTCAGAGAAGTCATATCTATAGTTTTACAATGCTCATAGTCAAAGACAAGTGTTTTTAATACCCATTATACACACACACGTATTCCAAAATGGCACTCTACTGGGATGTGGTTTGAACTTTTAATGGTAGAATCAGGTATGAGTAAGGTTAAATTAACTCCATAGGACTAGTAACTATTTTATGCTATAATTTTTAAAAATACATTCAACTGTCTTAAAAACAAAGCAGGCATTAGCGTCTGTACCTCCTCACATATCTAGTCTCACTGTGAGAGACTCTCACAAAATTCTAATCTATACACATGGAGGCTGTGGGCAAAATTATAACTTTTGAATGACTCATTTTTCAACCCTTTATCTTAAAGTAATGGGAAATCATACAAATATAAAGCATGCCTTTATAAAAGTACTATATTAAAAGGAATTTACACATTAACACTTGAAGTCAATAATACTGAATTTTTGAAGTATAAAATTGTGATTAATGTCAGAATTAATAAAGCAAGCATTAGAAGATTCTCTCAGAAATTCCATATTAAACCTTCAGGAGAGAGAACAAAACCAAATAACAAATAGCCAAATCAATGGGAAAACATCCCCCTCTGGCAATAATGCTGGTAAGAAATTCAAACAAGAAATGAATACTGAAGGAGGTAGTTTTCTTTCTAATTATTCTTCCTTGTGTATACGGACCAAATGGTTAATAGAAACACTTGAGTCAAGAGGTATTCACAGAATAATTTTTGTAAGAAAGAGATCCAGAAGGTAGCTAACATGTGAAATGCTGCATAAGTAGGTTTGACAACAGGATCGGGAGCAAATAGATGATTGGTTGGTCAGATTGTTGCTTACACAGTGGGTGACAGTAGATCTTTATGGACTATTCTGTCTCTGGGTTCTGAACTTTTACGGAAGAGTTGAGTGACTTAGCATGGGACTTTTCAAAAATTGGAGGGATCTGGAGTTTTGTTGCTAGGACTTTTCATAACAATTTTTCACCTAGCTATATAGGTATAACCTGAAAAAGCTCTTTTTACATCATTGTTTACAGCATAAAATAAAGGATTATAGCAATATGGCACACTTGACTGAAATTTTCTCCATTCTAGTACCTACCTGGCTAAACTCAACTGTGCAAAGTGATTATTTGAAGGCCACTGTGTGACACTAATAGGAAGCATGTATCACCAAAGGTTTCAAGGTGTAGAGATATTTCCATTAAAAATGCATTATTTTCATTAACAACAACAAAAATAACTTCCTTAAAATTTTCTAATTTTTATTTATTTGAAGGGCAGAATGAGAGAGAGGATGGGGGAGAGGGAGATGAAGAAGAGAAGAGAAAACAGGAGACAAACTCATTTTGTCTGCTGGTTCGCTGCCCCAAATACCCTCAAAGCCAGGGCTGTGCCACGCTGAAGCCAGGACCCCAGAATTTCATCTTATTTCTCCCCCGTGGGTTGTGGGAATCCAGGTACTTCAGCTATCAACTGTTGGCATCCCATGGTACACATTAGCAGGAAGCTGGATTAGCAACAGAGTGAAGACCTAGAGACCTGAACGTAGACATTCTGATATGGGATGCAGGTATTCCAACTAGGTTTTTTTTTTTTTTTAATAGGCAGAGTTAGACAGTAAGAGAGAGAGAGAGGGAGAGACAGAGAGAAAGGTCTTTTTTCCTTTGGTTCACCCCTCCAGATGGCTGCCACAGCTGGCGCACTGCGCTGATCCGAAGTCAGGAGCCTCCTCCTGGTCTCCCATGCGAGTGCAGGTGCTTGGGCCATCCTCCACTGCCTTCCCGGGTCACCCGGGGCTGGACTAGAAGAGGAGCAACCGGGAAAGAACTGGCACCCCAACTGGGACTAGAACCCGGAGTACCAGCGCCGCAGGCGGAGGATTAGTCTAGTGAGCCAAGGCGCCGGCCTCCGAGCAGTTCTTAACCACTGCACCAAAAGTGCAGCCCAGCAAAAGCAATTTATAAATAAAACCCCCACTTGCAAAGTCTTTGACCTTGATACTGATTAAAAATAACTCATGTGAATGCATCACTTTGACTGCTGTGCTGAAATTCTGTTGCAGGGGACAGGATAAGGGTGAAAGCAAGAAAATCAACTGGGAAGGGGGAAATTGTGGAGTTGGTGAGAAATGAATGGATTCCAGATATCTAGTGAGGGTAGAACCTTTGCTGGCAAAGTGGATTTTAGATATGAGGAGTTAGAAAGGAAGAGTCTAAGATGAAGCTGTTTTTTTGAGAAATGAAAATGAAATTGACATTAATTTGGGAAAAAACAAAGAATAATTTAGTTTCAATGGTAGTTTTGCTTTGGAAATAGAGAACTTTAGAAGTTTAGTAGAATGTGATAACTGTGAGCATTTGGGCAGATCAAGAGCTAGACAGGACGATTTGAGTCATAAAGTCAAAGACAGAATATAGAGCCTCAGAAAGCTGAGGAGGCAAGTGCAGAGAGCAGAGGGCCCTATGCGCTGAAGCCTGGAGTTCTCTACCTGCTAGAGATTAGCACAATGAGGAGGAATTTAAGTGATCAAGACAGAAACACCAACCAAGAAAGTACCCAAACAAAAACGTTTGCAGAGAGAGAACAGCGTGTGTCAAACACTGCTGATGATTCAGGATGAGCACTGAGGGTTCCCCCACTGGATTCAGCGACACAAAGATGGGTGGTGACTTGCAAGTACCACTCCAGTGGAGGTAAAAACCTTCTTGAACAAGTTCAAAAAGAATGAAGCAGAAGAAAGTAAAGGCAATGGTTACTGCTACTTTGCAGGGGAACAAAGCAGTAAGCTGGTATTTTAATGAATCAGGAATCATCAACCGAAGGGCTACGAGGGTAGACCGAAGATGTCAGAGGAGAAAATGGAGCAGGGGAATGAAACGGGTCCCCCTTGAAGTAGAATTTAAAGTGAGATGCCATCAGCATAAGTGTGGCTTGCCCAGGACACATTCTGCTCCCTGGGAGACAGAACCACGTGGAAGGTTACCATTAGCCATTATTGACAATTTTCTGGGCAAGTACAGGAGAGAAGACAAAAGAAATGGAGGTGACTGCCAAGAGTCATTATCTTGCTAGAACATGGGACTACAGCGTGGTGAAGGGAAGTGAGACATGAGTGTACAAAGTGTGGGAAGATTTTTTTTGCTATAGTTAGTTTAGGAAACTGGAGTGAACAAACCAAAGTGTTTGTAGCTAAATATTACATTGAACTCCAGGGGGGTAAACCTGGACATGAATGGCTAAGACACGTTGGAGGATGGTATTGAGGGAGGAGAGGAGCCCCGATCATTAAGAGAAGGGTTTGCTGAAAGAGTTGTCAGTGCAGACAGTGAATGCTCCCAAGAGCATGACAGGGAGATGTAGGTGAAGCGGGTAAAAAAAGTCAGCGAGGGTGAACAGGTCTATGAATTCCCACAGAGATTTAAAGAATGGCTTATTTCTTAAAGGTACACATGATGGAAGAATGCTTTTGGAGCCATTTTAAAAACATTAATACTAGGTTCGGCATTGTGGCGTAGCAGGTAAGGACGCCATCTTTGGTGTCCACATCCCATGTGGGAGCCAATTGGAGTCCCGGCTGTTCCACATCTCATCCAGCTCCTTGTTAATATGCCTGGGAAAGCAGTAGAAGATGGCCCAAGTGCTTGGGCCCCTGCACCCACGTGGGAGACCCAGAGGGAGCTCCTGGCTTCAGATCAGTCCAGCTTTGGCTGTTGAGGCCATTTTGGGGGAGAACCAGCAGATAGAGGATTTCTCTCTAACTCTGCCTTTCAAATAAATAAATAAATCTTTAAAAATATAAATACTATTTGATCCATAGCTACCAAGATGATTAAAAGTATAGTCACTATAGTAAGCATGCTAATCTGCTTTTTTTGGGGGGAGGCGGGGGGCTATAAATTGCTTCTGGGCTGATTCTATGATCTTTGGAACAAAACCCAGCTTGGGTAACATAAAGGATTCCATAAATGAAAGTCAACTCCTTTTCTAACAGGTATAGGCATTTAAAAAACTCAATTGAGGGGATTGGTAAGCAGACATATAAGATTGATCAGGGTGTGCTTTTTATTTTTCATCAAATGTCTTGCAATAAGAATGTCGGTAGTTAAAAATCTCAGGCTGCCCTGCCTTTACAGCCCCGCCCACAGCCATTCACTACAAAAATCTTTTCTTTCTGTGACTGATCAGAAAAGCAGCTTAACTGATACTTATCTACAAAGGATTTCTAACAAAGGAGTTGAGATACTAATACTTTATAAATTCATATATCCTAAGTTATATGTAAGAACCGCTATTAGATATTCCAGTTGGAAAATATGCTGAATCAATACTGAAGAAGTATTGTTTCTTAAAGTTCAACAATTCAAAATGCTTTGGGGAACTACATCTATGACAAATATGCTGCCACAGACAGTGATTCTGATAGGTTTACCATATCTATTTCTGTGAGCTTAAAATCGATCTCCTACCTAAAGACAGTGTTCCATATTCAAGTACAATTAAGAGTACTTAATTATCTGTGACTGTTTTCTGCTTAAATGGTGTCAGTGTTAGTGGTCCTGCTAAACCATCTCTTCACTTTGTATAAGGACTTAATTAAAGAGACTACATCTGTCAGGGTCTAAACAGTGTCGAAACACTCCCAGAATGAGGCATGTGTTTGTTTGCTTTATTATAGGATGATTAAAAATTCAAGATGATAGCAGAGAAAAATATTGTATCAGGGTGTTACAATATTATAGATGCATATTTTTATACATATAAAATCAGTAGTATATATATCTATGTGTACATATACACACATACATACACATATATCACCATATATGTGTCAGCATAAATTTAAAACATGATATCTGTTACACACATGTGTATATGAAGAACTATACTTTGTATCTCTATTTTAACATTTCTAAATAGAAGGGAGAATGTTATAACTATATTTTGAATGAGTAAAATTACTGATCATCCTTCAATGTAATACTTCATAAGGAAAAGAATCTTTAAAATGTCTGCCATCTACTCACATTTCTTTATCTGTTTATACCATAACAGTAGTTCCTATTTCCCTAACTTCAATATCTCCACCACATACATGGATGCATTGCTAGCAAAACATGGTTATTAGAAAATCCCCTCCATGGAAATGAACTTGTAAAATAACATTTTAAATGACACGAAACACCGCATTTCAGAATACCTCCCAATTTGTCAGCTATAAACTAACAACGAGACAGTAATAGCTTAATTCAAAATGGTGATAATACATAATTCATAAAGGTCAATGCCAAACTCTTGGAGAGCAGAGATTCTATCTGTGCTCCTCCTAAGTGTATTCTGGACTCCAGGGATAGGCAGTTTTTGTGCAGCTTTCACAGTCATAATTTTCAATGATTATTTTATTATGCATCTCTAATGGAAGTGAGCACTGATAGCGCATTCCCTAACCTCCTGAATGAATGAATTTTGGATTCTCATGAGGACTAGATTACAAATATTGGCACAATTTCTTTGAACCCGCCTAGAAACTAATATCTGCAATTGGTGCTTTCATTTAGAATTTTTTGCTGCTCTCAGAATTATTATTTAATATTATTGATATTTATCAATTTAGACTAAAATTAGTTTTCCTAATGTTAATCATATACCATGTAAAACATTTAGAAAAGAAATATTAATATTCTACTATTTATTTCAAAATGCATTAATTTAAATAACTTTATTAAGGTGATAACTTTCAAACATGTATCCTTGCAAATCTTCTAGTAATGGAATGTCACCTACTGCACAAAATGACAGAATGAGTTCATGAACATGAACATCGTCTGCCTTATCAAATACGACACTATCTCTTCCGGTCCTCAATAAGTATTACTGAATGAATAAATTAATTTTCTCAAAAACAGGGAATAACGTAGAACACATCTCATTTGTGAACTCATTTTGATCCTCTGCTTCATTCCTCTTGACAGTAATGTAATACTTAATGAAAAGAATTCACTTTAATGTCACAAATTGTAGTAGTCAGTAGGTTCTTTGGTTAGTTTGTATTCAGAACAAAAGAATGCTTCTAAAAGTGTATAACTAATACCTAGAATAATTTCACTCTGCCTGAGGATTTATTTTACAATAACTCAATAGAGATGGCATTTTGACAGAGAGTTCATTCTTTATAGTGGACTTAATAAGTGCAGATTGGTGCTTTCATTTCTAAGAATATGCATTTGGTGAATGGTACTTTGTGAATTAGTAAGCTTAGTTTTTGTTTCTTCCTTGTTACGATGGCTAACCTTGAGATTATTTGCAAAGCTGAGCTCATACCTTTGTGTTTCTGGTGAAAATCCATGCCTCTCAGCTTTGACAAGATGACTAGGAAGGAAATTGATTCCTTATAACTGTGTTCTATCCAGCAGAGCCAAGTGGTGAAGCAAACACTCAAACAGCTGATGGCATGCAGAGTAGAGAATGTTGGAGGGGCCACAACTACTCACTCTAATAGGCCTTGCCTCTCTGAACATACCCTACAGGCTCAAGTGTTTCTTGAATCGCATCTGAAACAAGATCAAGAATTCTCTCCCAATCTGACACAGCAATGGTGGTAGCACAGTAAGCCTATACCCATAAACACCCTGGGGAACAGTGGAAGAGGGAAATTCCCCCTGGAATAGCTGCTAACCATGTACTTCCAGCAACACTCACAAAAAACTTCAACCTCAGGCATAGGAAACATTTTAATGTCTGTCTTACCCTTGTTCTTTTTGGTCTGGTTTTGATCAGAATCGGCAAAGGCAATTTATAAATAATTAAAAATAAGTCATCTTGCTGGACAATATTTTATGGTGTAGAACTAATTTCTTTTGCCTTTTTAAAGATGCCATTAAACATCAAGAAAAAAAATCCATGTCCTTATCCATGTCTCTGCATTGATGTGACGTGCCCAGCTGCAAATGCTGGTTGGAGAGCTGGTCAGGAGGCAAGCGAGGCTCTCTGTAGTGCCACACTTCAACTGCAAACCTTATCCAACTGTGAGGAGGTAAGCCAGAGGGAACCTCCTGCCTGCAGGGATATGGCGGGGGGAGACAGGGGGCAGAGTTAAAACAGGAGGGCAGACACTGTCCTGGCTGGGAAGGAAACACCCACTCTGCCTGGTAGGCTCAGTGCAAGGACTCCATTTACTTACTCCCACCTTCTCCCATATGGGAGTGCTGCAGTCACAAAACTGCTGGAAATATTGGTAACACTGGCTCAGAGAACTTTTTAACCCCAATATGTTGTATTTTTAGGAAGCATGCTTTGAACTATAGTATTTCTCAGTCCAATTAATAATGCCTATTTTCACCTTGGGTGTAGAATTGAGATTAAACTCAATGCTTCCAGGGTGGGAGGCATTGCCTAAAGCTGTCTACTCACCTTTATACAATATTCTAACTTCCATAAAGCTGAATGTTGCTAATGGTGCCATTTGTTTTTCACAAAAATAACTTTTGTCTTATGCTGAAATTGATTAACAGGTGACATTGGGTATATCCATGTGTCTGCCAAAACTTGAAAGTGATAACTATGTTTCTACCTTTTGGTATAAAACTATGCTATAAGTAGACTTGTTTCCCAAGCCATCCTACCAGCTTCTAATATTTAGACTGGGGTGGGGAAACTTTAATCTGCCAAGGGCCATTTGGATATTTATAATATCATTTACAGACCAACAAAATCACCAACCTAAAAATTAGTCTGCCATAGGTTGGTTGAATTTTGAGTCCCAGCTGCAGTTGCTTTGGAGGGCCAGACCAAATGACCTCATGGGCCTTATATGGCCCCCAGTCCAGGTGTTCCCCATCCCTGAATCAGACTCTCATCTGCTAGGGAAATACGGTGGTCATTTTTCATTCGGGTGCTGGAAAGACATTTCTCTACGTAGTGATGGACTCAAAAATAATAACATTTCAGAGAGAAATGCAAGATTTATTTTGGAAACACTTGACTTTATGAGCTCTCTGAATATGTATGTATATGTAAGAAAACAGAGAGCAAGGTTCATACTCATATGGTCTGAGTTGGAGAAAAATCAATTTCAGGAAATCAACTTTTTCAGCATTATTGTCATATATACAATATTATATTATATTATAAACAATATAATACAATTGTATATAATATAATACAATATAATATAATACAATATAATACAATATATATTATATTATATTATATTATATTATATTATATACAATATAATATACATTATATTAATAAATAATTAATATAAGAAGAACCATTTGGTCAGAAAATGTTTCTTATAAAGTCCCTTAATTAAAGGAAAAGTACTAGAAGCCAAATTTTCTAATTTTCCACCGATGGAATTTTCACGGTGGAAACCATCAGGATGAGGTTTCAGAGAAATATTGCTCATTATAGAAAATAAGCAAATACTACAGAATTACGCCTTCCATCACTTTGTGAAACATGGGGCATTGGCATGTAATTATAATGTAGTTATAAGTGATTTTTACAGAACAAAGAAAGAAATTACCTAGAGCAACATGAATTAACTTTTATTTCACTGTGCTACTAATTGACTTCCCTTATTCATCAAACCAGTTTGATGGCAAACATTTCATAATAATTGCATTAACTTTTATGCAAACTTTAAATGGCACCCTTAAAAATCTTTTCCTAGATTTTAATTAATCTTGAATATTTAATACACTTTTGCATAACTTAAGCAACGCCTTATCTTTTTTTCTTGCCTAAAGCTTCTTGAACTTTAATTAGTATGCATCATATCTTACAAAATTTTGGTGTTACTTTTAAGGAGCAATAATTCTGATTCATTTAAACTCAGCATCCTTAGATATGGCTTCAATTTAATAATAGTTACATTGCTGAAGGAAAGAATAAAATTAGAAGAAGCAAGGAGATTTTCCAAAATTCAAACAAGGTTTTCTTTGTAGATGTTCTCTAGAATGTAAGAGATGCATACCTATTGTGGACTTACTATTGTGTCCTCCTAAAACTCCTGTGCTGAAACCCAATTCTTAGTATGATACTCGTGGAGGTGAGACTTTGGGAAGTGATCAGGTCATAATGGCAGAGCCTTCATTCATGGAGTTAGACCCATTGTATCCTTATAAGAGAGACCCAGAGAACTCTGTAGTCCTTTGTGCCATGTGAGGACACAGACAAGATGAACCAGAAAATGGGCTCTTTTCAGAAACCAAATCTGCTAGTGTCTTGTTCTGAAATTCCAGCCTTCAGGGCTGTGAGAAACAGATCTCTATTGTTTGTAAAGCATGTCATCTATGGTGTTCTGTGACAGAAGCCTGAAACACTATGACAATGTGTTATGGTATTGCCAAGCTCATGTGATACTTTATCAATGGTTGAGGTGATATAGTAAGAGAACATAGATGATCACAAAGTAGGATACAAAATTGAATCTTATACTGAGGCCCAAATATTGGCCTATTGGTAATCACATGTAAGGCAAGTTGGTACCTGTCTTCAGACAGGGCACAACAGCCCTCCCATCAACACCGGTGACTGGTTTACGGTTTGACCGAGCAGTCAAACCATTGGTTGATCAGATTTTACAATACAGTCTAGTGAGAAAAGATAAATTGAGCTAACAAATTTCCTTTCTAGAATTTGAAGTACAAAATATAACAACAATTAGGTGGTTGGTAGTGATAGCTGAACGAAGTTTATAACAGAGAGATCAGGATCAAGTATGGGTCCTGGTAAAAACGGAAGTTATAGTAGGTAGTTCATGTGGTTTCATTTACGAACAAAAGAAAATCCAGCTGAGTCAGCCTTCAAAGAAAGGAAGCTGATTGGCCCAAATGAAGGAAAGGAATGGAGTTGGATGTAGCTTTGATCCAATGTCAACAGTGGCAAAGATATGGCTTATTTCAGGCTTTTCAGTTGATGTTTGTTTCTCTTCAGCTGAAAGTTGCCCCTCCTGATGGTTGCCATCAGTCACATGAGTGATCCTGAGCCAGTCCCTGTTTCCACAGATAGAGCACTGTTTATGAAGACAAGTCACCTTTCCGAATTCAAACCAAAACCAGAGGCTATTGAGAGGGATAAGAGTTTAATCACAGGAAATCTGTTTCTGACAAAGAAAGCAATAGATCCCCATTAGAATGTATGAGTACAAATACTATATACAGAGGAGTCCAGCAGACTGGAGCTGAAACAGGTGAATGCAATATAGCTCAGATGTACAGCACATGGTTGGAGATCCACCAGACACATATCTTTGAAGCTTTCTAGAACCAAGACCTTCCTATAGCACTGACATTAGTATAGCCCACACCTATTAAGTAAGGTGACCATGCATCTCAGCTTGCCCCGTATGGGTACAATTTTTGTTTGTTACATGCCAAACTCAAGGAGACAAATATATGTTTTCTCTGATCGGTTGTATCCAATATAGAGAGCACAAAAAACCTTAATATATATTGATCTAACATAACTGACATGTTATGATTTGATTGTCATCTATAACGCTTGTCTAAATCCCTGTGGAACAGTGGTCGATCCACCTTTTACTTGTAGAGCTCTTGGTTTAGAGGAGCATTGAGCCTGTGATTATAAAGTAAATTGAAAATACACTATTGCAAAAAGTTAAAATAAAAAAGGAAATAAGTGAAAGGGAAGTGGGGGAGGGAGGTGGAGGAATGAATCGTGCATTCTTGGAATCGTATATAGAATTCATGACATCTAGTCTACTTATATTAATACATTTTTAAAAGTAATAAAAAGGGCCAGTTTTATGGAAAACTGTGGGTCATTCTACTATTATGGTACATGCTTTTGGATTCCTGCAATTTTTCCCCCTATTCATTCCATATGTAGATTTATTAAGAGGTCTTTAATTGGATGAGTTCAAGGTGATATCTGTAGATCATTCTATTAGGAACAAACTCCACCTTAGTGGGAGGCAGCATAGCACCCCCTGCTAGGGAAGGTTGAAGTGGAAGAGCAAGGATGAGGGCCCCCAAGAGATCTGAACATGGCCAAATGTTGTTCCCACCTGAAGCTAATTTCTGAGGTAGGCATATAATGTTGCAGGGTCATGGAGATTTTTTGATATGGCCGAGAAGGGAGTCTAGAACATTGTGTCCTGGGTAGTGGCAATAGATAAAACTTTGGTTTGCCTTGTACTCCTTGGTTTCTGTTTTCCATTAATTCTTAGCTGGAGAGACACATGTTTTCTTAAATGCACCAGAATTTTATCTTTTTTCTCATTTGCTTGTTTATCTCCAAGACCCCTGAATTGTATAACTTCTTGCAATCAAAGTGCCAAATTGAGAAGTTGCTGATAGAAAATCTAGAAACGAATCAAAAAATGAGAAATCACACATTTAGAAATTCGGTGAAATGATATCACTGGTATCCTTTCTATCTGTAGAAATGGTAAATTATTGAAAAACAGTCCTTGTTTTTTTCTTTCTAATATTAATGTAAGTCATGGCACTCTGGAGAGGTTAGGTGATACAGGTGAGAAACAGAGGGACTTCAAGTTCTGAGAAAATGTTAATTAGTTTTTGCATATTTCCAAGCACTATCTCAGGCTATCTCAGGTGATTTCGGCATCATCTGCTTTTTATTTATATTCCCTAGAAATATTTGCTTTATAAGCTTTTCCTAGCCACCTGAGAAGCATTTTCTATATAATCTGGAAAACAAAATGCAGAGGTTCAAACTGTAGCCCATGAGCCAGCAGCATCTACATCATCTTGGAGCTTGCTGGAAATCAAAAGGGTGAGTACTCACTTGATATTCACTAAATAAAACCTGTATTTGAACAAAATCCTTAATGAATTATATGCACACAAGATGTTGAGAAGAACTGGACTGAAATATTCACCCTCCAAGAAAAAAATAAAAATTCATTTGCCTTATTCTCTCCCTGCCACCACACCTGCCCATCATGATCTTGTGTCTCCAGTCAATCCCTCTATCACTTATCCCTGTCATTGAAAGAACCCCTCAGGTGCCAGTGTGGTGTTACAGCAGCTTACGAAATTGCCTATGATGCCAGCATCCTAGATGAGTGCTGGTTCAGGTCCCTGATGCTTTTCTTCTGATCCAGCTCCCTGATAATCTGACTTGGAAAGCAGCGGAAGATGGCCCCAGTACCTGGGCGCCACCTGCTACTCACATGGGAAACCTAGTCCAGCCCTAGCCGTTGCTGCCATTCGGAGAGTGAACCAAGGAATGGTAGACCTCCTTTCCTCTTTGACACTCTGCCTTCCAAATCAATCAGTCAATTTAAATAAGAAGCACTCTCAGCACAGATGTTTGCACACAGATGGTGACTCTTGGATTCTCACTATTCTCATTCTTGTGTGATCTGTGCTAAATGTATTCCCGCCTTCCCATCTATCTTTCCATGGTCCTTTACAGAGTGTGTCATGGTGGACTGCTGTGCTGGCACAAGCTGATTTTCACAGTAAATATTTTTTTCCAATACTTCTCCTGTTCTCTCATGGCATCTAAAATCTAGTTTTCCACAAAGAAAATACTCCACAGTTAGGTTCTCAATGGAAGTCAGTCATTTCCTGACTCTAGGGAGCTCACTGGAAAGATGAAAGGGTTTAGAACATTTCTTGATTCTAAACCATTACTTTATAAATAACTGCATTGGACTCTTCTCTGAGGTGCCCACTGGCAGGGTATTTCTGACTACTGACTCAGATAACCTGTGTTGCAGAGAGTGGCAGAAGTGTTTTGGTAATCAATGAGTTGAAGTACATTTCCTGTCAATGAGTAAAATCTAATGACAATTCTCCCTGGAATGTACACATTTAAAACAAGAACATGTGCCCCTTTCAGAGTTAATAGCTACGCTGGATGATAGGAAAAAGCATTAATTGTATTTCAGCCACATCACATTCTTTATAGTGTCCATTTTTTTAAGATAGCCTTGCCCTGTAGCATCTGATGTTAGTTCTTCTGTCCTTGAAGGATCAATTTTTCCTTAAAAAATTACTTCTTCTGTTTGGAACTGTTCTTTTTTATAATTTCATAACCCTTTACTTTGTGTGTGCCACCATTATATTCATATTACAGAAAAAATGGATTTAGAGCATATTGCACGTCAGGCATTGTGTTAGACCCTAATGTCACCAGAAAGAGTAAGCTCAGATCTGCTTCTGCTTCTTGTGAAGCTCAAAGCCCAGGAGAGGAGACAGAGATGTAACCAATCTTGAACAGGTAATTATCAACAGGTTGAAAGACCCTAACCCAGTCCCAGTGAATCTTGGATTCCTTCTATAAAGAAATTATATTTTGTTTTTTGTTTGTTTGTTTGTTTGTTTGTTTTTTTACAGGCAGAGTGGACAGTGAGAGAGAGAGAGACAGAGAGAAAGGTCTTCCTTTTGCCGTTGGTTCACCCTCCAATGGCCGCCGCAGATGGCGCGCTGCGGCCGGCGCACCGCGCTAGTCCGATGGCAGGAGCAGGGAGCCAGGTGCTTTTCCTGGTCTCCCCATGGGGTGCAGGGCCCAAGCACTTGGGCCATCCTCCACTGCACTCCCGGGCCACAGCAGAGGACTGGCCTGGAAGAGGGGCAACCGGGACAGAATCCGGTGCCCCGACCGGGACTAGAACCCGGTGTGCCGGCGCCACAAGGCGGAGGATTAGCCTGTTGAGCCACGGCGCCGGCCAAGAAATTATATTTTGATAGAGATGTGAAGGATACGAAAGTAAAAAAGACTAGTAAGTGGTAGAGGTGGAGGCAGTCTCGTTTCTGGGAACAGAAGACAAAAAGTGCCAGGGAGTGTCCTGCCCAGGCACTGACCAAAGGCTGACATGAATGGTCCTTGTTGGGGAAAATGCTGTAAAGTCAAGATGCAAAGGGAAACAGGCAATGACCAGGAGAGAATTAGAGACTGTGTAAGGATCTGGGTCTTCGAGGACAATGAGAATGTGGATGAATTTCAAGTGGGAGATTGGTGTAAGAACTACAATAATAAGTACAATTAAAATAACAATCAAGTCCTGAGGAACTAGAATCCATATCTACCTCTGACACTCTATTACTAAATCTTTGAAAATAGAGGCTGTATCTTAACTGCACTTGAATACCCCAAAATGTTCACTGTCTAATCCTGAAGTTAGATTAATATAGTTTTTATTTTTTAGAGGGAAAAATACAAACCATATAACTACAATAAGCCATATAAATGCTGCATCAAGTGTTTTTTCCCATTGGAAGCATGCTTTTTGTCTTACTCTATTATTTTTTAGTTTTCAGTTTTAGGGAGACCAACTGGGCAGAGACTGCTATTTGCCTGCTCATTCCAGACTTTCTTTTTACCACCCAAATGAGACTGTAATTCCCAGTTGATATTGCAATTCATGGTAACCACAATTAAATCTGGCCAATGAGATGTAAATGAAAATATTGCATGGACATCTGAGAGAGCTTATTAAAAATGAACATAAGCCTTCACGCTCCTTTCTGGAAAATCAGATGAAATGCCTGGAGTTCCATCAGGCATCTTGATACCGGGAAAATGGAAACCAAGGGCTAAGGGGATTGGAGCAGTATATTAGAAACTGGGTCTCTGACTGCTTTCAGGAGTTATCATACAAGCTCTGGACAGTCTATTTCAGACATCTTACATTTGCAATAATAAATTTAAAATTTGTCTAAGAAACTGTAATTGGGTCGCTGTTCCTAGCAGCTGAAAGCAATTTCTCACTGAGATCCAAAATTTAACTTCAGGGAATGTTGACTTATACACAGTTATTTAACTGACAGATATGTTAGTGGAAGAAATTAATCTTTGAACCAGTATGTTCTAACTTGTGCTCAACTAAAATATCATCTACTTAATTTAGGCCTCATTTTCTTTCATTGAACCTTTCTTATTTTATTTTTAATGAAGAGGGAATTAATATTGCAGGTGAAAACCAACACATCTGGCTTCTAAGACTGTAAAGATATTCTCTGGAGGTTCTATTGGCTTAAGAAAACTTATAACTAATTAAAAGAGACTGAGCATTTCAGAATGATGCCAGTTTCACAAAGCTTCTGGGAATTCCCATTGTCTCTGAAATAAAACAATTCTAAAGGACACCTTGTTGAATGCTATCAGAATTTTCACACATCTTTTAACTCACGAGCAAGAGGAACAAAACCAGGAGTCCTTGTTAGCCACTCAATGTGTAGCTGGACCTATCTAGAGGAAGATTCTGTACCTCTCTGTTCTGTGTTTTACTTTGATGGCGCATCTCAATTAGAAGCACATGCTTTGGAAAGGCCTAACCGACAATGGACACACATGTCTAGTGGCTGTAATATTGGATTATACAGCTCTTGACGTCACTTGCTGTCCTTGCGATTCCAATATATGTCTCATTTTGTGCACTTCTTCCAACCCAAGTCTGTTTCTCTTAATTTCATCATGAGGCTGACATTGTGGCTTAGTAGGTTAAATATCTGCCTGCAGCACCAGCATCCCATGTGGGCACCAATTCGAATCCTGGATATGACATTTCCAATCGCACTCCCTGCTGATGGCCTGGGAAAGCAGTGGAAGATGGTTCAGGTGCTTGGGCCCCTGCACAAAGAAGCTCCGTGCTCCTCCGTGCCCAGGTCCAGCCACTGTGGCAATTTGGGGAGTGAACCAGCAGATCAAAGATCTGTCTCTTCCTCTTTCTGTAACTATGCCTCTCATATAAATACATCTTTACCCCCCCCCCCCCAAAATGTTCCTCTCTTTTACCACTCCCCATTGCCAATGGTTGCTACTAGTTTTCACTACTTTCCAAATGCAAATGAAACCTTATGCTAACTTATATATCCTTTACTAAACAAATATCCAGGTAAGACATAGTTTATGGATTAGTAAAGAAAAAATCTTCCACTAAAGCCTTTTTTTTTTTTTTGATAGGCAGAGTGGACAGTGAGAGAGAGAGACAGAGAGAAAGGTCTTCCTTTGCCGTTGGTTCACACTCCCCTGGCCGCCGCGGCCAGCATGCTGCAGCTGGCGCACCACGCTGATCCGAAGGCAGGAGCCAGGTGCTTCTCCTGGTCTCCCATGTGCGTGCAGGGCCCAAGCACTTGAGCCATCCTCCACTGCACTCCCGGGCCACAGCAGAGAGCTGGCCTGGAAGAGGGGCAACCGGGACAGAATCCGGCACCCCGACTGGGACTAGAACCCGGTGTGCCAGTGCTGCAAGGCGGAGGATTAGCCTATTTAGCCACTGTGCCGGCCTCACTAAAGCCTTTTCTAACTCTAACACTAGTTTCCTTTCCTGTCTATATATTTGCTACCTCCATCCCTAGTGAATTCTCCTTAACCCAACTCCTAAACCTTGGATTTCCATCTGTTTCTATTGCCCATGCAATAGTTCAGCTCCCAACACTTATGCTCAAACCATCAAAGTAATTATGAGTAATGTAAAAACTGCCTTGCCAGAAAAATTCTTCAATAAGGTCTTCTTGCTCAGAGGATAAATTAAAACCCATTTAGTAAGCAAAACACACACACACACACACACACACCCATTCAGATCCTCCCAAATTTCCAGCCTCGTATCTTTCCTCACTAGTCACTGCCTTTCTCTAAATTAACCTGCATTAACCCCTTGAGGCCATTCGGAGTACAAGTTATTCACACCAATGTCTTTCTACCTATGCTTTTAGCTGCTTGCCAGTCTCATGTGTGCCAGTGAAATGCTCTTCTGTGACTCAATCCAGACCCCAGGGAGAATTAGAGCTGCCACCCATTGTGTACATTTCATCTTTCACACTTGCTAGTTTTTTTCAATACTTTTTTTAAAAAGATTTGTTTTATCTATTTGAAAGACAGAGTGCCAGAGAGACATCGTCCATCCACTGGTTCTTTCCTGAAATGACCACAAAGGGCGGGGCTGGGCCAGGCCGAAGCCGGGAGCCTAAAACACTACCCAGCTCTTTCTTTGAGGTGGCAGGGGCCCAAGTAGTTATGCCATCTTCTGCCGCTTTCCCAGGTGCATTAAAAGGGAGTTGGATCAAAAGTGGGGCAGCCAGACTTGAATTGCTACTCCAGTGTTGAATGCTGGCATTGCAAATGGTAACTTAACAGGCTGTACCACAATGCCAGCCCCAGCCGGTTTTTATTTTTTTCCCTTTTTAAAAATATCTGTTTCTCCCATTAGTCAGTAGGAAGCAGGATCCAGAGGTTGTGTCTTATTCAGGGTAACACCACTCTTGACACATAATAGGTAATCAATAAATGATTGTGGAATAAGTGGGAAAATGAATGAATGAGGGACATATCTTTCCAACTTTTTTTTTTTTTTTTGACAGGCAGAGTAGACAGTGAGAGAGAGAGACAGAGAGAAAGGTCTTCCTTTGCCGTTGGTTCACCCTCCAATGGCCGCCGCGGTCGGTGCACCACGCTCATCCGATGGCAGGAGCCAGGTGCCAGGTGCTTTTTCCTGGTCTCCCATGGGGTGCAGGGCCCAAGCACTTGGGCCATCCTCCACTGCACTCCCTGGCCACAGCAGAGAGCTGGCCTGGAAGAGGGGCAACCGGGACAGAATCCGGCGCCCCAACCGGGACTAGAACCCGGTGTGCCAGCGCCACAAGGCAGAGGATTAGCCTGTTGAGCCACGGCGCCGGCCTTCTTTCCAACTTTTCTACGACTTTCCTCCACACATTTTCTGCCGTACTTTAAATGATCCCGTGAATCTTCCTGAAATGTGATAGTCATTATCATATCATCTCCACACTTCTGTTCTTTGCTTAGAATATTCTATCATCATCTGAGGCTAAAGTTCCCCTCCAGTTCAACCAGTTTCCTTTTTAAAGCTCCACCAACCACTGCAGTGCTGTCATTTTCCTTCACTGATTTTCTGTGAAAACTATCAATGGTGACAACTAAATGTACATATTTCTTTTTAAGATTTATTTGAAAGAATTATAGAGAGAAGTAGAGACACACACAGAGAGAGGGGGGTGGTCATCCATCACTGGTTCATTTCCTAAATGATTCTAACGGCTGGAACTGAGCTGATTCAAAGCTAGGAGTCAGGTGCTTCTTTCGGGTCTACCCACTCAGGTACAGGAGCCCAAGCACTTGGGCCATCCTCTGCTGCCTTCCCAGGCACATTAGCAGGGACCTAGATAGGAAGAAGAGCAGCTGAGACTCAAACCGTCGTCCATATGGGATGCTGGTGCTGTAGACCAGGGCTTTATCCCACTGTACCACCTTGCTGGCAAGCACCTGACTCCTAGCTTTGAATCAGCTGTCCCTTAAGTTATAGAAATAAAACTAGACAAAAGGAATTTGCCTCTTTATGTATGTTTCTATTCTTCCAAATGCTTCCGATTTTAAGAACCATTTATTTGAAGTCACATCTGATTATTTGCCCAAAGGGGGTCTTCATTGAAGTGCGTCCACAAAAATAATTTTCCTGTTGATGAAGGCTTTTTGGGAGTATTCCAAAGAAGCAAAGATCATGAAACTGCTGGAATAGAAGTTTAATAGGCAGGACTTGTAGAAGGAAAACAAAGTTAATCCTATAAACAAATGTTGTAGGGTACTTAGAAGGTTTACCTTTATAATCATTATAGATAATGGTGTATTTACGTCAATCTGTTTACTGATTACAATACTGCTTTCAGATAGTGCAATTCATTTGTTAGGATTTATTACAGACTCTACTTCAACAAAGTTTCAAACAAAAACATATTCCCTACTCTTTCCATTGGCATTCCTCTCTTGCTCATGGAACATTCTTTTTGATGTAAGCAGGATTTGGTAAACTGAAGATCAAATGCTAATTAAGTGCCTCAATCAATTCATAGACACAAACAATGAAGTATTTATCTCTAATATGGCAGTGGGTGCTTTGAGAATTTTAGATAATGTTATTTAAAAGCTAAGCTCATTGTTCTTTTAAAACTAGTTCCTTTTGCAACAAAATACATGTAACTGAAAACTATAATGCTTAATGAAATAAGCCAGTCTCAAAAAGACAAATATCATGTGTTTTCTCTGATATGTGGCAGTTAATATAGAGTATAAAAAAGTATAGGAATTAAATGGGTATCTTGTACTATGCTTGTTGTTTTTAGTCTTTGCTTATACTCCTGTGGTCTTTAGTGGTGAATTAAGCCTGTGATTATACAGTGGATTAAAATTATGTCGGCAAAATTGATGAAAATAAAAGGGAGGAAAACAGGGAGACTGGGGGAGGGAGAGGGTGGGAAGTAGAGTTATCTTCTTAGAACTGTGTCTATGAAATACAGGAAACCTGTTCTCTTTATATTAATAAAAAGAATTAAAAATCCCTAATTTATAGGCAGTATAGATACACAAAGAGAAATATTTGTGCTCCATTAACAATTAAAATAAAAACTATGGCAAGACCCAAGTCTTTATAAAACTATTTTTCCCTGGGATGGAAATAACTCTCTACCATTCTTTTTTTTTTTTTTTTTTTACAGGCAGAGTGGACAGTGAGAGAGAGAGACAGAGAGAAAGGTCTTCCGTTGCCGTTGGTTCACCCTCCAATGGCCGCTGCAGACGGCACGCTGCGGCCAGCGCACCGCGCTCGTCCGATGGCAGGAGCCAGGAGCTAGGTGCTTTTCCTGGTCTCCCCATGGGGTGCAGGGCCCAAGCACCTGGGCCATCCTCCACTGCACTCCTGGGCCACAGCAGAGGGCTGGCCTGGAAGAGGGGCAACCGGGACAGAATCTGGCACCCCGACCGGGACTAGAACCCGGTGTGCCGGCGCCACAAGGTGGAGGATTAGCCTGTTGAGCCACGGCACCGGCCTACCATTCTTCTAGGTTATAGATCAAAGAAAAATTCAAACAGAATGTCAGTTTTAAACTGCTATGATAAATATGAACAATCACCATTATTTGGTTTTTACTGCTGATGTTCATTTTAATGACAGTAAAAGTTGTTTCATACTGATCTGATCTGCCTGGGAGCAAAGGGACTTCCTAGTCCTTCCTCCCTAGATAATGCTCTCCCCTCCAGTCTCCATTACATTGCTTACTTCTTTCTCTTCCTTATTTACAATGCAAAGATTCCTCCAACAGATAAAACAAAGGAAGAAGCTTTCTTTTCTTTTCCTGCAATACTTACAAGAATTTAATGCATTGTAATGAATGACGTCATTAAAAATTTGTACTAACATTTTAATCGAACTGAAAACCCTGCACCATGTGACTTCAGCAACTTACTTCTTGGACAGAATTGCTCTGTAGTCTTTGGGTATGAGCCTGCTGATTGACAGTTATAATTCTAATCCACCAGGCTTTCTGACAAACCAAGTTCTAAAAGTATCCCTCTCAGTTTTCAATTTTGGTTTCTTAACGTACAGTGAAAACAAAAGCCACTGATGAGTCTGAGCGAGCATGACCCAGTTTTTGAGTCTCTGCAAATGTTTCCAGTTCCCTGCCTATACCTAAATTTATAATTTTTGTATTTGTTTTTGGCCATTTGTCTAAAACCATTCAGTTTTGTTTTAATGGGAACTATTTCATCCTCTACTCAGATGAAGTCTACTTGGTATTTTATTAAACTGTGTGTTTATAACAAGTAGGACTTGCAGAAACATATTTGTTAATGAAGACCTGACTCCCATGCCTGTTGGCAAGAACAAAGCAGATGGAGAACAAGGACAGTAGCCTGCTGGCCCCAAACCTTCGCCCACCAAGCTGGGGGTATCCATGCCCATATTTTATGAAAGCAACGCTTTGTGTCTATTAGCCTGTAAAGTTTGTTTAGGGGAGGATGGTCAAATGACTTCTCAGGCTTCTATCAAAATGCTGCAATGTATTCAAGCAATTGACAAAAGCAATTATCTTAGGAGGAAAATACTCGCTTGGAAAGGTATTTTAAATGTTTTTCAATTACTTGCTATTGTTCTTATTTTTCAGGTAATATATAATGGTATTGTTTTTATTTTTCAGGTAATATAAAGTATCAAAAGCACAAAATAAAATTGAATGGCTTATTTAAATTTTTCTGTTTAGTTGATTTAGCTACATGTTAAAATTATGTATCTTTTTCCTTTCTGCTTATCTTTAAACACATAGCTGTGTTTTTTTTTTTTTTTTTTGACATTACTTTTATGCACTAGGCCTTCCTTGGGATTTAAATGTCAAAGCACAGCTATATACCATGCCAAAAGCAAATACAGTTTTCTTTTGTCCTAATACATGCACTACATCAAAGAAGAATAGAGCTACTGTTGAATCCTAAAATAGATAATTCAAATTTTTTCTTTCCTTTTTTTCTTGAGAGTTACCTCCTCTGGCATTTCACTATTGTTTAGTAAGTTTTTGTGACTCTAGTACCCTGTTTGTACTTAAAAATAAAGCTACTTTGAAATCACTTCCTAGAGATAATTGACTGGAGCATGGGGGTGTAATACCCCTAAGTCAGTCACTGAATGGATGTGTTTGTGTAGACAGATGACAAAGGCTTAAATAGTTTAAGTATAAACAGGCAACTCCTCTCTGGATCTCTTCTAAAAGAAACCAACCAGCTTAGGCAATGGAGTCAAAGATTAAAGAGGAAACTGAGGTTGGCATGAAAGGCCTAGAAACTTCATGTAGAGAGCCAGGCAGCTAGTAGCAGACAGGAGTGAGACACAGCTGAAGAAACCCGGGTTTTCAGAAATCTACTCATAGTTCGATATAGCCAAAAGAAACAACAAAGGCATTTAAATACAAACAAATCAGCGGGATCTAAGATGGGGAAAAAGCAGATAAAATAAGAAAGCTGACAAACCAGCACAATCTGAAGTGTCCTGTGCTGGACACTGAAAGCTGAGTTTATGCAGCTGATCTGTCTTCTATTTATTTATTTTAAGCTGGTGATGAGGTTGCAGGACCTTAAGTAACTGCTGTCCTAAAGATGTTCTTGAAGGGCATTTCTGAAGGGAAATCCAGATTCAGTCCTGGAAAGTTGCTTACTGGCTCAAGTCCTTCCACAATTAGCTCCAGCCAACCTGTTCTTTTGTTGCTCTGGAGTTTGATGGGGTCAGAGTCACAATGCTGTCAGGACTGAGCTGGTGCAAAATTTCAAATAACGTGAAGTTATCTGGGAGACTTTATGCTTCCTGGAGCCCTAATGCATAATTATCATGAAGTGAAAGTAAGACATCCCCAGAAGCCTACAGTTTGAGTAATGAAATAAGTACCTAATGGCAAAAGACAAAATGTTTTCCATTGTGAAAGTGCTAGCACAGTTAGACACCAACCTAATTGATGACATTAACATTTCTAAAGAAAGAACTAAAGGGGTGGTCAGGCTGGGAAGGTATGGAAATAAACAGGGGAGATGTCAAACCCAGAGGGTGGCACCTGGCTGTCAGGGAGATTCAGGTGACAGAAAAAGGAAATGTGGGATAAATACCAGTGATGTCAGTGCAGAAACACTCATCTTGTGGGAAGCAGGGCTTTCCTGTGTGCAAACAGTGGGAGATACTTTAAGTCAAAGAGTTCTGCTTTTTAAGATTTTTTTTTTTACATTTTAAAAGTATTGATTTCTTAATTGACAAATACAAACAATGCATTGCTCTTATAGCTACAGTCACATCAGGCAGATAATTAGACATGAGTGACTTGGAGGGGCACAAGACCTACTCCAGGGTAAATCCAAGGGCCCTGTTCTCCACCAGGCTCCACCCAAGACTGGCCATTTTGCAGCTCAACAGGTTCAAGTATCCTGACAAAATGGGAGGCCAGCCAAACAAGTCTAAATGGCAGCCACATGTGTAGACAGTCCAAAGTATGAGACTCCCAGCTGTCAATCCCAAGTGCTATTTTTGAGTATAAGAGCTGCAGCATTAATCAAAGTCCCAAATATTTGATGGATAAAAGCCTCAAATCATTAGAAAATTTGTCATTCCTCCCTTGGGATGTATTTCAATGAACTCTTATGAAACTCTTATGTCCCTGCCATAGGTGAGTCATTGTGCTATAACAGCTCTCTTGGACTTAATATTGCCTAATTACAATTTTGGTTAACATAATGTTTTAGTTTTCCTTCTTTATCATCAAATTTTTCCTGGACTATGGCTGTCCACCCAATAGATCAAGGACACTGATCACAGGGAGTTAGGACTGGGGGAGTGAGTCTCTGGATTGTAGACTAAAACAAAATATTAATAGACATGTGGGTATAATTTTGACAAGGTTGTCTAAAACCATGATGCTTATGCTTTAAGAGTAGGTCTCTAGCCGATGCCGCGGCTCAATAGGCTAATCCTCCACCTTGCGGTGCTGGCACACCGGGTTCTAGTCCCGGTCAGGGCACTGGATTCTGTCCCGGTTGTCCCACTTCCAGGCCAGCTCTCTGCTGTGGCCCGGGAGTGTAGTGGAGGATGGCTCAAGTGCTTGGGCCCTGCACCCCATGGGAGACCAGGAGAAGCACCTGGCTCCTGGCTTTGGATCAGCGTGGTGCACCGGCTGCAGCGCACCAGCTGCGGCGGCCATTGGAGTGTGAACCAACGGCAAAGGAAGACCTTTCTCTCTGTCTCTCTCTGTCCACTCTGCCTGTCAAAAAAAAAAAAAAAAAAAAAAAAGAGTAGGTCTTTAGGGGCAAATGGAAGGGACCCTTGATGTTAAAACCCTTAAGGCAAAATGTTGAGGGTAGTACTGAACAAAACATTTTCTTTTTCCCTTGATGTTCCAAACAAAAACTTCTTGTTGTGTTTTCTCATTCTTTTCATGAAAATTTCCCTGTTTTTTCTTTTAGAAAGCCATTGTAATTTTTATTGCTTTTACATAGAACTTATTTTTTATTGCTTTTACATAGAACTTATTTAAGTAACTCTGAATTAGTACCAAAAATACCTCGTACAGAAGGGAGTATTTTACCAAAAAAAATGTGATACAGCATGTTAATCTACTACCTATGATGCTGGCATTGCATATGAGAACCTGTTCCAGTACTGACTCCTTCGTCTCTCATCTAGCTACTTGCTCATGCGCTAGGAAAGCAGTGGAAGATGGCTCAAGTACTAGGGCTCTTACCTCACACCCAGGAGACCCAGGTGGGGTTCAAGGCTCCTGGCTTCAGGCTGGCCCTGGCCACTGAATCCAAGAGGACATGGCCACATATGTGTAGAGGGAACCCAGTGCAGACTACATGTCGTTCAATTTCAGCATTTGCAAGAGAAGGGCAATGTAAAAATTGAAACTGCAGAACTAAAGAATCCAAAACAACACTGGAATTTGCATATCCTGGAGACTTTTCAAAACTAAGATGTCCCTTAAAATTGAAATCTAGACCCAGAAATCCATTTTTACCATGCTGGTCCCATTCCAGGCAAGATTTGCTCTGCAGGGTATTTCTGCAACCCAGTGTTCTTTGACTTAAGCCATAAGGTTTTCTCCAATGTGGGAGGCAGGCTGGAGATATATTCTCTTACCCCTGTGCTCGCAAATAATGATGCTAAAGCTTGTGTCTTCTCACAGGACCATCCTCACTGGAGCAGTGGCCAGGGACCCCGGGGCAGTGTCTGATCAGTGATGGATGCTCATCCTACCGTAGCAGCATTAAGCTCTAAGAGGGACTTTTCACTGCTTTCTGTGATCTTCAGTAAGTATTTGTCAACTGCATATATTTCATGAGAGACAGAAATCCTAAGGTAGTGATGGCTTTTGAGCATCTTGTTTATAGAGGGCCTCACATCAGCCCCAGCTGCTGTAGAGTAGGCATGGAGACAGGGCAGGCAGAGGCAGAGAGGGAACCTGAAGTAGTGATCCTCAGCCTCCACTCACACATCATACAATCACTGATGCAAGCTTATAAGATCTCAAAGTTGGGGCCTCACTGCATAGTGGGTAAAGCCATTGCCTGCAATGCTGTATGAAATACGAGTGTTAATTTGAGTCCCAGGATCTGCACTTCCAATCCAGCTTCTTGCTAATGCGCTTGGGAAAGCAGCATAGGATGGCCCAAGGACTTGGGCCCCTGCACCCACATGGGAGTACCAAAGCTCCTGGCTCCTGGCACCAGCTATTGTGGCTATCTGGGTCATAAACCAGTAGATGAAAAATTTTCTCTTTCTCTCTGTCTCTGTCTCACCCTCTCTCTGCAGCTCTGCATTTCAAATAAATACATCTTAAAAAATATCTAACATCACTAAGTGTCCTTACAGCCTCTATAAAAATACATAGAAGGCTGGTGCCATGGCTCACTAGGCTAATCCTCCACCTGCGGCGCCAGCACACCAGGTTCTAGTCCCGGTTGGGGCACCAGATTCTGTCCCGGTTGCTCCTCTTCCAGTCCAGCTCTCTGCTGTGGCCCGGGAAGGCAGTCGAGGATGGCCCAAGTGCTTGGGTCCCTGCACCTGCATGGGAGACCAGGAGAAGCACCTGGCTCCTGGCTTCGGATCTGCGCAGCACCGGCTAGGTGCTGAAAATCAGATCCAATGTGGCATGCAGCATGGACATCTGCAAAGGGCTCTGCCTGTGAGTTCCTCCGGAAACCAAGGTGGGAGATGAGTGACCGTGACCGAGGCAGTTGGCCATTGAAAGGAGAAGAAAATTCGGAGGAAGTGAGGGGGGGTTATCACAGCTCTTACTCCAGATGAATGAGCAGCCAGCTTCCATGGGACCACAGTGGGGAAGAGGTTGATCTTCCTCACACAGGGCACCAAATGTAAGGAAAAAAGGCAGAATGGAGAGGAGAAGGGATATGAACTCACAGCCAAAACAAATTTATTCAAGGGGAAAAATAAATCTGTAGAGGTGGCCAACTGCTGGTGTGCACATGTGGCAGAGAGGCACAGCCTCCAACAGGCTGGGTCTTATGTAGCTTAGGGTGGGCTAAGAGTCCAAGGGGGAGGGCAGTGGGCAGGTGAGCTACTTCTTGCAGGCTTTTCCTTGGGCTCTCATACTTGGAAGAGCATGCAGGGGTGGGGTGGGGAACAATGCAGGGCTTGGGACTGAGCTGGTTCCTTGAAAGAAGGCAGGGGTAATGGGACCCTCAGGAAATTCCATCTGCTTTCAGGTAAGGAGCTAAAATGGCTGAGGCTCATGTCCTTGTTCCATGGTGTGTGTGTGTGTGCGCGTGCACGTGTGAACACACACACATACTCATTTTGGCCTTGTGGTCTGATTTCATTCACCTCTCTAATAGTTTGGTTTTGAGCTCTCTCTCATAGGATTACCCTAAATTTCATGTAAATGCTCAGGTGAAAATTTGTATTCTTTTTATTTCAAGGAAACAGAAGTCTAACTGATGCTCTTGAAAAGAAAGCATGGAACTGGGTCCCAAGCAGTGGTGTAGTAGGTTAAGCCTCCACCTGCAGTGCCTGTAACCCATATGGGCCCTGGTTCTAGTCCCAGCTGATCTACTTCTGAGCCAGTTCCCTGCTAATGGCCTGGGAAAGCAGTGCAAGATGGCCCAAGTACTTTTGCCCCTGCATCCACATGGGAGACCTGGAAGAAGCTCCTGACTTTGGATTTGCCCATCTCCAGCCGTTGAGGCATTTGAGGACTGAACTAGCAGATGGAAGCCCGCCCCCCCTTCCCCTCCCCTTCCCTCTCCAACTCTGCTTCTCAAAGAAATAAATAAATCTTAAAGAAAAAAAAAAAGAGAAAGCATGGCATTAAAAAATAGGGACTGGTTCTGTGATGATGCACTTCTACCTAAAATATGGTGAAAACCTCATTATTAACCCAAGAATAGAATCCAGCCTCCTCACAACCTCTCACGGGGTAATTTTGTAAGCTATCTTTAAGTTGCTGTATTTACTTTTGCTTTTCCTGTGTGCTATCCAAAATGCTTACTGGTTTTCTTTCTTAAGAAAACACTTACAGAGAGGCAGCCAGAAAATAACCAAGGTTATTCTAATTCTAATGAGTTGCCTTTACTAGTTTTCATAGTCCTGTTAGACTTCTGGTCCTGACTGTAAAAATAGTAACAATATGATTTTGCTTTGTCCTCTGAACTCCAGGGGGCATCACTGGAATGGGTCTTAACACAGCCTACAGATCACCTTTTCTTTCAAAGCTACACTTGGGAGTTGATTCCCTTTGTGTTATGGTAAAAAGATGGTACTGGTTGGTTTGAAAGCAGAGAGAAGGGAGAGGACAGGTTATTTTGGTTCCAAGAAAAATAAAACTTGACTCATAGTGACTTAAATAAACTTTTCCCCCCAAATAGAAACAAGGAAAGGTACTCGCTTGGTCTGTGCTTTTCTTGACCACAGAGTCCAAGGCATCATATGTACATTTAAACAAGGATGGCAGAGGGGATGAGGGGACAGTTCTGCCAGAAAAACGAAAGCTTTCCTGACAGCACCACACTGATTTCTGCTTATCTCTCAGTTGCCAGGACTGTGTCACATCACTGCTCCTGCCTATGATAAAGTAAAAAACATCCCTCTGACAGCTAAGCTGTGAAAGGTGGTCTCAGGATTGACACAGAAACTGCAACTTGCAAAACAGATTCCAGTACAACTCACAAAACAGATAAATTTTGCTAAGCCAAGCATGATCACCACCTACTTAAGTTCAGCTATTTTAATACCAGCTTCCTTCCTACTGTCCTGGATAAGACCACAGAAAAATGCATCAAACTATTCCATGTGGACTCAAAGTTCTATGATCACTGTCTGCTGCAACAAATGTCCCAGTTTATAAATTCTGACTGGTGCCTGTCAGGACTGTCCTAGGTCTCGGTCCAGCACCTTTCTGTGATTCTCCCAACCTCCTTTGCAATGGCCTGTGGTTCTCCAATGTAAGGGGGAAGTGAGTGAACCTGACTTTGGCTAAAGGAGTGTTTCCAGAAGTTTTGTCACTCAGAAGGGGAAAGATAGAAAACTGCAAATAGGAGCTGGGTTATGCACCACAAATATTTCCCACAAGGAGTCAACAATGAAGATACAAGGAGAAACAAAGAGGTTACTGGCTAGAAATCTTCAGAGAGTGTTTCAGCAGTCAGGTCTAAGAGCAGAATGCCACTGTAAGACAAAAGCTATAGGTTCCTACTGTTGGAAGGGGCTTCCTGGCCACTGCCCTCCTCCTCCTCTTCCAGTTCTGTGGGTATTTATGAAATGTAGCTAAAGACACCAAAACCCCACAGGAGTTAAACATAAAAGTTTTGTGAGGCAGATTGTGTAAATTGTGCAGATAACTGCTTCGTATGTATGTATGTCCAACCATCTTCCTGACATTTCTACATAGGAGTTCAATGGCATTTCTGCTCATGTCTATACCAAATTCAGGATTTTTTTCCTCAATCCCCCTGAATTTATCTTTTTTCCCCTTTTTCTCTCATACTGCACATTTAATCCTTCAAGAAACCCTATTTGCCCTACCCTTTAAATATATTCAGAATTGGCCACGTCTCACCACCTCCTGTGGTCCAGGCTACCTTCATCTGTCCCCTGGATAATGATAGTATTTGCTAAGTAGGTTCCCTCCTTCAACCTTTCCCCCTCCGACTACCAGGTTCAGTCTTTTAAAGTGTAAACGGTGTCATATTCTTGCTCTACTCAGAACCCTGCAGTGGCTCCCTTGTTCCCTTGGAATAAAATGCAAATCCTCGTAATAACCCACAAGCTTCAAAGATCCACCTCCTAGGCCAACTCTAGTCTCCTTCCTGCTACTCTTCCTGTTCTTCCTTGCCTCGTTGCTGGTCCTAGATCTTCACAGGCCGCCTGTTTGCCATGACTATTTCTTCTGCCTAAAATGTCCTTTCCCCGAACTGACAAACTCCGTTAACGTCTTTCAGCTCTTGCATTAATATTATCTTTTCAATGACACTCACCAGGACCAGATTATTTAAACTACAACCCAAAACCTTGGTCTCCTGTCATGCCAACCCTGTTGCTTTTCTTTTACTTTTTTTCATAACACGTATTCCTTCTAACTGAATACATTATACATGTATTTGTTGTATTTGTAGTTTTATCATCAGCCATCTCTCCCCCCCCCGCCCTTCATAATGAGCTTCAAAAGTGCAATAATCTTTGGCTGGCACTGTGGTTCACTAGGCTAATCCTCCGCCTGCGGTGCCGGTAACCCAGGGTTCTAGTCCCGGTCGGGGCACCAGATTCAGTCCCGGTTGCTCCTCTTCCAGTCCAGCTCTCTGCTGTGGCCAGAGAAGGCAGTGGAGGACGGCCCAAGTGCTTGGGCCCTGCACCCTCATGGCAGACCAGGAGGAAGCACTTGGCTCCTGGCTTCAGATCGGCACAGCATGCTGGCTGTAGTGGCCATATGGGGGTGACCCAACAGAGGAAGTCCTTTCTCTCTCACTAATTCTGCCTGTCAAAAAAGTGTAAGAATCTTTGTCTGCTTTGTTCAAATATTTATCCCAAAAGACCTCTGACATGCCCAAAACAATATCTGACATCAAGAAATCTCTCAAATAGTGAATGCATAATTCTGTCGCTTGGAATGCTTGCTCTTTCCTTGTTTGAATGCTATGCTCAGAAAACAAGCAAACAAAACAAGTGACAAGAAAATGCACAAAGAAAAATAAGTTTCGAATCATAGAGTATTCCAGGGTGACACAGAAGAATTCTGTAAGATGCCTTTTACTTGTACTAGTTTCTTACCTTCTATTTATCAGATCATTGCATCTGGTCCTATTATCTCCAAATGTTTCATAAAAACCAGACTCTGATAGTTCTTTTATTTTTTATTCTATATTCCCAGTTATCCTCCTTCTCCTCTCAAAAAATAAGTCTCAAATCAATCAAGCTGGAATTTCAAAGGAGAAAAATAACAAAGGAATCATGTAGGATTCCTTGGGGAGAATTTGGGAATTTTTAAAACAAAATGGTAGATTTGGGCAGTTGCAAAGCTTCAGTTAGTGAAGAGGAAACAAACCAACCAACCAGAGGTGTACTAGGCATGAATCGTTAAAAGGTTATATGCAAGGCATGAATTGTTAAGGATCTATATGGATGGGTCATTGGTATGTGAATAAAAGCTAAAACCAGTGGTATTCTCACCTGGGAAGACCCGGGTACAGGTGACATCATCATTAAACTCTTCAATGGATGTGAATGAAGTAAATTCAGGACTGAATCACAAATAGAGTAGTTCAGAGCTTAAGATTTATGAATTGGGAACACTTTGGTCAAAGGAATCTTCTCATTCACACACTGGTATTTAATGTTCACAAGTTGTTGGATTTAAACAACATACAGGGGCAGGTACATGGTAGAGTGGTTAGGATGCAGGGGGGGCACTGGCATAAAATATCAAAGTGTTTGAATTCAAGTTCTAGCTTAGCTTATGATCCAGTTTCCTGGAATACAGTAGATACTCAATTACACCTGAGTCTCTCTAACCCATGTGGGAGACCTGGATTGAGTTCCAGTTTCCTGGGTTTGAATTGGCTCAACCTCAGCAGTTGTGGGTATTTGTGGAATGAACCAGTGGATGGAAGATCTCTGTCTCTCTCCAACCAACCAACCAATCAAAAAGTATAGAAAATGTATTCCAAAATGGATTTAGAAAATTTGTGCAGATGTGTCGAAGGTGACTACTTCCCAATAGCTAATCTTTTTTTCATACTGAAGAATAAGAAAGTAGAACTCAAGTTAGCTACAAAAAAATTCACAACATGGACATTGGGAATGATGCATATTGACAACAAAAAAGGTGTATTACTGTATTTGCCAAAAATTGAAATTTGGGTTCTCTATTTCCTATGTTCCTTGTACAGGTCACATTCCCTGAATGTGCCATCTTTCATTCTCTTTGTTTATATAAATCTCATTCATTCTCTTGGAAAAAAACTTAACTCCCTGGTCTCCTCCATTAGAGTAAAACATTAAACTCTCAGTATGTCACCTGTACTTCTTTGGTGGTGCACAATTTAATGTAATCTCCAGGTAACATGATGTCTAAACTGAAACAGCAGGACTAGATCTAGCATATTTACTAAGCTGAATGAGGTGACTTAAGTATTATTAACAGAAATTATTTATCAATAAAGATACTGAAATGAGAAAAAAGATTAGGTAATAAAACATGCCAATATGTCATGTAACTATTATAAAGAAATAAAATCATCCTATATGGAAAATGATTATTAAAATATATAAGCATATAATATCAGAAAAATGATCTTTATAACATTCATCTCTCTGATTTTCTGATTATTGCTGCCACTTGCTTTGAAATACATAATAACTAATACATTATTAGTGGTTCAAAAATTAGAAGTGTATTCTATTAAAAGTATTCACTATTCTCTTTAAATATAAACTATTCAGGCTATCAGGACCAGCATTTGCTTGTATGTATTAGCAATAATTTTTAATTAGCAGTTTTATTATAAACATATTTAAACAAGACAACATGATGCTGACAAAAGAATACAACACTTCAGTACTAGAATGTGAAGATGAAGAGATTGAAGAAATGTCAGAAACAGAATTCAAAAAATTGTAGGATTACTTAGAAGTGATCAGAAGCAAATCCATGAACTAAAGAAATCTATGCATGACATGAAAATTTTTCCCATGAGATTTTAAAGAGAAATCAAAATGAAGTATTAGAAGTAAAGAATTCAATAGAATAAAAAATACAGTGGAAAGCCTTAAGGACATTCATTGAGGCAGAAGAAACAATATCTGAGTTAGAAGACAAATCCAGTACTCTATACTTGGTGTGTCTGTGTGGGTGCAGTCTGTTGAAATCTTTACTTAGTATATACTAAGTTGATCTTCTGTATATAAAGATAATTGAAAATGAATCTTGATGAAGAATGGGATGGGAGAGGGAGTGGGAGATGGCATGGTTGCGGGTGGGAGGGGGGTTATAGGGAGAAAAGCCACTATAATTCAAAAGTTTTACTTTGGAAATTTATATTTATTAAATAAAAGTTGAAAAAAGTGACAAATCTCTGGAAATTTTACAGTCAGATCAAAGAAAAAGAAATTAGAAAACTAAAAATCCAACAGTGTTGGAGATTTATGGATACTATCAAATGCCCCAACATATGGGTCTTAGGAGTTCCTGAGGGTGTGGAAAGACAAAATGGATTAGAAGGCCACTTTAGTGAAATAATTACAGACAGCTTCCCTAATTTGGAGAAAGAGATGTCTAAGTAGAGGAAGCACATAGAACTCCTAACAGACATGACAGGAAAAGATCTTCACCTTGATATATTGTAGTAAAACTCTCCACAGTAAAGCATGAAGAAAAGATTCTAAAATGTGCATGAGAGAAACACCAGATTACTTTCAGAGGATCTCTAGTTGGACTCAGAGCTGACTTCTCATCAGAGACCCTACAGGCTAGAAGAGAACGACAAAATATATTCCAAATCTTAAGAGAAAAAACGTCAACCTAGAATACTGTGCACTGCAAACCTCTCATTTATGAATGAAGGTGAAATAAATACCTTCCATAACAAACAGAAATTTAAAGGATGTGCTATACACAGAAATAGGGACATCACTATGAAAAAAGCTGAAGGCAGAAAATCTCCCAGCAAAAGCACAAAGGAAATCCAAAGTAAACATTAGGAATATTTATGGAAAAATGGCCAGGCCAAGTCATTACTTATCAATAGTCATCTTGAATGGAAATGGCCTCAAGTATCCAAAAAGATACAGACTGAGTAGATTAAAACACAAAACCCATCTATTTGCTGCCTACAAGAAACATCTCATCAACAAAGATAAACACAGACTGAAAGTGTAAAGATGGAAAAAGATATTCCATGCTAAGAGAAACCAAAAAAAAAAAAAAAAAAAAACTGGTATAGCCATCTTAATATCAGACAAAATAGACTAAGTTTTTAAAAAGACAAAAAAGGGCATTATATAATTATTAAGGGATCAATTCAACAGTAAGTTGTGACTATTATAAATGTATATGAACCTCATTACATATTACAGGGAACCTGGTTATTTAAAAAAAGTTAAGAGATCTAAATGGAGACATAGACTCAAATACAATAGTATTACTTTCAGCAATGGATAGATCAACCAGACAGAAAATCAGCAAGGAAACAGTAGAGTTAATTGACACTAGGCACCAAATGAACCTAACAGATAACTACAGAGCTTCTCATCCTACAGTTGCAGAGTACACATTCTTCTCAGTAGTGCATGGAAATTTCTCTAGGATTGACCACATATTAGGCCATAAATTGAATTTCAGCAAATTCAAAAAAATAAAAATCATATCACTCATCTTCTCTGACCACAATGGAATGAAGCTGGAAATCAACAACCAAAGACTCTCTAGGAAAAACGCAACACAGGCAAACACAGACGTTCAGAACAACATGAACAAACAATGGGTCACAGAAGAAATCAAGAGAAATCAAAAACTTTCTGGGAACAAATAAAGATGACAACACAACATATCAAAACTTATGGGATACAGCAAAAGTAGTGCTAAGAGGATGGTTTATAGCAAATGGTGCCAACATCAAGAAAATGGAAAGGCATCAAGTAAGTGAGCTATCAATGCATCTCAAGAACCTAGAAAAACAGCAGCAAAACAAACCCAAAACTAGGAGAAAATAATTAAAATTAGAGAAGAAATAATCAAAACTGAAACAACAAACAAAAAAATCAAAGGTCAGCAGTATAAAGAGCAGGTTTTCTAAAAAAAGTGAACAAAATTGACACACCACTGGCCCAACTAACCCAAAAAAGGAGGGAGAAGACCCAAATCAATAAAACTGGAGCTGAAAAAGGAAACATACAGCAGATACCACAGAAATAAAAAGAAACATCAGAAATTACTACAAAGAGCTGTATACCAACAAACTGGGAAACCTAGAGGAAATGGATGCTGGACATATACAACCTACCTAAACTGAGCCATGAAGACATAAAACAACCTAAACAGACCCATAACCAAGATGGAAAATGAATCAGTAATAAATACCCTCCCAGCAAAGAAAAGCCCAGGACCGGATGGCTCCACTGCTGAATTCTACCAGACATTTAAAGAACTAACTCGAATTCTTCTCAAACTATTCAAAAACAATTGAAAGAGAGGGAATCCTCACAAACTCCTTCTACGAAGCCTGTATCACCTTAGTTCCTACACCTGAAAAAGATGCAGCAGAGAAAGAGAACTACAGACCAATTTCCCTAATGAACATAGATGCAAAAATTCTCAACAAGATATTACCCAATCAAATCCAACACATGAGAAAGATCATTTACCTGGACCTAATGGGATTTATCCCTGGTATGCAGGGATGGTTCAACATTTGCAAATCAATGTGATACAGCACATTAACAACTTGAAGAACAACAGATGCAGAGAAAGCATTTGATAAAACACAATACCTTTTCATGATGATAGATATAGAAGGAACATCCCTAAACACAATTTATGAAAAACCCACAGCCAGCATCCTATTTAATGGGGAAATGTTGGAAGCACTCCCACTCAGATCAGACAAGGATCCCCACTCTTACCATTGCTATTCAATATAGTCCTGGAAGTTTTGGCTAGAGTCATTAGTCAAGAAAAAGAAATCAAACTGATACAAATTGAGAGAGAGGAAGTCAAAGCATCTCTCTTTGCTAATTACATAATTCAATATATAGGGGATCCAAAAAGAGTCCACTAAAAGACTACCGGAACTCAGAAGTATTTGGTAAAGTGGCAAGATATAAGATCAACACAAAAAAACCCAACATCATTTGTATTCACAGATAATGGCGTGACTGAGAAATAATTTGTAAGATCAATCCCACTCAAAATAACTACCAAAAAATCAAATATCTTAGAATAAATTTAACCAAGGATGCCAAAGATCTCTGTAATGAGGATTAGAAAACATTAAAGAAAGAAATAGAAGACATTAAAAATGGAAAAATCTTCCATGCTCATGGATTGGAAGAATCAATATCATCAAGATGTCCATACTACCCAAAGCAATTTACAGATTCAGTGCGATACTAATCAAAATACCAAGGGCATTCTCCTCAGCCATAGAAAAAATGCTGAAATTCACATGGAAACACAGAAGACCCCAAACAGCTAAAGCAATTTTATACAATAAAAACAAAGCTAGAGGCATCACAATACTGGTTTTCAAGACATACTACAGAGCAGTTATAATCAAACAGCCTGGTACTGGCAAACAAACAGATGGGTAGACCAATGGAATAGAATAGAAACTACAGAAATCAATCCACACATCCACAACCAAATTCTGTTTCACAAAGGAGCTAACTATAGCACAATTCACAATAACTAAGATATGGAATCAACCCAAATGTCTGTCAGCTGAAGACTAGATAAAGAAATAATGGGATATCTACACCACAGAATACTACACAGAGGTTAACAAAACATGAAATCTGCCGGTGCCTTGGCTCACGAGGCTAATCCTCTGCCTGCGGTGCCGATACCCTGGGTTCTGGTCCTGGTTGGGGCACTGGATTCTGTCCCAGTTGCTCCTCTTCCAGTCTAGCTCTCTACTGTGGCCTGGGAGTGCAGTAGAGGATGGCCCAAGTTATCGGGCCCTGCACCCACATGTGAGACCAGGAGAAGCACCTGGCTCCTGGATTTGGATCGGTGCAGCACTGGCCGTAGCGGCCATTTCAGGGTAAACCAATGGAAGGAAGACCTTTCAGTCTCCCTCTGTCACTAACTCTGCCTGTCCAAAAAAAAAAAAAAAAAAAAGGATCTTGTCATTTGCAACAAAATGGATGAAACTGGCTAATGCCATACTTAGTAAAATAAGCCAGTTCCAAAAGGACAAATGCCATATGTTTTCCCTGATCAGTGATAACTGCTAGAGCATCTAAAAGATCATCTATGGAAGTGAAATTGACACTTTGAAACGCAATGACTGAACAGCCTTTGTCTCAACTGTTCAGGAACATTTTTTTCATATTATTTGTTGAGCTCTTTACTTAGTGTAGAGTTAATCATACGTACATAAAGTTAATTGAAAATAGATTTGGGGCCTGTGCTGTGCAGGCAGGTCAAAGCCCTGGCACCCCATATGGGTGCTGGTGCTAGTCTCGGCTGCTCTTGCTCTAATCCAGCTCTCTGCTATGGCCTGGGAAAGCAGTAGAAGATGGCCCAAATCCTTGGGCCCCTGCACCCATGTGGGAGACCTGGAAGAAGCTTCTGGCTTTGGATCAGCTCAGCTCAGCTTTAGCCATTGAGGTCATTGGGGGAGTAAACCAGCAAAATGGAAGACCTCTCTCTCTCTCTGGCTCTACCTCTCTCTATAACTTTGTCTCAAATAAATAAAATAATTCTTTAAAAAAAGAAAATAGATTTTAGTAAAAAAGTAAGAATGGGAACAGGAAAGGGAACAGCAAGAGTAGTAGGAGTATGGGTGAGAGGGCAGGTATGGTGGGAAGAATCATTATGCTCTTAAACTTGTATTTATGAAATGGATTATTTGTATTGTTTAAATAAAAGGTTTCTGGGGAAAAAAGTTAAAATGCCATATTTTATACCCACCATAAACTATAATTTACCATTCACATGAACATTTTTATTACTTCATAATAAATTTTGCATATTTGTAAGATTTATTACATGTCTTTAAATGCATTTCTGAGGATCTCCTCTTAAATGAAATCTTTATTAGAAACTAACGTTTGCATTTTGTTGCAGGCAGACTAAGGAAGGAATGCTATATTATTTAAGAATAACAAAATATTTTAAAGAACTTTCATTTTTCCAAAATATAATAATGAAATTAACTCTGAAGATAAAGTATCTCTCCCAACATGTTGGAATGAAAGAAATTTTTTCAAGTATATTTAGGTAGCATATGCAATACTATCATAACATTTATTAAAAGAGGTGTATTTTGCCCCATAAGGGAATTTAGCTAGAGTTTTCCTGAAAAGCACTGTTCAGATCTTCAGAAACAGTGATCAGAACAGTGTTATATTTGCCTATTTTTACTTTATAATAAATCCTTGCTTTCAGAAAGGGTCTTTGGAGGGACAATATGCTAAAGCCAAGTCCTGACCAACACAGGGAAAGACAAGACATTCTGCTTGTTGGCATAGAGTGTAAAATGACCAATAAAGTATAGCAGTCACTATCACCCAAATGTTGCTTGCAAAACTATGTATACAGTGTTCACATTCTGAGGGAGGCTGATGCATAAACGTGACAACAGAGATTGTTCTATCATATAAACATATAAATCCTTGTCTTCAAATGTCATCATCACTGATAACATCATATAAGGGCTAAAATAGGCTATATTTGTCATCTTTTTGTTCGCTGTAACTACATATCTAAGACAAGTTATTTATGAAGTTTATTGTTCTGGAGGGTCAGCATCCCAGATTGGACCGTCCCCATTGGTCTGGCCACTTGCTGAGGATGGAGGACAGCAAAGGTAGAGGATGTGCAGAATAATGAACACACAGTGAGCCAGGAAGCAGAGGGAGAGGCTGGACCCAACTCCACTGTTGAAGCCAACCCTCTGATAATAACTCAGATGTTCCATGGTCTTCCTACTTGGCTCACCTACCTAACATTGTAATTGGCTTAAGTTTCTACCTTTCTTTGTGCCACCAAATTGTAATATTAGGATTTAAACATCTACAGGCAATTGAAGTTACATCCCATTCTAACTACCACTTTCTGCCCCAGGCTCCCAAAATCGCAAGCCCTTCTCACATACAATCATTCCCTTCTCTATAGTTCCAAAGTCACAACTCAGTCCAATGTTAATTCTGAAGTTTCAAATCCAAAATTATATCTGAGACTCAAGGCAAACTTCTCAGCTGTGAGGGCTTGTGCAAACAAAAGCAAGTTACATACTTGGGTGTTACGGGCCATGGTACACATTTTCATTCTGCAAAAGGGCATAGGAATGATAGGACCGAAACAAGAGAAAAATCCTAACAGATCAAATGTTACACCTTGAAATTTCATGTCTAAAAACCCTGGCTACATGGTAACGGGTGTAGTGCCACACACACACACACACACACACCCCTAGCCCTGTGATTTGGTGGGTTGTGATTTGTCATTTCTCACAGTTGAAATCCTGTATCTGCAGCCCTATTAGGTATTTGCCCAGTGCGGATTTGCTGCAACAGCTCTAACGCTACCTTTTGGCTTGGCATTACCTTCCTGGGGGCTGTCTATAGTGGCTCCATCCTTCTACAGGGCTTGCCCAGGTCTCCAGGTCATCCTTTGAAATCTAGGTGGAGGCCTCCATACGTCTATGGCTGTCTTGGTCACTGCCCATGTGGCTGTTATCCCAGGTCACCCTCAGATACACACGACGTTCCCAGACAGGTGCACATTGCTGGTTGATTTACCTTCCAAGAACAGTCATACCAACTTCAGTCACATAAGTTCATTACACAACACCTCATCAGGGACTCTATGCAGGGCCTCCAATCCTGTGGTACAACCACCTGGTCTCCCAGGCTTTCTTTTGAAATTACAGTGGACACCACCAGGACCTCATAACTCTTACATTCTGCATGCACTAAAAAATCAGTCTCACACTGACAACATCCAGGTGTGCTCTTAGCACAAACCATACTTGGGCCTACTTGAATAAAGGCTATAGCTAGCTGAACGCAGGGAAAGGAATTCTGCAGTGTTCTTGGGTGAGCTCGAGCCTGCTCCTGTGAACTCTTCCAAAATCTGCCAGTAAACCATTCTAAAGCAGCAGCTACATTTTTAGATATAGTTACAGACATGACTCCATTCCGCAGTGCCAATTTTCTGTATTAGATTTCCATCACTATCAGGAAGTTCCTACTTACGAAAGAAAGAAGTTATTTTGTTCCACAGTTTTGGAGGTTTGCAGTACAAGATCACATCAGCCCCATTGTTTTTGCCTGCCAGTGAGGTTAAAGATGGCAAAGTTGGAGTATGTGCAGGGGAACGATTGCGTGGCCAGCTAGGAATCAGAGACTGTGGCTGACCTGAGTAAGGTTTTCTAACCAACCCACTCATGTGAACCATATGTGGAGAACCTCCCACCACTCCCACATCCCAAACAACGTAACTGCATTTTTTCCAAACTTCTTAGTACTATCAATTTATGACTTTGGGGGTTAAACTTCTACATGTGTTGAGAGCCGTATTTTATTCAAACCAGAGCATAAGCATTGTAAATGGTAAATCCTAACATGCTTTTCTGTTTTGCCTTTGTTCCTTTCCTTCTAAGTATTTCACTTATCCTGAAGCAAAAACATGAATTTAGAAAGCATATAGGACTTGACATAGGATGAAAAGACCGTTTACCTGTCTATGATGGCGCACATGTCAATGCTGACATTTGCAAAACTTCCAGGCTTTCTTTGTGCTACTTCGTATAAATTTACAAGTTGATCATCCACTTGAATGAGCTGCATGCATCCTTGGAATGAGGGCTGAAGAACAGAGTGACTGGAGTTATTCATCTGGTTCAGAAAACCTGTGAAACAGAAGAAATGGGAGTTTTCAACTCTGTGTACAGCAGGCTTCAGTAATATTCTCGTAGGTATTTTATATTGCCATAGCCATCACATCCAACTACTGTGTTTCTTCTTCTTCTACCTTTTCTGATGTCATTCAGTATAGAAGAGTGAAGTCTTTTGTGGATGTGAGATTATTTCAGGGAAAGATGTCAGGGTTGAACTGTAATGGGTTATCAGGTTAATATCTGTCTCTGGGGTCTAATGTCATTGTAATTTTCTCTTTTGACATCTTCTTTTCTACTTGGTCATCTCTCTCTCTCTCTCTCTCTCTCTCTCTCTCTCTGCTTTTGAAGGCTCCCTGTTACACATCCTTATCTGAGCTGCTTTTAGAGATTAGGACAATAAAATTTAGACTTTTCTCAGCTATCCAACTTCCTTTCTCTCACACCTTCAATATTTACTTTATTGTCTTAAAAGGTCAAGATGTCTGTTATTCAGATGTCAAGAAGCTAAATTTACCATGATCAATTAGAGTAAATTTCTGTGTGGATCAATGCTTAACTTAATCCAAATAGAATTTTGCATTGCAAATAATTTCTCAAGACATAAAATTCAAAAGACTATTTGAAGAAATAAGTTTAGGGATAAGTGTTGGCCACTATGATTTAAAAAAAATAGATCAAAGTGTCAGCACTGTGACACAGCAGGTTAAAGCCCCGGCACGCATGCTGGCATCCCATACGGATGCTGGTTTAAGCCCTGGCTGCTCCAATTCTGATTCAGCTTCCTGCTAATGTACCTGGGAAAGCAGTGGAGGATGACCCAAGTCCTTGGGTGCCTGCACCCATATGGGAGCCCCAGAAGAAGCTCCTGGCTTTTGGCTTCAGATGGGCTCAGCTTCAGCCTTTGCTGCCATCTGAGGTGTGAACCAGCGGATGGAAGACTTCTCTCTCTCTCTCTCTCTCTCTGTAATTCTGCCTTTTAAGTAAATAAATCAATCTTCAAAAAATATATCAAACCACTGTGTTTATTGATTTTCACTTTATTTGAAAGTCAGAGAGAGAAAGAGTAAGAGAGAGAGATAGAGAAAAGAAATTCCATCCATGGGTTCTCACCCCAAATGCCTGCAAGACTTGGCCAGGCCACAGTTAGGAATCAGGAAACCGGGTCTCGCACATGGTTAGCAGGGCCCCAAGTACTTGAATCATTGCTTGCTGTCTCATAGGGTGTGGGAGGCAGGAAATTGGGTCAGATCCGTAACACTGGATTTAAAGTAAATAAATACATCTTTAAAAACAAAACAGAAATTGGACATTAATTGATTTTTAAAAATTTACTCTGACTAGTGACAGCAGTTTGGAATAACAAATATTTATGCCTTTGTCAATGGGTTACAATGTCTAGTAACTGTCACTTGAATCCCCTTTGAGGGTCAATTATAGTCGCATATATTCTTTTCCATCAATACAGTGCTACATAAAGGTAGAATTATATTTAAATTAATTTCTTGATTTAAAAATATCAAGTGGCTCTACTTCAATGTCAGTTTATGGTTTGTGTATGTGCACATATATGTATGTATTTTTTCTGTAAGTCACACTTTTTCATTTGCATTGACTTAGTCCCATCAGAAAAATGCTGATTTTAGATAGCAGTTTATTTAGACTAGTTGTATGCATACATATGATTTTCAATTGTTTAATCAAGACAAAATTGAATGGGGCTTAATGCCTAAACTTGGCAGACAGAAAATACCCAGCTGTAACTTTATTGACCATTTTTAACAGACTATTATTTTGTTCTGTATTTTTGAACATTTGAGAGTCTCTAAATATTCACACTAGCTTTGAGAGATTTCAAAATGCTTCGATCTATTTGTGAGAATAAGAACTTCTCTAAGGCAAAGCAGCTGCATAAACACCAATCACCATGAATTGCATATAATTAACTTCATAGCACAAGACATCAGTCACTCATAACAATGTTCTGTTTGGTCTTGATAGTGTTGAAGTTAGAGATTGTCAAGTCCTTTCATTTTCTTACAAGGGATATATTCTAGAAGATAATTATATGACAAAATGGTACATATCCACGGAAATGTAATTTTCCTCTTTCTTTGCCTTATCTGAAAAGTTTCCAAGAGCAAGCCCATTATCTTGCCTCCTGGTATTCATACTCTGTGGTAGTCTCCTTCCCTCTTCTATTAGGGTAGGCTTCCATGGACTTCAGAAAACTGTACAAGTGGTATCAATGTGTGACTGTCAAGGTTAGCTTCCAACTTGGTCTCGAGAAGCTCACTTTATGGAAAGTCACTGCTGAGCCATCATCAGTCTTATGGAGAGGCCCATGAGAGTTAACAAATGATCATAAGGGTTCTAAGTTAATTTAGGGGACAATTTGTTATGTAGCAGTAGATACATGTAAGTTGGTACTGGGGGAGAATTACAACAAACACCAACCAACATGGCAGTGACATATAGACTGGGATATGCAAACAAATTGGATAAGCCTAAAAGAACTATTGACCAGAAGCCTAATGGTTCTTGAGGAGGCTGCAGGTAATTTCTTAAAGGAAGCTCAGGAAAATGTTATCGCAGATTGGAGAAAATTGGATCCATTTTATGTTGTGGTAGAAAGTATATCAACGTTGTTGCCTGTGATAATGCAGAAAGGAAAAATACACACTTACTGATTCATATAAATAGCTAGGGAAATTTCTGGGCAGGGTATTGAAGATGGCTAGCTAGCGTTTTATTTCTATTAGTAGTAAGAGTCAAAGAAGATAAAAATCAAAGAAGTACTGTTAAATATGAAGAGAACTTGATGGATTTGAAATTAAGTGTTTTCTTAATTCCAGTCCATTTATGGAATGAGTGATACAAAAATTAACTTCCAGGCCAATCAGATACTGGGAAAACCTTGGCTAAAGATGATAACTACAACTGTAAATTCATGTTAAAGACTCAGAAATATATTAGGTCATGTATCACAGAACCAATGAGGGAGAAAAAAACTAAGTGAACTTCAGATTCTCTTAAACAATAGAGGTTCTAACAAACGTAAGGGCATGATTCCTCCGGAGGTGAGGCGAAGCTCAGGGGAAAAGCTTATCCTTATGAGGTTATGGGTGTGTCTTTTTCTGAATGGAGTAAACCTGAGTATTTGTAGGAAACATACCTTTTTTAAAGAGAACTCTATTGGAGGGATCACCACCAGCTCTTACTCAATGGGATGAAATGGTGTAAAATAAAAGGAGGTTACAATCCTATGAACAGTAAATGCTGCAGCTACAGAGAAGGAAGACTCAGCCAAAAACGAGCATGCAGAGAGTTGAACCCAGAGCCATGGAGAACCATTTCCAGAAAATAGCAGGACTGAGTCAATAAAGATGCACCAACACGTGTCCACTGGATTTCAGAGCATCTATGGGCCTGCGATTTCTTTGAGCTGCATTTCTTTGCCCATTTTTGAACAAGAGAACCTACGTTAGTTTCTATGTTCATATCCTTCTGTTATGCATTGGGTTTGCAGGTGATATAAAACTTCCAAGCCTCCAGATAGAGAAAAATACTCGATGAGTTATATGTGAGTAAATGTAACCCAACTGCTCCAACTCTGAGCATTTAATTCTGATCTGGTTTGGCTTAGATGATGAGTTCCAGAACTCTAAGCAGATGCTGTAATGAAATGTAACTTTGGAGGGGCAACAAGGATATTTTTTGTGTGAAAAAGATAAGAATTTCTGAGGGATAGATTACGAACACTTATAATCAACCTCCAACATGGCAGTAAATCTTCATGTTAAAATGTTAAAAACGTCTATTATTTATGGCCTTATTTAGTGATCTTCCCCAACAAACCAGTGCTGACCTGTGTGAACAGTAGAAACCTGCAGAGGTGATGGTTTAATGGGACTGCCATGACTAAGAAATACAGACATTAGGGCTTACATTTTCATCTTTGGAGAGCCAGCTCCAATGCTGTAAGGACTCTCAAGTGTTCTGAGGGACAGGCACCCGTATGAAGCGGTGCTAGATGGAGCACCAGTGGTCAGCAGCCTCTTGCCAGCCCTGTGACTAAGCCACCTCGAAGCAGGGCCTCCTAGAGAGGCCTTTAGATGCTCGCGGCCCCAGGAAACACAGAACTGCAGCCTCATGAGAAGCTAAGCTAGATCTGCTCTTGAATTACTGGTCTCTCTCAGAAAACTAGTCTCTTACAGAAAAGCAAAAGACAATAGATGATTCCTGTGTCAAGTCAGTATGTTTTGAGCAATTCATTCTATAGATTTTAAGGAATGAAATCATGCTTCACTTTCTCAAATAGTCTTTATAAAATACACACTTTGACTTATTCCTAGACAAGGTGACTAGTACAGAGGGATGATTTCCTTACAGTTAACAATGAGTTAAAGATTTAGGGGCTCCAATACTAAAATGTCTGGGTCTCTGCCACCTTTCAAAAACAGAGAATATAAATATTTGCTTGCTGTGTTTGTTTCTTTTATGGATGAATACTATTTCAGTAAAAATACTATTGTGTCCAAAAAATTATTATTGTGTCCCTGCCCATCATATTGTGACTACTTCAAAGCCCTGGATTTAACCTCCTTAGTAGATTAAATGTGGAACTGTTCTGAGAAAAAAAATTTGCAGCTGAGATTTTGTGAGTCAGAAATGAATTGATCCAGGAAGGAAATAAAGGCAAATAACTAAAAAAATTGTCGAGTTAGTAGAAAGATAATATATATTGAAGAGGTAAAACTACTGTATGTTTTATTTAGAGTTTTAAATTTATGGCTAGGAATTTTGAATACAAAAATACAGTATGAAACACAGACTGCTGTTTCCAGGTTCAACATGCTTACAACGTGTTAGTACACCCACAGTGAACTACAGCCTGGTCGGTCTCAATTGCGTCTCACTATCAGAAAGCTGGGAAACCTTTCCTATTTATGAGATCCATGTAATTCTGTTGCTTTTCTGGCATGTTTGAGCTTTCTGTCTCAAGGTTTAGCAAGTAAAATCTTCAGACCTCATCTGAAGTCCACTCAGTATGTTATTATTCTTGCTGACACAGGAAACACATGCATTTTCAAAGTTTTAAGTTTGATTTAGAAATACATCAGAAAAAATGTACTGCTATTTGTTTAGACGTTGAAATGCCAATATAAATTGCTGTAAATTATGATGTTAATATGATGGGACAGAAAAAGCAAATAGTGAACAGGATTGAAAACTTAACATGTCTTGAACTGAATGTATGTAAAGTTTCTCCATTTATCTTTTGTTTAAGTTGGCAAGTTTTGGGAGGCTGGAGAGATGTTAGTGCCGTCATGTAAGGACATTGAAACCAATGCTGCATCTTTCTTTCAACGTAATTTTAAAAACTGTACAAAGTATCTACTAATCTCTGCTGTCTACCCAATCTTCCTGAATAATTCAGTGTTATTCAGTTGAGTAAGGGCAGGAAAAAAAGCTTCATGGCGACGGGGTTCCACACAAGCAGAGAAGCAGAGCGGGCTGGGCAGAATGCGTGGTGGTGACTGTGCAGCAAAGACACCCACCAGGAGATCAGACCAGTGTGGATGGAAGATGGGCTACAACACAGCGTCACTGAACAAATAAATACATAAGCTAGGACAGTGGGCGCCAGACTTCAATGATAGAGAAAGCAGGCACAAATATAGACAGGGGAAAGAGTAAAGGAATCCTGTGGTTTTGGACTGTAATTTAATCTATGAATATAGATGTATAATTTCCAGTTTATGTACATCAACACAGAGATACAAGTTTACAGAATTGTGAATGTGGTCAGATATGGATGGTTTCCTTTTTTTCTTAGAGTTTTTTTTTTTTTCTAAATCATCATTCCTTTAGTTTTAAAATGTTTATTTTTATGTTCTTGAAAGGAAGAGCAACACGGAGAACACACACCAAACAGTCTTCCATCCCTTTGTTCTCTCTCAAAATGCCTGCAGCATCCAGGAGCACAGAACTCCATATGGTTTCCTATGTGGGTGGCAGAAGCCCAAGCACTTGAACCATCACCTACGACCTCCCAGGATGCATTAGCAGGAAGCTGGATTGGAAGCAGTGGAGCCAGGCCTCAAACTGGACTCTAAATTGGAATGCTAGTGTCCCAAGCAGCAGCTCAACCCCTGCGTTACAACACATCCCCTCCTTTTCACAAATCTTCTCTAGTTTTGCTTCAGAGGCATAGAGATAGAAGACGAGAAAGACAGACACACACTCTCTGGCTGACTTCTCCTCCTCTGGTTCAATCCACAAATATCCAAATACTCAGGAGTCAAGAACTCAACCCTGGTTTCTCACATGGGTGGCAGGGATGCAACTATCTGAACCATCACCTGCTGCCTCCAAAGACCCACATGGGTGGGGAGCTGTAATTAGGAACAGAACCAGGACATGGTATCAGTATCCCATAATCAGCATCTTAAGCACTTACACAAGATGCCTACCCTATACAGAAGTTTTTTCTATTGATCACTGAGAACAGTCTCCGTGCAGGATCATTCCGGAAGCAACGAACACTCCTACAGCTCAGATCTGGTTTCTCCACTGAATAAAACCTGGATTCCTTAGAGAAATGATTGATTCTAGGGCTGGGGCAGGCAAAGTAAAACAGCAGCCTGAAAAGTTTGATGTAACACAAAGTAAAGAGGCTATAAAGAATGATGGGGCCATGTCAGATTGACAGTAAGCCAGCCTGAAGTGGTTTCTGCAACAAAAATTCAGGACAATTTCAGTACAAAGTAAATAATTTGAAAACCCAAAAGGGAGGGAAGGAAGGAAGGAAGGAACGAACAAAGGAAAAAAAGAGAAAGCCACAGATCATATCCTACACATAGAAGAGGACTTCCTGGGTTCACTCTTATAAAAACAAATTAATGGAGAAAAAGGCAATGTTCTCCCTAAATCAATTTGATAACTAATAAATATCAAACAATATTAGAAGTAGAAAGTTACCATTTGGCAACCACTGACATACAGATTAATTTAGGCTAGAAGTGCCAGTTGAAGCTCAAAGGAGCAGGTGAAATTTGGACAAGGAACATAAACTGAAAGTATTTCTTTAAAAATATTTATAAATTTCAAAGGGAGAGTTGTAACTTTTCAGTAGAGAACCTGTAATTAGGACACACTTGTAATTAGGTAATCAAAGTTATCACCACCAGTGAGGGTGCCGATTCTCACTGTGGACTACCTCGGATAGGATGCATTGAGAATAGAACATGTCTTGGGGCAGGCACTTGGCAGAGTTGTTAGGTGCTGCGTGTGACACCCACATCCAATATTGGACTGCCTGGAATTGAATCTGAGCGCTGCTTCTGATTCCAAGTTCTTGTTAATGCACACTTAGGGAGGCAGTGATGATGGCTCAAGTAGTGGGGGCCATGCCAACCACAGAAGAGCCGGATTGAGATCCAGCTTCCTTTGCTTTGGCTTGGCCCAACCCTGGCTGTTGTGGTCATTTGGAGAGTGAAGTAGCAGACAGAAGAGCACACTCTCACTATCTGCCTCTACCTCTTCCTGTCCCTGTTAAACAGAAATGTTTTTTAAAAAAGCATGATGTTACTGTATTCCTGCAAAAATATATAAGCTGGCTTTGATCATGAAGGAACATCAGACAAACACAAATCGATGGACAAGCGACCTGAATATTCAGGAAGGATAAGGTGTGATGTCCGGGAAGGACTGAGGACACCCAGCGGTGAGACCAGAGGGGCGGCATGACAAGGTGTGACAAGTCCTTTGCTATAAATGACATCACCACATAATTGAGAAAACATGAATGGGGCTTCCAGGTCAAGGTTATCCCAGCAGCCTTTGTATGCTTCTTGCTTTGGTGATACATTTTAAGTTGTTCAAAAGCCGAACTATTTTTAAAAAAGCTTTATGTTCCAATTGAAGTTATAATTTATACTAAAAATTCTGTTATCCAATAACATCTTTAATTTTATTCCATATAAATTTGCATCCAATGTCCATGGATTTTCAATGAAATTGTTCTTCCTATTGTTGAAGATTTTCAGTTCACTGAAGAACATCTAAGTAGTGTTTGATATTTGGTCCTCATATTTGATGACTTTCATGGTTCTGATAGACTAAGTGTTCTGATGCACAGTCCACTTCAGACTTAGATATCTATCCCTCTTAGATTTCAAATTGGAGAATTCCTAAATTCCCTTTACGTAAAATGCACATAGCCACTGAGATCAGCCCTCCCCTGACATTCAATGTCAAAGTAATATTAAACTATGAAGAACATGGAAATTCAATGAAATTTGTTTCAATGATACACATTTCATGTTTTAAGGAAACTTTGACCCATTTAGACATGATTGTGCCATGTTTTTGAGTGCCTATTTTGCTGCTTCTGTAAGTAAGTATCATGTCTACCATTGATCATGAAGCCTGGGCTTCCTCTATTTTGTGCCTCAAGAAAAGCAAATCCCTTGCCTTGAATTTTCTTCTCTCTTGTGCTTTCCATCTCAAACGTCACCTTCTGAAGGGGCTCACCACACACCACTCTACAATGACCCAATCATTTTTCTTATTCTAGCTCTCGATTTAAAAAATATTTGAAAGGCACAAACAAGAGAAAGAGAAGAATGAAGTCAATTGTCCACCCTCTGGGTCACTCCCCAAGTGGCTCTAACCAAGTGGGTTAGGCCAGCTGGAGGTAGAAACTCAACCCAGGTATGCCAGCGGGTGGCTGGAACCCACGGACTTCAGCCAGGTCGTACTTGCTTGCTGCCTCCCAAGACATACATTAGCAGGAAGCTGGAGTAGGAAGTGGGCCCGGGACTCGAAATGAGGCATTCTAACAACTCACATAGCTTCTTAGTCACTGCACCAGATGCCCATCCCTCATTCTAGTTCTTCACATACTGGCAGGATTTGTCCATAATTTACAATGATCTGGATTATGTAGTTACATACAAGTGTGTGTGTTTCTCAGTATGCCTTTCTCCTCCTCTATTAATTTCATGAGATCAGGGATCTTTTTAAAGTTCTGTTGAGGTAATATTTGTTTTACCACACAATGTGACTTTTTTTTTAACAATCCATGAGATGCACAGGAATGTTCCAGATTCCAGGTATATTTTAAGTCTGGAAACAACAGCAAAACATGTCCTATATAATATGTATCAGTTTCCATAATTTATGAGTCCCTCTGTATTTCTGAGGTGCATGAATGAGTATGCCTGGATACTTACCCTGAAATTTAACATCACACATCCACTTTCTTTAGGCCTCTGTTTCAGTAATGTTATCAGAAAGATCTTCTGACAACACGGTAAACAACACTCTTCTTTCCTATTTGCTTTACCACACTCATTTTTTGGTTCATTAAATTTATTGTCATATGGATAAATGTGTATATATGCATATAATATATGCATATGTTACATGCATGTATATGCATATAAGTTGTTGTCTTCTACAAAAACGTAACTTCCATAGCATCCTGGTCCCGGCTGAATCCCTTACAAAGTAAGGACCCAAAAATGGTTAGATGAACAACTGATAGCCAATGAAGGATTCTGAGCTCAGAAACACCTTTATCAACTCGGGTTATGGTACTTTCTCTCTGGTGGAGACCAGAATGGGTTCACAGAGGGGAAACTGGAAGTTGGGTTTGTTTCAAAAGGAGCTGTTGAAGTAATTCCAAACTTATATGCTGAATGTGTCAGTGAAAGCTAAAGTGAGTGAGATGGCTGGAGGTGTTTAACTGGAAGGCTCGACGTCCCTAACTGAGCCATTGGGTTAAGTACTGCTCAGAGGAGAGACAGCTAGAACATTGGGGTAAGTACTGCTCAGAGGAGAGACAGCTAGAACATTGGGGTAAGTACTGCTCAGAGGAGAGACAGCTAGAACATTGGGGTAAGTACTGCTCAGAGGAGAGACAGCTAGAACATTGGGTGCAAGTACTGCTCAGAGGAGAGACAGCTAGAACATTGGGGTAAGTACTGCTCAGAGGAGAGACAGCTAGAACATTGGGTGTAAGTACTGCTCAGAGGAGAGACAGCTAGACATTGGGGTAAGTACTGCTCAGAGGAGAGATAGCTAGAACGACTCAGCTCTCTGGGCAGCTAGATAAATGCTTTTGCCACTATCAACAGAAGAGAAACTGGGGGAACATCTGGTCTTTTTTCTCTAGTGATCTGGTCTTCCAAATGAAAAATAAATTTGCAGTGATTTACACATCACAGTATCATAAATCAACAAAAGTTTTAAAATTGATATTTTTACATTTTGAATTCAATTCAAATTAATATGATTTATTGGACCACTTAGGGTAACTACAAAGTATACACACTTTAGCTATAACATTTTAAAATACATGGGCCCTGCTATATTTTCTGAAAACATGCATATATATAAGTTTATTATGAATGATCAGCTATTTTCAAATTAATTTACTTGTGAGTGTCCCCTCATATCACACAATCCTCATAAGCTATGCAAAATATTTTTATGGCAAAATTTGCTGAAAATTAAGATAGCAGATATATTTTTGAAATCCTTCAAGGTTCTATGCTTAGTATAAAATTTTTTTCTATTGTAAAAACGTTTTTGTATTAATGAAACAAGGCTCTAGAATTTAAAGGGAAAATGCTTCATGGGCATCCACAAATTTCACAAATCACAAAATACTTTAATAAAATTTCTTCTGAAATGCAAACATTGTATATTTTGGGGTATTTCAAAAATTTTTTGTACATGAAAACTTTTATAAAATGCTAACTATATCTCCAACATTTGATAATATAAATTTGCTGATGTAAGTATTTAAAAGTATTTAACTTTCAATAATGACTATAGTATATTTAGAAAGACAGAAATAGTAATATTTAGAGAATTCTATTATATATTCTATTCTCTGTTATATTTATTTATACAATAGATAATTCTGTTTCCTAGGACATGTGTTGTGGAAACCTGAAAACTTTCAGTTCCAAACACATAAAAATGCTAGCTAAAAGGTAATATGCATCTTTTAAATGATTTTTCTGAGCATTCAATAAGATAGGACAAGCTTTTATGTGTCAAGGAAAAAGAGAACACTAAAATTTGCGAAGTGAGATACTGCTGAGCTATTAGTATTCAGAGAGTATTTGCTAATCTTTGTAATGCATAGGTTTGGATTGTAAATGCCATGTAGAATTAGACATCACGTAGTGGACCTGTGCCACAAATCAGAACAACCACCCCCTGACAATACATAAAACCAACATCAAACAAAAACACTCAAATCTCAGTGAAGGAAGGTACTGGAGGAACATCCACTAGTCAGCGAGGAGGGAAGATGAGAAAACTTGCCTCTGTTTTCTTGGCTTACGGAAAGAACAAGAAAAAATATTCCTTGAGCATGCATCAGCCACAGATTTACTGAACTAAACATTATCTTTCAAATCACTGAGAGTAGGCCATAACACCTTATAAACTAAACTAGGAGAAGTGGTTACAAAGTAGCATCTTTTATAAAAGATTTATTCATTTGATTTTGAGTGATGGAAGAGAGGGGAGGAAAGAGAAAGATCCTGCATCAGCTGGTTCACTCCCCCAAATGTCTGCAACAGCCAGAGGCAGGCCAGGCAGAAGCTGGGAGCTAGGAACTCCATTCGGGCTCTTATGTGGGTGGCAGGAACCCAAGTATTAGGCACATTATCTGCTGCCTCCCAGGTGCACTAGCAGGAAGCCAGACGGGAAGTGCAGAGTACACAGGACTTGCACCAGGCACTCCAATATCCCAAGCAGCAGTTCAACCTGCTGTGCCCAACATCTGCCCCCAAACCTGCACCTTGGGAAACGCAGTACAAGCCCTCTCTGGATTGGCTTTGGAATTACAGGATTCTTGAAGACAGAAACTGCTAATTTTAAACTGACAATCCAAAAATAGGAAACTTAAGAAGTACAGATGATATCCACATTAATGAGTGCTTGATTTTTGATTTTGGTCTTTATGGTGGTGCATATTTGGAAATTTCCATATTTGGAAATTTTTTTTAGCTTTTTCTGTCTTTCTTGATGAATCATATGCTCTCTTGCAATGCTGAGCAGCATCAGCAAGCTTCAGCTCCCAGCCAGCCATAAGATTAAAGGGTGAACAGATTCTCTACAATATCCTATGTTAAACTATGATGTATAAGTAATGTATAGTAAGTCTATTTTCAGATTACAATATTTTCAAATCATGTTGGCTTTAAGTAATCCTACTGTTAACATAAGGAACATCTATATAATGAACGAGACTCAGCAAAAACACCACAGAAAAATTTTGTTTCTATGAATTTCAGGTAAATATAAAAACTTAGAACACAGTAAGACGTCCAGAAGTTAAGTAAACAAAACCATATCGGGGCCAGCACTGTGGCACAGCGGGTTAATGTCCTGGCCTAAATCGCTGGCATCCCATAAGGGTGCCAGTTCTAGTCCCGGCTGCTCCTCTTCCAATCTATCTCTCTGCTATGGCCTGGGATAGCAGTAGAGGATGGCTCAAGTCCTTGGGCCCCTGCAACATGTGGGAGACCTGGAAGAAGCTCCTGGCTCCTGGCTTTGGATCAGTGCAGCTTCAGCTATTTGGAGAGTGAACCGGCAGATGATGGAAGACCTCTCTGTCTACCTCTCTCTATAACTCTTTCAATTAAAATAAATCTTTAAAAAATCATATCAACAAAATAATTATATTAAAAACATGCAGTTAGGTTGGATTGAAAATAATCAAATAGGTTCATTAAACACTCTTTAGTTGCAGTAAGCAGATAAGACAAAGCTACCGATGGAATTTGTGACCTGAAAGATAGGCTGAATATCCATCATCTAGTACAGAAATAAAAACAGCAAATACAAATTTTATAATGCAAAGTATAAAAATGAATTCTAACATATTTAATTGAAATTTCAGAAGCAGAGGAGATAAAGAATGGAGAAGAAACTTAAAAATATGATGTGTAAGTTTTTTTCAATCTGATAAACTCAGATTCAGAGAGAACAACAGTTCCCAAACTTTTTAAAGAGACACTTTGTGCTAGACACAGCATAGTCTATCAGTATATTACCAAGGAGTGTAAGAGTAGCAAGAAAGAAGAGACACGTTAACATGAAGGAACAATACTAAAGCAAACAGAAAATTTTCCAAAAGAAGTGTAAACAAAAGGCAGAATTCAGAAGAGTAATGCATTTAGAAAATTGAAATACAGCAAACATTGGCCTGAAATTGTATGACAAACTTAACAGTAAAGAAGAAAGAGGCCAGGAAGGGGGCAGATATCTTCAGATCAATACAAATTAAATATACTTAAAGATTAAAAGAGAAGCAATTTATCACTAACACATCCTCATTAAAAATCAGGAGTCACTGTGTACTTACGTCTCATGAGGGATCTGTCCTTAATGTGTTATCCAATGTGAAATAATGCTATTACTAGTACTGAAACAGTATTTTTACACTTTGTGTTTCTGAGTGGGTGCAAACTGATGAAATCTTTACATAATATATACTGAATCGATCTTCTATATATAAAGATAATTGGAAATGATTAAAAAATCTTGGTGTTAAATTGGAAATTGCATAGATAATTAATCAATTCTTTAAAAAAAATCATGTAGGATCTCTGTCCTTAATGTGCTGTATATTGTGAATTAATACTATAACTAGTACTCCAAAGTATTTTCACTTTGTGTCTCTATGTGAGGGCAAACTGTTGAAATCTTTACATAATATGTACTAAACTGATCTTCTGTGTATAAAGAGAATTGAAAATGAATCTTGACGTGAATGGAAGGGGAGAGGGAGCGGGAAAGGGGAGGGTAGCGGGAGGGAGGTAAGTTCTGGGGGGGGGGACCCATTGTAATCCATAAGCTGTACTTTGGAAATTTATATTCTTTAAATAAAAGCTATAATAATAATAAAAAAAATCAATGTCAAAATCACCTAATGTCAAAGAGAAAGAATTATGTCCAGAAAGGGGAGAAACACAAGAGAGAAAAATTGGTAAATGTGGGAAAATCTAAAACTAGGTAAAACTAAAATTATAAAAATTGTAATGACTAATATTAAAGTTGAAAAAAGAGAATGAAAGTTCACCAGATATAACTAAGAAATGGGCAAAGGACTTGGATAGTCTGCTTTTGGGGAAGCAGGTACAAAAGGCCAATGAACAGAGAAGATGCTCAGCATCACTGCTCACCAGGGAGGCAGATCAGGACCACAATGAGATCTCCAGGCACTGCGTTTCAATAGCTACTGTTCAAAGTCTCAGAGCAATAGATGCTGTTGAGGATGTGGAGAGAGGGGGGAACCTTATACATGCTTGGAGGGGATGTACATTAGTGAAGCAACTGAGAAACAGTCTTGAGTTTCTGTTTGCTTTCCTATTTTTTTTAAAGCTAGAAATAGAACTGCCATATGACCCAGCAATCCCACTACCAGGTATATATTCAAAAGACTAGAACTCATTTTATCAGAGATACCTGCCTCACCAGGTTTGCAGCAGCAGTGTTTGTAACAGCCAAAATTTGGAATCAGCCAAGGCATCCATCTTTGCATGAATGGATAAGCAAAGTGTGGAAAATGTATACAATGGAATATTACTCAAACATAAAAAAAGAATGAAATTCTATCATTTATAGCAAAATGGGTGGAACTGAAAGACATAATGTTGAGTGAAAGATGCCAGACACAGCAAGACCAATACCACATTTTCTCCCTTATATATGAGAGCTAAAATTAAAAAAAAAAACAAGAAATGCCCATGTGTGACAATTTTGCTACCAGTTTTGCTATAAATACAGTGATTTGTCCAAATCTGCTTTAAATCTTTGTCAAATTGTTAAGAATTATCTACTATTAGTTTTTTGTGATTTTAAAATTTTCTAGAGTGAACTTAAACATCTTTTCATTTCATTATTTATAGCCTTGTCTATTTTCCTTCACAACAGAATTCTTAATGTATGACTTACTTGTCTAAGATGAATGCATTACTTTGACTCATAATGTATTAAAGTTATAAGAAATAAAAAATAAAGTAAGAAAACTAAAGTCAGTATAGAAGTAGGCTGTGGTGCAGAAGATTTATTGCAATTGTATTTTAGATATTATGAATAGAATTATGCTTAGGAGAAAGGCCAAAATGTTAGGCTGCATTAGAATTTGATAAATACTCATGAAAAATTAAGGGTCATCACCACAACAAATACAGGCTATATAAATTTTGAAGAAATAATATAGGAAACATTCTGATGGGCAAAAGGAATGAAAACGTAGGAATGAAAGGAACATCAAAAGACCAGTAGATGGGTCAGCCTTGTGGCATGGTGGGTCAAGCTTGTGATACTGGCCTTCCTTATCAGAGTTTCCGTTGGAGTCACAGCCCGTTTCTGAAACAGACCCTTACAAATGCATCCTGGAAGCAGCGGATGATGGTTCAACTGCTTGGACCCATGCCACCCAAGTGGGACACTAAGAGTTCCCGTCTCCTTGTTTTGGGCTGGCCCAGGCCTGGTTGTTGCAGCATTTGGGAAGCGAACAGGCAGACGGAAGCTCTTTTTCTGTGTCTCTCCCTGTTTCCCTGTTGCTCTGCCTTTTTAATAAATAAAAATCAGGACGCGGTGGGTGGGGAGCAGGCATTTGATCTAGTATTTATATGCCCACATGTCATATATCATATCACTGTGCTTGGGCCCATTGCTGGGTCTGGCTCCTGACCCCAGCTTCCTGCTAACACGCACCCCCTTGTTGGTAACAGGTGATGACACAGAGAGTTTGGTTCTTGCCACCCACGGGGGAAAACTGGCTCACACTCACTGGCTTTGGCTCCTGGCTGTTGCCAGTATTTGGAGGGTGAATGAGTGGACGGCAGCTCCCTGTCTCTGTCACTGTCTCTCTCTCTCTGCTTTTCAAAAAATATTAAAAAATTAGCTGCAAGACAAAGCAAAATAAAATAGCAGAAATATATCCAAGTAGTTAAAAATCAATGCAGAGCACACTAAAAGGAAAGTTTGTTCTACTGGATTTTTTTTTTTTAAAGCATCTAGCGATACACTCTTTTTAAAAGTGCTATCTACAACTCAGGAGAAAGAACATTTCAAAGTAAAAGAATTAGAAAAGATAAGCAAGGCAAGGACAAGCTTAAGCAAAATCAGCTTAAGTGATACTGCACACACATATCAATATTATATTAATATGAGGAGTGCTATAGGCTTCAGAACAAGGGTGTCCGAGTGTGACCCTACACATTGTTTACCAGGTGTTTGTTCACAAAGTTAATTAACAATTGTCCCTCGCAGATTTCTTTTACCTCCAATGCAGAGAGAATTATAGTTATCTAAATCATAGTTATTCGAAGGACAAATTTGGAAAATGTGTGTAAAACTATTGAGTACCCTGTCCTGCACACACTTACACTGTTATTGAGAAGAACAAAGTGTTAAAACATATTAATGTGGTATCAGTAACATGGAAAAAGGCACCAGAGTGAAGTATAATGGCAAAGATTTCAATCCACCAGATCTTATTAAAGTTCTACATATGTTAGCATCTAGTAGCTGCATCCACATAGGTAAATTTTCATAAAATTCAAGCATGATTTCTTCAATGAAACTGTCCTGATGAATGTTCTCAGGTTCTACATTCCCTGTTCTGAAGGCTTTAGCTGCGTTGCACCTGCTCCCCATGATACATGGCAGCCTCCACTCACACTAGATTCTATTTCTTTATTCTTTTCTTGTATTCCACACCATAGGCTCCCTCAACACTGCACTGTCTTCTGTAGTCTCAGGACCAAATTACAAAGTGTATTTAGCAAGTTTCCAAGTCATGTGTGCTTTACAAACAAATGTCTTGGAAAAAGAAAATGTAAGACACAATTGTTATTTTTTTAGACATTAAAACTCCTAAACATATGTAGGAAAACTACACAGTATCAGACTTGTCTGAACCCATAAGTGCTATCCTCAACCTCAGGATTATGCAGCATGTTGTTGGCACACCCATTTCCCTGGGAGATGAGAAACTCACATCAATTCCTCATCAATATCTGAATTCCAAACACATAACTACAGCTCAAGGGACTTGATAAATTGACTATGATTCCAGCTCCTCTATCACTGAGAACTCATAAAAATAGTAAAGTGACTTCTAAAAAGTACAAAATCTGAAATGTCCAAGAAATAGAGGCAGGCACAAAGGTTGGGTGAGGGTGACGGATTTCAACAAAATTTTAAAAGATAACCAAGTAATTGAATAATGAAAATGAAGCTGGCAAAAGAAAAAGGACTTTAGCATCTGTGCAGAGAAGTATCTAGAAAATGCCAGCCAGGCTGGTGCTGAGCACCAGAAGGCGCTATGCCAGGAGGTTTGATGCATCATGAAAGTGGACAGAGTTTAAGGCACAGACAAGCAGGAGTGAATTGACTGAGGTCCCTGCAACACCCTGCACAGTCGGGCAATCTCCCCTCCAGCACCTAACAGACAACTACATTAATATCTTAGAAATGGGAATGGGGAGACTCAGTTGGATTCAGTTATTGAAGGGGAAAGATGTGCTTGAGATTGTCTATGAGTGAAAATAGGACAATTACTAGAGCTACCGCAAATTGGATGATGGAACGCTCCATACAGCGTTCCAGCCTAGGCTTCAGGATTATCACCTGAGGCTATCGGTGCCCCTCTGGAGGAAGTCTACAGTCTCAGTGAAAGATGTCAGGTGCAATCTAAGGGCCATGCCACTGTCACCATGCATGTGATAAAGCCATCAGTCAGAAAGCTCTACCAGGGGTGAGCACACCCCTACAGTCCTCACAGTCTAATCACAAATATTGAAAACGTGGGCACCATGACCACACATGGGCCAAAAATTCACAAGCCTCTTTTAAAATTCTTAAACATAAACCAAAAACAAAATACTGACTGCAAATCCACTCACTGGTGAGCAAGATTTGAAGATGTACATTTAAATTGTGGCACAGGGAAAATTTAAGTATCTATTTGGGTCTATAAATAAGTTAATTTTCACAGTAACAGTGGAAAATCATATTACACTTTAAAAATTAGATATTTAGCCATTTAGTTGAAATCCTGAAGGGGCAAATTCATTCCTAACAATATTATTACATTAGTAGTTTTTCCATCAACTTAGCCATTTTTTTGAAAATCAGTGTAACATGTACACATACTTGAGTAAGGGAAACATGTTAAAATTTGAAATATAGTCTCAAGCTTTGTTTATAGTTACCAAGCTAAATGCAATACTATTGAAATATTTGAGATTCATTTCTGCAAATGAGTTTTATAGCCAGCATGGCTTTCGATAATTTAGACTGAGCTACTACAGCCTGCTCAAAAGACACATAAAACAAAAGGATTTTGCAGGCTGTGTTTGTTTCTTCTGATGAATGTATTTGTCCCAATACTTCTTTTTGGGAACATAAATAAAATAATAGCAGTTTTTATTTTTAAAAATTCATGTCTTTGAAAATGTGGACGTTATGGATATCTTTTCTGTAAGAAAAACACCAAAGGAAATGTAATTCTTTACCAACTCAAAAAATTAAAATACAGAAAAACAAAAGGGAACAAAAAAAATCAAGGCTGGAATAAAATATACTAAAATTCTAGCTGTTCTGGTTCTTAGTGATCTGTACTTAATATAAAGACCAGTAAATTCAGGCTTACACTGTGGCACAGTAGGTTAGACCTCTGCCTGTGGCACCGGCATTCCATTTGGGCATTTGTCCCAGCTGCTCCTCTTCCAAAAATCTCTCTGCTAATGTGCCTGGGAAAGCAGGGGAAGATGCCCCAACTGCTTGGGCCCCTGCACCCAGGTGGATAACTGGAGGAAGCTCCCAGCTTCCGATCACCTCAGCTCCAGCCATTACAGCCATCTGGGGAGTGAACCAGCAGGTGGAAGACCTCTCTCTCTGCCTCTCAGATATATTTTTTTTTAAAAATGAAATAAAGACATAATGTTACTTTAAAAAATTAGCAAATTCAAGGAAAGTTTGCTGGCTATACTTTCATCAGTTTGCTTCCTATGCACAGAAACAACCCTAGAGAATGATACACTTGACAAATGGCAAGCTCTCTTTTCAAAAGACAATAATGATCTCAAATCATGTTTCAATGCCCTGATGTTTAAGTATTCGAATAAGACATATGCTCTTTAGGTTTCAACTGCCAAAATGATAAATCAAAAGAAATTTCCTCTACATTTGGCATAAAGAATATGGAAATACTACTTTAAAAAGTTTATCCTTGTTGGTTATTTAGATCTTCATTTTAAATCTATGGTAAAATGGTATCTTTAAAAAATTAACTATATTTACTTATCATATTCCAAAGACCTAGTGAGTTAAACTTTTTTTGGTAAGATGAATCATAGGAAGCATCAGCAACTTTGAAATGGGGCATTTTGACTGTTGCAAAAATGGGATCCTGAGTTAGAGACACTGTCAAGGGTTGGAAATAGTTCCTACTTCCTTGACCTTTGCTCAGGGAGTCCTCTCTGAACTGAAGGAGGCTTTGACATAAGCAATTGAAGTTTGTCTTATGAATATTCCTTTAAAAATAAGCAATAACTCATGAGAACAGTCTTGTCTTCCAGGGACAGGATGTCCAAGGGCAGAAAGAACAGATTTGTAGAATGTACTTGACATTAGTACACACATGGAAACACAAGAATTAACGGAGGCTTGACTGGCAGTCAAGCAGTGCCCAGGAAGGAACTCTGCAAAGTTGAGTAGAGGTTCTCACTGGCTGGGCCATTGCAAGTGTGGAGGCTATGGAGTCAGCCGACTCACTCACGTGCTCTAATTCCACTCGATGTGTGTCGATCTATGCACCAAACTCTCTAATTTGATGTCATTAAGAAAACACTCAGGTATCTGGCCAACGTGTCCTTCCTGTTAACTCTCAGGGAGGACAAGGTCTATTAGGGTTAATTGCATCATTAACAACAAACTTAGAGATGCAGAGTAAGTGTCATAATGCATAAAAGATAGCATTGAGTGCTACTAAATTACTTACTAAATTACCAAAGACTGACCTGTTTCTTTTGAATTCTGATGAGGGTGAGAGAAAAAAAATCTCTAGAATAGAGTTCAGGATTGAAAAATCAAGAATTGATAGGCTCCAACTGAAAGGATTAAAAGAGAAACTGAAACATGACCGATAGCCTGCTCTGTTCTTAACTAGTTGTCTTTCAAGACAACATGCATCTTCTGAGCATTTTAGTTACCAGGAGAAGCTGCTTTTTCTGTAACAGGCTCAGAAGATTCACTCTGTTAGCCTCCACAATATGGATTTATCTTTAATTTTTTTCCATTAAAAATTATATGTGAACAAATTGCCTGTGCTTCATATATATGGATGTAGGAGCATAGTGACACATCCCATCCTACCCTTCCACCTTCCCTCTTAATTTTTTCTTTTAATTTTTACAATGATATACATTCAGTTTATTTCATAATTAGCTTAACCCTCCACTAAGAATTCAACAAATAGTGAAAAGAAAAAAAAAACACTGTTCCACAACAGTAGAGGCAAAGGCTATAAACCAGCATGGATTCTCAAGATGTCAATTCCATTCCAACATGTTACATTTTGGTATGCTGTTATTTACTACAGATCAGGGAAAATATATGCTGTCTTTTTGGGACTGGCTTATTTCAGTATAGTGGTTTCTAGTTGTATTCATTTTGTTGCAAAATATAGGATTTCATTCATTTTTCACAGCTGAGTAGTATTCCATACTGCATTTATATCATAATTTCCTTATCCAGTCATCAAATGATAGAAATCTTGGTTGATTCCCTGTCTTAGGTATTGTGGACAGAGCTGCAGTAAACATGAAGGTACAGATAATTTAATATACTAATTTCTTTTGAGTAAATTCCCAGGAATGTGATGGCTGTGTCATTTGGTAGATTTTCAGGTTTCTGAGGACTCTCCATACTGTTGTACACAATGGCTGTACCAGTTTACATTCCCAACAGTGGATTAGGGTACCATTTTCTTCACATATTCACCAACATTTACTGTTTGTGTGTGTGTGTAAGATTTATTTGAAAGGCAGAGTTACAGAGAGGCAAAGTCAGAGGCAGAGAGAGAGAAGTCTTCTTGCCTAATGGCTCTGGTTAGAACTTCCAGAACTATAATGGCCACAGTGGACATCCTCGTCTGGTTTCAGTCTTTGTGAGAATGCTTCCAACTTTTTCCATTCAGTATGACGTTGACTGTGTTGAGGAATGTTCCTTCCTTACCCAATGTGCTTAAGATGTTTATCATGACATGTCGTATTTTATCAAATGCTTTGTCTATTGAGATAACTAAACAGTTGGTATTCTTGAATTAGTTTGAGATGCATCACATTTATTCATGTTTGTATGTTAAACCATCTCTGCATAGGAGGGATAAATCCCATTTGGTCTGGGTGAATGATCTTTCTGATGTGTTGTTAGATTTGATTAGTATCTTGTTGAGGATATTGGTCTACAGTTCGCTCTATTTCATCTTTTTCTGGTTTTGGAATTAATGTCATGGCTGGCCTCACAGAAGGAGTTTGGGAGGATTAATTTTCATTTAGATGTTTTGAATAACATGAGGGAAATTATAATTAGGTCTTTAAAAGTTTGTAGAATCCATCAGTGAAGCCATTTGGTCCTGGGCTTTTCCTTGTTAGGAGGGTTTTAATTATGGATTCAATCTTTCTTGGTTATTGGTCTATTTTGGTTTTCTAAAGTCAATTTTGATATTTTGTATGAGTCCAGAAAACCACCCAGTTCTAGATTTTTCCAATTTGTTGGCATGTAGCTGCTTGTGGTAATTCCTGATGATTCTTATTATTTCTGTGATATTTGTAACATTTTTTCACCTCTGATTTTGTTAATTTTGGTTTTGTTGTTGCTGTTGGTTGGTTAGTTGGGCTATTGTTGTACCAATTTTATTTTTTTTTTAAACAACTATTTCGCTGATCTTTTACACCATTTTTGGTCTCAATTTTGCTTATTTCTTCTCTAATTTTAATTATTTCTTTTCCCCTACTAATTTTGGGTTTAGTTTACTGTTTGTCTAGGTCCTTGAGACACATTGATAGCTCATTTATTTGATGCTTTTACATTTTCTTGATATAGGCATTAGTTGCTTTGGCTTCTCTCTTAAGACTGCTTTTGTTGTATCCCACGTTTTGATATTTTGTATTGTCATCTTCAGTAATTTCCAGGAAGTTTTTGATTTCTCTTTATTTCTTCAATGGTTCATTGTTCATTCAGGAGCATGTTGTTTAGTCTCCCTGTGTCTTTATACTTTTTAGAGATTGTTACTTCCAGCTTCATTCCATTTTGGTCAGAAAAGATGCATGATATGATTTTAATTTTTTTGGATTTGTTAAGATTTGCTTTATGGCCTAGCATATGGTTTACCCTAGACAGAGTTCCATGCACTGGTGAAAAGAATGTGTATTCAGCTGTGGGATAAATAGTTTGGTACACAACAGTTAGGTCCTCTTGGTCCATAGTGTTGATTAGCTTTGTTGTTTCTTTGCTCAACTTCTGTCTAGTTGATCTATCCATGGATGAAAGTGGAGTGTTGAAGTGCCCCATTATTATAAAGAGTCTATGTCTCCCTTTCAATCTATTAACATTTGCTTTAAATAGCTAGGCACCCTGACATTGGATACATAGAAATTTACTATAGTCACATTTTCCTGTTGAATTGATCCCTTAATCAGAACATAACATCTGCCTTTGTCTCTTTCAACAATTTTTGTGTTAAAGTTCATTTTTTTCATATTAAGATGGCTATACCTGCACTTTTTTGCTTTAGATTAGCATGGAATATCTTTGTCAATCCTTTCACTTTCAGTTTGCATGTATTTTTGTTGCCAAGACATGTTTCTTTTTTTTTTTTATATATTTTTGACAGGCAGAGTGGACAGTGAGAGAGAGAGACAGAGAGAAAGGTCTTCCTTTGCCGTTGGTTCACCCTCCAATGGCTGCCGCAGACAGCGTGCTGCGGCCGGCGCACCGCGCTCATCTGATGGCAGGAGCCAGGTGCTAGGTGCTTATCCTGGTCTCCCATGGGGTGCAGGGCCCAAGCACTTGGGCCATCCTCCACTGCACTCCCGGGCCACAGCAGAGGGCTGGCCTGGAAGAGGGGCAACCAGGACAGAATCCGGCGCCCCAACCGGGACTAGAACCCGGTGTGCCGGTGCCGCAAGGCGGAGGATTAGCCTGTTGAGCCACGGCGCCGGCCAAGACATGTTTCTTATAGGCAGCAAATAGATAGGTCTTGTTTTTTCATGCATTCAGCCAGTCTTTCAGTTGGAGATTTTAGGTCATTTACATTCAAGGTTATAATTGATAAGTAGTGTTTTGATACCATCACTTTCCCATACATATTCTTATTGTTTGCTTTTGATTTCCTTTGTACTTTTACTAAGAGTTTTCTGCCTTCATATTCTTTCCAAAATAATGACTATCATTCTGTTTCTGTGTGGATTTATCTTCCAGGGGTAAGAGCATGCTAAGTTTGTTTACTAATGTGTTAAAATGAGAATTGGGACTGTAACGTAGACAGAGAGCCTGGGCAGGATGCCTTCTCCAGTTGACAAGGAAGACATTTGAAGCGTTTCATCCTAGTGTCCACTGTGTTGTAGGGCTGCTTATGATGAAGCTGCACTCCATCCTTCAAAGCCCTCAGTCTCGATACAGCACCTACTGGCCACTGCGTAATCTATTGTGAAATGAGGATTTAGGGATAGTGTTTATAAATAGGTTCTTCTATGACTCTATCCTTGTCCTCCATATCCATAAACACTACCGAGTAAATATATATATGTACACATAGGTATATGAAAGTATATTAAGATATGTAATGTCATGCCCACATTCTCACACATATGGACACCTGATTCAGTAAACCTGAAGAGGCAGTCAGAGATAACATTCTAGGCCTATATTCCTTATTACACCACATGAGCCACACTCAGGTTTCATAATGAAGGGATTGATCAAAATAATTTAACTATGATATAACCACATATTTTCCAAATATGGCACACAAACACAATCCTTATTCACAAATTATTGATTTTCAAGAACTTCCTTTAAGAATTTATATGTGAAAATATTTATGAAAATATAACCTATTTTTCCAAGCATACTTTTCAATCCCAGAGTCTTTATTCTCTATGAATCTAGGAGACCTTTGTGGTCTGCAGCCTCCATAACACTACACAAGACTAAACTCAGTCAAGAGAAAAGGTACACAGAGTGTAAAAATAAGTTGTCAGGCAAAAATGTCAATTTTCATGAATTTCAAAGCACATAAAAATTAAAGGTCGCTTCTTGTGCAGTCAAAGCAAAGCCAGAAAGTTAAAGTAAATGTAATAATACTTTTTATTATTCACTAGGCTATGCATCATATATAAACTTGAAGCAAGGTCAATAGCAGCACATAAAATAACCAACACAGAAAGGTGTGCTGTAGCTTTTTGGAAAATTAAATGGGTCCTCTATTCATAGTACCATCCCCATGAATTTTAGTGGTTAAATTTCACTACAATAGAGAGATAAAACCATAAATCACCTTTTAAATTGCAAATCCACATGTAATATACATGGTTCTGAGTTTTAACAAAATTGATTTTGCTAATATATTAATTTCAGAAGTGAATCTTTGTGTCAATTCCTGCATGTTAGTAACATAAGGCATTGTGACTGGATTAAATTCCCTTTGCAATATGAATTCACATTGTAAACTCTGAAACTTGTGAGGACATTCTTAGTTATCTATTCTTGATAAAAAATTTTTGCACATATAATATACATATATAGTTCTCATTGCTATTACAGCTAGACAAGTTCAATAACAAAATATTTTAAAAGAAATATCCCTGAAGACAAAATTAAGTCGCAAGTATAAATATTAGGGAATATGTGTAAAATAGTTATTCTTAGGACAGAATAAATGATTTTCTCTACTGAAATTAAATTCAATACAAAAGTTTCTTTACCTCATCCTACTGAACATTAGTAAAGATGGTTATCAGAAATTCCTGTCAGTTATCTAAATATACTAAAGATTAAATATTTTTCAATTTATTAGATGTTTATGTCACATGTTATATAAACTGTCACTTAAAATATCCAATGGTGAACCAGTCTCCCAGTCTCTAAAACAAAGCCTTAAAACTCATCCTAACTTGTAATACTTACCTTTTTTTTGTATAAATATTCCCACCAATGGAATTCAAGTTGCTTACAAATTACCAGAAACTTAAGTGAATCACAGATTTCCCAAACATGTTATTCTTTTTCTTTTTTTTAAGCCCGTACAAGCACACTGCTGCAAATGATGGAGAACATCTATGACAAGCAAGGGATGCTTAGGGAAGGCAATAACCCTGAGGCATCATGACAACTTCACAAAACGGAGGATGGACTTAAAAGATGCCTACAAGTGCACCACATTGAGATTCATGAACATAGCTTTCCCATGCTGTGGTTACAAATGTGATTGCCTGGAGCCTGCGCCGGGGCTCACTTGGTTAATCCTCCACCTGTGGCGCCTGCATCGCATGTGGGCACTGGGTTCTAGTCCGGTTGCTCCTCTTCCAGTCCAGCTCTGTGCTGTGGCCCGGAGTGCAGTGGAGGATGGCCCAGGTTCTTGGGCCCTGCACCCCATAGGAGACTGGGAGGAAGAAGCACTTGGCTCCTGGCTTTGGATTGGCACAGCGCCGGCCTTGGCAGCCATTTGGGGAGTGGAACAATGGTGGGAGGACCTTTCTGTCTCTCTATCTGTAACTCTAGCTGTCAAATAAATAAAAATAAATAATAATAATAATAAAAAAAACCAAATGTGACTGCCTAAGGAATGTGCAGAGTAAGTTGTATTTGGGCAGAGGCAATAGGATATCTGGGGACCGCAGGAATCAACAAGGACCAGAATGACAAGCTGACTCTAAAGCAGTAGGAACTGACCATAGTGCCAGGATGAAAACAAAGCCAGCTTTCTAGTGGGCAATGATTTATTTTCAGAGATGGTACTGATTATATCGTTTCTGCAGGTAAATCTAAAGGCAGCATCGTAGGGCAGAGGGGTTAAAGCTGGAAGACCAGTTAGAGCATTGCTACAGTGTTAATCCAGGTGAAAGCTGAGAGGGTCTCAGCTAGGGGTGGGCAAACTGCGGTGACAAACCAAGACTAGGGGAACACAGCCACGGTCGCTCACTTTCATACTTCCAGTGGTTGTTTTCACATGACAATAGCAGAGTAAAGCAGTTTTGACAGAGACCATATAGCTTGCAAAACAAAATATTCACTATCTGGCCATTTATAGAAAATGACTGATGATCCTTGGCTTAAAGTAGTGATTCTGGAAAGATGTAAATGAATTTGAGAAAAAATGACTACATAACCACGCTTGCAGGTGGATGTATGTAATGGGAGGGACATCTCACTGATGACCCCTGGCTTTTCTGTTGGTCCTAGGTCTCTGATGACGTCAGGCATTCATACAGAAAACAGGAATGATACAGTTTGGGGGAGACAGACAATAAATTTGGATCCTGTATGTTTAGTTTAAAGGTCCTACAGGATACTGAGTACAAGATAATTAATTGGATGCTGGAAATAGAGTCTAAAAAGGGTAGAGCAAAAAGCAACTAAATCAACATTAGCAAGTCTCTTTTAAATCAAGGATCATGGTGAGAAAACATTAACAGTCCTTTGTCTCTATTCTATGGCTAAAAGTTTCCTACATGCATCAAATTATTTTGTGTAGCCTGAGGGCAACAAAGCACCCCTCCTATGTGCTACCTCCATACCTTCTACACGATTTTTATTGTAATGCATTTACATTTCAACATTTGCATTTCTACAGTGAGCTCTGAGATGGAAGGAAGTCTGAGCTATTCATTTTGACATCATATACCTACATGGTTATTACTAGTTTTTAATTAAACTAAATGAGTTGCTAGAGATGCTAGGAAGAGTTCCAACCAAATGAGCAATGAACACTAAACGATTGGCAAAAATGAACGTAGGGAAAGTTGCACAGTGGATGTACACATGCGCTTATTTCAGTGGAGACGCTTACTGCCTACAGAGGTGAAGTGATCTACAGGAGGTTCACAGCCAATCAGAGCCGGTTCCTATCTCACAGTAGTGCTCCTTCCAGCTCTGACTGGGTGCTGGGTTGATCGGAAGGGCACAGAGGGTGAAGTAGGAATGTTTAATCACATCCTCAAGATCTGGAGAATGGGGCTTCAATGACTGAAATGCCTCAAGTTATTAGACATGCTACCATTCAAAGTAAGTACAGAAGTACTACTTAAAAGCTAAAGTAAACGCTTTCAGATTGCATTAGAAGACAGAGAAAAACCAAACTGACACTCTTCAAAATATTCTTAAGTACCCAAGAAACGGTATAGTCTCTTCCTTCATGCTCACAGAGTAGGCTAGCTTTCCTGAGGAGTATGAACATATCAGATGCTCCCAAGTCTAGGTAGGCTTCCATGTAGGAAGTTCATGGTGCATACGACAGAATCCTGACTCAGATCATCCCCTGCCTGAAGACAAGGTGTTAGGGATTCTGATTAGATATTTCTCACAGCTGTGTGTGTGTGTGTGTGTGTGTGTGAGAGAGAGAGAGAGAGAGAGAGAGAGAGAGAGAGACAGAGAGAGAGAGAAAGGGAGAGAGAGAGAGAAAGGGAGAGGGAGAATTGAGATTCTCCTTGTTTTTATGAGAACAATCACGTTATCTGGAGAGACCTAGCAAAGCTCAGCCTATTAAACTTAAATGCCTAACACCATTGGACCGTGGAATGAGCTGAATATGGGGCCTCTTCTGTCCATGCTTCTCATTAAATCAAATGTTAAGAACAATTTAAAAATATATTTTTATTTAAGCCAGCACTCTTCAAGTGTTGTTATCTGAATCCAAAAGCATTGTTAGCAACCACAGTCGTTCTGAAATGGGAAGACGTAAGTTCCTCCAGTTTTTGAATGGTCAAAGTAAGAGGAGGCAAATGCATGCGTTCACCGAGTATGTTTTGCCTTTTCTGTCATGTGGATGAGTCACCTTATGTCACAGGAGAACTTTCCACTCATTTCTCACTTCTGCTTATTTAATATTAGTATGTCCTTTGATTATGTAATGGGTCTCTGGGACGAGCCTTACAGCACTTTTCAAAGTCCGTTTGCCAAATGAATGAGGACTTATATTCTTGGTCTTCCAGATCTCAGGGCCATCTGGTCATATGAATTTTCTTCACATCTTTGCCCTGCTGCAACACTATAGAATGGCCACCGGCAGAGAAATGAAAAGCTGCTCAGTTTGCTTCAACTAGTTCTTGTTTTCTGTCAACACAGTGGTGTAGCTTAGAACTGGGAGTTTCCTGCAACAGTGTATGGCCACTTTCCCTACAAAGACACGTCATGAGTGAAATAGAATGCATGTTCATTTTAAAATAAATGGAAGAGAGAAATGATATTCAGAAAATACTGATTAAAACAATGAATTAGAGTTGTCATGTATACATATCCTATACACATGGATACTGATATTTAAAGATATATAAATAGTTCAAAATATATTCAAAATTAGCATACAATCATACATGATACCTTTATAAACCCTGGCTACATAATTAACTACAGTGAAAGTATCTGCGTAAGTTCCTGAAGAATATCTCTGACTATAATCATCAAAAAATCACTGGTAAACACTGCTGTGTTTTCATGCAGGAAATTTAAAAATCTTTCTTAAGGGCCAGCATTGTGGCCTACTGGGTAAATCTAGACATCAGCATCCTATAGAGGTGCCAGATCCAGTCCCAGCAGCCACACATCTGATCCTGCTCCCTAATGGTGGCCTGGGAAGGCAACAGATGATGGCTCAAGTGCCCAGTCTCTGCCCCATGCAGGGAAACCCGGAGCAGGCTCCTGGCTTCAACCTGGCCTGCGCTGACCACTGTGGCTTGCTGGGGGAGTGAACCAGGCAACACAAGATCTCCCTCCTCTCTCATTTTAAATTAAAAACAGTGTGTTTTCAAAATCATTTTTAAACAACACTAAAGAGACATTGTTGACTTCAAAAAAATGAACATAATATTGAATATACTATATAACAAACTTTGTAAAACAGGATTAAATGAAATTTATAGTTTGAAATATTTATAAAAACAAAGAATGAAATAGTAGTTGAATCTTAAGAAGTAATTAAAATAAAGGCTAACAAGGTAGAAAAATGTAAATTATATAATACAAGTGTAGATTATAATGAAATACAGATAAGGAGGATTATTGACCCCAACAGCTAGTGCTTTAGAAAGAAAAACAGGCCCTTGCTGTGGCACAGTGGGCTAAGCCTGCACCTGGGGTGCCGACATCTCCTATGGCTACCGGTTCATGTCCTGGCTGCTCCTCTTCTGATGCAGCTCTCTGCTATGGCCTGGGAGAGGAGCAGAAACTGGCCCAAGTGCTTGGGCCCCTGCACCCATGTGGGAAAGCTAGAAGCTCCTGGTTTTGGCCTGGCTCAGCCTGGCTGTTGCCGCCATTTGGGGAGTGACCCAGAGGATGGAAGGCCTTTGTCCCTGCCTCTCCCTCTCTGTTGCTCTACCTCTCAAATAGGTCTTTTATTTAGAAAAATGAAGTAACGAGGATATTGCTAAAGGCATATTAACTATCACCTTTTTAAATAACAATCCTGAGAGGCTGAGAATATAAAACTTGCTTATTGTGAACCATAATATAAATCCAAAAAGAATTTTAAAATACTTGAAATATCAAGGAAGTGAGTAAATATGCTAATTAAATTTACGCTGTGATAAATACAATATCCATGTTTTAATTTCTGGACACAGAGGTTATAATTTTCAAATAGGGGAGAAAGAATAATGAAAATATTTTAATTAAACATTTATCTCAGGAAGGTAATATGTGACAATACCTTACGGTAGAAATGATATTTATATTTCCATTTATATCTGCTTCAGAAACAGGAAATAGCATATTTTGCTATAAAGGTATAACTCTAAAATAATGAATAGAAGATAAAGAATGTGAAATTGTCCTATATGCATATTAGTTGTTATGCCTAAGGAAAAAGTACAAGGGGCAAACAGAACAGTTCTGACTACGTCCTCATCACAAGATTTCATTTATTTTGATTCAAAAATGTCTTATATACTTTTGCTCCTTCATTATGTATCAAAATAAAACATTTAAAAATGTTAAATTATTTTAATATGGTTGTATTTTTAACCACTACAACTCTAAAAAGGAAGTATCTCCATGGGTCTTGTCCCTCATTAACACCCAAGAATTACCAATTGCAAATGAGTGAACACTACATTGAACTTCACGATGAACAATTGTTAGAACTGCTCTCATGATATAAGAAATTAACTCCCTCTTAACACCAGAAAAAGGTAAAACATGAAAATGTCTTATCACCTTGACAACACCTATATAATTACATATGTATGTAATTAATGTATGCAAATGCAAATTTATATATATAATTTCAAACTGTTCAATATGCACACTGAGGAAATTAAGTTAGCAAATGTGGGATGTATCACACAATGACACTAATTTTTAATTAATGCTTATTACTCAATTATTTTTTTAAATTCTTTTTAAAAATAGTTTAACAATTTTCATTAATATGAAGGTAACAGGTTTCATGTTTTGTAGGTAGTTTCTCCCGCCCTCAGCCACCCTCTTTTAGTTTTTCTAATAACATTTTTTATATTTCATAAAAACCATTTTAAGAACAAAATGATCATTTCCACCATATCCTCCCTAACTCCCACTCTCCTATTCTTTTTATTTTTCTTTTAGTTTTTATAATGACACTTTCAATTTACTTTATAATAAGAAGTATATCCCTCTACTAAATAAAGAATTCAACACATAGTAAGTAGAAAAACCACTGTTCTTCAAGACTATAGACAAGGGCTGTAAACAAATTTCAAAATATCAATTTTGTTCATATATGTTATTTTTCTTATAAGGAAAGTACTATTAATTATCACAAATCAGAGAAAACATAATATTTGTTGGAGACTGGCTTACTTCACTTAATATAATGTTCTCTGGTTGCATTCATTTTGTTGGAAAAGACAGTATTTCATTCTGTTTTATGACTGAATAGGATTCCAAAATGTATAAAGAAACACCACAATTTCTTTATGCAGTCATCAGTTCATGGACATCTGGGTTGATTCTTTATCTAACTTATTGTGAGTTGAGCTGCTGTAAACATGGGGGTATAGATAACTCTTTCATATGCCGATTTCATTTCCATTGGGTAAATTCCTAGGAGTGGAATGGCTTTGTCATAGGGTAGATCTATTTTCAGATTTCTGAGGAATCTCCATATGGTTGTACAAGTTTACATTGCTATCAACAGTGTATTAGGATACCTACTTCCCCACATCCTTACCAGCATTTGTTATTTTTCTGATTTTGGATGATAGCCATCCTAACTGGTTTGGGGTGAAACCTCATTGTAGATCTTAATTGCACTTTCCTGATGGCTAGTGATCCTAAGCATTTTTCATGTGTTGTTGGCCATTTGCACTTCATCCTTTAAAAAGCGCCTCTTCATGTCCTTAGCCCATTTCTTAACCAGATTGAGTGTTTTGTTGTTGAGTTTCTTGAGCTCCTTATATATCCTGGATATTAATCCTTTATCAGATGTATAATTTGCAAACATTCTACAATTCTATCAGTTGCCTCTTTGTTGAGTTTCCTTTGTAGTACAGAAGTTTGTTAGCTTGAAGTAATCCTGTTTGTCTATTTTTGCCTTTATTGCTTGTGGGGTATTATCCAAGAAGTTTTTGTTTTTTGTGTGTATGTTTTGTTTGAGAGGTAGAGTTAGACAGTGAGGAGGGAGAGAGAGAGAGAGATCTTCCTTCCCTTGGTTCACTCCCCAGATGGCCCCAACAGCTGGAGCTGTGCCAGTCCGAAGCCAGGAGCCAGGTGCTTCTTCCTGGTCTTCCATGTGGGTGCAGGGACCCAAGGACTTGGGATATCTTCTACTGTTTTCCCAGGCCATAGCAGAGAGCTGGATTGGAAGAGAGGGCAGCCAGGACTAGAACCAGTGCTCAAAGGAGATGCAGGTGCTGCAGGCAGAGGATTAACCCACTGCACCACAGTGCCGGCCTCATTTTTTTTTTAAAGATTTATTCATTTATTTAAAAGTCAGAGTTACAGAGAGAAGGAGAGGCCGAGGGAGGAGAGAGAAGTCTTCCATCCTCTGGTTTACTTCCAAATTGGCTGCAATGGCTGGAGCTGTGCTGATCCAAAGCCAGGAGCTTCTTCTGGGTCTCCCACATGGGTGCAAGGGCCCAAGAATTTGGGCCATCTTCTACTGCTTTCCCAGGCCATAGCAGAGAGCTGGATCAGAAGTGGAGCAGCTGTGACATGAATCAGCACCCAGATGGGATACTGGCACTGCTTTACCGGCTATACCACAGTGCTAGCCCCTAAGAAGTCTTTGCTGATGCCAACATCTGGCTGTGTTTCTCTGATGTTTTCCTCCAGTAATTTTATGGATTCGGGTCTTAGATTTAGATCCTAGGCCAATTTTGAGTTGATTTTTGTCTAAGGTTCAGGGTAGGGGTCTTGTTTCATATTTCTGCATGCATAGATCCAATTTTCCCAACACCATTTATTGAAGAGACTGTCCTGTCTTCCAGGGAGTATGAATTTAGCCAGTTTGTCAAAAAAGAGTTGGTTGTAGATGCATGGATTAACATCTGAGGTCTCTCGTCTGTTCCATTAGTGGACATTTCTATTCTTGTGACACTACCATGCTGTTTTGGTCACAACTACCCTGTAATTTGCATTCAAATCAAGTATTATGATGCCCCCAGGTTTACTTTCAGTGTTTAAGAGGTACTAGTGTTTCTGTTTTTTTGGCTTTCCACAGTCTTTAACCTTTAGCTTTTTAACCTCCCACATCCTATTTTGTTTGACCTAATATAATCTTTGTTTTGGATTCCCAGACCCTCAGCTGAAAATGTTCTGATTGATGAATGCACCTCCCACCCTCACCCCACCCCCAGGGTTGTTCAAGGAAACGTCAATTTCTCTGACCCCATCTGCCCTCACCTACTCATTTTTTCACAGATGTTGTCAGCTCAGCTTTAACCTTCTATCCACTGATTTTCTTTGGGGGGAGGTAATTGATATTCATTGGAGTTTCTAGTCATTACACAAAATTGATATTTTTTTCACAAAGACAATAGAACAACCACAGTATGACATCTAGAGAGTAGACAGTCTCTCACAATACAAATATATGAAAACTATTTCTTACAGAAGAGAATCCAGAAAATAAAGATACATGAAGAATACCAAAGGATCCATTACTACCTTGATTGACAACTTTTATGCAACAGAATTAAAAATTAAGGATATCCCAGTGGTCCAAGGATATCAACTACAGATATTTAGAGAATTCTGAAAAACATTTCGTATCTCTAAAGGTAAGGACTTGAACAATCAATGCACTGTTTGAGAAGGTGTGAAAAGTTACCTTCCTGGCCAACATCGTGGTGCATTATGTTATGTTGCCCCTTGCAGCACCAGTATGTCATGTTGGAGTGCTGGTTCAAGTCCTAGCCGCTTTGCTTACAGCTCAGCTCCCCACTAATGCACCTGAAAATGCAGTGGAAGATTCCACAAATGCTCTGGCCCTTTCCTCCCATGTGGGAGACCAAGCTGGAGTTCTTAATACCTGACTTTGGCTCACCTAGACGTGGCTACCACAGGCATTTGAGGGATAGAACTCTCTCTCCCACTCTTTCTCATCTTGTCACTCTTTTTCAATTTAATAGTCTTTAAATCAAAAATACTTTCCAGATATAGAAGTCACATGGGAAACTTGAGGGAAACATCAGAAATTAAAACTATGGGGACAGCATTGTAGTGCAGCAGGTTAAACCACCACCTGACATGCCAGCAACCCACAGGAGCATCAGGTTGAGTCCTGAGCTCCACTTCCAATTCAAATCCCTATTAGGACACATGAGAATGTGGTGGAAGATGGCCTAAGTATCTGAGTCCCTGCCACTCACCTGGGAGACCTAGATGGAGTTCCTTACACCTGCTTCAGCCTGGCCCAGCCCAGGCTGTTGTAGCCATTTGAGGAGTGAATCAGATGATTCACTCTCCCTCTGTAATTCTGTCTTTCAAATAAATAAATCTTTAAAAAAATAAAAGCTATAATGTGCAATCTTAGATGACATTAGAACATTGAAGTATAATAAAAATAATTCAGATATGTCAAGACATGGACTAGGAAACACTGCTTAACTATAAGACTGAGGGAACAGAGTCAAAGCTAAGGAACCATACTGGAGAGTTTATGAAGATGTAAACTGAACATATGTGTCAGACTGTTACAAAGCCTTTGAATCATGTAAGAATGAGATGCTTTGAATATTAGAAGTGCTAGTCCCGGCTTCTCCTCTTCTGATCCAGCTCTCTGCTATGGCCTGGGAAAGCAGTAGAAGGTGGCCCAAGTGCTTGGGCCCTTGCACCCATGTGGGAGAACTAGAAGAAGCTCCTGGCTCCTGGCTTTGGATCAGCTCAGCTCTGGCTGTTGAGACCGTTTGGAGAATGAACCAGCAGATGGAAGACCTTTCTGTCTGTCCCTCTCACTGTCTAAAATTCTCTCTCTAAAATAAACTCTAAAAAAACTCTATCTTAATGTTATAGAGTTGTGACAAACCTTGCCGATAATCCCATGGCTTTAACATAGTGTAGTTCCAGCATGCCAAGCACTCTTTGAGAACCAAAGGCGGTGGCAATTAACTAAATAGATCTACTTCTCTGAATTTAAGGTTTATTTTTGTGCTGTTATAGAAGAGACACAAAAATTAAAAATGAATAAAAATTTAAAAATATTATATTGAGGGAGATAAGAATTTTGGATACAAATTAGAGAAATGGGGCAGGAAGTAGACAGGTGGTTGGGAAGAGCTGCTTCTACTTTAAACAGGACAGTTGGGGAAAGTTTATCAGGAAAGTGATGTTAGGGCAATGTTTTGAAGAAGCAGTCATGAGACCAAGAAGAAGAACATTGCAACAGAGGAAACAGCAAGTGCAGAGATCCTGGGGCAGTTTTGCTCCTGAAAAAGAACGTAGCTGGAGCAGAGAAAATAAAAGGAGTGCAGTAGGAAGAGGAGCACAGGGGTTCTAACACCTGTCCTGCGGTGCTTGAAGGGCTGTTTCACGGCAGGATTGCTGCAGAACAGCGGGAAGCATGGAAGGATTGTGAGGGGAGGTGACCCGGCTTGCATTTCATAAAGGCGATTTTGCTGACTACTGCGTTCACAGCAGCAAAGGTGGGAAAGGTAGACCAGTTGGAAGATCCCTGGGGACATTAGGGCTTGGGGCAGCAGAAGATTTGACTTCTAATGGCACTTCAAAAGTACATGGAAAATGGAATTAAAACTATGACCTTATTTTTGGTGCAAAAATATTTTTCAAATCCACACATAGGTTTTTTTTAATAATGCACTTTTCCCACACATTAAGTTTGATACCAAAATCAAAATTATTTTCCCATGAGCTTTTGAAGTACTCCAGTATTTTTGAGACACAGTCAACAGGACCTGCTGATGGATTTAAACTAAAAGGGAAATACGAATTAAAGATAACTCTAAGTTCTGCAGTCTGTATAACTAGAAGAATAGCATGCCACTTGCAAAGATGTAAGAGTCTGAAAAAGCAGATTCACAAAGAAAGATCAAGATCTGGGTTTTAATATACCTAGCAGACTTCAGTGTGAGATGTGGAAGGATGGCTATTGAGTTTAGTCAGTCAGGAGTTGCTGAAGCACAGGTTTTCAGTCTATAATTGAAGTAACCAGCCAGGAATAAGACAACTCCTTGGAGTCAATTTCACAATTCCCCACCAGGAATTCAAATTACCCACAGTAGTTCAGTTCCCTTTAGAATACACTGTCGTGCTCAAACACAACCATTCAGCAGGCCACTTTTGAGTTCTGAGTAATATAAATCAAAGTGGAATTTGGCTTTAACAGATGAGACCATATTGTATATCTATGTTACGGAGTATGTGAATAGATATGAGTGCTTAAGGTGATCCCTAAGATAGCCTGAGAATGCATTTGAGATGTAACATCATCATTGTATAACTAGGCAGCTTTTTAAGAAATATCAGAAGAGAAAAATCCATTGAGATGAAAAACATTTGCTCATTTTTTGGGTGGGGATGCTTTGTAGCCACTTTTATGCATATGAAGGTTAAAAGCCGGGCTTGGCACAGTAGCTTAGTGGGTAAAGCCACCGCCTGCAGTGCCATAGGTGCGGTTTGAGTCCCGGCTGCTCCAATTTTAATCCAGCTCTCTGCTATGGCCTGGGAAAGCAGTAGAAGATGCGCCAAGTCCTTGGGACTTTGCACCGCATGGGAGACCCAGAGGAGGCTCCTGGCTCCTGGCTTTGGATTGGCACAGCTCTGGCCATTGCAGCCAACTGAGGAGTAAACCAGCAGATAGAAGACCTCTCTGCCTCTCCTACTGTTTAACTCTGACTTTCAAGTAAATAAATCTTTAAAAAAAAAAAAAAACAGGTTAAAAGCACTGCATTGACCAGTGCTAGCACTCATCATCCACACCCTACATTAGTTAAAATAGATGCCATAAATCATACACAAACAACAGCTGCAAAATCTTAGACTGTGTTAAGGTGACTGCAACCTGTGAGTCAGCCACTGTTTCCTCAACGCTATCTAATCAGAGTTTCTTCTGCAGGAGGAATGCTGGGGTGCTATGATAACCGCATGATATTCTGACTAAAGAATCACATTCTGTTAGCAGAACAAAGGTTTATTTATGAAGAAGAAAACAGTAGCATTTCCTCAAACTGGGGTTTGATTTAAACGAAATCACTTGAGTTTTCAAGTACCTTCAAAGACTTCACAAATATGGTATTTCTGACAGTAAGACCTTTTTACTAGAAAGCTAGTTTAAAAACCACTTACTCAAAATACAAATTTTATTTTGGCAAAAACACTTCTAAGTTTTTTTTTTTTTACCCCTACTTGCTCTATTTCCTAATTTTTAAACAGAACAATTGCTTGAGAAGATTTCTCGGGTTCAGTTTATTACATAAGTCACTCAAGCCTTTTAATAGAAATAACCATTAGTGCTAAGTGTTATTTTTGCTATTGTGTATAAAGTTTGGAATAGATGTGGACACAACTAAAGCTGTAAATCTACTTGATATTTTTCACCCTCCATAACATTTACACTGCAGGCAACTGGTTAAGCATCTCTCAGGGGTCTTTAAAATGAGAGTAGAAGCTTTATTAACTCATTTCCCACTGTTCGGACTGAAATTCCTATCTTGAAATCCAGTAAGTACTTAGCAGTATGAAGTTCCAGGAGGAGAAAATTACACCAGTGTCAACTGGATGCATACTACCACAAGGGAAACGGACCAGATGACTGCTAAGCAAGACAATAAAAGACTGTTTGTGCCCAGGACTGTGAATAATGTTGGGGGTAGAGTAACGCTTTGCTGATTCGTTTGGCCAACAGGTGCTAATTAACAAAGGATTTTAAAAAACTGTCTTTAATAACTAGACTGGAGAAAGAAAGGGCAAAGAGATGACAACTTTGCTCATTTTGGGGTGAGGGTTTGACTCCCTGGTTAAGATGCTCCTGGGGGCACCTGCATTCCATACTGGAATACCTGATTTGAGCCTCTGCTCCACTCCTAATCCAGCTTCCTGCCAACGCACACTCTGGGAGGCAGCAGGTGATTGCCCCAGTACATGGGTATTCTCTGCCATCCATGTGGGAGACACGGATTACATCAGTGACACCTGGCTTTAGTCTGGTCAAGCTACAGATGTTGAGGGCATTTAGAGAGTAAATCAGAGATCTCTTTCCCTCTGCCTTTCAAATAGAATTAAATAAAATGTTTTATAAAAACATCTCAGTCCTAACTAATGCTGGACTTAAGACCAAAATATCCCATCACCCATCACCTCAGGGAACTGCCAGTACTGAGACTTCCCATGAGCAGGAGAACCAGCCTCAGCTGAGCAAGGAAGCTTTCGCTCAGTGGTCAGGGAGAGTCCTGTGTTGGGGTCATGTTCCGGCCCCACAGCTAGGCTCAGAACTTTCAGGACCTCGTTCAGTTTCAGAAGCACAGAAGTCAAGATGACAAGCAAGAGGGACACAAAATTTCATGTTTTAAACAAAGTCTATGCAGTCAGACCACACACTCGAGCTCTCCAACAGGAAACCGTGGGACACAGAGGAACAACAATGTCTGCTTCATAGAGCTAATAAAGGTTTCACTGAACTCATGCAGGAGTGTCACAGAGAATATCAGCTATAGTAGTTCATGAGGATTTCATGGCTATGTTAGAATCCTAAGTGTGATGGTCAGAATCTGAAAATAATGATAACAGAATCTCAAGTGTTACTAAATGAGCTCCTGATACAGAAGTCAACTCTCTGGATGTCACAATGTATCGGTGTCCATTCATCTCAGAAAGGTTACAACTTGCAAGAACACTTGCTCCAAAATACAGCTTTCAGGGAAGAGGAAAAGAATTTCACTTTCCATTTCATTAAAATACTAATCCAAGAAAGGAAACTATATTCCCATTTGTAATAAAGTGCTTATCCACTGCTCATGTACACATTACACAGTGCAAAGTTCCTCTTTTTTTAAAAAAAAATTATTTGAAAGAATTAGAAGAGACAGAGAAGGTGAGAGAGAGAGAGAGAGAGAGAGAGAGAGAGAGAGAGAAGAAAGAAGAGAGAAGAGAGAGAGAGACCCATCTTCCATCCACTCGTTCACTCCCCAGATGGCCACAATGGTATGCACTGGGCCAGGTGGAAGCAGTGCCATGAGCTCCTTCCAGGGCTCCCACATGGGTGGCGGGTGCCCAAACACTTCGGCCTTCTTCTATTGCTTTTCAGGATATTAATGGGGAGCTGGATGGGAAGTGGAGCAGCTGGTACATGTATGGCACTCATATGTGATGCTGGCATCACAGGCAGTGGCTTCGCCTGCTATGGTACAGTGCCCACCCCAGTGCAAAGTGTTTCTTCATAGAACAATTATTCCTTGTAATACTGCTATGATGTGACTATAGATTGGATCATGATGCCTTTAAGCTTAAATAGTGGTAGGTGACACTTTGTTAAAACTAGACTAAAGGCTTAACATAAAATACTTTGTGTTATAGCAGTGTTGTAGCTTTTAGTAAACAATGTTAAGAGGAACTAATGTTATAAGAGTAGTTAAAAGGATCCAAGATTTGGTTTAAAGAACTCAGTCTGTTAAATTTAAGTGAAGATCAGATTCATAGATTGATACAATAGTCATCCCTTTTATGTACAGGGGATATGTTCCCAGATGGCCAGTGGATGACAAACTGAAGATGGCACTGAACCCTATGTAAGTATTTATTTTTATCATATACATGTATGTATGTGTGTTAGTCAACATACCCCAATGACTTATAAATTAGACACCAAGATTAACACTAACAATGAATACAACAATTAAAGGAGCTGGCATTGTGGCTCGGTGGTTTAAGCCATAGTCTGCGATGCTGGCATCCATATGGGTACCCTTTTGAATCCTAGCTGCTCCACTTCTGATCTGGCTCTCTGCTAATGCACCTGGGAAAGCAGTGGAAGATGGCCCAAGGGGCCATTGGGCCCCTGCTCCCATGTGGGAGACCCAGATGAAGCTCCTGGCTCCTGGCTTTGGTCAGGCCCAGACTTGGCCATTGTTGCCATTTGGGGAGTGAAACAACAAATTGAAAATGTGTTTCTGTAACTCTGCATTTCAAACAAATAAATCTTTAAATGGCATAGCAATTATATTTTAATATACTATAGCAAAATATTGCATGAATTAAAATGCACAAATTGTTTACCTCTGCATTTTTCCATTTAATATTTTCAGATCATGGCGGGTAAATAAAACCATTGAAAGTCAAACCATACATGAAGAGGGTTACTCTGTGTATTCAGCTGTGTAATGCGAACTACTGTATGTATTCCTATTATTTGGCATACTATTGGCTAATCATTTAACTTATATAATACATAAGTTTGGATATTTTCATCCATGTGGAAAATACATACATTTGTCCTTAGAGCAGAATTCCCTAAAAGAGAGTATAGCAGGCAAAATAAATTAACAAAGATTTTTACAATGGCCTAGGATCTCATGTTTCTAAGAAAGGGAAATTGCACTGAGTTAATGAAGCTACTGGAACTGCCAATACCATAAAGTATAGCACCAATTAGTTATGTGCCCCTACGTACAGTTCGTGAAGTCCCTGAAGAACTTCTAAAAACTACAACTATTCCAAAACTTCTTCAGCGAAGACCTTTGACTTGACAGTGGATGAAATGGAAACAACATTTATTTAATATGTCATTTAAATACCAACTGTGATTAGGTTTAGAGGAAGAAAAAACTATCCTAACAAGGACCGTTAATTAAAATTATGATTTAGATGAAATGTTCGTTATTAGTTCTTAGAGAATGAAAATCTCCCACCATATATCAAAAGTGTTTAAGTATACCTGACAGCACATTATAAATTATTTCCATTTGTGTTATATTATAGCTATTACAGACATGGTAATTGCACTCTTGCTGAATAGCTTTTGCATAGACCAACATTATCATCATGCCACATGCTATATACATATTTCCGATGCCATTATTTCTTGAGCCATGTCAGTTATGATATTCCCAAGAGCTGAGGAAGATGAAGATAATATGGAATAAAAGCATCCCAGGCAACAAGTAGGTCATATGACCTTTGCTGGCATTACTTATATTTTTCAATCTATCAGCTGGTCATTTCAAAGGCAAACAATTTTTATTAATCATTAAAGAATTGGCACAGTTTCATTTGGTGAACACAATGTAATGTGTTTAAAGAAGATTTGTATAGGGCCATTGAAAGAAGGCATTTACCTTAAATCACATGTTGCCTAATCACTTGCCTATTTGCCCTTAATTTATAGAACTTCTTGTCTAAGGGAGCCAGATTTATACAGTCCTTATCTGCTTTGTAGCTACCACTGAAGATTTAGCTTCGAAGCTTTCGTTTTAATAATTCTTTGTGATAGAACACTCTGAGGTGCTCGGCTGGAGGTCTAGTACATCAATGTAATTTGCTAATTGACTTATGAAGAAGGAAGAAAAAGCATGAGTTTAGAAACTGCTAAATTTAGGTAAACTTATAAATCAATCAAAATTCTAGACTTCAATAAATATACTGTAATCCAAAGAGATAATTGCAACACACAGTAGAGCACTACTCTGTGTGGACAAAATGTGGTCAAAATATACTACTTAAAAATAATTTCTGAACTTTCTAGCTGTCATTGTTATGAGATTCACTTATTGTGCCAACAGTTGATTACTCCTTCCTTTCTCTTCCTTCCTTCTCCCATTCTTTCCCTACCAACTGTGTATTGATCTAAGATTTTTCTAGCAGCTGTCTATGAAAAAGATTTAGTCAATCTAAAGCTATAGTCTGCAATTATTCTATCTATGAACTAAAATGAGGCATCATAAAAAATTAATTGAAAAGGTGTATTGAGAAAAATTAGGCATGACTTTAAAAATATTACTCCAAAACCAATTTATCTTTTCATCCTATTTTTCCTCAAACATTTTGAAGCCCCCTCATATATGTAAGACTTATAATTTTAAATGTTTTTATCTCCTACACTGTTGTAAAATTAATCCAGGTGTTAAATTACAAAGGAAAAAATGCTGTATACCACTATATTTTAGAAGCATTTTGAAAATTAAACACTGTACATTCATCTAATAAAATAGATAGGAAAATATTGTAAATAAGAAAAAATCAGCACTGTTAAGAAGCAATATTAACATATGATCACTGATAAAATAGATTGTGCAAAAGCATTGGTTTAACAAGATGCACAAATTGACAAAGGGATTTTATGCACTCCAAGGCTTATTGCAGCACTATTCAAAACAGTCAAGACATAGTACACAAGTGTCCATCAACAGATGAATGGATAAAGAAAATGTAAAATATACAAAACACTTTAAAGCCATAAAATTGACATTCTATCATTTGCAACAATGTGATTTTATGTAGAGAATCTAAAAATTTCTCGTAGGATTAGAGTAGAAGAGTGGTTCACAAACTAGAAGAGTAGAGAGGAGGAGGGGAGATGGAGACATTGGTTGATAAGTACAAAATTACAGGTAGATAGGAGAAATGAGTTCTGAGTTCTTTTGCATAACAAAATGATTAGAATTAACAATCAAGTATTGTGTATTTAATAATGGCTGAAGATATTGTTATAATAAAAATGCTATTTAAGATTTATATGCTAATTAACTTGATCATTAAATACATACCTACAATAAACTGTACATTATACCCCAGAAATATCATTCTATAATTATGTGTTAGACAAAAATTAGACTTAGAAAATGAAAAAAAGTTATTTTTAAAAGGCTTTGGTCAATTCACATTGGTTAGGGATACACACACAGACAGGTGATATTAAAGAGCTCGACAAAATTTTCAGTGCATATAAATTTTTTTTGAATATATAGTTTTGCCTTGTTAAATTAAGAGCTGAATATTATTTCTCAATCTTATTCAAGAATCATGCCTTAGTGGAAATGGATAATATAAAGTATATAAAACTACAGATATAACTCATGGTCTGCTTTATGAGCATTTAAGTTAATATAACATTAATCTTTTCATGTTATGAATCAAAATATATTATAGATCAACTTTAAATCTGACATTTTTTCAAGTCAGAGAAGAAATTAGAAAATATATTTATAAATTGTATACAAATTTGTACTTGTTCATTTTAATCAAGGATTTAGAAACATTGACTAAATGAAAGCATGCAAATTTATACCTTATTTCCACAATTCTTAGATTTCTTTTTCTTTTCTTTTTGTAATATTTATTTATTTATTTGAAAGAGGAGAGAAAGTGAGAAATCTTTCATCCACTGGTTCATTCTCCCAGCTGGCTGCAAAGACTAGGACTGGGCCAGGCTGAAGCCAGGAGCTTCCTCTATGTTTCCATGTGGGTAGCAGCATCCCAAACACTTGGACCATCTTCTGCTGCTTTCCCAAGGCATTAGCAGGGATTTGGATTGGAAGTAGAGCAGTCAAGCACAAAATGGCACCCATATGGGATGCCAACACAGCAGGTGGTGGCTTTACCGGCTATGCCTCCACACCAGCCCCTCATGTTTTCTTTTCTAACATGTAATAATCAAGGAAAAACTCTATGCTTGCCAATAAAAATCCTTAGAAATATAATTGGAACTATGATGTCATTAGGAATTTGTAAATTACACTTGTATAAGCATTTATGAATTACTTGAGCCTAGGCATATGACAGTTTTTTCTAGTTGGTAGTGCTAGGAGTGAAGAATATCCATACCACAAAGTGTTGTCGCAGACAGGGAGGGAGTACAAGAGAACTGCTCTCAGCCACAGACTCCTACCACATCTTTCAAGGTCCATCTTCAGCCACAACCAGTTTTTATCAACTCCAATGAAGTAATGTGTTCCCAATTATAAATTCAACAAAGCCTCGAGGAATAGACATGTTTCCAGGTATGTTCAAAGTTATTAGAACTATTCTATCAGCTCTGAGTTCCAATAAGAATTTTTTTAAATTTTAATTTGACAGGTAGAATTATAGACAGTGAGAGAGAGAGAAAGAGAGAAAGGTCTTCCTTCCATTGATTCACCCCTCAAATGGCCGCTACAGCCGGCACTGCGCCAATCCGAAGCAGGAATCGGGTGCTTCTTCCAGGTCTCCCATGTGGGTGCAGGGGCCCAAACACCTGGGCCGTCCTCCACTGCCTTCCCGGGCCACAGCATAGCGCTGGACTGGAAGAGGAGCAACCGGTACTAGAACCCGGCGCCCATATGGGATGCTGGAGCTGCAGACGGAGGATTAGCCAAGTGAGCCAAGGCGCCAGCCTCCAATAAGAATTTGAAACAGAAGAATTCTTATACCAAAATCAAAAAAGGGTACCTTCTTTGATTTTGTAAATAGCTCTAATATCTAGGATTGCCAATTTCCTCATTTAAATGAGAATATTACATATTTGTTCTAACTAACCCATAATGTTTTTATGAAACCAATATGTCACAATATTAATGAAAATATCAGAAAATACCAGGCCTTTATATCATTATTCTAAGGAAAAGAAAATAATTCATATACAAGGTAAAATATGTTTTTCAAAAATTCACTTATCTGAAAGGCAGATCAGCAGAGAGAGGGGGCATTCAGAGGGAGATGGAGATGATAGAGATGTAGATGGAGATGATGGAGATGGAAACAGTTAGATTTTCCACTCACTGGTTCATTCCTCCAAATGACTACAATGATCAAGACTTCCTGAGTCAAAGCCATGAGCCAGGCATTCCACCTGGGAATCCCTCACAAGTGGCAGGGACTGAGGTACCTGGGAAATCTGCCATGTTCACAGGGAAGCTAGCAAGGACCTGAATGGGAAGTGAAGCAGCCATGACTTGAACTGGCATGCTGATATGGCAAGCTGGCGTAGTAAGTGGCAGGTTACACCTCTGTCCTACAGGACTGGCCCCAAGGAAATATTTTTAATTCACAAAAAGTACACTCAGAATTGACTATCTCATATGTAGATCCATATTTTCTTATTAAAATCACATAACTTCATTTTTAAACTTCTAATGGGTATTTCAATTATCTTGATATTCTTGACAATATTCAATGAGAGTTATATTAGTTAGAAGACTTTTTAAATATTTATTTGAAAGATGGAGTTAGAGAGTAGGAGAGACAGAAATCTTCCATCGACTGGTTCATTCCACAAATGGTCACAATGGTCAGGGTTGAGCCGTGATGAAGCCAGGAGCTTAATCTGGATCTCACACATGGGAGCAGGGGCCCAAGCACTTGGGCCATCTTCCACTTTTCCCATGCACATTAGCAGAAACTGGATAGGAAGTGGAGCAGCTGGGGACTCCAACCGGTGCCCATCAGGGATGCCAGTGTCACAGGTGGCGGCTTATCCTAATGCACCACAAAGCCAGCCCCTTGTTAGGAGTCCTCCAGAAACAAGCACTAGAACACTGACAAATTGGACTAAATATTATGAATATTTATCATCTTATATAACAATTAATGATACAATGGTCTCAGGTACCCACTGATATCACATTGGATCCCAACTTTTCATTCTTAACATTTTTTAGTGTTATTTGCTCCAAGAAAGGCTCTCTTTCAGGACTAGAAAAAATTTCATTGACCTAGACAAGTTCAGAATCATTTTTTCTTTCTCCAGTCATCAGCATTGGGAAGGGATCTCCACCATTAGAGCATACAGATTTTTTTTTTTAAGTGAAAAAAACCACTTTGTTTTCCTACTAAACGATCCATGATTTATTATAATTGCATAAATTTTTTATCCTAATGCTTTGCCTGTATTACCTCTCCCATACTAGATTATGATCTACTCTAAGAAATCACAATAATTTGTTTTCTATTGTCTGCCTATGATGTGTTTTGTTTATAAAACTAAATGATTGAATGAGTGATCTAGGAAGACGGTAGTGAATATAACTAAGACAAGGATTCGAGTTACATTTGAGAAAAAGTGGTAATATCTCAACAGGTCAAAGGAGCAAACGGAAAATAAGATTTGAAAAATGGATTTGTAATGGACAATACACATTTTTCAATTTTTAAAAAGATTTTATGTATTTATTTGAAAGGCAGAGTGACAGAAGAAGAAACAGAGAATGAAATCTTTCAACTGCTGGTTTACTGCCCAAATGGCTGCAACCTGAAGCCAGGAGTCTGGAATTCCATCTTGATCGCCCATGTGAGTGGCAGGGGCCTAAGTACTTAGGCCATCTTCTACTGCTTTCCCAAGCACATTAGCAGAGAGATGGATAGAAGTGGAGCAGGTAGAATTCCAACTGACACCCACATGGGATACAAGCTTTGCAGGCAGTGCTTAACCCATTGCAAAATTTTTATAGGTAATTCTAGGAATTTTTCAATTTATTGCATAAGATGTGATGGTCCCTGAGGTGTTTTGAGCTGTGATTGCATTGATAAATGTATATCCTAAGAACCTTTTATTCTTTCTCCACATATCCACGTAGCTCATTCGTATACAGATACACCGTGCATTTACTCTGTTTTATCTGGAAGGCAATAGTTGATGGGTACAGTAAAAAAAAAAAAAAAAGGTTAACAAGACTAAAAATATGATTTTGTAGCTATCACAAAAATATTTCAAAGTTCTTGAATTAATAGGTATAAAATCAACCTATAATTGTTTTATGGTTCATTGATTAAGCTTGAGCCTAACCATTTAGGAATGTGCAAAACTTTGGAAAAGGTTCAGGACACTTACAGCATCCTCCTCTTGGCAGTTCTTATCTCAGTTTCTCTCTACAAAATAACTTGATGATAGACCTGCATTTTCCCTGAAGTCCCAACATGGAAGTGCACAGATAATGTCAAATGTAATTCCAAAATAAAAAGCACAATCTGAATACAGCTCATCTTGACTAACTTTGCTGAGAGGGATAAAGAGATAGAAAGCATATATTGTTTTTAATGAGATAGAAAGAACTACCACTGGCAAGCTTTTTTGAACATCAGTTTTTAAATGAGCACCTTATCTTTGGCAAACATATGTCAGCCAAGCATTTTAGTCCAGCAAAATGATGTCTTGCTGTTAGGTAGAAATTGCATACCATTTAATTGAATACATAATGTTCATTTCACAGGTTCAAACAAGAAGTAAAGGAAAGTATCTACAAATGAGGAGACATATTTGATCCAAACAAGGAAACAAAATATTGATAGGACATTCATTTCATAATCACCTATGGGCAACTAAAAAAGTCTATTTTAAGCCCATTATCTACAAAGGAGACTTATGTAAATATTATTGTAAATTTATAAAATTGTATAACTTTTATTAAAATAGATATAAACAGACTATCTGTTCCATTGCCACATGAGGATAAATGAAAGTAGAAGTGACAAAATTGCATGGATTTAATATATTATCCCCTCAGAATATTCGTTTTCATTGTTAGTGTTATAATTCAGTGTAAATATGATGGATCTGTATTTACATATGCTACTGAGAAATTTCAAGATGCACTAGATTGCTTGCTCATGGATTCACAGCATACATTTAACTTTTATATATGCACCAAAAAATGCATATAAAAATGCTAATGTCAAAGTAGAAAAAGGCAAAACTTTCCTGAAAATTTAATCTAATAGTAACCTAGGTCTTTGGATAATGAGAAAATTTAATTACAATTACAAAATAATTTTTCCAGAGAAAAGATGCTGGTCAGCTTGGGTAGGATTACATTCTTTCCACTACATATTCCTCAGTGAGAGATAAAAACATGAATAAGATGTTCTGGCAAATATTGAATTCTGTATGTTGTTTAATGAAAGTTTTTTAGCTTATGTCCCAAAATATTGATAATTATAATGTAGAATAATGCATTTTATCAATGTTTAAAGAAATAAGTAAAGCTAGTTTCACACAATTATGATTTCACATAATTATATACGATTACAATAAAAATAAATTTACACAAATATTTACTAGTTTCATAGTAAAAATGAGTTCATAAAGTAAACAATTATTTGTGTAAGGCTGAAGTGTCTATAAGTACCTATCATGAAATTTTGTGTAGGCTTTAATTTTTAAATTTATTTGCATTTTATTTGAAAGGGAGGAGAGAGGGAGGGAGGGAGGGAGAAACATACACCCTTCCATCAGCTGATTTACGACTCACGCTCCCCACATTTGGTGCTGGGCCAGCCTGAAGCCAGGCACTCAGTATCAGTCTCCTTTGTGGACAGCAAGGACTCAAGTACTTGCAGCCATAGAAAGCTGGATCAGAAACAGACGCAAGACTGGAACCAGGAACTCAGAAACAGGAGCCAAGTGTCCCAGTCATCATCTTAACACTGACTCAAATGTTTGCCCCTTTAGAAAGGCCTTTTAACAGCTCATTTGATAAATACCTTTTAGATCATTCAGTTCACTTAATATTACTGAACCAGGTAAGTTTCTCTGAAAAGCAAAAATAAGAATATCTTAGAGAAAAACTGTCTTTTGGGTTTTTAGTTTTTAGTGTTACCTCTGCCTGATCAGTTGCTAGATTTATTCTTTCATCTTTTTGTCAGCCTAAGAAAAGGATTGACTTCAATATCGTAAATTGTTATCATCCACTGCATCTTATTTTTTTGCATTTTAATAGCATAGAGTCCTGAGCTAAAATAATGGACCTCTGTGGGTAGAATTTTGGGTGGGAGCAAACGTGGGGAGAGAGCATGACTGCTGGGGACTCCATGCTGACACCACTGTGACTGGTGATGCTCTGGAGTTGGTCTATTTCAGGGGAAAAGGACAGGGCTTTAGCCACATCTTTGGGATTCAACACCATCTCTCATGTTTTCTAAAAGTGACTTGGCCTCCCTTAGCCTCAGTGAATCATCTATAAAATATGAACCCCAGTGCTGATTTGAAGAATAAACGAGAGAACCAGTGACTTGTCTGATGCTGTGCCTGGCACGCAACAGGGGATAAATAATTACCAGCACCCTTCCCTCGCTCTCCATGTGACTGGTCCTGATCATTAAATCTGGGCGGGTTAGAAGCTCAGAGTTTTATGTTGGGGTCTGTGGTATTGATGTCCCAATTTAAGCATTCCCAGTGACACAGAGACAGATATGCATGAGGACAATAAAAAAGAATGAAGCATGAATGGAAATAAGTGAATTGCCATGCCACCCACAAACCAGCTGTTGCTGAAAATGGCACTATCAGATTCAAAAATCAGTATTATCATGGAAGCACTAAGTGGCTTTGGGAATACACACTCATTCACAGAAGTCAAACTTTATATTCACAACATTAGAACTAATTTAATGCTTAGTAAAGTACTTAGTGTATTTCAGAGTAACAAAATGAATGCTAGGAAATAAAAGAAAATAAAGGCTTTCTCTAGTGTACCAGCACATGCCCAAAGTAAAATTAAATATTAAAATGAGGCTCTGAGATAGTAGGCAATTCAACTTTTTATTCAGATGTTCCATATACAAAGCCAATCTTAGAGCCTGGGGAAGACAGAGCCTTCTGGAGGTGAAAATGGCCAATTTCACTCTCATTCCTAATATCACAACATCTTTAAAAAGTGAGCTGCTGGGCAGAATTTCAGCCTAGAGTTTAAGATACCAGTTGGGATACCCACATCCCATGTCAGGATACCTGGGTTCGATCTCTGGCTCCGGTTCCTGAATCTAGCTTCCTCGAAAGATGGACTCTGGAGGGCAGTCCCAGTGCTGCAAAGTATTGTGTTTCTGTCACTTTGTGGGAGACCTGGATTGAGTTCCTGGCTTTGCTCCTTCACCCTGCCAGCTATTATAAGCATTTGGGAAGTGAACCAACAGATGGGAGTTCTCTGTCCTTCAAATACATATGTAAAAATTAAAACATAAAAGGCTTCTATTATAGTTACACATCACGGATACTATTTTTATCACCAAACTAAGATTAGGCTAACTATATTTCCTATTAGAAAAAAAAACACAGTTGTATTTTACTGTTACTCATAGATTAAAGAAAATGGTGCTCTTTGCATGTTTTTTCTTTGGTTGAACTGATTGCCACTTAGGAAACAATACATACGTGGAGTTAGAGTTAGCATAATTTTATCCTTGATGAAAATTTCAATGCAACTGAACAAAAACATATCGATTGACTAATCTCTCTGCAAGCAAGGCTATGTTAGTGAGTGGAAGAGACAAAGTTGCACAGGGCTCCAGCAGACACAATGGGAGACAGACATGTACAGTATTAGTATAAGCAATGAAATGGCCAGAACAAACAGAGCACATCTGAAAAATATTAGGGGATACCATGGAGGGGCTAAGCAATTCATCACATTTCTCAACTTTGGGAGCACCCCTAGTTTTATTCTTCTTCCTGTTATTACTTCATTTCAGGGGTCAACATCCATTACTATTTTCGGGGTCACCTTTCATTATTGTTCTGTAATGGTTTGTGTTTCAGATTGTCTCTTTTTGTTCCTGTGGCTCTCAGGTAAACAAGTTATTTATATTTTATTATGCCACCGGGTTAAATCCTAAAACCTAATTTTGTCCTTGGTTGAGCACAATTGAAATTGCTATGGGTTTCACTGAGTCGGTGCGAGAAAGTAAATATATGTTTGATGTGTAACCACATCTAAAGAGAGAATCTTCTTTAAAAAGCCAAGTATAAACATGAATTTCAGCTTGGAAACACTCCTGACGTTAAACCAGCTGGTGGCTGCAACATCAGACAATGTATGTGAAATTAACTTGAAAAGGATAAAAAGTAGCATGGATGCAATGTAGCATTATCATTAAGGAAAAATAACACTGTGAACAAATATTTATATAGCCCATTTTCATTTATACATCGGTAACTTCTCTTTGCTCAAGTGAAATCCAGAGAGATAGATCTATAAATACACAAAATAATAGCCTAATAACTTTTCCAAATACTGCACATTTAGGTATGATTTACTTTCTGTTCTTGCTACGGACTGAATGTTTGCATCTCCCCAAATTCATTTATTGCACCTCTAATCTCAAATGTGATTTGGAGATGGAGCTTTTAGAAGTGAGGGAGTTCCTGACAGCGTGGCACTCTTGGTGAGCTGAGCACCCTCACATGGAGAGGCTCTGCAGAGCCTGCAGTCTCAGTCATATGAGGGCACTGGGCAAAGTCCAGCACCAGTCAAACCGGAAGCACCTCTCTGAGAGCCCCTCCATGCAGACTCTCCCATCTCCACCTTCAAGTCTCCAGAACTTCGAGGAAAGTTAGGGTTTTTTTAAGATTTATTTATTTTGAAAGTCAAGAGTTACACACAGAGAAAAGGAGAGGCAGAGAGAGGGGAAGCAGGTCTTCCATCCTCTGGTTCACTCCCCAGTTGGTGGCAACAACCAGAGCTGCACCAATCCAAAGCCAGGAGCTTCTTCTGGGTCTCCCACACAGGTGCAGAGGCCCAAGGACTTGGGCCATCATCTACCGCTTTCCCAGGCCAGAGCAGAGAGCTGGATCAGAAGTGGAGCAGCTGGGACAGGAACCGGAGCCCATATGGGATGCCAGCACTGCAGGTGGCAGCGGCTTTATCCGCAAAGCACAGCGCCAGTCCCAAGGAGGAATGTTAGCTTTTAAGCCATCCAGTCTTCAGTAATTTACAGCAACCTGACCTAAGACAGCTCTCTCATTCTCTTTCTCTCATTTTTTTGTCATAAAACTGAACCTTTAGGCTGAATAAATGTTTTCTTATATGATACAGTGTGTATTGTTTCCCTGAATGTATGCATATATACGTGTGTGTATATATGTGCGACTTAGAAATATGATGTTTTATATAAAGGGATATGTTTGTTCTATAATGCCATACTTTTTAGTCAACTTTATTAAGACTATCTTGCTATACGTGGGGTACCAGTGAGCAGATTTTCCTAAAGATAAGGGAAGTGGTTTTGAGGGAAGATGTATGTGACTTACACACATAATGGGGCAGACAGCACTGCTTTTGTGCACATTGGTAAAGATTACGGGGAAGTAACACCTTTGTGTGTGATACACAAGAATACTTCAAAAATTTGTGGAAAACAGAATCAAAAGTTTGTTATGGTGCAAGGAATTCTGCAATCCATGCGCGGGGGTTTTCTGCAAGTTTGAGGACATGTGTGCTACAAAGAAAATCATGCATGGGTTTCCTAAATTATTTTGCACTCCGATAAAATTACCTTTCTGAAAGTTTTATTTATTTCAGAGGTAGAGACACAGAGAGGGAGGTAGACAGAACAGACAAGCTACTGGTTTACTGTCCAAATGCCCTCACGGGCCTCAGTATCCCCCATCTGTGGAGGGAACACCATTACTTGAGTCATCACCATTGCCTACTGGCATCTGCATTAGCAGGAAGCTAAAGATGGAGGTGGAGCTGGGAAAACACAATGCAAGTTCTCCAGTATGGGACGTGTGTCTTAACCATGAGAATAAATGCCTGCTCCTCCAAATCAACTTATTTTCAATTCATTTTTCCCATGAACTTTTAGAAGTACCCTCATAAATACAGGCTGATGAAGTATATTTTATTAGCTGAAAGGAAACACAAAGAGATGAATGAGAATGTGTCCAGCATGCCAGAAAAACGGGTGTTAAGTGTAAGGCTGGCTGACCTGAAAATCCATCCTGCTCACTGCAGCACCTGGAATGTTGTCTGAGGGAGAGTGAGACAGACTAGGAACAAAGCTGATTTCACTTCACTTTTAGGCTCTGCCACCTACAAAGTTTTTTTTTTGGGGGGGTGGACTAGATTACTTGATCTCCCAGAGGTGGGGAACACCTAGTTTATAAAATCATTTTGTCTGGTGCTGCCAAGGCAACGGCAGGCAGGACTTGAATTCAATAAACGTGCAGCAGGCTGTGTTTAAGTGGATAATTTTGTATGGTCCACATGGCCCTTGGCAGGAAAAAAATTCTCTCACTCTTTCAAGATATTCCTAAAATGGGCAAATTTCCTTGAGGGTGCACAAAAGCAAATCACAGTAATTAGATTTACTAGTTTATTTTTCTTAAAGATTGAAAACCTGTAAATAAGCCCCTTAAATGATGATTATTACATTTAGAAATGAACTTATTTTGGTTAAACTAAGCTTTCTGCATTCATGGAACACTTTATAGCTCATGATAATATTGATTCTTTACATGTACATTTTTTAAAAATTTATTTGACAGATAAAGCTAGACAGTGAGAGCGACAGAGAGAAAGGTCTTCCTTCCGTTGATTCACTCCCTGATGGCCGCCACAGCTGGCGCTGCACCGATCCGAAGCCAGGAGCCAGGTGCTTCCTCCTGGTCTCCCATACGGGTGCAGGGGTCCAAGCACCTGGGCCATCCTCCACTGCCTTCCCAGTCCACAGCAGAGAGCTGGACACCAAGAGGAGCAACCGGGAATAGAACCTGGCACCCATATGGGATGCCAGTGCTGCAGGTGGAGGATTAACCAAGTGAGCCACGGTGCTGGCCCCTACATGTACATTCTTCACTTGTCAAATTAGGCCTTTCAATGATAATAGGACTATATAAATAGTAACTTTGTATTTCTTGAGGGGAGACCATTTTAAAATACATTTGCTGGGGTGGACGTCTGGCCCAGTGGTAAAGACACCACATGGGATGCTCACACTCTGCACTGGCATGTCCGAGTCTGGGTTCCAGCCCTCGCTCTGATTTCAGCTTCCTGCATGGGCACCCAGGAGGCAGCAGGTGGTGGCTCAGGTACTTGGGTCCCTGCCCACTTAAGGAGAAGTGGACTAAGTTCCCAGTACCCAGCTTCAACCTAGCCCAGCCCCAGCTAAAGGAGCATTTGGAGGAGAAGCCAACAGATAGAAGAATGCTCTCTCCTCCTCTCTGCCTATTTCAAATAGATAAAATAAGTCTTTAAAAAATTAAATACATTTGCTACTTGAAAGTCTTGGCTTATTAAGATGAATTTGCTAAACTTTTTTAAAAGATTTTATTTATTTGAGAGGTAGAGTTACAGACAGTGAGAGGGAGAGATAGAAAGAGGTCTTCCTTCTGTTGGTTCACTCCCCAAATAGCCGCAATGGCCGGCAATGCGCTGATCAAAAACCAGGAGCCAGGTGCTTCCTCCTGGTCTCCCATGGGGTGCAGGGCCCAAGCACTTGGGCCATCCTCCACTGCACTCCCAGGCCATAGCAGAGAGCTGGACTGGAAGAGGAGCAACAGGGACTGAATCCGGCGCCCATATGGGATGCCAGCGCCTAAGGTGGAGGATTAACCTGCTGCGCCACAGTGCCGGCCCCTGTTTGACTTAGTTAGACAGGCTGTAGGTGTAAAAGCACCCAGGCAATCAATGTATAAAGCACAAAGATCAGCATCATCCCTTCACGTGCTCTTCCCTCCTGCTGTCCTCCTCAGAGACACCCAGTCACCAACCTGCCCTGCAAATTCTGCACAGCCTATGTATCTATGTGTGTACACACACACACACACACACACACACACACATTATCACACACTAATGAATGCTAAGCATTTTGTCCTTGTATAATGAAAATAAATTATATGGATTTTTTTCTTTTCTTTGGTCTGAAAGGCTGATTTAAATGCTGCCCAGTATCAAGAAAGACTGTATAGTATGATGCCTTATTCTCTATAGCATGCACAATTTAAATTAGATTTGAAACCTTACTATTAATTTGAAAAGAAGTATGCTGATCTAATAGACTTTAATAATATACTACTTACATTCTAACAGCTGTGTGACAAACCACCTCTCTGACTTATTAACAGTCAAAGGCATTTACTTAAAGAGCACTCTTATTATGGTCTATACATCATTTTTTAAAAAATCCTATAGTGGAATGCCCTTGCTCTTGAAAGGTGATTAAGACAATCATCCTAATCTTATTTAAGTCTGTGAATTTTTTGTAGTTGACAGAAGAAGTATTAAGAATGAAAGTGCCAGTCCGATATCCTCTACACAGAAATTACTTAGCTTGAAGGCCGGCATATGCGATATGTGGGAAGAGTCTAAACTAGTACCATTTGTTAATGTTTGTTTCCAAATACTTGAAACGCAGACCACATTGAGAAGGAGGGAGAGAAGGAGGGAGAGAGAAAGGCTGATTGATTGATTTTATCCACAGGTTCACTCCCTAAATGCCCCAACAGCCAAGGCCCAATCAGGCTGAAGCCAGGAGCTAGGAACTTCATCCAGGTCTCCCAGGTGGGTGACAGAGGCCAAAACGCTGAGCTGTGGTCTGCTGCCTTCAGGATGCACGTTAGTAGGTACCTGGAAGAAGAGTAGCTAAGAAAACCGGCACTCTTACATGCAGGGCTGTTGTCCAAGTGGAGGCCTAACCCAATAGCGTCTGCCCCTAGGTAAACACTGAATTTTTACAAAATTCTAACACTAACTTAATAACACTTCAAACTAATAAACATCTCATGAACCAGGCAATGATTTGAAAGTCACTTGGGAATGGTGGCCATCTATTCCAACACTACACATAACACATCCAGTGAGAGAGGAATTGGAGGGACTATAAATTCTACGTTTACCTGAAGGTATTTACACTTTGTAGTCTATTATTCATTTCCAGACTAAAGATAAAATCAAAACCACTGAAGAACAATGACCAGCCCCTCCAATTACCAGTCAAGGCTGGCTCCCACATTCTCTCTCCTGCACTCTGTAAATTATTATTCGAGACAGTGATGGAGATAGAAGGAGCCCCATCTGCTGGTTTACTGTTTACACAATGCCCAGTGGTTGGGGGCCTACAACCAGGAGCTGAGAATTAATCCAGGTCTCCCATGTGGGTAGCAGGGAACATCACCTCCCAGCTTCTGCATTAGCAGGGAGTTAGAGTCAGGAGCTGAAGCTGTTGAACTCAGGCACTCCCATGTGGGATACAGGTAACCAACTGGTGCCCTAAACTCTAATCCAGACGCCCACTCCTAGGCCAGTCCTCTGCTAGCTCTTGGGATTTCCTCAATGAGGTCAACTATTCAGGGACATGCACTGATGGCGCAGGTTATTAATCTTTTTATTCCCATGCTCAAACTGGATAATTGGTGCTGTCATTCTTTGATTACAACATGTAAACCTGAGACCATGCTCATTCTTAAAACATGGGTTGTTGTACCTAAAAGAAGAACCAATGACAGGAAAATTGAGGGGACACCAAGAGATTCAGGCATTTCGTGATAAGTTGTAAACAGACCTAAGGATCATCCCTTTTCATGAGCAAGGCTTACCTTCTCAAGGTAGTCTTAATGAGAATGCCGATCTTCAACCTTGTTTTTCATATTGTACACTCTAACTAAACACACATAGATTCCATTGCAGGACAGGTTCTATATGTCCTTGACAACCCAGCTCTTCCTTTCTCACATGTAGTTCCCAGAATATGTGGAGAATGTATTGGGAATGCAATGCCCTGAGGTCAGGAGGAACAGGCCAGGACATAAGGCTTTGTCCCCCACCCTTCTGGAACAGGGTGTCCTGAAATGCCTTAGCCCAGCATTTCCAGTGCCCCTGTGGATGAAACCAGGACAGCACATGATTTTAGAGTCCTGCCCCAGAGAGGCAACAGAAGCCATGCACAAAAAACACTTCACCTACGCTGGGCAACTTTTGTGAGCCTTGGATTCAAAGCGAATCCTAGGCTCTGTTCCCCACTGCCTATCTGTGAATAACAAAGTGGCTTCACTTAACCTGCTGAGCGCTCTGTCTCGCTGGAATTAGGGGTGAGTATTAATAAATGGTGCACAACGTTGGCAAGGTGTTCAGAGCCCTTCCCTGGGGTTGATATTGGCCCTTGGTGAACCAGCTCCATAATCACTAAGACTCTTGAAAACTTAATGTATGTTGAATACATTAAATAATACTGTAACCATATAAATAAAATTGTATACAACTAATTTTAGTATTTTCTAGCAATCTCCCAAATTGATAATCTTGCCTATCTCCTGTAATATAAACATTACACTTAGAAAGACATACATTAGTGGTGAGGAGGGAAAACGTAGCTGATAATAGCTCCTGGCCTGGCCTTTTTCCATAAAACATTGTCAGTATCACTCCTGAATTGAGAGGGATATTTCATGATTATATAAAATCCCAGTAAAATTTTCTGTAGTGTTCTGGAAAGTTACGGGTGGCTATTAACACTAGTAGTACTTCACTAATTCAAGAGATAACTAACAGCTTGTGCCTACACTGAGCAAACAAAGATTCAGGGTTAAGTGGTGGCAAGAAGACAGAAGTAGGCTTTTCATGTCTGGGAAACTGATCCTAGATACACTACTAACTCGTGGTACAGATTCTGAAAGAGATTTCCTCGTCCCCAAACTCTGTTTTCCTATTAATTGATGTACTGTTTACGAGAGGCTTTTTAAGATCCCTTCCAACTACGATTTTCATCAGGTGATGGAAAACATTTCTCTTGACTGTTTTCATCCATATTTTGAAGGAGTGAGAAACTCCAAAAAATTAAATCAAAACCTAAGAACCTGAAGTCCTTATGAGAAACAGGGATATTGAGAGTATTTTCTGTTTCACTGTGGGTTTATATAAACCTCGTTTCAGTACATGTTGTGCTTGGTGTGCTGCTTCATCCAGGGAAACGAGAAGTACGGAGGGAATCGAGCAGCCAGACCCTAAGGTTTGGAAATGTGTCCACATTCAACGGGGTGCAGACATTCCTGAAAAAATACTAGATTTCACTGTAAATAATCTTCAATGAACTGTTTCTATTAATATCACCTAATGTTAAAGAGCTAGCATCTGTCTCCAAAAATTGTTTGACAAAGAAAGGTCATATATAATAAATCACATTTTTATTTAATTCTCAACACTTCTGCATTGTTATTGATTCTAAAAACAAGCTGAAAATTTAGCCAAATATAGGATGAGATTCTCCTTGCAACAAAATACTAAACTACTCAGTACACCCCAACCATCTGCACTCTTGTCACCTTACATTGCTGTTTTTCATTTCTGCCTTTCTGGCTTCTATAATGTGACGCAACTGGTAAATTTTATTTTCTTCCATCTCATATTGGTATAGCCATAACCTTCACAAACTAAATGTTAAGTTACATGTTGGGAACAATATGGCTTCCTTTAATAATAAAGGAGTAGAGCAATTCACGCTGTGAGATCTACAATATTATGACATAATGGAAATGATGAGTATGGTTTCTAAGAAAAATAAGTGCTATAAAGAAAAAATATTATGCTCAGCTAAATAAATAATTTATTTCTATTATGAATTGGCTGCTTTGATCATTAGATTTCATCAGTCTCTGCTTTGCTTTAAATGCTCAGATTAAAGCCTCTCATTGTTATTCTTTTGTTCAATCATTTATTTTCTTTGGGGCTCAAGAACTCCTGATGATTTTGTTTTCTCTATGAGAGTGGATTCGTTTTTACTTCCATGCTGGAAGCCAAAAGATTAATCCTTTGGAATCTCAACGAAACACCTAATTAGTAACTTACTAAAAATAAAATAAGTTAATTATATGTAATTTCTTCATAAAGATCAAATGACAGCCAAATCACTTTCCTAAGGCTATTCTCTTCACTTGTAGCATAGATGAGGAAAGCAGAAACCACATAAACTTTTTCTAATGCTGATAGCATCACAATAAAATAATAGATTTCTAGGTTATTCTATTAGAAGCATTGGCTCAGCATGAGTCCTTACTTGTATAATAGTATTTAATACAGTATTGTACCCTAGAACAAGAGTTAATGAGTACACTCATAATCCAATTCACAAAAAGCCAGGCTGCATCTCAAGTTAGGTAAATGTAACTAATACAAATTGAGTACTAAGTACTAGGTCGGATAAATTCTTGCCTCAACACTTAATTAGTTCTGTAAGCTTGGCAATTCACTTGGATTCTCTAAATTTCCATTCCTCAGCTGCAGAACAAGGATAATAATGCAGAGTACCTCAGAGGATTACTGTGAAGCTGAAGTGACTGGAAAAAAATGCTGAACATTACCCTTTATTCAAAAGTATCCATAGAAAGGGAGGCAGTTATATGTAGTAAGAACATACATGTATGTACAAACACACACATCTGTTTCACCATTACAGGCATGTGAAACTAGCCTTGCCCTGGTTTTCACATGTATAAATGCCTGTTCACTTCATTCAATTGGTAGGGTTTGCGGGAGCATTGGTTGTCACTCTGAGAGGAGGTCGCAGCACACAGCTGTGAACTTCTCTCATCTCATGAGCCCCTGTCAGCTCCTCCCCTCCACCACTCCTTTCCTCTTGCTGGATTTCCTGATCATGTGGATCAGTTCACTTGCGGTCTGGTTGCCAAAGCTAACAGCCACCAACAGAGCTGAGAAGACAAGACCAGTGATGGAATAGTTTTACCTTCTCTAGGTTTCTATGGTTATAATTAGCATTTTTCTGTTTGCTACTCCATTATGTTTATGATTGTAGATGTCAGGAAGCACCAGCATGCAGGGTGCCAAGGAATATTCAGCTAGTGAAAGAATGTAGACAATAGATTCTGCACAATTTTTTCCAGAAGTTTTAACCATTAGATAAGGAAAGAAATAAGCTGTTACTATGGCAAGGTCAAGGGCTGATTGGGAGCGTATTTGGTGTTTATATGTAGACTGGTAGAATTAGGGAAAGCAGAACACGTTTGAAGGTAAAGGGGAAGGCAGCGGCACAGACTACTTGAAAACAATCATTCGACGCCACAGAGTAGAACGAAAGGGAGTAAGATGAAGGGAAGACATCAGATTTGAGAAGATGAGAATTAGGCGTGATTTCACTCTAGACATAGGGAAAGGCGAGAGGAGGAGGAAAAAGGTGGAAATGTTTGTAGGGAACCAAGTTTGGGAGATCCAAGCACATGGCTCCTTGGAAGCTTTCCAAAACTTTGGTTCACATAAAACACTGGAGCCTCTCTTTAAAATCCAAGTCTGCTTTTATGTGAAGGGCCCTGATTTACCTCTGGCATCCCAGGCACACATCCCTAGACTGATGTGCTGAGGGGCAGGGAGCTAACTGTAACTGTCTCTGCCAAAGAGTTATGCAGTACTGTGGCCAGTGGACTGTCTACCTTCTGCCACTTTCTAGTAGCAAATAACATCAATTACTTAACCATTTAGAATATTATTTACTGAAACTGGCAAGTGAATATTTGATGATTTCCTAGTATCTAATAAAGAAGCAATTGGACACACACACACACACACACACATATACACACTCACACACGAATACATACTACACACATATATACAAAGATCTGGTCTGAAAATGATAAAAATTGTTTTACAATTTAAAAATTCCCTGGGCCAGCTCTGTGGTGTAGTGGGTTAAAACTCTGGCCTGAAGTGACAGCACCCGTTCTAGTCCCTACTGATCCAGTTCTCTGCTATGGCCTGGGGAAGCAGTAGAAGATGGCTCAAATGCTTGTGCACCTGCACCCACGTGGGATAACTGGAGAAGCTTCTGGCTCCTGACTTTGGATCAGCCCAATTCCGGCCATTGCGGCCATTTGGGGAGTGAACCAGTGGATGGAAGAGCTCTCTCTGTCTCTACTCCTCTCTGTAACTGTCTTTCAAATAAATGAAATGAAAAAGCTTTAAAAAAATCCCAAGATATTGCTTTATCAAAGTTATAATACACCCAAAGTGAATAGCTAAAATACTTTAAAATTATAGTATAATTTACTATTAACTTCAACAGTGGTTTGGTTATTTTATCAGAAAATCGTTCAAAAAGGATCATTTCCCATAGAGAGTTCTTGAGCAAATTCAGATGGTTTCTTCATTTGTGTTCAAAGTCCATTTACTTTTTATTCGACTTTTAACTGCAGAAGAGGTATTTTGTGAGTCTATTTTAAAATTATTTATTTTCATTTTATTTAAAATAGAAAGAAGGGGAGAGGCAGAGGGACAGAAGATGAAAGGAAGAAGGTGGAGAGGAAGAGGGAGACGGAGTGGGAGTGAGAAGTGTTCTGTCTACTTGTTCACTTTCCAAGTGTTGGCAATAGGCAGGGCTGGGAAAGGCTGTAGCCAGGAACCCACGACTCCACTGGGGTTTCCTACATGTGTGGCAGGGACCCAACCTCTTGAGCTATAATCTGCTGCCTCCAGGGTGTGCATTAGCAAGAAGCTGCATTAGATGTTGAACCAGGACTCAAACCAGACACCCCAAATTTGGATGCTAGTGTCCCAAGCAGTGACATAATCACTGCGCATGTGCCTGCCCTTATGATTTCTTGTGTTCATTTATTATCCCTCAATTACCTCTGATATACGTTTTTAATATTTGAGAGGCGGAGAGAAAGAGACAGAAAAAAAAAAAAGATGAGAGGGAGATACATCTGCTGTTTCACTCCCCCAAATGCCCACAACAGCCAGGGGTAGGCCAGGCTCCAGTGAGGAGCCCAGAACTCAACCCAGGTTTTCTGGGTAGGTGTCAGGGGCCCAACCACCGAGTTATCCTATGCTGCTGCTCAGGGTGTGCATCAGCAGGAAGCTGAATCCAAAGCAGAGGCAGGACTTGCTCCGAGGCACGCAGATCAGGGATGTGGGTGTCTCATGCAGCAAGTTAACTGCTGGGAGATTTATTTTAATCAAAGAGTAATTCCTGTCTGCTTGTTTGCAAGCATTGCCTCTTCCTCCTTTCTGCTCCTCCCCAGACTTCCAGACCTATGGAGCAATGTGTGTTCTGGGGAGCACTACAGCATGAAGATGATCTGTACAGAGACAAATCTGGGGAACTGTTACCTGCACATTTTCATAGTAAGAACCATAAGTCTTGTACCAGGAAACCTAAGCCAGGATTTCCAAAAATATGTGCCCATGGAATCATTTTTGTGAAAGATCTACCCCAAATAAGTAAAAACTCACACTGACCATTGTACTAGAAGTATTTTTCTTTTGTTTAAGTGTTCTCTCTGTTCTATTTAAGAGTTTCTGCTAGCCGTTATTTGATTACTGACTGGAAGCTGATTTGAAGGATTGACATATACAACAATCCACATTTCCAAGGAAGAGGAAGAAAGCAGAAGTTATTATTTCTTTTTCCTGAAAACTTCATCTTGTTGCTAGCGTGTTTTCATCAGAAAAAAACCATTTAGAAACCACTTTCTATTTTCTGTTCTTGATATATTCAAGTGAATTAACTTTCTTAAAATGTGACAGCTAACATAGAATATATCACAGGAAATATAGTCCAACAAGCGTAAGGAAAATACAGCTATTCTTTACCGTGCTTGGACTCTCCTCTAGAAATGTGAGCTAAAATTATCAGACACTATATTTTATCAGCGTTAACGTTCTGCAGATCCATTTATCTTGAAGCAAATAACTTCCTTCTTCCTTCGGATTTCCATGATAACTATCGCCAAAGCCACATCATGGTAGGCATTCATAAGGAGGGGCCACTGAGACCAACTTTCCCCGAATCCTGCAATCTCATGAAGACAACAAAGCCAGCTGATGACTGGGAACTCCCTGGGCTACCAAAGAGTCTGACATGATCACTTCTGAGTGAAGCTGTTCTTGGAAGTGATTATTGGTTAGTGCGAAGGGAATTTAGATTAAAGAAGACCAAGAGATGGAGCAGATGGTGGTCCATGGCCACAAAGAGAATGTGTCTAGTGACCTTGATGGGTCTCAAAACCTTTCCTTGTAAATCAAACTCCTTGACCCTCTCTTCCTCTGGGAGCTTCTACCATCACGGAGTCCTATGGTTCTTTATATATTATCTGTTTATTTTTTAGTATCTTAAAGGAACAATATATTTGATGGGTAAAATGTCATCTGTACTTCAAAATTTCACTTCCTTCTTTTTGCTGCCCTAATTGATAGGTACATTTTCCCCAGTTGTCCAACACAGTAACTCTAGTCAGCAACTTTATCTTTACGCTCATCTTTTCACTGGGCTCTTCTCTTCAGTGTGTAACTGAAGTACACTGTACTTCCTTATACTTTGAATTGGTCCTGCCACCCCTTGTCATGGGCACTGCCACTGTCTGGGTTTAAGTGGTATCTTTTCCTATTTGGGCCACACTGATGTGCTGATTGAAAGCTTAGATTTGAGTGTTAACTGTGCTTCAGTCACTATGTGTCCCTCCATGTGTGCTTTAATACATAAAGTCTTCCATTACTCATTTATAAGAGAATTAAGGATTACTAGTTAAAACCAAAAGCTTGAACCAAGACTCCCTGGTTTTGTTGGATTCGTTTTTTAATCTACCCTTACAGCTCTTGGCTAGCAGTTTCTCCCAGGTTTATGTCTTCTACTATTTTGATAATCTTGATTTGATATTAGAATGGGAAACTAATTCTGTTTACAACATTTCAGATACTAAATGTGTAGTTTTTCCCCACTGCAAACAACCCTCCAACATTTTGCACACTGATGGCTGTACAAAAATTAAATTCAATACTGACATTAACAACCCAGAATTCACACAGATCCCAGAGATTAAGGGCTTACCAGACTTCCTTTCAGTTGCCAGTTTTAAGTCTGACCATTCATACTTTTCACCAACCACCTTAAATCATGAGTTCCCATGATTGCCACCTAGGGTTCAAAAGTTTGGTCAAGTGGCTCAGAGAAGTCAAGCAGGCACTTTGCTTATATTTATTAATGCTTTACAAATTATTCAATTCGGGAACCACTGAGTAGAAGTGATGCTTAGGGCAAAGCATGATGGCAGGGAGCTACTGCACAGAGCTTTCATTTCATTCCCTCCCAGAGAATCATCAACTCTGTTCTTCAAGGGCTTAATCTCCATCCCTGTCCACTCAATCTCTATGATCCCTTGATCTTTTTAGTGACCAGCTGCATTTTGCAGTTCCCAAGGATGCCACCATGAAGCAGGTATCATTAATAGCGGCACCTTGCAAATAAAAGGAACTGGCTTCAAAGAGTAAGTACATTTCTTATTTTCAGAATAAGTAATGAAAATCCTTTCACAAGAAATGGATACTAGTAATGCCATGGAGTTGCCTCTTGAATACCCTAAAAAGCTGACTTTCTATAGAAAACATACACACCTATGACATACCTAAGGAAATGGTGAAAATGTTAAGCATAAGTTCAGAGTTATGAATTAAGAGCTGAAGTAGTGACCATAGAAAATTACCTGATACAATGAAGACCCACATGTCAAAGTTTAGGAAGACACACTGAGAAGCTTCCTGAGTAGAAGGGAGAGCCACACCCTCTCCTCTCCTCCACACTGTTCTCCAGGCAGCCAAGTCTGCACACCTACATCTATGCTATGAGGTCCTCATTCTGGCAATCAACCTATGTTACAAATGCACCAACTACCTGCTTACAAAGTTTAAACAGGTCTCTTCAGTCTATAATTGCTTCAAGGATTTCTACCAATGTTCTATAGAAAATAGGTTTTTGGTAATTGTACAGTTCAACTGCCTTCATCTCAAAATGCTCAGATTCATCCTGTCATCTGAAGTGGTAGTTTGGAGGAAGTAATGTGTGTGTGTGTGTGTGTGTGTGTGTGCATCTGTTTAATGTGTGGCAGTGAGAATGCAGGGGTGCAAGGAGGCTGCTCATTCCTTTGGCAGTGATACAAATACTTATCCTGTGTTTTCAGCCCATTCCTAACTTAATTTTATTTTTCCTAACTTCAAGGTGACAAGAGGTCAGGAGAGATTCCTTTACTTTGGAAAAGAAGTACTTTCTTTAACTTTTCCCCATGATTTGTCTCTATTTAATTTGGGGCTGACACTGCGTAGTGAAGGATAAGCTAGTTAACCTAACTAAAGTTTGAAAATTCAATGCCAGACTTTTCTGTAACAGATATAGCCAAGGGCATTGATGGAGTTCAAGTTAATGATCATCGCCTATCCTCCTCACAACCATTTTTGCCACAGGAGAGCTGAGGGATATGGTCCACCCTGCAGGTCAGCTTACTACAGAAGTCATTTTCTAATGGTGCATGGATGCATGAGAATAGCAGATTCTCCTGACGATTTTCACAAAAGCCAAGTTGCTTGACCTTTAAACTATCAATACATTAAAAAGGTAAAAAAAAAAAAAGTCTTAGAATAACAGTGAAAATCTTGACTACTTCATTAATTATGAGGTGTTGATAAATCACCAATAACCAACCCTGTAACTTTTGCAGAGGTGAAAGGTAAGCATGTAAGAAACTGTGGCTTCTAGATTTTGCTCCCTTCTTAATACATGTGCAATGGAGGAATTTCTGCCTCTGCACATTTGCAGCTGGGAGACCATTCATCCCAACTGGGGACTAGGAACAGCTGGTTTTCATTGACCTAGGATGTTTGGAGACTAAAAAGGATTGTCACAAATTCTAATGCATTATTTGGTTTTAACAGATGTAAAACCTGTATCACACATCTTCATCCTTTACTCAGAGTTCTTATAGGCAATTGGAGGCTTTCTCCGACTCTTCACCCACATTGGATTCCAGTATCCTTTCTCTTGATAGTTGTTCACCTGTTTCCAGTTTGATCATTTTCTTTGTGGGAGAATACTGAAGGAAAATATGACTGGAAGAGACCATCTTGCATCTTTCCCAGGGTTTGTTTGCTTATTTGACAGGTAGAGTTAGAGTTAGGGTGAGAGTGAGAGAGAGAGAGTCATATATAGAGACAGAGAGAGAAAGGTCTTCCTTTACTGTTGTTTCACACTCCAATGGCTGCTACAGCCGGTGCGCTGCGCTGATCCAAAGCCAGGAGCCAGGTGCTTCTTCCTGGTCTCCCATGAGGGTGCAGGGGCCCAAGCACTTGGGCCATCCTCCACTGCCTTCCTGGGCCACAGCAGAGAGCTGGACCGGAAGAGGAACAGTCGAGACTAGAACCCAGCGCCCATATGGGATGCTGGCACAGCAGGCAGATGATTAACCAAGTGAGCCATAGCAACGCCCTTCCCTCCCCCACAGTGTTTATTAAGATGCAATCAAAATTTCCATGGTACCCTGACTCTCCCTGTTTTTGTCCCAATGCAGCTATTTTTATTGGATAATTATTACTAGATTTTTTCATAAACTCCAGTTTATTCTGGCTTATTAGATTACTGGATATGTTTCTTAGAGTTTATTCTCTCAAACATCTTTTGCTTTCTGATCAACTAATTCCTGCTAAGGTGTTGATGACTGATAATCACTTAATGCATCAATCCCTTAGGAGAGCATCTGCATTTTTCACAGGTGATTTAGTTCCTAATCCCAAACAGTGCACGCCATGAGCACTTCAAGCATTCTTGAAGAGTTGATAAGAACTTTGGACAAAGAGTGTTTCCTTAAATTCCCACAAATAACAGAACAGATAACCTATACACCCCTGATTTCTGTAAATAATCTGAGAAAAGTCACTATGCAAGAAAATGCACATTCTTCATTTCCGCTTCCAACAGAGCTAGGAGATGAAGGCAGGCACAGCTTCTCTATGCCTCTAGATGTTCTTAAAACAGAGCTAATCTGACTCTTCAGCTTTCTTATTCTGCTCTGAACTATTCAATTTAATTGTGCCAATGTAAGAATGTTTTGTGGATCATTTAAAATAGTGATTCCCATTTAACCTGGAAAGTAATTAAGAGAATACCAACTAAGCGCAGGCATTCTGGTGAATGACATATTAAATTGATTAGGATTTTAATGTCTAGACTCAGAGAAACCTAGATTCAAATCTTGATGGTGACTCCTAAGAGCTGAGAGTCCTTAGGAAAATCAATAACTTGAGGCTGTTGAACAGATATAATAGTAATGGCATCTTAGGGCTTTCATGAGAATTAGTGAGGTAAGTAAAATGCCCATAATGGTTCCCAGAGCGTTAGGAAAAGTCTAGTGCTTATTGCTATGGTGAGTATGTAGGTTTCAAAGTACAAAACATGGGGGGAATTTGTTTTATGTAAGATTTGGGATTTTAGGATTTATAAAGATTTCTGATAAGCAAAAGAAAAATTATATAGATTGGATTCTAAGATGTACTAGTCTGTGCAGTTTTTAAACAATATTTCAAATATGGATCTATCTGGGATTTACCAACTATTATATTACAAGCTGAAAGTAGTGGTAGGACAGACACACTCCCTGCTCTCAGCTTACATTCTAGTAGTCTCATTGCAGAACAGGGGAGGAGTTACATGTAAACACCAAGCAGAAGGGATTCCACCTCCCATAAACAAAAATCAACTGCTTGATTCCACTCTAATGGCTATCAAAGACAGACATAAATAAAACAAAAACTAAAAATAACAAGTGTTCATGACAATGTGGAGAAATTTAAATCCTTGAACACCAATGGTAGAAAAGTAAAATACAGAAAAAACAATATGGCAGAAATCTAAATATGAACCTACCAAACGACACAGCCACCCCACTCCTGGGAATTTACCCAAATGAAATGAAATGGAATCAGCATATGAAAGAGTCATCAGCACACCCATGTTAATGTCAGCTTAATCTGTAATTGCTTAATAGGGAATCAACCCACATGTGTATCAACTGATAAAGAAATTATGACTAGATAAAGAAATTATGGTACATACACACTATTAGTATGCAGCAGTAAAAAAAAATGAAATCGTGTCATTTGCAACAAAATGGACGTAACTGAAAACCATTATACTTAGTGAAATAAGCCCATCCCAATAAGACAAATGCCATATGCTTTCCCTGATTTGTGGTGACTAATAGAATACGTCAAATGTAATCTAAAGGAGTAAAATTGACATTTGAGATATGATTGTTTACAGCCCCCGTCTCTGTGGTTGATGAACAGTGTTCTTTTATCCTTATACTATTTGTTGAACTCTTTACTTAGTGTAGGGTAACTGAAACTAGATTTCTGTAAAAATTAAGAGTGGAGATAGGAGAGGGAGGAGGAAGGGAGGGAGCATGAGTATTTGGGAGGGAAGAGGTGGGAACTATCACTATATTCCTGAATCTGCACATATGAAATACATGAATTTGTGTAAATAAAATTTAAAAAACAGCATAGAAGTCCTTCAAAAAATTAACACAGAATTACGTGTTCCAGCAATTCAATTTCTTATAATCAAAATAATTTAAAACAGGAACTCAAATGTATATACATATGCCACTATTACTTCACATGCATTACTCACAACAGTCGAGAGATAGAAGCAACCCGAATATCCACTAATGAATGCATGCTAAACCAAATGTAGAAACCACACAAAATGGAATATTATACAGCCATAAATGAATTAAAATATCCTAAAATATATAATAGGGATGAACTCAGAAACAATAGGCTAAGAGAAATGAGCTAGACACAAAGGAACAAATTCGCAGGATTCTGCTGAGAGAAGCTACCCAGCACAGTGAAGTTCACAGAGGCCGAGTGTGGAATGGCTGGGAGGGGCAATGGGGAATTCCTCTGTAGTGGAGACAGCTCTTTTTGGGAAAATGAGAGTAAACTGAAGATCAATAGTGGTGATGGTTGCTTAACAAGGTGAATGTACTCAATGCCACTGAACTACACACCTTAAAATGATTACATAGGTAAATTGTTTTTATCATATTTTACCTCAATATAAATCAATCTGTGAATTCAACAGCTAATATTGCTGGAAATTGTCCCTAGCCTAATTTTCCTAATACTAATTGGGCAGTCTTAGCTATTACTATATTGGGTGAAAATTAAAAAAAAAAAATACAGACACATCAGCAGGTGATGTGCTTTAAGTTCCTTACACGTGCATTAAAGCATTCCATGCCTGTACTTATTTTAGGACTCTTTTCCTTCCAGTTATATTCTTTCACCTACCCAGAGACACAAGTGGGGTAGCAGTGGCTGCAAATGACTAAATTCAACAGTCTAATTTGACAGAGTAATACATGATACTCAGAAATACTAAATGAATACTGTGTCCCATCATAGATAAATCTTTGAAAAATAAAAACGTATTTATTTAAAGGCAGTGTAACTGGGGAAAAAGAGATCTGTCCCCTGGTTTTACTCTCCAGCTGGCTGCAATGTCCAGGCCAAAGCCAGGAGCCTGGAACTCCATCTGGATCTCTTATGTTGGTGGGTGGGGCCCAAGCATTTGGGTCATCTTCCACTGTTTTCATGGTGCACTAGCAGGGAGCTGGACTCGAAGCTGAGCAGCCAGAACTTGAACTAGTGTTCACATGGGATGCAGGCATCACTAGCAGTGGCTTAACATCCTGTGCCACAGTGCCAGCCCCTGTTTATTTTTGAGCACTATAACTTCATTTCTCTAAAGTCATTTTAAAATTTTTATTTATTTACTTCTATTTATTTGAAACTCTCAGACACAGAGAGATCTTCACTCTTCTGGTTCACTCCCTAAATGCCTGCAACATCCAGGCCTGGGCCAAACTTTATCAGGTCTTATGAACCCAAGTACCTGAACTATCACCTACAGGTTCCCAGGGTGAGTGTTAGCAGGGAGTTGGAAACAGAGGGGAGCATCCAGGACTGGAACGTGGCACTGTGATATGGGATGTTCTCATCTCAATCTGTGACGTAAGCCACTGCACCCAATGTCGTCCCCATTTCTAAAATCATTGAGAAGCTGACATTTTAAAAAGTGTGGAGGAGTGGCAAGATGGCGGAATTGGAAGGGAGCACACCGATAGTCTGGGGAGAGACAGTTTAATAAAAGTGGAGATACTGCAGGTTCAAGGAAGAGTAGGGGAAGAAACAGCAGAGAAAACCCTTCCAGAACTGGAGATTCACAGTGGACCTGCGTGGAGAGCGTGGGAGCTCGCAGTTTGGGACACCAACAGCAGATTCAACACACCAGCGCTGGAACGCGAGGTGAGCTGAAACTCAATAGCCCGAAATACCAGCAGCGAAGCGGAAAAGGGAGCCTAGAGCGAACAAGGCTTGAAACCCTGCGGGGAAAAGCTCACCAGGCTAACTAGAAGAGAGAGAGAGAGAGGGAAAAAAAAAAAATAAAAGTGACCCATACGGACACGAGCTTCTCTCTCTCCGCTCACCTCTCAAAGGTGAGCAAGACAAAGAGCAGGCGCCATTTTGGAATACGTCATAAGCAGGGCGACCTCGGGTCGGCACCGGCCCCAGAGCCTAGCAGAAAAACCTGACTCTGGGTGGGAGGGGTGAAATAACGAGATTAGAACCTAATGAATGTGTGGTGCTAATGAACTGAGACTGTGAAAAAAGAGACGGTGGGGGAGAGAACTCACGGAAATCACGAATTCATGTGAGTACTCTCCAGAGACGCTACAGTTCAGTAGCCTTGGCAGCCCAGGGGGAGACTACAGGAGAATCTCAGCCCACACTAAGGGCCGCAAAGATTCCCTCTCTGGTCCTGGGGAAAGAGCTTCCGATCTCTGGCTCCTGTGGGTATATCATTCGCCTGCTAACCACCCCCAATTCCATTCAGCTGTGTGGAATTACTTCCCTTTTGAACCAAAAAAAAAAAAAAAAAAAGTAACAGAGAGAGATTTACCACGCCTAACCTGGGAGTGTCTCCTTTGACACACCCTCAACCCTGAGGAACCAAACAGAGCTCTCAGGCCACACCCATCTCAAGCCTCTAAGGCTCCATCAAAAGCAGACAGTCCACTTAATCTAGAGTCATAGTATAACAAGAAAAAAACACCACAGTGAAGAAACCAATATGCCAAACTACAAACGCAAAAACCGAGGTAATAAGAACAAGGAAGACACTATGGCATCCCCAAATGAAAAAGACACCCCAATTCAAGATTATGAAGATGATGAGATAGAAGAGATGCAAGAAGCAGATCTCAAAAAATTGATAAGAACACTAAGAAGTACTCAAAAACAAATTCTTGAATTACAGAAATCCTTAATGGACAAGGTAGAAAATCTCTGTCGTGAAAATGAAATATTAAGGAGGAATCAAGCTGAAATGAAACAACTAGTAGAACATGAAACTGTGATAGTGACGAGAAATCATAATGAAGTGAAGAATTCAATAGATCAAATGAAAAACACATTAGAGAGCCTTACAAACAGAATGGGTGAGGCAGAAGAGAGAATATCGGACTTAGAAGACAGAGCACAGGAAACTATACAGTCAAACCAAAGAAAAGAAGAGGAAATTAGAAATCTAAAAAATATTGTTGGGAATCTACAGGATACTATTCAAAAACCCAACATTCGAGTTCTAGGAGTTCCTGAAGGCATGGAGAGGGAGAAAGGATTAGAATGCCTTTTTAGTGAGATAATAGCAGAAAATTTCCCAGTTTTGGAGAAGGACAGAGACATCCTAGTACAGGAAGCTCATAGAACCCCTAGTAAACATGACCAAAAGAGATCCTCATCACGACATGTTGTAATTAAACTCACCACAGTGAAACAGAAAGAAAAGATCCTAAAATGTGCAAGAGAGAAAAGTCAGATTACTCTCAGAGCATCTCCAATTAGACTCACGGCAGATTTCTCAACAGAAACTCTACAAGCTAGAAGGGAATGGCGAGACATAGCCCAGGTACTTAGAAAAACTGCCAGCCCAGAATATTATATCCTGCCAAGCTCTCATTTGTGAATGAAGGTGAAATAAAGACCTTTCATAACAAACAAAAATTGAAAGAATTTGTTGCCACTCATCCAGCCCTGCAAAAGATACTTAAAGATGTATTACACACAGAAACACAGAAACACAGCCATCAACATGAAAGAAGATAAACGAAGGGAACCTCACAGCAAAAGATCACAGGGAATTCAAAGCATACATTTGGATAAAGAAATTATGGGACATGTACTCTATAGAATACTATACAACAGTCAAAAACAATGAAATCCGGTCATTTGCAACAAGATGGAGGAATCTGGAAAACATCATTCTGAGTGAATTAAGCCAGTCCCAAAGGGACAAATATCATATGTTCTCCCTGATCGGTGACAACTAATGGAGCACCAAAGGTGAAACCTATTGGAGCGAAATGGACACTATGAGAAACATTAACTTGATCAGCTCTTGTTCTGACTGTTGTTGTACAATGTAATACTTTATCCATTTTAGTAATTTTTTTATTCTAGTACTATTGGTTGAACTCTGTAATTAACACAGAATTATTCTTAGGTGTTTAAATTTTAACTGAAAAGTGATCCCTGTGAAATATAAGAGTGGGAATAAGAGAGGGAGGAGATGTACAATCTGGGACATGCTCAATCAGTCGTGCCCCAAATGATGGAGTTAGAATCGTGCCAGGGGATTCCAATACAATCCCATCAAGGTGGCATGTGCCAAGGCCATCTCACTAGTCCAAGTGATCAATTTCAGTTCACAATTGATCACACTGATAGGTCTAAGAGTCAAAGGGATCACACAAACAAGACTAGTGTCTGCTAATGCTAACTGATAGAATCAAAAAGGGAGAGAATGATCCAACATGGGAAGCAGGAAACACAGCAGACTCATAGAATGGCAGATGTCCTAAACAGCACTCTGGCCTCAGAATCAGCCCTTAAGGCATTCAGATCTGGCTCAAGAGCCCATGAGAATATTCTAGGCATGGAAAGCCAAGACACTCTGGAAAAAAAAGAAGACCTAAATGAAAGATCTCTGTGAGTGAGATCCCAGTGGAATGAATGGGGCCATCAAAGAAGGAGGTACCTTTCTCTGAAGGGAGGAGAGAACCTCCACTTTGACTATGACCCTGTTGGAATAAGATTGAAGTCAGCAAACCCTAAAGGCTTCCATAGCCTTGGCAACTCATGACTAGAGCCTAGGGAGATTACTGACGCCACAAACAAGAGTGTCAAATTGTTAAATCAACTTCAGGAGTGACTGTGTACTTACGTCTCATGTGGGATCTGTCCTTAATGTGTTGTCCAATGTGAAGTAATGCTATAACTAGCACTGAAACAGTATTTTACACTTTGTGTTTCTGTGTGGGTGCAAACTGACAAAATCTTTACTTAGTATATACTGAATCAATATTCTGTATATAGATAATTAAAAATGAAAAAAAATCATGGTGTTAAATTGGAAATTGCCTAGAAAATTAATCAATTTTTTAAAAAAATATATCATGTAGGATCTCTGTCCTTAATGTGTTATACATTGTGAATTAATACTATAACTAGTACTCCAACAGTATTTTTCACTTTGTGTTGCTATGTGAGGGCAAACTGTTGAAATCTTTACTTAATATATAGTAAACTGATCTTCTGTATATAAAAAGAATTGAAAATGAATATTGATGTGAAGCAAGGGGAGAGGGAGTGGGAAAGGGGAGGGTTGCGGGTGGGGGGGAAGTTATGGGGGGGGAAGCCATTGTAATCTATAAGCTGTATTTTGGAAATTTATATTCTTTAAATAAAAGCGTTATAAAAAAAAAAAAGTGTGAAGGCTGCTTTAGTACTTGTGTGCCATTATCTATAGGCATATAGAGAATTTTAATGGTGCATTTCCCTACTTGATATTTTTGTTACTTGAAACAGGGGCACTGGTATAATGTGTGTTTATTGTACTAGGTCTTCAGTGACAAAGGAAAACAGCATATTTAAAAAAAAAAACTGTTTTACACTCTAAGTATTTTAAAAGTTTAATATAACAAGTAACAAAATAGAAAAGATACCTTTCCATGGAATAATACAAGCTTAAATCATAGAAGTCAGTTTTGGAGAGATGCAGTGAAATTTATGTGAGGAGAAACTAGAGATGTTTATTAAGGAAAAACTAAGGTGTTCTAAAATACATCTTTAACCTTTAAGTTAATGTCTAGGGAAAGAGCATTCCCTTCTACAAATTGTGCTTTAATGTTACAGTCAGAAAAATTATATAGGGTTGAATGGTTTACTTGCCTGACGTGGTATAGTGTGACTTATTCTTTTTTAATAACAGGAGTGCAACAAGATGAAAAAGTTTGTCACTGTTTGCTCAGATAAAATTATATAAAAATAGGATAATTACTGAGATTACACTTATCAAATTTTTGAACAAATGTGTAATGAATATTTTGCATGCAACAGGCTCTGTGACTGGTGAATTGAGATGACCAAAATCCAGGGTTATTTCTGGTCTCCATGACCTGATGGCCTCATTACCTACCTGATGCAAACCACTTCCTGCTATGCTACAGCCAGCTTCCTAAAGTCAGAAGTAATTTTTTTCTGGCTTTTTCCTACTCTTCAGACTAAACAATCATGGTCATATTTCTTCTTTTCCTTATCTTCCCACCATAGGGAAACTAGGAGATTTATAAGACTTGTGAGCTAAAAAATAAAAATAAAAAAACTTTTATGTAACAATCCATATTAATTCATTCTAGTGTTTTGGAAAATGATCAAATGATTTTGTTGTCTTGGAGTAGGCTGCTGCTTAGATGCCTACATCCTATATCTGATTGTCTGGGTTCTAGTTCTGGTGACACTGATTCCAGCTTGTTTCTGATGCACACCCTGGAAGGTGATGGGTAGTGACTCTAGTAGTTGGATATATGTCAACCACCTACAGGACCTGGATTATCTAGTTTGTTGCTTCTGTTCCAGACAATGACGTTATTCATGTATTATATGAGGTTTGAGGTGAGTGAAATGAAGGGGAAGGTTCTGGCCATGCAGGCATTGGGGAGTGAACCTGGAAATGGGAAGTGTGTGAGTGTAGGCATTTCTCTCTTCCTTTCAAATAAGATTTTTTAAAAATTGCTCTATTAACAAATGTATTAAATTAGTCATTTTGTGGAGAATGGAAACGTGATAGGAAATGCCTGAGATAAATATATGATTAGAGAATATTCTTTCTTTGTAACAACTATTTAATTTTACTACTCCAAATTATGTGTTATAAAAAGCTTCAGGCTAGGGTAATGGATAATTGAAATCTTGAAAAAGAAATGAACACTCTTAAATGAACTCCCTAATTTCAATAGCCTTAGGTTAACCAATTGTTTAACCTAAGGATATACATATATGTATATATATTTTCTTCAAAATTTGCACAAGTACAAATATTCAGTGGTACTTTATTAAGTAAAATTGGGCACATGGACTAAATCAAACTCAATATCAACTGTTTAATATTAAATAAAAAGAGTTGTTGTACAGAGTCCTAATTACCCTACAATATTTATGTTTTCCCTCTAGAAGAGAGAGATTTCCCTGGGCACTTGTTGGCCAATCTCTCTTGCATCTATGTGTGGCCATGTGACTAAGTTCCAGACAGTGAGGTTTTCCACAGGTGTTATATGAGACTCCAGGTGATTCTTTCTGGACCTTGGACATAACGTGTAGTTTACATTGCCATTTGAGACCTTAAAGAGAGAGCTGTAAATGCTGAAAACAGTAAAGTAGAAAGATGGACGAAGTCTGGTTTTCTGACTCCCTGGTGCACTAGGCAGCCTTCAACAGTCTAACGTCTACATTCTTTTGTGCAGTAAGGACAGATATCTGTATATTATTAATTTTGGTTTATTTTACTCAAACCTGAAGCTAATACCATATTTGGTTCTATGATTAAAAATAGAGTGCCATGTGTGACAAATTCTGAGCAGCTTATAGAACTGACTGTAATATCACAGGCCATTAAGAATCAGATATTATAGGTTTAAAAAGCTTGGTATTCCACTATACTATATCAAAATATTTAGCCAAAATATCAACTCCTGTTCCTTGGAAGGCAAACCAGGTACGAACTGAAACTTTTAAAGTAAGGAAAAACACAGGGTATTACTCAAATGTTGATGTGCATTTGTTCTTTTTTGGTCAGCAAAGTCTGCAACAGAGAGATGAATTCTCAGTCTAGAATTAGATGCTCTGGCAGCTGAGATAAAAGTAAAACCACTTTGAAATGGAAACTGTTTTCCTTAGTTTTGCAATCCGAGCGATGGAGAAGCCTCAGTTTAGGCATGTAAAAAGGCAAGAACAAGAAGCAAAAATAAAGCCGTACCCTAAACTGAAGCACAGTAATTATAAGCCACAGCTGCAGGAAGTGCAGCTATGGGTCCAACACATCTTCTAGCATCTTTGGGTAAGAATTGTCTACCAGACACTGGCCTACAGTTCAGCAGCCATTTTAAGGTTAAGTACATAGGGGCTGGCTTTGTGGTACAGTGGGTAAAGTTGCCACCTGCATTCCATATGGAGACTATTTTTAGTCTTGGTTGGTCCATTTCTGATCCAGCTCCCTGCTAATGCACCTAGGAAAGCAGCCGAAGATGACCCAAGTGCTTGGACCCCTGCACCCACATGAGACCTGTTGGAAGCTCCTGGCTCCAAACGAGCCTAGCTCCGGCCATCATGGGCATTTGGGGGAGTGAACCAGTGAGTCAAAGATATAACTCTGACATTCTGATAAAAGATTAAGGACATTACCATACAACCAAGGGTTATTCTTTCTCAGGATCTCATAACATCTTACGGATTAAGATCAAAGGGAGAGAGAAGTAATAGATGGGTTAGCAAGCTCCCTTAAAAAGATATTCAAGTGGCTCAGCTCCGTTGGTAGTTAGTAGAACACAGAGCTAAGTCAAAGAATTGGTTAGCAGGCTTCAAACTACATGGAGAACGGATATTCAGACATAGTTACTTGTATGATGAACCATGTGAAAGAAAATGGATTAGAACACTTCAACGTTTCTGGGCTGTGTTGACAGGCAAACCACAAGCACATTCCCTGACAAAGCAGTCTCTAGGAATTCAAATCTGATCAGTAAGAAGTGAGCCATGAACACAAGCAGCCGCAAAAACAGTCTGAAGGTCCTTCTCTGACCAAAGGGCAAAGAGGGGCCTTTCAGAGTGAAAGCCTAGGACAAAGAGCACTGGAAATCCCTTTTTCAAGACTTTATGAGAACTAGAATTACAGAGTGGGAGAGACAGATCTTCCACCCATTGGCTCATTCCCCAAATAGCCACAAAGGCCTGAATGGGGCCAATCTAAAGCAGGAGCTTCTTCCAGGTGTCCTGTATGAGATGCAGGTACTTGGGCCATCATCCACTGCCTTCCCAGGCCATTTGGAAATGGGACTTGGATGCAAAGAGCAGCAGCCAGGACACGTCCTGGTGCCCATAGTGGGTCCCAGCGCCACATGGCAGAGGCTTAGTTTACTACACCACAGCTCTGGGCCCAGAAATCCTATTCTTTTGCTATCTTTTCCTAGTAAGATTTGAAAATTGCTGTGGGCTATCAATGGCTCGTGTGTCTCACATTTTTATTTTCAAAACAAGAGTTATCAAGTCCTTAATTTCTATAGCATTAGATGACAAGGAACTAAATCTTGACCTATTATAGAGTTCTACATGTCAGAGGTGCATACACCAACTGAGCTTTGGGGTTGGTCTCACTTGAAAAATGGTATAAACATAAGAGGATAAAAATGTCTATGTATTTGTGTATATCAATGCAATTTCATAGTGGCAAATTTTATCTCCATTTTAATGGACATTTTAGTAATAAAATCCCCTCCTTCCACCTGGGTACACAGATGTCAGTAAGAACTGCATTTCTCAGCCTCTTTTGCAAGTGGGTATAGCAGTGTAACTAAATTCTGGCTGACAGGATGTATGGAAGAGTGTCCTGAGCAGTTTCAGAAAGATTCTTTGAAGAGAGGAGCTCTATGTCTGTTTCCCTCTTTCTACCCATTTTCTGGAATGGGGATGTGATGGCACCTGGAACCATGAGCTATGAGGAATGTGCTGGGATCAGCATTGTGGTACAGCGGATAAAGCTGCCTGCAACTCAGCAGTCCATTTGGGTGCCAGTTCATGTCCCAGCTGCTTCACTTCGGATCCAGCTCCTTGATAACGACCTGAGAAAAAGTGTAGGAAGACAGCTCAAGTGTTTGGAACCCTGACACTCACGTGGGAGATCTGGATGAAGTTCTTGGCTCCTGGCTAAAGCCCAGTCCATTAGTGGCTGTTGTGGCCATTTGGGAGTGAACTAGCAGATGGAAGATCTCTTTCCCTGTCTCTGTAACTTCAACTTTCAAATAGACAAAATCTTTAAAAACAAAAAGAGAAAGAACTGTGCTAAATAGTGCAGAGAAATGAGGGAGATTAGAGTTTGTCAGATTATAGCTTGTAGCTGAACTGTAGCTGAGCCACTGCATGTATAACTAAGATTTTATTGGAGAGCAACCGTAACATTTGTTTAAACATTGTTTAGAGTTGCTTCTATGCTACCATCGGAGAGCTGACAAGTTGCCAAATAGTGAGGCCCACAAAGCCCGAAATATTAACTATGTGACCTCTTACCAAAATGGGTTGGTGATGTCTGAACATTTTTTTCAACAACACTTGGTAATGAAATGTAAAATGTTGATCTCTTGGCGTGCCTGAACTCGATGATGCCATAAACAGAATGTGTGTTTCTTGATGTCATGATGCCATACCAGTCCTTTCATCATGTATGAACCATTATTAAGGTGAATTTCTGTCACACATAGGTGAATATTGTATCCTAATACATTTGTATATTTTTCTGTCCATCATCAGATGGGAGAGGGAGAAGAGGAGGAGGGGTTTTCTGTTCACTAGTTCACTCTCCAAAAAGGCCACAACAGCTGGGGCTGGGCCAAGCCAGAGCCAGGAGCTGCATCTGGGTCTCCTACATGTGTACAGGGGCCCAAGCACCTTGTATATCCTCTACTGCTTTCCCAGGCACACTAGCAAAGAGCTGGATCAGAAATGCAGCAACCAAGAATTGAACTGGTGCCCATGTGGGATGCCAGCACTGCGGGCAGAAGCTTAACACTACGCCTCAGTACCAGCGCCAATAATAGTGTGAAAACTCACGCTCTCCTATTACTCCACCTTGTTCCTATTCAGTGCCACGTGAGGCTCTCTTCTACTTAAAATTGGGAAAGATGCAAAATTACACTTTCAAAAATTAAAAATGTTCAGAGTCACTTAATTTTTAAAAATTTTTATTTACTTGACAGGTTGAGTTATAGAAAAAGAGACAGAGAGGTCTTCCTTCCATTGGTTCACTCCCCAAATGGCCGCCACAGCTGGTGCTGAGCTGATCTGAATTCAGGAGCCAGGCTCTTCCTCCCGGTCTCCCATGGGGTGCAGGGTCCAAGCACCTGGGCCATCCTCCACTGTACTCCTGGGCCACAGCAGAGAGCTGGACTGGAAGAGGAGCAACTGGGACTAGAACCTGGTGCCCATATGGGATGCTGGTGCCGCAGGTGGAAGATTAACCAACTGAGCCACGGCGCCAGCCCCCAAAAATCACTTAAATTTTTATATGAAAAGTTTTGAGTAGTTTCCACTTATTTATTCTAAGGCTATGAAGTAAAAATAATGTCATTAGCATTCTCTATATCCTTATACACTTCATGGTTGGCTACTGTAGAAAACCTGAACAGAAAGAAAGGGGAACATTCAATACAAACTTGGCTAAAATCTGGCTCATTTTATTCTAGAATTTTATAGATAGTGAGTTCAGAGCTAGGTAAATAGAGCAGAAAAGTAACAAGAAAAATCAAAGAAAAAGTAGAAGAAAGGAAGAGGGATGAAAAGGCTCTTTGGAAGTTTAAAGTTCACAAAGATATATTAAACATGGGACCCCCTTGGAGGGGACTGTGGTACTGTGGGGTAAGCTTGCTGCTTGAGATGCCCACATACCATCCCGGAGTGCCAGTTTGAGTCCCAGCTTTCTGCTTTCAATGCAACTTCTTGCTAATGTATTCTAAAGGCAGCAGATGATGGCCCAAGTACTTGGACTTTTGCCACCTACATGGGAGAGCCATATGGAGTTCCTGGCTCTTGGATTCACCCTGGCCCAGCCTTAGCTAAACCAGTGGATGGAACATATCTCTGTCTCCTGGCTGAACAAGGGGATGAAAGATTTCTCTCCCTCTTTCTTTCAAGTACATGAGAATAAGCATTTAAACACTCTCCCTAATAAATTTTATTATGTTCGATGAGCTCTTAGCAAAAGGAGCCTAAACATAGGATAGCACACAGAGAATCTGATCTCAGCTAGAGGCGGAGGATGTTGGAAGGCTTTCCTGTGGAAGTGCTGATCAGATGAGAAGGAATCAGCAACTGTTTTGGACTGAAGAACAGTCCAGACTGTGGACTGGGAATGTTCAGAGTCCCTGTGACAGAAGGGAGCATCACACTCCAGCAAGTCAAAGCCAGTTTGGTGCTGTGTGTAATACAGAATTGAGCTAGACAGGGTGGCATCGCTGCAGCACAGGTGCTAAGGGGTTACTGTTATCACAGACTCCTAGGGAGTCACTGAGGGCTTTGCTGGTGATGGAAAGAATGGGGAGGTTGACAAGGTCACAATGGGAAACAGACCGAGACAAATGGACTGCAGTCATCAGTGGACAAGTCAGAAACTATCAGTGAATCCTGGAGAAAGAATTTGGTAGCCTGGTCTAACTACCAATGGCATGGAAATCTATGAGAGACAGATAGCAGATAAAGCTATTCTTGAGTAGTTAACGAATACTTAAATACTTAAACGGATAGGACTGGGAAGGATTGGATATATTCCATGAAGATCAACGTGTCAAGAATGACTAACATCTTTTAGTACCTGCATGGAACGTTATGCACATTCACTGATCTATAAAAACATCAGAGTTTTAAGAGAAAGGAGCAAAAAATTATCTTATGAAAATATTTTATCTTAATTTCAGTCCTTAGCATTTCCCTGTATCCTTTAATATTGTTCAAAATCATGACTTTTGGTGGCTGCATAATACTCCATCTTAAACATTTGACACAATATTTTTTACCACTTTTATTGTTGCTCATTTAGATGTTTCTAATTATAAAATACTATGTGATTTCAATAAACATCCTGGTATCTAACTACTTTATTCTGTGACCAAACAGTTCATTGGTAACAATTACCTATATATAATTTTTAAAGTCTATGAATCTAGGGACTGGTGTTTTGTGCTGTATAGATTTGTCTGCTGCCTGCAAAGCCAGTACCCCATAAAAGAACCGATTCGGTCCTGACTGCTCTTTTTTCAATCCAGCTCCCTGCTACTGTGCCTGGGAAAGCAGGGCAAGTACTTTGGCTGCTGTCACCCACGTGGGAGACCCTGATGGAGTTCCTGGCTTCTGGCTTCAGCCCAGCCCATCCCTGGCTATAAGGTCATTTAGGGAGTGAACCAGTAGATGGAAGATCTTACTGCCTCCGTCTGCCTCTTCCTCTAACTTTTCCAAAGAAATAGAATAAATCTTAAAACAAAAGGCATTTGCCTCAAAATTCACAGGGCTGTAAATTTTACTATATGCACTGAAAAAGTGATTTACTTTATAGCTTAAAGTGATTCAGTGTTAACATCATTGTATTTTCACTAAGTAGATAACTAACCAAGAGAGTATTTCCAATGCTCCCTTTATTCAATATGCAACACAATAAACTTCTTGTACTGCTTAATCATTTAGAAATGATGTTGTGATGATATGCAAATGTGTATTTCTCCCTTGCGACCAGATGATTTTAACTTTACATTACCCAGTATTTTATTATTTTCAAATTCTGATTTTTCTTTTAATCCTCAATCCCATTTTATAGAATATAGGATTTTTATTATCAGAATCCAACAAATACTTCTTTTCTTTCTGAATTCTGATCCCCAAATAAATTCCTAAATTAGTGTTACTCAAAATGTGGAGTGATACTGAGAGGCACTGTGATCTCTGAAGAAACACTGTAGTAGTTCCTCAAAATAATAAAGAGTTAGCAAATGATACAGCAATTCTATTCTTAGATATTTATCCAAGAAAATAAAAACATGAGTATGTAAAACCTTGCATACCGATGTTCTTATCAGTATTATTCATAGTAAACAAAAAAATCCCAAAACACAAAACATTATTTGATTCTATTTTTATAAAATATCCAGAACAGATGAATCTATAGGAGTAAGGTGAGGTAACAGTAAGGCGGGGGAATTTAAAGTGGCTCCTAATGGGTTTAGGAGATTCTATTAGAGGGGAAGAAAATGTTCTAAAGCCACATTGTGATGATGTTTGTAAAAGTCTGTGAATATGGAAAGAACCATTGAATTGTATATTTTAAATGATAGACATTATGATATGTGAATTATGTAAAATAGTTAAAATGAGAGAAGAAAATCTGGATGCCTGATAAGATGTAGGCTTCTTGACCCTCCCTCAGAGCTCTAACTGAATCGATGGATACAACCCAAGGCTATTACTTCCAAGCAACCTAGAAGATTCTCACATACATTAAGTGGGAGAACTTGTTCTGTGATACTATCTTGGCAAATTAATATAATCTCTAGCTACTAGTCTTTCAGTTAACTTTTGCATTAGTCTAGCAAATAGAAAAGTAATTTTTGCCTCTTAAGCTTCTACACAGGCTATCTCACTCGGCCCGAGAGCTCACATTTCCACCTTAACACCCAGCCAAAACTTGTCCTCCTTTTCATCTTTCAACAAATGCTTTTCCCCACATCTAACATTAACTACATATTTTCCTGGAGCCCTTCCTCCTTTATAGATGTTTTCTGCCCTTCAAATACTCTTTGCTCTGAAACCGTAATGTGAAAACCATGTTTACACAATGAATTTTTGAGACACATCACTAAGTTTGTTCAATAGCCCATTAATAATGAGAAACAATGTGAAGGTACTCAAGGGTTCTGAAATTACTGATCTCTAAGGTTGTCTGGGCAGTGAAGCCACATAGTTCCCTACTGACAGAGACCATCTCACTCAGGTGTCTTGTTTCTCCTGTTTGCACATGGTTTGCTCTCATAAGGTTCTAGGGAACACAAGAAGTCAACCGTCCCAACATCAGGCCTCTGGAATAGGAAGTGAATTGTTCGGTTGCTGCAGATTAGGCTCATTAGACAATTGTGTTGCAGAATATTTGGGAGCAATCATGTCTACCTACAGGAAAGGAAGATCAGGAGATGCCAGTATTGAAGAGGCTTGGGGGTGTCTTTAATGGGAAGGTGACTGAAGACATCCTAATTTAATGGACAGCCTCTGAAGTGGGCGGACCTGAAAGCTACCAGAAGTCTTGGCTGTAAATTATTCCCGTTTCTTCACCCTGATTTCTCAAACTAACAAGAGTTGCAATCCCACCATATAATTAGAGATTGACCCATTTTTGAATCTTTAAGGCCAAAATGTTCTAGAAAATTCCTTATGAATGCAAAATTCCCTTGAGGCACAGTTAATTCTTGACTTAAAAATAGCTTCTTGCTGAAATAGACGAATGAGAAATCAAAATAGAAAGGAATTTCAGGGGAAAATTGTGAGTTAATAAAAGGCTTTTCAATTGCATCATGGGTGAAATAGACTATGCTATCTTGATTTGATTTAACAATTTCTAACATTTGCCATATATATGTAGACATCCGTTTGGATGGCTGTGTTAATATCACATAATGTGGGATTCATGACAAAGGTCATACAATGAGAAAAGAATGCTGTTTTAAGAGGTGTGATTCAGAGAAAACATTTATAAATAGCTTTATACCAAATAATATGGCATCCACACATATTACTAAAGAATATTAGTAATAAATGCTTATTATTCTTTACTAACCATAAAGTTTATATATGTATTTATATGTATGTGTGTGTATGTGTATTTATATATATAAACTTCCACATGAGACAAAATACATAGTATTTGTGTTTGTGTCTGGCTTATTCCACTTAACTGTCAATTTTAGATTTGTGATCTTGTTTAAAAACTCAGTGATTGAGGGGGGAAAAGCCATAAAATCAGGAAGCACTTACTTCCTAGTTCAAAGAGAAGCATGCATGGGTAACTGGCTGACAAAAGGAACACAAAGCAAGCAGGTGCTACAACAAACAGGAGACTATCCCCATCACAGGCATGGATTTCATTTTGGTTCTGGTCTTTTGGTCCTCCAGGAATAGTGATATTTGAATTGCCACCTCTTCTTATTTAACCATAGGAAAGGAAGCCTATAAAAAGAAATACCAACTTCACTGGAGAAAAAACCCCACAAACTTCTCTCTGGTTTGTAATTAAGTGTCATTTAAGAACCTTCTAGAACTACCTTTTATTTTCATATTTTTGCACCATTACCAAAGATTTGTCTCAGCCAAGAAGGGGTGAGCTGGTCAAATCTCCCTTGCTGCCTGAGGGTCACCACTGGCCCATCTACACAAGGCCTACAGATACAGCTGAGCATCTGGGGCCAAAGAGCTGACCCCAGCCAGTGAGCCAACACAGCAGGCTGGCTACCCAGCACTGAGCCCCTCTCAGACACAGGATCCAAGTAGACAAGCCCTGCTGGAGAGTCTGGCCAGTGCTTTGCCAGAGTGGAGCTAACCTGTGTGTTTCCTTATTTTACCCCCTAAACGTACTTGTCTGATAAATCATGTTATGATCCAACTCTATGTAACCCCACCTCTTAGAGCACCTAACTGACACAAGACAAAGATTCTTTGCTTGGCCAAGCTTCAGCCAGACTCTAAAACTTCTCCTATGCTTATCTGTTCTGTTTCAAATCCTGGCTGCTCCACTTCTGATCCAGATCCCTGCTAACATGCCTGGGAAAGCACCAGAAGATGGACCAAATTCAAAGACCCCTGCACTCACACAGGAGATCTGAAGAAAGCTCCTGACTTTGGTCTGGCCCAGCCCAGCCCTGGCCGTTGGGGACTTTTGGGGAGTAAATCAGTAGAAGATTGATCTCTCTCCCTCTCTGTAATTTTGCTCTTCAATCAAGTAAAATCTTTAAAAAAAAATCTTAGCAAAAGAATACTAAATTAGCTGAACCAGAACCCTTTAATACCTGATCATTTTAATACCTTCTACTTCCCAGCTACTATTTGGTAATCTGCCCTTTCTTTCCCAAGAGTACAGTTAAGTCAGTATAGACAAAATGCCCCTTAACCCTGATGTGTCCCCCTCAGTGACATTCCATTCATGGATGCTCAGCTGCTCCTTGTGTGTGCAATGCCCTCTTGTGCATGCTGTATTTGGAGTTGAGCCCATCTCTGCCCCCTACTGTCAACCTCGTTGCAGTGGTCCTTCTACCTACCTCCATGGTGCTGAATAAACTTTTCGTAATGTGCTTTAAAAATACCATTAAATATTTTTCTCTTTAACACCCATTACTCAATAAAAACAATCAAAAAGAAAACTATGCATTTAAATAGTTCTTCCTTTTACGTTTGTTAAAGCATACTAAAACCAACAAGATAAGATAATTCAAAGAATTATTTATATTCCCCAAGTAATCACTGTACATATACAATTTGAACCAGGTATAAAATTTGGCCAGATTTTTCCTCCTACTTAAAAGTTCTTTGGGATGGCGTTGTGGTGTGCCAGGTAAAGCTGTCCTCTGTGATGCCTGCACCCCCTCTGGACACCGGTTCAAGACCCAGCCACTCTACTTCCCAACTAGTTCCCTACTAATATGCCTGGGAAAAGTAGTGGGAGATGGCCCAAGTGCTTAGGCCTGTACAACCATATAGGAGACCTGGAAGAAGCTTCTAGTTCCTGGCTTCAGACTGTTCCAGCTGTGGCCATTGCACCCATTAGGGCAATGAAACCAATAGATGTAAGATCTGTCTTTATCTCTCCCTCTCTGTATAACTCCAACTTTCAAATAAATACTTTTAAAAGAGCTTCTTATGTATGAGATATTTTCTTAAAACCCCACAAAATTATATTTAATTTAGATATATTTAGAGTTATTTACATTATTTCTATAGTCAAAACATGATGTTCTTTTAGTCTAATGATTTTAAAGTGGCAAAATGAATAGAAGGATAAAGGAATAAATGGTCATAAGTTTAAGTCAACTTCTCAAAGTCAGAGTTTTGAAATCTTATGGTTTTTCTGGTTTTAATAATTTGTTCAAATCATAGCTCTAATCAAATTTTACTTCTAGGACCTATTTTAGAAAGTCTTAGAGATTTGGAACCTCATAATGAACATCATTCTGAATGCAGAAAAACAGATTTTGATGAGGTTAATATATTCTGTTTAATTCTGTAATTCTTTCTCATCTTTGCCCTTTTCTTTTATGCATATCATTGGAAAACAAAGAAAAAACCCAAAGTTTTTTGGGGGGAATTGGGTTTAAAAAGAAATGTATTTCTCCTTATTGATGTTCTCATAATGGAAATAGATGGCTTTAAAATGTGCTTTTGGCTGGCGCCCTGGCTCAGTAGGCTAATCCTCCACCTGCGGTGCCCGCACCCCAGGTTCTAGTCCCAGTTACTCCTCTTCCAGTCCAGTTCTCTGCTGTGGCCTAGGAGTGCAGTGGAGGATGGCCCAAGTGCTTGGACCCTGCACTCGCATGGAAGACCAGGAGAAGAACCTGGCTCCTGGCTTCAGATCAGCGCTGCGTGCCGGCCGTGGCAGCCATTTGGGGGGTGAACCAACGGAAGGAAGACCTTTCTCTAACTCTGCCTGTCAAAAAATAAATTTAAAAAATGTGCTTTTAAAAAGTAAGGAGCTAATTTTCATAGAATAGTAAAGATTGTTGCATGTATTTTCATGGTCAAGTAGTTGTTTTTGTAGAACTAAATGTCACTAAATATTGAGAAAGCTTTTAGGTTATTCCCTATAAATAAAAGGACCAACTCCTCCAGCTGAAAAATATAAATATGGACCACACATACAGTAACACTCCATAAGTGAGATACTGAAAGCTCAAAGAAAATACAGAGGGCCTGCATTATGGCACAGTGGGTCATGCCACGGCCTGTGATGCCAGAGTCTCATGTGAGCACCAGTTCATTGACCCGCCCCTCTACTTCGGACTGGGCTCCCTGCTACTGCTCCTGGGAAGGAAGCAGGTAGCAACTCCAGTATTTGAGACCCTGCCAGCCATGTGGGAGATGTGGATGCAGTTCTGCATTCCTGAGTTTGGCCTGGCTCAGCCCCAGCCAGACTTTGTAGCCATTTGCTGAAATAACTAGTAGATGGAAGATCTTTTTCTCTGTGCCTGTGCCTCTGCCTCCCTTCCTCTTTCTCTGTACTCTGCATTAAAAATAGTTAATCCTTGGGGCTGGCCTGAAGCGGTGACATCCCATATGGGCGCTGGTTCTAGTCCAGGCTGCTCCTCTTCCAATCCATCCCTCTGCTATGGCCTGGGAAAGCAGTGCAAGATGGCCCAAGTCCTTGGGCTCCTGCACCCGTGTGGGAGACCTGGAAGAAGCTCCTGGCTCCTGGGTTCGGATCAGCTCAGCTCTGGCTGTTGTGGCCAACTGATGAGTGAACCATTGGATGAAAGACCTCTCTCTCTCTGCCTCTTCTCTGTGTAACTCTGACTTTCAAATAAATTAAAAAAATAATAATTCTTGAAAAAAAATTTAAAAGCAATGTGTTAGGGATTTGGAGAAGTGATTAAGATACTGCTTAGGATACTTGCATTGATACAGTGTCTGAGTTCAAGGTCCATCCTCATTCCCCATTAAAGCTACATGCTAATGCACACCCTGGAGGCTGCTGGTGATGGCTTTAGTAGCTGGGTCCCTCCATCCATGTGGGTGGTGTGGATAGAATTCCCCTTTGTTGGTTTCAACCTGTCCCAACCTTGATCATTGCAGGCATTTGGGACATGAAACAATAGATGGGAGCTTGCTCGCTCCTTCTCAAATATTTTTTAAAAACTTAAGAAAAATGTATAAGCAAAAATTTAACTGGTAAGTTTAAAGACAATGAAAAATGAATTGTTGTACACTACTCAATCCACATTTACAGAAATCACTCAGATTCTAAGTTGTGATTTTTCTCACTTCTTATTCTGAAATTTAATGTTAGCTGATCAGAAAAAGTTGGCTTGAGTCATTGAGCCTAAATTAGTGTTTCAAAGACTACAGAAAAGTGAGAGGGCACCTAAGGACTTCAATATTAATAAATATTCAGCAGTATACAAAAGTGAATGATGGTGGATTTCGAGGTTATGTTTTAAAAAGTGATGAATAGTTGCTTCTTTACCTCCTGCGTCTCCACATGTACTTGCATCATGGATGGAAGAAAGACTAAAAAAATCGTAACTGTCAGATTTTCAAACTGCATGAGTATGCACCAGGAGGTTATCTGTGAACTAACATTTTCAAAGCCCATTGATTTCATAATAGTTGTTCAGCTTTGAGTGGGGATCCTTCACTTCCCAATTGCTGAACTGCAAGGTGGAGACTCACTGAAACTTTAATTCACAAAACTTGCTTTAAGTCTAGAAATTCCTGATGCCAACTATAGCCAATTTATGATGCAGTAGAATGAGCTTTTGACCAAGACTTGAGATGAGAGATTTGGAAACTGAGAATCCATCAAGGGGAAGCAGAAGAGAATACCAGCACTTGCCAAAGTGTATGTGTGGGTAAGTGTGTGTGTGTGTGTGTGTGTGTGTGTTGTGGGGGGAGAGTGTGTGTGCAAGGGTGTTGTGGGAGGAAGACTGTTAATGTGTGTGTGTGTGTGTATTGTGGAGGGGAGTGTGTGTATTGTGGGGGGAGTGTGTGTATTGGAGAGTGTTGTGTGGGAAGAGAGTGTGTGTGTGTGGGGAGAGTGTTGTTGGCCATGGCCCTGTAAATCTAGAATTTTGGAGAAGAAATTGTAGTTACTGAGTGGATAACACCCTCATGAGTTTGAGGATGTGTAAATTGGATGCAATTTTCAAGGAAGCATTGCTGAAATAACCCCAAGTTATGGAAGGGAAAGGGAGAAGAATGGAACAACACAAAGGAAAACCATGCATGGTTTTGTTGAGCAGGCAGGAGTGAGCCGTGACTGCCCCACTCCTCACATTCCATGGCCAGCTCCTCAGGAAGTCCTGCTGGCTTGACCTCCAAGTCTGTGTCCCCGAGTTGATCATGGCCCACTTGCTCCACTTCCACAGTCTAGTTTACCTTCGCTCGCCTGGATTAGAAAGTCTCCACCTGTTGTCTCTCATGGTGGACTACAGCTTTTCCTGAAAATAGCAGCCCAAGAAATCATATGAAAATATCAAGACCCCCAGTCCAACCTCATTCCTCTCCAGCTGCACTGAGCTCCTTTCCTAAATACGACCTGCACATTCCAATGGTTGCTTTTCCTACCCCACATCTTCCAGGTGTATTTCCAGTCCCTTGAGGTCACAGCTCCAATGCTACCTTTTCAGTGGAGGCTTTCTCTGGTCATCATATTTTAAATGATAATCCTCAGCCTCCTAAAACGTCTTATCCCTTCCCAGATTTATTCTTTTTATAAAAGTCACTAATTTTGTCAATATACTTATTAGTGTACCATCTAGATTATAGTCTGAGAGAAGAGTCTTTTTTTCTGGTTTTCTCACTGCTATAGCATGACTAGTGCCAGTTTTCATCAAATATTTAGTAAAAAATTTTCTTTTCAATCTCGGATCTTTTTTAGTCCTATATTAAATACTTAAATAATTGCATCTGATCAAATTAAAATTACTTCAGCCTCAAGGCCTTGCAATGTTACATAGTGCCAATATCATAATCATGGAACAGTATGGACTGTTCTTTCCCAACACAATCAATATCTCCTAACTTTGGAGGGATGTAGGAGTGGTGGCACAATCTACCAATGTAAATGGGGATAAGGTCTCTTGAAGTCCCCTCTGCATGGAATCATTGAGTCCACAGTGGATGCTTACTACTTTATCAAATGAATAAATGCATGTTAAGACCAATTATGTGTCAGACTTTTTCTGTCAGCTTTTGAGATTAATAAAAAGCCTACCATCCTTACCCTCCCCCAGTGCTTATATTCCAATAGACACTCCAACAAGAGATGGTCAAGGCATAAATAGCAAAGGGTATGGAATGTCAGGAAGAGATCTGGTGCTGGAGCGGGTGGGAAGAGGAAGGTGACCCAGGAGAGGAGAGCCCAGGGCTGCAAGGTTAGGAACAGGGGCTGGAGCATGTCACATAGTCTCCTGGAGAAGCTGAGAGCTGCCAATGCTTCCATGAACCAGAGAATTCACCATGGGGAACTATGTGGAAGAGCAGACCAAAGAAGGATCAAAGAACTGAATAGAAATCCATAAAAAATGGGGTCATCTAGAAAAAGAAACATCATAGTGGCCAAAGAAAGCAAATCAGTGGCAAGTCAGCTTGAGCATATCCCAAATTATAACATCTCTTCCCTTTCTTATTCCCATTCTTATATTTAACAGGGATCACTTTTCAGTTAAGTTGCCCCAAACGGTAGAGTTAGAAACATACCAGGGGATTCCAATTCAATCCCATCAAGGTGGCATGTACCAATGCCATCTCACTGGTCCATTTGATCAATTTCTATTCACAGTTGATCATAATGATAGGACTAAGAATCAAAGGGATCACATAAACAAGACTAGTGTCTGAAAATACTAACCGATAGAACAAAAAAGGGAGAGAATGATCCAACATGGGAAGCGAAAGACACAGCAGACTCAGAATGGCGGATATCCTAAACAGCACTCTGGCCTCAGAATCAGCCCTTAAGGCATTCAGATATGGCTGAAAAGCCCATGAGAGTATTTTAGGCCTGGAAAACCAAAACACTCTGGAAAAAAAAAAAACACCTATATGACAGATCTCAGCGAGTGAGATCCCAATGGAAAGAACAGGTCATCAAAGAAGGAGGTAGCTTTCTCTGAAGGGAGGAGAGAACTTCCACTTTGACTACGACCTTGTCTAAATATGATCAGAGTTGGTGAACCCTAAAGGCTTCCATAGCCTGGGCAATTCATGACAAGAGCCTAGGGTGATTACTGATGCTATAAACAAGAGTGTCAATTTGTTAAGTCAACAACAGGAGTCACTGTGCACTTACTCCTCATGTAGGATCTCTGTCCTTAATGTGCTGTACATTGTGATTTAATGCTATAACTAGTACTCAAACAGTATTTTTTACTTTGTGTTGCTATGTGGGTGCAAATTGTTGAAATCTTAATATATACTAAACTGATCTCCTGTATATAAAGAGAATTGAAAATGAATCTTGATATGAATGGAAGGGGAGAGGGAGTGGGAGATGGGAGGGTTGCAGGTGGGAGGGAAGTTATGGGGGGGAAGCCATTGTAATCCATAAGCTGTACTTTGGAAATTTACATTCATTAAATAAAAGTTAAAAAAAAATAAAAAGAAAGCAGATCAGTGGTTGCGTGGGATGAGGAAGGAATGAGGATCTTGGGCAGCAGGGCAATGAGGAAGTGAGGGAAGCAATCACTAGGTAGACTGTGTTGACAAACTCACTGAAGCATACACTTACTGTAGACGGATGTTAGGACATGTGAGTTTTAGGGGAAGTCTTAAAGACAGGAAATGGAAGTCACTTTCAGAAAGATAGACTAAAACACGTGCAGGACTGGGGTATTACTATCAGAAAACTGTGAAGACAATTTCTGATATTAATTGTACACTGAATGAGATCCAGGGTATTCAAAAGCATCCTGTGATGGTTACTCTTCTGAGTCAAGTTGAACAGGCTTCAGTACACCATGCACACAACGAAACATTACTGCAGTGCTGCTGGGAAGGTATTTTGCAGATGAGGGTAGCATCAACTAAAGGAAATTGTCTTTGATAATGCCAGTGAGCCTCATCCTACCAGTTGAAAAGTCTGAAAACCAGAAGAGGGCTTCCCATGGAAGCTTAGATACACATTAAAAAGTAAATCACACAAATAACACAAGATAACTTTAGAAAGGGAAGACATGAAGCTACAAGAATAAAACTAAGTTCCATGAGAAGAAAGATGTGTATTCTTTTTGGAAGCTATGATGTCGTCTCTAGCATGCCTGTGTTGAATTAGAAACTCCATTATCTCTCTGGGTATAAAGGAATGAAGACCGATTTCAGTTCTACAACAGAAAAGATAAATAAAATCTTCACACCACGTTCAAAAGGAAAGTCCAAATATTTGGGAAAGCAGGTCTAAGAAAAGGTAAGAAGATTGATGCTTATTCCAAACAGTGAAGAGAAAATTGGATATTGATCTAATTACACCTGGAATTTAATGCCTTAAATTCTCACAGTATTAACCATGCTTATTTTCTCTTGAGGGCATTTCTTGTGAGAAACTTGTGTGTTCAAGACAGGGCACTTGCCCAGCATTCATGTTAAATGTGGGGAAATTTCTTACTACCAGCAGAAATTTCAAACAGCCAGGAGAGTCAGACATTCTCTTGCACTTTTCTTATGTGATGAATTCTCAGGAACATGTGCTATCTCCCTATGACTTTAATGCCATCTTCACTGCTCAGTAGATGCACTCATGTGAAATACCTAGATGACGATGGCATGACATCAGGATGACCGAATTTATTTTTTAAAATAATTTATTTGGAAAGGAGAGACAGATAGAGAGAGAGAATGAATATCTTCCATTAACCTGTTCACTCCCCAACTGGACACAACAGCTGGGGCGGGGCCAGGTTGAAGCCAGTAGCTTCTTCTGGATCTTCCACATAGTTGCAGGGGCCAAGGCATGTGGGCTATCTTTCACTGCTTTCCCAGGCACATTAGGAAGGAACTGCATTGGAAGTGGAGCAGCCAGGACTCAAACCAGCTCCCATCCCATATGGGATGCTGACACTGCAGGCACAGACTTAACCTTCTACATACAGCACCAGCTCCATAAATTTATTCTTAATAAGTTATTTTAGGAAGGACACTAATTTCTAGTGAAGCATAAGAAATCTTGAGATTGTATCTAGTTTTTATTATACTCTCAAGTTTGATGTTTAATTTCCAGTATTATTATCTATAGCTGAAGCCTCAATAGTTATTTCTACGGTAGTATTGGAATTTGCCCTAAAATCAGAGTCAAATCCCAGGATCTTCTGTGTCTGAAGATTTCCTGGTTCACCAAAAGGATAAACAGATTCTCTTCCCTTGTCCTGAAGAACACACTCACTTCCCAGTGTTTGCTGATTCCAAGTCTTACCTGAATAGTCTCACTTCCAGTGTTGGTTCTTTACACAAGGGATATACATTAATACCAATGGTGCTTTCTTATAATTTACATTTTTCTTTGACTTAAACAAAGACATTTAATATTTACTGGAGATTAGTTCCAAGTATGGACTTTTTTTTTGTTAATCGCCTTATAATTCTGTACCCAAGCTTACTTAGAGGTCACAAAATTGCATTCAGAAATTTGACTGGCAGCAGTGTTTACGTACAGTATAATTTTGTTGTTGTCAATATTTGTTTGAATTCCTGAATCTTATCCACATTTCCTAAGATCTCTTTGACTTCTTTTTTTATTTTTAACAGGCAGAGTGGACAGTGAAAGAGAGAGACAGAGAGAAAGGTCTTCCTTTTGCCGTTGGTTCACCCTCCAATGGCCGCCGCGGTCATCCGATGGCAGGAGCCAGGTGCTTCTCCTGGTCTCCCATGGGTGCAGGGCCCAAGCACTTGGGCCATCCTCCACTGCACTCCCAGGCCATAGCAGAGGGCTGGCCTGGAAGAGGGGCAACTGGGACAGAACCTGGTGTGCCAACGCCACAAGGCGGAGGATTAGCCTATTGAGCCATGGTGCAGGCCTATTTGACTTCTAATACCCTCATAAGATCTGTCTTTGAGAATAGATAATATAAAATTGGAAGTATGGCTCTTCTTTAGGAAGTATAGTAATTCTTAATTAGAGGGAGTTATGAAACAAATTGTTATATATTGTTATATATTATATATAACATTATGATAAATTCCATATATATGTCATATATTATGTCATATATATATGTTATATATTAATGAGTTGAATTTGGTCCACCAAACTCATATGCTTAAGTTCTAACCCTAGACCCTGTGAATGTGACCACATTTGGAAAGAATGTTCTTGCAGGTGTGGTCAAGAGAAGATAAAGTAGTAATGACTAGGGTGTTCCCTGATCCCATGCTGGTGTTTTTATGAGAAGAGGTAAAGTGGGCATGGAGAGGAGAGAGGAAAAATGACCAAAAAAAGATGGAGTCAGACAATGAAGCAGTGCATCTTTAGGCCAAGGAGGAGTGCCAAGGATTTCTAGCAACCATCAGAAGTTACGCAAATAAAAGGACCTTTCTCCAGAGCCTTCAGACAAGTATAGCCTTGAGGAGTCCGACTCCATGCGTCTAGCCACTGAAACTGTGGGAGAATAAGTTTTTTATTTCAACCCTCCTTATATGCATTACTGTCTTGTGGCAGCCTTAGGAATCCCACATGGACCTCCAAGGAGTTTGTTTAGTATTCCATTGCTGGGCCTCTGAAGAGAGGTCAGCTACTATACTGCATCACTTGATAAAACAAACATCTTGTTATGTTTCTTAGGTAGAACAGCAACCAGGAGACAGTGAACAAACATCAAAACAGTAGATTACCAGGAAGGGAAAGCTGCCCTTTCCAAGGTTGGAAGAATGCATCCCAAACACTGCTATTGCAAGTTCATAGGGAACAGTCTGTTGACCAACTGGTCAACCCAGGGATTTCTGAGGAACTATCTGGAAGGTTGATTTGTTGAGTGGATTCTAAACATTTTGGAAATTAAATGTGTGTAGGACTATTAGCATTTTCCCATAGTAAACAGCTAAGGAGTACAAGAACTTGTTATAATTCTCCTAATAGTTTTAGTACAGAGCCATCATATGTCTGTGTGTGTGTGTATCCATATCTATCTTGTTAGCTATTTACAATCAATGATCTATTTACACGAGCATTGGAAGGTTATTGCCGACTATGAATTTGTTTCCCTCAAAATCCATATATTACAACTCTAACCCCCAGAAGGATAGAGGGGGCTAGTATTCTTTGGGTGAGTATAACTGTCATGATGGGATTAGCTGCCTCTTACGAAAAGACAAGAGAGTTCTCTTTCTCTGCACAACAGGAAGATACAATCAGAAAAAGTCATCACAAACCAGGAGGACCATCAACAGACCCCACATCTGCCAGCACCATGTCTCGAGTTCCCCAACTTCCAGAACTATGAGAAGTAAAGGTCTGTAAAATCACTCATTTTATGGCATTCTATTGCGAGCATCAGGAAATGTGATGGCTTTATACCGGTGAGCTTAGATTTGTTACTGGAAAAGGATGTGCTCTTCTATCAATCATTATTGACTCCAATTCTATCATAACCAGCAACACTCTTCTCTTGCCACCTCCACCAGTTGTTGTACGTTGAGAGCGGACGTCTGCACTGCTGTATTCCTTAGAGTTCCTCTTCCAATAATATTGATTAAAAAGCAATTTTTTAACCTCTACATTTTAGCCCATAGCTCTTTTTCATTTTAAATCAAAACCAAAGAGATAATAAAAATACTAAACCTGAGAAAATTTAGAAACTTAAAAATCTACTTTCAAACCACAGGCCTTGGCCTGTAGCAGAAAGCTTATTAGGAAGTATGAGGTCAGTAAATAAACTTATTTATTAATTATTTCCCTGACTTTATTAAAATAAAATGCTTTCTAAAGAAATTCTAGATGGAAGGTAGAGAAAAAAGTCAAAGCAGCTAAACCGTTTTTGCTAAAGAAACATGCAGAATGCATAACCTCATTCTTATTCTTATTCCCAAGAAAGAATAGCGAAAAGGAATTTGATGCTTAAACCTGTGATCACAGGGTTATAAAAGAGGAGAGAGCCCTTTGCTGGGATTAGCGCAGACAGATAAACCTGTCCACTGGTGTGAATCGGCCCAGCCTGAGGCTGCCAAGGAAACTACGACCGAGTCTTAACTTCAAAAGAAACAAGAATGGGCAAGTTCAAGGGCTGGATACAAAACTGAGTACAGGAGGGCAGGGAAACCTCTAACTAGGCTTTCAGCTAGTGAGAACATCTTATATTCTGGGGGTTTAATTTTTTTTAATGTTTTTGAGCAGGAAGAAATACTTTGACTGATGGAGGGATTTTATATGAGAAATCATCAGAAGACTCGTCTTCCTTGGAAGGCATTATCTCTGATTTAAGGAAAAGACTACAGATAAATTGGAAAGTCAACAGCATCCCAGTGGTCAGACTTGGGCTTCACAAGTTATGCTGCACAGGCTTCGCAAATCCAATTACTTTGTCATTTACTAGATTAATAAGTCAGATAAGCTATTAAGGGAACCATCAACTAATTGGAAAAGTCGTGATCCAAAATCAAGTGATCCAAAGCTTATGTTTTAGAACAATCACAATTAATCTTTCAACTATACTATTGTTCAAGATGTATTCAATATAATATCCTCAACTTCCTTTTTTAAAATGTATTTGAGAGACATACAGAGAGATAAAAGAATAGAGCTCCCACCCACTGGTTCACTCCCCAAGTATTGGCGATGGCTGAGACTGTGCCAGAACAAATATGGGAACAGGGCACTCAATCCTGGCCTACAACATTGCTGGCAGGGATTTGAGTACTTGAGCCATCTTTGCTGCCAATAAGGGGTATACTGTAGCAGAAAACTGAAGTGAAGAACTGGAGGCAGGTATCAAACCCAGGTTTGATGGGATATAGGCATCTTAAGAACTTGGCCAAACATCAACACCTTGCAACTCACTTTACAGTTTTCAGCACAAACAGTATGAAGTTGCATGAATGCACTTGAATTTCAGCTAAAGCTACCATCTATGGACAGCGTGTGTTTTATCCAGAAGACACATGCCAATCAAACTCTACAGTCACTCTGGATTTCTGCTATCTACTCCTCTAATGAATTGGTGGAACATCAACTGGGTTTTCTTTGGTGAAATTAACTCAAGAATTAGATGAATGTTAGAAAGGAGAACTTAAGGATATTTAAGGGAATGAATTTGGGAGAATATCTTTTGAAGACACCCCCAGACTTTTGTAGCAACTGAACGAGGTCTGTGACCTGAGCCCTTGGAAATGGTTGGGCAGGTGGGATCGCCTGGCCAATTTGTGACAGACATTTGCTCAGGAGGCTTTTGGTTACCTGGCCCCAGCTCCAAGGCAGCTGAATGCCTCTAAGTAGGTTACCTACATTATGAGGACACTTTATTCCAGGCATAGTGAGTTCACAGAAGAGCCATCTTACAAGTGCTGAGTTTGCCTCCTAATCAATGTTCATTTAGCAAATGTATGTGTATGCACCATACCTTGGATTATGACTTCCTTTCATTGCTCCCGGGTAGCTAAGCTATAGGAGAATGTTTGATTCTCATGCTTCTCAAACTTTTCATTGGCTGAGTTTTTAAAAATTTAAGTATCTGAATGCAAATTGGTACAATCCATCTATAATTCTGTTTCTTAGACAATTTGTGTCAGAATCACTTAAGTTTAGATTTTTTAATTTCTCAGTATCCCGCATCTCAAACTTTCAGGAGTGGGGCAAAAGAACCTGACATACAATGAGTTCTCCCTGTGGTGGTTCCTATATACTCTCTGGACTTAGCCAATGAACAGAAAGAGCATCATGATCATTCACTGACCGCAGATCCTGACGACAGATGAGAGAAACAAGAGGAAGTGAACATCCTCTCCTCGATGCTGGACTTGAAACTCTTGTAAAGCAATGATAAATAGAACACCATAAAGCCCTCTATCCTAAACACTATCCACAACTGTGTGGCTACAGCTGTTTCCCCACCCATCTAGATAGAGATAGATGAAAACTTTCAGGCATTCACTGAGCTCATCCATGGCCAAAACTACTGCAGTCCAAGGATGACAAGAGATGATCAATAACTTTCGATTGATGAGTGCAACCCATTTGCTATGACAGCAGTGAAAACTGCTGGTCCAAAGCCCATCATACTGGATGTTTTTGGAGGTACACCAGGTTGGCTACTGAATTGTGTTCTTTCATATTAATCAGCTCCAGTTCATTCACTCAGAAGACATCTTGTCTCATTTTCATGTATTCATCAAATATTTATTGAAAGTCTTTGTAGTAAGCAAAGACAACATGATTTTTAAAACACCATGGAAGACTAAAAAAAGCAAAGACCTAGTTCAGGACTTTTGTCTTTCAGCTGTCACTCAGCGGAGAGAAATGCCCAGCACAAAAGACCTAGGTCTTGCATTTGGATGCTGGCTCAAATTCAAAGTCAGTAAAATCTTGGCGCTTCTCTTTCTTCTTCTGGACAATCTGATATAAAAAGCTTGTCTATCCCATGTCACAGAACTTACCAACTCATTCATAAACATTTTTTGTTCATTTGCTGTATTCTAGGAATTTTCCTAAGACTTTAATGTGTAACAATAAACAAAGTGATAGCCGTCATGTAAGGATTACTCTATAAACTAGAAGAAAGGGTGGGCATTTTGCCTAGCAGTTAAGAAATTAGTTATGATACACAAGTCCAACACTAGAACACCTGACTTTCACACCCAATTCCAAGTCCTGATTATAGTTTCTTGCTTATGTGGATACTAGAAATCAATGGTGATGACTCAAGTAATTAAGTTCTGGCCATCCACGTGGGAGATCTGTACTGCATTCCTAGCTCCTGGCTTTGCCTCAGCCTAGCCCTGGCTGATTGGGGAATGAATAAGTGAATGGGAAATCTCAGACTCTTTTCTGACTCAAAATAGAAGAAAAATGGAGAGTGATACATAAAAACAGGTTTGTGAATATTAGTAGAAATATTTTCAAAAGAGACATTATTTTTTAAAACTTAAACCAAAGCCTTTTCTCTCAAAGACATGCATTTTTTTTTTTTTGACAAGTAGAGTCATAGACAGTGAGAGAAAGAGAGAAAGGTCTTCCTTCCATTGGTTCACCCCCCAAATGGCCACCACGGCTGGCGCTGAGGTGATCCGAAGGCAGGAGCCAGGTGCTTCTCCTGGTCTCCCATGTGGGTGCAGGGACCCAAGCACTTGGGCCATCCTCCACTGCACTCCCGGGCCACAGCAGAGAGCTGGACCGGAAGAGGAGCAACCAGTGCTAGAACCCGGCGCCCATATGGGATGCCAGTGCTGCAGGTGGAGGATTAACCAAGTGAGCCAAGGCACTGGCCTCAGTCATGCATTTTTTAGAACTCTTATTTCATGAATTAGTATGAGAAAGAACAATCTAATGAAATACATATTAATATAAACAAGATACCTAACACTTTAATATTACCCATGATAAAACATGGGGGCACATTAAAGATAAAAAATTTTTCTTACAGGATATATTTTTCCACTGAAGAAATATACCAGGTTCTTGCTATAATACTCTTTCACACACAGTAGACCATATCAACCACAGACTTTCATTTTACTGATCTTTTCACTACTTAACAACCAATAGACTTGTAACAAGGTTTCTCCTGAAAGCAAACTGTGGCAAGCAGCCTCTAAGATGCTCCAAATAATGATCCTTCACTCTTAGTATTTGCAGTCCTGTTTACTCCTTTTCCTTGAAATGTGGGGTGGATTTAGTGACTGGCTTCTACCCATTAGCAGGTTGTCCACGTGGTGGGATACTACTGATAAATTGTATTATTTTTAAAAAGAAAAAGAAAACAAGGGTGGGCATTCAGGTGCAGGTTCAGCTGCTACTTTGGATGCTGTCGCCTCACATTGCAGTGCCTGGCATAAGTCCTGACTACTCCACTTCCTATCCAGCTTCCAGCTAAAGCACCAGGAGGGCAACAGAAGGCGGGCCAAGAGTTTGGGTCTTCGACACCCACTTCTGATACCTGGATGGAGTTCCTGGCTTCAGAATGGCCCAGCCCAAGCTGTTGCAGACGTCACACATGGAAGATTGATCTCTCCCTCTCACTGCCTTTCAAGCAAACCAATCTTAAAAGTCAAAAGTATGGATTCCATTTTGAAAAAGTTCTGTCTTGCTCTCTGGTTTTACCTTCTTTGTCCCCTGGCCTCAGTCAGGGACAGGCACAGCTACCTGAAGAGTAGAGGTGCTACACAAACAGAAGGCACACAGAGTTCAGCCATCAGCCAACGAGCAAGTTTGTTGAAAGTTGTTCTGGCTCAGCCAAGGCTCCAAAGAACACAGCCACAACCATTTGAGACCTTCTGGGTTGAAATCCCCCAGCTTAAACCATTCTTGAATTCTAGATATAACCAAACCATAAAATAATAAATGTTTATTATTTTAAGACACTAAGGTTTAGAGTAATTAGTTACATATCATTAGGTGAACACATGATCTGTAAACCTGATTCTTGAGGACACTACTGTAGATATTAATGAATTCAAAATCTGTGTTATAATTTCAAGATCTGAATTGGACTATAGGAATATGCTGATACCACATTAATACTTTTAACATGAAGAAACAAAAATTCTCAACCTTTTTTAGAACAAGGGAATTACAGATTGTGTTTGTTTTATCCTATGATCCGAGATCATTGAAACAAATACAAATACTTCATGGTCTAACTTTATTCCAGTTCCACTTTTAGCAAATTATTAGTTAACTAATAATCTGACATTCTTACCTCCAAAGAAGTACTTCTCTCCAGTTTTAACTTGTAGAGGACTGTTTGTTCGCACTGCTGATGCTTCATCTCCATCAATGGTGAGAATAGCAAAGTTTTCCTTGGCTAGAAAGCGGACTTCATGCCACTGTCCATCATTCAACCCAGTGCCTGGAAAGTACAAAATAAATGTCAATTTTTCTTCTTAGAGTTGTTCCATTAAATACACACATATATATTTAAAATTATATTTTAAATAGCAAGTCATATTTTATTGTATTTGTAGAATACAATGCTATTTCATATCTATATATAAAGTGGAAAAATTAAATCAATTTCTTTAATATAGCCATCACTTTTTTCATGGTGACATACTGAAATTTATTTATTATTGATTATAGACACATGGGGAGTTCCTGGGAAAGTGAACAAAGGTTTAGCTAGATTGTTTATTAAAAACTATTTTAATTTTTCCTAAAATCATTTTAAAATTATGTATCTTCATAAAGAAAAATACATTGCTCTTTGTAATTTGCATTTATCTCGTGTTTTTTAAACATTGTAAGTAGTCCCATCCTCCACTGGACTGCGTAACATACGCTATAACCCAGTGAAGTACATAGATATATTAGTATGATATTAGGGATACTTGAGGAAAAATGGTTTGAAGAGAGTCTTTTGGGAGATGATTATAAACTTTTAATTTATAAACTTACTTTCCAGTTAACTTTATTAGATCCAACTCTCAGGTAACAAAATGGTATATTGAATTTTTTGTTTCAATTTCTTGTATTTTTCTGGCAAGCACAGTTTGTAGAAGATAAGGACTAAATAATAAATACATGAGTATTTGCAGTTATATGTGCTAAATCACCAGTGATCATGGGAAATCATAACAGGATTACCCAATAATTTGTGAATAAAGCATCTTTATAATGAGATAGGATATATTTAAACAAATAAAGATCAGCCAGTGCTGCGGCTCAATAGGCTAATCCTCCACCTTGCGGCGCCAGCACACCCAGTTCTAGTTCCGGTTGGGGCGCCGGATTCTGTCCTGGTTGCCCCTCTTCCAGGCCAGCTCTCTGCTTTTGGCCCAGGAGTGCAGTGGAGGATGGCCCAAGTGCTTGGGCCCTGCACCCACATGGGAGACCAGGAGAAGCACCTGGCTCCTGGCTTCGGATCAGCGCAGTGCGCCGGCCGAGCGGCAGCCATTGGAGGGTGAACCAACGGCAAAAGGAAGACCTTTCTCTCTGTCTCTTTCACTGTCCACTCTTCCTGTCAAAAAATAAAGATCAACAAAGCCCATCCTCAACAATGGCAGTTACTGTGGTCCTTGGCAAAGGTCTTTAGATACAGACATTTTATGGATCCTTCTAGTAGACAATAGCTTAAAATTTGTTTACTTTGTATTCATTTCACAAAGAATAATGAGCAAACCAAGGAGCAAATAGGAGAGGAACCATAGAATATAAGTATCTGGAGGGAGTTTAAGAAACACGCAAGACGGAGAAGTTGGAGAGTCAGATGGGCTTTCTTTGATCTTGTTAAGGCTTATGTCAGCAATGAGAAGAAGTGGTTGTAGTCTGCTGTAGATGGCATAATTTAGAATCCAGAATCAAAGTTATTGAACATATACTTCAGTTTTACAAAAGGAAGAAAAGACTGGAAGTATACAAAAATCGAGTCCAGGTAAATCAGTAAAACACAAATGAAGGCTCTGTGTCCCTCATAATTTTCACTAGCAGTCTGTCAATCAGTTAGAGGGGCTGTATCTAAAAACAATTGCGAGCTAAGGAAGGCACTGATATTTTTAAATGGCTGATGATACAGCAAGAACAACTATATTTTATGATGTAAAAATCATAAATTCAAATGTTAGTGTCCATATGAAGTTTCATGGGAACACACTCAAGTTCAAACGTTTAAACTGAACCTGTCCTACAACCACAGAATCAAATAGTTGCACCAGGGACCATGTGACCTGCAAAGCCTGGAATATTTACTACATGGAACTTTTCAGAGAAAATAAATTTGTGTTTGGTTTATAATATTATGCAGAAATACTATTCTAGAGAGTAAGTTAAGGCTTGGTGGAGCTTAAGAGATATCCATAGCATTGCCCCACATCTAAGTAAATATCATTACAAATAATCATCCCTTAGGTACTTTCTTTAGGATTTAAAAATTTTAGTCCAGTAATACCGAGTCCATTTTATTTCAACAGAGTATAATACAAAAATACCTGTTTAAAGTAATCAACAAAAAATTCCATATTATGAAATATAAGCACACATAAGTATGTAACATGGTATGGAAATGTAAGGTGGCAGGAACCCACCATTATCCCTGGTGTCGAGTATTCCAATAGCATGCTCACTGCATCCTGTGCTTCTTCTCTTTGCACTCAGAATCTGTTTTTGCCCACAATAAATAGTGTTGCATATTTTTAAAAAATGTAGGTGGGGTCCTATCATTTCCCTTTTGGTTGGTTGTCAATTGGCTAACAGTGCTGGCTCAAGTCCTTATGGTGAGCCCCGTGGTGCTAAGTGAACCATCTAGAGAGCATTTTGTGGACTGTCTGCATATACTTGCTCCCTCACTTCAGGGCTCTGAGCAGATAACACCCTACAGGAGAGGAGTTCACTAACCATCCCAGGAGAAACAGCGTTCCCGCCACTCTCATCTCACTCCTTTTCCAAGATTTGTTTTTCTTCATAGAGTCTCTCATCATCCAGTCTGTAACATGTCCATTAGATCTTTTTATAGGTATTAGCTACTTTTTGATTTTCTGCACTTCTGGAATTTGATAAGCTCTTTGCGATCAGAGTTTTTAACTGTTTTACTCCATTAAAAACTCAGCACTATGCTGTGGCATGGTGGGTTAAGCTGCCACCTGTAGCACTGGTATCCTGTATAGGTGCTGGTTCAATTCTCAGCTCATCTACTTCCCATCTAGCTCCTTACTAATGCACCTGGGAAAGCAGCAGAGGATGGCCCATGTGCTTGGGCCTCTATTTCTGTGTGGGAGACCTGGAAGAAGCTTCAGGCTGGCATCAGTACGGTCCAGCTCCAGCCACTGTGGCCATCTGGGGAGTGAACCAGCGGATGGGAGACGTCTCACTCTGCCTCTGCCCCTGCCTCTCTGTAACTCTGCCTTTCAAATAAAAACAAATCTTCCAAAGAACAGCACTTAAAGCAGTGCCTGGAACATTGTACATCTAAGTGAATAACTGATTGGACTGGAGAGAGTGACAGTATTCTTTATAGACGGCCAAGTTGATGAAGGAACATAACAATAAGAATAGCATCGATATTGTTGCGCATAGAATCCAAACTGGAAGTCATCATGTGCAGTATGGTTGACTCTAAATCATGATGGCTACGTTTAAGTGACAACTGGACTGAAGCCACACCCAGAGAAGTGGTAAAGCATGATTTCTGGACATGTCTGTGAGGGAATTCCAGACAAGACGGGTTATGAATGGGGAAGATTAGTGTGCAAGATCATCATGCAATGGGATGAGGCCTTTGGGAGAATGAAGAACAAGGTGTTCCTCTCACTGTCCTTTGCAGCTGGGACTCCCTCCTTTCTTTCCCTTTGGCATCAGAACTACAAGCTCTTTGGCCTTGGGACTAAAGGACTTAGACCAGTAACATCCTTTCATTTGTGCTCTGAGTCCCTGATACTTTGGCCTCAGGCAGAGAGCCACACCATTGTTTCCAGGTTCTAAGGCTTTCAAAGTCGGAGCCACCCTACCATCATCCCAAGGTCTGCAGGTGGCAGACAGCCTGCCACTGGACTTTTCCGTTTCCATAATCATCTAGGCCAATTCCCCTAGTAAATCCGTCCACACATCTCCCTCCCTCTTCCCAACTGGTTCTCTCTCTCCAGAGAATCATGACTAATACCGAAAGATAAGGAAAATGTTTAGTAGATGAAAAAATGTATGGTTAAGTATGTCAATTGATCCCCTTAAAAATCTGTACTGTCCTAAAAAAAAAAAGTCCATAATTGGAATTTCTCAGTTATCCATTTACTCAATGAAGCAAATCTCCCCAGTCCAGCCTGATCATCCCCTGCAGTCAAGCCCCGGGCATTGCAAGACTTCCAGTGTTGTAGGAAGTTGAGCTGGCAACATCAGGGTTGAGACAGCTACTGGTCACTGGAGTTTCTCAGATGACCTCCAGTGGAACTGAACTGAGGCACTATAGCAGCGACCTTCCTCCTTAAAGAACCAGTTTGTGATTTCGGACCATTTTCTGCAGCACTGTACCTCTGCCTCATTGTGTTAATTGGATCAGTGTCAAATAAACTTTATGCATCTAATTGTTTTGAGTCTTCTTTTTAATACCTTTGGGTTAGTGTGTGAGGTAGTTCTTCACTGGAGAAGGTATGACATTAATCCACGTTCTGCTTTCTAACAAGAAAAGCATCTTTGGAAACTAACTTTATATTACAGGTTCCCCCCCCCCCCATTCAAAAATCATGAAAACAATTCTTTCTTGCCTTTCAAATATGCACAAAGAACAATACAAATATCTTCTGGACTGTAACATTACTATGCAAATGCAGCCTTATTGTTAAATCACTTAGCTGTCAATAAGCAATAGTGTAAACTGGAATGCTTCCTTCTCAAGTAGGTCCCGTTGGGTCCTAACACAACAGATGTATCGAAGGCGGTATTTTCACCATAACATTTTTCTTTAAAGTATGAAACTGGATTTACTGTTGATTAACCATATGAAGGCATGGTTTTGATTTTGATCTGAGTTTTCTGCCTTTAACGTTTGATGAACCCTGCTTGGAAACACAATTTTAGGACATGAATCTCAAGGACATCGATGTTACAAACATTCAGTTCCAAAACCTAATACCAAGGAATCACACACCCAGAGGAAACCACCTACAAACTATCTCCAGCTATTTTAAATGGTAGACTGGAAAGTCTGTCAAAAATTCTCATGAATTATAAATGGGACATCTGCAGTTTTACTGTTCATGGCAAAAAGGTTTATTATCCTAATCAGATTAAAATTGAAAGTTTTTTTTCTAAGAGCTTAATTACTAGAAAAATCAGATGCCAGTTTAAAGGCGCCTTGTTGATAGCAGTCACCACTGTCTTGAGTTTCGGCTGTGATTCCTTCTCATTAGAATTCCAATCATTATTTTGAATTTTTAATGTGAATCATCAAGAGGTAGTCCTCCCCAGCCAAGAATGGAAAGGGGCCCCAAATAGAATGAAGAGCATTCTGCAGGCAGGAGTGATGACCCAATTGCTCAGAAGAAAGTATGCTGCTGCTTTTATATTTTTTCATCCACATTCTATAAAAAATAATAGCCCGAGGGCTCTCTCCAGAGAAGAATCCAATTTCATGATCTCTGCACATGTGAGTTTATAGACGTACTGTTCCAAGATGTATGTGCTAGTTACTCTGATAAGTTCTTTACTTGCTTTTGACTCATTTATATTTCAGAGAAAATTTAATATTGTTACTTTATCTCAAACACACAGGTAGGGACTGAGTCTCCAAGAATAAACATGCTGTAGTCGGTACATGACTGAACCAGGAATTAGAACTCAGGTATATCTGGTTCTGGAGCCTGAATTCCTCCACAAACAACAGGCAAAGCTGACGACCAGTGCACACCCACTCCCCACACCTTCATTATCCATGACACGTAGCTGGAAGCAAACTGAGATGCATTCGACCTTCTCTGCTAAGGTTCAATCATTTTTGTCATCAGATTTTGTTGTTTTGGAACATCATGCACACTATGTATTTTAGTATTTTCTTAAGTTGATTGTTTCTTAAAATTGCACAGTGAAAATCGAAGTTATCTCACAGTTCTGACCAGAAAATTATTGAAATAATCTCCATACACTGTGGAAGTCTGAGCAAGGAAAACTTTGTTTGCACTTTAAATTTTAGAAATGAATGATCAGTGACCTAGAGCACACTATCTTATTCAAATGTAGAGCTGAGACCCTGTGTGACCTTGGTTTTTCCCATGGAGAACTCAGGTATCCATCGTTACGGCGAGGACAGAGTCTGCCACAGATTTGGCCGTGTCTCCTCTGCCTGGGTGCACTCCTGGAGGTGCACTGAGACCTGAAGGACTTTATTTGAAGGTGGATTGTTAGGAAAGCCTGTGATCCCATCTACAAACCAGCCCCAGAGCGTGCTCTGTCTTAATCCCTTCCTGGGCCATCTGCCATCTCGAAGTGGTATAGATTTCAGAGAAGCTATAGGGATATTTTAAGGCATTTAAAAAATTAACAATATTGTTCAATAATTTTAACTCATATGAAAAGGAATATTAATGAAGTTTATAAGCTTTTAGAGTTTGACATAGGAAATACACTCAGAATATTACATTAAAATAAAACAATGCTTTAAGATGTGCTATTACTATAAATACTAATAAACTTATTCAGGGGGAAAAAAATCAATGCATCATTATCCCAAGTCTAATTACAAATTTTGCAAGCCACAAATAACACAACACATCATTACACATGATTCGAGCAGCCTTTTTTCTTCCACCCAACATTCTAGGAATAATGATTATTCCAAGAGAAACTCACCAGGTACCTATTCATCCAGTGTGGTGGAGACCTTGTAGTGGGGCAGTGACAGGACCAGGTGCAGAGAGACCATGTCCCACTTGGTTAACATTTCCTGAGAGCATTGTGTTTGCTTGGCTTTGCCTACTCACACTTCATGTTGACTCTAAGGTAGTTAGAGGAATTCATCTGTGGGCCACACTGCCGAGTTTGCTTTGTGCCTTGATAATGTGGTTAATTCTCAACTGTTCTGTGCCTCAGATTTATCTGGAACTGCAAATAATTCAAGAAAATTTCAAAAATTGTATGAAAAAAATGTCTGAAGCCAGGACCCTCTTCCGGGTCCCCCATGTGGGTACGGGAGTCCAAGGACCTTGGCCATCTTCCACTGCTTTCCCAGGCCATAGCAGAGAGCTGGATTGGAAGAGGATCAGCAGGACTAGCACTGGTGCCCACAACGGATGCTGGTGCTTCAGGCCAGGGTGTTAACCCGCTGCCCACAGCGCCGGCCCCAGCTATTGCTTTTCCTTCTACTGGAGAGGTGCATGTGCAGGCACACACAGAGGAAGACACGTAGAGGAAGGAACAGAAGGAGGGGTAGGGGGAGAAGGTGGGGAGAAGGAAAGGAGTGGGGAGAGCAGGGAACTGCCCTGTCCACTGGTTCACTCCCCTGACTGCTTGTCACAGCCAGGGCTGGGCCTGGGCCAGGAGCCTGGGAAATGACCCCATGCTGCCACAGAGGTGACAGCAACCCAGCCGCTGGAGCCATAACAACTGACTCCTAGGTCTACACTGGAGCTAGGAACCAAGCCCAGATTCTCTGATGTGGTACAGAAGCATCGTAACCACTGAGCTAAAAGCCTACCCCGGTATTACTTTTTATTCAGTACGTGAGTCTCGTTTTTTCAACATCAACTTGGGTTATTGTACTTTACTTATAAAAACAATCTACCATGAAATGATTAAAAATGGTCTTTATGAACAAATACCCTCACATAAACCCAACAGTCCAGTATCAGTGGTAAGAGATTTGCTGATTTGGGAAGATAGCTAAGTAGGTCTCTTGCTAATATCTCAGTTTTTAAAACCAATTTCTTTACGGTTACTGATTTACTTTCTCAAAAATGTATTTCAACTACGTTATTCAACAGATGTGGTTCTGAATGTCTGTGGAATATTTCCAAAAATGAAATCCAATTCAAAGCAAGGACTTCTCATGGTGACTAACTGTGAGGAGATGGATGGACACGAGAAGATGGATCGAAATAAACTGAAGACCTTAAAGGATTTTTGTTTCAAAAATACAATATTTTTGTCTTGATTTTGCACTTCAAAATTCTGATGTTACTTTCTAGCTGATATCTCATTAATCAATATTTCACACTGCTGGAAACTTTTTAGTTGCACATTACAAAATTAAACTGACATTTTAAAATGAGAGTTGTAAACTAAGGCCCATCTACTTGAAAGTTCTTCCAGCTTTTGCTCGTTTTTTTGCATAAAATAACTAAATTGTTTTATAATATTTTCTCTAACATCTCACTAACTTGTAATTGTTAAGAAAACTTGTTTCGTATGCAAATGTAAAATGGTAATGAAGCATGTTCTCACTGTGCTGTCATTCTAATGGTATTATTTTTAAAGTTAAGACTCTTGAGGTGGTTGCTTTGATTGAACAAGAAGAAACAGATGTTGCTCTTATTAGAGACAAGAAGAAAAGATTGGTTTAATGAATATTGTAAAAAAATAAAGTATTTAAAATATAGTAGCAAATCAAGATGCAACATCTGTTGGAAAATGCTTGAAATAAAATTACAGTGACTTGAGTTTTCAGTCTATGCTCAATATTCCGTCTTGAGAAGAAATACTCCCTAGAATATGAATCCATCTGTAGGCATTTACGGTATTCTCTGATATGGAGAGCTCTGTCGTAGTTCATAAGTTTTCAGGAATCTATTTATACAACAGAAAACGGCAATATACATTTATATCTAAATACGCTATGTAATAATTACATTATCTACATAAATTCTGTATCATCAGGAAATTGATCAATTTAATTCTGTTCATTTTCATATCCCAGTGAAAACCACCTTATGAATACAGTCAGCTGCTTAGGCAGGTATAAGATGGTTTTAATTTTTAAGCTATAGAAGTTGCACAATACTTTTCTGAGTAGTAGAAAGACACAAAGTCATTTTAGAACATTTCTTTGGTTCTAAAGGTATCACTTGAAAAGAAGATTTCAACAAGATAAATGCATTGGGAAGAAGATATTCCAAGGAAATTTTCATGTGTGTTGCTACTTTAACATGTAGAATCTGCAGACAAGATGGCTTCTTCTCTTTCTAGCATCCAAATTTTCCAAGAAAAATCTAGGTTAATGGTTCTTTTTGGTCTGGACATTAAAGTAACTTGTAGAGCTTTTAAAGTCGCACATTGATTTCTAAATCATGGAGAAAAAGTACTAATAAATTGATGTATATCGTGTATTCCATTAAAATTCCCAACACTAGTATTAGTAGAAAAATACAAGATTCTAAAATTTATAAAGAAATTCATAAAACCTTTAATATTGAAAATAAACAAAGTTAGATGTATTATTTCACAATTAATATAAAGTTATCTTCATGCAGAGGGAGATTAGAAATAGACTCACATACATGTGGTCAATTTTTTGACAAAGGCACTAATGCATTTAAAGAAGGAAGAGTGATTTTTTTTTTTTGGTCTGTTTTCCAGAAAGTGGTATTGGAAAAATTGGATTAAAAATGGAAAAAAAATGTACTTTACAGAGTAACATAAAAAATTGATACTAGTGGATTTTAGACCTAAACACAAAACCCAAAATTTCTGAAAGAAAATACAATTTATTCAGGACCCTGGGGCTAACCCAGACTTCCTAGAAGCCATCAAAATAACTTGATAAACTGGGCCTCATCAAAATAAATACTTGGCTTATCCATAGACAAGGTTAAGAAGATTCAAGACCGGATAGAAACCAGGAAAAAATATGTGCAATACAGATACCTGGCTATAGAATATAAAAAATATACTGAATATACATAAGTGTTTACAAATCAGTAAGAGAAAGCTGGACAAAGGTCACATCACAAATAAAGACCTATTATACTAATGCAAACCAAAAAGTTCTTAACATTGTTTATTATCAGAATAGATAAAACAGTGATATGCAATCTAAAACCTAATTCAGTGACACCAATTTAAAGAACTGCAGGAATCTGGAGCAATTTGAATTCTCATACATTATTGACCAGTGCATAAAATTGTACAATCACTTTGGAAACCTATTTGCCAATTTTAATAAAACTGAATGTATGATATTGGTTATATGACTCCACAATTCTCCTCCTAAGTATTTACTCACAAAGTAAATATTTACTTGCAAAACTACTTATGGGTAATGGATTGACAACTGTCAACTAATAATAGTCTCCAATTGGATGTAATTGTACATCCATACATTATATATGCAAATAAGGAAGTATTGTTAATTAATAAAAACAACAGTATCAAGTAATTTTTAAGAAGTGCATTGCATAAAAAAAAAAAAACAGAAGATACAAAAGATCAGTGAAATTAAGAGCTAGCTTTCTGAAAAAGTAAACAGAATTGATAGAACATTGGCCAACAACAAAAAGACTGAAATCAAAGAGGTGAAAAATGAAATATACAGGTACCACAGAAATAAAAGAATCATAATTACTACAGACAGCTGTATCACAACAAATTAGAAAGCCTAAAAGAAATGGACAGATTTCTGGACATATGCAATCTACCGAACTTAAGTCCTGAATACATAGAAAACCTAAATAGACCAATAACCAAGGTAGATATTGAATCAGTAATAAAGACCCTCCCAAAATAGAAAAATCCAGGACTTGGATGGTTTCACTGCTGAATTCTATCAGACTTTTTAAAGAACTAATTCCAGTTCTTCTCTAGCTATTCAAAACAATGGAAAGGAGGGAATTCTCCAACACTCCTTCTATGAGGTGAACATCACCTTAATTCCAAAACCATGAAAGATAAAACAAAGAAAGAACCATAGAACAAGATTCCTGATGAGCATAGATGTGAAAGTCCTCAACAAAATAACTAATCAAAACCAACAACACATCAGAAAGTTCTTTCACCTGTACCAAATGGGACTTACCCATGGTATGCAGGGATGGTTCAACATATACAAATCAACAAATGTGATACATTGCATTAACACATTGAAAGATAGATTATATGATTGGGGCTGGTGCTGTGGCTTGGCAGGTAAAACCGCCACCTGCAGTGCCATCATCCCATATGGGTGCTGGTTCAAGTCCTGGCTGCTCCACTTCCAATCCAGCTCTCTGCTATGGCCTAGGAAAGCAGTAGAACATGGCCTAGCCTTTGGGCCCCTGCACACACATGGGAGACCCAGAGGAAGCTCCTGGATCCTGGCTCCTGATTGGCCCAGCTCCAGTCATCTGTGGCCAATTGGAGAATAAACCAGCAGATGAAAGCGCTCTCTCTCTCTCTCTCTCTGCATAACTGCCTTTTAAATAAATAAGTCTTAAAAAAAAAAACCAATAAAACAAAACTATGGGTCAGCACTGTGGCATAATGGAGTGGGTAAAGCTGCTGCCTGCAGAGCCAGAATCCCATATGGGTGCCAGTTCAAGACCCGGCTGCTCTGCTTCTGATCCAGCTCTCTGCTATGGCCTGGGAAAGTAGAAGATGGCCCAAGTCCTTGGGCCCCTGCACCCACGTGGGAGACCTGGAAAAAGCTCCTGGCTTCAGATCAGCTCAGCTCTGGCCATTGTGGCATTTGGAGTGTGAACCAGCAGAATGGAATAACTCTTTCTCTCTCTGGCTCTACCTCTCTCTGTTAATTCTGTCTTTCAAATAAATAAATCTTTACCAAAAAAAAAAAAAAAACCAAAAAAAACCCTGATTATCTCAGAGAAAGAGAAAGCACTTAATAAAATACAACATCCTTTAAATCAAAGAAATAGATGACATACCCACAACCAACCTATTGAATGGTGAACTATTGGAAGCATTTCCACTTAGATTTAGAACAATAAAAGTACACCCACTTTCACCATTGCTGCTCAGTACAATCCTGGAAGTTTTATCCAGAGCCATTAGGCAAGAAAAAACAATCAAAGGGATATAAATTGGAAAGGAGGACGTCAAACAATCCCTATTTGCAGATGGTGTGATTCTATATTTAGGGGACCCAAAAGACTCCACTACGAGACTATTGGAACTCAGAAGAGTTTGGTAAAGTTGCAAGATATAAAATCAATACACAAAGATCAATAGCCTTTATATGCAAAAACAAGCCATGGCTGAGAAAGAACTGCTAAGTTAAGTACCATTCACAATAGCTACAAAATAATTTTAAATTCATTGGAATAATTTTAATGGAGGATGTGAAATATTACTACAATGAAAATAAAACATTAAAGAAATAAAAAAATTGAGAAGTCTTCCATGTACATGATTTGGAAAAATGAATATAAAAATGTCCATTCTACCCAAAATAATTTACATTTTCAATGTGATCCCAATTGAAATACCAACTTTCTTCTCAGATCTAGATAAAATGATGCTAAACTTCATATGGAAATACAAGAGATGCCAAATAGCTAAGGTAATCTTGTACAACTAAAAGCCAAAGGTATTAGAATACTAGATTTTAAGACGTAATACAGGTCATTTCTAATCAAAATACTCATACTGACACAAAAATAGGCAAATATGCCAATGGCATAAAATAGAAACCACAGAAATTAATCCTCACAGCTACAATCAATCTTTGACAAAGAAACTAAAATCAATTCCTGGAGAAAGGACAGTATGTTAAAAAAAAAAAAATGGTGCTGCATTTGATCCATGCATGCAGAAATATGAAACAAGACAAAAAAAAATCAACTCACAATGAAGGATCTAAATCCATGAGCTGATATCATTAAATTATTAGAAGAAAACATTGAAGAAACATGGCAAGACATTGACATAGACAAAGACTTCCTGGAAAAAGACTCTAACTTCACAGGTAATAAAGACAAACACAGACAATTGAGAATACATCAAGCTAAGAAGCATGGGGCACCACCAAAGACCTTCAACAAGGTGAAGAGGCAGCTGATAGAGAGTATACTTTCAGACTAGGCGACTGATAAAGGATTTATACCCAGGATCTACATAAAGCCCAGTCACAACAAAACAATTCAGTAAAGAAACGGACAACTGACATGAAAAGGCATTAAATACAAATAGCCAATAAACACATTAAAAATGCTCAGGATCACTCCCCATCAGGGAAAAACAAATAAAAGCCATGATATATCTCTTTATCCCAGTTACAGTGGTTATCATTGAAAAATCAAAAAAATAATATAGGTTGGCAAGAACATGGGGGAAAAGGTACCCTAATCCACTGTTTGTGGGCATATGAAGTAGTACAACCATTACAGAAAACAGTATGTAGATTCCTCAGGAATCTGAAAATATATCTACTATGTGACACAGCCATCTCACTCCTGGGAATTTACCCAAACAGAAGTAAACCAGGATATTAACTAGTTATCTCTACCCCTGTTTTTATTACAGCTCAATTTACAAAAGCTCAGATATGGAGTCAACCAAGATGTCCATCAACTGATGACTGAATAAAGAACATGTGATAGAGATACAGTATGAAATACCGTTCCGCCATAAAAACAAGTGAAAGTCTTTCACAACAAAATGGATGCAACTGGAAACACCTATGCTTAGTGAAATAAACCAGTCTCAAGGCAAGTATCATTTTCTGATATGTGGCAGTTAATATAGAATACAAGAAAAGGTATAGGAATGATATGGACATTTTGGGATATTATAGTCATTTTTTAGCTCTTGTTTATATTCCTATAGAATTGTGGTCTTACCACTTTCTACTTGTTGAAAATTGCCTGTGAATATGGAATGGATTTAAATTGTGGTTTTGTAAAAACTGGTGAAGAGAGAAGAGGTATTGAGGGGGTGAGGGAGCAGGGGAGTGAGGGAACATGGCTATCTTCTTGGAATTTTACCTATTGAATGCATGATATCTGTTCTTTTTATATTAATAAAACATTTAAAAATTTTTGAGATTAAGCAACACTAATATATGGTGATAGAAATCATAACAGTGGTTGCCTATAGTGGGATGATAGGAATAGATGCGAGTAGAAATACACTGTCAACATCAGAAATCTGAGAAATTTCCATGATGTTATCTTGATTAGGTTGTTGTTTGCTTAATTGGATATACTTATCAAAATCCATTAATTATGCTTTCAAGTGCTGTGTATTTCAAGATCACCTCATCTTGGCCGGTGCCAAGACTCACTAGGCTAATCCTCTGCCTACGACACTGGCACCCCGGGTTCTAGTCCTGGTTGGGCGCCGGATTCTGTCCTGGCTGCTCCTCTTCCAGTCCAGCTTTTTGCTGTGGCCTGGAAAGGCAGTGGAGGATGGCCCAGGTGCTTGGGCCCTGCACCCGCATGCAAGAGCAGGAGAAGCACTTGGCTCCTGGCTTCGGATTGGCACAGCACGCTGGCTGTAGCGGCCATTTGAGGGGTGAACCAATGGAAGGAAGACCTTTCTAACTCTGCCTGTCAAAAAAAAAAAAAAAGGTCATCTTATCTTTACTCAGATTCAGTATTTGCAAACTGCCTACTTAGTAAAACTTACTTGTAACTGCAAAATCAGTATCCGCGTGCTTTTGTGGTCATTTACAGATTAACGCATGTACACAGCAGTTTAAATTTTGAGTCAACTGTCTAAATTCCTGAGATGAACAAGGCAATACTCTGCCTTCTTGCTTTAGCTCTCCAGTTGTATGTGCTTTGCATTGTGTGTTTTGACCGATTTATTTTTGTAGTTTTTGTTCTCTTTGCTATTAAAATTAGGAAACAGCACTTTACTTTTGAAGACTAAGTGAAAGAACACTTGATGTCGCATACATGCAGAAAACATGCTGTTGGGTAGGCGTCTTTCAGGCTGATTTATACCACTGGTCATCAGTTCAATGTCAATAAACTATATATTTAAATAAACTATTTTTTGGCAGGCAGAGTGGACAGTGAGAGACAGACAGAGAAAGGTCTTCCTTTTCCGTTGGTTCACACTCCAATGGCCGCCACGGCCAGTGCGCTGCAACTGGCGCACCGCGCTGATTCGAAGCCAGAAGCCAGGTGCTTCTCCTGGTCTCCCATGTGAGTGCAGGGCCCAAGGACTTGGGCCATCCTCCACTGCACTCCCGGGCCACAGCAGAGAGCTGGACTGGAAGAGGAGTGACCAGGACAGAACCCGGCGCCCTGACCTAGACTAGAACCTGGGGTGCCAGCACCGCAGGCAGATTAGCCTAGTGAGCTGCGGCGCCGGCCCAAATAAAAGAAATTTAAATAGCAACACACATAAAGCAAGGTTATATATTTCATTAGGTGATGTCAACGCTTTGGTCAGAGGCTCACAGGAACCTCTCCCTATATTTCCATTAGGGGAAATGGTTCAGTATTTGCTGATTTAGTGTTCATGGATCACTGAGATTAACAAGAACTAACTACATAAGATTTTACTTTAAAATATATAAATATTTTAAGATTGAAAAAGAAATGGTGATGCTCATTTTTAAATTCAACTCACTTTCATTCAATGCCTGGCATTGTATATTTGCATTATAAAATAGGAAATCCAATATATAACATGACATTTTCTATTAAAACATGAAGTCCAATTGGAGTAAATACAACTATCTAATATTGGGACCAATATTTTAGGATATTGAAAAAATTAAATAATTAGGATCAGTGTTGTGGCTTAGTGGGTGAAGCAACTGCCTGAGGCACCAGCATCCCTGAGAGGAACCGGCTTGTGTCCCAGCTGCTTCACTTCCCACTAGCTTCTCGTTAATGGCCTGGGAAAAGCAGAAGAGGCCCAAACATTTGGGCACCTGCTACCCATGTAGAAGATCCAGATAGAGTTCCAGGCCCTTGTCCAGCCCTGGCTGTTGTGGCAACCTGTGGTGTGAACTAGTGAATGGAAAATCTCTCTTTGTGTGTGTGCGCGCACGTGTGTGTCTCCCTATCTCTAACCATGATTTTCAAAAAATAAATAAATAAATAAATACATAAATAAATAAATAAGTAAATCCTAAAAAAATTAAGTAACTTCCTCCAGACTAAATTTTGGCTGATTCTCAGCCAAACGTTCAATGACAACACACACAGTCCTGTATTTCCATGAGTTCTGCATCCTTGGATTCAACCGATTTTTAGAGAAATGTTAACAAACCAATTATGTTTCTACTTAATATGCACAGACCTTTTCATTACTCTTTAAATAAAATATAATGGCTAATAGCTTTTACATTGTATGTGGTATTAGAAATAATTGAAAATACATAGGAGGATTCAAATACTAACTATTTATATGAAGAACTTGAACATGTATGGCTAGTTCAATAAATTTTATTAATCCAGGATTCAAATCCACAAATGGCCTTCTAACAAATTCTTTCTCTCTCCACCTCCTCTCTCTCTCTCACACTCACACACACAGGTCTTGGAAAAATTCATGCATGGAAACAAAAAATTTAAAAAATTGTATCCAAATAAATTTTTCTTTTAATTCTATTTTTTGCAAACTTTTTGAAGTACCCTCTTTTACATAGCACTTATCATATGCATATATGCATTGGTATGCATAAAATGTATAACTGAATATATACTTCATGGCATCACAACACCCTGAGAATACACACACACATACATGTGCACACCCTGAGACTTGACTTGATAATTTGATACACTCCTGAATTTAAAATTTAATACAAGATGCCAAGAATATGATGTTAGTGCTATATTTGCAGCAAAACTGGGACATTCATACATTTGTACCTTGCTTTCATTTTTGTAAAATTTTAGCTCCCACATAAGGAAGAATTATATGGTATCTGTCTTCCTGTGTCTAATTTCACTCAACACGATGTCTTCCAGTTCCAATCACTTTGCTCCAACTTTAATATTTATCAGTGATATTAATTATGAATTACTATAGTTTTAATGATTTTTTGACTGCTTTAAAATTTTCTTGTATAGTGGAGTTCAACATATTTTCCTTCAATTATTGTATAAGGCCAGCCTTTGTCTATTGTCCTGTTGTACTATGGTCTTTTCATTTGTTGAACTATTTACTGGAGCCAATACGCCTTTGACTATAATGTAAATTTAAACATACCTCAATATAAGCTTTTAAAATATTTGAAAGGCATAGTTAGAAGGAGAGAGAAAGACAAATTTTCTACCTACTGGTTCACTCTCCAAATGGCTGCAACAGCCAGGGCTGGGCTAGGAGCTGGAACCACATCTGGGGCTCCCACATGGGCCCAAGGACTCAGGCCAGCCTCTGCTGCCCTCCCAGCTGCATTAGCAGGGAGCTGGATTGGAAGTACAACAGCTGGGAGTGAAACTGACCCATAAGTGGGAGAGTCACATCGCAGGTGGCTGCTTTACCTGCTGTGCCACAATGCCAGCCCCAAAGAAATAAATACTTAAAAAATCAATGTGGAAGTAATACAAGAAGTTATTGGCCGGCGCCTTGGCTCAACAGGCTAATCCTCCGCCTTGCGGTGCCGGCGCACCGGGTTCTAGTCCCGGTTGGGGCACCGGATTCTGTCCCGGTTGCCCCTCTTCCAGGCCAGCCCTCTGCTGTGGCCCGGGAGTGCAGTGGAGGATGGCCCAGGTGCTTGGGCCCTGCACCCCATGGGGAGACCAGGAAAAGCACCTGTCTCCTGGCTCCTGCCATCGGATGAGCGCGGTGCGCCGGCCGCAGTGCGCTGTCAGCGGCGGCCATTGGAGTGTGAACCAACGGCAAAGGAAGACCTTTCTCTCTGTCTCTCTCTCTCACTGTCCACTCTGCCTGTCAAAAAAAAAAAAAGTTATTGCTAATTTTAAGAAAGTTTCCAATTCATAATACTGCTGATTAATGGAAGTTATGGGTAAAATGTAACATTTACAGTAGTGTCACATAACGTAGTAAAGAATCATTTTCATTCATACCAGGCTTCAAATGACAACCACACCCTTCTGTTTCTAAGTACATGTTGAATATCTACTATTTCCTAGGCATCATGGTAACACTGTAAATAAAGATTGATCATAAACAGTATCTGTTCTAGAAAAAATGTCATCTGTTTTCTTTTGAGTAAACCTCTGTATAAATTGGTTTTGTAACTTGGTTCTTTTAATTTATATGATTTATTAAACCTCTCCATAGCTTGGTTTCTTTATCTATAGAGGAAGACGTAATTCATGATTCATAATGCTCATGAGGCATTTCCTACGCTTTCCTTTTATTATATTGTCATATATGTACAAGTATAAACACAAGTACATGCACGTAGGGAGAAGGAGGTTGTGCAAGAGGAAAGCATTGCATTTTCATGTAGTAGGTGAAGTCATAGGGCAAATAAGGACTTCATTGAATACCATTTAAGAATGGTTTCAAGTCACAAAAATTTTTCACCTGTAAAGTAACACTAGTTAGAGAAAACTTAGAAAGCTCAAAAATAACTATACTGGAGCAAAGATTCATGTAACAAAGACTTCATACTCAGTATTTCCTGTATGTTGTCCTGGCTTTTGTCATGAAAAACTGCAAATCGCCCATTCAGCTGTGACAGAAGGTTAAAGAACATATAAAAGAAGCAAACAAGTAGCAATCGCAAAGTGATTAATTTGATGCGTTTGATGGAGTTGTTTGGTAATCTTCACTTTTCAGAATCTACAGAGAATAACATGGAGACTTACCTTTATTAGCCTATATGTCAGAGTTCTACTTCAAAGGCTCGTATTCATTCTTTCACACGTTCACTCCCTCCTTTGTTGATTTCCTACCCTGTGGCTAACATGGTTTAACACAACAGGGATCTAACTGAAGAGCAAAGCAAGGTCCCCACCCTCATGGAGCTTACATTCTTGAACTCAGAGACAGGTATCAGGTAAGTAATTTATATGTTAACACAGATTCACATAGTGATAACAGATATTGGAGAAATAGGACAGATGGAGAAATAGGCAGGGCCAGGTAAGATTGACTGAGAAGCAGACTTTTAGGAGATAACAGTAAATCTGAAAGCTTAAAAAAAAGAGAGAGAGAGAGACACCAGCCATAGGATCATTTGATGCAAAGTCTCTAAGAGGAAAATGTTTGGTGTATTGAGATATCAAACCCTAATTAGACCATAGTGGCTGGAGTGTGGAGATTACGTGAAAGAACTGAGGAGACTAGAGAAGGAGATATACAAAGATCCAAGAAGGAAGGGGTCTGTGATTAGGTAACAAACTATAATAGAAAACTTCGCAAACATTTCATGTAGAGAGGGACATGCTTTTGTTGCTATCTTAAGAATGTCCTCCAGCTACTTTGACATGAGTAGATAGATTCAAGAGGCGGGGCCAGTGCCATGGCTCACTTGGTTAATCCTCCGCCTTTGGTGCCGGCATCCCATATGGGTGCCGAGTTCTAGTCCCGGTTGCTCCTCTTCCAATCCAGCTCTCTGCTGTGGCCCAGGAGGGCAGTAGAGGATGGCCCAAGTGCTTGGGCCCCTGCACCCGCATGGGAGACCAGGAGGAAGCACCTGGCTCCTGGCTTCAGATCTGCAGTGGCTGTAGCAGCCATTTGGGGAGTGAACCAAAGGAAGGAAGACTTTTCTCTCTCTCTGTCTATAACTCTACCTGTCAAATAAAAACCAAAATTGATTGTATTTAATAGGCAACAGTGAAAATGCAGAGATCCATTAGGAAGCTCTCATAGTCCATGGGGACGAGAGAGCATAACGAAGCTACACCAAAGCTTAGTACTCAAGGGAAAAGTGTTTAATTTGTTGCATATTTCTGAGTCAAGATAACAAACTTTGTTCACTTATTGGCTTTCATGGACTGGAAAAAGATCCATGACTTAGGCAACTGAAGAAATCTATGACATTTAAGACATGGGAAGATGAGAGAGGGATACATGTTGGGTATGTATAAGGCAGTTAAGTCAGCATAGCTGTCAGACCACCCATTATATACATGGATCTGGAGCTCAGGGGAGAAATAATGTCTGGAGATAGCACTGTGAGGTTATGGAGATGAGTCACGGAATTAGACGAGGTTACCTAGGGACAGAGATGAGAAAAGGGAGTTTGGGCTGAACCATGTTGTTAACTTCAGCAATTGGAAACACGAGGGACAAGGTGACAGAGACTCTAATTGGTCAAATTTTAATCAGGCTCATGGAATTTTCATAGGGTCATCTGTACAGTTCCTTGTCAAATCCAGTTTTAATGACACAGCTCTGCCAAGTTAATTTGGTCAGCATCTGATACCATCATGATGATCCTTGCTATCTGATCAGATTCCTCAACCTCCACCACCTCCCAGGTGCTGTCTGCTCACCTGGCCCGTCTTCATCTAGAATCCTGGTATGTCTAGTCAGAACAGCCCTTCCCTCGCTGGTTCTCCTTGGGAACTTCCTACGCACTGAATGCCGCCCTGCTCATGGACTGCGTGTCCCTACTTGCATTGGCTGTGTTCAGAGTTGAGCCCAATCTTTCTCTCCTACTGAAAAACTCCACTGTAGTGTTCCATGTTTACATCACAATTGTCCAGAACAAAATCTTCCTTGCCTTGCTTTAACAAGCATCATTCAATTTTTCTTTATCAGGGAAAAACACTGAGAAAAGAGAAGTACAATGGGAAGGAAACCAGAAGAATGTGATCTTAAGACAGACAGTGCGGTGCAGAACCAGTGTTGTGTAGTGGATTAAGCCACCGCCTGCGATGCACTGCTCAAGTCTTAGTGGTTCCTCTTGTGATCTAGCTCCCTGCTTTGGTTCCTGGGAAAGCAGTGGAAAATGACCCAAGTACTTTGATCCCTGCTACCCACATGAGACCCAGATGAAACTCCTGACTTAGACTTGGCCCAACTCTGGCCATTGTGGCCATTTGGGGAGTGGAAGAGTGGATGGAAGATCTCTAAATCTTTCAAATAAATAAAATTTAATTTTTTTAAAAAAGGAGATTGTTTCAATAAAGGAGGATTAGTCAATTCTTTTTAGTGTATCGGAGATATGAACATTCCTAGGCGCCTTAGCAGAAAGATGGCTTGGAAACACTGCAGCCAGGATTGGAAGCAGTGTTCTTATACGGGATGCTGGCCTCCCAAACAGCAGCTTAACCCTCTATAGCCCAACACCAGCCCGTGCTGCTGTTGGAAGCCCAAAAGTGTGGTTGTGAAGTTGTTGTGTCATTTTGGGAAATACATTTTAATTGTTATTCATATTATAATTTCTTAACTTTAAATTGACTACTTTTAAGAGTTCATTTTTATTCTCAGATAAAGACAATGCCTTGCTACTTGCTCTAATAAAGGCCCAAAAATCATCCTTGTTTACAGGAAACTGACACTGTCTAAATGGCAAGGCTGAAGACATCAATTCCTTTAATATTCAGAGGACATGCCTATGTGAGACACTGTAACCTATATAAAAATAAATGACTTCTAGAATTAAGAACTTTTCCTTAAGGGCCAGCGCTGTGTAATCCTGCACAGAAAATAGTCATGTGATGGTTGTACTAATGTTTTCAACTGTCATGTGAGTATTATAGAAGCCATGCAAGGGGTCAGCACTATGACACAGCAGTAAAGGCGCTGCCTGCAGTGCCTGCATCCCATGTGGGGACCGGTTCAACTCCCAGCTGCTCTACATCTGATCTCTCTTCTGTGGCCTGGGAAAGCAGAAGATGGCTCAAGTCCTTAGAACCCTGCAACCACCACATAAGACCTGGAAGAAACTTCTGGCTCCTGATCAGCTCAGCTCTAGCCATTGCAGTGAACCAGTGGATGAAGATCTCTCCCTCTCTCTCTGCCTTTCAAATAAATCTTTTAAAAAAAGCAATGCAAAAAGAGCATCTTAGAGAAAGAATAAGAACACTCACTAAAATAAACCATTCATAGCAGCTGAAACACAAGATGCTTTCCTGTGCTGATCATTTCAAATAAGACTGAAATACAAACACTTAAAATTAGACTGAAATTCATTCACATGCCATAGAGAGGAACAGAAAGATCAATAGTAATGTATCTGTAAGAAAGAATGGTACATAAAGCATGTTAAATAAATACCTATACACTGGGGCTGGCGCTGTGCTCTAGTGGGTTCTACCTATGCATATGATGGTGTCCCAGATCACAGTTCCAGTTCCAGTCCTGGCTGCTCCACTTCCTGTTCAGCTTCTTACTAATGTGACTGGGAATGCAGAAGAGAATGGCCCAGGAGCTTGGGCTCCTGCCACCCTGAGGGAAAGCAGGATGGAGCTCCTGTCTTCTGGATACAGCTTTGCACAGCCCCAGGTTTTGTGGCCATTTAGGGAGTGAACTTATAGATGAAGATAACTCCCTTTGCCTGACTACCTCCCTTCCGCCATCACCCAATCTACTTATCCATAAGTAAATCTTAAAAAGAAAGCCTATATAACTAAAACTGCAGATATGGGTTATGCATCTATACACAACATACTGAACAACTCTAAACACTATACACAACTGGCATGGAATACTGACATAGATGGAGATTTCACTTGCTATGAAAAAAACAATCCACGATAAAATTATAGAGACAATCACTTAAATCTGAGAAGAAAGAAGCTGGAAACCACTGGTAGTTTCATGTAATCTCAGGAGGAAATGGCAGATCAACCTGAAAGATAGCACCAACATCAAGGGAAGAACTATGTTTTGTGATGTAAAATATTAAAGGGTATTCTTTGCCAGTTCTACAAGGCAAGTTGTAGAATCTCAGAAAGTGCCAATAAACTTAGGACAGAATTGTTTTTGGCAAAAGTATTTGTCTTTTTGCAGAAATCCTCTGAAATACTAGTAAATTGTCATGATGTCACCCAGCAATATCCTAGAGGGAATTAATTATCTCAGCTGACTTACAGTGTTAAACTCCTATAATTTAGACTAGCATTTACCATATTCCTATTAATAGGACATGTCTTATCTAAAGAGAATATTAGCTAAATTTGCAAATGTATTTTTTATCATATACCACCATTATAATGGGATTATCTTAGTAATTTATTGAATGTTACTTAGAATTGACTCATGGACAACTCTAGTTCAAATACGTTATTGAATTTAGAAGTAATCTGGGGTTCTCATAGCATTCTATTTCTTTATCTGGATACAATTTTTATAGATGTATTTAGTTTTTAGAATGAATCCTTTGAGCTGCACAATGATATGTGTATTTTATATATGTGCATAGTATTTCAAAAATAAGACATTCAATGTGTACCCTAACTTAATATAGAAAATACTGAAGTCTCTGATCTTTACACTCATGTGTACAGATGTATTCTAACTTAAGAAGTATGTGCATTGTGATAAGACAATAATGATTTAAACTGACAGCTATCAATGCCATTAACTTGACATAATCTGTGGCATATTAAGAAAACAATGAGGTATTAGTGGAGACTATTAGTTTGATAAAATCTTCATAAAAATTCTGTAGGATTTAGGACACTTTAAAAAGCTGTAAAAGATACTGTCATTTATAAAATTGTATCTAATTTTATGTGTAAACTTAAGAGTTTTCCTTTACTTGATTAAATTAGACATGATTAAAGGTCTTTATCTCAAAGACATACTAGCTGCCTACTGCTTTAACTCTTAAAGAAAAAAAACACTAACAGAAAAATTAATCACTTTAATTTTTGCTTTCTCTCAAAACTCTCTAGAATCTGCCATCTTCCATGTAAACTTTATCTTAGTGAACTTAAATGGGGATAGAAAAACTATCTCTGCATCCCTCTGAATAAAGCATGTAACCAGTGGCTCAAATATCCTACTGCTCAGCTCTTGAAATCTCACCATTATCAGGGTTCAATTTGCTTTGTCCCTCTCACTCACTGAAAGGAAAAGTTTTCCTCAATACATGTGACTCAAAATATGATTACATTAAGCTGAGAAGCTTCTGCACTGCAAAAGAAACACTCAGCAAAGTGAAGAGCCAACTGACCAAGTGGGAGAAAATATTTGCAAACTACACAATTGATAAAGGATTAATATCCAGAATCTATAAAGAGCTCAAGAAACTCAACAACAACAAAAAAATCCAGTTAAGAAACGGGCAAAAGACTTCACCAGGCATTTTTCAAAATAGGAAATTAAAATTGCCAACAGACACATGAAAAAATGCTCAGAATCACTAGACATCAGCAAAATGCAAATTAAAACTACAACTAGGTTTAACTCACCCCAATCAAAATGACTCTCATACAGAAATCAACAAACAATAAATGCTGGTGAAGATGTGGGAAGAAAAGGTCACTAATCCACTGTTGGTGGGAATGTAAACTGGTGCAGCCATTGTGGAAGACAGTATGGAGATATCGTAGAATGCTGAAAATAGACCTACCATATGACCCAGCAATCCCCCACCTGGGAATTTACCCTAAGGAAATGAAATCAGCACATGAAAGAGTTATCTATACCATCACATTCATTGCAGCTCAACTCACAGTAGCTAAGACATGGAATCCACCAAGATATCTATCAACTGATAACTGGATGAAGAAATCGCATATACTTACTTTGGAATACTACTTAGCAATAAAAAAAAATCCTGTATTTTACAACAAAATGAATGCAACTGTAAACCTTTATCCTTAGTGAAATAATCTAGTCCCCAAAAGACAAATATCATATATTTTCCCTGATCTGCGGCAACAGTATCTAAAATGTAATATACTGGAGCAAGATTGATATTTTGAGATTTAATGATTGTTTTACAGCCTTTGTCTCAACTGCTAAGGAATGATATTCCCCCCCCCCCCATACTATTTGTTCAAGACTTTACTTAGTGTATGTAGGGTTAGTGAAATGAGTATAAAGTAAACTGAAAATATATCTGTAAAAATTAAAAGTGGGAAGAGGACAGAGAAGAGAAAGAAGGTTGGGAACATGGGCAAGAAGAAGGGTAGGATGAGTGCAGAGAATCACTATACTCTTAAATCTGTATATATGAAATCCATGGAATTTGTATACCTTAAATGAAATTTAAAAAATAAATGTGATTCACGGGGCTGGCACTGTGGCATAGCAGGAACAACTACGCAGGTTCTGGCGAGTCCCTGCTGCCCCACCTCCAGTGCAGCTCCCTGTTACTGCACCTGGGTAAGCAGAGGAAGATGGCCCAAGTCTTTACACTCCTGCACTCATATGGGAGAATGGGAGAAGATCTTGTCTCCTGGATTCAGATTGACCCAGGTCTGACCTTTTGGCCATTTGAGGAGTGAACCAGCAATCAACTATCTCTGTAACACTTTCAAATAAGTAAATTCTAAAAAATAATATGACTCATAATGGTAGTGACTCACATTAGAAGTCAAGTTCTTTGGTGGCCAGGGCTAGAAGTTTGAAAATGAAATAAGGCAGGGGCTGGTGCTGTGGCACAGGTTAATCCTCCACCTGAGGCGCTGGCACCTGGGTGCCGGTTCTAGTTCTGGTTGCTCCTCTTCCAATCAAATTCCCTTCTGTGGCCCAGGAAGGCAGTGGACGATAGCCCAAGTGCTTGGGCTCTCACACCCACATGGGATACCAGAAAGAAGCTCCTGGCTCCTGGCTTCGGATTGGCGCAGCTCTGGTCATTGTGGCCATTTGGGGATTCCAATATCTCCCCTTTTGGAAGAAGGGGGTCCTATCTATGGACCAAAAGAAATTCCCCAGAAGCCATGAGAGCCCACAGAAGAGAGGATAGTGAGGTTCAGGAAGCAAGAGCCAACCTGCTGAACAACACAGGTTAAGGTCAATGCACACCAATCCAGGGCTCTTCAGGTAAATTGGTCAAAAATAACTATTGAAAGAATCAATTTAATATTATAGTATGTAATAAAGATAATTGCAAATGATTAAAAAATCTTGGTGTTAAATTGGAAATTGCATAGATAATTAATCAATTCTTTAAAAAAAAATCATGTAGGATCTCTGTCTTTAATGTACTGTACATTGTGAATTAATACTATAACTAGTACTCCAACAATAATTCCAGTTTGTGTCTCAATGTGAGGGCAAACTGTTGAAATCTTTACATAATATGTTCTAAACTGATCTTCTGTGTATAAAGAGAATTGAAAATGAATCTTGATGTGAACAGAAGGGGAGAGGGAGCGGGAGAGGGGAGGGTAGCGGGAGGGAGGGAAATTGTGAGGGGGGGAGCCATTGGAATCCATAAGCTATACTTTGGAAATTTATATTCTTTAAATAAAAGCAAAAAAAAAAAAAAGAAATAAAACTTTGCTTTAAAAAAAAAAAAAAAGAAAGACTCAACTGACGAATAATTTCGCAGAATCAAATTTGCCAATTTACCAGGTGAGTGTGTGAAGGAATACTCCTCTTGTATATATTCTGTAAGTATGAGTGCATTCTTCTGATATATTCATGAATACATTTCTCTTATGATGCTTAATAAGTATTAATTTGTAGCAGTATTTTAAGGTTTAATTTATCAAAATTTAAGAGTCACAACGTTAGTCTTTTAATGAGCATTTTCATGAAGAACTTATCTACGAGGATTGTAGTTATGAACTAAACCATTCTGTAAATACAGTGGAGGAGGATACATTCAGTTAATTCTTTTGTTCACTTATTCATTAGTATGTTTGATGCAACACCTTATATACTGACTACATAAAGTTACTGACCTCATTCAGCACAGATTTTTAAACCACCTTTCAAGAACATGCTTCTTAAAAAACTTTATCAATTATGCAAATTTGATGACTTCATATGCTTCAAAGGGAGCTATTCAAAAATATTAGGGACTACCTGACTCCCAGAGCTGATGATTTCTTACAGTAAATTTGCAATTTTTATATTGCTATTTATCAGTCTATTGTCTATGAACATTTATAAAGTTGCAAACAAAACTAACCAAATAGGTTGTCATTCTGTCAAGAACCCATAATTATTTTCTTTATTGAAAGTGAACAAATGAGTAAATCAAGATCCACAAGTTAGCAAACCTAATATTAACCAGTAAGTTCAAAACTTGGGAATAATACCCAAGTTAGTGCAATTCAAGTCGAAGCCATGTTCCTACTTTTCAGAGATGCTATTTATCATTACTACTGCAACTTTCCATTTTGCAAAACTTGAAGTCTTGGATATCTGTTTAGCACAGGTCATTAACTCAAATTTCTAAGATAACAATGAGAAAGATATCTTACTTTTTCATATCAATGGATTTATTTTTTTCCAGTAGCTTTATTTTTTAAGCAAATTGTGGTAAAAATAGAGTACATCAGAGCAATTTCTGTGATAAAACCTGAAAGTAAGGTTAATGTGAATATAATAGTTATTGTTACTAATTTTTATTTTTATTAAGCGATGAACAGCTTCATTAAGCAACACATTAGTCTTTTTTGTAAGCTTCATAGGAGAGAAAACATTAAGATTGCTTCAGTTAAACACTGTAGCTTTTAAGAGAAAACATTCTTTCCCAAAGGGCACTAACAAAAAATCCAAGTTAAACACGGTTATTCTGAAAAAATCAACACAAAATTGAAAATGTCCATACTTTAAAAGAATTTGTATTTTATTGTGCACGACCTCTACCAGAGGTTTCTTGGACACTGTAGGAGATGCCTGAATATGAAGCAGATTTGCTAGAGGGTGTTTAACCCCTACTTTTATCTCTGAACTGTAAAGAGATAGTAAAGGGTTTTGATATTGTTTTCCTGTACACACATCATTTATTTATTTATTCCTAACCAGTTCAATAGTAACTCAAACAGGAATTAGACACCAGGCGCTTCTGACTTTCGATTTACTCAACTGTTTAAACAGAAGCTTTTCAACTTTCTCAGTGTCTTGGAACCCCAAAAGAAAAGATTCATGGTTGCATAAGATAGTTTTGTAAAATAAACTACTACTTATGTTACAAAAGAGAATGAAGTGTCCTTAGAATTCACTGTAAAGTTGATTTTCACATACATTTCAATTGGTGTATTATGCTATGCAGATTTTTAAAATAATTTATTTAAAAGGCATAGCAGCAGAGCAAAAAATAAGCATAGAAAGTGATCTTCCATCTCCTAGTTCACTCCCCAAATACTCACCATAGCCATGGCTAGCCTAGTCCAAAGCCAGGAGACAAGAACCCTATCTACATCTTCCACATGGGTGATAAGAACCCAAGTACTTTATGCATTACCTTGATGTTGAATGGGAAAAACATTCTGATATGACATGCAGTCATTACAGTGGAACCTTAACCCATGGCACTACAGTGTGTGCTGCAATACAGGTTTTAAGAGAAATCCTATCTTGTTGTTTAGGTTTGGTCCATGTACAAAGGCAGATCACTGTGTACAACCTTGTAAATATGACGTCTCTCTCTAGCATTGTCTGAACATTAGCATTTTCTCCACTATTTGATAAAATTTTAGTGCTGCTTAAAGAAATCAAAATTGACTCATTCATAGGTTATTTTGCATTACTATTGGTTTATACTACAGAGAGATGACCAAGGTTATAACAATGAGTCAAAGCTATCAGAATCAATAGTTTCACCAGTAGCCTTCCCCAAAAGTTATGATATCTTATTTTTGATACGATTATTTTAATTGGGTGATAGGCTTTTGAAAAATATTCATCTAACTCATAACGTCTTAATGTATCACCTGAAATTCAAGTGTATCTGTTGCTAATAAATTTATGTAGATTATAGCAACATGTTGAAATTTAGATAAGTATTACTAACATTTTGGCATAATATTACAAAGTTCACCATGATTATGTCTGGAGCTAGTTATTTAATCATCTTCATTATAATTCTTATTTCAAGTATATATTTTTAGATGTGTAACAAGCTATGTATAATGATCTATATTCAAGATAGAAACTAATTTGTATTTATCCAATTTTATCAAAAAGTAGGTTTCATTTTGTTAAGAGTGTTGAGTTATAAAATACTATCAATAGATGAAAATTCTAAGTTTTACTTATTTGTAATTTTTAGTCATTTTGAAAAAATTTCCAATGTTTATTATTCAACATTTTACCAAAAGTTTGTAGCAATTTTAAAGAATAAGATTAAATTTTATTGCAATATAGTGATAGAAAAAAACAGGCTTTTGATTTTTCAACAGGACAATGTTCTATGATAAAATTTCATTCTATGTGAAACTGCACAAAGATGCACTGTCCATCTTTTGAAAGTAAATTTTTTTTCATCTCAGCCATTGACTGCTTGGATTTTGTACCCATTTTATACACAGTTGAGGGAAGCAATAGCCTTTTTCTCCTGCTCTGTGAAAGGGTAGATTATCAAGGAATAAGAATGATTCTTGCTCCAGGTAAACTCGATTCACCTTAGTAACTTGACAGACTTCCAGCATGTAAGAAACACTGGGGATCTGGGGAGATATGAACTATTTGACACAGTATCATTGATTTCAAAGATGCTGTTTTATGAAAGGTAGATATAAAGAAGTGTACAAGTAAGCAGATATTGCCTAGTCCTAAAAGAAATTACAATGAACTTTGGTATGGATGGTTTGCTTGCTTTATGATACAAAAATATTTCATTGAAAAATTCCTTCTTATGAAAATGGATAGTAAGGTTACTGGAAATGAAATGATTATTAAGAATTAAGGAATAACCTTTATTTGGTCACTCTACATTGTAGACACCTACTGAAATATCCCACTGTACTACATGAAAGTGTATGTGCATTTAGTGTTAAATAATTTAAAATGTTTGAAACATAATACTAAGTAACCTGATTTGTTCATACATTGAATACATGTATCAAATTATTACACCACACCTCATAAATATGAACATTGAAATAATGAGAGCAAACATTTGGAAGTTTAGGAGGTCATTTTATTTGCATATTTTCCATGCCTTCCTGAGCTCTTTGGATACATGATCAAATACACATCACTGCATATTTTTTCTTTGATTCCCCAGAGTTTTAATTGCTCAATCCATGCTTGCTGAGTGAACAAATGGATTAAATGTGCTTTGGTAAGAACACTTTGCACACAGTTTAGGGTATGGAATAAGAGAAAACAAGAGGTACTGATTGAAGCCAGATCATGAAGTCCTCTGAAATCCAAGTTAAGAAATTTCAATTTCATTTAGTGAGAAATTTATAGAATACCAAAAAGGCATCATTGGAGATTTGAGAAGATGATTAACATAGAAGTTATGGGTATTAAAGTGTAAAACACAGTGATTCTTTGTTTGCAGAATTTCCACAAATATGCACTATTTTTGTTAATGTATAAATGTGTATGCAAGAATTTATGAATTTATTTGAACAGAGAGAAAGAGATTTTAATTTGATTTCATTCTGCAAATGTCTACAGTAGCTGGAGATTGGGCATGTCAAAGCCATGAACTGGGAATACACTGTTTCCCAAGTGGGTGATAGAGCTCTAGCCATCTGAGTTCTCAGCTGCTGCCTCCCAGGATGAACAACAGCTGGAATGGAGACTGACCAAGATTCAGGCTCAAGTACTCTGCAGACATGATGCCGGCAACCCGAGCAGCATCTTAACTACTGTGACAAATGCCTGGCCCAATGTGTGTGCAAATGTTTCAGATACACACACATATTTAGTAATATGCTTTCAAATCAGAATTCTATCTGAGCATCCAAAAATCAGCAAATAACAAGGATGTTCAAATGGAATTCAATTCAGCTTTTTAAAATTTTGTGATTTGCCTCTGAAAAACTGAACTTACCCAGTTTTATGCTTATCTTTATGTCATGGTTCTTATCTTTTTAGTTCTCTCTGCCTCCCTCCTACCCTACTTTTATTCCTTTTCTAAATTCTTCACTCTCTAAATGCTGATTATTGCATGTACCTAAACTCTCCTGCTATGACTATATAAATGAAGAATTCAATCTGATTTTGAGACAGTCTTAAAGTGTTCCTATTTATATTTCAGCTACTCATGCATGAACTTGATTACAAATTATGTGTACATAGCCATAGTTAGTAAATCCCCAAAACATATTGCAAGCACATCATATTTCACTCGTAGGAATAACAGAATACTAGCTGTCATTGGTGCTTTATGAAGATAAATTATTGAACCACAAAAATCATGAGATGAATTGTAATGTAACACTTGAATTTTATCCCTGAAGGTTTGAGGCATTGTCAGTTAAACACTGGTGAGCACAACTTAGTTTTCATTTCTAACAGCATTATTGTCACTACTTGACAACCCTACCCATCATAGCGGAAGTGGGCTCCTCCCAGAAAGCCCATGGGGCCGAAATGCTTTGTACATATTCTGTTCTTATTCACAGCATCTGTGTTCCGTTTATCATTTTTTTCTACATTGACTGAACTTAGCATTTGAATAATTTTGTTTAGATACAAATGCATATATGTGTATCAATACACAATATCTAACAGATATTGCCATATCTGTCCTTAAAACACCAGAGAGTTTATGAGCTCCCAAACATGTTTTGATCAAACATTACGCTCTTACAGTAGAGAAAAATGCTTCAATCTAATTAGGTTTCAAAAAGAAATATTGTCTGTATTAAGATCATTATATCTACTACGAGTTCAAAATTAGGAACCAAATTCATTGCTTTTGCAAGCTATGGTATTTGTAACACAGCTAAGACAATAGTCGCTTCCCTAAGTCAAGTGGTAGTTTATTCTATGCCAAGGATAAAATGAGCTATTTAATTCAACTTAGAAGCATTTTATTGGTCTTAATTGGGCTTGGAAATGCATACACGAGATAGAACTCTGTTTACAAGATGTTACTCAAAACATACATGACTTGAAGCTTCAGAATCAAAGTGCTCTACCATAATTGCTCATTTTCAAGCAATAATGACATAACAATTAACACAAAAATACTAAGGAACAACTAACCACAAACGTTGGGCATGCTGGTGGGACCACAAGGTGGGACTCCACCCAACCCTTCAGCGTAGACTTGCCTCTGTCAGTGGTTTTGCAAGCTTGGGGTGGGGTCAGGAAGCAAAACACTGGACTTCAAAGCTGGTTCCCATAGCAAATGAAACTTCCTACCATGCTCTTCCTTCGGCTGGCGTGAGCCAATGTTGATGGCAGCATGTGAGGAAGAAAGGCAGCTCAACAAGGGAGTGTCCTCCAGGCCTCTAAGTCCTGATTGTTTATGGTGCCATCCACTTAATTTAACAGACACGTGAAATGAAGCAAGCGGAAGCATGTCAAGACACAAGTCACTCAGAAGGTCAACAGATTTGAATCAAGCCATATAAAGGAGGTTTTATGAAAGTGGATCTGTAAGATAAATGTTCAGGCAGAAGATGGAGCTGTGGTGGCTGTCTTCAAATAGCTGATCTTTCTACCCATCAATGACAAACCTGAATTGAGATTCATCCTAACATTTCAATGCCCTCTCATGAGGCAAGGATACACAAATGGCATGCATTCTAACTTGGTACGGAGGTAGGGTTTGGTGAGATAACACTACCCAGAAAGAGCTGAGGGTGAAAATATCCGAGAGGAACAGAGAAAGCTTGGGAGGTAAGGAAGGCTTACAGGATTCCACGATGAAGAAACAGTAATTTCAAATTAACAGAGGTGTGAGGAAGCAGAGGATTTGTAGCGAATGGTGTGTGGTGCAGCTTGGCTGATATTGAGGGTAGCTGGAGCAGAGGGAGAATTGGGGAAGAACACCAGACTTAACCTTGGACCAGACTTTGAGAGACATTGCATCCTATATGAGGTCGCTTAGGCAAAACACCATAGAAACAGAAAATTTTAGAAGGTGCTTGAATTTATTTAGTGAAATAATCTCCATGAAGCTACAGTTAAATAGAGAGAGGGAAAATGCTCTTGTTCCTGCTGTTTTGCAAATGAATGATATTTTAAAGGAACATTAACTTACTTAGCAGCTAAGACAAGGATCTATTCAATTTAACAAGGTGTTATCATGATCTCAACAAGTTGTTCTCTCATGAAACTACTTAGATTTCTATTTTAAGACAAATTCTGTGTTCAACAATATTACTCAAAATGTAATGAGCTGGCAGAGGTACAAGGTCTTGTACAAATCCATCCTGAAGCTGACTTCTGAAAAATCAAACTATAAAAAGCAGTTCTATTTCCATCTTTGCTGGGAGCTCCCCAAGAGGAAGAGAAGAACAGTGGAGCAAAAAGAATCAACCACTCATCACTGGTGGGAATCCACGGAGAGCCTGCCAAACCTCAAAGTCCCACGGCAGCCACAGCAATGATCTGATTCAAGACGACAGCAACCCAGTTGACAACACCAGTCTATTTGGGGACAAACTCCTGAGATCTGCCTCTCTGCTCTGATGGGATTTAACACAAAGAACCATTTCACTCGGATACAAAGGGCTCTGACCATCCTCCAAACACAAGACCAGAATAACAGGTTTTTGATCGCCACTGTCATCTGACTTTCTGGGCAATATAAAGAATCTTTGTTTTTCCCAGACTCTGGAAGGACTGGCCCTGCTGTTACTAAAACCTTTGAAACAGGGACCACTGAAAGAGTTGCTTTGCAGAGACACAGCCATATAAACACCCATGACTGTGGAAATCTGTTAGTTATGCTCTAAGAAGCTTAATAAAAAGCTGCTTTATTAATTGGACATAAATGTCTTTGAAAAATAAAGCACAGGCAGGCTTGTGTTTATCACTCTTCCTGTCTAGCATCAGCTCTTTCTAAACCAGACATCGCCTCAAATCCATGCTGCTGGGTGGGCACAAGTGACCTTGTTTCAATCACAAGGGCCTGCACTCCTCTCTTAGCCAGTAAAAAGGCATTGGATCCCAAGGAAGCTGCGGCTGGGTCGTGCTGTAACCTGCAGAGGGCGCCAGTCACTTCTATTTCTGTTGATGACCTCTCTAGTCAGGCATTTCTCAGCCTAAGCCACCATGAGAGCAGTGCTATGGGTAAGGGATTAGCACAAATGACTTTGCACCTATGGCAGTCCTAGCAGAAAAAGCTTACTGGAATCTAACTAGGTTCAAAGAGGCAGAGGGTTACGGGCTCAGAGCAGCAGACGTGCACATATGATACATTCCTATGAGCCAAGACATGTAGAAGAGCAGTCCAGGGAGTGCCTGGGCCACACGCATTTGTTAACACATGAGATCATTTTGTCCAAAAGCCAGACACTCAGTATGAAGCCATAGGCTTAATGTGTGGCCTGGTGCCAAAGGACTGCTCAATAGAGAGAGAACCGTGAGCTACAGACCCTAGTCATCCGTGTTTTAAGATGTTTTGTTTCTTTTCATCCACTTGAAGGTGAGGGGGTAGTGAGAGACGCCGAGAATGGACGATAGGCATCTTCTATCTGCTAGTTCTCTCCTGCAAAATGCCCACAACAGCCAGGGCTGGGCCAGGCAAAGCCATGAGCTAGGAACTCCTTGGGTTTCCACATGGGTAGTAGGAGCCCAGGTATCTGGGCCCTCATTCACTGCCTCCCGGGATGCATTAGCCCAAAGTTGGATCAGAAAGGGAGGAGCTGGGACTATACATGCCACTTTGATATGAGATCTACACATCCCAAGCATAGCCCAACCTGTGCTACAATATGTACCACCTCCGCTCCCCATCTCCACCCCCACTCCTCAAGCCAATTTAAAGTATCTAAGGAAGTTTAATAAAAGGATCAGCAATCAGTAATTTAAGTAAAATGTTTTATGTAACCCAATATATGCAAAACATTGTTTTAATATGTAAGTTTCTTAAAAGGTATCCTACCTTCATGTTTTTTTAGAGAAAAATACACATATTTGTGTGAATTTTTGTATTTATGGAGCTTAAGAAGATAGTAGAAGATTTAATTAGATGACCAAATGTTATATGAAGTTTTTTTTTTTTTTGAGTTTATTTGGCCTAGAATTTTAACTTTTATTTAATGAATATAAATTTCCAAAGTACAGCTTATGGATTACAATGTCTTCCCCCCATAACTTCCCTCCCACCTGCAACCCTCCCCTTTCCCTCTCCCTCTCCCCTTCCATTCACATTAAGATTCATTTTCAATTCTCTTTATATACAGAAGATCAGTTTAGCATATATTAAGATTTTAACAGTTTGCACCCACATAGAAACACAAAATGAAAAATATGGTTTGAGTAATAGTTATAGCATTAAATCACAATGTACAGCACATTAAGGACAGAGATCCTAGATGAGAAGTCAACAATAGAAGTCACTGTGCACTTAACAAATTGACACTCTTGTTTATGGCATCAGTAATCACCCTAGGCTCTAGTTGTGAGTTGTCAAGATTATGGAAGACTTTTGAGTTCACCAACTCTGATCATATTTAGACAAGGTTGTAGTCAAAGTGGAAGTTCTCTCCTCCCTTCAGAGAAAGGTACCTCCTTCTTTGATGACCTGTTCTTTCCACTGGGATCTCACTCACAGAGATCTTTCATTTAGGTAATTTTTTTTTTTCCCAGAGTGTCTTGGCTTTCCATGCCTAAAATACTCTCATGGGCTTTTCAGCCAGATCTGAATGCTTTAAGGGTTGATTCTGAGGCCAGAGTGCTGTTTAGGATCATGTTTTCATATAAAATATTTGACCTATTAGTTTGTATGAACTACTGAATACCAAGAGTGTATCTTACTTTGGACTGGCTATGTCCCAAGAGCTCCACTGGTCAGTGCTAACATTTTAGACACAGAAGTAGCAAGAGAAGTCATAGTTTTCTGCTTTCACTCTTGTGAATTCTGAACCAGCCTCAGATTTGAGTTGCCTTGCTATATGGATCTTTCTGAGCTCCCTCTTAATCCCAGTGCATGAAACCCATCTCGCTCATTCCCACCAGTTTTACAGAGTAAATTCCTATCCATGCTCACGTCTCAACTCAAAACAAGCTCAGGAAAATCTTTGTTCTGACTCCTTGAGCCCTCCTCTCCCTACCCCACCAAAACCAAGATGAATTTAACAAACATGAATCAAATCCTGGCCCCAGTTCCCTGACTGTGCACCTCGGAGAACACCTGTCACAGTTGGCTCCAACCTCAATTTTCTTGCACCTGACTACTGACCAGGTCTTCTCCAGGAGGGGCTGCTGTACCTGTGTCAGAAGCTGGGCATTATAGCACCTGATCCAAGTGATTGTGCTGGGACTGCAAAAGCATCCCCAGCTCCAGAACAGAGTCTTCCACTCCCACTAGCTCAAGAGAATCTTTTTAATAACTGTAGTAGCCCAAATGAAATAGTTATGAAAGTAGTGATTTGATAATATAGATTTTGGAATAGTTTTAGGTCTCTGCCTGTCTCATATATATATATGTATAGATATCTATGCACAAATGTATATATACACACAGACACCTCCATGAGATATTTTTCAAACTCTAAAGACTAATCAGATGGGAGTTTACAGTGAATCTAATTAAGCTCAGATCACTCCCTGTGAATTGTGGGATTTGTTTGCCAAGGAGGAAGCCAAGTTACCTTCTGTAAGCCTTTCAGTGCTAGTTTTTGAGGTAAATCCTCTGAAAAGATCCCAGGAGAAAAAGGACTTACCATTACTCTTAAAACTGTATGTAAGAAATACATGACATTTGTTCTATTAATAAGAAAGAAAGAGAGGTGGGGACTTGAGCCTCCAAAGTTTTGATTTACTGAGTTTCACCTCATTCTAAACGTTTGCATTTTTAACCTAATCTTGCATTTTGTGTTTTTCAAATGTATTTATTCTATTTGAAAGACAGATAAAGGGAGGTCTCCCCTATGCCAGTTAACTCCCCAAATGCACACAATAGCCAGGCAGAGATAGGTTGAAGCCAGGATCCTGATATTCAATCTGTACCATGCACCTGAGTGGGCAGGGACCCAAGCAGTTGAGCCATCATCTCTTGCCTCCTAGGGTATGTATTAGCAGAAAACAGGAGCTGGCATCAAACCCAAACCTTCTGATATGTTATGTGGAATTTTAAATGCAGGTATTCAAAGCAACTTTCAACCAGCTGCACCAAATGCCTGCTCCTAAATTTGTAATTTTTTTCAAACAGCTCCCCCAGTTTGCATGGAGCCTTAGTTCCCAGAAAACCCGCATTTTCACACTTTCACTCAGTTTGTGTATTAGAAAAATTCATTCCCTTTCCAAACAACATGAATTGCAGTGTTCAAGTATTTATTTTTCTTGTTAAGGTGAAGGGATCAGTGAAGTAGATGGCAAACAGGTCAATGGTACCAGAGTTCAGGGAGAGGGCAAGGGAGTGTGTGGGGGAGCACACTCCATCGCTTCCCACCGCAACCTCAGATACCTGAGGGGACCAGGAAAATCACAAGGTGGGCAACAGGCTGCCCTGGGGCATCAAGTTAATCTCATTAGCTAGAACTGAAGATTGAGGGCGCAGGGAAACGCAGAGCTACAAACCTGAGAATATCAACGCATAGAAATGTTAGGAGAGCATTTTAAGTAAGCAAGTGCCCATTTTATGGTAGTCTTGATTCATTTAACAAAAGAGTGAACCCCTACAATAATCCAACAATATGCTAAGTGGGAGAGGTAAATGGAGAAGCAGATCAGCCATATTCCTGCCCACAACAAACCCACAAATGATAGCAGCACTGTAACAGGAATTCAGGGATAAAAAAGCAACACCACTGATGGGACTACTTAAGAAAGACGTTGGGTCCAGTGCTGTGGCATAGGAGGTAAAGCCACCTCCTGCACTGTCGGCATCCCATATTGATGCCAGTTCAATTCCCGGCTGATCCACTTTTGATCCAGCTCTGCTATGGCCTGGGAAAGCAGAAGATGGCCCTAGTGCTTGGGCCCCTGCACCCATGTGGGAGACCTAGAAGAGGCTCCTGGCTTTGGATCAGCCCAGCTCCAGCTATTTGTGGTCAGTTGAGGAGTCAACCGCAGGTGGAAGACCTCTCCCTCCCTTTCTCTCTGCCTCTTCCTCTTTCTGTGTAACTCTTTCAAATAAATATTTTTTTTTTAAAAAGGAAGATGTTAGAGGGTAAATCTTGAAACAGAACTTGATAAAGATGTACAATGAAGATAAATTCTAATGGAATAATCTATATTAATAAAATTATTTTCTTATCATTGAGTATCAGCCACTGATAATCACGGGGCACTGTTGATAATTTTCCCATTATTTTAACTCTTATCTTTTGAATTTCCATGGATATTATTAATTTTAAATTTTCAAAGTATTACAGGGCTGTACAATGGCCATAGACATACTAAATCAATAGGTATTAACTTTTTAGAAATAGATGTAGTGGTATGACCATCATGCGGCAGGGACCATCACAGGGCACACATTCATTCTCAATGACTTGGCGTTCATCCTTCATCTCCGCCCCTCATGGTCTGATGCCAGGAACCTGGGTATGAGCGGAGCTAGAACGGCAGGAGGCCAGAGGGAATCCCCAGTGAAAAGGGAGCCTGAGTGTGGATAGGTTTGATACATGGCCTCCCATGTCCATGTTAATTGCATCTGTCAACTAGCTTGGATTTTCAATGATTTTTTTTTTATCATTTTACCATACTGTTATCCTAGGGTGCTAAATAGTTTATGCTAGAGAAAATGAAATAAATACTCTATAGACTTAAAATGGCAATACACAACATACTAAGAAACAGATAAGTCTGAAGCTTAAATAAAGAACTAAGGTCAGAAACTGAATTTTGTTGATAATAAATGACTTAATAAAAGAGCATCGAAAGTAAGTGGTTGTAACTATTCCCACACCCACAGTTCTGCCATAAAAATAATGATTAAATCCAACAATAGGCTTGAAATCCCATTTTATTCACTGCAATAATAGATAGGGTTTTAAAATCATTTTTATGGAAGCACAAATTTTTCAGTGAATGGAATGCTGCAGAATTTCTCTTAGATTGCAGGAATATCCTAACAGGACTTTGTTCTTGGTGGCAATGGGCTCATACTCCTACCCTTGGGGCACTTAAACATGGAGGTAGTTCACATCCCAATATGATCCACCTTCCCACATTCCCACCATCCCACAAGGAAGGTGCTGCTTGCAGAAGAATGGCCCCATCAGTGCTACCTCCACAACTGTTTGAGGATGGGGGTATCTACGGCCCCATGGTTTGGGATGTTTTAGACACCTTTCTGCACATTAGAAAGTTGTGACTTTCAGCCCTGATTGAGCAGGGCTGGAATCTCGCTCTCACTCAGCCCTCGCCCAAGAGTTCTGCACTGAATGACCTGTGCAGCTCTAAGAATGCCCTTGGTCTCCGATGCCTGGTGTGAGGGTTCGTAAAGCTGAACGGCTCTGCTGCGACCACTGCAGGCTGGTCCCCACAGGCATCTCCTGGGCACGCGCTGCTGACCTGCGAGGGAGTGGTGGGCACGGACCTCACAGGGACCAGAGTGACCTCTGTGCTTCCGGTGGCCCAGCCACTTCAGTTCAGATCTTGTTTGTGCAACCTTCACTGTTTACATTTTTATCTTTCTCCAACTTATTCTGTTGGGTTGTTCCGCCATTCGACACTGTCTTTCATGGAGGAGAAATTGTGCAAAGACTAATTTACATTGAGCATTTGCATTTCAGAAGAGGCTAAAAGTACTGCCTGCAGTAAATAATTATAGAATCCTATGCTTCTCTGAGGAAATAGTTCTGGATTATGGAGCTTTCTGAGGCCTTACATTGTAACACAAAAGCAAGAGCTAATTCAGGGTTTGCAGAGGGGTATCCTATTTTGTATAATCATTTTCCTTGTTTCTACTTCTTTTGATTTGATTTTGCGTAACTGATCTTTCGAAAAGAGTTTACTCCCTATCTGTAGATCACTGTCACGTAAGTGTCAATCAAAGTGAATTTGTTGCTTATATCTCAAAGCTTCCTAGGTTGCAACTAAAGGCCTCTATTGACTGCTGGGATCATGCAAAACAACCCTCCCCAAATCACGTCTGCGTCATGGGAGATTCTATGTCTCCAGAGACTCCAACACCCAAAGGCTCTACTCTATGCCTTACTTGTGAATTGTTTTTCACTTTAGTCAAAATGGTTCCCCATAGTTTTTTTTTTTTTTTAATTACTTAAGGGGATGCAGACATGAAAGTGAAACAGAGGTTATATTTAAATATCAAAGTATCCATATGTATGAGTCAGAAGGTCAATCTCTGTGCAATTTCCATGAAGTATCAGCATGTGGTTCCTTAGCTCAATTTATTCCTTCTCAGAAAAGCACCATCAGTATAAGAAATAAGATATTGAAAAAATGTATACGATAACCTCACTCCAATACTACTTAATATTGCATACAGAAAAAACAGAAGACCTAAATGAAAGATCTCTGCGAGTGAGATCCCAGTGGAAAGAACGGGGCCATCAAAGAAGGAGGTACCTTTCTCTGAAGGGAGGAGAGAACTTCCACTTTGACTATGGCCCTGTGGAAATAAGATTGAAGTCGGCTAACCCTAAAGGCTTCCATAGCCTCGGCAACTCATGACCAGAGCCTAGGGAGATTACTGACGCCATAAACAAGAGTGTCAAATTGTTAAATCAACATCAGGAGTCACTGTGTACTTACGTCTCATGAGGGATCTGTCCTTAATGTGTTATCCAATGTGAAGTGATGCTATTACTAGTACTGAAACAGTATTTTTACACTTTGTGTTTCTGAGTGGGTGCAAACTGATGAAATCCTTACATAGTATATATTGAATTGATCTTCTTTATATAAAGATAATTGCAAATGATTAAAAAATCTTGGTGTTAAACTGGAAATTGCATAGACAATTAATCAATTTTTTTAAAAAAAAATCATGTAGGATCTCTGTCCTTAATGTGCTGTACATTGTGAATTAATACTATAACTAGTACTCCAACAGTATTATCATTTTGTGTCTCTATGCGAGGGCAAACCGTTGAAATCTTTACGTAATATGTACTAAATTGATCTTCTGTGTATAAAGAGAATTGAAAATGAATCTTGATGTGAACAGAAGGGGAGAGGGAGCGGGAAAGGGGAGGGTGGGGGGAGGGAGGGAAGTTGTGGGGGGGGGGAGCCATTGTGGTCCATGAGCTGTTCTTTGGAAATTTATATTCTTTAAATAAAAGCTTTATATAAAAAAAAATATTGCATACAAATCTTTGATCAAACACTGTAGAATCCTGAGAGGTCCCTGCAGTTTATGTATTTTTTTCTCCAAGGAGGGACATTGTCAACGTATATCAGAGGTTAAAAATGTTTTTAAAATTTAAAATAAGATGCAAAAGACTTCATAGACTCCCAGATAGCCCTATTTAGTCAGAAGTGACTTTTTATGTTTTGACTAACTCGTGTTCTAACATTCAGCTCGTTTTCTAGTATGTTTCTCTGTAGACACAGCCTCCACAGTTACCACCTGCATTCGTCTGCTAGGGGTCTCACAAAACCCTACCTGCTGTGTGGCTTACACCACAGAAGGATGTTTTCTGATACTTCTAGAGTGCGGAAGTCGGAGGTCTACTTGCAGAGTTTTGGTTTCTTCCAAGTCCTCTCACCTCGCCAGGAAAATGGCCATCTCCCTTCACATCCTCACACATCTTTTCTATCTTTGCGCCTGGGTCCTAACCACCTCTTTTTAGAGTTCCAGTGACTGTGAATTGGATTCCTTAAAGACCCCATTTTAACTTATCTCTTTAAAGGACCTGCCTCCAAATGCAGTCACATTATGAAGTATGGGCGCTGGAATTTCAATATATGAATGTGTGGAGAACGTAGTTCCTCCCTTAATAAACATAACACTCAGTCATTCCTCAATCTTCTCTCCAAGTGGAATCACTGGAATTTTCTGTACATCTCAAACCATGCCATAGATCCTTCACTACATCTCCCCTCACTTGCACGGCTAGCTGAACTTTGGCTATTTCTCACTTTTTTGGAATTGTGATCCTACAGACAGTTTTTACTTTATAGTAGAAGACTATTATCCCTTCTTTTTAACTTTTGTTTGGCTTCAAACACAGTGCTGGGCTCACACTAAACACTCAAGAAATCTTGACAAATATGAGTGTTATTATACATGGTTTCATTAAATAAATGTTGTAATTCTGACTCATGTCCAATTCGTTATCACATCTCCTGCTTTCCCAGCAAATAACCAACCATTTTTACTTGAACAGATGCTTGCCTATCTACTGATTCATCAAAACCTTTCAGAGATATTGTCCAGCATTATAAAGCTCTATGTAAGATTCCCAGTCTTGAAGATTTAAAGCATTCATCATCAGAGCCTACATTTTTCAGATTAGTCCCTCCTAATTACTTTTGCATCACTGAATGTTTATGGAATAATTTCATATTCTCCCAACAAATGTAACTTAAAAAATTTAGAAGTCATCCCTTCTGAAAGGTCAATTCCAAGACACTCCCATCAATGAAATGCAGTATGTCATTTTTGTGGATGATAGGATTGTTTTTTCCTATCCCCTTATCATCTGACAAGAATCAGAGCAGAGAGATTTCCTCTCTCAGGTATCAGGACCAGGCCTGGCTATACAGCCTAGAACTGCATGTGGAACCTCTACAGAAATGCAAAAAACATGAACTATCTTAGACTTTCTGAATCAGGACCTCTAGAGTACAAAGGATTTTTCAGAAGCTGACCCAACAATTTTGATGCCTGGTCAGAGCTGAGAACTTTTTTTTTAATAAAGAAATGATCCCCAAGGGTAGCTGCACATTGAAATCAACTGGGGAGCTTTCAACATGCTGATTCCTGGGTTTCACTCCACCGCCCGGGCAGCAGGGTTTTGTAAACTTTCCCTGTGCTTCTCAAATGAAAACAAAAGGATACACTGATGGGAAATTAAAAGAATTATCAGTTATGTATTTGTTTAAATAGATCACCTGAACGTTCCAAGTATCATGTTAAGACAAACTCGGAATTCCATGTTTATTTCAAGGGATTTGGGATGCACTGTCACAGGGAAACATTAACACAGACGTGTCTGATCACATCTGGGTTCTCCACAAACTATTTCTTCAAGTTTAGTGGCATTGGAATTCCCTGAAAGCTTATCACAACAGATTTAGCCAACAACTCTAGGGTTTCTAGTATCAGTAGTTATGGTACATGACTGTACTTTCCACCCTGACCTAACACATCCTTCTTCCTTCTATAGAATTCCCACTACAGATTTCGCTCCAACTCTCCCCTGGGAATGTACTTCTTCCACTGTTTTTTTTTTTTTTTTTCCTGTTTTCCCTGCATAAAGCAGTTTGTTTTTCCCTTTTCAATCATCTTGGAACCAATCATCAAGGCACTCTCCATTATGCCTTTACTTACTAAATCCCCACATTCCCCTTCCTAGCAATGCAGTTAATTCCTCTTAAGTTCCCACCCATAGTGTTGGGATGTTTTCTTAGATCTTCCTGATAGAAATGTCATGTAAAAATTCAAGTGGGAAAGCTATGATCCTTCAGCCTTTTCTTGGATATGAATCATTACCTCTGCCTCCTCTTTGGAGTGTAGTTTGCTTTCTACTCTTGGTCTTTTCCATGGTTTCCAGGGGGGAAAAACATGTTTTGTTCAGCATTAGACCTTACTTCCCCAAACCGCTTTACTTGCCAATCATCTTCAACATTGACTGAATAATCAGCCTAATCTTTTCCTTCATGAGGGAAGAGGGGAAATAGATATACTCAACTCCAGCTATCAAAATATTCTTAGAGTTTTTACATCCCTTTCTCATTATAGAGTGCAGTTGTATAACCTAGAATGCTGCCTATCTCCCTCCAGAAACCTAATTGAGGAAAAAATTATTCTTGATTTAGGTAACACAAGGAAACAACAAACAACATTCTCTATTTCTCCAGGCATTCATTATTTGACTCTCACATTGACTTGTCTTAAAGTTCAAGAAGCCAACTCATTAGAACAAGGAAGCTTCATTCTAGAGAATCTGTTTTTAAGATGATATTTTCGTTTGCATTGAAGCCTTCTTAAATAAACACAACAGCAACAACAACAAAAAAACATACCAGCACTGCTTTATGTTTGCTATAAATGTGTTCAATATAAAGATATTTATAAGAATATTTGATTTCACCCTGTGAAATCTTCTCTGAAGAACTTTTATATTTTAAACCTTTTTTTTTTAGCATTTTTCTTTTTGTCCAATTAAGAAACTCAGACTTTATTTTCCCCCTTTTCTTGGCATTGTCATCCTAGGATAATACTTTTTCCTATTTCTACATAATGAACTATTTTAAAGAAAAAGACAAACCATGGCTATCAAAAGAAGGCACTTGCTTTGGTGATAAGCTGCCAAGAGACTTTGACTAAATTTTAAGAAAACAATGTAAAGAATTATACCAGGGAGAATGTCCCACAATTTTATTTGATCATTTTATGTAGTCCTCAAAACCACTGTGCAGGATATACCAGAACTTGTGAACTGATGCCCAGACAAGTTAAGTGATGTGCTACAGCCAGGTGCCAAGAGCAGATTGAAATGTGTCTCCTGACCACAACACATCACAACTCATAAAGCCAGTGGAAGCAAATGATTACCAACTACCCTCACTTAAAATGCAACTCTGAGACTTCCATCTTCTGATTTCCATTTGAAAGCAATCCGTTCTTCCATTTGCTTTACATATGTAGGAAGGCCATGGCCTCCAATTCCTGCCACGTGGGATTTGGAATAAAAACATGTAACTCTTCTTGGAAAAACCACAGACTACAGAAAAGGAACGGGTGGAGGCACATTTGTGGGTTGAGGGAGTGTGGCTGAAACCATGTGCTTTACTAGTGGAATTATTAGAGACAGAACGGGGTCAGATCACTTGGTCTTAGAACTGTGTCCCCAGGTCCCATCCAGAACCAATGCAATACAAGCTTAGGAAGTCAACTTTCCTTATTCACAAAATATCTTTAAAGTCCTTTGCAGCCCTAATACTCTACTTGCTTTTCTTTGCCTGTTAGCTGACCATTCTAATTCATGGTTGGATTTAGATAATGCCATATATTTACTGGTGACACCCGCTCAGGAGACAGGTTTTTGCTACAAGCTAGAGGAGAATAGGCAGAAAGGGCTGTGACAGCAAATACATAAGCTGTATACAAGCAAAACTTATGATAAAAATTAAGGACTTCTGATAGGACTACATGGAGCATTAACTGGGACAGCCAATTTAAAGTGTATTTACATAATAACCAATTCTCTTTATATCACAGACTGTTCATCATTCTGAATGATTTCACAAGTGCGGTTACATTTCCTATTTCTTATTTATCACTTTATTTTTGAATTAATTTACTCATTGCACAAAATATCATTGCATGGCTCCTATAAACACCAGCACATTGAAGTCGCTACTCCTGTTTGCATTTTTTTTATCAAACAATTATTGATTGGCACTATGTACTTAAGACTTGGTTAAATGCTGAAAGAAACAGCATGTTAGAATGCAATCTGTTCTGTCATCTCTCCTGTCTGCATTATCGATCTTATGACTTGGCCCAATGCACTCCTCCCTTCTCCCTGCGATTCTTCACGGAGGCTGGAATCCATGGTGCGTCATTCACATTCTGGTTACTGTCATCACCCTACACATATGAAGTTCTTAACTTTCTTCACATTCATCCCTGACCTGAGGATTTTTAGTTCTCTACTATCATATTAAAGGAATACCACTAGGCTCTGAATGTCTGATTCCAAGACCGTGGTTGTAGAACTTGGTGAGTGTGTCTGTCCTAGAGAATTTTTACTAGCGGTAATATCTATTGTGAGATGGAGACTTCTATGGTAGTGGGCACCCCATCTGCCCACCTTGCATTTCATCTCCTTACACCTGAGCCCATGCCTTGGAACATAAGGAAGTGTTCTGTGGTTACCTGTTTAGATTGTTGGATGGGCTGGTGCAAGGATTCCCATAGAAAAGAACACCCGATATTTGCCTACCTACAAAACTCGCTTCCTTTCTGTTGACTTCTGAGTAAACTGGTGCCAGATGCAGGCTGCTAATTCCAAATGTTTCACTGGGCCCAAGAAGACTGCTTGGTGGGCACTGCAATTCCATACTGCTAGAATGAGTCACCTGTTCCTGTTCATCTCAGCAACTCCATCACTTCAAATAAGTATTTTCTTGAAAGCCACCAATGAGTTTTTTACTCCAAATTGGAGTTTTAACTTTCTTGATGCCCACATGTTTTATACTGATCATGTCTCTTCCTTCATGAAATTTTCCTGACTGGGCCACATCTATCCTCCTTCACTCTCATCCTCTCTCTCCCCTTTCCTTTTTCTCTTTTCTTGTAATATCGCCAAGTATTTCTTTCTCTTCCCCAGTCTCTCTTTTCTACCTTACTAATTCATAATGGTAAATTCTCTAAGACCCAATATATTTTTTTAAGAGTCTCCACTCAAACTCACTCTCATGTCTTACTTATTGCACTGAAATATTCATATCCAATTTGACTACATATCAATTACTACCATATGCTTGCACTGAACTATGCTGTTGGCTCTAAGTTCAATGTGTCCATTAACTGTCCCTTTCCTACCACTTGCCACAGAGGGACTTGACCATTTCTTCAGGCACAGCTTCAAAGGTCACCAGATCTTAGACATGGGATTCATTCTCCCTGCTTTTCCCTCCTTCTGTAATTGTATGCGAGTGGTCAGTGTGTCCATTTTTCTCTCTGTAAACTGATTTCTTCCTCCCTTCATCTTCATTACCACCATTTAGTCCAGGTTACAACTCTATGGTTCAGACCTACTTTCTTAACTCCAGTGCCTTTCAGTATCTTATCTACAGCCACCAACATTTATCATCCGTAAATCCCTCCTCTTGCCATCTTGTGCTCAGTGACCTATGCTAATAAGACAGAGAACTGTAATGTTTTATGTGTCTGGGCAAATGCAGCTCCCTTTTCAATGTAGTTATCAACACCTCTCCAAACAGCCTCTTTGAAATTTAAACCTAGAGACAACAGGGTCTACCTTTCCCTCAGGGTGAGAAGCAGAGCCCCTCATTTTCTCTTTGCAGGTCCAATGCCTCCTTCCTCCCACCCCACAACAAGCCATGGTGCCTGTAATTTCAGTGGGTTAAGGAAATATAGTACAGTGCTGGCCCAGTTACTGGCTAGTAGCATCTCTTCACATGTCAACAGAGTTACATAAGTAACAAATTTTATTAATCAGTACTGAGCGCAAAGGTCTTATTTTTCACACTCGTTTTTACCTATTTAGATTTCTACCCACCATTTATATGCAAAGGAAAGGAAGACTAGTTTGATTATAAAATGTATTATGACCTCATTTTTTGACATTGAATGGTAATTTTTGAACTTTAATTCTAAAGTTATAAGTACAAAAATAAACATAATTAACTTTCAATTAAAAATACATAATATCCAAATTATGACATGTATAATATTTACTACTAAAAGCAAATATTGGCATTAAAAAACACAATTAACCCAAAAGGCAAAGTCTGTATTGCTACTCTAGGCACTTGACCATACCTTAACAGATAACTACATAAACAGAATTCACTTTATCTATGCACACTTCCTTCTTACAGGTTTTTTTCCATTATAATTTTATGTCCAAACTGTTCACATGTGCTGCCAATACATGATTGCAATTATCATTTAAAAATAAAGGCATTTCTATGTTTCTTCCCCTTTCTGAGCAAGATAATTGTATTTCTTCAGAATATAAATTGCCACCATTTTTAGAGTTAGAAATTCTTCAAAGAACAATTAAGTCTTTGCTGAAACATGAAATAGAAGATAGTTCTAGAGAAGATTACAGCGTTTCAATTCAGTGCTTCCAATGAGAATAAAAAATTGGCTTAACTGTTGCCTAAAGTCAATACCTCAGATTCTAAGATGTCAAGCAGAATATTTTGAGCTTAAATACATTCAGCAATATAAGCAATCCTTGTAATCCATAAAGTCATTCAAGTAAATCAAATGTTATTTTCTGTGTACAATCAAATATAGGAAAAATCATATGGTTGTAATATTAAACATGATGCAATGTTAAGTAAAACTTTAAAGCATTTCTCCATTATCTCGTTTCTTCTATAAAAGAAATGAATGGAAAAATTGTTATTTAATGTTGTTGGAATAAGGGAACAAAAGACTTTCTAAGTAACTATCTTATTCAAACACCAGTTTAGAGTAGAATTTTCAGGGAGGAATTTCGTCTGCACACTAGTACTTCACTAGTATTTCCCCTTTACTTCCTGTAGTTCTTGAGATGTGAGAGCCGTGTTTAATTTGTTCCGATGCAGAATACTGTTGTTCAGACAAGGAATACCGTTATCCTAAGTTTGATTCCAGAGAAACGTACAGGTTCTCATTACAGAGGAAAATAAGAGGTGGTAGCCAGAGGCTCTTCCAAAAGGAGTGAAGTTCGTACTATGTCACCCTGAGGAAGAGCTGTGTCCAACAGTCTGGCCAACACTCCTCATTCTCACCAACAGGCACCATGGGAGGGGTGCACAGCACACTCCTGCACATGACACTAACATTATGGTAATGTAATGCCCCAGATATCAGAGGTGTAACTCAGACAAGGCTAGAAAACCAGACTCCACTGGATAAGAGTCAGACCGCTGAATGAAACCCATCTCTCAATTAAGGTCTGCCAAGAACACATGATGCCAGCACGCTGTTTCAGACAGAAGACACACCCAGATACTCACTCTCAACTACATAGTGTCCAAGGTCCACTAGTCAAGCCGTCAGCCTGAGGATGGCCCCAGAGTGCTGCTGTGCAATTGTTAGTCATGGGGTGTCATGCTCTGGGAAGTGGAAAGTCTGTTTTCACCTGAACTCTGTATTGAACAGCAGAAAGTCCATAATGGAGCGTCTGAAACATGGACAAAGTGTTGCTGGCAGCAGTCATATTTACTATATCATTATTTGTACCTGATCTTTTTTTTTTTTGCCCTCACTAAAGAGCCTCGTTTCCTGTCCCCAACGTGAACGCTTTTTCATCATCACTCTACTCAAGAAAGCATTTTTTTCAAGCCTCAAGATAACAGCAGAATTTATAAAACACCAAGGCAAGGCATGTGTTCTATCCCTCAATATTACAATTTTTTCCTTAAGAAAAATTTAGATGGTCTACTAAGGTGGTCAGATATCAGACACAACTCAATCTGACCAATGTTTCTACATGGCTAGGGGACTCACTTAACAAAAATGATGCTTATGAATCACTTTTTTTTTAAAGATTTATTTATTTATTTATTTGTCAGGTAGAGTTAGAGAGAGAAAGGTCTTCCTTCCGCTGGTTAACCGCCCCCCCCCCAATGGCTGCTATGGCCGGTGCTGCACTGATGTGGGTACAGGGTCCCAAGCACTTGGGCCATCCTCCACTGCCCTCCTGGGCCACAGCAGAGAGCTGGACAGGAAGAGGAGCAACCAGGACTACAACCCTGCGCTCATATGGGATGCTGGCACCACAGGTGGAGCATTAGCCAAGTGAGTCATAGCACCGGGTCCTATGACTCACTTTCTATTTATTTTGTGGAATAACAAGGTATCACAGTGCATATGCTCACATCTGGAGCAGTTTCAATCCAAGGACTAATAACTGTAATGAGTATGGACAATATCTGAACTGAGAGTAGGCAATAGTGCTCAAGGAAATGATTCAAGATTTTTTTTTTTTTAAGATTTGAAAGAGTTACAGAAATAGAATCAGGGAAAGTGTGAGCTAGGGGGGGGGGGGGGGGAGATCCGGATTGGGAGGGTAGGGGATGGGGCGAGAGCAGAGGGAACTTCAATCACTGGTTCACTTTCCAAATAGCCTAAACAGCCAGGGCTGGGCCAGCCTGAAGCCAGGAACTTCATCCAAGTCTCCCACATGGGTGCAGGGGCCTAGTACTTGGACCATCTTCCACTCCATTGAGTTCTCAGGCACATTATCAGGAGCTGGATCAGATGTGCAACATTTAGGACATGAACTGGTACCCATATAGGATGCTGGCCTTGCCGTTGGTGGCTTAACTCACTATGCCACATCATAGGCCCCAAGACTCAAGTTTTGAAAACTTGAACTAGAAATATTTTCTCTCTCACTGAGCCACTTTGAAATTCAACTTATTTAACCTTATCTGTCTTCATTTGATTCCTAACAGCGTCGAATAGGATTTCTGGAGAATCAAACAGAATGATAGGATATCAATTAATGAGTACTTTATTGAACCAAGTTTAGAGAGGAAACTTTCCCAAGTTCAAATTCAGATTCTGCTACATATTAGCTGTTGAGGTGGCGCTGTTTACACTTTAGTGTCTCAGTTCTCTCATTTCTAACATGGGGTAATAATTGTACCTATACCTCATATCATGCGGCTTTAATTTTATAAAATGCACAAAGAACACCTAACATAGAATTGTAAATATTTGATAATAGAGAGTAAATTAATATACCATGGGAAATGGAATCTAATATAAAGCTACATTTCAAAAAAAAAAACCTTTCTCCTTTAATTCATAATCTTGAATAGTTAGTGGTTGTTCTTGGAGAATACTGAAAAGTAATTGTTTTTCTAGCTTTATTATTTCACTTGGGTAAGACAATTCTCTCTACTTTGTGGACCCAGGAGGTTAAACATAAATCAAAGTGAACAGAAGAAAGAAACTTAGAAGAGATGGGACTAGAAAGCAAGTGAAAAAATTGCCCTCAAACCTGCCGAGGAAAAGTTTATGCAAGATGTAGTCATAGCCTCTGCTGAAAAGTAATTAGAGCTCCTTATAGGACACTTCAGCAGTTTTCTGATAGACATATTATAGTTGAGGGTATTTCCATATGAAAAGATCCATTCAAGTGTCTGTCATTTTTGGAAGTGCCTGTCTCTTTAATCCATCACGGTAAGTGCTTAATAAACTTCCACTAGATGTTCCTCTCCTCAACCCCTCATCTTCGCCAAATGTTTATACCAGAAGGGGGCAGCTTTGAATTACTGGACTCAGCAGTCTTCATCCAACAATATGTTTGAAATAAGAAGTCGATGCAGGCTCATAATTATTTTATCATTGTTGTCTTGAATATGTGCATTTTCCTCACCTTACTATAGCAACCCTTCCTATTTGCCCAAATAGTCTTACTCCTCGCTGCTTGTTCTTAATCCTGAAAACCCTTGGAAGCATTGGATTCGAGTTGGAGGGGATAGTCAAGATGTGCTTGTCCAACTTTCTTGGCATAAAACATCTGCATCCCTCCAGTTGCAGATAATGAGAATTTTAAACTGAATTGAATTGTCTGCCATAAGCCATTACTTATGCTTTCTATGGGCACTAACAATTTTCCTGTGCAAACAGGAATTCATTTTTATTTATGAATTTGCCTGCTATCTCTTATGCTCCCATCTAGGATGCAGTAATTATAGTGAAGTCTTCAACAAGAATGATAGGAAAAGATCCATTCAGGTGTCTCATTTCTGGACGTGTCTGTTTCTTTAATCCATCATGGTAACTGCAGATATTGTCAGTCAAGAAACCACACCTTGAGAATAACCCAGGTGAGTTGCCTTGGTGGGAAATTTCTTTTGAATCATCACCTTCAGACCAAGCACACCTTTTCCTGCCTTCCCCAACCTCCAGGCCCTCCCTCCTTCTGGAAGAGGGGAAGACTAGGAGACACTGGGAGCCCAACACAGCAGGCTGGGGAGAGCGTAGCTGCAAGATGGCAGCAGAGTGTTCAGGGTATAAGGCTGAAAAGGCAGTGGCAGGAAGTGACGCACGGGAGTTCCCAAGAGCACTCATGGGAACTTCAATGTGCAATGAGGTCCTCACCCTGAGAAGCCACGTCTGAAGGTCAAGGTCCTCCCTCTGTGCTTCTGGAGGCACTGCATTGCATTCATTAAAGCCAGATCAAAGAAGTAGATGGGAATTTTTCAGGACCCCTCTTCTGGAAAGTCCCCTCTGCTATTTGAGCTTCAGAGGACTTCCCCAGGAAGGGGTGAGGAGGAGATGCACACGTGGGTCCAACCGTGCTTTGGAGATACCTAAAGTTACTATAGCTTGATCGCAAAGCCGATTCCATCTCCAATCTGGTGGTTCACTCCCCAAATGTCCCCGATGGCTGATTGGACTGGCCAAAGCCCTGAACTTAATCCAGCTCTTCTACATGTGGTAGAAGGGAAATAACTGCTTGAGTCATTATTTCCTGCCTCCCATGGCCTGAATGAGGAGACTGTGGTCAGGACCCAGTCACATCCAGTTAGGTACCCAGCAGTGGTACCCTAACTGCTAGACCAGACACCGCCCCACAGTTTAACATCCCCCTAACCTTAATTCACATCCTGGAGTTGTTTTAATTGGTGTTCCCACCTCCAGGGGCCTACGCTAGCATTACAGGAGGAGTTTTTAAAAATATTAAGGTGAGGACTCCGGTCCACACCATCAGCATCACAGGACTGTGGGTCTGATACTGAATTGTTGAAATTCCCAGATGATTCTGATGTGCTCTCTCGGTAAAGCAAGACAACAAAATACTATGTTAATCAAATAGCTCCATCTCTGTGAGGCTGAAATATATTTAATTTGGATAATGAAAAACATCCCTATGCCACAGGCTGATTTGGGCAGCATGAAAAGTGCAGAGGGTCTCATGTGTAGAGAAAAATACAGTAGTGACAGGTAGGAGCACTTTTCAGAAACGGAGCTGCCATTGAAGAATGTCGTCCTTGGGCAGGAAGCAGTGTTTTACTAAAATTGCTGCCCCGAGTCGTTGATCACCTCAACTAATCATGCTCCAGAACGAAGACTGAAATCAGCTTATCAGAGTCTGTTGATCTGAATTCTAGGTCTGTCTCTGCACAGGGGTGAGGGAGAGATCAAAGACAGATGTCTGGAACTTTTTTTGCCTTCAATGTCTTAATTACCAGAGATGACTTAGTGTTACTTAAAGGGCTGCCCCGATTGTGGCTTCGTTATAATCAAAAGACAATTGGTAGGATGCTCAAAGGCCTATGTGGATCATATCCAGAAGAGAGGACAAAGGTTATTTCACACGAGGCTTTTAAACTTGATTATGAGAATTGTTTGAATGCCTCTAGGAGAGGAATAGAATTTACTGTAAGCAATTTTCATAATTTGTGCCTCTTACATGAATAGAAATTTGAAATATTTGATTATAATCTGTTTATTCATTAAATTAAGAAAGCAAAACTCTGGCCTGTTTAGTGAATAAATCCCACAATCTTAGGCATAAAAGTTATTTCTTTTCTATAATGATATTCCTATCTAGCTATTTTGAACTAGTTCAATTTTCAATAGTTCCTAAAAAATTTCCATAAATGGATCCTACAATGAGCATGTAATACTTAAGTGTTTTTCTTAACCCTATATTACCTCTTCGTTTATGGAATGTACTTTGTATTTTCAACTATGTTGAGAAGAATTTTCCTTTGGTCTCTGGTATTCAGAAATTTTCTGTGTGTGATTGTGTGTGTGTGTGTGTGTGGGTATGTGTTCACCCATAGTTCAATACTTTTTCCTATTTCCTTCCAAAAGCAGTCTTTCATCAGGGAACTCTTTCCAGTGTTTAACAGCAAAACCATGTGTTCTTTTCCTGGGTATCTTGGACTTCCTTCACAGTGTTTTCACTGGAGTGGTCTCTAGATCTCTACTCTGGACTGAAGACAAACTGCCCGCAGGGCAGCCACAAATCCCGCAAGGATCTTTATGACAGCTGCACCAACACAGCACTACTCGTTCCAGGAAGTGGCTGGCCACAAACACCAACACTGCTCCTAACCCTGATGAATTTTCCTGTCCTTGGATGTCCCTAAGTGGCCCAATTTCCTGTTACAGCCAACTAAGAGGACCACCAAACCTGCCTGAAGACCAATTAAGGAAATCCTTTACTGAAAAAACATCCCACCATAACACAATGCTTTACAATCAGACGCTGTCTCAGGTATTTAAAACTACTTTCTTCGCTAACACCTTTGAACCCTAATAGACATAAAAGTCACAGAACCTGGGTTCCTGGGTTCCCTTGCTAAACGGTATAAACAAACAGCCTCTTCAGATTGCATGGCAGATAGTTTCCAATACTAACCCCTAAATCTATGCTTTGCAGACCATGGCTCTAACACACTCAATTACCCTTCCCATACATGTTTGGCTTCTCGTGCCCATCACCACACAGGAAGCGTCAAGTTCACTAGTCCTCCCTTATCTGTGGTTTCATTTTCCTTCGTCTCAGTACCTGTGATCAACCATGGTCTGATAATTCTACATAGAAAATTCTAGATGTCAATTCATACGTTTTAGCAACTTTCATTACAGCATATAATTATTTCTGTTTCAGTATTGTGCCTAACTGATATACTTCAACATAGGTATGTGCATACAGGAGAAAGGAACAGTGTAGAGAATACAGCAGTACCTGTGGTTGCAGGCATCCCCTGAGCATCTAAGAGTCCAGCCCACGGGCATGGCGAGATGACTGACAGGAAGGAGTTGAAAAGAGAGAAGCTACATCTTCTCTTTCTCTTTCCATCATCTTTTTTTCCCTCTCTGTCCCTCTCAACTTTCTTCTTGTAAAACAAACAAAAAGTCCATGTAACTAAAATTGAACGTAAGCAAAAGCACAAAATGTGCTCTCAAACTCAAACGTTTTTGAGCACATTCATACTGATCTCCCAGGACAATGAGAACAAAACTGACCAAATAACTTGTTTTACAGCTATAACATTTAGCTACCATAAATAATTTTCAAAACTTTTGGCATTAGGGCCGTCCCACAGCTCACTTGGCTAATCCTCTGCCTGTCATGCCGGCACACCGGGTTCTAGTCCCAGTCGGGGTGCCAGATTCTGTCCCAGTTGCTCCTCTTCCAGGCCAGCTCTCTGCTGTGGCCCGGGGAAGGCAGTGGAGGATGGCCCAAGTGCTTGGGCCCTGCATCCGCATGGGAAACCAGGAGGAAGCACCTGGCTCCTGGCTTCGGATTGGCACAGTGTGCTGGCCGTGGTGGCCATTGGGGGGTGAACCAATGGAAAATGATAGCCTTCCTCTCTAACTCTGCCTGTCTAAAAAACAAAAAACATAAAAAAATAAAAACAAAACTCTTGGCATTACAAGAAATGTCAATATTTCAAAGACTTTTGAAAATCCTTTTAGAAATTCCTAAAAGGACTAACAATTTTAAGAGAAATTGCTTTAAAAACAGCATTTGTGTCCATTCTAAATCTCTATTAGTGCTTGAATGGTATTTTTAAGTACAGGGTCTATCCTAAGATCTTAGTAAATATATTTTAATGAATGGATATGTGAACACATGGCTGAATGAAGGAGGATCCAAATAATATGTCTTCACAGGAATAAAAAGGTCTCAGATAAGTACAGGAATCTGACAACAGGAATAAAAATAAAAATTTGATGGAGATTAAGACCATCATTCTATGATATCACAGATCTGTGATTCAAATGAACTATTTTGATGGGCATTTCAGTTAATGCTGGTCAGCTGCCAAAAAGCAAATGAATTCTGTGGCTTAGCAATAGTTCCGTAAACACTAATGTGTATCTAGTGTCCTATTAGAAGCAATTGCAAATTACTAAGAACCCGAGGAGAGAGGAGATAAAATCCAAATAAAGTATTCAATATAAAAGTATCATTCTAATGATATCTATAAAATATGCCCTAGCCAAATTATTAATTTCTCAAATAGAAGCACTTTTTCTAGATTTTTATAACCTATGCTATCATTTTGTATTAAACTTGACACACAGTAGGGACTGAAATAATGGTTTGTTAAATCCAGGGGAATGAAGCAGATTAAAATTTCTTCCAGCTTTGTTTAGTGGTTAGTTTTCAGAAACTCCTTTGTTGGCGTTTGACTAAATTCTTTACCATACTATTCCAAAATAATTAGCCTTATTTAAAAAAAATAATTTAAACATTATCTAATTCAGAGGCAAAGAGACACAGACATAAAGAAAACAGTTTTCATCCACAGGTTCATTCCCCAGCAGAATCTAGGAGCCAGTATTTCTATCTAGTTCTCCCACGTGTGTGATTCCTTACTTGGGACATCTTCGGCTGCCTGCCCAGGCTCATTAGCAGCTAGTTAGATCTGAAGCTGAGCACCCCAATGCCAGCCCTGAGGGTGCTTTTTGATGAGATGCACGTCTAAGCAGAGTCGCTTGGAGTTAAACAGACTGTCCTCTGCTATGGCCTGAATGTTCCTGGCACTCACAGCATGTGCTTATTGAAGCCTAACCACTGCTATGAAAATATTAGGAGACTCTACCATTGGGAGGTGATTAGCTCATGAGGTTAGAACCACCGTGAGATTGATGCCCTTGAAAAGGCCAGAGTAGCCTTCTCTCCTTCTGTCTTGTGAGGACACAACAGAAAGGCTTCTGTTATTGGGCAGTGAACCTTTACCAGACACCAAGTCTGTGCTTGATCTTGGATTTCTCTGCCTCCACTACTGTGAGCCATCAATGTATGTTCTTTATAAGCCATTTGTTTATGGTATTTGGTTAGAGTAGCCCAAACTGATGAAGACAGCCTCCATATGTGGTGGCGGGTGGCTCACCCAAAGGGCTGCAGTCTAAACAGACCAAAAGACTGACCTCCCCCAGCCAGAGAGACTCCATCAGCTGAGAGCCCTCAGACTTCACCTGAAGCAATGCCTCTTCCTGGGTCTCCAACCTGCTAACCACCCTGCAAATTTGGACATCTCATCCTCCATAACTGCATGAGCCAATGTCACAGAGTAAGTCATACACGTGCACACACACACACACAGATTTTCTTGGAGGACCCTAATACAGCAATGGCCAAAATTTGAAGACAACTGATAGAACGAGATTGGATCCTAACAAAATTGTACTTGAGATTTAAATTCATGGAATCCAATTAGTTTCCTCTCAAGTGCCACCTCTAGTTGATTGGCAGTGTTGCCGGGACAGAGCCTGGATGAGAAAGAGCTGGGTGATTCCACTATAGACAGACGAAGTGGTGGCAAGGGTCACTTGTGTGCCCTACTCTTGAGAGACAACTCCTGCAACTCTACCCCAACAGGACACTGAAGAAAGTAAATTGTGTACAATGTATTCTCGAAAGAATTATTCTTCACACTGAGGAATTTTTTGGAAAATGCTGATTTTATTCTCATCCAATAGCAGTGTTTCCAAAATGAGAATCCTGAGAGCCAACAAAAGAGTGATACAGTTTACCATCCTAGATAAAAATGAAATGACTTCTGAAGTCAAATATTTTCAGAAGTTGTAAAATTAAAGCCCCAAAAAGTGGAATATACTTTCTTTTTCCCAGAAGCCTTTTGGTAATCTGCTTTGTGTCTCCGTGAAGCCACCTAACAAGGGCTTCCCTCAGTGGCATGCTGCCCGGCTTCCCCTGCAAGAAGCTTCCTTTTTGAGATGCGTATAGAAGGAACAGCATTTAGCCTAGTGGTCCAGCAGCCTGTATGCCCTATCAGAGCACCTAAGTCCAAGTCCCAGTTCTGGCTTCCAATTCTAGCTTCCTGTCAGTGCAAACCCTGGGAGCTAACAGTGATGGCTCCAGGAACTGGGTTTCTGACTCCCACATGGGAGACTTTAAATGTGTTCCTGGATCCAGCCCTTGGCTAGCCCCAGCCCTTGCTGTGGGCATTCAGCAGTTGGACTAGAGATAGGATATCCCTCTGCTTTTTCACTGACAAATAGGTAGCATTGATAATCTAAGAGCGAACTACCTTTTATAAGAGAAAACACATTGGAAAGTATCAAGATTTTTTTAAAGATTTATTTGAAGGGCAGAATTAGAGAAAAGAGACAGAGCAAGAGAGCAAGTGATATTCCATCCAATGGTTCACTCTCCAAATGGCTAGGGCTGGGCCAGGCTGAAACTCAGAACCACAGCTTCCTCCTGTCTTCCACATGGGTGGTGGGTTCCACAGCTTTGGCCATCTTTTGCTGCTTTCCCAAGTGCAATGGCAGGGAACTGAACTGGAAGTGGAGCAGCCAGGACACAAACCGGTGTCACATGGGATGCCAGCATTGCAGGTGGCAGCTCAACCTGCTATGCCACAACGCTGGCCGCAATTTTTAAATAAACAATTATAAAACAATGAGTAGTAGGAAGTAATTTCCTGAATGAGTCACTGACTACAAAATGAAAACACATCATCTTTCAGGTGAGGCTTACAGAGGTCTATTCCAGTTACCCTTAGACAGCTCTCAGTCTACCTGCCTTACTTTATGATGTCCTGCAACACCTACCAATGAAGTATGCGTTTACCCCACTGAAGTCTAAGTTTCTGGTGGGCTACCACTTTATCATTTGTTTTTATTGGTGAATTCATCAGGACCTAGAATAGTGCTTGGCAATAATATACAGAAATACTTGTCTAATGAATGAGTGGATAACAGGATAGCCAGACCCCTGCATACTGCAATATCCAACCAGTAAGAGACAATTAGGGCATGTGAGACTGATACAACTATTTGAGGAAAAGGTAACATTTAGTAAGTCTTCTCTTTCAGTAGACAGTGTCCTACTAAAGTTTATTAACAAAATGGATACTTTCACTTTTTAAAATTGGGTTATTGATGTTTCCAGGCTCCTGATCAAATTGAGAGGTTGAAAAGGACCTCTTCTTCCTTCATCTCAGACCATTGGGTACTGGACGGATTTCCTGCGTGTACTCCTACAAATCTAGTATATTTGGAACAGGCCCTTCCTGATCCAGGCGAAAATATTCACAGAGCAAGGGGCAGGGTGGTGGTGGAATGCAGCAGGTTTCGTCAAGAAAATGTGTCATGGAGCCAAGTAGCAGGAGCTAGGGTTGGAAATGAAGAATTAAGACCAAATAGGATAGACCAGCCTTGTGGCATAGTGGCTAAAACTGCCACCTGCCATGGTGGCATCCCATAAGGGCACTGGGTCAAGTCCCAAATGCTCCACTTCTGATCCAGCTCCCTGCTAATGGCAGAGGATGGTCCAAGCACTTGGGCCCCTGCACTCATGTGGGAGACCCAGAATAAGCTCCAGGCTCCTAGCTTCAGACCAGCTCATCCCCCACTATTGCAGCTATTATAGAGTGAACCAGCAGATGGTAGATCTGTCTTTCCTTGTCTCTCTCTCTCACTCTTTCAAATAACTAAGTCTTTAAAAAATAAACTAAAGGACCAAAGAGGAAATGGTCCTGAGACAGGATAGGAGCTAATAAATTAAGATTTATTAAGTAAAAAAGGAGTCCCAACCTCCACCAGGAATGAGAAAAATAGGAGTAATTCTGTACAAGGAAGGGATGTTGACAGAAATATAACCAGTGAAATCACCATTAGTAAAAACTGCAAACTCTTTCCTTTGAAGAAAATCACAATTATAAAATATTATTTCAGTGTGTCTTTGGTGCTACCTAGATAGTAACATGGGGGAATCTATTATTAAAAAAAAAAAAAAACAAACTCTTCACCACATGACCCTCAGCATTGAAGACCTGATATTTTGCAAGATGATATGCTAAGCAGATAATGAAGATGTGAAGCTGATGTACCCAAATGTGACATTGATTTATAGACTAATCAGTGAGCTTCACCTATTATCAATATATTTATGCACAAACTTCGTATCAGAAAGTAACTAGCAGGGACATACTCAAAGTCAGAAAATAGGCTTCAAAAGCTGCCAGAGAGGTCTAATGTATTAATCCTAGGTGATCTCCTTGGGTGCTCTTCCACTACAATCTGTTTTCATAGAGATATTCATAGATTCATGGAACTTGGTGTCTAAAAATCTCCACTCAGATGATAAAAAGCATGGGGAGGGGAGCATAGGCGGAGGAGCAGTTGCCAGTCCATCTAGCACTCAGCAAGTGGAAGAGCAAAGCAATGCACCAGAAAAATTGTGATTTGGAGCATCTGAGAAGGGGTATCCTTTGGTTACAACTTTCAGCATTCATAGCTTTCAAAGTTCATCATGAAGAGATACCCTTTAATCTCTTCTGCTTATGAAGACAGAGAAGACTGGACTATATTACAGGGGCAAAAAATGAAAAATTGCATCAAAATAAAAAAAAACCTGCTTTTAGAGGTCAACTCTCAGTTATCTGGGAACGCAATTTCTTGATAAATCCAGGTAAATCAATAATTATTGCTGTTCCCAAACGCCACTGCATTTAGAAGTCCATGCTGCAGTAATCCATAGCCCCTTCCCTCAGAATATTCCTCTTATTAGGAAACTATGAGAACATATTAGCATCCATTGAATGCCTTATATATACTTCTCAATGGATTGGTCACCTGAAGAGGTTATATTTAACACCCAAGAAGACCTATTAGATAATTTTTATTTAAAAATGGACATAATTCTCAATATTGAGAAAAGTGACCCAACTTGTCAAAACTGAAGCAGCCTCAACTTTGAGACGTTTTCTCTTTTCATTGCATTGTCTAAGAGTTGAGATAGCGGCCGGAAAACAGGAATGAGTTGATCAAAAAGAACATTTTACCAGGGATTGAAAAAAAAACAGCTTAATACTAAGGAAGGCAAGGTTGTCATTCTGTATTTTGGAGGAAGGTAGAGTAGATCAAACGAGGGATAGTTAGGTCACTGCACAGAGAGGATGTTCAGTCACGCAGTCCTGTTTGTAGACCCTTTGGTGAAATGACCATGAAGGATATTAAGACCCCAGGTAAGAAACAGTAAATGGAGGAATTTGAAGCTTTTATGTGACCCAAATAGTACTAAGGACACCTGTGGGGTGAGGGAAGAAAATGGTCATTTTGTCTGCCTTTAAAGAATTGGCAGTATTATGAGAAATGATTTGGAAAAGAGAAAACCTGGAAAATTTACCAGCCCAGAGAAGACTCATCTTTTTCTATCATGGTTCCACAGATGTCGATGACTATACACAAGCATTTAATTTAAGCAACTCCACAATGGTGGGGCTGGCACTTGGCACCGTGGTGAAGATGCTGCTGGGATGCCCACATGCTGTATCCGAATGCTTAGGCTGGAGTTCTGCCTCCACTCTCAGCTCCAGCATCCTGTTAATGAGCACCCTGGGAAACAGAGTGATGGTTCAAGTGGCTGGGTACCTGGATTGAGTTCCAGTGCCCAGCTCCTGGCATAAGAAGAGTGAACTCATAGATGCCAGGTCTGTGTCTGTCAAATGAGCATGTTTTTAAGAGAAATCCATAATGAAAGTTACAAAATTGATGTATTTAAGGAAAATAAAAGGCATAGAATTCTTGTTTATAGTGCAGACTGATGAAATTGTCTAAGGTGATCTAAACTTGTCTGTTACTAGAATGAAGTTACCATGCTAATGAAGACTCAAGTATTCCTTAATAAACTGTCATTTATGAAGAGTCAGTGGTAATAAACATTTTGGAATTGTTCTTCACAAAAAGGAATGAAAGATGAAACTGAAGACATTTAGTAGGTAAAAACAGAACCAGGACATTGAGCAAACAATGATAAATTTGATTTCATTATAAAGTGGAGTCAGTCTGATGAAGAAAAACATTCATGAAGCAACTGGAAACCAAGAAGCCAAGTAAATTCAAATAAAAAAGGTCAGTTGACAGTGTTGCAAAGAAATAAAACTAAACAGAAGAATCCAGTTGTTTCTAAGACTGTTCTGCTCATAAAGGTGTTTCCAAAATTAGAGATGAGATTAAGTGTGAGATTTAGCAAAAGCACGGGGCAGCAAGTTGAGTTTTAATTGCAAAGAGCATATATATAATATAAAACATTATCTGAAATTAAAATATTTGAAATTAAAATTTAATTGCACTTGCTATATTTTATCTGACCATTCTAAATCAAATTCACCAAGATTCTACCTTTCATAGCTGTTTTCATGTTGGGAAGAAGAGTTTCAAAGACAGAAGGTGATGACAAAGGTTCAAAAACACAGGAATAAAGAAGTAAAGATGAAGATGAGTCTCTGAAAGGAGACATAATTAGAGCTTGCATCCGGCCTTCAAACCAGAAATTCCATTGCTTTGATATAAAGAGCTCTGGAAGAATGGTCCAGAATACCAATGACAGAAAGTTTAGTTTATCCTTGCTCATCGAGACTAGATAGGCGTCTCAAAGACACAGGTGAACTCTGTTCGAAGATTAATTTGCTTTATCTTTACCTTGAAACAACATCTGATCCTAATTATTCTGTCAAATATCAATAGTCTAAGACAAACTTTATGGCCTTTAGATGACAGATACTGTTCTGATTTAAAGTGATGAGCATTGTACCTGCCTTACAAAGTCTATTCAACCACACATATTTAAATGTGTTTAGTTTTGCAAAATTAAGAAAACAGATGACACTGAAACACAAGTTACCTACAAATCCCTGGAAAAACAATCATATGAACAAGTCTCACATAGGTTCTCTTTTTGGTACCGAAAACTTTGTGTTTAAATCAGATGAATTACAATGTAAAAATAAGGTCCCCAGAATTTTATATATCCTCAGGGTTTATTTTGTTTTACAAAAACATAATGAAACAGAGATATTGGGGCAGTAGACATGAAGTTGATACTTTGCTGGTGGCCAAACTCAATGTGTGCTAAGAACTTGTCAGTGCCACCGACCCAGGAGAACATATGGGATCCCCTGCAGTGAAAATGACTCGTACAATGAGAAAGGTGATCTAAGGAGGGAGCTCAGCGCCAGGCCAAAATCTAAGTCACCTGTGAGATCATGGTAAGTAAATAACTTGTTTACTCCAGAATTAGAAGGGAAATCTTAGGGCGTGAGAGAGAAGATAGGGATATATACTAGACATCTACATAATATAAACACATGTATACATATGCACTTTTGTGTATAAATTACATAGATGTTTAGTGCAATGGACATTTCTACTGAGGCTTATTATGACTCACTTGTTACTATCCACACAAAATACAAACTATTTGTGTCCCCATTTTGTAGATGAAATAGCTAGAGCACAGAAGTATTTAGATAATGTTTCCAATATCATTTAACTAGAAAGTAGCAGAGAAGAAATGAGAAGGCATTAATGCTTGGAACTCATATCTAGTATATTGTTACTTCACTCAGCTTTATGGAAGCTGCTTTTGATTACTGAAGAGAGAAAGATGGTATCTGTGAGTGCTACAACTGTGCTTTCAAAAAAAAATGATAATAGTTTGGAGTTTACCACATGTTGTTATGTTTGAATACTTTCTAAAAACGGTAATAAAACCTTAAATATTAAGCAAAATTCATTAAACTTCACTATTTGCCCAGCTTAAATATAATCATCTCTTAGGCAGTTTGTGTCTATTAACTCAATGGTTATTAACCTGAAGTTTGTAAAACCATACACATATCAGTAAGGTGGGCAACATTTGAGACTAAACTGAAAGACATACAAAAATATATCTGACATTTTAATCAATGCAGAGTTTTACATATAATCTATCTATGGACTGGCAGATTCTATGATGGACTTTTAGGAAGGCTGCTCATCTATACCATAACCTAATTACATGCATTCTCACCCATTCTTATACATTTTCTTGTACATTAAATTGTATTGAATTATAACCAGCTTGAGGAGACTTGCTGTCAATCTCTTGTGGTCCATCCTGGGGCAAGACTTGATAGCTAATATTGAAATGTTGAATAAGAAGATGAAATATTCAGAAGTAACTTCTACAAAGCATTGCAACTTAGTGGACTGGATGAAGCTTTTACAGCAATTGTTGTTAACAGGAATTTAATATTAGAATATATCAAGAAGCAGAAAAAAGGAGAACACATGGATAATAAAATGGAGTACATGAAGTTTGAAATTGTTTTTACTTCCTGGGAAATAAATCCAAATGCAGACATAGTTAAGTAGGACTATATCTAAGTATATAGAAAGCTATATTAACAGGTGTTCTAGGGACATTCAATAGAAGATCTATTTTTGATTAAATAAAGGATTTTATAAACATTTACTATTCTGCTATAAATTCTGATGACATTCCATTCAAACCATCACTAAAACTCTGCTTCCTGCTTCATCAGGATTAAGTTAACTATTCAGAAACAAGGTAGCACAGCACTATCAATGATGGGGTAGAGAGAAAAAAATGAAATTTTTATCTTTATATCTCCTGACAATCAAAATTTGGTATCTACTATTATTTTGCCATCAGCACTCTCTCATGGAGGTCAATTTCTTGAGTTTATATTAACTTTGTATTGATTTTTAAAGTGGATGCTTACAACCTGATGGAAAAGTGTTTGTTTGGGACTATTTTAACAAACGGTGATAATCATAACTTCATATTTTAGCTGCTCAATATTTTTCCTTTAGTAACAGTTTGCAGGGATTATATACAGCAAATGTCCCACCATTATTTACTTGTACAAATGCCAGAAGATGCTTACTAAATGCCCATAATGGTCACAATCATGTTTCACAAGGTTCTATTCCACACATCTCTGTTCTAGGAACTAGAAATGCCTCCAATGAATACAACTGACCGGTAGCATTATGAAACTCACGAATACTGGAAAGGTGCAATTCAAATAAGCATTTGTAAGCGAAATAAAATGTGTTGCAATGAAGTTTTTTTTGGTTTTTTTTTTTTTTGACAGGCAGAGTGGGCAGTGAGAGAGACAGAGAGAAAGGTCTTCCTTTGCCGTTGGTTCACCCTCCAATGGCCGCCACGGCCAGCACGCTGCGGCCGGTGCAGCGCACTGATCCAAAGGCAGGAGCCAGGTGCTTCTCCTGGTCTCCCATGGGGTGCAGGGCCCAAGCACTTGGGCCATCCTCCACTGCACTCCTGGGCCACAGCAGAGAGCTGGCCTGGAAGAGGGGCAACCGGGACAGAATTCGGCGCCCGGACCGGGACTAGAACCCAGTGTGCTGGCGCTGCAAGGCGGAGGATTAGCCTAGTGAGCTGCGGCACCGGCCCTGCAATGGAGTTCTATAGAAGATAAACTTCCAAAGTGGAGCCAGCCCTTGAACTGATTGGAGGAAAACAGGTACTCTGAATACATGCAAAAATATGGTAACAGCTTGGCAAACTACCAGGAATCTGTAATTGCTAGGACACCACTGAAGTATGAAGGCGGCAGTGTAGACATAGTTCTACAGAGAATTAACTTGGCATGGGAAACCGCAGAGCCAATGGGGTGTGGAAGGCACCAAAGAATGGCAGATGTTCCCCTATATAGCAGTGGCTTGACCCAGAGTGTCAAAGACTGATGAAGATTCAGAAGTTTCCATGCAGGTGGGGAAGCCCCTGATATGGGGTGTCGGAGTCTGAGTGAGGTCTGGAAGGCATCCACACAGAGGAGCGTGTCTGCAGTCAAGGGAAATAGGTTATAAACTGGGGGCTTGTGTAACTACGTACACTGGAGAAGATGAAGTCAGTGGAAAAGGAGACAAAACAGAAAAGCGGGTGTCTAGGGTGTACCCTATGGTAATGCATTAGGATTGGAAGCAGTGGTGTTAATTCCTGTCTTCCAGGTACGGAAAGAAACAGTTCCATACTGATGTCAACATGCACCTGTTTACCTAGTGCAGACACAGACTCTCTGTTCTGTCTACTGAGAGGACCTGGCCTCAGCAACATAATGATAATGATGAGCACACTTGGCTCATCGATCTTTCTCCACAAAAAGAAACAATGACTCCTCACAGAAAAGGGTGATTCTATCTAGGATGTACAGAGGGATTTTGGATAACTCTACCAGGAGGCAGGGACACACTCAAAGAATCACAGCCTTGTGATGAAAGGATACAGAGAAGAGTGGGTTCACATGGGCCAAATCTGGATAAACAAGCTTCTGTCTGCAAACAAATCATCACCAATTGAACCACAAGAGACCCCAAATAGCCAAAGACATGTGGAACAAAATGAATAGAGCAGGAAGTATTATACTAAAAATATACTACAAAGTGACAGTAATTAAGCCAGCATGGCATAAAATAGATCTATAATTAGTGGAACAGAATAGAGGCCCTAAAAAGAGACCTTAGATCTATTCTTTTATCTATAGCCAACTGATATTTAACAAAAATGCTAAGAACATGCATTGGAAAAAAGGCAGTCTTTAATGAATGGTGCTGGGAACTTGGAATCCTCTTGAATGAGAATGAACCTAGATCAGCATTTATCATTTATAAAAATCAGCTCAAAATGGATTAAAGAGCCAAATGCGAGACCTGAGACTTGGAGATAGTAAAAATTTGGTTGTCTTCTTGGAACTATCCCTAAGGAATCCATAAAATGTGTTCTTTCTATATTAATAAAAATGTTAAGATAATTTACCAAGATCTACGTAAATAAAAATAACTATAGGAAAAACATTTCAGGATATTGTAACGTGCAAAGATTTTCAGGATCAGTTTTTTTTTTTTTTATTAAGGATTAGACCTTAACCTCAGGAAATGCAAGCAGAAATAGACAAGTGGGTCATTATCTAAAGAACTTTTGTAAAGCAAAGAACAGAGGATAAGGACAATGTACAGAAATGTTTCCCAACTATACATCTGACAAGGGCCAATATCTAGAATACACAAAGAACTCAAACAATTCGGTATCAAACAAAATCTGATTCAAAAGTTAGCAATATATGCAAATAGACATTTTTCAAACAAAGGCATCTAAACAGCCAACATGTATATGAAAAAAATGTTCAACATCACTCATCAGGGAAATACAAATCAACACCACAATGAGATATAACCTCACTCCCGTTAGATTGGCCAATATCAGAAAAGCAGAAGGTAAGAGTGCTGGTGAAGATGTAGAGAATACGGGTATCCTAGCCACTGTTGGTGGGAATATAAATTAGTACATCCATTATGAACGGAGCTTCCTCAGAGAACTGAAAATAGCACCACCCTATGGTTCAGCCATCCCAAGGGAAATGAAATCCATCTGTCAATGACATGTTTATTGCAGTACTATTCACAACTGCGATAAATGGAAACCCCTACATGTCCATCAGTGATGACTGGATAAAGAAATGAACATATATACAATAAACTATTACTCAGCCAATAAAATGACAAAATTGTGTCATATGCAGCAACATGGATGGATCTCGAGGCGATTTTGTTAAATGAAATAAGCCAAGCACAGAATGCCATCTCGGGGTCTTGCACATAGAGTGTAAAAGAAATGTGACCTCACAGAAGTTTCAATATAATTGTGGTTATCAGAGGTTGCAGAGGGAAGTGAAGAAGCAGGGGGTGGAGCAACTTGGTTGACAGGTACTGAGTTATTGCTAAAGTTCTGGAGTTCCATTGCACAGTAGGGTGCAGAGAGAGATTAATGTACTATATATTCTTCTCTTAAAGACAAAGGATATTTGGATGTTTTCACCATAATGTTAAATGCCCGAAAGGATAAATACATTTACCTTGAGTAGATGTTATATAATGTATACATGTAACAAATCACATAGTGTGCCATAATATGTGTGATTTTTATGTCTGCTAAATTTTTAAATTAACAATAAGTCACAAGGCCAAATGCCTGCCCCTAAAAAATGAATGAAATGAAGAGCACAAAGCAGTATTTAGAATTTCTCTTGAGTATTATTGTTGCTGTGGATATCTCAATCATTAACAAGCTATTTTGTGTTTTGCATTTTTCAAGAGAAAAACACAATATACTGCATTTCCTACAGTGTTTTTTTTACACGAAATATATCCTGGAAAGTGAGTATTTAAATGTAGGATTTGAGGTGGACACTTAGCTTCCTGTCTAAAAGGCTGGTTAAAACATACATGACCCATATGTGAGTGCATGGGTTCCTGCCAAGGAGGCCCTGAGAGGCAGTAGGGAATCTCTCAAGTCCCTGCCACCCATGTGTGTGACCTGCACCGAGTTCCCAGCTCTAGATTTTGGCCAAGCCCAGTATGACTATCGCTGGCATTCAGCGAGGGAACCAGCAGATGGGAGTTCTATCTTGCTGCCTCCCTGATTTTGCACCTCAAAACAAAATATTAAGTGGAATTTTTACATTAAATTTTAAGAAAGCATGAATATACTATTATTTTAAATGGATACAGCAAGTAACTACTATTAAGAAGTGAATATAACCAGTACTGTTAATCAGAACAGTTGAAACACTGATTATTTTTTCATAAAACACGAATTTTCATTAATGCATCTTAATTTTTATGCAAGTCTTAAATAAATAGGATCTTGGGAATGGTGTTGTGGTGCGGTGGATTAAGCCATGGCTGTTAACACCTGCATCTCATATTTGCATGCTGGTTTTATCCTAGCCTCTGTCTCCAGTCCTGCTCCTCGATGCTATGTCTGGAGAAACAGAACACAGCCCAAGTACTTGGGACCCTGTCAGTCTTTTTCGGGACAACGATGGAGTTCTTGGCTCCAAGCCTTGGTTTGGTCCAGGCACCAGTCTTTGTGATCATTTGAGGAGGACAACAGCAGATGGAAGATCGGTCTCCCACTTTCTATGTCACTCTAATTAGTGATCCTACAGAAGGAATATATAAACCTTCCTTAAACATGGTTATCACGGAAAAGGGATGTAGTAATCTGAAAAGCCCAATGTTCAACCATAAATTAGAATACAGCTTGTATTTCACAAATACAGAAACTAATTTTATTCTGAATTTTTGGTACTACGATTGAATCAGACACATATCTATACAACTTCCTCTGTTACATGGTTTGGTTTGCTTGCCAAATCACTTGCTACCAATTTTAAGTTGTATCAAAATGGAGCTTTCAATAGTTATTTTTTAGATAAAAATGTCCCAAGATACATTGCTTAGATCACTATGAAGTGTTTTCTCCAAAGTCCCCTTCTAGGAATTCTCTGGTCTCAGAACTTACATTTAAGTCCCCAGTCCCTTTAAAGTTGTTTTTATATATGCTATAGAACCAGAGTCCAAAGTTATCCTTTTGCATATGGATATCCAATTTCCCCAACATCATTTACTTACAACACTATCCTTTTCCCATTGTGTATGGCCTTTTTTAAAAATTAAAAGTATTTTGAGAGACAGAGTTAGCAAGTTTCCATTTGCTGGCTCACCTTCCAAATTCCTGCAACAATGGTCAAAGTGAGAAGCCAGACTCAACCCAGCTCTGCTGTGGGAGTCACAGGAACCAATCACTTGAAATATCACCACTGCCTTCTAGGGTGCACATTAGCAGGAAGCTGGAATCCAGTATGAATCTCAGTTTGATATGGGACATAGACATCCTAACCAGCATCTTAACTCCTAGGCCAAATGCATACTCCATCATTATTTTTGATGCTCTTGTCAAAGGTCCGTCAACCCGTTAGCTGTGGGATTCTTTGTGGTCTATTTCATTCCTTTGGACTATGTATCTGTTTTTAGCCTACTACCATACTGTTTTGAATACCACAGCTATGTAATAAAATTTGAAAGTGGAGAGTACGATGTCTCCAGTTTTGCCCTTCTTTCTCAAGGTTGCTTTGGATATTTGGGTTCTTTTGTGGTTCTAAAGTATTTGGACTATTTTGTCTATTTTTTTTTAAATGCCAAAGTTTTACAGTGAATGTATTCAATCCTTAAGCAGCTTTGGGTAATACAGACATCAAAAATATGAATTCTTCCAATCCATGCAGATGGGCTATATTTCTATTATTTATCTTCAATTTTTTCATTGGCATCTTATAATTTTCAGTGCATAAATATTTCACTTGCTCGATTCTATTCATTTATAACTATTTTATTCTTTTTTAATGATATTATAAATAGGATCACTTACTTTTCGGCTAGTTTGTTAGTGTATAGAAACAAATTACTTTTGATTTTTGCAACAAAGGCATAGGCATCAAAAACAAAGACCAACAAGCAGGGCTTTATCAAACTACAAAGCTCTTGCAAAGCAAATGGTCAAGGAAAAAGACAGTACACAGGTTGGGAGAAAAATATTTGCAGTCCATATATTGAGTAACTTAATAATAAGGCACTCCCACAACTCAATATCAAAAGGCCAAACCAAACCAATCCAAATACCTTTGAAGACTTGAATAGGCATTTTTCCAACAAAGACATACAAATGGCCAATAGGAATATGCAAAAGTATTCGATTTAACTATTCATTAAGGAAATAGGAGTCAAAACCACCGTGAGATAGAATTTCACATCCATTACAAAAAGTCCTTATTAGAAAAATGATAGTTTTGGTGACGATGTGGAGACAAGGGAACCCTGGTACACTGTTGGTGGGAATAGAAATTATAGACATTATGTGGAACAGTATGGAAGTTCCTTTAAAAATTAAAAAGGAAACTACCACATGATGTAGGAATTCTAATTCTGGTTGTGTATCCAAAGCAAATAAAATCTATCTTGAAGAGACATTAGCACCCCATTTCATTGCTACATTATTCACAAAAGGCAAAATATAGGATAACCTAAGTATCTGTTTACAGATAAAATGGGTTATGTATGAGTATATATAATTCAGCATTAGCCTTGAAGGAAACTCTGCCATTTGCTACAGTATGGATTTGAAGGACAGTACGCTATGAAATAACACAGAAGGACAAATACCTATAATCTCACTTATATGTGGAATCCAAACACTCATGAAGAGTAGAACAGTAGGTGCTTAGGTCTACAGGTAGGGTAAGTGAAGAAATATTAAGGGTATAAAACTCCCAATTATAAGAAACAAGTCCTGGGGATCTGTTATCAGCATGAATGTGTTAATTCAATTATGTAATCATTATGTAGTATATCAAACATGTATCTTAAATATGTACAGTTGTCAATTCAAAATTGTAAACAAAATAAAAATAAACCAAGTTTCCAAGAAAAATGAAGTTTACAGCATTGGATACAAAATAAACAAAACTAGGGATAGAGTAAGAAACACCAGATTTCTTCAAAAGTCTGTTCTTCATTTCTCACATGGTAAATGTAAGAAGCACCTTGATCATTTAATTGCATGTCAATGTTAGAACATTTTATTGTGGGGACAGCACAATGGTGCATAGGTTAATCCTCCACCTGTGCACCGGCATCCCATATGGGCACCAGTTCGAGTCCCAGTTGCTCCTCTTCCAGTCCAGCTCCCTGCTGATGGGCTGGGAAAGCAGTAGAAGACGGCCCAAGTGCTTGGGCCCCTGCATTCACATGGGAGACCAGGAAGAAGCATCTGGTTCCTGGCTTCGGATTAGCGCAGCTCTGGCCGTTGTGGCCATTTGGGGTGTGAACCAACAGAAGGAAGACCTTTTTGTCTCTGTCTGTAACTCTCAAAATCTTAAGGAAAATATTTGATTGTTTGTCAACAATGTACTAATGGTTATATCATTTAGTCTGATAGATGAGTTTCCACTAAGTGTTCTTTGCCTTTTTGGCAAGGTATGCATTTAATATTTGGGAAGTATTTAAATATGCATTTACATATATACACACAAATATGATACTACCTACCTCTCCCTCCTTATTTCTTTAAATTTTGCAATAAAATACTTTCAATGTACTTTATTTCATAGAAGATTAAGCTTATGATTATACAGTATTCAACAGGTAGAAAGTAGAGAAGCCACTGTTCCTGAGGCAAGAGGGCTGCAATAATTAGAGGCCCCTGCTGTGGCACAGCAGGTAAGGCTGCTGCCTGCAGTGCCGGCATCCCATATAGGCACCGGTTCAAGTCCCAGCTGCTCCACTTCTGATCCAGCTCTCTGCTATGGCCTGGGAAAGCAGAAAACGGCCCAGGTCTTTGGGCCCCTGAATTCATATGGGAGACCCAGAAGAAGCTCCTGGCTTTGCTTCGGATCAGAATGGCTCCAGCTGTTGTGGCTATCTAGGGAGTGAATCAGTGGATGGAAGATCTGTCTCTCTGTAACTTTGCCTTTAAGATTTTTTGAGAGGTAGAGTTACAGTCAGTGAGAGGGAGAGACAAAGAAAGGTCTTCTGACCGCTGGTGCACTCCCCAAATGGCCACAATGGCCAGAGCTGTACCAATCCGAAGCCTGGAGCTTTTTTCCGGTCTCCCATGTGAATGCAGGGGCCCAAGGACTTGGGCCATCCTCCACTGCCTTCCCAGGCCATAGCAGAGAGCTGGACTGGAAGAGGAGCAGCCAGGACTAGAACTGGCACCCATATGGGATGCTGGCACCACAGAGTATTAACCTATTGCACCACAGTGCTGGTCCCAACTCTGCCTTTCAAATAAATAAATCTTTAAAAAAATCAAATAAAGTGTCAATTTTTCTCATATACATTACACTTTTTTTGGTATTCTATCTATTAGCTACTACAAATCAGAGAAAACATGATATTTTCTTCTGGGGATTAGTTTGTGTCACTAAGCATGATGGTTTCCAATGGTACCCATTTTGTGGCAAGACAGCATTTCAAAATGTAAAGTATTAATAAAGGCAAGAATTAGACATTCCATTTTTTAAAATTATTTGAGAGGCAGAGAGGGGAGAGGTGGAGGGGGGAAAGAGGATCCATCTACTAGTTCACTACTCAGATGGTTCCAAGACTGGAGCTGGGCAGTTCTGAGCCAGAAGCTTCTTCTGAGTCTCCCATGTGCAGGGACCTAAGTAGTTGAGCCCTACTCCATTGCTCTCCCAGGTGCACTAGGAGGGAGCTGTATCAGAAGTGGAGGAGCCAGGATTCGAACCAGGGTCAATATGAGATGCCAGCATTGTCTTCAGAAGCTTTACCCACTATGCCAAGCTGACCCTATATTCCCATTTTCTTTCAAATCCAAAAAACGTTTTTGTCATATTGCAGCTTCAGTTTTAACCTCTGTTCTTACATCAGCAGAAAAGATAAAAATAATCTTCTATCACAAGGTTAATTTGATGCCTTTTTCCTCCATTGACAAGAACGTATTTTAAAGGCAATGGTGAGTGTACAAGTATTGATTATTACCCAGAAGTTTCCACTAAGCCCGAGTGAAACATTCTCCAAGATTGTAATTCCGTTAACCCAATGTGATAAAACGTGAGTAGCCTTTTCCGCCAAGTTGATTCGAAGCCCGTCACTGTGTTTGCACTAATATGTGCAGATAGCAACCCAAACACCAAGTCACAGTCCACAGTTTTGGCTTGTGTAAATTTTTTTTTGCTAGGTTAGGAGTTTTATTGTGGCCCCTCTGGAGATAAAGTCTTGCCAAATGGACTACCCAGCTGCTTCCCCACCACATCTGCAAATGCTTTGATTGATTTGACACCAAAGGAGTTTTAAAACAGCTGAGTTAAAAGTTTGACTAAAATGAATCTCATTCTAATAGCAATTTTTAAAGAGTTTAATTCAAGCTGTTTCTTGTTCTTGAGCTACAGCTATGGATCCCAGTTCACAAATGAATGAGCTCATTTACAAATAGAGTTGCTAGAAACCCTATCAGGCGTAAGGGAAAAATGAATTTCGGGCTCCCTAAATGGGCTATTTTCAAACCACAGTAATATTTTTCCCAGAGTTAGATTTGCATAGTAGGATTTAAATGCTCTAATTAGTCTCTTCACTACCTCTGAAAAAGAAATTGACATCCATATGCTCATGAAAATTCCTTTTTAATTTTACTGAAGTAATATGATTAGAGATTTATCTATCTAAATGGTACCTTTGCACTTGTCCAACCCCTGGTCTTAGCCTTCCCCACTTTTCACAGGATCAGCTGGCCCTGCTTTTGCAACTCGTCCTGCTCTTGTGCACTGGAACCTACATCCTTCTGCTAAAGCAATGTTATCTTTTCCCTTCATTATTTACTTTTTCTCTAATGATTCATTTGCATTATCATACATTTATTTCAGTTAAAAAAAATCTTGGTGAGGGTGTTTGGCTTACTAGTTAAGCCTTGAGTTAGGAGGTCTGTGACCCGTATCTGAGTGCCTGGGTTCAAGTCCAAGCTCTGCTCCTAATTCCAGCCTCTTACTAATTCAGACCTGGGAACCCTCAAGTGCTGGTTCCGTCGTCAGGCTCTACCTACCACACCGGGAACCAGGATCACGTTCCAGTGTCAAGCCCTGGCCCTGATGCAGCCCCAGCACTGTGGGCACTAAAGGAGCAAAGCAGCTGGTGGGAGCTGGTTCTCTCTGTATAGCCGTCTTGCTCAGTGTGTCAAACACATTTAAGATTATGTTTCAAAAACTTATTTTTCCCTCTCTAGCTAATCAACCCCATTTTTCCACCCCCCTTTGCTGAAAAATCCATTTAAAAAATTCAAGCAGATCTGCACAGTTTTCCACTACATAATTTTCATTCTTACTTGGAACTGCTCCAAACAGGCACACCAAAGCATTTCTAAGACCAGCAGAGCTTCCTACCCCTGAATGTACTGTTTGACTTTCATTCATCTGGTTTACCCGTCAGTAGCATTTGACCTGGTTTCTTATCTTCTGTTGCATGAAACAGTTTCACACATGTGCATCCAGAACACCAGAACCTGAGCCACTCCTCCTTCCTCTTCTCACCAACCACTGCACGTTTGAGTACAAATGAAGACCCGCCCTCTGACCTATCTGCCTTATTATGCTTCCTCCCTTTAGATACATTCTTGTCTCACAATTCCACATGTCATCCGCACTTTGAGGTTCCTCCTGGTTTTCTGTCCCCGGCCATACATCTCCCCCGAACTCCACATCCGTGCCTTCAGCTATCTATCCAACATCTTCCCTGGGACAGCGAGAACACAGCTCAAAGTAGATAAAAGCACACTCCTAACACTCCTCTAAGGAGTGCTTGCTGTGTAAGTTTACCGCAACTCTGAACTTTGAAATACGATGGACAGAAACATGGTGTCATCCATGAAACTTTCTCTGTCCCCACATCCTGGTCACTTCCTGCCAGCTCCATGAACGACACCACCTGGGCAGCCTTAGGTGTCCTCACCGGTCAGCCTACTTCCAATTTGCCTCCCTGCAGTCCATTCCCAGCATGACAGCTACAATCAGCCTTTAGAAATTGTCAGTTGGATCATGTCCCTTCTCTCCCCAACACCCTCCAATGTTCCCTGCATTACTCGGAGTAGGGGAAACATTTTTAGTTGCTTACCACTGTCTAGGTATTCCACACCTGTCTCCACCTCAGCACTAACTCTGCTGGTCTAACCACGCTGGCCTTCTCCAACTTTTTGGACCTTGCAGGGCATTTTCCTTGTAGTTCCTCCCAAGTAGGTCCCCTGCCCCCTTGGTGACCTTAATAGATTGCCATCATCCCAGTGAAGCTGCTTCTGTCCACTCTTTAAAACTGAAAGTCTCTGCTTTCCCATCTGTGTTACTCTCCATCCTTGCTTGCTCTCTCTTCACAGCACTTATCTCCTTGCAATATGTGTAACACTTTATTTGCTCAGCGAATTGTTTGAGATTACACACATGTTGGTGGGAGGCTGCAATGAGGACAGACATTTTTACAAGTTTTGTTTCTGTTGTATATACCATAGTTAGAAGATGGGTAGACATTGCATAAATATTTGCTAAATGTATGGCTAAACTTGAATAAATTCTGGGTTAAGTACACTTCAGTGGTATGAATCCTAATGGGACAGGATGGTAAAGGGCAGGCCAAGACTGTTTCTGATGTCTAAGACTAGGATAAGCCTTGGGGAGGAAGTCCATGAAAACTGGCAACTGTGAAGCTACGGGGTGAGGCAGGATTATGAAGGGAGATTGAGAGGACAAAGTGATTTTCATTAAAGCTCTTCTCGTCCTTCTAATACATGACAAGGAAATGGTGAATTCAAGATGAGCCTGGGTGAGAAGAGCAACGTCTCCTCTGGTGATTTTTTTTTGCTGTTTGTTCTGTACTCCGGGTTCTCCTCACTGATCTCCTCCCACCCCTAGAAGGATTCAACCTCAAAGTCCATGATTCATCTCCAAGCAATAGCTGGAAGCTACGTGTTAAGTTGCAATTGCAAGATCAAGTCCTAATGTGGTTGTCAGGCCAAATTCCCCTTAGGAAAAAAAAAAATCCTTTGTTTCATTGGATGCCGATTAGGAAGAAGGAAGTGGTCTCTTGCAACAGGAAGTAGATTTCTACTAGGTCAGGACTGACACTGAACAAATTACAACAGCACACAGACCCAGCATTTAGTGAGGGCTTATTGAAACACTTGTGTTACATCTACTATTTCTGCCCTTAAAGAACACTGCACAGAAAGGATAATGGTACCTTTATTAGATAAGGCCACTGGAACTTTGGAAATTGACTTGCCCAAAAACTCTAGGATTCAAATTCCTGTTGCAGTGCCTATACCTGTATGCCATTCTGTTGTACAAAGCAGGGATAATTCTATTTTTCATTTAAGGAATCCTTTGGCGTGTCTAACACTAGGATACTAAGAGAACGCAGATGTATACCAAATAAAGCACAATATCCTAATTCATTTTAAATCCTTTTTCATTTTAAAGCTCCACATAACACTTAAAGCCAATTTAGTATGTTCTTAAATAGTTCGTGATGGTGTCTCTAAGCAGCAAAATAAAATGCAGCATGGGAAATGGATCATTCCAGAGAGGAAAACTGCAAAAGGTTCGTTACTTAAACTTCAGTGGCAAGCGTTGTGGGACAATGCATTAAGTTGTTGCTTCGGATACCCACAGCAAGTAGAGTTCCTGGTCCATGTCCTGGCTACTCAGAGGTTCCAATTTGGCTTTCCACTAACGCATCCTAAGAGGTAGGCAATGTCGTCTCAGGTGCATGGTCCCTGCCATGCATGAAGGAGACTCGGATGTAGTTCCTGGCTCCTTGCTTCTACCTGGTCTATTGCAGGCACTTGAGGAATGAACAAGGAGAGAAAAGCTCTGTCACTGTTCCAATTAACTTTTTAAAAATATTACTTAGAATCAAGTGTTATTTGGATGGGCAAATATTTATCTCTACACGTAGGGGGATAAAACTCATCACTAGGTGTATTTTTCCCAGTATATTTTTGAGTTAATATTTTTAAAATATGTAATTCTTCATGTTAGACACTTGAAACCACTGACAAAGGCAACACTTCACATTCCTACTTCAATTGCAAGTTGGGGCATTTGTCAAGTTCTCTAGATCCACAAGTGGCCACTTACAATTGAATTTGTAATTGACAGTTGTACTTTGTAGTGAGCGATGCAGCACAATGTTTATTTCTGTAATTATTTTAGAACTTTTAAAGTTGTGGCTTTTATTTGAAAGGCCTTAGGACATGGTAAACACAGCCAAGATTGTTGAGGGTTCATGTTTTACTTAACTCCAAGTAATTTAATTCAAGTCAATAAATCTCTATCAAATGCTCTGCCCTGTGCCTAAGATGAACTAGGCAATGATGGAAGATTTAAAAATGGTCTATAAGATAGAGTTATCTCTACGCTTGAGAAAATACACTGAAGAGGCATTGCAGAGCTTGGCAAGAGGGTTGACAAAATTAGCCTCATTCACTGAGAAGACAACAAACATCGGTGTTAAAGAACAGGAAGGGGCAGTGTTACAGCACAGTGGGTTCAACCACTACTTGCAATGCCAGCATCCCATATCAAAGCACTGGTTCAAGTCCTGGCAGCTCCACTTCCCATGCAGCTCCCAGCTAATGTGCCTGGGAAGGAAACAGTTGAGTGAGGGCTTGGGCCCCTGCCCCCTAGTGAGAGGCCCAGATGGAGTTCCCGTCTTCTAGCTTCAGTCTGCCGATGGAAGATCTCTATCTTCTTGTCTTTACATCTGTCTCTGCCATTCCAATAAATCAATGTTTATTGTTTTTTAAAGAGAAGGTATTAGAACACAATTGAGAGATTTTATTAAAAAGAACAAAAATATGTTTAACTGTAAATGATATGAGCTGCTATGTGTTTGTGTGTAAATAAACACAAAATTACTCCAAACATTTGAGAAGTAGAATCAAAAGTTAATTTGGTGCAACAATTGTTTTAGGATTTTTATTTGAGACAGAGTTATAGACAACAAGAGGCAGAAAGGTCTTCCATCTGCTGGTTCACTCCCCAAATGGCTGGTACTGCACCAATCCAAAGCCGGGAGCCTCTTCTGGTCTCCCACACCGGTGCAGGGGCCCAATTCAAACTCACATTAATTATACTTCTGGGGATTTTTAAGTCAATCATTGTTAATAAAATTCTAACCAAGGGTTCCTTGTAATATTCTTTATAACTAGATATCTTGGGAAAAATTTAAGTTTTTGTGTTGTTTTAGTCTTAAAGAATCACAAGTTATGTAACCCATGGGTCAGTAACCTTCTCTATAAACGTTCAGAGTGTATCTATCATATTTTGACCACACTCAAATCTGCTATGTGTTCCAGTAAAACTTTTAGATGTTAAAGTTAGAATTTTGTATTTTAATGTGTCAGAAGATATTTTCTAAAGCAGTTAAACATGTCAATGTATACTTTTAAAATGACTTGCGGACTTGTGGTTTCCAGTTCTACACGTAAGGAGCTTAGAAACATACTCCATCCTAGCAGCAGGCGAAATGTTTAACAACTTGGAAAGTCAACTACTTTTCGCAGATCCATAACAGAAGGGAGGTCTCCTGGCAAACTGCTCCCCCCAGATTTTAGAGAGAATCACAGAATCACAGCGTGTTGGTGCAGGAACCTCTGTGCAGACTAGGGGCAGCCCCTGTCGGTGGGCTCAGGTGAACCCCGTCCCCCTCCTCTCTTGCTTTCACAGTTCTGAAGAATCACGGTGGAATGCACTTGAGTGCAGCACCCTCAAGGCAGGAGGAATTGAACCCGACAGCCCCACCTGTTCTTGTCCTCCTTTGAACAGGATGTCCCTACAGTGCTTTCACCCTGTGTGTTGCCCCAGGGTATCAAGCTCCAGGCAAGCTGCTTTTTGGAGGTACAACTGGCCTGCACACAAATGGGATCCCATTCACGTATTGCAACTTCCCTGTGTCTTGGGGAGCCGATCAGCACAAGCTCTAAGGTTCTACTGTCCCTTATGCTTCCTATCTTTAACTTACTAACCTGCAGCATGTAACCCGCCACGCGCGCACGCACACACACACACTTCATATTCACACAGAGGGGTCTAGACAAGTTCATGGAAAACATCTATGAAAATGCTATGCATGGACTTCAATAACCATTGTTGGGGCCAGCGCTGTGGCGCAGTAGCCTAATCCTCTGCCTGTGGTGCCAGCATCCCATATGGGCACCGGTTCTTTTGCATCAGACCTGTGCAGAAGACAAGAAATGGGCAAAGCCAATGCGCAGTGAGCAGAGGTATTTAGAGTCAAGTGCAACAAGTGCACAGTGAACCTGCTTCACAGCCAAGGTGGGAAAACCTGAATCAAAATTGGTGCATTGCAAGGTGAGGCATGAGCAGGTCCGAGTGTAAAACTGCAAGCAGCCCCGGTCCTAGAGGAGGGGCCAGGCTTTTAGATGCGACTTCCATGCGTTTAACCAAGTTCAAACATTAGACAGTGGAGAAAAATCTTGTGCTTCCAACTAGGGGAGAGGAAAAAGTATCATTTTGAAATGTGCCAGAACACTCTGTTCTTAATGAGGGCCACCTTCAGGTGAAACTGGTTAGGTGGAGGCCAACCTGCTGGGGTTTTATCACAGCCCGATTCACTGGGAGGAAGGAAATACCCACGTCTCGCTCCATGTAACCATATTGGCCTACTTGAGGGGAATGAAGGTGAGGAACAGTTGTGAAACTCACAGTTCAGAGGCAGAGGCTCATGCAAGGACTGAGACCTTGTCATAATTCTATGGAACACTGCCCATCCTCTCACACCTTACCTAATTTGAGGAACTAGGATTTTGTTATAAGGTGCTCACACTACCCTCAAAGTAGTATACTGCTGTTTAAAGATGGACCTGGATTACTTGTTAATGTATATTGCAAACTCCAGCACAATCATTAAAATACTAAAAAAAGGTATTTTCTCAAAATCACAAGAAAATGGAAGATAAAAGAAATAGAAAAATAGTAATCCAATGTATCAATGTTAATCTAGCTGTATCAGTTTGTAGATGTAGATCCAAGTCAGTGATAACTTCAAGCATTGATAGTTCAAATGTATCAATAAAAAGGTTCTGTCATAGTGTATATAAAAATAAAAGACCCTACTATACATTGTGTATAGGAAACCCAGCTTTAGTATAAGGATATAGAGTAAAATACGTATGAAGTAAGGTGTTAACATTCATCAAGACAAAGTAGGAGGGGCTTTATTAATTTCAGAAAAAGCAGATTTCACATCAAGGAAATGATATAAAAGCAGCAAAATAAGGGAGTCAGTTCTTAACCCAAATCTAAGACACAACAATTGATAATGTGTATATGCCTAAAAACAAAGTGTGTGAGCTAAACACAGATAGAACTCCAAGTAGAAATATGAATTCACTATGTTACCTATTTTATCCATTCCTCTCAAAAATGGACAGCTTGAGCAAGCAGAAAATTAGTACGGAGATGACCTGTCAGCTGCGTATAATTCACATGCATAGAGGACAACTTCAACAGCAAAGTACACATTCTTTTCAATCTCACATGGTACATTCACCAAGACAGCACATTCTGGACCATAAAACACACTTTAAAACATTTAAGTTAGTATTTTCTGCTCTCAGATCATAGAATTAAACTAGAAAGCAATGATGGAAAAAATGGAAAAATCCCCAAATTTGTGGACATTAAATATACAGGTATCAGAAGAGAAGTTTTTAAAATATTTTGAACTAAATGAAAATGAAACATGATTTATCAAAATATGTGATATGAAGTAAAGTTAAATGCCTACACGGAAGTCTATAGCATTGATTGTTATGTTATATATAACATTTATGAAATATGTCATAAAAAATATAAAGACAATCATCCAAGACTCTGCCTTAGGAAACTAGAGAAAGGCAAGTAAATCCAAAGTAAACATAAAATACAAATTAAAGTAGAAATCAATGAAACAAAAAACAATCGATAGAGAAAAATCAAAGCAAACACTTTGAGAAGGTAATTGAAATCCACAAGCCTCTAGACAGCAGGCTCACAAAAGGAAAGAGCATAATTAATATCAGAAATGAAGATAATCCATCACTACAGATCCCATAACATTACAGAGATAATAAAGGGATATTGTCAGCAACTCTACGCTCAAATATGATAACCTGGATAAAAATGGACCAGTTTCTTGAAAACTCAATCTGTGAAAATCAAACAAGAAAAGCTAGACAACCTTAATGGGCAAACATGTATTAAATAAATTGAATCGATAATTAACCATGTACCAAAGCAAAAAGCCCTGGGCTCAGATGAGTTCACTAGAACATTTGACTTAACATTTAATGGAGAAATACCAATTCTCCATAAAATCTTTTACAAGACAGAAGATAAAGAATTACCTTAAAATTTATTATGAGGCAAAAACAGTCTAATACTAAAACCACACAGAGGTATTACAAAAAAACTATGGACTACTATGTCTAATATACATAGGTGCAAAAATTTTCTAGGAAATAGCGATTTGAATCCAAGAATATATAAAAATATTCATACAACATGACCAAGTTGGATTTATCTCAGATATACAAGCCTAGTTTAACATTTGAATGTCAATTAGACCCATCACATCAAAAGACTAAAGTAGAAAAATCACATGCTCATGTAAGTAAATGTAGAAAAATTACACTCATTCATAATAATATCATGCAAACTAGTAACTAAAGGAAAATTTCTTCTGCTTGACAAAAAATATCTAACAAAGCCTACAGCTAATACCATACCTCATGGAAATAAACTGGAAACATTTCTACGATCAAAAATAAGCCAAGGATATTTTTTATTCTTATTCAACTTGCACTGGACGTGCTAGCTAAAACAATAAGACAAAAAAGAAAAAGGTATACTTACTGGGTAAGGAAAAAATAGAGCAGTGTTCACCAATGGCATGACTGTCTATGTAAAAAATAAACAAAACTAAAAATTTCCCTAGTGCCAATGAATGATTTTAGCAGTTACAAGATACAAGGAGAATTTACAAAATTCATATAAAAATCCATCATCTTCCTTTATACCAGCTAAGAACAAGTAGAAGTTGAATGGAAAAACACAGTATCATTCATGTTAACATCCTCCAAAATGAAAAACTTAGGCATAATTCTAAAGAAAACAGGGGTAAAGATCATGGCTCAGTGAGTTAAGCTCATGCTTGGGTCCTTGCAGCCCACATATGCATGCTGGTTCAAGTCCTAGCTACTCTGCTCTTGGTGCAGATTCCTGCTATTGCAAGCTGGGAGAAATATAGTTCTGGGCTCCTGCTTTGGCCTGTGAGCATGTGGAGAGTGAACCAACAAATTATACATATAACCAAACTACATATTATATAGGAATTATATATACTTTATATCAATACAAATAAACATGTACAAGCTCTATATGAAGAAAACTAAAACTGATAAATCAGAAGATCCACATACAGTCATGCTGAACATAAAAATGTTTTGTTAATGATCAGCTGCATTTGATGAAGTGGTACCATAGGATCATTAAGGAGCTAAACAATTCTGGTGACATCGGTCATTGTAATGTCACAGTGAAACAATTTACTCAGATGTTTGTTGTGGTGCTGGTGTAAATAAACCTAATGCAATTAGGGTCATATAAAAGTGTAGCAGCAATACAATTACTCACAGCATATAATACTTAATAAATGACTTATTTGGTTTATGTGTTTACTTTTAAAGTCATTGTCATTTATTTACTTATAAAAATATGCTATATTATGCAGTTAGCATGCTCATACATCGCATGTCTACCACCTGCTTATTGCATCTTTTTCTTTTGTGCTCAATTTAATCTTTTTTTTTTTAATTTTTGACAGGCAGAGTGGACAGTGAGAGAGAGAGACAGAGAGAAAGGTCTTCCTTTGCCGTTGGTTCACCCTCCAATGGCTACCACAGTCGGCGCACTGCGGCCGGCGCACTGCACTCATCCGATAGCAGGAGCCAGGTGCTAGGTGCTTTTTCCTGGTCTCCAATGGGGTGCAGGGCCCAAGCACTTGGGCCATCCTCCACTGCACTCCTGGGCCACAGCAGAGGGCTGGCCTGGAAGAGGGGCAACTGGGACAGAATCCGGTGCCCCGACCGGGACTAGAACCCGGTGTGCCGGCGCCGCAAGGCGGAGGATTAGCCTGTTGAGCCACGGCGCCAGCCTCAATTTAATCTTATATTGCTTTATTCATTATGGCCCTAGAAGCAATGAACTACACAATATACACATACATACCATATGTCTTTGATGTGTAGTAGGGTTTATGTAAGTAACTTCTATGATGTTTACACAATGACAAAACTACATGTGTTTCTCATGACATTTCCATAACTAAGAGATGGAGGTCTATAAATGAAGATATTCAATGTTCATGAATAGGAAACAGTATTTTTAAGATGTCAGCCCTTTCAAATTTATCTGTAGAGTAGCTTATTTTGTATAGAAACAGATTCTCAAGTTATATTGAGAGACAAAAAACAGAACAAACTTCTGTGGATTGGTAAGGCCCCTAAGCCACACTGTGTTGAAATGTAATTCCCACTGATAACTAGTTCAACTGTAATATTTATAGAGTGGACCTTCAGGAAGTTGGGAAGTAATTCAAACTGGACGAGATAATGGAAGTGGAGGCTCCCACGATTGAATTCTAAGGGCTGACAGAGCAAAGATCCTTTCTAGAGTTGAGCTGATGCCAGCACTGTGCCCTTGAACCTTCAAAATGGAATTAGCCTGCTTCAGCCATTTTAACGTAGTCAGGAAAAATAGACTTCTACAGAAAATGGTAAGGATGGGATTGTAAATGTCACCGTATCTGAAAATGCGGAGGCTGTGTGGAATTGGATAACGGGCAGATATTGGAAGAATTTTGACAAGAAGCCTAGAAAAGAGCTTGGAATGCTGTCAGAAGAGCGTTCTGGGCAATTATGGGAAGAGCCCAGAGGATAGTGATGCCACTAGAATGGCTTGAAGAGTGGGTAAGTGGTTCTGACAGATACTGAAACATGAGCGGTAAAGGTCTTGCCGACGAAGTTTCAGATGAAAATTAAGATTCTATTAGAAATTGTGCTAAAGGTCATCCTTGTTACACTGTAGGTGAAGAGTGCTAACTGGCTTTGTGAAGGCCAAGTTTAAGAATGATGGAGTGGTTTATTTGGCAAGAGATTTCTTAAAAAAAAAAAACACTCAGGCAGTGGCATGGGTATCCTTGTTTGCTTTTAGAGTCATAGTGAGACTTTGGAGCAAAAGGAAGCATAGCACAAAGAATTTAAAAATAAATCATGGCCTGGCCAGAGAGGGGGTAAAGGAAAAGCATGTGAGGAGATTATCAGACCATTTGAAAGACACTGGTACAGATAAAGGGAATCCGATTTATACCAGAACATGGGCAATGGGCCTTGAAAGCACTGTAGTCATCTTTAAATCTGTCCCTCTCATTGTAGTCCAACACTTCCTTTAGCAGACCTACATCATATAGCTCTAGGGTGCTCTGAATAGCTTCACTGTGCAAGCCCAGGGCCACCTTGAGATTTGGACTTTCTAGAAAAGTGTTCCATGACTACTGCAACCATGATTTTTATTTATATACAGTAAACAAACTTCATGGAATTCATTTATCCAGATTTAAAAGCATAACGATAATTCCTCCATTAACTTCCCTCCCACCCAAGCTGCCAAACTTGTGCTTCCTGATTTTTAAATTTTTTACGGTGATATACTTTCAGTTTATTTCATAACAAGCTTCACCCTCCTGTGAATAAAGAATTCAGCAAGAAGAGAAACTACTGTTCCTCAACAATTATAAATGAGGGCTTTAAACAATCATACCTCAAAATGCCAATTTCACTCACATTTTTTGTACTTTGTATGTTAATTATCACAGATCAGGGAAAACATGATACTTTGGGGGGATTGACTTATTTCACTAAGCAAAATGGTTTCCATGCATCTATTTGTTGCAAAAGATTGAACAGTTGAAAAATATGCCTTAGTGTAAGTATACCATATTTTCTATATCTAGTAATTGGTAAATATCTGGGTTGACTCCACATCTTAGCTATTATGGAGAGAAATGTAACAAACATGGGGGTACAGAAAACTGATATGCTGATGTCATTTTGTTTGGGTAAGTTCAAGAATGGGATGTGCAGCCATGACTTAAAGAGGCCCTGGTGTGAGCTGATTTTGCAAGTGCATGCAATGTGAGTTACAACATCATGTTGGCATTCCTCAGGTTTTCAAGGCAGGCCTGGAAGGCAAGGAAATACGCCTTAGAGTCCTTGGAAGGTGCCCTTGATGGGTCAGCGCAGTTGATATTGGAACTGAAAAGGGGACTCTGGAATAGTGGGGTGACCAGAAACGTTTAATGTCCATCGGGAAATACAATAATATCAGTGTACAGCCCTAGATAGCAGGCATGGGGGTGGCAACCACCAAAGCCATAGGGTTAAGCTGTTCAAGGCCTTGAGGGCCCGCTGATCACCGAAATGTGTACAGGTAGCTGGACTTGAAGCATTAAGATTTAATGACCTCTTTTGGGTTAACTACTCCTTTCTATTTCCCTTTTTGCAATAAGAATGCGTGCCTTTGTGCCTCTACACCACTGTTCTTAGAAATATGTAACTTGTGTTTATCTTATCTGTTTCATGGGGGCTCTTGCTTATCTTGAGTCTCCGAGGAGACTGGGCTTGTACTTTTGAGTGATGTTATGTCAAATTTTGGGACTACCTTGGGTGGCATGAATACATTTTGCATTGTGAGAATGATACAAACCGTGGGGTCCACAGGTAGAATGCTATCTAGATGTTGGTTACCACTCTCTCCCTTCAAGTTCACATGTTGGGAACTTGGTCCCTAGAGTGGTAATGTGACAGCTGAGAGAAGCTTTGAAAGGTGGGGTCTAGTGGGAGATTCTTATCTTGGGAGTAATGCCCTCAGAAGAGAATGCTGGTCTCTTGGAGTTCTCACTAGAATAAGTTATTGTAAAAGCCTGAGCCTGACCTTTGAGTCTCTGGCTAATTTTTAAAATTCTGTTTTATTTGGAACATAGATCTTTTACCCACTGCCTTACTCCATAAATGCAAATAACAACCTGGGCTGAGCCAGGCAAAAGCCACGAGTCCAGAAGTCAATCCAGGTCAGTCCCGTGTGTGGAAGGGATTCAAGTCCTTAAATCACCACCTATCTCCCAGGGTGTGCATTAGCAGGAAGCTGGAATCCTAAGTGGAGCTGGGACTCAAAGCGAGGCACTCCAGCATGAGAGGCAGGCACCCCAAGCTGCAGTTTAATCACTGCCCAAGTACCTGTCCCCTGGCTTCCTATTGGGAGACCTGATACCTTGCTCCTCATGCACTCTCACAGTTTGACAAGTCATCCTCAACCGTGCCTGTGCCATGCCCTTTGGGCTTTCAGCAACCAGAACCAGGGACAAGAATAAACCTATTTTTCTTTATAAAGTAGCTTCCTTGGGTATTTAATTCTAGTACTATAAAAACTAATACACCAGCATACAACTGAAGAAGAAAAAAGTTGGAGGACTGATGCTACCTGATTTCATGACTTACTCTATACTACAGAAACCAAGATAGTGTTTTTGGTCCAAGAATAAAAAATAGATCAATAGAACCAAACAACCCCAAAACAAACCTACACATTTATAGGCAACTCATCAACAAAGGAACAAAGATAAATCAATGGAATAAAAAAAAGTCTTATCAAAAATTGGTGCTGGAGAGATGGGTATTCGTTGTGGTGGCTAAGATGTCTGCAACCCATATAGGATTGGCTACACTGAAGTCCAGGCTCAACTTCCGGTTACATCTTCATGCCAGTTCATATTTGATGAAACGGCAACTGATGGATCTAGTGATGGGTTTCCTGCCCTCTGCTTGGCAGACCTGGACTGAATTCCAGGCTCCTGGCTTCGGCCTGGCCTAGCCTTAGCCTTGGCTATCGTGGGTACTTAGGGAATGAATCATGGATAGGAGAGCTGCTTTATATCTTTGCTTTTCAAATAAATACAATTAAAGTTCAAATAAGAAGCAAAAATCCAGGGGCCGGTGCTGTGGTGCAGTGGGTAAAAGTCCTGGCCTCAAGTGCTGGCATCTCATATGGATGCCAGCTATAGTCCTAGCTGCTCCTCTTCTGATCCAGCTCTCTGCTGTGGCCTGGGAAAACAGTAGAAGATGGCCCAACTCCTCGGCCCCTGCACCCATGTGGGAGACTGGGAGGAGACTCCTGGCTTCAGATCAGTGCAGCTCCGGCCATAGTGGCATTCTGGGGAGTGAACCAGCAGATGGAAGACCTCTCTCTACCTCTGTTACTTTTTCAAATAAATAAAATAAATATAAAAAAGCAAAAATCCAGGGGTCGGCACCATAGCATAGCAGATTAACTCACTCATGCAACACTGGCATCTATATTGGTCTGCCAGTTTGAGTCCCAGCTACTTCAATGAACCCAGCTTCCTACTTTCTTGTGACCTAAGTACGTAGACCCTATCATCTGTATGGGAGACCAGGATGGAGTTCCCGACTCCTGGCTTCTACCTAGCCCATCCCTGCCTTTTGCAGCCATTTGAGGGCAAAACCAGCTGGTGCAAGATCTTTCCTTTTCTCTTCTTTTCAAATGATTAGTAAATCTTTAAAAATGTAGGTGATGCTGGAACATATGGACATCCACATCCAGAGAAGTTAAATTAGTTGCAAATCTTATACCTTTCACAGAATGTAACAGAAAGTGGATCATAGACCCAAGCATAATACACAAAACTATAAGACACCTAGGAAATAGCAGAGGAAAACGTGTAGATGACCTTGGTATGGCAATGATTATTCAATACAACACCAACGGCATTATCCAAGAAAAAACGAACTGATCAGTTGAACTGCATTAACATTTGAAATTTCTGCTCTGTAAAATAAACTGTCAAGAGAATTAAAAGATAAGCCACTAGGATAAAGTATTTGCAAAAGACATATCAGATAAAGGACTGTTAGAGTATGGGAAGACTACTAAATTCAAACAAAAAAAATCTGACTTTTAAAAATGAGCCAAATGCTTTAACACTTCCCCATATAAGACATGCAGATGGGAAAATAAGCACATGAAGAGATACTGTACATCCTATATTATTGGGGAAATATAAATGAGATCAACAGTGAGATATCATTGTATACCTATTAAGATGGGGCAGGCATGGCGATATGGCAGTTTGGGCCTGTGAAGTCGGCATCTCACATGGGCACCAGTTAGATTCCTGGGTCCTCTGCTTCCCATCCAGCTCCCTGCTAATGCCCCTGGGAGAGCAGCAACCTTGTTGCTTGGACTCTTGCACCCATGTAAGAGGCCTGCAGGAAGCTCCTGGATCCTGACTTCAGCCTGGCCCAGCCTTGGCCATTGTGGCCATCTGGGGAATGGGCCAGCTGATGGAAGATCTGTCTCTCCTTCTGTCTCTATCATTCTTTCAAGTGAAAATTTGAACTGTGTACAATATTTTCATTTGCTGTATTTAGTTTCATTGCATAGCCTAAGTAAACATAGCCTGAGTAAACATAGCCTAAGTAAACAAACACTGATTTCAGTATTTCCTAAATTCCTTTCTCTGAAGAAATTACATTTCTCAAGACATGTATTATACATCCAACTTACACATAGTGGTAAGGGGGTTATTTGATCTAGTAATTAAATAACCATTATTTGGATAGCATTATACAATTTAGTCTGAGACTAATCCATTAAATGAAATTATTTTGAATAATGGGCTTGATGGAATTAATAGTTCATTATTTCCCTTAATGTAACTAATTTGAATTGTTCATTAGCAAAAATATGCCCATTGTTTTTCAAATCCTCATAATGGGGCTTTCTTATTTTTATGTAGAATTATATTCATTAAACATCCCATAATCATTCATAGTATTATATTTTGGAAACATTTCTGAATGTGTTAATGTGTATTTTAATTTTTAATATGTGTATTTTAATAATTTTAAGGTGGACAGATTTGTGATTTTTATGCCCAAGTTGAGTAACACAGCCTCTGACTCAGCCCAATTTGCTTAGCTCTAACAGAGTCTGAAATTTGGTCTTTTATAAGGAAAGGAAACTTCTTTCTTACAGTCCCCAGGCTGGAAGTCAGAGGCTGAGGCGTGTTCTGGCTACATCAACCCCCAGGGGGAGACAGAAGGGGCGAAGGAGTGTGTTCACAAACTGGGGGGCAGCATGAGGGGCCAGGCTCACTCTCACATCAAACCCACTCTTGCCATAACACTGACCTACTGGAGAGCCCACAGCCCTCCTGCAGTCATCCCCAGCAGGTCCTGCCCCTCGGGGTTATCACATGGGGGGATTAGGATTCCAACAAATGAATTTTGGAGGACAAACCATAGCAGCCGCTTCACTTATGCCTGAATGCCTTAGTTCATTCTTCATTAATCTAGGTCTCTGACAGCCACAGATGACTAAATAAGAGGATTTACAGTATTTTCTACATGATCTCCCCCACTGGACTTTTGTCTAGAGACTTCCTACTTCTCCAAATTCCTGTATTTAAAATACTTCCTTGACCTTTAAATGTTCTTACTGAAGCTGAAGTCAGGGTAAAGAAGAATAATTAAATTCTGGACAAAAGTCAGTATGAAAATGTAGATGGGGATACTGTCTAGATATGGAACTGACAATAATGCCAATTTAAGAAACCTGAGACAAGGGAAAACTGACAGAGGATATCTAGACACGACCAGGGAGGGCGGAGACCTGGAAAACCTCTGCTGAGAACTTCCTGCCTCATTATTTGCTAAGGATCATAATACGCTCAAACAGTTCTTTAAAAGCACCCACTGCTTCTCAAGGATTTGTTCTCTCAACTATAGGCTTTGATTCCATCTGGATGATGAACCAGGTAACAAGACGTATTTCCTGAACGACACTTTCAAGTACCACATATGCAGAATGAAACCCTATTACAGGGGCCGGCACTGTGGCACAGCTGGTTAATGCCTTGGCCTGAAGCGCAAGCATCCCATATGGGCGTTGGTTCTAGTGCTGGCTGTTCCTCTTCCCATCCAGCTCTCGGCTATGGCCTGGGAAAGCAGAAGATGGCCCAACTCCTTGGGCCCCTACACCCAGGTGGAAGACCTGGAAGAAGCTCCTAGCTCCTGGCTTCAGATCAGCGCAGCTCTGACCATTGCGGCCATCTGGGGAGTGAACCAGCAGATAGAAGACCTGTCTCCACCTCTGTAACTTTCAAATAAATCCCAAAAAAAGCTCTATTACCCTATTGTAATGGCCAATTAGAGAAAATATTTAATCTTATGTTTTTTTAAGTGAATGAGATCTTTAGGTCTTTCAATTATAAGGTGACTAGTCATGAAAATGTTAGATGTCCATGGATGGAAATCCTCAGGATTCTGTCTCATTCCATCTGCTTGGAATGTTAACAGAGGACCTCAGTAACTTGGTTGTCAACCTCTCCCATGTGCCAGAAGGTCCACCTCAACAGCCCGACAGAGGGAAGATGACGATCCAGTTCAGAGGTAGCTTGCTAAACAGGAGGAGTGGAGCAAGAACCATGTTAGTTGAGAAGAAAGGCCAATACAAATGGAGATAGCTTTTAATGAACCGGTATTCTCAGCATCAAAGAGAACAGATACTGGCCTTAAAGGAGTTCAGAACGAAATCAATTGTAGCTGCAGTTGCTGCCTAGGTCATGGATAGGATTCTTCCGAGTGCTAGGACAGGAACCGATTAGAGCAGAGGCAGCTTAGGCACAAGCCTGATTCATGTGCTGCTTTGCTGGTAATATTGTATAGCAGAGAAAGCTATTCTATACCTAGACTTCTATAGCAAACATTTCATAACTATGATGAGTTCTATAATGTCTTTTCCTACCTTGATAGGAATCACTTATGAGGAATCGGTAGTTTAAGTTTGAGTGACTTCCGCTGTAAGTTCCTTTTGATTTGACCTAAAGCAGCAGAACCAATAGGTTTGGAGTATTTTCATGTGCTTAAGACAGACTGAGGTCAATGAGAAGAAACCCAGCACCAAGAACCAAAATGCTAAGTAACTCATAGGAAAGGACTATGAAGGAAACACTGATGTTTGGCTGGAGCACAGTAACTGGAATGGATAGTTGGATTTTCTGGTTTTCATACGCGGTTTCCGAAAAAAGTAAAGTACCTACCCTGCATTAATATCACTATACTATTGTTAAAATGTGTTAATGTTAAAATTGGCCATTTATCACATTCTCCATGCTGGAGAATATTTTCTTGCTTTGGCAGTTTCTTGTAAAAGTTTTTGCTTTAGTTCTTAACATTTTCCAGTTTTAAAAAAGTTGGAATATTTTTACATATACCATATTTTCCCTATTGACATTTTATGATAGATTTGTTATAGCTAATGAGCCAATATTGACATGTTTTCCATAAAATCCTGAATAGAAGTCATAACTCAAGCAACACACAAAGCAAACTGGGAACCATTGATTTGTACACTTTAAGTTTTTATTAAAAGTTTTATTTTTAAAGAATTGATTTTAGGCTTGAGGTACTTTGACAGCTTCTAGTATTATTCCAGAAACAAGTTAGTTAACCGGAGACCCCAGATATATGAAGTTTATTTTCTATTTTTTGGATGTTTTTATTTGCTATGTATTTTTGTAAAATTAAGAATGTAAATTTACCTTAACCTGTATAGGAAAATACTTTCCAGAGTTATATATTTAACAATTTAATTCTCTAACTGCAACATTTTAAATGAAGACTTGTTTTGGGACAACTTAGTGAGAATTGGCTGACAGAAGTGAAAGGCAAACAAATCCAGGATTTGTCCAAGTACAGTTTTTAAGAGGCAGACACAAGTGTGTGTTGTGCAGCAGCAACACAAAAGAAGCCAGAGGGCTTAAGTTTATGTGCTGAGTTAGACGAAGGTGGTTTGTGGCTGTCACAATGCACTTGGGCTTTCTCAAGAAACGTTAATATGCTAGGCATCAGATGACTTCCTGGATGTCAGTGCCTTGCACAAAACACTTGGTAAACAATCTTAGTGAATTTGTTTATCTCCTGGTTTTGGGGATCAGTAGGAATCCACTAGTGGGGGAGATAGTGGTTACGGTCTAGATGGGGATACTCACGCTGTATCCCTTCATGTTTATGGATGCTAATTTCAGTGACAAATGACTTTTTAAAGCCTATATTGTTGGGGCTGGCTCCGTGTTGCAATAGCTTGACCCTCCGCCTGCGGTGCCGGCATCCAATATGGGTACTGGGTTAGAGTCCTGGCTGCTCCACTTTTGATCCAGCTCTATGTCCTGGGAAAGCAGAAGATGGCCCAAGTGCTTGGGCCCCTGCACCTGCCTGGGAGACCAGGAAGAAGCTCCTGGCTCTTGGCTTTGGTTCAGTGCAGCTCTGGCTGTTGCAGCTATCTGGGGAGTGAACCAACGGAAGGAAGACCTTTCTCTGTCTCTTCCTGTTAGCAACTCTACCTCTCAAATAAAAAAGCCTATGTTGTTACATCTACTGCATATCTGAATAGGTTTCAGCATTAGCACAAGGTACGTTAATAATCTTTATCATCTTGGTTATTCTTGTGTATTAAATATAGAATCACTTTGGCTTCAAACCTTTTTGAAATATTCATTCTAGTTAAAACAAGCATAACTATGTAAGAAGTTGTTTTAAGCCTTTTTATGTCCTTCAGAAAAACTAAGTCATTATTCACTATTCTCATATCTTCTGATAGCATTTATTCCTAGATTTACTTCGGTACATTGTACCATTACTAACAATGCTTTGTTGTTTCTTACTCTGGTTGACTATAGCTAGTGAAGTTCAGGAGACACTCTTAATAGCACAACTAGCAACCCCAAGTATACACTGATTTCAGCTTCCATATTGAAAACATTCAAGTTATTTTCCAATATTTCTCTATAGGACTACACTGATACCGATGATAATGTTAAGTTCATAAATAACAATTTCTCCTTTCCATCTTTAAGATGGCAAATGAGGAAACTCCAGCTCCCATTCCCATGCCAAGAACTCTCCAGCCGAGAAGGCAAATGATGCCAGCAACAAAGTTAAGAATCTCAAGGACTAGAATCCCAGTAAGGGAGACCCTGCTGTGGCCCACACCCCATCCCTGTCCCTGTGAGGAGATAGGCAGACACTGCCCACCCACTGTGAATCCCAGAACGCCTTAAAGCACTGGGCTCCCAACCCCAGCACTGGAAAGCAGAAGGCCCTGGCTCCCGTCCCAAAACCAGCAGGTGGCACCAGGGCAGTGAATCTGCACCAGGGAGGCCTGAGCCCACCCGCTGCAGACCACTCGCATGGCCCTGGGGCAGAGCAGGTGAGGAGACCGCGGCCACACTGCCGGGCCGCTCTCCTCCTGGGCAGAGGCACTGCCTGCAGCCCAGCGGTAGCCAGGTTTTACCAACAGTCAGCCCGGCCACCTGCCATCGGATTGTGCCCCGGCGAATGGCATTCACCCTATTGATCCGTGTTCTCAAGGTCTTAGGAAGCATCGAACAACAGTGAACATTTCATTACTTAAAGTAGTTTTGAAATTCTAATTTCTACATGCATATATAGCATTCTAGAGAACTATTTGGATTAGTTGGATGGCTTTAAGACTATCTTTAAAAATAAAGTAACATTCCTGCATTTCCAATAAATATAACATTGGTTATAGTGTTCTTGCTTTCAACTTTAATGGAAATATTCATTATTTTACCACTTTCTAGGCATTAGTTGATGAGACTGAAATTATTTTCTCACGTTGAGTAGTTAGGAGTTACCTGTAAAGAAGTTTCAATCAAGGACGGGTAGCGAGTTCTCAAATTTGTCTAGTTATGCGCACGTATTACATCTACAAGTGTAGTGGACTATACTCTATGGTTCGGGTGTGGTTATTTCTATGGCGATTCACGCCCAGGAGGTTTAGTCAGTGTGGCAGTGCTGTGTGGAGCCTGTAACAGGCAGGGTCCAGGGGAAGGCATTTAGGTCATTGGAGTGCTGCCCTGGGAAGGGATTAACGCCAATCTCCTGGAGAACAAGTTGCTGTAAAAAGAGCATCGGGGGCCTTTCTACCACTGATGTCCTCTGTCATAAGGCCCCCACCAGAGCAGTGAGGCTGGGGCCATGCGAACTGAAGAAACCATTACAAGTTATCCAGTCTAGGTATTTTGCCATCAAACTATGGAACATCCTACTACATATCCCTATACAGGTCAATTTTATTTTAATCTCTAACCTAGAGTCATGAATGAGTTCAGCTTAAAGTTTTTCTTTGGAACACAATTTATATCAAGTATAAGAGTTAGAACTATGGACTATTTTAACACAAATAACCTCGTATTTTTTATAGTCTGATGTGTCCATAACAAAACATTAGTCTTTTCCTTGAAAGGCTGGCAGTACTTACCTATACATTCTCAGGGCCATTCCTGATACCACTTAGAAGATACTTTTAAGATTTTATTTACTCGAGAGCTAGAGCTACAGAAAGTGAGAGAGACCGAGACAAAGGTCTTCCTTTGCTGGTTCACTCCTCAAATGGCCACAACAGCGCCGATCTGGAGCAGGGGCCAAGTGCTTCCTCCTGGTCTCCCACATGGGTGCTGGGGTCCAAGCACTTGGGCCATCCTCTGCTTTCCCAGGGCACAGCAGAAAGCTGGATCAGAAGAGCAGCCAGGACTAGAACCCGGCACCCATATGGGACACCAGCACCGCAGGCAGAGGATTAACCCGCTGTGCCATGGTGCCAACTGCATGAAAATACACATTTTTTGGATCTGAGCTTTTTGGAGAGTTTGAGATTTTATCTTCATTTGTCTTTTTCTTCTACTTTGGTAACCCATATTGCCTTTAAAAAGAAACTTAAGATGTTAACTTTAAAGTTATACACGATTCTCTTCATTTTTTTCCATCCCTTCAATTTCATCTGCTTTAAGATTTCATAGTGATTACTGTTCGGGGGTATTTGTTTCTTTTTGTTAAGTCGTGGCACTCAGATGTTGGATTATTTTGTTATCAGAGATTACATGAGTTTTATCTTTGAAGTCATTAATTCCTTCATCTTTAATATTCCTTTTCCTGCTATCTTCAGAATTTCTTAACCCATTTAATAGTTTCATTTATTTTCACCTTTATTCTGATAATGCAGATGTTTACAGTCATAAAATTACAGTTAATATAGCTTTGGGGGGGAAATACCATAACTCTATGTACAGTTCATTTGTTCTATTGTATAAGTTTGAAGTCATTATTTCTTGCATCTTTTTTGTTACTATATTTTCTGGGTTTTGCTGCAAGGAAAATATTTTATTAGTTTTCCTCCCTTTCTAATATATTACTCTGATGTACAATGCTATGTTTTTATTTCAGCATCTCTTTCTAAAATAAAAAGCAGTAAAACAAAGTAGTGATGCTATATTTATGTCTTGTTGAAATATGGGAGTGAAATAGGCTTTCTACATTTGCTCCTGCACCCATACCCCCGCCTTCCCGTTCTAAGTTGGGGGGCTGGGGTAGCTGTGGAACACTGCATTCCGATTCTCCTTCCTCTCTACCTCCGATCAGGAGGCTTCTTGCTAACCATAGTCTATATAGGACAATGTATAATTGATGACCCTCAGGTCACTGGGACACCACACCACCAAGCTGAAATGCTTCTCAGAACATCTTATCCAACCACTTGGACTTAAAGCTTAAAGAAAGCATCTGCTTTTCTTATCATTCGCACTGTCTTGTGTTAATGAGACTTTTGTGTCTTACTTACCAGAAACTAGGAGAATTGCTGTCTGGGGTTGAGCTACTTTTCATTATGTTCTATAACAAGAATGTACATAAGGATTAAAGATCTCTGAAAGAATCCAAACAAGTTGTCTAGTACCTAAGAGGAAGAAAGCCAATCATGAAGTTCATTCAGAAAGCACTTTAGGAAGGGAGTGGGCTTTCACTTCTGTGGAATCTTTTCTACTTAAAACCCTCTGGCCCTCGAATGCTGCCCCATGTCCTAGCTGACGACTGAAACCCTGTTAGTATTTGGCTATGATCTCTGGAAATAAGGCATCCTTTTGGCAAGTCAGGATTTGAATCAGTGTTCTCTCACTTTCCAAGTCATCCTCATGTATGTAAAATGTATCAAGGTCAAAACTCTCATAACTCAGTTGAGAATTTTCAGTCATGTATATATAGTATCTCAACCACTTAGTTGGGGGCTTTGTTTTTGAAAACATCTTAGACTTCTCTCCATATACATATGCGGTTATATTTTATCAACTATTTTACAGGATGTCTCATTTTAGCTTTATATTCATGGGTGTTCACCCTTCCACATGGAGATTTTGCCTACTGGTAGACAATTGTCCAAGAGGCTGTTGCATTCTTGTGAGCAGAGACAATGAGCACTATTAGGCTGGACTTTGTTCAAGGATGTCTGTATAGTCAGCCTTGAAGACAGGTGACATGTGAACCAGTGCCATGAAGGTGTGCTAGCTGTCCACTAACCAATCGTGTCCTCCCTGCTATGGCCTGGGAAGGCTGCAGAAGGTGGTCCAAGAGAAGGCCCCTGGCTCATGGCTTCAGACTGGCCCAGCTCCGGCCATAGCAGCCACTTGGAGTGAATCAGCAGATGGAAGTCCGTCTGTCTCCCTCCACCCTGCCTTTCAAATAAATTGAAAAAAATGAAATTGAAAAATCTCATGCTTCTTTTCCCTCTTAATACTTATAAAAACTCAGTGAAGAATTAACAATCCCGTAATTTCAGGTAAAGAAATGGAAGTTTAGGGCTCTAAAGAAAGTTGTCCAAATCAATTTAGCTACAAGTTGACTGTAAGCTGGATTTCAAGCCAAGGTGTATCTAAGCCCATGGAACCAGCTGATAATGTTCCCTGCTGGGAAAAGCTGTGCAGATGGATATATTCATATAAAAATACTGTTAAGTGTCTGCTTTGAGGTACACTGGGCTAGACTCAGAACACCAGAAGCTCCAGTACAAACCCTAATGATTCAGTTTGGATGGATAACTAAACCACTTCAGTAAATTTCTTAATTGGAGCTATGACTTGGACACAGTCAGTGTGCTGGGGGAGTCTGAATGGGTGGGGAGCTCATGGCAGGCCCACTAGGGATAATGACCTCACTGTGGTGATAGTGAAGCACGAGTCAGGTAGGAGACACATTGAATGAAGGGAATGTGGGCACGGAGACATTCCCAGAAAAAGAGCGCCTCCCCTAAATGCAGCAGGTGAGAATGAAGAAATGGGCAGAGGCAAGGGCACGAGGACTCTTCTCTAAGGAAGGATTGCAGGCCACGTGTGAGGCAGCAGGGAGGCTGGGCATGATTGTGAGGCTAAGATGAAGATTTGGAAAGATCAAGATAATAGTATGTAGAATGGACTTGATTGGGAAAGAATATACTGAGAACTAGCCTGTATTCCCTTAAGAGCAGTCAGCCAGAACAATGTAATGAAAATTGACACTGAGATTTCATTAATGTTCATAGTCCTTGTCTATAAGTAGTTTTCCTACTCAATGATTTTTTTTTTGTTTACTGAAGGGTTAAGCTTGCGATTATAAAATAAACTGAAATTATATCATTGTAGAAAGAAAAAGGAGGAAGGAGGGTAGAAAGTATCATGTTCTTAAATCTGTATATAAGATTTGTTCACCATAAATTATAGTAAAAACTTAAAATAGCTTTTAAAAAGTCAGCTATCTGTACTGTTCAGAGTTGAATTTTGTCCCCTAAAACTTGCTTGGAAGGAAGTTTGAAGCACTAACACCTAGTACCTCAGTAGGACTTCTTGGAGATGGGGTCTTCAGGAAAGTTCATGTGATCCAAGGAGCAGACCCTATCCCCCTATCTCAGGACTGTGGTCTCCTAAGATTAGGTCGCAGACTGACTCACAGGAGAAATATGTGAAGTGGCCAAAGACACTGTAGAGGAAGCCAACCCTGCAGACACATTGATCTCACACTTCCAGCCTCGAATTGTGACAAAATAAACTTTAGTGTGTTAAGCCACCAAGGTGTGGGACAGAGCAACCCAAGCAAATACACTAGTTGTAAGTTGGCCGTACGGTCATGGTTATCAAGTCAAATTTGGGCGAATTCCATAAACAGCGTTAGGCCTTCTGCGTAGATGTGGGCCGAGTTTGCTGCAAGTAAAGGGTTTGTGTTTTCTATATGCCTGTAAGGAAGAAAAAAAAAAAAAATCAAACTTGCCACCTTTACCATAGACTTGCCTCTAGGATGAATTAGTGTAATAGAAGGCGTTGGAAGCTTAGGATGAGAAACTGGGCTAAAGTCAGCAGATCTCCAGTTTAAATCTCTTGAGTGCAAATGTGTACCCTAGCCTGAACACACAGGAATCCACCCCCACGTAAGCTGCCCTGAGGGTCTCTCATGCCTCCTTGAGAGTTGGCCACCTGGAACCAGCTGACCCTGCAGCTACCAGCACATACAGCCTCCTCTGCCACTTGGCTGAAGTAGCACAAATTGTAGAAGGGAGCTAGCAGGAATGGGCAAGGGCTGAATGGGGTGAGAATACACAGCTATCGGCACACAGGAAGTGCCCTTGTGAGCCTCCGAATACTTAGTAGCGCAAAGCTAACTGCACAACTTGTGGCATGTGCCTTCCTGTGATTAATCAAATTATTCTTATCTTGGGACAGGAGAGATGGGAGTACTATTAACTCTAATTAGGATCAGTAGAGCTCCCTCTCTGGAGAGAGGAGGGAAGTAGCAGCCTTCATCTACACTACCATTGCAGGAAAGGCTCTTCTCAGAAGACTTGGAAAGTCCACTAATATTCTAGAAAATAGGAGATCTTGTATAAGCTATTATGAGAGGGTACAAGTTTTACCCAACTATTCCAAGATAGAAACATAGGTAAGGCTCTTAAAACCTGTATAAATAGTCCTGTGTTTCTAAGATAACTTTATTAAACTAGTTTTGATAAATGTAAATTAATCCTGAGTTATTTCCAATGCGTTCAAGAGGTTGAGTTTTTTGCCTTTAAAATTAAGAACTTTAATGTGAAATTTCTGCAGAAAGTTTTCATTAGAAGACCTCATTAAGCAAAAGCTACCACAGGAACTGGAAACATAGTATTTACTACCTAGAACTTGAAAAATTACCATTTAAAAGTAGTTTAAATGTAGCTTAAAAATTCATAACTTAATAGAATACTTATTTTAAAATCTGTTCATAAATCTACTTTATTACTTTACTTTTAAAAATACCTATTTTATGAAACCTATTCAGAAAACAATATTAAATTTTATCACCCAAAATCAAAACTAAGTAGAATAAGTAGAACTTGCAGCCAGAATCAGAATAAGTTTCTAGTATTACTTATTAAAATGCACTTTTATTGGATATGTTTTGGAAGAAGACAAAAATTGAAGTTAGATTTCTCTATTGCTGCTGTTGTTCTTTGTCCTCTAAAGAAACATTAATTTGTATCCTGGAAGCTGACCCATACTTGGCAGTCCCACATACCTTATATATCTACAATAGTTTCCTGTGATAATTGTGATGAATAGTGAGCTTATAAAATCCTGAATTAGCCTTAGCCATCAATGAAAGGCACCGTTAAGCTCATTTTAATGGTTTTAGTGCATCAAGAAATCACAACATTTTTTAAAATATTTATAAGCTTAAAATAAGAAACGGAGGATTCTGGCTAACCAGGATGGAGCCACTGTTTAACAGAGGTAACCATCCAGAAATGCTGCACCTTGGCTAACTAATCCAGGTTTTAGCATCATGCCAGGAGAGAAGGGCAAATACAGGTTTTCCTCACAGTGTGTGGTCTATTAATGTCTAATTATAGAGCAGTAAAGCTCCACAGCAGGACATCCCGTGAAAATAAGTCCAACAAAGTGGTAGACAAAGAAGTGTAACACTGAGTTCAGGTCATACACTATGGAAACTAAAATAACATACTGTGTTTCAGTTATTCAATCACAAAAATCTGATTTTTAAATCGATTGTTTTCTGATACTGTACTTTTCCTTCAATTAGGGCCTACTATAAATTGTGATCGAATGGCATATTTGTGTGGCATGGTGTGTATGTGTGGGGGGTGGAGGGAAGGAGAGGTTCCTGGGAGATTGAGGGTGAATATTGAGACTGTAAGAGCCATGTTTCATTTCTTTAAACAGTCAGGCTGGCATGCTTCCTTCAGGGGAGCAGAGGATAGACAAGCATCTCAAAGCTTGAATACTCTGGAGCCCTCCCAGGCCATAGCAGGGGGCCGGATTCTAAGTGGAACATTCTAGAACCCGCGCCCATGTGGGATGTCGGCATTGCAGAAGCAGATTTTCCCACTATGCCGCAAGCTGGTCCCATGAATAATCACTGAAAAATCTAATAGTTACCATAAAAGACTCCTGTTATTGTCATAAATGGAATCAGCATTACAACCTGAGCTGTGCAGCTACCATCAGCTGACAGTACTTCAAGATGTCCGATGCTGTGGGTTGTATACCGAGAAAAACAAAATCCTTTTACCCAGTAACTCTGCCCTAGACTAGTCCCGAGTAAGACAGGTAGGTTACTTCCAGCTCTGTGTGACTGTAGTAGATCCCATCATCCACAAATCACAACTACATTCCCGGTTTTCAATAACCTTGCAATTGTTGGGTAGCATCAAGACCAAAATGCAAGTGATATAACCAGTTGAACAATAAGAGGACAAAGAACTGCACTGGCAGACACTTGATGTTAAGTGAAAAGGGAGGGTGTGCAAGAGGATGCCCATGGTGGTGGAGTGACATTTTCTAGAAGACAATGTATTAGAGCTGTGGCTCTCAAGTGCTAGCTTGCTTTGGAGTCATCTGGGGGGCTGGTTAAAACAGAGTGCTGAGCTCCACCCCAGGGTATCTGAGCCAATCATTTTGGGGTGAGCATAGAATTTGGCTTTTCCCCCTAAAAGGTGCTGTTGCTGTTAAGGGACCACAATGAGCACCCCTGGATTTCTAACACAGTAAGAGGTACTAAAGTGTAGATGGGGTTTGTGCCCTAAGGTCTACAGGATGGAGATTTGTTCCCAGTGTGCTGACAGGTAGGATCTAAGGTTGTGGCCCAGTGAAAGGCAATCAGGACATGCAGGCAGGGAATCCTGCTGGTTGAGTTAGTTCCTATGAGTGCGAGGTGCTTCAAGAGAAGCAGCCTGGTCGCTGGGTCTCTGGCTTCCTGGCTCACCCGGTGATCCTCTTCTCTTATACATGTTTCTGCCAGCGCAACACAGTAGATGACAAAGGGACTCTACGAGAGACTCAACTGGAGCTTTGCAATCTAGGTTCTCAGCCTCCCAAACTAATACAAATAAACCTTTGGCAACAACTCAACCTCTTGTATTTTATTGTAGCAATAGATAGACCAAGGTTGCATGTGTGTGTGCACAAGAGAAAGAATGACAGAAAAAGCAGCATCTAGGTGAAAGATAATTATTGATCAAGAGTTCTATAAGATACAAAGTCATCTTTTAAAGCAAAGGCATTTCTTCCTGGGTTGATGGAGGAAGAAACCTGTGGGGACAAAGCTGTGCAGGTTTTCTACCAGAAGCTGTAATGTAGTATCCCCAGACATTTGGAAAGCTGTCACTGCTAGAACAGAGCAAGGACACTGGGGGCACTTTTGTGGTTTGGCCAGTTTTGGGATCACGGCTGAGGGCAAAGTACTATTCACTTCTAATTCAAGACTTATGTACTTCAATGACCTCTCAGGAATAGTAGGGCATTTGTAAGTGATCACTTCTGTACATAATGCTTCTCAATATATCCCTTCCCTCCCCAAAGTCAATACATATTCTTATCAACCTAATTTTCTAACAAGAATAGGATCTTGTGAAGTGAAATGCAGTTTATTTTAATACAGGATTACTTATGCTCTTATTATCTTGCTTATACTTTTCTGTGGCTGTGTTATTTTGATTGAGTTAATAAGTTTGTAGTGTTTGGAAAATTAAGATACTAGAAGGGTCTGGAGATTTAGATCTGAGCTGACCAGAAATCTAAAACAAAAAAAAAATACATTAAGGTATTAGACAATCTGCAGTTAACCAGATTTTTCTCCTTTAGAAATATTTCACTGTCTTATATAGGTCTCCTGTAAGAACAGACAAAACCTTTACTCTACCCAATCGATAAGCAGCATTGCTGGAATCCTTAGACTTGACTGTCCCTTGAACTGAAGTTGTATTTTATGGCACATGTTACTGGGGAAGCTGCCACGGCCTTCCCTCCTGTCCTCTCGCAGCGTATGTGATAGACCAGAGTCAAGCCCATGAACTTTGCTTTTCCATAAGGCTGTTTACTTTGGCTTCAGGATTTGCTGTCAGTCTTGTGTTCTGAGAAAGGTGGCATTTAACTTTAATTTTAAAGCAAATGTTATGGGAAAATAAGTCTTTAGCTTATTTTTCTAAATTTAATTTGAGCTTTAATGGAAATACACTGTATTAGGGGTTGGGGGCCTGACGCTTGTTTAGCTATGTGTCTCAGGCTAGACACTGCTTCTCCAGACCTTGGATTTCTTATCCTTAAGATGTCAGGGACATACACGTACTGGATGATCGCCAAAGGCACCTCAAGTCTCCGTGCACTTCACCTACTCTGCCTATGCAGTTCCAGAACAGAGCGAGTCATTCTGGCAGGCAGATACCTAGACATGAGCCACTGGGAGGGGCTACAAGGCAGTCCTCCAGGGGTGAATCCAACACCCTGCTCTCCCCAGGGCCACCAGAGACCACCTACTGTGCAGTTTAACTTGTGCTTAAAGTAGCCTGATAAAAATGGGAGCTCCGAGGAGCCAAAGAGTATGGTTCACTAGCTATATGTGCAGATGGCCTGAGGATATGCAACTCCCAGCTGCCAATCACAAGTGCCAATCATGAGCATTAGACACTGCAGTCTATGCCCCTCTTATTCTAGGGATAAAGTCCCAAACCAAAAGAACAGGGCCATGTGCTGCGTCTACAGGTGCATTCCTCCCTTGGAAGGTATCTCTACTTTTGTCTCTGAACTGTAGTTTATTATGCCATTGGCTTGAAGGAATTAAGGTAAGCTGACCAGAGAAAATTCTATATCCCCGTCCCTTCTCTCATTTAGAACATTGCATCTGATGTGCATAGCTTTAACTACCGAAAGCTAGAGGGTTTTTTCCTCGCTTATCACTTGATTTTAGTCCTTTTGAAACCATAATGGGCTTATACCAGAAAAGTGACAACATTCAGCCCCAGCATTATATCACCATCATTTTCCTGTCTTCTAAGATCGGTTCAGTTAACATTTTTCCTATCTCCTTCACAAAGCACTTTATCTAAGTGTAATGTTACAGTGAGTTTAATCTGGCTAACAGTGACATAGTTTAATGCTTCATAAACTCTGCAGTTTGCCAGCCAACTGAATGCTGCAAACTGACAAGGTGATGAGTACCTCATTGCTCATGGTGATTTATGCAAAGCGATTATAATTAATTTTTTTCTTCAGGACGTGCCATGCCTAGAATGCCTATCAGCTTCTCCAGCCCTCAAGCCAACACTGCAGTGCTCATATCACATTTTCTACTCACTGCAATGGAAATTATATGCAGATGATATGATAATGATCCAAAATACAATTGATAAAATTTCTTATTCTGACATCCTCAGTCAAAATGTTGTAATCCCTTCTCCTGCTAGAGAAACTCATTTTACAACCTGGTTCTAGCAATGCAACGAGATTAAAACATTCAGGACATGCTTATTTTGCTTTATGAACACATCAAGAAAACAAGTTTTGATATTGGCATATAAGTTTCTGAAGAGAACTTACTAATATCTTCACTTAAGTGATATGGAGTAAGTAGTAATTACTTCAATTGTTTTATAGATGACCAAGATTGATTGTTTATAGAACCAAAAGTGAATGGTCACATTGAAAATGGTTTTTTGTTTCTAGGAGAATCAAAGACCTTCACGTAGCTCTATGCTATAGATGATGGTGCCACACAAGGGACTGAATACTTCTCACAAATATCTCTGCATCGTAGTATAATATCAGTAAAGATTGGAATTTGTAGAGTAGATTTTAAGTTAGGTTGTGGTTTTCCAAACTATTAAAACAGATTAATCATTCTTGAAATTTTGTCAGATGTTAACAATAAAGGTATATAGTTATGAATGCATTTAGATATGGATGCATTTTATTAAAACACTATGTCAGTGTAGATCACCAACACTTGTCCATGCAGCAACACACATTTGGCGACTCTGCAGACTTTTGAATAAGTTGTTACCCTTGAGCATTATATACAAGTAGTGCTATAGGCTTAGCGCATGGAATTCTGTATGTAAATTTTGGTTCTTTTTATGTATTCTTTGCCTGGAAGCTGCAAATGTAGGAAGAGTTTACAACAGCTATGTATTTTGTAATATGTGCACTTGCACCAGAAAAACAATCAGGTACATTTTTTGAGTGTGCCGAGTACAACAAATTTTAAGACTGAAGGGCCAGCATGGCAGTGCAGGGGGTAAGCCACCACTTGGTACCCCAGCATCCTTTATCAGGGTACCGATTTGAGTCCTGGCTATTCTGTTGCCTGCAGATTATTGCTATGCATCTGGTGAGGCAGCAGATGATGGCTTCAGTTGTTGGACCCCTGTTACCCTGTGAAAGATATGGATGGAGTTCCAGGCTCCCGACATCAGCCTGGCCCCAAATTGGCTGCTGTAGGCCTGCAGGTATTTTGGGAGTGAACCTGCGGAGAGAAGACATCTGTCTTTTTGCCTTTCAAGTAGATGAAAATAAAAATGTGGAGTCTGAAAAATCTATTATGTTTATTAATTTAAGATTCAACATCTCTAAGAAAGGACATTCAATTTAATAGTAAAAGGGAAAAGATACCAATTTTCCAAGAAGTTGTCAAGTATTCTGTTCCTTCCACAGCTTCATTTATACAAATGAAGTCACTTGAGGATGAGAGATTAGCAACACTAATCATCGTACATTTATTTGGACTACTTTCATGGTGCTATTCTCCTGAAGGTAGTGTGTATAATACAGTTTTAAGAGGAATGATCTCCAGCATTACCCGTTTTTTCAATTTTAAAGTTATTTATCTGCCTTCCACCAGTCATCTCAGAATTTTTCCTCTGCATTCCCATGGCACAAACCACACAACATATTTAGGCAGTTTTTGCTCTATCAATACTAATTGCATGCCAGTTCCAAGGAATTCCCCCCGCTCCACTCAGTATCTTTCTATTTTGAACTGCTTTCTCTTTACTTTCTACTCCGAGGAACACACAAAACCAGACCAAACCTTCCGCTCTCAGCCTGTGTGCCACCCTGCACTCCACATTCGTAGAGCTATGCGATGTATTGCCCTGAGGATATGAAAAGGCAATTCAGTCCATAATTCCTGGTTCCTGAGCCCAGTCAATTCCATAGCTCCTTCCTCTATCAATCACATCCTTCCTATTATCTACCACAAGGACGCAGGTCAAGTGAAGTTCCTTTAAGCTGCCTCCAGAGAGCCTGCCTGTCAGGCTGCCAACACCAGCTGCTGTTCCGACTCGCCTCCACGTCCCTTTCACCCACATCCCCCCCTTGGTCTTGCTCTACGTGCTAAGACACATCTGAAACCCCTGAAGACCTCGGCCCATTCCTGAAGTGAAACTCACATTCAACAACATTTTCCTTGGGACATTTGTCTCACCTGTAAGTCTTGGGCGACTGAACCTGGCCCTCTCTCGGATGAAGGTTATTGAGAGCCTGCTCTCCCTCCTACTACCAGCTCTGCTGTGGGCTGTGCTCCGAGGACACGGCCTTGTCGCTGAGCCCAGCTGAAGAGCATTGTTCTACTTGTTTCCACTCCTTCCTTGGATCTGTGAGTTTAACTGCTGCCAATGAAGTACTTCAACTTTCAATTTGGAGGTCTCTATTCCAAATAGTTGCAGGCAAAACATTGCTGCCCTACACCCTGTAGTCCCTTAATCATGCCTGATCTTCCTAGTTTCTCCTCCCAACCCAGCCAATCCAGATTTCATATAACCGAGATTCTAGATTCTCTTATCTTTTTAGGCTTTCTCTTTCACATGCCAACTTCAATGCCTAGAAAAATCTAACCCAATTGTAAAGTTTTTCCACTTCTATTCCAGGAAAGTTACCCGATTCTTGGAAGGAGATACACAATTGATGACTGATTCCATTACAAGTTTACAGCACCTGGAACCCATGGTCCTTAGCTCCAATCCTCCTCCACCCCTAAGTCTCTATTATGACGACTTCCATCTGCCACTTCAACTGTATTCTTAGCCAGAGATCATGCGATTACCTTTTTGGAATTTGAATTTGTGGGAGGAGAGAGGAAAAAATCTTTCCAGAACACATGATTTTAATTTATTCTCCACTTCAGCGGTCCTTTTGCAGTTAACACAAGATAGGCAGAGAAGGAAAATAGCACCCATATTATATTTAGAACAGGCTGGATGCTAGGCAAGTTGGCTTTAGACTTGTATTTAATTCTTATTTAGGAATGCTACATAAGTATTATCTCCACTTGGATAGATGAGGAAAGAGCCCCAAAGAGGATAAAGCATTTGTCCCAGGTCACCATCTTGGTATGAGGATACCAAATTAATCCTTCTAAAAACGCTAACAGTGCCCCTGCTCCTCCTTTGGTTACTACTGTATGTAGAAGTTTGTCTTTACACCAAAGCTATTTTGTGGTTACAGTCACAAAAACAGCTGTTAGTTCTCAGCACCAAAAGTAAAATCATCGTATACCGATGCACCAGAAGACAAAGCAGTTGGAATTTGCTTAAGACACATTCATATGAGCAACTGTAACACTTATATAAAAGTCATATTCCCTCGAACACAGGGAGCCACGTTGAGTCTGACCATCCCTGAGCCATCCTAGGAGCCAGGCACATTTGCCAGGCCGCTCCAAGATCCAAGAATAAGTACTTGTGGCTGATAAGAGGGGAAGTTTAAGGAGACATCCAGGCCCAAAGGACATGGCTCTGGACTGTGCAGCTGGCCTTCTGGCAAATTCGAGAGGCACTGAGGCTTTCTTGTGGACACTCAGATTGTGGGAATCATTTCATCACCACTCACCCTTTACGCTGAGCTTGGTATGTGCTACCCTGAGACTGCCCACCTCGGCCACTAACGTGACTCCCTCACTCTCCGCCAGGGCTCTGGGGATCTGGAGGCAGAAATAAACATCAAGTTCACCTTCTCCCCACTTGGTCAGCCTGCATCTTTGGCAGAGGCTTGTCATTAAGGGCCAGAAAATTAGTTCCAACACAGAGGAATACAGTTGCCTAGGGGGTCAGGAGATAGTAGTGGAATGCAGGATTTGTACTCTAAAACCCAGGGCTTGTTGTTAAATACAGTTGCTTTAAAGGAGAGACACAGTCACACTAGTTTAATAGATCTCCCCTAACAGTGACTCTGATGTATCCTCTCTCCAGTGCCCTGATACCTGAATAGGGAAGGAGCTTTGCTTTTTCTCTCGTTCTTACATTGGTTTATGGTTCTACTGTTCACTCAGCACCTCTTGGAAGAATTCGGGGTCACTCAATCCTCACACCCAAAGGGGAGGCATCACTAACTGCCCGTCAGAATCTGCACTCCCTCTACATGGTTTCAGACTTACCTGGATTCCGCAGCACCATGCGGGGACTCTCTGTCCGTTCCCTGCAGTCCGCCTCCCCAGCTCCAGCAGCAATGACATTCTACATGCAGCTCCTCCCCTTTTTCTAGCCCTAGAGCACTGCTTTCAACCTAGGGTTTCCACCTGGGTTTTGTGAGAAACGCACTGGGTGCGCATGGTGAGGTGCACCCAGCCCTGTTGAATCTGAAATTCTGCCCACAGGGCTCAGCAATGTGTGATTTAACAAGCCCACCAGGAGATTCCAATGCACACTAATGTTTACAAGCCTCTGCCTGGCCCTCAAGGATCAATATCAAGTGCTCCTCGACCTGAATCAAACCTACATTTCCATCCTCTATAAATCCTACTGCACCCTTCACTTTCCCCAGCTGCAGCCTCAGCAAATAGCCCACTGTGCTGACATCTGACATTGCCCAGTGCTTTATTCTCCATATCTTTACAGCATTTCCACTGACCACATTTTTTCTACCTTCTATTCTATTCATGGTGATTGTTTACAGAGGGCTCCCATCTGCTTGTTCACTCCTCCAACGCCCATACCTGTAGCCAGGAGCCAGGAACTCAACCCAGGTGGCAGGAACCCAGCTACTGGGGCCTTCACTGACAGCATCTGCATTATCAGAAATCAGGATTCAGGAACTAGAGGTCGTTATCCAACCCAAGCATTCCAGTTTAGGACAGGAGCATCTTAATGAACCAGTGAGCCAACTCTCTGCCCCTATCTCCCACCACATTCGTGTTTTGATTCTTGACCCATATGTCAATATTTCAGTAAACTGTCCCCTTTGTCACTGTGTGCTTTGTGCATACCTTTCTCAGCACTTTCCACTCCACTGGGGAGGAGGGCAGAACTTGGCCCTCCCTTCTCTAAAGGGTCTGGGTAAGGAGAGAGAGTACCCATGGTTAATGAAAGCGGCTTGGAAGACATGGAGTGAGGGCCTGAAGCCTGACTTCATGGAACCCCCAGCTGTGTATCTTGACATCTCTAAGCCTCAGTTTTATCACCTTTAAAGGAAGGTAAAAACTACCACAAAGATTGGTTGCAAAGGCCATGCAGTAATTTATATAAGGCACACAACCAAGAAGCTCTTCAATCATTAAAAATACTTTATCAGGTAATATTGACAAACACACAAGAATCTAAGTTATGCAGTTAGACAGCATAACAAATGCTTTTGATGGCATCAATCACCATGAAAATTAAATATAAGAATTAGGATTGATGTCACCTGTGTCTCCTTCCCACGCGTTACTTCACCCAAAATGAACTACCTTCAAACATATACTTTCTTGTCTCTTTATTACATTTCAAAATGCATTTTAACGTGTGTATGAAACAAAATTTATTTTTTATCTTATAATTATTTGAGATTTATCAAACTGCTGCTCTGCTGTTCCTTATCTGTTGATTATTGATTTTTTTAAAGCTGTTCAACACTAGGTCTCACTATGGTTTCATCCATATTTCTAGATGCAGTTGGGGTCAGTTCAAAGCTACAGTTGAACGGTATTTTATCATTTTATTATTCCGTGACTTATTTTACATTTTAAAGTCAATAGTGTAATGATTAAACATTTGGGTTTTTTCAACATTTTATTATTAACAAGTATGTTAATGTGAATATACTTATCCAGGTGTACTATGTCCCAGTGTAAGAATTTCTCTAGTAAATACACCTCAAAGTGTAGTTGCTAAGTTTTAGATTTATGTGAGTGTCCAGATTTATCTGGTAAGACCAAACATGTCATTATTATTAATGAATATACTGATTTTATCAACTGACCTTATGAAAAAATTTTTCTTTTTATCAACTTATTTCACTAATGTTCCCTCTTACCTTTAATTCTCATTCCTTTATGCTCACCCCGGATTCCTTTTGTTGCCCTTTTCCTTACTTTTTTATTGATTTTTAATGATATTTATGTAATTAATACTTAGCGTTTCCTTTAAAATGTGTTTTGTGTATATCATTCATTATAAAAATCTGGAATTATAGAACCTTCCTGTTTAATAGCATATTTTGGTCCAATATTTTAGCCATGTTACTTATTTTTTCAGTCCTATATGTAAATACTTTATATAGACATAAAGTCTTCAAAATGTTCATGGAAAATGTATACTCTGAAAAAATTACATATGGAGATAAAAAAATCTCTCTTAACTCCAGCTTTTCAACAACATCTTGAAGTCTCCTCATATTGGAATCAAAAGATAAGTTTATTTTAGTACTAAAGAGACATTGAAAACCCAGACTTCTCGGTGAGTAGTGCTGTCCACATTCCCCCTGTGGTGCCAAGGTTTCAGCTGTAGTTTGTGCAGTCAGGGATCACCGAGCTCCAAGTATTTTACATTGGGTTTCCAGCAGTTCAAATGGTTAGATTTTCCCAACATGCCCATTCTTTAAAATGCTTTATTTCCTTATTGGTATTTAATTCCACTGGGTCCATTCCTTTCCTTTTCCCACCCTTTTTCCTTTCTGTTCTGTACCCCCCCCCCATCTCTTTCTCCATCTCTCTCCCTTTTCCTTCCTTTCCTCCCTTCCTGTCTCCCCCAGCTAATGTGCTGATTCACAAGCACCATTTCCATACGTCTTGTTCCATTAGCCTGGGCGGATACAAGGGAAGAGGTGATTGGAATTTCATACTTGAAGCCGCTCTTTGCAATGGACCGTGTCTTTAGTTTGGCTCCACTCTTGTTGCTCACCTGGTCCCTGCTTTCAGAAATCTTTCACTGAAAACTGAACATTGTACATGCTCCCTAAGTACAAGAATGTTAGACGGACCTTCACTCTCAATTCTGAGACTGTTCTAGTCTACATCAGCTTACCTATTTTGGGTTTCACATCCAGCTGTTTACACTGTAAGGCTAGGCTGCCTGTGAGTGATCCAGTCTCTGCAGAGTCACCCTGCCCCGTGTCAGGGTGACAAGGACAGTGAAGTCATCCCTCAGTGTCTTTCGGCAGTCCATATTTGCCTCTGGGCTGAGGGCTGTATGCAGGAGGAAGGCAGACGGTATCTGATAATCCTTCTTCAGGAGCTCAGTCTTATCAATACTGACTCCAGCGGTTTGGTCAGCCAGGAATAATGTAATGGGTAATTAAATATCCTATTTTCTTATCTTGGTATCGCTGGCATTCCTATATGGGTAATTAGAAGGGGCCCACAAGCTCTATTTGGTGTGTAGTACCTTACAAGGCACCAGTGATCCTTCCTGTCATAGTATTTACTCACTATTTAGCCACTACATTACTGGGCAAGTGCCACAATCCAGCCGCTGTGAGAGGCAGCAACAGTCCCATGCCATTCCCAGTCCACAGCGAACAATCTCCACTCAGACCATGAAGAGCTTACATTAGCATGTGACACAGGAGAAATTTCACTAAGTTTTGAGCAACCCCAAAGCCTATGCTGGTGATGGCTTTGTACCAAGTTTCAGGCTGATAAAAATTTTAAAAAAGGCATATAAGGGAGTATGTCCTTACATTGCTCTTTAAAGCATAGCAGTTTTAGGGACATCCTTGGCCTAGCAATGACAATGATAGTTGAACCTCTGTATACAACATTGGGATAGTTGGGTTGATACCTGACTTTGGTTCCTGATTTCAGCTTCCTGTTAATGTAGATCCTAGGAGAAGCAGTGATGGCTCAAAGTGATTGAGTAGCCACCACGCACACAGAAGACCTGAATTACATTCTCAGTTCCCAGCCCAGCCCTGGCTCAGCCCCAGATATTACACTCCTTTGTTAAGTCTCTCTCTCTCTCTCTCTGTCTCTCTCTCTTTCTTTTCCAAGCTCTCCCTCTTTCTCTGCCTCTCAAATAAATAAATAAAAATAATAAAAGATCATAGTTTTTATATTTTATTGAACTTGTCTGAATAAAACACCCTTAATTTGACAAATTAGCCAAACATGACAAATAATGACCCCATCTTCTTGGATGGACAAGATGACAAAAATGAAGTCCAGACTGGCCATCTGCATCACCCAGTGGTTGGGTTACATTATGTAAATGGCCCTTCCCTCTCTGAGATTAGCTGTGTAATTTAACTTTCTAATTATAAATCTTAATTAGGCTTTACTAGACTATGAGCGGCTTGATTAGTTCTGATGTATGATGAATCTCTTTTTAGCTGCTAGCCAGTGCCTATTACTGCTAAGTTTTCAAAACATGACTGGTGACTTGAATGAGAATATCCAAACTGGCATTTTGACATAAAATAAAAATAAATTTTAGAGATTTCTATTTCACTTTAGGAAATATTGAAAGGTTTCTCTTGTTTTTGTTGGCTAGAGTTTAACCCTCATTCAAAGTTGTTCTAAGCTCTTGTTAGTTCAAGGAGCCATTGCTAGAGACCACGCTAACACAAACTCAACTTTCAAGAAATCCCCAATAGAATTACGAGATTAAAATGAACCATTTATGTCTTCCAAAACCCCTTTATGTTGTCACATTTATTTTTATAATCCTCTTGGGAGATTAGTCCAATAGTCAAAGTTTCTGACTGAATAATGATAATATTACTAAGTATGAATGTGATTAACTAAATTATTTTCATTCTTATGTAATAAAGGAAGTGGAGTACTAGATCCCAATAAAAGTGGATTATGATTGTAAAATTTTGAAACAGAGTGGAGAAAAATTCCTTTAAGAAAACAATATTGAAGATTAACAAACTTACATAATTCTAATTCAGTACTACAGTCATATAAAAGATTTCTAAAAAAAGCTTAGCTTTTAATCAATTAGCATAGTAAACACAAAGTAATTATAAAAGTTTAATATTGGGAAAGGATTATACACTGAATAGCAAAGCCTCAAAATAGAACTAGTGTGCTCAATATAGGGTTAACAAAATTACAAATATTATTTTTCTGTGAAAATAGTATGTGGCCACACTATACCTTACTTTTAAGTAATATTATAATTCCAAGATCTCTAATGAGATTTATTAAGACAATAATTTTAAAATACAATGAATTAATACGCAGACTCCTAAAAGTACTTACAAAAAAGAAATAGAATGCTAATATTGATTTTTTCTCTTTATTAATTAATGGTCTATACTATCACAGCTGTGCAAAGCTAGTTAATTAGAGTTAACAGGCTTTGCTTAGCCAAAGCACTTTGCTTTTGTTCTTATTCCTCCTGTTTAAAGTTACTCTTCAGCATAAATAGCTTCAGCAATGAAAAATAAGCATGCTATTTGATTTATAATTTTGAGTTACTTCACAAAGAATTGCCTCAGAATGTTTCATGACTTTTTAAAAAAATGTTTATTTGAAAGGCACAGTGACAGGGAGACAGAGAGAGGCTGATCTTTCATCCAGTGATTCACCCCCAAAAGTCTGCACCTGCCAGGAACCAGGAGCTACAGCGGGGTCTCCCATGTGGGTTGGTGGGGCCCAAGGACTTGAGCAGTTGTCCACTGTCTGCCTCCCCAGGTGCATTAGCAGCAGGCTGGATCAGGAGCAGAGGAGCCAAAACTTAAACCAGCACTGCAATACGGGATCTCATGTCACAGAGTGATGGCTTAACCTTCCACACCAAAACACCAGCCCACATAACGTTTTGTGAAAGGACTGAGAATGAAAATCTTGAAAAAAATTCAACGACTCAGTAAAGAGCCCATCTTGGTGAAGTGTTTAATGAAATAAGAATTCCTTGTTCTTTGTCTACTTAAAGTGAACCTGCTTAAACTTGTTATACTTTACCTACTTAGTAAAACTAGTTTGCTTTTCTGTTGAGCTGTTTCTCATAACTGTCTTCTTTAATAAATATGATTGGGAGGCCAGCGCTGTGGCGCAGTGGGTTAAGGCCCTGGTCTGCAGTGCCAGCATCCCATATGAGCGCCAGTTCAAGTCCCGCCTGCTTCACTTCCAATCCAACTCTCTGCTATGGCCTGGGAAAGCAGTAGAAGATGGCCCAAGTTTTCAGGCCCCTGCACCCACATGGGAGACTTGAAAGAAGCTCCTGGCTCCTGGCTTCAGATCGGCGCAGCTCCAGCGGTTGCGGCCATCTGGGGTGTGAGTCAGCGGCTAGACGACCTCTCTCTCTGTCTCTACCTCTCTCTGTAACTCTGTATTTCAAATACATAAAATAAATCTTTAAAAAAATAAATATGCTTGGAAGTTATTTTTTAAGTTTATAAATATTTCCTTGAATATCTTTAAGCCTGCAATATACAATATATAAGCTTGTAATATATAAAGCCTGTGATATATAAAGCCTGTAATATATAATATATAAAGATATATAGATATTTATATTATCAAAACTTGATAAAGATCTTAAAACCATTTTGCTTCAAAAAGCAAAAAGTTCTGAGAAAATGGTATTTTCCAGTGGAAAAAAAAAAAACATACATGTGAATTCTCAAGCTTAAAAGATGTCCTGGGAGCCACTGTCATGGTTTGGATGTGGTTTCTTCCCCAAGGATGTGTGGTTTGGCATCTTGGTCCCCAGTGTGGCAATGATTAGAAGTGGTGGGACTTTAAGGAGCGGGGCATAGTGACAGGTGTTTTGGTCATTAAAGATACTCCCCTCAGAAGGGTTCTTGTGGCATCCTGGCTAGTTCTTGCAATGCCATGTCACAAAATAGCAAAGTTGGTCCCTCTGTTGGCACTCTGGTTCCTGTCTCTCTATGTGACCCCTTCTCCCCCATATAGTCCTACCATCACAATGCCTCTGCCATGGGAACCTTGCCAGAGAGTAGCAGATGCTGGGATCATTCTATTAGACCTCCAGAACTGTGAGCTAAATAAACCACTTATCCATTGCCAAGGCTCGCCTATTTTGTTATAGCATCAGAAAATGGGCTAATACACTCACCTTCCCTGACAAGTTGTTTTAGACGTTTTCTGATCATATATGACATTTCACACACTCTGACATGCATTTTCTCTGATCTCTGGCCTCTTGCCTCTGTGTACCACCATGCCTTACTCCAGTTCACACTATTTCACTCTGCTTCTGGAAGGGTCTTCCTGAATGTTATACCTCTTGTCTTTAATAATGACTGGCTTCAAATTGGACCCACACTATGGCTCCCTTTGAAATCACTTCCTTTTGGTCAACCTTGGCATTATTCACTGCACATGTTGCAAATCTGGCTCTCTCTCCACCACAGAGGTATGCTACCCATGGAAAGTCACGCTGCGGCTGCAGGCAGCTTCCTGCATGGACCACAAAGCAAGAGGGTGGAGTGGCAGTGATGGTTCTGGCCAGTGAAGTGAAGGCAGAGTGATGTGTGCCACTTCTGCATGTGGTTTATAAAAATCTACAAGTAGGCTCCTCCATGGTGTCTGTGGCAGCTGCTGGGGTTTCTACATCCCGAAATGACCATGTAGAGCCGCGTTCCCTACCCTCCCTGCTTCTCCCAGTTGAATTTTCAGGGACTGACAAGTGGTTAAACCACTGAGATCGGGTCCACTTTTATTCTGTGGCCAAAATAACAATTTTCAGAGTGAAGATGATAGAGATCTTATTAGACTAAATTCTTTTCTCAGCTGTCAACAGAATTTATACTTTCTTAGGGTACACTCAATAATGTAGATTTAGCTCAAGAGAAATACAAAAATATAAAGAACCAACATAAACATGAATGAGATGTCAAAAATTGCATGTCCATAAAATATAGCATTCTGAATTTTTTAGCATTTGTTATTAAAATGGCTGATTTCACAGGAAAAACTTGAATGCAATCAGATGTGACTCCTGGAATGAAGCTTCTAGTATAAGAGTTGAAAATTTAAAATATGGAATTAAAATAAGGAATTATTTGTTACATATGACTTATAATTACAAAATAAAAATAGAATTCATTGAGAAATTAATATTCCATGTAGCTACTTTGAAACTTCAGTATATTTCTCTGATATCTAACCTGATATTGTCATACATTTTTTATAAAATCCAAATTCTTTATCATGGTATTCAAATTCCTGCATCAGTTGGCTTATGCCTTTTTTTTATTTCAATCTTTTTCTTTCCTTTTTTTTAAAAAGATTTATTTTTTGAAAGGCAGAGTTACAGAGAGAAACATAGAGAAAAATATCTTTCATGTGCTGATTCACTCCCCAAACAGCCACATCAGCCAGGGCTGGGCCAGGCTGAAGCCAGGAAGCAGAAGTTTCATCTGAGTTTCCCATGTGGGTGCAGGGGCCCGAGGACTTGGACCATCTTTGGCTGCTTTCCCAGATGCATTATTAGGGAGCTGGGTTGGAAGTGGAGCAAAGGGACTCGAACCAGCGCCCACATGGGATGCCCATGCTGTAGGTGGCAGCTTTATCCTCCGCACCACATCACCAGTCCCAATCTCTTTCTTGATTTTATTTCTGTTTCTTTTATTTTCCTATTTTCTTATGTTTATTTCAATAGTGATTAAGTTAATTTTGAATCCATTCACTATTCATTACTATATACTGTTAAGTACTTTAATTTTACTCATTTATTATAACAGAATAGTATATCATTTATTTATGTACCCTTTAATTATTTTCCCACCAAAATATTGCATATATTTTTCATTTTTTTAATATTTACTGATTTTCATCTACTTAAGGCATAAAGAAATAGAAAGAAATCTTCCATCCTCTGGTTCACTCCTCAAATGCCCCAACAGCCAGGGCCAAACCAGGAGATGAGCCTAGAACCTCATCTTGATCTCCCACATGTGTGGAAGGAAGCTACTCGATCCATCATCTGCTGCCTCCCAGGTGCATTAGCAGGAAGCTGGATCAGAAGCGGAGCAGCCGGGAATCAAACCAGCACTCCAGCATAGGGTGTGGGTGTCCAAAGCAGAGGCTTATCCACTGTGCCACAACTGCCCAGGAATATATTCTACATTTGTTTATTTCATAACTTTTTCCTCTTTTGGGAAATGCTTATACTCCTTTTCTAATTTTTAAACTTGCTTAGCAGTGACTTCTTAATAGTTTATATAGTTTTGTCATTCTTATTACCATCTGTTCTGTGTATAAAATATGTTCTCTGTTGGTTTTTACTTACTTTCATTCTTTAAGGTGTTTTCCCCAATGATATGACTTCTTAACTTCAATAAAGATAAATATATCAATATTTTATATTAATGCTTTGTGTTTTCCTTAAGAAATGTCTCTAGTTCTCTAGGGGCTGGTGCTATGGTATAATGGGTTAAGCTGCCGTCTGCCATTCTAGCTTAACATATGGACAGTGGTTCGAGTCCTGTTGGTCCACTTTCAACCCAGTTCCCTGCTAATGTGTCTAGGAAAGCACCAGAGGATGGCCCACGTGTTTGGGCCCCTGCACCTTTGAGGGAGACCCAGAAGAAGCTAGTGGTTCCAGGCTTCAGCCGGGGCAGCCATTGTGGCCATCTGGGGAGTGAACCGTGAATGCAAGAGCTCTCTCTTTCTCCCTCTTTCCCTCTTTTCCTCTCTCTCCCGCTCTCACTCTTTCAAATAAATAAATGCATCTTTTTTTCTTTAAAAAATAAATCTTTATCTTAAAACCTAACTGATATCTAAATACTAGGAGAATTTTAAAACTCTATTTCTGAAGCCCTCAATGTATCAGGTTAATTTTATTTTATACTGTTTACTTGGTGATAACTTCTAACTCCACTGATTGAATGGAATTCTGCTACGGTTCTTATACACTGTCATATTTAAATATTTAGTGGTTTCCAGGGCTTTCCATTTTCCTCCCCTACTCAAATTCTTTATCTTCTGGTACACCATCTTAATTCCACAGCCTTAATAGTCCTTACAACTGTTAAGATGAATTCATTTCTGCTTTTCCTGACAGTTCTTGTTTGTTTTTTCTGCTACACAAATCACAAAATCCATTTATAAAAATTTAAATATTAAAGAAAAAATGGAAATTTAAAATTTTTATTTGATTTATTTGAGAGGGAGAAGGAGAGAGAGTCTCTTGTCTGCTGGCTCACTTGATAAACGCCTCCAACAGCTGAGGCTGGCCAAGCTGAAGTCAGGAGCCAGGAACTTAACCTGGGTCTCTCACATGGATGGCAGGGCCAGCTACTTGACCAATCACCGGCTGCGTCCAGGGTGAGTAATACAGGAATCTGGAATTGGGAGTGGAGCCCAGACCAGAACTCAGATACTCTGACATGGCATGTGGGCATACTAAGTGCCAGCCTAAGCTGTGCCAAACACCTGTCCCTGAGGGTTCATTTGAATTGACTGGGAATGCCTGTTGGCACATTGAGTGGAAACTCTAATTCCATAAAAACTTTAATTCTGAAAAATGAAAAGAGGCTAAAGATAAATAGATTTGAAAGGAGCCACCTAGGAAACATAGTAGTTGTCATCATATTTTAAATATCAGTTAATAATTTCCAGTACCTAATGAGTCACCAATTACACAAATAGTGAACCTTACCAAATATTTTAGCTGATTATATTTTATTTCACTTAAGCACTTAAACTAATACATGTTAACCAAATATTAAAAATCTTTACGATTATTGTGCCATATTATCTATCAATTGTGTTAGTATTAAATGTTTTTAAAAAATTTATATATTTGAAATAGTTCAAGAAAGAGAGGGAGAGTCAGAGAGAAAGAGAGAGAGATCTTCCATCCACTGGTTTACTCCCCAAATGGCATCAACTGCCAAGGGTGGGCCAGGCCAAAGCCAGGAGCCTGGAACTCCATCCAAGTCTTCCATGACAGTGGCAGGGGCCCAAACATTTGGGCCAACCTCCACTGCCTTCTCTGGCACATTAGCAGAGAACTGGCCTGGAAATGGAGATGACAGGACTCCAACCGGCATTTATATGGGATATTGGTGTTGTAGGCAATAGCTTAACCTGCAGTGCCACAGCACCAGCCCCTACTATTAATTTTTTAAAATGAGTTTTTCATAAAAAGACTATCTTCTGTCAGGACAGGAACCTGTCCAGATGTTAACTCAATGTCAAGATAAAATTGGGACGGTGTAGGATTTATATATCAATATTTCACATGGAATTGATTGCTACACATTATAATTATACTGAGAGAGAGAGAGAGAGAGAGAGAGAGAGAGAGAGAGAGAGAGAGAGAGAGAGAGAGAGAGAGAGGACCATCATATAATCCAGCAATCTCACTGCTGAGTGTAAAGCTAAAGGAAGTGTTATGTCAGTATGCCGGAGAGACTGTATTCCCGTGTTCAACCTGCAGCTGTAGAATCAATCCGAGGTGGCCCAACACATGAAGCAAATGTGGTTCATACACACATCAGAGCATAACCCTGTGCCTAAAGAAGGGCATTCTTCCACGTGGGACAACACAGATGAACCTGGCAACCGTGTTTACTGAAACAGCCTGGCTTGGAAAGACAAACGTTGAATGATCACAATTACATGTGGATTCAAAATCGAAGAGTAACATGGCTTAACGTGATGGTTTTAGAAATGTTTGTAATTTTACAAAGTGACTTTATTTGTATCACCTCCATTGATTTTCATAATCTCAGTATGATATTATATAATTCATAGTCAACAGCCGTGGGAGATGAAGTCAGGAAAATTATCTTCAGGGACAGGTTTTGTGGTGCAGCCAGTTAAGCTGCTGTTTCGGATGCCTGCACCCAATATCAGAGTGCCAGTTTGAATCTCAGTTCCTTACTTTCACTTCAACTTCCTACTAGTGTATCCTGGGAAGCAGTGAATGATGGCTCAAATGCTAGGACCCCTGCCTCCAATGTGGGAGACCTGGATGGAGTTCAAGACTTTCGGCTTCATCCTAGCCCAGCCCTGGCTGTTGTCAGCATTTGGGAAGTGAACCACATGATGGGAGATTGCTCTCTCCACCACCTCTTCCCCACTCTTTGTCACCTTACCATTTAAGTGGATGAAAATAATAAAGATTTTTAAAAAGCTGTTTTCATCCAGCAATCTGAAAATAGTCCAGGGATCAATAGCACAAACAGTGGGCCATGGTTCTGAAAGTCACTGTGGGAGCATATATTGACTCACCGAAAGAAAAACCATAAAAGAAAATGTATCCAGTACACATTTGTTTCTTTTAAAATTAATGGATTTTTTAAGTACCATCAGGCATTAAAAGAATATTAAATAATATATTTCTATTAGAAATTAAAATGTTAGTTTACACAGTATTTCCTGAGTACAGAGCGATATTTGGTAATAACAAGAAAATGCAATATTTCTAATAAAACCAATATTCCATATTTTATAATTCTGTTCTTCAAAGTACTTAATATAAGAGTTAATATAAGCTAAAAATATAACTTTAACTGGAGTTGGAAAATATGTTTTAGAACCTTATGCCATAAATTCTAACAACCACTAGTACATCACAAAGCACATATCTATAATGTGTGTACCTGGAAGGAAGGGTGGAGCTGGGAGAGCGGAGGGACTATGATACGGATTAATAGAATTTTCTGGCATATAACAACAAAATTATATATATACACTCTACTAGAGTTGCAATGCACTCCAAAGTATATTTAAATTGTGAATGTAATTTCCAAGAAAATGCGCTGTTCAAATGGGCACATATTTTTTGATTGAGTCAGCTCAAAAGGGTCCAGGTTTTCTTTAGGGTTTTTATGCTTGTAGAAACAATCAGAAAACCTCTGACTCTAAATTGGGGAATTTAAAATAAGATGTAAATAAAGGAATTCTTTTGTTCCTCTGGGAAATCACCGCAGGTGGCACAGCCTGAAGGGCCTGAAGCTTTGTGAGAGCCTACATCCCTATCCCCGCCCCCACCATCAGTAACACCCGTCTGGCTCACAGCCCTTTTCCTGGCTGGTTCCCCGATAGTCTCTGATGGGCCAGTATTTGCGTGATGACCCAGGGAACAGTTTGCCTTCTCAATTTTTGGTGTGTTCCCCTCGAACAACCATGTCCTCCATTCTAGCCTGGATATCTGTCCCCATGGTCACAACTGACCTTTGTTGTAACCTGAAATAACAGCTCATGTGGGTCCTGATTGCTAACATTCCAGTCTCAGAAAAGATCTCTACTCCTTGAGATCACTTACTCTAGTACCCCTAGTGCAATCACTATTCAAAACCCTCCGTTTCTCCTATTCTTACCGTGTGGATTCTGTTACTCATGTAGTTATTGATACTTCACATAGGTTAATTTATTTGTTGAAACCAACTCTGGGGAATTTTTATTCACGAGAAATCACAAAATGGACTGACAGGTTTCATTTTAAGTTTTTGATCATGAACTTCTATCATTCTTCTCTTCTGGATAATGTCATGATGTGTGAGACAGAGAGGGAGAGGGAGAGAGGGAAAGGGAGAGAGAGAGATCTCTTCTGTCACCTGGCTCACTCATCACATGGCCACAACAGCCAGGGTTGGACAAGACAAAAGCCAAGAGCCAGGAATTCCACCTGGGTTTCTCACAGGGGTGGCAGGGGCCCAAGCACTTGAGCCATGTTCTGTTGCCTCTCATTCATGGCACTCTGATATAGAAGCTGGTGCCTCGAGTGGCAGCATAACCTGTTGCGTCCCAATATCAAGACCCATGATATCTTCCTTTGTGAAAAGAGTATTCCAAATGCTTTCTCTCCTAAACCACGTCCCCAGCTTTTCTCCTTCACTGCCAGTTGTACTCTGTTTCTCCTTCGCCTCCTCCTCCTCCTTGTTCTTCCTTTGTCTTACACTTTTAACCATCTTACGTATCTTTAGGGCTTGACTCTGGTTCTCTTGTCTTCTATTTTTGTTTTTCTCTGTAACTTCATACTTTCACACAGCCACAAATGACATCATTATGCTGTAGACTACCCGTTTTATATCTCCACAGCCCTGGAGATGGGACACGTGCTCAGCTGGCCTGTTAACTCCAGCACTGTGATCGATCCTTTGAATAAAATGACAGACTTCCCACCTTATTCGGACGACTTCAAGCTATTAGAGATAAGCTTTTGCTACAGGTATGCCATATCAAGTGGAACATGCTAACTATGCTATAAATAAAAGTAACAATAACTACAGGCATAATTAAAGGGCTTATTTTTAACTAAGTTGCTATATATCTATGTTGAGAAATGAAAAATGTCTCTATTTGTCATAAAAGGGAACAGCCCTGTTACTTTTTTTATTTTCAATTATCTTTATATACAGAAGATCAATTTAGTATATATTAAGTAAAGATTTCATCAGTTTGCCCCCACAGAGAATACACACTGCAAATTACTGTTTGAGCACTAATCATAGCATTAATTCACATTGAACTACACATTAAGGACAGAGATCCTACATGAGGAGTAAATGCACAGTGACTCCTGTTGTTCACTTAACAAATTGGCACTCTTGTTTAAGGCATCAGCAATCTCCCCAGGCTCTAGTCATGAGTTGCCAAGGCCATGGAAGCCCCCTGAGCTCGCCAACTTTGATCTTATTTCAACAAGGCCATAGTCAAAGTAGAAGTTCTCTCCTCCCTTCAGAGAAAGGTACCTCCCCCTTTGATGGCCTCTTCTTTCTACTGGGATCTCACTCGCAGAGATCTTTCATTTAGGTTTTTTTTTTTTTTCCCCAGAGTGTCTTTGCTTTCCATGCCTAAAATACTCATGGGCTGTTCAGCCAGATCCAAATGCCTTAAGGGCTGATTCTGAGGCCAGAGTGCTGTTTAAGTCCTGTTAGTTTTTAAATGGTCAACAAAAGTTCTTATAGTCACCTCAGTTTTACCTCTACGTTTCAGAGTTTTCCCTAATAAAACTGGGCTAGCTGCTCCTAATGTGTATAAGTGTTTGCATAGGGATATCAAAGTATTGTAACCAACTGTTTTCCTTGCTTTGAGCATCCTTTTAGAAATTAGCCCTCAGAATGTTGCATTGGGTGTATCAATTTTATATAGCTACTAGTTACCACCTTGAATAAAAGAGCACAACTTTATTACATTACACGTTTCCTGCTCAAAGTCTGGCAAAAGTTTCCCCTGACTAAAATCAACATGTTGCATGAATACATTCCTCTCTAGAGGATCTAGCGGAGAGGCCACTTCCTCGCCTGCTCCTGCTTTTGGATCACACTCCTTTGTTTCTTTGCCACCTTCTGCTACCATCTTCAAAGCAGCCATAGCTGGCAGATTCCTCACATCTCAGATTCTCCTGCCTCTTCTTCCTGTTTCCCTTGGTTTCTGATCACAGCCTTGAAGCACCCCAACTTTTAAGAACTCATTTGATTTTATGGTGCTCATTTGGATAAACCAGATCCCCTCCCCATCCCAAGGTCTGTTTCCTAGAGCACTGTTGCAAAGTCCTGTTTGTCGTGTACAGTGATATATTCATGGGATTAGACAGGAGCATCTCTGAGGGGGCATTATGGAAATAAGGGGTAGGGAAGAAGTTAGTGTTTCATTTTCTACATGTAAAGCTCTATAGTCAGGTCAGCGATCAGAATGTGTGTGTGTGTACGTGTGTGTACGTATTAATCTATTCATATATCTAGCACTTGGCCTCAAATGAACTTAGCATAATGAAAGTGGAAAGCAACTCATCCCACCAACAAACACCAGGTCTATATGTTTCTCAGCATATTTGGGGATCAAGATTTTAAAAATGAGAAAAAGGAGAGGAGAACATCATATGAAAGTTTTATAAGGAAAGCCTACATTCAGGAATCTTGTATTATAAGAGCTAGAAATTATTATGAAATGCTTGTTTTCCTCAGCAGAATTAAGCAAGATATTATCTCTATTTAGAAGCAAAAAAACATAACAAGAGACAGGCTGAGAGTAAAATCTAATAGAATATGGTTCTAAGACAGATCCACACCTATGTTTGTGCATTCCTATATGTGTATGTGGAGTGATCTAGCTTGTTAATTTTACACAACTAACAAAAGGCACACTGTGAATGAGAAGAAGGCATACCATATGCAGTACATCTTACAAACTTTGTGCCTGTAAGAATCTAAATATTTAAGTTAAAAAGCAAAGTAGTTACCGAACATCCACCTAGCACAATTCCTGAACTACGGTTAGTTCTACGTAAATGCCTATTCATTTACCATGACTGACCAATTAGAGGAAACTGGAATGTGTATTAACTATACAAGTCTAGCATAATTACAGGCTAAACTAGTATATGAATTGCAATAGCTATGAAAGAAAATCATTTAATTATTTTTTCCCTTATGAAAAATACTTATTTTCCTATGTACTAAGGCAAAAATCACCTTTGGTCCCTATGCAGTTATGTCTGGCGGTTGATCTAAAACAGGGTTCTGACCCTGGCTTCAGATATCTTCAGCAAGGTCTTCACAAAATGAATCATTACTGTGGAGTGAGAGGCTCTTTTTCCATCCAGGTATCAGTAAAATACAAAAAACTTCTACTAAATCTCAGGGCAGCCATATGAAATGATTTTAGGATCTCATCTAAAGTAGGGTCATTAAAAAATAAAAAAGTCTCCTGCACTCCAGCAACCACTAGTGTCTAATATTAGGCTACACCTGACCCATCATTTGTCCAGGGGTATTTAGCATTCCATAAAACTTAGTTGGTGAAGGGAGGTGGGGAAAGTTTGATGGAGGCTGGCAAAACTATACTGATGTTGATTCCGGGCTGCTGGAGAGCTCATTCTATAAATTATAACTAACAGAGACTTATACAGCTTCATCTGCTGAGAACTAGAATGATCACAGACACCAAGAAAATCTGCTATTCCATCACCTGGTTCTCCCACACGAGGAAGCTCAAGGAGTCATTAGGAGGTGCAGGGTGCTGCTACTGCATCCACCCTTCTGAATTTATTCCTCTGATGCTGTAGTGGACCTCAGAGGGCAAACACCAGACATATGTGTGATGTGATTTCCTTCTCCTTCTCCTTCATCTTCAACACTACTGTTCACCTCTTAGTAGTTTCATTAGCAGAAAGGGGTAGGTTTTTTTGCAGAAAATAATTGACACAAAAAATAAATAAGAAAAAAATGTATGAATGGTTTAAAATAAAAATTGGGTAGTAACATTTAATAAAAGATTCATTATTCACTATTAAATAAATACTTACATTTAATCTTTATTTGTACTACTTAGTTGAGAGGCAAAGAGACAGACAGGGCTACCATCTGTTTGTCTACTCCTTAAATGCCTGCAACAGCTGGGACTGTGTCAGGCCAAAGGCAGGAGTTGGGAACTCATCTGGATCTCTCTCGTGGGTGGCAGGGATCAAACTACTTGAACCATCACCTGCTGCCTCTGGAACGCATCACAGAAACCTGGAATCAGGAGCAGAGCTGGTGCTCAGTCCAAGGCACTCCAAATGAGATGTGGGCATCCCAGACAGCGTTTTAACTGCTAGCTCAAACACCTGCCTCAGAATACTGATATTTAAACCAGGGTCTGAAGAGTGCTGATGAACTACTTTAGGCTAGAGTAATCTGGAGTGGTTTAAAGTATTGAATGATTTAAAAGAAAAATAATTAGAAGGATGGGTGACAGATGGGCTTAAAAAAAGAGAAGGCGAACAGAAGGTCCACTTGTTTCAATTAGGTGGAGCAGATTAGACAAAATCTTTCTTGGAAAGTTTAATCTTTGGGTGCTTTAAGACAAATAGGTCCTAGAATTAATATTTGACTTTTCTGTAAATGGCTAATAAAGTTCAGCAGTTAATCTACTCTTTCCTCACAGTCCTGACCAGCAATGGTGCCCTCTTCCCCACTGCAAACAGGCTTGACACCTGTGTTTGTCTGTCCTCTCTACAACCCATGCTTCATTAAATGATACCTAAGATGTTCACTCACGGTGATAGAGTCAGCAATACGGCACTTCAACCTGCATTTCAGGGAACTATGGTAGTTTTCATCATTATTGTTTCTTATAATGTGATATATGGAAATACATTTTTAACAGCCCAAAGGATTTTAGCTTTCATGGTGTTTGCCAACTTTTAATTCTGTGATGAAAATACCATATTAATTATCAAATTCATCCCTTCTGTCTGTCCCAATAATATAAACAATGTAGGGGCTCTTTATTTTCTCTAAAAGGCCAAGAGTCTAAAATTTTGGGAAGCATTATAAAGTCAGTAGAGTAATATCCAGCACATACATACATGTAATTTGTGTGGATTTTTTTTCTCATTAAATTTATAGGGCTTCTTTCTAAGTTATGGTTCCCTTTGTTATTAAATATGTATGTCCATTTTTCATGAAACAGAAGGATCAAGACAGAGACTATGGGTTGGGTCTTATATCAGTTTCAATATTCTCAATATTTTCCATGGAATGATATTGGAAAGTATGGACAGGAGCGTCATGATCATACTTGTCTTTTACAGCAATATGTCAGGTGCAGAATGGATCTAGCAGAATGGATTTCTGACTTGTAGATGGCATTATGGATGCTAATCCCCTCATTTTATTAAGAGGTAATAAGGATGAGGATTATGGTTCTCATGGGAAAAGACAGCTATCTATGTATGGAAATTTGAGAAGGAATTGACAGACTGAGAATAAAATAAAAGTTAAGGAAAAAAACAATGAAGAAACTCAATCTCTAAGAATGACTACACTGTAGTATTTCCATTAACACGAATAAGGAGGTGAGCAGGATAAACTGTACTTTGTTAGATTTATTGTGCTGATATTTTTTGAGGACATAGTTCACAGGTAAGCATGCAGACAACTTGCCCAAGTTTTAGGTATAATCTTTTCTCTATGCCTTCTATTGATGCCTTTGAATTATAGAATCTTTTATATGATTTGATAGGATGTTCTAGTTATTAAACTAAACTTAAAATCAGATTTTCTCCATGTATACTCACTCCCAATTCCTTGGCAGGGTTGTGTGATGGAACCCATGAGAGATGTAGCCGCCAGCATTACAGCCATCAGATCTCCCTCAGACACCTCTGCAGTCAATAGCAGTGTATCTGGGGTCCCCTTGCCTCTCAGAACGCAACCTGTAGCTTGGTAACGTCCACTCCCCCCATTCCACATTACTTTCTGTCATTTTTATTATCTAGGAAGGGACTTTGAGGAAGATTCTATTTGGAGGCATAGAAGTCATATTGGCTACCACAAAAAGAATCCACCAGGTTAATGACTGCTCAGTTTTATGGTTGATATAGACCAAGATTTGTCTTGCTGTGCCAGTTTTATGAAGATATTTTGTAGTGAGTAATCACATTCTCAAACAAGCCAGTTTTAAACACACCAAACAACAGAGGAATGACTGTGTCTGCCACTGAAGTTAGCGAAGAGGGTGGAGGTAGCTCACTGAAGGAGCTTGTATGTATGAGTCCAATATTAAAATACAAAGATGTCTTCATCACGTTGTTTATTTTAAATCCTTGAGTTAACTTCCATAATATCTAACTAGTTCTATTTTTCAGTCAAAACTATTCCAGTGGAAAAATTCTATATTTTAAAAATACGTAATTCTGTGTCATTGTGCCTAATTTTGCATGATTATCTAAACAATGACATTTCTTACAAATCTTATATTAATATGAATTGAGAAATCATAACTACAGAATTATAAATGACTTTGAAAAAAACACTCGATCCAATTAAAATTAGTATCAACATTAAAAAGTAAGTAACTATATGGAAATAAATTTACTAAGCAGTAGAATGAATGGGCTTTAAAATCAATACATTTATTAAGTAATATTTGAAATGAAAAGGGAATACATAATTCATCATTTCCTAGTTATCACTCAGTCAATCAATGCAGTATTGCCCTGTGGAGACTTTTACCCTTCCTTTGACATTTTAAAAGTTAAATATGCCCATTTGGAATGAATATGATTTAGGTAACCTTTTATGGAGTACAGGAACAAAGGATGATATAAATGTCACAGAAAGAATGAACCTTTGTCTCTTTTCCAAGACAAAACAAAAACATAGCTGTTATTGTTACCCATTAGACAACCATTGGAAAATCTGCTTGTCTCCCAAATCACCAGCTGAGAATATAATCATTATGAGAGGTAATAAAGAAGAAATAAAATGAACCAATATTAGTAAGGATCGCATGAAGAGAAGGAAGAGACATGTTAATCATCTCTGCATTCCCAATAGTGTCTAACATAATATCTTGAAAATTCTGTGAACTCAATAAATGTAAATTGAGTGGATGGAACTTTGAGTTATTTAATTGTAGGTATTTCCAATTTTTCTTTAATAAAATTATTTCACTGCCATGTTCATGATCATAAAATAATACCTAAGGTATAAGGAGCTCACAAATAGAATAATACTTGGATCAATTTTCTAATGTTCTTTTAATCAGAAAACTGGTGAGCCAATGTGATCTTTATTCTAAGATCCTTGAAAAATTCTTGGTTTTGTTTCTTAATTGTACAAGATAACTTACCTAGCACATACCATGTACATATCTGGAGAAGGCGGTGTAACTACAAATGAATCTGTTAGGTAACCACAGACCTAACTCCTGCACCATTTAATCAACCAATCAATCAATTCTGTTCTGTTACAGATAGGTTCACTTCTTGGTCTTTTCTATTGATGAAACTGAATTATGTAACTGTTTTATTATATTTGCCAGCATATATGCCATTATACTGAATACAATTTCTTTCTTTTTGAATCTAAAATTTCAAATTTAACCAAAGACTCATGATTTAATAAAACAGAGCTGGTTACTTCCAGATCCAATAATTTTTTAAAGGCAAGGTGATTCCATTCGAGAAGTACAGATAAACAGTATCTTAAACACATACACATTAATAACTAACACTTATATTTTCATGAGTGTTGACAATATTATACTTGGTGGAATTATATGAAAGAATGAGAATGACTATATTTGACTGGAAGGACTAGCATTGCTTCCTTTGAGATTGATACACTACCATGATTAATAAAGGCACTAATTTGCTTTATTGTCCATATAAACTATTCACCATTACACATATCATATATGATGCGCAATGCTGAGAAGTCTGTGTCTTCAATGCTTGCTGAAATCAACATTTAGGAAGAGTTTCACAAAGGGGAATAAAATAAACTTGCACTTTGTAATTTAAGAATTCATTGAAAAGATGACAAATGCACTAAACTTAATTTCTCAATAACAATTAGAAACATGAAATTCAGTTTTAAAAGTGTTTAAAAATGTAACACACATAAATTTTATCTTCCTAATATGATAGCATCTTGTCAATCTTTACATGTATTTTATTCTTTTTCAACAAAGGCATGAATCTTAAGTCAAACATAAGCTTTATCATATGGAAATATGATAAAGATTATAAATACTTCCATACCAAAGGCAATTTAGGGAAAATAAGCCAATTAGCAACTTTTCTCATATCTGAGTTTAATTAGGAGAAAATCTATATTTACTACAGCAATTCCTTCTACTTGAAAATCTTTGACATACAAAGCTCTTAAAATAACATCAATAACTCTTATGTGTATTTTTAATATCTATGTTTGACACTGGATACAAATGTTGCTTGAAACATATCTTTAAATCTAGTTTATGGATATTTTGGTGGTTGCAGTGTTGTAATTGCATACAACTACTAAAGAAACTAATAGTGATTACAAATGCTAGGGGAAAAGGATGTGTTCTATCAAAGATTCTCTATTTAATGCCATTTTTTCTGGGAATCCTGGCATAAACAACCACTGTGATACATGGATGAGAGAATGTAGGAGATGTAGGATAACAACAATTAATGATATCTCCATTACTGTAAAAGTCAGAAATGTATGGATGAAAATTGTTGAGAAAGGGAAAGTTCAGATTCCATCTGATTTTTGCCATTGTTAATCAGAAGGAAAAATTAAAACCAACAGAAGCAAAGAAATAGAATTACAGTGGTGGGATAATTCTTGATGTAGTAATAAAAACCATGGTTTAGTTTGTGTAAAAACTGATTCTACTGTTGAAATCTTAGTTTCCTCAGTTCTGAATTGAGGACAGTGGACTCAGTCACTGCTTTTTAAATAGCAGTCTGTATCGGAATATCTTATGAGAATTTTCAGTAATATGTAGGTTAAGATTCTACTTCAATGAGTCTCCTTGGAACAGCGATCCCAAATACCTGTTTAGTGTGAACTTTTCCCTGGCAAGCTTCTCAGGTAATGAGATTAGAAATATGAGGAAATGACTTTCCCATTGAAGGAAATTAAAATGATTCCTAAAATACTAACTTTTCTTATCAAATCTCTGCTTTCATTTCAAGTTCTTCAGGTAGCTGGAGGGAGCCAGCATGAAGCATTAAATAGACCAAAACTATGGAAGGGCCGCTTGTAGCTGAACGTTGATGGTGTCCCTTCAATCTGAAAAGCAGAATTAAAGGTGGAATCTACAACAATGGGAGGGGAATACAGTTTAAACTCAAAAAAACTAATCTCTTAACCTTTCTAGACTTCAATTTTCTAATTTTTAAAATTAATAGTGTCCGCTAAGCAGCCTTAAATTTCATTTCTAATTCTAAAAATTCTATTAAACACTAATGTTACATTTATTTAAATTATATTCCTTCTCCTTACATTTAACTTTCTTTTCCAGTTAGCAAACTTATTATTTTAGTGAGTAGTTTTTAGAAAAAGTAAAAGAAAAGCACATCTGAGCAAGAACATGTACTTCCTGTCTTTGTGAGCCATGCTTGGTGCAGAGGTGACTTGGTTTAATCCCTCAGTAAAACCAGTCACTATGCACCTGGAGGTGGCGCCAGGCAGTGGTGCATGACAAATAAGCAGCCTCTTTTGAGTCTGCTTTGTAAACCCGGTCTCAGTAAATAGGAGCAACTGTCACATTTGCTTTCAGAGTATGAGAAACACAAAAAGAACCCCTCCCTCCTGCTTTATTCCTTTAAGTATTAACATAGGAAACAAAATAACACTTTGCAGTTCCGCTCTTGCTTTTCCCACATGAGTATCCCCAGATCACTAGAGAATAGGCTTCCATTTATCTGTGGAACAGTTCAGGCATAAACACTTGTCCCATAAGCTTTGGCTACCAAATCAGTCATGTCTCTCTCCAGTTGTGGAGGGATTTCCAGCAGAACGCATTTTCGTTTTCTCCATGTACTTTGCTCTGTCTTGGGTTTCCAAATGCATCTTACTTTTGTAATTCAACCTTGTACAACCGAATGCATGTCTGACTCTGGGAATCGCTGTAACAGCTTTGTTCAAGGAGGGAAAATGGGAAAAGGGAAGGGCAAGCTCCTTACTCCGTTCTGCCATGGGTGATGTCCAATTCAGAAGTTCCAGAATTTCACACATTTCATTGATACCAGACACCCCCCCCCCCCCAGGCAGAGTTAGACAGTGAGAGAGAAAGGTCTTCCTTCAGTTGGTTCACCCCCTAAATGGCCACTATGGCCCGTGCGCTGTGCTTATCTGAAGCCAGGAGCCAGGTGCTTCCTCCTGGTCTCCCCTGCAGGTGCAGGGCCCAAGCGTTTGGGCCATCTGGACACTCTTATTTATCCAAGTTTCTTCAACACTTAATCCCAAAGCTCTATTTTGGATACCATAAAGGATGCAGTCTTTGTCTAGAGAAAATTATCATTCAATTTTAAAAGTGATGTATTCAATATTTAAATCTCATGACAAAATAAGACCTACATAGAGCAATCAAGAAGATTTCATAAGATAGTATCTCATCCCCAACCAAGGGGGAGAGAACAATGTGTTACATAGAGGAAACACTTTGAGAGAAGTTAGTTGAAAGGTAATATTAAAACTTCTTAAAATATTTACACGTTTTAAATTCACTCAAACAATTGAAATAGCACACTAAAATATCTCATGTTTTACCTGATTTATAATGGGTGCTGCATTGTTATTTTTAATAGATAAGTCTCAAAATCTTTTCTCAGATATTTAAAGATCACTGTTAAAAATTGTTTCTGTTTTCTGTTCTTCGTCCCTGCTTCTCCTGCTTGACCCAGAAACTCACGGTCCCCTCCTTCCTGGCCCCATCACCACCACCTGCACTGTGTCATGCCCAGGTTTTTTTGGTTCTTGTTTATATAACACCCTGGGGGACATAGCTACAGCCTGAATTTTAAGTTTTAATTTATTATTCATTTTCATTTAATTGAAAGAGACACATAGAGCACGAGAGAGAGAGAGAGAGAGAGAGAGAGAGAGAATTTTTCATCCTCTGGTTTACTCCTAGAATGTTTGCAACAGCTGGGGCTAGACCAGGCTGAAGCCAGCATCCAGGAACTCAGTCTCAGTCTGCTACGTGAGTAGTAGGGACCTAAGCACTTGAGCCATCACCTACTGCCTCCCAGGGTGTGCATCAGCAGGAATGCTGAATCAGATGTGTAGGCAGGACATGAACCCAAGTACTCTGATACAGAACGCAGGTTTCTCAAGCAATGTCTTCACTATGGCACCCATCACCCAGCTACAGCCTAAATTTAATTCTTCTGGCTTTCCTTCACCTTTTCCTAGTTTTCATGAGAGAGGCTGTTCTGATGTGGTTTGCCTTAGGGTATTTTGTGCTTATCATCAGCATGAGCTGACCAGTTCTGAGGAATCAGTAGCCCTGGGTTAGAATACCCAGGAAACAGAGCTTAAGCCAAACCCAGCTGGTTTGAAAATCCGTGGATGAGAAAGACAGGCTCTGCTGCTCGAATGCATTGTGTTTGAATGGCCTGACTGTTGAGAAACATTCTTAAAAGCCACACTTCAGTCTGAGAGGGTGGCTTTCCTCTTCTTAAAACCAGACATGTTTTCATTCTTACTTAACCCAGTGGATATACATTAATGAAAGGATAGATGCTTGTGTATGTAGAAAGACTGCGACAGACTAACACTTTGATGGCACTTGTTAACTAGTACAATGGTCCTAAATTGACATGTTATCCAAGCTATGTGCTGTGGTCTGACTGGTGGGTACAAAGAGAAGTAAAGTTTATAGTACATGCCAGGTAAAGAGACTGTTAGAGCGAAATTCCTACATAATGGGGTTCATAGCAGCATTTGCTAAGTGTCAGTTTATGTCTATCTACACTCTTGCACAGCTCATAAAGAAATACTGGCTGTCCCAAAGAGAAAAATATCATTTGTTTTTCCTGATCGGCGACAACTAACTGAGCACCAAAGGGGAAACCTGTTGAAGTGAAATGGACACTATGAGAAACAGTGACTTGATCAGCTCTTGTGCTGACTGTTGATGTACAATGTAATACTTTATCCATTTTAGTATTTTTGGGGGTTCTAGTACTAGTGGTTGAACTCTGTAATTAACACACAATTATTCTTAGGTGATCCCTGTGAAATATAAGAGTGGGAAAAAGAGAGGGAGGAAATGTACAATTTGGGACATGCTCAATTGGACTTGCCCCAAATGATGGAGTTAGAAACGTGACAGGGGATTCCAATACAATCCCATCAAGGTGGCATGTACCAAGGCCATCTCACTAGTCCAAGTGATCATCTTCAGTTCACAATTGATCACACTGATAGGTCTAAGAGTCAAAGGGATCACACAAACAAGACTAGTTTCTGCTAATACTAACTGATAGAATCAAAAAGGGAGAGAACGATCCAGCATGGGAAGTGGGAGACACAGCAGACTCAGAATGGCAGATGTCCTAAATAGCACTCTGGCCTCAGAATCAGCCCTTAAGGCATTCGGATCTGGCTCAAGAGTCCATGAGAGTATTTTAGGCATGGATGGAAAGCCAAGACACTCTGGAAAAAAAAAAAAAAAGAAGACCTAAATGAAAGATCTCTGCAAGTGAGATCCCAGTAGAAAGAACGGGACCATCAAAGAAGGAGGTACCTTTCTCTGAAGGGAGGAGAGAACTTCCATTTTGACTATGACCCTGTCAGAATAAGATCGAAGTCAGCAAACCCTAAAGGCTTCCATAGCCTTGGCATCTCAAGACTAGAGCCTAGGGAGATTACTGACGCCATAAACAAGAGTGTCAAATTGTTAAGTGAACAACAGGAGTCACTGTGTACTTACTCCTCATGTGGGATCTGTCCTTAATGTGTTGTCCAATGTGAAGTAATGCTATAACTAGTACTGAAACAGTATTTTTACACTTTGTGTTTCTGTGTGGGTGCAAACTGATGAAATCTTTACTTAGTATATACTGAATCGATCTTCTGTATATAAAGATAATTGAAAATGAAAAAAATTTGGTGTTAAATTGGAAATTGCATAGAGAATTAATCAATTTTTTAAAAAATATCATGTAGGATCTCTGTCCTTAATGTGCTGTACATTGTGAATTAATACTATAACTAGTACTCCAACAGTATTTTTCACTTTGTGTTGCTATGTGAGGGCAAACTGTTGAAATCTTTACTTAATATATACTAAACTGATCTTCTGTATATAAAGAGAATTGAAAAGGAGTCGTGATGTGAATGGAAGGGGAGAGGGAGTGGGAAAGGGGAGGGTTGCGGGTGGCAGGGAAGTTATGGGGGGAGAAGCCATTGTAATCCATAAGCTGTACTTTGGAAATTTATATTCATTAAATAAAAGTTAAAAAAAAAAGAAAGAAATACTGGCTACTTTTGCCATTGATGATGGATTGACAAATTACTAATGGATCAGAAGCAAGAACAACTCTAAGCTTATGAAAAGAGCTTTTTTCCTCTTCTTATTTTGTACTGTAAAATATTGTTTGTAATTGAACAGAAATCACTTTTTTCCTTTAACTAAATGAGCTCTGTAGATAAAGATTAAATTTTAAGCAATGATATATGCAGTTACATACACTCTATGCTCAGTAAGAACAGATGGGCTATTTGGTAGACTGGCCACAAATGGGTGTCCCCACATGCCCAGAGTAGCACATTGACACTCATTTACCAGAATGAGGGTGCATTTGTGATTGTCCAAATGCAGGCGAGGGATTATTGAAGGTGAGTTTTACTTTATGAAAACAAGACATTGGGTATGATTTTTGTGGTTGATTTGTTTAAGAGCAAATGATTCCATTCATAGTATATGCTCTGCTAGCACCTATGGAGCAAACTTAAGTCTCTGGTGAAATATTGTGATAAAATACAATCCTTCCTGTGTTCTCTTGTTCTGGAGCAGAGAGAAGGTCAAAGCAGATACCTTGTAAAAAGCAGAAACAGCATTAAAGTTCCTCTTAATTAAAAATGAATACAGATTTATTAAATAAACCTTGTTATGTTCTGTTTGGGTAAAATCCTACACAATGATATGTAAGTAAGTGCATTCTAGAAAAGATGGATACAATAGAAAAGATTTAGTCTTGAGTGAAGCAAAAATAACTTCTTACAACCAAAGACAAGAGCTCTAACCAAGAGGTTAGATGAACATTGAAGATGCTGCTATACACTAAGGAGAAAATATGGAAAACAGACTCAGTTCTTTTCTTTAAAGACAGACCTAGAATAGAACTTGTGCCTAGATGGGGAGAGAAATCCCTCTTAGGAAAAAAAATACTGTGCGTATTGTTCACATTGCTGAGTTCCTACTATGTGCCAGCAGCTACCGTCAGTCCACATATATGGTGGTAAACAGGTGCACATATTTACATACATACAAAATCATAAATTCACTGCATACACATAAGTTCTAGGATAATACACAGAAACCAGACCTGAACCTAGTGCCAACTGATGTGAAAACAGAGGCTAAGACAAAAATTCTCTGCTGTTCTAAGTCATTGTGTTTGAATGACCTGGCTGTTGAGAATCATTATTAATATGAACACTTAAGTCAGTGAATGAACAATACCATCCCAGGATACAATGCGCCCTCTAGGAAAGGGATCACTGAACCTCATTCCGCATGTCAGAACCAGGAGGAGAATCCATATTCTCCCACATCCGCTCATTCCAAATCTGAGTTGAGGTATCCAAGTCCTACTTCACACAGCACATGTGCTAACCTGAATTCATCATCCCCATCTACCTGTTTTTTCACTTATATTTCCCTTCTCTGTTATTATCAGTATGATTCACCACTTTACACAGTCTTAAGTGAGGGAAGCCTCATAACCTCATTTTTTCTTGCTTACCTACACTGTCCAGTTGAGCACTAAGTCCCTTCAAACTCACCTGCTTCTTATCTCTTGAATGACCCTTTCTTGCCATTTCTACTGCTGCTGAAACAATAATGTTACTTCCAAAAGTAACCTTCAGAGGTAATTCAAATTGCTTTTTTAAATTTATTAGATAGGTAGAGTTACAAACAGTGAGAGAGAGAGAGAGAAAGGTCTTCCTTCTGTTGGTTCACCCCCCAAATGGCCACTACAACTGGCACTGTGCCAATCTGAAGCCAGGAGCCAGGCACCTCCTCCCGGTCTCCCATGCAGGTGCAGGGGCCCAAGTACTTGGGCCATCTTTCACTGCTCTCCCAGGCCACAGCAGAGAGCTGGACTGGAAGAGGAGCAACTGGGACTAGAACCCAGCACTCATATGGGATGCTGGTGCCACAGGCGGAGGATTAACCAAGTGAGTCATGGAGCTGGCCCCTCAAGTTTCTCTTTTTTACTGTGTGAAGTTTATCTCATTCATCTCCCTACTTATCCAGTAGATAAGTTGCTTCTTCCTTCTCTTAGACTTTGAGCATGAAGTCATCTGTGTGCTCCCCAATGGTGCTACTTCCTGCCCCCCAGTCTTCTGTACTTATATTTTTTTATCTTAGCATTGCTTCCTCAACAGCAGAAAGAAATATAAATAAAACTCAGTGGCTTCATCTCTAGAGATATAGGCAACATTTTTAAATGCATAGGTTATGTTTTAATATTTAATGCATCTTACTGTGATTTTATGCCTTACTTATTAAATTCTAAACTTCTTCAAAGTCTAAATTTTTGGCATACTGTATGCAATAAAAGCTGCTGATTTTCAATAAATATATGATTAATGAAATAGGTGCTTATAATTAAAATAGACAAAATAGTTAAAAATATTGACAAGGACAATGACATTCAGCAGCATAAGTTGTAACCTGTATAAAACTTCTGCAACTACAAACAATGAACAACCTTCCTCTCCTCTGAATCACAGGTTAACTCGGGCATTTGATTCAAAATTTCCATAATTTAATGATCAAATGTGGTTTCTATGAACATGAAATGAACAGAAATGAAATAAATGCCCCTGATCTAGTAATTGATAAGTATCCATTAACATCACTTATATTGTGTCTATATATTGAATATTTATTTTTACAGAATTGAAAATATCCTGAAAAACTTCCTAGTTTTATGATAGTGTTTAGAAGACAGCTATCTACATTTGCAATTGCTTGAGATATTGACAAAGCAATTTGTCAGTCACAGTGGTTCAGAGGCTGCATGGCTGAAAATAATGCTAAACTTATCCAAGCAAATCTTTTATGTGTCTAGGGCCTTACAAATTATACCTCCTCAACTGCTTAATGCCAGGTAACTAAAACCCTTGGATAAGCTGCATCACTTCTGTTTTGCAGCTTCTTCACCAGAAATTGTTGGTTCTAATCATACAAAGGGATATGATTCTATACATTTCTTAATTATGGTTTGTGCACTCTACAGGCACAGTTGTCAGTTCGGGTGGTAGGCTCTCATCACATATTGTGAGTCGTGCAGCATGACTACAGGGTGAGATAGCTGAACATGATGACAATTTGTTAGCTCCATAATTAATTTTTCTTTATTTCTATACTTTGTTCAGTCATGATAAATAAGTGAATTCAGAATATGTAACAAATTACTAGTAGGTCATGTGCTGTTCCTTGATTTCAGGAAATACTTTTATGTCTAAAAGGAAGTGGAAATATTTACCTGTTTAGTACATTTAAAATATGAATAACAAGAATGATCAATTTAAACTTTTAAAATGAAGTTTAATCATTTCAAGGGCCTCCTAAAAGTTCATGGAGAATATGTATTATGCAGAAACTATTCATGGATTTCAAAATTCTTTACATACAAATAAATTTATCTCTTAATTCTATTTTCCCATGAATAAACTTTTTGAAGTACCCTCATATGCCTAAAAGAAATAGATATTTTCTTAAAAGATGTCATCCAAATCAAACAGCATATGAGCACTCTAGCTGGTTGTATCTAGCTTTCAAAATGTGTGATTTACCTAGTGTAAACTTACATCAATCCTAAACTCATGTGTATGTAGTTTAATAATTCATATAACTTGTAAAAATTAGGTGTATAAGAGTTCAACCCTATCACAGAAATCCCATTTCTGAAATGCAAAGTTGATCATCAATTCTTTTACTTACAGACTCCCCACAGAACAAAATCTAAGTCCCAAAATCTAAGGACAACAGACAACTTCCCAGTTTGAGTCACGGTAATAAAACTCTGCTCCTGTTCCTTAAGATGCAAGTGCCCCAGACACCTTTTAAAGTTGCCTTTACTCACTGTGCAATTCAGTTTCTAATCTCTCAAAAATGTATTTATTTTCACTTATTCAGAAGAGGGAGATACCTTACATCCACTGGTTCACTCTCCAAATGCCTGCAACAGAGGGGCTGAGCCAGGGAGCTCAATCCAAATCTGCCACATGGGTGGAAGGAATTCAAACACGTGACCCACCTGCTGCCCTCGGGGTTCACACTAGCAGGAAGCGGGATCTGGAAATGGCACTGGGACTCCAAGCGGGGTTCTCTGATATGGACTGCAGGTGTCTCAGCTGGCTACCTCACCACTGCATCAAATGCCGGCCTCCACTTTCATGCCTTGTCTAGCAGTTTCGTTCCTTTGTTTGTTTAGACGAACTGCTAACACTGACCTTTTCTTTCTGTCTCTGTTAAATTCTTAATTCCTCTGTCAAATCTCTTCTGAGTCCTCCAGAAAGTTGCTCCTTTCATCAATACATAAGATGGGTTTCGGGCATCATTTTTATAGAATTTATTACACTGCATTGTGATTTTTTTGTCTGAAGTCTGTTTTCTCCTGTAGAGAATAAACTCTTTATGCTTAAGGAGCCTGTTTTATTCCTTTATTTTCTCAGTCCCCTGCTTGGCGCATGGCCTCCAGTAGCTGCTCATAAAGGACATCATTCAAGGAAGAGAGAGCCACAGAGACAGAAAACACCATTATTCGGCTTTTGCTATAGATCTGGGCACCGCCAATGCTTTTTTAACATTTAGGAAAAATTACTCTGTGACACAAACAGCTCCATTTTATTTTCAGATGTTTCATGTCTGCATGAAACCACCACATCATGTCCCATCTCATTCACAACTAATGAATAGGTTAATTGTACTGAATCTAGGGTCAGCAGAGGAAGATGCGATTTAACTTAGCCGTATGAGAAGTAGTTCCTTTTCATAAAAACATCTAATACACATTCCTGTTGTGCATGAAATCCATGGTGCAGAATAAAAGCACTGAGGAACTATTGTCATATGTAGCCTTAGTAGAGATGAGCTGAACTTAATTTTCTCCAACCATCACTCAAAATGAATTCATAAGAACATTAGAGGTTGTTTAAGCTTGGTAGGCTCTTGCTTTATTAGAAGTTGATGTGGTTATCGCTAGATGTTTCTATATGACTGTTTCCAAAAGATCTGTGAAATTTTAATCTACTTGAAAAACTAAAATGCAGGGTTATTTGTTTTGACATGCTTAATCACTTTTCCATTTTAAAGCAAAAGACAAGAAGTCACTGGGGACAGTAAAAAAAGACAATGTCAGTATGTGTGCAAAGAAATGAGATATTTTCAAATGAAACTTCATATTATTTTATTGTCATTAAGTTGCAGTTTTTATTACTTTCTCTAGAATATGAAAAGCAAATGAATTGTTTTTGTTATTGTGATTTAATGTGAAATTATTAAGGCAGTCTAAAAATCAAAATTATGTCCCACTATGTGCTACTAATTTAATTACTGGTACTGAAAACATCAATAAGTAATGTAAAATGAGAATGAAAGCTTAAAATGTATTCTGCCTTTTTTTGATAAATACAGCACATTCAAACCTGGGTGGAATAAAGCTATGTGAAAATCACTACTACTATGTACTCCTTCATTTGTTCCCTCATCTAGCCCAGTGCATTAAACAGGTTCACAAGGGCCAAGCCCTGGGTTGGGCTCAGAAATAGGATGGGTGAGAGCTCATAATGATGGTAGAGATAAGAAAGAACCAAAACCCAAGGAACAATCCCATTGTATTAAAGCTGCATGCTATAGGAAATACGGAATGCAATAAAGGTGAATGAAAGTTCGCCTTTTTTTTTTTTTTAATAAAATGCTCGGGAAGAGAGCCTGTGAGGAAGGGCCCTGCACCTGCTGAAGGAAAAAGCAGAAGAGTGTTTACTGGAGTGCACCTGGCCCCCTCCAGACCTCCCCTTTCTCTCCTGTCAGGCTACCGTCCTGCTCTCCTCCCTTGTCAGTCACCACTCCCTCCTGGTCATTCCTTGTCCAATGTTCTCATCAAAACCTGGTCTCAGGGAAGAAGGTGTGGAACTTCCTCCCAGACACAGCTGCATTTTAACCGAGGTCCAAGGCTCTGTTCTTCTTCACAGAGAGAATAGTGCTCTGATGCCAATGCTGTTGGCATTTTGTGCTGGGAAGGTGGGGTGGCCGCCAGAAAGGATATCAATAACGCAATAACTGGAGGTCTCTCTGTTGACAATTTTTTTCAAATATATTATTTTCCTGGGCTACCAGCAACACATCAAAAAGTCATGCCTGGAGACAGAGAGTAGAGGCAGGCATGTTTATGGTTTCCTGGTTTTAATGGGAAGTAAGTGTGGAGATTAATTTTAAAGGCAGAATAATTTTCCTGTGATCTCCACAGAGGACATCAAAGGTGACACATAGTTGTGCACATGTTAAGGTGAAGGTAAAGTAACAATCTCTTTTTGAAATCCTCAATGGGTCTCTGTCACTCCCTGACGCATCTTGCCCTCCTGAATGGAATTGTGTTTTCCCTCCTTGCTTCTCAATGCTCTTGTAAGACTCAGATCCAATGGCATTAGAGTATGCACTTTGAGAGATTTAAAATACATTACATGTGTTTATAGGATGTATGGAGGGCAGCCAAAGCAAATAAATAAATAAATAAATAAAGTCAGATGAGGATTCCTAAGAGAAAGACAAAGGCTATTTTACTACACTTGACAATTTTGCATCGATTTTTCATGGTCCACAAACTAAAGCATTTGTGAGGTTTGTTTAAAGGTCAGAGATGACAATAAGGCATTTATTTTTGTGTTAATTCAGTACATTTCCTCCATATACTGTAGGTGCTGAGTTCCATGAGCAACCACAGGGTCTTTTCTGGGTTCATCTATTGATGTAATTTCCACACTGCCAACTCAAGACATTATTTTTACTTATTGATAGGCCAAAACACATATAAGTATATGACAGTATTGGCCAACAGCAAACCACTGTCTTGGAACTTGAGACCTGTCTTTCTGCATTTTATTTTATTTTGTGGTATTGAGTCAGAGGTTCTGAACATGACATTTCTTTTTCTTTTTTCCCCTTTTTTTTTTTTGACAGGCAGAGTGGACAGTGAGAGAAAGAGACAGAGAGAAAGGTCTTCCTTTTCCATTGGTTCACCCTCCAATGGCCACTGCGGCCGGCGCACCGCGCTGATCTGAAGCCAGGAGCCAGGTCTCCCATGCGGGGGCAGGGCCCAAGGACCTGGGCCATCCTCCACTGCATTCCCAGGCCACAGCAGAGAGCTGGCCTGGAAGAGGGGCAACTGGGACAGAACTGGCGCCCCAACAGGGACTAGAATCTGGGGTGTGGGCGCCGCAGGCGGAGGATTAGCCTAGTGAGCCACGGTGCCGGCCTGAACATGACATTTCTTGTTCAGCACTGGGCTCCATGTTACTTCTTACTGGTGTTTACTCCCCAGAATGACCCTCTTGTACCTACAACTAGTACCAGTAGCCTTTGGTTACCATATCCAGAATTTCTCAAGCGCTGGGAGTTGCCAGCCCACGTGGGCAGGTGCCTGTGTCCAGAGGTCTGATCCAGCACCTCATGCTCTCTCTGCCAGTCGTTTATGTCACCACAAGCTGGGCCATGTTAGCTTTTTAGTGGTTCTTTTCCCCACTTAAAAATGCACAACTTCTGTATATGAATAATTTTACATAGTACATGCCATGCCGTGTCACACATACAAGATAAAGAATGTCCTTGTGTGGGCATGTGCATGTTATTCTGAGGTCTCTTTAGAAAGACAGGAATCTCCTCTGCAGGATTCTGTCCTCAAGACCTAATCAACTCCAAGGGCTCCATCTGCAAACATCATCAGCTCAAGTGTCACTGCTGCGACCTGCAGACTCCTGGAGGAGCTGCACATTCAGACCTCAGTGTTGTCTGCGTGACCTTTCCGCTTTTTACTCTTCCAAAGAACCATTTCCTCCTACTAAGTTCCTTCTATAGAAATAGGAGGATTGGTTCTGTTTTCCTCACCAGACCCTGACCTTGACCAACCTCCACTGTATACAATGAACCTAAAATATATCCTAAGTGTTTTTGTTTCTTCTTTTCCTACTGGACACTTATATAGTTACCTGTAATTAGTAGTTTGAAACTTCTTGGAACAAAGAAGTTAGAGGAGGCTGTGGAAAATAGATTTTTTTTCCAATTCAGGGCATTATTTTTCATTTTAATGTACAAGGAGAGGTGGTGAGAAATAGAACAGATATGCTATGTTTTCTTCGCAATCACAATACTCTAATAGTATATAAAATTGAGGGAGGGGTAATAGTAAAGTCAATAAACATTATCAGTGTGGTGGCCATTTATAATTGCTTACAATAAATCAACAAAACTAAATATATCATATTTTGGAATTATAGTGGCAAATCAATACTTCCCTTAAACAGTTTTATTTTAACACAACCCAGGAGATATTGGAAACATTCCATATTTTCACAAAAACCTACTTGGTCATCCCATTTTAAAACATTCTTTTATCTTTACCAAAAAAAAAAATTCCTCTCTTTCTAAATTTTCCTTCCAGCTACTCAAGTTTTAATGCAAAACTTCTCAAGTGAGATGGTTATGCTATTTCTAATTCTGCTGATCTTACTTACCCTCTTTTTCAACTAAAACCCATTTATTCAGGTTTCACCTCTCCCACTCCACAGAAAGTGTTGCTCTTTATCGAGTTCACAAGGGATATGATTATACTTCATCTTTAATTTTCAGTCCTCATGTTTTGGGGTATCTCAGTAGTATCACACCTTCTCTTTGATATGATTCCTTTGCTTCTGTCCAGAGCAATCCTTGACCCTTCTCTTTGTCCTACACTGCACAACCATTCCATCAGGAAACCGACTTCAACTTGTGTTCTGAATCCAACTACTTCTCCATACTTGAACTTGTCTTACTGCCACACAATCAGCTCTCACCTGGATTTAACAGTTCTCTCTGTTTCTACACTTCGGTTTCAGAGAAAAAAATATTTTTAACACAGATGCCAGGATGACCTTTTAAAATGTGAAATGGATGACATCGGTGCTATGCTCAAAACTTTTTGTTTGTACTTATTTTTCTAGAAGTAAAAAGCAATGTGTTTGAGGTAGACTGCACGTTTTAACTGCACCTGTCTGCCCATTATGGTTCCTCTGCCACTGCCACCACTCTCACTCACTCACCCTCACTTCTGCAAACTCTGACCACTGACTTCTTTGCTGTGTTCAGACTTGCGTCTCTTGTTGTTAAAGAGATGCAAGATATCTCCGTGTTCATACATGCGTCTGTGTACCATAGTTTTGGCTTTCCTCTTTGCTGGGGAATATTCTTACCCAACATGTTCACTTGGCTAGCTCTCTGCTCTGTTTGAAACCCTTCTCTCTCCTCAGAAGATGCCCATGCAGATGGGTTCTGTGCAGTTAGAGCCACTCCATGCACGCAACCAATCCCTCTTAACCCACTCCTTTCTTGGTAATGGCACTTTTCACTCCTCTTTTAACACTGCATACAAGATTTATTTATTTACTTGAAAGTCAGAGCTGCAGAGAGAAAAGGAGGGAAGTAGGGAGGGAGGAAGGCAATGTAGTATTCTACAGCTTATATGCTAGATTTATGACTTTTTAAAATCATTTTATCCATTTATTTCTCACTTTTTTCATTGCTTAATGTTTCAGAAAAGTAACTATACTATCACCCATCATTTTTCTTGTAATATTTCTCTTATTTATTCTTGGATTTCGTTGCTAACATTTTCCCAAACTGTTGGAACATTTTATACTCCATTATTTTCACAAAAATGGCATACTAGAAAGTTCATGACTTTAGGAATAGGGCCAAATTTATTCCAAGTATCAAATCTGCCTCTGTGGAACTTAGACAATTTGTGGTCAAACTTTGGTTTCCTACTTACAGAAGCACGATCATACACATTCCAGAATTGGCTGTAATGGTCATGTGAGGTGAAATACAGCAAGTGACTGATGGTTGTCAGAGTGCACCTTACAGATGTCAGTTCTGTCCTTTCTACTTGTTGGTTTTCAGGGGGAAAACATTGTTTTTGCTGACGTCCTATTTGTTCATAGTACTTCTGTTCTCCTTTCAGGTCTTGCTTTATCCTAGTACCCCTCAACATTATTCCAAAAAATTTCAAATCATTCTCCTCATGATGCTATCTCTGATTACACACACTAATTGTGACTTCTCTTAGGGAGTAGAGAAGAAAGGGTTGAACAAGGAATGGATATGAAATCAACATTAATAATCATAATTATGTAACAATTTTCCCATATTCATGTGTGAGCCTAGATTATTTTTCTAGACATCTATCCTGAGTCTGCCATATATCAATAAGCATAGATATTTGCATAAAATTTTCATACCACTTCTGCCTTGCACACTAGGAAGTTCTAAGTTTTCTGTGTCTTACAGCTGCTAATTTATTTTTTTTCTTTAACAACAAGCGATTGTTCTTGGAGAAACCCCTCTGTGAATTTCAGGATATCAGACTCTTCCCTATATTTTCTCACCTATTTGTCCACTGTCCATTCTTTTGTTGGCTTTTACTCCTCTTTCAGAATTCTGAAGGGTGAAGCTCCTAGAAGTTTGAGTGGGATTCCTTCTCTTCTCTATACGTCTTACTCAGTAATCTCATCTTTGGACTTTCAATATCACCCATTTCTGATTACCCTCACATACCTCCAAGCCCTCATTCTTCTCTAAGCTCAAGAATCACACCATTAACTGACAACTGGACATGTCCACATGAATATTGAGCAGACATCTAAATGTAACAACATATCCAAATTAGAATGTGAATTTCTCCAAATTCATGTTTTAATTTTCTCATTAGTCAAATGAACTACTATTTATCAATCAACCAAGTTACAAGCCTGTAATTCAATGTTGATTCTTAGCTTTCGTTACGATTTACAGCACAGCTTTGTCAAGTCACAATGGTCCTACCTTACAAATAGTTCACAAACTCTGAAACTTGTCTCCATCTCCACAGCAATCCCTGTTGTCACAACTGTCATTACTTACACCTGAACTACACAACATTTTCTACATGGCTTGTTTGTCTCTGTAATGCAATCTAATAAGAGTATTATCCATGCAGAAGGCAGAGAGATCATTTAGAAATCAGGACATCAAATTCTACCATCTGTCAGACCGGGGTCCTCACCAGTTCAATGACAGTCACACATTCCCTAGCTGAATGTGGGAACTGTATTGGTTTTATCTCAGTAACTGTATACCACTGAGTATTTATAGAATACTCAACATTGAAGACTCATATCATATTTAATGAACATGTGACTACCCCAATATATGAATTGGTTTCAAAAATGGTTTCCTATAATCTTACAAGTATGGGAATAAGTTATCTATGAGATTTTATATCTAGACATGGAATTAAATTCATGATGGTTATTCTTTTTTTAAAAATACATCAGATTATCTCACTTCCCTAAGAAGAAATATTTTAATGGCCCTTATGTGGTAATTTCATAGCATTGCTTATTATAGCTTCCATAATCTGGCTTCTACATATCTCTACAAAATAATTTCTTCCTTCTTGTCCTTTTTATAAAAGAAGATTTATTTATTTGAAAGGCGAAATTACAGAGGGAGAAGGAGTGACAGACAGAGAGAGAAAGAGAAAGAGAGGGAGGGAGAGAGAGAGAGAGATAGAGAGAGATAAATATCTTGCATCTGCTGGTTCACTCCCGGATGGCTACAATGACTGAGATTGGTCCAGGCCAAAGCTGACAGCCTGGAACTCCATCCAGGTCTTCCATGTGGATAACAGGGGCCCAGGTACATGGGCCATCTGCCACTGCTTTCCCAGGCACATTAGCAGGAGCTGCATCAGAAGAGAAGCAGCTTGGACAGGAACCAACACTCGTGGGATGCCTGGTGTTGCAGGTAGTGGCTTACCCTGCCATGCCACAATGCTGGCCTTTCTTGTCCCTTATTTTAAGTTTACATTCCTGAATAGTCAAGTGCATTCAAGTCTCTGGACCTCTCTCTGTGTTTCAGGTCTTTCCTATCTCAACTTGACCTTTAATTATTTTTTAAGTCTGAGCTCAAATTGTAACACTCACTATCCTTCCTGATATTTTTTGCCTCTTTCATAGTTTTTATTGTAATATATCAATATTTTATGTATTTATTCAAAATAGAGAGGACATACTACTCAGTGCCTCACATACTAGGTGTGCAATATGTAATAATGATTCAGAAAAGGAAGGACTGTGTGTGTGTTTACAGTCTAAAAATAAACTGAAATCAGATAGATAAAAAGGTTATTGTGAAAGATTGCGAGTTATGGCTCCTCCATGCCCTTATTGTATTAATTTCTCCATTTATTTTATGACTCTCACACAGTCTGTGTGGCTCTTTTGTAGGGAAGAAAGACCAGGAATAATAAATGCTAGTAAAGAGAAGAAGTCAGTAGCAGGAAGGCTGGCCTCCTTTGTTCAACATCTAGGCAAGAGCAATAGCATCTCAGTTGCCAAAAATAGCAAAAGGAAGGTCTAGTTAGGAGCTTGTGATTGAAGGAACAAACACTTGATGAGGAAGAGGAGCTTCCACATTGTCCACTGAAAGAAAATGCGATAATCATATAGATCTCATGGGGAGGAAGTCAGTCTATGAAAAAAAAAGGTGCTGATTGCTGTCTCATCTTTGCTGCGTCATGCCTTCAGTTACCTCACCTTTGACTCTCTATGTGGATTCCAAGTGGACTCCACTTTGCAAGCCCAATGAGGCTGGTTAAGGCTATCTACTGCTATAACATTTTATTCTTATCATTAATATCATTCTCTAAAATGTCATAGCACTTGAATCTAGCATTGGCAATCAAACATTTTCATCATTTAGGTAAGTATTTGCTGCCTCGTGCCAAGTTCATATGCACACATTTGGCTTATGTTTGTATCAGGCAGAACAAGTTATAGTAAAGCAAAATACTTAAAAGGTCAAATACACAGAAAACTAGCTCTTAGAGTTTAAAAGAAGGAAAAATGTATGTGGCTCATAATAGTGCATATGAGGGCTTCCTGGGAGAATGAACTCATCGTATGGTGAGTTTTGACCACACTAGAGAAGAAGGGACAATTCCACTCCATGGTTTCAAAGGGCACAAGTTGCACAAAGAAAGCAAATGGGAATTACAGAGTCCTGAATTTTATCAAAGTATATATGTTGGGAACTGAAAGAAAAATCTATAAAAGACATGAGACAAAATGATATAGAGGAGAAAAAAATCTAACTAGACCTAAAAGGGATCTCAGGAGACAGCCTAATATTTAGATATATAATGTCTAGATATTTAGTGCAGAAGAAAATGAAGTCAGTTGAAAGTAAAGAGGTGTGGGCTCTCTCTCCCGGGTGCCAGCTTTGGGAGGACAGAGGAAGAGCTCCCGTAGATCGTGGTGCCCAACCTGGACATTACTGACAATTGAGGCTGACTGAATCATTTGGTGGGGTTGCCAATTATGCTTTGTGGGAGACTTAGCCAGATTTTTGGCCTCCACCCATTAGATGCCACACAAATCCCATATCCTCACCTCCAGTTGTGACAACTAAAAATGTCTCCAGACATTGCCAAAAATTCCCCAGGCGTCAAAATCACCACTAGTTGAGAAACACTGTCTTACAGGGTCCATCCATCAATATTTTCCTCACTTCCCATAGCTGCCATGATATTATACAGAAAAAAGTTAGAAAAGCTAGGGACTGTTATTTCTTTGCTGGTTAATAATAAATACATGAATTCCTGAGAAAAGGGAATGAATGAAACTAAACACTCACTACATGTTCTGGATAAGCTGTAATTCTGCCTTGTTTAATGTCATATCATTTTAGTTATCTTTTCTAAATCATCATTCAAACATGGCAAATGGAGACATAGCAGTCAAGTAGAAATAGAATTATTGAATTTTAATTTTTTATGCCATTAAAGATTAAAGGGCTTCTTTCAAAGGAGTATGCATATACACCTAAACACATGCCCATGCTCACGACACCTACCAGCCATACTACGTGCTGAGGATGTGAGAGATCACATTCTTGAGGTTTGTGAACAGTGATGTCCATTGGCTGTTCCATGTAATAAATTGCACTATGTTTTACAAAACCACTCCAGGCAGTAACACAATGGATATAAAGCAGCCTCTCTTTCAGTTTCCTAAGGGAAATATTTCTTTTAGAGACTATTAAGGGTTTATTCCTCTTATTAAGCTTTTGATGAACAAACAATTTTCTATGTATACCTATGATTGCCCTATTTAGAATACAATCCAGTAGCTTTGAGGTGAGGGGTGGAAAAGGATCGAAATTTATTGGCCAACAGATCTCTGCCTTTTTTCAATTTAGATTTCACATTTCTCTATTTAGCACTGCTTTACACAGAATGTGGGGAAAAAGCTGAGAATTTGTTAGTTCTATTCTTCCCACCATAGGTGAATGAAGTGTGCTCTAAGTATGTTAAGTATATGCTGTAAGATGTTATGTAGACTAAGGATGAATGTGCTGTGGTTGGAATTGAAGAATGGTAGAGATGAGACTTACTCCTGCATGTCCTCATAGATGAGTTGTGTCTCCTAGGAACTTACCATGACGGCTATGTTTTATTGTTCGACTACCTAACGAATAATGTTACTGCTGGAGTTACCCAATGGAGAAAATCAGAGACAACACGATTTGATCATCCAGAGACACTGTTTCCCTTGACACACCAGATCCGACTAGCTCTTACAACAGACGTCTCTATTTTAACCACGTGTAGGACTGACTAGAGATGACAGTCCTTTCAGAGAAGGTAGTGACAACTTTGATTTCCTTATTTTTCCCTGGAGTTATCACGTCAAAAGCATTGCCAAGCCTAAAATTAATTTTAATCATGCATATTTCTTTTTTGTATTCTGTGTGAAAAAATAAATACAAAGAGAAGATGACTAATTTCAAGGTTTTACTTCTTGTCATGCTCCTGAGAATATATTTTTCAGCAAATGTATATATGCTTTTATTTTATTCATTAAATACTTTACTCATTGTAGCACTAGGCTTCAATTTCTTTTTTAAAAAAATCCTCTTATTATAAAAATATCAAATCAAAATTCAGGTCCTGATCAATTTCACACACATTAGCCTCCCACAGTTAAGCAATTATTTCCTCTGAGAGACAAGCTACTCTCCTCTCACAATGAATTTGGTTCACAGAAATTGATGAAGACAAGAGAATTGTAAAGTTACAGTTATAACATCTTGGTATCAGTTCATTTAAAAAAATCAACTGTATTTTGGAAACCTGCCATGTGTAAGCCATTGTGCTGGGCTCAGAGGTAGACAGAGAAAGTAAGATTATTGTCCTTAAAATGCTTTAGGAGATTAAAAATCTTCAAAACAGAGAATAGTCAAATTCCTGAAAAATATAATGTATAATTTCAATGCAATGTCAATCAAATGTAAACAGGAAGAGGGACTGGACTTTTAGAAGGAAGTGAGGTCACCACGGGATGAGTTTTCAGGATTGTTGTGGCAGACACAGCAGTCTTGAGCATCATCGAGGAGTTCATAGATCTTTGAATGGGAAAATGACATGTTCTGGAAGTTTAACCAGCTGGAAATTTGTGGAATGATCTCAGTTAGAGACCTGGTGGGCAGAGAGAAGACCAAGGAAACTGCAACAGTCCCAATGTAAATCCAACCAAAAAGTGAAGATGAAAGGATTGCTTTTATATTCTGATGAGTGTTGTGTTAAGTTTCAGGGATACAGATGTGAGTTTCTCATGGTAGTAGAAGAGTTTGCAATTTAAGACAGACCAAAGAAAACAATTGTTGTTCAAGATATTATAACCATAACTAAAGTGAATATATTTTCTTCTCGCTTTTCACATTCTGTTTAACATATGTTAATTACTGACTTTATGATAACTATGTTTAACTCAATAGATAAATAATGCTTGCTTGAGAGTTTGAGAGACTAACTACAGTAAAATGGCTGCGATTGCAAGACTTCAGATGAGGGCGGAATTTGCAATCAGCAAGTCCAACATCAAAGGAATTTTTCCTTTTGATGTTGGAAATTCACAACCACAAAACCTTAAATCCAAGGGACCATCACCTAACCAAATTCATCTGCTTGACAATTGACTCTACCCACTATCTTTCCAACCCCTACCACACCCTTTCTCTTGTAAAATGTCCTCAGCTAACCTTGCAAGCAGGAACAACTCTTTGAGAAAGAAGTGTCTATTCCACCAAGACTGCAGGCCTCTGGAATGAGCAGCCTAGGTCTTGTTTTATAGTATCAACATGAGGTGTTATATCAGAGTATGGTAAACTGTTACCTGTGGTTGGGAACAATGGTATTAAATCTAGAACTTGAAGCATGACAAAGTTTAACATGATGATACATGGAGGAAGAAATTTCTAGAAGATAGTGGAAAGTCGTCAACATTTGATACAAAGAAGAAAAAGTGAGACCAAAGAGTCTAATGGAACTTAGTGTGTACAATCTCTTGTGTATCATGCTGAGAAATTGTGACTTATCCCTTTGGTAATATGAGATAATTGAAGTATTTTCCTTGCATTTTAGAAATATAAACTTGGATAATGTGGCAGAAAAACTAGTAATAATAAGGAAAATTATTTAAAAGGCTCCTTAGGAATCTTGATGATAGAAGATTAAGGCATCATTTGTGATAGGTACTGCAATCAAAGTACTTCAGATGCATCATATTTAACCAGAGCTGATTCCTGTGAATGAAAACCAGAGTGGAGTGAATGTTAGAGATAGTGCCACAGGCTGGCCCAGTATACCGACTTCAAACTCAAATTTCCTGAATTCCTTCTCAAGCTTCGCTACTTCCTAGCTGGAGGTGCCTCAGTGACTTAATCTCTATGCCTAGGTTTCTTCTAATATAAAATGTAGGTGATCGTGGTTAATTTCCTGTGGAGTTGCTGAGAGAATTAAATATGACTTAACACAGTTGTGCATGCTATCTTTGCTTAAACAGGGACTGGAACAAAGAGAGAATTCAATCAGTATTAACCAGTGGGCTTTTAACTATTACACCATAATATTTGGGTTGATGAAAAGAGAGGTAGCCTTGATTGTCTTTCAAGTAATGAGTCTTTCAACTAGGGTAAAGAGCCAATGGATGGGAGATGGTGGTGAATGTCAAATCATTACATGTGTCAGATGAAAATGGAGAACCAAATTAGATTTTTCCCAAGGTTTTGAACTTAGGTCACTAGTAGAATGATTTTATCATTGATATAAGTGAGTTAGACAGAAGGTTTCTCAATAACAACTAACTTGCAAGGTTATTGACCCTTACTCAAGATAACGAATAAAAGGATTTAGCACAGTGATAGGCAGAGTATGCACATTCAATAGCATTATCTATTTTCATAGTCATCCTCATGGATCTCAGGATTGAATGAGAAACACATAGAGTCTCATTTCTTCCAGCCTTTTGTGGCTTAGTGGAGTCAGTTCAGCAGATCTGGGTCAGTGTGAAAAAGAGAGGTGGCTGGTATCAGTCACTGGGCTCTTGGGGATCCCCTTCTCCAACAGGACAACTTTCCTGCCTCTTGCCCTTTTCATTATGTAGAGCAGTATAGGTATGGAATTTCAGCTACAGTGTCAGCTGACCAGCTATGCTCAATCACAAGTAAGAGCTTGAGGGACTGGGGACTTTACAACCAACATGCTGGTAGTTTCTCCCTAATAAACTGAGTGTTCTATCTGCATGCCAAGAAACAATAGGATTTGATAACAGAGAAGACAGGGGGAAACAAAAATTTGGCAGTGATCAGCATAGGGATTGCTGGAGGCATACCAGGTTGGGAGATGATGAAAACTCATACCTAGCGGGGGCAACAGTATTCCTAGGCAACGGGAGGCTGCACCCTAGACTGAAGACAGCAAAGTCAGAGCTTAAAATAAAATAATTAACTTGAATGGGGAGAGGAAGATTACAGGGAAATCAGAGGTGAACAGTTCTCCAATCCAGGCAGGGAACTGCTGCAGGGTGGTGTGTGGAGGGGCTGTAAGACCCCAGCCTGTGGAGAGAGGTAACCCAGTAGGGAAACAGTCTCTGAATGGAGCCCAGAAAAGCTACAGGTGCTAGAAGACAGGCTGGAAACACTTGCAGAAAGATGAGACATACGAGGCAGGTAATCAGCATCTCTCAGAATACATCAGATTCTAAGAAGCGTGCCAGCAAAGATGGAGGTGGACCTTTAGTAAAATAAATTGGCTCAAAGTACACGAAGAGGGAAAAAGTGATGCGTGGAGAGAAGAAAGAGGACTGGGATGTAACACAGAAAGTCAGTAACTGTCAGTAGAGTCTATGCTCAGGTTAAGGCAGCCTCAGGAAGATTCATCAGAAGGAATAAATCAAAAATTTGAATATTGGTTAAAGACAGGTTCATATACGCAGACATTTCCTGATTCATTGTTTCTCAGCGGTAATCACCTTCTAAGCAGTACTGTGGGCTCCCCCTGGGTTTTCTTGAGAAGAGCTTATTTGAAGAAAGGTAAGGCAGTAAGAAATACGTGCGGCCAAACACCATATTGGGCACGTGGAGGAGTCCATCTTTTAGCTGACCTCGAGTCACTTTCAGAGATTTCCAAGTAGTTTCACCCAGAATTGGCAGGAGACCTCATCAATGAGGCCATTTCCCAACTAGTCATAACCAAGTAACTAGAACCTGGTAGCCCTAAATGATTCACATATTGCCTAAAGATCATGAAAAACAAATGCACAAAGGTGGATGGTTGTTAATATCTCACAGTCTGACTTTTCTGTTCAAGCTAATTGCCTCTGGCAATTCTCATTATGAGATTAGTGGGGGTGAGGATGGATGGAATTGGGGAAGATTTCCTAAAATGACATTGCTTTGTGTGTGTGCATATTTTTTTTTCTGATTAAGAAAGTAAATACCCCATGGCTGCTTCATAGCCTCTTTATTTATTTTATTAACTGATTGATATAAAAATTAGGAACTCAGTGAGAAAAACATCTAAAATTGACTTAGATTCCTCTCCATTGTATAAATCCATAGTGATTAAATATATCAATTACTCATTATCATTCAGGGGAATTTCTGCCCTTGCACTTAAGTGGAAGGAAAAGAGGGTTTTAAGTAAGACTGGTTTGTTCCTGTGCCCTTCCTGTTTCTGTTGTGGAAGCATCAACTACATGCACACGTGTATAAAATTTGAGTTCATGGGCTTGGTCTTAGGTGGTATTCCATCATTCATTTTCATTCCCAGTGTTTATACTAGAGATGTCTGACTTTATTCTCTTTGGTTATTGGCACAGTACACTGAAGTCTTTTTAAAGATTGGCTTATGTAATTGAAAGGCTGATGTAGAGAGAGAAACGAAAACAGAGAGAGAGAGGAGGGGAGAGATCTTCCACTTGCTGATACACTCTGCAAAAGCCAGCAACAGTCAGGGATGGGCCAGCCAAAGTGAGAAACTCCATCTGGGTCTCCCATGTGGGTGGGAGAGAAAAACCCAAGCACTTGGGGCATCATCTTCTGCCTCCTAGGGCACATTACATCACAGGCTTCCTGCATCAGGAGGAAGTTGGATCTGAAGTGGGAAGTTGGGACTAGATACTAGGCACACCCATATTGGGATGTAGAATACAAGGCATGTGAAACAGTAGCTTAACCCATTGTTCCCATACACATTCTCCATCAGCTGAGGCCTTTAAAACATTATCTGGGACCTACTGTCAGTTTTTACCTCCATTTGATCCACCAAAGTTTGCTAAAGTTTTACCTCTCCTTGCTTTTCAAACTTACTAGATGCACACAAATAAAATCATGTTTTATTCATCTTCCTAAAAAAGGCATAGAACATATTTTAAAAGACCTGAAATCTTGTAGAAATGAGAATGGATATGGTATCCTGGAGTGTGATTATAAATTAAAATGTCCCCTTTGCTTTCTAAAGAATAAATCAATACTTAACATCACAAAACTCTCCCATCCCCACCCAGCCCTTTTTTCCCTTTCATCTTGGAATATAATGTGTCTATTGATGTGGAAAAAGTGCAGCAGCACTGAAGTATAATTAAAGGTAGCTTTCCACTCAGCTTGCATGATGATAGGACAGCCACTCTGGGACTAAAAATATAATAAAAAGCCGGTTGGGCGAAGCTACCCCAGGAGCAATACACCATTCACTCCAATCCTTTTTACTTGGTACCATGTGGTTCTCCCAGCGAGCCTCCTTGTGAACTTAGGGGACTAAAATCAGCTAAATGTGTTGTAGATTTGTCCAGGGATATCTAAAATTATACTCATGGGTACAGACTATGTCTATATCTATAGATCCATAGCTATACTTCTTTTGACATTCACTAAGCTGGAGAAGCTATGCTGTTCCCATGCAAGTTCAGGCTCCTAATTAAAATGAACACAGTGCCTCATGACCAGCCTTCCTTGGGCTTTGTCTTCCACCTAATAATCTAGAGGAATGTTTGTCTTAAAATGACAGATTTCAGTTTTGCAGGATCTACAAGCCCACAAAAAGCATGGAAATCTTAGTTATTTTTAGCTGCTTATTTTGTAGAAGTATAGGTAGATAAATTGTGGGTAAAAAGAGCTTTCATTCATTGACTCACCACTAAGAGATAAATCGATAAACTGTTACCCAATAGCTAGCAATATCAAAGAAAAGTGCTCTCATATAGGATCTATCTGTCTATCCAACCATCTTCTACCTATCATCAATATATCTGTTCTTATGTCCATCTACCACCACACTGACAAATAGTTTCAAAATGGAAAGTGAGGCACTTGTTCACAATTTGTTATGTATGCTTTCAAATATTAAAAAGTTATAGGCCCATCCCCAGTTTTTTGCATTTAAGAAATGCCATTAAGGAAATTAAATTTCAGCTTATCATTTAAATGCCAATTCCTTAAAAATTGACTACATGTGCTTCTTATTAAATAGAAGAGCCAGAATTAGATACGGATATAACTTAGGCTTTGTAATTCCCACTCATATTGGTAAATATTTTATTTTTCAGGAATATCATCAATGATCAATTATTTTGTAACTTCCTTTTTATCATAAATTAATATTCATTATAGAACACATATATAGGAGTAAATTTGAGAGGTATTAAGAAGTAAACAAGGGGCCAGTGCTGTGGCGTAGCATGTAAAGCCACCACCTGCAGTACCAGAATTCCATATGTGCACTGGTTCAAGTTCTGGCTGCTCCTCTTCCCATCCAGATCTCTGCTATGGCCTGGGAAAGCGCTAGAAGATTGCCCAAGCCCTTGGGCTCCTGTACCCACATAGGAGACCCAGAAGAAGCTCCGGCCGTTGTGGCCATTTGGGGAGTGAACCAGCAGATGGAAAACCTTTCTCTCTCTCTCTCTCTCTCTCTCTCTCTCTCTCTGCCTCTCCTTCTCTCTCTGTGTAACTCTGACTTTCAAATAAATAAAACTTAAAAAAATGAAGTAAACAAAATGAGCTAATGACCTACCAATTAGAGACTGTTAGTATCTTTCAGATTTTATTTCGTTCTGATCTTCTTCTAGCCATCGACATATTTAAAATAATAATGCCAGGGTCACATTCTACTTAGATTTTTCTAATGCTTTTATCACAGTATTATATTTTACCATGACATTGAACTTTATCTGAGAAACATGGTTTGTACTGGCAACAGCATTTCACACAAGAATACCCTCTTTAAAATCATCTGTCCATTTCCAATTATTTGTTTTCACTTATCTTAATTACCATATATATGTTGAAATAAATACCTCTAATTCTTTATTTTCTTAGACTCATAATGATTCAGATTTAATAGATCAAAGGAGAGTGACATTTTTAATTATGTTCTATTAATTATAATTTAAATTCGATTTAAGGAATATAAAATGCATTACTAAATAATTCTCCAATCACTTTGCTTTAAACATTATAAAACAAATCATTTGAAGTATGTGAAGTATTCCTAAACACTAGTTAATTTTTGAGTTATGGAAATTTATTTTAATGACTCTTGAAATGACTGCAGCAGTTTTAAATCAGAGAGCTGGAAATCATTTCTCAGAAAACAATTAAAACATAAAAATTTGTGTTACAAATGAGAACTTTCTTTTCTGATTGGATGAAAAAGCTGCTTCACAATGCAAATTATCACTGAAATTTGGAAATTGGAAAGAATGAACTTTAAAAAAAAATTAAAGTACTGGCTACATTTAGAAATAAAACCAAGAAAAGAGATCTTGCAATCACTCAGGATGAACAGATAGTGTTTTGAGTGGTCTCAGACAAGCACCTAATTTACCCAGACTGAACTGGATTTCGCCAATATTTCTCAGCATGCCCCCAACCACATATTAAAGTAACTAAACAACTGTGCTTTTCCATTGACACATTCAAATGCCACTCAAAGGATACTAAGGATATTTTGCTAGCAAGCAAAAGTAAATAAAACAAAGCCACACAAGATTTTCTTTGGGGACAGAAATACAAACATAGATGATCTTTGCTGAGTACAGGTGCCTGCTACAGTGTGGATGCTAAACAGTCATTGTAAAACTGAAGCAATGTCTATGTAAACAAAACAAAGAGGTTCAAACACTTGAGCTTCACCAAACAATTGATGTAGGAGCAGGACCTATTCTGCTTTGTTTACGAAGGCTGTGTCTACATGGAGAGAAAGTGATTTTTTCCCAATAGGTGAGAGAGGTCATTAGTAGGGATAAGTTTCCACTATGTAAATACTGAATCACATTTCATAACCTTATTAATATGGGCATAGCAGATGGGGTATGTATTGTCCTAAATATTTGTTCACATTTATTGATATACAATCCAGGAATGTTGCAATAAAACTCTTGTTTCAAATGCTAGGTAGTTTTTTTTTTTCATTTTGGCAATACATCATAGAGGAATAAATTTTATTATTTTTTACTGTCACTATGATACTCAATATGGTTCCTGGAATGTATATTTAATCTTCCAATGAGCAGTTATGGAAAAAAATGCACCCAGATAACTAAAATCTTTAAAAATTTCAACATTTTAAATGAAAAGACAAAACAGTAAGTCTAAGTTTTCTAAACTGTTTTTAGACATGAATCATTGTAGGGTCATGGCAATTTTTTTAATATAAGCAAAAAAGGCATAGAAATTGTTATAGGGTATTGAAATTAGCAAAGTAAGGGGCTGATGTTGTGGTGCAGCATTTTACGCTGCCTGTGGAATGTGCGCGTTGTCTATCTGAGAGCTTGGTTTCAGTCCTGACTGCTCCACTTATGACCCAGCTTCCGGCTAGTATGCCAGGCAGGCAGTCAATGACGAATCAAGTATTTGATTCCCTGCCACCCACAGAGGAGACCCAGAGGGAGTTTTGGGTCCTGGCTTTGGCCTGGCCCACCCCTGACTACTGCAGGCATTTGGGAAGTGAGCCAGCAAGGGGAAGATCCCTCTTCTCAGTCTCTCCCTCTCTGTCACTCTGCATTTCAGATAAATAAGTAAATAACTCTTGAAAAAGTACAACAGCATGGTAAAGTTCATGTTATGAACCTCTGTCAGCAGGCTTTGAGTTTGACACAAGGTTTTTCTTATTGTGCTTTGATAAAAATTGCCTTTCAAACAGGCTTTTCAACTGAAAGTTAAAATAAAATTGTATATAAAATGAACAGATGTTATCCACTAGACCCTTTTCAGCTTCTAGTTATTTTACTACTACTTATTATTAATAAATATAATGTGTAGGAGCAGGCACTGTGGCATAGTGGGTAAAGCCTCCACCTGCAATGCCGGCATCCCATATGGATGCCAGTTCAAGTCCCGGCTGCTCCACTTCTGATTCAGCTCTCTGGGAAAGTAGTGGAAGATGGCCCAAGTCCTTAGGCCCCTGCACCCATGTGAGAGACCTGGAGGAAGCTCCTGGATTCAGATTGGCCCAGCTCTGGCCATTGTGGCCATTTGGTGAGTGAACCAGTGGATGGAAGACTTTTTTTCTCTCTCTCTCTCTCTCTTTCTCTCTTCATCTGCCTCTCCCTAATTCTGACTTTCAAGTAAATAAATAAAAATGTATTCTTAAGTCAAAAACTACTGTGCTAAAGAAAAAACAGAGGAATGCTTTTTAAAAATTGATGTTACAACTCGGAAAATGTTTTGACAAAAAGATAACTTGTTCTGCAAATTCAGCATTACCCAGGTTTGACTGAGTTTTACAGGTTGAGTTCACTGTCAATGACTAATGATTTTTTTTTTTTTGACAGGCGGAGTGGACAGTGAGAGAGAGAGAGAGACAGGGAGAAAGGTTTTCCTTTACCGTTGGTTCACGCCCCCGACCCGGACTAGAACCCCGGGTGCCGGCGCCGCAGGTGGAGATGTAATAAAAATTTTAACTGAATTAGCTTCATTTAGTACTTGAGAACTTAAAGCAAATACAAGTTACAGGTATACAGCAGCAGTGTTTAGAGTCCTCATGTTGCCTTCCCAATGCACTGCGTGTGTACACAAAAATGCTTTTAGTGTGTATTTTTTCTTCTAGACTTTCTGAATTTTTGAAATATTTCGAAGCAAGCTGTGTGGAACAAGAAATAAAAATTGACATTTTTCAATGTTCATGCTGATTAAAAACAGAATAGACATGGAAAGGATATTGGGTTAACTATTTTCTCATTGTTGCTTTTTAAATTAACTGGGTAAAATCAAATGATGGGGGTCGGTGCTGTGGCAGAGAGAATCCTCCGCCTGCAGTGCCAGCATCCCATATGGGCACCGGTTCTAGTCCCAGCTGATCCTCTTCCAGTCTAGCTGTCTTCTATGGTCTGGGACAGCAGCAGAGGATGTTTGGGCCACTGCACCTGTGTGGGAGACCCAGAAGAAGCTCCTGGCTCCTGTCTTCCAATTAGCTCATCTCTGGCCAATGCTGACATTTGGGGAGTGAACCAGTGGATGGAAAACCTTTCTCCCTGTCTCTCCCTCTCATTGTTTGTAACTCTACTTCTCAAATAAATAATAAATACAATCTTTAAAAGAAATCAAATGATGAATTGCCTTTTATGGACTCCACAAGTATTTTTAGCATGAATGAATTAGTACAAGATAAAATTTTTTAAAAAGATTTTCTTTATTTATTTGAGAGGTAGAGTTACAGACAGTGAGAGGGAGAGACAAAAAGGTCCTCCTTCCGTTGATCACTCCCCAAAAGGCCGCAATGATCGGAATGCGCCAATCTGAAGCCAGGAGCCAGGAGCTTCTTCCCGGTCTCCTGTGGGTGCAGGAACCCAAGGACTTGGGCCATCTTCTACTGCTTTCTCAGGCCACAGCAGAGAGCTGATTGGAAGAGGAGCAGCCAGGACTAGAACAGGCACCCATATGAGATGCCGGCGCTGCAGGCAGAGGATTAACCTACTGTGCCATGGTGCCGGCCCCCAGGATAAAATTATTTTAATGGATGTATATAAATTACTTAACTACTCTTTTTCAAATGTAAGTGCTGATAATTAAACCTTAGTTTCCACTATGTATATAAGAAAAATATTTGAAATATTAAGGCAATTTCATTTAACTATGTCATAGTGGGCCATAGAAATGCTTATAATTTATACCAGCTTCCTTTAATTTGCAGTCTGTGAAGTCAAGGTTACCTAGACTTACAGTTAAATTGACAAAAATTTCTCAATTTCATTTTCATTACCTTCAGGAAAATATATTACAATAAATTTGTTGTCACACTTTGGAGATCTTTGCATTTTTCTATTTTTTTTTTAAATGAACACAGCTTAAATTAGAATGAGACTATGTTGGAGTTCTAAATGAGGCAAATAACATTAATCAATGTTTATTGATCACCATGGTTAAGAAGTTATTATTTCAATTTTCATAGTCTGTGTCAGATGGAAATCCAGAAAGAAAGTTGGGTTTGCTCAGACAGCGCCAGGAGGGAGGACTTCATAGTCATGCTTTCAGTGTTTAGTGGTTAGGAAAGTATCATTTTTCATAACAGTGGGAAGTTTTTCTGTGGTACACATTTGTATGTGTATTTGTTTTGTCTATTATTTTGGTCTTTCTAGATATTTTCTACTTGCTCTACATCTCTGAGAAGCAATGATAAAATATGGTTGATCCATCATTCTGACTAAACATTCAGGGAGAATGTAAAACTAACAAAGCAAAATCAAAGTGAGGTTTCCACGATAGCTTTAGATTTCAATAATTTAGGCACACAACTGACAGAACAGTTCTTATATCTTCTTTGAATACTTTTCCAGTAATAATCCTTAGAGCGGGGCTACACAGAAGCACAGAGCCTATTTTAGAGGAAAGAGATATCCATTAGCAGGAAATACTTTGTTACTGAATATTGGCTCAAAGGTTGAGCTTTGAATTCAGCGAAACTTTCTGGAGCACCTCTTTTATTACAGGTACAGTTCTATACACCTGAGTTACAAGAACAGGTACAGTCCGTGTTCTGAAGGAACTTTTAGCCTAGTGGGGCAATAGGGTAAACACAGAGCTGATGTGTTGGAAGCCGTGGCAAGTTCATGCGTAGGGTGTGACGCAGGAGCATGGCCTGTATGGCACTCAGAGCCACGGGGAAGCCGCCCAAACTCCCTTTCACCACTCCCTCCCCCAGCACTGGGTTTCTCTGTAGGAGGCTCTCAGTAAATGTTAGTTTTCTTGCCATCTCCTATTTTAAGATAAGCAAAACTTTCACAAGGAGCATCTATGGAAATTTGTTGGAAATTATATTATTTTTCATTGCCATATTGGACTTATTTTTCTTTTTGTAAACATCTAAGTGTGTAAAATCACTTTGATAACACAGTATTAATAATAAAAGAATATTTCAGGACTGGTAGGTCTTAACTAACAACATTATTGAAGCATCAGCTACGTTATCACTACAATATCAAGTTTAAAAATGACTATGTTTAGTCAACAAGTCTTCCCCTCAGTTGATACCTTCACTTTGTCATTCCAGTTTGCATTCATTTTTATTTTTATCCAACAATTTGCCTAATTTTAGAAAGGTCACTTTAGAGTTTTGATTCAAGTATCTGAAAACTATTCCTTAAAAAGCATACTTAATATAAGCTTGTTAAAATTTTAAAGGTATTTGAACATTCATGAAGTCAAAAGATACCAGATACTGTCATGCTATTAAAATAGTCTCTGTTTTAAGCCTAAAATATTCAATTAGAAGGATAACAATTTCTCTATAAACATGGACTAGTGTTTGTAATGAATAGATGATATAGACGCACTAACACAATCTCACCCAACGCTGCCTTACCCTTTCAACAATTTCCCAAGATTCCATTATTCAACCAGCACACAGTGTCACCATGTATCTCAAATAACTAAGCTGAAACATAATCATGATCATGTAACACCAACAAAACACAACACAACCACAGCTTTGGAATCTGCAAAAGCAGTTTCAGGTACAAATGTCAAAGAGACGTCACTGACCTGAGGAAATATCTATCTGGCTCATCTTGGTCTGGGTGACGTTGATGTGGACCCCCACTTTGCTCTCTGTCAGGTCGATTTCCACGTTGCCCAGGTTATCTGCAAACTGACTGAAGAGCAGGAGACCATTGGGGTTCCAGGTCCTGAACTGGAAACTGACTGAAAACAGATCCTGGTTGAGTCGTCCAGGTACCTCCAGGTAACTCGTAGCATTGAAAAAGACGGGCACCGTATAGGGCTCCACACAGGAGAAACTCAAATTTCCCTATAAAACAGAAAGGCAGATAGGGAATGACATGAACATCCACGTTAGACTGTTTGCAGAGCTATTGTTCTGTACATCGTTGAAGCAGGGCCTGAGCTTCTGCCAGACATGGACATCGTGGAACACCATGGATTCAGTAACTGGGTGGCTCATTCTGAATTTGCTGGGCAGATAAGATCTAGCATTGCGCAGCCACTGACCATCTAGTTGAGGGTGTAGCAAGCACCATCCATCAAGGGATGGACAGCTTGACAGCCTGCCGCGATGGGTTGACCACAGGATGCGACAGGTGTAGCTGTGTTGTGGCCGTGAGTGTAGACCCCTGAAGGTTCTGCAGGCAGCAAAGCCGCTGCTGGCGGGGCACAGGCTGGGAGAGAGAAGTCGCCATCTGCTTGCGAGGTCCAATGCCAGTACATCTGTCACCCAGGTCCCAGTGGGAACAAGGGCTACTTGTCTGCTGATTATTAAACAGATATTTAGGGGGACATATCCTTCTCTTTCATCTGCATATCTAACAAATGTTAATTAATATTAACTACTTAGCATCACTGCAATTGTATTTACTTCATATTATTTTGTTATACATCCCCAAATCCCATTAAATTCTCATAAAATGTGCTTAGATTTTAATGTATTAATGCTTGTGGAAAAGTTAAGTGTACAAAATGAAAAGAAAATATGCAATAATTCAGGCTTTCTCCTCCCTACCATAGTCTTCCTTTTTGGCATAAAAATTTGTTTACAGCTCATACACACTGAATTTCACATTCCAGTGCATAAGTACCTTCCCTTATATGAAAATCTAAAGTTGCTACCTACTTCTTTTATCCTGCCATAGTATTTCAGTAAATGTAATTTGATGACACTTTGATTAAGTACTTCTCTATAAATACTTACATACAAATACATATATGTATATATATACATATATATATGTGTGTATATATATATATATATATATATAAATTATTTAACAACATCACACTTTTATGCCAGATATCTGGTTAATCCATTTTAGCATATGGGCCATTAAATGTAAGGATGATTGTCTCCTTGAATTAATATTCAAATTAAAATCGCTATGTACCTTCGCAGATGATTATTTTCAAGTGGTTGCTTATACCAATGAGAACTGCCTGTGCTTAATAATTGAGATGTTATAACTGACCACATACATGTGTTGGGAGAATGGTCTCTCAAGCAAAATTAAAGGTCTTTCCTGGAAAATGTGCTGACTCTGTAGTAAGTGCTCAATGGGAATGAGTGTATGGGAGAGGGAGTAGGATTAGTGCTGATCAATTGCAATGAACAATCAGCAGCTGCCATATCTGAAAACAAATTTCTTATATAAATATTTGCCTTTGTTTGCAAAATGTCCTACATTTCTATTCTGGCCTAAGGTTTTCAGATTGTGTGTATGTATGTGTGTCTCTTTGTGTGTGTGTGGGTGTGTATATAGAATTTTCTTCTATGCCCATGAATTTATTTGTTAAAAGGAATATAATTATAATTTTTAAGCTTTACAAAATATTTTTGATATTCAAGTTTGAAACAGGATTTAAGGCACAATATATTTTGCAATTAAACTTCATTTCGGAATGAGTCTCCTCAGTAGAATTCTCCACAGTCTGAGCAGCAAAGGAATACTCCCAGGACCAACAGTGATGTTTTGGCAGAAATAAAATTTTACCTCTTCTGAAAGGTGAAAAATAATAGAAATAGGATTCTGATTATCTGAATTCTGTGCCTTTTTTATCTTCAGCAACAATTTCTGAGAAAACATTTTAGTACCATTTTATGCAAAGTTTAAAACAGTATATATACAAGCATATTTTTCTAGAAAAGACAGAAGATAGCATGGAAGAAGACCATGACCTTGGGAGTCATATATTGTGAAGTTGCAACCCACATGTCATCACAGTCGTCTTGGGAAGTTACATCTGCAGATTAAGTCTCAATCTTTCTCATTGATAGAATATTGATACCTTTTCACAGTATGGTTCAACTTTTAACTATTACTACAATTTTATTCTTTTAAGAAATATTTATTAAATAATCATAGTATTAATTATTATTTTATAGCTTGTTATGTACAGCCTGAACTCCACGTATTCATTCAGAGATCACCATTTGTCCAAAAATTTATGAAAATCCAAGGCTCAGATTTGGGGCCATAATATAGATTTTCAGAGTTTTTGTTTAAGTGCAAGCACTCATGGGATTCTCTCTTCCAATGGCTATGGCTCCCAACCATATGGATTTCTGGAAACCCAGTCTCTTTTTGCCAATTAACATTTCTGGGGTTTGAAATAGTTTCTGGTCTTGCATAATCACAGGCACCCTACGACAATGACTTTTTATTAATATCTTTAGGGTTCTGATGTGTTGTGAGTGGGAGGAAGCGGGGAGTTAAGGCAGTTTCTTTTACAAAAGAGACTTCTTTGTAAGATATCTATCTATCTATCTATCTATCTATCTATCTATCTATCTATCTATCTATCTAGAGAGAGAGAGAGAGCAAGAGAGAGGAAGAGAAAGAGAGACCAATCTTTCATCCACTGGTTCACTCCCAAAATGGGTGTGACAGCCATGGCTTGCCCACACTGAAGCCAGGAGCCTGGATTCCATCCAGGTCTCACAAATGGATGATGCTACTTTCCCAGGCATTGTTAGCAGGAAATTGGATGGGAAACAGAGGAGTGGGACTTGAATTGGTTCTCTGTCATGGGTTGCCATCGTAAGTGGCAGCTTATCCCAGTGTGCCACAGCGCTGGCCCCAAAGTAGCATTTAACAATAAAGTAATCTTAGAATAATAAAATTTGGAAAGCTATACACATGCAAGGTTTTTAAAAATTTCATAGAAAATGCATATTATGAAAAGTTGCATGTGACTTTTCTCTCCCTTTTTAATGTTTTTTTCATTAATTTCAGCCATATCGTTTTATTTTAATCCAAGATTCTATTTTAGTGGACTTGGTTTTGTACAACCTGTAGCCATCTCCAAAAATCAAATGTAACCACAATAAGGTCAATCCCCATCTGAGTGTATACATGTATATATATATATATATATATATATATATGGTATATAATATATAATATATATACCATATATATATGGCACAGCTTTCACAGTCCAATGGTATCATGTTTTTAATTAAGTTTTATTTAATTGTTTAATATTCTGTATGATTAGAACTTTGACACAAAGGTATTTATTTACATATTTGAACAAATTATCCTAGGATGTACGAAAATGAATACAGTGAAGTTACTGGTTTAAAAACTTTAAGATATTAAATTAAATCATGAGCAAGAAACACAGAGCAGACATAATGGAACACTTGGAAATGTGACACTGCCAACGTAAGGACTGCTAAGCTGCCAGCACGAAGCTTCTGCAAGGATGACTGCTTGCTGATGACTGGATCCCAGAAACACCGGGCATCACAGGCTGCCCCAGAGTCCAGGCCAGTTTATCTCAAGAACTATTATCTGTTCTCCAGGTATATCAAGAATCACATAATTCCAGATAATTCAAAAGTTGTTTTTTTATATTGGTGACTCCAACACAAACATGATGAAAAATGCTAGTTTTATGGTGGTTGATCAATACCCAATAAAAATCAAAAAAAGTTCTTTGATGTTTTTGTAGACTGATACTTTGAGAGTGTAAGATTCTTACCACATTTGATGGTTCTAATTTCTTCCTTCTGGCAAGATCAGTAATGTTGATGCCATTATAGTTAATGCTTTCCATGCAGCCTTTGAAATTCTTTCTGCTACTGGAACTTGGCTTGCCAGAGAAAGGTATGCCTCCAAAGGTTATCTTCAATTAAAAAAAAGTAAAAAGTTACATGGCAATACAACACTCCAGATAAAACAATGACTACAGCCAAGGTCACATATCTTATTTTACTTCCATAGAAATATACAAACATAATATTCTGCCTCCAAAATCTGTCGCATATTTCATTTCATTCTGTTACTGAACTGTGTAAGGGAATCATTCATTCTGACAAATAGTTCAAAAAGCAAACAACAAAAGAGCAAAATCCCTTGCGTCTTTATTAACCTTAAAGGCATTGTATAAATTTTCCTGAGAACACTTTAAAAGATTTTATCCAGCAAACTTATTTTATCAAGTAATATTAAAAATATATTTTCATGTTTATCATTCAAAGACATACTATCAATAAGTACCTCTAGTAATCTTGAGATAATCAGCCCTAATGTAATAAGCTGATAAAATTACAGCCCAAAGCAAGGAATATTGCATTTACTCTCTGTAGACATAGTGTAGTCAAATGATCATTACAGTCAAAAGTTTGTTTATTTGAATACAGAAACTAGCTCAAAAATATCATTAGTAGATTGATTGGAGGCTTCTAAGGACTTGTGCACTTTAAGCTGAACAATATGTCCTAAATGATATTATAGGTTTTCCAAATCCTAAGGAGTAAAGTCGAGGCTTCTTAAGAGTTGCTCTGGGGACAACTGCTTGTAGAAGGACGGTGTGCACTTTTCCATGTGTCTTCGTGCAAGTTAGAGTACTGTGGCATTAAATTCACATGCTACGAAATTATACTTAATATAGTGCTAATAATGGCATTCGGTACTAGTAGTAGATTTATAGCATAACATCAAGCTATTAATCACAGCTGCACAATCAAGACACATAAAAAGATGTTATACCACTTGAAATTATTAGTCAATATAAACAATTGTTAGTTTTTCTTGTGTATTTCTTAAAGACAATTGAAATAGTCAAAGACACCTTAAGAAGTCAAGATCTCTTATTGGAAACCAAAGGCAAAGATGTTTGTGTTTTAGGTTTTTCAGCAAGTGAACTGGTATTTTAATAATTATTTTTTGTAGGAAAAAAGACACAAAATAATGTTGGCTTATGAGGCATTATGAAAAAGATCCTCACTAAAAATAAATTTTTTATTAACAACAGTTAACTGAATATAAACAGTTTGTCAGGATGTTCATGTATAGGAAGAATAGGATAAAATTGAGGAATCACACACAAATATAGATACACACAGAAAATTAGAAAGCTACAAGAAATAGTAAAATCTAAAATTTTAGAATTAATGGGGAAATATTTCAAGTTGCACTAAAAAGATTTTATTAGGTATTGCATACTCCTAACTAATACCAAATGTGATCATTAGTACTAACAAAATGGAGTGCCCCGTTTCCTGTTTGTACATTTTTTAAAGACTCTTTTTTATTTCAAAGTCAGATATCAGACATATAGAGATAGGAAGAGTCAGACGGGGGGCAAGGGAGAGAGAGACAGAGACAGACAGGCAGAGACCTTGTATTCACTGGTTTACTCCCCAAATGGCTGCAATGGCCAGAGCTGAGTGAGGCCAAAGCCAGGAGCCAGGAGCCTTTTCCAGGTCTACAACATGGGTGGCAGAGGCTCAGGCACCTGGGCCATCGGTCTTACCCGCTAATTCCCAATTACCTTACCCTATACGATCTTTTATGAATTTTGCCCCAATTGATAGGAAAAACATCTTCTCCTTAGTGACATGCAACATTACATTTTGAATAAAATTATTAAATGCCAGTGCTAAAGTATCGTCTTATTCCCTCTGTGCGCAGTTTCTTTAGTTGGAGACCTTCACTTGGTTTTGGGGTGCTGATTCAAACGCTCCTTAGAGTTTCTCTGCTTTCAGGAGCCCGAGGCACTTACTGCACATCACCAACGAGATTTTCAGGAAGGATCTAAGGCTCAAGTGAGCAGGTTCCTTACAACTAAGTGGATTCTGATCCCAATCCTATAGTAATCAATCAAATATAAGCATATCACTATTTCTAATAATGTATTCTCAAGGTAAAATAAAGTGGCTGGACCACAAAATCTATTCTGGTATTATTATTCTGATAATAAACAAAACTGTTGCATGTGTCAGTCTATTAATCAGGTATTTACACAGCTCATACAGTGGAGTTATTACTGTTATTGCCATCCAATAATCATACCTCTAACTAAGTAATTGCATTAACAATTTTGTGAGCTACAATGTATTTACACAGCATGATACGGACTCACGAGAGGTAGCACAGAGACTACTACGTGCTCTAAGTGTGCTTTTTTCTCACCTTTTTCAGGTAAAATTTATGCTTTCAGCTGGATAGTCGATATGCAACATTTAGCAGCCTCTTCGAAACTAGTTTTGGTCTCATGATATTTAATTATAAGGGCTGTGTGTGACTCCAAGAGCTGCTGTTAAATGGGGAGGACACAAGCTTATCTGCTCTCTTTCTCCTGCTGGGTGGAATGCCAAGTTGAGTGTGATCAGCCATTCTGAAGTGAACTTGCAGCGGGCACACAGATAGAGCAGCAGAGAGATACAAGAGGACTGCTATGGAGCTGTCATGGAACAAGACCCCAGATTGCTCTTATATGAATGAGGATAACCATGCATCTGCATCTGCTGTACACAGCGTAACTGATCTTAACTTGTGTATAAGCTCTATGCACGCAGACACACTTCTGCTAACTCCATTGCCTCCTCACATAAACCTGTAAGAAATATACCATGATGTTAATTGCAGAGGAGAATAAGAATTATCCACTGCAATTCAATAACTAAGAGGCAGACAGAGATTCAGATTCAGGCTTCTTTCCCATTTGAGTCTATATGATTGATTTGCTCCATCATCCTTGCCAGTTTGTGGTTCTGTAGTGGATGAGGGAGAGCCATTCCTCTACTTCGCAAAGAGAGCTACACTGCAAAGGATAATGGCACAGTACGCTAAGCAGGTGTCTCCCAGAACTGACTGAAGAAGGGAGGCTGCGTAGGCCAGGCAGCAGTTAGCTTCTCCTGCCTTTGGTTTTATTGGCTGAGAGGGGAGAGCACGGTGAAGTGCATCTGCGCATCATCTCCTCCCAGGCTACCATTAGCTCACAGCTGGCTGCAAATGGTGATCGGCCCACTCTGCAGTGTGCCTGGCTAACACAGAAAGGGAACGCTTAGGCCAGCTCCCACAAAGCAATCTCCACTCTGACTTATGCCAAAGAAGCAAAGTGGTCTTCTCTTGTTTCTTTCAAGCTGCACATCTCTGGGGTTGGTAATAGGAACATTTATTCTACCCTTAACATTGCTGTGCTGGATCCTTGCTCTCATAATAGTTCACGAAAAAGTTTAAACATAACGACTCTTTCAATTATATTATATGGAGTTTAATGTAAACAAATTACATAAAATAGAAAATAACTATACATCATTCATCTCTAAATTTTACTGTCATATATGAGGCTATATTTATGTCCCTATGAAGGAAATACTGCAAAATGATGTGCTATTGTGCTCATCTGGCCAACCTGTTGCTGAGTACTGTCATGTTAGTAGCATGAAAGCAACCATGGCGGGAATTTGCACCATGAAAATCCTCAAATGCTACATCAAGACCTTCCCTCTCTTCTTCTTTAGAGAGAGCAGGTTATTAAGCACTTACTGGCACATTCCTGCCTTCAGCCTGAAGGTCCTTTGCTTAGACCACACTGGAAGAACCGAAGCAATGCAATTTCAGGGACACAGCGCCTGGTTGAGTCCTGGCGCTTATTCCACCCCAGCTTCAGGCTGTTGCACAGTTGGGAGGCAGCAAGTGTTGGCTCAAGCGTTCGTGTCCCTGCCACCAATGCGGGAGACCTGGGTAGTGTTCCTGACTCCTGGCTTTGACCTCGTCCAGCCCTGGCTGTTGTATGCATTTCATCAGTGAACCAGTGGATGGGAGCTCTCTCTGTCTGTCTCTGTCTGTCTCTGTCTCTCTGATTTTCAAATTAAATGAAAATGAAGAAATAATTTAAAGAGAAATTTATAAATAAAATCAGATGTGTGGGTGCAAACTGATGAAATCTTTACATAGTATATACTGAATCGATCTTCTGTATATAAAGATAATTGCAAATGATTAAAAAATCTTGGTGTTAAATTGGAAATTGCATAGAAAATTAATCAATTGAAAAATATATATATCATGTAGGATTCTGTCCTTAACGTGCTATACATTGTGAATTAATACTATAACTGGTACTCCAACAGTATTTTTCACTTTGTGTTGCTATGTGAGGGCAAATTGTTGAAATCTTTACTTAATATATACTAAACTGACCTTCTGTATATAAAGAGAATTGAAAATGAATCTTGATGTGAACGGAAGGGGAGAAGGAGTTGGAAAGGGGAGGGTTGCGGGTGGGAGGGAAGTTATGGGGGGGAAACCATTGTAATCTATAAGCTGTATTTTGGAAATTTATATTCTTTAAATAAAAGCGTTATTAAAAAAATCAGATAACAGACACGTCTGCACACATGCAACTGCAACTTCAGCACTCGTCTCTAAGGAACAGTAAAATGGCACAGTGAACTCACAAGGGTGCTACAGAATATGCTATTTTATTTTTTGAGGAAACATGACAATACTTGACATTCTTTGGACACTGGGGAACCCTAGCCTGTGCTGGTTTTCCATTCCTCCTGATGACGGCCCTTGTGTTTGAAGCTGGGTTCTTGGTTGTCCCTTTGATAAAAGTAAGGAGTATCACAGAAAGTAAAAAGTGGAGAAGAAAACAAGAAGAACAGCACCAAGTTTGATTCCAAAATCTAAGGTACAGTGTACTCATTCCATTAATAAGAATTGCCATTAAGAATGAGGTAGAATACATTTATTTTCAAATGGCTACCAAAGTGTCAGGACATAATTTTTGAAGTCATTTGGATCCAGTGGCCTAGGGATGATGTGGAAATATTATTGAGGCAACTAAGCTGGCTATGAACTGAGAAATTTTGGGAAATTCTGGAAAAATACTATTTAGCACATTTATTTGGCTTTTATGATGCTTTTGCACATTTCGTGCTTCCTTTTTCTCCTACTATGTGCACGCCATGATGGAAATGTTAAAACAGACTCACTCACACATTTGAATAATAGGTTTGATGAGCATTTTAAGGATGAATTGCTCTCCAAATAATGTGTTAAAAGACCTAATATGCCTACCAGTATATTATGAGAATATAAAAATAAATATATATATATATTTGCAGTGCCAATGTGATCATCATTGTTAATCTCTAGATGGTAAAAGTCTTCAATTTATGACAATGTCTTTAAATATTCTCTATTTTACTTTATTTATTTAATGACATTTATATGTGAGGAGATAAAACTTGCCAAAAGACCTATCAACAATCATGAATTTATAAATAAACAGAAACCAGAACTCAGGAATTCGTGCTCGATATTTTACAACAAACGCTGGAGCACACTGCACATGACGCAGCTCAAGAGGAGTGGCTGCCGTGACGCAGATGTCAGGGTAAAGAGGACAAACCAAATTCACTCTGAACTTACTAAACGTCCCTCACAGCAGGGTCCACCACCTCTAAATTATTGTTCTGCTACTAAGATTTTTTTAAAAATATTTCAAATTTTCATAGCATTTTAGAAATCAACAAAATGACATAGTGTCATATTGATCCCACAACGGTTCCTCTTTCTTTTAAGAAAATGGACCATGTACAGGTGGGCACAATATTCACAGCAAGGGAACAGGCTGCAGGGCCGGTGGCCTGCACACTGCTGCGGCGGGCTCCCCGTGTGTACCTCGTAGTCCAGGTCCAGGTAGTCGAACTCGCCGTTGGTGCGGAAGTGCTGCATGCTCCTGTCCAGGGTGAGGTTGATGCTCCGTCCCTGTCGCTCAATGACCACGGAGTGCCAGTGGTGGTCGTCCAGCAGGCTGCCTGTCATCACGGACGTGTGGCCGTAGATGGGACCCAGCTGGTTGCTTCCTGAGTCACGGGAGGGAACGAGAAACAAGGCAATGACCACCGGCTGGCTGCAGGTCAGCGCAGATCTTCCCTCCCATGCCCACCTGCCCACCGTGTCCCAGCACGGCTCCATCCACTGAGGTCCCCCTGGGGAAAAGCAGCCGTGGCTATGCTCAAAACTATTTTAATTCCCAGTATATGGAGATTGTTAAAGACAGAAAAATGTTCTCCCTTAAATAATGTGCGGGCTGTTTCGAATGTGCGTGGATTCTGCTCCATTGTGTAGGCTCCTTAGACGGTCAGTCTCACATGAGCTGGGTTCTGATGCTGGCTGCACTACCAGCTGATGTGTGACCGGGCTCTGGGTCTCTAATTCCTCATGCTAAAGGAGAACAAGAGCCCCGTGCCTCATGGTGTTGCTGGGACGATTTGATGGATTCGTACAGCATAGACCTGAGCACACTTCTGCATACCGTGAGCGCTCATTAACAGGCACCTGCTAATCTCTTACTACTGTGATTAGCATTGGTCAAGACAATGCAGCATGGCAGTTCTCAATTTTCATTGAATCCAAAAGTCATCATAGTAAAATAATATTTAATAGCATAGCAAATGTACTCATTATCAGTCAATTAAAATAAAAAAGTATATATGTCATTAATCTAACCCAAAGGAAATTAAATTGGCAAACAAAAAGTGGTCTGCACCTTAATGTTTATTGCAACTCAATTCACAATAGCTAAGACCTGGAACCAACCCAAATGCCCATCAACAGTAGACTGGATAAATAAATTATGGGGCATGTACTCTATAGAATACTATACAGCAGTCAAAAACAATGAAACCCAGTCATTTGCAACAAAATGGAGGAATCTGGAAAACATCGTGCTGAGTGAAATAAGCCAGTCACAAAGGGACAAATATCATATGTTCTCCCTGATCAGTGACAACTAACCGAGCACCAAAAAGGAAACCTGGTGAAGTGAAATGGACACCATGAGAAACGGTGACTTGATCGGTCCTTGCCCTGACTGTTGATGAACAACTTAATACTTTATCCCTTTTAGTATTTTTTGTTTGTTTGTTCTACTTAATACTATTGGTCGAATTCTGTAATTAATAGTTTTGAAGTAAGATTTCTATAGGAACAAAACTACAAATAAGAGTGGAACATTGTTAGAATTCAAAATGTTTTTCAAGTTCATCTCCAGATGCTTTTTACATATTTTATACCATTCTTCAGTTTAATCAAAAGATATTGCTTTTTATGGTCAGGCAACATCAAATGCTATAAAAATATAATATGGTTTCAGCATAAATGATAAATGAAAGTCGGAGAGATACACAATTAACTATCACATTGAATTCTCTCTCCTTCTCTTCCTTTCTCTTCTGTCTTTCATCCTCCTTCCCCCACTTCCTCCCCTAATTTTTCCTTTGCCCTTTCATTCCCTCCTCTCTCCAATCTCTTTGCCTCCCTCCCTCTCCCTCCTTTTGTCTGTTCTTCCTCCCTCCCTTCCTTCCTCCCTCCCTTCCATCCTTCCCTCCCTCCTTCTTCCTTCTTTCCTCTTCTCCTTCCTTCCTTTCATGACATTTAATATTCTAATGCAATACCTTACACATATAAGGGGACTTCAAATAGGTCATGGAAAATGGAATTAAAACAAGTTTATTTAGTTGCAAGAATGTGTTGAAAAACATGCGTGGCTTTTTCATAATATGTATTTTCCATAAACTCTTTAAAGAGTTTTTGTTTCATCAATGTACGTGTAAACACTTCACATTTTCTCTGGTTCTCCTAGATCATCTTTGCTCAGCCTACGGTGAAATTAAATGTTGACATGCGATGGTGAGTGTGTGTGTGTGTGTATGTGTGTGTTTGTGTGTCTGTTTAGTGAGACAGGGAGGGTATGAAGAATTGGAGGATGGATAGGAGAGAGAAATAAGCAAGAAGAAAATTAGGAAAAAATCCAAATGAAAAGGTTATGCTGAGTCTTACTATAAATATTTATACTGAAGATGGAGCAGCAGATATTTAGATAATGGCATTAAAGAGTGACAGCAATTATTTGAGTATATGTATGGCTGGGTCACTCATAAATTCTCTCCAGTCAATAAAACTCTGTCACTAAACTTTCCAGTGGAAAATAATGAGGTTTGTTGTGAGGTCATATAATCTGCTGCTTATTTCAGAACAGTTGTATCACACATCTGTAAACTGCTGACATTAAAAAGTTACTCTACATGTTTCATATGGGGAAAAAAAAGGAAAACCGATTTGAAAAATAAAAATCTTTAGATATAATTTACTCATATAACAATGTGCACATGCATATTTACAAGTACTTATAAATTATTATTTATAATTACATCCATTATTACAAATGGAGGTATTATACAGAATTAGTGAGCAAAATGAACACAACTATTTCTCCATTCATTCTCATTTCAGTCCATTTTTTTCTAAACATACATTTAATTATTGATATAAATATTATATAGGTATACATATATAATGTAATATACTTAATGTAAAAAGCGTGAATATTGTATTTATGTGTATAGCATAAAATTTAAGTTAATATTTTATTGTATTTCCACACAAATTTAAGTTAGCAGAGATATTTTATTCGCATTAACACAATTCTATCATTAATTTTTCTAACAAATTTTTGATATTGCCATTAATACTGCAAGCTTACTTTGGATGTAAATCTTTTATAATCATTTGTCATTTCTCCTATGATTACTAGGCCAAAATATGTAGGCTCTGATGATGTGTTGCAAATTTTGTTTTCTGAAAATATTTCCTGAGTTACAGAGTGGTATAAAATATTCTTTTTCTCACTTTCTTAAAAACATCGACATTAACATTTAAAAACGTATTACTTGACAAGAACTAATAACTTTTTATTTTATTGTATATTTCTTTATAGCTAATGTGTTTGAGTATTTAGTGCTTTTAGAGCTTTTTTTTATGGATTCTCTTTTATTTATGTAATCTATATTTCCTGCTATCACCTTAATATTCTTATACAATGCTATTATTTCTTTCTTTTTTTTTTTGACAGGGAGAGTTAGACAGTGAGGGAGAGAGAGACAGAGAGAAAGGTCTTCCTTCCGTTGGTTCATTCCCTAAATGGTCATCATGGCTGACATGCTGCTCTGGTCCAAAGCCAGGAGCCAGGTGCTTCCTCCTGGTCTCCCATGTGGATGCAGGGCCCAAGCACTTGGGCCATCCTCCACTGCCCTCCCAGGCCACAGCAGAGAGCTGGACTGGAAGAGAAGCAACCAGGACAGAATCCAGCACCCCAACTGGGACTAGAACCCGGTTCTATTATTTCTTATTAATGAATTACATTAAACATCTATATGTGACATTTGCAATTTCCTAGGCCTCATATGTATTTTCCTGATTATTTTAGCCTATAAATGTTTATTTTTGCACAATTAATTGATATAGATAGTCTATTTGATTCCATTCTGTTGTTTTTCTTGTAGAAGTTATGGTTTCTACCCAGATTTTCAATGTGAAGAGTTTTAAAATAAAGGATATATCTTTAAAACAATGTGTCACTACCTATTAAAAAAACCTAATGGAATTTGCATATTTTAAAGTAACAAGTGTTAACAGATAGGGCGAATGGGCCCAACGAGTTCTGAGATGGTGGATAGGGAGGGAGCTTACTGCTCTAGTCCAGGAGAAGACAGTTTACAGGAAGTGGAGAGAGTGCAGTCTCAGGGAAGAGTTAGGGAGAAAATGGCAGAGAAGACTCTACACAAATCAGGAGGACACGGTAGACCTACATGGAGGGTGTGGATGCCCACAATACACAATGCACAAAAAATCAACAGCATTTGTATACACAGGCAATGCCAAGGTTGAGACTGAGCTTCTAAAATCAATCCCATTCACAATAGGTACAAAAACTATCAAATACCTTGGAATAAATTTAACCAAGGCTGTCAAGTATCTCTACAATGAGAATTATAAAACATTAAAGAAAGAAATAGAAGATACAAAAAAATGAAAAATCATCCATGTTCATGGATTGGAAGAATAAATATCATCAAAATTTCCATTCTTCTGAAAGCAATGTAGAAATTCAATGAGATACCAATCAAAATACCAGACATTCTTCTCAGATCTAGAAAAAATGATGCTGAAATTCATATGGAGGCACAGCAGGCCTTGAGCAGCTAAAGCAGTCTTGGACAACAAAAAGAGCTGGAGGCATCACAATACCAGATTTCAAGACATACTACAAGGCAATTATAATCAAAATAGCTTGATACTAGTACAAAAATAGATGGAACAGAATAAACCAATGGCCAGAAATCAATCCAAACCTCTATAACCAACTTATATTTGACCAAGGAGCTAAAACCATTCCCTGGAGAAAGGATAGTCTCCACAACAAATGGTGCTGGGAAAACTGGGTTTCCACATACAGAAGTATGAAGCAAGACCCCTACCTGAGACCTTACACAAAAATCCACTCAACATGCATTAAAGGTCTAAATCTATGACTTGACATCATCAAATTATTAGAGAACATTGGGGAAACCCTGCAAAATATTTGCATAGGCAAAGACTTCTTGGAAAAGACCCCAGAGGCACAGGCAATCGAAACCAAAATTAACAAATGGGATTACATCAAATTGAGAAGTTTCTGTACACAAAAGTACACTCAGAAAAGTGAAAAGGCAATTGACAGAATGGGAGATATTATTTGCAAACTATACAACTGATAAAGATTTAATAACCAGAATATACAAAGGGATCAAGATACTCTACAACAACAAAACAGCCCACTCAAGAGATGGGCCAAGGACTTAAACAGACATTTCTCAAGAGAGGAACTCCAAATGACCAACAGACACATGAAAAAATGCTCAGGATCACTAGCTGTCAGGGAAATGAAAATCAAAACCACAATGAGGTTTCGCCTCACCCCATTTAGAATGGCTTTCATACAGACATCTACCAACAACAAATGCTGGTGAGGGTGTGGAGGAAAAGGTACTTAGTCACTGTTGGTGGGAATGCAAAATGATAAAGCCACTATGGAAGACAGTTTGGTAATACCTCAAAAATCTGAATATAGACCTACCATATGACCCAGCCATCCCACTCCTGGGAATTTATCCAAGGGAACTGAAATCAGTAAACAAAAGAGTTATCTGTACCTCCATGTCATTGTAGCTCAATTCACAATAGCTAAGATATGGAATCAACCTAAATGCTCATCAACTGAAGACTAGATAATGAAATTATGAGATATGTACACTATGGAGTAATACACAGCAGTAAAATAAAATGTAATCCAGTCATTTGCAACAAAATGAATGAATCTGGAAAACATCATATATAGTGAAATAAGCCAGTCTCAAAGTGACAAATACTATATTGGTCTCCCTGATCTGTGAAAACTAATAGAGCACCAAAAACTAAATCTGTAGAAGTGAAATTGACACTTCAAGAAGGGATGACTTGAGCTGCTCTTCTCTTGACTATCAAGGAACAATTTCTTTTTTTTTATACTATTTGTTGAACTCTTAACATAATGTTAACCATATGTGTATAAAGTCAATTGAAAATAGATCTCAGGCTGGCGCTGTGGCTCACTAGGCTAATCCTCTGCCTGCGGTGCTGGCACCCCGCGTTCTAGTCCCGGTCGGGGTGCTGGATTCTGTCCTGGTTGCTCCTCTTCCAGTCTAGCTCTCTGCTGTGGCCTGGAAAGGCAGTGGAGGATGGCCCAAGTGCTTGGGCCCCTGCACCCGCATAGGAGACCAGGAGGAAGCACCTGGCTCCTGGCTTTGGATCAGCGCAGTGCACCGGCTGCAACACACTGGCCATAGTGGCCACTTGGGGGGTGAATCAAAGGAAAAAGTAAGACCTTTCTCTCTGTCTCTCTCTCACTGTCTAACTCTGCCTGTCAAAAAAAAAGGAAAGAAAAGAAAAGAAACTAGATGTCAGTAAAAAAAAAGAGTGGGAATATGAGAGGGAGGAGGAAATTTATAACTGTAAAGCTGTATAATTCTGCATACATTCCTATGGACTTATTTCTAAGGGTACAGTTTAAAAGCTTTTCATGGGACTCCAAATCCCATTAAGCTTGGTGGTAAAAATGCCATGTAATTGTTAAAGGGATCATATTAAATGTTAAAGTGAACCTATAGATAGGATTAAATGTTAAAGTGATCATATAAATAGGATCAAGTGTCTGCTAATAAGAATAGATAGAATTCAAAAGGGGAGAATGTTCCAACATGGGAAGCAGTCCACACAGCTAGCTCATAGAATGATAATTGCTTTAAGGAACATTCTGAGCTCAGAATCAGCCGTTAAGTTTTCCTGGTCTGGCTGAAAAGTCCATGAGAGCATTTCAGGCATGGAAAGCCAAGACACTGTGGCAAAAAATGTTCTACATGAAGGATCTCTGTGAGTGAGACCCCATCAGAAAGAACTGGCCATGAAAGAAGGATGTATTTTTCTCTAAAGGGGGGAGAGAACTTCCATTTTGCTTATGGCCTTGTGCAAAAACTGACAGAGTTCATGGGCTCAAAAGGCTTCCATAGCATAGGCAGCGCATGGCAATGACCTTGGGTAGTCACTGATGCCATACATAAGAGTACTAATTGTTAAATTAACAACAAAAGTCACTGTGTACTAACTCTTCATGCAGGACCTCTGACCCCAATGAGCTGTATTAAGAGAGTTAACTGTAAAACTAGTTCTGAAACTATTTAGTGTGTGTGCATATGTGTATGTGTAAATTGTTGAAATCTTCACTTAGTATGGTGTTGGTCTTCTGTGTACAAAGTTAATTGAAAATGAATCTCAATGGAGAATGGGACTGGGAATGGGAGAGAGAAGATAAGGAAGGTTGGGAGGGCAGGTATGCTGGGAAGAATAACTATTTTCCTAAAGTTGTACTTAAGAAATTTCATTCCTTAAAAATAAATTAAAAATATAATTAAATGAATGCATATGAATAAAATTGATATTATTGTAGAAAAGTTAACATATGGGGTACAAGTCATATTTAAGAAGGTTTAGACCATTCAAATTTGTAACTGGCAAGGAAGCAAATAGGCAGGATCTCTTCTTGATGTTCTTATTTTGTGTGTGTGTGTGTGTGTGTGTGTGTGTGTCTTTCTATTGTGGTACAGTTAGTGGATGAATTGTGGTTATTCATATATTTTACAGCATAGAATATGTGTAGAGTTCTTATATTTTTACAACAGAAAATATATGGAATGCAACATACCCTTTAAATAATGCTTATGGAGAATCTGAAATTTTTAGCCAAGCAAGAGAAAAAGGTGTCATTGCTTTGCACAAATTGTACTTTTGAATGACAGTCCCTATGTTGTGGATCTCTTATTTAGCTGTAAGTAAATCTTAGCCAAATTAACAACATACACACATGCATAAATATTGCCTACTTAAAAAATAGCAAAAAAAAAATCTCTTTGTCTAGGCAAAATTTCATTTCTCCATTTCCTTTATTTTTAGTTCATTGTATTCAAAATATTTCTTTCCTTATTTCTCATTCTTTATCTAAAAATGTTGATAACACTTCTATTACCCTGAGAGTAAGTTAGTAGTGATTTCCATGCTACCAAAGCCCAAATTCACTTCTCTGTCTTCTTTTTAAATTATATTTTAAAGGAATTGAACACATTTGGCCATATGTTTTTATTCTCTTTGGTCTCTGTGAAACTTCACCTTCTTTGTTTCTTCCTATTCCCTGTATGATTTTTCTTATTCTCCATTTAAGCACTTTTCCTCTCAGTCTTACATATGCAACTCCACAACAGAAAACTCTATACACATCTATATAAGACAACTTAGCTGTATATTGGACAACTCAAATGCACCATGTTGAAACACATCTCCACAGTTCCTCTGATACGTTTCTCTGTGAAGATGGCACTAAAGTCTATTTGGTGCTCAAGCCTAAGTTGTAGGAAAAATTCTTTATATTCACATATTTCTTGTTGCATCATATTGAATGTATCACCAAGTTGTGATGACTTTACCACTAAAATAAACAATTTTTTTGCATCTCCATTGCTAACGACCTCATGCCAGCCACTACCATTTTGCACAGAGACAATGCAGAAGTCCTGGTTTGATTCTCATACCAACACAAGCAACTTTTAAAATATGATTGTAATACTGTGCAGTTAAAGCCTTCCAATAACCTCATTTGCAAATAATATCTAAGTGGTTTACCGCGCCCTGCAGGAGCATACAGGGTTTGGACAATTTCCAACTCTTAGTTTCAGCTCCTATTCTGAGAACTCACTAGATGTATCTCCACTGGCCTCTTCGTCTTCAGTGAGTTCTTCCTGTGGAGCCCTCCTCCCCTTGATGATCTCATGGCTGGATCTTTTTTATCAGCTCTCAGCTTGAGTCTTTCCTCTCCAAGAGGACTTTCCTCATTACACATTCTAATGATGGCCCCATTGCCTCTGCAAGGAGGAGGCTGATCTTTGATCCTTATCATATGAAATAATGTAACTGATTTTAAATATCTATTATTTATTAATATTTGTAATACTGATTTTTAAGACATTTATTCTTACTTAGTTATGAAATCATTATGATCGGTAATATAGAGGTCATGTCTGACTCTTCTGTTAGGTCATAAAGGTCATGAACTCCAGGACCTTGTCTGTTAGCTCCCTGCTGTGCTAGAGGCTAGTATAGTACCTTGCACAGGATAGATGCTTAATCAACACTGTTTGAGGGAGGAGGTATATCAATGCCTACTAACCACCATGGCTTAAAAATGAATTATAGCACATTGTGAATTCTTTATAGAATTTACATTTTAAAGTTTTAGCAACATTAACATTTTCTAATGGGAATTTAATAAGCAAAAAGACTGTTCACAGTTGGAGCATACCTAGGTTTAAACTGAGGACCAGCTTGGCTCTTTTCAGCTCCAAAGTAATGTAATCCCCTTGCTGTCCTTCTCCGTGCAATAGTACCCCCTCACTTTCAGAGGTTTTAAATTTCAAGGCAATGACATCTTTCAGCGTCTTCATCTTCTTATTTCTGAATCTATATGGTAACACAACATGACCATCAAAGTTGATAATGTCAGCCCCTAAAAAAAGAAAGAACATGTTAGTTTGGTCTTTGTATATTATCATCCACTCCCAATGAGTGTGTCCACAGAACAATAAGAGCTAAAGCGTTTTCACTGGGAAATATAGAGTCCCTGATTCTCATTCTATTCCTTCTTTCAATTTATTGTGTGTCCTAATGGGGTTTTTATGGGGAGAATTGATAAAGAATGATCATAAAAGTCTATATTAATATAAAATTTTACCTCAAGTATACTGCTCATATTTCCCTAACTTTAACTTGAAAATCTAGAATTTGGTACAAAAAAGTAAAATTGTTTATCTCCCTAAAGATTACAAAATTTGGCAGGTTTCTCTTAAGGAAAAAAAAAAGCTTTCATGGTTTTTAAATGATGAAGATACTTGGGATGTAGTTTTCGATGATATACTCATTTTTCTAATGGTTTTTATGTTCTTCTATATTTTTAGTAAATATTGCTATAGATTTAGAGTTTCTAACCAATTGAACTTTAGGAAGCTTCTTCAAATTTGTTCTTAATCTGAGATTTCTTATCAGATCCTTGCATTTGGAATGAGAATTAGGCACCAGTATTTTTTACTACAATTAACAGACTTTCTCAGTCACCCGTATCAGTTAGGAGATAAAATACCTCCTCCACACTATAGCTCCAGCAGCTCTAATTTGAATTTAGGGTATTACATTAAAGTGAAAGTTTATAATTTCTTTAGAGATGATGACAACTTTGTTAGTATTCTCAGAAATAGGGGATTGTGTGGATTAGTTTCATATCAGCTACTGATTCACACCAGAAGTGAAAAATGAGATATTTAATATGCAGTGTTGGTCAATGAGTTCCCAATCATGGAATAGCTCAAAGATGAATTGCAATGATTCAGATGAAATATTGAGTACAAACAAAAGTTTAGTCATTATTATTATCTTAGCTTAAAACATTTTAAAAATCCATTTCTATTATCTTTTAATTTCTAAATCATGGAAAACCTAGTCAAACTGAATACTTGCTAATTTAGAATTATGTCTGGACAAAGACAACTTTTAGATTTTGGGCAAGGTCTGGCTGAAGAATTCCACAGGGAGACACTGGAGAAAAAATAATAGCAACTTTAAAGCCTGTCAAGGAAATGTTTTCTCGTTCATGTCCTGGTTCTCTGGCACTTGTTTACTTCAGTCACCATGGGGAATACCTTGGCTTGCCTTGTAAGTAGAGCACACCACCAAACAGATCCCTGTGCACAAGGGAGGCGTACAGCTACATAGCCACATTCAGTCTCCTGTGCACACTACATGCCATTCTCAGCTTTACTCTTACCTGATTCTAGGAAGCGAGGTTTTGTGAATACAGTTATTTCAAATATGACTTAAAAATAAATTTTCCTTTCAATTCATAGTTGGCTTTCATGTGTTATAAAAATATTATTCTGTTTTCTTAAATATTTATGCTTCTAAGTGACAATTTAGGCAGTTTACATTATAAAAAGTACAGAAAGAAAACCATAACTGTGAACTTTAATTTTTGATTCCATTTGTCAGTTCTTTCTTAGTCAACAGAATTTTATTAGCTGAGCTGCTAAATCATGGAAGTTTACTTTGATATGGGAGAAAAAAAAATCAACCATTGAATTTTGGCTTTTGCTAACACTGCAAAGACAATTATATTTTAGCTTAATCATCTATACTGTCACAGCTGAATTCCAATGGTAATATCTTTATCATCCATGAGAGACAAAGAGGAGAAAAAATGGAATCAGGTTATAAGATCTCAGGTTGAATTCATAATCTAGCAGTTGTCAGAAACTACTTTTTGCCTTGAAAAGCGAATAAATGAGAAACAGAAGACAGAAGTAAATTTTGAACTCCAGAAAGTAATTTTGGAGTCAATTTCATATTGGTGGCAGTTGAATAATAGACACATCATTGTTTTATACACTTTCAATATTTATTAATTGACATAAAATATTTCTCATTCATCTCAGCAAGTAAATGTTCCTGGAGCTTAGAGGAAGAAATCACTGCTGGTATTTTCTCCTTAAAAGGAGTCTACGTTCAGTCTTAGGCTCTGCATACTAATCTATGCAATGTTGATATTTTCTTCCTTGCTTTTAGGGCAATGTGAAAATGCGAGTGTGGTTTATTTTTTGTCGGTCCCAGGATATTCATAAATGCATGAAGGAAAGCCATCCCTGTGGACCAGGTCTCATGTTACACATGGTGGATGCCCATGGGCACCTGGGCACGTGATAAAACACTCTGCAAGACATACCCCTCTGCTAGGAACTCAGAGTCGTTCCACAAATGAGTTAAATGCTTCCACATACCAGAATTTCTCTTGTGTGTGTGAGCTCAGAGCTGACTAGGAAATAATAAAATTCCTAGGAACAATCAATGATATATAATGTATGCTTAAACGCTTCCCATGCACACACTAAGAGTCTGCTATATTGTACACCAATGGAAATAGCATCACCAGATTTTAGTTCTTTTTCCTATATAAATACATTAACATTTTATTTTACATCTAATAATATGTTGTATTTATTTTAGGATAAGTCATTTTTTTCCTATTATCTTGATTGCTTATCCCTCCCTAGAATTAAGTTTTCAATGCAGTGATTAAATTTGTATGGTTGAACTGTTTAAGCAATCTGAAAAACAATAAAGGCTAGTCAAAAAGCGAATGTAAAATCACAGTGTTTCTACAATTTTGTTCCTAACAATGACTCAAAGAGCTGGAAATGTGCCCAATTCATCAAGATCATCATGGTAGAGAAGCCTTTCAGTTAGAATTTTTTTGTTACTTAGTCTTTACTTTCTAAATCTGGATAAGATATTTTGGAAAAGTGTTTATCATCTAAATTTAAAAAAAAACACATTTTATATACTTTACTATAAATGCAATATTTATTGCTTCATAGAAATAAATTAAACAGTACAGAAACATAGAAAGTAGAAAGTGAATCCCAAGTGCAAGAGATCATCAATACTGATGGGTGATAGATTGTTACACACCTTGGATTTTATGCATATACCAAGCTTTTAGCCACTGTATGAAATAATCCTTACATTAAATATATGCTCATATGTATATTATATGTATGCACATATTTGTGTATATTCATGCATATTACATATACATAATTTATGCAAATACATATCATTTAAAGAGTTTGTATTTTATATCTTTAATACTAATATTTAAAAATACTGCAAGATTGAATTTTCTTAAATTAATAAATTTTACATATATGCAAATCAACATATCTTTTAAGTCAGATGCTAATATTTTAGACACAGTGATGGTTCTTTGCAAAATATTTCAATTGCCATCTTCTCTCCAGTCACCCAGTTTCATTCTTTTTTATAGCGCTTACCTCTATCTGACATAATGGTATGTTTGTCTTGTTTTACTACTTGTCTTCTATGAATGTATTCATCAGAGACTGCTTTGTTCTACCATAAAGCTCAGTACCTTTAACAATGTCTGAAAACCCACCAGTGTCCACTAAATATTTCTTTTATATTGAATATTGTTATTCATATCTCAATAAATAGGGATAAATATAACATTATGATTTCATGTATTTGCATTAAAAATAGAATTAGTAGGTTAGAGGGAGTTTCAATTCCAAAATGTCGTTAGCTAACTTGAGTAACAGTAGCAAGTGAGTCTTCTCCAGAATCTAGAAATTGTGATCTGGAGACAGACTGGACAAAGTCACCACTACTCTCTGCAAAGTGAAATGAAACCAAACCCCAAAGGCTCCTTCTCCCACATCTCACATTTTGTCTAACAGTCTAACTCTATTTGTGCACACATAATTCTTTCTCTGGCCCTTACTGTTCGTGTCCAGGCCATCAAGCCAGAGGTGTGGGATTTCCTTGAGCTCTTCCTTTATCTCATCCACCCACACTCAGTCAGCTCCCAGCAGTATGAGATTTAAGACCTCTGTGTATAGCAACCTCATGGCTTAGGCTTGCACTGACAGCCACCAGGTCACCAAGACCTCTCATGTATGTTGCACTCATATTAACATAGTTAAATGAACAGTTCTCATCCTCTAGTCTTCCCTTAAACCCATTCTATGCAGAAACTAGAAAGGTCTTCCCTAAATAAGCTCATTCGCCAAAAAGATCAGACTCAGAGCGCTCGTTGCAGCTTACAATACCCTCAATGACACAGCTCCTGCCTTCCCCCACAGCCTGGTATTCAGCATTGACCAAATCCCTTGCTGACTTCACCGACCATGTTCATCATGTTCTGCTTGCTTCCTTCCATCGACAGCCACTTTTATTTTATTGACTTTTGTTTTACACAATCTCTAAGCCTCAGATATTTCTTGTCCACTGGCAAATGGGTACAAAAGAAAGCTTTCCAATGTGTGCACCATCCTTGGCTTATTATTGCTGGTGGCACCTTGGCCCACTGCTTGTGGCACCTTGCATGCATTTTCTTGCATCACTTCTCATGTTATATTGAACTTATCCTTTAATGGCATCACTTCTCATGTTATATTGAACTTATCCTTTAATGGAGCTGATTCTTTTGTGGACTTGAATATCTTCTAACGAACAGAATTTCCTGAATTATTTCATTCTGCATTCCTGGCACAATAAGCAATTCTTGAGCTAATCTAAATGCAATGTGTGTTTGAGAAAACAAGGCAAAAAAAGAACTACACTATATTTTTTCCCCTCAAAACCATGCCTCATGCCATGCAGTTTGCACTCTCAGAATATAGACTTATACATGATGGAATGGCAGGCAGTTATATAAATGTTATAACTCATTCTTACATGATAATATTTTAAAACATGAACTGTTATTATTATATCAGAGTTATTTGTAAATCAAAGGCTAAAACATGTAAGTCTCAGATGAAGTTAACTACATATGTAGATAGATATATGTATCTATCTATACCTATATAAAATTTCTTTTAATTGAATAAAGAAAATTTGCCTACTCTGTGATTATAGTTACTAAGTTTTACACACTTTTTATTAATATGATCTTTTTTAAAGATTTATTTATTTGACAGGTAGTGTTACAGGCAGTGAGAGAGAGAGAGAGAGAGAGAGAGAGAGAGAGAGAGAAAGGTCTTCCTTCCATTGGTTTACTACCCGAGTGGCTGCAACGGCAGAAACTGCGCCAGTCCGAGGTGCTTCCTCCTGGTCTCCCATGGGGTGCAGGACCCAAGCACTTGGGCCATCCTCCACTGCACTCCCGGGCCACAGCAGAAAGCTGGACTGGAAGAGGGGCAACCTGGACTAGAGTCCAGTGCCCAAATGGGATGCTGGCGCTGCAGGTGGAGGATTAACTAAGTGAGCTACAACGCTGGCCCCAACATGCTCATTTTATAATAAGGTGACGTATTTATTGATTTATAGAAGCAAGATGAATATGTTCCTGTATATTTTTAGTATTGGATTACTTAATGAATAACTATAAAATATGATGATATGTGAGTGAATAATTACATTGTTGGCTGATTTGAATCAAAATTCGTCAGGAAACTCATACCAATTATTTAAAATTATATTATTAAATGTTATAATCTTTAGGGGCAGGTGTCTGGCCTAGCACTTGAGCCTGGTTAGGACATCCACGTTCTGTATCTGAAAGCCTAGGTTTAAGTCCCAGCTCCACGCTCAGTTCCAGCTTCCTGCTGAAGTACACCCTTGGGTCTCTGCATTTCCGTGGAAGAACAAGATTGAGTGCCAGTCTCCCAAGCTCAGCCTGCTCTGGTCAGGCCCACTGGGGGCATTTGGGGAGTGAACCAGTGGATAGGAGCTCTCTTCCTGTCTATTGCTTTTTGTTTATCTGTTTCCCTCTCTCTCTCTGGCTATCAAATGATTAAAAATTTTAAAAGTCATGTTGTTTAACACCAAACGACAAAACACAACAAAACTGAGATGTCTACTATGTCTCAGATTGTCAGCAGACACGGGCACAGACACACGTATCTCCTGCCATATCCTGTACTCCCTCCCACTCATAACCCACAGGACATTGGAAAATCAGAGCGATCCATGTCTAAGCAGGGTTATAGCTCTAATATATCTGATAATGCAGAGATAATAAGCAATTTCTGAAAATTAGCATAAAATCTATTTGTAGGAAATCCATGTGGAAGCTATTTTTATTTATTTTTGCAAATCGAAAAGACAAACAAATTAGACTTGCCTTCTCTGCGATAATATTGCTGTTTGCTGGAAAAAGCTCCAAAGTTTTTTACCACACAAAATCTATTTTCTGCTGGGGAAAAGACTATTCAGAATTATAAATCCTAAGTAAATATTAAAGATACGAAGAAGAGAAGTAGATATCAAGGAACTCCTAGGAATGTCTTTGGATTTGAATTACTCTCAACATTTATTTTAGATTTTTAAAAATTACTGCACAGTTAACCTTCTAGTTCCACTTAAAACATGATTGTCATGGTTGACACCCATATTTCAATATTATTTAGACTAAGCAGTACAATTTTGTTTTCTTTTTTAACATTTATTTACACAGAGTTACACAGAGAGAAGGAGAGGCAGAACTAGAGAGAGAGGTCCTCCATACACGGGTTTACTTCCCAAATGGCCACAACAGCCAGAGCTGCGCTGATCCAAAGTCAGGAGCAAGGAACTTCCTCCAGGTCTCCCACATGGGTGCATGGGCCTAAGGTCTTGCAGCATCTTCTACTGCTCTCCCAGGCCACAGCAGAGAGCTGGATGGGAAGTGGAACAACTGGGACTCAAACCGGCAGCCCTATGAGATGCCAGCACTGCAGGCAGCGGCTTTACCTACTACGCCACAGCACCGCTCCAAGGACAATTTAGTTGGAAGTGGAGCTAGGAGACTTGCTTTACTTTTTAAAAAGCATTTACTTAATTACTTATTTATATGAAAGCAAAAGAGAGAGAGAGAGAGAGAGAGAGAGAGAGAGAGAGAGAGAGAAATCTTCTACCCACTGGCTCACTCCCCTATAAATGGTTGCCACATTCAGGGCTGGCCATACCAAATCCAGGAGCCTTGAACTCCATCTGGGTCTCTCATATGGTGGCTGGCGCCCATGCACTTGGGCCACCATCTGCTGCTTTGGCAGGTGCATTAGGAGGGACCTGGATTGGAAGTGAAGCAGCTGGAATTCGAACTGCCACTCTGATATGAGACGCAGATGTTGTAAGTGGCAGCTTAACTCACTGTACCATGACACCCAACAGCTTGTTCTGAAGCTCCATTTTGATAGTAGTTTATGAAATACTAAGGACAAATCAATAATTATTACTGGTAAAGAGGGAATGATGGACAGGGAGGAGGCCAGTGTAGCCATGCTATTCGTTTCTTAATCACTGTTTGTTTAATGTAAGCCATTTTAGAAAATTTATTTATCTGTTTAATTATTTAAAATATTTATTTATCCATTTGAAAGTCAGAGTTACAGAAAGAGAAGGAGAGGCTCAGAGACAGATCTTCCACCTGCTGGTTCAGTCCCAAGATGGCTGCAACAGCCTTGTCTAGGCCAGGCCGAAGCCAGGAGCCCAGAACTTAACCCAAATCTCCCACATGGAGGCAGACACCCAAATATTGTGCCTCCCAAGCTGTGCATCATCAGGAAACTGGAATTGGAAATAGAGCTGAGACCTGAATCCATGTTCTTGGATTTACAATTTTGTTTGCCCAAACACTGCACCAAATGCCTACTCCATCTTCGTCATTTCCTGAAATGACCACAACTTGTTTCTCAGTCCCCTTCAGTATAACCATGACATTCGTTGTCTGTGTACTGACATTGTGACGTCTGTGGTCTTATTCACCTTGGATGGACTGCTCTTCCTGGGGTTAGCCAACTGCTAGAAATAGCAAGCATCTTACCCACAACCACATTTCTCAACTACAAATCAATCAATGCAGAATGCACACCCCAGCTAAACCTTTTATCTAGCTCTAACCCCTGGCCAGTATCCACCTGCCCTAATCACTCAGTTTTCAGTCTACTAGGGATAGCCTGTTTGTCCAGAGCCTATTGAAGTGATTTAAGCTAATCAACACTTGGTCTTCTTACTTTGTCTCATTCTCTCCTTCCCATGGAAACCTCAATAAATACTCTTGTCCTCATGCCTCCCCACTCCCTCTGTCTTTGGACAGACCCTATGGATTCTCTGTGTGCCTCTTCCCTACCCCCAGGTTCCATCTTAGCCCTCTTCTTTGGGGACTATGAATAATAGCCTTTTCAATGGGAAACAGTTTCTGATATGTTAATCTCAGTATTACACTATATTTTAAAACATGTTCAACAGAAAATTATATTACCATGCAGTGTAAAAGAAGAAATAATAATTTTGATCAAACAAGATAAAAATCAGAATTGTTGGCAATTTATTTCATACATTTTCTACAAAAAGCTCCTTAAAAAATTTTAATGAAAGTCTGAAATCTCCTAGTAATCACTAAGATATCTTTTATACTAAAACACTGCGTCAAGACTGTGGTTCCTGAGGCAAAGGGGTAATTTTTAAGAAAAAACTTAATCAATGAGCTGCCTGGAGAAAAGAGAATGAATATTGAGAGTAATAAATCCAGATACAGGGGAGAACAGCTTACCGGACTGTTTTGAAGAGGCCAGTTCTGTGTGACTTTAATATTTAGGGCTCATGGGTCATGGTCAGTGTTAAAATTGGAAGACAAAGACCTAATGCTCCCTATAGAAGATATGGCTGGTATTCTGAACAGAAGACACATGCTCAGATTTGCCCCTTGAACAGCTGACCCCTGTGTTTCTGGGGGAGAGACAGTGCGGAGGTGGGATCCACAGCAGACACAGAAAGACCCTGTCTTAGAGAAGCAGGCATTCTAATAGTGTAAACAGGTCATGCAAACCTGGAATTCAGGGGATACACGTGTTATTAAAAAATGCAAAGTATTCTGGTGATGCACTATTGCTACCCAGAATTCCAAAGTACTTAGGGTTTATATAGCAATCAGAAAATTTCAGATGACTACTGACAAACAGAACACTGTCCCATGGTATGATAATCCAATATCACAAAGGTATCAGGACTTCTAATGGAATTGAAATTGCCCTAAAAATAAAAACAAAATGCAAACTATTTCCTTTTTTTTTTTTGACAGGCAGAGTTAGACAGTGAGAGAGAAAGAGACAAAGGTCTTCCTTCTGTTGGTTCACCCCCCAGATGGCCGCTATGGCCAGCATGCTGTGCCGATCCGAAGCCAGGAGCCGGGTACTTCCTCCTGGTCTCCCATGCGGGTGCAGGGCCCGAGGACCTGGACCATCCTCCACTGCCTTCCTAGGCCACAGCAGAGAGCTGGACTGGGAGAGGAGCAACCTGGACAGAATCTGGTGCCTCAACCTGCACTAGAACCCGGTGTGTCAGTGCCGCAGGTGGAGGATTAGCCTAGTGAGCCACGGCACCAGCTCAACCATTTCCTTCTAAAACCTATTTAATGTTTTATTTATTTATTGTAATACCTTAATTTTTAAACAGACTCTCAGAGGTTGTTACTTTGCTATCTGCATTTCTATGCTCCATGCTTTTCAAATCCATACCTTAAAAAATTCCAAAAATATAAAGTCAATACTGTCCTAAGCTGTATATTCTTCAGCAACAATTCCTGCAAAGTTTCCTAGATGTGAAAAATACACTAGTGGCCAGGCATTTAATTTTTATTTATTTTCCTTTGGGCTTTTCTGGAAGCTAAGTGAATTGGTAAAAACAAATTTCACTTATTTACAATACACCAGGCATATGCACAGTGTGTTCTGCGTCTATGTGTCCTTTTCAGCTGAGCTTTAGTTTTGGTTTGATTTCACACACCTTGGGTGAAACTTCTAGTTCAAGCAGAAAACAGGATTAATAAAGGTCAGATTGACACATGCTGTGAAATAATGTGCTCGCCCGTCTCCAGCAGAGCAGGTGAGTCATGTCTGCCAAAACACTAGATGGTTCTCCATGGCCTGGTCAACCCCCATGCACCTCAGAGATGTGGGCACTGGAGAGAATCTTGGGGGCCGTTCATTATAGCATGGCACTCAGGGGGGTCCTGGTGAACAGGTTGAGTTAATGTATGGCCATAAATGAGCAATGTTCACACTACTTGTTCAGAGAACCAACCTTGACAGAGATAAAATAATCTGAACATCCTGGAGTTAGAAGTCAGAACTTCACTGCTCAGAGGGGGTGGGCAGTTCGTACACATGAGTGATGCTGTTTGTTCTAAAAATCATGGAATCCAACCATTGACTTCTGTGTTCTCACTTTGCATAGGGACACAGATGACAAAGACATATTTCTCCCTGAGTAGAAAATCAATACATAAAAGATGCTAATTAATAGCTAGAAACCTTATATGATGGCAGTTTATGGTATATTATAGGTGTATGTGGACAATTCTTATCACCCTGTAGGTAATTGATGCTATGTAGTAATGCTGGTATATTTTAAGGTTCAATTTTCAAGAAACACTAGGAATCCAAACTGTTAATGAAATCTTCCTTTTTTTATATTTAAAAGATGGTTTGGGGTGGTGGTAAGCAGAGGGTACTAACTGCTGGCTCACAGATTTGTTTGGTCATATATATCTTTAAATTTGAATACTGTCAAAAGATAAACCTGAATAGGTACAATGGGTCTGAAAATTTAACTTTCCATTATACCATAATTTACCTGTGAATAACCACAGATTGTACCAGCAAGAATTTTTTTTTCTCAAAGGGAAAATTTTATGGGAAATAAAATGATTAATGTTAAATCAATAGAAAGTACATGGTAACAGAAAACAAATTTAAATGCAAATAAGAAAATATGGTGCTTTTTTTTTTTGCTTGAAAGAGGACTCATGTATCACATTCCACATGAAGAGAGAAGCTCTCTGCTGTTTGCTTGTTGTTTATGGATGAGCACACATCACAGGAACAACAGTCTCCATATCTGACCTAGTGGGGAATAAAGAATTCGACTAAAAAGAGTTAATCAAATGCTGCTAATGATGACTAACTAATAAGATCAGCTGGGGAAGATGCATCAACATTTTTTCCTCTCATGTTTTGTATCATTATACAATGATAATATAATTTTAATGTCATATTTGAGCAAGAGAGAGAGAGAGAGAGAGAGATGGAAGGAAGGAAGGGAGGGAGGAAGATAAAGGAAGAGAAAGAAAGAAAAAACAGGGTGAGGGGTTGGCTTTGTGGCACAGTGGGTTAAGCCTCCTGTGATATCAGCAGCCCATATCAGCCTGACAGTGTGCCAGGGACAGCAGTACTTGGGCCCCTGTCACCCACTTGGGAAAAACAAATTTCTATTGTTTATTAAAAGCTATCTCATTTATGATATGTTTATAGCTCCTAAAAGACCCAAAGAGAAAATTGGTAGGTGGAGTGGAGTCCTCCTGGAACAAATACTAAACATGGAGAAACAGCCTTGGAACTCATCGATGTATAAAGGATGGAAGCTTTGGAAGTTCATGCTAGCTAAAGTCTGTATCATTCTCAATGAAATTTTAAGGCCAATTCAGGTGAGGGCCTAGATGGAAAGAAGAGAGCTGCAGGGAGCACTTCAATCTTCTACAGTAGAGCTACGTGAAAGTGGTTATGAACAGAACAGTGACAGAAATATGAAGAAATACCACCTGATGAGGTCCACAGTAATGAGGAATATGCTAGTGAAATATGGAAGACATAGTGGAAAAAAACATGGCTGACATGTTCATATTCTACTATTTTGTCAAAGAGAGAACCTGTCGGTAATGAAATTGGATACTTGGCTGTTGGAATGTTTAAGCAAATTACTGAATATGTGTCTTGTCTTCTTTTGAATGGCTATAGCAAATTGTGAGAGCAATATGGCTTAAAAGCACAAGTGTTCAAGATTCTTCTTGGGAAGACTGCATCCCATATTTGAGTGGACAGTTTCAAATTCCAGTTCTATTCCTAAGTCCAATTTCCTGCTAATACACTGCTGGGGGGCAGCAGATGGTAGCTCAAATAGTTGGGTCCCTACTCTTATGTGGGAGATAAGAACTGATTTCTGAGTTCCTGGCTTTGGCTTAGCTCAACCCTGGCTGTTGCTGTCATTTGAAAAGTGAACCAGTCAGTGGGAAAAATTCTCTCTGTTAAATAAAATTTTTTAAAACAGAATTTAATTTTAGAAAAAATATAATTATTGAAAAGAAAGCAAATCTTCGGAAAAGTACTAGGAAAATTCTCAGCCTATTCACATCAAAAACTTGAGAAATGTTTTGGGGAAAGAATGAGGGTGTGGTAAATCAGCTGCCTGATGAAGGATTAGTATAGATCAGTTATTTCAAGGGAACTTAGGACCTATAGTTCATGGCAATGAAAGAACAACCATGTGAACATTTCAGAAATCATAAGGGCTATCCCTCCTTCACAGTGCCAGGGTGCAGAGGGCAGAACAATTTCAATCGAGTAGCCATGGGCACCTGTGTGTCCTTGGAACCCCCCCCCCCCCCCCCCCCGGTTCTGATTCAAGGCTCTGGTTCCTGCAATATATTACCACACTCCGGGGCAGCTCCAGCTGTGGCTCCAAAATATGCTGCCCCTGGCAAGCTGTGGGGGCACCAGCGCTTCTGTCTGTACTTCAAGGATGCCTGGAGAAGCTCTGTGGGGTCAGAGCCCCTGCAGAGATCCTACTCTATGGAAACCGGTATCAGCTGTGTGAGGGCACAGCTGCTCCTAAGATACGTGACTGGTAAAAGCCACCAGTATCTATCCAGTCTCCGAGGGCTTCAGGCTTGTGATCCTACCAAGCAGGACCTCAGCTGAGATCCACTGACGGGGCTGAATACCCAAGGCTATGGGGCCAAGGCAGCGACTCCAACATGTCCTGCCACTGTAGTCATAGAAGGCAGAATCACCATCAAAACAAAATTACTCTCAAGTCCTGGGACTTGGAAGTTAGAATCTGTTACCGCTTTCTTCCTATTTTCCCATTCTGAGTGGAAATGTCTATCCAATGCCTGTCTTACTATTGCATTTTGGAAGCACATAACTTGTTTGATCTCACAAGTTCATATCTGGAGAGCAATAAGCCTCACGACTATTCCTACCTTGAGTCTCAGCCATATCTGATTTAAATGATATTCGGATTTGGGCTTTGGATGTAGAATTTAAAGTTCATGCTGGAGTCAGTTAAGAATTTGGGGTTACAGGGACAGAGTGGATGCTTTATTTATGTAAGAAGTGCATAAATTTGGTGAATACAGTGAAGAAAAATATGGTATAAATATCTGTGCACCCCAAAAACACATACATTGAGAGTCAACGATGTAATATTAGGAAGTGGAGCCTTTGGGTGATGGTTAGGTCATGAGGGCACAACCCTCATGATTGGCATTAATTTCCACATAAAGAGACGCCAGAGAACCAGCTATTCCTTCAACATGTGAAGACACAGCTAGACTATGCCTTCTATGAACCAAGAAGCTCCCAGCAGGCACCAAACCTGCTGGTACCTCGATCTTGGCCTTCCTAGTATCCAGAATTATGAGAAACTAATTTCCATTGCTACAAGAGATATACAGCTTATGATATTTTATGACAGCAGCTTGGACTTAGATACCAACTCACATTCTTCCTTATTTGCAGATTGTTCATTTTCAAATTTTTCCTACAGCTAAAATATGTTTGTGATCAGAAAAGCAGCACTAAGACACGTTGACAGTCACTTCTGGATACACACAGAGTTCCAAAAATTTGAAGTCCTAGATGCACTTTCACAGCGGATGTCCAGCAAGGCAGTTCCTTGCTTTCTTGCTTCAGCTCTCACACTGCTAAAAATTGTATACTTTGGGTGATATATTTATTGCCGCATTTTCCCTGTTTTTGTGAGTTTGTTTAAAGGAGGGGGTGATTTTGCTATTTAAAATACCTCCTTCCCAAGTATATGGTTGAAGTGCTGGCTATTGGCTCACAGCCCAAAGTCAGCTGTGACTTATGGAGAAAACTTTGTTCAGGTACAAGTTATAGTGCTATTTAGCAGTTCAATAATAAATAATCTGCAATGCATATTATCAGGTGCCTTTAGACAGAAACATACACACATAAATCAAGGTTAAGTGCTGATTGGTGGATAAAAACATAGTGATGGAGCTCGGCGCTGTGGCGCAGTGGGTTAATCCTCCACCTACGGCACCAACATCCCATATGGCCGCTGGTTCTAGTCCCGGCTGCTCCTCTTCCAATCCAGCTCTCTTCTGTGGCCTGGCAAAGCAGTATAAGATGGCCCACATCCTTGGGCCCCTGAATCCACATGAGAGACCAAGAAGAAGCTCCTGGCTCCTGGCTTTGGATCGGCGCAGCTCCAACCATTGCGGCCACTGGGGAGTGAACCAACGGACAGAAGACCTTTCTCCTTATTTCTCCCTTTCACTGTCTGTAACTCTACCTCTCAAATAAACAAATAAAATCTTTAAAAAAACATGTTGACCAAAGACTCACACAAAACTAGCCCTATGATTCTCTTAGGAATAATAGTTCAGTATTGGCAACTATTGTAAGTACTGCACATACTATCGTGAATGCTGAGGATTAACTATATTTTCATTCACTTATTTTTAAATAAGAAAGTAAAGAATATTTCAAACTACCAATAAAAGTATTTAATTTAACCTTGAGGAAAATGATCAACAAACTGAAAATCTTCCTACAGTTCAATGTCATGCTACACTGGGATCATTTGACAAAAACACTCCTTTAATTTCTTTTCACTGCATGAGCATGTATTTTAGCATATGTGACTTACAAGTAGAGTGCAGAACAGCAAATCTCTCATTCCTCACACAAGGTTACCAAAACTAACCCCTGCGGTTTACATACTGAGAATTACAAATCACTAGGCACCTTGCAAGCAGTAAATCTAGTTGGCGATACTGGGAAGTGTAGAATCTCAGGGTGAATCACAAAATCCAAATCATGTCCTTCATTCTACATTTGCTGTGAGTTAATGTACAGAATTTTCATTTTTTTAGCTATTTGATTATCACTTACTTTTCACAACTTTATAGGATATATTCTACTTGAAATTTGGAACATAAAACACACACACACACAGACAGAGTGTTGAGTCTACCAGAATGGGGACATTAATCTGTATTCTCTCTAAGCCCTAAGCTCCTAAAGGCTATAAATACACTCGGAGTTGAAATTCTTATATTTCAAGAATTTTAGATATACTTTTGTATAATTTACTCTTTGCATTTCGCTAACACAAATCAAGGGTTTCTCTTGAAGAAATCTGGCATTTTCTTTTGAATAAAGGCTTAAGCTGCTAAAAATCTCAGAAACTTGTTGATGAACTTGCAGAAGTCTATAACTTGAAGAATAGGATCATCCTGAATTCAGCAAACATAAGGACAAATGATACAAATCCACATATATTTTAGGAATGATTCCTGCCCCCATCCGTGAAGGTTATTAGGAAAGCAGCTGAGTCTGAAAATAGGACAGAGTTTGATGCAGTGCCTAGGCATCTTATTTTCAACTCTGAATTTGACATTTTTTACAGTTTAGGTCAATCCTAACAATTTATTTACTTCCTGGGGCATGACAGATATAATGCTGTTACAAGTGCTATTTATAGTAGGGTAGTTAAGTTCTTAAAATGTCAATAGTTGAGTTTCTCTTAATGTAGACCTAAACGCATAGTACATGTCTTCATTCCAGGGGATAAATGGCCTGCTGAGGTAAGACATTTATCAGAAAATTAGACTGATGCCAGCTTCGTCATGGCCTTGCAGGAATGTAGTTGAATCAACAGCATCGTAACCACCTCATCAGGCTACAGAGGAGCGCTGGCTTTGAGCCTGGGGATCAGGAGACCAGGTCCTGCCTATCTGCCCTTAGGGAAATCAGCTTACTCTCTGGGACCACAAAAGGAAAGGAGAACAGATACACCCTTATGGTTTCATTTTTATTTCAAATCAAACGTCTTATCCTAGCCACTGGTCCAAGCTAATAAATAACTAACTCTTCATTTATTTTTACTTTTGGATTTTAAATCAGCTTCTAAATGGAAAATTTCAGATTTTTAGAAAGGATTCACATTTACTGATTAGGTTAGCACATTATCAAGCGGACTCTCACAAAGGCAATTAAAACAAATCCCCAGACTTCAAAGCAGTTTCATGGGTAACTTCTTCAGACTATCAGTTAAATTTATGTATCAAAAGGTCAAAATATACAAACAAGAGATATATTAAATCCTATACTTTTCTGGGTTCCTTTAATTTATGAGGAAATGTATATTGAATCTTTATAGAAGTCAACAGAGTTGGACAAAACAATTTATAATGGCAAATAGTTCATATTCTCATTGCATTGATAATATTACAATTAATACCAAATAATCTATATTAAATTATTTTAATTATAGAACATGTGAAAAGTTATTTTCTTGAGAAAATTAAAGAAAATATTCATAGTTGCAATTACTTGGGGCCAGTGAGAATGAGTGTATGACCTTGAGCAAGAATATGATAACAAATTAATTCCATTTAGCTAAATCATGTCATGTTTTCCTCCTTTTTTCTGGTGTTTAGCCTATCGCACAGTAAATACCAGATAATTGTAGTATTCATAAATGTGTTTTTTTATGTCTGTCTCTGTACTAGTCAACATCACCTTGAAGTGAGCTGCTTTGTGTAGTTTGTTTACGGACCCTGGCTGTAGCTTGAGAGGCGACAGTTATCTAGCGAGAACTGCCAGAGCTACAATTCTGACTTTCCTCCCTGGTAGCTACACGACTTTTCCTAAATCACAAAGCTGCTCCAGCCTCCACCTCCGTGTCTGAAGGTGAAGGTGATGGCACACTGTGTTTTAGAGAATGGTGAGGGACTCAATGAGTTAAACAATCTGATAGAAGTAGCTGTAATCATGGATTAAGCTTTTGTTCAACTGATGTGAAACAATGAGTATTCTACCCCCACACTGGCCAGATTGACCCAGGCTTGGAAGAACAGAGTCATGATGCTATCATTGAACATGTTGGTGGCTCTGTGACTGTCCCTGCTTACTGCGCTATATTTTTACTGACTTCCTTACAGCATTTTATTTTCTTCCATTGAGGAGAGCAGTACGATATAGAGGAGTAAAGCAAAAGAAAAAAAAACACATGGTTTATTCTTCTCCATTTCAACTATTCACTGTACTGAGTAACATTTCAGTGCAACAAGTGTTTTGAGAAATCCAGGGACAGGGCAAAGATTGGTGACCTGTCCAAATATTTCAAGAAATCAATTTTCCAGGGGATCCTGGAACTCAAGTCTTTCATAAGTCCATACCAGCATAAGTCATTATTTCTTTACAGCTTATGTATTTGCTACCCAGAAAATAAATAGTATTTACTAAATGTAGGAATCATTCTGATAACATCCAGTTGAGTGTATGTATTCAATGTCATTTGTTATAACTTTAAAATCTCCAAATTCAGCTAGTTTAAAGCCTAGATGTATAACAAAGCCTTCTCCTAATTTTTTTTCTGTGACTAAATCCGATGAGACTCTGAAGAAAATGTCTCAATTGCTAAATCACAATCCCATGGTTAAGAATATATTTGCTAAATCAAGTTAAAAGAAAAAGTGTCAACTTTCAGACATATGTGAGAAAAACAGACAAACTGCTTTTCCCAGTGGTTCTGTGTCAGTGGTGGTTGGTGCTATTTATAAAGGTTTTATCCGGAGCAAGGGAAGGCTTGGAGAGAGGATTTGCAGGCATCAGAGAATGGCAAGGTCAGGGATTATAGAGACTGCAGAGTGAGGCAGGGTTCTGGTCACTATAACTTCTAAGCAAGGAGAGTTGATACAAGGCCTGGGACAGAGAAATTGGGATGAAACCATAGAGTCTGCTGAGAAACGAGGAACTCTGTATAATGGCTGGTGCTTGGGTATCATGGCTTCCATGTGAGGCTATAGGATTCAGACCCATTTTCAGCCACACGTCTAACCCCTTTAGATGGGCCATGTGGGCCTGAGTGCATGCTGGGAGAAGCCATTTCAATCAATAGGAATATAGTTTTGGAACTATTACAGCTGCTTCAAATCAATTTTCCAAACTTGTTACCTCTTTTTTCATATTACATATTATTTTAGAGCATGATTTTGCTTATAAGAGTGACTACATTTAATTTGTCTTTTTGAATTACCTTGTATATAATGTGATATGAAAATGTAGAAACTGGTCTTTATTTAGAAAGTTGAGGTTGGGACTGGTTAAGCTGCTGCATGCAAGGGCAGCATCCCCGTGGGTGCCTGTTTGAGTCCCGCTGCTCCACTTCTGATCCAGCTCCCTGCTAATGTGCCTAGGGAACTAGTGGAGGGTGGGACTGGCATTAGAGAATAGCAGGTTAAGCCTATATCTGCAATGTCAGCATCCCCTATGAACACTAGTTTGAGTCCTGGCTGCTCCACTTCTGATCCAGCTCCCTGCTAATGTGCCTGGGAAAGCAGTGGAGGATGGCCCAGGAACCTGGGCCCCTGCACTACATGGGAGACTGGAAGAAGCTCCCGGCTTCAGCCTTGCCCAACCAGGCTGCTGTAGCCGTTTGAGAGGTTGAACAGCAGATGGAATATCTGTCTCTGAGCCTCTCCCTGTCTCTCTGTAACTGTCTTTCAAATAAATAAATCTTTAAATAAATAAATAAATAAAAATTCAAGGTTAAAAGGAGACGTGTGACATTTAGAGATCTAGTTTATATTCTTTAACTTCCAATTTCCTAATTTCAAAATTTCTGTGTTTGCAAGTTATCCCAGAGAAACTTCATCAAACTTATCTATTTTTTCTTGTTAATTATCACTGTTCCAAAGCGTTCATTTTCTCTGTTTTCCATGATCCAAGTGAAATTTTTCTTTTACAATATCCGAAACAACTGTTAGATGATTTGATTAATTGTCTCCTCTTAAAATTGACAGATTTTGGAATATAAATTTACAAAAAGAATGTTAGAGAGATCCTTGGATGCAAACAAGAGTTTTTGCATACAGTCCAAGCCCTGCTCTAAATAATTGTGTAGACCTTCATGAAAAGATGACCACCACCTTTTGATAGCTTCCACTGCTAAATAAAGCACAAAAAGCCATTGTTAGAATCTCCTACACTTTATGTGACAATGAAATAGAATGAAAATAGAGCTCCGTCACTATGCATCTGTTTTATGGGGAATTCCATTAAAAATGAAATTGAGGTTGTCATTAGACCAGTGGCCAAAACATTCAAGGTCAAATAAACCTATGCTAGTGAAATACAAATAATCATTTGCAAATCTAGAGTCTGTGTAAATTCACTATCCTATCTATGCAGGTGATACACAATCCCTTCTTACTTAGACACATCTGAGCTAGGGCTGGCCATTGGTTAAAAAAAAAAAAAAAACCAAGTAAAAAGTAGTAGAAGAACATTATTCCATAGGACATAAGAATGGCTATAAACAATGATTGTAACATGATGTCAATTTCAGTCTTGTATGTTGTGTTTTTTGTATTCTATATTAACTACCACATATAAGAGAAAACATCTATTGCCTTTGTTGTCACTGGGTTATTTCACTAAGCATAATGGTTATGGTCTCAGGTTGCATCCGTTTTGTTGTAAAAGATGGAATTACCTTCTTTTTTTCTAGACTGAGTAGTATTCCATTGTGTATATTTGCCATATTTTTATTTCATAATGTTTCTGATTCTTCAATTTTGTCTTTGATGTCATATGTCTTATTCATGTACTAACATCCTTTTTCAATATAATATCATTTTTATCAAAAAAAAAAAAAGAACACTAAAACAGCAGAAATGGACATTTCTCTTTGGTGATTCCCCATTACATTGATCATCTACTCTCCTCTGACCCACTCAATCTGCCTTCATCTGTCAGACACATGCAAAGACTCTAGTAAAGGAATTTATGTTAAGACATAAATATCTAATGAAGCTTAACTGTTTTTGAGACATTCATGTAAACACTACTTAAGGAAAAGAAAAAAATGCTACAGAGGGAGCTTGGGGCTCTAAGAGAGCATATGACAAAAGAAGAGTTTGATGGAAAGTGGAGGCCTTGAGCTTCTAAAGTGCTGCCATGTGGACAGCAGCCAAGTACACAGGTGTACAAACACATGCCCACTGCCAGGCACAGCCACGCCTATTGACCAGGATTTTCCTCCAGTGTCCACACTTCCTCCAATCACAGCAGTATCAAGAATATTTTGTTCATGTATTGGAGGATAACAATGGCAAAGCCTAAGCTATTTTTAGGTTTTTGGAACTTTCTGAGTAGTAAACTTACGAGTTACACATTTCTGAGATTTTCCCCTTGTTAAAAAAATTTATCTTATTAAATATTAAATTGCTATTATTTTCTCTTACCAGTTTCACTCTTTAACTTCTCTATATCTGTTTTCTTCATTTTCATTTATTTAATTTTTTAACTCTTTAAACCTCTCCTCTTTCAAATCTTAAGCCAAGAGATATCCCTTTTTCCTGTTCAAATGTGATTCAGTATGTTCATTATATTCTCATTAAAATACCCCTTTAATAATATCCCTATTAAGTTTTTCTTAGAGCTTATGCCACTGATTAGTATTAAAGTTGAAAATGTTTTAATGAATTTTTTTCTTGGCACTTTCAGTAAGAAACTGCTTTTGGTGGCATGCCTCACTGAATTTTCTACCATTTCAAGTTGTGCTATAATGAGGCTCCAGGGTTTAAAGGCAAATTTATTTGAGCAACATGACTCCACTGTTTGACTTAAAGAGTTCTGTGCGTATGTCTTAGCTACAAAATTTCTACAGAAACACATGGAAAATCTGGGTTGTGAATACAAATGATTTCCTCACTGCCATTAATCATTTATATCTCCAGATTGCTGGATCTGAGGATGACAAGTGAAAGAGCTTCCGAGTGACATAATAAGGAGTGAACCACTAATAAAATGATTAGGCTCAGGGAGAATTTGAGAATATATATATATAATGATCAGCTCTGAAGGACTGGTCAGACTACACATAGTAAAATATTTACATTTAGATAGAGAATGTGTATTTTCATAGTTCTTAAGAACATGAAGTGTATGATTCCAGGAGAAAGCTCACTGGTAATGTTGTTTTCCTGCCCAGAAAGAAGCAACACAGACAAAAATCACATTACTGGAGGATGAGCTGCAAACCACAAAAGACACCATTATTTTCAATGCAATTTCCTTAAGCAAATTTTTTTTATCCTAGTACTAGTGGTTGAACTCTGTAATTAACACACAATTATTCTTAGGTGTTTAAATTTTAACTGACAAGTGATCCCTGTGAAATATAAGAGTGGGAATAAGAGAGGGAGGAGATGTACAATTTGGGACATGCTCAATCAGGCCTTCCCCAAATGATGGAGTTAGAATCGTGCCAGGGGATTCCAATACAATCCCATCAAGGTGGCATGCACCAAAGCCATCTCACTAGTCCAAGTGATCAATTTCAGTTCACAATTGATCACACTGATAGGTCTAAGAGTCAAAGGGATCACACAAACAAGACTAGTGTCTGCTAACACTAACTGATAGAATCAAAAAGGGAGAGAATGATCCAATATGGGAAGTGAGATACACAGCAGACTCATAGAATGGCAGATGTCCTAAATAGCACTCTGGCCTCAGAATCAGCCCTTAAGGCATTCGGATCTGGCTCAAGAGCCCATGAGAGTATTTTAGGTATGGAAACCAAGACACTCTGGGAAAAAAAAAAAAAGAAGAAGAAGAAGAAGACCTAAATGAAAGATCTCTGCGAGTGAGATCCCAGTGGAACGAATGGGGCCATCAGAGAAGGAGGTACCTTTCTCTGAAGGGAAGAGAGAACCTCCACTTTGACTATGACCCTGTCAGAATAAGACTGAAGTCGATGAACCCTAAAGGCTTCCATAGCCTCAGCAACTCATGACTAGAGCCTAGGGAGATTACTGACACCATAAACAAGAGTGTCAAATTGTTAAATCAACATCAGGAGTCACTGTGTACTTAGGTCTCATGAGGGATCTGTCCTTAATGTGTTATCCAATGTGAATTGATGCTATAACTAGTACTGAAAGAGTATTTTTACACTTTATGTTTCTGTGTGGGTGCAAACTGATGAAATCTTTACATAGTATATACTGAATCGATCTTCTGTATATAAAGATAATTGAAAATGATTAAAAAATCTTGGTGTTAAATTGGAAATTTCATAGATAATTAATCGATTTTTTAAAAAAAAATCATGTAGGATCTCTGTCCTTAATGTGCTATACATTGTGAATTAATACTATAACTAGTACTCCAACAGTATTTTTCACTTTGTGTTGCTATGTGAGGGCAAACTGTTGAAATCTTTACGTAATATATACTACACTGATCTTCTGTGTATAAAGAGAATTGAAAATGAATATTGATGTGAATGCAAGCGGAGAGGGAGTGGGAAAGGGGAGGGTAGCGGGTGGGAGGGAAGTTATGGGGGGAGAAGCCATTGTAATCCTTAAGCTGTACTTTGGAAATTTATATTCTTTAAATAAAAGCTTTATTAAAAAAATTCTTGTGGATCTTAAAAGAGATCCATTTGGAATCATCTGTTTTTTTAAAAACAAAAACATTCCATACTTTAAAAAAGAAGCAGTGATTTATAAGTATTCAAAATTCTCCGAGTTCATGGATAACAAATTATTTCAATATAGATAAAGCATCAGTGCAAACTTGACATGTTGAATGACGTGTCACAGTTTGACTAGTGCATAATTCCATTCATTCTCTCTCTCCCTCATTCTCTCTCTCTCTCTGTGTGTCTCTCACACACACACTCCATGTAATGACCATTATTTTTAATTCTGAAATGAGGCAGTCTTTTGAGGCTAAGACTATCCTTTGTATAATTTTTAATTTAATGTTCACAGTAGAATAAGTCTTTTAAAAATTGGGGTTGTAATCAATATCTACTTTTTCAAATTACAAAAGACAAAACAGAGTATTTTCTATATTGAAAATATGATTGGTCATTAGTATTGTTGAGAGCTCTCTAGCGACAGAGAATTACATGATGAATTCTATCAGACTGTCCTGGTTGTCCCACTAACATCCAATTCCTCTTCTTTGTCATTGTTGTTGGATGAGTCTTTATCTCATTCAAGTATCCTGTGTCAGTCTGTCCTCCATCTAATTCCAAGAAAGGAGCCTCCGTTCTCTGCAACAGAGCCAATCCTTATCGTCTAACTCAATAAGGACAGCCCCATTCCCTTTCCATTACTTGGTTGAAGGGTGAGCATGTGGCTCAGTTATGATCAATGGTGTGAGAGGGAGGGTGCTGCAAAGGCCTTATGGGCAAGGCTTCCTACCCTCAGAACATACAGACTCATTCTAAGTCTGGAAAGTGTGGAGTACGAATGCAAGAACTCAACGGCTGCCGCCGTCTTGACCACCAGGATGCAAGTCAGCCGAAGGACCAGAATGACAAAATGGGCTATGAGAGTGGCTGACAAAGGGCTCTCAGATCATCAAGTCAGTGAGTCAGCTAACTCTGAAGCCAACTGTTCTCCCATCCTTTCTTCATTTTCTTGTTAAGTTTATGTCAAGTCTTGTTATTGAAGGACAAAGCAACCTTATATGTATATTTTAAACTTTTTCTAAAAATCATGAAAATTATACTCTTGAAAAGCGTGAAGAAGGAAAAAATTTCTCCCCCTGTGATTTGTCTAGGGATGAGTAAACAAATGGTATAACACAGACTGCTGCTTCTTCAACAAAAGTGCAAATAGAGTCTTATCTTTTTTTTTTCTTTTTTGGACAGGCAGAGTGGACAGTGAGAGAGACAGAGAGAAAGGTCTTCCTTTGCTGTTGGTTCACCCTCCAATGGCCGCCGCGGATAGTGCGCTGCGGCCGGCGCACCGCGCTCATCCAATGGCAGGAGCCAGGTGCCAGGTGCTTCTCCTGGTCTCCCATGGGGTGCAGGGCCCAAGCACTTGGCCCATCCTCCACTGCACTCCCGGGCCACAGCAGAGAGCTGGCCTGGAAGAGGGGCAACTGGGACAGAATCCGGCGCTCTGACCGGGACTAGAACCTGGTGTGCCGGTGCCGCAAGGCGGAGGATTAGCCTGTTGAGCCACAGTGCCAGCGGAGTCTTATCTTAATAATAAAAATTACAAGTTGTGGGTAGGCACGTGTTTCCCTCTTCCCCCTACATCTACATGTGTTGCCATTTGTTCAAGGGGACTGACTGAGGGAAGTGAGCAGATGCGCTTTCCTGTGCTGGCTGTATTCTTAAAAGAAGAGTAGTCCCTGATAAGCAGAATGGGAATCTTCTCAGTCCAACTCAAATCACTGAAATGCCTCAGCGAAACACCCAGAAAAGGAGAGCACAGCACAGTTACCTTGGAACTCCTGCTCTTTGGTGATCACAGTCCCTATTTCTTCTTCCCTCTTTATGGTGCAATTAATGTGGCAGCAGCTGATCCTCAACTTGCCCTGCGGATCAAAGGCCACCCAGCGGCCAGCTTCAACACCCACTATTTTGTGCTAGCAATTGGAGAAATAACCGTGTTTCTCACTCGGTGAGACTAATGAAGAAGTGATCAAACCCAATGTGAACTGCGGCCCACAATTATGCTGATCCTAAAAGATATCGACCTGAGTCTGTCAATCCCCTAGCTCTCTCCTTTTCAGAAATCAGCCTACAAGTCCTCTCATTTGGCTTCTGGCTGGAGGCACAGGCCGGGCATGGAAGACGGTTCCGTTCAAAGCGTTAATGGCCAATAGCACAACATGGGCCTTATCAATACTGAAGTTTTAATATTCCTGTTATTACACAGTCCCTTTTATAAAGTAGTTAGGGTTAATTACTCTCCTACTTTTTAAGTGTGAGTGATTCAGATTGCAAGTTTTCAGTATGCACATAAATTCAAGAGAGAAAAATAGAAACTATTTCTTGAAGAGAGATGATAGGTCCTATATTAAGATTGGAGTGAATTATAGAGCAATTGATGAGGCACAATGAGACAATTGTTAAACAAAGAGCTTCCACCTTCTAGCTCCTGGGTCTACTTTCTTATAAATTCATGAACATTGATTGAAGTACAGCACAGCCATTACCTCACTATGGAGCCATACCTGAAAAATTTTAAGATTTTTTTTTTGCAACATCATATCCTCTTCACTGCTCTTGGTATTTTATTTATATATCCTGTATTGACTAATAAAATCAATAAAAATTATGTTTTTACATAACAGATAATGGGAAGTAAAAATAGTATGACAACCTTTCACAGTATTCTAATTTTCTTTTGCATCAAGGTAATCTTTCCTATGTTTTGGCAAAGTTAACTAGAGCCAACATTGACCTATGGAAAAGAAGGTTAAAACAAACAGGGAGTGCTTGAATTGCCTGGAATCAAACAGCAGCACTATGATTCTAATGGACATGAGGCAGAAAAAGAAAATAGTTCAGAACTGGAACGATACAAAGATGCATCATTCTATGCTGTCATAAAACTACAGTTAACAAAGGATTTTACTTGAAAAACAAATCTCTCTCTATATATGTATACACTATATTATATATAATATATATATTATTTATATATACTGTATTATCCCTAATTGCCCCTAGGTATGGTGACTGGGTGAAGTTTAGAATGTGCACAAATAGATAGGATCAAATTCATACCAAACAAGAAGAGAATATGGTGAGATTTGGTTATGATATCAATCACCTCCTAATTGGGGGAATATTTGACAGTAGCTATTTTGAGGCTAACATCCTCTAAAAAACCGTTAGTAGAACAGAAAATGTACAGCTTTGAAAAAAGCTGGGGCCTGTGTCTGAATTCTGATACTATTGTTTATAACTTGATGGACTTTTGTAAGCAATATCACTTTTCTGAGCTTCAGTTTGTAAAATACTTATAACGAAAATAGTGCTGATGACGTATGAGTATCGTTACCTAGGGTTGCATGTACTGTGAAAGGACAGAAGCTACACAATTGTCTTTGATGTGGTTATTTTTTATTATTAATGCCACACAGACTGTACTTCTGTTTTTTGTGACTGTCTGTCAGGTATCCCAGATAGGCAGAGTGTGCCTTATAAAGGACTAAGGCTGCGGCTCATTCTGATTTCGGTTTTTCATTGGGGGCTGGTAGCATGGTCTAGAGTTAGAGTCTGGGTTCCTGGTGGAACTCCACAGCATCTTTGCTGTTTGTTCCTGAAGCTATGATTCAACCTCCTTGTGACCACCGTTTCCTCATCTATTAACCAGAGATAACATTAACATCTATCTGTTAGCATCATTAGTGAGGATTAAATGAGTCAAAACGGGAAGGCTTAGAACAATGGTTACATAATTTTAGACATCAAAACATGCTGGTTATGTTTCATTACATAGTACGGCAAATGAATAAATTAAGGGTTAGCATCAAACTAACTGAGACAAGCAAGGAAGAGAAATAACATCAATTAGGCTAAATAAGGGAGTTTTTAGTTTTTTGTTTTTTTTTTTTATGAAGGGAAAGTGGGATGGGTACACAGAATAAGGTTGTCTTCACTAACTGTCATGGCTGAGGGACCTATACCTGCTACATGGATCGCAGCCAAAGGCAACCTGCAGACAGGAAGCAAGATCTGTTAGGAAGTAAAGAACACCAAGGTGATCGAGGTTGAAAGAAATCTGTGCTTTCAACGGCTTCAGAATTCCCTGTCTAATCAGTAACAGCTTATCAAGCATGAGATGCGAGAAAAACAATCATCGGGGCTCCAGATGGAAATGTTTAATGCATATGCAGTTTACAGGATGAATATAAATTGCAGACATGGTGGGTTTTGGTTAATCTGCTGAATAAAAAATATTGAATTTGTTCTACTTTAATTAATGAGTTACTGAATATTTGATACAACAACATGCTTAACTCTTTCATTGAAAGTCAACTGGCAGTGATTTGACAGATAAAGTTGGCATTGTCTGTATTATTTTCCTTAGCTGTGTAATTCCTTCAGAGTATATTTTGTAGCAGAGGTGAAATATTACAAGCACTGCAATCTATTCACTCTGCACTGATGAAAAATATGTGTCAATTTACTTAATCAGATGGCATATAGAAGAAAAGAACATAAGTATCATTAACAATGTGTAGAACTCTTTGAACAAAGCAGGGCAAACCAGATGTTGAGGGCAAGAAAAATAATACTATCCTCCATTAGTGGGTAGAAATCAGCCTGAGAATATAGACGATGACAATGAGGAATGAAAAAAGCAATGTGCTTTTGTCTTTATTTTTTTCTATCTGTAACTCAAATAAATGGTAGCTAGATTTTAACTGTACATTCTTTACATTTGTATAGCATTCATGCAAGTGGATGCCTTTAAACATATTAGTTCATCTACTCTTCAAAACAACTGGGTGTTATGGATATTATCCCACTTTGTAGAAGAGAAAGCTGAGGCACCAAAAGGTTAAATAATGTGCCAAGGCAGCTGCAAGATGTCAAGGCTAGGATTTGAAGCTAACCTGGCTTCTGGGTACTTTGCCACTCAGCCCTACACTGGCTGCCTGTCCAGCCAGGAGGCAAAGCGTAGCTCATGCGGCCGCTGCTGAGTTTTTATTAAATGTGCAGATAAAGACAAATGCATGCACAGGGCTTCACAAGTGTGCCCACTTTCTTGAAACACCCAGGGGAGAGGAATTAAGGCCATCCATAAATGTACAACTGAAAATGCATATGTAGGTGACTTTTATAAAGGAACAAAAGAGAGAAACTAATCTTTTAAAACAGCTAGCTTTAGTGGGAAAAAAAGAGAGAGAGAGAGAAATTAAGATCTGAGGTGTAGAAATAAGAGGGCTGAGTTGTAAAACAATGAATAAAATTTATTCAAGGGTGAGAAAATATTCTCTATTTTCTCAGACTGAAATTAGATTTGCTGTTTTAAGAAGTGGAATGGAAAAATGGTTTCTAAGTAATTCAATTAACACATCTCATTCCATTGTATCTCTAGGAGGGAAAGAAACAGTTGTTTTTTTTTTTTTTTAAGGAAACTCAGGAAACTAATATGAAGTTCTTTATCTGCCAGCTGATTGTTATTACCATACATTTGTAGGATCTGCCTTCAAAAGACAGCTAGCTGTCTTGAAATGCAAATACACGTGTGACCTTGACAATACTGTTTTTTCTTCTTCTTTTCTGAATTAGAAATCTTGCATTATTTTCAGTAATAAAATCAAAATTTCTATTCATTCATGTGGAAAATATAAATAGCCTAAATGTTGTATATTGTCCTTTGACATGCTTCTTAATATTCATATTAACCAATTTTATGCTTCCAGGCATAAGTCAGAGATGCTGTGCACAGTCATGAGATTGGCCTGTCTGAGGGAGCAGAGAGTCCATCTGCTTTCTGAGAGATATTTGCTTTCCAGTCTTCCCCACTTATCTGCAAGAAATATCTTGCAGAAGTCCTTGGTTGAGTTTTTAAAAAGTTTTGTCATTATTAAAAATCATACACTTTTCTTTACCAATAAAAATGCAGCAGATTTATCATTGCTTTGAAAGTCACAACTGATTTCATCCAGAAACGTATTCATGTTAAGAATGCTATGGTATGGTATTTTGTATATTCTTAGACTATCATTAGTATTATTCTGGAATGCCCAATGAACATGGTCTTACAAATTCTCAAACTATTACCCCCCAACCTCCCAAAAGCAAGAAAAATCAAAGTTCTTATGATAAAGTTTTTGCCCTACGTGGAACTGGAAGGTGAACTATGTTAGCATGTAGTGAGCAGTTCCTGTTTCCGTATGTCTTGGGACTTCTGTAAGTTTTTGATAAGAGGACGTAGAAAAGGAAAGGGAAGTGAAGCACCACAGCAGTAAAGAGAACACAGGTCTCAGGTTAAATTGACACATGGAATAAGAATATGACGTGCTTCTCACCCAGTTATTTCAGATATTTGTACCGGATGGTACATATCCAATATTGTGTACCCCTACAAAATATGTATCAATTTGCATAAATGGTGTCATTACATTTAAAATGTTTATGAGTAGATTTTCATTCCCATGTATCACTGTTTTCAGTATAAGAGACTTAGAAGTTGAATCATGAAGGACTATTTAAAACTTGATTGTATTCAATAATCAGAGAATAACATTGCTTTGTATATTGGTAGAATTTGACAACTTAATGAAGTGGACCAGACATCTATATCTTAACTTGCATTTAATGCACATCACAGTGTATGCCTCCAAACCACTTGATTATAAATGAGGTGTCTTCAGACTTAAGAATTAAAAAAAAAGAGCTCCAGAAGAAGCAAAACATCTTTAGATGTGCCAAGTACAGCTATTAGAATAGTTCAAGCTGGGGCTGGCACTGTGGTGCAGCAGGTTAAAGCCCTGGCCTGAAGTGCCGGCATGCCACCGGGATGCTGGTTCTAGTCCTGGCTGCTCCTCTTCTGATCCATCTCTCTGCTATGGCTTGGGATAGCAGTGGAATTTGGCCCAAGTGCTTGAGCCCTTGCACCCATGTGGGAGACCCGAAAGAAGCTCCTGGCTCCTGGCTTCTGATTGGCACAGCTCTGACCGTTGCAGCCATCTGGGGAGTGAACCAGCAGATGGAAGACCTCTCTCTCTCTGTCTCTACCTCTCTCTGTAACTCTGTCTTTCAAATAAATAAAATACATCTTTAAAAACAAAGAATAGTTCAAGCTTTGAAACAGCATACCTGTGAGTTTTGAGTATTCCCAACTAAAAATCTTACTTTCAGTAGAAATCTTTTCAAAATAAAATAAAACAAAAATCTTCTGCTCTGTGATGTAATCATATTTCAATGTACTGTAATAAACCATTAAAAGGAGCAATTTTTGTCTTTAATTTGATTTGTATTTTTACCTATCCTGATTCATTGATATTTTTGTAGTTATTTGTGTCATTTTATTTATAAAACTTTCCGTACAAGATGTTTGGAAAAAAGGAAGAATAAAAAGGAAAAATTTCTACAGTTGACAGGCATGAACAGGAAGAAATGCTAACACATACATGAGACTCCTGCTGCTATTTGTTTTAAATGCCAATTAGCCAACCACATACATGGAAGAGGTGGGGGAAAGCACTTAACAGACATGAGGATGGCAAGGAAAAGATGGGTTGGTAGCAGTGCCGTATGCAGACACTAGGAAATGAGCAAAATATTTTTTGTAGCCAAGTGATACGCATCATCTCTAAGGGGAAGGGAATGCTGTTGCTTGCCTATTTAAACCACAGTATAGGCCAACCAAGTACACCATCCAAAATTTCAGGCAAATGATAAATGATAGAGCAGACGGAGAGCTCCAGAAACAACAGGGAAGGGAAGCAGAACGATTTTAAGGGAAACACGTTGGTTTTGGGCAGATGCCACAGAAAATGTTGGAGCTTATCTCAGGTTCTTCATCCAGGGTGCGATTTTATAGAATGGAATACTAAATTTTTATACACTAAGAAATAGTGTTTAATTTAACTAACCATCTTGATTCTAAGAGCCAACCATTAGGAAAACTGCCTGGTGCCTATAAACTATATGGTATTTATAAAACGCCACTTTGTAGTTTCTGACTCAATCCCCTAAATTCTTACACACTCCTAAATTCACATAACTGTGGTTTTGTTGTTTTTTTTTTTGAAAAAAAGATTTATTTGAAAGTCAGAGCTACAAACACACACACACACACACGCAGAAAGAGAGAGAAAGAGAGAGAGAGGGAGAGAATCTTCCATATGCTTGTTCACTCCCCAAATGGCCACAGGCCACAGTGCACAATTGCCAAGGCATGGCCAGGCCAAAGTTAGGCACCTAGGAGTCCATACAGTCTCCCATGTGGGTGGCAGGGACCCAAGTATATGGACCATCTTCTGCTGCTTTCCCAGGTGCATTAGCAGGGAGCTGGACTGGAAGAGGAACAGTCAAGACTCAACTCAGTGCCCATATTGGATGCTGGTGACTCAGGGAGCAGCTGAACCAGCTGTACCACAATACAAGCCCCACTGTGGTTTCTATTCCCATACCATCAATATTCAATCCACACTAAGTCACCATCAATTTCAATTTTAATAATTTAATGGACCATATTTTCCTCTCTCTCTTATCAGCAGTCATCTCCATTTCCCACTTCCACTTGTCTCTCCTGCCATATCCTTCGGTGGATTTCCTTCAGTCTCCCAGCCATTCTTCCTGTCTCCTTGGAGCTTATGTTGCATCATTATGGAATTGTTTAGGATTACCCTTGAATGCTCTGTCCTTCTCACCCCGCATTCATTCTTCAGGTAATTTCATTTGAATATGGTTTCAGTTACTTCATTTATGCACAAGCAAATTGCAAATTTGTCAGTAGCACTGAATCTGTGTTCAATGGTCCACTAGACGCCTTGTGCAAACTGTAAAAGCACTTCCTACTCAGCATTTTGAAAAGCAAACGTGAAATCAATTTTCAGATCTGATTCTCTAGCATCAGTCCCCTCTGCAGTGCATGACAATAGCAAATAACTGGCTAGACCAGACAGTACCTGGGAGTCATTTCAGCATTTTGTTTTTCACCAAGCCATATTCAATCCATGACCTAGTTCTGTGGATTTTATCTTCTAATATTTCTAAAATACTTCACCTTATTCCCACTCTGCTACCACTGTACCAATCAGAGCTACCTTCTTTCACTTGGGTTATAATGATCTCCCTTTGACGGGTGTCTCTGAGTTCTCTCTTGATGCTGTCAGATTTGTCCTCCACCCTGCAGCCTGAGCAGGGATCATACCAAGCAGATAGGACTATCATAAGTCTCACCCATGCCTATTACCCAACACACACAAAATTGGCTTAAGATCCTTTAGTGGGACCACTTTGGCCATCTAACGGAATCATAAAGCCATGTTAGCACTCACCAACTCTCCAGCCTCATAAAACACCACAGCAGCCCCCATGTGTGTAGGCACAGCAGCCTCCTCTTTGTGCTCCAGGGGGTTTGTATGTGCTCTTTGATCTTCCTGCTATACTATCCTTGCTCACATCTTAATTTCCCTCCTAAAGCCCAACCCACTCATGACTCCTAGGGGAAGTGCTCCCTGGGCTCTCTATTGAGGTCATATTTTCATCTGCACCGATTACTTGCAAAGCATCACTGACCTCCAGGAGGAGCACAGTTTCAAAGCCATCTCCATGGTACAGATCTCAGATGTCAGTCTTCTCACGAAGGCAGAGACTGCTAGTTCTCCTCACCACGATTCCATATGCATATCCCTAGCCCCTAGCAGGTGGTTAGGTCTCAGTAATTTTTATTGAATATATAAATACTGTGTTCATTAAAAAATTGTTGATACAAATGGCCAGAACTCTCAAGAATGACTTGAAACAAAATATCCTTAATCAACTCTGTAGTTCTATAAAAACTGGTATTTTTCATTTATTCATTAGTTTGGTTGTTCATTGATTCCATGCTAGTCTCTCAATCTCAACTCTCCTTGTCTTCTTTTTCACGTGCCTCATTCTTACTCACTTTATGGATCTTAGCTTAAATGTCATAGTCTCATATATGGCCAGGGAATATTTGTTATATGAATAATGACCCTATTAAGTATTTATTGATTGCTATAATTAGCTGCCAAGCAGCATCCTAGGGCCTGGGGTTACAAAAATTGACATGAGGTTTTTCTGCCATCAGGAACTCATTTTGTATTTGGGGATTGCAGTCGTATAGAGAGATAATTAAAGCATAATGTAAGTGGCACAACGAAGGATACACCTCCTGTTTATTGAAAGATGCACAGGGGAGCGCCGCTACTGTTCCCATAATGTGGCTAGAGGAATGCACACATGCTTTTTACAGAATCATGCTTCTTTCTACCTCTTAGCTGTATAACTTTAACCAAATAACCCAATTTCTTCTTAGAAAGGGGAATCATTCTTCTATTTTAAAACATTCCTGGAGAACTTCTCTTATGGAGAAAATTTAAGGAAACACTTTGAAGGGCCATTTGCAGATGAAATGATGGACCTCAGACTATCAGTTACAAACTGGGTTGAGTTACTTTGCACCGGAAAACGAAAGGAATGTAGCTTTGGTTGTACAGCTGGAAGAGAGCAGGCCAGAGTCCCAGAGAGCCAAAGACCTACAGGGAGAGATGATGAGGACTTGGGAGAGGAGTGAGGCTGAACCACAGAGGCAGCGCCTGCGGCCTCAGGAAAAGTAGATGTGCACACGTGCACAAATGCAGCCAGTGCTAAGTGGCCTGTGGTTATGCTACTTCTGAAATGGAGGCATCTCTCAGGTTTAAATTGTAGTATTTTGATATTCATGCATCCTGAGTCAAAATCGTTCTTACATAACTCCTATGGCTTTCCGTTCCCCACTGTAAATATATTCAAGAGAAATGTCTCCAGGTTAAAGTTGCCTGACACGTAATCCTGGCTCTACAAAGGAAATCGCGATGCCCAAATCATTCTTCTCAACTCGGCCTCCTTGCCTCCACTCCCTGGCAATACTGGATTCCTCCACGTTAATGATACATGCAAAGCTCTTTACAGATGAAAATCCTACTGCTGGTGCTGTCTGTCTCAGATCAGCTGCTCTAGTGGTCTCTCTGAGCTCTCTAGGATTCAGCTCCTGGCTGGACTCTCCAGCAGGCATCTTAGAATGACCAAAACAATGATCCATTGATATGTGTGGTTAAAATGAGGACGCTTTTCAGAATGTTTCAATTTGAAAATAGATTAGTCCTACATGTTTCAGGCTCCAGAATTGATAGCTCATTTTCCCCCAACAGCAAGGTTGCTTTTTCTGCTTCTGCATTTATGCCAGTTTACATGTTTATTTGATTGTTTCAGGTAAATCTAATCCCCTTCAAAACACTGTAATTTCCATGAACAAAGACACTATGTCATATACCTAATTTCCATCTAAAGTTGTAGCCAGGCAGAACATATTTTCTTTAAAACAAATAAAAACAATGCATGTGGAATTGCAATATGCAAAAAGCATAGTACTGAACTGACTGTTTTGTTTCAGGTTTAAAAGCAGATTTTAAGGTAAATTGCTTATCAGGTTCACATAAATAAAGCAAATGCTGAAACTGCAGACACCTCACAACTCTTATTTATAGACAAAGCTGCCAAGGTTCCTATAGACTTCCAGCTGTGACAGGTAGATTGTTCTTGTAGGACAGTGCTGTCTGATACTGCAGCCACTTGCCAAATGTGGATACTTAAATTAGTTAAAAATAACTAAAATTAGTATTTTTAGTTTCTCATACTATGCATATCAAGTGGATTTTTTTAGGCTTATTTATTTGAAAGGCAAAGCAACACAGAGGGTGAGACACACAGAGAGATCTTCCATCTGCTGGTTCACACCCCAAATGGCCACAAATGCCAGGGCTGGGCCAGGCTAAAGCCAGTAGCCCAGAAGTCCATCTGGATCTCAGATGTGGGTGGCAGGACCCCAAGTACTTGGCTGTCTTCCACTGATTTCCCTGGTGTCCAGCAGGGAGCTGGACTGCAAACAGCTGAGACTTGAACTGGTATTGCGATGCAGGATGCTAGCTTTGCCAAGAGGCGGCTTAACTCTCTGCACCACAGAACAACTCCCTCAAGGGCTTAATAGCTACTGGCTACTGGGCAGATGCAGAACAGTGCAAAGTTCTATTGGAAAACACTGCTGTCAGAGAATGAGAACAAACACACACATTTGAGAGAAATAAACACTTGTGGAGTAGCGGATCCACAGCTATCAACATGGATCAACATTTTGTGTCTTTGTTCAACTTCCATGCTAAGCCTTGGAGTAAGGGGGTTCTGGACGTGAAATCATGGTCCCGCATAGTCAGGGTTGCACTACATAAACAGAACTGGGACATATCCTTCTAGGAATTGGCCTGTGTGATGTAGGCACTGGCTAGGCAGGTCTGAAATCAAGAGGACAGGCTGCCCAAGAGGGCACAATGGAATTTATTGACCAGAAGCCCTCAAGTCCATAGTAGAATTTTCTTCCCTCACAGAAACCTCACCGCTGCTTTTCAGATTTTCTAGATGACTGGATTAGGACCACCAAGATTATTGTAGATAATCTTTTTTACTCAATTTATTAAGGAGGTCAAGCTCATCTATAAAATACTTCCCTAGAAACACCCAGATCCATGTTTGACTGACTATATGGGGGTTACAGCCCTGCACAGCCGACCCAGAAGACTGACGCTGATGGTCCCTAAATAGTTGATTGTGTGTACTCAAAATAGTAGTCATCCCGGATGGGCCTGAGGCAAGCACGTCAGCCCCGTTAAGAGGACCAGCGATTTCCGGTTTGAAGCAGCAGACTTGCTTTCCCAACGATTTCTACAGCTGCCATGAAGGTAGTTCTTCAGGCAGAGCCTGAACTTGATGAGAATGCTGAGCTTCAGATGAGACACCAGTCTGGGCTGCTACCACAGTGCATGAGATCCTGAGCAAAGCACCAGCTAACCAGACCTGCCTACCCAGCCTACTAGACCTGCCCACCCAGCCTACTAGACCTGCCCACCCAGCCTACGAGACCTGCCAACCCTGCCCACCAGACATGCCCACCGGTCTACCAGACCTGCCAACCCTGCCCACCAGACCTGCCCACCGGTCTACCAGACCTGCCCACCCTGCCCACCAGACCTGCCCACCTAGCCCACCAGACCTGCCTACCAGACCTGCCCACCCAGCCTACGAGACCTGTCAACCCTGCCCACCAGACCTGCCCACCCAGCCTACAAGACCTGCCAACCTAGCCTACAAGACCTGCCAACCCTGCCCACCAGACCTGCCCACCGGTCTACCAGACCTGCCCACCCAGCCCACCAGACCTGCCCACCCAGCCCACCAGACCTGCCTACCAGACCTGCCCACCCAGCCCACCAGACCTGCACACCCTGCCCACCAGACCTGCCCACCCAGCCCACCAGACCTGCCCACCGGTCTACCAGACCTGCCCACCCAGCCCACCAGACATGCCCACCCTGCCCACCAGACCTGCCCACCCAGCCCACCAGACCTGCCTGCCTGGTGACCTTATCCCTGGAAATACTGTAGCATTAAGTCCTTACTTTTGGCCATAAATTTGTGATAATTGTGCATCAAAAGAAAATAATCCAGAATTGGAGGGAAAATTTATCTAACGTATATTGGCACAGAGTTGAAGAGACTTCCCAATTCAAATAAAATAATGCTCGTGGCAATTATTCTCTCTTTTACCAATGAATAAGCTTCTTTTTCCCCATCTTTAAGGATAAGAAAGTTCAAAAATTAGGTAATTCACCCAAAATGAAATAATACTCATTGGACCCAAGAGCTTTATTCCAGAGATCAGACAATCTCATCTTAGGGACACATGAACTATATTAGAGATGGCTTTGTAATCACAGTATTAAAAATATTATAGTGTAGTCATCAAAATGAATTATAACAAACTGCCATTCTTTGTGACAGTAATATGAGGGGCTTCAAAAATGCATAGAAATACATATTATAAAATGATTCATGGATTTCAAATCTTTTAGACACCAAAATGAACTCAATCTTTTAATCTATTTCCCCATGACCTTTCTGAAGTCCCTTCACTCATAGTTATTGGCTTCCTGTAGGTTCAGGCTGCTGTGGATTAAATGTTTAGGTGACTTACCAAAACACTTGTTGAAACTGTGAAAAATAAATTACTGCAATTTAGTTACCCAGACTACTGTGCTTTGTTAAATTGGCCCAAACTAAGATGTGGTCAGACATGTGTTTGCTAAATAAGAAAGGGAAATAAATACCAACCATGGACAATGAACATATTTTATTTATGCCAATATTTTTCACCTTGACTGTTCTTCCACTATTATGTTTGTGCATTCAGCACAAAAACTTAGAGTTTATGCAAACATGAGAACTTGCAAGCCTCCAGTGGACTGAACATAGCAAGAATTTTGGGAAGCCCAAAATACTCAGTAAAGCTTAAATAAAATTTTTGAAATAAAAAACTTATTAAATTTTATCAGATATATCTCATTTTCTATATAAGATGCTGTCCAGTTTTTAAATAAGGGAAGCTCATGATGAGCGGCTTCATCTGACCATGAACAGTAAAAGGTAACAAACTTCTGTGTTACCTGTACTTCTTTCCTGGCTTTGGCAGCTACAGCTGAGGTTTTAAGTTTTCCAGTATCTTGACAGTAGTGGTCACAAAACTGAATGAAATACCTTTAGGGCTGCAATGATCTGCAAAAAACTACAGTCTTCTGGCATTTTTAGTTCAGCTCAAAGAACCATTATGGATCATTGTAAGACATTTTTTCCCTCTTCTATTTAAATAACATGTCAAAGTAACCGTTGTTGCCTTCTAGTATTTGTTTATCAAAGTGCAATTGCAGACGTCACGGTTTTGCTCTGTTTTTGTTTTTAATATATTTATTTATTTATTTGAAAGTAAGAGTTACAGAGAGAGAAGGAGAGACAAAGACTGAGGTCTTTCATCTGCTGGATCATTCTGCAAGTGGTTGCAAAGGCCAGCTATGAACCAGGCTGAAGTCAGGAGCCAGGAGCTTCATGCAGGCCTCCCAATTGGGTGGCAAGGGCTAAAAGCAGTGGGCCATCTTCTGCTGCCTTTCCAGGTCATTAGCAGGAAGCTGGTTTGGAAGTGGAGCAGCCAGGACATGAAGTGGTACCCTCAGGGGAAGCTGGCATCACAGGAAGTGGCTTTATTGGCTATGCCACAACATTGGCACCAGGTATTGCTCTTAACCCTATGAACAAACTTGCAAGGTGCTCCCCTATAAAACTGTCTTTCCTAACTTCCTTAGACTTTATAGTTTGGAAATTAGACAGATTAAAAAAAACGAGTCAGAATGATGAGAAAACCACCTTCTTTTTTCCTTACAGACTCCTGAGTTTTTCAAATTATTTTATTTTTAGAAATCTTTACTTAGTATAGAGTTGATCTACTGTATATAATTAAAAATGAATCTTAATGAAGAATGGGATGGGAGAGGGAGTAGGAGGTGGGATGGTTTAGGGGTGGGTGGGAGGGCGGGTATGAGGGGAAGAACTGCTATAATCTGAAAGTTGCTCTTAAGAAAGTTATATTGGCCGGCGCCGTGGCTCACTAGGCTAATCCTCTGCCTTGCAGCACTGGCACACCGGGTTCTAGTCCCGGTCGGGGCACCGGATTCTGTCCCAGTTGCCCCTCTTCCAGGCCAGCTCTCTGCTGTGGCCCGGGAGTGCAGTGGAGGATGGCCCAAGTGCTTGGGCCCTGCACCCCATGGGAGACCAGGAGAAGCACCTGGCTCCTGCCTTCGGATCAGCGGGGTGTGCCGGCTGCAGCGTGCTGGCCATGGCGGCCATTGGAGGGTGAACCAACGGCAAAAGGAAGACCTTTCTCTCTGTCTCTCTCTCTCACTGTCCACTCTGCCTGTCAAAAAAAAAAAAACAAAACAAAGTTATATTTATTAAATAAACGTTTTCTGTAAGAAAAAAAAAAGAAACAGAGACAGAGAGCTCCCATCAGTGGTTTACTCCCCAGATACATGCAAAAGCCAGGGCTGGGCCAAGCCCACATGAGGAGCCCCAGTTCCATCAGGTGTCCCGCATGGATGGCAGGGACCCAAGTACTTGAGTCATCACTTGCTTCCTCCAGGGTGCACACTGGCAGGAAGCTAGAACTGGACGCAGAGGCCCCTGACTCAAACTCAGCCCTTCACTAAGGAGGAGGATTCTTAACTCCTGTGCCAAATGTCTGCCCCAAGACTCGTGGCTTTGATTTCCATTGACAGCTAAGTTAAATAGGAGATACAGTTCTAATAATTTCCACTTCAAAAAAAATCAACTCAAAAATGAATACATATCCTGTGCAATTTATATTTTTTGGGCCCAGAATGATAGGAATGCTGTGTAAGACACAAAGGAAAAGTACAAGAAATTCATGATAGACTTGAAGCCTATACAAATAAGCTATGATTAACATCCCTTAATGTTTAAAATCTGAGATAAAAAGAACATAAAAGTGATGGCATACAAGGGAAAAAGTTCATCCACACAACACATAGGTGGATTCAATTCTGTGTCTGTCACTAACCAGCTAGCTGGCAGCTGAAAAATTAGAACTGCTTGTGAGTTTTCTTTCTTGTTGGTTAAACGTGAGAGTCAAAATGATAATTTTAAATTACATATAAAAATTACATTTTCTTATTTTCTTGAATACTTAGAACTAATGTCTCATATGTTGAGCACAAGTTCGACCATATTCAATTTAATTTCATTCTTGTCTAATATATTTCTTGATTTAAAATGCAAAATATTCTCTAAGTGAAAATTCAAGTGGCTGCCATTTATTTTACAATTACCATGGGGGACATTTTCTACTAAAGTCTTCGATATTGAACAATAGCAAAACATTGCAGTGTTATGCACTTTACAAATAGAAACCTGATTTCAGAAAAGACCAATGGTCTGTCTAAGGCTTCATAGCTAATCAGGAAGGAGCTAGGATTGGTACAAGGTTGTATGTTATAGTAGTTTTTCCCTCCATTTGTGCCTTTAAATGCAATTTCTCCCACAAGATTTTCTGAAATAAGCAGAAACTAGAAGTCAACTCCTTATAAAGACATGTTTACTTAATATCAGAAACATTCATCAATTCAGTATTTTAGTATTTTTTTATTATTATATTTATTATTATTATTATTAAATATTTTCATCAGCTTCCTTCATAAGGAATTTGAGCTTTGGAAACTTTCTGTAAGTTATGTGGGATCTGCAGAGTTTTAGTCTTTAAACTGAAATAAGGTCAGTTACAAGTAACAATTTTTCAAATTTGAAGAATGGATTTGCCAGATATAGCTTTGTAGGAGATGACATAGTTTTCCATTTACTATAGGTTTTCCTCTTCAATTTTAAATTTAAGTGTATATTGACTTTGAATAGACTCCTCTCTGAGGAATCAGTTATCCTGCAACTACTTTGGAAAACAGATGCTGTGAGAACTTTTGAGGATGAGTATTTGACCACTTAGATGCCCCTGCCCCTACTGGAGTGCCTGGGCCCAAGACCCAACCCTCGCCAGACTCCAGCTTCCTGCATCCTCGGAGGCAGCAGGTGGTTTGTGGTTCCTGTAGTTATGTCCATACCCCCGCCCACAAGTAGTTTGGCCCCTGAATTTAGTTTGTGGCTCCCAAATTTGGCCTGGCCCAGCCCTGGTCATTGCAGGCATTTGGGGAATGAATCAGAAGATGGATGCATTCTGTCTGTATCTCTCTGAGTCTGAAATAAATACTACTTAAAAAAAGAAGGGAAAGGAAAAGAAGTGTTGATTGGAAATGGGTAGGAGGGTAGGCATTGCAGGGGAAGAAATGTGGGCCATGTGTTCAAGAGAATCCAACTAACATTCAACTTCTATGAGTCAGTTATATGAAGTACAGGGAAAATGTCAAATTTAAGGAATGATGTGGTCTGTCAGAGAAACCTTCCACGTCGTTTAGCAGTTGAGAGGAACTCTTTTATCAAATAACCCCAAAGCCTTTTGCTATACAGTGGAGAGTTATTTTTTAATGGTAGAGTACAGATTGCACAGCAGTATACAGAGTGTGTGGATGTTATTTTTTGTTCTTTTTCATAGTGTGTGGAACAATTTTATGAACTATTTGTCATGAGAATTGTGATACATCAAACTTACTTGACATTAGAATTTTAGTAATTCTTTGTTAAGTTGCCTATTCAATATATCAATGCCAACACCCTCCAAATTAAAATGACATACTAAATAGCTGTTAATGGTAAGTCAGTATTTTAATGTAGAGAAAATTAGTATTGCTACTTTAACATGTCATTTGAAAAGGCATAAGTGTTATACTTAGGCATCACCAAAGGACATTTATTAATGATTAAGAATAGTGTTATTAACAAACACACACTTTGTGTTGATTTAATGAATGGTTACTCTATTACTTTCCATCTCTTTTTGTCTCTTTCTCAAAGTAATCTCTGGGCAACTTTTATAAACTTACCTTCTCATGATGTTAAAATCATTATACAGTTTTGAAAAAGAGAAACTGTTACTTGATAGGAATCATTCTCATAATGATCTTGCTGGTATTTATATACTGAACATAATATATTATTTCAAAATATACCTGTTATTTATTCCTTATGTCCAAAAGCTTGGTAATTTTTAGATATATTTGACTTCCATTTCTGAGTCTCATATGACTTTATTTTTTACATATAATTTAAGTATGAGCATTCTCAACTTCTATGGTTTAATATATTCCTCCATAGTTCTGTTTACCTTCCTATATTTCTTTTCATTTTCCACAACCATTGAGATTTTCATAACCTCCTCACCCTTAACTATTTGTCAATTAAATCTCCCTATGTACAAATGGATACAAGTATGTCCCACGCCTGTGGTGGCATAATAATCACTTAGTGTAAATTATTGAATAACTGGTTATTCCACAGCAATAAACTTTTACATATAATTGATATTTTGATATATGATTTTTTTCTTTCAAAATATTTCAAAAGTATATACCTATCGGTTGAAACAGAAACATGCATATTATTTATGCTAGAATACGTAGAAGAGGACTGGACTAAGAGGATCAAGAACAAAAGCCAGATCCACTATAGCTCATTTACTGGATCCTTGTGGGACGTTCTCAGTGAAACATCTGATGCCTTTCAGGGAGCTTGTAACACGTTATCTGCAAATCTGGGGCTGGGTAGGTGATATCCTAGAGGCCCACTCCTGTGGACGCTTGCCGACTTGGGTCTCGTGTGTTTGCTCTGCTTGCAAACCAAGCATTGCAAGAAAACATCATCTCTATGTAGTGGAAACTGTATTTTGATCTGAAGGACACTCCTTTTAGAAAGTTGTTCTTATTCTGTGTGAGCGTCAGGAGCTCATTTAAATTATTTTAATTGATAAAAAGTACACATTTTCATGGGGTACCATATAATTTCTCGATACATGTATAAATTGTGCAATGTTAAACTGAGGGAAAACCTATCTATCTCCTCAAATATCCCTTATGTATGGTAAAAGCATTCAACATCATTTCTCCCAGCTATAATAACATGTACAGTACATGACTACTATGTACAGTCATCCCACTGTATACTAGAACACCAGAATCCTTTTCCTACCTAACTGTAACATAATATCCAGTAAGCAATCTTTGCCCACCCTTCGGTGCCTTCCTCCCCAGACTCTGGTAGCCATTACTCCACTTTCGGAAGTCTGTAACAGGAACATTTTTACATTTCATATATGAGTAAGATCACATGATACTTGTTCTCCTGGACCTGGCTCGCTTCACTTACTGATAATAATGTGTGATTCTATGCATATTGTCACGAATGAGAAGATTCCATCCTTTTCTATGACTGAATACTTCGACTGAACCATTCAGCAGTGGACAGACACTTAAGATGTTTCCATTCTTAGGCTACTGTGAACAGTGCTGCACCAACCATGGGAGTGCAGATGTCTGTAACAGACGGATTTAATTTTCTTTGGAAACATACCCAGTGGTGGGATAGTGGAGTCATATGGTAGCTTCCATTTTTATTTATCTTTTTAGAAACTTGCATATCATTTTCCATGATTATGATACTTATTTATATTCCCACCAAAATATAAAAGAGGTTCCCTTTCCTCCACATCCTCCCCAGCACTTGCTAGCTGTTGTCTCTTTCATAACAGTCACTCTAAGTGTAGTGAGATTATATCTCATTATGGTTTCAATTTGCATTTCCCTGATGATTAGTGATGTTGGGCATTTTTTCGTGTACCTGCAGGCCAACAGAAAACACTTCTGCACAGAAAATAAAACAATCAGCAAAGTAAAGGGGCAATTTACAGAATGATAAATATTTGCAAAATGTATACCTGGCAAGGGTTAAAAACTATCAACAACTCAACCAACTCAATAGTGAAATAGCAACTTAGTTTCAAAGCCCAGTCAAGCCCCTGTCTGCTATGCTAGCATCCATCTCAGAGCAGTGGTTCCAGTCCTTGCTGCTCCTCTTATGACCCTGCTCCCTGTTGATGCCCCTGAAAAACCAAAAGACATTACTCAAGTACTCGGGCCCCTGTCACACACATGGGAGACCTGGATGGAGGTCCTGGCTCCTGTTGCTGCTCTGACCCAGCCCCAGCTATTGCAGGGGCCAACTGGGGAGTGAACCAGCAGGCAGAATTTCTCTTTGTTTCTCCTTCTCTGTCACTCTTTCAAATAAATAAGCATTTAAAAAAAAACAGGAAATGTCTCTAAAAAAGATTTCATTTTTGAGGTTTAGCTAATATTTAAGAGATGTGTTGGGCTGGGGCTGTGGCTCACTAGGCTAATCCTCCGCCTGCGGAGCCGACACCCTGGGGTTCTAGTCCCAGTTGGGGCGCCGGATTCTGTCCCAGTTGCCCCTCTTCCAGGCCAGCTCTCTGCTGTGGCCCGGGAGTGCAGTGGAGGATGGCCCAGGTGCTTGGGCCCTGCACCCCATGGGAGACCAGGAGGAAGCACCTGGCTCCTGGCTTCGGATCCGCACAGTGTGCCGTCCACAATGTGCTGGCTGTGGTGGCCACTTGGGGGGGTGGTGAACCAACAGAAAATGGAAGACCTTTCTCTCTATCTTTTTCTCTCTCTCTGTCTAAATCTGCCTGTCCAAAAAAAAAGGTGTGTGTATGTGTGAGGTTAAGAACAGACGCTAGATAAAATTTATCTCAGAGCTGAGAATATTGTAAATAATCAAAGTAACCCTATATACAAAGAACAAGGAATTGTGATAAACAGCAGTAATACTAGTAGTAGTAAAATAATAATGGCTAATATTTATGAGTGCTTACCTTAAGCCCTCCATGGTGCTAAGCACTTTATATTCATTATCTCATTTAATCCCCATGACAAATCTATAAAGTATTAACACACATGAGGTAGCTGCAATGGGAATTTTGAAGGCTTAAGTAACCATCTCAAAACACCCAGTAAATAAGCACAACAGTCACTATGAATATAAGCTCATGGAGCTATCCCTCTTCATGATATCACATCAGTTATCATAAAGCATGAAATGACACTTCAGAAGTTTACACAAATAATTCCTGTACCTGCATACATTCATCAAAACAGAACAGGGATATTGTGAGGCAAATTTTGGCAAATGGACTCTGTGTATGTCTGTGACATATAAAGTCACCCTTGGTTCTGTTAGAGATTGATAAAAGACAAATTATTAGTTTTAAAAAAATGTTATTATACAAAGTATTAAAAAAGTCATTTTTCTCAAAATGTACTTTTTCCCTTTCCCCAAAGACTATAATTTTTTGTATTCTTTTCTCATTAATACTCACATATTAAATTGTTAAATTATAATTGTTCTAGGTGTCAGTACTGTGGCATAGTGGGCTAAGCCTCTTCTTGTGGTGTCAGCATCCCACGTGGGTGCTGGTTCGTGTCCTGGCTGTTCCTTTTCTAATCCACCTCTGTGTTGGCCTAGGAAAACAGTAGACTATGGACCAAGTTCTAGGGCCCCTGTACCCATGTGGGAAACTCAGAAGAAGCTCCTTTTTTTGTATTTTTAAATTTTTATTTATTTTATTTTATAATTATTTTTGACAGGTAGAGTTAGACAGTGAGAGAGAGACAGAGAGAAAGGTCTTTCTTTTTCTGTTGGTTCACCCTCCGAGTGGCCGCTATGGCCAGCATGTTGCGGACGGCTGCACTGATCTGAAGCAGGAGCCAGGTGCTTCCTCCTGGTCTCCCATGCGGGTTCAGGGCCCAAGGACCTGGGCCATCCTCCACTGTACTTCCGGGCCACAGCAGAGAGCTGGACTGGAAGAGGAGCAACCGCAACAGAACCGGTGCCCCAACTGGAACTATAACTCGGGGTGCTGGCGCTGCTGGTGAAGGATTAGCCTAGTGAGCCTCGGTGCCGGCCAGAAGAAACACCATGCTCGTGGCTTCAGATCAGCCCAGCTCTGGCCATTGTGGCCATTTGGGGAGTGAATCAGCCGATGGAAAATCTTTCTCTCTGTCTCTCTCCCTCTCTGTCTGTAACTCTACTTTTCAAATAAATAAGACCTTAAAAATATAATTATTTTAAGCATTCTATGCAATATTCAAAAAGAGATACATTTTGATATAAATCACAATATGGAAATGTTATACTGATTCTTTTACACAGCATAAAACTGATTTAAGATTATTTACATGGTATTGATTTCATAAGTACCAAAAAGAACAGTTGTTCAATTAGGTTGTTGGCATTAGAACACTAAGGAAATTAGTTCATTCAGCTAATTTTACATGTGTTTCAAATAAAGAAACTGGTTGCTATTTTTGGAAACGTATTTACAAGTGAACCATCAACAAACCCCCAAGACACAGGAAGTCATTGAACTTGGGAGGGAATGTGGATGGAACACTGTAGATTTCAGAATCAGACTCTGGATAAATGAGTGTACACACACAAAAACATAAGATCCCAAAATGAAGTCAAAATTGTTGATAAAGAAGGGGATGAGCACTTTCATGCAGATCTTAGATTTGTAAATGGAGATTCAAATCTTCCACGCATTTGACAACTATATTCTTTTATATTATACCGTGTATAAATATATTTATATATATTCCATCTTTGTCATTAAAATGTTTTATTTTAATGTGATAAGAATACAACCTGGAATAAATTCTCTTAAATTACTAAATGTTAAATAACTTATTGTTGACTATAGGTGCAATGTTGTAGACTTGCTCACTTTGTTTAATTGCAATTCTATGCTCAATGATTAGTAACTCACCATTTCCTTCCCCTGCAAGGCCTGGGCAATTCTATTAAGTTCTTTAAGTTTGTGAGTTTGACTACTTTACGTCTATCATACTAACTGAATCATACGGTTTTTGTCTTTCTGTGGTCATAGTAGTTTTTGAAGAATAGCAATACCAGGAATGCAGTTACAGAATGTGAACAATTTAGAAAAGCATATGTAAAATATGATTTTTCCACAATCTCACATCCAAAAATAAAATAACTAGTCTTTTGATGAATATCATGTACTCTTTCTAAAACCAATCTGTTAAGTGGAAAACACTAGTTTTAGAAAAACAATTTAATTTTGCTCTATTGTATTCCAGTAAGGCACAGGCAAACTTTTTTACCCTATTATATTTGGAAGCACTGGAGAGGCAACCAGGAAACAAACAGTTCATTACCTGATTTTTATATTATCCTTATTTTCATTATCTTACATTCACATTTATCATTTTTACATAAAGAAGTGCATTAATTATTTAATTACATAAATAAACAGATCATTATCCTGATTTTTACAAAATCATGATTTACACTATACTAAATTTATAATTATTATCTTTCAAATATCCTGATTTATATTGTCCTTTTACTCCTTAGTTTTCTCATCCAAAGCATAAAAATAGTTTCTAAACTGCAGAAGTATTGTGAGGTTTAAACAGGGACCATAGCACAATATCTGAAACATAGTAAATGCTCAATAAATGCTAGATATTATAATTACAATATAGTAAATATTACTATAGCCATCCTTAGCATGGATTTTTTTATGCTCTGATTTCATGCTGTCCCTAATAGCTAACATGCTTTAGTGAAAGATTAAAGGCTAAACTAGCGTTTTTTTGTTATGAGGGCATGTGACATTACTTCTTCAAGTTCGATATCTACATTTACAACATTGGGATATAACAACTTATTTCAACACACTGATGCAAGGCCATAATACATACGTGTTTAGACAAGACATATTCAACAAACGCTATTATTATTTTCTGGTTCATATTTCCAAACAGATATTTCTAGTTCATACGAGTGAAATTTCTTCTAACAAATGGTAACTAGCTAATCAAATATCCCTCTATCTGCTTAAAATGTAATCCAGTATATCACTTGAAATAAGTCACAGTCCACAGCACTCATTTTCTTTACCTGTCCCTACAAAAATATGAACATAGTCTGACAGCTCCCAGCACCCACTTTATGCCCAAGATTATGACTAAGTAACTGAAGCATGAGGCCACTAAGAGTTACCCAATCAACTCTGACCCGGCCCTGTGAGTAAGGGAGGAGTGGGTGGCACAGTATTTACACGGCATGGAAAGATTCCCTGCAATTGCTCGGCTCATTCACCATGTCCTGTGACGGTATGTGGTCTTACATGGTCAGCAGACAGGCTATTAAAAAGGCAGACATGCAAACACAGTGCCTTATCCTTCCCTCTGTGAGCGGGAAGAGCAAGCTGATAAACAGGAACCAGATCAACTGTCGATTGCTTCCCACAATCCCTGGTTGTTCATTCTCTTCCCAAGGACAATCCCCACATGGCACAGAAGGCGAGGGTCTCTAAAAGGCTGTGAGCATATTAGACTAATGAACCACTGTTGTTTCATCTGTCTTGTGTCAAATGTCAAGCATTTGGCCATTCCCATAACCCCAGGATGGGACTTCTTCCCTCACTAATGAGGTGCAGTGACAGCCATTCCAGCAGAGCAGAAAGCAAGACAAAGAGAGATATGGCACACTGCATCATTCTTCAGGCCCTGCATTCTTGCACCGGATAGGTGCCATCTGGTTTAGAGGAACAGGGAAGATCTCTGATTTTTAAAGTAGTTTAGTTACTCACCCATAAGGTTTTAGTTTATAAAACATCCCCCTGCAGGGCTGGCATTGTGGCAAGAGGGTAAAACTGCCACCTGTGACACTGTCAATCCATATGGACGGTGGTAGAGTCCTGGCTGCTCCTCTTCCAATCCAGCTCCCTGCTAATGCGCCAGGGAAAGCATCAGAGAATGTCTCATGTGCTTAGGCACCTGGACTCACGTGGAAGACACAGAAGAAGCTCCTAGCTCCTGGTTTTGCCTGTCCCAGCCTGGGCCACTGTGGCCATTTGGGGAGTGAACCAGGAGATGGAAGACCTCTCTCCCTCTCTCTCTGTAACTCTTCCTTTCAAATGAATATAATAAATATTTTTTAATTTGCCCTTTAATACCTCAATGATCACTTGGCTTATGAATTTCCAGGCAGCTATGGTCATGAATCCAAATTTATGAAGTATGTTTACTACATGCAAACTAAAATAAGGGCATCCTGGTAGACCACTCCATAGATGAAGGCTTTCTTCCTAGCAAAGTTCATTATTTGTGGGTGCATGGGAGTATAGACTAAGCTGGGGGCTGGTGCTGTGCCATAGCAGGTTAATACCCGGCCTGAAAGTGCTGGCTTTCCATATGGGCACCGGTCTGAGACCTCGCTGCTCCACTTTCTATCCAGCTCTCTGCTGTGGCCTGCGAAAGCAGTGGAAGATGGCCCATGTGCTTGGGCCCCTGTGCCCTCATGGGAGACCCGGAGGAAGCTTCTGGCTCCTGGCTTTAGATCGGTGCATCTCCAGCCATTGTGGCCAATTGAGGAATGAACCATCAGATGGAAAACCTCTCTCTCTTTCTCTCTCTCTCTTTCTCTCTCTCTCTCTCTCTCTGCCTCTCCTCTTTCTGTGTAACTCTGACTTTAAAATAAATAAAAATATTTTTTAAAAAAGAAACTATACCAGGTTAGCTGCCTTCTTTCTTCCTGTAGAAATTCCCCATCAAACAGAGTGAAATGGAACAGGGGGCAGGTCAGCTACTCTCACTCCTCTCTGTCTATCCGAACAGGAGCACAAGCCTGGGAAGACTCACCCGATGTTATTGGGAATGTGAGAAAATATTACTTACGCACATATGTGCCATTTAGAAGTTTAAAATATAAATTTAAAATATGAGAATTTTTTCAAGCCTCAGTATAAAAGGTCTGATACTATTTTAACAGAGTCATTTTTAAATGGCTGATTTGAAATTCAAATAATTTAGAAGGCTTGAAAATCTTAAAGTCAGCATACTAAAAGATTGTTTTATTATATTGTTACTTTTAATTCACTAAGGTGAAAGTACTATCTTAAATATTTGCTGTTCTCTTCCCAAGCTAATTTAAACAGGCAGTAATTAAGACTAACAACTCAAGAATAAAAGCCAGTAAAATAATCTCTTGCATATATTTGCAATGTTTTAAATTTTACCTCTCTCTCTGCATTAAACAGGAATACAGGTGAAATGTTGATGGACTACATAACTGTAACTTACCTGGACTTTAATACTCTTTGCAATCACCTAACATAAAGAAGGATTAGCATATGTACAAGGTAATTAAAATATCTCAGGAGGTGAGATTACCTGAGGAGATGTCCTGACTGAGAATGATAAACTTCTGCATGAAAAGGCAATGAAAACTTCAGTTGTGTTTATTTGCAAGCTGTTCTTAAATGAGTATATTATGAGCCAGATCAGTCATTTAAATTTTCCTTTTGGACATGTGGAATGTGCAATATTGTAGAGGTATTTTCTGGCTGAATATTTCCTTCTATATAGTTCATGTTGAAAACTGATGGGCCAAACAATTGTTATAGTCATTAGGACTCACACAACAATATTTTCAGTGGTCCATCATATGATTATGTAAAGTCCTCATAGGTAGGAAAGAAAAAAGAGATTAACCAGAGGAGAGACATCAAATGTCAGAGAGAGAGCACTCTGCACTAGATTGTTACGCAGGATTTCTAGGTCTCCAATTAACTCACTTATGCAATTCACATAACCCTGTGGATTTTGGTTTCCTCATTAGTAAAATAAGGGTTTGGGTTGAAGGTCTCCTGGGAACTCTGCAGCGCTAACGTTCTTGTTGAGAACACATACGGCTCCTCTTTGTACTTTAATCAAAATATCTTATTTATAAACCAAGCTGAAGAATGTTCTCTTTCATTATTTTATTTTTGTCTCCAACTAGTTATCATAATCTATGTGTATACTGCTGTTTTATGGCAAGAGAAATTATTTTATGAATTTTGTGCTAATATGTACTATAAAAATTATCTCCTCTCTTACTCCACAAGAAGAGAATACTGTGATTCATAACTCAGAGCTGCAAACATGAGTTTAATTGCAAGTTATTCCCTACCAGTAATTTCAGTTTGCTTTTAAGTCAATCAAGTTGATTTTATGTCAGTTTAAATTGGAAATTCTTGAAAGTACATTTAAATTTAAATTTTGCCATAAATAATATCTGGCAAATCCAACTTGAAACCAGTGGCATAAGAAATAGTTCTCCAAAATAGGAACCAGTTGCCTTTTGGCACTACCTGGTACCTACATATAAATTTTTTACTTCTTTTCTCATTGAAAAGACTCAATAATAGCTATCTTCTAGGCAAATAAATTACAGTAGAAAAATTAATGTTAATTAAATGCTGATCACATGTATTCCTATAAGCTTGAAAAATGAGAAGTATTTCCATGCTTTAATTTTTCTTCAATTCAAACGTAATAGTCAATTAATCCATGAATGAAATCCACATACTATTTGACTTTTTCAGTAACATACAGTGATAGGACAATACCCTATTATCTTTCTTTTAATATCTATTATCTTTAAATTCACATTGTTGGCATGAGTAAAGACAAATAATCCAGTATATTCTGTACCATCTCAAAGATATCCAGATACTATGAGGATGATTTATGAGTTGTTGCATTATCACTATCAAGATTAACTATAGCTTTATATATATATATATATATGTGTGTGTGTGTGTGTGTGTATAGTCTGTATACAAATATATATAAGTAGTCTATCACAAAGTTTTCCACAAACTACTTTTTAAAGAGCTAAAGAATACCTAACTCCAATTCCATTTCTCTTAATAGGAAGGACATATTTTCATAGCATACCAAATTTAATTTTTACCTAATTACAGGAAAGCATAAGAACAGCATTCCCTGCCTTCATGATCTCCTAGTATGGCAATTTTAATCACCAATTTATCTTGAGTAACTTGACACTGATAGATATAATATTTATTTTTATTTATTTATTTTTAAATTAATTAGGAATAAAGCCCAATTAATTAATGATTGGCATATGTTTTTACCTCTATATATGTGTAGTCTATAAACAGTTTCATGAAACTGATTTAAAATAATCTCAACTTGAAATTATACAAAGTATAGAATATATAAATTATAAAAAGAAACACTGAGTTCTTTGATTTATTGGCTCTGTTGGAACATCTATTAATATATTCATGTTGGCAATTATTTCAACATCTTGTTGGTCCCTAGAGTACCATTCAATATGACACAATAGAATTACACCCTCAACCAATAAAAGAATCCAAATAGCCTCAAATAATACTCAGTTTTCAATGAGGGAGACTTTACTTCTGTATCCTTTTCATCTGATATGAATTCACATTAGAAAACATTTGCTGTGCACAAGGAGTCTGCTGATTAATGGAATGTCAGTGATGTATTACATGATTGATTCTGCCTCCTCCCCTTAATATCTTACCATCTACTTTATTATGAAATATTTTGAAAAATATCCCATTGGATAGATTCCAGATATAAAGTTATAGAGGTAGTTGGTGGGCAGGAGGAAGTGGCAGCTCAAAATAAAACCTGGACTTCACAGTAACATCCTTAGTGTGCAGTATGACCAGATTTGTAGTTTAGATTCACGTGACAAAATGCTTTATAAGTAAAGTCCAGTTAATGCTAATGGAGTCAAAGAATCTGCTGCATCACAACTATTTTGATCCTCCAAGCAATGTAACTCTCATTTTAATTACATGTAAATATATATAAATCTTTTATTTATAATATCTTTAAATATATAATTAATTATAAAGCTAACTTCAATTATGACATATAAAGTATGCTGTCTCCTCCGAACTCTTGTCTTTGAAAAAGCTATTTCTTGCCCTGGATGCTCTGTCATTCCAAGTTCTGGTGCTTTTTAAAAGTTTTCCATTTATTTATTTATTTTCATTTGAAAGACAGAGGGATAGACACACACATACACGGGGAGATGCAGAGAGAGTGACAGAAATAGACAGAAATCTTTGGATACTTCCTAAATGTCCATAATAGTCACGCCTGCACCAGGCCAAAGCCATGGACCTGGAACTTGATCTGGGTCTCCCATCTGCTGCCTCCTAAAATGTGCATTGTCAGAAATCTAGAATCAGAAGTAAAGCCAGGAATTGAACCCAGGAACTCTGACATTGGGTGTGGGTGACACAAGGAGTTTCTTACCCTCTGTGCACACCCCTCTGTTGTTTTTAAAGGCGAGTGATACCCTGTCCATTGACAAATATTGTGATTGCGTTTATCACAGAATATTAGGCTTCTTTATTCGTCTTTCTCCACTGCCAGAATCAAGCTCTCAGGGAGCAGGGTTTATGCTTTTGGTTGTTTCTAAACACTGGAATATAGTAGATTCTAAATAAATGCTCAGAATTGAAGAAGTTATGAATACAAACTTCAAGTGTCTGGAGCATCTGATGATACAAAATCCAACACCTAAGTTAAAGAGGAAAACATGAATTGACTTCCAGGATTATATACTTCTCTTTTCAGTAAAAATAAGCTAAAGAAAATTCTTACAATTTTCATAAATATATTTGGATAGCATTCCCCTAAATTTCATGTTCACTCTGGAACTTACACAACAGGCTTAGGTGGAAATTGAGTTTTGAAGATGTAATGAATTAATCTGAGGTCAGGCTGGATTAGGGTGGGCCTGAATCCACTGACTGGTGTCCATACAGGAGTGAAGACGCCGAGACACAGACACTAGGTGTAAGACAGTCATGCACAGCCAGAAGCAGAGGTGAGAGTGATGCAGCTGCAGTTGAAGGAGGCTACAGGCCACTGGCCAGTGCCGGAGCTAGGGCAGAAGTATGAAGTGGTTTCTTCCCGCAACCTCCTGAAGGGATCGACTCTAACAACTTAAATTGCTGCTCTCTAGAACCGCAAGAGCATACCTTTCTGTTGTATCACATCACATGTTTTGCGGGCAATTTTCATGGAGACCCTAGAAAATTAACAACGTGTACAGGCCGTATGCATTTCCCAGAGAGACTGAGAGCTATGGCACTAGTATTTCCTAGTAGAATATCCCCAGAAGAGGACACCGTTGTTTGTGAATGCAGATGAGCTACGGGTGCTGCGTGAAAAGACCAACCACTGTCATTCTTCTGTTTATACCAGGCTGCTTCTGATAGGTTTTCTTTCTCAGCCTCGAGAATTTGCCATCATTATTCACACTGGGTGACAGATCAAGGCTTTATTAATTCATCTAAGCTGAAGACATATGTAAATATTACTTAATTGTTTATAGCCTGGCTTCCCAAAGTGTTGACCTTTCCCTTAGGAAGACTTAGTATTTGCCATCAAACTGCTCACTGCTTTAATCAATATGCTGTGTCTGGCTTTTGGAAAATGTTTGAGTAACACAGCCAAAAGTGATTTTTAAAAAGTATTAAGCCGAGATCACTCCCTTTTCCTTCATGTAGTCCTTTTGGTGCACATAAAATCTGTGTTGGTGCTGTGGGAGATGTCTTGGTGCGTCCAAAGATATGGGACATATTGCTAAGTTTTAAAAATAACAGCAGGCGCTTGTTTCGACTAAACTTCAGGGAAAACCAAGTATAGAGGGAGCAGAGTAATTTAAAATGAGTTTAGATTCATTGAAATCGGGATTCATATTATATTCTAGACAAGTCAAGGAGCACAAACAGCAGAAGCCCGGAAGGCTTCGAAGCAGTGGACTGGAACTAAACTTCTCCACTTGGAATAGACTGAACTTCTGACTGTCAATCTTGAGAAGCATCTAATTTCTCAGATGACAAAGTGCTCATGGAAGAACTGCACGAGGAAAGATGACAAACACAAGGAGAATGGCACTAGTCACACACTCAGAGACACTGCTCCAGTGGTGATTTCCTCCTCTCTTTACTTCCAGGAAACGTTGTAGTAAAAAAAACGTAGTGAAAAAGTACAACCCCATTTCCTAACCTGCAGGTGTAAGATCCCAACTAACCCTCTAAGGGGTTTCCAGGAAGATGAGAGAATTCACCTCTGTCTTCCGCAGGAGTAATCAAAGTCAAATGTTCGCTTGTTGAGCCCTGGAGCTTTTAGTACCGCTCCTTTCTAAGAGGGTAAATTGGGAGGGTGGATCTGATCTGCACAATTTCTTTCCTTACTGAACATTCAAAGGAAGCCCTTGAGAAGATGGTTGGCTAAGTTTAGATGCTGGCCCTCAGGTTTGACTCTAGTCTGAGCTCCAGCGCACACAAACTTAAATCATACCAACTTTTGGAAAGCTGTCCTCAGCCAATACATCTGACACATCATTTATTATAACACATATTGTATACACATAAGTTTTCTCACAGACAGGAGATACATGTGGTTTGCATTTATCAAAATAGACAAATGTAAAATCATCTGATTTGGACATGTGTTGTGGCTGGGAAGACGGCCATTGTTTTCTAAACTAAGAGCAAAAAATGTAGACACTGCCACTAAAAAAGAAAGGAATTCTAGCATTGTTTGTGAGAATTTAAGCCGATGTGCCCACCTTATGAAAGCCTTGGTCATCTCCAGAAAAAGTTACACATATTTGCTGATTATTACCCTTCCTAGGACTGTATTCATTGGAAACATTTCTAGCAATGCTACTGAAATAGCCCAAAAGTGGAAGCAATTCAAATGCTTCTCAACCTGAAACGAACAAGTGAGGGCAGAATATATTCACACAACAGAAGAGCAAGACTGACAAACATACACGAATACCTCAGAAAGGAACATGGATAATCCTCACGACTAATAATTTTTAACAGAATTTAGATGCAAAAGAATGCATGTCTTATGATTCTATCTGTATGGAATTCTAAAAACAGAAAAGAAGTAGTGACACAAACCAGGTGAATCTTTACCTGTAAGACAAAGGACTAACGGGGAGGGAGACTGATTGGTACTTCTAGGCACTGATATGACCCTTTGACTGTACTAGGGGTGGGTAAATGGGTGCTCACTTTGTTGGAATTAAAGGGTAGCAAAGTGGAATTAAAGGGTAGAAAGTGATGGTAAACTGCGCACCTCTGAACACATTCTAACCTGCCTTCATAGGAGTAAATGGTGAAGATAAATCTGCTCTAGAAGAATCCACCCTCCACCTTGGCCTGAAAGAAACTCCACCTATTATGATTTAAGAAAACTGAGGTAGCAACAAGAAGGCAGAGAACCACATGTATAAGTAGGAAAGACAGACAAAAAAGATTAGGAGAAAGAAGAAGGGGAGGAGAGAGACGAAGACAGAGGAGACGAGGGCTATGGGGATGGATGGAGAAGTGGGAGGAGAAGGAGAAAGGGGAGGAAGCAACAGGCATTATCCTCATAAATGAGCAGCATTTATTGTGATAACAGCATCGCAATCTCCAAAGACCCATATGTTGGAATCATTAGATATATGAATAATGTACCTAAGAAATAAAAGGAATGTGGATAGTTAAAACAAGACTAAGAGAAAAGAAACCTTTCATTGATCAAGCAGATTTGAGAATGAGTAAATTAATTCATATAAATGTAAAATGTAATTGACATCAAAACTCAGAATAAGCTTAGCCGGGGCAGGCTGTGTGGTAGAGAAGGTAGAGCTGCCACTTGGGATGCCCCCTCCCATACTGGAGTGCCTAGGATCAAGTCCCGCCTCCCCTTCTGAACCAGTTTCCCGCCAGTGCACCAAGCAGGCAGCAGATTCCCATACAGAAGACCTGGATGGAGTTCTAGGCTCCTCGTGTCAGCCTGGTACAGCCCCAGATTCTGTGGATATTTTAGGATTGAACCAGCAAATGGAAGATATGTATCTCACTGTCACTCCCTCTATTTGTCACTCTGCCTTTTAACTAAATAAATATTTTCTTTAAAAAATAAATATCCGTAGTTGAAGAGAGACCGTAAACAGCATAGAAGTCATTTAGAATGTATCCAAAATCTTTCACAAAGAAGTAAAATGTGGATAATTGCATAGATTACTCTTTTTTAAATACATCATAAAATTTAAAGAAAAAGCTTTGTTGTTTCGGTCTGTTGAACAAAAGTTACTTTTCAAATCTTTTCTTTCAGATATTTTCTTTCAGATATATGTGAGTGTACATACAAGATAAATTTATGATATAAAACCAGAGAAACAACCTACTGATTTATTTACATATAGAAATAGAAGATAGCTGTTTTTCAAAGAAAGCGTCACAGCGGAGATGCATTTCTCTCAGGAACACTCATGCAGCTATTTAAACTCTGCTGACTTAATGGTTGATGGTTAAGGGTGTGGACTTGATCTAATTGTGGCATCTGAGGTGTGAGGCCAGGGGGATCTTCAGATCGCTGGGGGTATGGTTCTCAAGAGAAGCTGATTATTCTGAGTTCAAGTTCCATGCAGATCCTCTGTTTCACAGCTTACCATGTAATCTTGCCTCTAACTCCATGTCCAGCCTCCAGAGATGCCACACTATGGTGACATGACCTGAACTGTCACCTCCAAACTAAACCAAAATGAACCTTTCTTTTCTGCAGAAACTCTGCTCAGGTATTTTGGTTAAAGCCTCAGAAAAGTAGACCGCAAGTATCATTGCATAGTTAAAAAAATAAGATTACTATTTAAATGAAGATGATGAAACCTGTCCCAAAGTTTAACAGCTTAATACTCACAGTATGAACAACCGTAGACTTCAATTCTGAGCCCAATGTGGCCTTCTCCGTTCCAGTCCAGGGGCACGATGCGCACATAGCGGGCAATAACTGGGTGCTGCAACTCATGCCGGACCACACTGTCAGAGTTGGTGTTTCCAGGAAAAGCCTAGAAGAAGTGGGATGACAAATCGTGGGGTAAATACTTAGAAATGATTGTATTCCATATGTGCTAATTTTAGCCAATGATAAGGTTCTATATTTGCACATCATAAACTATTTGAAAAATGCTTCTATACTTTTATTTGAAAATAAGTTGCTTGAAGTGGGGAATGTGCCAAAGCCTTTGTAAATAATATTCATATGTAAATATATGTAAATTAACATACAAATATTCATATGTTAAAATGAAATTCTGTACAGCATCCACTGTAGTATCCACTAAGTATTTAAATTACGAGTTTTAATATTTTGTTTTTAAATTATACCATAAACAATTTTTATAGAGCCCGGTCACATGTCTTGCTTTTAAAGATTCCCCATGGTACATTCACATGCCTTGGTATAGAATATGAAGACACAACATTTTAAGATCAATTAGATAAGAAGAGAATATACTGTGAAGAGATAAATGTCCCCACCTTGCATTAAAATAGACACACTCAGAAAGGTTTTCCAGTGGGTCAGATTTGTTAATTCCATTTTGTTTTTCATTATGACAGATTTTGTGCAAAGAGCAGTTCACTATAAATCCCATCTGAGGCTGAAAGTACACATGATCATTTTTCTTTTTTCACCTGACAATGAATGGGTTTTCTCTGGGCATAGATATCACTTATTCAACACGCATTGAAGAAACACCTAATGCATGCTAAGTAAGTAAGAGCAAGATAATATGAGAGACATATGGCTCTGTGAGCTCTGTAGTCTTCATCTTCAAAACTACTACAATCTCATAATAGTATAAATAGTATTAATTATAATCCAAGGAAGACTTAAAGAAAGAAATCATTATATTTCAGAGTATATGAGTTAAATAAATCAGAACATATGCTATTTTAAACACCAGCTGCTTCAAGTTCAGAAAAGCATTCTAGCTGTCTCTGTACTGGGTAACTTGAGTTTTATACAGCTATAATAATGTCATACAAGAGCTTCTCTTCAAGTTTTGCTTAGGTGTAAAACTTTAATTATAAAACTATTTATCATCATAAATACTATATCACTTTGCTAGTTTCTTATGTTCTTTTTTTTAGGATTTATTTATTTGAAAGTCAGAGTTACACAGAGAAAAGAAGAGCTAGAGAGGGAGAGAGAGAGAGGTCTTCCATTCACTGGTTCTCTCCCCAAATGGCCGCAATGGCCAGAGCTGCACCGATCTGAAGGCAGGAGCCAGGAGCTTCTTATAGGTCTCCCATCTGGGTGCAGGGGCCCAAGCACTTGGGCCATTTTCTATTGCTTTCCCAGGCCACAGCAGAGAGCTGGATTGGAAGTAGAACAGCTGGGACTTGAACTGGTGCCCATATGTGATGCTGGCACTGCAGGTGGCAGCTTAACCCACTACACCACAGCACCGGCCCCAAAGAACAGTCTTATGTTCTTGACAAGAGGGATTAGATTGGTTTCTACATAAAAGCAGGAATATTACCTTTAAAAAATTATTATAATTTTAAAATATAACATATTAATAAGAAGCAATCGAAAAGTTGCTTTTAATAATAGACACAGGGGGCCGGCACTGAGGCATAGTGGGTAAAGCCATCTCCTGCAGTGCTGACATCCCGTGTGGGTGCTGGGTTGAGTCCCAGCTGCTCCACTTCCAATCCAGCTCTCTGCTGTGGCCTGGGAAAGCAGATGATCCAAGTCCTTGGGCCCCTGCACTCACGTGGGAGACCTGGAAGAAGCTGCTGGCCCCTGGCTTTGGATTTGCACAGGTCCGGCCATTGTGTCTAATTGGGGAGTGAACTAGTGGATGAAAGACTTCTCTCTCTCTCTCTCTGCTTCTCCTCCTCTGTCTGTGTAACCCTGGCTTTCAAATAAATAAATAAATCTTTAAAAAATTATAGACAGAATAGGTTTGAAATGAAAAACCTTGGTTTAAGTTCACACACATACACATTGCAATAGCAGATTCATAATATAATGTCTGTTATCGAGTTCACATTTTCCAGTGATACTCTTGGCCTTCAAAATATGCAGTGTGTAATATGAGACCTAGTAATGATAAACAGTGTATTGAACCATTTTTTATAGATTTGAACAACTTTATATAACCCTTAGATGATTCTAAGAATATGCATGCTGGATAGCATCTCATGTGTAGCATATTCATTACATCACACGCGGTTTGGGATGCTCTAGAGTGATGATTGCTGATAGGATCTTCTCAGTTTTCTTCTATTAAGATGCATGCCATCACTGTCTTCTAAAAATAGCCCTACCCTCACTCAATCCTTCATAAGACACAAGAATTTGAGCACTATCCTGAATTTGAATATTTATAGAGCATCCAATTTGTATCTTGCTGACAAAATAACATAAAGAAACATTTCAAAACACATGCTCTTGGAGATGTTCAGACCCTTCTTCTCCAGTTACTCAGAATATTTTATATAGGGGGCAGCACTGGGGCACAGCCGGTCAAGCTGCTGGCATCCCCTGTGCAGCACACCTTTGAGCCCCAGACACTCTGCTTCCCATGCAGTTCCTTGTTAACGTGGCTGGGAGGACAGCCAAAGGTGTCACAAGTATTTGGAACTTTGCCACCCATGTGGGAAAACTGGATAGAATTCTCAGTTCCTAGATCCTGGCTTTAACCTGGCCCAGTGACAGCAATTTCAGGCATTTGAAGAATGAACCAGTAGATGGATGATCTCTCTGTCTCTTTCCCATTTTGTCACTCTGTATTTCAAATAAATAAATAAATATTAAAAAAGGAAAAATATATTCTTTTTTTTGACAGGCAGAATGGACAGTGAGAGACAGAGACAGAGAGAAAGGTCTTCCTTTTGCCGTTGGTTCACCCTCCAATGGCCGCCACGGCTGGTGTGCTGCGGCCAGCGCACCACGCTGATCGATGGCAGGTGCCAGGTGCTTCTCCTGGTCTCCCATGGGGTGCAGGGCCCAAGCACTTGGGCCATTCTCCACTGCACTGCCTGGCCACAGCAGAGAGCTGGCCTGGAAGAGGGGCAACCATGACAGAATCCGGCGCCCCGACTGGGACTAGAACCCAGTGTGCCGGCGCCGAAAGGCAGATTAGCCTATTGAGCCGTGGCACTGGCCAAAATATATTCTTATAGATTGCAGTTACCCTATGATATTATAGAACACTAGAAGTAATTCCTCCTAACTGCATTTTGGTATCCATTATATAGCCTTGTCCCGTTTCACCGCTCACTACCTTTCCCAGTCTCTAATGACTACTACTCTATTTTTTTTCCTCTTTGAGGTTGTTTTTTTCATTTTAGCTTTCAAAAATGAGTAAGGATGTGTGGTATTTCTGTGTCTGATTGATTTAACTTAAAATGCTGACTTCTTGTTCCATCCATATTACCACAGATTATAGGATTTCCTTATTTTCAATGGTTGAATATTATTCAATCTCTCTCTCTCTCTCTCTCTCACACACACACACACACACACACACACAGAGACACAGACACACACACACACACACATACACACACACATCTCATCATTCCATTTCTTTATCCATTCATCCACCAATGGATTCTTTGGTTGGTTCCATATCTTAGCTACTATGAATAGTACTGTAATAAACGCAGGTGTTCAGTTATCTCTATGACAAAATTATTTCATTGCCTTTAGACAAATATCAGTTAATGAGATTGCTGGAGCATATCACTGGTCTATTTTTGATTTTCTGAAGAACCTCCATACTGTTATATATAGTTTCTACCACAAATTTACATTTTTACCTATAGCATGTGGGTTCCCCTTTTCCCACATCCTCACTATCATTTAATTCTTTGGTGTTTGATAATAGCCGTTCTAAATGAGATGAGTTTATATCCCAATGTGGTTTTCTTTTGAACTTCCCTGATAATTTGCAACATTGGACATTTTTTTTGAAAGGCAGAGTTAGACAGTGAGAGAGAAAGAGAGACAGAGAAAAATATCTTCCTTTTCCGTTGATTCACCCCCTAAGTGGCCGCTATGGCCAGCACACTGCACACTGCACCAATCTGAAGCCAGGAGCCAGGTGCTTCCTCCTGGTTTCCCATGCGGGTGCAGGGCCCAAGCACTTGGGCCATCCTCCACTGCCTTCCCGGGCCACAGCAGAGAGCTGGGCTGGAAGAGGAGCAACCTCGACAGAATCCGGTGCCCTAACCAAGATTAGAACCCGGGATGCTGGAGCCGCAGGCAGAGGTTTAGCCAAGTGAGCCATGGCACTGGCCCAACATTGGACATTTTTAATAAGCTTATTTGGACTCTCCATATGCCTTATTTTGAGGCGTACCTATACAGAATATTTACCCAATTTTAATTGTATCATGTTTTATATTTGAGTTTTTGAATACTTTATATATTCTGAATATGAAATAGGAAAAAAAGTCTTAAAATAGGAAACCGTAAGGAACCAGATTAGCAGAAGCAATCCTGAGAAAAAACAAAATGTGTTTTGTATCACATGTATCACATGTATGACTTCAAAACTTAACACAAATCCATAATAATCAAACCAGCATTGCACTGGCATTTAACATGAGCCATAGACTAATAGAGCAGAGAATCAGAAATTCTTCAAAAAATGTATATACAGATGATTTTTAAGAAAGGCACCCAGTACTCTGGTCTCTCTTCAAAGTGCATGAAACTGTTGCCTTTTACTAAAGATTTCTGTGGGGAGATACCAAGAACATACATTGGAGAAAGGACAGTCTTCACCATAAATGGTGTTGAGAAAAGCAAATACACATATACAAAAGAATGAAATTGAATCCTTACTCTCACCATATTCAAGAATCAACTCAAAATTGACTGGAATGTAAGTGTAGACATGAAATTCAGGGAGAAGTTTGATGCAGTAGTTACGCTGCTGCTTCAGATGCATGCAACTCATATTGGAACAGCTGGGTTCAAGTCTCAGCTCTTCTCCAAATTACAGTCATGCTAATGTATACCATGGGAGGCAGCAGGTGATGGCTTACGTGAGGGACCCTTAGTGAGTTCCTGGCTCCTGCTTTTGACTTGGCCCAGCCCTGCTGTTTTATGTATTTGGGAAGTAAACTGAACCAAAATATAGGAGGTTTTGTCTGTCTCTCTTAGATCTGTCTTACATATACCTTTCAAATAAAATAAAATAAAAAATTGTAAAAGACCTGAAGCTGAAACTACCAGCAGAAAATATATAGAAAACACCTCAAAACATTGATTATAGGTAAAGTTTTTTTTTTTTTTGACAAGACACCAAATCACGGGCGTGGTTACATTTTAATATCACTGCCTGGTTTTCTGACTTCTTATGTAAGAACCATGAAAATCTATGAGCAAATCCATAATTGTGTATGGCTTAATCTAAAATTCATGATATTAAATAACACTCAACAAATGACAGCAAAAATTTAACTTTAGGATCAATTGTATGTTTAGCATGTTGCTATGTTTTATGTGAATACTGAAAACAACTATAATAAAATATAAAGTATTCTCTTGTGCCACTGATTCTGAGACGTCTGTAATCTCCTAAGGCTTAAAGTAAAATATGAAAAGACATTGCAAAAGGCAATATTGAAAAGAACCACATACAATGGAGTCAGTCACTTTACCAGTATAAGGAGCTCTATGTAGGCCATGTAATCAGGCCAGTTCTACACAGGGAGCCACAGCTCTGCTGGACAGAAGGACAGAGTGGCATTTGGGAGCCAGACAGAAAGTAGGGCTCTGTGGAAAAAAGGCGAAGTTCAGCATGCTAAAGGGAAAGCTCAGACCTAGGCTATAAGACATCTAGTTCCTGGTTCTAGTTCTTCTGGGATTTTACTCCATGTCAGTAACTTCTCAAGGACTCATATTTTTATTCATGTCCTCAGTGTACCCCACAAAAAAGGCCTAACTATAAAATCCATTTTAGAACTAAAACTGTAGACTCAAAGAAAATTTAAACCTAAGTGTTTTCAGGAATAGACAATAAGGATGAAAGATGATGACAGGAAGAAAATGAGCAAATTTGAAAACCCATGAGTGTTCTCATAGATTCTGTGGAATCAGGAACAAAATAATCCAGCAGGCAGCTTTTTAAAAGTAATTACAAGAAAAAGCCATATTCATGAGATACCTTTTAGGCATAACACATTTTATATCTGATATTTGAAATGGCATAGTTGAATATCAAACTTAAAGGCTCATACTATATTTTAGTCATATTCAACAAATCAACTCAAAATTAGTAGGAGGAAAGAAATAATTAAAATTACAAAAGAACTAAACAAAATTGAAACAAAAATACAGTGAAATGAAGAGCTGTTTTTTTGAAAAATAAACAAAATTGATACGCTATTGGTGCAACTAACAACAAAAAAAAACCTTAAGAAAATTGGATATTTAAGGAACATTCCTTAACACAATCAAGGTAATTCATGAAAAACCCATGGCCAGCATCCTATTGAATGGAGAAATGTTTGAATCATTCCCCCACTAGGATCCTGAACCAGAGACAGATGCCAACTCTCACCACTGCTATTCAATATAGTCCTGGAAGTTTTAGCCAAAGCCATTAGGCAAGAAAAAGAAATCAAAGGGATACAAATAGAAAGGAAGAAATTAATCTTTACCTATTTGCAGAAAATATGATTCTATATATAGGGGATCCAGAAGACTCCACTGAGAGACTATTGGAACTAATAAAAGAGTTTGGTCAAGGGTCAGGCTATAAAGTCAACATAGAAAAATTAATAGCCTTTGTATACACAGACGAGTCCATAGGCTAATAAAGAACTTTTAAGATCAGTCCCATTCACAATATCTCCAAAAAGAATTAAATGTCTTGGAATAAACTTAATGAATGATGTAAATATTTCTACCATGAAAATTACAAAACACTAAAGAAAGAAATAGAAGAAAATATTAAAAAAATGAAAAAATCTCCCATCCTCATGGATTGGAAGAATCAACATCAACAAAATGTTTATGTTACCAAAAACAATATACAAATTCAGTGACATCCCAATCAAAATACCAATGACATTCTCCTCAGATCTAGAGAAAAATTATGTTCAAATTCATATAGAAACACAAGAGACCTTGAAAGTTAAAGCAATCTTATACAATAAAAACAAGGCTGGACACATCATAGCACCTGATTTAAAGACACACTGCAGGGCTATTATAATCAAAACAACTTGTTACTGGCACAAAAACAGATGTGTAGACCAATGGAGCAGAGTAGAAACTCCAAAAATCAATCTCTCCATTTACAACCAGCTTATCTTTGACAAAGGAGCTAAAATCAATCCCTGGAGGAACAATGGTCTCTTTAACAAATGGTACTGGAGAAACTATGTGAAAGTATGAAATTAGACCCATACCTTACACTTTACACAAAATCCACTCAAAATGGATCAAAGACCTAAATCTATGACCTGATACCATTAAGTTATTAGAGAACACTGGGGAAACTCTGCAAGACATTGACATAGGCAAAGACTTCCTGGAAAAGACCTCAGAAGCACAGTGAAAGCCAATATTGACTGACGGGATCACACCAAGCTAAGAAGCTTCTGCACTGCAAAAGAAATGCTCAGCAAAGTGAAGAGGCAACCAACAGAATGGGAGAAATATTTGTAAACTACACAACTGATAAATGATTAACATCCAAAATCTCTAGAGTCAAAACACTCAACAACAGCAAAACAAACAAGCCAGTTAAGAAATGGGCAACACTAGAAAATGCTCAGGATCAATAGCCATCAGGGCAATTCAAGTCAAAACCACAATGAGGTTTCAACTCACTCCAGTGAGAATGGTTTTCATAGAGAAATTAAGAAAAAACAAATGCTGTTGAGAATGGGGGGAAAATGTATCCTGGTCCATTGTTTGTGGGAATGTAAATTGGTGCAGCAACTGTGGAAGACAGTACAGATACTCCTCAGAAATCTGAATATATAGACCTACCATATGACCCAGTCATCCCTCTCCTGGGAATTTATCCAAACCAAAAAAATCAATAAATGAAAGAATTATCTGTACCCCCATGTTCACTGAAGCACAAGTCACAATAGCCAAAATATGGAATCAACCCAGATGCCCATCAACTGTTGACTGGATAAAGAAATTACAGTGTGTGTGTGTGTGTGTGTGTGTGTGTGTATTACAAAGTACTACTCAGCTTTTAAAGAAGTGAAATTCTGTCTTTTTCAACAAGATTGATGAAACTGGAAACCATTATACTTAGTGAAATAAGCCAGTCCCAGAAAGATGGATACCATATATTTTCTCTGATTCAAGTAACTAATAGAATATCTGAAATGTAATGTATTAAAGAGAAATAGACATTTTGAAATTCAATGATTGTTATAGCCCGTGTCTCTTCTGGTGAGGAACAGTGTTTTGCTTTTTTTCCTCTTCATACTATCTGTTGAACTCTTTTACTTAGAGTGGGGTTAACTATATGATCATTAAGTATACTGAAAATAGATCTTTGTAAAATTAGAGTGGGAATGTGAGAGGGAGGGGGAGGAAGGGTTGGAGCATGGGTGGGAGGAGAGTAGGGTAGCATCAATATGTTCTTAAATCTGTATATATGATATACATGAAACTTGTATAACTTGAATAAAATGTTTAAAAATGCATGCCATATCGGTAGCAATAACTACATTGTCATTGGCCTAGAAAAGAAACTTTTTTCCGCATAATTTACTTACAATCACTTGCAATTTTTAACAGAGGTGTGAAAAGGAAGAAAATAACAAGGTAGAACATACAGTTGATTTTTATAAAACCATGAAGAGCCACATCAAAAATTTAAAAGTTAAACCAAATTTGAACATTTCTAATGCAGAACAATACTCTTTAAATTATACAATAATAAATGCTTAGTAAACAGCAGCCAAATTTATCGTTGCAAAACAGAAAAATCAATGAATATCAACTTGTGAATTACATGTATTTCTATTACATTTCCTTTACTGGTTGTGATTTTTTATTAGTGTGTGCATATCAGGATAGTGTTTTTTTGTTATGATTATCATGACATTTATTTAACTCACAAAGTTTCATGTTCTGTAAAGTTATCAGGAATATAATAAAATGTTAAATCCATTATATGCTTTTAGGGTTACTATCCAACAAATTTTGCATATACATAGCAAGGAATTACAAGTTATTACCAACATATTGCATGCAATATATAAAGTTAATTTGAAAATAAGCTAAGCATCACTGAAGTTTAAAAATAAGTTTCCCACCATATCCACTAAATGTTTTTATTTTAGCTCAACCATTTATTTCACATAGTCTAATGAGGAAAACCACTTATTCTGTAAATAATGAATGGTGAAAATGTTAGTCTTTGCAAATACCATACCAGTGCCATATTCTTTTCTTTTTAACACTTGAGAGATACAAAACTATTCTTAGGTCACAAACTTTAAAATAATCAACACGGACAAGAGTTAGCTTATAAGTCTTGAATCTAAGGAAATCTTAAGTTATTAAATATTTCTATCAATTCAGATAGGAGGCAAAATTTTAAAATCTTTAGAAGACTTTCTATCCACTTACCATTTAAAAGCCACCAAACATCAGACAAGCATTTTTGAGCACTGAAGCATCTATTTTCTCAGACTGGAGAAAATACACAGGGATTTATAAGTATTTTGGGTATGGTGCAGGAATTAGTATTTCCAATTTTGTCATCATGGGATCTGAAGCATAACTCATGATATATTTTATGAAGAGAATAAGTATATTGACTTCCTCACCCAAGCCTCACTTTTCGAGAGACCCACTATAAGAGACCAGAGCTTCTGTTTCAAAAATGAATGAGAATCAGTAGTTGAAGGGGTGGGAACTTCTGGCCTGGAGGTCATGGAAGATCCTGGAAATTACTTGGTCTGGTCCTGACAATGTAACTGCAGGTGGGAGCTGACATTAAGTAAGTCTACAGCAGTATAATTTTCAAGTTGATAATTTCACGTGGCCTAAGAATGATGTTATAAATTGCCAAATGGCCCTTGACAGTAAAAAAGATTCCCCACCCCAGAGACATTTTGTTTAACACCAAAAAATGGTCTTAGGCACTGTGTAAGTAAATCTAGGAAAAGATGTCAGTGTTAACAACAGTCTCATACGTGGGAAATTATGCAGGGAAAACAATACCACAAGAGGACTTCCTAAAGTGAGACATTGCATTTTCTTAAAACACAAAAATTCTTGCTTGAACAGAAATACACCAATTATTATTGATGTCATACATGTGTGGTCACTATATCACTTTTATTTAAGTGAAATTTTCTTTCTTGCTGGACTTACAGTTTTATTTTCCCCATGCTAACAATTTCTGACAAAACATGGAAATAGACTATTCCGCTTTGCTGTCTTGCGGTGGCGATCCAGGCTTGGTTTTACTTTGTGCTGAGGCAGGTCCAGAGGAAAAGCCTGATCCAACACTCACTGTGACTAGGCTGGCTTTTCCCACTGGATCCTCTGCTCAGCATGGTGATATAGCTGGGCACACACATGCTGCAGGACTCAAAAGCTCTTTGTGAGAGGAGGGAGCTTCCTGGAGCTCACCCCTCAGGTGCCAGCCGTTCTATGGGATGCCTCATCTAAGCCCTGACCTTTGATTACCTTCACTTACTTATGATTACTTCATTATGCATTTGATAACCCACCTAACTGGGCAGAAATGTGGAAGCCAGCTTTGAAGGCTTTCATTGCACCTCTTTGATCCCTCTGTATCCGAAGCTCCATGCACAGGGGTTGGTGGTCAGTAAGTATCTGTTTACTGCCTCATTAAATGAATAAAAATGTGCATCCCCAAATTCCCACTCTTTCATCTTTCATAGGCTCTTGTTACTTCTGTTTGTGCCAAAAAGCAGTCCATCACCATGTATAGTTAATAAACCATATGTTTGATAATATGCTACAAAAATAACAGGACATGTTACTCTGTTCAAGAAGACACTAGGGTAATGAATAGGTTTTTTTCCCAGAAATATGGGGATGTCAATGTAATTACACAAAGTGGCTAAAACAGAGATGGCAGCAGAAAATGGAAATCTTAATGAAAAAATCAGGGAGAGATGTGAAATTTAGCTCTCCCTTCATCAAATCTAGAATGCTTACATGGGTGATTCACTCAAATTCTGGGAAAAAGATACTGTTTTCACACAAGAAAACCATGACTAATTTGTCAGACAAAAGCCCAAATACTCCATCTGTATAAGAGGGGACTTCAGAGGATTGGATTAGGATTGTGGAGTAGTGAGGGAGCTTACTGCTCTAGTCTAGGAGAAGATAGTTTAAAAATAAAGTGGAGAGTATATTCTCAGGGAAGAGTTAGGGAGAAAATAGCAAAAGAAACTCCATGCGAATTAGCGAGACCTATGTGGAGGGTATGGATGTGCACAAATCAGGACCCCAGCAACTGAGAGCCTCCACATTGGCTTTTGAGAGATGTGAGACCAGACTGCAGCAGCCCAAGCCACTGGTGACAAAGCTGCAGGAAAAGCAGGAGGAAATTCAGCTTGGAGCCCTATAGGGGATAGTGTACCTGCCAAACTAGAGGAGGAAAAAATTGCGGGGGAGGCTCTCTTCTCCCTCCCTGATCTCCCTGCACTGGCATCCTGTAACAAGCTGGTACAGAACAGGCACTATTTCGGACATATATAACGGCTGCACTGGCTTGTGCCCATGCCCAACCTCTACCTGAGCAGAGACTCCTGATGCTGCCAGGGAGAACTGATGGGGTCTGGATGTTCATGACTGTGGGAGGCTTTTGTGCCAGGACTGTGAAAACACTGATATTACAGGGCTTTGAAAACACTGTGGCAGTGTGGGATGGCTCAGATTATGGCTATGACTTGGGGAAGTCACGTTGGGAGGCTCCATGTGTTCAGGGCTCCTTGGTTCCCTGGTGAGGGACATTGTGGGGAATCTGCTTATACCAAGAACTACACAGATCCTTTGTGTGGTCCTTGTGGTAGTGTGGATGAATATTATACCCACTGGGTCTAACGCCCAGGCACTGGTCTCCTTTGAGGAGAGGAAATGAGCTGAAATAATGCCAACAAAATAAAAACCTCCCCTCTGATTTAAAAACAAAAAGGAGATTTACCATGCTCAAACTGGATGTCACTTTAACACTCCCTTCACTCTCTAGCACTGAACAGAGCTCCCTGGACACACCTACCACGTGCCTCTAGGTATTCCCTGAAAGTAGACACTCAACCTATCCAGACATATCCGCCCCCACAAAAGAATACAACACTTCAATATTAGATTGTGAAAATGAAGAGTTTGACAAAATGCAAGAAATAGAATTCAAAAAATTGATCATAAGATTATATATAAGTAATCAGATGCAAATGCATGAACTAATGAAATGTATATATAACATGAAAGAAACTTCTCCCATTAAATTGAGATTTTAAAAAGAAAGAAAAATGAAATCTTGGAAATGAAGAATTCAATAAAGCAAATAAAAAATGCGGGGGAAAGCCTTAACAACAAGATCGGAGAAGCAGATGAAAGAATATCCAAATTAGAAAATAAATCTCAGGAAATAATACAGTCAGACAAAAAACAAGAAGATGAAATTAGAAAACTAAACAACACTGTTGGGAATCTACAGAATACTATCGGATGCTCCAACCTATGGGTTCTAGGAGTTCCTGAAGGCTTGGAAAGAGAGAAAGGGTTAGAAGACCATTTTAATGAAATAATTACAGAAAACTTCTCTGGTCTAGAGAAAGAAAGGGACAAGTTTCCAAGTACAGGAAACACATAGAACCCTCATTAGACATGACCAGAAAGATGTTCACCACGACACATTGTAATCAAACTATCCAAAATAAAACAAAGGAAAGATTCTAAAATGTGAATGAGAGAAACACCAGATCACTTTCAGAGGATCTCAGACTCACATAGGCCTCTCATCAGAAACTCTACAGATTAAGAGACATAAGAGAAAAAAAAACTGTCAACCCAGAATACTGTACCCTGCAAAGCTCTCATTTTGAATGAAAGTGAAACAAAGACTTTCCATAACAAACAAAAATTAAAAGATTTTGTCACCACACATCCATCCCTACAAAAGATGCTTAAGGATGTGCTAAACACAGAAACAAAGAAACATGGTCATCACTATGAAAGAAGATAAAGAAAGGAAATCTTCCAGTAAAAGTACAAAGGAAATCCAAAGCAAAAAATAGGAATATTTATTGAAAAATGTCAGTGCAAATTCATTACTTATCAATAGTCACTTTGAATGTAAATGGCCTCAACTCTCCAGTTAAAAGGCACAGACTGGCTGAAGGGCTTAAGAAACAAAACCCATCTATTTGCTGCCTATAAGAAACACATCTCATGAACAAAGATATACACAGACCAAAAGTGAATGGATGGGAAAAGATATTCCATACCGACAGAAACATAAAAAAAGCTGATGTAGCCATCCTAATATCAGACAAAATATATTTTAACAAAAAAAAAACTGTTAAAACAGACAAAAAAGGGCACTATGTAGTGATTAAGATGTCAGTTCAACAGGGAGATATGTCTATTACAAATGTATATGCACCTAATTACAGGGCACCTGGCTATTTCAAAGAGATGTTAAGTGATTTAAACTGAGACTTAGACTCTAATACAATATTAATGGGGGACTTCAATACCCAACTTTCAGCAGTGGACAAATAAATCAGACAGAAATTCAGCAAGGAAACAGAACATTCAATCAACACTATAGACCAAATGTACCTAATAGATATCTACAGAACTATCCATCCTACAATTGCAGAATATATATTCTTCTCAGTAGTGCATGGAACCTTCTCTAGGATTGACCACATACTAATCCATAAAGCAAGTCTCAGCAAATTAAAAAAATGAAAACATACCAAGCATCTTCCCTGAGAGCAATGATGAAGTTAGAAATTAGGAACTCAGGAATCTCTAGAATATATGCAAACACATGGAGACTGAACAACATGCTCCTGAATGAAAAGTGGGTCATAGAAGAAATCAAAAGAGAAATCAAAAAATTTCTGGAAACAAATGAAGACAACAATACAACATATCAAAGCTTATGGGATACAGCAAAAGCAGTGTAAAGAGGAAAATTTATAGCAATTGTTGATATACAATTCTTGATATACATCAAGAAACTGGAGACACCAAATAAATTAACTGTCAATGCACCTCAAGGATCATGAAAAATGACAGCAAACCAAACCCAAAACTAATAGGAGAAGAGAAATAATTAAAATTAGAGTAGTAATAAACAAATTAAATGCAAAAAACAATACAAAGATCAGCAAAAAGAAGTGGTTTCTTTTGAAAAAATAAACAAAATCGAAACAACATTGGCCAACCAAAAAAAGGAGACAGAAGATCCAAATTAATAAAATTAGAAATGAAAAAGTAAATGTAAGACAACATGGACATAAAAGAAATTATCAGAAATTATTACATAGAACTATTTGCCAACAAACTGGGAAACCTAGAGAAAATGGATAGATTCCTGGACCACAACAAGCCCCCTAAATTGAATCATTAAGACATAGAAAACATAAACAGACTTATGACCAAGATGGAAATTGGATCAGTAATAAGGACACTCTAACAAAATAAAGCCCAGTGCCAGATGGCTTCACTGCTGAACTCTACCAGACATTTAAAGAAGATTCCTTGCTATTTCTAAGCTGCCAGCATCACCTTAATTCCTAAACTTGAAAAAGATGCTACAGAGAAAGAGAACTACAGACGAATTTTCCTGATGAACATAGACCCAATTTTTTCAACAAAATTCTAGCCAAAGAATCCAACAACACATAAGAAAGATCATCCACCTGGACTAAGTAAGATTTATTGCTGGTGTGCAGGGATGGTTCAACATTCACAAATCAATTAATGTGATACACCACCTTTTCAAATTGAAGAACAAAAACCATATGATTATCTCAATAGATACAGAGAAAGTATTTGATAAAATATAAAATTCTTTTATGATGAAAACTCTAAGCAAATTGGGTTTAGAAGGAACATTCCTCAACACAATCAAGACAACTTATGACAAACCCATGGGGAAAAGTTGAAGGCATTCTCAGTGGGACCTGGAATTGGACCAGGATGTCCACAGTCACCATTGCTATTCAATATAGTCCTGGAAGTTTTATCAAGAGCTATTAGGCAAGAAAAAGAAATCAAAGGGATACAAACTGGGAAAGAGGAAGTCAAACTATTCCTTTTTGCATATTCTCTATATAGGGGTTTCAAAAGACTCCAGTGAGAGATGATTGGAAAATGTAGAAGAGTTTGATTAAATTGCAGGATATAAAGTCAATTCACAAAAATTACAGCCTTTGTATACACAGCTAATACCACAATTGAGAAAGAACTTCTAAGATCAATCAAATTCACAATAGCTACAAAAAATCAAATACCTTGGAATACATTTAACCAAGGATGTCAATGGTCTCTACAATGAAAATTATAAAACATTAAATAAAGAAGTTGAAGAAGATAAAAAATGGAAAAATATTCCATGTTCATAGATTGGAAGAATCAACATCATAAAAATGTCTATACTTCCACAAGCAATTTACAGATTCAATGTAATACCAATCAAAATATCAATGATATTCTTCTCAGATATAGAAAGAATGATGTTGAAATTCATATGGAAATGTAAAAGACCACAAAAAATAGCTGGAGCAATCATATATAACAAAATAAAGCTGGAGGTATCACAATACCAGATTTCAAGGCATACTACAGGGCAGTTATAATTAAAAAGGCCTGGTGCTGTAAAAACAAAAAAAAACAAAACAAAAAAAAACAGATGAATGGACCAATGCAACAGAACAGAAATGTGATAAATCAATCCAAACATAAACAACCAACTTATACTTGACTAAGGAGCAACTATCAATCCCTGTAGTAAGGATAATCTCATTAACAAATGGTGCTGTGAAAACTGGATATTCACATGTAGAAGCATGAATCAAGACCCCTATGTAACATCTCACACAAAAATCTACCCAAAATAGATTAAAGACCTAAATCTATGACCTGACACCATCAAATTATTAAAGAAATTTTGGTTAAACCTGCAAGACATTGGCATTGGCAAATATTTCTTGAAAAAGATTCCAGAGAAACAACAATCAAAACCAAAATTCACAAATAGGATTACATGAAATTGAATAGCTTCTGCACTGCAAAAGAAACACTCAGGAAAGTGAAGACAGAACAGGAGAAATTATTTGCAAACTATTCATCTGATAAAGGATGAATATCCTGAATATATAATGAGATCAAGAAACTCAAGAGCAACAAAGCAAATGACCCAGTGAGGAAATGGGCAAAGGATTTAAACAGACATTTTTCAAAACATGAAATCCAAATGGCCAACAGACACATGAAAAAATGTTCAAGATCACTAGCCTTCAGGGAAATGTAAATCAAAACCATAATGAAGTTTTACCTCAACCCAGTTATAATTGTTTTCATACAGAAATCAATAAACAATAAATGCTGGTGAGGATGTAGGGGAAAAGATACCCTAATCCATTTTTGGTGAGTATATAAACTGGTAAAGCCACTATGGAACACAGTATGGAGATAACTCAAAAATGTGAGTATAGACCTACCATATGACCCAGACATCTCATTCCTGGGAATTTACCCAAGGGAAATGAAATCTGTAAATAAGAGTTATCTGTACCTCTATGCTTATTGTTGCTCAATTCACAATAGCTAAGACATGGAATCAACTTAAACTTCCTTTACCTGAAGACTGGATAATGAAATTATGGGGTATGTACACTATGGAATACTACAGAAGGATAAAAAATGAAATCTTGTCACTTCCTACAAAATGGGTGAATCCGGAAAACATCATACTTAGTGAAATAAGCCAATCACAAAGGGACAAATACCACATGTTCTCCCTGATCTATGATAAATAACAGAGCACCTAACAGGAAATCTGTGAAAGTGAAATTGACACTTTAAGAAGCAATGACTTGAACAATCCTTGTCTTGACTGTTGAGGAACACTTTAATATAATATTTGTTCAACTTTTTAACTAAGATAAACACATGTGTATAAAGTCAATTGAAAATAGATCTAAGTAAAAAATAAGAGTGGGAATAAGAGAAGGAGGAAGTAGGGTTGGGAGTATGGGTGGGATGGTAGGCATGGTAGAAAGAATTACCATGTTCCTAAAGTTATAATTACAATGTGTATAAAGTTTGTAGCTGTAAAGCTGTACAGTTCTACATATATTCTTACTGACTTACTTCTTAGTGTATGATTTAAAAACTTGCCATGGGACCCCAAATCCTCTTAAACTGGGTGGTAAAAATATCATATTAAGTGTTAAAGTAATCATATGACTAGGATTTAGAGTCTGGTAATAATCATAGAATTAAAAAGTAGTGAATGCTCCAATATGGGAAGCAGTCTACACAGAAGACTCATAGAATGACAATCACTTTAAATAGCACTCTTACCTCAGAATCAGTCCTTAAGGCATCTGGTTTTGCTGAAAATCCCATAAGAACATTTCAGGCATGAAAAGTCAAGACATTATGCCAAAAATGTCTACATGAAGGTTCTTGGTGTGTGAGACCTCAATGGAAAGAAGTGGTCATCTAAGAAGGAGGTACTTTTCTCTGAAGGGAGGAGAGATCTTCCACTTTTCTTATGGCCCTGTCTAAATACTGAAGGAGTTTGTGATCACAAAAGTCTTCCATAGCCTAGGCAGCTCATGTCAAGAGCCTCCAGTGATCACTGACATCATATAAGACTGTTAATTGTTAAATTAACAAAAGTCACTGTGCACTAACTTCCCATCCAAGACCTCTGTCCTCAAAGAGTTGTATTATAACTATGTCTAAGCACTCCAAAAAGATGTATCATTCCTGGGTGCTTATTAAGGTTAATTAAGTTTCTAAAAAAAAGAAGTGAAATTAATGTCAAGATGCAAGGACTATGAGCAACTGTTGTCTCGACTGTTGAGGAACATTTTGGTGTTTTGTTTTGTTTTTCACTTTTTACCATGCAAATTGTTGAACTTTTTACTTAATATGGAGTTGGTCTTATGTATATAAAGTTAATTGAAAATGAATCTTAGTGGAGAATGAGACTAGGAATAGGAGAGGGAGGAATAGGAGGGGTGGAAGAGGGGGTGGGAGGGCAGGTTTGGTGGGAAGAATCACTATATTCCTAAAGTTGTACTTATGAAATGCATGAAGTATGTATTTGTTAAATAAAAGGTTTATTTGGGTGGAAATAAGTATAAAAATAAAATAAAAAAGAAGTGACTTTAAAATTTTGTGGCAAAAATTAAAGATGCTTATTTTTATGTAAAAAAAAGTTGAAATCTCTTATGTTTTTTCATAGTATGCATTTTCTGTGAATTTTTTTCAAGACTTCTTGTATGAACAGCATTACCCTCTCTGGACCCAATAAATACATTTTTTTTTTAATTTTGTCAACATTATGAAGGCTTTTCATATTTTTACTAACAGTATTAAGAAATGAATTATGTCATAAGAACAATTAGAATAACAGTAAGATAAACATATATTGTGTCTAGATTTTCAATCTGTCCTTTATTTCTCATGGGGATCACATGATAGTAATTCTCTTGGGGTTGATCCTTTTTGCTCATCTGGTAACTTTGTTGTGACTTCACTGCCTCCCATGTATATTTCTCCACTCTTTAGCTCAGCGACACAGAAATCTTGGCTCTCTCCATTCCTCCTCCTTCTGTCCTATTCCTGCTTATCTCTCTTCCCAACCCTCTCCCTGACCCTTCTCTTTCGTTTAGTATAATACATGATATTTTTTTTTTGTTAACATCACAATTCAGAATGGAAGAAATGGAGCAGAGGCATTTTGCCCTACGTAGTCATTCAGATACCAGGCTCACTTTGCTTGGCTGTCATCATGAACATCTGATTCCTAAGCCCACCATAGATTCAGAAGAGAAAGCATGCAGGATTGCACAGAGGAGTTTATGGCCAGATTTAGATACATAGGATATCACTTCTGAACATACTCTATCACTCACTGTCTTAATCTTAATGCCTTAGCAACTGAGAATGTAGTAGAAAAGAAATTGAAACAGGTTTGATAATGCATAGTGTGCTTTCACACTGTTGATGCATTTCTGAAATTCTGTGCTTACCTACGTTACAGAACTTACACACTGAATAGTAAAATCATATACGCTCATTGTTTCGTCTCCAAGCTATTCTACAAACAGTGTAGGAAACATTATCTCTTATTTAAAATGGGTAATTATTTTAACATAGTGAACTTTAAAGATCTTAAGTGAATAGTTGGACCAGTTTTGAAATAGCTTTCAGTTATATAGTCCCCAACATTGGAGATTAAGTTTGCCTGTTCATGAACTTCACATCAAAGGAATCATCACTGATTCCTTTCACTCAGAATAATACTTTTCAGACTGCATCATTCTGTTGTGGGCATCTGTGGTTCAATCATTTTTTTAATTTTCTGAGTAGTATTTTGTAATATAAATATACCACAGTTTACTAATCCTTTTCTGTGTTGATGAACACCAGCTCATAACAAGAGCCTCAGGTGATCACTGACATCATAAATAAGAGTGTCAATTGTTAAATCAACAACAGTAGTCACTGTTCCCTTGCTTCCTATCTAGGACCTCAGTCCTTAATGAGTTTTTTTTTTTATTTATTTTTATTTTATTTTTTTTACAGGCATAGTGGACAGTGAGAGAGAGAGACAGAGAGAAAGGTCTTCCTTTGCCGTTGGTTCACCCTCCAATGGCCGCGAGGTTTACTATGAGAATTAACAGTAATACTTGTCTTCAAATAGTACTTTATACTTTGTGTGTCTGTGTGGGTCCAAACTAGTGAAATCTTTACTTAGTATAGAGTTCATCTTCTTTACATAAAGATAATTAAAAATGAATGTTAATGAAGAATGGGATGGGAGAGGGAGTAGGAGGTAGGATGCGAGTGGAGTTGGGAGGGCAGACACAGGAGGAAGAACCGCTATATTCCTAAAGTTGTACCTATGAAATTTATATTTATTATATAAATATATTTATATATTCATCTATAGATTAATTTTCTATTTATATTCATTTCATATTATAAATATATACTATTTATATATTCATTTATTAAATAAAACATTTCTAAAAAATAAACTATAAAAAGTTGGGTATAGATTTTTTGGCACATGACACAAATGGGAATGTAATCAGTTCCAAGATTCATCTTATTTATTTATTTATTTATTTGACAGGCAGAGTGGACAGTGAGAGAGAGAGAGACAAAGAGAAAGGTCTTCCTTTTGCTGTTGGTTCACCCTCTAATGGCCACCGTGGCCAGTGCGCTGCAGCTGGCACCACACTGATCTGATGGCAGGAGCCAGGTGCTTCTCCTGGTCTCCCATGGGGTGCAGGGCCCAAGCACTTGGGCCATCCTCCACTGCACTCCCGGGCCACAGCAGAGAGCTGGCCTGGAAGAGGGGCAACCGGGACAGAATCCGTTGCCCCAACTGGGACTAGAACCTGGTGTGCTGGTGCCGCAGGCAGAGGATTAGCCAATTGAGCCACAGCGCTGTCCCCAAGATTCATCTTATTTAAAAAATAAAATCCATCACCTTGGTTGAAAAAATATAAAATTCCTAATACTGAACCAGAAAGAAAATTTCTCAAATTTTTATATGAAAGAAATTACACTACATAAAGAACAAAGTATTCAACAGCATCTGCATCAAAAGACAGAATCAAACTTCATTGGGGATTTCTTCTACTTGTTCTCCATGTGGAAAGAAGCCAAAACTCGATTCAGATGCACAAGTTTACAATGGTAATCAAAATTTTTAGTGCAGGTATTCAAGTCACTCTAGAAACAATTTAAAGCGTCCAGAGGAACAGATGGATTGCATTGCCTCTAGGTTCTCCTTCATAAACATCACTTTGTTCAAGTATTTGATAAGTATTGATGGAAGGAACTATGAGAATATTCTCCTTGGGAAGTACCTGGGGTAAATTTCTTTCTAAATGTAGAACCAGATGTTTTCATAAGTGCACAATCAACAAAACCATTAAGTTTCATTTAAGTGAGAATTAGTAAATGCAATATAAATTACCATCTTTAAATTTTGGCTTCTCAAGATGTGAAATTCTTCATTTGGGCTGGTTTTGTCATGAAATATGAATAATTTTGTCATTAAATAGGTTATCTGAATCAAACATTATAAATGACCTTACTATTTCTCAACTTAATGTACTTAATCTTATTATTATTATATATAATATTTGCTAATGTTTCTTTGAGACACAGAGATCTAAAATAACTGTCATTCTCTGAGTGTAGAGTAGCATATTTTTTCCAGCATACTTAGATCTCTACTTTTTACATTAGGCATCTTTTTTACTAATATTCCTAATATTCTCTTATTTTCCACTGAAATTCATTAAATAGACTGTCCTCTGCTCTCCCTTCTTTCACTATGCTCTCATTAAATTTTAGCAATTTGCTTTTTGCTGTCTTCGTTTGCAATAGAAATCAGAAAGATCATTGATAATAACAGAATCATCTCTGCTTTGAGTCTCCTTGGACTTCACCTACAGTCCCTCATCTTCCCCTATGGTATCTCCTGTCCAAAGACATTTTCGTTTTGCACATTTCTATTTGACCTCCCTTTTCTTCACTAGACATCCTTTATTTTTCTATGGATCACCAAAGATCACATTGCGTTCTCTACTATCTAACCTGCAAACATGCACATTTTTCTATCAGCCCCTCTTTCCTGATCTACCCAGATTTGTTGACTTAGGAGCCTGAGTAAGGGTGGAGAAAACTCTTACAATGGGGCATCTCAGGCTCCCCTGTGCCCTGGAATATGATCATGTTCTGCCAATGGGGACACCAATAGGTAATCAGCCTGTCTCCAGCAGCCATTCTTCCATGACCCCAGTGCTCAAATTTTAAAACTTTATTGATTTGAGGAGAGACAGATAATGAGAGGTCATATTAGTTGCTGATTCACTATTGAAATGCCTGCAAAATCCAGGGTTCAGTGGTGCTAAAGCCAGAAGCCAGGAACGTGAACACAATCCAGGTCACCCACATGGATGGCAGGCATCCAATTACCTGAGCCAGTATCACTGCATTCCAAAGGCCATATCAGCAGGAAGCTGGAGTCAGGAGCCAGAGCTGGGAATTGAGTCTAGGCAGTCAAATGTGGGACAGGGGTGTCAACTACTGGCTAAATGCCAGCTCCTCGCCAGTTTTTGATAAGATTGTTTCTTAACTTTTTCTTTTTCTGGGATTCTATGGGTGGCAATGGTTTCCCAGTGATTCTAGTTCATGAAAGTCATTATCTCTCAGTTCCCTTAACTTGACCTCATTTCTGTTCCTATTTTCCTTCTTTAAATTCTGCTCAGGTAAATCCTTTTAGATCTGTTATTTGTTTTTAACCAGACCACTGATACATTTCTGGGCAGAGTCTCTATTATAATTTCTATTTGTATTTTGAAATATGATTGAAGTATATCTAGTATATATCTAGTAAATGTATATATACATTTCTACAATTCTCTGAATCTTCCAATGTCCAAGTTTTCCTAAAATTTTTGCCTCTATTAACATTACCCTCCCCTGTGTTTTCATTATCAAACCCTACTTAGAGTTCTCAACATCACTGGTGGTTAGATGGGTACAAATTAAGATAATGAGATACCACTCCCTATTAGAATTACTGAAATTTAAAAATATATATATAAAATAAATAAAAACAAATGAATTCTCTGAAAATATCAAGTGCTGATGAAAATGCTGTTCAAATGAACTCTCATACTTTACAGTTGGAAAAGTCAAATGCTACAGCCATTTCAGACTATAGTTTGGCAGTTTCTTTAACAAATACAGCAATCTAATTATGTAAATACATGAAAACCTATGATCACAACCAAGTTTGTATGTAAATTTCTAGGTTAGGTCTACTCATAATCATAGCAATCCAGACGCTGGCTGCCTTGCATAGCCCACAGGGCAAATCCTACTTGGGCAGTTTATTCCCTGGTCTCTCCCTGCCACTATTTTCCATGGGCTTTATTTCTATGTTGTCATTATATTCTACTTCTTTCCTTAAAACCTCTGCCTTGACTCTTATAATGAAATAAATCTGATGTCCTGATCTCAAGAAAAAAAATTAGGAAAGCAAAAAATCCTCACCCACACACAAAATAAAACCTAACTTATTTTAACCCCAATCAGTTCAATTACAATGTCATATTCCCCTCTATCAGCTTCCTAGATTTCATTAAGAGATAGCTTCATATCTAACCTTCCAAGTGGATAGAGCTCATTAGCCACCCACTCCTATTCTCCCAAAATTAGTCTCCAGCACTAACACCACAAAATCCAACATTCCTTCTCAGTCCTAACTGTAGCTACCTCTTTGAAGGACTTTATATTCTTCTAGCACCTTTTCTTTTTTGAGGTTATGATTGCATTTAGACTCTAGGGCCAGAATCACTCTCTGCCTCCTACTCAAGCTGCTAGGAGGTCTCCTTCTAAAATATCAGAGATTGATTCTCATATCCATGTCTTTGGTCCTAAGTTGGATTTTGAAATTCTGTTCCAAAACTTCTATCAGATTCCTTTATGATATTTCTGCCAAGGGCCACTGGATATTTATAACATCATTCACAGTCTATACAAAACTAGTAACTTAAGCTTTAGAGTGCTATAGATTTATTGAATTTTGAGTCCCAATGATATGCGCTAAGGTAGCTAGCTGAGCTCCAGGTCACTAACCACAAGGCCCTGCCCTGTGTATTTCTATCCTACCAGAACACCCTCTTCCCCAAAATGTCTTATTTCATCCAGATCCTGGGGAAAAGTCGCCAAGGAAATATGTGTATAAGCTCCCTGTGCGTGTGATGGAGGCATCACGAATCTCCCTGGTGACCACAGTATCTCATAAAAGGAGGTTCTGGGTGTTTCTTGCTCTCTCCTCCTTAGGAGACCAACTACAGGAGCTGCTGAGCTGCTGTCTCTCAACTCTCACTCCCCCACCCCTTTTTTCCCACACCACTCCTCAACTAGACCATGTGTGTGCTGACTTCCTTACCTTTTAAATAAACTATCACTTTGTGCTCTGTATATGTGCCTGTTCTTAAAATGCGGTAAGGACCTGGATTAAAACTAAACCCCACTTCTCCCACATCACTGCCTGTGGTTGCCTTGGCAGGACCATAGCAAATGATTTCATATGTTTGATACAGCCTACAGGCCGGAGAGTCCCCATCCCTGACATATGAGGAGACTCGAAGAAATCCATGGAAAAACAGAGTTAAAAGGTAATGCACAGGGGCCGGTGCTGTGGTGTAGCCGGTAAAGCTGCTGCCTGCAGTGCCAGCATCCCATATGGACACTGGTTTGAGTCCCGGCTGCTCTAATTCCAATACAGCTCTCTTATGGACTGAGAAAGCAGTAGAAGATGGCCCAAGTGCTTGGGCTCCTGCACCCACATAGGAGACTTGGAAGAAGCTCCTGGCTTCAGATCAGTGCAGCTCTGGCCGTTGTTGCCATTTGGGGAGTGAACCAGTGGATGGAAAACCTCTCTCCCTCTCTGCCTCTGTCTCTCTGAAACTCTGCCAAAAATAAATAAATGCATCTTTTTTTAAAAAAAAAGATAATGCATATTTTTTCAAGAAATTTGTGAAGACCTTTCCCATTTGAGTGTCTGAGAAACATTTCAAAAAGAAAAATTCTTTACTTTTCCGTAACAAAGCTTGATCCAGTTCCTCTTTCCCCTGTACTGTTTGCTGACATCTTCAATGTCCTGTTAGGATTTTTTGTCACGTCTCTGACTCTTGCTCTTCTTTAGTCACATTCACAAGTGTCCCAGGTGACAGAGGCCCTGCATGCCCACTCATGAGACGGCTGGACTTTATCTGAGCTCCTCTCCCAACAGCACTTGGCTCTCTGCTTCCATTTCCCATCATGCCCCATTGGAACGGGATCTTTCTAAACCAATATTCTAATCTGTGAGAACCTAACTACTTAACCCAGAGTATAGCACAGGTTGCCTTTGTTCACTGGCAATTCAGTAAGTCGAAAGGAATAATTTGTACAATTATTGCCCTTTGTTTTGTTTCTCCAATACTAAACGATTCACTAAACAGATTCTTTTTCAGCAAATTAACAGGCTGACTTAACTGAACAATGTCTCTTATAGCAGTGCCGTGTATATGCAACCACAGGGTTCTTTTTAGTTAGAATATGAGACTACTAGCCAGCTTTGGATTCTGATTAACAGAGAATACACACCATAGTTTCCATTTTTAATGATTTCATTTATAATGAATGTTTCTTCATTTTCTGTGTGATGGGAAGGGTATTTCTAAAGCTATATGGCATTCCTCTGTTCATAAGAAAATTTATTTGCTCTGTGAACTGAGTCATCTAAAACGAAATAGATAACCATGATCTTTACTTCTAAAAACATTTTCCTCAACTATGGAAGGGTGACATCCATAATATAGAGCACACTGAAGATGAGGAAGTCCCCTGTTGTGTGTGTGTGTGTGTGTGTGATTTTTCTTCTTGAAGTAATCAGCTATGATAGATGCAGGCTGCAATAATTTTATGGATTATTTTTACACAGGAACTAAATTAATAAGTAATAAGCTTCATTAGTCCACTATCAACAAAGGTTTTGGAGACTAAAACATTAAAGTTCATGATGGTGGGCATTGTGGCATAACAGGTTAGGCTGTCTCCAGAAATGCCAGCATCCCATATTCGAGTCCCTGATCCAGCTCCCTCCCAATGTGCCTGGAAAAGCAGCTGAAGATGTCCCAAGTATTTGGGCCCCTACACCTACAAGGGAGACCAGCTGAAGCTCCTAGTTCCTGCCTATTTTCTAGCCTAGCTCTGGCCATTGCAGCTATTTGGGGAGTAAATCAGTAGATGAAAGACTCTCTCTCTCTCTCTCTCTCTCTCTCTCTCTCTCTCTCTCTCTCTGTGTATGTGTGTGTGTGTGTGTGTGCGTGTGTAACTCTGCCTTTCAAATAAATAAATGGATCTTACAATCATTTAAAAGATCCTATTTCAAATATATCTTTTGAATAAATGTCAAGCAACAAAGCCTTAATAGCTATTAAGTTACTTTGAGAATAAAATGATGATATTTAGGTTTATTTTATTCAACTTGTCTTTGGGAAATATCCTGTGAAACCATCCAGGGGACATGTAATTAACATGAAAGAATCCTGGGAAGAAATAAAAAAAAATGTCCAGCAGAAATAAGATATTATTAGAATAAGCCAAATATGTGAGACTCTATTAATTTCAATATTTAACCATTATTGTAAATAATAAGATATATTTTGAATTTCATAAATAAAATTATGATAGTTTGTGAGTCTGAACAAAAAATAAATCAATGAAACAAGTATGTATCATTCATAAAGTAGTGTTCAGTTTTATTCATAATAAGTAGTAATTTGTTAATGAAATACACCAACATAAAATAACTCTTTGGGCTTCTGATCTGATTTATATAATTTGAAATTAGTATTTTAGTGTAATTCCTTTCTACAGACATGACCTATTTATCTACATTTCACATAAATACTTAAACATTATAATGCTTTGATGTATATCTTATGATCTTACCTTCAATTTTGTATTCATCAAGATTTTCCTAGAAATGCAAATGCATTTAACTTTGAAGCCATAAAAAATTGACTATTGCAAATAAGCACACTCAGGAACTATCTGAGATATGTACATGTAATTTATCCATGTAATTCAGAATGAGAAAGGAGTGTAAAATCACCTAGTGATTTAGAAAATTGAGATTTTTGTTTTTAATTTTAATTTGAAATAATTTTAAACTCTCATTGCTTTGAAAAAACAGTAGAATTTCTATATATTTGTCCCTGACTTTTTCAATGGCAAAATCTTACAAAATTATGGTTCAATCAACAAAGGTAGAAAACTGACACTGACATATATTAAAATTAAACTAAATACTACTCTGATTTAACTAGTTTTTACGTGCATTTATTTGGTGTATACAAATTTCACTACTTATATAGATCCATCTAAATACCCATAATTGTAATGCATAGTTCCATCACCCAATTCTCTGTTCAATTTTAAAGTTAGCAATACAAGTTATTAGGATGTGCTTGGGAAATCTGGTTTTGCTCTCATGTCAGTTCAATTCTCAATATAATGTACATTATTTTATTTCTCACTACTGTTGGGATACATTGTGACTACCTTGGATTAATTACTACATAGTAGCCATTGTCATATTCCCACTAAACTCGGGTCTTTTTTACTTTTTACATATTAAACTTATAATTCAGTAAAGTCTTAGGGCTTTTTATTGTAATGTAATTTTAACATGTTATCTCAAAAAACTTAAAAAACAGAAAGCAAGAAAGAAGGAAAGTGAAAGTGAGGGAGGATAGTAACACTTATATGTTCTTAGAATTGTGCTCTACAAATCACATTGAATGACTTAAAAACTAATTAAAACTCATGATGAAAATAAATAAGTAAGTAAATGGGGGCCAGTGCTGTGGTGCAGTGGGTTAAAGCCCTAGCCTGAAATGCCAGCATCCCATATGGGCTCCGGTTCTATGCCCAGCTGCTCCTCTTCTGATCCAGCTCTTTGCTATGGCCTGGGAAAGCAGCAGAATATGGTCCAAGTGCTTGGTCCTTGTGCCCTCGTGGGAGACCTGGAAGAAGCTCCTGGCTTCTGGCTTCAGATTGGCGCAGCTCCGGCCATTGAGTCTATCTGGGGAGTGAACCATGGATGGAAGACCTCTCTCTCTGTCTCTACCTCTCTCTGTTAACTTTGTCTTTCAAATAAATAAAGTAAATCTTTTAAAAAAATAAGTAAATGAATGTTAAAAATAGAAAAATAAAGAAAACAAAATATTTTTATTCACAGGCCGGGATTAAATTCTACATGTGACAAAGTGTGCCCAGTTGGATAGAAATTGAGATCAAGACAGATTTGGGGAAATACAGGGAGGAACACACCAGTTACTTACCCTTGCTCAAGCTCTTAAACTAGGGGACGGGTTAGATTGACAAGCTTTTCATTTGCTTTTAATCATTTTAATGTGACAGCCAAATAGGTTGGTCACACAAAGAATCAATTACATCCCTAGTGGTAACCGCTGGGCATTCAGAAAGCAGCTGGCACAAGAAAGAAATCTAGAAGTCACAACGGGTGACTAAGGGGTCACAGAGAAATGGCAGCCCCCAGCCAAACAGAATTAACAATGTTTAAATACTCTGGTTAACGTAACCCATAGTGGATGTTGGCACAATGGAGGAGGAGTGGAGGAGTAGTTGTGGTTATCCAAGAACACATGACGAATCTCTGTGGTGATGGAAAAGATTGTGTTCTCTTACTGTCTCAATGTTACTATCCTGGCTGAGCTACTGCACACTAGTTTTACAAAATGCTGTTGGAGGAATCTGGATTAAGAGGGACATGGTATCGATCTATAGCATTTCTTACAATCTCAGTTGCCTCTATAATTATCTCACACTGTTTAAACAAATGTTGGCATATGTAGGGAAGAGAACAAAGCATGAATCTGTAAACTCCTTCTCCAGCAAGTGGATTTTGCATTCCTCATGTTCATTTCAGGCTATTCCCCCAAAGTTGAATAATGTAAGTATCTGAAGACTTCATTCTTATGCAAAGCTTACCATAAGACAAAGACTATACTCTGTAGCACAATAGCCAGGTATAAATTTTGCTCAAACTATCTCTACAGATTGACTATCAGTTACAATTAAAGATTTTCAATTCTGTAATTAACAAATGGGTGTAATCTATTATAAAGATAGTCAACACCAAATCTGTAAAACTAATATAGTGGACAGCACCATGGCTCAGTAGGCTAATCCTCTGCCTGCGGTGCCGGCACACCGGGTCCTAGTCCCGGTCGGGGTGCAGTATTCTGTCCCGGTTGCCCCTCTTCCAGGCCATCCCTCTGCTGTGGCCCAGGAGTGCAGTGGAGGATGGCCCAAGTGCTTGGGCCCTGCACTCACATGGGAGACCAAGAGAAGCACCTGGCTTCTGGCTTGGGATCAATGTGGTGTGCTGGCCGCAGTGGCCATTTGAGGGTGAACCAATGGTAAAGGAAGACCTTTCTCTCTGTCTCTCTTTCTCACTGTCCACTCTGCCTATCAAAAAAAAAAAACTAATATAGTTAATTAGTAACATATAAAATGGCCATCACTATGATGTTTGATGAATATAGTGTAATAAAATTCTTTAATTGGGGAAGTAAACATAGGCTCCAGGAAGTGTCAGGTTGTTGTCCAAATTGAAGGAAAAAAATAACTGACAAAATTCTGTAAAAATGATATACAAAACTCAGTATGTTCAATGTAATGTTTTGCTATGGAGAGAATGATAAATAAATTGATTGTATGTTTTCTTGATAGAAACTGGTTAACAAAAGAATTAGTGTGTAAAGCTCTTGGTTATGATGCCAGCATCCCATTTGGGTGCTGGTTTGGGTACTGGCTGTTTAACTTCCAATCCAGCTCCCTGCTAATATACCTGAGAAAACAGCAAAGAGTGGCCTGAGGACTTGGGCTCCTGCACCCACGTGGGAGACCCACAAGAAGCTCTTGGCTCTGTCTTTGGACCTGCACAGCTTTGGCCTTTGTAGTCATTTGGGGAGTGAACCAGCAGATGTAATATCTCTCTCTCTCTCTCTCTCTCTCTCTCTCTCTCTCTCTCTCTCTCTCTGTCTCTACTATTCCTTTCAAATAAACAAATGAAAAAAAAAGAATTTTCTAGAAATCTTAATTAAAATTTATGTTAATGATGCTGAAATAGAAAATATTCACACATATAATATCTGATTTATAGACAACACTAGCATTTCTGCATGATGAAAATCCAGATCAAATTGGGAAATTTTTCTATAAAATAGGGATATGGAGATGTGGCAAGCGGGACTAACATGACCAATTTAGGACAGTTTTCTAAACAGTGGATGAAGAGGAGTCTGTACAGACTTGTATTTATGGAAGTGCAGACCTGCTTAGAGTAATACACCCAGGAATCACTGTAAATTATTCCCAGCAGACAATGACTCACTGAGCTCTAACAGTAACACCAGGCCAAAGAAATGGCACAGGCAGTTTTATTCCACTGGTAAAAGATAGAGTTCACAAAATACTGTTTGTAATTCTGGTCTCCAAACTTCAACAAAGAAACCTACAAGGTTGAGACAGAGTCTACGGGGGTAACCAAAATTGCCAAAATAATATAGAATCTTCACACGTGAGTAAGACAGTTTTGAGAAATATCCATCTCTGTGCTAAAAGATTTTTTTTTAAAAAGGAGAAAACAGGGCTGCACAGCCATATACAAAATGTCCTCATTAGCAGAAGAATGTTGAGTGGTAGGCATCCTAGGGAGTTCTTTTCTTAGCCTTCTATAGACCAGAAAGTCATCAGTATTTGATAGAAGGAAAAAAGATATTGTTTTCAAATATTAAGAGATAAAAAGCTTAGAAAAAAGTTACATGTCTATGGTAATATTTGATGATCATTAAACCAAAATGTAACAATTTAAGTTTATCTTATATATTTAAGATACATCTTAAAATGCCAAAACTAAATTAAATCAGTAGGATATGATTTAGGGAAGTTTTGAATTGAAAAGCCATGGGTGTTTTCCTGTGTGCTAAAAACAAATTAGAAACTGTAAGCTAAAACAAGTTCAATTCTGTAATGAGATGTAGGATGATATTATTTTGACTTCCCACTGAATTATTAGAAATGAATGATTCATGTCAAGGAAATATTCACAGTACTCTTCTTTGCATTGGTCAGGAGTGCATTGATCTGAACGGCACATCATCCAAAGAACTGACTAAAAACAAACAACACACTATAGGAGCATAAACAAGGTTGAACAATTTAATCAGACCTTTTAAATACTTGTCTCTGGGAGATTGTAATTGAAAACAGAAACAGGGGGCTGTGCGAATGTGCTCTCTATGGAAAGAAGACCAGCTCCTAGAACTTCTTGATGCTCGCTGAACTTGAGTGACTCGTTATGGAATCATGTAATTATCGCAGGATTTTGTCAAAAGTCTGAACCTGCAAGCCTGAATACTAGCAAGACTCCTTGGTTGTCTCATATTTCTTAATCACAAAATTCTAAACAATGATAACATGGTAGTGATATTTCTTACCTTTTTATTAGGTTGTTTCATTTATTTGAGAGACAGAGACATATCTTTCACTGGCGGTTCATTCCCCCTATGCCCATAATGACTAGGGTTGGGCAATGCCAAAGCCAGGGGCTGGAATTTGATTGGGATCTCCAGAGTGGGTGGCATGGACCCAAGTGCTGAGTCATCACCTGCTCTCTCCCAGCATCTGTGTTAGTGAGAACTTGAATGGGAAGCCAGAGCTGGGATCTGAACCCAGGGCTTCTGAGCTAGGATGTGTCTGTTCTGAATATTTACACTAAAACACTACATTTTTGTTTCTTTTTATTTTGGGCTTTTTTCCCTGATTATTATAATTATTGTATTATTATGTCATTTTCTATTTATGCTATAACTGCATACTTTACATACAAATAAATGACAACTTAATAAAATGATTACAAAAGTATTTCAAGTAAAAATTGCTTTTGGGTAAAATTATCATGATTAAAGCTCTAACAATTTTTTAGATATGATTTTTTATATAGCCGAAGGCTTAGGAAGCAAATAAAGAACAAGAAAGTAATATATTTTCACTGAACAACTTTTATCCACAATGAATTGCCAAGTAAAAATTTAAAAATGTTAAAAATTATAATTCTTACACAAATATACAGCAGGTATATAGCAAAGATTTACTTAACTCATTACTGAAGAAACAAGCAAAAAGCTGGAGGCAGTTCAATAAATAAATGACATGAAAGAATACCTTATATGATCAATGAAAGAAAAAATGATTAAACAGAATTTCTAAGGTGCAAAATTGGTTAATATTTTACAAGGAAATAAGTCTGTAAATGAATCATTATTCTATTGACTAAAATGATTAACAGGTAAAAAATCTTCTGCAATTTATTAATCTTCTACTAATTGACATTTACCTTCACAGAATCTCAATTCTAATCAATAATGAATAATAAGATTTTTCCCCATGGAAAATCAATGCATTTCTCTAGAAAATCAATGATATGCAGAGAAGTTTGATAGATAATTCTTTATTAACATGTGACACTAATATTTTTTCTAATTACCAGTTTTGATTAATTTATATTTTTATTCCATATAAGATGCAATAAAATTATCAGTTACACTCGATATATACAGGATTATTCAGTAAGACACAGAGCTAAAAAGCAAACCAAAAGAGTCACCCCTAGTGGATCAGAAACCTGATATGTCTCCTTATGCTGCAATAGCACCTCTTGGACTCCATTATGCCATGTACCCCACACATGAACTGTTCGGGCTTATCTATTTGAGATTCCTATAATGAGATTCTACCTATGTTACTAAGCTCAGTAGAATTAACATGGTGACCACTCTCGATGGAAAAGGGGTTATGAGATGGAAGAAGAATGAATAGGAACTTTTCTTCACTGACGCTTTATTCAGTGGATTTTTTTTTGATTGAGAAATTGTTATTTTCCATCCCTTTGAAAAAGTGTTCCTTGGGCAGGTGCCATGGCTCACTTGGCTAATCCTCTGCCTGTGGTGCCAGCACCCCAAGTTCTAGTCCCAGTTGGGGCGCTGGTCCTGACCCGGTTGCTCCTCTTCCAGTCCACTCTCTGCTGTGGTCTGGGAGTGCAGTGGAGGATGGCCTAAGTTCTTGGGTCCTGCACTCGCATGGAAGACCAGGATAAGCATCTGGCTCCTGGCTTCAGATCAGTACAGTGCGCAGGCCGTAGCGGCCATTTGGAGGGTGAACCAATGGAACGAAGACATTTCTCTCTGTCTTTCTTTCTGTCTAACTCTGCCTGTCAAAAAAAAAAAAAAAAGTGTTCCTACTACTTATAAAATGCTATTGAAAACTGTTAGACTTATAAATTAAAGGTAGATGGTATAGGCACAAAGTCTCCCTGGTAATAGTATAAAGGATATCCATAATAAGTGAACGAAGTATTTAAGGCAACATGGCAGGACCAAGTCATCACTTATCAATAATAACCTTGAATGAAAATATCCTAAATTCTCCATTCAAAAGACATAACACTAACTGAATGGATATAAAAGCAAGTCCTAACTATAGACTGCCTAGAAGAAACACACCTTACCAACAAAGATACATACTGACTGAAAGTATAAGGATGGGAAAAGATATTCTATGAAAATGGGAATAAAAAATGAGCAGGAATAGTTATCTTAATTTTGGATGAAATAAACTTTTAAGAATAAAACATTTAGGCCAGTGCCGTGGCTCACTAGGCTAATCCTCTGCCTTGTGCCGCTGGCACACCGGGTTCTAGTCCCGGTTGGGGCACCAGATTCTGTCCCGGTTCCCTCTCTTCCAGGCCAGCTCTCTGCTGTGGCCAGGGAGTGCAGTGGAGGATGGCCCAAGAGTTTGGGCCCTGCACCCCATGGGAGACCAGGAGAAGCACCTGGCTTCTGCCTTCGGATCAGCGCGGTGCACTGGCCATAGTGCACTGGCCATAGTGCGCTGGCTGCGGTGGCCATTTGAGGGTGAACCAACAGCAAAGGAAGACCTTTCTCTCTGTCTCTCTCTCTCACTGTCCACTCTGCCTGTCAAAAAAAAAAAAAAAAGAATAAAACATTTAAAAGAGACACAGACAGGTATTAGGTAATGATTAAGGGGTCAATTCAAAAAGAAGATATGACTACAGTAAATGTTTGTGAACCCAATGCTAGGGCATCCATCTACATAAAACAAATGTTAATGGATCTAAACGGAGATGTATTTACCAGTTTAATAATAATGAGAGACTTCAATATCGTACTTTCACACAAAGAGGTATCAACTAGGCAAGAAATCTCAACAAAGAAAAAATAGAGCTAATCTACACTGTTGAACAAATGAATCTAATAAGTATCTGCAGAGCATTTCATCCATTGCTACACAACACACATTCTTTTCATTAGTGCATGGAACATTCTCTAGGATAGACCATATGCTAAGCCATAAAACAAGTCTCAGAAATTCAAAAAGATTGAAATCACTCCATGTATCTTTTCTGACCACAAAGAATGAAGCTGGAAATTAACAAAGGCAGCTCTGGAAAATATGCAAACACATGGAGACTGAACAACATTCTGTTTAATGAACACTGGGTTGTAGAAGAATTCAGAAGGAAAATAAAAAAAAAAATCTTTGAAACAAAGGAAGATGACCAGAAAATATATCAGAGCCTATAGGATACATCAAAAGCAATGTTAAGAGCGAAGTTTATAGAAATGAAAGCCTATATCAAGATATTGGAATGGCACCAAATAAATTATCTAACAATGCATCTCAAGGACCTACAAAAACAAGACCAAACCCAAAATTTGTATTAGGAAAGGAATAACAAAAATTACAGAAGAAATAATCAAAATTGAAATAAAAACATGTAAAAGATTTAAAAAGTAAAATGAAGAACTTTTTTTGAAAAAAATAGCAAAATCAATATACCATTGGGCCAACGAATGAATAAATGGGGGGAGAGGACCCTGATTAATAAAGTTAGAGATGAAAAAGAGATGTTGCAACTGATACCACAGAAATAAAAGGAATCATCAAGAATTATTACGTATACCTATATGGCAACAAAGTGGAAAATTTATAAGACATGGATAGATTTCTTGAGACATACAATTTACCAAAATTGTGGCACAAAGACAAAAATCCTAAATAGACCAATAACCAAAATGGAGATTGAATAATGATCCTTCCCCCTACAAAAGCTTAGGACCAAATGGCTTCACTGATGAATTCTACCAAACTCTTAAGTTATTCCTAACAACTGAAACAGAGATAATTCTTACAAAACTCCTTCTATGATGCCAGCATCACCTTAATTCCAAAACCAGGAAAAGATAAAACAAAGGAAGATAGATCAGTACCCCTGATGAACATCAATGCAAAAATCCTCAACAACATATGAGTTGTCCAAATGTAACAATACATCAAAAATTTCACACACCTGGAACATATGGGATTTATTCCTGTATGGTTCAAGATACACAAATCAATAAATATGATGCATGTATCACATAAACAAATCAAAGAATAAAAAACGTGATTATCTCAATAGATGCAAAGAACGCATTTGATAAAATACATCCTTTTATGATAGACGCCTTAGGTGAACATATTTCAACACAATCAAGGCAATATACGACAAACCCACATTAGGCACCATATTGAATGGGGAAAAGCTGGAAGCATTTCCACTAAGATGTGGAACCAGAAAAGGATGCCCACTTTCATGATTCCTTTTCGAAATATTTTAGAACTATTAACCAGAGCCATTAGGCAAGAAAAATAAATAAAAATAAATATAAATTGGAAAGGAGGAAATAAAATTATCCCTGTTTGCAGATGACACAATACTTTTCAAAGAGAAACCAAAAGAGTTCACTAAGAGATTATTTGAACTCATATGCAGTTTGAAAGTTTCGGGCTATAAAATGAACCCACAAAAATCAGTAGAATTTGTATGTACAAGCAATGTCATAGCTAAGAAAGAATTCATCAGATCAGTACCATCCATAATAGCTACAAGAATTTAGATACAGCAAAAGGATGTTCTGAGTTGCACAGGGAAAAATAGATAGTTAATAAGCAGAGAGGATACAAGCCCAAGACAGAGTCACTAGAAGATCAGGCAGAAAAGCCCAGGAGTCCACCAGAGACTGCTTAGGTCCAAGCTAAGGGAGCAGAGGGAGGAGAAGTGGCCAACGCACAGCACAGGAGCAGCAGAGACCTAACGAGGAGGTTGGTATCCCCGCCTCACCAGTGGACCAGGTAAGAGGTCAAGAGTCCACAGAGCTTCAGATAACAGTGGGCAGGGCATCTTGGCAAATTCTGTTTGAAGCTCCAAGTGGGTAGAAGAAGAAATTACAGGGGAACAAGCAGAGAGGTTCGGCACAACCCAGTCCATTTATGTTTCCTCCCCTGAAAAACATACCTACATCCAGTGGGGAGAAGCCATATTGATTGCTTACATTTTGAGTATAAGCAGGGTGCTGCCACATTTGTCTCCCGCACATACACAACTCAGTTGAGGGGGCCAACTCACAACACCCCCGACTCGGGAATGAGGATCACAACATGTCAGAGTGATTTTCTACCCACCACACAAGCTGTACAGCAAGAAGTAGCTCTAAATATCAAAAACTTGAGGTTGTTTCAAACACCAGAGACAAAATTCAACTAGAAATGCTGAAAAACAAAGGAAAAATCTTGATTAAGAATAAGGAAGACTCTATGAACTCCCCAAAGGAACAATACAACTATTCAATAATGGAGGCAGAAGAAGAGATTGAGATTATGCCAGAAAAGGAATTCAGAAAATTAATAGTCACATTACTTGGAAGCAATCAGAAGAAAATTCATGATCTAAATGAAAAGCACTCCCAAGAATTTAGATATAAAAAGAATCTAGAATGAAATACTAAAAATGAAGTCTTCAACAGATCATATAAAAAAAAATGCAATGGAAAGTCTTAGCAATAGAATATATGAGACAGAAGAATATAAGAATTAGAAGATAATTTTCTCAGATCAAATACAAGAAGAACAAATTAGAAAATTAAAAATCATGGTTGGAGATTCACAAGGTTCTATCAAATGAACCAACCTACAGATCCTAGGAATTCTGGAAGGTGTGGAAAGAGAGAAAGGATTTGAAGGCCTTATTAATGAAATAATAACAGGGCTGGAAATCAACAATTCAAGAATCCCTACATCACATGCAAACACATGGAGAATGAAAAACATGTTTTTGAATTAACAGTGAGTCATAGAAGAAATCAAAAGAGAAATGAAAAAATTTCTAGAAACAAATGAAAATGATAATACAACATACTAAAATTTCTGTGATACAGAAAAAGCAATATTAAGAGGAATGTTTATTGCAATTTGTGCCTACATCAAAACTGAGAGCCACCAAATAAATGAACTTCCTATGCACCTCAAGGATCATTAAAAACAACAGCAAACTGAACCCAAAACTAGTAGAGTAAAAGAAATAATTAAAATTAGACAAGTCAACAAAATTGAAATAAAAAAATACAAGCAATCAGCAAAACAAAGAGCTGGTTTCTTGAAAAAATAAACAAAGTTGACACATCATTAACCCAACTAACCAAAAAAAGGGAGAGAGAAGACTCAAATCAATAAAATTAGATATGAAAAAGCAAATATAATAGATACTACAGACATAAAATGAATCATCAGATATTACTAAAAGAGCTGTATGCCAACTGGGAAACCTAAAAGAAATGCATAGATTTCTGGAGACAACAACCCACCGATATTGAGTCATGAGTACATAGAAAACACAAACAGACCCATAAGAAAGACAGAAACTGAATCTGTAATAATGACCCTCTCAGTAAAGAAAAGCCCAGGAACAAATGGCATCACTGCCAAATTCTACCACACATCTAAAGAACTAACTCCATTTTTTCTCAAGTTATTCAAAACAATAAGAGAGAATCCTCCCAAATTCTTTCTATAAAGCCAGCATCACCTTAATTCCTAAACCTGAAAAAGATGCAACAGAGAAAGAGAACTACAGGCCAATTTCCCTGATGAACAACAATGCAAAAATCCTCACCAAAATTCTAGCCAATAGAATCCAACAACACATCAGAAAGATCATTCACCTAAACCAAATGGGATTTATCCCTGGCATGCAGGGATGGTTCAACAGTTGCAAATCAATCAGTGTGATACATCACTTTAACAAATCAAAGAACAAAAACCATAAGATTATCTCAATAGATGCAGAGAAAGCATTTGATGAAATAAACCACACTTTCATGAAGAAAACTCTAAGCAAATTGAGTACAGAAGGAACATTCCTCAACCCAAGCAAGGCGATTTATGACAAACCCACAGCCAACTTCCTATTGAATGGGGAAAAGTTTTGTAAGCATTCCCATTGTTTTCAAGACCAGACAGTGATGCCCACTCTCACCACTGTTATTCAATATATTCCTGGAAGTTTTAGCCAGAGTCATTACACATGAAAAAGAAATCAAAGGGATATAAATTGAGAAAAAAAGAAATAAAACTTTGCAGATGGCATGATTCTATATATAGGGGATTCAAAAGACTCCATAAGAGACTATTGGAACTCATAGAAGAGTTTGATAAAGTAGCAGAATATAAAGTCAATACACAAAAATCAACAGCTTTTGTATACAAAGCAGTGCCACAGCTGAGAAAGAAATTCTAAGATCAAATTCACAATAAGTATAAAATATATCAAATACCTTGGAATAAATTTAACCAAGGATCTCTATAATAAGAATTACAGAACATTAAAGAAAGAAATAGAAGAAGATACAAAAAACGGAAAAAGCGTCCATGTTCATGGATTAGAAGAATCAATAACATCAATATGTCCATTCTTCTGAAAGCAAATTACAGATTCAATGTGCTACCAATCAAAATACCAATGACATTCCTCTCAGATCTAGAAAAAATAATGCTGAAATTCATATGGAGGCACAGGAGACCTCGAATACCTAAAGGAAATTTATACAACAAAAACAAAGCTGGAACATCACAATATCAGACTTCAAGACATAGTTCAAGGCAGTTACCATGAAAACACCTGTTATTGGTACAAAAATAGATGGAGAGACCACTGGAATATGATAGAAACACAAGAAATCAATCCAAACATCTACCTATTTGACCAAGGAGCTAAAACCAATCCGTGGAGCAAGTACAGTCTCTTCAACAAGTGGTGTTGGGAAAAAGGTATTTCCACATGCAGAAGAATCCACACAAAAATCCACTCAACATGGATTAAAGATCTAAATCTATGAACTAACACCATCAAATTAACTGAAAACATTGGGGAGACATTGTAAAACATTGAAACAGACAAAGAGTTCTTGGAAAAGACCCCAGGGGTCCTGGGAGTCAAAGCCAAAATTAACAAATGGGATTACATGAAATTGAGAAGCTTCTGTAGGGCAAAAGAAACTGTCAGGAAAATGAAGAAGCAACTGACAGAATGGGAGAAAATATTTGAAAACCATGCAACTGATAAAGGGTTAATAACCAGAATATACAAACAGATCAAAATACTCCAAAACAAGAAAACAAACAGGCCAGTTAAGAGATGAGCAAAGGACTTAAACATTTTTCAAAAGAAGAAATCCAAATGGCCGACAGACATATGAAAAAATATTCAGATTTCTGGCTGTCAGGGAAATGAAAATCAAAACCACAATGAGGTTTTACCTCACTCCAGCTAGAATGTCTATCATACAGAAATCAACACACAACAAATGCTAAAGGATGTGGGGAAAAACGTACCCTAATCAACTGTTGGTGGGAATGTAAACTGGTAAAGCCACTATGGAAGACAGTATGGAGATATATCAAAAATATGAATATAGACCTACCATATGACCTAGAGATCCCACTCTTTGGAATTTATCCAAGGGAAATGAACTCAGTAGACAAAAGAGTTACCTGTATCCCCATGTTTATTATAGCTCAATTCACAATAGCTAAGATAGGGAATCAACATAAATGCCATCATAAAGAAATTATGGGATATGTACACTATGTAATACTATACAGTGGTTAAAAATTAAATCTGGTCATTTGCAACAAAAGAATCAATCTGGAAAACTTCAAGATCCCATGAGAATATTTTAGGCATGGAAAGCCAAGATACTCTGAAAAAAAAAAAAGACAAAATGAAAGATCTCTGCAAGTGAGATCCCAGTGGAAAGAATAGAGCCATCAAAGAAGGAGGTACCTTTCTCTGAAGGGAGGAGAGAACTTCCACTTTGACTATGACCCTGTCGGAATAAGATTGAAGTTGGCGAACCCTAAAGGCTTCCATAGCCTTGGCAACTCATGACTAGAGCCTAGGGAGATTACTGATGCCATAAACAAGAGTGTCAAATTGTTAAATCAACTTCAGGAGTCACTGTGTACTTACGTCTCATGTGGGATCTGTCCTTTATGTGTTGTCCAATGTGAAGTAATGCTATAACTAGTACTGAAACAGTATTTTTACACTTTGTGTTTTTGTGTGGGTGCAAACTGATGAAATCTTTACATAGTATATACTGAATTGATGTTCTGTATATAAAGATAATTGCAAATGATTAAAAAATCTTGGTGTTAAATTGGAAATTGCATAGATCATTAATCAATTCTTTAAAAAAAATCATGTAGGATCTCTGTCCTTAATGTGCTGTACATTGAGAATTAATACTATAACTAGTACTCCAAAGTATTTTCACTTTGTGTCTCTATGTGAGGGCAAACTGTTGAAATCTTTACGTAATATGTACTAAACTGATCTTCTGTGTATAAAGAGAATTGAAAATGAATCTTGATGTGAATGGAAGGGGAGAGGGAGCGGGAAAGGGGAGGGTAGTGGGTGGGAGGGCAGTTATGGGGGGGGCATTGTAATCCATAAGCTGTACTTAGGAAATTTATATTCTTTAAATAAAAGCTTTATATATATCTATATCTATATCTATATCTATATCTATATCTATAGATATAGATATAGATATAGATATATATAACTTCATACTTAGTGAAATAATCTAGTCTCAAAGGGACAAATACTATATGTTCTCTCTGATCTGTGAGAACTAATAGAACACCTAAAACAAAAGCTGTAGAAGTGAAATTGACAATATGAGAAGCAATGACTTGAATAGCCCTTGTCTTGTCTGTGAAGGAAATTTTTACTGTCTTTTCTCTTATTTACACTATCTGTTGAATGCTTTACTTAACATAGGGTTAATCATATGTATACAAATTAATTAAAAATAGATCTCTGAGGGGCTGGTGCTGTGGCGCAGCAGGTTAAAACCCTGGCCTAAAGTGCCGGCATCCCATATGGGCGCCGGTTCAAGACCTAGCTGCTCCACTTTCCATTCAGCTCTCTGCTATGGCATGGAAAGCAGTAGAAGATGGCCCAAGTCCTTGGGCCCCTGCACCCACATGGAAGACCTGGAAAAAACTCCTGGCTCCTGGCTTCGGATCAGCGCAGCTCCAGCTGCTGTGCCAATTGGGGAGTGAACCATTGGGTGGAAGACATCTCTCTCTCTCTCTCTCTCTCTCTCTCTCTCTCTCTCCCCTCTCTCTCTCTTCTCTCTGCCTCTTTTCTCTTTGTGTAACTCTGACTTTCAAATAAATAAATAAATCAGCCGACGCCATGGCTCAACAGGCTAATCCTCCGCCTTGCGGCGCCAGCACACTGGGTTCTAGTCCCGGTTGGGGCGCCGGATTCTGTCCCGGTTGCCCCTCTTCCAGGCCAGCTCTCTGCTGTGGCCCGGGAGTGCAGTGGAGGATGGCCCAAGTGCTTGGGCCCTGCACCCATGGGAGACCAGGAAAAGCACCTGGCAGCTGGCTCCTGCCAATGGAGGAGCGTGGTGCGCCAGCCGCGGAGGCCATTGGAGGGTGAACCAACGGCAAAGGAAGACCTTTCTCTCTGTCTCTCTCTCTCTGTCCACTCTGTCAAAAAATAAAAAATAAATAAATAAATCTTTAAAAAAATAAAATAGATCTCTAAAAAATAAAAGGGGGAATAAGAGAGGGAGGAAGGAGTTTTTAATTGTAAAGCTGTATAGATCTGTGTATATTTCTATGAACTTTCTTCTAAGGATATAGTTTAGAAACTTGTCATGGGACTCCAAATCCCATTAAAATTTGTGGTAAAAATGTCATCTTAATTGTTAAAGTGGGGCTGGTGCTGTGGCTTAACAGCAAAGCTGCCACCTTCAGTGCTGGCATTTCATATGGGCATCAGTTCAAGTCCCAGCTGCTCTGTTTCTGATCTAGCTCTCTGCTGTGGCCTGGGAAAGCAGTGGAGGATGGCCATAGTCCTTGGACCTCTGTGGCCACTTGTGAGATCTGGAAGAAGCTCCTGGCTTCTGGCTTTGGATTGGCAGAGCTCTGGCCATTGCAGCCAATTGGGGAGTAAACCAACAGATGGAAGACCTCTCTCTCTCTACCTCTCCTTCTCTCTCTGTGTATCTCTGACTTTCAAATAAATAAATAAATCTTTAAAAAATTGTTAAAGTTGTCATATTATTAAAATAAACATATAGGTAGGATTAAGTGTTAGAGATCATATTAAAAGCATAAAGTGCCTGGTAATAATAAAAGAGATAATTAAAAAGGAGAGAATGTCCAACATGGGAAGCATTCCACACAGCAGACTCACAGAATGTCAATCACTTTAAGTAACACTCTGACTTTAGAATCAGCCCTTAAGTCATTTGGATGTGGCTGAAAATTCCATGAGAGCATTTAAGCATGGAAAGCCAAAGCACTGTGGCAAAAGATACCTGCGTGAAGGATCTCTTTAGTGAGACCCCAGTGGAAAGAAGGGTGTACTTTTCTCTGAAGGGAGGACAGAATTCCCATTTTGCTTAAGGACCTGTCTAAATACTGATGAAGTTTGTGGTCATAAAAGGCTTCCATAGCCTTGGCAGCTCATGACAAAAGCCGTGGGTGATTGCTGACATCATTAATAAGAGTATCAGTTGCTAAATTAACAACAGAACTCACTGTGAACTTACTCTCCATGTAAGACTCTGTCCTTAATGAGTTGTACTACGATGGTTACTGCAAAACTTGTTCTCAAACAGTACTTTATACCTTGTGTGTGTAGATGGAGTGCAAACTGTTGAAATTTTACTTAGTATAGAATTGGTCTACTGTATATAAAGTTAATTAAAATGAATCTTAATGATGAATGGGATGGGAAAGTGAGTAGGAGGTGCAATGGGAGTGGGGACACACAAGACCCTGAAAACTAAACAACCTTAAGCAATAAATCAAAGCGAAAGTCATCACAATACCAGATTCCAAGACATACTACAAGGCTGTTATAATCAAAAGAGCTTATTACTGGAACATAAACAAACATGTTGACCAATAGAACAGAGGAGAAAATACCGAAGTTAATCCACACACCTACAACTAATTAATCTTTGACAAATAAGCTAAAATTACACCATTTCTACATAAATAGTGTTGAGAAAATTGGATCTTCACATGCAGAAGTATGAAACAAGATCCCTACTTTACACCTATACAGAAATCAACTCACCATGGATCAAATACTTAAACCTAAAAACCTGAATCCATCAAGTTACTAGAGAAGAACATAGGGAAAACATCGCAAGACACTTCCATAGGCAAAGACTTATTGTGTCCATATTGCTATAAATGGTAGAATTTCATTTTTTATAGCTAAATAATATTCCATTGTGTATATATATGTATATATATATGTGTGTATATATATATACACACATATATACATACACATATATACACCACGTTTTCTTTATCCATTCACCTGATGACTGATATCTTGGTTAATTCCAAGTTTTAGGTATTACTAACAGTGCTCCTATGAACATGGTGTTGTAAGTATCTCTCCGATCCATTGTTGAACAGGCATTTTTCAAAGGATGAAATACAAATGGCCAACAGACACGTGAAAACATGTTCAGTATTACTAGCCATCAGGGAATTGAAAATGAAAACCACAATTGAATCACCCTACCCTAGTCAGAATGGCTGTCATCCAAAATAAATAAATAAATAATAAAGAAAATAACAACTGCTGGTGAGGATGTGAGGAAAAAGGTACCCAAATACATTGTTGGTGTAAATGTAGACAAGTATAGCCATTATTGAAGACAGTCTGGAGATTCCTCAGATGTCTGAAAATAGATTTACCAAGTGATCCAGCCATCCCACTCTCAGGAATACCCAAAGGAAATGAAATCAGCATATGAAAGAGTTGTTTGTACCCTCATGTTTATAGCAGCTCAATTCATAGTATGTTAGTTATGGAATTAACCCAGATGTCCATCAGCTGATGAGTAGATAAAGGAAATATGGTGCAGATACATAATGAATGAAATTCTGTCTTTTGCAACTGGAGACCATTATGCTTGGTGATTAAGTCAGACCCAGAAAGACAAATATATTTTTTGTTGACTTATTGTACCTAATATATAGAGTAAAAATAGTAAACCAATATATCTGCTAAACTGATATTTTGTGTTTTAATTATTATCTATAAACCTTCTCCATATCCTGTGAAATGGTGGTCTATCTACATTTTTACTTGTAGAACCTTTGTTTAATGGAGCATTGAGCTATGATTATAAAGTAAATTGATTTTATGTTATTACAAAAAATTAAAAAGAAATAAAGGTTGGAGGAGAGAAGGAAGAAAGTATCAGTGTATTATTAGAATTGTGTTTATGACATTATTGAATTCTGTTCTCCATATATCCATAAATAAAAATGTAATAAAATCTTCAAAAACTGGATATCTTGGCCAATTATGTAAATTATACAGTGTGTGGATAAAAAAACCCTAATGAGAGTAAACAAAGAACAGGCATTTTCTCAATTTTGATGAACCAAAGACACAAGGGTATATAACAATCTGCTAATTCCCTTGACCAACAGAAATCTGCACCTTGCCCCAAAAAGGACTTTGAGGGCTTATCTTGAGAATAATAGTGAGGCCAGAGCCACGGCTCAATAGGCTAATCCTCTGCCTGTGGCACCAGCACATCGGGTTCTAGTCCCGGTCGGGGTGCCAGATTCTGTCCCGGTTGCCCCTCGTCCAGGCCAGCTCTCTGCTGTGGCCAGGGAGTGCAGTGGAGGATGGCCCAAGTGCTTGGGCCCCGCACCCCATGGGAGACCAGGAGAAGCACCTGGCTCTTGCCTTTGGATCAGCGCAGTGCGCTGCCCACAGCACACTGGCCGCGGCGGCCATGAGAAGGTGAACCAATGGAAAAGGAAGACCTTTCTCTCTGTCTCTCTCTCTCTCACTGTCCACTCTGCCTGTCAAAAAAATAATACTGAAAGAGAATCTGCACTAAGTCTTCCCATATAATTTTTGTAAGCACCAAATGAGGATCAGTTTCATTGTTTTGTTTGAACAACCCAATATGTTGCTCTCCATATTACAAACTGCATTTCAATGAGGAATATCAAAATTATCTATTATTAGGAATATATAACAAAAATAAAATACTTTAACCAAACAGTAAATAAGTATAATGCAAATCTTTATTAGTTATTACAGTAATCCCTATACTGTCTAACTAGTAATGAAAATCTGTTGACAATTAGAAATTCACATTTAAAATTATTGGTAGCACATTCAAAATGTATCACTGAGAAAGGAATTATTTTCCCTCATGTAAGGCTAGTTTAGCTGAGTGTGAAAACATCTTCTGAAAATTTTTATTTGAGGCCAGTGATATGGTGCAGCAGGGTAAGCTTCAATGCCAGCATTCTATATTAGAATGCTAGTTAGAGTCCTAACTGCTCCACTTCTTATCCAATTCTCTGCTAATGTGCCTGGGATGGCAGGACAGTATAGTCCAAATGCCTGAGCCCTTGGCATCCAAATGGAAAATCCAGATGGAGTTCTGGGCTCCTTGCTTCAACCTGATCCACCTCTGGCCATTGCAACCATATGGGAAGAGAAACAGTGGATGTAGGGTTTATTTTATTTATTTGAAATGCAGAGTGACAGAATAAGAAAGAGAGAGAAGGGGAGAGAAAGATAGATCAATCTTCCATAAATAACTCAATCCAGGTCTTCCATATGGGTAACAAGGACAAAATTATTTGAGGTATCATCTGCTACTCTACTAGTGCACATTACAAGGAAACTGGAATTGGGAGTTGGAGCCAGAACTCCAACTCAGGCACTGTGATTTGGGATGCAGGTGTTCTAAGTGTTGTCTTAATCCAACCAAAATGCCAGTCCCTTGGAACACATGTCTAAATGTTCCTGATTTCTGGTTTGGTGCTGTCACCTTGGGCTTATTTTATACATTATTTGATTTTTTATCACTCAACAAAGGCTTGCAATATATAACAATGTAAGTTTTGATGGAAGGCTTTTTTGATAGATGTCTCACAAGTTGGAATTATTAAAGTAAGTCAACAACAAAAAGAAACAAAATAAACTCCAAAAAAGGACCTCTGTCAGTATTTATATAACTTTCCTATAAATATTTTTCTTTTACATGTTAGATTACAAGTGTTTGCTGGATTGGTGAAGTTGCCGATATTAGAATACTTATCATGATATTGATTTTAACTTTTTATTTAAACATTTGTTATTAATTTAGCTTAAACTCAATCACTATTTTGCATGTCATTTGTAAGGTAGAAATCCAGAAGGAAGAAATGTAGATAAATGAAAATGATTGATCCCTATTCAACATGATTCAAGTATAGCATGTGGATAAAACAATTGTGCAAATTCTTAAGGTACAAAGCACAAAGTACTTTGTATAATAACAGTGTTTCAAAGTCAGAAGAGCTGGCAGCTAATTAATCCCAGTCAAAATAGAGTAACAAAGAAAGTAGCTATTGAAGTAGTTAGTTTTCAGTGACAGAAGTTAGCTAGGAAGACATTTAAATACATAGAACAGGTCTAGTTACAGCAAATAGCATAAAAAACCCTAAATGTAATGCACAAAGCAATAAAGATTAAAGCAGTGGAATTACCTGGTGTAGATGAAACATATAATACTTGTAGATGATGATAAGTGACTGGGAGAAATGGACTTTGCATATATCACAGAAGGTTCTCAAATCTCAAATGAACTGTAACATACTTGATGCAACCAGCACAGAGATACCACTAAAGGTTGTTGAATATTTATGTAAAATTATTTTAGAATATTTTGTATGATTTATGTTAGAATAGTTTTCTGTTCTGTAGACTTCATTAAAATAGTGTGAAACTGGAGTTTGAATACCCAATTAGGATGGATATAATAACACAGTAGTAAGGTAATAGGGTTAAAAAGGTCTGGCCTGGAATGATAGATGTGGGCAAGGTATGGGTGACCTTGGCAACTGTTTTCCTACAGAATTGCACATCTTACAATATTACTTGTCCAGGTTTTCTCATTAGGTGGAGTTCTCATTTATTTGAGCTGACCCAGTTAAAGCTGTCATCTGGAGAATAAAACCAGTCTGTTGTATTGTGTCTCATTCTCAGCGCACCTGTTGTTATTCATTTTCACCCAAAGAGGTCCAGTTTGACAGAAGAGCAAACTCCTGTTTCTATAATGACCCAGGGGTATTGCATCAGTAATGCCAGGCTTTCTAAACAATACTGATGTTACAATTATGTGTTGGAGTCTGGTGTTGTGGCATAGGTGTCAAACCACTCCTGCATCACTGCACAAGAGTGCTGGTGTGAGTTACAGCTGCTCCACCTCTGATCCAGCTCCCTGCTAATGCACCTGGGAAAGCTTTGAAAGATGGCTCAAGGACTGGGCCCTGCACCCATGTGGGAGACCCAGATGAATCTCTCGGTTCTTGGATTCAGACTGGACACCCTGGCTTGCTGTGGCCATTTGGAGCATGAACCAGAAGATGGAGATCTCTCTGTTTCTGTCTATCCTTTTCTCTCTGTAACTGCCTTCCAAATATATATATATATATATATACACACACACACATATACATACATATATATACACACATATACATACATATATATACACACATATACATACATGTATATACATACATATACATATACAGAGAGAAATGTGAGCTTCAGAGCTTCAGAAACGTGAACATATCCTTCACTCCAGCATAAGTCTGGGAAATTAAGAAAAAGCATGGAAGGGCCGGCGCTGTGGCTTAGAGGGTAAAGCTGCTGCCTGCAGTGCTGGCATTCCATGTGGGCACCAGTTTGAGTCCTGGTTGCTCCACTTCTGATCTAGCTCTCTGCTATGGCCTGGGAAAGCAGTGGAAAATGGCCCAAGCCTTTGGGCTCCTGCATCTGTGTGGGAGACCCAGAAGAAGCTCCTAGCTCCTGGCTCCTGGCTTTGGGTCAGCCCAGCTCTAGCTGCTGTGGTCATTTGGGGAGTGAAGCAGTGGATGGAAGACCTCTCTCCCTCTCTCTGCCTCCACCTCTCTGTAACTCTTTCAAGGAAATAAATGGATCTTAAAAAAAAAAAAGCATGGAGTGGGACACGGAGTGGGACACACATCAGTCCAAACACATGAATCTTGGGAGAAGACAAAAGAATGTGCACAGTTCCATGTTCTCAGAAATTTCACTGCTGGAGTGGGCACTGGAGTGACAGTTGGAGCAGCATTTTGGATGCCTGAATCCCATGTCACAGTGCTGAGTGTGAGTCCCAGCTCTGTTTGATTCAGCTTCCAGCTAATGCACACCCTGGGGTGATAAAGTGATGGTTCAAGCACAAGGGAGCACCAAATTGGATTCCGAGCTTCGGGCTTTAGCCCAGTCAAGTTTCACCAGTGTGGAAATTTTGGAAGCAAAACAGCTGATGGTTCCCTTTTCTCCTTTAAAAATTAAAAGAAAAAAACTAGTATTTTTAAATGGTATAACAATTAATGTGCTTTAATAAACAGCTAAAGTTATTACACTTTCCAGTTTATTAACAAGTACATAAAGGATGTAACATGAAACAAATGATGGTGGATGAGGAAGGCGGCCAGAGAAGGGAGGAAAACGAGATAAGAGTAAAGAATGAAGTGTGATGGAGGAAGTACAAATACAGAATTGAAGGAGAAAGAGAATAATTCTTTTTAAACTTGTTAATCTAATTACAGTATAAAAAGGGAAATCCTTTATATTGATTTATTTCTTCTAGCTTAAATCACTAAGACATTATTAAGAAATAAATTATACTCAGTTTGTTTGAGCATCCCGAATCATCAGTCTTCACTCAGCATCTCATGCCCCTAGCTTATCCCTTGGGTGGACACAGATTTTTCTCTGTGAAATTACAGTCAAACTGTACTTGGGTGCATGATGACCTTGGCAATAGATCTGTCCCAATTAATGCAACCAGAACCAACTGTCAGGCAGATAGTCAGGCATGAATGACTGGGGAAGGGCCACAAAACCCTCATCCAGTGCAGGGTCCACAGATCCTGCCCTCAGCTAGGATTCATTCACAATTGCCCACCTTGCAGGTTTTTTTTTTTTAAAGATGTATTTATTTATTTGAAGGCAGAATTACAGAGAGAGGAAGAATAGACAAGGAAAGGAAGAGAGGGAGATTTTTCATCCATTGATTTACTCCCCAAATGACACACATGACAAAGAGTGAGGTTGGACCAGGTTGAAACTAGGAGCCTACAGCTACATCTGGGTCTCCCACATGAGCGGAAGGAGCACAACTGCTTGGGCTACCTTCTGTTGCCTTCCTAGTTGCTTTAGCGAGGAGCTGGATAGGAAGTGGAGTTCCAAGACTGGAACTGACTCTCATGGGAGATACTGACAGCACAAGTGGTTACTTAACCCAGTGCACCATAATGCCAGTCTTTGGAATGTATTTACTTTAATAAGTTTATCTTGCTATCCCTGTTGGGACACTGGCTATTTCTATTGGCCCATTCCTCAGTTGGAATGTATTCCAATAAACTTTTATTTTATATGCCAACTTTCCTCTCTCCCCACTATAATTCAGTACTCTATCTGTGAAAAGGAACTGAGGCAAACTAGCCACTGATGGTGTCACAACTATAACTTCTCTCTAGCCCATTTGCTTCCATTCCTACTCTTCATTGCAAAACAGCTCTGTGTTTATCTAATTATCTAGTGTACAGATTATCAGATTATCTAATGTACAAACCTACTCTGTGCTTTATTCTTAAAAACTTTCTGTAAGAAGTAATATGGGTCTGGGGCTGGCGCAGTGGCTCACTTGGTTAATCCTCCACCTGCAGCACCAGCATTCCATATAGGCACCAGATTCTAGTCCCTGTTGCTCCTCTTCCAGTCCAGCTCTCTGCTGTGGCATGGAAAGGCAGTGGAGGATGGCCCAAGTGCTTGGGCCCCTGCAACGACATGGGAGACCAGGAGGAAGCACCTGGCTCCTGGCTTCAGATCGGCACAGTGCCAGCTGTGGTGGCCATTTGGGGAGTGAACAAACGGAAGGAAAACCTTTCTTTCTGTCTCTCTCTTACTGTCTAAAGCTCTACCTGTCAAATAAATAAAAAAAGAAGAAGTAATATGGATCTATCTGAAACCTCCCAGAGACAAAATGCCTTAAGTGTACAGTCATTCCTTTCTATCTGTGGTGGAGTGGCTCCAGCACCCAGCTCCAAGAATGCTGGAAGCAGTGGCATAAAATGGTGTAATATTGGCATACATTATCCCATATACTTTAAATCATCTCTAGATCACTTATAGCATCCAGGACAATGTAAATGTAAGATGTTCTTACCCCGTGTTGTGTAGGGAATATGGACAAAAGAGTCTATACATATTCAGTATAGACTTGTTTAATATGTATATTTTCAATCTGTAGTTTGTTGAAACCATGGATACAGAGAGCCAACTCTAACAAAAATTTTGAAAACTGAACTTGAGACACTTTGGCAAATCCTTGAAAAAAGCATTTTGCTTGAATGGGGACGTTTGCAAATATACTATCAAAGTTTGCCATTTACTCCTCACATGGAACCAGTTCCTGTTCCTAACCTAAGAAAAAGTTGTCTGTAGGGATTTATGATCATTCAAACCACATACTTCGTCGTATGGTTTTAAGTTCCGCCATTTCACAGATTATCTATAGCAGATTTCATAATGGGCAAGAGCAAAAATTTGAAAATAGAAATAGAGATTCCTTCAGTCCATGAAACTCTGTTGAGATTTCTTCCATGCGAAACACAGCAGCACATCTGGCTTGAACTCAGAAAATAGCAAATGGGTTCATCCTTCACTTATGACAATTAGACAGGCATTCAGATAGTAGATTAAATGACTGCCATTGCTCATTGGTTTTCTTGCCTTCATCAGTTGTGAGTGCTACACATTAAGTTCCACTCCAATTAGCACTGAGGTGTCAGAAAGCTTTTGGAAGTTTGCAGTTTTCAATCACCTTGAACTCGGAAAATTATGAAATCTCCAGTGTTTCAAGAGGAGTGCACAGTACTCAAGCAATGAAAACAGGTAAGCACTTTAAAAATACCCAGTTAAAGCTGAGTTTGCAGCACGTTACAATACATAGCAGTATGTATTGCTAATTGGCAGAGATGATATTCTATGATGTCTAAGAAGGAAGAAATTGAGAGTTGGTGCATGACATAGTTCTTACTGCAGACACTGTATGCATGGAGTCACATGCCAATGAGTGGGATACATTCGAGTTAGACATTAAGTTTTATTGTGGCAAAAAGTAAATGAAAATGATGGCTTCTGAGATTTTAGGACTCCTATTTTACAATTTTTTCTGATGTGTTTACTTTTATTAAATACAGTTTTAAAAACTATAAAACACATAAAAGCTATACATTAGTGTGATATGGTGAGTCCACCACTCAAGTCCGTTTCATCTTCACAAATGTAAAAGCAATCGAGAATTATTAAAAGCCACTCACTGCCCAGGAATCTCTGAGTCTCTCCTTCACGAAATGGACAGAGTCATAGGAATTCAGTTTTCACTGTTACCCTCCATTAAAGATAACAAGTTTTTGGATGTTAGAAAGGCATGATATTTCAAATTGATAATATAAAAAAACCAGAATTTATTCTTTTGAATCTTGCCACAATTTCAGATCCATTTTTTTTTAAAAAATGATCTTATGCTGGATTTGAAATCTAATGAATATGATGTAATTGAAAGTAAGAACTATAAGGAATGCCCTTAGAATTCCATGTCTCCTCAATTTTCTGAACAACTTCATGATGCCCATTTTACTGCTGAGACCCAAACGTTGCAAGCGGTGCACCCAAGGCATAGCATCAGCTCTTTCCCATTCCTATCAAAACTGGTCTAGCTCCTGAATAAGACAATCTAAATTGCAGTAACCACCTCCGTATCTGTTGTGTTTTAAATTGAATAAAAGGCAAACACGATGAGGAAAAATAACACAACTCTGCCAAAAACATCATAAACATTCATTGGGTACAATTAAAATTAATAGATTTGTTGAGATGGTTTAAGAAATCAATTAGTCATATAAATAACTTTTATATGACATTTTATACCAAGTTTCTTTTTCATTTGGCATTAATAATCTTAAAATTATGTGTTAATTTAACAGGCATCTCAGAGCAATCAAGAAAAGAGAATAATATATTAGCATAGGCCCTTGAATGTTGTATACAAAGAGCTGAAAAATCCCCAGGGATCCATTATAGTAGCGTATATATTATTTAGGGTACTTCTTTCTACTTTGTTTCCTGTTTTCAAGACTTAAGACCTTTCGTTACTGATTAGCCCTCTTTCCACCAAAGACTGGCAGGAGAGCTGAATGCTGTGGATATTAAGTCAATCCTCTTGGTTTGGCTTGTTGGCAGCTACGTGGGGGGTGAGGGTTATTGTTGGAAGAGCAAGGCTTTCAGAAATAAGCATTACATGGAACGGAAAAGGACATATTGAATATTTGGATTATTGAATCATATGTGAATTCCTTTTATCAGTGTCATGTCCCCTACTTTGAGCTAAAGAATGATTTCCTCATTTACTTATTTACCTATTTATCTATTATTGGCTATCACAGTAAAAGCATCCTTGGTTTTTTAAAAATATGTGATATCACATCAGTGTATATATGACAGAACATTATAAAGCACTGCTTATAAAGCAAACAAATATATTTTATTTTAAAAAACATATTATTTACTTATTTAAAAAACAAAGTTGGCTGGCACCATGGCTCAATAGGTTAATCCTCCGTCTGCGGCGTCAGCACCCCAGGTTCTAGTCCCGGTTGGGGTGCCAGATTCTGTCCCGGTTGTTCCTCTTCCTATCCAGCTCTCTGCTATGGCCCGGGAGTGCAGGGGATGATGGCCCAAGTGCTTGGGCCCTGCACCCGCATGGGAGACCAGGAGAAGCACCTGGCTCCTGGCTTCGAATCAGCGAAGTGGCCATTGGGGGGTGAACCAACAGAAAAAGGAAGACCTTTCTCCCTGTCTCTCTCTGTCACTGTCCACGCTGCCTATCAAAAAAGTTAATAAAAAAAAAAAGTGACTTGGAGGGGAAGACTAAGAGAAAAAGATCCTCCAATATATTTTAAGTTTCTGTGTGCTGTTTTCTGAAAATTAGCACATTCATTATAACTAAATGGATGTTTTATTTAGCAAAAAAATCAACATTAAAATTCAGATGCTACAAGGTTTACATTTAACTCCTGAAGTCTGAATTCCTGCTGGGAAAAAAGCATTTGTCTAAGAATATATAATTAACATTCAAATGAATGAAAATAACACAGAGATCACTTTACTAAGTTCATTTCATGATATCGAAGGGCTCAGTTTCAGAATGCAGGATGAAAATTTCCTTCTACAGGACATAATTACTCTTCCAATTTCATGCCATGAGCATTCCTTTTTTTCATTCAGACCTCACTGTGCTCCTAGTACAGGCAAGATAACTAATATGCATTTATATTATTAGCTTGTACCTTTCATTAATTTATCCAAAAGTTCACCTAAATGCAAAGCATACTATAAGTTTTCAGTTCTTAGTCCTGTATTTCGATCATGGTACACACTGTATTAATAATATAAGGCACGATTCCTCTTTCAAGATTATCATACTATGTTGGGGAAATGTTGGTATAAATGAACAGTAGGACAATACTCCATGATACTTCACAAAACAGCAATGATTACTTGCAGAATAAATTATGCTAAGAATATCTGCTTTACGTACTCAGAGGAGGTAGATGGGTATGCATCAAGCGTCCTGGGAAGGTTCCAAGAGGCATTAAACAGAACCATATCCGAAACCATTTTCCTTTCTTTTTGACCAACTTCAAGTAACACAATGATAAAGTTTCAGTTTGATCAACTTTTAAATTGTATATAGGATTAAATCTCTAATGATTTTTGTCATTTACTTTCAAATCATTAACAACCACTGTTTAGGTTTAAGTACTAAGCACTAGTACCTTTCAAAATCATGATTTCTTAATCTTTCTTATGTTCTTAACATTTGAAGCAATATTAAACTCACAGAAAAATTGCCAGGATACTATGAAGACCTGTCCCTTTTTCTTCCTGGATCACCCGAAAGTAGGTTGCTGAAAGATTTTACAATCATCCCTAAGTAATTTAGTATCTTTTTTCTGATTCTTTCATGTCTTCTACCCTGATTAGTTAGCATTCTTAAGAAGGGAAAAGTTTTCACTCTTCTCCTTTTATTTACACGTGTTTTTATTCATAACAGTATAAACTGAAAGATTTCTATTTTAGTCAATGAGTTATAACCTAGTAATATAATTAGATATATATATATATATATATTAAATTTTGTTTAAGGTATACAAATTTTCTGTATCTCATGTATACAGATTTAGGAACATAGTGATACTTCCCACCCTACCCTCCTTCTTGCCCACACTCCCATACTTCTTCCTGCTCACTCTCCTATTCCCACCCTTAATTTTCACAAAGATCTATTTTCAGTTTACTTTATGCTCATCAGATTAACCCTACAGAAAAATTCAACAAACAATATAAAGAAAGCAACATTGTTCACCAATGGTAGAGAGAAACGCTTTTTCTGAAGTTGGCAATGGGCTCTCCTTTTGTTGGCTCCCATCTACTTTTGACACATCATGATCATTCTTGAGCATTTCCTTACTTCCTGGCACAACAGATGCTCCAGCCACAGATTTACTTTCCTCATCTAAACCCTAAAATTCATCATTTTTTCTAAGAACTCATAATGTACCACTGTAGAATACAACTGAACTGAGATCTAGATGTTTGCTGTACTCAATGCCATTGACATGTTGCAGCTCCTCCACCATTCCTGGTGGACAGAGCTACACATATATTGACATTGATGTGTACTTCATATGCATCTAGATACACTGAAAGCTGTAAAATATGCTGTATGGCAGTAAACCAACAGTGACACCATAACAGTCTCATTCTTTCTGAGAAGGAAGCTGACCACCTGCCAGCCAACTGGCCATTCTCCTGCTATGGCAAGGCCTCCTGGTACAGTCTGGAAGCCCAGAAAGATGCCTCAGGGGTTATACCTAAAGACCAGTAGTGCAATGTCCTGACACAGCTCCCTTTCAATTGGAAAAAAGAATAAAACCTTGCCTCTTCTATTGTTCTGTGTACAATAAACCTTGTTAAAGCTATGACCAGACCACTACTCACCCAGGTCTGGAATTCCATAAGTCATCCTAATACACTCTTTAATATTTATAAAGATTTATGTATTAATTTGAAAGGCAGGATGATGAGAGAGGGAGAAAGAAGCAGAGACAGTGTGTGTGTGTGTGTGTGTGTGTGTGTGTGTGTGGAGAGAGAGAGAGAGAGGGAGAGAGAGAGAGAGAGAGAGAGAGAGATCTTCCATCTGCTGGGTCACTCCCAAGATGCCCTGAACAGACAGGGCTGGACCAGGCCAAAGCTCTCCACCATGGTCTCCCATGTTGTGACAGGGATCAAAGTATTTGTTCATCTTCCACTTTCTTCCCAGGCACGTTAGTAGGAAGCTGGATCAGATGTGGAGTAGCTGGGGACTCAAACCAGCACCCCCATATGAGATGTCAGCACCTGCTGTGCCACAGCAGTGGTCCCAACTCTTATTTTTATGTCCAGCTTCCTTTATTCTTTGGTCAAGAATCCTGCTCAGTGTGGGGAGAAGGGAAGTATTCCATGCAACACCTGCTGACACACATTCAGACAAGAGTGCAACTTCTGAAGAATAATCTGCACCCATCTAATAGTGATACTATGGAAGACACAACTGAAAATTCAGCTCAGGCTGGCACCGCGGCTCACTAGCTAATCCTCCGCCTGCAGAGCCAGCACTCCAGGTTCTAGTCCCGGTTGGGGTGTCGGTCTGTCCTGGTTGCTCCTCTTCCAGTCCAGCTCTCTGCTGTGGCCCAGGAGTGCAGTGGAGGATGGCCCAAGTGCTTGGGCCCTGCACCCCATGGGAGACCAGGAGGAAGCACGTGGCTCCTGGCTTCAGATCAGTGCAATGTGCTGGCCATAGTGGCCATTTGGGGGGTGAACCAACGGAAGAAAGACCTTTCTCTCTGTTTCTCTCTCTCACTGTCTAACTCTGCCTGTCAAAAAAAAAAAAAAAAGAAAAGAAAAGAAAATTCAAGCTCATGAATTTATTTATCTCATCTTTTGAACCCTAGGCAAAAGACTGCCTTTAGTTAAAACACTCACTAATGTTGGCAGCTAGACTGATAAACATTCTATTAGTTGTGGAGATAACTTATTCTATGGTGTATTTTCCCCCATTAAAATAGAAATATTATTTTTTATAAATTATCTATGCTTTAGTCTATTTTCTTCAGTGCAATTGAATTGCAAATTAGAGATAACCACAGCTGGAAAAGTCCACTGGCTACAAATGACACCCATCTCGGCGCATACTATTAATGCAGCCAAACTCCAAGAGAAATGAATACACAATTCTGCAGCCAAAGTACGCACAAACACTGGATGGAGTCACCATGAAAATCTATCCTACACTCAATTCTATCAAATAATGTTTGCCAATTTTTTTATAAATCACACGACTTGATTTTTTAAAAGTGTTTTAATCAGTCCTCCTCAGATATTAGTTTCCTGTAAAATCTGCCATTTTTAATCAGAGTAAGAAAAAAAATCTGATGATTATTAGTACGTTGGTATTACTATATTTTAAATTAACCTCACTGCTAAATGAATGAGACACATAATAATCCAGAGGTAATATAAAAAGAGTCCCAGTCGCATTGCACATGGACACTTCTGCTACTTGCATGCAGATTTGTGTGGATGTTGTCTGCAGCTGTGTGACATAGATGATAGTGCATCTGCATAATTGTTCCTCTTGCTATACCCAGGCATTAAAACATTACTTTGAAGCTGAAGGCCATTGAAAACAAGCAGATGCACAAAGACCTTTCTGACCTCCCCTTATCTACCTGAAAATAGGGCATGCATTCTGCTTCAGTTCTTGTAAAGTCATGTCTCTTTCTACTGTTACAGGGTCTTGGTCTACACTTCCTGAAGCTGGTCTTTTGAGGAGAGAAAGCTATTATCTGCTACTATTACCTATAAGTAGGAAGCAGGAGAAATACAACTCAAATCTATCTGATTGGGGGTTGGGTGAAGCTTCATAGATCATGTAGGAGAAAGCTGGGAGGTAGAAGTGCCTAGAAGACTAATTTTGATTAGAGAGCTTTGGGTTCTCCCTCCTTGGGGGTGCTCAGCCCATGACACATGCTGCTCCCTATTCTGGGTTCCCTCTATGCATGCCCATCCATGTCCTAAAATAGCAGGTATATAAAAATTATAATCAGACCCATCAATGTGGCAAGGAGTAGGGAAACTTTCAGGAGAAGAATGAGGAAACACAGCAAGATGTTTCTGTGTTTGGGGCATCCAGGGGAAACCCACCATCCATCTCAATTTCCACACCATAATTGGGATGACAACTGTATCACTAGAGAGAAGGCACTGAGAATCCTCAGTAACTGGTCCTTACCAAGCTTTGATTTCCCCATACGTTTGCCTTCTCGCTATCTGCTGCACCTGAAAGATCAAAGTCTGTTTCTTCCTTTTTTTCATATTGACAAACTACTAGTGTTTGCTGGGACGCTGTGGAAGAACAAGTTCTAACACCACCTTTGAGCCTTGCATGACGAGGACTCAGTGATGTGTGTGCTAGGGAACTTCCATTTGTTTTTCTTTTATTAATCTATTTTCAGTCTAATGTGATTCTAAGATGAATGGGGAAAACCATCTTTTTCTTCCTTGCAGTTATGATAATTCCTTTAGAGTGGGAACTGCGTTGTCTCTGCAGTGCTCACAGGCTCCACTACCAGCTGTAGCAGAGCGAAGAAGGAAGTGCAAGGTTTTAAGAAGAATCATCATAGTAGTCTCCGTGCTCCTCGGCTACTTTCAGATAAAGGCTGTAAAATTATCTCATTCTCTCACATATAGAAATAATGCGAGATTGAGAGCTACTTGCTCTCATTATTTTTCACTTCTTACTTGTGGAGCTGATTTGATATGTGTTTGATGAGGATTAAGAAGTCATAGTCTTTCTTTACTGTTTATTTGAATGAATATTTAGAATACTTCATTGATGCAACCCAAGAAAGCATGGACAGTAGAAAGTTAAGGAGTAATGGAATCATTTTAAAAGTGGCACCATCCAAACTTAGAAGTTCCCTTAATGTATGGGATGACCCTGCAACCCATTAAAGTATTAAATGGACATCTGTTATTTAACTTTCATATTTTATTTTATTAATATTATTATATATTATGTATTAATAATATTTTATTTAACTAAATATGTTAATTAACTTTAATAAGAAGTAGAAAAATTGGCCCATACTTATTTTATTGCACTAGAATTTTGGCTTTTCTTGCAACTAATATAGAATGAAAGGTATGTGTATTTATTTCATATGCTTTATTATGTCTAAAGCCTGTGAACATAATATGCAACTTCTGAAATTTACTCTATAGAACATGAGCATAATCTTCTCTTTTGCCAGTATGATTGTGAGGTACTCACACAAACCAGAAATTAGTAATTAAACATGCTTAAATACTGATGGAAGTTAAATATAGGGACTGATGCTGCAGCGTGGTGGCATCCCATAATAGAGTAGCAGTTCAAGTCCTTGTTGTTCCACTTCCCATAAAGCTCCTGCTAAGATGACTGGGATGACAAGAGGATGCTGGGACCCCTGCCTCCCATCTGGGAGACCTGGATGGTGTTCCAGGTTCTTGGTTTTGCTTGACCCAGCCCCAAATGTTGCAGCCTTTTAGGGGCAGAGGTTAGTGGTGGATGAAAGAGCTCTCTCTTTTTTTTCTTTCTCTTTCTCCCTCTCTCTCTGTTACTCTGCTTTTCAAATAAATAAATTGATTTTTAAAGAAAGTTACTTTTACGTTATCTGTTGTATTAATATTAATGAATTTCATTAGCTTCATCAGATTAATTACAGATAACTTAGTCACTTTATTCAGAGTATAGAAAAAGCCCAAAATGAAAAAAATTTTTTCTCCTAATATGTTTTATTTCATGACAAGAATCTACTTATTCATATAAAGAAATGCACTAAAGTGCCATATATAATAAAACTATAGAAGCATCATGTTCTAACAGGCTAAATGGCATAATATTTCCTTTTATATAGACTTTCAACTCTAAGTCACCTTTCTCCTACCAAAATTTTATCAAAAGAGCTATTTTGCTTATTCTCTGTAAGGATGATGATTCAAATAGTCCATGATAATGTTTTATGTTCACATATTTTTCTATGTTATCACAAACTGAAAGATTCGAGATAGAGATTTATTTCAGAGAAAATAAAAGTATTCTGTGTGGGAAGGGAAGGATCTCCTTTCAGAAAGTGCATTTTGTGTCATTTATTTAATTTGTCTATTTATTTTGAAAGGTACCAGAATAAGTTTGTCTATTTATATTGAATGGTACCAGAATAAAGGTACCCCAAAATATGGTGCTTTGGCATGTGGATTATTTTGAGCTGATTATTTGCAGAAACTGCAGACATAAGCCAAAGTCTGAAAATAGATGTTACTCTTTTGTACAGGGACTTTACATCTAGAAAGAAAACCTCCCTTTGTGATGGTGCCTGTCTCTGTACCCATAAGCGAAGGCAAGTGCTGGGGCTGATGTGGCAGTGTAGCCAGAATCTCATATGGGCACCAGTTTGCATCCTGGCTCTCCCACTTCATATCGAGTTCTCTGCTAATGGCCTGCAAAAGGCAGTGGAAGAAGTGCTTGGGTCATGGCACCCACATGGGAGACCCAGATTAAGCTCCTGGTTCCTGGCTTCAGGCTGACACAGCCCTCATTTTTTTTTTTTTTGAACAGGCAGAGTTAGATAGTGAGAGAGAGAGAGAGACAGAGAGAAAGGTCTTCCTTTTCTGTTGGTTCACCCTCCAAATGGCCACTACGGCTGGTGTGCTGTGCCGCTCCAAAGGCAGGAGCCAGGTGCTTCCTCCTGGTCTCCCATGCAGGTGCAGGGCTCAAGCACTTGGGCCATCCTCCACTGCCTTCCCGCGCCACAGCAGAGAGCTGGACTGGAAGAGGAGTAACCGGGACTAGAACCCAGGGTGGTGCCTGCACCGAAGGCAGAGGATTAGCCAAGCGAGCTGCGCCGCCACCTGCCAGCCCTCATTGTTACAGAGAGCAAAAATGAGAGAGAGAGAGAGAGAGAGAGAGAGAGAAGAGAAGAGAAGAGAAGAGAAGAGAAGAGAAGAGAAGAGAAGAGAGAAAAGAGAGAAAAGAGAGAAGAGAGAAGAGAGAAGAGAGAGAAGAGAGAGAGAGGAATCTAAGTCACTAGAGATTCTGTCAATGGAAAGATAATGATTCAAATCTGTAGAACAAATTTTACCCTGGTTTACCACACCTTTTCTGGTCACCTCGCTGTAACTGCACTCCTAATGCCTCTCTTCTGTTTCAGTTGAGGTTGCTATGTCAGTCTCAGTTCTAAGCCACCTCTGGGAGACTTGCTCATGTCTCTGAGTACTGCATGTTTGAGGTATTGCTATGGTTTAAATATTTGTGCCACAGAATTCACATGTTTGAAATGTTATTCCCAAAGTCATTTATTAATGGTATTTGGAGATGGGACATTGCGTGACTGAGCAAAGTTCTCAAAAATGGATTAACCTAGTCACATATTAGTGCAGTCACGGGCTATCAAGGCAGTGGCTCTGTTAGAAAAGTGAGCTCTGGTACATTGGTTCTATTGAGCTATGTGATCTTACACACCGCCTTGGCACTCCGCAGTCTGCACCAGTGAGAAGGATGTTACTAGAAGTTGCCCCTCAACCTTGTAAAGAATAGATTTTCCTTATAAAGGACCCACTTAAACGTATTTTGCACCAGTAACAGAAAACAGAGTAAGACAGGTATACATATTAATGAACTTGTATTTGCTCTCCTCTCCTTAATCGTTTCTCTTCTGTTATGTGAGTCTGCCATAGTTAAGAACTCAGAAAGATGGAGGGACAATCATTTTTTCTGCCATAGGAAGCTTTTGTATCATGTATCAAGAATATTGGTTATTATATGTAGATTATAAAAATAGAGAAGTTGCTATCAAGAAAGTCATTTATAAGATTAAAAATGAGATGTTACTGATTACTTTTCCTTCCTGTAAAAGTTATGAAATTATTTCAACAAATAGAAAAGCAGAAGATAATTCAAAGAAGAAGCATATCACACCTTTCAGATTCAACAACTATCTGTATCTTATCACAGTTTGATCATTAACAAAAATAAAACATGGCATAGCTCTGTGGATCTTCCTGCTATTTTGATCTACCCTCCAGAGAGATCAACATGAGGAAACCAAGCCCCTATCAGTGCCTTGCAGGGGGATGCCAGATACCATCAGGATATAGGGAATCTTGGGGAAGCTACTAACTCTCTGTCCTTCAATTTCCTCATCTCTGGAACAAAGACAACAAATAACAAAAGGTGCAGATTGTAATGATTAGATCAGTGTGTGTGGCACAAAGCAGGGCCCTCAGTGTAAGTATTTCTTCCTCAGGGACATTTATCTCCAAGTTGAATTGCTGGGTCAGCCAGTAGGAACGCTTTGAGCCCGGCCACACAATGACAAATTATTCCTCAGAGTGATTTTACCAAACTAGGCTTTTCAGTGCTATACAAAGAAAAGTTTCTCCTCCCACTTACTGAAAAAATTTGTATTCCTGAAGTTTACGTTTTATCAATCCAGTTAAATGAAACATCATTTGGTTGTCTACTTCACATTTCTTAATTTTCCTATATTTGATTTTTTTTCTACAAGGTCATTTTTTCTCTCCCTTTTACTTGCTAATTTTTAAGAGTTCATAAATTCTGAAAAATTACAGTGTTGTTTGTTGTATGAGTTTCAAATATATTTTCAAAAACTATGTCATAATTTAATTTTTTTTGACAGGCAGAGTAGACAGTGAGAGAGAGACAGAGAGAAAGGTCTTCCTTTTGCCATTGGTTCACCCCCCAGTGGCCGCTGTGTCTGGTGCACTGCGCTGATCCAATGGCAGGAGCCAGGCGCTTCTCCTGGTCTCCCATGGGGTGCAGGGCCCAAGCACTTGGGCCATCCTCCACTGCACTCCCTGGCCACAGCAGAGAGCTGGCCTGGAAGAGGGGCATCCGGGACAGAATCCAGCACCCCGACCAGGACTAGAACCCGGTGTGCCAGCGCCGCAAGGTGGAAGGATTAACCTGTTGAGCCACGGTGACGGCCAAATTCTTTTAAAGTGAATTTTAATGAAATAAATTCAACACATGCACAATAAGGCTCAGATTGTGCAGTTTCCAAGCATGGAGAAGCAAAAAGACATTGTCCAGGATCGTTGGAGTTAACTCAAGACAGCGCTGGACTTGCCATATGCCACCCCCAAGGGGTTCTCTCTGCATCACCCCGGACCAAGGCCAGGCCAGGGAGCAGGGCACAGGTGGGTGGACAAGGGATTCTTTTCCCTCCTCCCCAGGCTGACCTGCAGTCTGTGTCTCATTTTCACGAACATCTCCTCCTCCCTTCTGACAGAAGACACCCAAGTGTCTTCAGAGGAGCCCCCCCATCCGAGACTTGACACCTGCAGACAGATGACCCTCAAGGGAGGACTTGCTTAGGTGTCCCAAAGAAGTTAGAGACCAACAGCTCCGTGGGCTGTTTTATTCCCTGAGTGAAGTCTGGTGAAAAAGTGGGCCCACAAAATCCAGGATCTCTCCTTTCTGCTGGGGTCAACATCTTAAAGCTGTTGGTGAGGTCGTGGCAGTGAGCAGGAAGGCGCAGCGAAGCCGCAAAGCAGCCCCAGCCGTGGGAGCCTCCACACCGTCCTGGCTTTTCTTTTTCTAGGATTTCTGTTGTTAGTTTTCTTGCACACTAGTTTTAAATGCAGTGGAATTCACAGTTTTATCCTGTAATAGCTTTTGTTTTTAATGTAGTCCTGAAGAAACTCTGCCTCGCCCAGGTTCATGAAAGTATACTCTTAAATTCATTTTTATTTTATCTAAGTAGTAAGTACATAGTTTTAAAGTAAAATTTTAACTGAAAAGTGATCCCTGTGAAATATAATGGTGGGAATAAGAGATGGAGGAGATGTACAACTTGGGACATGCTCAATCGGACTTGCCCAAAATGATGGACTTAGAATCGTGCCAGGGGATTCCAATACAATCCCATCAAGGTGGCATGTACCAAGGCCATCTCACTAGTGATCTCACAAGTGATCAATTTCAGTTCACAATTGATCACACTGATAGGTCTAAGAGTCAAAGGGGTCACACAAACAAGACTAGTGTCTGCTAATACTAACTGATAGAATCAAAAAGGGAGAGAATGATCCAACATGGGAAGCGAGATACACAGCAGACTCATAGAATGGCAGATGTCCTAAATAGCACTCTGGCCTCAGAATCAGCCCTTAAGGCATTTGGATCTGGCTCAAGAGCCCATGAGAATATTTTAGGCATGGAAAGCCAAGACACTCTGTGGAAAAAAAAAAAAAAAAGCTAAATGAAAGATCTCTGCGAGTGAGATCCCAGTGGAAAGAATGGGGCCATCAAAGAAGGAGGTGCCTTTCTCTGAAGGGAGGAGAGAACTTCCACTTTGACTATGACCCTGTTGATATAGGGTCAAAGTCGGCAAACCCTAAAGGCTTCCATAGCCTCGGCAACTCATGACTAGAGCCTAGGGAGATTACTGACGCCCTAAACAAGAGTGTCAAATTGTTAAATCAACAACAGGAGTCACTGTGTACTTACTCCTCATGTGGGATCTGTCCTTAATGTGTTGTCCAATGTGAAGTAATGCTATAACTAGTACTGAAACAGTATTTTTACACTTTGTGTTTCTGTGTGGGTGCAAACTGATGAAATCTTTACTTAGTATATACTGAATCAATCTTCTGTATATAAAGATAATTGCAAATGATTAAAAAATCTTGGTGTTAAATTGGAAATTGCATAATTAAGCATTTTTAAAAAAAAATATCCTGTAGGATCTCTGTCCTTAATGTGCTATACATTGTGAATTAATACTATAACTAGTACTCCAACAGTATTTTTCACTTTGTGTTGCTATGTGAGGGCAAACTGTTGAAATTTACGTAATATATACTGAACTGATCTTCTGTATATAAATAGAATTGAAAAGGAGTCTTGATGTGAATGGAAGGGGAGAGGGAGTGGGAAAGGGGAGGGTTGCGGGTGGGAGGGAAGTTATGGGGGTGGGGAGCCATTGTAACCCATAAGCTGTACTTTGGAAATTTATATTCTTTAAATAAAAGCTTTATAAAAAATAAATAAAAAGTGAAATAGTATTAAAAGCTCATAACGAGAGTGACCATTTCTTAGCTTTATCCCTCCAAATTGCTATTATCCCCTTTTCTGAAGGCAATCTTTTGCCTCTCTCTGCATATCTACATATGTACTTTTAGCTATTTTTCATTCATTTATTTTAATATTTTTATTGGCTTATTATATTAGGTGAGATTGGAATTCTCTTACATTGCTATTTTTTCTGTTCCCCATTTCTTATTTTACAGAACTGCATCCATACTGTATTTTTGGCTAAATAATTTTAGGGATTTGTTCTAATTTAACTATGCAAGCCATTTGCCAAGTCTCGCACCGTAGTATACCATAATTATGGTTCTTTTCTCATTTTTGGTTTTCTATAAGTTATTACTAGCTCTTTCTAAAAATTGCTCCTCCTCCTCCTCTCTTGCAGATCTATTGTCTACTGTGCAGTAGTCTCTCAGGTAATCACCCACAAGGTCTCAACCCGCTATGCCACAATGCCTGCCCCATATTTAATTTATAACATCTTATTGTTGATCTTGAAATGCAATTTGTTATAGCATTTACTTTCTTCAGTGGATAAATTTCCTTTTGTCTGTGCAATCTGCAAAGATTAGTATTTTTTTTACCTTGTCTTCCCTTATAAAGCAACTGTTTCTTCCAAGTTTTCTTTGTGTTTGCCTTTTCCTTTGGCTTTTCAAAGTTTTGTTCAATTTGTTACTTTTGAGTTTCTAATCAATATCATAAGCTTTCCTCATAAACTTGTCAAGCTTTGTTGCAAGGATTTCAGAATCATTGTAACTTTCCTCAGGTTGGTGACATTTCTAGAACCCTCTGTCTACTGCAATTTGGTGTAGGAGATTTGATGAGGAAGTTAGAGTTGCAGAGAAATATTATAGTCATCAGTATGTAGGAGGGATTTTTGCCTGTCAGAGTGAACAAAATTATCTTGGAAAGAGTTCTAGATCAATACATAAAAGGAGCCAGCAACAAACCTTTGTTTTAAATAAATTACAAATTAGGTTTCTCAATGTATTGCATTCTACTATGTTCTCTTCAAACCAATATTTATCACATTGAACAAATTCACATTTTCTTCAACTTATGTGCAAATTAATTAAGAGACATTTTTGTGTTATAAGTGCTCCATTTAAAAACATGTAATGGGAAAAAGACACAAAAAACTGTTAAACCAAAAACAACCATAGTGAGAAAAATCATCTTTAAAAATTAATGTGGGGCTGGCGCTATGTCGTAATGTGTAAAGCCACTGCCTGCAGTGCTGACATCCCATGTGTGCACTGGTTCGAGTCCCGGAAGCTCCACTTCTGATCCAGCTCTCTGCTATGGCCTGGGAAAGCAGTGGAAGATGGCCCAAGCCTTTGGGCTCCTGCAACTGTGTGGAGGACCTGGAGAAAGCTCCTGGCTCCTGGCTTTGGATTGGCATAGCTCTAGCAGTTGCGGCTATCTGGGGAGTGAACCAGCAGATGGAAGACCTTTCTCTCTCTCTCTCTCTCTCTCTATCTCTGCCTCTGCTTCTCTCTCTGTGTAACTGTGACTTTCAAGTAAATAAATAAATCTTTTTAAAAAAATTAATGTATTATGTTAATACTGATAAAGTGATATTATATTAATATTTGCCCAGAAACATGAAGTTTTTGTATAATTTCAGATACATAAAATTGACATTTTACAATTCAATCTAACCTAAATAAGCACTGATGTACTCTTAGGCTCCATCTTGTAGTCATAAAAGATAAAATAAACTCAAGTCATATTATTTGAGTTATTAATTTCATGGAAATCATTCCCAAAATTTGCTGCAAAGTGTATTTCTACTTTTCATTTGATGGTTACTTTAAAATTATGCTGCATGCAACTAGAAACAGTTGCTTTTCTAAGGTTCATAAGATTACACTTATGAATTTATAAAAATCTATGAAATTACAGATTTGAAAAAGAAATGAAGGTTTCCTAATGGAATTTTAATAGTAATGCTAGAAACATGAATAATAAAAACTGACCTCTGCTTAAAGCAATTGACAAAATTATTTCCCTTAAAAACAAAATAGATTGCGTAGAAGTTTTAATAGGAAAATTACTTATATTGTGCCTGAGAGAAATGGCAGAACTCAATTCCATGAATGCTTGCTGCTCATCACCTGCAGTGTCATTTGTTATTTATTCCTTTCCCCATACGTTGGATATAAATAGCTTTTTAAAAACTCTTTCTATTATATGTATTGCTAGGTATGCACTAGTTTTATATAGGAAGTGAGAGAGTCTCCATTATATGTCTAAAATGCATTGTCTGCTAATTAATAGAAAACAACCATATATATATATATATATATATATATATGTTACAAGGTGAACTCAGGCTTACTTAAGGAAGGAATTGGATCATGTCCAAAATGGCACTGGTTGACCTGAAAAAACATTAAAAATTTTTCAGAAATTGTCAGCTGTAAATTTTTCCTTTTTATCAAGAACAACAAAAGTGTGAGCCTTGAGATGCTAGCCGACAAGACAAAGCGTGGGTTGTAACAGCTTTTTCTTTTTTCGTGCCACTTTAATGTCTTGTGATTTACATACGAAAACTACCAAACTACCATATTTAATGTACAAAACGTGATTACATGAATATACACCTGTAAAACCATAACAACAGTCTATGTAGCATAGCATTTTACAACAGAACATGAAAATTGGATCACTACCATGTATAATTCTGGTCAACAAGTTGCTACAATATGAGGAATACTTTCCTAAGCAGTAGATAAAATATTAATACACTTCAAATATAATTTCAAATTTTAAGAGCAAGTTCCTGGTAAAGACTTACTTAAAAAGTTATACAATCATACTTTTTTCCACATTTCTATTAAAGTATTTAATTCTAGCAAAAGATCCTAGCATGGCCACATTTTTTTTTTTTTTGCATGCATGAGAATTTATGATACTTGGGCTGGCAGTAGGAAAATCTTGACTGTCATCTTTACAAATGCAACCCATCCAAGGTGGGTACTTCATTTAGTTTTTAAGATGTCTTTACCTCAGGTACCAGTGCCTGAGTTTAATATTTGGCTCTAGCTCCTGACTCCACTTTCTGGCTAATGCAGATCCTGAGAGACAGCAATGAGATGAAAGTGATTGGGTCATTCCCACCCATGTGGGAAACCTGAATTGAATTCCTGGACGCAATTCTAGGTGTAGCAGGCATTTGGGAAATGAACCACAGAATGGGAGGTCTCTCTGCCTCCCCCTTTCTCTGTCTCTCAAATAAATAAATTTAAAAATGTCTATTTGATTTGTAGCTCCTTTAACATGAACACTCTAACAATATAAATATATAAAAGCCTACATGTTTCCAAATATGTTTATCTAAAAGACACAATTGGCTGTTCATACTGCATATTCACTACATAGTATTGATTCATAGCAGAAACACTTCCAAGGGAGTTGTGTGTGTATATAACAGTGCCATTTCTCAGCTGGAGTCTTTTGCTTGATGTCACACCAAAACCCTGAAATGAATAGTGTTTGCTGAGTAGAGAGAAGGGACAAACTTGCAGCTATCATCATTCAAGCAGTAACAATACATTTATTCTAAAGCAGTAATTTCCTCCTAGTGAACTCTTTGAAAAGCATTCAGCAATGCATAATCACTTATCCCTCATGCCATTCACATTGTTAGCTCTGAATGCGCAAATCACCATAACAACATGGAGAATGAAGAAATACCATCAGTCTAAGTTTTGTTGCTCAACGATCTCAGCATTTTTCCTGATTCAATATGTTCTCGATTGTTCCTCTGAGCAAAATTGAATAATTTTCACCATTATGTTGCACTTTCTTTTTACAAAGAACTTATCTAAGTCTCCAGAGAGGCTTACATAGCCTCAGAATTTCTAGATCTACTCCCTTATTGATTTTAGAATTTATTCTATCACAAAGTGTGAATTTTGATGAACTCAAATTTGATGAACAATTCTATTCATCCCTCTTACTTCCTTAACAACCTTGAAAAATTTCATTTGATTTGAAGGCGTTCTCTCCGGTGGTAGTAATATTGGGAACACACCAGGGAGCCTGCCTAAGCTTGTTATCACAATGGTGGGTTCCATAGTCATTTCTCTCTTTCTCTGCCTTTAATCTGTACTTAGTGTTTAACAATATTGAAGTGCTAATGGCATATCAGGTGTCCTTCCTTTTACATTGGAATTAAATTATCTTGTCATATTATGAATCAATTTTCAATCCTTATCTATTTTAAAATTAATGAATCTCTAAATTAACAGATTGATACTCACACACTGTCTATGATGTTCTGATCAAATTTCAATATTTTAACCTTAATTACTTTTCAGGTCACATCTGGTTACAACTAGTTTCTTCTCTTCCTGAAAACACTTGATTCTTTCTTGAGCTTTCTTTAAAAAAAGTCTTTGGGGCGCCGGATTCTGTCCCGGTTGCTCCTCTTCCAGTCCAGCTCTCTGCTGTGGCCCAGGAAGGTGGTGGAGGATGGCCCAAGGGCTTGGGCCCTGCACCCGCATGGGAGACCAGGAGTAGCACATGGTTCCTGGCTTCAGATTGGCACAGCGCACCGGCTGTAGCAGCCATTTTGGGGGTGAACCAATGGAAGGAAGACCTTTCTCTCTCTCTCTCTCTCTCTCTCTCTCGCTCTCTCACTCTCTCGCTCTCTCTCTCTCACTAACTCTGCCTGTCCAAATAAAAAAAAGTCTTTTAACCATATTTATGGGCATTATGCTTTCTTCTCCTACTAGACTGACACTCTTAAGGTTAGACACATCAATCATTCTATTTCTCCTGGGCACTGGAAATTTATTTATACAATGCAAGAGTAGAAAACAAGAGGTGGGAGAGCTCTCTGGGGCTGCCTGTTCCTCCTGGAATCCTTTGACTAGGGTGCCGTACTCAGCCGAGCCAGATTCCTTTGGCTGTTCTCACTTCGTTCATAGATGCTCTTTACAGAAGTGAGGCTATTTGAGAAAAATCATCATTCCCTTGGTTTTAGTCAGTGAGGTTTTCTGGTTAATATATATTTTTTTGACAGGCAGAGTGGACAGTGAGAGAGAGAGACAGAGAGAAAGGTCTTCCTTTGCTGTTGGTTCACCCTCCAATGGCGCGCTGATCCGAAGGCAGGAGCCAGGTGCTTCTCCTGGTCTCCCATGGGGTGCAGGGCCCAAGCACTTGGGCCATCCTCCACTGCACTCCCTGGCCACAGCAGAGAGCTGGCCTGGAAGAGGGGCAACCAGGACAGAATCCGGTGCCCCAACCAGGACTAGAACCCGGTGTGCCGGCGCCGCAAGGTGGAAGATTAGCCTGTTGAGCCACGGCGCTGGCCCTGGTTAATATTTTAAAATTTAATTATGCTTAGCCACATGCACACAGGCCACAGAACGTGTCTGTCAGTGAAAATTCAAATAAATTGTAAGAATAATAGCAGAAGGACAGAACTCATCACTCTTTCAATTGCACAATTTCTCTTAGGAACTAAGCTTAATGTTTAAAATAATGTGCAATTCTGAGCAAGATGTTCTTTGCGATATACTACTTAGAGCTTAGGGAAAGAATTGTTGGAATTAGAGACAGGACAAAATCATAAACAGAATAAAATATACTCTAAAATGACAAGCCTAAAACAAACACAACTAAGAGTAGATGTTTACCCACAGTCATATAAAAGGATAGACTGAAAAGGAGGTAGCAGGAACTTCAGCTCCAGTCATGATGCATACACTCCCAAGGCAGATGCGCAAACATCTACTAGACCAGAAGTTGCTATTGTAACACATTCAAAAGTCACAAGTTAGTAGGAATAAACTTGGCAAAATACTTCGTTGTTGTGTACATTTCAGTCATCTGAACTAAGTATGCCAGGCAATTCAGTCATCGAAAAACTAAGACTTAGCATGGTTAATGCCAAGGTTTTGACCCCAAATTTAAAACTTAAAAAGTTTACTGACGGGAACAAACACTGTCACTGAAGTACAAATGCCATTGTCCACAAGATCCCTGTATTCAGTCTTTTACAAATTCCCCTTTGCTGCCTGTTCTTCCTCTAGTGAACCTATGTAAGGTCATATATTAGATATAATGTGTTATACAGAACATCTTTGTATGTGAACAAATATCTACATAATTTTTTTTTGACAGGCAGAGTGGACAGTGAGAGAGAGAGAGAGAGAGAGACAGAGACAGAGACAGAGAGAAAGGTCTGCCTTTACTGTTGTTTCACCCTCCAATGGCTGCCGCGGCCGGCACACTGTGCTGATCCAAAGCCAGGAGCCAAGTACCTCTCCTGGTCTCCCATGCGGGTGCCGGGCCCAAGCACTTGGGCCATCCTCCACTGCCTTCCCAGGCCACAGCAGAGAGCTGGACTAGAAGAGGGGCAAACAGGACAGAATCTGGCGCCCCGACCGGGACTAGAACCCGGCGTACCAGCGGTGCTGCAGATGGAGGATTAGCCTAGTGAGTCCCGGTGCCGTAGGGAGCTGGGAGAGCTCTCTGGGGCTGCCTATTCCTCCCAGAATCCTTTGACTAGGGCTCCATACTCAGCTGAGCCAAATTCCTACATAATGTTTTAATATAAACCAAGTATATATGTTTTGTTTAGGGGATAAACCTAAAAAATTGCTTTAGAAACAATTTTTTCTCATTAAATGTTTATTTAGCATTTTTACTTATTTATTTGAAATCTAGATTAAGAGAGAAAGGGAGAGAGAACATCAACCCACTGGTTCAGTTTCCAAATGACCACAATAGTTGGGGCTGGATCCTGGCAGAATCCAAAAACCAGAAACTGTACATTGGCCTCCCACCTGTGTGGCAGAGTGTCAAGTACATGAACCAAAACCTGCTGCCTCCCAGGACACACATTAGCAGGAAGTCGATTGGAAAGCAGAGGCAGGATTTGGTGCCCGGAACTCCAGAAAGGGATGCAGCCGGCAGTTCAGCCTGCTATGCCACCACACCTGCCTCTATAAACAGAATTTTGCAATGCTGCACACAAGAAGGAAAGACAGCAATCAATGGATGAAAATGGAAATGCCTGGAGCTGTTGTGATGCAGCAGCTTAAGCCATTGCTTAAAATGCTGGCATCCCATATTGGAGTGCCACTCCAAGTCCCATTTCCAGTCCAGTTTCCTCCTCATGCTGCAGGGGAGGCAGCAGGTTGTGGCCCAAATACTTGGGCCCCTAACACCCATGTGAGAGACTAGGATAGAGTTCTTGTCTCCCAACTTATACCTGGCTGCTGTGGCTACTTGGGGAGTGAACCAGCAGGTGGGAGATATCCATTCATTCTCTCTCTCTCTCACTCTCCCCCTCCCTCTCCCTCTCTTTCCCCTCCTTCTCTCTCTGACTCTGCCTTTCAAATAAATAAATAAATGAATCTTAAAAACAACAAGTAAATGCCTCAGAATATGATAAACTCATCTTTTAATTTCATTTTTCCATGAACTTTTTGAAATACCTTTATATACAATCCAGATTGTAGTTTCTCTTGAACTATAAGCTAAGGAATTTATATTCTATTCTGTTGCCAATGAGAGTTACTGACTTAGTTAATTACAGGATCATAGAAGCATTTTGTGAGACAGAGCAATGTAATGGGTAAGAATAGGTAAGATATGTTAAATTAAGGGGGTCAGTTAGAAAACCCCTATAACTCTTATATGTCTTTATGTTAGTAATAAATGTTCTTAAACTAGTATGGTGGTAGAATAGTGTATTAAAATACATTTGAAAAATTAAAAACATGAAGACAAAATGACTTGTTGACATGCATAAGTTTGATTTTTTTTTTTCCAAGAAAGTCTACACTGGACACTGTTATGCGCTGACCGGATCTCCTATGTGCCTCAAAGATTATTTTCCCCTTTCAACGTCCTTGACTAAACAGAGTCACGTTTTGCAAGATCACTCTCCTTTTCTGAGAAAACCTGCTTGCAGATATGGGTCCAATTGGATTTGAAGGCAACAGTTAGATCACACTAATGCTGAGATCACACTAATGCTGAAGAACCTTTCTGAGTTAGAGCTCCTGGGAGCTCAGATGAGGGCTTTCACAGGGGTACCTAGTACCCACCTTCTTTGTTTTCCCAGTCTTTCTTTCCTTCCCATGAATAGTCATCCCTCATAAACCTCCTACCTGCTAACCTTCATGTCCAAGTCAATTTCATTCAGAAACAGGACGAGGGAGCATTCTGAGGGTCAAATGGGTGTGAAAGGGAACTGTGATACCACAGACCCACACTCTGCACCCAGGAGGAGTGTGCGGGTGAAAAAGACCCACAGAGAGGAGGTGTAGATGTCAGGTTGTTAAAACTGAGGTGACCATGGGGTGGGCTCCAGTCAGGTAGAAAGTACGATTGTCCAGCAGGCATGTGGAAAACATGGGGTTCAAGTTTAAGAGCAGGTTCACACTGATAGATGCAGACCTTGCCATTCTATACATAAAGAGATGGCTCAGCTCCTGTTCTGGGTAGCGCTGTTGCCACTGTTGCTTCTATTATCCAGAGAGCAAATCCACAAAGCTCCAGATCCATTATGTGATTCCAGATAAGGTTTCTTTTAAACTAGAATCTCTCCGGTCTGTGTATTAGTCATGTGCTCCCATGGCCTAGCTGAAGATTTAGATCAGCATCTTGGACAAGTTATGAGCAATGTTAAACCATTTCATCTACTCAAAGACACAGTAACTGTTTCTTTCAGAGCTCCCAACAAGATAAGAAATACCCCCTACCCAAATAAATCATTTTAGTCAAGGAAAATATAGAACTTAGTGAAGTAAGTTCTTAAATCTTAACAAATAAAAAGTCCAATCATTTCAAAGGAGAGAAGCTTATCAGGACTCAAACAAATCCTTTGGAAGTGATTTCATGTATTTTTTCTGCCTTTGTGGCAGGAGCTAACTATAATATAAAAGTACAATAGAAAGCATATCCTAGGTATATGCAAAAATAATATCATGTTTGATTATTTTTAGCACTTAACAGAAGTAATTTTAAGCAATAAAGATTTTCTTTTTCTATATAAGTTGAATTCCATAATTCAAAAGAAGTCATTAAATGCCATTTAAAGCCTTATTCACTTTATGTGACAGAATTTTAACCTTGCACATTTAAAGATATTTCCTAATAGCGGACTTCAACAACATATATATTTGAAGTAGACTGTGTGTAAATTAATAAATAAATAAACTAATTAATTAAATTACTAATTTATTTAAATCTTAAATTAAAAGTTAAAACTATAGAAAAAACTGAGAAAGTAAGAGGCCCTGAGTTAGAAGACTGACACCTTGGGAAAAGTGTTGCAAGTACGTAGGAAAGAAAAAATTATTAAATGTTGTCTGTGTGTCTATCATTGGATTACGATAGGTTCTTCGGTTATCTTTTTTGATTCCTATAATCTTTCAATTCTTATAGGATGGTTATAAGATGGTTATAACCATTTTATGGTTATCCATTGACCAAACAATTGGATGCTGGCCAAAAAAACTTAAATATATCAAAAGTCCCAACACTGGTAAGTAATTCCCCACTGTCCCTGCTAGGTCTTTATAAGTGAGTCAATGAATCCTCCGATGAATTCTTTCAGCATTTATTCTATGAACAAACACACGACATTCTTCAATTTGTTTTCATGATAATCATTACAGCAACTCTACTATTCATTGTCCTCAAAGTTCTGCCACTGAGATAGAGCAAAGGAAGAAAGTTCTCCATTGTAGATTCATTTGGAAACTTTATGAATGACAACTGAAATTATCATAGTCTTTGCCAACTTGAATGTCACTATGCACTCAGTCTCAGAGTATACACATGTGAATAGGAATTTGAATACGGCTAGCGATGAATGTTTTCATCTCATTTATTTTTATTTAGATCTTATTATAAAAATATAGGTGAATATATATACATATATATAGGTCAAGAATAAAAATAAAAATAAATAAAAATATAGGTCAAGAATAAAAGTAAGTGTACTGAGTACCAACTAATACATTACTTAGTAATGTTACAAAAGCTAAATAACTAAAAAAAAAACCGCAAATCAGCCTTTACAAAAGAGATTAATACCTCAAGCATCACAAAGTGACACTCCTTACAACTATACATTTATTTAGCTTTTTATTAATATCCTTCATATGTGATGTTGGCATGACAAGACCTACCTGGCATTTTAGGTCTTTAGTCACTGGCTTTAACCATCACCAAAACTGCAATTTGGATTTACCGAGCTCTTTCTATGTGCCAGGATCCTTGTCCAGAGCTTAACAAATATTGCCTCACTACCAACAGTAATCCTCTAATACACAGTAAGATAAAACCAGTTATATTAACTACTGAACCCTGAAAGGATGTAGCAATTTGCCCCAAGTATCACAGCTGGTGAGAGAAAATACACATTCCCAGGCCATACTTCAAGATTCTTGTGTAAAACAAGCAATACTAAGAATCTTCTATTTATATCTGGGTAGCACATTGCAGCTCTTCAGCAAAATCATTTTAGAGAGCAAGGCTAAACTCATGGGTGCCAGGAGGCACAGCTCAGCAGCCCTCGGAGCACAAAATCTCCAGCATCCCTAGACATTTCAAGTCAGAACCTCTAGAGAGTGAGGTCTATACGGCTGTGTTTCAACAATCTCTCTCCAGGTGCTTGAGTGCTAAAACTGAGAACTAAGGCAGTAGAATGTTATTTTATACTTTTAATCCTACTGTCCACTCTGCATATGACAACAAGCAGAGACAGGGATATGAAGGGAATGTTTCTCCCCTCAGGGTGTTTCAGCAATAGAAACTGCTCTCTGCACAGTGACTGCTACTGGTCAAGAGTTAGAGAAAGGCCAACACAAGAATGGCTGAAGTGGTGGGCGTTATTGCAGTGGTTAAGACAGTGCCGGGGAAGCCTGCTGGCCATAGCAGAGTGCCTGGCTACTCCACTTCCTGCCCACGTGCACCCGGGCAGCGGATAGGACCTCAAGCACTTGGGACTCTGCCACCCATGTGAGAGACTCACATCGAGTCCAGGTTCCTGGCTTCGGCCTGGCGCAGCTTGGGCTGCTGTGGGCATTTGGTGAATAAACCAGTGGATGGTTCTGTTTTCCTTTCCACCTTTCAAATAAATGAAATACTTGTAAAAGAGTGATTTACTGTGAACCAAAGATATTTGTTAATGCTATTTCATTTACAAAAGTTGTAACCCAAAGGGGTACAAACATATTCTTTAAAAATACTAACCGAAATACATGTGAATGGAGTTTAAATATGGAAATGTTTTGGTAAAACTGCATGTAGAAAGAGCGTAAGATATCAGATTTTATACATTTTTAACAGTCAGTAGTTGGGCCAGTGCTGTGAAATAGCAGGTAAAGCCGCCACCTGCAATGCCTGCATCCTATATGGATCCTATATGGGTTCTAGTCCCAGCTGCTCCATTTCTGATCCAGCTCTCTGCTGTGGCCTGGGAAAGCAGCAGAAGATGGCCCAACTGCTTAGGCCTCTGCACCTGGTGGGAGATGTGGAAGAAGCTCCTGGCTCCTAGCTCTGATCAGCACAGCTCTGGCCGTTGTGGCCATCTGGGGAGTGAACCAGCAGGTGGGAGACCTCTCTCTCTCTCTCTCTCTCTCTCTCTCTCTCTCTCTCTGCCTCTACCTCTCTGTAACTCTGCCTTTCTAATAAATAAATCTTTTTTTTAAAAAAAGTCAGTAGTTGGCCAATGGCATTGCTTAATAACTTTTATTGTCTGTCAGAAATATTAAATATATACATCTAAACTTCTTATTCCTAAATAGTTCATTTTAAAGAGAAATATTTATGAAAGTCTTGTAGACTTGACAATGATTAACTTTACTGAAGATTATTTGATTTGATGAGTAAATTAGCTCAAGAAATACAAGATAAGAATAATCATATGGGAAATTTCAAGCATTCTCCACGAGCATTTAGTTATTTTGAAGTATTCTGTGCATGTCTGACACATCACTAAGAATTTTTTATTACGTAACAATGAAGTGGAGCTTCAGGTCAATTTCCTATAGGTATCACGGAATAATTAAGGAAGCCTGGTGTTTACCTCCTCTTCTCATAACCACTTCCATCACTCTATGGATTAAATTAAGACTATTCAGTCTGTTATCACTGCATAGAACTGATTCAAAACAGTATAAATGTTTTGCCTAGAATAGTGTGTTTCTGTGGCAAAAGGTTAATTTCACTATATTCATTCCATTAGAACTCAGAGAGCTGTTTTACTCAGATGTGGAAACACATGAATTGGGACTGTCAAATGCAAATTCCACTAAAATTAAATATCTACTTAAAAAGAATTGTGCTTGCATTTCAAAAGCATTAGATTTAACTGATGGTGTGCAAAATTGCTAGAATGTACTACTGATTTGTAGGATTTCCACACCTAGCAAATGTCGGGGAAACTGGGAGAACCAGAGGAACTCAAAAAACTTGGAGGTTCCATGAAGAAAAAAATATCAGAGATAGAAATATTACAAAATAAATGTAATGAGGTTGTGGAGCTATTTGAATGAACCACACCATTGGGAGAGGGAGAAATCCTAGCCATGGAGATGCAGCGCACCTGTAACTTTCTATTAATATTTCATCCCTTAACGAGGGGGTAGCTAGTGCTCCCAAACTGCATCCATTTACAGCTGTGCCTAAAGCAGAACCCATTCTTCATAGCAAGAGACAAAGTAGAATAGAAATGAAAAAAATGAGAGTGAACAAGGTGAGGGGGCAAAGAGGACATAGAGCGAAAAGCAGGTTCAGCATTTTAAAGGGCAGTGCACGTGAGGGCTAGGAAGACCAAGGCGGAAAATAAAACCAGCAAAGAACCAAATGATCTATTTACATGCATAGTTTTCTAACTGCTCATAATTCCCCATTTTATTTGGTGAAACACAACGAGCATAAAAGAAAACAATTTCCAACTAGGTCCAATTCACCATGCGTGTTTACAACATTTCAGGCACAAAGATTCTTCATTAATTCCTTTGAGCTGTTAACCACTTCCTGCCCCATGGGTAGCATGCATTTCTTCTGGTTGGTTAAGAACAGATTTGCTCTGGCAAACATGAAAAGCATGTTCTTCACACACAGCCCTGTGGTAGAGGCACCTGTAATAGTCCAAGAGAGTCCAACTGGAGAAAGGGAAAACAATGGATGCTGTTAACATTTGTTGTGGGCACACTGACTTACTCTGCTTCTCCTGCCAACAGGAAAGTTGAACATAATACAGTTGAGGGCTTGCAGACCGGGGACGGTGTGCCTAGGAGGGGGTGCTGGGTGGCATCCTGGAGCAACTCATTAACGCATACCTTAATAATTTTTGCTTTAGGAAAATACACTAGCAATCTTCCTGTAGGTTAGAGGGTAAAAATATCATAGAACTAATCAAAAGCACAAAATGAATGTATTATTTCCCGGACTTCTGACTCTCACCTCAATTTAGTGTGATCTTTCAATAGAAACCAAATTTTTAAAAACCATTTCTAAGATGCTTTGTCTCAGAAATGATTAATAAATAATTTTAGATTAGAATGTTGACATAAATCATTTAAGGTATTCTTCCATGGTGACAATTTTTCAGTTTATTATTTTGAGAGGGCAATTATCAAATGAAATTATCCCTGTGTATTATGTTAAGAGTGTACTTTAAATAACATGCTTTAACAGTGAAACTAAATGAAACCATTAGCAGGATATTTTCCCCCTTTTCTAGCTTGGGCATATCATCCCTGGATACATGTAAGTAATAACACACAGAGATCAAAATACAGGACTTAAACAAGACCAAAGAATGGGAAATAGCCATTTATTTTCAATTGTTGTTAATCCAAATGCAGAGGTACAGCTGTCTTTTCTTCTCTGGACCTTTTGACATTTGCAGCAGCACATTCTGCATTTTACTCTGTCATCTGTGATATTGGAAATGAAATGCTGTGTCTGATCAGAGGCATCAAGCATGAAGCCAAGCAGAAGATACATAAGTAACTTATGGTCCATTGCCCACACTGATTGAGCTAGTGGCATCTAAAAGGGACACAGAGAGGTCTGACACACACATCATCTCTCACTCTGTCAACCACACACACGCCAACAAGAACACACATGAAGAAATGCCCTTCTCAATTTGGTGGCTACTAATTGCCTAATTGAGCATTCCAAGAGTGTTAAACATGAGTAGGATTGAAAATCTCTCCCCTTTTAATGGATCTAGGATACTTTCTTATAGCTAAATTAGTATAAATACTGACAACAAAACTGCCTCACAAAAACCATGGAGTGTAATGTTTATTTCAAAACTTTACAGTAGACAACTCCATCTTGTATTTCACATACTTTAAAGGTATGTTTTATTAATTTTTATCCTAAATAACTATATTTAGGGTTTTATAGTACACATATTTTTGTATAAAACTTGTCTGGTTAGCTCTAGATTATGCTTTATTTTTAATCCTATATATCAGGGATAGAATGTGGGCCAAGTCCAGCTCATTACTACTTTTGGACACTCATTTACATTTTTATTTCTTAAAGATTTACTTATTTATTTGAAAGACAGAGTTAGAGAGAGGGAGAGACAGCGAGAGAGACAGATCTATCATCTGCAAGTTCACTTCCTAAATAGTCCCAACAGCCAAGCCTGGGCCAGGCTGAAGCCAGGAGCTTCTTCCAAGTCTCCCATGTTGTTAAGAGGCCCAAGAACTGAGACCATCCTCTACTGCTTTCCCAGGCCATTAGCAGGGAGCTGGATCAGAAGTGGAGCAAAAGGAGAATAATGTTATATGATACATGAAAATTATAGTAAATTCAAAGTCTAGTGTCAATAAAGTTCTATTTTAAGACCCAAGCATCTACAACCAACTTATCTTTGACAAAGGAGCTAAAATCAACCCTTGGACAAGACACTCTCTTCAACTAACGGTGCTGGGAAAACTAGATCTCCAAGCGCAGAAGTATGAACAAGACCCCAACCTTACACTTTCCACAAAATTCCACTCAAAATGGATCAAAGCCCTAAGTCCATGATCCAATACCATCAAATCACTAGATAAAATTGAGAAAAACCTAGATGACATTGGCATAGGCAAAGACTTCTTGGAAAAGACTCCAGGAGCACAGGCAATCAAAACCAAAATTGACAAATGGGATTAGTTCAAGCTCAGAAGCTGCTGTACTGAAAATGAAACACTCAACGAAGTGAAGAGGTAATCTACCGAACAGGAGAAAATAGGGATGATGGGGTAGAAAGAAATACTACGTTCCTAAGTTTGTACATATGAAATACATTAAGAGTATATACCTTAAATAAAAGGTTTCTAGGTTAAAAAATAAACTGAAGTAAGTCATTGTAAAATTAAAAGAAAGAATAAGGAAGAAAGGTAGATGGTGGGACTATCGGTGGGAAGTAGGGTAGTGTGGGTAGTAGCACTGTGTTCCTAAATTTGTTCATGAAATTTGATCACCTTTATAAATAAAAATGTTTTTCAAAAAATAAAAATAAATTATGCTTATTGGTTTATGCTCTTCTTCATCTCTACGTCTGCTTTCAGTCTATAATAGTAGATCGTGTGGTTTTGACTAAAATACTTACTGTTTGTCCCTTTTCAATAAAACATTTGCTAATTCCTGATTTATACCATATTCATCTACTTAATTGAAGTAGAACAGTCAAATCAAATATAATAGTTTTGTTCCAGGACTTTGCCTGACATATTCCCTCTAAAAGTTAATTCTTAGTCATTTATGAAAATGTAACTCTCCTCGTGTTCTTTACCTGTGAGCTCTGCTATAATCCTTTCATTACAGAGCACCCTAAGCCAAAGCACAGATTGCTTAAGCAACAATAAAAGTAAAATATACTTTCTACCTCAAAAGGAAAGCTGCAAACAAC